>OY728123.1:1627343117-1632143117 GCA_963277665.1 Viscum album | reverse complement strand
GGAAGTACGGATTTGGGACCCAGTGCCCCTTTTTATAGGTGAGGCCAGGGTTCGGAGCCGCGCGAAAAGAGGATTCCGCGCACGTCCGTAGTTTTGCACGTGTCGTCGTAATTTTGTGCGCAACTTGATCAGGGGACTTAGAATTTCGGTGTTTCGGTGTTTCCCTTGGAATCCGATCGTTGTGACCTCTCGCCGATCCAATTCCAAGGGGGGGCATTTTTTGACACCGAAAAAAGACCGTAACTCCCGGAGGAAGTTTCGAAATGAAGAAGCAAAGTCATATTCGGAATCAGAGGCCCGATCTGGAGGCCCGAGATGTGGTGCGCGAAATAAAGGAGGATCTGCACGAAAAATCATTTTGCGCACATAGAATCCCTAAGTTTCACGAAATTGAGCTGATGAGGAGTGCAATCATTGCACGCCCCGGTTCTGTGCGGCGAATGTTTGTACGTTGGCTACACACGACGCGATGAACTCCGCGCGCCGCCTGGATTCCGCGCCAGAGGTCACCTATAAATAGAAGGTGACCCCAAACGGTTTTGGGGTTGAGGAATCCGAAGTGACTCCCGTGTACGCAATTCCCCCCCCCCCCCCGCGCAAGATGAATTCCAGGTAAAACCCTCATTTCATGAAACCTTGCCCCGGAGTTCGCCTTTGCACACAACTCCACCGGCTTCCGTGAATTTTCCCCCTCCCCAGGGTTCCAGCCCTGCCCGCAATGCATGTCTCGTGCGCGCAATACCCTGCCGTGCGCGCAAAACCCTGCACGTAGTTCCTTCTCTGCACGCGATTCCCTTAGTCCAATTGGGCGCCATCCCAGAGTTTTGCGCACAAACCTTCCCTTTTGCGCACAAAGCCCAGGACACCTCACCATGACGCCCCTTGGCTACCCCCTACATCAGCACCTGATGTCTCCTCTGCCGGGCATGCGCGCCATGCGTTGTTTTCCCGGACGGCCTTCCAGGCTCGTGCGAAGTAACCTCAAGGTACCTTGGGTCGTGTTTCCTGTTGCGTTGCTTAGCCTTATGCTTCTCCACATAGGCACGCTAATGGATATTGCTTCTTCACATAGCCACGCTAACGTGGACCCCCTGGTGGTTCGCCCTGCGGCCCCCCTTCGCAATGGCCTTGCCGATGCCTTCCCTTCCACAAGGGGTAGAGGGTGTCAGGCATGTAAGCCCTAGGGGTGTGGAGCAAACCCACCTCGTCCAAGCTGCAAGACGTTAAACTGCTACACACCTCGTCCATAACACAAGACGTTAAACTGTGGTTCGACCCCGTGCTTCGCACGCAGGGTCCCCCCAGCTCGGACATTTTTTACGCCACTCGTCTCCATGATAATGGACTCTTGCTCAAACAGAACGAGATTCTCCTTGTCGGAGCGGCGTTTGTCCGTGGGGGAAGGGCTGCCTCAGAGCGTAAACCCCTAGCCTTTCCTGCAGATGATTGCACCCATGCATCTCCGTACTTCCCCCCTGCCAACGCCTGTGGAGTCCTTTTCCCACCATGCTTTGTCGCACCACGGGCCTCCACCCTGGAGTAAGCCCCGACACCAAGGGCTGCTAAACACGTGTAATCCCATGTTTCCTCTTTGGGCCACTCAACACGTAAGCCCCATTCCGCATCTCACGGACGCACCCTTCGCGACATGATCATCTGGTCCCTGTTGCCTCTTGTTTCTCACACTGAGCATGACTCACGTGGGCTTAGAGTGCGCATCGACCGTGACATCCTCTTATGGGCCGCCCCAGAGCGTAAGCCCCATCCCAGCGAACTACGTGGACTTTGATCCGTGCTAACGCATGGTATATAGGAAGCCTCCACGAGGTTCAATCCCACCACCCGGTCGTCCCGACCTCTCCATGTCGGTTCCCTGACCACCTTGGGCCGCCTTAGAGCGTAAGCCCCACACCCCTCATCCCGCATGACGTTAAACTGTATTCCATCCCGCATGACGTTAAACTGTATCACGTCCCGCATGAAATTAAACTATATCCCCCCTCTTGGGGAATCTCAGAACGTAAGCCCCATGTCTCATTCCACCATCCATCCTCATCCTTACCCGGGCCGCCACATCCCGGTGAGATCATGCCACCCCATCCCACTCCATGATATATGGGAATCCGCCCACGTGCTGGCCCCAACATCGGTGTTCCCCCTAGGGATCCTTCAACCCGATCCGTCTCTGCAAGACGTTAAACTCACGACATACCCCGTGTTAAACATGGGAAGCTGAGGAAAACCTCAGATGGTGCACATTCCCCGCGTTCGATGTGGGATGCCTCGGGCTTCCGCGCCCTCGAGAATCCCTGTGATGAGGGACCAAAGACATACATGCCGACGACGCCCCAACGTGACCATTCTCCTCACCGAAGGTTGCTACCCCAAAAAGACCCCTTGGAGAGTCTTGACAGAAGAAGTGTAATTAACTGGCGTCCATGTAGATATGGCACCAGGAATGAGCTTCACGAACCCATCTTAAATCTATGAGGGAGACCTGGACTAGGTGATGATCTCCAAGGAGGAATCCACAGAAGGAAGAACCGACATCCCATCATCCCGTTTCGATCAAGGAGAAGACATAACTGAAAAAGGAACGAATGCCGCCCGCCTTTGGAAAGCGGGAATGCGGGGCAACAAGCAGCGCGTCCTCCTCCACAGACGGATGCGCACGCCCCGACGAAAGCGTCGGATCAACATGACCCTTGAAAGCAACCCATTAAATAGTGTTCAACAATTCTGTGAGTATTCTTGTGCACATGGGGCACATGTGATGTTTCTTGTGTGGACAGGTGTAAATTTGATCCTAGAGTTTAATCTAGGAGGGACAATGGTTTTGGATGATACATGTAAAGTTGTGAAAAATAGTTGACATTCTTGGGGCGATTGAAGTAGCCCTAGTGGGAGGATATCCCCAAGATGTTGGTGCCTTGGAATGTGAACCATGTGGGATTCATTATTATAACGAACTATACATTACATAAATTTTTCTTAAATCAGAATTGAAGCATACTTATTACAACATATAACAAAACCATGATAGGACCATATAGGTATAGTGTCTTTAGAAACTAGGAAACATAAACAACCGATTCATAAATCATCTACATTGTCTCCAATTTATTTCATCATATCTACAGTTCCTTTTGGCATATCCTACCTAATACCCTTCTTCCTGACCCGAGGAAAAGAAAACATACAAAGGGTGAGCTCAAATGCACAGTAAGGGAAAACAAAGGAAATATCAATCATATCATATTCATAAGTACATAACATTTTGAAAATCTTATCCTACAAAAGTGATCATAATATCATGACAAGGGATATATCATATTAGTGAAATGTAATACCAATATTACTAATAGAAGACATGAATCTCGGTGGCATATACACATAATCATAGAAAATCATTTCATATTAGTCCAGACTCATTTTGAAGACCATCAAAGCGGACAATGACCATTACTGATCCGAATTCACTTCTCGTTCCAGTCCTGTATCACTGAACCGGATTAACTTGTCGTTCCATCCATGTCTATTTCATGAGATATAGATCATTACCCAATGCATTGGAGGGAGATATAGGTTCCACCCATCTCATAATGAAACCATTATTATGTGTTCCACATAATCCTAAATCATACATCATAGCATAACCCTTATAATAAAAATAGGATTCTTAAACATCATGCCATCATAACATAATACATATAAGATAAAAGGACATCATAAAAATAATTCCATAATAACATAATCAAATCAATGTTATAATTGGGATAGAAATAGAACCTTATATTATCTTAGATGGAATATAATTTTGATAAAACCCATGAAATCCATTCTTGAGGAAAATAACCTTTCTACTTCAAAAACCATTTTCCTTTCTCAATATGTCATAAAATTTTAAAATAAAATAAGTTAATTGAAAATAAACTTGAAAAAATGTAAAGTAAGAATCAAGGAAATAAAGTTCTATGAAATCATAAAAATCCTATAATTCTGTATAAGTTAAAAATGTATTCTTCTCATACTTTGGCCGGAAAGTCAAAAAGAATCTCGTACTGAAAACGACAAAAGATTCCTTTCATAACATTTACAAAATATTCAAAAAATATGTAAAATTGGATTTAAAATTTTTTAGAAGGATTGAAATAATATTACATATTTAGGAAACATGGATGTGGATGATAAATATTCCCCAATAAATTCGGAAGTATAAACAATCTCCGATAAATATGAGATTATGAGATTTTCCCTTACCTTAGGTCTGATATGTGTTCTACGTATCCGAACCTCATGTATAATGATTTAAATAATTTCATTGATTTATTCCATAATTATATAAATTTTTATGATATCATATATGATTATATTCTTTTCTCCTTATTAGTAGTATTTCATCACTACATGTTATTCGTGTGTTCATTGTTTTATGTTTTTATGTGTGTTTTGTGGAATAAATTCTTATTCCACTTTTTAGGTTATAGCTATATCATTTACATAACAATATTAGTATAATATATATCAGATTTATTTATTATATTTTTTATATAATCTAGGTTTAATAAATACCATGTAAAACATATCGCATCGCACCGTGGAGACGGTAAGCCGTACGTAGGCACGAGCGATGATATCATTCCCATAATTATTGAATGGTATTGGAGTGGATGATAGAAATTCTCATAATTATTATCATGTTATAATAATCATATATAGTTATTCTTTACACCATTATACCCATCCATGTAATGTGGTGGTGGAAAAGAGATTACACCACAGCGTGGAGACAGTATTTCGTACGTACGTACACGCGGTGATTTCATTTTCTGTAGGATGGATAGAATGTGAAATAGGCTTGTTTCATATTTATAATAACATATAAGTATATGAGTGATACTAATGTTATTACTTTATAATGAAACAAATAATGGATAGGAAGTAGCAGAAGAAATACATTTGAAAGAATCGGTAAAGGATATTACCTCTTCTTCGACGCTCCTCTTCTAAACCTCTTTAGAGGGCACTAATGATGGTCTTTGAAGAAAAAAAATTCCTATAGTATGTTTCTAGGGAAGTGGAGGAGTGAAATGTGTCGGAGTTGGGTGAGCATGAAGGCTCAAAATGGTGTGAGGATGAGAGGGAGGATGTTCATTTTTATAAGAGAGGAGAGGGGCACTTTTAGAAACCTCTAAAATAACAATTTATAATAATCTCAAACACTACTTAAAAACAAAAAAAAATGACTCAAATATGAAGATTATATGATATAGGGATGTAATAGAATCAACCAATAAGGTTTAGACATTTTGTTAATATATTTTAAACCATATCAAATTTATTTATCTTTATTGAATCTATTTAATTTTATTTGTCGTATTAATATTCTAAATTTAAAATTATTATAAATAATTACTTAAGTGTTGTGAATTGTTCATAATTGGATACATTATGACATTTTAGACTATAAAAATTTCTATTTATAATTTTTAACTTTTTTTTGTTATTTTTAAACAATTTTATAATCTGTTATTTTTATAAAATAACAATAGTGTAAATTTTGACAAAATTCATTTATTTGAATTTAAATAAAATCCGAACAGAATATATATTCAAAAAAAATTTAATAGATTAATAACATGTCATATTCATCATGAAAATTTGTGTAGAACATTAATTAGTTCATATAATATTTATTTTAATAATTTTAAAACCACTTATTTGATATTTCAATCAATAAAATAATTTCTACATCACTATCGTGTCATCATTAATGGTAATATATTAATAACTAAAAATTAAAAATAAATTCTGATGATGTAGATAATTTTATTAGATTTCTGCAGAATATTTATATTCGATGTTTTATTATGTTTATCACTAAATAAAAATTATTACACTAATAATATATAAGAGACTGACATGTGGTCACTTTTTTTGGTTTTAATAATATTTATATCATATTCAAGGTAAAAATTCCATGAAATTAATCTATTTTGACCCTTAAGTGATATGGGTCTACTTTTATTCATCCAATATAATTTGGGCAGGTGTTAGGGTAATTTTATAATCTTATTTTTACCCGTAATTACCCGATTTACCATTAACTGTAGTAAATAAAAAGTACTGTAGTTACTATTCACAATGTCAAAAAAATAAAAGTAACCTATTAACATAATTTTGACCCACTTAATATTAATATGGAATCCATTCTTCAAAATTTAATACACATAATTTGCAGTAATTAATTTAAAATTAATCTTGTTCTTAAGAAAAAAAGTTTTTTAAAGTTAAAACATTGTCAAAGATTGAACTATTTTTACCTATGAATTCAATGTAAAATTAATTGTAATGCCATAAATTATATTAAATGGTAAAAATATATTCTATTTATACATTAAAACCATTAAATTTTATCATCTAAAAATATAAATTATCTTTATGAAAAAAGTTGTTTTTAAGAAACATTTATCGTATTTTTACTATTCGTCAAAATATGAAATTTATCAGAAAAGTATCAAAAATTTATCCTATGTAATTTTTTTTATCCTGATTCAAAAGAAAAAGTTTATTTTTTAAAATATAACATATAAACATGTCAAAAATTATACTTAAATGGGTGCACCATCAAAAGGCGGAAAAACTGCATTTTAAAAAATACTTCTCTTATTGAAAAATTGATTTTGTTTTCATATCTCATTAAAGAAAATTTGTAAGATGAATTATAATGTTATAAAAATTAAAATTCGGTTAATACTATTCATAAAGTCTAGTTCATAATATTATAATAATATATCATTTTTCAGTGAAACTCGGTATTGCGTACAACGCAAGCTATCGAGGAAGGTTTCTCTTGCGTGTAATGCAAGCTAAGACAATGTTGTGTGTAGAGAAAGATTCCTTTCATGTTGCATATAAGAATATATATATATATACATATATTTCTCATAACATATCAGGATGTTACATTCTACCCCCCTTAAAATTAATTTTTTCCTCGAAATTCATCACTTCGTAACAAAGAGATGAGGATACCTCTCCCTCATCATGTCCTCATGTTCTCATGTATCTTTTTCTAATAAGTGGTTCCTCAATTATAAATTTACCAAACGAGTGGTCTTGTTTCATAGAACTTTTTCAGTACGATCCAGAATCTCTATCCGCTGTTCTTCATAAGAATAATCTTGCTCCAGAGGTACAACTTCTGAGCATAGTACATGAGAAGGATCATGTATGTACTTTCTTAGGAGAGATACATGGAACACATCATGAACTTGAGAGAGATTTGGTGGAAGTGCCAATCGGTAAGATACCTTCCCCACATGATCCAGTATTTCTAAAGTACTGATATTTGTAGGGATTAGCTTGTCCTTCATTCCAAATCTAATTACCCTCTTCCATGGAGATATTTGTAAGAACACTTTATCACCAACTTCAAACTCTAGGTCTTATCTTCAGTTGTCGGCAAAACTTTTTTGACGACTCTGAGCTGCTCTTAGGTGTTTTTGAATAGATCTGACCTTTTCTGGCATATGATCACCAAGATCATATCCTAATAGATTTCTTTCCCCAACTTCATCCTAGTAAGTTGGAGTTATGCATTTATTTATATAGAGAACTTCATAAGAAGACATATAAATACTTGAGTGAAAGTTATTATTATAACAAAATTCCACCAATGGTAGGTGTTGATCCCAACCACCTTTTAAATCTATAGAGAAAGATCTCAACATGACTTCTAAAGATTGAATTTTCCTCTTAGACTGACCGTCTATCAGATGATGATAGGCAGTGTTGAAACTCAACTATGTATCTAGAGCATGATGAAGACTTCACCAAAAATTTGATGTAATCCTCCAATCCAGGTCAGATATAATGGAAAGTTGTACTCCATGAAATCTTACCACTTCATTTACATATATCCTGGCCAGATGATCAAGAGGGAAATCCTCTCTAATAGCAATGAAGTGTGTCGACTTCATAAGACAATCAACAATAACCCAGATAGCACTATTGCCTTTGGGTATTTTGGGTAGTCTGATGAAAAATATCATAGTGATGTTTTCCCATTTCAATTCTGGTATAGGTAATGGTTGTAACATCCCCTTAGACATTTTTCTCTTACCGTTAACTTGTTGACAAACCAATAATCAAGAGACATATTTAGTGATATCTCTTTTCATTCCATCCCACCAAAAGTACTCTTTCAGGTCCCTGTACATCTTTTTACTTCCAAGTTGAATAGAGAATGAAGAACATTGAGCCTCATTTAGCAGCTCCTTCATTAATTCTTGTATGGTAGGAATACAGACACGGTTCCTGAACCTTATTATCCCTTCATAATCAAGGTTGAATTCAGGAAATTTCTCCCCTCATTTTTAAGCCCAGCATCCTCCTTCTGCGCCTTTTTAATATTTACTTGTATAGATGGATGAACATTCATTTGAGAAAGATAAGATATCTCCCCTTTCATTAAAATTCCAAGATCCATCATTTGTAAATCCATAAATATTGGATCCTTTGTGATCCTCATCATGTATAAGCTAGCATGGTCTTGTCGACTTAATGCGAATGCCACCTAGTTTGCTTTCCTAGGGTGGTAATGAATTGAGCAGTCGTAATCCTTAATCAGCTCCAACCATCTTCTTTGGTTCATATTCAGCTCCTTTTATGTGAAAATATACTTTAAACATTTATGATCAGTATAAATTTCACACCATTCACCATAAATATAATGCCACCAAATATTTAATGCAATGATTACCGCAACTAACTCCAAATCATGAGTTGGGTAATTTTTCTCATGGATTTTCTACTATCGTGATGAATAAGCTATCACCATATCATTTTTCATGAGAACACACCCCAAACCCTTCATGGATGCATCACTATAGATCACAGACCTCTCTCCACTATAAGGAAGTGTGAGAACAGGTGCACTGGCTAACATTCTTTTTAGTTCATTGAAATTCTCTTCACATTCCTCCTTCCAAACAAACTTAACTCCTTTTCGAGTCAATTTGGTGAGTGGGTTAGATAATCTTGAAAAATCATTCAAAAAATGTCGATAATATCGAGCTAAACAACAAAAACTTCAGATCTCAGTTACTGTTGTTGGTCTCGACCATCGTTCGATAACCTCTATTTTTGCGGGATCTACATATATCCCATCTCTTGACATTATTTTACCAAAAAATGAAACTTTTTTAAGACAAAATTCACACTCGGTAAATTTGGAATAAATCTTCTCCTTTCTCAGGGTCTTTAATACAATTATTATGTGATCATCATGTTATTCCTTTCTCTTTGAATAGAAAATAATATCTTCTATAATGACTACCACAAACTGATCAAGATAGTATCTAAAGACTCTATTCATTAGATTCATGAAGATACCAGGGGCATTAGTAAGACAGAATGACATCACTACAAACTCATAGTGTCCATAGATTGAATGGAAATCCATCTTTGATATATCCTCCTTTTTGACCCTTAATTGATGATACCCTGAACGATGATCAATCTTGGAAAAGTGTTGATCACCGTGTAGTTGGTCAAATAAGTCATCAATGCATGGGAGATGATATTTTTTCTTGATAGTGATATTGTTATGTTCTTGATAATTAATGTAGAGTCTCATTGATAAATCATTCTTCTTATCAAACAGAACAGGTGTTCCCCAAGGAGATGCACTAGGGCCAATGAATACCTTATCAAGATTCTCTTAGAGTTGCTTCTTCGATTCCTGCAACTCAATTGGGGCCATTCTATAAGTTGTCTTTAAAATGGGCATAACACCCGGTATGTGTTCTATTGTAAACTCAACTTCATGATTTCATGGAATTCCTAGAAATTGCTTTGGAAGGACATCATCAAACTCCCGTACAATGGGAATATTTTTAATCATGAGTTTCTCTCCAACCATTTGAGATAAATAACCTTCATTTATTAGAATCAAGACCCATAAGATGGAAGAAATTTCCACTGGAAGGTTATATTCATCCTTGCATCAATAGATGGTCATAGATTGATCATGAATATGAAATGTGACTTCCCTTATTTGGTAATTGATACGAGCTCCATATAACGAAATACAATCCATCCCAAGAATCACATCAAATTCCACTATAGGAAATATCACAAGATTTGCAGGATGCACTTTCCCACAATCTTCAATCAGAGAATAATTGTAAATTTTTTATGTGACTATTGTGCCATTAAGAGTTGTCACAGCTAACTCAATAGCTAATTGTTGGGGTAGTACGGAGATACCGTTAGAATATCCTTCATTAATAAAAGAGTGGGTGGATCCAGAATCAAATAAAACATTTTATTCTTAAGTGTGGATTCTACGTGTACCTTTCACCACATATTTATAGTACTCCACATCGCCAATAGAAATTTTATATGACTTCCTTTGTCTTTGGACTTAAGAGTTTGTTGATGTTGATCATCATAAAAAACCCTTATATTTGGGAATTGATTGGAATAATGCCCCATTTCCTTGCACTTGTAACATTAAAGTGTATAAGGTGCATTCTGTGTAGCCTTTTCCTTGTTCGCATCACTAGACATATTTTTCCCAGAACTACGGTATTCAATTGCCTAATGACCTTCTTTTCCACACTGATAACCTTTACTTGTCCCTTTAAGACAATTCCCTCCATGTTCCATTCCAAACATTGAACATAAGGGAAAAATTATCTTCTTTTCAGTGTGGTCTTTATATTTTCCTTTGAATTCCTTTTTCCTTTTCTTATCAACCCCATATGACTGATGGGTTACTCCAATATCCATCTCAACATTGATACCTCATCAAAAAATTTCCTCGTTTCTATTGAAGTCCCTTATAACTAATTCCCTTAGGAGACTTGGTTTTAATCCACTAAATAATCGATCGATCTTACTGTCACGTTGGATAATAATCCCAGAATCATACCTTGCAAGCCTTGTAAAATTTGATTCCTATGTACCAACAAATTAATCATCCCGTTGAATCAGTTCAAGAAACTTTTTCACCAACTTTGTTCAAAGAATACGAGGGAAGTACTTATTGAAAAATAAGTTCTTGAACTCATCCCATTCCATGGACTCAATTTCATCCCTTTGCCTTGTATTCTGGACAAGAGTCCACCATTGATCAACTTCACCTTCCAAATGATATATTGGTAAAATGACATTATCAGGTTCCGAAAATTGAAGGACTGAAAATATCTTTTCAATGGTACTGATCCATTTTTCATCCACTAATGGATCCCAAGAACCATTGAATGAAGGTGGACACAGCCTCATGATGGATTCAACAAAATGTTGCTCCCTCCTTTTCTCGTTTTCATAGCTTTATAAAGTGTGTGAGCATGGATACATGAATTTTCTTTCCACCTTCCATATCATTTGGTTGTTCTGAGGGAGAATCATTGCATTGCCTGTCACCTTCAGCAATAACACAATTCCTTTGGTTTCCAGCCGTTGACTAAAACTAAGAATCATAGTGTGAGAAACAATAATTACAATAGGAAAACAACATAATCATGAATAAAATTTCAAATGTTAGGTCTTATCATAGTTTATTCATGGAAATTTCTAAAACACTAATATTGTGTTCTATGCTTAGACATATCCTTAGGGTTCTTACTAAGGCTTTCCCAACCTAGTTTCCAAAGGTTGAATACACCTTTCCTCTGATACCAACTATAACGACCCATACTTTACATACATTGTTATTACATCAGAATTGAATCAATATTATTACAACATATAACAAAACCATGATAATACCATATGGGTATAGTGTCTTTAGAAACTGGGAATCATAAACAATTGATTCATAAATCATCTATATTGTATCCCATTTATTTCATCATATATAGAGTCCCTTTTGGAATATCCTACTTAATACCCTTATTCCTGACCTGAGGAAATGAAAACATACAAAATGTGAGCTCAAATTTTATGTAAGGGAAAACAAATGAAATATCAATCATATCATTTTCATAAGTACATAAAATTTTGAAAATCTTATCCAGCAAAAGTGATCATAATATCATGAAAAGGGATAAATCATAGTAGTGAAATGTAATCCCAATATTCATAACATAATAAATGAACCTTTTTGGTATAAACACATAATCATGGAAAATAATTTCATATTATTCAAGACTCATTGCCAAGACCATCATAGTGGAAAAAGTCCATTACTGAACCGAGTTCACACCTCGTTCCAGTCCTATATCACAAAACCTTATTAATTTGTCATTCCAGCCATGTCTATCTCATGAGATATAAATCTTTACCCAATGCATTGGAGGGAGATATAGGTCCCACACATCTCATAATGAAACTATTCTTATGTGTTTCACAAAATCATAAATCATAAATCATAGCATAACCCATGTAATAAAAATAGGATTCTTAAACATCATTCCAGTATAACGTAATCCATATGAGATACAAGAACTTCATAAAAATAATTTCATCACAACATAATCAAATCAATGTAATAATAGGTATAGAAATAGAACCCTATATTATCATAGATGGAAAATAATTTTGATAAAACACATGAACTCCATTCTTGAGGAAAATATCCTTTCTACATCAAAAACATTTTTCCTTTCTCAACATGTCATTAAATTTTAAACTAAAAGAAGTTAATTGAAAATAAACATGAAAACATCTAATGTAATATTCAAAGAAATAATTTTCTACGAAATCATAAAAATCCTTTCATGCCGTATATGTTAAAAAAATCATTCTTCTCGTACTTTGGTCAGAAATGTCAAAAACAATCTCGTACTGAAAATGACAAAATATTCCTTCCAAAAATTTTACTAAACATTCACAAATTGGTAAAATTGGATTTAAAAAATTGTAGGAGGATATAAATAATATTACATATTGAGTCAACATGGATGTTGATGATAAATATTCCCCAGTAAATTCAAATGTGTAAACAATCTCGGATAAAAATGAGATTGCGAGATTTTACCTTACCTTAGGTACAATATGCTCTGTACATATCCGAAACTCATGTATAATGATTTAAATAATGTAATTTACTTATTACTGAATCATATACATTGCTATGATATCATATATGGTCATATTATTATCTCTTTATTAGTAATATTTCATTGCTACTTGTTATTTGGGTGTTCATTGCTTTATGTTCTTAAGCGTTTTTTGTTGAATATATTCTTATTCCTATTTTTAGGTCATAGAAAAATCATTTATAGAATTATATTTGTATAATATATATCAGATTTATTCATTCAATGTGTTTATATAATCCTAGTTTAATGAATACCATGTAGAGTGAATCACATCGCACCGTGGAGATTGTAAGTCGTGCGTACGCATGAGAGGTGATATTGTTCCCATAATTATTGAATTGTTTTTTAGTGGATAATAGAAAATATCATAATTATTATCATTTTATAATAATCATATATAGTTATTCTTTACACCATTTACCCATCCAAGTAAGGTGGTGGTGGAAAACAGATTACACTATGGCATGGAGACGGTATTCCGTACGTACGCACGTACAGAGATTTTGTTTTCTTGTAGGATGGATAGAAGGTGAAATAGTGTTGTTCAATATTTATAATAAAATATCAGTATATGAGTGATACTTATGTTATTACTTTGTAATGAAAAAATTAAACAAGAGGAAGTATAAGAATAATTAAATTTGAAAAAAACGGTAAAGGATATTAACTATTCTTTGACGCGCCTCTTCTAAACCTCCTCTTAGGGAACTAAAGTTGGGCTTTTAAAAAGACCAGGACCTATAATATGTTTCTAGGTAAATGGAGAAAGTAAATTGGCAGGGTTTTTCCGAGCATGAAGGCTCAAAATGGTGTGATGAGGAGAGGTAGGAGGTTCCTTTTTATAAGAGAAGAGAGAGGCACTTTTGGAAACCTCTAAAATATTAATTTATAATAAACACAAATACGACATAAAAACCTCCAAAAATGACTCAAATCCGAATAATAGATGAGATACATTTGTAATATCATCATCCAATAATATTTGGACATGTTGGAAATTTATTTTAAACCTTATCATCTTGATTTATTCTTATTTAATCTATTTAATTTTATTTGTGGTAATAATATTCTACATTTTTAATTGTTATAAATAATTACTTATGTGTTGTGAATTATCCATAATATCATACTTTATGAAATTTTAGATCATATAAATTTCAATTTATAATTTTTTTAAAAATATGTTATTTTTAAACAAGTGTATAATATGTTATTTTTATAAAATAACAATATTGTCAATTTTGACACTATTCATTTATTTGAATTTAAATAAAATTCACACAAAGGATATATTAAAACAAAAATATTTTATAGTTTCATAACATGTCATATTCATCTAGAAAATTTGTGGAGAACATTAATTAGTTGATATAATATTTTTTTTTTATTTTTAAAACCATTTATTTGATATTTCAATCAAAAAAATAATTTTACTTCACTATTGTGTCATAATTAATGATAATTATTTAATCCCTAAAAATTATAAATAAATTATCATGATGTGGATAATTTTTTAGTATTACTGGAGACTTTTTATATTTGAGGTTTATGAATTTTATCACTAAAGTAAAATTATTACACTTTTAAGACATAAGAGAGTGACATGTTGTCACTTTCTTTGGTTTTAATAATAATTATATCATTTTCATAGTAAAAAGTACATGAACTGAATCTATTCAGACCCTTATGTGATATGGGTTGACTATTATTCATCCAACAGAATTTTGGAAGGTGTTAGGGTAATTTTATAATCTTATTTTTACCCATAATTACCATATTTACCTTTAACTGTAGTAAATAAAAATTATCGTAGTTACTATTCATAATATCAAAAAAATAAAAGTAACCTATTTATATAATTTTGACCCACTGAATCCAAATATATAATCCATTTTTAAAATTCAAAACACATAAGTCTCATTAATTAATTTAAAATTAATCTCGTTGTTAAGAAGACATGTTTTTAAAAGTTAAAACATTGTCAAATATTGAAATGTTTTTACCTATGAATTCAATGTAAAATTAATGGTAATGAAATATATTATATTAAATGGTAAATATATATTCTATTTATGATTTAAACTAGTAAATTTTATCATTTAATCATATAAATTATCTTGTTGAAAAAAGTTGTTTTTAAGAAAAATTTAGCGTATTGTTACTATTCATCAAAATATGAAAGTTATCAGAAAAGTATCAAATATTTATACAATGTAAATTTTTGTATCGTGATTCAAAAGAAAATTTTTATTTTGTAAAATTTATCTTATGAAATTTTCAAATATAATATTTAAAATGGGTGCACCATCAAAAGTTTGTAAAAGAACATTTTTTTCAAATACTTCTTTTATCGAAAAATTGATTTTGTTTTTATATCTCATTCTAGAAAATGTTTAAGATTAATTATAATGTTATAAAATTAAAAAATTAGTTAATACTATTCATAACGGCTAGTTCATAATATTATAATAATATATCATTGTTTAGTGAAACTTTGTATTGCGTACAATAAATGCTATCGAGGAAGGTAACTGTTGCGTGTAATGAAAACCAAGCCAGTGTTGTGTGTAGTGAATGATTCCTTTGGAGTTTCTTATAAGAAATATATATATATATATATATATATATTATAAAATCTCAGTGTGTTACAATTATATTGAAAATGATTCACATTGAATAAAATTGAGTTGTGGTAAATGTTATGGTTGTGACCTAATTTCTTTTAAGAAGACAACTAAGTGCTTGTAGTTGTTTGTGTGTTTTGTACCAAAAAAAGATATATCGTTTAGGGTTCTGGACTGTCTATTTAAATGATGATGAAGGGAAGCTCGATGTTAATTTCAGGTACACAATACAAGTATGTCTAATGCATGGAAGGATGATTTTTTTGTGGATGACACCTAAGATGAGGTGGGACACATTGATGGGATTGTATGTGATAATGATTTTTTTTTCGGTAATAGGTTAATTATGAATTCAAGACCATGGGGATGACGGACCTGTAATCATGTTTGGGTGATTATATTGGTTTTTGGCATGGACTTGTTGATTTGATTAATCAAAATTTTTCCTTAGAGTGTGGTCATAGAAATGTTCAAGACCTTGAGGGGTCTGATGAGGCTCAGATTTGGGAACACACTGTTATAGAATGGTTCCATTAAGATTTGGGAACAAGGTGTATTGGGATAAGCTCTTGAATTTCTATATTAAACCACATGGTAGGAGTGGAAATGTGAGAGACTATTGGTCTTATCCGTGAGGAGGAAAATTTTGTTTTGATTGTGAAATGCTATGTTCATTCATGAAGAACTTTGGTGGCATGGTGGAAGTAGTTCCAAAGGAGACGTTTGTTCAAGAACGATTGGTGGAGGGTCATATAGTGGTGGTTGGGCTTCGATGGAAATCAAAACTAGGTTGTGGTGTTTATATGATCATATTATTTTTGAAGGCACATAAGCCCAATATTTTTGGTAATTCAAGGGATCCCATAGTGGTATGTGACTTCAGTAGTGGATATTTATTATTTTGTACATCGACAAATTCTTAGTATACATTTATATAGTGATGACAATGAAAATCATATTGACATTTTCATGGGTATTCTGAGAATGCACTAAAATTATTCTTAATGACTTGAATATCATTTGGTGGACATGTTAAATTATGGAGGTTACACTCTTTAGGGTAGTATAATTAGAGATGGATGGCGGGATGTACACCATTGATCATTTTTTTGGTAAGGTTATCGAGATGGATCTGGATTCAAATAATTTCATGGGCGCCATTCTCAAAATATGGGAATGGGTATTGGCTGATGAGGTTGCATTTTTTGTGAAAATATAGATAACCACTTCCATGTTTTGGGATTCCATTTATGATTTTACTTTCTACTGCAGTGGTTGGAATTCCCCAAGGATAGTGATGGTAAAGACACTCCATAGTTGTGGACTGATCCGTTTGACATGGATGCATGGATTAGAGTGTATAGTATATATTTTGGAATCATGATTCGAATGGAGAACCTATGTGGAGCACACTAGGTCTATAACAGTGTCTAGGAAGTAATTGATTGTTGTGGTTGATTGATACCAGTGTTGGCTTTGGTATTAGAGATCATCAAAATGTATTTTTTTCATTTCTACATATTTATTGTAAATGTTCATGGTGATACATTAAAATTATTCATGTAAATAGATGATGAAATCAATAAATCCATCAAAAATTGAAAATGGACTTTTGTAGCTATCATAGGGTGACAATGGAATGTATTGAGTTATGAAGTAACATTTTCCATGAGATGTAGTGTCATTCCTATAATGTATCTGTGTGTTTTAGGAAGAGTCGATCAAGGACATCCTAACTCAGTTAGAAGTAGGTAAAAAAGTTGTTATTTTTATACTCCCTTTGGTAGATGTTTTTGAATGAGTAGTGCATTTCTATGTTTAAAATGGTACTTGAGGAAGATCCAAATCGACATCAGTTGAGTTGGATATGATGAAGGAAATAATATTAATTAGTGTTTTGAATCATGATGATGATTTAGACTATAATAAATGAATTGAGGGATGAGTTAAAAAATATTAGATAATGACTATGGTTGGTGAAATAGATGATGATCGTAGACCTTGTGAGAGGAGGAACCATGGACCGAAAAAATAGATGTTTTGAGGAATTCAAATGGGAATGGTCTAACATGTTAACCAGATGGGAATGATATTGGTACATTATAATCCAACCCTAGTTTGATGTTTTATGGATATATTATTTAAAAAAATGAATATAAAACATGAGAGACATCAAGTTTTCTTTGTTCTGTAAAAAATTATGGATCCTTGTACCTTTAGATATCATTGATAACAAGGATAGATAACATTTTTGGGTCAATTCCTCATGGATTTCTGGTCCCAGTGAGTTGGGAAAAACATCAAGAATATTTTTAAAGTTGAGATGAAGATACGATGCACATTTAAAATAAATAAGGATATTACCACTCGATAATGGGGGTGGTGATATAAATTGTGTGGTGGTGATCACTAATGTGGGAAGGTGGTCTGTTCAAGGTGTTCCTGGTGTTTTAGGTAGATGGGACATGACTAGACATAGTTTTGGAAAATTGACCTCTATAATTGGAATTAACTAGGGGAAAACTAGTAGGGTTCCATGAGTGGTTTGGTTGTGTCTTGGAAGAATGAATTATGAATGGGATTGTTGGGAGTTGTGTTTTTTATCAATGTATTTCGGAAATTATTGTCAGAAAAAAAAATTCTTTTGGTTGTTCGAGTTATTTTCCCAATTGGAGTTTTGAAAATGTGGTGATATATCACCAAGGGATTTGGACCATGATTATTGAGGTTGATCATATAAAAGTGTCATTTATTTTCACTTACACAGTGGTATAATGCAATGTGAAATGGTTCCTTATGTTGTGATTTAGGAATGGTTTCCTAGGTTTCCTTATGGAGTTCTTGTGGTTTAGGTTTGGGTTGAGGTTGATGCATCCCTTGATAAGAATCCATTTTTTGTGGAACATAGTGAGAAACTCTTATAAGGATTTTTTTGATTTATTTTGTATGTTTTTGAAATTATGGTAAAGTTTAAGAGGATCATCGTGAAAGAGATAGATACATGGGCCTTGTGGCCTAATCTATTTTTACTTGGATATTCAGGGATTGTTGGGTGAGCTGCTAAAAAATAATCTGTTTTAGGGTGGGTAAAATGTATGATCCTTGGTCCATTGACATATATCATTTTGAAAATTTTTGTTTTAATCCAATAGGTTTCAATAATTAAATGTTAATCGGGATTATGAGAGGCATCGATGGTGATTTGGTTGTTTTGGACAAGAAAATATGGAATACTGGTCCATCCTATGTAAGGGGAATTGTTTACCCCTAGATAATTAACCCGTGCATCCTTCCTATGAAAACTGTAAAACATTAGAAAGTGGAATTTCTCATCATTGGCACATGATTGGTCAAACCATATAGATATACCCAGGTAGCAGAGTGACCTATCTCCCCAGGGGAAGTGGTTTGTGCCCAGTTTCATATGGTTTTTGAAAATTGTACAGCGCATTAAATGTTATCAAAATTACAGTTCTTCCAATCTTGGGTTTTTTAGAATCTCTATAAGTTTATCCCTCACTTCATCCCCTATCACCCAAGGGAGGAAATACTGTGACCAAAGAATCCAAAGGGAAAATCTCCTTCAATTAAATTTTATTTTGAGTTCCATTGTCTATTGATCTAAGCTCGGAGTATGTCAAACACTTCTCTTTCTTCATTTTCACTGGATTTGGGTTTGTAGTTTCTATCATATTATTTTAATGACCTAAAACCCAATTTCACTAATAGAACCAAGGTTGGGGAATTATGTGCTACTTGAATATAGATCTATGGATACAATTATGAGTGACTGAAATGTTAGATTTGAGGTTGGTGGTCTATAAGTTATATCACATTATTTTGATTTGGATTTGGTCATGTGTGTTTATGTTCTTGTTTCCATATTTTTTTGAGTCTGATACCATTATATAAATTTACTAAATTAGGTGTATAAATGAGGAATTTAACCCCTCACGATCCTCATTTATTACATATGGGATGTTTATACCAATTTTGGGTCACCCATGTTTTGCGTCAAAATTCTTGAACTGTAGCATTGACAATGTTAAAAATGGAATTTGTGTGTGATAAAACAGATCCATGATGAACATATTTATATATAAATTTTATTTTAAATGGGAATATTTATATATATATAGAATTTTATAATATAATAATGGGTTATTTGGAAATGTGAAAGTGGTTTATTGAGCTATGAAACATAAAAGAGTCATTGGTTGATGTTTTATGGCTTATGAATGAAAAAATGTCATGTTTGGTTAAGAAAGGTAAATGTGAATGGTTTAATTAGTCTATTAATGTAATTTTATTGATGTACTAAATAGGATAATGGATGGAGATTGTTAAATATGATAAATGGATCAATGAGATTAATGGGAATGTTCTAAATAGATTTGGAATTATACCCGGAAGGCATAAGGAGGTATATTTCATGTTGAATGTGGAATTGGATAAATGGGTAATATATGGGAATGTTTTAGGATGATAAATGGGATAATTTTTGGGTATGAATTAATAATAATACCGTGTTATGAATAAAAAAAGGGAAATGTAAAAAATAGGTAATTTAATATAAATGGAAAAGATGTTAAAGGCTCATGACATGATATTAATTTCTATTTTTATTATTATGGATTGTGATTTGCATGTGTATTATTTTGGGTAAGATATGTCGTATTATATATATGCGGGGAATGGAAAATTATTTATTTTCTCTAGTATTGGTAGTGTGTAGGTATTTAATTGAGGATCTACACCCATTGGTCATGTTTGACTAAGGCTCTAAACTCCACCCCAAAATGCACTGGTTATGTAACCAGATAGAGGATTTATTCCACTAATAGTGGTATTTTTTATGACCACCCATACAGAGGCATTTCAGTGAGTGAAAGATATTATTTGTGATGTGTATACCCTTATTGATATTGGGAATGGTTTGATTCCTATATTCATGGTGATTTAAATCCTTATACTCATGTGTCATAGATGTAAATTCATGACACATTTAACATATGATGAAAGTTGATTAGTAATGAAATTGGAAATAATGATGATATTAGTTATAATGATAGAAATGGTGAAAGTAATTATTTTTTTACTAATGTTACATAAGTTTTTTATGGAGATACCTTTTTTTAGTTCATGATGGAAAGAACTATACTCCTAGACTACATATTTTTAATTAACCATTGGTGGTGTTCTACTGAGTTGTACTCAAACACTTCTTAGGTGTCGTTGGGTACCTCAAATGTTTTTAAGGTTGAGGGTTAGGAAATGGGAAAAGACACTTTGCTAGAGAGTTGATTCTGTCTTGGGATATGCATGGATGAGGTTCCAGACTCATAGTCAATACATCTGTGGGGATTTAATAAGTTGTATTTGTTTTGGGTTCCCTACACATTTTGAAATGCTAGCACGATCTGAAATATTTAATGATGGTTTGTGTTTTGTACCCAGATTTGGGAGATGCAGGATTACGCTTGTTCATTGGATAATGTATATGTTTTTAGAAATATTGGTTTGAGTGGAGTTTTAGTTTGTAAAAATTTTAGCCAGAGTGTATGATCATGCTAGAAAGGGAATCATATTTTTGGTCATTTTTCTTCATGACCAATTTCATGTGCTTTATTATGGACGTGGTAGGTTGTTTGGTATCTATTTTGGAGGTCTGGTCATACCATTACTAACAATACATATTCTCTCAAATCATGTTATTATTGCAGATTATCATGCCATATGAAGTGTTTTTGTGATATTATGTTTGAGTGTAGTAAGTCATGATCCACTCTCAAAAAGGGATCACATGTTCTTGATAATTCTTCCAAGGGTGGTGGGTCATATCCTTTTACAATGGTGGACTCTTTTGAGTAATTTATTAAATGTAATTATGAGACTATGTATTAATAAGGGGAATATAGTACATGTATAGCTACTATAAGAGGTATTGTGATTATTTGACCTTATATGGTGATATTTTTTTGATATAGTTTGTACCCATTATTTTATATTTTAAATGTTTTTATATAGGTTAGAGTTTAATTTTATACTTATATTGTTCCTATTGGATAATTCTATTCTTTTTGAAATGATATTTGAATAAGGTTTCATGTGTCTCGCATGCTAGGTGATGATAGTCAGCTTTGAGGTATAATGGGGATTCCTAGTTATTGATATTGAATTCACTAACTTGTTTATCAAGATGAATTGTTTTGTCATTGTTATGTACCATATAGAAAATAATCATTGATAGGTATAGCAATTATTTGCTGATGGGTTCACACATTATATCAAGGTGAGTGGGAGACTTGATCAAGAATGGAATGTCCTATTGTTCCCTATATTAGGGTAAAAAATGGTAGTTATAAAGATTATTTTAGATGCATTAGGACCATTATTGGTTTGTAAATGTAATGACCTAGAAATTATGTGAATTTTGTTTCTTAAACACATGGATATTTTACGAGTCCACAGTTCCTTACGGCGCCTGATTCCAAGGCCCGGTGTGCCCAGAATCAATTTCTGAAGTTTTTTTGGGTACGTTAAGTAAACGTACGTGAAAGATTTTACATCTTTTGAGCGGGTACTCGGAATTGAAATCTGAGGACATTGTTGAACTCGAATCGCCGATATTCATTTAAGGAGGTCTTCACCGCAATTGCATTTTATCGAGGTTGGAAGTTAATTTCTGGTGTTTCTAAAAAATTAAATAAAAATATTTCAGCAGTATTTTTATTTGAGTGGTGGTTTAATACTCCATGGATAGGTTGGAGGTGGGTTCCACCAGCACATAACCTCCCATGGGAAGATATTATAAGGCGGGGCCCACACGAGCTCAAACCCCGTTAAACCTCATTTAACCCCTTGAGTTCCCCATTAATGGGGAAAACTCTTCACTTCCCCCCTAAATTTTGTATCCGCTTCACCTTCCCTATCCAAATTAATGAGCCAACACCAGCTTTTAATTAAGTGATGCATCTTAATGAATTTCAATCATTTTGAATTCATTAAGATAACATTATATTAAGATGTGTTATTTTATTATTTAGGGGTTGGCTAAATCTTCTAGTGGAGCCTTGGAAGGATTGAGAAAATATCCTCCCAACAAAGAATGACATCTTCTCTCAACGAAGAACGCCCGTCTCCACCGAGGAATGATGACGCTGTCTTCTCCCCCTCCAACTGAGGCTAGAAAGGGAAGACGCCGCCCATGAAGAACATCGCCAATGAAGACATTATCTCCTCTCGACGTCAACGAAATGACGCCACTTTCAGCGACTCCTTCAGCGAACACCAATTACGAGGTGGGGGTTTTGAATTCTTGTACCCATTCTATGTCGTTGAAATTATAGTTTGAAAACCAAATGATATCACTGTAAAATAGGGAAATTCAGACTGCACCAACACAAAAAACTCTTCCCCTTTTGATCATGTTTATGGTTGATGATGGGAGCGGACAACGGCGGCTGGCGGCGGGCTGGCCGTGAGGAGACCGGTAGCACAAGATCACCGGGTCACCGAAAAGGCATGACACCATCGTGCCGCACAGAAGAAAGTCGGACCGCGGCCAAGACGGGCCACGACATAGGGTCGTGGATCCATCGTGCCACACCGGTAGAGCAAGGTCGCGTCCTTAGGCCATAGTAGACAGGAGAGGGCGGTCGGCTAAGCCAACCGCTGGTGCGCACCAGGCGGGGCCCTACGGGTCCCGCGGTTACAAGTGACGGTGCCTTGCACCGGCCATTTCGGGAGTCGGGGGTGTGACACCCCCCCCCCTTTTATGTGGCTAGGAGGCCCGCAGGGCCGGCTAGCTGGGCGCCACATGGCCAGCCGAGCCGGGCGCCACATGACCTGCCGAGCCCAGCCACACGGCCAATAAGGCCAGGAAACATGGCGAACCAGGCCAGGCCACATGGCCAGCAGGGATGGGCCACATGGCCAGTCGGGCCGGGCCACAAGGCCAGACGGGCCGGGCCTCACGATCGGCTGGCCAGGCCGCCACTGGGGTGGGCTGCCCTTGACCATCCAGGACGCCCCAGGTCAGGCTGCCATCGGGCCAGACCGCCATCGGGATGGCCCGCTCAATCAGACCAGGTCGGACCCCTGTCCGGACTGTTTAGCATGAAATCACCTTTTCATTCTTATTTTGGGATACGAGTGTCCTAACGATGAACATTCTGTGACGACATAAGTATTAGAGTAGGACGATTCTTTTGGCATACCCCACTAGTGATTTGGACGCAGTTGGGGTACGGTCATGTTGGTTTGAACCTAAAAACCCACTGAGCCCCTAGAACGGAAATTCCAATAACTCTCAGACCGAGCGTCCTCTTGACATGCCATCTATCATGTTCGGTTCCTTGTGATGAGGAGGAACTATGGGATACATAAACTCAGGACATCATGATAGTTGATGTATCGACAGTTGGCTCGAGGAGAGGACCCTCCCGGAATCAAGCATGTCATGTGCGGGAACCCTAGGGTGGGCCGCGACTGAGATGATAGGATCCTCCATGGGTTCGACATCGAAGATACTGTACCAGGATCCTCTGTGGGTTCGACAATGATGAATTCTGTACCGGAATCCTCTGTGGGTTCGACAGTGATGACTTCTGTACCGGAATCCTCCGTGGGTTCGACAGTGATGACTTTTGTACCAAAATCCTCCATGGGTTCGACAACGATTACTACTGTAGCGGGATCCTCTGTGGGTCTGACAGTTCTGACGTCTGTTCATGTATCCTATGGGGGTCCGATAGAATAGCTGAACGTGTATCTTGTGTGGGTCTATCAACTTAGCTGGTCATGTATCATGTGTGGGTTCGACAGCTTAGATAAAACAGTTTCTACATCTGATCATCACTATCACTCTAGAAAAGTTTTATTCTTATGTGAGTTGAGTCTTGACTTTCAGTTTGTATCATTGAGATGATTGACTTTACTTCCTTTGTGGAATGGGTTGTGCTTGGGCTCAAGAGTTGGAGCCAGAATGTGATTGATAACTTCGGTATATGTTTGGGCATATAACTAAGATGGGTTGGTTGATAGATCGTGATTGTATCTCTCTTTTGTGGTTTATCATTTTTTAATTTTGGGAGAACTTTGGGGGTCTCAGGGTCTCCTAATGAGTATTGTTATACTCACCCCTGAACGGGATTTACCTGCACCTTGTTGTGTTCTGTGCAGATGACGGGCAGGAGTGATCGAGGCTGAGGGTGACAGACGGGAGGCTGCTCGGAGATAGACTAGACGGTACGTACCTCAGGGATGAGTTTTTCTAGTTCTGTACCTACCATTCAGGTAAGGTTCCCCAGTGGATGATCCATAAGATGTTTTCCTTTATTTACTTTTACATGTTCTTGTTGTTCATTTGGGTTTGTATACTGGCCAATAAACTTTCAGAACTACCTTTGTATTCAGTTTCACTTAGTATTTTTCTTCTAGTTGTGTACTTTGATTGTGTGTGATTTCTTTTTATAAAGTAAATTCCTTCCCAGATTAGGGAGTCTCTAGCCCCTGGCCTATGGATGGCAAGCTTGTGGTAGTCACGACACGGGTCCCGAGGATAGGTCGTGACAAATTGGTGTCAGAGGAGTTGGTTCTACTGCAAAACATAGGACTCTGATCTGTCTTACTATGAAGAAATAGTGTTAAGAGTATTGAGTGTGGTTTTCAGTGTAGGGAGTCCAGTGTTGGTGCATCGGCCGACGTTTCCATACACTAGGACCCTGACCTCTGATTTTCAACTCAGTGCATGAAAACACTGATTACATGTGTGTTTCAAGAGTTTCCTTTGTGATCTCTTTGAGTCATCTCACAAGGTATAACTTGTTCTGACCGTGGCACACATTCTTCTCTTCAAGATGACCCCACGTAGGCTTCCAGCCAGGGTTCCGAGTTTTGTACAAGATGGTAGCCCACCGAGCGATGAGGTCTCAGTGTAGGGCCCCATCACAATGGGGGTAGCAGTAGTACCACTCCCTGTTGGGCCACTGATACCACCAGCTCCATCAGTAGAGAGTGCATTCCATCTGAGTGTGTTGCACGAGTTCTAGTACGAGAGGCCGCCCAAGTCCCTGGGAGAGACTGAACCACAGGTAGGTGAGGATTGGATGTAGGCAGTCGTGAGAGTTTTCAGGTTGGTAGGGACACCAGCCAACCACATGGTGATCCTTGCTGCGAGTCTCTTGCATGTAGCAGTAGGGAGATGGTGGAGCCTGATGCTCCAGGTCCATGACGAGGCATCATTATTCTGGACGGACTTCGAGATCCTGTTCTGGGTGGAGTTTGTTCCATCAACCCTTCATGCGGTGAAGATTCCAGAGTTACTAAATCTGCAGTAGGGCATCATGACAGTAGCTCAGTACTCAGCGAGGTTCACCGACCTCTCATGCTACTCCACAGATATGGAATGTGACTCATTCTTCAGGGACCCTACCGTTGAGCTGGAACTCAGGCATGAGATTAGGGCTTTGATGATCTCTCTCAATATGCTGACGCAAGTGGGGGTGCTAGAGAGAGCCCTTATAGTGGAGGATTTTCTTGCTGAGAAGACACCAACAGTGAGAACCACCACAGGGAGACACGTAGTGGAGTCTTCTGCAACCAGAAGTAGATAGATTTGCAGAGGTCCAAGTGGACTAGGCCATCAGGTGGGAAACCCAGGATATAGTTTCGATTGTGCAAGGAACACGAGATAGAGCTAGCCATACAAGGAGCAGGCAGTGCTATGAATTCGACGAGCAGGGTCACATGGCATGTGACTGTCCGACCTGCCGTATAGAAGATCGTTAGATAGTTGAGGAACCACCCAGTAAGAGGCAGAGGTTTGAACGTGGTGGTCTTCCAGGAGAGGGAATATGTGGTAGATGAGTAGGTCGAGCAACATGTGGACCGGAGAGGGACTAGCTGTAGGCATAGAGGCATTTTTTTCATGATGCTTCTAGCTTCATTGATGTCGTTGTTTTTGGTTTCTTTGTGTCTTTTTACTTTTATCTACAGTAATAAAAGACACTTGTCCTTGTAAAGTTTTCTTTGTTTCCTTTTTTTTGGTTGACACTGAGAGGTTCTGATTAAAACCGTTGACTTGACCCTCATGTTCAAGATTCCTAGTAGAGGAGACTTAGTGACCACACACTGATACCGACAGTGTGACCCAACCCTTGGAGGCGAGAGTAACGATTGGATCTCTTGGTAGTAGCGTCTAGGCCTTACAACGTCGTCCATGGAATGAATTAGCACCGTTCTTGTTAGGATCAAATATATTAGGAAAAGGACGTGGTTCATACAGGGTATGAGACTAGATTAATCATTTCGGAAAAAGGAGAAATATTATCAGCTCTTGTTGGACATATGAGAAGAAGGGTGTAGTCGATTTCTTTAGAACTGGCTAGTCTTACCCGTAGTTCGTTGAGAGAATGGTTTTCAGTTTACTCTGATCAAAAGAGTCTCAGGTATATCTTTTTGCAGAAGGAAAAGAACCTAAGACAATGATGATGGATCGAGTTCCTCCAGGACTATAACTTTGATATAGTCTATACTCTTGGGAAGGGGAACATTGTAGCAGATTCTCTCAGCAGAAGATCAGGAATTCAACTACTAGGAGAGGCGAGAGAGAAACTGTCAGCATTACAGATATCCTTTGATGATAGATATGGATCAACATTTTTGCTGTCTCTCATAGTCACTCCTCCACTTCTTCAGTGATCCAAAGAGGAAAAATGTGGGGACGTTGACTGTGAGATGTAATATGCTCATATATCCTGAGGGCAGGCACCAGATGGATTTTCTGAAGGTGGGGACCACACAATTTTCTTCAAAGGACGTACTATGGTACCAATTGCACTTCAATAGCATGTACTGAGGGATTTCCACACATCTCCTTTAAGGGTACATCCTGGAGTGGCGAAGAAGTATCTGGACCACCGACGACAACATTGGTGGCCAGGTATGAAGAACGTAGTAGTAGAGTTGGTCTCATTATGCCTCCCTTGTCAGCAAGTGAAGTCATAGCACCAGGTTCTAGCTGGATTGGTTCAGCACTTAGAGATCCCAGAGTGGAAGTGGGATGGGATATCCATGGATTTCGTGATTGTACTTCCACGTACATCCAAAGGACATGACTCTATCTGGGTGATTGTCGACCGACTCACCAAGTCGGCTCACTTCCAACCGATCAGGGAGCAGGGCTTGGTAGAGAACTTGGGACACCTCTACATTTGGGAGATCGTATGGCTTCATGGTGTGCCATCGATGATAATTTCTGATCGAGATTCTCGTTTCACTTCCCGGCTTTGGAATGGGTTGTTGGAGGCTTTAGAGACACAGCTTTGCTTCAGCACCACCTTCCATCTTCATATGGATAGTCAGACGGAGAGGACCATTCAGACCCTCGAGGATATGATCCATGCATGTGTCCTCGACTTCGGTCGCAGTTGGGAGGATCACATACCATTGATATAGTTTGTGTACAACATCAGATACCACTCCACCATCGGTATGGAACCTTTCGAGGAACTTTACAGACGACATAGCAGATCGACTCTGTACTGGACTAACCCAGGGGCGGTCAGCACTTATGGGACTAGAGATGCTGTAGGCTATAACAGAGAAGGTGTAGATCATCCAGGGGAGGATAAGACTACACAGAGTAGACAGAAGTCCTATGATGATAGGGGAGTGAGAACACTGGAGTTCGAGGATGGAGACCACATATTCCTATGGGTCTCACCTCGACGAGGTCTATTTAGATTTGGCCGAGGTGGCAAGTTATCTCTGCGATTCATCAGAAATTTTCAGGTTCTCAGAAGGGTAGGTGAGGTGGCATACCGCTTGGCTCTTCCACGTCAATTGCAGTGGGTGCATGACGTCTTCCACGTATCTGAGCTGAGGAGATACGTGCACGACCCTTCACACATCATCAACCATGGGGAGATAGAAATAGATGATGGGGCGACATTCACGGTGGTTCCATTGGAGATTGAGGATAGATATGAGTGGGTCCGGTGTGGACGGTCGATTCCTCGGGTGCGTATTCGCTGACAACACATGAACCTACAGGTGATCACATTGGAGTGGGAGGCTCAGATGTGTGCCCAATACCCCCATTTGATATCATAGTGTGTTTTGTAGATTACAGGGATATAAAGCCCTAAGGTGGGGAGAATTTAAAGACCCAGAAATTCCATAAATATTTTTCTTAAAGACATGGGAATTTTACGAGTCCGGATTTTCTGACGGTGCCTGATTTCGAGTCTTGATGTTACCAGAATCAATTTCTGATGTTTTTTATGGGTATGTTCAGTAAATGTACATGAGAGATTTTATACCTTTGAATCGGTGCTCAGAATTGAAATCTGGGGACATTGTTGAACTCGCAGTGCCGATATTCCCGTAATGAAACCTTCACCATAGTTGCGTTTTATCGAGGTTGGAAGTAAATTTTTGGGATTTGTAATAGATTAAATAAAAATATGTCTAGCATATTTTTATTTGAGTGGTGGTTTAATCCTCCAAGGGGAGGTTGGAGGTGGGGCCACCCGTGCATAACATCCCATGAGAGGATGTTATGTGTTAGGCCCTCACGAGCTCAAACCCCCTTAAACCCCTTGAGTTCCCCTTAATGTGGAAAACTCCTCACTTCCCCCATATATTTTGGAGCCTCCTCACCTTTCCTCTCCAAATTAATGACCCAACACCACCTTTTAATTATGTGATGTAACTTAATGAATTTATATCATTTTGAATTCATAAAGATGAAATTATATTAAGATGTGTTGTTTTATTTTTTGGGGGATGGATTAATCTTGTGGTGGAGTCTTGAAAGGATTGAGAAAATATCCTACCAATGAAGAACAACATCTTCTCTCAAAGAATAATGCATGTCTCCATCGAGAAACGAAGACACAGTCTTATCCCCCTCCAACCGGGGAATGAAATGGAAGACATCGCCCGCAAATAACGTCGCCAAAGAGGATGTCATCTCCTCCTGACATCAATAGAACGATGCCGCTTTCTGCGACTCCATCGAGCGAACACTGATTATGAGGTAGGGGTTTTGAATTCTTGTACCCGTTCAAGATCATTGAAATTATGGTTTGACAACCAAATGATATCACTGTATCATGGGGAAATTTGGACCACACCAACATGACCGAATCTTCCAATTTTTGATCTTGTTTCTCGTTGACGATGGGAGCAGAAAACGACAGCCGGTGTCGGGTCGGACGTGAGGAGAGCGGCAGCGCAAGACCGCCGGGTCACTGGAAAAGTGCAACACCGTCGTGCCACATGGAGGAAAGTCGGGCCATGGCCAAGTCGGGCCGCGGCGGAGGGGCGTGGCAACGTCGCACCTTGCCGGTGGAGCAGGACTGCGACCATAGGCTGCAGCAGACATGAGAGGGAGGCCGGATGAGCTAAACACCGGTGCGTGCCATGTGGGACCCTAGAGGCCCCGCGGTTACAAGGGTCAGTGCCTTACGCCGGCCGTTTCGGGACCCGGGGGGGGGGGGGGGGTAACACCCCTCCACTTTACGCGGCTAGATGGTCAGCCGGGCACCACAAGGGCAGCTGAGCCGGGTGCCACACAGCCTACCGGGCCGAGCCACAGGGCCAGCCAAGCCGGGCCACACGGCCAGCCGGGCCAGGCCACACGTCCAGCTGGGCCGGGCCACACGGCCAGCCAGGCCAGGCCACACGACTAGACGGGCCATGATACATGACCAGCCAGGCCGGGCCATAGGGCTAGTCGGGTTGGGGCCCACGACCAACAGCCCGGGCCCCACGTCCAGCAGGCTGGGCCGCCACATGGACGGACCACCATCGTGCCAGACTACCATCGTGTTGGGCTGCTTCATCGGACTGGGTCGGACCCCTGTCCAGACCGTTTAACTCAAAATCACCTTTTCATCCGTATTTTAGGCTACGGGTGTCTGATCGATGAACCGTCTGCGGCGACAGAAGTCTTAGAGTAGGAAGTTTCTTTTGAAAAACCCCGCATGAGGTTTGGATGAAGTTGGGGTACGGTCGGGTTAGTTTGAACCTAAAAACCAACCGGGCCCCTAGAACAAAAATTCCAACAACTCTCAGACCGAGGGTCCGATTGACGCGACGTCTGTCACGTTGTGTTCTTTATGATGAGATAGAACTACAAGATACATAAACTTAGGACATCTTGATAGTTGATGTATCGACACTCGGCTCGAGGAGAGGACCCTCCCGAAATCGAGCGTGTTGTGTGCGGGAACCCTTGGGCTGGCTGCGACTGGGATGACAAGATCCTCCATGGGTTCGACAGTGACGATACTGTACCATGATATTCTGTGGGTTCAACAGTGATGACTTCTGTACTGCAATCCTCTGTGGGTTCGATAATGATGACTTCTATACCAAAATACTTCATGGGTTTGACAGTGATGACTTCTATACCAGAATCCTCTATGGGTCTAACAGTGATGAATACTCTATCGGGATCCTCCATGGGTCCGAATGTTCTGAGTTCTATTCTCGTATCATATGTGAGTATGACCGAATAGCTGATCTTGTATCCTGTGTGGGTCTAACAGCATAGCTGGTCCTGTATACTATGTGGGTCCGATAGCTTAGATGAATCAGTTTCTACATCTGATCATCACAATCACTCTACAAAAGTTGTACTCCTATGTGAGATTAGTCTTGACTTTCAGTCGATATCATCGATATGATTGAATTTACTTCCTTTTTGGAATAGGTTGTGCTTGGGCTCGAGAGTTGGACCTAGACTGTGATTGATAAAATAGGTATATGTATGGGCATATACCTAAGTTGGGTTGGTTGATACTTCAGGATTGTATCTTTATTTTATGGTTTATATTTTGTATATTCTGGGAGACATTCGGGGGTCTCTAGATACCCTACTGAGTATTGTTATACTTACCACTGCACGAGCATCACCCAAACCTTGTTGTGTTCTGTGAAGAAGATAGACAACAATGATCAAGGCTGAGGGTGACATATAGGAGTCTACTCGAAGTTGGACTTGACGAGATGTACCTCGGGGATGAGTTGTTCGAGTTCTCTACCTACCCTTCAGGTAGGATTCCCCAGTAGATGATCCAGGAGCTGTTTTCCCTTTTTACTTGAACTTGTTCTTGTTGGTCTGTTGGGTTTTTATACTAGCCCATTTACATTCAACACTACCTTTGTATTCAGTTTTACATAGTATTTTTCTTCCAATTTTTTACTCTGATAGTGTGTGATTTCATTTTATAAATTCAATGCCTTCCCAGATTAGGGATTTACGCCTTTGGTGCTAGTCACTAGCCCCTGGCCTACGCAAGGCGGGCTTGGGGTAGTCATGAAATGGGTCCTGTGGATGGATTGTGACAGTAAAATTCATTCTTTGGTTAGTTAATACATAGAGATATTTCTAGATTATTTTTTGAGTTTATATATAGAGACTGATCGTGCTTAATAATTACATACCCAATAGTACAATGCTCATTTCTACACCATATAGTTTTATGAATCCTTCTGATTTGGTGCAATATAAGGTCTAACTAGATGACCTAAGGGATAAAGGATATATTTTTCATAACAAGACACCATCCACTTAACCATTATGATATTCTATGAAGGAAAATGGTAGTCTTATACATTTAATTGATGGTATGAAGTAGAATAAATTCCTTGTAAATAAAAAATATTTTTTTCCAAAGATTTATTATCATTTTGAACTTATTAGTGAGGAATAATGGTTATAAAAGATTGAACTACTATACTGGTTCAACCTGGTCAGGTTCAGATAATAATATATACATAATATATAGTTTAGGACCCGATATGATATGTTTTTGTTTTTGGTTATGTGGCTTGATCAGACTAGTGATCTAGTGGTGTTATTTACTTTGATGATATGAATCATTAATTAGTTATTTGACACTATTATTTTATGTATTTTTGGATGACATTATAGATTAATCCAAGTCATAGGAGGATCATAATGATATTTTGGATATCATTCATCAAACCTAAAATAAATATCATCTATATTGAAATCTCTCCAAATGTGACTTCGGGGATTGTTAAGTGAAATTTTATGTGGAATGTGATATCTTGGAGTGGATTCATAATGGATCTTGAAAACGTACGTGATGTTATATAATGATAGAATCTGAGAAATGTTTTTATGTGATGCTTCAAGAAAATGTTTTTCATGTTTCATGAAGTATGGGAAACAATTTATGGTCTATGGCATACATCAGTTATATACTCACAATAATAAAGATACTACACATGATTTTGATTTACAATCATTTAATAAATCACTCAAAATTTGGTTTTATTATCAATTTCATGATAATTATATGGTTTTTTCCAATCATAAGAGAATGAATAATTATTTTACTCAGATGGATATGAAATTATGTCACAGATTATGGATTGAATACCTATATACATTTTAATTTTATTTTTCATTCACTCTAGAGAATGTAAATTTTGTTCCATATGCATTTAGTATTGAATTACTTACACACGCAAAAAAGTAATCAGTTGTGGAGTGGTCATTGAATTGTTTTTTTGTGCAACAGTCTTGGTAGTAGATGATGTTGGTTGATTCGTGTTATTAGATTTGAAAAATGATAAATAATAATTGTATAATATATTTCAACATCAGTAGGTGATAGAAACTAAGAGGCAATGCTTTAGGGAATGCATCCTTGGTTAGAAGATTCATGGTGAGATGTGTCGATCTCCCAGTAGAACATTGTTCTTCTATGGTATGTTGATTGTTCCGTTTTCTATGAGAAAGTATATAATAGAGAGTTGAAAAAAGTGTTATTTCTCTGTGATCCCTAGTGATAATTTTTCTATCAAACATGATAGTTTTTTATATGTGATAGGGGATGAGGGGAGTCAATTTCAGACTCAGTATAATGGTGTCGTTCTCACCACAAAATGAAATAGGAACACTATAGACCAATGAGACTGTTGTAATCCTTAAACATTATAGTATGGATATCTGAAATAAATTACATGGATTTAATTATGTGATTCAAATAGACTCATAGGGGTATGAATTATATATGGGTGATCTATGATTAACTCTAGAGATTTTCAAATTTCCTCCCTATTAAAGAGATAGAGATGGTGGAATAAATGGGGACATATTTTACTGAGAGATTCTATGACTTCAAGGGGTTTCCAATCTGGTAGAATCTGGAAGGGACCAGATGAGCAAGTATATTTTATAGAATGGTTTGTATGAGTTTATGGTAAAAAAAATTAGATTGAGCATGAATAATAATACACTAATGTATGGATAGGTAGTGTGGAATGTACAAATTCATGAATATATTATTTGGGATTTGTTAATTATTTTTGATGATATTGGGAATAAAATTTTAAATGTTCATGTTTACCCATGGATATTGTTTTCTAGAATATATTTAGATGGATACCATTGATATTTTTATAGAATTCCATTTATATCTCCCAAGTACTAGGCAGAGTTGGGAGATAGGTCCTCATTTGGGTCATCTCTTGTTAAGGAGAAAACCGATATTGTGTAGTTGTTCCTAAACAGATTGATGATGGTAAATAGTCTTCAAAAATCTTACGTAGATTATCATCAGTAGTCACTAGACTTAGTAGTTGGTGGTTGGGTGTTTCCTAGTTTTGTATATTTATTGGGATATCATCAGTTGGGAACAAGTGTAATTTGGAACTATGGTGTGTGTGACCCTTAGATATCATTTGAAGACTGTAAAGGGTGTACAAATGATTGGAAATTACATCTAGTTTGAAATATAAATTTTGTTTAATTTTTACCTCATAATGAGTAATTTACCAAATACATAAAATGTTATTGGATAAGAGGATTCTCATTGTTATACTAACTCCAATTTTGTTGACTAAGATGTATATATTTTTGATCATTGAGATAAGGTACTACATGGTGAAACTATTCATATGGTTGATTTTACGTGGAAGTACAGATGAGATATCAATGAGTTTTAGGAAATGGAATTGTTCATGAGGAAACACTACCCTTAAATTTTTTAGGTTTTAGAAGTAGTATGGTTTTCATGAGGAATAAATCATTTTGGTGCGGATATTGTAACACCTCAATATGATTTTCAGGTACACATTTCACAGTGCTTCCTTTATCATTCTTGTTTGTGTGTGTATGTGGGATTCAAATGGATGGATATCCTTTAATTGTAGTTGGAAATAATATTTAGGTGTGTAAGAATATTTAAATTAATGCAGACTACATGTAAATATATAAAAGATAAAACTAGGATATTAAGATGTTTGTAGAATTCTAAGACTTGGGTTTTGGATTCTTTTTTATCTTAAAACAAAAATTCATATAGTCGGATTAGGATTTACATGCCCTTTAAGGGGGTTACATGCTGTGTGTTTATCACCTGATAGATATTGTGAACTGATATTGGGTAGGAAATATATATTCACTGTGTAAAATGTTCATGATATATAATGATCATAAATTAGTTATTTATAAAAAGGTTATGGGTTTTTTTCTTAATTGAGATACATGGATTACACAATGTGTAATGGGATTACACCCTATTTACGTCTAATGTGTTTTGGTTATCATGGTGATACATAGATGATTCTATATTCCTTTATTTTTAGGATTTTGACTCTTAACCAAGAGGCCTATATAGTGGGTTTGGAGACATCTTCTCATTGAAATCAGTTCATTCAGTGATTGATTTCTGTTTCGATTAGGTTTCATCTCTCCATGTGAGAGTTCATTCACATCTTTTTTTAATAAAGAATATTAATTTCACTAACATTGGGATTTATATTCAATATCATATGGTCATTTTACCACATATTTGTAGTTTCCTATGACATCTTTTTTTTTCGATAACTGATCTAATGCTTCAAAGTCACCATTTTTTTTAGGTAGATAGGTTTATTCCATTTTGAGGTAATAATTTATATATTTTGTGTTAAAGAAATTAATTTAATTTTATTCTTGGTTGGTTAATTTTTTTTATTCATTTATTTTCATTTTTATGTGGTTTCTAATGTTTTTTGGGAAGTAAAATGATTTCCAAAAGTGGGTTTTCTTGGAAAATGGACTTACTTTATTTTGAAATGGGTTTTAAAACTCTAAATATGATTTTATTATATTTTAAAATGTGTTTGTATTTTCATTATTGTAACATTGGGGTCCTTTGGAATGTCCAGAAAGAGGCACTGGTAAACTTAGTTTATTTGGTACCATTAAGATGTATCTTTTTTGAATAAATATAGACTATTGGGGGAATACATATTTGTTGTTACATAATATATTAATTGTTATGATCTTGAGTATCAAGTAAAATTTTTCTAAATATAGGACTCAATATGAGGTCCTTTATAATTTATGATTTTTTATCACTTGATTGTTTCTATAATGTTTTTTTCTCAGACGATTTTATGAGACATTGAATCATAGGGATTAACATAATGGTATTTCTAGGATATGTTTTAAATTTAATTAATAATATTACATTGATATAATTTACTCTTTTATTAATTCTAATTTTCATATTTCATGGTTTTGAATATGATTGGATTTTATGAAAACCAAAAGGAAAAATATTTGTAATTGAATTAGATTTATAAAAATTCATTGAGATAACTTTTATTCATAAATGTTAAAAATATTGAATTCATGACATTAGAACTTTTATAGAATCTATGGTTGTATCCTATAGAGAATTATGTTCACTCCTGACTATTTCTATTGAATAGTTTTAGATGTTGTATTTCATGATATAGGTAATGAGAAAATTATTTTTCTTCTTTTTTGATTCACTATTGATCTTTACATTAACATCAAGTTTATTTAGAGGTGAAATTATATACCTGGAGACTTGTTTTTTTCATTATTTATACATCAAGGATGTTCTATTTTTCCATGGATTGTTTGGAACTGGATGATTATTTTTGTAGTTTAATATGTTAATATATGTTATTATTTTTATAAAATATTTATTCATTTTTCATTCACTACCCCACCATGTGATTGGAAACTATGATTTGTGGTCTAGTTAAATTAGTTTAGTCCATTAAATGTATTTATGAGATTCATTTAGCATAATACCATCTCTTTATGTTGAGGATATTTTAGATAATATTTCATGAATTTAGGAAGAATGTTTCCAAGATGAGTTAGATGAAACAAACCTAAGACTTGTAGATAAAATCTGTACTTTTTCATTAGAAAATCTACTATCCTTTACACTATATAACTATAATGTTTTTTATTTTACCTAAACAATAACTCCATAATGTGAAGACTTATCATAGTAAAATATTTATTTAGGTATTGTATGTACAAATACGGTTTGATGTGTACAATATGAGAAATAAATGTTCCATTTTAAAATAGAGGGAGGGGATATCAATGAATTTATCAGAATAACAAATTAATTAAAAATTAAATTTTATAAAATAGAATATAACATTTCAACAAAAAGTATAATATGATTTATGTTTTAAATAACATCATATAATAAAAATTAGATATGTTTTTACTGTTTTTCACCTTATCATTTGGATTCAACACTTATTTAACCTCTTTAACTCTTACAAGAGAACATGTAGTTTTAAAATATGATCATTAATATAACGACAATAAAATGTTAAAAAGCAGATAAATGGAAAAGTGTTTATATTTTAAACCTTCTCATTATTACTTAGATGAAAATATGATTTTTTTAAATTTTATATTATTTTAAAAAATATTATATAATATAAAATATCAATAATGTCTATACTGAAATATTAATTACATTGAATTAAATAATTAAATGATAACAGTTATTGTAACATACCTCTCCTCCTCAATGAAATTTGTAATGTAAAAATTTCTACATGTATTTAAGAGACATTCCCATGATGTTAAATGCTAGAAATAAATTCCAAGGGATTTAATACAATTATGGTACAATTTTCTCTTATAAAATTAAAACATACCAACCAAAAAAGCCCTAAAAAATAACTAATACATGATGAATTAATTAAAGTAAAAAAATAAAATTAATATCATTTATATCAAAACAAAATTGTAATAAACTGCCACAACGAAAGACAACAACAACAATGTATGAAAATTTAAAAAAATCAACAAACACTAAGGACTCCAATGACATAAATCCACATATCCAAACGTGATACATGATAAAAATACATATAACAAACTATTTATCATGAAGAAACACTAAAAAGTGTCATATATTACATTTTTCTATTATCATAATACTGAAAATTTTCAAAATAACTATAATTCTATGGATGTTTAATGTAATAAAACCTAGTATGATTTCTCCAAGTTACATCCCTACTCATTCCACTCAGATGGAATAACATAGAACAAGTATATTAAAATTTTATATAAATAATTTTAAAATGATAACCACAAAACCCAAAACTATTTATATGAAACAATGTTTTGTAAAACAAACAATTTTACGTATAATGAAATAAAAAAATCATTAAACCATCTAAAATTCATTTTTAGAATACCCATTAGATGATTTACACACACACCCCACACATGCATGAATCTCTGTGAATTCCATATACATGAGCATTTTATAACCCATTAACTAAGTCATAACTATGTGGAAAATTTACTTGTGTCTCAATAACACACTCCCCATGTTTAGGGTTATGCAAATTTTTACACCAAGGGCTCGTGCCCCTTATTTATTTTCACGTCAAAAGAATGAACTACCACAACATATCTATGCCAAAACCATTTCAAATCAACCATTCGATGCAATTTATATAAAATAATTATTTTATTGAAAACTATTCACATAAAACTATTTCATAAATCCACCAATGAGGTATTTTAAAATAATCATTTTAAAGCCACAGAAACCGAGCACCTTGCACACTGAATTTCTACAAATCCAAAAATCCATAATCCTCAAAAAATGATGGTTTCTACCTTTCATTTCACATTAACATGACAATAACATTTAGTCAAATTATACATTTTGAATCTAATATGTCATGATATAATAATAGGTGTAGAGTTTGAAGCTACATACCTTGGAAAATATGGTGGAAATAATGTACGACATGGAAAAACCCTCAAAATTAAGTTGGATCTCAAAAAACAGCCTTAGATCTATTTTCCTAAGAAAAATATGGCCAAATATAACCCTGATTGGCACAAACCATCTTATGTCCATCAACAAACGACTAGATCCCCTATACTGACAGACATATGACTGAAAATATATGAAAATACAAGAACAAACTACCACAAATAAAGACATACAATGTGAATCCATCTTTAATAGAACAAGAAAAGACTCTATATTACTTTTGATTTCATAGGGAATGGATCTATGAACATTGGGAGAACGAAATATAGATTTGTAGACTAAATGGATATAAAATTAGGTTTCAAGAGTTAATCTCAACCTTGATCCATTTTTTAGGATCTAGTTTTTAAAACACGAATAGTTAGTAACAAGGTTAGGCATATCATGTGCCAACTACATACCAGCCTCTACCTTATGTTGAACCCTGCACAATTTTCCTACGCAGATAGATAAACCATGATCTAGCCATTAAAAACACCACTATCCAACTTTTCATAGTTTTTAATGGGTGGCCTCATCGTTTGAAAAAACAATATTCCTAACAATGTGCCATTCTATTAGCCCATATTTCACCTTTCTCCATTTCATATAGAAGTTTCATAGTTTTCATTAACTATTATTTAACCATGAAACCTATAAAAATATCCAAAAATATTCCATATGTCCTCCAAACCCCCCAAAAAAATCAATCCAAACAGTTCACAAAATATTAAAATAATAAATAAATGATTACTTACAAGAAAATAGGGGTGATACATTACTATGAAATTTTTCTTTTCCATCCTAAGATATTTGAAAACATATGTTCCCTCAAACAATTTCAGGCCATTACATGATCATTTACTTCTCTCCTTTCCAGGAATCATCATGAATCTAACCATGTTACCACAAATCCCTCGCTAGATTATTTCATTTCACATGAATTACATTCTATTGAATATCCAAAATATACACTGGCACATGAAACAATGATGAAATATAGATGAAGGTCAATGTGATCCCATCGAATGACATGCCTAGGATCAGGATAATACTTTGTCAATTAAGATACAAAATACATATCATGGACTATAATAAACCATGGAAGAAATTTCATCTAATATTACACATCACCAACCCATTCATGTATCTCAAAATGTCCTATGTATTGATGATATATCATTCCATGATTTACAAATTCATGATGTGCAAGGCTTAAATATATATTCCAGAACATTATATAAGTAACTATGATAAAAAACATCATCAATGATCAGTATATAATTTTTCATTACTCTGGGCCATGTCCATCCATTAACTGATCAACCAAATCTTCTCTGTTGTCTGTTTGTCAAGACTCAGACTAACTAGTGGTGCATCAAAGTTTTTTCCCAACAACGTAGAGAACGAAATGGAAATCTATACAATGAATAAAAAATATCCATATACATCATGTCTTGATAAATGTTGTTATATGATAACAACTCTAATGATATTATATCCTCCCACGAGCCACCAAAATCCATATCAGAGTCCATCAACATGTCTTATAATGTTGGTATCATCTTTTCAGATCTCCCACCAATCTAAGGGTGATACAATGTACACGGTTTCAATTGATTCCTAAGGGATCTATGTGTTTAATTCAAAAAAATTATTCAAAGACACGGGTCTTTATAAAAAATTATATAAACTAGTGCGCCATGTCACATTTCCACATCCCGAATATATATTTCTGAGAAGTCCTCCATCATGTGAGATTCATGAATAGGGATGAAATGAGCTGACATTATGAGTTGATCCTCTATCACCCATATATAATCATATTTCCAAACTATTAATGAGATATAAATGAAAAAATACATTTCCATATACTCCCATTTCTAATTAAGAACTGTTAAAGAGTTAGGAATACCTACTAGTCAATGATACACTGCTTTAACATGCTAGAAAGATAAAAATATTGAAATAAAAATAATCCACATTATTTTTCATACTAACCCACAAAAAAAAATTCTGTTAAATCCTTATAAATATTTTTAATTCTAGGATTAACAACACATATTTAATGCTGGTATCCATGTAGAATTTTTTCTTGAAAATATAGGGGTAAAACTGTCTTATTTTATAACCATAACATTGAACTCTCATCAATATTCTTTCCCTAAATTCACTCCCCACTATGATTTTATAACCACATTTCCACACATTATGTATCAGATTATTGAGGCTCTTTAAATATTTTATCCAAATCTAGAAGGTAATAAAATTGAATTAAAACCAAAAAATTTCTTAGTTATTCACATTCAATGTGAATGTCATCTATGAATTATATCAACTTCCTCTAGTCTGATGCCTCACATTCAAACATAGAATATGAATTTCTACATAATGAATCTTATCACCGTATTTCCTTTACCTAGTGCATAAATTACCTAAATTTCAATCATTTATAGATACTCAATCAATATTTATTATCAATGTTTCATCTTCCGTTGTAGGAAAATATTTTTCATGCTCTTGTGATCAATAAACCCTATATGTTTATCACCGAAGAAGTAATGAATCCATGTAATCAAATCATAAACTCATGAAACTAAATACAAATCATGATTTGGGTAATTATTCTCATGAAACTATAACTGACTTTATCTATAAGAAACAAATTGGTATCCTTTCATGGGGAAACATCCCAATCCAAATCCTAAAGCATCAGAATACCCCACACTCCCATTTACTTATTCTGAAAAAATAAATATTATTCGCAATGTAAGGTGAAAAGTAAGCAATTGAAAATATAGATGACATTAATCTTCAAAATAGAAAGTCACTTTAAACATTTAAAATCATTCATAGATGAATGTGGTTCAGAAAAATGATGAACAAATCATTGGTAATAACATGATAGTCAAAGGAAATTACATATCTAGAAGGAATTCTTTGGAGGTTTATAATAGATAACGACCTCTTCCATTTATAGATCTATAGAAACACTTTTTTTAGATATTACATGGACAACGAAATGTACCTATTGTATCTAAGTAATAAAATATTGAAATTATTTAATATAGGCGATGATCCGGCATAGTTCCAACACTCACTCCAAGTGGTGATCTACTTCATCCCTTGTACTTGAATACATCTATATTTCAACCCCAAATTCTACGAAAATCGAATCCCTATACCTATGAAATATCTAATTCATTAATTCCATTAGGACTTCTGGGGAATACAAATGATGAAAAACCATTAACACATTCTCATAAAGGCTATATCAACTCATAAAATTTGTCCTTGGAATATCCTCCTTCAAAACTAGAAATTAGTGATATCCTAATCTCATGTCAATCTTAAATATCTGTTGTGCTTCCATCAATTGATTGAAAATATAACCATTGAATAGAATTCAATAGCTATTATTTATCTTATAATTGTTAATACAATGACAATAAAAACACAACAAAATATTTATATCCTCATTTTTGAAAAACAATATTGCTGCTTCCCACAGAGGAATGATCAACCGATTGAACCCTGTATTTCCATATATACAAATAATAAAACCAAATTACATAATTGTATTTGTTTAATTATAAATTATGGAAGGGAAATAAGACTGGTCCATGGAAGGAGATCAATCATAAACTATACTTCTCATATGGGTGAAAACATTGATTTTTTTTTGAGAAAAAAATCCTAAAACTGATCAATAACTATTGTATAACATTGATTCTCAATCCATTTCCCTGATAAAATATTCAATGTTTCCAACTGGTGTGATATCCTTACAATAGTTCATTAAAAAAAGGTCATTTCACCTTCCCATACACTATCACCTCCTCAAAAGAAATTCGTTATTCTATCATTTGTTATGAAATAAACCCTACAGTTATAAGTGCCAATGAGATCCTTGAACATTTCCAATCAGTCTATATTGAGGATTTATCATAGAAATCCATATCAAGTATAGAAAAGTTCCAAAAAAAACTAAGATCCATCAATAACTGTATAACATGCTCTATATATAAAAGGCTTAACATTCTATTTTACCAATAGGAGTTTGCAATTTCAACACAGAAGGAATCATCTCAACATATAGACTTATAAAATTAATAATACAAGAAGAAATATTTTTATGTGACGGAATCATATAAAACAAATTATACATAATTTTATTCATAATAATTGAACCTATCATAGTCATTGGTTCATATTGATCATACACAATAACTATATCTGCTCTAAATAATTTGATTCTCACAACTCTTTGTTCTCTACCACCTTTTTGAGACTGCCTTTGTTTAAGTGTCATGAAATTCCGAGATTCACCATGGATAGATATGTTATAGTGGTAAGGATAGTTTTTCTTCCTTTATCTCTTCTAATCACATGACTCCATAAACACATGATATGTGTCCCAAACAAATAAACACGAATAACTATGATGATAACACTGATGAAGCCCCATGTGATTCGAATTTTGAATTGATTTTGCTGTTTTCATATAATATTTCTTAATGTGGTTGAACAATTTTTTTTGAAGTATATAGCATTTCTCTTAGTTCTTGGAGGATGGTTCACAAATTTAGTTTTATGATTCAAAATCATCCATCTACCTTGTAAATAGGTATCCCTATTCAACCTTCTCATATCATTAGAGTTTCCATAATTCTCTATATGAATCAACCTGCATCCTTCAACTATAGATCCATAGAATTAACATTCATCCACTATCACTCTATTAACCATATCTTTATATTCTGTTATATAAAGGATAGAAATATTTGATCAAATACCGAACCTCATTCCCGATTCAAATGTGTGTGCTTTTAAGGATGCACTAGCAACAACATTCGTTTAAAATATGACTAAATTAATGAATTTAGTTGTGTACTATATCATTATAAGGATCCCATAATTCATGTTGAGGAATTCAATAATTCCTGTAATCTTGATGGTATGAGGGTAGAATGTGTTGTTTGGAAATTCATAAAATCCTCACATGCCAAGACCTAGTAAAATTTACCATAAAAAACTATATCTCACCATTGGTGTGCAAGATCTTCTATAATATACCTCTCCACGTTTAAATTAATCTAAAATGGTTGTACTAGGAATGATAAGATACGACTCATATTATTCAAACACACCTATGACTTTTCTAGATCTATTTCTCCCCGAATGATTGGGGAATTTGGTTACTAGAACTGGCAAAAATGATACAAATGTTTTGGTTTAACCCGTGGTTCACTCTGTCCATGGCCTGAAAGGATTGATCTATACTATAATCTATATGTTGGTTAACGGTGTATCAAGATCAACCACATTATTTGAAGCTACCTCTGTTTGGATTATAAGATTCCCATCAGGTTTTATTTTATCAAAAACAATTCTATAAGTTTCACAGTCATGAAACCGAAAGCTTAAAAATTTAAAATTAAACAACATCAGATCTGTCAAAATAGTTCTTTCCATAATTAATTAACATCCATTTTCAACAATTTTTTAAAATTTTCCTATGATTTTAAAAACCACATCATTCTAAAAAGAACTATTTCATTCCATTTCAAAAGATCACATTTGAATTATTTTTAAAATTTTAAAAAATCAAAAAATTAAATAAATCATATAAAATTACTCAAAATTAAGATATATTACTTGTTATTTTTTCATTTATATAATTCATATCATGCTCTATTCATTGGATAATTTGATGATAATGAGATTTTATATCCCTTACGTGTCTCGAAAACAATTATCTACCCAACTCCCTTGTAACTTGAGGTTTAGAATAAACAATTTAGCTTTATCTTTTTATGCTCTTCATTTAAAATCCTAGAAAAACACTCCTTTTTACCATCCCAAATCCAAGATTTAAACATAATTGAATTTCAACTCCCTGATTGAAAAAAATGATGACCAGGTTAATGACTAACCTAGACTGATCCCACTTCCAATTTAGGGACTGAACATATTGGTAACACTTGTAACATAATGACCCTCTAAATTATCTTTAGTTGAAGGAGAATTGTTACCTGGACTTGAGAAAAAACCATAAGGTTCCATTGATAAGTAATAAATACCATGTGCTTCAATATAATTGGGGTATGATTTTCCATTTGATAAATAAAAAAACCCAACCAAACAATCCATAACAATGTATTATATGATGAATTATGAAAATGTAAAAAACTCAAATTAATAATATTGATATCAAAAACATAGCATAACAGAGTACTATAATGGTTGAAAACAATACCAATGTCTTAAATAGAAGTTAATACCATCAATACCAATGGACTACAAAGACATAACTCCACAACTCAAACCATGCTATGTTATCCAACTCCACAAAACATGCCTTGTACCTTGAAGCACCACCGAATAAATGTGACACATTACTTTTTATAGTATCCTAATAAGAAATATTTGTGAATGATCCAATGTTCCAAGAATGGGTGAGTAGTGAATCTTGTTAGGCTTTCCCCAAAAGACATTTCTACTCACAACACTCTGATAGAACATGTAAACTCATTTATATGAATAAATTTATTTAAAATGACGTAACAAGGCTTTTTAGGAAAGAAAGACTATTTATAAGAAATATATTTTTCCAACCCAAACAATTTTCAATAGAAGGAAACAATCAATTATTTTATCCATTTTAAATAATGTTTTGGCATACCCATTCCACGATTTAGACACATAACACCACATTCATGTTTCTATAATAGTTACATAATCATAAGCAGTTTCACAGCCATATAATTATTTTTCACTAAGTGTAAAATCTATTTTGCCTCATAACACCATCCCCATATTCATGGTCAAATCATTTTGAAACCTAATTGGACATGCCACTAATTTAGGGTCATATCAAAATCATAAACTCAGATAATCCATTTAAGAAAAAACCATTTCTGATCATTTATTCCAATAAATTTCAGTAAAATAAGTATTTTATTGAAAACCATTAAAAAACCATTTTCATAAATCCAATGATTTCACATTGTAATATTATATTTTTAAAATCAAGAACCACCAAGAAAAATGCCCAACCATTTTTCAAATATCCATAAATACACAAACTATCACAAAAAATGTTTTCATCAATGATTTTCACATCAATTATAAAATATTTTTTAATAAAATTAAATATTTTGAAACAAAGGATTTATTTTCCAATAAGATTATTTGAGAGTGAACCCACCTACAATGGTAATTATGGTGAAAGCGAAGAGCATAAAAAAAATTCCACAATATCGGGACGAATCTCGAACTACCGACCTTAAATCTTATTCCCTAAAAACAACATGGATATATATAATATTGATTGGACTCAACCACCTTATATCTACCATAAACATACTATATTTAAAACACCTATAGATTTAATAAATTATATCATCGAAAACCAAATGAAAAGTACCACAAATGATGACTTACCAAGGGAATGAGACTTTAACACACCAAGAAATGCATCTGTATCACCTCTGATTCAATAGGTAAATATTACAAAACCATTGGGAGGAATAATTATAAAGTTAGTGTGGACATACAGATAAAAAATTAGTTAGATGTTTATCCCAACATATATCCATTTTTAGGATCTAACTTTTAAACTGTTCTTGGTTAGTTGATTATTTATTCAAATAGTGTGATAACCATGCACCAACCTCTGCCTCAAATGGCACCTAATGTGGATATCCCAAATTATAATAAAAATCATCAACCAATCTTGAAAAATCCCCCTATACCACATTGAATGGTATCTCTCAGCGGCCACATGGTTTGGATAGACTGTGCACCAAACGATGTTCTTTCCATGTAGACCATGTTTTATCATTCACAGTTTCCAGTAAGACATTCACAGTTATATGTAACAATTCTCCAAATTTTGCATCATTATAAAATACATAGAAACATTCCAAAAGTCTTTGATACCCTACCAAACATCAAACAAACACTTTACGTATATAAAAAGTGTAATGAAAGGGTTACTAAATATAAACCAGGGGTGCTACACATATAATTTGAACCAACCATTTTATTATATCACTAAAATTTATAGATCGTATAAACAATTTTTATGACATTAATTATCCAAAATTATATATTTTTCAATAATTTACTATAATTTATTTTATTATTCAATAATTTAATTTGTACTGCACCATCATGGGGTAAATATTTGATGTAATTATTTCCCACTAATAATTTAAAATAATTAATCATTATGATGATAAATACATTATCTTTAAATATATTAATTATAGTAGAACATATTCATTGGATAACCCCATATGAAAAATAATTCACTTATTAAAAATAATAATGTGACAATTTTGACAATTAATAAAATAAAATACAATAATTGAAATAATATGATTCATGAGGCTCTAAAAAGTTATAAAATAGATATTTGGATGATTATAGAAGAGTTATAATCCTTCCATAATTTTTTTTATAGTATTATTGTCCTTTTATCAATCTTAACATTTTATTTTTAATGAAAATTACATGATTTACCCTTTAAAGTTGTAATACAAATTTCTATGAATACTATTTATATTGAAAAAGGGGCTTATTTATAACATTTGGACCCAATGATTCAAAATATTGAATTTATTTGAGAAAATTCAAAACATATAATTTTAAATACATAATTTGTAGTTATACAAAAAATACATTAAAAAATTATTAATTTTAAAAAAAACAACTTTTAAATGTAAATGGAGTTTATTTTAAATTATAGAAAAAAATTCATTTAAAAAATATATTCTTATGATAAATCAAAATTGTATTTTAAAAATTTTAAACTAATAAAAAATTTATTTTTTAAAATACATTAAAATAAAATATTTTTTCAATAAAAATGAATTTTTTCACCACTACATTAAAAGTATTCATTTTTTGATTATTGAAAAAAATAATGACTTTATGATAAACCTGAAAGAAATAGTTCAAAAAGGAATTAAATATTTTCTGATTAATTTTTTAAAATATCCACAAAATAAAAATAGTAACTCCTAAAATGTATTAAATCACATTCTTTATGAAACCATGTTATTGGAGATTAAAATGACTTTACTGGTGAATTGGGTGATTATTAACTAAAAACATACCAATAAATTAAAATTGAGTTTCAAATTTATATTTCCTTCCTAAAATAGTCATTTATATTCATATCCATAAATTTAACAACAATGAAATAATAGTCACATTTAAATAATAATATATAATTTTTTGATAATGCTCGAGGTGGTGTATCCTGTACGCTATCAGACATGTTGTATATTTTTAAAATATCAGTATGTTGGAACCAAAGTGTTAAAAAATGGTAATATTATCTTAAAAGTTAAAAATTAAATAGTTAAAAAGAAAATACTTTTATTTTATCAATGAAATATAAAATTATCTTACCATGGGTTATATAAACAAAAAAATTTAATGAATGTATAGATTGTGAAATGAACCCTTACCACATTCTAAACATTTAAATCATATGCCCTAGGACTGAAATAAATTCAATTGAATGCATAAAACCATTAATAAAAATAGATTCATTATATAAACTTATAAAATAGTCATTATATAAACCTCCCAAATGAATCATTTCTGAATATGTCATATATCTCACCGAAGTAAAAGTTAGATAAGAAACTCTTAATTCATATTTGACTTCCATAGGATGGGTTTGAAAAAACATCAACATAAATGCAGGTGTATTATATATATACTATAAAACCATATAAATATTTCTTGGAAAATATATTATTTTCATACAGTACCTTTCTATCATTTACTAATAATCCATTGTTATATTTTTTGTTTTTTGATGTAATATCCTTGTTTTTCCTGTCTATTTTACATCAATAATTTTTGTCCTTTTAATTTTAACATAGTTACATCATCTAAAAAGCTTTAAAATTGATATAAATATTACATATATTCATTATATATGTGTTTATTGAAGTCTAATAATGTTAGATATAGATAATGAATGACATCGTTCATAGAGATGGAAGGTTATACATACTCGTGTATGTTGTTTCCATTTTTATCAATAATTAGATATAAGATAAAATTAATTTAAATAAAAATTATAGAATAATTATTAACTCATATATATTTTTTAAATTTATATAATAACTCCTTGTTTCCACCCATTTAATAATATAGTTAAAAACATTTCAAATAGCTACATGGTGGTGGTGGTCCAGACATACGCATGAGCATCATTATTTTCTTCCTAAGAATTGAAATATTATAATTTGGATGTGATATTATATTGAAATATTTATTTTATGTTATAATATTATAAACTTATTAATTATCCCCTAATTATATTCAATGTCCAGAGTAATCAAAAATGAATAACATCACGTCGTGAAGTGGATCTATCATATACCAATGGAATGTTTTTTATCCGCTACAGAATAGAATGTAATAATGTATATGCGGTATAATAATTACATAAAAAACATAATATCTTAAATATATTTTATATATGATAAATATATAAATATATGAAACCATAAAATGGGGTTATAGACAACGAATTACATTGGTTCATGCGGTGGTAGGTTTTCATTTGAAAAAAGACATTTTTTTCTTCCCATTAGATTGAATTTTATATCTATTGGGGTTATTAAATCGCCATTGTAAAAATTAATAGTTTATAAGATGCTAGTTATATTATATAATAATATTTTAAATGGTTTAATGTTTGTGAATGATGAAATAAAACAGATACACACATTGAATTATTTTACCTCTTCTTTAGAAATCCATTTTAGGTTTACCACTAAATCCATCACCAAAATGAATATGAATTAAATATATGGATCTAGTATTTTTTAAGGTAATTTTTTAATGTATTTTAGAAGTTATTTTATAAAGTAGATCATTTTGGATCTATGTAGTGGTGAGGAGGTTGGGTGGGTGTTTATATGTAGGCGAGAGAATACACATGGAATTTCTGAAAAGATAACATGATACCCATGTTTTCCTCATTTCAAAATCATCCAAACTATATTATTATAAAATATTAATGGGGTTTAAATATATATATTTCCATAAAATGGGGTTTGAATCTGTTTTACGCCACTCATAACCCTTGTATTCTTAGTATAATCTGATAGGAACACCAAATTTTACCTTAACTGTTGTAATTAATTTTTTTTATTTTAACTAATCTTTATCGATAAAAATTATTATGACATTATTTGATAATATATATTATTTATATTCCATTTATTTATTCCAAATTACCAAAATCAAAAAATATAAGTTGAAAATATCTATATAAAATTAAATTTTTCACTCAATAAAGATCATTTTCCAAAGAAAAAGTTTCCAATAATATTAAATGATTTATTATAAAACATCAATATAAATGACATTCCTATTAACTAAATTGTTTAAATTTTAATAAAATTGATGTATTTTCACATTTTAACCAATTTTTAAAATACCTTCTTATATTTTATATTATTTAACTGGGAAGGATGTTTTTAATAATATTACTAATAATCACTATTCATCAAAGAATTTAATATATTCTTAAAAATCTCAATAATGAACGAAAAGAAACAAAATACATATAGATTTAAAAATTAATTTCATTTTATAAACTAAATTTTTGAAATGTTTTATATATTTATTTTAATTTATCTGTGCTATAGAAGACTAATCCACCTTTTTAAGCATATACAATTTTTTAGAAAACTATTCTTTCACTTTAAAATCAACTGGAATTTTCCAATAGAAAACCATTGTAATTATTTAAAAAATGAGTAAAAAAATATTAGTTTCCTTTTTTAGTTATCATTTTTTAGACCTTCCTTATTAATGGCTATGTAAAAATGGACATCATTAAATAATATTATTTTAAAATAGTATCATGTTTAATTTAAACCCATATTGTATTCCTCACAAGTTATTAAAAATAATATATTTAATGATATAAATAAAAAAATATTACATTGTTTTATTTACTTCTATGCTTGATGTTTCATTTCATTTATGGTTTTTAGCTTGAATTTTCAATTTTGAAATCTCAATGCATTACATTCCACCCATAAACTAAATTATTTCTTAAAAATATAATTTTGTCTTATAAATCCAGGGATTGATAGTTTAAAGTGAATTTGTTTGAAACCCACAACATAAATGGGGTTCATAAAATTTCATGTTGATAAGAGAAAATGATATGTATGAAGGTTACATAGAACAACACATTATTTGGTATCCATGTATGAGGCCATTATTGGAAAATGAAATCTAGAACATTGAAGATAATAATATCACCATACAATTAATAGATATTGTTAGAGAATATGGTTAGGATAAATTTAACCACCAACAGGACATTAAAAAAATTAAGTTAAAATCCACTACTTCAATGAAAATTAAATTAATAAGAAACAAATATTCTATAAATATTAATTTCCAGTCATTGGGGTACATTTTAAAATTATTATTTATAACAGAATATTATATAAATAAAATTTTATCCATTGGTTGTGATTTGATCAATTTATAGATCAACTATTACTCTATTAAATGAATATCCAATATTAATTTTTATGTGTGGTGAACCCAAATTGACATATAATAAATCATTATCTCAACAAAATAAGGATAAGTCATTCCTCTTTTCTATAGATATATTATAATGCCAAAATGGTTAGAAAATGTTATCCATCAAGATTAAAAATACAATATAATACATTCCCTAAATATTTTCCCTTATTAATTATCCAAAATCTATATATAGAAAATCTAAAAACCAAAAATTTTGAATGGATGCCAATACATCATAATTATATTCCCTAGAAAACATGACCTTGCTCTTAATGTCATTTCCCAAATATATGAATTCCATTATAACAAGAAAAAATTAATGAAAACATTTATTCTTACATAAATAAATTATCCCATTTTAAAATATATTCCATAATTCTAAACATGCAGTAAACAACAACAGAAAATTGTATAAATCACTGACTAGTTTCAAGTATACCGAAAAAATGTCATAAGAATATCCTTATAATTATTATTATATTATTTACTAGATATTGTGTATTATATTCTTTCAAACATGCGTTTTTATGAAAAATCAACTTCCAAAGAAAAACTTTTCATGGTCATTGCTAATATTCATCAAATAAATTCAGATCCTTATTGAAAAGGTACAATAGTAAGACCCTTATAAATTTTATGATCATCATGATGGTAATATAATTGACAAAATACGTCTACAATATATTTTTTGATTCAAATTAAATCACTTTATTGATTCCATGTTGCATATATCAATAGTATAATCTTTTCATTAATACCTTAGCTTGTTCTAGGATATATTCCCTTGATTCCTTGGACATTAATTTGTGTATTACCCCATATCATTAGAGTTGAAACATTGATCATTGGAAATTCATCTTCTCCCATTCATTCACAATCATGATTTAATTTATCTCAAAAATCATAAAAACATCCATTCAATTAAAGAATGTATTTCAGTGTATATTTACACAATTATCCCGTTTGAGAAAATCCTATTTTACCTTCATCATTGTATTGTTCCTTTTTGATTCTATAATATTGTTCTATATAATTCCATTTAATACATATGACATGGATAAATCATTTCATATCTTGTTAAAACATGATAATATTCCCTCATATGATCAGAATGTTTTGGATACCAAATCTCTATAAGGGATTGGCCTTATCCAACAAAACAAATGGCCAATATTATTATTTGAATTACATAAGTTGTTTATAGAATGCATTTAGAATGAAGGAATGCATTTCTTATACTTAGAAACAATTTTATCTTAATTTTTTTCATAGAATAGGTAATTTCCTATCTATATCTACCCATTTTTTGTTAGGAAATAAAATTACAAGAAGAGTACCTTATTGTACATCCATTTCAAGTTTGTTATTTGTTCATCATCCTTATTGTTTGGATACTATGGCCACCATTAATATGTTTCTCTTGATAGAAGATTCATATCCATGACAACATTACACCATTAATTACATCCTAATATATGAAATATATTCTCATTGAAAATTATCCATTTCTCATCTACAAATGGATTAATAGTCCTATTTAATTATAAGGTTTATTAGCAAATAAAATTTCATGACATTGTTACACTATATGGTGGATCATCACGATTCTCCATAAGGGAGTGGTTATTTATAATAACCTGAATAAGCTTCCCTAATGTGCTTGTAATTTCATCATTTGTAGCTTCTACTCTATCTACAACTAAATTTTCATTCCAATGAGGGAACGACCTACATGGGGTACCTATATTAATAATCTTATCATATCTTTCACAAGGATCTATTTTTTTCAGTGACATACCAATGATTCCTCCATAAAATTATAAATCCTAATGTATTATCCCAATAATGGAAAAATACTTAATACTTATTAAATAATTAAAATATAGAAAATCTAATAACCATAAAAATGTATTTTGAGGGAATGATAGAAATTAATAAAAATATTTTCAAATCCATTATTTTTTTATTGGAATGAAATTGTGAATTAACTTAGATACATCCCCGAAGAGTGTCAATAAAGGTGTGTAGTATGACCTTTTGTCGTGTACTATGAAAATATCCAGTCATTCATGAAAAGACTTTTATGGAGTTATTACACCAAGGTATATTTTTTCCAAAACCCCACACAGTTTTAGTATCCATGATGGGAATTATTTATAAGAAAACCCATATAATCCCAACCTTAACAATGAAAATTAGGTTATTATTCCATATTAATACTCAAAATCTATCATAGTGTTATATTAGATAATATATGATTTCAAAAATATGGCTCACATGGGTTATACTAAAAATAACTTGATAAAAACTATAAATCCCCCAACCTAGTAGCCTTGATCAGGTTTTTATTTGATTAAATTTGAATAAGAAACAATGAATCATACATCAAATGATCGAATAATTTATTAGTATTTTTAAAATTTAAACATTCATAAAATTTACTTCAAAATTTAAAACCTAAAATATACAAAGTGTTAAAATTGAATATTCATTTATTCCTCATTGTGTATCCATACATATTAGTAAAAAAGTTCATCAAGGAATCCATAGGAAAAAAGTAAATAAATTTTTGATCTTTGAAGCTTAGTATGGGTTAATATAAAAGAGGAAAATTCATTAATTAATAATCATAGTCAATAAGGTACATAAATATATTGAAAATCATGCCATTTAATTAATAATTTGTTCATAATATGAAAGAAATAATAAATATAAATATAGAAAAAATATATAATCACATCATATTGAAATAATTTATTGGATAATATAAACTTTTGAATAATAAAATGGAAATAAATAATTGATATCATACTAATAGAATAGAAAATGAAAAAGATCTTAACTATACTTTCAAAAACATCTACAACATAATTAAAATCATTTTTTAGAAACTCGTATAAATTGTCTTACTAATTTGTCTCATGAGACCTATAAATGTTTCGAGTGGCTATATATAGTCATGAACCACCTCTCAATTACTATGTCTAATTCATTAATCATATGAACGAGGTCAAAAATAATCAATAGAAACTTTCTTATTAAACCACTATCATATAAAATGTTTAATATACACCCATTAGATAATCATTGACATAAAATATTTAGATTAATATGTAAAATGGTAATAAAATTATAAATACTCAATAAAACGTGATCAGAAACCATCCGAATAAACAATAATAATGATATAAATATAAAATAACCCCAATGAATCATAATTATAATAAATATTTGATTTTATTGATGTATAGAAATACCATAAAAGGCATTAAAAACATTTTTAATGGAAAAAAATATTCACCTTAAAAATATATTAAAAACATTCTCTAAATATTATGAAAAAAATTCTATTTGAAAACAATCATTATAGAAATTTAATATAAAATTTAGAAAATTATGTGGTCATGATAGTGGGAAATTATGGTTATGGAATACACCTTTAAATAATTATTTAATTCACATTTTCATTAAAATGCTAATATTTAATCTTTAGAAAATGTCATGAGGATGAAATTTAAAACATTTTTTCAAAATAAATATTTAAAAAAAAATTCATTAATAAATATTTTTTAAATTGTTAAATACATTTTATTAAAACATTTTTATTACATTTATTTTGATTAATATTGATTGTTGACAATAAAGATGAATAAATTGAAATTTTATTAAAAATTGTTTTCATAGTTAATTTATGTAAAAAATGTAGAAAAATGTATGATTAAAATAAAATTACCATTGATAACCATGGGATAGGAAAATATATTTATTTTATGATATAAATATCAAATAATTCTCTTAAGGGAGATGTATGAAAAAAATTAATTAATAATGATGAAATTGTAAAATATACCCTTACCAATTTGGGAAATTATGAATAATAAAACCCATTAATGAAATAACATAAACCGATACATTAAATAAAATGAATAAAAACAGTTTCGTGATGTGACATAACCATATGTGATGTATATGAAATACACAATGGAATAATTATTGAATATGGCGTATCCCTTATAGAAGTAAAAATGAAACGAGAAACCCTTACATTAGGATTGAAATAATTAATATGTTCCAAAAACCAATGTATAATGAATATAATTTTGTTTATAAATAAATGAAAATCCATTATCAAATATTTTATAACATATATTATGTACTTAGATTCTTGTATCACTATTTTATTTATAATTCTTTTTTAGCGTCAATGTTTTATTAGATAATTACTTATATTTTTAATGTATGTTTTCATCTAGAAATTGTTTTAATTAGATCTTGGTTATTAATATTCCTAATTTTAACCACGATATAAATATCATATATATTAATTAATTATTCATTTTTAGTAATTTATTATAGTTGGAGACAAAAAATGGAAAACAACATTTATGGAGATGGTTGGACATTCATAAGCATGAATGTTACTTCTGTTTTTCTATATTGGATAGAAGGGAAAGAAAATACATATTAATTAATAATTGAAAAAATAATTATTTTTATATAATATATATTAATAAAAAAGTCTATATTACAATCCATCTAAAAATAAAATGAAAAACATTTCACACTATTACGTAGAGAAGGTCGTTCACATATACATATCAAGAACATTATTATTTGCCAAAGAAATTGAATGTAATAAGTCACATGGGAGATTATATATATATTTTAATAATTTTAAGGTTATATAAATAACATATATTCGTTAATTTTAACTTTAATACCTTATATGTAAAGACTAAGTGAAAAACAAATCACATTTCTTACTAGAGAGGTAAGAGATCATACACACATGTATTGTTATCATATCACCAACAGAATGGAATGTTTGAAGGTAAATGTGATATCATAATTATAAATGTATAATATGTTTCTCAATTTAACATAAATATGTTAAAGAACAATTCATATAGTATTTAATGGTAGTTATTGAAAAAAAAAATACATTGGTTCGCAAGGTTATTTTCATTAATAGACACGATGGTCAATTTTGTTTCCCATTTGAAGGATTTGGATATATAAATATGTTATTACATAAATAAAATTACATATATATTTATAGGATAAAATATTTTCAATATATTATAAATGTTTGATAAGGTTTGATGGTGGTGGGAGATGAAATATAACAAATATTGTCTTTTAGTAATTTTATATCTCCATCGTGGAACTTCTTTTAGAATATATGTAAAGCCTTCCTATTGAGGATTAATAACCCAAATAATTCCTCTACCATATTTTATAGGATGTTATTAATGTATTTGGGATGGTTTTGGAGTATTTAATATGGTTTTGGATAGTCATTTTCATTAATATCCTCTTTTTCCCTTGGGAATGAAATTAGATTTGTGAAAATATCATAATAATTACAATGGAAGAATAAATATAGTATAATTTAAACATGTACATAGTGAATTGTATATAAAATAAATTTTTATTGATGGTTATAAAATGATAAAACATATAATGATCATTAATTTTTTTGTTTGAAATACCATTTATATATTGAAACTAATATTTTAAAATAAATAATTCAAAAAACATTTTGAAAATTCTTTTACATAAAACCTTAATGAAAACAAATAATGAAGGATGGGAATTACAGTTATATGATTCCATTTAGAAATAATCAATTTATAGATTAGGACTAATAGATTTAAATAAAAAAAACTAGGTGAAAATATTGACTTAGTATTAGATATAAATTCACACATAAACATAAAATAATAAAATACAATATAAATGGGTTTAAATAAATATATGGAACTTGTGTTAAGAAACAATTTACCACATTGAAAAAATCATGTAAAATCCACTTGTATAAAATAATTCACATTTAATTATAAAATACAATGAATTATTATTAATTCAAGATTTAATATGTAAATGGGAGTATATACAATATATTAATGAATTTAGGGGAATAACAATAAATTATTCATTTTTTAAGGAAAGAACAATACACAATCCCTTATCTTGTATCTGGGCATTTTATGTGTGTCCTTTAAAACATGTATAATAAACATTTATAAATAATATTCTATTAAAAAATTAATTTTATTACATTACCATGAAACTATTATTTTCATATATTATTATTTTATTTTTATTTTTTTAATAAGTGAAGTCCACAATGGGAATTTTTAGAATGTTGGTATCATTATTTAAAAAAATTCATAGACTGGTGATTATGATCAATGTGGACATTGTTCCATCATATACATAATAATAATATTGAAATATTTATATGTTTTTATAAATACATTAAACTTTTATAACCTTTACTGAAATGTTGTTATGAAAAATTGACTCTGTCACTATCGTAGTGATGACATGGAATATATATACCTCAGAAATTATTCTATTTTTCAATGAAAATTATGGAAACAATGCAAGTATTATCTTATCCCTTTTGAAATATTAATATATACTAAGTAAAATTTTATATGTTTATATAAGCTTATATATATCATCCTTGTGATGTGATGATGTAACGGGAATCACATATCCTTGTAGAGATGGTAGCCATAGATATGCGCAAACAACATTATCATGCATCAATTATTATAAAACTAAATAATGAAAAAATTAATTGTATTTTAATAATTATAAATTTGTTAGGAATATAATTTATATATATAATTCCATATTTATTATTATTATTTATAGGTGGTGATATAAAAAAATTATATCAATATGTGATGCATTAGTCCACTTTATACTCAAATGGGGGATTTTATTCCCTATTTAATAGTGATAATAGTTTCATAAAGTTATTCAATGTAATTTCATTTAATTATATTTGATATGTTGATGCTATTATATTAGTATTTTTGGATAATGTATTAATGATGAAGAAGATCAAATAATGATGAAAAAATTGTTTATTAATTATAACTCCACTTTGAAAAACATCATTATGTTTACCCAAAATGATTTTTTAGTCTTGAATTTTGATCAGACCAAATTCTCTTAGATATGACTATTATAGAATTTGGGAATGGTTTAGATGAACCAAATGTTTCTTGGGCTGTTTTTAAATATTTATAATAGGGTCCATTTTCTAAGAGTGTAGGAGGGAAATTTTAAATTTTTTTAATGCATAAGGTTAATATAAATTAATTTGGATCTGAATTTAGTTTAAAAATTATAATACTTTATGCAACAATGAGGATGAGTAGTAATATATTCATCAAATTAAATATGTACATGTTATAATTAGGTTTGTATCATTATTTTAAAGTGTTATATTTAAAATAACCTTTTTAGTTAATATAACAATAATGAAATTTTAATCATTGAGGGTTATGATAATTACTATATAATGAAAAAGGATCCAAAATGGACAATGTTTGATATTTAAAACCATATTCAAAACGAATTATTTAATTTTTTTTAATTTTATATTATTTAATTAAATATTAAATTCATAAACTATCTATAATTTTAATTTATAAAATTTTCATTACCTTGATTTTTCCAAATTCATGATGAAAAAATAAATTAAAAAATATATCTTCTAATTCATTGTAAGGATTTTATTTGTTTCTGCATATTTAATGGGACACATTAAATATTTCATATTATACTAATTTTTATGTTTATATTATCATTTTTTTCATTAATTGTGTAATTACTACATTATGGTTTTTAGGAATTAAAAAATTATTTCATCAATTAATATTTTTTATAAAAATATTTATGAAGAAAAATAATTAAAAAATATATATAATATTTATAATCAAACGCATACCATATAATCCCCCTTGTGAAAAATAATATTCTACATAAAAAATATTTTTGATACTTTAATTTTCATTACATAAAATATTATATAGGTCATAATCACAACCAAATGGAAAAAGGACATATATATTATAGTTGGATGATTGTGGATTGCATATATTTATCAAATAAAATTTAGTAACGTGTTATGTTCATTTTTATATCCTTAACATTTTATTTTTAACCTTAATTACCCAAATTAAATTGTATTGTAATAACTAAAATTATAAAGGTTTATATTCATATTGACCAAAAATAAAAGTGATTTTTTTTAAAAAATATAGACCTCCAAATTGAAAATATGAAATATATTTTTGGAAATTAAAAACATGGATGTGGATATATATAATTTAAATTTAAACAAAAAAAACTCAATGAAAATCTATTTTCTATAAAAATGTACTTTTAAAATATAAAATGAATTCATGAAAATATCAAGTATATAATTTTTTTAAAAACCCATTATTTTATTTATTTAAATAAAATTACCATATTTAAATTTTAAAACTAGTCAAATGTAGAATTTTTATTTTTAATTTTGTTGAAATAGAAGAGATTTTTGATTTTCAATATGTACATTAACCATACTTTCAAAAATCAACAATTTCATAACAAATTAAAAATATTACCTTAGGATAATTTTGGTATAGTATTTTAAAGATAATTATTTATTTTTAATGAATAATATTTATGGTTATATAAATTATTTATAATGATTTATCATAAATATAAATGAAAATATATTTTCGAATAAATTTTTTTTGATGAATAAAATTACTTTAATAATATATTAAGTGTCGTTTCCAAAGAATTAACAAATAATTTTTAAAATTTTTCCAATCATTAAATATATTAAAAAAATTATCTTATTCATACAATCCGTTTTAATAGCATGTTTACAACCTTAATATTTAAATAATAATATTTAATGATTTGTTCAAGAATATTGTTTCCTATAATATATGAAATTAAACATAGAAATTGTTATAAATCATGTGATATTACATTATATCAATAAATAATCATTTCTATGAATAAAATGAGGGTAAAATTATAGGAATGTGACTATAAAATTTTAAAATCATACCCAAAATGTAAATAAATCAAACTCATTATTCAAGGAATAAAGAATTATAGATTATAAGACATGATTTATAAAGGAATCAATGAAAATGATCCTTGGAAAAAATAAAATTTCTATATTATCATGAAGAATTATTGTTTGACAAATATATAGAACTTGTAATTTTATAAATCTTATATCAAGCCTACCTACCATGAAGTTCATCTAATGGTGCACTTGTGAAAACCACCAACAAACCTACTTCAGGTATGGTGTATGCTATTGTGTACTCTTTTTGGGCTTGGGATAACAACTTATAAAACCATTGAGATCATAATATTTACTTTTTTATCAAATAAATTTTATTTATATAATAGAATGATCCTCCAGATAATAATAATCCATTTATATTTAACCCATAAAATCATGAATAAATTTATTATTTTGTCCTAGATTCACACAGTAAATTAAAAACATGATTCAACCTGATTACATCATGATATTTGATAATCATATGGGATAGAATAAGCATATATTCATTGAATCCTATCCACAATAAATCATAATTAAAATCAAAGGATATTATCATAAATTAATAATTCCATTAAAAGATAATTGGAATATCCGTTTGGAGAAATACCCAATTCATTTTGAAATAAATTATTTTTTATTGTAATATATTCAAGACATTAATAAAAAAACAATCTCTGAAATGTTAAAATGAAACAACTTATGGAATAATCTATGGTAATAGTATCCTTGACATTGGTAAATTTCTATCATACGGTGTAATTTAAAAAAACAATCTCTCATGCCTTTTGTAAAAAGATAATCACTTTGAAAAGGTCAACAAATTACTTTTAATTAGTTCTAAAAATTAATAATTGAAAAAATAACAGTGAAAAAATCCATACTAATTGTCAACATGTTTTTTAAAATATTTTTAAAAAAACATTGTAATAGAATAAGAAAGATTCCTTATAGTAGAGAAAATACAAGGTTAGATTACTATATAAACATTCATTCGGTATTTTATATATAAATATATTAGTAAAAGAATGGTAAAAGGTAATATTCAAAAATAACTAATAGAGAATAATAAATATAATATATATAAGACAGATAACTCATATAATATCATCATTATAAATTTAATCATAAAAAATCCCTTTAAAAGGCATATTAAAACGTTACTCCCTTGATACATAGTTATATTCGAATCAAGCCCCCCATGAAATAACTAACAGAACATAAAACAATATATACCATGGATATAAATATATTGAGGACATAACATAACAAATGTCCATATTATACAACAAATGAAAGAAAACACTGGTGATTATGCCTAATGTCTATCAAAAATGTATTTGAGATGACAAACCCTTACCTAAAGATTGAATTTATTCTTAATCTCTATAACCACATGTATAATAAATTTTAATTTATTATAAATCTAAATAGAAATGATGTTATTACTTATAATTTCATATATTATTTACTTAGGAAATCTTATTACCCATTCCATAACAATCCATTAATAATTTTATTTCATTAGGTGAGAACTACATTATGATAATTTAATGATTTGATTCATGAGTTATAGTCCTCTAAAATTTATCGTGGTTATAGAATGTTTAATATTCAATTTATAAAATAAACATCATATGTATATTTTATATTCATATTTATGACCATATATTAATTTCAGTTATATAAAAACTGGCAACACCTTCCATGTAGATGTTTGTATGCACACACCCATGAATGGTGTTTTCATCTTCTAATTGAAAAAGAATGAAAGATGAATAATATTTTAAAATTAAATATTAATAAAAATATCATAAATATCATATATATATATATAATCTAGAATTATATCTATCAATATTGGGTGGTAGTAGAAAATTAATTAAGTCCATATGCATAGGTGATTGTCCATACGTATGAGAGTGCAATTGAAAAATTTTATAATTTGTAGAAAATATGTTGAAAAAGGTCTTTTAATTCTAATAATAATGTATCATTGTACTAATTATTATATATTATTCATTTTATTGTGGAAATAATATGTCATGAATATGTAGATGATGAAATTTAATTTAAACATCTAGGTTAAAATTTATAGATCATATTTGATAGAGCACATTTCTCTTAAATATTATTCACAAAATTATTTTTTTGGAGAGGGAAAATGGATCATTTTTTAAGGGAAGTAGTCTCCGAAGGTTATTTGGTAGTTTTTTGGAGATATAGATGATTCAAAATTCATTAATAACAAAGGATATGTGGTTCCCACATTTAAATTTGAGATGGGGATCACATGGAATTAAATTAAATATCTAAATAATATTGAGATATCATTATGTTTAAATGGAAAAATAACGATAATGTATTTTATTTCAATATATCATATGGTAAAAATTTTAATATCCAATTACAAATATTCAAATTTACGGATAAATCATACCGCTATCTCTTAGTTTGTTCTCTCTCTCACCTTGAAATGTTTTTTTACCCACACCATGGAAGAAAATGTTTAAATATTTAGAATTAAATATGACCTGAAATAAAGGAATCATCATTAAAAAATATTCAAAAAACTATTAAAATCATGAAATAAATTTTATCAAATTTTATTTCAATATGTCGTAGAAATTTATTTTTTAATAAGTTCATGAAATGAAATAAATAATTTTTTGAAAAATGATCATTTAATAAGAAAACTGAATTTAAAATTATTACATACATGTGAAAGACCATAAAATAAATCTACATATATTTTATTATAATATATATCATTAAATTTAATTAAACACATTAATTAATAAGGATATTTTTAAATAATTATTATTTAAAACACATTATGATGAGAAAAACTTTTTTAAGGAAAATTAATTGTTTACCTTCAGTGGATATTATCATCATTATGAAAAAATTTATAACTATTAAATAACTATATATTCATCGATAAGAAATAAATTTCATTAAAATAATTTTTTAATAACAATCAATGTTTTTTAGATAATAATACACAAAACATAGAAAAAAATCCCCCAAAAATGGTCTTTTAATCATTAATTGATTTTAATAATAATTTAGTTATTAATTATTAGTTATTAGTGAATACATTTGAATATATGATAAAATTTCTATATATATTTCATAATTTATTATCATTTTAATACTCCTAAATATAATTATTTTGATATAACGTTGTATTACATCATGCTATATTAAGAACATTGGTTGTGTGTAATGAAATATGTTTAATAATTAATTTTTATTTCAATTTATATTTATTTTAATTAATGCGGTGTTGTATAATTCCATTTGCGAACAACCAATTTTAAATTTCACTAACTGAAGGGTGTTCACCTAGATTCTAGAAATCAATTAATTTAGGAACTTTTAAGCTTAACTATGAATCATTTATCTACAATATAAAAAAACATGTACTTTATTATTATGATTAATGGGAATCCACAAAGTATGTAACTCAATATAATTTGACAATTGCTGATAAAATTACTAATGGAATGATTAATGTTTTCTAAATGTGATTCCACAAAAGAAGGATATGAATCCCAATTTTATAAATGTGGCTCCTTATGATAGGATGATGATTAATTTGATAGGGCAAGTACATGTTTGGAGGATGATGTGTTAGTTCTTATATCAACCTCTAATTAATTGGTCAAATTATATATCACATGAGATAATTATTTGAGATTACATGTTTTTTTGTATATATAAGAACTAATGGTGTGGTTGGAGAATTTAATCTTTCTTAAACATTGTCTTTTTACAAAACTTTTGAATCATCATTTTTAATATATATTTTCTTCATTAATATTTATTGTTTTATTCATAATTTCCCTATATATTCATCTTATGCCCTGATTTCATCATTGAATATTATAACTTATTTTTACACATACTGAACATTTGATCTCACTACATAGTTATGATTATATTTACAATGGTTATAAAGATAATATTTTCAATTTCTTGTAGAATAATATATTATATTAGTATTTAGTTGGACACATTGATAACATATTATAGAGTTCACAATTTGTAAAATATTAAAAATGGTTCCATTATTTGAAAAATAAATTGTTCTTTATTATGATTTTAATAACACTATAACTGAATAATAAAAAATAGTCTTCATAATGAATGTAATTAAATATTTTCTTTATGTCAAGTAATTTAGATGGTCAAATATCTTAAAATTATTAGGTTTACCCAATTTTATTAAATATTATTTGAAAATAGTATTGATTAGTTAAAAACATTCACATAGGGATTGATAAAATGGATCCTCATTTTTTTTAAAATTTAAAAAAAGGATTCCAATGAAGTAATTTTGAATAATTCATCTTATGTTTTTTATTTTAGTAAAAAATTGATTTAATTTATGATCATGTATCCATAAAAATTATTCTTTGAATAGTAAATAACAATATATCAAATCATCAATGTTGATATACTATTAGAAAGAGGATAAAATTTTCATCAGGAAGCCTAAATTTCACATAATATTTGTTATTTATGTGATTGTGTATAATTTTATAACTGTCACGACCCCCTCCCACCAAAGATGCCCCTTCTGAGTTGGAAATGGTGAAATATATATAATGACCCCCTGAGTCCTGCCTCCAGTAGGCCCCGGAGTGGCGACTAGCACCAAGGGTATGAGTTTTCACAATTATGAGAGGCATTACCCTTTTTATTAATTATTATCGGGGAATAGGATGAGTCAAACACCAAAAGAAAAGGAACAAGTAAATGAAAATAAACCCAAAATCATCCAATATTCATTTTTTATACAAAATTGAATCAAAAGTAGAAAAACAAGAAAATCTCCAAAGTACAATACCAAAAGAAAGAAAAAACTGAAACCAACGAAAATCCAACACCCAAATACCAAGGTCCTGCACAATCCATGAAGTCCTCTAGAAAACCTGAAAGTAAACATAGGGTGAGTATACAAGTATAATCAGCAGGAAAACCTAAATCTCTCATGCACAGGTGGGTAGACATCCTAATGCCCCCTGAAAAAACAGAAGGAACTAGAGCCTATAAAGGAATCTATCCACCCAACCTTACAAGCCACACTCACCAAATTTCGAAAGTCAATAGAGTAGTATAGTAATATTATCAAAGTATGGGTACCCCGTACCACCTTCCCACTGATTACTACTCAAGCCCTCACACCGAATGCTCTGATTCTTCACCCTCTTTTTGAGCTAGTGTCGCAACCTGGCCATACGAAGCTCGAGCTAGTTCCCCAACCTTGCCATACAAAGCTCATAGTATCCCACCATCACACAATCCTCGGCCATAACCACATCTCATCCCGCATACCTCCCACACTCAATCCTCGGCCATAACCACATATCATCCCGAAGACTCTTGGGAACACATCACATTCTCATCCCGAAGACTCTTGGGAAATATCTATCACAACCTGCCCGGAGGGTCTTGGGATATAGAACCTGGAAGAGGAAGTACAGGGCAGAACAATAACCATACATCCGTTGGATGTTTGGCAATCTCACCCCCCGTCCCACGGGTGTTCGGCACGTAGTGCTCAACATGGATGGGGTGCATAAAGAAACATAAAATATACAAATTTATAAAATTATATCAACCACTCAACCCATCCTAAGGCTTCTACATAAAAGATATGAGCACATGCCTCGACACCGCTACCTCAAAAGTATGCACACAATAAACAGCCCCAAACCCCATTAAGCTTTCCATGTTTCAACAGTTTTAGTTTATCATTTCCATTACTACCATGAAACTAACAACAACGAAACCAGATCAATTGTTCGTAAAACATATCCTTGTCGACCACAAATAATATTAGAAAAAAAGAAACACAAAACCATTTTCTTTTATCAGCCAATAAATTCCATTGATTTTTCGTATTTAATCAACTACCATTCCTCACAATTCATTAGTTTACTCTTACACTTTCACTCATATGCACAACCCATCCCTGCAGCCCTGCTTCCAACCACCACAACCACAAATACCTCAGAAACAATACTCGTACTGCGTCATTATCCTTTCGATACCATTCATCGCAGCTCCGCTACCCAACACAACCATATGATACACGCCAATCCACAACCAAGTCAACCGCAGTCCCGTTGCTCACTCGTTCCTCAATAACCCACGAAACACCCCTTTACATAATTAAACCCCAACCAACACCCACAAAATTCATTCTTTCATTTAATTTAATCGGGGTGAACATACAAGGGTTTCAGGCATTAATTTATCATCCAACTTTTAATGATTAACCAATTTACGCATTCTATGAAATTCCATCCATAAAAGGATCATAGGGAAAAATTTAATTTCTCAAGAAAAGGCCCCCAACGGTCGTGATATTCAGTAGGCATATGCCTATTCAATTCACAACATAATCAAAGGATAAGCATTGATGCAAATAGAACAACGATATCAATAAAATTTTCCCTAACCTTTTCTTTAACTACATATTATCTTTATTTACTGGTTCAACCATACCTCATGAAAATAATAGGACACCTACCCTAGATGATGCACAAAATAGAGATATACAAAGCTAAGATCCCTACCTCAAACTTTTTTGACGAAAACCCCAACAAATGAAGAACGCATAAGAAGCCGGGTTGATCCTCCAAGAATCCTACTTAAATACCTTCTCCTAACACAACCAAGACCAAATCACATCATATTTGGAATCCACACACTCAGATCTACCCATAATAGAAATAAATCTATAAAACCAAGTGAAGATGAGAAGTCGATCTATGTAGATCTAAGGAAAAATCAGGAACGAAGGAGAACGAAAACATACCTCAAGAAAATGGTTTCAATTCACCAAGGGAATCCTTCAGATCTCCTCCAAAACACTTGGGAGAGATTCTCCTACCTTTAAGGGAGGGTAATCCCGAGTTATGGATGCTTAGGAGCTTAAACGAACAATTTAGAAGCAAAACGAGTTAGATCCATCATTTTAGGATCTATGATTAAGTGCTCGCACGATTAGTCCGCACGGTTCGACAAATCGTTCTCTAACTGTGCGTTGGATTCTGCCTCGTCAAACACTCCTCGCATGGTTAGTTCGCACAGTTAGCCAAACCGTGTACTAACCGGGTGTTAGCCACTGCCTCTAACTCCATCCTTGCATGGTTTTTCCACACGGTTTAGACAAACCGTGCCCAGTCCGTGCGAAATCTACTGCCCTTTAGTCTTCCTTAAAAGTCCACCCAAATGCACCACAAAGTTACCTTGAGCTTCTAGAACACATCTAACACTGCATTTTTACAAAGTAATGGACCAGAGAGGTCAAATCCATTACATCAAATTCCTCTAAAACTATTATCGTCCTCGAGAATTAAAACCAGACCTAAAGAAAAGAGGGGGTCCAAACAACCACCCTGAAATATACCTCTCAGGAGTAAACCTCTATGACATGTAGGAACACCTCCACCTTATGAAACCATGCAACATTAAAGGGTCAATATGTCCAATCATATGGGTTAAGGAGTTTCTTCCCCTATGTCAAGATACTATCTGCTTTGGGTGACATTTACTCGCCTGCATGGGTTTAATTGCATCCACCTTAACGCATCTTGATTAGGGATCTGGTCCTCCCCTCCCCACAGTCCGGACTCTTCATACATACTCAGAGAACAAGGAAAACAACACATTCTGTAGTTAACAAGGTAAAAATGCTTCATCACAAACTAGTGTGAAAGAAAAAAACTCAAAAAGCTCTGGGTATTGGGCGCACATCTGTGCCTCCTGTTCCCAGGTACTCTCCTTAATCCCACCATGCCTCCATAGCACACGAACCAAAAAAATGGTTCATCCACGAAGCACTTTATCTTCACGACCATCAATCATCAGGAGTCATTCCATGAACGTTGCATCGTCCCCGATATCTAGCTCTCCCCAGTCAAGGACGTGTGAATCGTCGTGCAGGTACCGACGGAGCTGAGACACATGGAAGATGTGGTAAACCCTTTGCAGTGGTGGGGAAAACGCCAGTTGATAAGCCACCTCGCCAACCCTTCGAAACACCTCAAAGGGCCCAACGAACCTTGTATAAAGATTTCTTCCCTTTCCAAATCTTCACTGCTCGCGCCGAGGAGCGACCTTCAAGAACACATGGTCCCCAACCTCAAATTCCAAGGGTCTCCTCCTATTATCGGCGTATGACTTCATCCGGTCCTAAGCTACCTTCATCCTCTCTCGTATAAGCTAAACCTTCTCTGTCGTGCTCTGTACCACCTTCGGGCCAAGAACACCTGCTTCTATGACCTCTGTCCAGCATAAGGGTGAGCGGCATGACCTCCGGTACAAATATTTGAAAGGAGCCATGCCAATGGTAGAGTGATAGCTGTTGTAGTAAGAGAACTATATCAGAGGAAATTGTTGTTCCCACGATCCTACAAGGTCCAAAACATATGCTCGTAGCATATATTCCAAATTCTGGATGGTGCGCTCTGTCTTCCCATCTGTCTGGTGGTGGAAAGTAGCGCTGAGGCATAGACGGGTGCCAAAAGAATGTTGTAATCCTCTCTAGACCCGAGAGGTAAACCGGGCATCTCGGTCAGAGACTATAGATCGTGGAACTCCCTGAAACCATACCACCTCATTCACATACCTCTGATTTAGGGCCTAAAACGTACTTGACTCCTAGATTTCTAAGAAGTGGGATGATTTCGTCAGTCGGTCCACCACTACCCAGATGTCGTTGCAACCCCCTTGAACTCTGGTCATCCCCATGACGAAATCCATAGAGATGTCGTCCCATTTCCACGCGGGGACATCTAAAGGTTATAACAGAACTTTTGGAATGTTTTGTTCATCCTTCACCTACTGACACATGAGGAACATTGTATGAACTCTGCTACTGCCTGTTTCACCCCGGGCCACCAGAACTGCCATCTCATGCCCTGGTATATCTTGGAATCCCCCGGGTGTACTTCCAGGGGTGAGTTGTGGCACTCACCAAGAACTCTCTCACGAATTGCCTATAGATCAAACAATTTCCCCTAGAAAAGCAACTGATTCAGACTATCCTCCGACCATCCTTCTAGAGCATTGCCCTGGCTAGCCAGATCACGCATCACTTCACTCTCTATGTCTCCCCACAGAGACTCCTCCACCTACCATAGTATGGAGGACTACACTATCATATGAAATAGGAAACCTCTACCACCATCTTCCCATACATCGAGGTGTAGTGTAGCCAATTAATCCATCACCATCCATACATCTTCCGACTTTCAAACCACATCCTCCCTCCTACTCCAAGCGTCAGCCACCACATTTCCCCTGCCTTCGGTGTAAGAGATTTCAAAGTTGTAGTCCTGGAGGAACTCCATCCACCTTCGCTAAAAAAAATTCAGGTCTCATTGGGAGAAGATATACTTCAATCTCTTGTGATCTGTGAATACCATGGAGCGCTCATCGATGAGGTAATGCCGCTACAACTTCAGTGCGAACACAACCTCCGAAAGCTCTAGATCGTGGGTGGCATAGTTACATTCATTAGAATGTAACTGCCTAGAACCATAAGAGATCAACCCTTTCTATTTCTTCGACACGCACCCCAATCCTTGGCCTGAGGCATTACAGAATACCTCAAACGTTACTCTATCCTATGGTAATCTCAGCACTGGGGCACTAACCAACTTACCCTTTAGATAACTGAAGGATGTATCACACTGCTCATCGCACACGAAAGCTCAATCCTTATTCGTCAAGGCTATCAAAGGTGCTGAAACTTAGGAGATGTTGGGTACGATCCTCTAGTAGTAACATTCCAGTCTAAGGAAACTATGATCCTCTGCCACGTTCTTGGTGCTGCTCAAGAAACAACAGCGTCGACCTTCGATGTGTCCACTGCTATTCCCTTCTCGGACACCATGTGCTTGAGGAAGTGCACTTCTCACATCTTGAACATGCACTTGGACAATTTCCCATAGATTTCATATTGTCGGAGGACTTCTAAAATTGTTCTCATGTGTTCAGCATGATCCTCCTCTGATCTTGAGTAGATCTGAATGTCGTCAGCAAACAAGACTATGAACTGATCCAGGTATTCCTGGAAGACAGAGTTCATGAGTCCCATGAACACAACTAGTGCATTTGTAACACCGAACGACATGACTACAAACTCAAAGTGTCCATACATACATCTGATGGCAGTCTTCGAGATGTCACCCTCCTTCACCCTCAACTGGTGATATCCAGACCACAGATCGATCTTTGAGAACCAACTTGCTCCACTTAGTTGGTCAAGTGATCTTCTATCCTCGGGAGGGGGTAACGGTTCTTGACTATTACCTGATTCAGTATCCGGTAGTCTATGCACTACCTGAGACCACCATCTACCTTCCTTGTGAACAAGATAGGAGTACCTCAAGGCGACGCACTTGGTCGAACAAATCCCTTCTTCATTATATCGTCAATCTGAATCTGAAACTCCCGCAACTCAAAAGGTGTCATCCGGTAGGGATCCATCTAAATCGGATGGGCACCAGGTTGCAAGTATATCCAAAACTCAACATCACGTCAAGGGGGTAGAGTCGCCACCTCTTTAGGGAAGATGTCTATAAACTCACTGATGATCCCTGTGACTTCCACCATTTCTGTATCCACCGACTCCACTGAATGTTTAGATAAAAATGAAAGGAGGGGATCCACTCACCGGTTACCTTCCCGGTAACCCCACTCACCGATGAAAGTCACACGTCGACCGCCCATGTCTGAAAACACAACCCTTCTTCGGAAACAATCGATGACGGAACACGTAGAGAACAACCAGTCAAAACCTAGAATGGTGTTGTATGGCTGCATTTGCAGTAAAAGAAGATATCCACTAGATTGGTGTGGCCCCAATATCAACCTAAATCCCCGAAAAACACGAGACAAGCTGGTCCGACCTCCGACTGGCATACTCAAAACCAGGGGTACAGAAAGTGTATCTATGTTTGGGCCCAAGGCACATGCTAGATTGGGTGCAAGGCACATGCTAGACTGGGTGCAAGGCACAGGCTAGACAACTGCCTCTACGACATGCATCTGTCCACGCCCAGTTCCTCTGCCTCTCGGCTATCGGCCACCTCCTCGACCATGCCCTAGTCGAGGTCCCTGATGCTGGAGGCCTACTGTTGATGGCTTTCCACTTCGATGACCCCAACTGGACTCCTTCTCGGAACACACCTCCCAGAATGTGCATCCTCTCCACAAATTCTGCTTTATTCTGGACCTCCAAGTATGTCGGTAAGGTGAAGGGAGTAACAGAATACTGGAGAGAAGTTCGAAGGTCCTCCTCCAAACTTCTCGCCCGAGACTCCTCATCCATAAAGTGGTCGAAAGAAAATCGAAGGAGGTCCTTGAACATGATCCCCAACTCTCTCACTGACATACTCCCCTGCTGGAGGGAGAGTAGTTCCTGCCTCTTCTTAGCCTTCATCATGGAAGAGAGGAATTCCGCCCAGAATTCCTTCTTGAAGTCAGCCCACGTGACCTCAGCCTCCCTATTCTCCCCAAGATAAAGCATCCACTAATGATGTGCTGCTCCATGCATCTGGCTCATAGCCAGAAGAAACCCAGTACTCCGTCAGAGCCCAGATCAAGCTAAAAGCTATCACCAGCTCTTCTAGCCAGCTCTCATTCTCCATTTCAGAGATGATGCCCTCGTACTTCTTGAGGGTCTGCTGCTGAAAGGCTCGAAGCATCTTCTTCCACTGATTGTCCTCCTCCTCTCGGTCATCCCTTTATCAATCAGCCAAGTCAACCTCATGGGCCTCAATTTCCCACACTACTCGTGGTCTTCTCCCAGGTGTCATAGCTGAAAGGTAAACAAGGAATGCCTAAGCCCGAGTACTGTAGATTATTGTTCTCAAATTTTTCTTAGACTACTTATTCATTTTAAATCCCCAAAATGAACCAAAACACACAAGAAAAAAAGTCATTATTATGCATGTACATTTCTTGGGGTCTCTACCATGTAATCAGTGTGGCCTCACTTGGTCATTTAGTAGGTCCAGAGTCCTTGCATCGGATCATGGGGGGCCCTAAAATCCCATGTCCTAGCCGGCCTTCCCTGGCCTGTTTCACGCTCCAAGAAAACTCGACATTGTTCCCCTACCATCCAATGAATTCCTCACTGTGCCTAACTCCAGACTCCATCCTATCTCTCAACCTCCTGCCTCTGATACCATTATGTCACGACCCCCTCCCACCAAAGATGCTCCTCCTGAGATGGCAACGGTGAAAGGGAGATAATGACTCCCGAGTCCCACCTCCAGTAGGCCCTGGAGTGTCGAATAGCACCAAGGGTATGAGTTTTCACAAATATGGGAGGCATTAGCCTTTTTATTAATTAATATCGGGAAATAGGATGAGTAAAACACCAAAATAAAAGGAACAAGTAAATGAAAATAAACCCAAAACCAACCCATATGCATGTTTTATAAAAAACTAAAACAAACGTACAAGAACGAGAAAATCTCCAAAGTACGCTACCAAAAGAAAGAAAAAACTACAACCAACAAAACTCCAACTGCCAACGTGCAAGGTCCCAAACGGTCCATGAGGTCCTCTTGAAAACCTGAAAGTAAACGTAGGGTGAGCATACAAGTATACTCAGTAGGAAAACCAAAAGCTCTCGTGCATAGGTGTGGAGACATCCTAATGCCCTGTGAGAAAACAGAATGAACCAGATTCTAGCAAGGAGTCTATCCACCCAACCTTACAAGTCACACTCACCAAGTATCACAAGTCAATAGAGTAGTATAATAATATTATCAAAGTATCACCACCTTCCCATTGATTACTGCTCAAGCCCTCACGCCTAACGCTATGATGCATCCCCCTCTTCCTCAGCTAGTGTCGCAACCTGGCCATACGAAGATCGAGCTACTGCCGCAACCTGGCCATACGAAGCTCATAGTATCCCGCCGACACACAATCCTCATCCATAACCACATATCATCCCCCATTTCACCAGCACTCAATCCTCGGCCATAACCATGTCTAATTCTGAATACTCTTGGGAACGCATCACATTCTCATCCCGAAGACTCTTGGGATATATCTTTCATAACATGCCCAAAGGTTCTTGGGATATAGAACCTAGAAGAGGGAGCTCAGGGAAGAACAATAACTATCCATTCTTTGGATGTTTGGGAATCTCACCCCCCATCCCACGGGTTTTCAGCACGTAGTGCTCAAAATGGGTGGGGTGCGTAATGAAACATAAAACATACAGATTTATATAATTATATCAGCCACTAAACCCATCCTATGGCTTCTACACAAAAGATATGAGAACATGCTTTGGCACTACAACCTTAAAAGTATGCACACAATAAACATCCCAAAAACTCATTAAGATTTTCATGTTTTAATAGTTTTAGTTTATGAGTTCCTTAACTACCGAGCTACTAATAACAACAAAACCAGATCAATTGTTCGTAAAACACATCCCTTCCATCCACGAATAATGTTAGAGAAAACACAAGAAACACAAAACCATTTTCTTCTATCAGCCAATCAATTCCATTGATTTTCGGCATTTAATCAACTACCATGCCTCACAATTTATTAGTTAATTCATCCACTTTCATTCATATGCACAACCTATCCCTGCAGCCCTGCTACCAACCTCTACAACCATAAAAACCTCAGAAACAATACCCATACATCATCATTATCCCTTTGATACCATTCACCGCATCTCTGCTTCCCATCACAACCATATGATACACGCCAATCCACAACTAAGCCAACCGTAGCCCCGATGATCACCCATTCCTCAACAACCCAAGAAACACCCCTTCACATAATTAGACCCCAACCAGCACCCACAAAATTTATTATTTCATTTATTTTAATCGGGGTGATCATAAAAGGGTTCCAGGTATTCATTTAATCATCCAACTTTACATGATTAACCAATTTATGCATTTTATGAAATTCCATCCACAAAACAATCCAGAAACACTGGGAAACATTTAACTATGCAATAAAAGGCCCCTAACAACCATGATTTTCAGTATTCATAATCCTATACAATTCACAACATAATCAATCGATGAGCATTGATTGAAATAGAACAACGATATCCAAAAAACTTCCCCAAACCCCTTATTTAACTAGTTATTATATGTATTTACTAGTTCAAATATACTTCACGAAAACTATAGGACACCCACCCTGCATGATGCACAAAATATAGAGAGAGAGATGAAGGTAATATCCCTACCTCATAGGTTTTTGACAAAAACCCCAACAAACGAAGAACGCATAAGAAGCCAGGCTGGCCCTCCAAGAATCCTCCGTTTATCCATTCTCCTAACACAACCAATACCAAATCTCATCATATTTGGCATCCACACACTTAGATCTACCAATAATGGGTGTAGATCAAAGAAAATGAGGGAAGATTAGAAGTAGATCTAAGTAAATTGAAGGAAACGATCAAGAACGAAGGAGAACGATCACATAACTCAAGAAACCGGCTTCGATTCGCCATGGGAAGCCTTCAGATCACCTCCAAAAATCCTAGGAGAGGTTCTCCTACCTTCAAGGGAGGGTAATCCCGAGTTATGGCCACTTAGGGGCTTAAACAAACCATTTAGAGGCAAAACGAGTTAGATCAACAATTTTAGGATCTAAGATTAAGTGCCTGCACGGTTAGTCCACATGGTTTGACAAACCGTGCGCTAACCATGCGTTAGCTTATGCCTCTTTGAACACTCCTCCCATGGTTAGTCTTTACAGTTAGCTAAACCGTGCGCTAACCATGCGTTAGCCACTGCCTCTAACACCAACCTTGCATAGTTTGTCCGTACGGTTTAGACAAACCGTGCACATCCCCTACGAAAGCTACTACCCTTTAGTCTTCCTTAAAAGTCCATCCAAACACTCCCCAATGTCACCTCGACCTTCTAAAACACCTCTAACAGCGCATTTTTACAAATTAATGGACCAGATATGTCCCGACCATTACAATAACGTCATGGGTTTTATAGGTATCTAGTCATATAATAATTTCATGAGTAACCATCCTTAATGAACCATGATAGGTATCCTATGTGAAATATCATACATGGGATAATCCACCAAGACCATAAGAAGAGAGGAAATGTAAATAACAATAAATTCCTATTTATTTCACCCTCAAATATATATTGACATAATTTCCATGTTTCCCATCAAATTAAAAATTAAAACAATTATCATTATTTTATGTTGATATAAAATGTTTCAAAAAAAGAAAATCATTATTTAATTATGAGAATAAAATATAATAAATCAGTAATAAATGTAAATGTAAAATATATATTCATGTTCATAAAGATACCACAAAAAAATAAACATTTATCATCATAGTTTTCAATGATGAACATCACCCTTAATGAAAATTTGGATGTTATGAAAAAAATTGAATCATAATATTGTTTTTTAGTGAAAAGTATACAAGTATGATGAAAAGTATTATTAATGAATATAAGGTAATATATTGGAATATTTGTGTTCATTTAGAATAAATGACCATTGGAAATATATAGCCATTCAGATTATACAATTATTTGGACTATATGATATTTATTATATTAAACATATTAATATCATCTTGGGAATTAAGAATAATTAACAAAATAATTTCTTAAAGCATGACTCATATAATATAGTATTTGAATGTACATTTTTAAATTAAAGTAACTATATTATTAATCTTTATTAAAATGGGTTGGAATTTAATAGATATATATAATTAATCTGTATGGGGTTCATCTCTCTGATCTTATAAAGGATTTAGTGTCATAAAGTTTTTCTCAAGATAATGACCACGTTGAACATCCAACTATACAACATGTGTGAAATAATTTACCTTAGTTGTTTGAGATCATGTGAATCACTCAATGAATATATATTGATAAATAATATATCTCATACACAATGATTTATTATAATACCCATAGGTATTATTCTGATTCTTTATGTGGATTTCTAAATAGTTTTTAGAATGATATACACATTTTATTATTTAAAATCATTATATATACTTTAATCATTACGTGTCATTTTATACAATAAATATTTATAAACAAATAAACATTTAAACATGAATATAATTAAATATAGAAAGGTTTCTAAAAATAAATATTTATATTATAAACATATAATTAAATATAATTTTTTACATATAAATTATTAGGAATAATATCACTTTTATGGATTAAAAAATATTTTTTCTAAAAACAATTCCATTATTTATTTTAATATGAATTTTTTATCCAATTTAAAAAGTTAGTGAAATAAAATTAATTTCAAATTTTTATATTGAATGATCAAATTTGGTAATATTTTTAATTTCACTTTATAGTTATAATAATACATTAACGATGTAAATGTCAGTTTTTATGATAAAATAACATGGGGTATTCGATGTGATTTTTAACTGATATTATTTTTTAAAAAAATAAAATTATTCTATTTTAAATGATGATATTAATTTTATTTTTAAATTTCACAAATTATTTAAAAGTTGTGACTGTTTTTTTGGTCACATAATAATATATCAACACAATTGTTTAATGAATGTTCATTTAGTACCTGATCATAGAGTGAGGGTACCATGATTCGTTGATGGTATCAAAGTACAATATAGTTTTTTATGGGAAATATTGAGAATTATAATATAATAAAAAATATATATTACTACTTTGAAAAAATGTTATCATAAAAAAAGTTAAGGTGTCATATATTAATTCATTATGTGTTTGAATTTTGAATTAATTATTAATTGAAGTTTTTATTTGTTATTATAAATTATTAAATCTTTTTGTAAAAAAAAATATGAATCAAATAGGAACTAATTCAACAATAAGTTCATGGAAAATGAACTATGATTACAAATTTAAAACCATGTTTTATGTGATATGTTGTATCGAAAGTGATGAATATTCTCTCCCAGGATAGGAATAATGACATAAATAATTATAAGTATCTAAATACATTAATAAATTAAAAACATGTTATATTTTCATTCACATGGATATTCCCACCCTACTTTAGTTGGATATGCAATCCACATGTTTCTAAATGATGGGAAGAAAAAATGGGAAATGCTTTTTTGTATTATTAATTGCACATTACATGAAATATTTCGTTAGTTGTTCAACATCTTGAGGGTGATGGAAACAAATGGAATATCATTAGGAATAAAAGGGAAAAAGGATAAAACAAAATTATTGAATTGGATGATATTAAAAAAATATTATTCACAATATATATTACCATAGTTAATAACAAAATATAGAGAAACAATTCTTAGAGATGAAAAGAAGGAGGATTCGTCCCTGTGAAATTATGAAGAAATATCAGAAGACATTATATTTTCGATCATGTATGAATTGTACCATAACATATAGAACCCCCAAAAATAATCGCTAAGATATATAATTTTTTCCATTTATCACATTTGTGGAAGTACATATCATATATAATACTTGTGAAAAACAATGATATTATATAATTGGAAAATGTTCTCTCAAACATGGAGAAACTAGTAGAGATCATTGATTGAAGAGATAAATTGATATAAAACAATACACCCAACCATGTTAATATTCAATGATTAAATCATACATTTATTTAAGTAATGCGGTATCCAGAAGATATAATGGGATAAAGGTAACCACATTTGTTTTTATTTCAGTAATTAAATACAAAGGTATTAATTTTTTTATGGGAGTTGGATGTAACATTCGATGATTTTAATATTAAATTTTCCCTTAAATAAAATATTTCATGAATAGATTAGTTTACACATAATAATGAAGCAATAAGTACCACATATAATTTTAGAAAATAATTGTATTTTCTAAACAGATAAAAATTAATAACTTTTAGCAATAAAATAATAAAAATAATTACAAAATTATATTTTGAAATGCATATCATTTTAATATATAATATGAGTCCTCCCCTACCCACTTCAAACTACCCTTATTATATTGACCTTATCTTAAACATTACCTATATTTCTATTTGAATTATATTTCACCTCTTTACAATCTCAATGATATTTTTAGTTTAGAGTTTTATAATATTAGGACCTAATTTCTACTTATCAACCCATGAGAATACAAATTGGGTACCATTAAAATAGTATTCATTTCTTCCAAGAAATTAAAATGTTAATATAAACCAACAAAAAGATATCATTGAATAATATTTATGACATTTAACATTACTATCACCTTTCTCTTACACATCCTTATATCCTGTTAAAACATTTAGAACTATTGGATGAGAGTACAAATCTCAGTAGGGGATATAAAATAATGAATGAAACCATTATCCTATGAATTATTTTAAACATATGAATTCTTTTTCACGAAGACATACTTATAACACATATATAATTGCATTATGATACATGATATTTTTATAAAACATTGACGAACATATATATAACAATAAGGGTATCTTGGGGAATTTCTTACTTGTAATGTACCCCTCAAAGCTACCTTTAGAATTATAACCCTCATGGCTTCCATACAATGTACCTCTCACAACTACCTTATTGTGAAACCATCGGAGCAACACTTGGAGTAACCATACGGCTGACCTACAACATACACATACTTAATGAATTTGAGGAAGATATAGTTCCTACATTTTATCATAAACTATTTCCAACAACCATAACATAATCATAAAACATTATTTTTTCAATAATAACATTTCTTTTTAATTTTTTAAAATATAATCTTAAAATAGGTTATTTAAATAAAAACCCCTTACAAAAATCATATATTTTATGTAAGAATTAATATTATTAAAGTATTATGTGTATAAAATATAAATACACATATTACACCACAATTTAAATGAAACTAACTAAACTAATAATCTCAATAGAACATGATTAATGAAGTTTAATGTTAATCTAATGAATTGATATTGGGTTAAGAATCTGCTTACCTTATGTTCATCTCACATCATACATGTTTAAACCTCTGGTATACTGGTTAAAAGGGTGTTATTAATATCTAATATAATCATAATAATGTTTATAAAACCTTATATGATCATTTTATAGCATCATTTGACCCATTTATTATTATTTTTTATTATTTCCATTGTTTCGGGTGCGTACATTAAAATATTTACATAGTTAGTTCATAATGAATTTTCCAGATGAATAGAAGTGTAAAAATAGAAGTGGAATAATATGGTTTTACTTTGTTTCCAAATTTTTAACTGATTCTATAAATCATTTTTATGTAGTTTATATGGATTAGTCATAAGATAAATCATCAGTGATATTATTTTTGATCATTTTGGCGGTTATTCGATAATCGCGAACTTGTTTCAGCATATACCTTAAATATTATTAATATAATTTATCTCTATAACATAAGAGAGATCATATAACCCAAATTAATATCTTTCTAAACCATTAAAATTTCTTCACAACCATATTTCAATGGAGTAATGGAAATTGATGACACATTGTCCACAGTATTGGTAAACGGACAAATCACATACGATGTTTTACTTTTAGAATAAGAGGAATAAGAGAGGGAGAATGAAGATCTATTTTTTCCTCAACCTGATAAAAATATAAAAAATATATAATACTAGAGTTTTAATGACTCTTGGATAATTGATGGTCAATAGAGTATAAGAAAATAAATGAATTGAAAAGAAAACAAATGAAAATGATAGTGGATTTTTACCTCTGGATCTCTTCTCATTGAGATCCTCCTTAAGGACTTTGGTTTTATCCTTTTGATGAGACTAGATAGTCATAGATTTGGGGATGCACATTGGGAAGGGTATTGGGTATAATTTATAAAATTATCAAGTCATGAGTAGTGTGAGAGGAAGAGGGGGTGAGGAATGTATTTATAGTGGAGGAGTATAGGGGTTTTCCATTATTTTAATTGTTAGGTTAATATTTTTGCACAATACTATGAATAGTCTTGATCAATGTGACTCGAAATAGTAATGAGAGTCTGTGAGTCTGAACCAAGTGTTCTTATATCATATAGGATGCTATGAATAATGTATTTAACATAATATATATATATATATATATATACGGTAAATTCCCATATTTCACTATTTATTAAAATTTCGAGTATTTTAGAACACTAAAAGAAACTAAACCTAACAATTTTTTATGTTTAGAATTTAAAAATAAAATCTAATTTATCAAATTAATTTTTTAAATTTGTGAGAATGAATTTTTAAATAAAATCATAATTTATTTTAAAAATAAAATTTTAAAACTATAACTATGATTATAACACATTAAAAAATTAATCAAGGTCCCATGAATTATTATAAATACATTAATTGTTGTGGATAATATTCATTTTTTCATATTATGATTCATAAGGGTAAAATTACTATTCATAAGGGAAGGTTACTATTACCCAATAATTATGTTTGTCCCTATCTGAATCAAAAAACCATACTGATCATAACAGTTGAGGTATATTTTTTGAAATTAAAATCCTAGAAGTATAGAATTTATATTTAATAGAAAGTTTTCAACTATTTATATAGAAAAACTTTCATTATACAGAGACTCAATATATCATGCATTTAAATTTTTTTTTGAAACATGGGGTATAAATTCCCCTAACTATCTAGAAATTTTGTCCCAGAAATTTTATTAACATATAAAAAAGGCGAGAGTACATTTCTCTCATAGCATTTTGATATTCCCATGTTGCTTTTTTAGAAATGTGGTTTCTCTAAAAAACCATTTCATGGTGGATTACCTTGTTCTTCAACACCTTTTCCCATAGATCAAGAATATGAATTGGTTTATCTTTATATGAGAGGTTGTCTTCTAGCATAACTACATCTTGGCTCAAAACATGAGATGAATCTGAAACATACATGCTCAACATCAAAACATTGAAAACATTTTATACCTAAGAAAAACTATGAAGAAAATATTTTCGATAAGATACCAGTCTAACTTTCTCTAGGATTCCTTATGGTCCAAATCATGGAATCAACATCCCTTTCTTACAAAAATGCATAACATTTTTAAATCGTGAGATTATAAGAAAAACATTATCACCTACCTCAAAATAAATGTCTTTCCTCCTGTTATCTATAAAAAAAATTGCATGCTTTAAGTTTTTCTCATGTTTTTCTTGATCATATTCACTTTCTCAGCCACATAATCTATTTATTCATTTGTAATCAACTTCTATTCCTGGAATTTATCTAAAAATTCTCGATATCAACATCGGTTCCCATAGATTTCCTCAATAGGTGCCATCTGTATAATAGAATAAAAACTATTATTATAAAAAAACATCCTATGAAATATGATGATCCCAAATTCCCATGAAATATATTTAACAAACTCGATAAAAATCATCCAATGTATAAATCACATGTTTTGACTTCCCATCTTATTGAGTATGATAAGTAATAATGAAAATTAATCGTGTTCCCAAGGTCTTTTGAAGGCCATCCCAAAAGTTAAAATTGAACATGGGATCATGGTCAGATACAATGGAAATAGTTACTCCATAAAACTTTTCTAGATCTATGAGTTACTAATGAGAAATCTAATTCAAATACATAGTATCACAAAAATGAAGTAAAAGAGAAGATTTTGTCAGTCGATCTGAAATAACCAAGACGGGATTGTTACATCGATAATTCTATAGCATTCACACAACGAATTCCATTGATATATTTTCCCATTTCCACTCTAAAACATGTAATTATAGAATAATCCCATTCTATTTCTACCTCTAAACTTTACCCTTTTGACATTTCAGACAATTAACGATAAAATCTACAATATCATTATTCATTACATCTAACCAATAATACTTCTAACGGTATCTCTATATCAGTTTTATACCAAGATAAACATTAAATGAAGAACTATGGTCTTCCCACAACAATTCATTCATCAGATAATAATCACATGGAATTAATAATGTCATTACAAATCAAAGAACACAATATTTAACAATTCTAAACATTTGAAACATACCCATTTTAACAAATTCTACATTTTTTGTAACTCATCATCTTCCTTCTATGCTTTCTTAATTCTGTATGACAAAGATGACTACACTAAAACCTAAAACAAAACAAAGGAATTTTGTTCACCAACAACTTCCATGTTAAAATTACATAAATCATTAATCAAAATTTATTGTTCCAGTTGCAACATAGTTAATGATGCCTGAGGGTTTCGACTCAAGGAATCTTCCATTTTTTATTTTTTCAGGTTAGTACATGATCAAGAAATCATAATATTTTATGATATGAAATCATATTATATGCCTCATGTATAATTACTTTGGATTTATTATATACATCAGAAATTTGGGGTTAGTATATGTTTTACATTTGGCTCTGTATAAATTATACCTCAAAATTAGAAAATCTAATACCACAGATGCTAATTCTAAATCACGTGTGTTATAATTTAACCCATTAGTTTTTAGTTTTCTTAGAGCGTAATCAATTAATTGATCATTATACATCGTAACACAACCAAGTCCATTATATTAGGAATCATTGTTTATGAAAAAACACTCCATTTTCATAAGGTGGGTCAGAATTGGTGCATTAAAAATCTTCTTTTACATTCCTGAAAACAATCAACGCATTACTTTGTCCTGGTGAATTAATCTCTTTTTCGAGTTTACTTAGTTAGTGGACAAGACAAGTGTTCCATATTTTCCAAAAATAAACCTCCTAATAATTTAAAAAATAATAAAATCTATGAATCTTGGTTATATTTATGGGTCATGTAAATTCTTCATAAATTTTCTTTTCAATAGGATCAATAATTATTCTCCCATTAGAAATAACGTGACAGAGGAAATATATTTTTTCAACTAATATTCACACTTGTTAAATTTTCCATACAATTTCTTTTATTCTTATGGTTTTTAAAATAACCCTTATAGGTAATTCATGATCCCCTTTAGTTTTATAATATACCATAATATCATCATTAAAATCAATCACATACTTATCAAATATATCATGAAATATTCAATTCATAAGATCAATGATTACAGTAGGTTCATTATTAAACCTTAATGGCATAACATCAAATTCATAATGACCATATCAAATTTGAAAAGCTATTTTTGCAATGTAATCCTACCTTATATTTAGCTGATGGTACCTGGATCTCAAGTCAATAAAATAAAAATACTCAACTCTCTATTGTCGATCAAACAAGTCATCGATGTGAGTAAAATGATACATATTCTTAATAGTAATTTTATTCATAGCTCTCTAATCAATGAAAAGTTTAATGGAACCATATTTCTTTGTAACGGAAAAATAAGAGCTCCCTATAGTGATGTTATAGGATGAATAATGAATTTATCCTGGAACTCTTAAAAAATTTCAATTCAAGACGTTCTATTAGAACAATTCCTTAAGGGGGGGTTTGGCATTTTCATACCATCAGGAACTAAGTAAATTGTTTATTCAACATTATAATTTGATTTAACTTCATGTAACCCATTTGGGAAAACTTCAAAGTATTCATTTACCACTAACACATCATTAAGTTTAATAGTTCATTTATTTTTAACAATATGAGAAACATAACTTTCATTTATATCTTTAAATCATTTCCCAGCTTCCTGATATGTTATCAATTGTATGGGTTCATTCTTCTTTAAAAACTAAAACTCTTTCTAAAAAATACATTATTTATATCTACAATCAATCAGATCATTTTAAATAGAAATCCAATCCATACCAATAATGACACCAAACTCTATTAAGGGAAAACAATAAGGATTTTTGGTAATGTCATTGCACAGATAATAATTAGAATATGATACAAATGTTATTTTTGTAAAATTTCCCTCTAGATATTTAAAAATAATTTCAAGTCCCATTTTTTGAGGTTATATTCCCAATTCCACATAAAATATCATAGGATTAAATGAATGTGTAGACCCCATATCAAAAAAAAACATTAAAAGAATCTGGGTAAATAAAAAAACTACCAGCAACAACTTCATTGGATGTTCAGACATATATTGATGTAGTCGCATAGGATCTAAGTACACATTTTTTCTTATACTTTGGCTACTTTCCATCACTCAGATAATTTTTGGTAGTTATTTTCATAAAGACCCTTCCCATCATATTCGAAACACTTTACAATTATATTATTAGAAATGATCATAATATCATTTTCATTACTATACTGGGCCATATAGCCAAATTTACAACATCAAAAACACTTCCTAATTTTGGTAAGGCATTCCCCAGCGTGCTTTTTACCATTCCATTCACAAACTGGAAACTGGAATTTCATACCATGAGATTACATTGATGGATTTTTACCCACTTAATTCCACCTATATGTATTCTATTAATTGTTTTGAAGGTAAATGTGATCATTAGAAAACATTATTTCTGAAACTCCCCAACCCCAGATACCTAGTGTCGGTGCATTATTACTTAACATTGGCATGATCACAAAAGTTCAAGTCTCGAAAGACCAATTAGTTTAGTAGCCTTTGAAACAATATATATATTCATAAGTCTTACATTACATCATAAAGTAAAATAAAACTACAACAAAATCTTGTCTTCATATCCCCTCATACTATCCCTACAGTCCATTCATAAAATACTTCCTCACATCCTGGAAAAATTAAAACATTGAAAGGGGTGAGATCAGATTCTCAGTAAGGTTTACAATATAGATGAAGCTTTCATTAATAAACATAAACATTTAAGGAAATGTATAACTGAAACAAAATCCTTTTAAACCAGAACTTCAGTATAATATAGAAAAATAAAATGAAATAATGCCATTTACCTATTCACAAGGATATTCTACTAGTCTAATAATCACATGAAATATCAATAACCACTTTCATAATAATGGAATGTATAATTCCAGACTATCATAACCACTAAGCCAAGGCCTCATTCCAAGACAAAAAATAAGATTTTGTTAAGGCCTCGTGCCAAGACACTATTTTTTCTCATGAGACCAACTGATGCATCGAGGAGATATAGAGGGCTCCACCCGTCACTTATTAAGTCCAATTCATTCCTTATATGAAAAGGTTTGAACATATCATAAACCATAACATAACTGTATCACATAAAACATGCATAAAGGAAACATAACATTTCCACATTTCAATCAAAAGATATAAATACAACACATTGATATAATAAAAACATTATCCAAAACATTTTCAATACCAAAATAAAAGAAAAGTAAAACATGGTATTTATTTTTTATTTAAAAAAAGTTATGGCTTGTAGAAGAAGCCGAAACCCAAATAATGGTCACAGCGGCGGAGAAGTCGTTGTCGCCGCATATGTAAGAAAAAACATTCCTTTTTTCATTTAGTAAAAACGCTTCATATAAAAAGATTTATTTTTAATACAAGTAAAAGTAAAATGGTTTTATACAATGTATAAAAGAAAGTTGTGTATAAAAGAAAATATGCCTTAATGAAAGGAGATTGAGACGAAGTCCCTTACCTCGTGTCCGACTTGACTCGATCATTCTTTAACATCCTGAATAATAAACTAGAGTTAATTTCTACTTGATTAAGAACATTTTTCAAGTTAATTATTCCTTTTATAACACTTATTAAAATGTTATGAACATTATGTAATTATCTAAGTTAATAAAATTCGTATTGTTGATCTTTGGTACTTGAGTCAAAAATAAACTTCTTATAATTACAGGTTGTTAATGTGGTAAAATATCCATTATATCCAGAATTATTTTCAGGATCTAGATATCATATATATCATATATATCCAGTATATACATTCATTTATAATATTAAATAACATTTATAGGTATGAAATGAAATGCACTGTTCATGTAGATGGTAAGCCGTATGTACGCATGAATGCTACTTTAATTTCTATTTCTTATTTAATAGAATGAAATCATAATGATATAAAGGTATATTATAATTCCAGTATAATAACATATATAATATCATTTAATCCATCCTTTATATGTCCCACATATGGCATTAACGATTCAAATAACTTCGAGGGGGTGGTAGTCCATACATCTTAAAATGAAATTATCGCGTTTACCCATAATGTAAATCATAAAGGTATTCCATAAATGAAAAATACAGAAGCATAAGGAAAACATAAAAATAATATATATCATATATAAATATAGTGACATCTTAATTGCAACCCTGAAATGTGTTAAATGAATATTGAATAATCATCATTTCGGGAGGCAGTAATTCGCCACCCACAGAAACAGCATGTTCTTTAACCATTAGACGAAGGTGTGTGTAAGTGTAAATTATATACTTCTCATAAAAACATCATAGTATATTTAATATACTGGTTTTTTACCAAATAAAGGAATAAAAGGATTTTAAGGGGTTGGAGAGGCAAAATAAAACAAAAGAACATAAGAGAATACATTACCTTAAAATCGGGTAACTCTTTTTGATTTGAGCCAAAGGATTATTTGGGAAGACATATGCCCAAAGTGAGGCTTCTAGGAGTAAGAGAGGGATGTTGAGGGAATATTTGTGTAGAGGTTGGCCAAGCCAAATGGATTGAATGTGTTAATAAGAGGAGGGGAGGGGCACTCTTGGAAAGTCATGAAATGTTACATTATTATGAAATTCTTTTCAGATTTTAAAGGTCCCACAATGATATATTTCTAGGATAAGGTGATAAGGGTTTTAAATCCACCCATACAATAGGCTTTAGACAGGTTTAAGTAATATATTTTACCTTATCTTTTCATTTTATTTAAATCATCCATTAATGAGGTAATCGCTGCATCATCATGGTGTCATAAATAAATTTATTTATTTAATGTCTAAAAATTATAAAAAAATTATTATGATTTAGGAAATATTTTTATCATTACAATAAATATTTAGTGTCTAAAATTTAACTTATATAACCCCATGTAATAATTTTTTTAGTAAAAAAACACATGTTTGTGACAATTTTATTTTTACTTTAAATAAAAAGTTATTAATGTCATTTTCTTACCCATGTGGCTCCATGGTGTCCCCAAGATGACCCATGGGTTGTATTGGTCGGCCATGACTCATCAAATAAGGGTATGAAAAGTGTAATGTTAATTTCATCTTATTATAACATTATATTTACCTTAAATTACACTAATTACCTTCAATCGTGATTCATAAAACATAAAATTTACTATTCAACAAGAATTATTTTCATCCCAATGAACCACATTTTACTTACTAATGACAACCATGTATGTCAGATTTTTAAAATTCAATTCAAAAAAGTGTTAAAGTTTCATATAAACGAAAAATTAGTTTTTTAACTACCACTTAGTGGTTTCACTATTCATAAAAAATTGATGTTTCTCAGAAAATTAAAAAAAAATCAACTTAGGATAATTTCGATATTCCGAATACAAAAATAAAGTCCAATTTGACATATAAAATTTAAATAATTTCAAAAAGTGGGTATTATTATTCATAATGGATACTTTGATTGGTCACGGTGTGTTAGAATCTCGAACTTGCGTACAATTCACATTATTGCATTATTTAAATAGAAGTGTATCGTGAAAGATTGGGGTGGTACATTATTCCATCCTTCAATAAATTGCGTCCTCTCAATTTGAAAATGTTCTTCGAAAATAAAAGGTTGAAAATATAAAATACCTTTGTGGTAAGCCCACATCATAAATAAGGTTAAAAATATAACTTTAAAAGAAGGAAAGAGAAGTACAAAGGTCACTCGAGATAGCACATACTATGATTCTATGAGAACATTGATATGGAGGAGAAACAAACCATCAAGGTCTGATGAAAAGTTGTAGAAAACAGGATTAAGGGAAAGTTAGCTACAAGAAAATCAAAAAATTGTGATTGGTTAAACGATAATGGATTCCCCAGTATGAAAAGTTATGCGAAAACGTTTTTGTTTTTAGTTACCTTTCATAAAGTTGAGGAATTTATTTAGGAGATTAACTAATAATTTAAAGAAATATACATACTTGTCATGTAGAATTTTAATTGTTTAATAATGTTGTACCAAAAACCAATTTTTCACTCATAAATATAATAGTACTCAAAAATATTATATTTATCATAATCGTACAAGGTTACAAATATTAATACATACCATTTAGATTAGGAAAACCATTTTGTAATAACCAAAGACTTCTTGTAGGCTAGTGGTAGGTAATAAAGCCTCTCGCACTATGGTTATGGGTTCGAATCCTATAGCTTTGTCCGACGCGACGGGTTATCCCCCGACCAGCAGGTTGTCCTTTTCCTAAAACTATAGTATTATAATATTCCAAAAATAATCTTCATAAATGTTTTAACCTTAAACAATACTATCCAAAGTTAATCTTAATCCATTCCAACCTTTATAGTTATCCAAAATACCTCTGTCTAGACTTTCTCCAAAAGGTCTCTAAATTCCAAAATCAATTGTAACATCAGATTCCCCAAACAAAGTAAAGTTTATCTTATTGTCACAGACTAAAAATATGATTACCTTCATCATATTAAAACCTTAATGAAAACAACAAGTATTGCAATATTATCCTTATATATTTCACATTATTCTTACAACCGGAATATAATCCTTGAGTCCAAAAGCACCAATACATTAATTATTCCACTTCAACTTTAGTAACAGCATAATATTGGCCTTGATACCTTGGCCTTTTCTGAGGTAATTTTCCTTGGCACTTAAGGAATTAATTTGCATAATGCCCCATTTCTCTACAATTGTAGCATTCAATATTGACACCCTCTTTCTTTCCCTTCCAATCACGAGACAAGTGACCTTTTTCTCCACATTTATAACAAACTCCCATTCCATTTAGGCAAGTACTGGGGTGATTCTTCCCACAATTATCGCATAATGTAATATCCATCTTTCCCATTTTCCCTTTATCTGTCTCATGTTCCACCATTCTCTTCTTCTCTTTCTTTACTTTATTGTCATAAGATTTAGAGAATTCTTTTTATGTCGTGATAGAACACGAGACTATATATTCGTACATTGAGAAAGATTGTGATACTAAAGCTCAACGGAGAAATGGTTTTAACCCATCAAAGAAACGATCAATATCACTTCTTGGGTTACGTATATAATCTGCAGCATACCCCGCTAACCTTGTAAAGTTGTCCTCATACTTTGCAACATTCTCATCCTCCTTTTGTCTCAGACTCAGAAATTGACTTTCCATATCTGCTCGATGGTCACGAGGAAAGTATTTTTCTAAGAAAAGATATTTGAACTCTCTCCATTCCACACTTGATACTTATTCATCTTCCTTTGTATTTTGAATCAATGACCACCATTGATCAGCATCTCCACTGAGGTGGTAAACTGCCATGATAACCTTTTCCCTTTCACTACTCCCTAAGGCATGGAATATTTTCTCTAAGGAATTTATCCATTGATCGGCTACGAAGGGACTTTTACTCCCATTGAATGTTGGTGGTTGTTGCCCCATGAAGTGGTCTAACATTGATCCTCCACGTTGCGGATCAGAGTACTCCATATGAGTAAGGTTATTATTCATAACCTGAGTGAGTTGACTCAGTATGGTGTTAAGGTGACCGGCACCAGTTGTATCACCAGCTCCACCATAATTATCTTGAGCATGATGGAAATCCCTACATGGAGTGTGTTCATTGATATGGTTTCCATTCCTTCTACTAGGCGCCATTTCTAAACAATTTCATAAACTATATTTGTTTATAAAGCGAAATACATAATTCCATACTTGTAAAACACTTAATATAAATTGAATTATTTATGGATATAATCCATAAAAAATGTTTTCCTTGAGGAATTATGTAGAGACCCGAAGCTTGACGTACATGGAAAATACATTACTTTTACGGAATACATAATACATAACAAAAACCAAAACTCAAGGACTGTAATAGTATAGTGTCTTTGGAAACTCGGAACGTAATCTTCTAATCTTGGTGAAATATCTTCAACATCTCCCGTAAAGATCATCCCCATTTGTTTTCTTAACTAAAAACATTCTTTAAATCATGGGGAAAAGAAAACATATAAAGGGTGAGCTCAAATTCTCTGTAAGAGTAAGCATAGAGAACATAAAATAATCCATAAACATTTGAATGAAAAAACATGAACATAAAATCTAAACATCAAAATCTTGAGTAAAGACATAAATCATGGAAGTACATAAAGTATAGATCATAAAGGAACCTTAATCCTAATAAACTATCATGGTAATAAAACATGAAATTGTGGCAACCATTCATCACTTATTATGACTTCCATAGTAGCCAAGGCATTGCTGCCAATACCATCTTAGTAGACAAAGTCCCTTTCTGAATCGAGATTACTCATCGTTTCAGTACTATAACAGTGAACTGGATTAACTTACCATTCCAGCCATGTCTATATCATGAGATATAAAGCTTTAACCAATGCATTGGAGGGAGATATAGGTGCCACCCATCTCATTATGAAATAATTATAACTTGTGCCACAAAATAAACATACATCATTCATAATAACCCAACAAATAAAATGGGTTTCATAATCATCATACCATCATCACATAATCCATATAAAAGAAATGGATATCATTTCATAATTAGAAAAGTGAAACCATGTAAATCATAGAGACTTTATACTTGAAACATACACATATGAAATAATGTCATCTTAGATGGAAAATGGTTTTGATAAAACACTTGAAATGAATTCTTGAGGAAAATATCATTTCTTCTTCAAAATCAATTTATTTTCACAAAACCTCATGAAATTTTAAAAGAAAACGATTTTGTTTAAAATATTCATGAAATATTTTGGAGTAAGCTTCAAGAAAATAAGGCTTTATAAAACGGTAAAAATCCTTTCATTTCGTATAAGTTAAAAAAACATTCTTCTCGTACTTTTTCCGGAAAATTCAAAAAGTACCTCGTAAAAAAAAGATTCTATACATATGATGTAGTAATATTAAAAAATGGGTAAAAATGAATTTAAAAATACATGAAACCATCTTTAGAAAATAGGGACATGTATTATAGATATAACCCCAGTGAATACTTACGAATAAACAATCTCGGATAAAAATGAGATTGGAAAAGTTATCCCTTACCTTAGGTCCGATATGCTTCCTATGGATCCGAACCTACTATACAATGATTTAAATAATGTCATTGACTTATAATAATATTCATTGTTTTGATATCATATATGTTTCACTTATGACTTTATATTACTCGTTCTTTTGTAAATTTCATGTAAAAGCAGCGTTTTGGTTAAAATCGTTTTATTTATCGTACATGTTTGGACTTGTTTTTCTTGATATTATTACTTATAACCTGATTTATTTAATTCCAAAATGTAAAAACTGATTTATATGTAATATATATTTATAATATACATATATATATATATGATATATCGATAAATGGAATGAAATACACCGTTCATGGAGACGGTAGGTCGTGCGTACGCATGAACGCTGTTTTCATTTCCTTATTGAATTGAATGGAATTATGTAGATGACATTCATATATATATACATAAATCCAGTATCATTATTGTGTCATATATTTCATGATTACTTATTATATATAATTTATAATCATTAATGAATGGTTAACATGGAGAATGAATTTCATCGCATCGTAGAGACGGTATTCTGTACGTACGCATGAGCAATGATATCGTTCCCATGATTGTGGAATTGTATTAGAGTGTATTTATACTATTTCAGAATCAATATAAATTTACAATAATCATATATAGTCATTATTTACACCATTATTCCCATCCAAGTAAGGTGGTAGTGGAAAATAGATTACACCACAGCGTGGAGAAGGTATTCCGTACATACGCACGCGCGATGATTTCATTTTCCGTAGGATGGATAGATAGTGAAATAGGGTTGTTTCATACTTATAATAACATATCAGTATATTAGTGATACTGATGTTATTACTTCATAATGAAACAACTAAAGAAGAAGTAGTATAAGAAGAAATAAAGTTGAAAGAATCGATAACGGACATTACCTCTTCTTTGAAGCGCCTCTTTGAGACCTCCTCTTAGGGCACCAAAATTGGTCTTTGAAGAAAACCAGGACCTCTAAAATGTTTCTAGGGAAGTGGGGAACTGAAATGGGCAGAGTTTTTCCGAGCTTCAAGGCTCAAAATGGTGTGAGGAAGAGAGGGAGGAGGTGCCCTTTTTTAAGGGAGGAGAGGGGCACCTTTGGAAAAACTAAAAATATTATTTTATTATAAACTCATATTCGGTATTTAATAGCTCCAAATTGATTTATTTCTAAGATAAGGTGGGTATGGGTAGAAATAATCTCATCCAATAGAATTTAGACATGTTTAGGTTTCTATTTTAACCTTATCATTTAGATTTAACTTTAAGTTAAATAATTTCACTTTTACCATGTCTTCTTTTTTTCTTACACTGTAAGGTTAATAAACTTACTATAAAAAGACAAAAGAACCCCAAGTTGTTTATTATTAATATATATAACCTTATATAAGTCATGTGGCCGAAACATTGATTTTTAGGAATAAAATAACAATTAATAATATAATCGTTTAAAAAAAAACTATTTTAAGTCTATTTTGACACTATTTGGTAATTGATTTTTGTGCAAATCATAACAGAATGATTTTTCGAAAAAAGTCAATTAAATCAATAATAACATGTCATATTAACCTAGAAAAGTATTTTAATTCATAAAAAGTCTCAAATTACATTTATTTGGGTATTTATAACATCAATTATGTCAATAATTCAATAATAAGATAATTACTGCATCATCATTGTGTCATAGATAAATTTAATTATTTAATGTTTAAAATTATAAATAAAATTCCATTATGTAGGAAATATTTTTATATTTATAGTTAATATTTATAGTCGAATTTATCTTATGTATAACCCTATATTAAAAATGATTTACTTATTAAACATTGATTTTAACTATTTTAACCCTTCTTTAAATTAATTAATATTAAATGTCCTAATCTAATCCAAGTGGGCCTAAATGGTCATATAATATTTCTAAGGTTTTTTTGGTCAAATTACACTTATCCAATAGAATTAGGACATGTTTTAGGGTAATAATAATATCATTTTACCCTTAATCACCCTATTTACTTTTAACTGTGGTAAAAAAAGTAAAAAGTTACTATTCACCAAAAAAATATTTTTATCTCATTGAACCACGTTTTACATACTGAAATAAACCCTGTCTATCAAATTTTTGAAATTCCAATCACAAAAGTTGTAAAATTATGTTTTATGTAAATTTGCTAATTTTCCTAGGAGGTGGGTAAAAGACGGTCAAAAGTTCAATAAAATTTTTATATATCTAAAATTATTATAAAATTACTCCAATTAATTACATTGAACTTATATAAAAATTATGTATCAATTTTGACCTAAAATAAATTTAAACAAAATAAATATTATTTAAATAAAAATGCGGTTTTTAAATAGTAACCTAGTGTTTTCACTATTCATCAAAAATTGAAAGTTTTCAGAAAAATACCAAAATTTCACCCTAGGCTAATTTTGATATTCCGAATCCAAAAATGATGTCCATTTTGAAAGATGAAATTTAAAAAAATTAAAAAAGTGGTTATTACTATTCATAAGGGCTATTTTTAATAATATTTTAATAGCATATCGTTGTTTAGTGAAACCCGGTATTGCATACAACACACGCTACGAGGAACGTTGCGATTGCGTGTAATGAAAGCAAAGTCATGGTTGCATGTAGTGTACGACTCCTTTGTTGTTACGTATAACAGAATCCAACCATATTTCATTTATACATTGAATATATATATATATATACACTCAATGTTGTGTAGAATAACTACTATCAAACAAACATGAAATTTCATGTAACACGATCCAATATTAGTGTTGCGTACACTGCAACCTAATACGGTGTTGCGTATAGCGTATGATAATCTTGGTGTAGCGTAAAAAAAAGATATGAATGAAATTAAAAAATATATATCTTATAAAATCCCTGGTTGTTACATTCTACCCCCCTTAAAATGAATTTCACCCTCGAAATTTGTCGGGGTTATAAATCATTTACTATTCATAGAAACCCACATCGTAAAAAAGAATATTGAAACTTAATTTTAAAAACTAAAGTAAGAAATGTAACGATCGCCCAAAGTAACTCATCACTGGGTTTCCATATAGGAGAACATAGGTGAAAATATAGATATGGAAGAAAATTCTAACCATAAAGTTCTGATAGAGAGTGGTAGAGAACATGGCTATGAAAAATCCAATAATCACAAAGCCATGGATTTGTGATGATCTAAGGTACCATCTGATTCGTCGGATATGAGGGCACTAGGACAACATTTTTTGTTTTCAGGATCATTTCCCTAATGTTGAAGAATTTTCGAATCAAAAGAAATACTTACTTTATTTTGGTTCAATCTCACCGTTGATCATGCCTTGAACAATTTCCACTTCATCTATTAATGAAACGAAGTTGAATTTGTCATTCATGAAGTGTTAGTAGATCATGTGATAGAATGATGAGTCATTCCATCTGTTTCAAACAAAATGTTAGCAAAAGTTATCAAATATACATAATTCCATTTATGGTGAGGTTAATCATATACGATTCCAAAAATGAACTTATACTTCATATATCATACAACTTAATAAAATAAAACTAGTTTCTAATAACCAGGGTCTTCTTGTAGGCCAGTGGTATGCGATAAAGGCTAGTCGTATTTCGGTTGTGGGTTCGATTCCCATAGCCTTGTCTGACGCGACGGGTTGTCGCCCGTCCTGCAGGTTGTCTTTTTTCTAAAATTACATCATTATGACATTCCATCGATAATATCGAAAACAGTTCTAGCCTTAAACTAACTTTTGTTCAACATAATCCATTTCAAATCTTTATGCTTATCCAAAATACTTCTATCCAAGGTTAAGGTATAAAGATAAAAATTACTAGAAATGTCATCTACCGAGCATGTGAATACCATCATTTATTCTTGACATATCTTGTTGATCACATTCCAATCATGTTAATACCTTAATCATGTATTCTCTTGAAAAATGAATACCCATTTAACCTTAGTGAAAACATGAATGCTGTCAAAAGTTAACTCTTTCCACATACCAAAATCCCTAAATTTCTATATACTCAAACCATTATATCAATTTTTCCTTATTTTGGTCATGAGCTCATGATTACTATCATATTATTTTATCCTTATCCCTTCCATATACACATTTCATCTACTTTCCAAAAATATTTCAATCACTTTTTCATGGTTACCAGTACCATATAATAATTGAAAACCAATACGTAGATATTCCAAAATTCCTCAATACCATAAATGAGATTCCATGATATTATATTTAAATTCCATTACATAAACACTTAATCATTACACAACATCATTTTCATACTCAACATCAAAAATAGTGATCGCATGAGACTTCCCTTTATCCTTTGCTTTAATAGGTTGCTCACGTTGATCATCATTAACCCGTGGATTAGGGCATTTATTAGCATAATGCCCCATTTTCTCTCACCTGATGCATTGAAGTGTTGGTGGAGATTTTTCTGTAGTCTTTTCTCTATTCACATAATTAGCAACCTTTTTCCCATTACTTCGACAATCAACTTCTCGATGACCTTCTTTTCCACACTTAAATATTTTTCTAGTACATTTTAGGCAATATCTACCATGCTTCTTTCCACACTTTGAGAATAAAGAATCCTTCATCTTCTTTTCACCATTGTTCTGACATTTCTCCTTGAACTCTATCTTTCGTTTCATGTCAAAACCATGAGATGGATATGTTACACCAACTTCCATTTCTACCTTGATAGCACAACACACAATTTATTCATAGCTACTGATGCCTCTTATAGCTAATTCCCTTCGAAGACTTGGTTTCAAGCCACTGAAAAATCGATCAACTTTACTTTCAAATTGGATGATGAAGCCATATGGATACCTTGAAAGTCTTGAAAAATTCGCTTCGTATATACCAACAGATTCATCATCCTTCTACTTAATCTCAAGAAACTCCTCTTCCATCTTTGTTCGAAGAAAACGAGGGAATTACTTACTGAAAAACAAGTTCTTGAACTCATCCCATTCCATGGATTCAATTTGTATTATAGTTAAACACTAGTATGCTTCACATTATAAACGGTAAATAGCTAGAATGATTTTATCATATTCCAAACAGTGAAGTATGGAAAATATCTTTTCAATGGTACTGATCCATTGTTCAGCAACAAGTGGATTAGAAAACCCTTTGAAAGAAGGTCGACATTTCCTCATGAAGGACTCAATAGAATATTTTTCCCTCCTCTGCTCATTTGGATGTCCAGAATGATTCATATCTTGTGTAAGTATAGAAATAAGATTTTTCATTCCATCTCCCATAACGTTGGATTGTTCAGGAGGACAGTCATTACATTGTCCAATACATTGATCAACGCGGTTCCTTTGGGTTCTAGCCATCGTCTAAAACCCAAAAAGAATAGTTTGAGAGGCAAAAATCATGCTAGGAAAATAGTATAATAAAGGGGGATTACCTTCAATATATAACATATTAGGTTTAATTATAAGATCATTAGCACAATTCTAGTACTATTACATATACATATACTTAACCTCAGGGACATCCCTAGACATACCTTAGAAATATCTCTAGGGATCTCACTAAAGTTTACGCATCCTAGTTCCCAAAGGTTAACTAAACCTTTCCTATGATAAAAACTGTAGAGACCTGAAGCTTCACATACATGGACAATACATTACTTTTTCGGAATACTTAATACATAACAAAAACCAAAACTCAAGGACCGTAATAGTTTATTGTCTTTGGAAACTCGGAACGTAATCTTCTAATCTTGGTGAAAGATCTTCAAAATCTCCCATAAAGATCTTCTCCTTTTGTTTTCTTAACTAAAAACTTACTTTAAATCATGGGGAAAAGAAAGCATATAAAGGGTGAGATCAAATGCTCAGTAAGGGTATGCATAGAGAACATAAAATAATCCATAAACATTTGAATGCAAAAACATGAATGTAAAATCTAAACATCCAAATCTTGAGAAAAGACATAAATCATGGAAGTACATAAAGCATAGATCATAAAGGAACATTAATCATGATAAACTAGCATGGGAATAAAACATGTAATTTTGGAAACCATTCATCGCTTGTTATGATTTCCATAGTAGCCAAGGCATTGCTGCCAAGACCATTTTAGTGGACATAGTTCCTTTCTGAATCGAGTTCACCCCACGTTTCAGTCCTGTAACACTGAACCAGATTAACTTACCGTTCCAGCCATGTCTATATCATGAGATATAAATCTTTACCTAATGAATTGGAGGGAGATATAGGTCCCACCCATCTCATAATAAAATCATTCTTACTTGTGCCACAAAATAAACATACATCATTCATATTAACCCAATAAATAAAATGGGTTTCATAAACATCATCCCATCATCACATAATCCATATAAAAGAAATGGATATCATTTCATAATAAGAAAAGTGAAACCATGTAAATCATAGAGACTTTATACTTGAAACATACACATATGAAATAATGTCTTCTAATATGGAAAATGGTTTTGATAAAACACTTGAAATGAATTCTTGATGAAAATATCATTTCTTCTTCAAAATCAATTTCTTTTCACAAAACGTCATGAAGTTTCAAAAGAAAAATATTTTGTTTAAAAAATTCATGAAATATTTTGGAACAATCTTCCAGAAAATAAGGCTTCATAAAACCATAAAAATCATTTCATTTCGTATAAGTTAAAAAAACATTCTTCTTGTACTTTTGCCGGAAAAGTCAAAAAGTACCTCGTATAAAAAAGATTCCATACATACCATGTAGTAAAAGTCAAAAATGGGTAAAAATTACTTTAAACATACATGAAAACATTCATTGAAAATAGGGATATGGATGATAGATATAACCACAGTGAATACTTACGAATAAACAATCTCGGATAAAAATGAGATTGGAAAAGTTATCCCTTACCATAGGTCTGATATGCTTCGTATGGATCCGAACCTCCTGTATAATGATTTAAATAATTTCATTGACTTATAATCATATTCCTTGTTCTGATATCATATATGTTTCACTTACGACTTTATATTACCCGTTTTTTTGTAAATTCCATGTAAAAGTAGCGTTTTGGGTAAAATCGTTTTATTTATCGTACATGTTTGGACTTGTTGTTCTTGATATTGTTACTTATAACCTTATTTATTTAATTACATAATGTAAAACATGATTTATATGTAATATATATTCATCACATACATATATATATATGATAGATTGATAAATGGAATGAAATACATCGTTCATGGAGACGGTAGGTCGTACGTACGCATGAACTCTGTTTTCATTTCCTTATTGAATTGAATGGAATTAAGTATATGACATACATATATATATACATAAATACATTATACTTATTATTTAATATATTTCATGATTACTTATTATATATTCTTTATAATCATTAATGAATGGTTAACATGGTGAATGAATCTCATCCCGTCGTGGAGACGGTATTCCGTACGTACACACGAGCGATGATATCGTTCCCATGATTGTGGAATTATATTGGAGTGTATTTATACTATTTCAGAATCAATATCACTTTACAATAATCATATATAGTCATTATTTACACCATTATACTCATCCAAGTATGGTGGTAGTGGAATATAGATTACACCATGACGTGGAGACGGTATTCCGTACGTACGCACGCATGATGATTTCGTTTTCCGTAGGATGGATAGATGGTGAAATAGGGTTGTTTCATAATTATAATAAAATATCATTATATGACTGATACCTATGTTATTATTTCATAATGAAACAACTGAATAAGAATAAGTAGAATAAGAAATAAAGTTGAAAGAATCGGTAACGGACATTACCTCTTCTTTGAAGCGCCCCTTTGAGACATCCTCTTAGGGCACTGCAACTTGTCTTTGAAAAAGACCAGGACCTCTAAGATGTTTCTAGGGAAGCGGGGAAGTGAAATGGGTAGAGTTTGGCCGATCTTCAAGGCTAAAAAGGTGTGAGGAAGAGAGGGAGGAGGTGCCCTTTTATAAGGGAGGAGAGGGGCACCTTTGGAAAAACTAAAAATATTATTTTATTATAAAGTCATATTCGGCTTTTAATTGCTCCAAATTGATTTATTTCAATGATAAGGTAGGTATGGGTCGAAATAATCTCATAGAATAGAATTTAAACAAGTTTAGTTTTCTATTTTAACCACATCATTTAGATTTAACTTTAAGTTAAATAATTTTACTTTTACCGTGTCTTCTTTTTTTCTTACTCTATAAGGTTAATAAACTTACTATAACAAGGCAAACGAACCCCAAGTTGTTTATTATTAATATATATAACCTTATCTAAGTCATTTTGCTGAACCTTATATTTTTAGGAATAAAATAATAATTAATAATATAATATTTGTTTTAAAAACTATTTTATATCAATTTGACAGTATTTGGTAATTAATCTTTGTGAAAATCATAACAAAATGATTTGTTAGAAACAAGTTAATTAAATCAATACTAACATGTCATATTAACCTATAAAATTATTTGAATTCATAAAAAGTCTCAAATTACATTTATTTGGGTATTTATAACTTCAATTATGTCAATATTTCATTAATAAGATAATTACTGCATCATCTTTGTGTCATAAATAAATTAAATTATTTAATGTCTAAAAATTATAAACAAAATACCATTATGTAGAAAATATTTTTATTTTTATAATGAATATTTATAGTCCAATTTATCTTATTTATAACCCTATATTAAGAATTATTTACTTATTAAACCTTGATTTTAACTATTTTAACCCTTCTTTAAAAAAATTAATATTAAATGTCCTAATCTAGTCCAAGTGGGCCTAAATGGTAATATTTTATTCCTAAGGTTTTTTTAGTCAAATTAAACTTATCCAATAGAATTAGGACATGTGTTAGGATAATAATAATATCATTTTTACCCTTAATTACCCTATTTACTTTTAACCGTGGTAAAAAAAGTAAAAGTTACTATTCACCAAAAATTATTTTCATCTCATTGAACCACATTTTACATACTGACATCAACCGTGTCTCTCGGATTTTTGAAATTCTAATCTCAAAAGCGGTAAAATTATGTTTTATGTAAATTTGAAAATTCTCCTAGGAGGTGGGTAAAAGACGGTCAAAAGTTCAATAAAATTTTTATATATCTAAAATTATTATAAAATGACTCCAATTAATTACATTGAACTTATATAGGAATTATGTATCAATTTTGACCTAAAATAAATTTAAACACAATAAATAATTATTTAAATAAAAAGTTGGTTTTTAAATAGAAACCTAGTGTTTTCACTATTCATCAAAAATTGATAGTTTTCATAAAAATGCCAAAATTTCACCCTAGGCTAATTTCGATATCCCGAATCCAAAAATGGAGTCAATTTTGAAAGATTAAATTTACAAAATTTCAAAAAGTGGTTATTACTATTCATAACGGCTTTTTTTATAATATTTTAATTGCATATCATTTTTTAGTGAAACCCGTTATTGCGTACAACATACGCTATCGAGAAAGGTCGAGATTGCATGTAATGAAAGCCAATTCAGGGTTGCGTGTAGTGCATGACTCCTTTGTTGTTACGTATATCAAAATCCATCCATATTTCATTTATACATTTAATATATACATATATATACACTCTCAATGTTGTGTAGAATAACTACTATCAAACAAACATGAAATTGCGTATAACAAGATCCAAGATTAGTGTTGCGTACACTGCAAGCTAATACGGTGTTGCGTATAGTGCAAGATAATCTTGGTGTAGCGTACAAAAAAAGATATGAATGAAATTAAAAATAATATATCTTATAAAATCTCGGGTTGTTATATTCTACCCACCTTAAAATGAAGTTCACCCTCGAAATTCGTCGGGGTTATAAATCGTTTACTATTCATAGAAACCCACATTGAAAAAAAGAATACTGAAACATAATTTGAAAAAATAAAGTAATAAATGTAATGATTACCCAAAGTAAATCATCACTAGGTTTCCATATAGGAGAACATAGGTGAAAATATGGATATGGATGAAAAATGTAACCATCCAGTTATGATGGAGAATGGTAGAGAACATGGCTATGAAAAACACAATAATCACAAATCCATAGATTTTTGATGATCTCAGGTACCATCCGATTCATCAGATATGAAGGAACTTGGACAACATTTTTGGTTTTCTGGATCATTTCCCTAATGTTGAAGAATTTTCGAATCAAAAGAAATACTTACTTGATTTTGGTTCAATCTCACCATTGTTCGTGCCTTGAAAATTTTCCACTTCATCTCTTAAAGAAACGAAGTTGAATTTGTCATTCATGAAGTGTTAGAAGATCATGTGATAGAATGATTAGTCATTCCATCTGTTTCAAAAAAAATGTTAGCAAAAGTTATCAAATATACATAAGTCCTTTTATGGTGAGGTTACTCATATACGATTCCAAAAATGAACTTATACTTCATATATCATACCGCTTAATAAAATAAAACTAGTTTCTACTAACCAGGGACTTTATGTAGGCCAGTGGTATGCGATAAAGGCCAGTCGTATTTCGGTTGTGGGTTCGATTCCCACAGCCTTGTCTGACGCGACAGGTTGTCGCCCGTCCTGCAGGTTGTCCTTTTTCTAAAATTACATCATTATGACATTCCATCGATAATATCGAAAACAGTTCTATCCTTAAACTAACTTATGTTCAACATAATCCATTTCAAATCATTAGGCTTATACAAACTACTTTTTTCCAAGATTATAGTATAAAGAAAAAAATTACTATAAATGTCATCTACCGAGCATGTGAATACCATCATTTATCCCCGATATATCTAGTTGATCACATTCTAATCATTTGAATACCTTAATCATGTATTCTCTTGAAAAATGAATACCCATATAACCATAGTGAAAACATAAATGCTGTCAAAAATTAACTCTTTCCACATACCAAAATCCCAAAATTTATGTATACTCAAACCATGATATCACTTTTTCCTTATTTTAGTCATGAGCTCATGATTACTATCATATTATTTTCTCCTTATCCCTTCCATATGCACATTTCATCTACTTTCCAAAAATATTTCAATCACTTTTTCATGGTTACCAGTACCATATAATAATTGAAAACTAATACATAGATATTCCAAAATTCGACAATACCATAAACGAGATTCCATGATACTATTTTGAAATCCCATTACATAAAAACTTAATCATTACACAACATCATTTTCATACTCAACATCACAAATAGTGATCGCATGAGACTTCCCTTTATCCTTTTCTTTAAGAGGTTTCTCACGTTGATCATCATTAACCTGTGGATTAGGGCATTTATTAGCATAATGCCCCATTTTCTTGCACTTAAAGCATTGAAATGTTGGTGGAGAGTTCTCTGTAGTCTTTTCTCTATTCACATCATTAGAAACCTTTTTCCCATTAATTCAACAATCAATAGCTTGATGACCTTATTTTCCACACTTAAATCTTTTTCTAGTACCTTTTAGGCAATCTCCACCATTCTTCTTTCCACACTTTGAGCATAAAGAATCAGTCATCTTCTTTTCACCATTGTTCTGACATTTCTCCTTGAACTCCATCTTTAGTTTCTTGTCAAAACCATGTGATGGATATGTTACACCAACTTCTTATTCTATCTTAATAGCACAATGCACAATTTCTTCATAGCTACTGAAGTCTCTTACAGTTAATGCACTTCGAAGACTTGGTTTTAAGCCACTGAGAAATCGATAAACTTTACTTTCAGGTGGGATGATGAAGCCAGATGCATACCTTGCAAGTCTTGTAAAATTCGCTTCGTATATACCAATAGATTCATCATCCTTCTACTTAAGCTCAAGAAACTACTTTTCCATCTTTGTTCGAAGCATACGAGGGAATTACTTACTGAAAAACAAGTTCTTGAACTCATCCCATTCCATGGATTCAATTTGTATTAGAGTCCACCACTGGTCTGCTTCACCTTCTAAACGGTAAACAGCTAGAATGACTTTATCATGTTCCGAACAATGAAGTATGGAAAATATCTTTTCAATGGAACTGATCCATTGTTCAGCAACAAGTGGATCAGAAAACCCATTGAAAGAAGGTGGACGTTCCCTCACGAAGGACTCAATAGAATATTGTTCCCTCCTCTACTCATTTGGAAGTCCAGAATGATTCATGGCTTGTGTAAGTATAGCAATAATATTTTTCACTCCATCTCCCATAACGTTGGTTTGTTCAAGAGGACAATTAATGCATTGTCCATTACATTGATCAGCACGGTTCCTTCGGGTTCCAGCCATCGTCTAAAACCCAAAAAGAATAGTGCGAGAGGCAAAAATCATACTAGGAAAACAACATAATAAAGGGGGAGTACCTTCAATATATAATATATTAGGTTTAATTCTAATATCATTAGCAAAATTCTAGTACTACTACCTATACGTATACTTAACCTTAGGGACATCCCTAGACATACCTTAGAAATTTCTCTAGGGATCCCACTAAAGTTTATGCATCCTAGTTCCCAAAGGTTAACTAAACCTTTCTTCTGATACCAACTGTAGATACCTGAATCTTGACATACATGGACAATACATTACTTTTGTGGAATACTTAATACATAACAAAAACCAAAACTCAAGGACCATAATAGTTTATTGTCTTTGGAAACTCGGAATGTATTCTTCTAATCTTGGTGAAAGATCTTCAACATGTCCCATAAAGATCTTCCCCTTTTGTTTTCTTAACTAAAAACATTCTTTAAATCCTGGGGAAAAGAAAAAATATAAAGGGTGAGCTCAATTGCTCAGTATGGGTAATCATAAAGAACGTAAAATAATCCATAAACATTTGAATGCAAAAACATGAACATAAAATCTAAACACCAAAATCTTGAGCAAAGACATAAATCACAGAATTACATAAAGCATAGATCATAAAGGAACATTAATAATGATAAAATAGAATGGGCATAAAACATGTAATTTTGGAAACCATTCATCACTTGTTATGATTTCCATAGTAGCCAAGGCATTGCTTCCAAGACCATCTTTTTGGACAAAGTCCCTTTCTGAATCGAGTTCACTCCTCGTTTCAGTCCTGTAACACTGAACCAGATTAACTTACCATTCAAGCCATGTCTATATCATTAGATATAAGTCATTACCCAATGCATTGGATGGAGATATAGGTCCCACCCATCTCATAATTAAATTATTATTAATTTGCCACAAAATAAACATACATCATTCATAATAACCCAACAAATAAAATGGGTTTCTTAAACATCATCCCATCATCACATAATCCATATAAAGGAAATAGATATCAATTCATAATAAAAAAAGTGAAGCCATGTAAATCATAGAGACTTTATACATGATACATACACATATGTAATAATGTCATCTTATTTGGAAAATGGTTTTGATAAAACACTAGAAATGAATTCTTGAGGAAAATATCCTTTCTTATTCAAAATCAATTTATTTTCACAAAACTTCATGAAATTTTAAAAGAAAAATATTTTCTATAAAATAGTCATGAAATATTTTGGAGGAATCTTCAATAAAATAAGGCTTTATAAAACCATAAAAATCCTTTCATTTCGTAAAAGTTAAAAAAAACATTCTTCTCGTACTATTGCCGAAAAAGTGAAAAAGTACCTCGTAAAAAACGATTCCATACATGCCATGTAGTAAAAATAAAAAATGGGTAAAAAAGACTTTAAATATACATGAAACCATTTTTAGAAAATAGAGACATGGATGATAGATATAACCCCAGTGAATACTTACGAATAAACAATCTCAGATAAAAATGAGATTGGAAAAGTTATCCCTTACCCTAGGTCCGATATGCTTCGTATGGATCCGAAACTCCTGTATAATGATGTAAATAATTTCATTGACTTATAATCATATTCATTGTTGTGATATCATATATGTTTCACTTATAACTTTATATTACCCGTTCTTTTGTAAATTCCTTGTAAAAGCAGCATTTTGGGTAAAATCGTTTTATTTATCGTACAAGTTTGGACTTGTTGTTATTTATATTATTAAATATAACCTGATTTATTTAATCCCATAATGTAAAAAATGATTTATATGTAATATATATTCAGAATATACATATATATATATATATATGATAGATCAATAAATGGAATGAAATAAAACATTCGTGGAAACAGTAGGTCGTACGTACGCAAGAACACTGTTTGCATTTCCTTATTGAATTGAATGGAATTAAGTACATGACATTCATATATATACATAAATCCAGTATCATTATTATGTCATATATTTCATGGTTACTTATTATATATACTTTATAATCATTAATGAATGGTTAACATGGAGAATGAATCTCATCGCGTCGTGGAGACGGTATTCCGTACGTACGCACGAGCGATGATATCGTTCCCATGATTGTGGAATTGAATTGGAGTGTATGTATACTATTTCAGAATAAATATCGCTTTACAATAATAATATATATTCATTATTTACACCATTATACCCATACAGGTAAGGTGGTAGTGGAAAATAGATTACACCACAGCGTGGAGTTGATATTCCGTACGTACGCACACGCGATGATTTCGTTTTCCATAGGATGGATATATGGTGAAATAGAGTTGTTCCGTACTTATAATAACATATCAGTATATAAGTGATACTTATGTTATTACTTATTATATATACTTTATAATTATTAATGAATGGTTAACATGGAGAATGAATCTCATCGCGTCGTGGAGACGGTATTCCGTACGTACGCACGAGCGATGATGTCGTTCCCATGATTGTGGAATTGAATTGGAGTGTATGTATACTATTTCAGAATCAATATCGATTTACAATAATAATATATATTCATTATTTACACCATTATACCAATCTAGGTAAGGTGGTAGTGGAAAATAGATTACACCACGGCGTGGAGTTGATATTCCGTACGTACGCACACGCGATGATTTCGTTTTCCATAGGATGGATATATGGTGAAATAGAGTTGTTTCGTACTTATAATAACATATCAGTATATAATTGATACTGATGTTATTACTTATTATATATACTTTATAATTATTAATGAATGGTTAACATGGAGAATGAATCTCATCGCGTCGTGGAGACGGTATTCCGTACGTACGCACGAGCGATGATATCGTTCCCATGATTGTGGAATTGAATTGGAGTGTATGTATACTATTTCAGGATCAATATCACTTTACAATAATAATATATATTCATTATTTACACCATTATACCCATCCAGGTAAGGTGGTAGTGGAAAATAGATTACACCACGGCGTGGAGTTGATATTCCGTACGTACGCACACGCGATGATTTCGTTTTCCATAGGATGGATATATGGTGAAATAGAGTGGTTTCATACTTATAATAACATATCAGTATATAAGTGATACTGATGTTATTACTTCATAATGAAACAACTAAATAAGAAGAAGTGTAAGGAGAAATAAAGTTGAAAGAATCAGTAACAGACATTACCTCTTCTTTGATGCGCCTCTTTGAGACCTCCTCTTAGGGCACTAAAATTGGTCTTTGAAGAGAACCAGGACCTCTAGGATGTTTCTATGGAAGTGGGGAAGTTAAATGGGCAGAGGTTGGCCGAGCTTCAAGGCTCGAAATGGCGTGAGGAAGAGAGGGAGGAGGTTCCCTTTTATAAGGGAGGAGAGGGGCACCTTTGGAAAAACTAAAAATCTTATTTTATTATAAAGTCATATTCGGTTTTTAATAGCTCCAAATTGATTTATTTCTAAGATAATCTGGGGATGGGTTGAAATACTCTCATCCAATATAATTTAGACAAGTTTAGGTTTCTATATTAACCATATCATTTAGATTTAACTTTAAGTTAAATAATTTTACTTTTACTGTGTCTTCTTTTTTTCTTACACTATAAGGTTAATAAACATACAATAACAATCAACATGAACCCCAAGTTGTTTATTATTAATATATATAACCGCTTCTAAGTCATTTGGTCGATACATAGATTTTTTGGAATAAAATAACAATTAATAATATAATATTTATTTTAAAAACCATTTTATTTCAATTTTGACACTATTTGGTAATTGATTTTTTTGAAAATTATAACCGATTTATTTTTTCAAAAAAAGTTAATTAAATAAATAATAACATGTCATATTAACCTATAAAATTATTTGAATTCATAAAAAGTCTCAAATTAGATTTATTTGGGTATTTATAACATCAATTATGTCAATATTTCATTAATAAGATAATTACTACATCATCTTTGTGTGATAAATAAATTATATTATATAATCTCTAAAAATTATTAATAAAATACCATTATATGGGAAATCTTCTTATATTTCTAATGAATATTTATAGTCGAATTTATAATATGTATAACCCTAAATTAAAAATGATTTACTTATTAAACCGTGATTTTAACTATTTTAGCCCTTCTTTAAATAAATTAATATTAAATGTCCTAATCTAAACCAAGTGGGCCTAAATGGTCATATTTTATTCCAAAGGTTGTTTTTGGTTGAATTACACTAATCCAATAGAATTAGGACATGTGTTAGGGTAATAATAATATCATTTTTACCCTTAATTACCCTATTTACTTTTAACAGTGGTAAAAAAAGTAAAAAGTTACTATTCACAAAAAATAATTTTAATCTCATTGAACCACATTTTACATACTGACATCAACCGTGTCTCTCGTATTTTTGAAATTCCATTCACAAAAGTGGTAAAATTAAGTTTTATGTAAATTTGAAAATTCTCCGAGGAGGTGGGTAAAAGATGGTCAAAAGTTCAATAAAATTTTTATATATCTAAAATTATTATAAAATGACTCCAATTAATTAAATTGAACTTATATAGGTATTATGTATCAATTTTGACCTAATAAAATTTAAACAAAATAAATATTTTTTTAAATAAAATGTCGGTTTTTAAATAGTAACCTAGTGTTTTCACTATTCATCAAAAATTGAATGTTTTCAGAAAAATACCAAAATTTCACCCTAGGTTAATTTTGATATTCCGAATCCAAAAATGAAGTCCATTTTGAAAGATGAAATTTACAAAATTTCAAAAAGTGGTTATTACTATTCATAACGGATATTTTTAATAATATTTTAATTGCATTCCGTTGTTTAGTGAAACCCGGTATTGCGTACAACACATGCTATCGAGGAAGGTCATGATTGCGCGTAATGAAAGCCAAGTCAGGGTTGCGTGTAGTGCACAAATATTTTGTTGTTACGTATAACAAAATTCAACCATATTTCATTTATACATTGAATATATATATATACACTCAATGTTGCGTAGAATAACTACTATCAAACAAACTTGAAATTGTGTGTAACAAGATCCAAGATTAGTGTTGCGTATACTACAAGCTAATACGGTGTTGCGTATAGCGCAAGATAATCTTGCTGTAGAGTACAACAAAAGATATGAAAGAAATTAAAAATAATATATCTTATAAAATCTCGGGTTGTTACAAATTATATACTCATAAACCCTTCATAATGGTTTGTAAAGAATTCGTGAATTGTCCTAAGCATATCCCCCAGGAGTGTCGTAACCAAGAGTGAAGCAAGGCCCATTATCATGCAGCAGTTCTCGTTCGAGTCCAGCTCAAAGCGGTGTTTTCATGTTTTACCCCTAGGTACATCTGTTCCAGAGCCGCCTCTACCTGCTCGTATCCAAACAGGGATGTATTTCTCAGAAAACTCATAAAATCACTATAATACCAAAATTCTAGGATGTTCTTCTATACTAATCCTCAAAGACTATCTTAGGGATATGTTCTCTAATCAGAGTTTATCTAAATCTTGCTTCCAAGGTTAGTACTAAACTTCCTCTGATACTAACTATAATGCCCTGACCCCAGTTACCCAGAGTCGATGAATTATTACATAACATTGTCATGATCACAAAAGATCAAGTCTCGAAAGAGCGATTAGTTTAGTATCCTTGGAAACACTAGGTATATTCATAAGTCTTACATTACATCATAAAGTAAAACAAAACAACAACAACATCTTGTCTTCATATCCTCTCATACTATCCATGTAGTTCATTCATAAAATACTTCTTCACATCCTGGAAAAATTAAAAAATTGAAAGGGGTGAGCTCAGATTCTCAGTAAGGATAACAATATAGATAAAGATTTCATGAATAAACATAAACATTTAAGGCAATGTATAACTGAAACAAAAGCCTTTTAAACAATAACATCAGCATAATATGGAAAAATAAAATGAAATAATGCCATTTACTTATTGACATGGATATTATACTAGTTGAATAATCACATGCAATATCAATAACCACTTTCATAATGATAGAATGCATAATGCCAGACTATCATACCCACTTAGCCAAGGCCTCATGCCAATACTAAAAATAAGATTTTGTCAAGGTCTCATGCCAAGAAACTAGTTTGTCTCTTGAGACCTACCGATGCATCGAGGAGATATAGTGGCCTCCACCCATCACTTATTAAGTTCAATTAATTCCTTGTATGAAAAGGTTTAAACATCTCATAAACCATAACATAATCATATCACATAAAACATGAATAAAGGAAACATAAAATTTCCACATTTCAATCACAAGATATCAATACAACACATTGATATAATAAAAACATTATCAAAACCATTTTCAAAACCAAAATAAAAGAAAATTAAAACATGGAATTTATTTTTTATTTTAAAAAAGTTATGGCTTGTAGAGGAAGCCATAACTCAAATAATGGTCAAGGCGGCGGAGAAGTCGTTGTCACCGAATACATAAGACAAAACATTCCTTTTGTCGTTTAGTAAAAATTCTTCGTATAAAAAAATTCTTTTTGAATAAAAGTAAAATTCAAAGGGGTTTATACACCGTATAAAGGAATGTTGTGTATAAAAGAAAATATGCCTCAATGAAAAGAGATTTAGACGATGTCCCATACCTCGTGTCCGACTTGACTCGATCATTCTTTAACATCTTAAATAATAAAATAGACATAATTTCTACGTGTTGAAGAACCTTTTTCAAGTACATTATTCCTTTTATATCACTTATTACCATGTTATGAACATTATTTAATTATTTATGTTAATAACAGTCATTTTGTCGATCTTTGGTACTTGAGTCAAAAATAAACATCTTATAATTACAATTTGTTCATAGGGTAAAATATCCATTATATAAAAAATTATATTCATGATGTAAATATCGTATATATAATATATATTCAGTATATACTGATGAAGATGGGCCCGTAAGGGGCTCCGCGTATCCGTCTCTCTCCCCTCGTCGCCGCCTCCTTCTGCCTAGGGTTCGTGCGGCGCCTTTCCTTCAGGTCGTGGCGGCGGTCTCTCGTTTGCAGTGGAGTCGGAGCCCTCTGGGATTGCGTGATGCGGAATCCGCCTCCTTTCCCTTCTCGCACAATGATTCCCTATCTCGGATAGGGTTTCTTTGTTTGTGATGCTGGTCGACAGCTCCAGGATCTGCGGCTCGAGTGATGCCTCCTCTTCTCCGACCTGTGTTGGGCGTTTCGTCGCAACCCTGAGGTGCAGCTTGGATGGCGACGACGGGATCTTCTCTACAACAACTCCGAGATCTGGTTTTGGTGATGTTTCTGGTTCCGTTCTTTCTGTCGTTTTGTTCATGAGGTGTTGGTGATGGTTTTGTGGTGGGTTGGTTGGTGATTACCAGTTGTTTTTTGGTCCGCGACACATTCGGTGGTGGGATGCGATCGATTGGAGGTTTCTTGTTCTGGTTTTGGTTTGTTGGTGTTAACATGGGGAGCCGATGTTCAGTGAATGGCGTGTGGGTTGTGATTCTCCAGTTCTGAACTGGGATTGTTGTCTCTGTTTTTGGTTAATTTTGTGGATCTTGGTGTTGTATTGACGCTGGAGGAGGTCTCGCCGGTGATGATGGATGGTGATGTTGATGGGTGTGATGGTTGGGTGCGTATCGAGGGTGTGAGCGACTCGAGGCATTGAAAGGTGTCCGGTGACGGCGTGCGGATCGAGGACAGCTGTATGGGTAATTGGTTTTGAAATTTGAATTTGTATTTGCACTGTATGACGCGGAGTGGTCTTTGGTTGCTGTGTCACGTTGTAAGGGGTACCGGCAACCCTTATACCGGTTGTTTTTTCTCTTTTTTTTCCTTTAATAAATTTTCGGGACCAGGCTTACGCCTGGTTCAGAATTTCCTGGTATATATTCAGTATATACATTCATTTATAATATTACATATAATTTCGAGGTATGAAATGAAATGCATTGTTCATGGAAATGGTAAGCCGTACGTACGCATGAACACTACTTTCATTTCTATTTCTTATTTAATGGAATGAAATCATAATGATATAAAGGTATATTATAATTACAGTATAATATCATATATAATATCACTTACTCCATTTTTTATACGTTCCACATATGGCATTAACGATTCAAATCACTTCGAGGGGGCAGTAGTCCGCACTTCCTAAAATAAAATTATCACATTTACCCATAATGGATATCATAAAGGTATTACATAAATGAGAAATACATAATCATAAGGAAAACATAAACATAATATATATCATATATAAATATAGTGACATATTAATGGCCCCCGTGATAGGTGATAAAAGAATATTGAACAATCATCATTTCGTGAGGCAGTAATTCACCACCAACAGAAACAGTATGTTCTTTAACCATTAGACGAAGGTGTGTGTAAGTTTAAATCAAATAATTCTCATAAAAAAATCCTAGAATATTGAATATACTGATTTTGTTACAAAAGAAAGTAATAAAAAGAGTTTAGGGGTTGAATAAGCAAAATAAAACAAAAGAACAAAAGAGAAGACATTACCTTAAAATCGGGTAACTCTTTTTGATTTGAGCCAAATGCTTCCTTGGGAAGACTTATGCCCAAATTGAGGCTTTTAGGAGTAAGATAGGGAATGTTATGGAGTATTTGGGCAGAGGTTGGCCAATCCAAATGGCTTGAAGGTGTGAATAAGGTGGTAGAGGTAGGGGCCTTTCATAAGATGAGAGAAGGGGCACTCTTGGAAAGTCATGAAATGTTACATTATTATGAAACGATTTTCGGATTTTAAAGGTCCCACAATGATATATTTCTAGGATAAGGTGATAAGGGCTCTAAATAAACCCATAAAATAGGCTTTATATAGGTGTATGTCTTAGATTTTACCTTATCATTTCATTTTATTTAAATCGTTCATTAATGAGGTAATCGCTGCATCATCATGGTGTCATAAATAAATTTATTTATTTAATGTCTAAAAATTATAAAAAAATTACCATGATGTAGGAAATTGTTTTATATTTCAAATGAATATTTATAGTAGAAATGTTAACTTATATAACCCCATGTAATAATTTTTTTTGTAAAACAACACATGTTTGTGACAATTTTATTTTTACTTTAAATAAAAAGTTATTAATGTCATTTTCTTACCCAAGTGGCTCCATGGGGTCCCCAAGATGACCCATGCATTTTCATGGTTGGCCATGAATCATCCAATAAGGTTAGAACAAGTGTAAAGGTAATTTCATAATATTATAACATTATATTTACCTTAAATTACACTAATTACCTTTATTCACGATTAATAAAACTTAAAAGTTACTATTCCCCAAAAATTATTTTCATCCCATTGAACCACATTTTACATACTAATGACAACCATGTATGTCGTATTTTTGAAATTCAATTCACAGAAGTGGTAAAGTTTCATTTAAACAAAAAATTAGTTTTTTAACTACCACTTAGTGGTTTCGCTATTCATCAAAAATGTATGTTTTTTAGAAAAATACCAAAAATTCACCCTAAGAAATATTTGATATTCCTAATTCAAAAATGATTTTTATTTTAAAAAATTCAAAACATATAAGTTGAATTAAATAATTTAATAATTAATTCCCGTTGTCACAACAAATAGCATGTTTTTAAGAAACAATATATATCAAAATATTGACAATTATTTATGTCCAATTTCGAAGTGAAATTAATTATAATGACAACAATTGGATAAAATGTTAAAAATATATTCGAATTAACCATTAAAACCACTCAAAAGTATAATTTATCAATATAAATTATTTTTATTAAAAAGGTTATTTTTTAGTATTTTTTTCTATTCATAGAAAATTGGAAGTTCTAAGAAATTTACAAAAAATTCATCATAGGATAATTTTGATATTCCGAATACAAAAATGAAGTCCAATTTGAAATATAAAATTTATATAATTTCAAAAAGTGGGTATTACTATTCATAACGACTACTTTTATTGGTCACGGTGTGTTAGAATCTCGAACTTGCGTACAATTCAAGCTATTACATTATTGAAAGAGAAGCGTATCGTGAAATCATGGGGTGTTACAATTTCTACCCTCTCAGCATATCATACATGTTTTTCATAACTTTTGAATTGTCAAGAGACTAATACCCTTCTGTATCTTGGAAATAATCTAATGTAAAAGTGCTTGATTTTCATATAATGTTCGTTAATATGATTATGAGCATACCATGCCATTTGGGTGATGCTATCATCATAAACCACCCCTAAATCATCCTATTGTTTTCTGAATTAATGTAATTTATTTTTCATCCTATGTTGAACCATCTTAGGAAAAAATCTTTGTAAATTGTTTTAGATTCATCTCACTCTGAGGCTTCAATAATCACTTTATCCTTGATTTTCATGACCATTTACCATATCTGGTCTGCTTCACCTTCAAAATGATAAATAGAAATACTAACCATTTTATTATATAAATATACCATATCATCAATTATATTTCCAATGGATTTAATCCATCCTCCATCCACTACTGGATCAAAATATCCACTTAATGCAGAAGGGTGTTTCCTCATAAAGTGTTCCAATATAATCTTGTTCCTTTGTTGTAGCTCTGGTTATTCTCTTTCACAGAATCAACCACCATTTATTTATTTTGTATTCAAATACATTAATATCACAAGTCACTCAGTTATATTTCGTACATTATCGGTTGTGGATTCAGAAATATATCAACCACATGCTTCCTTCTAAATTCAACATCCCTATTTCGTCTATAGAAAACAATAATATACAAGGTTGTCTAGGATTAAGCAGTATATTGTTCTTTAAATTCAATAACACTTATACCAAAATATAAGTTAAAAATTAGTTATGGTATTCTTTTAGTATCATAGTAACTTCATTGGTTATCTATATTCTACTCTAATAGAACTATAACGATATGACATAAACATTTCATAATATAAATATTTTAACTAGATTTCACTTAGTTATATTCCCAAATATATTTTCACTATTTATTTATAGAATGTCAGAACACAAATCATATATTTCAACACACAAGCATACAAAGTGGGTACCATTAAAATTATATCCCTTTCTTCCAAATCATAAAATGTTTAAAATAAAACAACATAATTATTTCTTGGGAATATCTTTCTACAATTTACCTTGTCATTCTACCATATCTTAAACAACCTTATAATCTAAGAAAAACTTTTTAAAAAATTTTATGAACATAAAAATATCAGTAATGGATATAAAAAAGGAATGAAACAATTATTTCATGAATATTTATAAACACATGTAATCATTTTCACAAAAAAAATACCTCTCACCAATGTATTCTTACATAGTGAAACATGAGATTTTCATAAAACAGTAAAGAAAAAATATTCAACCATATGGGTATCATGGGGAATTAATTACATATAATGTAGCCTTAAAGGCTGAATTATGAACGTTAACCCTCACAGCTACCTATAATGTAACACTGAGGACAACATTATGTTGTAACAATATTAGTTACTGTTGGAGTAACTATATAGTTGATCTCCACCATTCACATAACGAATAAATTGGTGGGAGATATATCTCCCTACCTTCATTATAAAAAATTCCCAAGAACCATAAAATAATCATAAAACATCAATATTTCCATAAAACATTTCATTTTAATTTTTTTTAAAAAAATATTATGATTTTTAAAGGAAATTCCCTTAAAAATTCGTATAATTAATGTGAGAATTAATATAATGAAACTAATTTGTTTATAATCTAAAAATAAAGATTATACATAACAATATAGATGAAATTAATTACATAAATAATCAAAATTTCAAATAATTAATGATGTATAAGGTTAACCTAAAGAGTTAAAATTGGGTTAAGAATTCCCTTACCTCGAATTCGACTTACTTAAGACATTTTTAAACCTCTTATATAACTATTAAAATGGGAGTTATTATTAATTTAAAAAATAAAAGGTGTGTTTATAACACCTTATATGATCATTTTATAACATCATTCAAACAATTTATTAATAATATTGTGTTATTTCTATTGTTTTGGGTGCATTCTTTACATGATGTGGATGGTTCATTTGTAATGTTTTTCCTTGTCAAATAGAAGAGAATCTCCAGAAATTGAATGAATTAGTGTCAATATGTTTCTATAATGTTAAATGATTCAATAAATTGTTTATTTATATTCATTTAGATCATTTTCGATATATGGTATGAGGATTTTTACCTATAGATCTATTGTTCTTGAGTTCCTCCTTAAGGCCACTGTTGTTTTCCTCTCGGTGAGACTAGAAGGTCATTGACATGGATAAGAGAATGAGGAAGGGGATTGTGTAAAATTTAGTCAATTAAAAAAGAGTTAGAGGTGTTAGAGGATGAGGGGGTGAGGGTGGTATATAATAATGGGGAGAGGATAAGTTTTCCATTTTTTATTCATTAGTTTAATATTTTATCTCAAGATTATGAATAATATCTATTAATCTGACCCAAAACAATAAATATTGTATTTTATTTCGAACCAAGGGTGTTTATATCCTACATTATATTAGGAATAGTGAATTTAACATATATTTTATATTTACTATAAATTATTGTACTTCAGTATTAATAAAAAATGGACTATTTCTGAAAAATTCTAAATATTCACACTAACCATTTATAAAAATGTAAAATTAATAAATACATACTATTTTATCAAAATAATTTTTTAAAAAAGGGAAAATTAATTTTATAATTGAATCATAACGTCTTCCGAATATTACAATTTTAATAATTTTATAACACCTTGCAAAATTAGTCAAGGTCTTATGAATTATTAAAAATTCATTCGTTGGTGAGGTTGGTATTCATTTGGTCATATTACTATTCATATTAGTGACATTAGTATTCATAAGGATTTTTTATTATTGACCAAAAATTATGTTAGTCGAATGATAAAATAAAATACATTCTTATCACAATCGTGTAGGATAATTTTTTGACATTGAAATCATACAAGGGGAAAAATTATATTTAATGGGAATTTTACAACTATCCCATTAGAAAAATGTGTCATTATGTTTAGACTCATTGATTAATTAATTTAAATTTATTTCTAGAACCTTATGGGGTAACATTTATAAATATAATTATTCCAAAATATTTTACTCATTTTTCATTTAATAAATTAATTTCCCATCATTTACTACCTCTTCTTAATCCTTTTTGTCCCAAATCCATCATTTCCAAGAGTCCATCTGAAATAATATTCAACATCAGAACATTCATTTATGAACATAATAATCCAATAATTTCAATATTTTTCATCCATTGATTCTATTATTTGATTCACAATCTCAAAAAAAAATATTATAATTATAATTATATTTTAAAGATATTAAAATAAGTTTCATTTTTATAACCTTATTCAACCATAGATTAAATCATGTTCTTGTTTGGATCATCTTAACGATGAGTAATAATGATGTAATTATTTTCTATCATGGATGGATATGGAAACAAAATCACAATTAAATATTATATAAATTGATAAAAAGGTACTTTATGAGTCATAGTATTTTAATATTAATATTAGACATATTATTAATATTACATTATTTGTCTATTATTATTTACCAAAAGTGTTCGGTGATAAATTTTGTATCTATTAATAGTAGATACACCAATAATGAAATTAATATAGATGATAATAACTCATGAAAAACATTCTATTATATTACCTCAATATTTCAACAAATTATTATTTCATTAACATAGAATATTGAATAAAACTGTGATACCAAAATATAAGAGATTGTTAAAATAACTAACAACTAATGATTAATATTTAATAATAATAATTAATAACATTGTAATAAGTGATACTAATTGTTCAATAAAAATAATATGAACATAAAAATATATTTTGGAATATATTCTTACATTTTTTATCTTATTTTAAATGTTGCTAGATCATGTCTATGTCTTTGTATTATTTTATATTATTTGAGACATGTTTCATGTAACTAAGCTTATATTATTTCATATGATGAAATTAAAATAACTTTTCCTTCCCTTCCCCTTAATTATGTTTCTTATATAATTTTTTTAAGTATATTCATAACCTATCCATCATGCACATTGATTTAGTTGAATACAATAATAATAAGGGTATTTGTTTAAACAAATCCTTTCTTTGAGCCAAATTTATTCCTCTTTGATTACGGTCTCAAAGAACTAACATTTTTTTCAAATATTTTATTATATTTATTTCCATCATCTTTTATATTAATTTACATCTATTTCTCAAAAACTATTCTACAATTTTGATACATCAATAAGTAAGGTATATGAAGTTGTTTTTTTACTCAACTCCAATTTTGTTATTTAAAATATTTATACATTAACATAATTTTTATTAGTTTCGAATATTTTAGAAGAATATTTTAACAAATTTTTGTACTAATTGTTTTCATTTTAGTTTTAATTTCAAAATTAATTAATTCTTCTATAATTTTTTAATGATTCATTAAAATATATGATTTTCATGAATAATTTTATTCCTTTATAATAAAAAATTATCCTCTATGTAAATATTCATTAAATATACATGTTTTTCCATGAATATTATTTATGATATAGAATTATGATTTTTTATACTCATGAGATTTAAATATATATATCTAAAAAATATATTTTATAGTAATTTCATAGATGTGGAATTAATTATAAAAATAAAAAAATATTAAAAATTCATTTTATGCCTCTTTTTTAAAATTTATATCCTATAATTTACATTTCATAACATCACCATAATTTAATTTTATGGTTATATTATTAGGGGAACATTAAGAATATATTGTTTTAAAAAATACACTTCCCATATTCTTGTAATGTAATATTGAATGTAACTCATAACATCATCTTATAATTGTAATCTAAAAAATGTTTAGAAAAATTATGATTTCACATCCTCTTTCAAATCTACATCAAAATAACTATATTTTATGGATAATTCCCATAATATCTCTCTAAAACTAATTATGATATACATATTTTGGAGAGAAATATTTTTGTATGATCTAATTTTATTCATTATGTGGTCATTTATAACTCAATTTTAAAATTAAATTTATCTACTTTTCATTCAACGGTATTTCATGGTAATATTTATGATTGATATTATAAATATTTCATTTTAATTGTTCATCATTTATTCATCGGTCTATAAACATTATTTTTATTTTAAATTCAACAAAATATTTTGTTTGGAAATGAATAATGTTTAGATATGTTAACAATATTTTCCATGTAAAAGATGGATGTTATTCTATATCAAGAAACTATTCAAAGAACCTAGTTTTTTAGATATTGTTTTCACTATTATGACTTCCAACACAAAGGTTTATTCCCCATAATGATATTATGTTAGATATTGATGTTATGCTCCATGGATCGTAGTTATTTTGTCTTGTTACAAATAACTTATGAAATGATATTTATATGATCTTTTTATATTATATACCCTTCTATCATGAACTGATGGACATCACTTATAGTCATATGATCATTTTAATCTAAAATTTCTCCCATTTCTATGTTTTATGGTATTCTTATAATCAATCATTAAACGACTAGATGACAATCATTCCTTTCAATATTCATTAAACATAGTATTTTTTCTTACAAATTTACCTGCGGAAATATAAATTGGAATATTATTATAAGGTATTTATTTCTATAAAATTCCTAATAGAGATATAGAAGCAATAAATTATAGTATGACATGTATGTAATTAAAATAAAAAAACAAAAAAACATTTGGATATCAAAATGTGAGGATATTTTTGTGTGTAAGTATTAAATAGTGTAAATGATGGTAATTATATGCAAGATATTTTTTTAATTAATTAATCCCCTAATTGAATTTATATCAGTGTAATTCATTTTCTATATCTGAAATTTTAAAATTACCTTATATTTTTCATAATGGGCCATGAAAACTATTAAATTTACATAAAAATATATTCACAAGCAATGGGACTTTTCTAGAACACAATAAAATCAGAAAAAAAAATCCTCAATGTGTGTTTCATGGTGATTTATATTGGATTCCCATAACCAATTCCCTTGAATTGGTTAAACCATCACCGTAAAGGATAAAAAAAAATATGACATATAACCTTCCTATTAGCGATTTAAACTGTACCACGTCATGAAATAGTTAATATAACAAGTTGAAAGAGTGGTTCCTATATAAAAAGAATTGAATATGACATTATATACTTAATTTTATATGATTATTTATTCATATATACTTAGACAATTTTTTATTCTAATATGAAAAAATAAATATTACATTATCACAATGAATTTGGTAGTTCAAGTCTAACAAAAAGAAAATGATATCCACATCATCACAAGAAAAAAAAACTCAAATGTGTGAAAATGTAACTAGTCACAAATTATTTCTACAATGATACCACATATTATTTATACAATAATTAATATCATGAGTTAATAAAAAACAAATTTATTCAAGTTCAAAAAATCCTAAAATAATTTTATTAACTTATGATAATTTCAATATTTTTGATTTCTTATTCAAATAATCTGAAAATGAACACCCACCAATATAGATCCAGTTATAATTATATTTGATTAAAATGATGATGAAAATATTTTAATTTATACATGTAATATAACCTATGATATATAATGTAGGTGAATATTTTATATATGAAAGGAAATTTATAACATTATAAATACTCCATTGGGGACCCCCACTCGATATGTTGTGGTCATGATGTTAATCTTATAAATAATAAAAAATAATAAATTGAATTTTATTATTTTTACACTTAAAAATATATTCATTTCATGATCTTTAAATGTTATACTACAAAATATAGGTATGGATTTCTTCGATAAAAAAATAAACTACATAATATTTTAAAACACTACATCTATTTTAAAAAATTATAAACATGTTTTCAAAGAAAAATTATTATACTCATTTTCCACATTACATGATTTGAATACAGAAAATCATTGTCAATTTTCTAATTTTTACTAAGAATGATTACAATTAATTGACATTCTTGTTTGTATGTCATTGACATAATTTTGTATGAATGAATGTAAAAAAATTCCTAGATTTACACTATGAGAAAAAATTAAATGATCAATATTATTGATACTAGTATATATCTCCATGTATTCCCAAGGAATATTATTCGATCATATTATTTTATCAAGGAATTTTGAGACTATATGGAATCTAAATTATTTCTCATTTATAGATATATGTTCTAGATTAATATACCCAGTCTGGAACTTTTTTAAGGGAACCTCCCAATAAATGGAGAAAGAATCAATGTAATATGGGTTTTCTAATATTTTATAATATAGGAAGCATCATCAATGTTGATTACTATAGATAAAGTTTTATTCATTATGATAATGCAATAAAATCATCATAATGTCCACACTCTCTAAAATCCATAATCTATGATTGTTCATCCATCCTAAATAAATCCACCTCCAATGAAAAATTATGATTCGATTAATGTTGGTTGATTTTCGTTTACAATTATTTATTATGGACTAGGTTTGACCCTTCTAGGTTCACTATATCTATATTTAGTTTCGTAGGAATGTTATATTAATGGGGATTTATAATTTTTTCTATCAGTCATTAGCATTTTCCAACTAAAATAGGAGGATCACCCAAGAAAAAATATGCAGAAGGATCATTTGTACTAATAAATTTCATTTGATAAATTTACATATTTTGATTATCCTCTAAGATGTGTATATTATTAGTAGGTATTTGATCCTTGGAAATGTGTTTGAACATTTTATTCTATAATAACATGCATGGTATTATTATAAGTGTACTACACTGTATTATAGAGAGTAGATTATAATATAATTATGGACTATGGTTATAGAATATTTCCCTCAATTTGATAATCCCTTTAGTACCTATGATTATATTTTATTTATGCTAGATGTTTATGAACTATCAAAATTGATATCAAAATACTTCTTAGATTATTTGTCCTTAAAAACCACATGTTTTTATTGGTAAACACTAGCAGATGGTATATAAACATAATAGGGATCAGTGGTTACACCCAAGATCAATAAAATTGTTAGCATGAAAATGTTCATATATATATTTATCATTATTTTCCTCCTATTATTTCATTTAAATAAATGGTGAATGACTATGAAATAAATTATTTCCACCATGTAGGGGAAGGGTAGGGCGACTAACTAGGTGGTGTATATTTTTGAAATGTTATAACCTAATTTTTTGAAAAACCAGTATATTAAAAGTAGTGTCTAGTATTGATAAACAATTTATGGTGTTTTAGGGGATGACCGTTGACTAAATCGTGATATATTATCTAATCAACAACTATGGTTTTTTAATTTCATATTTTAGGAATTATATTTACGGTATAGGTGAAGTTAATTCACTTCTACAATGTGATCATGTTTTCGAAATGATATCAAAATTTTAAAATTGGTCCACCATTTCACAATCCCAATACATTACTAGAATAATGTATGATAATTAAATCAAAAAAATCCTATAAAATTATTTATTGAATGAATTAATGGATGATGTATTTGAATCCCCAACTCATAGAGATAATATATTCACAATGTAGTGAACCTATATGTGTTGATAGTAATTTTTTTGTGTATATAATAATTTCTCTTCCACACATAAAAATATGAGATATAAATGAAAACACATCATTTCATTCCATCTAAAATTTAAAAACACATTTTTTTATTAGTATGTATAAATCACCATTTTAGTTTTTCATTTGTATTATTAGACTAACAATTTAATATGATTAATATTACATCTACTTATACCTCTATAATCACTTTCCGGATTAGATACATAAATTAAAAGGATTTTTATTGAAAAATATTGAAGAAATATAGTAACATCCAATAGTGGTAGGATGAATATTAATAGAACATAAATTTTAAATAATTGTGTGGCTCATATTCCCAATAAATTGATGAGAACCTCAAATATTCTCCCTCAATGGGTGTGGGACACTTCTATTTCCTACACATACTGATTCTCAATTGTTAAAACCTAAGAGGAATTGGTATTTATAATGTATGAATTAATCCATAATGTTATATGGGATTCAATCAATGTGGGTGTTCTCATTATAAAATAGTCATGAATGGTCAATTCCCTATTCACCATTGCATACAAATACCATGGCGATGAAGTGGATGTTTATATCATAGAGATTGAATTCCATACCATCTCCCCCATTTAATCAGTAGACAATTCAATCAATATAATAAATAATTTAGATGGATCGTGAGTCTTCTAGTGATATGGATGATGATAAAGATAAAGATATTGATAAGGGTCCAACAGAAACTCGGGAAATAACAAATTAATATGAGGTTGACATGATATTATCTGAGGATGTGGTAATTGATTTTCTCATCATTACCTAACACGGTGTCATTGATATCACCATTGACCCCTCATATTACTTTTATAAGAATATAAGGCATATCATCAAAGGTCATCTATTCATATTATATAGTAGGTTGAATTCTTCTTGACCCATGTTTGAATTTTGTAGGAATGGTCAATGAATTACCTTCCTCTACCTAGACTTTCTAACATCATTCCCTTGGTTTTGAACATGTAGAATTATTCCCAATTTCATTGATAGTTACTCCTACCATGGATTAATCATTCGATTAATTTATCATGTGGATGTATATGAGGTTGTTTTATATTCATCTCATTTTTATGATGACTGGTATTTTTATATCCACATATTTCATTATCATGAATCATTAAAAAATTCATCTTAAAACTTTTTACTATCATATGAAAGGATATGCTTCTTTATTAAAGAGTTTTTTGATGATAATGATCACATTAAGTATAGAATCCCTAATGGGAAATTCATTGAAAGAGGTTTTTTTTAATTTCAATAGGGAGTAGAGTAAAATCATATCTCCAATTAAAAAGTTAATGTTATTTCCAATTTGAGATTCCTAAATGACCTCATGGATGCTGAAATCCAGCTTGACGAAACTATATTATATATTTTTTTGATCATTAAAACTATTCATGATTTTTGTTATCCATAAATACCCACATAATTGTTAAACTATTCTAATTAACGTTTTTTTATTTATTTTACGTCGTGGTATCATTCATGACGACTTTGATATAATTATTCCTCTTGGATTGTATCTCACCTTGAGGATGTAGTGGAATCAGATGTTGATAATGTATCCGAAATAACTATATTGGAATCGCCATAATAAGACTCATTTAGTTTACTTTATAATGTTACTACAATAGATGAGAAGTTCAAAATCCAAATTGGTGATGTTGGATTTCAACATTTCCTACTATTCAATCATCATTCATGATTATGACGAAATATATTTTAAATGGTAATATCAATATCCATTCCCCATTCTATAAAATAGTGGTTTGTATCTTCAGTGTCTCATCCAATATAATTCATTAGGGTACCAACTATTCTTTTTGTAAAACTGAATATGATATATAGAGGTTAAATACCCTTTATGCAGTTTTGTTACTAATAATGATCTATTCCTTATGATAGCCAACAACTCAAACCAAGAGTATATATCACATAAAAACTGATTTCATAGTAGTTTTGTAGGGAATTAGAGATATTTTTTTTAAGATAACGCTTCCCCATAATGACCATTGTGCCCAATTATATCACATTCAATGCATATGTCCCCCTAATAGCGATAACAGGTATTACTACAACATAATCCATTTCTAATATGTAGGTTGTTGTTGGTTCATATAAGTGTGTGAGGCCAATCAATTTTATGTTCATGAAAATATATTATAATTATAATTTTAAAAATATCAAGACAAAGACAATTCATAAAGCCTCTCATCCAAAAGTGGTGATAGTAAAGTGACATTGTTGTTTCATAAAATAAAGGGACATAATGAACTAGACTCTTTAAGAGATACCTTCCACTGTTAAAACAATATAAGAGTGGTTTAATCTTGATGAGAAGGATGAAAAGTTGATTAACAAGTTTTTTTAGTTTAACAAAGGCGATATTGGTTCATAATGAAGAAGAAAAACAAATTCTATTTGAATTGCATCAATACATTACTGATTTGAAACAATACATGATCATAAAATGATAATATATTTTATCATTCCTTATAAGGTTATTCTTATTATTTATCCCAATTAAATATTACAAGATAAAAGAATTATCTTGAGAATGTTAGCCACCTTCTAGAATGGAAATACATTATATATCAAACAAATCATATTTCCTTGGTCCCCTATATTTATTTAAAAATGTGTTCATGGTAATATATGAAGCACAGAATTTGTAATATTACAACATGTGAATTATTAGAATCATTTTACATTTGTGTTTGGATAAATCATAAATTATTATTATTGGATTGGTTCATGAAATATCTATATTAATATATTATGTTTTAGGCATATTCCATTGGATGGATGAAGAAAATTAAATCTGTAGAATATATTCATTATCCCAACTCTGGTATAGTATATGATATAATAAGAAACCAATTTTTTTCCAACTATTCATGTAATCATAGATGATTATTGGAAAACCAAATACATGTAAAATTCACTATCCCTATATTCCATCGATGGTTACTTCATATTATTTTTTTAACATCCTCCTGTAATTTATCTCTATGATGGAAATAGGTATGTCAGATATGTGATGTTTGTTCCATTTTATAAATGTAATTATAATATGTATAGATATGAAAGTGTTAACTACTAAGTATAATAAAAATCAAAAAAATAATTTTTTGAATGAATTAAAATCTAATAGATGGTTCATATACCCTGAAACCATATCTTCATGAATTCTATTAAAATATTATTAACATATTTTTGTGATAAATAGAAATATACACTATCATTTTCCTATTTTAGTTGGAATTGAATATATATTATGATATTATACAGGTCTAAATATTTTCCACAAAAAAATTTTGTTTCTTTATGTTTTAGACATAGCTTGTTTAATCTAATAGAGGTGAGGGTCATAGAAACTAAAAACTCTACATTTTCATCAGCCAATATATCCAAGTTTCAAGATTTTTATGATTAATCCTTTTAAGTTTTTCTTTATTTTATAATTCTCCAATTCTATATTGAGGGAATTTGGTGTGAAAAAATACATATAATTTTACTAGGATACCAATTATGGGGTTTCAACAAATGACTATTATGTCTTTTTCATTTCCCAATATTTCTTCTTTCATATTGAACCTGTAAAACAAATTTTTAAGGTCTACCAATTTTAAACCTAATATATAAATGTTTGGTATCATACATCTTTTATCAAAACTGTGAATCAATATATTGCAATTATTTTACTGATAAAATTTACTTAATTGAGAAATATAAGAATATATAAATATTATTTAAGAGAGGTTCACATAGGTTGTGGCCATCGTGCATGCTATAAAAATAAGATGTAGATTATTAAACAAAAAATGATAGGTGGTAATATTACATGAATAAATAATGTTTTTATATTATTATGATGTCCCCTGATGAGATGTGTAGGTATTTTAGTGTCACAATTGTCAGACTAATGAATATAGTGTTTTATGTTAAAACAATTATACATATAATGCGAATTAATGAATGTGGGTGATGCTATGATTTACCCGACATGAATGGTGAAACCTACCAAAATACATGAATCCTTATATAGGACATGTTTCTCATTGTTTCATGTCACAGTTCATGCAACAGTACTTGGATGGGTGCAACAACATAAAAGCGGATCAAGGTAATGGATAGCTTTTACACCATTGAATGAGGGATGAATATTAATAATATCATAAGATGATCTAGATGAATATCAAAGTGGTGAAATAAACAATCATGTGAACGATGACTAGTAACCAAATTCAAATGACAGGTTATATGAAAACATTATTAGGGGAACATGGAGATTTGATATTTTCTCCTCAAGAATAAAATATTTGTCCAGTTAATTAATAAAATATAGTACATATATCATTACAAATTAAAGGTCTCCTTTTGGAATCATATAATGTAATTTTTAATAGCCCTGAAAGGATTGGGGTGATTAAAATATATATATATAATGTGTTAAAATTGAGAATAGAAAATTGAAATGATAATTAGAGAACTCTATTCGGAAACTAACCATTGTTTGACCAATATTACATATTAAGGGGAGTTGATCTTGATGTTCGTTTATGAAAACACAATAGAGATATTGTTTTAAAATATCTATATATCATATTAAAACATGAATCAAGAAACACAATTTTTTATAAATGAAATATTTTATTCATGTTTAGTGTAAAATTTATATATATCTGACATAAGGGATGGAACAATATGATGGGAAATGGTTAATAGTGATGGAATTTATAGTTTTAATATGGTAGGTGACTTGAATTTAAATATATATCCAATAATAAAAACAATCAATCCACACCGGGTTCTATTATATTGTCACTAGGAATCTAGAATTCATGTAATGGAAAATGGTAATGGCTTTACCATAACAAATTATTATTTAAAGACCCAACATGAATGAAAGGGAATAAACACATTGATATTTATGGGAAATGAAGGTGATGGGATCAGTAACATAACATAGATCGAGACCTTCAGGTGTTACTACATATCCTTATGAAAACGGAGTCATGCCACATGTAGTAAATGATAGTATAATGTAGATATATCACAATAATGTAGTGTTAATGATGGATAAATTGTTCTGAATTCAGGGACCCAAGTGTTTTCATTAAAAGGAATCTGCATATATCATCCTATTTCATTGTATATAATAATTGATATATATCAATTGCCTCATTATAGAAGAAATGATGTAAGTGAAGATAAATTTTTATAGTTATTGACATTGTTGGCAATTTCAAAATGAGGTAGATAAGATGATCCTAGGATACATGGTTTGGATGACACTAATTATCTTCTAAGAGGTAGAATCTTGAAAATTACAGTGTTTAATAGGTATTAATTTTATAGTGTAATGCTTAGGCCACATGTAATAACAATATTTATACCCTTGAGTGGATGTATAGTTTTTTTTAATTGATGATTCAGTTGGTAGATAATTTATATTATGAAATAAGAATTTGGTTACTCCCATAGAATATTGATCAACTTGGTTATTTTTTTATATGACCCAACATAGAAAATTTTATAATTGCTATATATTTTGAAATAATAAAATACTATATAATTTTACTTTTTAGTATGGAATTTAAATATATCATATTCATGTGTAGTGGCATTCAATAGGGATTATTTTTATAGAATTACTGTAGCAGGCACTGTAGTAGTACTCTAGAAAACTATACACTGTGTGGGGACTGTAGCAGAACTGTACACTGTGCGGTACTGTAGTAGAACTGTACACTATGCCGTATTGTAGAAATTACTGTAGCAGTTATTCTAGTAGGTATTGTTCGGTACTATAACAGCTAGAACTACTCACCTTGGGCCACTGGTTTGGGCATGGAATCTTTAAGGCTTTCGGGCCACCTAGGTATTCAGGTCAGTAGGGCTTTCGGGCCACCTTTAAAGCCTTCGAGTCACCTCAAGGCCTTTGGGCCACATGAAGATTCCCCAGACACACTACAAAAAAGGGGTAGTCCTAGAAGAGGATTTAGATCAGGTGCACTCACCAGAGTATACCCAAATGAGTTTTTTCAGAATGAGAGGGTCTAGCTATGCCATAGAGACCATCTTGGGCTTGCACGGGAAGCCTAGCCAGACGACCATGTGAAGGTGGAGAGCTACTATCATGATGCAGATGTTGGGGAGGGGAAATTCCTTGAATATAGTCTAGTTAAATTCTCTAAGACCTTAAGGTCATGTAATCTCCTAAACTTACGATCCATGTAATCTCTGAGCCTAAGGGCCTTGTAAGGGTCCCCCCTCATCCCTTGAAAGGGGGGTTATAAAAAAATCTATAAAAATAAAGGCCTTCGGGCCATTCGTGGTAAAATAGAATGGAAGAGGTCATATGTAATGTACATGTCTAAAACTATTTAATGAAATAAAAATATACAACATATTACCTATAAATTATTATCATTTCACAAAACCAATTTGCCTTTTAGTTTAGAATTAAATGATGAGTACCATTATTTAGAAGTGTTTACATTTATCTAGATTGGTTTAAAAATGAAAAGGGGTCATCATAGGTTTCAGTACACAAAATCATGATGTGAACTAATGAATTCATAGACACTAGGATCATGTAATAGTTTGATAGTATTGAAAATCTAATAGAATTATAAATAAATGATCTAATAATCACTATATACTATAGAATAATAGGAATAAATCTACACATTGTTCCTTGAATAAGATGTTTTTAATCATTTTTAGTGTTATTAGAGGGAACATGATGTATTAAAAAAACAATATATTAGGATGGGGTAGAATATTGGGTGGGAACGAAATATTAAATTGGATAAATACAAGATATAGGGGTGTACATACATACCATGTGATATTATGTATCAATCCATATATAATCTTGGATTGGTATACACTATGTTGATTTTTCTATGTCATATGAGATAATAAAATTCATTAATCATAGTATATAGTTTTTTAGAAGTCTCGATGTTAATGGGTTATCTAATATGGTTGTGACACTTATGTTGATCTATATCTTATACGTGGAAATAATGTTAGGTAAAATATAGCACTCCCCAAATTATAATTTATTACTGGATGGAAAATATGCTATGAAGTGCAGCATCAGACGATACAGATATAGGTGTCAAATAGTTTAGGGTCATACAACAATGACCCACCAATATTTAGTATTTATGTTTATATAATGATAACTATCTCCATTCAGAATAAATTTATGCATGTTGGTTTTTGTCTCCATAACATCATGTTTTAAAATTTATATATTTAAATTGCATGCATTTGTTTTCAGTGTGATATGATCACCATCCACAGTAATTAGGAAGTAACCATTGTTTTAGTGGTTATTATAATACTTAGGGTTTTAGAACTAACTCTAATCCCATAAATTACATGTCTATAATTATAAACTATTTTTTTATTAAATATAATGAACTATTATAAGGAAATGAGTCATAAATTATATAAATCAATCAAAAACACATTATTTATTTATAATACAATATTACTGTATATGTATATGAAAAAATGTATATAATGGATTATTAGATTCCATGGATTATTAAATCCTTTAAAAGTTGATAAAATAAAAGATGGAAAAAAGTATAGAATAATATTATATTTATCATGAAGAAATCCCCCTGATTGTCTTCAAATATAAATTCTGTTTACATAAATTTTACTACACTATACAAAACAGATTATCTTCTAATGTTTCGTTTGATGGAAAAAGGAAAAAAATACATGAAAACATATAATATAGATCTATTAAACTTGAAAAGATTCATAAAACTTTCACCATAAGTACAATTACTACATCTATATACCTGGGGAGCTATATGAAATGGAAGGGTGAGTATATAGCCTCTTAAGTGAATGCAATGAAAATAGTTTAAACACGATCTTGAAGAAATTCAATTAAAACATGAATAATATCATTATAGAATGAAAATGAGAGCATAAGGCATATAATAAATATAATAAATTGAGTAATAAAATGTAATTTTGTATAAAAAATTATTTTATACATTTATAACCATCTTGCTATGCTTTTACATCGAGGTATCATAAAAATTACAATGGTTATTCCCCATGGTACCGTAAAACATTTTGTCTCTATGGATTATTTGAATTACCTGATGAATAAGAAATCTATCAAAGAGAAATCATTATGTTGATTAATTAATTCGATTTACATATATTATAATGAAACATTTCATAAATAATCCATAGATAATTAAAGAAATTAGTTTCATATCAAAATCATTGGGGGGGGGGTTAAGGTTTTTAAAATACTGATCATTATGTAATTTTTAAATCCAAAAAATTGAATGTGTGTTTCCTGTATGTTAATAAACCAAATAAAATAGATCATTTTGAAATCAATGAAAATAGCATAAAAAAAGAGGTTTCGGAATTCACCTATGAAAATAAGAGAATTTGTTATGAATATGGGAGAAATATTGAGAAGAAAATTCAGAAGCATAACAGGTATGAAACATGTTATTATAAAATAGTTAAAAGCGAACAGGAAATGGTATACCGTTAACAAAAGACTATTAATATAGAAATGGTATAGAATATAATTGATATAATAATAAAGTATTGATATTTTCAAGATGTACCACATTAAATTTGATCATAAAAAGAAAATAGAAGTAAAAATTTCCCATTCCTTGAAAATTAACTCCTAATACTCAATGATTTGGACATTTCGGTACTTATAATACATTGGGAGGAGTATTTTTGAGGTGAAAATAAAAAATATTTGATGATGATTAATTTTGAGTTAATGGAAAATGAGAAATCGGTGGTTATTTATAGCAAAATTGGAGGATCTGTTTATTTATATCCTTGGACACCTCAATAGAGGTAAATTTAATACCATGGTCTTGAACATGGCATTTTCCCAGGGCATTTTCCACTTGGGAAACCTATTGTGATATTTTAATCCACAATAGTAGGGAATAATTTAACATTACTTATTATATCATCATGATTTCATTAAACACATGGAAAAACTGAAACTAAATTATTAATATTCATGAATAATTATTGTATTTTAGAAATTTTAAATAAATATTCTCTAAAATAATTTAGGCATGATGATTAAAAATTACATTATTTATCATAATAATTATATAAATATGAGAAATTATAATTTTAAATAAAAAACTCTTTATTTATTAAATACAATAGCAAATATAAACTGAATTATAAAATACATAGTAAAATTTGTGACACTTGAAAAAAATAATTTTTTCAATTTAATTTTAATAATAGTGTTTAAATCATGCCATTTCATTAAAATAAACATTATTCATTATATCCAAATTTATTATAATAAATATTTATTTTCTAGAAATTATAATTTTATTTAGAAACATCAATTTCCCAAATTACATCTTCAATTTATTAAGAAAAAATAATTATTAAAAAAGAAGTGCTGGAATCAAAATATCATTTATACAAATGTATTAAACATTACGTAACTAAGTCCTTCACATAGATCCACTTATTACACCCTTATATGACATGACAAAAAAATAGTGTTATGGCGTCGGTTTTCAATACCGATGCTAAATTTTTTTTGATAAAAAAATTAGAGTCAGTTTTCAAAACCACCACAATAAAACCACTACTAAATGGTCATAGAATATTTCACATAAATGTTTTTTATTTTCCTCCAAAAAAATAATGTGAATTTTTTTTCTAGTGATTTTATAACAAACTACCGCAAAAATGATGACAAAAATTTTAAAAATATATTTATTATTTATTCATTATTTTTTATTATTTACAGTAAAATATATTTTATTATTTAATATCTTAATTTTTTATAATGTTTTAATTAATAAATATTTATAATTATTTGTTACAAATAATTTTAAACTGAAAAAAATCTTCAAAAAGATGAGGAACATACATCAGCATCAGGTAACCATATCATAAGATCCAAGAGTCCATTTCAGCTCACAACCAGTCAAATTAAAACTTATCAAATGAGCTAAAACAAGGTGAGATTTAAATCATGTGATAATGAAATAAAAATAATATATTAAATTTTCAAAAGAATAAAGTCAAACACAATCTTCAAATGTCCATAAATTTAATTTTGGGTGTTTGTTTCGGCTCTACCACATATCAAATAGAAGTCTGCGATGAGCTATATGCCTTTTAGGTTTTGTACAAAATATTTGTGTATTGTACCCCTTTTTATTCTGCTAGAAATGCCCATAATGTCTCCGAAATAGTGTTTTTAGTTCTAGAAATAGATTTATTAAAATTCAAATAGTTATAACTTTCGATCTAGGTGTATGTTTGGCCTATACCACATAACATATCGAAGAACATTTCATGACCTTTGATTAGATGAGTTTTGGTGCTGTAAAAGGTGTCTTGAATCCTATTTTGTTGTCATTTTATTATTGTTGGGTATTCATTTGTTATTAGGGTTTTACAATGTAATTAATTAAATATTTATTTATATATTTATTAATATTTATTTATTTATTTAACAATTTAATATTTTTTTATTTATCTATTTATTTTTTGAAAAAATTATTAATTTATTAATTTGTGTCTTTATTATTTATTTTTTATATTCACATTATTTATTAATTTATTTTTAATTTATTTATTAATTAGTAGTTATATATTTATTCATTATTTATTCATTATATACTAATTAATAATTAATTATTTATTAATTAGTTATTAAATATTAAATATTAAATATTAAATTCAAAATATTAAATATTAATTATTAATTATTAATTATTAATTATTAATTTTTTACAATCATTCATTATTTAATAGTTATTATTTTAATATTTATAACGACCCATACGTTACATACATTGTTAATACTTCAAAATTGAAGCACACTTATTACAACATATGACAAAACCACAAAGGACCGTATAGGTATAGTGTCTTTAGAAACTGGGAAACATAAACAACTGGTTCATAAATCTTCTACAGTGTCTCCCATTTATTTCATCATATCTAGGGTCCCTTTTAGCATATTCTACTTAATATCCATCTTCCTGACCTGGGGAAAAGAAAACATAAAAGGGTGAGCTCAAATGCTCAGCAAGGGCAAATAAAGGAAATAAAAATCATATCATATCTTTATCAAAACCTGCAAAAGAGATCATAATATCTTAACATGGAATAAATCATAGAAGTGAAAATGAGATCCCCATAATCATAACATAAAACTTGAAACTTTGTGGCATGCACACATAATCATGGAAATCATTTCTTGTTAGTCATGACTCATTGCCAAGACTACTTAGTGGACAAAGTCCCTTTCTGAACCGAGTTCACTCCTCGTTTCAGTCCTGTATCACTGAACCGAAATAACCTTCCGTTCCAGCCATGTCTATCTCATGAGATATAAAATCATTACCCAATGCATTGGAGGGAGATATAGGTCCCACCCATCTTATAATTAATCCTTTCTTATGTGTTCCACATAATCATAAAACATACATCATCGCATAACACATATAACAAAAATGGGATTCTTGAAACATCATGACATCATAAATAAATTCATATAAGATTAAGGAATTCATAAACATAATTCCATCACAACATAGTCAAACCAATGTAAAAATTTGGATAGAAACAGAACCCTTTATTATCTTAGATGGAAAATAATTTTGATAAAACACTTGAATTGAATTCTTGAGGAAAATATCCTTTCTTCTTCAAAAACATTTTTCCTTTCATAACATGTCATACAACATTAAAATAAAAGAAGTTGATTAAAAATAAACTTTAAAACTTGTAAAGGAAGCTTCTTTGAAGTAATGTTTTAAAAATCCATTCATGCCGTATAAGTTAAAAAAAACATTCTTCGTACTTTTGTTGGAAAAGTCAAAAAGTACCTCGTACGGAAAAACGACAAAAGATTCCTTTCATATTCTTTACTAAAAACTCACCTAAGGGTAAAATTGGATTTAAACTATTTCAAGTGGATGGAAACAATATTACATATTGAGGGAACATGGATGTGGATGATAAAATACACCCCAGTAAATACTTACGAATAAACAATCTCGGATAAAAATGAGATTGTGATATTTCCCTTACCTTAGGTCCAATTTGCTTTGTTCGTGTCCGAAGCTCCTGTATAATGGTTTAAATAATGTTATTGACTTATTCCAGAATCATACATATTGATATGAGATCATATATGGTCATATTATTAACTTCTTGTTAGTAATATTTCATTGTTACTTGTTACTCGGGTCTTTATAACTTTTTGTTCTTATGCGTGTTTTGTCGAATAAATTCTTATTCTTATCTTTAGGTTATAGATAATTCATTTCCAGAATGGTATTAGTGTATTATATACCATATTCATTCATTCAATTTATTTATATAATCATTATGAAATGAAGATCATGTAGAACGAATCGCATCACATCGTGGAGACGGTATTCCGTACGTACGCACGAGTGATGATATCGTTCCTATGATCGTGGAATTGTATTGGAATATATATATATATTATTTCAGTATCAATATTACTTAATAATAATCATATATAGTTACTCATTACACCATTATACCCATCCTTGTAAGGTGATGGTGGAAAATAGATTACACCACGGCGTGGAGACGGTATTCTGTTCGTACGCACGCGCGGTGATTTCATTTTTCCGTAGGATGGATAGAAGGTGAATTAGGGTTGTTTCATATTTATAATAACATATCAGTATGTAAGTAATACTGATGTTATTACTTTATCATGAAACAACTAAAGAAGAAGAAGTTGAAGAAGAAAGAAATTGAAAAGATCGGTAATGGATATTACCTCTTCTTTGGAACGCCTCTTTGAATCCTCCACTTAAGGAACTATGATTGGTCTTTGGAGAAGACCAGGACCTCTAGGATTATTCTAGGGAAGTGGAGAGGAGAAAATGGAAGGGGTTGGCCGAGCTTGAGTGCTCAATTTGGTGTGAGGAGGAGGGGGAGGAGGTGCCCTTTTATAAGGGAGGAGAGGGGCACCTTAGGAATATCTCAAAATATTATTTTATAATAAAGTCAAAATCGGTTTATAATGGTTCCAAAGGGTCTTATTTATAAGATAAAGTGGGGAAGGGTCGAAATCCTATCAACCAATAGTATTTAGACAAGTTTAGGGTATTATTTTAACCTTATCAATTAGATTTAACTCTAAGTTAATTAATTTAACTTTTACCGTGTCTTTTTGTTTTCTTTCACTGTATGGTTAATACACTTACTATAACATGCCAAACGAACCCCAAATTGTTTATTATTAATATATATATCCTTATCTAAGTCATTTGGCCGAACCTTATATTTTTAGGAATAAAATAACAATTAATAATATAATATTTGATTTAAAAACTATTTTGTGTCAATTTTGACACTATTTGATATATGATTTTTGTGAAAGTCATAACAGAATTATATGTTCGAACAAAGTTGATTAAATCAACACTCATATATCATAGTAACCTAGAAAAGTAGTGGAATTCATAAAAAGTCTCAAATTAAATTTATTTTGGTGTTTATAACATCAATTACGTCAATATTTCAATAATAAGATAATTACTGCATCATCTTTGTGTCATAAATAAATTAAATTATTTGATGTCTAAAAATTACAAATAAAATACCATCATGTAGGAAATCTTTTTAGCTTTCTAATGAATATTTACAATCGAATTTATCTTATGTATAACCCCATATTAAAAATGATCTACTTATTAATCTTTGATTTTAACTATTTTAACCCTTCTTTAAATAAATTAATAATAAATGTCCTAATCTAATCCAAGTGGGCCTAAATGGTCATATTTTATTCCTAAGTTTGTTTTTGGTCGAATTACACTTGTCCAATAGAATTAGGACATGTGTTAGGGTAATATTGATATCATATTTACCCTTAGTTACCCTATTTACTATTAACCGCGGTAAAAAGGTAAAAAGTTACTATTCACCAAAAAATTATTTTCATCTCATTGAACCACATTTTAGTCCTTGATATTAACCGTGTCTCTCGGATTTTCGAAATTCCATTCACAGAAGCGGTAAAATTAAGTTTTATGCAAAATTCAGTTTTTAACCTACCACTTAGTGGTTTCACTATTCATCAAAAATTGAAAGTTTTCAGAAAAATACCAAAATTTCACCCTAGGCTAATTTCGATATTCTGAGTCCAAAAAATGAAGTCCATTTTGAAAAATAAAATTTATAAAATTCCAAAAAGTGGTTATTACTATTCATAACGGCTAGTTTTAATAGCATAATGTTGTTTAGTGAAACTCGGTATTGCGTACGACGCAAGCTATCGAGGAAGGTCGCGATTGCGTGTAAAGCAAGCCAAGCAAGTGTTGTATAGAAAAAGATTCCTTTGATGATTTATATAACATAAAAGTCTCGGGTGTTACATTCTACCCCCCTTAAAAAGAATTTCGCCCTCGAAATTCGTCACTTTGCAACAAACAGATGAGGATACTTCTCCCTCATCATATCCTCAAGCTCCCATGTAGCTTCTTCTAGTTGGTGGTTTCTCCATAAAACTTTCACCAAGCGAGTGGTCTTGTTTCGTAGGACTTTTTTGCTACGATCCAGAATCTCTATCGGCTGTTCTTCATAAGAAAGATCTTGCTCCAGCGGTACAACTTCTGAGCTGAGTACATGTGAATGATCTGGTATGTACTTTCTCAGGAGAGATACGTGGAACACATCGTGAACGTGAGAGAGATTCGGTGGAAGCGCCAATCGGTAAGCTACCTTCCCAACACGATCCAATATTTCGAAAGGACCGATATATCTAGGGCTCAACTTCCCCTTCTTTCCAAATCTCATAACCCTCTTCCAGGGAGATATTCGTAAGAACACTTTATCACCCACTTCAAACTCTAGGTCTTTTCTTCGGTTGTCGGCATAGCTTTTCTGTCGACTCTGAGCTGCTCTTATGTGTTGTTGAATAGATCTGACCTTTTCTGCCATTTCATCAACGAGATCAGGTCCTAATAGCTTTCTTTCCCCAACTTCATCCCAGCAAGTTGGAGTCCTGCATTTCTTTCCATAGAGAGCTTCATAAGGAGCCATTTGAATACTGGAGTGAAAGCTATTATTATAAGAAAATTCCACCAAAGGTAGGTGTTGATCCCAACCTCCTTTGAAATCCATAGAGCAAGCTCTCAACATATCTTCTAGGGTTTGAATTGTTCTCTCAGACTGACCGTCTGTCTGGGGATGATAAGCAGTGCTGAAACTCAACTCTGTATCCAGAGTATGCTGAAGACTTCACCAGAACTTCGAGGTAAATCTCGGATCTCGATCAGATATAATAGAAAGTGGTACTCCATGCAATCTTACCACTTCCTTTACATATATCCTGGCAAGCTGATCTAGAGAGAAATCCTCTCTAATAGCAATGAAGTGTGCAGACTTTGTAAGACGATCAACTATGACCCAGATAGCATTATTGCCTTTGGATGTTTTAGGAAGTCCTGTGACAAAGTCCATAGTGATGTTTTCCCATTTCCATTCGGGTATGGGTAATGGTTGTAACATCCCCTTAGACTTCTGTCTCTCAGATTTAACTTGTTGACAAACGAAGCATCGAGAGACATATTCAGCAACATCTCTTTTCATGCCATCCCACCAGAAGTACTCTTTCAGGTCCCTATACATCTTCGTGCTTCCAGGATGAATAGAAAATGACGAACTATGAGCCTCATCCAGCAGCTCATTCTTTAATTCGGGGATGGGAGGAACGCAAACACGATTCCTGAACTTTATTATCCCATCACAATCAAGGTTGAATTCAGGAACATTTCTCACCTTCTTTTGTAACTCGACATCTTCTTTCTGTGCCTCTTTAATCTTCACATGTATAGATGGTTGAACATTCATTTGAGAAAGATAAGATTTTTCCCCTTCCATTATAATTCCAAGATCCATCCTTTGTAAATCCATAAATATTGGATCTTTTGTGATCCTCATCATGGATAAACTAGCATGGTCTTGTCGACTTAATGCATCTGCCACCTTGTTTGCTTTCCCAGGGTGGTAATGGATTGAGCAGTCATAATCCTTAATCAGCTCCAACCATCTTCTTTGACGCATATTCAACTCCTTTTGTGTGAAAATATACTTTAAACTTTTATGATCAGTATAAATATCACACCTTTCACCATAAAGGTAATGCCTCCAAATCTTTAATGCAAAGATTACCGCAGCCAACTCCAAATCATGTGTTGGGTAATTTTGCTCATGGATTTTCAACTGTCGTGAGGCATAAGCTATCACCATATCATTTTGCATAAGAACACACCCCAATCCCTTCTTGGATGCATCACTGTAGATCACAAACCTTTCTCCACTACAAGGCAGTGTGAGCACAGGTGCACTGGATAACCTTCTTTTCAACTCCTTGAAATTCTCTTCACATTCCTCTGTCCAGACAAACTTAACTCCTTTCCGAGTCAACTTGGTGAGTGGATTAGATAATCGTGAAAAATATTTTACAAAACGTCGATAATAACCAGCCAAACCAAGAAAACTTCGGATCTCAGTTACTGTTGTTGGTCTCGACCATCTTTCGATAACCTCTGTTTTTGCTGGATCCACAGATATCCCCTCTTTTGAGATTATGTGACCCAAAAATGCAACTTTTTGAAGCCAAAATTCACACTCGGTAAATTTGGCATAAAGCTTCTCCTTTCTCAGGGTCTTCAATATAATTCTCAAGTGATCTTCATGTTCTTCCTTGCTCTTTGAATAGACAAGAATATCGTCTATAAAGACTACCACAAATTGATCAAGATAGTCTCTAAAGACTCTATTCATTAGATCCATGAAGATAGCAGGGGCATTAGTAAGACCAAATGGCATCACCATAAATTCATAGTGTCCATACCTTGTACGGAAAGCCGTCTTTGGTATATCCTCCCTTTTGACCCTTAATTGATGATACCCTGAACGAAGATCAATCTTTGAAAAGTATTGAGCTCCGCGTAGTTGGTCAAATAAGTCATCAATGCGTGGGAGAGGATATTTGTTCTTGATAGTGATCTTGTTAAGTTCTCGATAATCAATGCAGAGTCTCATTGATCCATATTTCTTCTTAACAAATAGAACAGGTTCTCCCCAAGGTGACGCACTAGGGCGTATGAATCCCTTATCAAGATTCTCTTGGAGTTGCTTCTTCAATTCCTGCAACTCAATTGGGGCCATTCTATAAGGTGTCTTTGAAATAGGCAAAGCACCCGGTACGAGTTCTATTGAAAACTCAACTTCACGATTTGGTGGAAGACCCGGGAATTCCTCCAGAAAGACATCATCAAACTCCCTTACAATGGGCATATTCTTAATCGTGAGTTTCTCACCAACCATTTGAGATAAATAACCTTCATTTAGTGGGATCAATACCCATAAGATGGAAGAAATTTCCACTGGAAGGTTATGTTCATCCTTGCATTGGTATACAATCGTAGATTGATCTGGAATATGAAATGTGACTTCCCTTCTTTGGCAATTGATATGAGCTCCATGTAGAGAAATCCAATCCATGCCAAGAATCACATCAAATTCTACTAAAGGAAGGATCACAAGATTTGCAGGAAGCACTTTCCCACAAACTTCGATCGGAGAAGAATTATAAACTTTTGATGCGATTGATGTGCCATTAGGTGTTGTCACAGCTAACTCAACATCTAATTGTTGAGGTAGTACGGTGATACCCTTAGAAAAGTCTTCAGAAATAAAAGAGTGGGTGGATCCAGAATCAAATAAAACATTTGCTACTTTAGAGTGGATGGTAAGTGTACCTTTCACCACATCGTTATCGTACTCCACCTCGCTGATAGAAATTGCATGTGACTTTCCTTTGTCTTTAGCCTTAAGAGTTTGTTGACGTCGACCATCATCATCAACCCTTGGATTTGGGCATTGATTGGCATAATGCCCCATCTCCTTGCACTTGAAACATTGAAGTGTTGTAGGTTCATTCTGTGTATCCCTTCCTTTGTTTGCATCATTAGACATCTTCTTCCCATTATCACGGCATTCAAATGCCCGATGACCTTCCTTTCCACATTTAAAACATTTACTTGTCCCTTTAAGACAACTCCCTCCATGTTTCTTTCCACACTTTGAGCATAAGGGAAAGTTCATCTTCTTTTCCGTGTGCTCTTTAGATTTTTCTTTGAATTCCATCTTCCTCTTCTTATCAAACCCATGTGACTGATGGGTTACTCCAATCTCCATCTCGACTTTGAGAGCACATCGAACGATTTCTTCGTAGCTATTGAAGTCCCTTATGGCTAACGCCCTTCGAAGACATGGTTTTAAGCCACTAAAGAATCGATCGATCTTACTCTCAGGTTGGAAAATAATACCAGAAGCGTACCTTGCAAGTCTGGTAAAATTTGCTTCATAGGTACCAACAGATTCATCATCCCTTTGCTTCAGTTCAAGGAACTCTTTCTCCATCTTTGTTCGGAGAATACGAGGGAAGTACTTATTGAAAAATAAGTTCTTGAACTCATCCCATTCCATAGACTCAATTTCATCCCTTTGCCTCGTATTCTTAACAAGATTCCACCATTGATCCGCATCTCCTTCCAAACGATACACTGCTAGGATGACTTTATCATGCTCAGAACATTGATGAACTGAAAATATCTTTTCAGTAGTACTAATCCATTGTTCAGCAACTAATGGATCAGTAGACCCGCTGAAAGATGGTGGACGCTGCCTCATGAAGGATTCAACAGAATGTTGCTCCCTCCTTTGTTCGTTTGGAAATCCTGCATGATTCATAGCTTGAGAAAGTTGTGTGAGCATGGCTACAAGATTTTGCATTCCAGCTCCCATATCGTTTGGTTGCTCAGGGGGACAATCATTGCATTGCCCATCGCATTCCGCATTAACACGGTTCCTTCGGGTTCCAGCCATTGACTAAAACCAAGAAGAATAGTGTGAGCAACACTAATTATAATAGGAAACCACATAATTCAAGAATAAAATTTTCATGCTTATGGTCTTATCCTAGGTTATTCAAGTCCATTTCTAAAACACTAAGATTGTGTTCTATGCTTAGACTTATCCTTAGGGTTCTTACTAAGGCTTTCACATCCTAGTTTCCAAAGGTTGACTATACCTTTCCTCTGATACCAACTATAACGACCCATACTTTACATACATTGTTAATACTTCAAAATTGAAGCACAATTATTACAACATATGACAAAACCACAAAGGACCGTATAGGTATAGTGTCTTTAGAAACTGGGAAACATAAACAACTGGTTCATAAATCTTCTACAGTGTCTCCCATTTATTTCATCATATCTAGGGTCCCTTTTAGCATATTCTACTTAATATCCATCTTCCTGACCTGGGGAAAAGAAAACATAAAAGGATGAGCTCAAATGCTCAGCAAGGGCAAATAAAGGAAATAAAAATCATATCATATCTTTATCAAAACCTGCAAAAGAGATCATAATATCTTAACATGGAATAAATCATAGAAGTGAAAATGAGATCCCCATAATCATAACATAAAACTTGAAACTTTGTGGCATGCACACATAATCATGGAAATCATTTCTTGTTAGTCATGACTCATTTCCAAGACTATCTTAGTGGACAAAGTCCCTTTCTGAACCAAGTTCACTCCTCGTTTCAGTCCTGTATCACTGAACCGAAATAACCTTCCGTTCCAGCCATGTCTATCTCATGAGATATAAAATCATTACCCAATGCATTGGAGGGAGATATAGGTCCCACCCATCTTATAATGAATCCTTTCTTATGTGTGCCACATAATCATAAAACATACATCATCGCATAACACATATAACAAAAATGGGATTCTTGAAACATCATGACATCATAAATCAATTCATATAAGATAAAGGAATTCATAAACATAATTCCATCACAACATAGTCAAACCAATGTAAAAATATGGATAGAAACAGAACCCTTTATTATCTTAGATGGAAAATAATTTTGATAAAACACTTGAATTGAATTCTTGAGGAAAATATCCTTTCTTCTTCAAAAACATTTTTCCTTTCATAACATGTCATACAACTTTAAAATAAAAGAAGTTGATTAAAAATAAACTTGAAAACTTGTAAAGGAATCTTCTTTGAAGTAATGTTTTAAAAATCCATTCATGCCGTATAAGTCAAAAAAAACATTCTTCGTACTTTTGTCGGAAAAGTCAAAAAGTACCTCGTACGGAAAAACGACAAAAGATTCCTTTCATATTCTTTACTAAAAACCCACCTAAGGGTAAAATTGGATTTAAACTATTTCAAGTGGATGGAAACAATATTACATATTGAGGGAACATGGATGTGGATGATAAAATACACCCCAGTAAATACTTACGAATAAACAATCTCGGATAAAAATGAGATTGTGATATTTCCCTTACCTTAGGTCCAATTTGCTTTGTTCGTGTCCGAAGCTCCTGTATAATGGTTTAAATAATGTTATTGACTTATTCCAGAATCATACATATTGATATGAGATCATATATGGTCATATTATTAACTTCTTGTTAGTAATATTTCATTGTTACTTGTTACTCAGGTCTTTATAACTTTTTGTTCTTATGCGTGTTTTGTCGAATAAATTCTTATTCTTATCTTTAGGTTATAGATAATTCATTTCCAGAATGGTATTAGTGTATTATATACCATATTCATTCATTCAATTTATTTATATAATCATTATGAAATGAAGATCATGTAGAACGAATCGCATCACATCGTGGAGACGGTATTCCGTACGTACGCACGAGTGATGATATCGTTCCTATGATCGTGGAATTGTATTGGAGTATATATATATATTATTTCAGTATCAATATTACTTAATAATAATCATATATAGTTACTCATTACACCATTATACCCATCCTTGTAAGGTGATGGTGGAAAATAGATTACACCACGGCGTGGAGACGGTATTCCGTTCGTACGCACGCGCGGTGATTTCATTTTTCCGTAGGATGGATAGAAGGTGAATTAGGGTTGTTTCATATTTATAATAACATATCAGTATGTAATTAATACTGATGTTATAACTTTATCATGAAACAACTAAAGAAGAAGAAGTTGAAGAAGAAAGAAATTGAAAAGATCGGTAATGGATATTACCTCTTCTTTGGAACGCCTCTTTGAATCCTCCACTTAAGGAACTAAGATTGGTCTTTGGAGAAGACCAGGACCTCTAGAATTATTCTAGGGAAGTGGAGAGGAGAAAATGGCAGGGGTTGGCCGAGCTTGAGTGCTCAATGTGGTGTGAGGAGGAGGGGGAGGAGGTGCCCTTTTATAAGGGAGGAGAGGGGCACCTTAGGAATATCTCAAAATATTATTTTATAATAAAGTCAAAATCGGTTTATAATGGTTCCAAAGGGTCTTATTTAGAAGATAAAGTGGGGAAGGGTCGAAATACTATCAACCAATAGGATTTAGACACGTTTAGTGTATTATTTTAACCTTATCAATTAGATTTAACTCTAAGTTAATTAATTTAACTTTTACCGTGTCTTTTTGTTTTCTTTCACTATATGGTTAATACACTTACTATAACATGCCAAACGAACCCCAAATTGTTTATTATTAATATATATATCCTTATCTAAGTCATTTGGCCGAACCTTAGATTTTTAGGAATAAAATAACAATTAATAATATAATATTTGATTTAAAAACTATTTTGTGTCAATTTTGACACTATTTGATATATGATTTTTGTGAAAGTCATAACAGAATTATATGTTCGAACCAAGTTGATTAAATCAACACTAATATATCATAGTAACCTAGAAAATTAGTGGAATTCATAAAAAGTCTCAAATTAAATTTATTTTGGTGTTTATAACATCAATTATGTCAATATTTCATTAATAAGATAATTACTGCATCATCTTTGTGTCATAAATAAATTAAATTATTTGATGTCTAAAAATTACAAATAAAATAGCATCATGTAGGAAATCTTTTTAGCTTTCTAATTAATATTTACAATCGAATTTATCTTATGTATAACCCCATATTAAAAATTATCTACTTATTAATCTTTGATTTTAACTATTTTAACCCTTCTTTAAATAAATTAATAATAAATGTCCTAATCTAATCCAAGTGGGCCTAAATGGTCATATTTTATTCCTAAGTTTGTTTTTGGTCGAATTACACTTGTCCAATAGAATTAGGACATGTGTTAGGGTAATATTGATATCATATTTACCCTTAATTACCCTATTTACTATTAACCGCGGTAAAAAGGTAAAAAGTTACTATTCACCAAAAAATTATTTTCATCTCATTGAACCACATTTTAGTCCTTGATATTAACCGTGTCTCTCGGATTTTCGAAATTCCATTCACAGAAGCGGTAAAATTAAGTTTTATGCAAAATTCAGTTTTTAACCTACCACTTAGTGGTTTCACTATTCATCAAAAATTGAAAGTTTTTAGAAAAATACCAAAATTTCACCCTAGGCTAATTTCGATATTCTGAGTCCAAAAATGAAGTCCATTTTGAAAAATAAAATTTATAAAATTCCAAAAAGTGGTTATTACTATTCATAACGGCTAGTTTTAATAGCATAATGTTGTTTAGTGAAACTCGGTATTGCGTACGACGCAAGCTATCGAGGAAGGTCGCGATTGCGTGTAAAGCAAGCCAAGCAAGTGTTGTATAGAAAAAGATTCCTTTGATGATTTATATAACATAAAAGTCTCGGGTGTTACAATATTAATTAATAATTAATAATAATTAACTATTTATTATTCTTTTATTTTGGTATTTATTTATTTATGTATTTATTTATTTATGTATTTACATATTTTGTATTTTTAATTTTTAATTTTTAATTTTTTTTCTTTATTATTAATTATTAATTATTTATTAAATTATTTGAAATTAAATAAATATTAATTTATTATTAGTTTATTATTCATTTATTTTGTTATTTACTTATTTGTTATTTATTTATTCGATATTCAGTATTTACTAAATATTAATTATTTATTTATTACTAATTTAATAATTATTTAAAAAGTTTTAAATATTAGTTATTAATTATTAAATCTTTGTTCTAAATTATTAATGACCAATTAATAATTAATAGATATTTTCAATTATTAATTATTTGTTATTTATTGTTTATTATTTATTATTTATTATTTATTATTTATTATTTATTATTTATATTTACAGTTTATTATTTGGAATTTATTATTTATTTATTTATATATCAATTATTTATTAATATATTATTAATTTGATCTTTATTAATTATATTTTAATTTATTTTTTACTTAATTTATAATTTATAACTTACAAATATATTATATTTTATATTCTATGAATGTTCAGGACTCGAGCGAGCTCAATCCTAAATATTTATTTATTAAAATAGAAAAAAACAGTGAAATACAATGCAGATGCCACACAAAAAATCATCTTCGTACCCATAAATTGTTAAAAAAAATTCGTTCAAATACATAATAGTCCAAAGAACCACACACAAAAGGCCTTGAAACAATGAGTCTAGCAATTCCACATCAAATAGGACTGAGGCCAAGTGAGAACAATATCATCATCACTAGTCTAGTACCCACCATCCACCCCCAATAAGTGATTTTCTCTATCTCATATCAAACAATGCTCAATCCAATTTCGTCACCCAAAAGATGTATTTCTTCCCAGCCATGTGATGGCCCGAAATCCAAATTCCTGAAATAACCCATACGTTACACTAGCCAACTGGTCATGCCACACCACTATTGTCCCAACAACATCAACCATGGAACATGTCAAGGTGGAAGCACTTCCCGAAGTCTCCTCCCTCCAGAGGACATGCGTCATCATAGAATTATTTTCGGGCTAGCACCATCCCTGTCGAATCGGGCACTACAACTCGCATGGGTCCTAGGTCTGCTGTGCTGCAAAAAAATCCAACGCGAGCCACCTTCCGCTTGCATCCATCACTGATAAACATGACGAAATGACCATCCTCGACACCGTACAACCGCCCCACAAGGAATCCACACCCGGGTTCCCAAATCCTTCATGAAATCTTCACTGGAGAAAACAGTACATATTCGTGTCGCATCCTGCAACCTCCTGAGTTCGCATTGCCTGAGGTTGACCCTGCTTCTTGTTGATATCACAAACCACGCGGGGAAGATCCCTCGTCATCACCTGTAATCACCAGATCGGTCTGCTCTCCTTGGATAATTCTAGTGTTGGAACAGCTACGACCCACCAGGATCCCATGTTGGCCTGCCCCCACATCCACCACACCAACGATTTTATGTAGCACCCAACCCCGCTATCTCTCTCACTGAGCACCATCGGTCAGAGCGATGTTGCCACCACCCGACCATGCCACCACTAGGTAACAGTTATCATTTCTAATAGTCATTCGACCTCCATGTAAAAACCCATAAATTTCAAGGAAATTTTTTTCATAAATACTTTAAAATTTTATGAGTCTCAGGCTTCTGACGTCACTTGATTCCGAGGCCCGGTGACCCCGGAATCAATTTCCAAAGTTTAGCTCGGGTACGTTCAGTGAACGAACAAGAGAGGTTTTCTATCTTTTGATCCAGGGTTCAGAATTGAAATCTGAGGGCACCGATGAACTCGCAGCACCGGTAATTTCTTAGGTAAACCTTTACTGCAGTTGCGTTTTAAGCAGGTTGAGAAATAATATTTTTGGAATTAGATTAAAATAAATAAAATTGGTATAGCACAATTTTATTCTAAGGATGGTGGTTATTTTCCTACCAAGGGGAGTTAGAGGTGGGGCCCACACCCACATAACCTCCCATGAGAGGATATTTGTGGGGTGGGTCCCACACGTGACCTAAACCCTTTAACTACCCATAACTCTAATAAACCCCCATTAAACTTCCTTATTTAATGTTGACTACTCTCCCAGTATTTATGAGATCTCTTCACCTCCTCTCCCTCCCTTTATTAATTTCCAACACATTTACTTAATGAATTCAACTTTTTCAAATAACTAATGAAGTGGTTTGATTTTTTAATTTTATACTGAATGTGTTAATAAAATAATAGGATTAGCCAATTATTTTATTTTTGGGAGCAATCGTTGTTTTAAGGAGAATTGTGAGAGATCTTGAGTTTTTGAAGAACACTGACCATCCGACAAAGAACGGCGTCTTCTTCGATGAAGGATGTTGGTTCCACGAAGAACGACGATGCGCTCTTAGGGTAGCCCCCCCCCCCCCTCGGACCGCTCTGCCAGCTGGCCGAGCCTGCAGGGCCTCGCTTTTCCAGGTCACGCCCCGCCGGGCAGCGCATTGCCAGGCCGGGCCGCGCCCCCTCAGGGCGAGCCACGCCCGTTCAGTCTGGGTTGAGCTTTGTATTTCTTCGGGCTGGTCCGACACCCCTGCCGGGTCGGAACCATCAAAACTAGGTTAACCCGACCCTCCAGCCCACTAGGCTTAACGGACCGGGCCCGTTTTCACTTAAAGGTAAATATCTTGAAAACCGCACGTCCAAAAGACGCGCCGACTACAGCAGTGAGACTCTATCGACGAGGAGGTCCTTTTGTGATACTCTAAGTGAGTTTTGGACAAATTTCGTGAACAACCGGGTTTGGAACGAGCATATTTCCAACCGGGCCCCTAGAACAAAAAAGTCAATATCTCTCAGACCAGGCGTCCGATTTGCACGTCATCTGTCGTGTTGAGTTCATTTTAATGAGAGGTACCTTTGGGATACATCAATTTTGAACTTCGTGACAGTTGATGTATAGACCCCCTTTAACTCGAGGAACGGACCCTCCCGGAATCGAGCACACTGTGTGCGGAAACCCTAGAGCTGGCTGCAACTGTGATGACTTCCGTGCTGGGATCCTCCGTGGGTTAGACGACGATGAAGATTTTACATGGATCCTACATGGGTTCGACAGCGAGGAAGATTGTACTTGGATACTCCGTGGGTTCGGCAGCGATGACGACTATACTTGGATCCTAGGTGGGTTCAGCAGTGAGGATTACTGTACCTGGATCCTACGTGGGTTCTGTAACAATGACTTCTGTACTTGGATCCTACATGGGTTCAACCTAGGAAATGATTCAAAGGTTACATCTAATCATCTCCACCCCTCTTCGTGAGTAGTATACCTGTGTGAGCTGAGTCTTGTCTTTCAATAATTATCATTGATGTGGTTGAATTCTTTCCTGTGTGGATCGGATTGTGTTTGGGCTCGAAATTTGGAGCTAAACTGAGATTGACGACTTAGGTATATGTATGGGCATATACCTAAGTAGAGTTGGTTGATACTTTATGTTTGTATTTTTCTGTTTTGGTTTATCCTTCGTGGATTTTGGGAGAACTTCGGGAGACTCTGTAGGACCCCGGGACACCCTGAGAGGGGAGCCGTGAATCAGGGTGTCAATTTTTTCTTTTAAAAACAAGGATCGTGTTCCCACGTTGGTTGGAACTAGTTAAACCTGTATGATGAATATGATTAGCGATGAAACATTCACATGCAAAGAGATGAAACAACAATTTTTACTTGGTTCACCGCTAAGGGATACGTCCAAGGAACATACACCGAAAAGTTGTCGTTCACACCAAATTCCATTAATCATCACTATTTGTGGATTACAATGGTTCAGGAACAGTCACTATGTCCCAGGCTCAGTTCCTTTACAAAGGTTCAGTGATAGCTCACTGCTTCCCTCGGGTCACTCCCGTTGACTCCCCCTGGCTCACTACCCTTGGTGAAGTCACACTCAGTTTATAGACGTGAAGGTATCTTCATCATTACAAAATAATGAATCCTCTGTTGAATATAGATGCTCTGTTGAATTCCATCTTTCTCTTGTATACTAATCCCACTTTGCACCGAAGGCATCGGGCAATCTTCCAGTTTTCGTGCAGCTCCAAAACGACCGCCGTACAAAAACCTCACCTGGCGCACTTCTCCAAGACCAGCACGCAAGTATCATGAACGGAGCAAAAGTCACTTGTGCGGTACAAAATCGGCGCGCAGGTGACACCAACACACTTGCGCGACCCAACTACCACTTGCGCGACTCAAACACTTTCATGAATAGAGCTTGAAAAATCTATAAGTCTTTAACTTTGTTACAAATGAGGGGGGGTGGTCCACTATTTATAGGAAAACTGGACACTATGTACAGTGACACACAAGTGTCTTCACGGCGCGCAAGTCTCGGTGCGCTGCTCCAACTACCCTCGCCTCTGTTGCGCAACTCACTTGCGTGACCCAACCAATACTTGTGTGACCTACTTTCCTTTGCCATATTTTGAAGTTCTGATCATGAAGAACAACATGCACGCAAGTTTTCAAGCCTCCTAGGCATCAATGCACAAGTCCTTTCTCGGTGCGCAGGTCACTTGCGCGACCAAACCAAAACTTACGCGGCCCTTATCCCTTTTCCATTTTTCCATGTTCTGGTCTTGAAAAACATACGGCGTGAAAGTTTCCTCTCCTTCAAGTACACAACACACAAGTCCCTTTGTCTTTTGAACTGTATGATCACTTTGCGGGTACACATTCTGAACTTCCACAGATGATTGACATAAAACACAATTCATACTCTAATTCATGCATAGAAGACTATAGTTCAAATAGTCTCGGGGTCCCTATTGAGTATCCCTATACTCACCCCTGGATAGGAAATGCCCGCACTACGTTGTGTCGGTTGCAGACGACGAACATCACTGATCGTGATTGAGGCTTGTGGAGCTGGACGGTATCCGGAGGTGGACCTCCTGGAGGAACATACATGGAGCGGACGGACGGACCCGAGGTACCGACGAGACTATCTGAACCCACCCTTCAGGTGGGATTCCCGGAGGACGACTCAGTGGTTGCTTCTTTACATTACAGTTATTGTGCATTTTTTCTCAGTTATACTGTACTTTCATTTGGGTTTGTATACTGGCCCATTAACCTTCCAGCACTTACTTTTTTACTCAGTTTTAGTTAGTGCTTACTTCACTTGCATACTCTGTTGTATTTTTTTAATTTTATAAAGGCAATTCCTTCCCTTTTACTGGGATTTACGTCTTTGGTGCTAGTCTCCAACCCCTGGCCTATGCAAGGAAGGCTTGGGGTAGTCACATCATGGGCCCTGAGGACGGGTCGTGACAAATTGGTATCAGAGGAGTCAGTTCTACCATAGAACTCAGGACTCTGATAATTTCTTCTCTGTGAAGAAATAGTGTTAAGAGTATTGAGTGTGGTTATCAGTACAGGGAGTCCATTGTTGGTGCGGCAACTGATGTATCCATACCCTAGGACCCTGACTTCTGATTTCTAACTCAGTGCTCGAAAACACTGATTTCATGTGTGTTTCAAAGGTTTTCTTTGTGATTACCATGTGTCAGCTCACTAGGAATATTGTTTGATCGTGGCACACCTATTTCATTTCAGGATGGCCCCACGAAGACAGCCATCTAGGGTTCCGAGCTACGTGTGAGATGGTAGCCCACCAAGCAACGAGGCCTGAGTGCAGGGCCCCATTACAGTGGAGGCACCAGTGGTAATAGTACCCACTGGGCCACTGATACCATCAGCCCCAACAACAGAGAGTGCACACCGCCTGAGTGGCCTGCACGAGTTTTAGAGACAGACGCCACCCAGGTTCCACGGAGAGACGGACCCTCAGGCAGCCGAGGATTGGCTAGAGTGTCACGACCCCTCCCACCAAAGATACCCCTCCTGAGCTGGAAATGGTGAAAGGGAGATAATTACCCCCCGATTCCAACCTCCAATAGGCCCCGGAGTGACGAATAGCACCCAGGGTATGAGTTTTCACAAATATGGGAGGCATTGACCTTTTATTATTTAATATTGATAAATAGGATGAATCAAACACCAAAAGAAAAAGGATCAAGTAAATGAAAATAAACCCAAAACCAAACCCATATGCATGTTTTATACAATACCGAAACAAAACTACAAGTACGAGAAAAGCTACAAAGTACGATACAAAAAAAAAGCAAAAACTGCAACCAGAAAAACTCCAACGCCCAACTAGCAAGGTACCGCACGGTCCCTAAAGTCCTCCTGAATACCTGAAACGAAACGTAGGGTGAGAATACAAGTATACTCAGTAGGGAAATCTAATGATCTTGTGCACAGGTGGGGAGACATTTTAATGCCCCGTGAGAAAACAGAAGGAACCAAAGACTAGAAAGGAATCTATCCGCCCAACCATACAAGCCACACTCACCACATATCGCAATTCAATAGAGTAGTATAGTAATATTATCAAAGTATGGGTACCCCGCACCACCTTCCCACTGAATACTGCTCAATCCCTCTCGCCTAACGCTCTAATGCTTCCCCCTCTTCCTAAGTTAGTGCCGTAACCTGGCCAAACAATTCTCATAGTATCCCGCCAGCACTCAATCCTTGTCTATAACCACATCTCATCCTGAAGACAGCTAGGAACCACATCACATCTCATCCCAAAGACACATGGGAACATATCACATCCTCATCCTGAAGACTATTGGGAAACATCCGTCGTAACCTGCCTGAAGGATCTTGGGCTATAGAACCTGGAAGAGGGATCATAGGGACGAACAGTAACCATCCATCCTTTAGATGTTTGATAAAGTCACCCTCATCCCACGAGTGTTCGACATGTAGTGATTCACATGGGTGGGGTGAATAAGGAAACATAAAATGTACAGATTTATATAATTATATTAACCACTCATCCCATCCAAAGTCTTTTACACAAAATCTCTGAGTACATGCCTCAGTACTGCTACCTCAATAGTATGCACACAATAAACAGACCTAAAACCCATTAATCTTTTCATGTTTCAACAGTTTTAGTTTATCAGTTCCTTAACTACCAAGCAACTAACAACAAAAACCCAGATCAATCTTTCGTAAAACATATTCCTCCCAACCAAAAATAATGTTAGGGAAAACACAAGCAATACAATACCATTTTCTTTTATCAGCCAATAAATTCCATTGATTTTCCGTATTTAATAAACTACCATGCCCCACAATTCATTAGATTACTCTTACACTTTTATTCATATGCACAACCCATCCCTGTAGCCATGTTGCCAACCACCATAACCGCAAACACATCAGAAACAATACCTGTACCACATCATCATCCCTTTGGTACCATTTCCCATAGCTCTGCTTCCCATCACAACCATATCATACACGCCAACCCACAACCAAGCCAACCTCAGCCCCACTGCTCACTCGTTCCACAACAACCCATGAAACACTCCTTCACATAATTAAACCCCAACCAGCACCCACAAATTCATTCTTTCATTTAGTTTAACCGGGGTGATCATACAAGGGTTCCAGGTATTCATTTAATCATCCAACTTTACATAATTTACTAATTTCCACATTCTATGAAATTCTATCCACAAAACAATCCATAAAAACATGGAAAAATTTAATTGCACATGAAAAGGCCCCCAATGACCATGATTTTTAGTAGGCATAAGCCTATTAAATTTACAACATAATCAAAGGATAACCATTGATGGAAATAAAACAACAATATCAACCAAATTTCCCCAACCCCGTTCTTTAACTGGTTATTATCTTTATTTATCGGTTCAACCGTATCTCACTAAAACAAGAGGATACCCACCCCGCATGATGCACAAAAGAGAGAGAGACGAAGGTAAGACCCCTACCTGAACAGGTTTTGATGTCCTTCTGTGAGAACAACCACCACGAGGATTTTGATCACTCCTCCCGAAGACTACATCCTCCAGGGGACGTTGCGTTACAACCACACTAACAACCAAGAGAGACTCCATTAAGGATTAAGGTGCCACTTGTCATAGCCTAGAAAGGAGGACCAGAAAGAGGAGATCGAATAAGGAATAAGAACGGGGTAGAACATACCAATAAGATGTCTTTCATCGAAGAGTGTCGTTCACCTCAAATATCAGCAATCCCCTAGGTAGGAATATGTGAAGAGGAAGTTGAAGAAGCAGGAAAAGAACGAGGTGCACGAAGTTTTTTTCGTCGACACGATCTCGCATCCACTGACAGATCGGCGATAGGAGTCCGGATGAAGAAGATAGGAGGAAGGCTTCTGGGTCATCTGGGAGCATCACCGTATGGAGAATAAGAAGGGTCCGTAAATAACACGTGACTCTCTTATATTGGCAATGAAAAGATAAAATGGTACGCACTGTGTATTAATGAATACACGATGTGACTGTACAATTGTTACGTTGTTTGACTGGTCAACAAACGACACATCACGCCGTTTCCATGCATTTAATGATAATAATAACTTCAATTAATAATATGTGTTTTATTAAATCGAGACATGATTCATAAAAAGGTATTCATCATTGGTCTTAAAATGATATTCATAATTTTAGGGTTTCAACGTCACAGACGGTTCGCCAATCTGATACCATATGAGGGAGATACGTTGGATACAAATTCCCGTAATAATAATGATATTATTATTATTTGGTGTCTCTTGGACCCGATCCATGAACCATAATTGGATATCCAAAATTACACTTGAATCGACCGTATTAATTACAGGGTCACATCTCCACTGATGAGAAGCCAATCGGACGTTGCACGCGGGAGTTATGGCGGGTAAAAGATGTAATAATAATAATAAATATATTATTTTCCGAGCCCTTCGGGTACCCGATCCAAAAACCCAAAAAAAGAAATCCAATATTGGACTTGAAATGTTTATCTCAAAATCTGGGTCGCACTGCCGCAAACGGTTCATGAAACTGAGGTCGCACGAATAAGTTATGGTTGAAAAAATGTTTTATCAACAAAAACAATAACATGACTATTATATTATTATTTTTAATTGATTTATTTCAAATACACAAAGCCACGCACCACCCTATCTCCAATTTGGTGCGCCTCACTCCCTTTCACCTTTATTGATTTCCATTTCTTTTCTTTTATTACTTCCCCATTTAATTCTCACACTCTCTCTCCAACCTCTTTCCAATCTTTCATAATCCCCTCACTCCACCAAAATTGGCGCCTCTCCTTCTTTTACTCCATGTGGCACGCCCCAACCTTCTTTTTAAACCTTTATCATTATTATTTATTTTAACACAATTATCATAAATAAAAACATCTCTCATCTATCCCCATATCTCAAATCTCATTTCATTGAATTCTAAATTTAAATCTCATTAAATATTTATTAACAGATCTTTCAAAATTTAAGCCAACATTATAATTATAATTAGTCATTATAATAATAATAACAAATCCAAAATTAAAATTTATTAACTCGTCACCAATTAATAATTATTATTATTATTATTGACATTCTCCGCATTGACAATGTCTGACCACCATTAGTTCAACGCCGAGCAGCCTCCCATTACACACACAATTTATTTTTTATTAAAATTTAAATAAATCAAAAAGAAACCAAGCACCTACCCTCATGGAATTAAATAAATTCAATTTTATTTAATTTATTTAACAATGAATAAATTAAAACCATTTAATCTAATTAACAGGAAATATTTTCACGCCACCATTATCAATTATTATTATAACACGCGTCGTGTTTGACAACATAAAATTTTTACAAAGTAATGGACCGGAGAGGTCTGGGCCGTTACATCATATACCTCTCAAAACATTCTCATCCTAGAGAATTAAAAACAAACCCATAAAAATGGGAAAGGTCCAAACAACCACCCCGAAGGATACCTATCATGGCTCTCGTCATGACAGGAATCCAACCACTATCCTAATTATATGAGTCAAGGAATTCCTTCCCCCATGTTGAGATATTATCCACTTTAGGCGGCACTAAGTCACCCTCACGGGTTTAATCACATCCACATTAATGCGTCTCGATTAGGTACTAGGTCCTACCACCCCCATAATTTAGGATTTCTCAGACACGCACTACCGCCAACACTGCACAAAACAAGAAACATGCTGCCCCAACACATGGATTGAGGAATTACTTCTCTCATGTCAAGATACTATCTGCTTTGGGAGGCATTGACTTGCCCGCACAGGTTTAATCGCATCCACATTAATGCGTCTTGATTAGGTATCATTTCCTCCACTCCCCACATGTTTGGACTCTTCAAACACATTTAAAGGATAGAGGGAAACAACTTAGCATTATAGACTCATGAAAAACAAGGTCCAGGCCCAAAGCATGGGCGAGAATGTGTTTGAACAAAGGAGCATAATGCTCCTTGTAACAACCCAAGATTTTATAATATATATTATTTTTAATCTCTTTCATATCTTCTACTATACGCTACACCAAGATTATATTGCGCTATACACGACACCGTATTAGCTTGCAGTATATGCAACACTAATCTTGGATCGTGTTACACACAATTTTAGGTTTGTTTGATAGTAGTTATTCTACGCAACATTGAGTATATATATATATATATTCAATGTATTAATGAAATATTATTTTATTTTTTTATAAACAAAAAAAAAGAGTCATGCACTAAACGCAACCTTGACTTGGCATGCATTACACGCAATCACGACCTTCCTCGATAGCGTGTGTTGTACGCAATATCGGGTTTCACTAAACAATGATATATTGTTATTATATTATTATAGACTAGATGTTATGAATAGTATTATCTACATTTTGAATTTTATAACATTATTATTCATCTTACACATTTTCTATAACATGTTAAGTGAACAAAATAAATGTTTCGGGTAAAATAAGTATTTTAAAAAAAATGCAGTTTTGCCGCCTTTTGATTGCGCGCCCACATTAAATCTAGTTTTTGACACGTTTATAAGTTCAATTTGTCAAAATAAAATTATTCTTTTTAATCAAGATATAAAAATTTACTTTGGATAAATTTTTGATACTTTTATGATAACTTTAATGTTTTGATGAATAGTAAAAATACGCTAATTTTTAATTAAAAACAACTTTTTTCATTGATATAATTTATATGGTTAAATTATAATATTTAATGGTTTTAAAGTATAAATAGAATATGTTTTTACCATATAATATAATGTATGTCATTAGAATTAATTTTACATTGAATTCGTAGGTTAAATCAATTCAATCTTTTGCAATGTTTTAAACAAAACCCCGTTTTCTTTCAACAACGAGATTAATTTTAATTTAATTTATGAAGCTTCTGTGTATTTAATTTGGAAAAATGGATTCCATATTTGGAATCAGTGGGTCGAAATTATGTTAATAAGCTACTTTTTATTTTTGGACATTATGAATACTAACTACGATAAATTTTATTTACCCTGGTGAAAGGTGAATCAGGTAATTAAGGGTAAAAATAAGATTATAAAATTACCCTAACACCTACCAAAATTATATTGGATGACTAAAAGTAGACCCATATCACCTACGGGTTGTAATAGATTCATTATATAGACTTTTTTACTTGAAAATAATTTATTTATTATTAAAACCAAAGAAAGTGACAACATGTCACTCTCTTAAATATTATAAGTATATTAATTTTAATTTAGTGATAAACTTCATGAAATATCGAAAATGAATAGTCTCCAGAAATATAATAAAATTATATACATCATATGAATTTATTTAAAATTTTTAGGGATTAAATAATTATCATTAATTTTGACACAATAGTGATGCAGAAATTGTTTATCTAGGGAAAAATCAAGAATATAGTTTTTATTAAACTAATAGTGACCATAAAAGGCACCAAAACGCTGACCAAAACTTATTGGTCATGTCAATGTAAACCATAAGCGTCCAATTGTCGAGTATTTGACCATTTGGATCATTATAAAATCGATTATGACCCTTATAATATTTTATTTTAAATGATTCCAAAGTTGTCACCTTCATAATTTAACAAAGATAACAATTTACATGTTGTTATATTAACATGATAAATTCGAGTAAAATTATTATTATAAAATATTTGATATTTATATTCATCAAAGGATTTTATTTTTAATTTTTATGCAGAAAATATGTATATTAAATAATTATACAAAAATGTTGTACTAATTATTTTATTAAGATATATACAACATAAATGGTTTTAAAATCATTAAAATAAATATTATATGAACTGTTCATTGTACTAAACTAATTTTCTAGATTACTATGACAAGTTAGGAACCTATTAAATATTTTATTTTTAATATATCCTTTGTGTGGATTTAATTTAAATTCAAATAAATGAATAGTGTTAAAATTGACACTATTTTTATTTTAAAAAAATAACATATTATTAAATTGTTTAAAAATCACAAAAATAGTTAAAAATTATAAATTGAAATTTATATAGTCTTTAATGTCATAAATTATCTAATTGTGGATAATTCACATCACATAATTAATTATTTATAACAATTTAATATTTATAATCTTATTACCAAAAATAAAATTTAATAGATTAAATAAGGATAAATCAAGTTGATAATGTTTAAAATAAATTCCGTACATGTATAAATTGTATTGGTTGATGATATTAGCACCGTATATCATCTAATATTCTAATTGAGCCATTTTTGGAGGTTTTTAAGTTGGGTTTGGATTTAATATAAACTAATATTTCTTATATTTCCAAAGGTGCCCCTCTCCTCCCTTATAAAAGGGAACCTCCTCCCTCTCTTCCTCACACCATTTTGAGCCTTGAATCTTGTCCAACCACTACCCATTTCACTTCCCCACTTTCCTAGAAACCTTATAGAGGTTCTGGTATTCTCAAAGCACCAACTATAGTGCACTAAGTGAAAGTCTAAAGGAGGCACTTCGAGAAAGAGGTAATACCTTCTTCCGTTTTCTTCAAGTTCCATTCTTCTTCTACTCCCTCTTCTTTAGTTGTTTAATTATGAAGTCATAACAACAGTATCCATAATATACTGATATGTTATTATAAATATGAGACAAACCCATTTCACCTTCTATCCATCCTACGGAAAACGAAATCACCATGTGTGCGTACGTACGGAATACTGTCTCCACGCCGTGGTGTAATGTATTTTTCCACCAACACCTTACATGGATAGGTATAATGGTGGAATGAATAACTATATATGGTTATTATAACATAATACTTATTCTGATATATTACACCATCCACTCCAATTCTATTAAATAATTATGGGAACGATATCATCGCTTGTGCGTACGTACATACTACCGTCTCCACGACGTGATGAGATTCATTCTCCATGTTAACCATACACGAATGATCATAAAGTTTATATGATGAATAATAATGAAATATATGAAATAATAATGCTACTAGATTTATGTATATATATATGTATGTCATCTATTTATTTTCATTCAATTCAATAAGGAAACGAAAACTGCGTTCATGCGTAGGTACGACCTACTGTCTCCATGAACGGTGTATTTCATTCCTTTTATCGATCAATAATATATATGTATATGATGAATATATATTATATATAAATCATGTTTTACATTATGTAATTATGTAAATCAGGATATAAGTAATAATATCAAGAACAACAAGTCGAATCACATACGATAAATGAAATGATTTTACCCAAAACGCTGCTTTAACATGGAATTTACAATAGAACGGGAAATATAAAGTCATACGTGAAACATATATGATATCATAATAATGAATATTATTATTTAATAAGTCAATGACATTATTGAATTCATTATACAGGAGGTTTGGATCCAAACGAAGCATATCAGACCTAAGGTAAGGGATAATTATTCCAATCTCATTCTTATCCGAGATTGTTTATTCGTAAGTATTTACTAGGGTTATGATTATTATCCATGTCCATATGTTCTTAAAATGTTTTCATAAAATGTTTACTTTTCTTCCATGTATGTTTAAAGTTATTTGTACCCTTTTCAAATTTTACCACATCATATGGAAGGAATCTTTCTTTTACGAGGTACTTTTTGACTTTTCTGGAAAAAGTAGAAGAAGAATGTTTTTTTAACTTATACGGCATGAAAGGATTTTTACGATTTTATAAAGCCTTATTTTCATGAAGCTTCCTCCAAAATATTTCATTACTATTTTCAACAAAATCCTTTTCTTTTAAAATTGCATGACATTTTGTGAAAAGAAAATGATTTTGAAGAAGAAAGGATATTTTCTTCAAGAATTCATTTCATGTGTTTTATCAAAACCATTTTTCATCTAAGATGACATTATTTCATATGTGTATGTTTCAAGTATCTTGTCTCTATGATTTACATGGTTTCACTTTCCTTATTATGAAATGATATCCCTCTATTTTATATGGATTATGTGATGATGGGATGATGTTTATGAAACCCATTTTATTAGTTGGGTTTTTATGAATGATGTTTCTTTATGTTGTGGTACAAGTAAGAATGATTTCATTATGAGATTGGTAGGACCTATATCTACCTCAAATGCATTGGGTAAATATTTATATCTCATGAGATATACATGGCTGGAATGGTAAGTTAATCTGGTTCAGTGTTACAGGACTGAAACGAGGAGTGGACTCGCTTCAGAAAGGGAATTTGTCTGCTAAGATGGTCTTGGCAACAATGCCTTGGCTACAATGGAAATCATAACATGTGCTGAATGGTTTCCATAATTAAAAGTTTTATTCCCATTATATTTTATCATGGTTTATGTTCCATTATGATATATTCCTTACGTACATCCACGATTTATGTCTTTGCTCAAGATTTTGATGTTTAAATTTCATGTTCAAGTTTTTGCTTTCAAATGTTTATGGATTGTTTTATGTTCTCTATGTTTGCCCTTACTGAGCATTTGAGATCACCCTTTTTATTTTTTATTTTCCCCATGAAATAATGAAAGGTTTTAGGTAAGGAAACAAAAAGGGGAAGATTGTTATGGGAGTTGTCGAAGATCTTTCAACACGATTAGAAGTCTATATTCCAAGTTTCCAAAGACACTAAACTATTATGGTACTTAAGTGTTGGTTCTTATTATGTATTAAGTATTCCGAAAAATCAATGTAATGTCTATGTACGTCAAGTTTTGGGCCTCTACAGTTGGTATCAGAGGAATGGTTTAGTTAACCTTTGGAAACTAGGATGCGAAAATGTTAGTGAGATCCCTAAAGATATTTATACAGTATGTTTAGGGATGTCCCTAAGGATAAGTATACGTGTAGGATATAGTCCTAAAACTACGATAACGATATTAGAATTTAACCTAAGATGTTAGATATTGAGGGTACTCCCCCTTTACTATGTTGTTTTCATTAGCATGATTTTTTACTCTCACACTATTCTTTTTGGGTTTTAGAAAATGGCTGGAAATAGGAAGATTCACGATAATAGAGGATATGATGGACAATGAAATGCTATTCTTCATGAGAAACCAAATGAAACAGTATTTGGAAGTCCAATCATCGTTATTATACCTAATCATCAAGCTCATAATATGATCAATAATATCAACTTTGGAAAGTTTCCCAACTCAGATAATAATAGAATGATGGAGTTTCATGATGATTATAGAGGAAAGAATGTTTAATTTCCATCATGTAAATCATGTGGGAAGAGGCATCAGGGAGATTGTTTCAAAGGAACTAGAAGATGCTTTGGGTGTGGAAAAGAATGACACAAAGCCAGTAAGTGCAAAGGAAAAGGTTCAGTTTACACCATGGACAAGGATAATGGTATTCCTATGACATAAAAAATGATTAGATGTTTTAAATGTGGAATGTATGGGAATTATGAAAACCAATCCCTTAGGGAAAATCTCATGAAGAGAATCATCACGTTCATATGGGTAGTATTTATGTGGATGATGATGAGGAGACTACAAATGATATATGATATGAAAGAAGTGTTGAAGCTCAGTCAGTTGATTAAGAAGGTAGTGGAATGATTGTATGTTTATCAAGAGTTCTGTTGTATAGTTAATGGTACTATGCAATAAAGAATCATATAAGGATTGTTACACTATTGGTTTTCCTAAAGTATTTGAAAGTATATGTTGAATGGTATCTGTATCCATGAACATTTATTCAGGTATTTTTGGAAAGTAGATGATATGCCCTTAATGAAGGGATACAAAGATAATGAGATGTTTGATTGTATTCATGAGCTCATTGCTGATAAAAGGACAAAGTGATATCATGATTTGAGTATATAGATTTTATTTTGGATTTTTGTATGTTGAAAGAGTTAAATTTTGACAGAATTCATGTTTTCGCTAAGGTTCTATGGTAATTAATGTTTCAAGAGAATACATGATTAAGGTATTCACATGATTGGAATGTGATAAACAAGATATATCGGAGAAAAATGAAGGAATTCACATGCTCAGTAAATGAAATTTCTAGTATTTTTTTTCTTTATACTATAATCTTGGACAGAAGTATTTTGGATAACCCTAAATATTTCAAATGGATTATGATGGATATAATTTAGTATTGTTTAAGGCTATATATATTTTTTCGATATTTTTTATGGGATTTTATAGTAATGTAGTTTTAGAAAAAGGACAACCTGCAGGACGGGTGACATCCCATCACGTCAGACAAGGCTATGGGAATCGAACCCACAACCGAAGTGCGACTGGACATTACTGCCTACCACTGGCCTACTGGAAGTCCCTGGTTAGTAGAAACTAGTTTTATTTTTTAAAGGGGTATGATATATGAAGTATAAGTTCATTTTTGGAATCATATATGATTAATCTCAATATAGATGGACTTATGTATATTTGATAACTTTTGCAAACTTTTTGTTTGAGACAGATGGAATGACATGTCATTCTATCATATGATCTGCTCACACTTCGTGAATGAAAAATTCAACTTAATTTCTTTATGAGATGAAGTGGAAATTGTCCAAGGAACGACCAACGGTTAGATTGTACCAAAATCAAGAACATATTTCTTCTAATTCCAATTTTTTCAACTATAGGGAAATGATCTTGAATAAAAAAACATTTTCCTACTGTCCTTATATCCGATTAATCAGATGGTACCTTAGATCATCACAAATTTACAGCTTTGTGATTGTTGGATTTTTCATAGCCATGTTTTCTACCACTCTCCATCAGATTTTGATGTTTAGATTTCTCTTCTATATCTATATTTTCACCTATATTCTCCTATATGGAAACCTAATGATGAGTTAATTTGGGTAAACATTAAGTTTCATACTATAGTTTTCAAAATTAAGTTTTATTATTCCTTTTTATGATGTGGGTTCCTATGAATAGTAAACAATTTATAACCCCGGTGAATTTCGAGGGCGAAATTCATTTTAATGGGGGTAGAATGTAACAACCCGAGATTTTATAAGATATATTCATTTTAATCTCTTTAATATATTCTACTGTACGCTACACCAAGATTATCTTACACTATACACGACACTGTATTAGCCTGCAGTATATGCAACACTAAACTTGGATCGTGTTACACACAATTTCACGTTTGTTTGATAATAGTTATTCTACGCAACATTGATTATATATATATTCAATGTATTAATTAAATATTGTTTTATTTTGTTATACGCAACAAAAAAGGAGTCGTGCACTAAACACAACCTTGACTTGGCTTACATTACATGCAATCATGACCTTCCTCGATAGCGTGTGTTGTACGCAATATCTGGTTTCACTAAACAATGATATATTGTTATTATATTATTATGGACTAGCTGTTATGAATAGTATTAACTAAATTTTGAATTTTATAACATTATTATTCATCTTACACATTTTCTAGAACATGTTAAGAGAAAAAAATAATTTTTTTGGGTAAAATAAGTATTTTTCAAAAAATGCAGTTTTGCCGCCTTTTGATGGTGCACCCACATTAAATCAAGTTTTGACACGTTTATAAGTTCAATTTGACAAAAACAAATTCTTATTTGGAATCAGGATATAAAAATTTACTTTGGATAAATTTTTGATACTTTTCTGATAACTTTCATGTTTTGATGAATAGTAAAAATACGCAAATTTTTTATTAAAAACAACTTTTTTCATTGAGATAATTTATATGGTTAAATTATAATATTTAATGTTATTAAAGAATAAATAGAATATATTTTTACCATTTAATATAATTTATGTCATTATCATTGATTTTACATTGAATTCGAAGGTTAAATCAATTTAATCTTTTGCAATGTTTTTAACAAAAACATATTTTCTTTCAACAACGGGATTAATTTTAATTTAATTTCTGTAACTTCTGTGTATTTAATTCGGTAAAATGGATTCCATATTTGGAATTATTGGGTCCAAATTATGTTAGTAAGATACTTTTTATTTTTGGGCATTATGAATAGTAACTACGGTAAATTTTATTTACCATAGTTTAAGGTGAATCGTGTAATTAAGGGTTAAAATAAGATAATAAAATTATCCTAACACCTGCCAAAATTATATTGGATGACTAAAAGATGAACCATATCACTTAAGGGTTGGAATAGATTGATTTTATGGACTTTTTTCCTTGAAAATAATTTATTTATTATTAAAACCAATGAAAGTGACAACATGTCACTCTCTTAAATATTATAAGTATATTAATTTTAATTTAGTGATAAAAATCATGAATCATCAAACATGAATAGTCTCAAGAAATATAATAAAATTATCTACAACATATGAATTTATTTATAATTTTTAGGGATTAAATAATTATCATTAATTGTGACACAATAGTGATGCAGAAATTGTTTATCGAGGGAAAAATTAAGAATATAGTTTTTATTAAACTAATAGTGACCATAAAAGGCACCAAAACCCAGGCCCAAACTTTTTGGTCATGTAAATATAAACCATAATCGTCTAAGGGTCGAATATTTGACCATTTGGAGCCTTATAAAAGCGATTATGACACTTATAATATTTTATTTTAAATGATTTTAAAGTTGTCACCTTCATAATATATCAAAGATAACAATTTACATATTGTTATTTTAACACGATAAATTCGAGTAAAATTATTATTATAAAATCCTTGATATTTATCTTCATCAAAATATTTTATTTTTAATTTTTATGCAACAAATAAGAATATTAAATAATTATACTAAAATGTTGTACTAATTATTTTATTAAGAGATATACCAAATAAATGGTTTTAAAAATATTAAAATAAATATTATATGAACTTTTTAATGTACTTCAATAATTTTCTAGATTACTATGACATGTTAGGAACCTATTTAATATTTTAGTTTGAATATATACTTTGTGTGAAATTAATTTAAATTCAAATAAATAAATAGTGTTAAAATTGAAACTATTGTTATTTTATAAAAATAACATATTATTAAATTTTTAAAAAATCAAAAAAATATTTAAAAATTATAAATTGAAATTTATAGTCGATAATGTAATAAGTTATCTAATTGTGGATAATTCACATCATATAAGTAATTATTTATAAAAATTTAAAATTTAGAATCTTATTACCACAAATAAAATTTAATAGATTAAATAAGGATAAATCAAGTTGAAAATGTTAAAAATAAATTCCCTACATGTCAAAATTTAATTGGATGATGATATTATAACCCTATCTCATCTAATATTCGAATTCAGTCATATTTGGATGTTTTTAAGTGGGGTTGGGATTTAATATAAACTAATATTTCTGATATTTCCAAAGGTGCCTCTCTCCTCCCTTATTAAAGGGAACCTCCTCCCTCTCTTACTCACACTATTTTGAGCCTTTAATCTCGTCCAACCACTGCCCATTTCACTTCCCCACTTCATTATAAACCTTATGGAGGTACTGGTCTTCTCAAAAGACCAACTCTAGTGCCCTAAGAGAATGTTTAAAAGAGGCACTTCGAGAAAGAGGTAACACCTTCTACCGTTTTCTTCAAGTTCCATTCTTTTTCTACTCCTTCTTTTGTTGTTTCATTATGAAGTGATAACATAAGTATCCCTCATATACTGATATATTATTATAAATCTAAAACAACCCCATTTAACCTTCTATCCATCCTAGGGAAAACGAAATCACAGCGCGTGCCTACGTACGTAATATCGTCTCCACGCCGTGGTGTAATCTGTTTTTCCACCAACACCTTACATTGATGGGTATAATTGTGTAAAGAATAACTATATATGGTTATTATAACATCATACTGATTCTGATATATTATACCATCCACTCCAATTATATTCAACAATTATGGGAACGATATCATCGCTCGTGCGTACGTAAGGACTACCGTCTCCATGACGGGGTGAGATTCATTCTCCATGTCAACCATACATGAATGATCATAAAGTTTATATAATGAATAATAATGAAATATATCAAATAATAATGCTACTTGATTTATGTATATATATATATATGTATTCCATCTATTTAGTTTCCTTCAATTCAATAAGGAAACGAAAACATCATTCATGTGTAGGTACAACCTACCATCTCCATGATCGGTGTATTTCATTCCTTTTATCGATCTATAATATATATGTATATGATTAATATATATTATATATAAATCATGTTTTGAATTCTGGAATTATGTAAATCAGGATATAAGTAATAATATCAAGAATGACAAGTCGAAACACATACGATAAATGAAATGATTTTACCCAAAACGCTGCTTTAACATGGAATTTTCAAAAGAACGGGTAATATAAAGTCATAAGTGAAACATATATGATATCATAATAATGAATATGATTATGTAATAAGTCAATGAAATTATTTAAATAATTATACAGGAGGTTCAGTTCCATATGAAGCATAGCGGACCTAAGGTAAGGGATAATTATTCCAATCTCATTCTTATCCGAGATTGTTTATTCGTAAGTATTTACTGGGGTTATGATTATTATCCATGTCCATGGGTTCTCAAAATGTTTTCATAAAATGTTTAATTTTATTCCATGTATGTTTAATGTCCCGACCTGTCCTCGGGGACCGTCCCGTGACTACCCCAAGCCCGCCTTCGATAGGCCAGGGGCTAGTGACTAGCACCAAGGCGTAAATCCCAACAAAAGGGAAGGCATTGCCTTTGAAAAGTAAACAAGAACCACAGAGTAAGAAAGAGGAAAAGTAAACACTAAGTAAAAACTGTACAAGCTGTGATGAATGTAAAAGGGGTCGGAAATACAAGCCCAACTGTAAAGTACAACTGAAATGAAAAACAACAACTGAAAGGAAAAAGCAGCAGCGTCGAGCCGTCCTCTGGAAGTCCCACCTGAAGGGTGGGTACAGATAGCCTCCACTGCTCCTCGGGTCCACCTGACCGCTCCGAGTATGTCCCGCCCAGTGGTCCACCTCCAGGTACCGTCCTACACCGCAAGCCTCCACCACGATCATCGTTGTCCGTCGTCTGCAACCAACACAACGTAGTGCGGGCATAACCCGTGCAGGGGTGAGTATAAGCTACTCAGTAGGGACCCCGAGACCCCCGAAGGTCTCCCGAAATCCAAAAAGGATAATCCACAAAGGAAAGATACAATCACGAAGTAACATCTGACACGGCTTAGGTATATGCCCATACATATACCCAAGTCATCAATTGATGTTCGGCTCCAACGTCCGAGCCCAAGCACAACCCAGTCCACACAGGAAAGCAAAACGTATACCCACACAGGATAGCACAACACAATCCACAGAGGAGAGTAAACAGTAAGTCCATACAAGATAGCTCAACACAATCCACAAAGGAGAGTAAACAGTAAGATTTAGCTCACGCAGGTATACTTCTTCGAATGACGATAAAGATGATCAGATATAGATACCGAATCATCTAAGCTGGGACCCACATAGGATACAAGACCAGTTGTCTTCATTGATTCATCTATACTGGGACCCACATAAGATACAAGACCAGTATTGAATCATCTAAGCTGGGACCCACATAGGATACGAGACCAGCACGGATGGGACCCACATAGGATACAAGACCAGCACAGCTAGGACCCACATAGGATACAAGACCAGCTGTCTTCATTGATAAATCTATACTGGGACCCACATAGGATACAAGACCAGTATTGAATCATCTAAGCTGGGACCCACATAAGATACAAGACTAGTTGTCTTCATTGATTCATCTATACTGGGACCCACATAGAATACAAGACCAGTATTGAATCATCTAAGCTGGGACCCACATAGGATACGAGACCAGCACGGCTGGGACCCACATAGGATACAAGACCAGTATAGCTAGGACCCACATAGGATACAAGACCAGCTGTCTTCATTGATTCATCTATACTGGGACCCACATAGGATATAAGACCAGTATTGAATCATCTAAGCTGGGACCCACATAGGATATAAGACCAGTTGTCTTCATTGATTCATCTATACTGGGACCCACATAGGATACAAGACCAGTATTGAATCATCTAAGCTGGGACCCACATAGGATACGAGACCAGCATGGCTGGGACCCATATAGGATACAAGACTGGAACTCTTCATTGATTCATCTATACTGGGACCCACATAGGATACAAGACCAGTATTGAATCATCTAAGCTGGGACCCACATAGGATACGAGACCAGCACGGCTGGGACCCACATAGGATACAAGACCGGCACTGTTCATCGTCGCAGTCCACTGAGGATTTCTGCACAGTCGTTGTCGTCGAAGTAGCAGTCGCAGCCAGCTCTAGGGTTCCCGCACACAGCAAGCTCGTTCGGGAGGGTCCGCTCCACGAGCCGAGAGGCCGATACATCAACTGTCACAAAGTCCGAAGTTGATGTATCCAAAAGTTCCGTATCGTCAACAGGAACTCAACGTCGCAGACGGCGCGTCAATCGGACGCCCGGTCTGAGTGTTATTGGCTTTTTCGTCCCAGGGGCCAGGTTGGTTTTTAAGGAAAACCAACCCGACCTTACTCCACCTGCATCCAAACCTCGGGCGGAGTGAGCCAAAAGATCCATCTCACTTAGAGGAATTCAACAAAGCTGATGGAACATCAATTGGACGTCCGTAGCTCAAGATATGAGTGTTTCCGCTCCGAGGGCCCGGTTGGTTTCGTGTACGAACCAACCCGGATGAACTCAAAGTATTCCGAAACCTTGAGTGCGATATACCAAAACGGCCGTCTTGATCCAAGGATCGTGTTTCTGTTGACGGCGAGTCGTTTGGAGGCCCGTAACTCATGTTACGTGCATTTGAACGAAAACCGTCCGAAGACGGGGGGTCCGGGCCCGGGCCGACCCCTGCCGACCCCCCCCCCCCCCGGGTCGGCCGAACCGGGTCAACCCGGTCCGACCCGGCCCGGCCGCCTGGCTCGGCCGGCCCGGCTCGGCTCGGCTGAGCGGTGCGGGGGGGGGGGGGGAGCCGCCACCCCCGCGGGGTGTCTCCCTGGACAGCCGAGCGACGCGGGGGGAACCACCACCCCCGCGTGACAACCCCGCGGAACCTGCAGGGTGTCGCTCGGACAATCGGATGCGGCTTCAGCCACGTCCCGCATGCGCCGGACCCGCGCGGCCGCGGGTCTGTGAGCGCCGCCGCTCCCGGCTACCGGCGCCGCCGCGCCGGCGACCTGCGCTGCCGGCGGCTTCCGCGGGCCACCGGAGTCGCTCCGGTGGTCCGATTCTGTTCCCGTCTGCGCCACTGCTCCTCCTGGGACTCGTTCTTCACTGCGGGATCATCAAACTTCTGTTGTGGAATGTTCAGTCGTCGCCCGCCAAATCCGCATAACAACGAAGAACGGAGGAGGGTCGTCGGGCCATGTTTGTTTGGCCCGCACCCTCCGCGTTAGAGATAAACAACGGGAGAAATAATATCAACACATGAATTCAAAAATTTTAAGGGAATCAAAATTGTTCTTATGTCCAGGTTCTTTACTTTTAAAAAGGAACGATCACGGGGAAATGAAAAAGTTCACAACAACCCCTACCTCGTAGTCGTCGCGCGTGAGAATTCTTCACGGAATTGCTCGTCGCGGAAGAAGGGGATCGTCGCGTCGTCGCGGAAGGGCGTCGCGTCTTCGCAGAAACCGGCGTTGAGTCGGCGAACTCAACGGATCAAGAAACAACAAATTTAATTTAATTATAATTAAATCCGTGTTTAGGTAAAAACCACGAAGGAGATTAAAAATAAAATTCTAGACTCTTACCTCAAGAAGTTGATCGAAGATCGGGGCGGGGAAGGACGTCTCAGATGAAGCGTCGTAAAATTCCGAGGGTGACGGCGTTCTTCGTGTTCTTCGCATTCTTCGCGAAGGAGGATGAATGCTCAAGAACTCTGACAAAACCTCTCAACCAGTAATCCTCCAAAAGACTGGTTGGTCTTATTTTATTATTATGCCAACCAACGAAAAAAGGGTAATTAACGACCCATCAATTCGTTGTATTAATTCAACGAAAGAACCAACTCATTTAATTTACGAAATAAACCACCCAATTAAATGGTCTGTTAAGATTTTAAGAAAATGCGTCAATTGACTTTCATAATGACGGGTTTTCGCGGGTGCGTTACTTAGCAGAAAGAAACAGTGGGGCTCGTGCGGGCCCCACCTCACAAATATCCTACAAAGAGGGTAGGATATTTCTGGATAGTACCCTATCCGGTTCAACTCAGTTTAAGCCGCTTTTAAGTGGCTTCAAGTGGCTTCCAAGTGGCTTAAGTGAAATAAAATAACGTTGTCGCAAAATTATTTTATTTCTTAGCTTTAAGCCCAAAAATTAAAAACCACACCCGAGCAAACACAACTCCAGAAAAGGCGTTTCTAAGCGAATACCGGCGCTGCAATTTCATCGGTGCCCTCAGAATTCGATTCCGGGCACCGGTTCAAAAGTTAGAAAAACCCTCTCGTCCGTTCACTGAACGTACCCGAGCCAAACTTCGGAAAATGATTCCGGGCACACCAGGCCTCGGAATCAGGTGCCGTCAGAAACCGCGCTCCTGTAAAATTCCAAAGAAAATTAAGAAAAAAATTTCCTTGAAATTTATGGGTCTTTACATTACTCCCACCACAGGGCTTTATGTCCCCGTAAAGCTTCAACACATACTAGGGAAACAAGGGCGGTACTGAGCACGCATCTGAGCCTCCCGCTCCCATGTGCTCCCTGAAGGTTCTCGTGCTGCCATCTGATGCACACAAGAGGAACCGATCGTCCATGTAGGACCCGCTCCTGTCGATCCTCTATCTCAACCAGGACCTCCATAAAAGTCACCCAATCATCCACGCCTTGCTCCCCATGGTCAACGATGAAGCGTGGAGACGACTTCCCGCCTCGGCCAAATCTCCGAAAACCGCGTCGAGGTGAGACATTCAAGAAGACGTGGTCGCCATCCTCGAACTCTAGTGGCCTCCGTCTCCTGTCAGCATAAGACTTTTGCCGGCTCTGAGCTGTACTCATCCGCTCCTAGATGACCTGGACCTTCTCTGTCGTGGCCTGGAGCATCTCCGGTCCCACAAGAGCTGCTAAGATTTCTTCTTTGCCGATAAGAGAAATATGGTCTCATCCCCTGGATGAACCACTTCCTTTTCCTAATACAGTCAATCCTGACATGGATGATACTAATCCATACCAAGGATGACGTCGTAAGGCCTCGATGCTACTACCAAGAGATCCAACCGTTACTCTCGCCTCCAAGGGTTGAGTCACACTTTCGGCATCAGTGTGTGGTAACTAGGTCTCCTCCAGTAGATGTATCACAAGTGAGGGTCAAGTCAACAGTCAAAACTGGAACCTCTTAGTAACAACACAAAAGAGGACAAGAACGAAAACATCACAAAGGTATGCGTCTTTTATTATTGCAGCTCATAATACAAATACGCTACACAAAAGCAACAAGGAACTAGAAGTACAAAGGACGTATCCACTAGTTCTGATCTTGTCCATCTGCTCCCAAAGCTCCATGATCGAAGGCCTCAGCTACATGAAGTTGAGATCTCGCATGTCCACCAACTCCCTGCGGTCGGGGTGGACCTCCTATTGGTGGTGGTGGCAACACCTCGAAGTGTCTCCCACCATCGGCTACTCGGCCAGCTCCTGTGCCTCGTCCGCCTGCACCCTGCGGACCACCGTGGCCGAAACTCTGTCTGGGAGGTCCCTCTACCGCCTGCTGCTCATTTGTATGACGAGTCAGGCAGTCTCGAGCCATGTGACCTCGCCCACTGCATGTGTATCAATGTTTTCCCCTCGCGTAGCTGGCTCTCCTTTGGGTGCCCCGCACAACTGAATCTTCATCCTGAGACTGCCCATCTGATGGTCTGGCCCGTTTGAACCTCTGTATCACCTGTCTACTGCCGGCTGCAGAAGACCCTGCTACGGGTCGTCCTGCGGATGGTCCTATCACTGGAGCCTGCTCGGTGAGAAAACTCTCCACTAGAAGGGCCCTCTCCAATACCTCTGCATGTGTCGGAATGTTGAGGGAGATCATCGAAGCCCTGATCTCGTGCCTCAGTCCCTGCTCGAAGGTCCGGGCTCGGAAGAACGGGTCCCGTACCATATTTGTGGAGTAGCGCGAGAGATCAGTAAATCTCGCCGAGTACTGGGCCACTGTCAAGCTGCCCTGCCGCAGCTGAAGAAGCTCATGTATGCGTACCGCATGGAGGGTGGCTGGGACGAACTCGGAGCGGAAGATGCTCTCAAATCCCGTCTAGAGGAGTGATGCCTCGTCATGCACCTGGAGCATCAAGCTCCACCATCTGCATGCTACCGCGTGCAGGAGGCTCGCTGCGAGGATCACCATGAGGTCCGCTGGTGTCCTCACTAACAGAAAAACTCTCACTACTACCTCCAGCCAGTCCTCGGCTGCCTGGGGGTCCGTCTCCCCGCGGAATCTGGGAAGTCGCTGGCGTTGCAACTCATGCAGTGCACTGTGGCGACGTGCATCGTCAGCGGATGGTGCTGGAAGCATCGATGGCTCGGCGGGTGAAGGTACCACCGGTGCCTATGCTGACAAGGAGCCCTGCACCGAGGCCTCGTCGCTCGGTGGGCTATCATCATGCTCCACTCTCGGAACCCTAGCTGGCTGCCGTCGTGGGGCCATCCTGGAAAGGAAACAAGTGCGCCACGGTCAGAACAGTATACCTGGTCAGCTGACATAAGTAATCACAAAGAAAACATGAAACACAAATGCAATCAATGTTTTCGTGCATTAAGTCGGAAATCAGAAGTCAGGGTCCTGGTGTACGGATACGTCGGCCACCGCACCAACACTGGACTCCCTGGACTGATAACCACACCCAATACGCTAAACACTATTGCTTCACATAGATGAAAGATCAGAGTCTGTGGTAGAACCGACCACCTCTGATACCAATTTTGCACGACCCGTCCTCGGGGCCCGTGCCGTGACTACCCAAAGCCCGCCTTCCATAGGCCAGGGGCTGGCGACTAGCACCAAGCCATAAATCCCAACAAAAGGGAAGACATTTCCTTTGAAAAGTAAACAATCACCACAGAGTAAGCAAGCGGAAAAGTAAACACTAAGTAAAAACTATACAAGCTGTGCTGAAAGTAAAAGGGGATGGAAATACAAGCCCAACTGTAAAGTACAACTGAAAGGAAAAACAGGAACTGAAAGGAAAAGTCATAGCGTCGAGCCGTCCTCTGGAAGTCCCACCTGAAGGGTGGGTACAGATAGCCTCCACTGCTCCTCGGGTCCACCTGACCGCTCCGAGTACGTCCCGCCCAGTGGTCCACCTCCAGGTACCGTCCTGCTCCGCAAGCCTCCACCACGATCAGCGTTGTCCGTCGTCTGCAACCAACACAACGTAGTGCGGGCATAACCTGTGCAGGGGTTAGTATAAGATACTTAGTAGGGACCCCGAGACCCCCTAAGGTCTCCCAAAATCCACAAAGGATAATCCACAAAGGAAAGATACAATCACAAAGTAACATCTGACACGGCTTAGGTATATGCCCATACATATACCCTAGTCATCAATTCCCGTTCGGCTCCAACGTCCGAGCCCAATCACAACCCAGTCCACACAGGAAAGAAAAACGTATACCCACACAGGATAGCACAACACAATCCACAAAGAAGAGTAAAAAGTAAGTCCACACAGGATAGCCCAACACAATCCACAAAGGAGAGTAAACAGTAAGATTCATCTCACGGAGTTATACTTTTTCGAATGACGATAAAGATGATCAGATATAGATACTGAATCATCTAAGATGGGACCCACATAGGATACAAGACTAGTTGTCTTCATTGATTCATCTATACTGGGACCCACATATGATACAAGACCAGTATTGAATCATCTAAGATGGGACCCACATAGGATACGAGACCAGCACGGCTGGGATCCACATAGGATACAACACCAGCATAGCTAGGACCCACATAGGATACAAGACCAGCTGTCTTCATTGATTCATCTATACTGGGACCCACATAGGATAGGAGACCAGCACGGCTGGGACCCACATAGGATACAAGACCAGCACTCTTCATTGATTCATCTATACTGGGACCCACATAGGATACAAGACCAGTATTGAATCATCTAAGCTGGGACCCACATAGGATACGAGACCAGCACGGCTGGAACCTGCATAGGATACAAGACCAGCACTCTTCATCGTCGCAGTCCACTGAGGATTTCTGCACAGTCGTTGTCGTCGAAGTAGCAGTCGCTGCCCGCTCTAGGGTTCCTGCACACAGCAAGCTCGTTCGGTAGGGTCCGCTCCAAGAGCCGAGAGGCCGATACATCAACTGTCACAAAGTCCGAAGTTGATGTATCCAAAATTCCGTATAGTCAACAGGAACTCAACGTCGCAGACGGGGCGTCAATCGGACGCCCGGTATGAGTGTTATTGGCCTTTTCATCCTAGGGGCCCGGTTGGTTTTTAAGGAAAAACCAACCCGACCATACTCCACCAGCATCCAAACCTCAGGCTGAGTGATCCAAAAGATCCGTCTCACTTAGAGGAATTCAACAAAGATGACGGCACGTCAATCGGACGTCCGTAGCTCAAGATATGAGCGTTTCCGCTCCGAGGGCCCGGTTGGTTTCGTGTACGAACCAACCCGGCCGAACTCAAAGTATTCCCAAACCTTGAGTTCGATATACCGAAACTACCATCTTGATCCAAGGATCGCGTTGCCGCTGACGGCGAGTCGTTTGAAGGCCCGTAGCTCAAGTTATGAGCATTTGAACGAAAACTATCCGAAGACGGGGGGTTCGGGCCCGGGCTGACCCCCCCACCTGGGTCGGCCGAACCGGGTCAACCCGGTCCGGCCCGGCCAGGGCGTGGCCCGGCCGGTCGGACCGGCCTGGCTCGGCCAGCCCGGCTCGGCTCGACCGAGCGGCGCGGGGGGGAGCCGCCACCCACGCATCACACCCCCGCGTCACCCGCAGGGTGTCTCCCTGGACAGCCGAGCGACATGGGGGGGAGCCGCCGCCCCCGCGTGACAACCCCGCGGCACCCGCAGGGTGTTGCTCGGACAACCGGATGCGGCTTCAGCCGCGTCCCGCGCGCGCCGGACCCGCGCGGCCGCGGGTCCGCGAGCGCCACCCGCGGTGCCGGCGGCTTCCGTGGGCCACCAGAGTCGATCCAGTGGTCCGATTTTGTTCCCGTCTACACCACTGCTCCTCCTAGGACTCGTTCTTCACTGCGGGATCATCAAACTTCTGTTACGGCACGTTCTGTCGTCGCCCGCCAAATCCGCATAACAACGAAGAACGGCGGAGGGTCATCGGGCCATGTTCTTTTGGCCCGCACCCTCCGCGTTAGAGATAAACAACGGGAGGAATAATATGAACACATGAATTCAACAATTTTAAGGGAATCAAAATTGTTCTTATGTCCAGGTTCTTTACTTTTAAAAAGGAACTATCACGGGGAAAAGGAAAAGTTCACAAAAACCCCAACCTCGCAGTCATCGCGCGTGAGTGTTCTTCGTGGAATTGCTCATCGCGGAAGAAGGGGATCGTCACGTCGTCGCGGAAGGGCGTCGCGTCATCTCGGAAACCGGCGTTGAGTCGGCGAACTCAACGAACCAAGAAACAACAGATTTAATATAATTATAATTAAATCCGTGTTTGGGTAAAAACCACAAAGGAGATTAAAAAGAAAATCTGAGACTCTTACCTCAAGCAGTTGATCGAAGATCGGGGCGGGGAAGGACGTCTCGGATGAAGTGTCGTCAAATTCTGAGGGTGACGGCATTTTTCGCGTTCTTCACGTTCTTAGCGAAGGAGGATGAAGGCTCAAGAACTCTGAAAAAACCTCTCAACCAGTAATCCTCCAAAAGACTGGTTGGTCTTATTTTATTATTATGCCAACCAATGAAAAAAGGGCAAGTAACGACCCATCAATTCGTTGTATTAATTCAACGAAAGAAACAGCTCATTAAATTTACGAAATAAACCGCCAAATTAAATGGTCTGTTAAGATTTTAAGAAAACGCGTCAGTTGACTTTCATTATGACGGGTTTTCGCGGGTGAGTTACTTAACGGAAACAAACGGCGGGGCTTGTGCGGGCCCCACCTCACAAATATCCTACCAAGAGGGTAAGATATTTCTGGATAGTACCCTATCTGGTTCAAATCAGTTTAATCCTCTTTTAAGTGGCTTCAAGTGGCTTCCAAGTGGCTTAAGTGAAATAAAATAAAGTTGTCGCAAAATTATTTTATTTCTTAACTTTAAGACCGAAAATTAAAAACCACACCTGAGCAAACGCAACTCTGGAAGAGGCGTTTCTAAGCGAATACCGGCACTGCATTTTCATCGGTGCCCTCAGAATTCGATTCAGGGCACCGGTTCAAAAGTTAGAAAAACCCGCTCATCCGTTCACTGAACGTACCCGAGCCAAACTTCGGAAAATGATTCCGGGCACACCGGGCCCCGGAATCAGGGGCCGTCAGAAACTGCGCTCTTGTAAAGTTCCAAAGAAAATTAAGAAAACAATTTCCTTGAAATTTATAGGTCTTTACATTTAAATTAATTTTTACCCTTTTCTAATTTTACCACATCGTATGGAAGGAATCTTTCTTTTATGAGGTACTTTTTGACTTTTCCGGAAAAAGTACAAGAAGAATGTTTTTTTAACTTATACGGCATGAAAGGATTTTTACGGTTTTATAAAGCCTTATTTTAATGAAGCCTAATCCAAAAGATTTCATGAATATTTTCAAAAAAAATCATTTCTTTTAAAATTGCATGACATTTTGTGAAAAGAAAATGATTTTGATGAAAAAGGATATTTTCCTCAAGAATTCATTTCAAGTGTTTTATCAAAACCATTTTCAACTAAGATGAAATTATTTCATATGTGTATGTTTCAAGTATCATGTCTCTATGATTTACATGGTTTCACTTTCCTTATTATGAAATGATATCCATTTCTTTAATATGGATTATGTGATGATGGGATGATGTTTATGAAACCCATTTTATTCATTGGGTAATTATGAATGATGTATGATTATTTTGTGGCACAAGTAAGAATTATTTCATTATGAGATGGGTGGGACCTATATCTCCTTCCAATGAATTGGGTAAAGATATATATCTCATGAGATAAAAATGGCTGGAATGGTTTGTTAATCTGGTTTAGTGTTACAGGACTGAAATGAGGAGTGAACTTGATTCAGAAAAGGACTTTGTCCACTAAGATGGTCTTGGCAGCAATTCCTTGGCTACTATAGAAATCATAAAATGTGTTGAATGGTTTCCACAAATACATATATTATTCCCAGTATATTTTATCATGGTTGATGTTCCATTAGGATATATGCCTTACATACTTCCACGATTTATGTCTTTGCTCAAGATATTGATGTTTAAATTTCATGTTCATGTTTTTTCTTTCAAATGTTTATGGATTGTTTTATGTTCTCTATATTTTCCCTTAATGAGCATTTGATCTCACCCTTTTTATGTTTTATTTTCCCCAGGAAATAAATAAAGGTTTTAGGTAAGGAAATAAAAAGGGGAAGATCATTATGGGAGTTTTTGAAGATCTTTCAACACGATTAGAAGATTATATTCGATGTTTCCAAAGACACTAAACTATTACGGTCCTTGAGTGTTGGTTCTTATTATATATTAAGTATTCTGAAAAAGTAATGTAGTGTCCATGTACATCATGTTTCGGGCTCTACACTCCTGAATTTAAACAAAACATAAACGATAGCATTTAAGTAAAACCGAAAACATTTCTCTCGATCTCTAGCCTTGATAGTGTTGCCATCTCTGTTGCGTGCAACTATCCGTGTCCCACTCCTTTGCCTCTCTACTGATGTCCAAGTGCCATAGTTGTTTGGTATACAAGGAATGCCTAAGCCCAAGTAGCAAGGAAATTTTCTCAAGAATTCATTTTATCATTTTATTTTGATTTCTTTCCCAGAACACCCAAATCAAGTAAAACACAAATAATGATGATGCATGTACCTTTATTAGGGTCTCTACCCTGCAATCAATGTAGTCATACATGGTCATTCGGTAAGCTCAGAGTCCTTGAATTGGATCACAGGGGGCCCTAAAATCCTATGTTCTAGCCGGTCTTCCCTGGCCTATGTCATGCACCATGATCATCCAACACTCTTTCCCTACCATCCCATGCAATACAAAATGTGCCTAACTCCAGAGTCCGTCTTATCTATCAACCATCAGCCTCTAATACCATTATGTCACGACCCCCATCCCACCAAAGATGCCCCTCCTGAGCTGTAAATGGTGAAAGGGAGATAATTAACCCCGAGTCCCGCCTCCAGTTGGCCCCAGAGTGGCGACTAACACCAAGGGTATGAGTTTTCACAAATATTGGAGGTATTACCCTTTTATTATTTAAGATCGGGAAATGGGATGAATCAAACACCAAAAGAAAAAGGAACAAGTAAATGAAAATAAACCAAAACCAAAACCATATGCATGTTTTATATAATATTGAAACAAAATTAAAAGTACAGGAAAAGCTCTAAAGTACGATAAAAAAAATAAATCAAAAACTATAACCAGCAAAACTCCAACACCCAACTAGCAGGGTCCCGCACGGTCCCTAAAGTCCTCCTAAAAACCTGAAAGTAAACGTAGGGTGAAAATACAAGTATACTCAATAGGGAAACCTAAAGCTCTTGTGCAGAGGTGGGGAGACATCCTAATGCCTCGTGAGAAAACAGATGAAACCAAAGACTAGCTAGGAATCTATCCTCCCATTCTTACAAGCCACACTCAGCAAATATCGCAAGTCAATAGAGTAGTATAGTAATATTATCAAAGCATGTGTACCCCGCACCACCTTCCCACTAAATACTACTCAAGAACTCACGCCTAATGCTCGGATGCTTCCACCTATTCATGAGCTAGTGCCGAAACCTAGCCATACAAATCTCATAGTATACCGCCGTCACTCAATCCTCATCCATCATAATATCCGGCTGACACTCAATCCTCGTCCATAACCACATATCATCTTGAAGACACCTTGGAAACACATCACATATCATCCTGAAGACACCTAGGAACATATCACATCCTCATCCCGAATAATCTTGGGAAACATTTTTCGTAACCTGCCCGAAGGATCTTGGGCTATAGAACCTGGAAGAGGGAGCAGAGGGAAGAACAATAACCAGCCATCCTTTAGATGTTGGAGAATCTCACCCCCCATTCCACAGGTGTTCTCCACGTAGTTATTAACATGGGTGGGGTGCGTAAAGAAACATAAAACAAATATATTTATATTATTATATCAACCACTCAGCCCATCCTAAGGCTTATACACAAAAGATCTGTGCACATGCCTCGTCACTGCTACCTCAAAAGTATGCACACAATAAACAGCCCTAAACCCCATTAAGCTTTTCATGTTTCAACAGTTTTAGTTTATCAGTTCCTTAACTACTGAGAAACTAACAACAACCAAACCAGATCAATCGTTCGTAAAACATATCCCTGCCAACCACAAATAAAGTTAGGGAAAACACAAGCAACAAAATACCATTTTCTTTTATCAGCCAATCAATTCCATTTATTTTCCGTATATAGTCGACAACCATGCCCCACAATTCATTAGTTAACTCTTCCACTTTTATTCATATGCAAAACCCATCCCTGTAGCCCAATTTCCAACCACCATAACCACAAACACATCAGAAACATTACTCGTACCACATCATCACCCCTTTGGTACCATTTCCTGTAGCTCTACTCCCCATCACAACCATATCATACACACCAACCCACAAGCAAGACAATCGTAGCCCCGCTACTCACCCGTTACACAACAACCCACGAAACAACCCTTCACATAATTAAACCCCAACTAGAACCCACAAATTCATTCTTTCATTTAGTTTAACATGGGTGATCATACAAGGGTTCCATGTATTCATTTAATCAGCCAACTTTACATGATTAACTAATTTACACATTCTATGAAATTCCATCCGCAAAACAATCTAGAAAAACATAGAAACATTTAATTTCCCAACAAAAGTACCAAAACAACTGTGATTTTCAGTAGTCATAAGCCTATTCAATTCACAACATAATCGAAGTATAAGAATTGATGGAAATAAAACAACAATATCAAAAAAATTTCCCCAAACCCGTTCATTAACAGGCTATTATCTTTATTTATTGGTTAAACCATATCTCACAAATACAAGAGGATACCCACCCCGCATGATGCACAAAAGAGAGAGAGAGACTAAGGTATGATCCCCACCTAAACAGGTTTTGATGTTCTTCTGCGAGAACAACCACCACGAGGATTTCGATCACTCCTCCTGACGACTATGTCCTCCTGTGGACACAACGGCACAACCGCACTAACAACCAAGAGAGACTCTATTATGTTTTAAATTGACACTTTTCATAGCATGGAATGGTGGAATAGAAAGAGGAGATCAAGGAAGGATTAAGAACAGGGTAGAATGTACCATTAAGATGGCGTTCATCAAAGAGCGTCGTTCCTGTCAAATATCAACAATATCCTAAGTAGAAAACTATGAAGGAGACGTTGAAGAATAGGGAATGGAACGAGGTGCACGATGTTCTCCTCGTCAACACGATCTCGCAGCCACCGATAGATCGATGATCGGAGTTGGGATGAAGAAGATAGGAGGAAGGCTTCTGGGTCATCTGGGAGCGTCGTCGTGCGGAGAAGAAGAAGGGTCTGTAAATAACATGTGACTCTATCTTATATAATCAATGAAAAGGTAAAATGGTATGCATCGTGTATTAATGAATACATGAGATGACCATAAAATTGTTACGCTGTTTGACTAGTCCACACATGACACGTCACGCGGTTTCCATGTGTTTATTGATAATAATAACTTCAATTAATAATACATGTTTTATTTAACTAAAACATGAGTCATAAAAAGGTATTCATGATTGGTCTTAAAATGAAAATCATAATTTCAGGGTTTCAACGTCACAAATGGTTCGCCAATCCGATACTGTATGAGGGAGATACGTTGGATACAAGACCCCATAATAATAATGATATTATTGTTATTGGGTGTCTCATGGAACCAAGCCACAAACCATAATTTAATATCCAACATTAGATTTTAATCGACCGTATTAATTACAGGATCACATCGCCACTGACGAGAACCCAATCGGACGTCGCACGCGGGAGTTATGGCGGGTCAAAGATTTAATAATAATATTAAATCTATTATTTTTGAGCGATTCGGGCACCAAATCCAAAAACCCAAAATAGACATCCAATATTGGACTTGAAATGTCCGTCCTGAAATCTGGGTCGCACTGCCACAAACGGTTCATGAAAACGATGTCGCACGAATATGTTACGGTCGAAAAAGTGTTTTATCAACAAAAACAATAACATGATTATTATATTATTATTTTTAATTGATTTATTTCAAATACCCAAAGCCACGCACCACCCACTCTCCATTTTTGTGTGCCTCACTCACTTTCACGGTCATTGATTTCCATTTCTTTTCTTTTATAACTTCCCCATTTAATTCTCACACTCACTCTCCAATCTCTTTCCAATCTTTCATAATCCCCTCACTCCACCAAAATTGGCACCTCCCCTTCTTTTAATCCATGTGTCACACCCCAACCTTCATTTTAAACCTTTATCATTATTATTTTTTAACACATTTATCATAAATAATAACATCTCTCATCTATCCCCATATCTCAAATCTCATTGCATTGAATTCAAAATTTAAATCTCATCAAATATTTATTAACGGATCTTTCAAAATTTAAGCAAACATTTTAATTATAATTAGTCAGTATAATAATAATAACAAATACCCAATTAAAATTTATTAACTCGTCACCAATTATTATTATTAATTATTATTATTATTGACGTTTTTCGTGTTGACCATGTCCGAACACCATTAGGTCAACTCCGAGCATCCTCCCATTATACACATAATTTATTGTTTATTAAAATTTAAATAAATCAAAAAGAAACAATGCACCTCCCCTCATTGAATTAAATACTTTCAAATTTATTTATTTTATTTTACAATTCATAAATTAAAACCATTTAATCTAATTAACACCAAATATTTTCACACCACCATTATCAATTATTATTATCAAAAATTATTATTATATCACGCGTCTTGTTTTACAACATCAATTTTTTACAAGGTAATGAACCAGAGAGGTCTGGGCCTTACATGGAGGCTATCGTCAGAGTCTTCAGTTTGGTAGGGACACCAGCAGACCTTATGGGGATCCTTGACACAAGTATACTGCACGCAACAAAAGGTAGATGGTGGAGCCTGATGCTATAGGTGCATGATGAGGCATCGCTACTTTGGACGGACTTCGAGAGACTCTTCCGCTCGGAGTTTGTTCTGTCCACCCTCCGTGCAGTGCGCATCTAGGAGTTACCACATCTGTGGAAGGTCAGCATGAATGTAGCCTAGTATTCAGTGAGGTTTACTGACCTATCGCGCTAATCCACAGACATGGTACGAGACCCATTCTTTCGGGCCCAGACCTTCGAGCAGGGACTGAGGCATGATATCAGGGCTTTGATGGTCTCCCTCAGCATTCCAACAGAGGAAGGAGTACTGGAGAGATCCCTTCTTGTGGAGAGATTTCTTGCTGAGCCGACGCCTGCAATGAGACCCACCACAGGGAGACACGTAGCCAAGTTTTCTGTAGATGGCAGTAGATAGTTGACATAGAGGTCCAAGAAGACCGGACCATCAGGTCGGTGAACACAGGATACTGGTTTGGATGTGTGGGGTACACGATGCAGAGCCATCCATATGAGGGGAAATTAGTGCTATGTGTGCGCCAGGCAGGGCCACATGGCTCGTCACTTCCCGACCCGCCATGCAGATGAGCAGCAGACAGTAGAGGGACCTCCCAGGTAGAGGCAGAGGTTCGACCATGGTGGTCCACAGGGAGCATGTAGACAAGGAAGAGAAGCTGGACGAGCAGTGGGTGGTGGACGACGCTTTGAGGCTCTACCACCATCACCACCAACAAGAGGACCACCCCGACCATAGGGAGCTGGCAGATAGGGGCAGGCTCATCTCCAGGCAGTCGAGGCCTACGACCACGATGCACCTGAGATGATTTGAGGTACTATCTATGTCTAATCCACCCTTGATGTTGTTCATATAGACACAGGAGTGAGTCATTCTTTTATTGTCGCTTCCCTTGTATGGATCTTGGAGATTCTGATGGAGTCATTGGCTCGATCCTTATGGCTAGAGACTCCTATGGGAACAGACTCGACGATTATGCACTGGTTCTGGTAGTGTGAGCTTACTCTAGGAGGCGAGAGCTTCGGCTGTGATCTTCTTGTAGCAGTCCCAAGGCCTTATGACGTCATATTGGGTATGGATTTGTTATCAATGGTCCATGCACAGAATGACTGTATTATGTTCAAAGTGTGGTGTTTCCACACAGATGGGAGCAGGTTCACCTTCGCCGGCAAGAAGGGAGCCTTTGAAGCACAGGATGGACTTTTGAAGAGGATAGGGTAGCCGATCACACATAATTTGGCTAGTTTCATCCTAGGAGAGGTTGATGTGCAGAGTCTGAGTTTTCTGGTTGTGGTGGATCCTACGTAGATCGAGGCATAACTTGGTTGAGATCCACCCAGGAGCGTGACAGAGGTTTGGAGTTTTCTGGGGATGGATGGGTACTATCTGAGATTTGTGCCAGAATACTCTAGAGTTGCAGCACCACTTTCTACTTTGATGAAGAAGGGGAAACTATTCGTGTGTTCAGATAGATGATAGCAGATCTTCTAGGAGCTGAGACAGAGATTGACCAGTGCATCCATCTTGAGGCTACCCGAGGAGGGTGTTGGGTACGTGGTTTACTGCGACGCATCAGGGACCAGACTCATGTGTTTCCTGATGCAGGAGCGAGCAGTGATTTCCTATGGTTCATGACAATTGAGGCAACACAAGTATGACTATGTTACCCCTGACATGGAGTTAGAAGAAGTGGTCTTCGCCTTGAAGATGTGGCAGCACTATCTGACCGGCGAGCGCTTTACAGTCTACTCTGACCACCATAGTCTCAGGTACAATTTCTCGTAGAAGGACCTGAACATGAGACAACATATATGGCTCAAGTTCCTCAAATACTATGACTTTGAGATAGTATATACTCCAGTAAAGGGGAACGTAGTAGCCAATTCTCTCAGTAGAAGATCGGGCATTCAACTACTTGGAGAGGCGATGGTGCAGTTAGCCATTTTGTAGATATCCTTTGTGGATAGAGATAGGGAAGCTTTTCTACAATCCATCACATTTACTCCTCTACTACTTCAGTGGTTCAGAGAGGCACAACGTGGGGATGTTGACTGTGAGACACGACGGGCTCAGATTTCCACAGGGCAGGTGCCTGATGGATTTTCTGAAGGAGGAGAGCACATCATTCTATAAAGGGGACATACCATGGTACCAGTTGCACTGAAGGAGGATGTGTTGAGGGATTTTCACACTTCCCCTCTAGCAGTACATCGTGGAGTGGAAAATATGTACCAGGAATTTAGTTGAAAAAACTGGTGGCCGGGTATGAAGAAGGTTGTATCAGAGATCGTTTCACGATGCCTCACCTACCAGCAAGTGAAGGCAGAGCACCAGGAACCAGAAATCTTGGAACATCCCTTAGAGGTTCCGTAGTGGAAGTGTGATGGGATATCCATGGATTTAGTGACGGTGCTTCCATGTACATCCAAGTGACATGACTCTATCTGGGTGATCGTCGACCAACTCATCGAGTCATCCCACTTCCTTCTGATCAAGGATCAGGGCTCAGTAGAGAGCTTAGGATTCCTCTAGGTTCAAAATATCGTATGACTTCATGGTGTTCCATCATCTATCGTCTCTGATCGAGACACTCGCTTTACTTCTCGCCTTTGGAAGGGGTTGCAGGAGGCATTTGGGATGCAGCTACACCTGAGCACTGCCTTTTATCCTCAGACGAATGGCCAGACAGAGAGGAACCTGAAGACTCTCGAGTTAATTCTATGTGCATGTTTCCTTGACTTTGGTCACTGTTGGGAGGATCACCTACCCTTGATGGAGTTTGCGTACAACAACAACTACCACTCCAACATCTGGATGGAACCATACGAGGAACTATACGACTGAACTTTCAGATCAACTCTGTGTAGGACTGACCCTAGGGAGTCAGCACTTGTAGGACCAGAGATAGTCCAGGTAACAATGGAGAAGGTTCAGATCATCAAGGAGAGGATGAGGACTGCCCAAAGAAGACAAAAGTTCTATGTTGATAGGAGATAAAGACCACTGGAGTTCGGGGACAACGACCACATTTTCTTACGGGTCTCACCTCAACGTGGATTACAGAGATTTGTCTGGGGTGACAAGTTATCTCTCTACTTCATCGTACCATTCCAGGTCTTCATCAGGGTAGGCGAGGTGGCTTACTTCTTGACCATTCCACCTCAGTTGCACCAGGTGCACGACGTATTCCACGTATCTCATCTGAGGGGATACATGCACGACCCATCACACATCATTGATCACGGGGAGCTGCACATCGATGACGGGGAGACATTCATGGAGGTTCTAGTGAAGATCGAGGATCGACAGGAGCGGGTCCTATGTGGATGTTCGATTCATCTGGTGCGCATTCGTTGGCAGCACAGGAACCTCCAGGAGAAAACATGGGAGTGGGAGGCTCAGATGCATGCTCAGTACCCACATTTTCTTCCCTAGTTAATGTTATAGAATTACGGGGACATAAAACCATGAGGTGTGAGTAATGTAAAGACTCGGAAATTTCAAGGAATATTTTTTCTTAAATACTTTGGAATTTTATGATTTTGTGGCTCTTGACGGCTTTTGATTTCGAGGCCCGGTGAACATGGAATCAATTTACGAAGTTTAGCTCAGGTAAGTTCAGTGAACGAATGAGCGAGTTTTTTTATCTTTTAAGACGGTGTTCGGAATTGAAATCTGAGGGCACCGATGAACTCGTAGCACCGGTAATTGCTTAAGTGGACCTTTACCATAGCTGCGTTTTAAGAGGGTTGAGAATTAATATTTGGGGAATTAGATTAAAATAAATAAAATTGGTATAACACAATTTTATTTTAAGGATGGTGGTTATTTTCCTCCAAAGGGGAGTTAGAGGTGGGGCCCACACCCACACAAACTCCCATGAGAATATATTTTTGGGGTGGGGGCCACACGTGACCTAAACCCATGAACTTCTCATAGCTCTCATAAACCCCCATTAAACTCCCTTGTTTAATGTTTAAAACTCTCCCAATTTTATGAAATCTCTTCACCTCCTCTCCACCACTTTATTAATTGCCAACACATTTATTTAATGAATTCAACCTCTTCAAATAATCAATTATGTGGTTTGAATTTTGAATTTTAAATTGAATGTGTTAATAAAAAATAGGATTAGCCTATTATTTTATTTTTGGGGGAAATCGTTGTGTTAAAGAGAATTGGGAGAGCTCTTGATTTTTTGAAGAACACTGACCCTCTGATGAAGAACGACGTATTCTTCGATGAAGGACACCTGTTCCATAAAGAACGATGAAGCGGTTTTATTTCTATTCTCCTCAACAAGTGAGGAGATGTCGCTTCATCCTCAGATGCACTCTGACTTTGTCTACGAATCCTCTCTCCGTGACACCGTCTTCTGCGACGTCAATTATCAAGGTAGGAGATTATGTTCAATTTTTAATGGATTAAAATTGTGCCTCGTTTTTCATTGTATAACACTGATTGTCTCAGACTATTGCTATCTCTTAACATGGAGGGCCCGTGCCGAATGAACATGGCCCGACGACCCTCCAATTGATCTTGTTTATTTTTGGAATCGGCGACTAGAGACGGAACACGGAAGAGGCCGGCGGCGCAAGGGACGCTGTTGCACACACATAGAAATCTGCGACCATGTTAGCCATGGCAGAGGAAGCACGACACCATCGCACCATGCCGGGAATGTGGAGCCACCGCCATGGAAGGATACAACGGAGGAAGTCGGTGCTGTCGCGCCGGCTGTGCGGATGAAATCGTGGGCCGCTTCGGCGGAATGACCGGCCGGCCAGTCGGCCGGCCGTGCGGTGGGAAGATATTGTGCTAGGAGGGTGCCATGCCGGATGAGCTGCAACCCGCCCGTGTGGACCGCTTGTGCCAGAAGGACAGACGTATCCAGGCGGCCCGTTAGGGAGGGCAGTACCGCTTGGTGCCGCCGGTTCGGGCATCCGGGGGGCCGCGCCCCCCATCAGACTGCTCGGCCTTCGGGCCGAGCCAGCGGGGCTGCATCCAGCCGGGTCGCGCCCAGCCAGACCATGCCCGGTCGGGCCGGGCCGCACCCCTTCAGGTCGGTCCACACACCTCGGGCCAGGACGTGTATTTCATTGGGCTGGTCCGACACCCCTGCCCGGTCGGACCTATCAAAACTGGGTTAACCCGACCCGCCAACCCACTGGGCTTAACAGGACGGACCCGTTTTAACATAAAGGTGAATATCTTGAAGACCGCACGTTCGAACGATGCGCCGACTGCGGAACTTGGACCATATAAAAGAGGTGGATCTTTTGCGATACTCGATGTGGGTTTTGGACAACTTTGGTGAATGGCCGGGTTTGGAAAGAGCATATTTCCAACCTGACCCCTGGAACGAAAAAGCCAATATCTCTCAGACTAGGCGTCTGATTGACGTGTCGTCTGTCACGTTGAGTTCCTTTTGATGAGAAGGAACTTTAGGATACATCAACTCTGGACTTCGTGACAATTGATGTATCGAACCCCTTTTACTCGAGGAGTGGACCCGCCCGGAATCGAGAACGTTGTGTGTGGGAACCCTAGTGCTGGCTGCGACTGCGACGACATCCGTACTGGGATCCTCCATGGGTTTGACGACGATGACGATTGTACTTGGATCTTACATGTGTTCGGCAGCGAGGACGACTGCACTTGGATCCTACATGGGTTCGACAGCGATGATGACTGTACTTGGATCCTATGTGGGTTCGGCAGCAATGGTTACTGTACTTGGATCCTACATGGGTTCGGCAGTGATGACTTCTGTACTTGGATCTTATGTGAGTTCGGTAGAGGAGATGATTTAGAGGCTACATCTAATCATCTCCACCCCTCTTTGTGAGTAGTATACATGTGTGAGCTGAGTCTTGTCTTTTAATCATTATCATTGATGTGATTGACTTCTTTCATGTGTGGATCGAATTTTTTTGGGCTCGAATGTTGGAGCCGAACTGAGATTGATGACTTAGGTATATGTATGAGCATATACCTACGTAGATTTGGTTGATACTTCGTGTTTGTATTTTTCCTTTGTGGTTTATATTTCGTGGATTCTGGGAGACCATCGGGGGTATCGGGGTCCCTATTGAGTATCCTTATACCCACCCCTACACGGGCAATGCCCACACTACATTGTGTTGGTTGCAGACGACGGACACCACTGATCGTGATTGAGGCTTGTGGAGCTAGACCGTATCCGGAGGTGGACCACCTGGAAGAACGTACACGGAGCGGACGGACGGACCTGAGGTACCGATGAGACTATCTGTACCCACCTTTCAGGTGGGATTCTCGGAGGACGACTCAGTGGTTGTTGCTTTACTTTACAACTATTGTACTTTCTTTCTCATACTATGCTTTCATTTGGGTTTGTATACTGGCCCATTTACATTCCAGCACTTACTTTTGTTCTCAGTTTTACTTAGTAATTATTTCACTTGCGTACTCTATTGTGTTTGTTTACTTTTGTAAAGGCAATGCCTTCCCTTTTACTAGGATTTACACCATTGGTGCTAGTCGCTAACCCCTGGAATATGGAAGGCGGTCTTGGGGTAGTCACATCACGGGCCCTAAGGACGGGTCGTGACACTCCATCTCTATCAAAAACCAGGGCAACCTTAATCGATAAGATGGCCTCCTCAGACTTTACAACCCATGCCATCAAAAGACCCCACTCTCCCCCAATGGAAGCCTTATAGCTCATCACCACATCATCATCAACCCAATCCCCTTCACCTATGATATTACTTCATCCTTTAACTAAAGAGACACCACTAGAGTTGTATCTGATCAATACAGCAAAACTTGCTACATGACAATGTTTCCCACTAGCTGCAAAAATTTTGTTTACTATTTTGTATTTATTATTTATTAATATTTTTTTATTAATTAATATTTAATTTTTATTAATTACTATTTTTTATTTACTAATTATTTTGATATTATATAAATATTTATTTATTATCCATTTATATTGTATTTATTAATTTGTAATTTGTAATTAACATTTATTAAATTTTAATGACTATTGATTGATAATTATTTGGTATGTATCTATTTGTTATGTATTTCTATCAATATTTATATATATAAGTATATTAAATTCAATTTATTGACCAGATGAAGTGCCTGCTGGAGTGGTAAATTCTTTTCCAAATGAGTAAGTGTAATTGGTTTAAATATCAAACAATCTAGAATTTCATTATATGGCATGTGCATGTGCATGGACATTGTCTTGTGCGTGGTGATAGGCCTGAGCATGGTAATAATAAATAAAAAATAAAAAATAAAAAATCAATTTTTATATATATATAAATAAATTAGGATAATAAAAAATTTCATTAATTAATTAAGAAATTATATAAATAAATAGACAAAATATGAAACTAAATAAATATAGGAATAAGAAAACTTCAAAAATAAAAAAAATTAACAATTAAAAAATAAAAAATTAACAAAAAATAAATAAATAAAAAAATATCAAAAATACAAAAATTTTAAAAATTAAACAAATTAAAAAATAATAATGATATGGAGATGGTTTAAACTACCGCTAAATCATTCTAAGATGGTTTGAAATAATCACCGATAAATATTTCCAGACACACGATTTAGCGATGGTTTTCCAAAACAACCACAGAATAATTTAGTCGTGGTTTAAACCAATGATAAATACAAATTTTAGCATAGTGCGCACTGAGAGTATAGAGTTCAATGTTGATACTTTCACGGGGTGGGTCCACTAATATCACCCGCATGGTTATTTCCACTAACATGAACTTCTCTCATAGGTGATTGTGTTCAAGATTAACATGGTGAAGCTCAGCTTGGGCATGGTCATGTGTGACACCCAATGATGTTATCTCAATCACAAGCTCAAAAAATGTCCTTTGTATGGATTGACTCTAATGCTTAAGCAAATCATTTCACCTTTCTTCATTAATTGTCCTTTATCATTTATATTTATGACACAAATTATAATGTTAATATCATTATTAAGAGTATTGTTTTCAATATTCATAATTACCAAAGGTTATATAATCTTTGAATACTAATGGACACATTTTAGTTTACAGTTACATCATTATAAAATATATATTTCTTTTTTGAGTATAAAATAACATAACACACATTTTTAAGAAACATTTATTATTCGACAAGTTTCTGTTACTACATTATAACCCCTTAAGAAATTTTGTCATTAAATTTCAACTCATTTTTTCTATTGAGAAGAGGTGTTTGTACTATTGCGGCATTTTTCCCTCTATTTACCATTTAGACTCTTTATATTTTTTATTCCTCAACATAAATTTAACGAGGTGGGAAGTCATGTTGTGTAGAAAATTATCTCTATGGTCCAAGAACTCCACCGGCTACTACTCATAAGAGAGTTTATGTTCCAGCGGTACTTCTATAGGATTCATTACATGTGAAGGGTCATGTATGTAATTCATCATGATGGATAAGTTGAATAAATAATGAACATGAACTAGATTTAGAAGAAGATTAAGCTGATACACCACTACTCATATGCGATCAAGGATTTCATAGGGGGCCACATACCTATGTATGAGCTTCCCTTCCTTCCCATACCAAATTAATATCTTCAAATGGGATGTTATAAGAAAGAATTTCCCACCAACATCTTTCTACAGGTACTGGTTATGGTTGTTAGTATTTATCTTCTTCCAAATATGAGAATCCTTTATGTGTTGTTGGATGGAATGAAATTTTTTTGACATCTCTGGCATAAGATTATTGTGAAGAAGCATTCTCTCAAAATATTCATCCTAAATAGTAGGTGTTCAACATAAATTTCATAATAAATCATCACTTTATTTATGTAAATCATGTAATTTTATTAAAGAAAGAAATATTCTTGAATATAGATAGACATGGAAGTCATGGTTAGATGGTCCATTATAACCCATAGAAAAATGCTTTCTTTTTATGATCGTGATATACAAGATACAATGAAAATAGTGATATTATCCTATATCAATACTAGTATTTGTAGTGGTTGTAATTACCCTTTAAGAATTTGTGTCATTTCATTTACCTGTTGACTAACTAAGCACCAGGTAGTGTAGTCTGAAATCCCCTTTTTCATGTTATCCCACCAAATAAAGATCACGATGTTCCCTATTCATTTTTTCCTGGATGTATAGAGAAATTATAGTTATGAGATTCATCTGTAATATCATTAATTATTTATATAATATATGGAAGACATAGCCCTTTATGAAATTTCATTACACATTCAAATTAAATATTGAACACGAAAAACATCCCATCTTTCAAAACCTCAAACTTCTTTTTCAATAAAGGATCATCTATTTAAGATAGTCTAATATTATATTATAATGATTGTTGAGAAATAATTTTGGATAGTTTAAATGATGTCCCTTACATTACATATTTTCATTTCCTGTATTACTGGGTCATTGATCAATGGATCTCCTTGATTACTCATCATTTATGAACAAAATGGTATTTCTTACATAAGGCACCATCAACATTGTTTTCTCTTATGAGAAGACAATGAATTGACCAATAGTAGTATTTATGAATTTCAACCCATCTCATTTGTCTCATGTTCAATTAAATTTTCTTGAAAATGTAATTAATACATTGATGGTCTATGTATATATCCCATTTCCCACCCTAAGTATATTTTTCACATATCATTAGAGAAAAAAACCACATCCATGTCATAGTCATATGTAGGAAGATTTATCTAATGTGGATTCAACTATGGATATGTATAACCAATCACCTTATCATATTTAATGAGGATGCACCAAATACCTTTCATATATTCATAGCTAAAAATTATAAATCTTCTCCAATAGATTGTAGAATTGACACATGTGAAAAAACATATATATTCGTCACCTCTTAGAAACATTATTGGAACTCCATAGTCTAGATGATCATAGCCCATTTTGTATTTAACATGGTTAGTGGATTATAAATCCATGAAACTCTTTTGACAATCCCCCTATAATATACCACTAATCCATGGAATGAACAAATCATATCTACTTTTATAGTATGAGGCCACACCTTGATAACTATTTTCATGGTAGGATCAACTGAGATTCCATCATGCATTCAATGTGCTTGAAGAAAGAAACATTTTTTAACCAAAATTCACAATTGAAAAACTATAAAATTTGTCTATCCTAACATAGAGTTTCCATATAAATCTACTATGATATACATTCTCCTTGTGAATATTGGAATATTTCATAATATCATCCAATGCATAAAAATAGCAGGATCATTATTTATGATGAGGGAATTAAAACAAACCCCTGATGCCCATATTTTTATTAGAAGTTAGACTTTTTAATATCTAATTTATTCACCCTGAATTGTTGATAACCATATCAAAGATCAACTAAAGAGAATAATTCATCCCCACATATCAGGTCAAATAAGTCATTAATTCATGGAAGAGGGTATTTTGTCTTCACTATGATCCTATTATTGTATCTATAATCAATTCATAATAGAAATTATTCATCTTTATTATCAAAAAAGTGCATATGTTCTCCCCCAGGAGACACAAATTTTCAGATAAACCCTACTCCAAATGATATTGTAGTTGTTTCTATATATTATATTGCTCTACATTTGCATTCTATATGATGTATTTGATATATGTATGGATCTAGGAATCTGTTCAATATAAAACTCTACCTATCTTTATGGGGGAGGTCAATGTAACTCATCATGAAATACATCAATGTATTCTAATATAATGGGGACATTATCTATTTTTATATTTTCATTTCCTTCATCATCTTCACCTATCATCTCCAAAAAGAATATAATGGATGGTGCTTTTAGACAATGCTCAGGTCAAGATATCTCCACTTGGAAATCAACTATTTGTTTTCTATTCAAGACTATAGATATATAATTTATTTTTAAATTGAGGTAAGTATTATATAATGAGATCTAGTCCATCTCTAGTATAATGTAAAATTATATCTTGGAAATGACTACCATATTAACAATAATATTATGATCGCCAATGTGATTAATAAAGATTATATACTCTATTGATTCATGGATAATCCCTTTAGGAGTATTAAAAATAAATATACATATATCTGTTTAGGGATTGATTCAATATATTTTGAAAACCTGAAGTAAAAAAACTATATGTATTACCCAAAACAAAAAATTTACTTTCTAGAATCGATAGAACAATAAGAGTTCCCACCACTATATTCATAGGAACTTCAACATTATCCAATATTTCTCAAAAATGAATAAACATGCTCGCTTGTCCTATGCTGAGGTTGATGGGGACTCCCCCTACTAACACCAGATTTTCACAAAAAAATGGTGAACGTCCCAATATATCCACAATTTTATAATTAGACTTCAGGTAGTGACTACACCATAATAAATTAGTCATTATTGTTGATATGTTGAGGCTTCGCCTCACTATGATTGTCTTGATCAATATAGCCATATCTTCCACAATTGTAATACATACCAATCTAGAGAAATAATATCCCTAAGTGCTTCTTCCCACATTTGTATAATATAGTAATTTATACTTTATTTGATCATATTCCTTGACAAAGATCCTACCCATGATTGACTACAATGATCAATTATTTTACTTCGATCTGTGGGACCACAAAAGTTATCCCAACTCTATATCAACCTTCATATCACTCCACAAAATCACCTTATAATTTTCATTGTTTTGGCTGGATAAATTTTTCTATAGATGTCATCTTAGTCAACAGATGAATCCATATAGCATCCAACTAGGATCCATGTAAATGCTCTTAGTGTAACAAAAAAGTCTTATTATGGTCATCTAACAAATATCTTATCAATCTCTATCGTACACAACCATGGTGACTTTCTCATAATCAAAAAAGTTATTGTTGAAATGATATATTCTATAGAGGTTATCCATTTTGTAGTAATCAAGTGGTCGTTAGATCCCCTGAATGGAGGTGGTCATTGATTCATAATGGACTCAAAAGAATATTATTCCCTTTGAGGGGAATCAGGACTCTCCTATTAATTCATGTTATTGTACATAACTCATTTCATTTTAATAATTATTCTCATGGTTTTTTCCACTCTGTCAGCCATTATAAGATCATCAGTTCCCAGACCATTTTTCTCACCATTTATGCATTTTTTCCTATTTACAACCATATTATAAATGAACATAACCACAATGAGAAATATGTTCCATTAATTTCCCATATAATTATACTAGAACTTCACAACAACAAAATAATTCTTAAATGTGTTACATTATAAAAACAATTAGATTTTCTCTAAATATTTCTTAATAGAAATTCCGAAGACTGTGATCAACCAAAAAAAACCCCTAGACTGTCAAACCAAGAGTTCAACAAGGTCTGTTTCCAAGAACCAGGTTATGTTGTATCAAGCCTGATGCACATTTTTTGAGTTCTAACCCTTATTAACATTTTTTCAAGAGCTGTATACACATTTCCGTATCCATACATGTATTTTGTTTCACTAAAACGACTTACTTATTATTTCACAAAAATACGAGGAATTTTTTCTATATTTAATCATTTCTATATTGTTGTTCCAAAAAAAATTAATTCCTATTTTCCATAAATAACTAAACTATCCTTTAATACCAACTATGGAATCCCAAATTTAATTCACATAACATTTATTACATTGAACAGAGTATAAATTATTTTAATGTTTAGTTTTTTGAAAAAATGTGCATAAAACGTGAAAACATAAAACATTATTCTATTAAACTTGTATGGATTCGTTAAAGGTTCATCATAAGTAAAGTTACTAAATTTCATAACATGGGGACACACATTAAAGGGAATGGAGAGAATAAGGCTCTGTAAAGGAAATTAAGGAAATCATTTAACATGTGGTCTGGGAGAAATTCAATAAGAACATAAAGAATAGAAATGTGGAATATAAAATAAAAAATGACGTATTTAATAAATAAAATAAAAGGAGTGATAACATGGAAATGCGAAAAAAATATTTTTTACATTCATAATAATATTTAAAAGGCTTGTCAATGAGGGTTCATAAATATTACAGAGTTTATTCACTAAGGTATCATAAAACCTGTCATATCTAATGATTAAAATCTATACCATAGGCATTAGAGAAATATAAGAGAAAAAATTCACATGAATAAATTAATATATTCCATTTATAACATAATAAAAAATTATAAATAACATAGAAAGATTAAATAAAACATGTTTCATATAGAAATCATGGTGTTTTTTAAAATGCACATAAAATCATTATCATTAGGTCATTTTTAAACCCATGGAAGAGGAAAATAGGTTTCAAGTATGTTATTCATAGAATAAAATAGATAAATTTTACATATTGATTAATATCTTGGGAAATAATTGTTTTGGTTATAAAAAACCTTAAATAAGATAATTTCTTGACAAAAAAAGAGATATTCTGAGAAACATATTCAGCAGAATAACATTTATGAAACACGGTATTAGAAAATGATAACAAGAGTTTAGAAAAGGTTATCATATTCATAAAATAATATTAATATAATAATGGTATATAAAAAATGGATAGAGGAAAATATATGTGAAATTTCAAAACAATATGACATAAAAAGGGAACTAGAAAGGAAAAGAGAAGTTGAAATTTCCCTTACAATGAATAGTAACTCATAAAACATGAAGAGTGGGTCCTATAAAGATTTGAGACACCTTGGGAGGAAAATAAAGAAGGTAAAACTACCAAATATTCATTTAAAATGAGTTTTGAGTGAAAATAAATATATAAATGGTTGGTTATTTATTGAAAAAGAGGATGATTTGTTTATACATTTACATGGGCACCTAAATAATGGTAATTACAAAACCATGGGCTTGAACATTGAAATTTACACTTGTGTCACCTATTATGTTATTTTATTCCACATGATTAGACCATAATTTTAATTTAATTTTTACATCATTAATATTTCATTAAACAAACACAAAAACTCAAACTGTATTTCTACTATTCACAGAAAATTAATTTATTATGCAAAATTCACATAAATTCACCCAAAGCTAATTTATATGTGTATATTTCAATTATTATTTTTATATTATCATAATAATTCTCTAAATATGATAAATATAACTTTTTAATATAAAAATAAGAATTTATTAAAAATAAAATCCGATAAAAAACACATAGTAAAATGTATAGTAATTTTTCTAGCACTTGAAAAAAATAATTTTTTTTCATTTATGCTTAAATATTAGTGCATAAATTATTATATATCATTAAAATAAAAAGTATAAATAATTAATTATTTTATTAGAATAATAATTTATTTTTTGAAATATCAATTTAAAACCAACTAAATCAATTTATCAAATTCATTCATAATTTTGTAAATAAAAATTATTCTTGAAAATGAAATGATGGAATAACATTTTTAATTACAAAAATAGACTAGACATTAAGTAACAATGGTATTGACACATAACCTCTAATTACACCCACATAGAACCCTAGAGTATAGTGTAGAATGATGATAGATTCATGGGGCTACTCAGTTGACATTGGTCATGTGCTGATTCACTCAGACTTGAAATTCTCTCGTATGTGAATTCATTCAATATTGACATGTTGGAGCTTCGCTTGGGCATAGTCAAGAGTAAATCCTCGTGACACAACCACCATCCCAAGATCTGAAATTGGCTCATGATGGAATGAATCTACTGGATAAGGCGATTGATTTTATTTTCGGCATTAATTAACCATTATAGTTATTTTTTATAACACTAGTTATAACTTTAATATTTTCATTAAGAGTATTATATCCAACAGTCATATTTACCAATGGGAATGTAATGGTCGAAACTCGATGGTATTTTGTTAATTTATACATAAATCATTATTGAATATATATAATTTTTTGGTGTAAAAAATAATATAACAAACATTTTCAAAAAACATTTATTATTAAACAAGTTCAGGTCATTACAGATTATCTTTTCACTAAAAAATCACTAGTAGTATAAAATTACCAATAATGAAAAAAACATCATGGAATAAGAAATCAAAATTAATAATCTTAAAAGAAAATTGTTGTAATTAAAAGCGTGGTTTGAATGCACAATATCTAATTAGTTCATTGTGATCATTAGTGATAGTTTGTCTATTATAATGGGAAATATGCTCGTTGGAAATTTGGTTGTTAGAAATGTAGTCATTGGATATATATTCATTAGATATGAATATTTCTGATATGTATTGAAATGTTTTGTACAATTATTATACAATTTTAATTACTCTAACACACAATATATAAATGAATGAAACGATGTATAATATTTAAATAATGTTATTATTTATAAGAGTATTATCTGATACATATTATAATTATAATTATTGACATATTTTACAATTAATATATAAAATTAAATGTTATATTTTAATATAAATGGGATAATAAAGTTATCATTTTTGAAAATAAAATATTATTTGTAACATAATTTGGAGATGATTTTTAGTGGAACATTATATTATTCATTGTAATTTATTTAAATTTGATTTTTTTATTTAATATATACAAGAATTATTTTAATAATATTTAATCATAATATGTAGAATAAAATAAATTAACATTAATATAATATTTCTTATTTGGAATGTAAAAATGATAAACTCAGTTTATTTTTTAATGACATAGTTTTCATAAAATTAATTTTTTTTCATTATAGACTCATATAATATAATTATATAAATATTTTAATATATATATTGAATCTAATAAAACACTTTATATAATTTATAATTAATATATATATATATATATATTTAATATGGTTTTTTAATTTAAAAACCAGATACCATTTTTTAGATTAGTTGGGATTAAATAAATAATAATTTTCAATTAATTATTTATATCACTCAGATACAATTTTATTTCAAAATTAAATTTACCTAATTAAAAAATTAATTTATTTTATTTTTAAAATTTAAAAAAAAAATTACTGAAAATTTCTTATTAATTTATTTGAAAAAAAAAATTTCTTTAAAAATTTCATTTTTTATATAAATTATTTCTCCAAAATTATATGTTACATGTTAAATAGAAATTTTCTTGTAATTAGAAATTGAATTATTTTAAAAATATTCATATTTTTTCTTTATAATGTTTAAATTTTGTATATCTGTTTATTAATATGTTTTCTTAATTATAATCATATAATTTTATCAATTTTATTAATACTAAAATGGGTAACATAATGTTTTTTGAATTTCTATAATTAAACTTCAAAAATATAAAATATAAAAGATATATGTTAGGTATTAAACTCATTACCTATTTTCTCATAAATATATAATTACCTAACACATATTACTGTAATATTATTCTATCATTAGCATTCACATAACATTATTTTCTATGAAAATGTCATTCCGTTTGAACTATAAAAACAAATCACTTCTACCATACTCACACTTTGCATCCCATTAAAAATTAACATAACTCAGTACACATATTACATCCCCTTGATCATTCATAAAAAAATTTCATGCTCTAATAAAATGAATGATTCCCATGTCCTCCATTTATATGAATCCCTTAAAGAAAATATTGAAACTCTTAATGTTAGTATTATCCACTACCGAACATTTTTATTTGTATATTTCTCATCAAAAACTATTTGAAATATACTAAAATAATAAAAAATTAAAATTTGGGTGTTGAAATTTTATTATCTGGATAAAAAAATATTATCTATTCCTCTCCAATATATTGGAAAATAAAAATGACACTCTTGTTATGTGTATAAAACCTTCTCATTGAAACACATAATTTGATTTTAATAAAATCATTACATAAATGGAACAGATAATTAATTTATTGAATGAAAATGATATTTAGTTTATAAAAATATTTTATAATTTTAAATAAGGTATTGTATTAGTAATATAATCATTCATTAATATACAACTTTTGGTTTATTAAAAATTATTGAAATAATGAAGTCATATATATAATCATTACCGTTATAAACTGGAAATACAATTAAATTAACTAATAACATTAAAAATAATTATACAACTAAAATTAAATAAAATTAAATAATATATGATTTAGGGACATGATATAAATTAATTCGGATAAACATATATATTATAAAGTATATGAGAAAAAATCAAAATAAATTACATCATAAAATGATAATAAACTATAAAATGATAATAAATATATAATAAAAATTCCTTGATAAAAAAGTATAAAGATAACATAAATTTATTATTTCTTAAAATAGGGTATCATCTGGGTTATTTTAGTAACACACGTATTTATATATCTTTTAGTGAATTCGAGAGTAATGGTAAGGGTCTGTGTTAACTAAATTTCCCTTCATTGATTTACGATTATTCTTATTAAAATATATTCATAAAATTTTGGTACATTATACCTCATTATTATATTATAATTTAATACCTCATATATTATGTTATTTTACATTTCATTATAATATCAGACATTTCAATGATTCCAATGTAACCAAATTCTTACAGGTTTTTTATTTCAAATATACTTTAATTGAGTAATAATGTTGCAACAAGAAATTTTTTCATATATGTATGAATTATTCCACTATAAGAATTTTTATATGTTTAATTTAACTCACTCTATAGAAAAAATTTAATTCCCAGTTGAATTCTTATTTATCAATTAAATTCTTACCCACAAATATCCAATTATTATAAGAATAATTACCATCATCTTCAAAAAGATCACTCTCTTCAATTTCCAAAATCATACATTACAAAAATGAACTCTATATATTATTTTAAAATAAATGTAGGTAGATAGTTTTTTAACTTTACATTCATATTTTTCATTTTTCATTTTTTTTAATTTATTACAATTTTTTATGTTTTCTATCTGAAAAATGATACATTGAAGCATTTCAATTTCACATATTTTCTGGAATATATCATTTCCATTCCACTATAATTTCATCAAATAAAGCATTATCTATTTTGAATTATAAGTTATTTGGATTTAATTTAATGTATTTAATTAAAAATAGTTTATTAATAAATTAGTGAAATTAATATTTTAATTTGGTTCAAGACATCATCACTATACAAAAATGTCACAATTGTTTTTATAAATAATTTTTCTCTTAAGGATTCACATCCTTGATTAGATTTACCACTATAAGATACACTCTCTATGTAATTATGTTTCATAAATGTTTATTTAAATACCATAATGATATACTCCTTATGGTTAATTACCATTTATTACCAAATGATCTAAATTATAGTAACATGTTATGTGATACCACATGGAAATGTTATGAAAATAATATTCATTCAAAGTGTTCTTCATTATATATCATTTGATTTTTTTATGTTGTAATATTATGTATACATTATCATTATGTTAAAACTGTAGTCATATATCTCACTCTATTTCAGCATTTATAGTTTTTTATCTAATGAGTTAATGATTTTATGTGTGGACCAATTTTCATTTGGGAATATTCACACTTATATGTGATGAATTAATTGCATGTTTTAATGTTAAAAATTAAATCCAAGAACCTATCTGAATATAGATACATTAAATATTCAACCCATTTGATTAATTTTATTTCCACTACTTAATTATTATACATATTATTATTTATAAATATTTTAAATATTTTTATTTCACATAATTTTGTAAGAATTGTTTTTCTATACGCTTTTGTTAGGATCCATGACTCATTCATGATGTTTATAATTTTCAGCACATATTCAATGATATAGAAGGGTCACTTGAGAATTAGTTTCCTTCCATTATATGGAAAATAATATTTTATGATGTTTTATTAAGTACATAATTCTATTATTTTTCATGTTATTTCATATGATTGGGATTTTACTAATTTATTTGGATACTACCATTAATTGAGAATAGTTTGACCAGATTTATTTTTTATTTTTTAAATTACATAGAGAATAAAATGTAAAATTATCTATTGATGAATTATTCAGAGATGTTGGGTGGTATTCTAAGAAAATTATGCGAGAAAAAAATATTTTTATGTACCTAATATCCAAACAACAAATACCATATGTCATTGGGGTTGTGTTATTATTTATGATAGTGAATTATTAAATTTCCAAAAAATGTGAATTACATGAAAACTTATCTAAAATTATATCACATGGTTTGAAATATGTTATGTAATGTACATATTTCTAGCGTCGAGAAAAGGATTGTGGGTTAGGGGAATATAATTTGGTACTTATTCATGGTTAGATATTATTTTGGATTAAGATGAAAAAACATTTATGAAATCTCTCAGATAAGTATTAATGTAATAAATATCTTGATATTTTTATAAATTAGATTATGTGTTGATTACATGAAATGACATCCCTGTCTAAATGTGAAAATGATGATACTTGATTTGGAGACGATTCCGCAAGGTTTAATAACACTGGAAAAGGATGGTTTATTATTAACTCTACTTTCCCTTGGTGCACATCTAGTGAACCATGCATCACCCATGGTTACACAACCCAATGTAATATTCATTGGTTATTCAAATACTCTTTTTAATCATTTAAAGTTGTAAAAGGGAATATTTTATGTAAGATATTATTATTACTGTAATTGAATATAATATAAATGTTACCATGAAAAATCATGATAAGATATAATAGATTCATAAGAAAAAATAGAGGATTAATTTGTGAGATATAAGTAATATTTGTATATTTTTCCTTTTAAGAAATTAATAATTAAATCATTCTCATCAACACATCTTTATTCATGAATATTTCAGGCTCATGGGAACCTAGATTATAATTTGTGTCATGTATAATAAAGAAATTTTATGAATAAAAAATCAAATTCTATATGAGAATAATTGAAAATTAATTTTTTATTCATTACTAGTAATATCATTATGGATTTAAAATTTCAGCCATGTAGAATTTCAAAAACAATTATCAGGAAATTTATTTCCAATGATTTTACAAATATAATGACTTCAAAATAAGGAATATCAAACTTCCTCATGTAAATAATATGGGGGTACAAACAATGTGTTGTGACTCAATAGAAATGGATAATTTATTATTTATGGTAATTGATATCATCATGAATCCAAGTACCATTGAACAATGGTGTGGTCAGCTCACAAAATGGGTGGTATTTTATTCATATTAAGGTACAAATAATAACTAATTATTATAAATTAAATGGATTTGTAAATTAAGAAAATAAATTCCCTAGCCTATGGTGAAATGACGATAAATGAAAATAGAATCCTAATAGTATAGAATTAGATATAAGATCGTATAAAAAATACCACTAAATAGTGCCATGATAATTAAGGTACTAATATCCTCCACACCAAATTAGTGAATATCACATTTTTTCTTGTTTTTTCTACCCCATTATTCCATGTCGCGGTGCTGGAAGGCATACCTGCTCCTCAGAAATATAATTTAATTTCAATAATTTTTCAATAGAGTCTGGATGGACTTCCTCATCCAGCAAAAACCCCTCCTGTAGTCCAGTTCGAGTCGGCTCTGCCTCAATATTGTTATCAACCTGGCCCATCTCATATAGAGGAGAACCTACCAAAAAAATCTGACTATTACCAAAGCACACTGCCTCTGGCCCTGAGTCCTCTAAACATGAAACCTATTCCTCTTCAGCTCCAGGGGCCTGCATCCGAATCTGGACACCCAGGTCCTATTTCGGGCGGCCAAAAACATCCACCATCTTTGGGTTAGCAGCCAACTGCCCATGAGGAATAAAATTTTTGGCTAAATCAAATTCCAGATGGTTCTCTAATGTTGGAGGGATCCCCAGCGTCATGACATCATGAGGTTCCTCCCGGGAATAACTTGTCTAGACCACACCACGACCATCACAATTGACACCCCTCTCCTTCGACATATGCACTTGACTAAACCTACACCTGCGACGACACACTGAGGCCAGACTCCCAAGCCGACCATAGGATACATAGTAGTTATTCCATGAATCATAGACAACTAACTGCTTCCACCGAAATTTCTCTCTAACTAAAATCCAATCCCAGCCTAGCGGCACCTTCGAGATATCACCCACTACACAAATTCGGGGGAAAACAAGATGGATAATAGCATCTGTTAGGCTATCCGAGCACATGAATCAACCAAAAATATTCCTGAGAACCTTCAAAATAGATGGATTTTTAATGGGAAGAGAGAGTTCTGGGAGACTTACCCAAATCGCTATGCTCGGAGGATCCCACTTCGTGTGGAAATTGATAGACCATCTAAAGAGGATGAAAAAACAACTGTTGCAATTGCAAGGGGAACTGGACCACATAGAAACCTGATCTGACTCGGTTACGAATCTAATCATGATGTGGCATTTATTAGAAAATCCCAACCACTCCACTATCCTTTATACTCCATGATTCGAAGACGAACCAGTCAAACTTGTCGATTGAAGGTCTCTGTTGACGATAACGAGACACTAGAGTTTGGTTGAATATATTTGAAGCATTGGAGAACTCCGAAAGATGTAATGTAAGATGAGGTGAGCCTTCGTGAAAATATAGAACCTTCGGGCTGAGCCGGATCTCCGGAAGATTCAGGAGAGTGTCTGTGGGAGAGAATGGAAGGAAATGGGGGTAGTGAGAAAAGGAGGATAGGAGAATAGATCCTACCCCCTCTATGGAGGAGGGGAGATCTAGGTGTGTCGCCATCGATTCCTATGGCATCTTCGGGATGGAAATGGGAGGGGAGGGAGACGATTTTCATCCATTATTCCATGAATTTTTTACTAAAAGAAGAAAATACACCCCTGTAAGTAGTAGATATTGAATTTTAAATGAATAAAAAACCAAGAATTTCTATTTTAACCCTAGTTTATTTCTATATATAACATCAAAAAAGTATAAAATAAGAATATTTTATTCTATACTACATGTGACATGTAGCACCATGCTTAAAAAAACCACAAATTATATTTCATTAAATATAATTACATAGATATCTTGTGGATAACATGATCTAGAGCCTTAATGAATAGTTAATATAGTATACCTTCATAACATATCAATTTAATTGGTTGGTATTAGTTGTTGAAACTATATTATGAAAATTATTAAAATATATTTATAATAAATAAAATCAAAATCATTAAAATTTGATTCTAAAAAAATATTTTATTTTCTAAAATACGATTTATGAGTGGTTTGAGAACACAATTTAAAATTAATTTTTAACATGAATCTCAAATTTATTTTTTAAAATAAACTTCACATTTGATATAATCCTATCAAAAATAATATTATGATAAATATTTGAGACCATTATGAAATTAATTATTTTTTCATGTATAGTGAAAATATAAAAATTAAATTGACCAATTATTTTTCATTCAAATTATATACAATTATAAATTTTAATTTAAACATGATTGAAAGTAAAAGTGGTTCATATATATTTAAATTAATCAAATTTAGGTCATTAAAATCATTTTTTGTTAATTTTTATATAAATAATATTTAAAATTTTGAATATTTTCTCTTTTAAAACCAACATTCTCGTTGTTTCGCTAGGATTAATTTTAAATTTAATTTTTCCACTTCTGTGCATTGAATTTTTAAAAATAGATTACATATTTTAAATAAAGATAATTTATAATATCTAATATTGTAGAACAATATTTTTACCATAATTATTTTTAAAATAAAATAAATTTGTTACTGTCGTTATGAGAATAATGGATTTACCGGGGTGTTAATCTAGAACGATAAGGGTCCAAATTACCAACATGGTTGTATAAATTATATTGGATGTAATTAATTATACTATATCATATATAAGACTCAATAATACTTCCCTTTTACAGTTTATCATGTGAAAAATATTTGTAAATCTTTATCTTTTCAAATATTAAAATTGTACTACTAACCTAACTTATAAAATGTCACCATGTGTCCTCTCTTCAACATATAATAAAAAATATTTTATAAAATAATAACATTACAAAAAACATCCCAAAATCTATCATATAATCCTTTAGGAATTATTATTTTTTCATAAATGGTACATTGAAATGATTTTGGATCTCACCAAAGGTGGTTTCTCTGAGAAGATGTGATTTTCTTCTGTGAGTGTTTTTTTTCTTCGTCTACATCCTAAAACTTTTATTAAATTGGTCATATAAAATCCTTAGTATCTAAAAATAAATTAGTTGTTTTTATGTTATTTTAATTACCTATAACCATCTTCACATCCATTAAATGGGTAACATAATCATTACTAGTTTTCATAGAGGACTACCGACTCATGAACCGATGTCATGCATTTCTCTATTAAAACATATCATGGATGTATATGAATGTTGATATAAAGTATATATATCATATTTGTATATATTACACCTTTTTATTCATTATATTATATATATAACTATTTTAATTTACATTCTGTATTTGATATGATAATGTAACTCAGGTTTATGGAAGACTACCACCTCATATAGTGATAAAATTATAATTGACTATTTACATGGACTGTAATAAATATATTTTTAATTAATATTTGTGAAATAAATTAAATAATTATGATATTAATGTAATATTTTATCCTTATAAAATCAGAATATATCATTTTCATACTTACACTATGAAATACTATCATTACTCATGAACATGTGAAAAAATTCCTTTACAAAGCAATGCAACTTTATTTAAATCAACAAAGAAAATGGATTACATATATATACTTATATTTAATGAATTAATATGTTATATATGATATTATGATTAATATTTAATAATAATATATTTGTTAACTCATTTTTATAATGATCATTGGATAATGGAAATGTTATTCATGCATACATACGGGTTACCGTGTCAATGATATAAATATACATCATTTCTCAATAACATCATTCATGATTTTACATAAAGGTATTATTTATGTATAATGTGGATTATGATATAATTATTATTATTCTATCTATGATATAACTATGCAATATGAGAAATAACATGATCATTCGTGAATGGAAAACACATGAAAACAAGGTAATTACTAACGAAGATATTAAAAATAATCAACAATAATTAAGGAATGGGTGATAATATGTTATAATGAGATCATATATGATATTATATATATATATATGATTATATTATTAGTTAATAATTTGTTTAAAAACACAATACATGATGATATATCATGTTCAACCAAAACGAGGTGGGAGGTAGGGGATATCATCACAATTTTAATTTTTTAGGCATATTATAATATTATAAATTTTATATAATGTATATGGTGTATATAATTCCTCATTTATATGTTATATAATCATTAATTTTTTCTTCGTGGTTTGTTATGCTAAAATTGTAATTATTTCATCTATATGTATTTTACTTGAAGATAAACATGTGGGAATGAATTTCATAACTTGGTTTCCTTTCATTGGGTTATATTAAATTTTTTTCATTGGTTTCATTTGATTATTTATGTATTTAACTTTAGACAAAATATGTTGTATATTCTATTTTTTTGGATTTACATATTATACTCATAATCAATTAATCGGTAAATTCTTATATCCATGTTATGATTTCTATATGGGTTTATTTCATAGTTTCAATTTAATTGGGATTTTTTATACATGAATTTCAATTCAAATAAATTATTTTATATTTGGATAATAAGCCCATTTTTATTTCCTTCTCATATATATATTCACTATAAATTTAATTAACTATACACCTTTTTTACAATTTTGAACAGAAAGTGAATAATAATTTTTTTTAAAAAATATAACTTAATTTATCACTTCTTTTGTATATTTTGTATTCTAAAATATTGAGGTCTAAATAATATTTAAGACATAATTTTCTTTCATTTTCAAAAACATTTATAAATTTTAACCCATTTTTTATTTTTTTAAAATAATTTAAATAAGATATTCCTATTGATTTCACAGAAGGCCCTTTTTGGATTTTAGAGAAAATGAAAAAGGAATCTATATTTTATCATACTCAATATGTATATAATTTCATTCCATCGTGACCAGTAATTTTTCTTAATCATCCTTTATAAATTTCATAGATAACATTGAATGAATTATTTTAATTTTATTTTACAATTAGTTTTAAAAGGAGAGTTTCAAAAAGAAGTGTATATTTCTCAAAATATGTTTCTAAATATATTTTTACTGAATTTATAATTCTCAATGACAACAACCATTTATTATACATATAATAATAACAGAATATGTCATATTGACACAATATTTAATCTTCCTATGAATAGTTTATGATGATTTGTTTTCAGGAATAATATTGGCATTCATTTATTTGATTCAGTTTTTTGTACATTAACTTTACCTAAAATATTCACATTCATGTGGTCATTGGACACTAGATTTCTACGATATATCCATGTCATTTTTCCTGTATATGTATATTTCTTAAATCATATATCATTTACATATATGATGTTATATGGTTATTAATATTTAATTATTTGGGTAAATATTTATTAATCCATATTATTTACTCAATATAAATATATGATGATGAGGAACATTGGTCATGAATTTAATTGAATATTAAATATGTGAGTAATTATTTATACTTTTGTAATTAGTGGGGACAAAAATTATATATACACACAATCCATAGATATTATCTATAATTTGAGAAGAAATATATAATTAAACGGGTCTTAACTATTGTTATAAAATTCCTTGTAAAACGTATTGATTGTAGTTGTTTTATGATTCCTATGATAATGACGTTCTATAATTAGGTATTTAGTATGTTAGAATGTTAGTTATTATTAACCATGATATTTTCAAGATGATGTTATATTAAGATGTATTTAATTGTTACTTATTTATAAAATAGTATTTTTTATTTACATTTCCATATTGGTTTTCAAAAATATATTATTTCTTGAAAAGTTATTTAAATGAAATGTTTATTCATTTAATTATCTTCCTATATTTATTATAATTAGTGACATATTATTATTAATATTATCACTAGGTGAACTTTATTCTAAATATATTGATTTCAATAATTGTGTGTTCAGATATTAACATTTCCATTTTTATTATAATTAATGATTTATTATTTATTCTTATGTAATTAACCCTAAATAAAAATTAGAGCTCACCATTTTGTTTTTTCCCCTTAAATAGAATACATGATGTACATAATGATTGATATGTCTCGATATGTGATAGGGAAAAAAATTGTATATGAAAAAATTTATGTTATAATTTTTGTCTCTAATGTAATGTGTGAATCATATATATATATGACCAAGAATACTAAACTATTATGTACTTTGGGATACAATTCCTTTTATTTCATACCAATTTAATAATATAAGAAATTGACTCTAGGATACTAGGGTTGAGGTTCATACATTTGAAATTATATAATTTTTAGGATAAATCCAATGAACTATATTTAAGAAAATATTGATATATTGATAACAATACATTGATAGAAATTATGGATTAATATAGAAAAACATCATTCTATTTTGAGAAGGTAGATATTGTGTTGTTTTTCCTCAAAATACATCAATGTCTAGATACTAAAAGTATGGATTGTTTTGGAACATATGTACCTACCGGTAATTAATCCAAAATGGGAACATTTGGATTGAACTAATTTTTACTTGGTACCTGATAATTGACATTACAAAACACCTGGTTTGACACTAATTGGGAATATTCATCGGATAATTCAAATTTTCAGTACAATCCATTATGAGTTATTTGAATAGATTATGATAATGTATGATCATGGATAGATTTAAGGTGTATTGAATAGAATTGTTTTTTGTTATGATGTAGACAACATATAAACAATTTTATGGTTTCCCCTCTATGATTATTCATTCCAACTCTTGGATTTTTTGTTTTAGTCAATTGATAGATCAAAAAGTATATTTTGTTAACATTGACCATGAAGGAAAATATGGTGACTAAGATAATTCAAATTGTATTAAGATCATTTTGAAATATATCAATATTATTCATAATTAATTATCCTTAAATATGATTAAAAATAAATACATTAACCAAATCTCAGACTCAATAAAGAAGTGAATAGTAGATTTCACTAAGAACTATAGTGGTGGATATAATAGTAAAAATAATTATAGATTTTATTCATATTAGAAAATTTAATAGAGAAGAATATTACTCAATGGAACATGAAAGTGATATATTTTTTGTAAAATAAAGTCATGTTGTTAATCATTATTAATAAAAAATGAATATTACAATGTTAGGAAATAAATCTCATCTTAAGGATCCATTTAGAGTTTTTTTCATAAATATGTGGAACATTGTAAATATCTAAGTCATTTAACTCTTCTACTAGTTATTCAAAAAAACAATAAAGGTCATTTGTTTAAATAAAATGGATTTTATAACAACCCTTCTCTTTATTACACACTTAAACTGGATTATTACAGAAAAATCACTTGATACAATAAAGAAAATCAAGAGGCCTAATGTATTTTGGGCTTAGGAACATTTCATAACAACATATAACATAAAACACATGACATATTTATTGAAAACTACATTTTCATAACCATGACATTCCCTCGTACTTAGCATTGCATGGGATATCCCAAGGATAAACATGTTAAAAGGTTGAGAAATAAAGCCATGAAATGGACTAAAAATGAATAACATGAAAAATAAAATAATTGTTATGCAATAGAAATATCAGTGAAGAATAATATAACATGAACATAAAATAATTGTATAGCATGATTATTATAACACTGAAATTTGTCAACAACACATAACATGGAAATTTACAAGCCAAGGATCATTGCACATGTAGCATGATTAAACCATCGTTAAACATGAATTGTCATTAATAAATCCTCATTTCACTTGAATTATAATTAGTAAATTCTCATTTAACTATACGTATCATGATAGTAATATTTACCAAATGTATTGGAGCGCTATCCGGGTGAACCATTCTAAAACCTTTCATTTCATGAGAAAGTGTTCCATATGGATCATACTACATGGAATAATTCAACATAATCATTAATTCTAAGAAAAATGAATATGTAATTAATAAATGAAACTATTTAAACAATAATTAAATGTTATTATATGAAAATACACTTGATAGAAAAATGGGATTGGTATTCACTACATGATGACTTTGGTTTGGAAATTGTGGTGCAATTTCGGCAGCATAATGGTATGACATAAGAACACATAAAAATATTTGATGAGAGAAGGAGATGTGTCTCATCATATTTACATGAAATGGATATTGATGGGTAATATACATACATTCCCCTATATAATTAATGAAATTTGGATACATAATACAAATTAATTTCTTGAATGTAAATGGGGGGAGAGAAATATTGTACCAAATTCTGGCATGGAAACAGGTGTAAATGAGAGACATTAATGAGAGGGAAAGGGGTCTCTAATCATTAAAACAAAAATAGGGAAGTATGGGGGAGGTTCAAAATCATACCCTAACATTTATAATCGAAAATAAATTGGCATAACATTATTAAGAAACTTGTATAAAATTGGAAATGGAGGAATCCCTTACATGGAAGTCTGATCCCAAAGGCTTTGGAGAGGTTTTGGAGTGGTTTTTTGGGAGCTTGATGTGATTTGGAAGGATTATAGAGAGATGATTCATATTTTAAAAGAAATAAAAAGGCATTTAGTGAAGATTAAATGGGATATTGGGAGGGTTTATATAGAAAATGAGAGATAATTCTTTATAATTTAGGTTTGGGACACCACACATTAAACTAATCCAAACCACAAACCATCCCATGATTTTTTAACCATGTTTTTTCCAAAGGGGAGTGTAAAAAAATATTTTATATGGCATATAGCCTAACATATTAAAATAATATGGTTTCTTATGTGGTGGTGAGTCACACTCTCAATGAAATCAATTTTAAAAGGTACAATGTTTTGTAAGTCTTAAAGGGTCCACTAAAGCATTGTCAAATAAATCAAAAAAATGAAAATAAAATTATTTTAATTGTGAAACATATTTTGTATGAACATAATTTTTATATTATTTTATTACATAACTACTGATCCATTATTATGTCATAAAACCCATTATATATTTATACGATATTTAATTTTTACCCAAAATACTCGACTGTCTTAGAAAATTATGAAAAATACACTATTGGATAATAATAACATTCTGATTCCAAAAATAATATTCATTTTATGTAACTAATTTTATAAATATTTAAATTTTTTCTTTTAAAATAAAAAAAAATTATTAAAAATTCATGGGTTTTGACAAAAACAACTTTCAAACCATAATAAAAATTAAAATTGTATTCTTAAAAATTATGATCATATATTCGTAGTAAAAAGTATTTAAATAATAATAATATTTTATTAAAATTTTATTTAAATAAAAAAATACATTAATTTATCAATATAGATTTATTAGTTAAATATTAACTAAAAATTTTTTTTTTCATCAAATACTATTTATAATGTAACGATAAAAAATGAATTTATATTTTTATTATATACAAAAATAATGCACATAATCATAATGATAAGGTCTTGTTACATAACCCCTTATAACACCTGCATAATACTGAAAGTTTAGGTGTTCGATGGTGATAGACTCTTGGGGTGGCTCCGATAACATCGCTCGGGTGGTAATCTCTATCAACTTCCACTTCTCCTATAGGCAGTTCTGCTCAAGCATAACGAGTTGAAGCTCGTCTTGGGCATGGTCAAGTGCGAAGCCCAATGATTCCACCTCCTTTACAACCTCTGAAATATGGGCTTCTTATGGGGAATGTCTACTGGATGAGTCCATCACTTCCATTTTCTGAGTAAATTGGATTTAATAAAGCCCTATATTTATACGAATCATGTGATCACTATTCAATAATTAAATTAACAATGGTAACAATTCATAATGGTATTTTAAAGTCAAAAAACATAAAACCAAGTAAGTTAATATTTTATATAAATATTTCTCATAATAATAAATTTAATTAGATCTAGATTAATTTTTACTGATAGAAGTTTGGTTCATTTCAGAATAAGTAGTTATGAACTTGTATTATAAAATAAAATTACATAATTAGTTTTAACTATGAAATTTTGGTGATGAAATTTCTGATTATTCTTATGATTTTTATTAAATTTAGATGAATATATGTCTCTATTGTCATAATATTTATATATACCATCATGGGATAATGAGATTAAGGTTGATAATATGTTAAATTTATTAAAAAAACATTTTTTAAATTTGAATTATTGTAATATTATTTGATTTTGTGTTTTTAGTTAAAATGTATAGAGTAATATATCCATTCAATTTAGAATATGAAATTTTAAGGGATAATGACCTTAAATTTTATATAAATATGATTAACGATATTTGTATCAATTATGTTTTATATTATAACTTGGTTTTTAGTAATTATTTTTCACCACATTTTGGGAATCTTATAAGAATTGTAGTATTATAATTTTTCAGTAGCTTCTTCAGGAAAGGAGACTCTATCAGAGCGGAGTACAATGCTCTTCTTGAGGGGCTTGAAATATGTAGATGCTTCAATTTATCTCCGTCCTTGATTGAAACCGACTATAAAATGATTTATAATTCTATACAGCGCAAGAAAAATACCCCATGGTCTATTGATTATTACATTCAAAGGTGTATCTGATAAATTCCTAATGGTACGACTGTCCAACATACATGGCGTGAAGGCAATAAAGTGGCAGATTTTTTTCCTCCAATGGTGATCAAAATGATCCTAGTATTATTTTCTCTAATAAGGGAAGTCTTCCTTCAGAATGTGTTGATCTTGTTCAGGCAGATGCTCTTGGTTTGCACTATTTTAGACCTCCTTAATTCCCTTGCATTCAAATTTCTTGTTGTTTTTTCCATGTGACCTTTCTCCCACATTTTAATAAAAATTGTTGTTGTTGTGTAGTAGTAAAATTTTATTAAAGGGGTAACCTACATATCATGTGAAAACCGATTACATCTGACAAGGCTGTAAATATTGAACTCACAACTGTTGTACGATAAAGGTTTAGATTATAATATTATGATCGAAGTTATCCTTCATAATATGACAGTAAATTTAGTTAAATGATTAGATGAGTAACTAATAATGATGAATGAATAGTGTTACTATTGAGGCCCACTGAATAGTCAATTACATTGTATAATGTTTATGAACCATAATGGTTTTGGGAAATAGTTATAGATAGTTGGAAAAACAATTCATTTTTATATGTTCGTATGATCTCTTAAACATTATTGTTTTCCCTTTTGGAATTAAAAATTAAATTTTATTTATCCATTTCAAGGAGTAAGGGATTAATATTAAATTAATCAAAGTGTAAATAAATGTTGAAATTCATGTAAATTAATTGTTGATGATACCTATGATCCCTATCCTTATAACATATTTATGGTTTTTTACATTATCATTCTACAGATCACCAAAATTCATGTGATCAATGACCTATATCACTCCTTTTAATTAATTACAAATTTTATCACTTTAAAAACCATAACATGACTATAATTTTCTATTAAATATAATCCATGATATGTTTTATTACACATTACCTTTTTTAATTCCTTAAAAATTATTTTAGGAGGGGTTTTTTAATGTTTTTTAGGATGTGGGGTTTTCTATAATTTAAATTTCAATTATAAAAATATTGATTATAGAGAAAAATATTAAATTGTGAGGATGAATGTTATTTTAGGTGGGGATAATTTAAAAACAAGTAATTATAATATAATAACATTGTATTTAATAGTTTATTCTTCACGAAGTACTGATGTCAATCCACACATGAAATGTATTTCATTAAATTTATTCTCCACGATATTTAGTAGAACACGCAACCACTAGTATTAAAAAACCATAATATATTATATCTATATAAAATAGGATCATATAAATAGTAATAACTAAATTATGAAAATTATGGTTATCTATTTATTATCATTAAAATAATAATCATATTAAATAAAAATAATTGTTTTCTGAAATACCTTATCTTTTCTCAAATATATTTTAGTCGTAAATTATGTATATTATTCAAAATAATTTTATTCAAATTTTTTAAAATATATATTTATTAAAAAGAAAAAAAACAATTATATAAGACTAAAAGATTACCATTGGCTAATCCATTATTTTTCAGAATTTTTTTATTTTTAGATAAATAATGAAAAATAAAGAATGTTTACTTAAACTATTTTATATTTTAATATATTTATAAAGATAAATTATATTTTAAATTTAATTTATTTAATATTATTTCAATTATATACCAGTTATTCAAATTTATGAACAGAAAACCATTTTAATATTTTTTTAATAAAAACATTGATAATTTATGAATTTTTTCTCCTTGTAGACATACATTCTCATTACATATATTGGATTAATTTTAAATTTCATTTTTCAATGTATATTAATTAAACGTGAAAAAATATATTAAATTATTCAGTTATGTTTATTTAAATGATCAAATAAGTTTAACATAATTTTCGTTTCAATGAATATTTGAATCATTTAAATGTATATAGAATAGTTAATTTAATAATGGATTTACCGAGTGTTAATATAGAAATATAAGTGTTATAATTACCTAAAAACTTGTTTAAGATGAAAGTTATAGCCATATATAGACCTTATAATTTCATATGATTAATAAATCTCAAATTTGGACACTTTTGGAATGTGAAAATGGTTCTTACAAAATTTGTTTTTCAAAAAATTATAATTGTTCGACTCACCTCACATATAAAATGTCACCACATATCCTCTCATATACACACCTACCTAACCATTTCGATAAGCCACTCCATTACCTAATAATTTACTAATAACTATCTTGTCATCTGATAATCCTTATTTTGAGAATAAACCCAACATAGCGAGGCTTCTGATGCTAACATAAGAAGATCACTTAAAGAAGAAGTGACTTTCTTCAAAGAGAATTTTTGTTTTGTTAGTTACTCCACCTTCTAAAATACATTCTAAAATTTATGATTTAATATTCTGAATATATATAACATGCTAAAATTTTTTAATGTTTTTGTAATGACCCAGATCCTTCTCCACTTCCATCAAATGGGTAATGAAGTCATCATTTGTTTCTATGGCGGACTACTAGCTCACAAACCGATGTTTTTATTTTCTAAATTACCTCCTATATCGGTTGGGAATGATGATGTATCTAAAGTATATATATATGATATTTAAAAAATAATTATAAATTTGGAGTCATTATATAATATGTAAATTATTACATTCCATTTTATTGGGTATTGGATAAAGACTATCTTGTTTCTAAAGAACAACCTCCTCACAGAGTGTTGTGATTCATTTTTCAATAATTCATTACATGGAATGTAATGATTTCAATGAACACTTCATGCGAGGATACCATAATGTGGGGATATAGATAATTACCCATGATTCCTTCCTCTAATAGGCCCCTAGGTGGTAACTAGATTTAGGTGCATAAAATTATCATTTATAAGAGGCATTACCATGTATAATATAAATAAGATCAGAGACAAGATGAATCATCCATATAAAAAGATATAAAATAAAGGTAATCCAAATCCATCCAACAGGAATGTATAGAAAAATCGTAGAGATGTATAAGTCTCCAAAATTAAATACAAAAAACGGTAAAGTTAAAGAAATCACAAAGAAACTATACCATGATCAGAGCTACTAATATCCAGACCGATCCACATAGTCCTCCTAGAATCTTAAATGCACTTTAATATATATAGGGTGAGAATACAAGAATATTCAATTATAAAACCAAAGTCGCTCATGCACATGTGATATATGCATAGTAATTCACCCATGAGAAAAAAACAAACCCAATAACATAAAAAGTGGAAAATGAACCATACCCAACATCACTACAAATGTAACAAACCAACATTTTATCAATGAAATTTCTACCTTATTATAATTACTTCATATAGTATAAATCACATAAAATCACTTATATACCCCAATAGAAACACTAAAATTAATCAATGAATGAGATAAGATGAATTTTTAGAAAATAAGGAACCTATACTGATGGAATAGTAACATGACCATTAGAATAGTAACACAACACATTGGAAACGTAATCCATCCAATAAAATATTAACATAACCGTTAAATTAATAAATAAAATTTGGAATCATATATATGAAAATATAATATATTTATATCATAAAATACATAAATAAATATTATAAAAATGGTAAATTAAGTATTCATATTTTTATAAGTCATAGATATTTATTTATAATTTTATAATTAAAATAATAATTTAAAATAAAATCTAAAATTAATATTATTTTTCAAATATTTATAATATAATATTATGAGACCTTTGTTAATATTTGAATGAGTCGTAAATTAAGTAATAATTAAAAAAATTATTTTTCAAATATATGATTAAGTTTATTAAAAATTAAATTTCTCATTTTTAAAAAAATCCTAAAAGGGAGTTCATTTTTTAATTCGACAGTGAAAATTGGATAGGGAGATGTTTGTGTATTTTTCTAAAATACATGAATTTTTGGTGAATATTAAAATACGATAATTTAAGGTAAAAGAAAAATAAAAGAATGATTGATTCATAGTTGATGTTTGGATGATGTATGAAAAAAGTTTCTAACACACCTTTATTAGATTAATATGTTCAGTGATAAATCTCAATATATTTATATTCCTGTGGAAAATACTAAACTAATTAATAAAATAACTGGAAAACATCCCTCTCCTTAAATACAAATACCACCCCTAACCACCTATTATCCCCACAGCTTCAATGATTTGAGGCGTGTAAAAATTAATCCCAAATATATTCCAAAGAACATCCCCCACGTATCAGATATCTTGGTCTCATCAATAGATAAAGCCCATTAAAATGAAGATTTTCTCAACGAGGATACTGGAAAGAGGTAAAATCCTCTTTCTTTTCATTTTAATTTCTTTTAATTCATTTTTCTTTTTCTTATTCTCGACTATCCCCCTTTATCCATATGTGAGTGATTAATCTAGTATATTTTATATATTCTAATTATTTCATGTTACGGTTAGATCCATCATCAAAATAATTTATCTCTCTCTCAATTTTATTCGAAAAATGAAGTCATCACTTGTAATGTATCAATATAACAACATCATTGATGATGCATTTTAATTTTTAATTTACACCATTAAGTCTATTCATAAAAAATATAATTGTTTTTAAATACTTAAATTTTTATTTAATATCCCTCTTAATGTTCTGGAACAAAGTTATATTGAATTTAATTTATAATGTAACAAAACAAGTTTGTGATGTTAGAAAAACAAAAAAATCTAAATGATTATAACTAACAATTTATACAATGATTAATCTTCATAAAATTTAACCAAATGATACATATAAACATTGAAGCCTATATATATTCTTTAATAATATATAATTTCAATTTTTGAGAATTATACCCATTCTATATAAACTTCGATACTAATATTCATGTGAACCGTTCATGTAAATAAAAAATGAACATTGTTGAACAATGAAAAAAACTACAAAACTCATAAAAAAGTTATTAAATGAACATAAAAAATCATAATGAATAATATTCATCAACAAAAGGGTCTTTCTTTATAAAATAATGAATTTTATTTTATAATCTTGGATGATTATATTAATAAATCATTCATACATAAAGTAAGGGGATTTTTAAACCAACAGTCTTCATTTGGGATTTCCCCATTCACTTAATTATCAGTATGACTTTTCTCTTTATGTTATTTAAATATATTTTATTTATCATTCCAATTAATTTTCTATATATAAATGTTTCTAATATAATTTTAGGACAAATTCATATACTTTTTAAAAGAACACTACTTTCTAAAAATACAAATTTTTTCATGTTAGATTTTTTCTTCCTCACTCAAGATTTAGGATTATTATAACAAATATCTTATTCACTATTTATATTGGGAATATTAATGTTTATTCAGGAAAGAATTCATTTTGAAATGAAATCCAATCCTTTAAATGAGTTATTTTATGTCCATGATGGATATATGTTCTTTGTTGCATGCATGATTATGTAAATGTTATAATTTCATGTGTGATGTTGGAATTATATAGTACATGTAAATGTTATGTTGTAAAGGGTTCACCATGTATTATATAATGCTGTAATGAATTTTTTAACATGAAAAATTTCATGAGATAATGATAAATATTCATTAACAATGTGGTATCTTTATTGATAAATATTTGGGGGTATTTTACCACTAAGACACTATGTTTCATTTTTATGTATTACCACATTACAATAATATATCTAATTATTATTCTCATGATTATGATGATGATCAGATGCTTATGGTTTTATGATTACGATTATGTTCACCCCTTGTTAAATTGATAAATTTCATTATATATCCAATTATTGGGATTTTAGAACACCCTATTCTTTTATGTATATCCTTAGGTGATTAGGTGTACTAATGAGAACACTTGGACCACTAAGAATCAAGAGAGGAATGAATTAATTAATTTTTCATATTTAAATTTTTAAATGTCATGTACTGTTCTAAATTTCATAATACACTAAAACCCTACATCCAGGTTGTGTAACACATTCATATTGTCTATCTTTAATATAATGTAATAATTATGTATGAAAATATTTGGGCTGATATAATTATTATTTGATTAAGGTTTAGTTAATTTTGGAATTGGTATTCATGATACTTAGTGTGATACTTTGTATATGTTTCCAAATAAGAATATTTTTAAAACAGAGGGATCCCATAATATATGTATTTATGTTCAATTTTATAAATATAAAAATTATTTATGAATCACTGACTTATGTATTTTTATAACCATTTATATTTTTGAAAATGATGGGAAAAAATAGAAACCATGCTAATAACCCATGCGAGGGACTATACATCGATTGCTCGAATGAAATCCCAAATTCTTTTGGTGGTGGAGTTAAAAATTTCATGGATATGTATACACATTAGTCTCATGCTATGAAAAATAACATAAACAATGTGTAACCACCTCCTTCTCCTAATAAGGAGATAATTGATGTCAAGTCCTTTATACGACAACGATCACTAACAATTTGTGTATATTTTGATCCACTAGTCGTGGAAGAGTGGGTCAAGTTATAAGAGAGGATCATTTTTTGCTTCAATATTCTGAGATGGAGAAGGAAACTTGGGCCTTTTATCATCTAGATAGAGAGGCATATCAGTGATGGAAGTTTATTTAGAAAATCTAAATTAAACAATAAAATGAATATTTTGAGTGGGAAGACATTAAAATAATATTTCATAACAATTTTTTCCTCAAAAAAATTATACAAGGATAGTTATAGAATTCATATATCTGAAGAAAAAGGAAGGTGAATCTATCCTGGCCTATGAAGAAAATTTCATAAGGCATTTAAGGTAAAATTTGGGTTTGTTATTATCAATGATAGAAAAATTGGTAGATTCATTAGTGGATTAAAGCCACACCATTGAAATGATCTTGAAATTTAAGACTTTTGGAGTTATGAAGATTTTTATATATATCCTCAAAAGGTGGATATGGAGATTAGAGATTGGTCCAATGGCTATGGGGATAGGAAAAAAATTAATGGGTTTAAATAAAGTGGATCTAATGAAAATTGTAGGATAAAATATCAACCATTTACATGTAAACAATATAGGAAGAATCACCATAATAATTACCTCAAAGGGACATGGAAATGGTATAAGTCTGCGATAGAAGGACCCAAATCTCATGAATTTGGATGAGACATAATGAATTTTACCAATACATTGGAGGAAAAAATAGCACCAACCGTGGTCCAATGCTAAAACTATAGGTATAAAGGGAACTATGTAGGCCATTGAACTATTACTCGAGTTCTCAAGGGTAATCAACATCTGCCTCCACCAATGTCAAAGGAGAAATCAAAGGCTTGTCAAATCACTACTACTGATGTGTAGAAAGAAAATGATATCTTATAAGGTACACGTCCTATTCAATAACTAATCGAAAAATGATTATTTAATTTTATTTATAATCATTACATTATCTCCTGAAATTTTTCTAGAACTATTGAATCAAATAACTAAAACATTTAAGTTTATATGTCCATAAAAACACGTTGTAGTAAGATAATTTCCACCCATGTGTTTGAGTTTCCTCTTGTTTTATATGTTAAAATATTCTCTAAAAAAATTTCATGATAATTACCATTTTGTTATGTTATTCTATACTCAGATGGATTAGATCTCGTAATATAGTGCACTCGTCAACTATTACTAAAAGGGAATATATTTTCATACTCCAAACCATCCCATGATCCTCTAAAAATGTAAGGATGATGATCAATCTCCTTTGGAAAATCCTTAAATAGCAAGGGTTTTGGATCCCTATAAATAAGCGTAGATCACTCAAATGTATGATTCAAAGAAATGAGTTAACCTATGAGAAATTCCAATTGTGAGGGAATATAGTGATTTTATTCAGGATTTGTTGGGCAGTCTTACCCAATAATGTGAGGTATATTTCTCAATAAAACACATACATGAATATATTCCTATATCAAAATGGACATACATAATGACCCCGATATAACTGTAGGAGTCAAATAAGTATCAACAAGATGTTCTATAAAGAGGGTTCAAATTTCATATTTCATCACAATGGGGTGCACCATAGATCTTTTTCAATAAAATTGATTGATAAATGTGGTTGTGCTTTAATTATTTGGAACTCAACAATATCACATTGAAGATAATATATCCTCTTCATGGGATTCATGGCTTGTTCTAAAAAGCATGAGTATCTTAGTATATATAAATGTTGAATTTTTGACCAAGATATCATCAGATAAAGGTGAATAATGATGATATTTATAATACTTCCTCCATACAATGTGTATTCACTATGATTTTTTTAGTAATTAACTTTGTAATTAACAATAACCATGAAATATTCATGGATTTTAGGACTATAGTCTTTAAAAACTAACTTGATATTTTTTGGGAGTGTTTATCAATGTCATTCTCAATTAATATAGGATTAAGGTGGAATAACAAGAATATATAAGGAATGTACTAGAGAAATTAAGGCAGGATAAATTAGAAGACAATTTATGAAATTTTCATTAATGGATGCAGCATACCACATTCTTCGGACACTAGATATATAGTGAAGAAATTTATGTAGACCCATAAATAATAGAGGAAATTTAGAAATGGTACAGGCCCTCAATTGTATTGGAAACCCATTGTTTTCTTTTCTTAGATTGGTCATATCATTGTTTTGTGAGAAATTTTTCATAATGTTATATCCCACTAACTATGTTAACATGGAATGTGGTAAACTATGTCTTGAAAGAATAATGCGATGAATGATTTAATGAGCTAAAGAATAGCTTGATCACTACATCTCTACACACTTTACTACCAATTGGAGAATGTTTTGGGATATATAGTGATGCGTAAAAGAATGGATTATGGTGTGTAGTTGTGAATAATGATTAAGAGATATCCTACGCCTCATGTTTGTAAAATATATATAATCATAACTTCCCAATGAATGATTTGGATATTCTTGCATTGATTTTCCCTTAAAAATATGGAGGCACAACCTCTTTGGAAAGAAGTGCGACATATATACCAATTACATGATCCTCTTGTATGTAATCACACAAAAGGATCTCAACATGAATGGACAGATATGGCTAGATATAATAAAGGACTATTGTTTCTCAAAACATTATCGTCATGGGATGGGGAACATGGTAGCAAGTGCTCATAATATAAATGAACCTACTACACTATCCATGTTGCAGATTTAGAAGGATTCTAACATTCTGGATATGAAAAGCATGGATGTGGAAATAATGACTTTAAAGAATATATCATACCATTCCCAAATTAATTCCCAACTATTTACTACATTAATATTATTAAGGTACAAATCGATGATTTGGAGTAAAAAATATGGTGAATCGAATTAAGGAAGGGAAGCTATAAGAGTTTCATATCGATGATGATAGTGTGATTCAGCCTAGAATGAGGATTTATATGAAATCATATCCTTGGATAAATAATAATCATTTAGATACTACGCATAGATCATCATTGTCAATACATCCATTGACTACTATGATGTATCATGTTCTTCGAGAAAACTTCCATTGCGACAATATGATGAAGTAGTATTTATAGTATATCTCCAGGTTCTTGATTTGATAGCATGTTAAATAAGAGTTATAGAAATTTAAATTGGTGATGATACTATTTATTATGCCTATATGGAAATGGGAGATTTTCCCTAGGTATTATTTCACTAGTCTCATGAATACATCTAAAGGAAACAATGTGATTTGGGTTATGGTGGGCCGACTCACATTGATTTCCCACATTACCACTAAACATGACTGTTTCCGACGCTTTCGCCGTGGCGCACGAATCCGTCTACGGAGGACGCGTAGCTTGTTGCCCCGCATTCCCGCTTTCCAAAGGCGGGCGACATTTGCTCCTTACTCAGGGACGTCTACTCCTTGATCGAAACGGGATGATGGGATGTCGGTTCTTCCTCCTGTGGATTCCTCCTCAGAACTCATCACCTAGTCCGGGTCTCCCTTATAGATTCAATACGTAGTTCGTGAAACTCTTCCCAGTGCCATGTTTCCATGGATGCCGGTTAATTACACTGCTTCTGTCGGGACATTCCAAAGGGTCCAGTCAGGGCAGCAACCTTCGGTCAGGGGAGTAGTCACGTTGAGGCATCAGTAGCATGTCTGGATGCTGGGGTACCTGGAATGTCTGTCTGTTATCCTTGACCACAAGGCTTCTCGAGGGCGTGGAAGCCCGAGGCATCCCACATCGAGCGCGGGGAATTACATGTCATAGACACATATCAGAGGTTTTCCTCAGCTTCACGTGTTCAACACAGGGTATGCCGCGAGTTTAACGTCCAGCGGAGACAGATCAACCCAACCAGAGCATTAGCTAGGATAGATCGAATTGAGGGATCCTCCTTGAAGGGATATCGATATCGGGGCCAGCCTATGGGTGACTGTGAAAAAGAGCGTACCGACCTGGTCTCACCAGGATAAGATGGTCCGGGCGAGAATCAGAACGGTTGGTGGGTTGATGAATGGAGTGGAAGGAGAGTGAAATGGGACCATCGCAGGGGGAGACAGTGAAGTTGGGATTGATCCATGACGAGGCTTCCTACGTATCCCCGTGGCAGGGAATCAAAGTCCGTGTAGTTCGGGATGGTGCCGGTAAACCGACGTGAAGCTGGACCTTGGCCTGATGAATGTCGTCAGCGTACCGACGTGAAGGTGGACCTTGGTCCGATGGGATTTGGGCTTGAACCTCTGGGAGTATTCCTACGTACCATTCCATGACATGTATCAAAGACCTCGTAGTTTGGGGTGGTCACAACGGCTTGCCGTCGGACGAGAATTGCAGTTTAGCGTCGTGCTGGACGTCGGTAGAACACGACGTGAATTGGATGATGGTTGGGCTTGAACCTCGTGAAGGCTTCCTACGTACCAATCCTTGACATGGATCAAAGACCTCGTTGTTCAAAAGGGGTGGGTCACAATGGCTTACCATTGGACCGGAATGCAGTTTAATGTCGTGCTGGACGGGAGTGTGCAGTTTAACGTCATGCTGGAAGCGGGTGTGACCCGATGTGAAAGTAGACTCGTGAGTCCACTAGTGGTGGGCTTGAACCTCGTAGAGGCTTCCTACATACCATGCCTTGACATGGATCAAAGTCCACGTAGTTCAGGTGGGGTTTGTCGGTAGACCGACGTGAAAGTAGACCATGGTCCACTATTGGTGGGCTTGATCCTCGTGGAGGCTTCCTACGTACCATGCCTTGACATGGATCAAAGTCCTCGTAGTTTAAAAGGGAATGTAGTTTAACGTCATGTCGGACGAAGATGGGACCCGACGTGAAGAAACGACGGGTGGGCTTGAACCTCGTGGAGGCTTCCTACGTACCATGCCTTGACATGGATCAAAGTCCTCGTAGTTCGCTAAGGGTGGGTCGCAACGGCTTACCGCTGGACCAGAATGCAGTTTAACGTCGTGCTGGACGTGGGTGAGACCCGACGTGAAATGACAGGTGGGCTTGAACCTCGTGGAGGCTTCCTACGTACCATGCCTTGAAATGGATCAAATTCCTCGTAGTTCGCTAGGATGGAGGGGTCAGGGTCGGTGTTCACTCTAAGCCCACGTGAGTCATGCTCGGTGTGGGAAACAAGAGGTTGCAAGGACTTGACGATCACGTCGCGAAGGGTGTGTCCGTGGGAAGCGAAGAGGGGCTTACGCGTTGGGCGGCCCATGGTGTTGGGACTTACTCCAGGATGGAGGCCCATATGGGGGTGCCTCGTTCCCTATCACTCCCTCCACTGACCTTGGTAGTGGGGAAGTACATAGATGCATGGGTGCAATCATCCATTTGAAAGGTTAGGAGCTTACGCTCTCAGGAAGCCCTTCCCCTGTGAACACACGCCACTCTGACAAGGAGGATCTCATTCCATGTGCGGAAGAGTTCCATTCCTGTGGAAACGAGTGGTGTAAAAAATGTTCGAGTTGGGGGGACCCTTCGTGAGGGAGACGAGGTTGGGTCATAGTTTAACGTCATGTGATGAGGACGTGGTGCTTGGCAGTTTAACGTCCTCCAGCTCGGACGAGGTGGGTTCACTCCACACCCCTAGGACTTACATAACCGGTACCCTCTGGTCCTTGGGTAAGGGAAGGTGCTGGTAAGTCCATGGTAAAGGGGGGTCGTGGGACGAACCATCGAGGGGTCCACGTTAGCGTGGATATACGAAGAAGCAATAGCCGTTAGCGTGCCTATGAAAAGAAGCATTAGGCGATGCAACGCTACGGGTGGTATTGTCCATGGGACTTTGAAATCACATCGTGAAAACCTGGAGGGTCACACGGGAAGAGGAATCTCTAAGCAGAGGAGTGTGCTTTGCGAAGTGGGGTGCCTTGGCCTTAGCATGGGGCATATGTGTGAGTGGGAGGTGCTTCGCGAAGTGGAACTGTGTTTGCGGAGCACTGCCTCGCGAAGAAGGGGTGCCTCGTGAAGTAGGGTCCTGCGAAGCAGTGTGCTTCGCGAAGTGGAGCGGTCCTGCCTTAGCATAGGGATCACTCGTATGGGTTGGGTGTTTCGCGAAGCACAAGTGCTCTGCAGCTGCCCGGGTTCCCTTGGGAATCCCCTTCCTCCGCGAACGCCCTTGAGCTTCGTGAAGGGCATCCCTCCCGGAAGAGGGGCTCAAAACGAGACAAAGCAGAGTCTTCTCGCGAAGTAGAAATACCTCGCGGTGCTCATGATTCCCGGGGCAAAGCGTGCTTCACGATTAGGGAGAGGAGAAGCCGAAAGGTCGGATTGTCCGTCCTTGGGACTCAGGGGGAGTCCAGTATTTATAGGGAAGGGGCGCCGCGAAGCAGGGCTCGCGCGCCGCCTCTGGTGCTTTGCGGCAGCTCGCGAACGTCAAAGGGGTTCGCGGAGCATTACCGCCTCTGGTGCTTCGCGGAGGCTCGCGAACGTCAAATGGGTTCGCGGAGGATTACCGCCTCTGGTGCTTCGCGGAGGCTCGCAAACGTCAAAGGGGTTCGCGGAGCTTTACCGCCTCTGGTGCTTCGCGTCGGCTCGCGAACGTCAAAGGGGTTCGCGGAGCATTTCCGCCTTCGGTGCTTCGCGGCGCCGCCATGGTAGGGGCGCTTCGCGGTGGGGCTTCGCGGAGGGGCTTCGCGACGGAGCTTCGCGAGGCAGCGCGCCGGCCTTTTTCGTTCCTTTCTTTCGGGCCACATTTTTGGCGCCAACAAATGCCCCCCTCAGACTTCGAGCCGTGGAGGGCGAAGGGTTGAAGTCTGAGGGATAATCGCCAAAATTGTCGGTGGTTCACGATGCAGCATCGCGAAGGGGCCCCGCGATGCTCGCCGGGGCCGTAGATCCGGACGCGTCGCGATGCTTCGCGCGAGTGAGGCGCGCCGCGATGCTCCGGGGTCGCCTCCTATATAGAGGGGGTCCTCCCTCTTTTGTCTTTATGTGCCTTACTTGTCTTTTTGTGCTCTCGACTTCGCGAAGCTCCGCGTACTCCGCGACAGCCCTCCGCGAATCGAGCTTCGCGGCGAACCACGGGTCTCCGACTCCGCGTCTGCGCTAGGCGAACTTCTTGTCGGCCTTGGCCAGACTTCGCGGCTTGGTCTCGCGACCGATCTTTGCGATCCGCCTTCGCGATCGAGCTTCGTGGTCGAGCTTCGCGATCCATCCGAAAGAATCCTTTTCTGAGGGCCAGAATTAAAATGGCTCATCAAGAAGCTGTCTTGGGGGTCCTCGCAGATGCTGCTCGTCGAGATGAGATGGCCAACCGTCCAGGCTTGGGGGAAATGGTTCGGAGCCACTCTGACCACACTTCTTTGACAGATCTGCTGTCGGAAGGTCAGAAGGAATATCCGCAGTGCAAGAAACTGCCGTTGTACGGCTTCAGGCTGAGGTATGACGTCTTCATCCCTGAGGCGAGAGGGGATGAACCAGCCTGCTGGTTCAGGAGCACACCGTGCCAGCACCAATGGTTCAAGGAGGCCGATGGTCATGCACGGGAGGATTTCACACCCATCACTGCTGACTGTCTCTACAACCATGTGAATGATATCGACGGGAGGCCACTTCAACCGGAGACGTCCCCTCCTCTCTACCGCACCATGCTGAAGGCGGCTCTGCAGGATCCGAAGAAGGGATGGTCCGATGAGTGGGACCTGCGTCAGGGCGGCAATTTTACCGACGACTGGGCCGGGGCCTACTGGGTAGGCGCCTCATGCGAGGAGTATGGGGCCGAGCTGAGGAGAGTGGGATTGTATGAGGTGGCATGGGCATCCCAGTTCCACATTTACCAACCAAAGCAGCTGATGCCGGAACTGCTGAGTAGATGGTCGTCCAGGACCAACACTTTTCACCTGCATCACGGGGAGGTGGGCATCAGCATGTGGGATGTCCATCAGATTTCCGGGGTCCCGATCTTGGGGGCCATGTATGACGAGTTCCTCCCCGTTGCCAGCGCGTGGGGAGATGCGGAGAAAATTCCGCGATTGGCGTCGGCGCTGATGGCGCTTGTCCCTAGAGAGGACAAGGAGGCAGTGAGGGATGTCCACTTCAGAAGATGGTTCAAATGCTTCCTGAATTTCCCAGAAGATCGAGAGTTCCCGCCGAGGCCTCGAACCTGTCCGAGGGCGGCCCAACGGGGCAAGGGGCACTCGTATTGGCGGGTCTTGGAGGACAGCCAATGGAAGACTTAGGGTTTCAACGTCAGCACCGAACAACAGCCAATAGTCAGGCTAGCGGCGTTCATCGCGGCTCTCATCTATTGCTGGATCCTACCGGTGAGAGATACAAGCATGGGGGTACGACCCAACTCGTTCATCATGGCGTCTATGTTGGACATGGGGCAGCGGGTCAACCTGGGGATCCCGATACTCACCAAACTGTACAGAATGCTGCGGCATATTAGCGAGGGCAAGAAGCTGCCAAGAATATGCGGGCCCTTCCACCTCCTGTATGGGTGGATCGCAGTGCATATCAGGGGGATTTACGAGTATCCAAAACCCATTTCTCCGCCGGGATCAGACTTTCGCCCCTCCATTCTGAATGCAGTTGGGAGCTTCCCGTTCAAACTGGTCGTTCCAATGGTGCTAAATCGGGTGTGGAGGGTGGATGACTTCAATTTCCATCCCTTCCTGTTGCCGAAGGGGATGCTTACTGATGACGGGAGGGGAACGGAAGAACATCGGGCTTACCTTCTGGCCTTCCGAGGTGGAGTTTTAGTGGCTCGGATAGATCGTGAGCCAATCTGTGAACCATACACCCCGCATCGTTTTACGAGGCAGTTCTGGTGCCTCCAATGGCTGACCCCGCAAGTCTACTGGGAGGTGCGCCATGAGGAGCACCCGTGTGTGATGAGGCAGCTGTGGATCATGTTCACACGCGAAGATGGAAAGATGCGGATTGCATTTCCTCCATCCACCGCCGCCTTCGGATTAGTGAAGGAGTACGCCATCAGTTGGGAGGCCGCTTATCCGGGGGAGATGCTGAAGTAGCCAACGATCCGGGTTGGTGATGGTGGGCCTCCTCTATCTCGAGGTCGGGGTCGGAGGGCAGCTAGGGCCGCTCGCGGTAGCGGGGCTGCCATGGCGGCGAGACCCACACCGGCCGAGGGTATGGCAGCAGCAGTAGATCCGGTGATTCCGGAAGAGCAGGGCCATTCGGAGGGGCGGCCACCGAGGGGATTCCGTAGGATATCCACTCAGGCTCCGGGGAAGCGGCTGCATCACATTGACATGGCAGAAGATGCTGTCTTTCAGGAAGCTTGGGACATTTGGGATGTCAACCGACAATTCCTCAGCCCACCTGAGATGTGGGCCCACCTGAATCGCCTCGGGTTGTAATTGCCGGGCATAGGCCCAGTTCGGGCTGGATTCATGGTGTCTCCGGTGGAGGCAGAGCAATACCTGGATGAGCTGGAGGATTACGTCCACTCCAGTGGTGTTCCTCGCCCAATGACGGATCGGGTGAGGGTACTGTTGAATCAGACGGTGCCCCCACAGTTATCGGCTGCCGATCTGAGGGAGCGCTTCCCCTTGCCGGAGGAATCAGAGGACTCCTCTCGGGGGGATGAGGCTGGAGGAGGGAGCCCGTTGGAGGAGGGTGAGGTCGGAGACCAAAGCTCAGAATCCGACGACTTCATGGAGGCTCTCGAGGTAGCATTCTGAACTTCTCTCCTTACGACCTGTTTTTGGGTCCCTATGGACTTCTCACCAATTTTTGAGCCATGCAGTAGGAACTTGTTCATAGGCCTCGTTCTCGCTCCTTGGCGGGTGATGGTGCGGGACCTTCAGAACCTGCGCCTATGGTGCGTCCAGTTCCGCGTCTGGTGGGACCAGGGGGCCTGAGGTGGCTCCTCTAGACTCTCCAGACCTTCCAACAATATGCGGAGGGCCTCGCCTCAGGGTCCCCTTAGTACCGGCTCAGGAGCAGCGCTCGGAGGTCGATCTTCGTAAGTCTCTCCCACCGGTCTCCTCGTTGTCACATGTAGGCCATGCCAACTAATGTTTATCTCTCTCTGTCGTACAGTTCTTCGGGTGGCGTGGGCCGCTGCGGCGAGGCTGGTCGGGATGTCTGGCGGCGTTCCTCCTAGGGGAATGCCGGTGATGGTGGCGATAGTCCCTCCATCTCCTCAAGCTGCGACGCACATCATCACTGGCGGGTCTGCCAGCAGGGTCGTACCCGAAATCATTGAGGTGGACTCCGAGGAAGAGGATCAACCAGTCGGTCCCAGTCCTGTCCTGCCTGCGTCGGCATCAGGTGTCGTACCAGATTGGACACCAGATTCAGATCCCGCTGAGGAATTCCTGCAGGCATACCCTACGTACGAGCCTGCCAACCGCGCGGATTAGGACGAAACGGCCTCCGATGAGGAAGACAGCAGCATAGTCCGTCGCCGGTCGTGGAAGCTGATCACGCGCTTTATCAGGGACACTCCCCAAGCGCAATGGCTGGCAGAAATGGATAGTCTCTGCTCGCGGTTGCGCGAACTGTGTGCCGGGGGAGTGGATGCCCAACGCCCTCACGCGCTCATCCGAGACCTCATGGCTAAGAATATCTGGGAGCATGATCGTGCGCTGAGCGTGGGATGGTAGCGGAGGAAGGCGACCATCATTAGGAAGCTCTATGAGGCTGAAGGCGAGGTCCAACAGATGCAGATCCGGACCAACAAGCTTTCAGCCACTCTTGATGCGCAGTCTGAGCTGGTCTCACGATTGAAGGCCCAGCTGGCAGAGGCTGAGGAGCATATGGGGTAGACCTCTGGAAGGATGGCTGCCATCCAGGCCGAGGTAGAAAGGGCCAGGGCAAGAGTTGACGAATTACGCCCCGCCGCTGCTGAAGAGGAGCGGGAGTTGAATCAGCAGCAACAGGCTTTGGACGCCGCAAGTCAGCGGGTGGCGGAGCTGCAACGCTCTTTTGACGGGGTCAACCCGTCCATGTGGGAAGTCAACCCCCGAGTATTGTAACAAACCCGAAAGAAACTTTTGTTAACACTTTTGAGCTTCAACTCTTTCTTTCTCCTTTGTTTTGAGTGCCATGGCACGCACGATTTCCACTGTTGAATTGCCTTGTTACATCCCTACAATGTTTGCGGGACGTTTGACGACAATTCCCCAAGCCAGTCCAGATTCTCGAAAGATGGGGAAGGCTTGATCGGACGGGGAACATCCAGGATAGCCGAATTATCGTTTCTTCAACGTGTTCTTATGCACGAATGGGGCAACACCAGGGGCGCTGAAATCGGTTCAAACAGATGAAAATGGGAAGTGTGAATCACGATACCCAAATTCGGAACACTGTGGGGATGGCATGACAATAAAGGACAACTGTTAACCGTGGCGGACAAACAGTATCCTTACTGCGTTAGCCTGAAATGGGGACAACAAATGAGCATCGACCGCTGACCATATTCGCAACGCGGGATTTTATCAATTTGTTGTCGATCAATCCTTCGGGACATTGGCCCGTAACGGTAGGAGAGCCCTTGGGCGTAGTATCCAGGCCGTTATTGGGGGTCCCTCCAAACATGACCAGTCTTTCGGAACGTTGGCCCAGGACGGTAGGTGAGCCGATGCGGCATGAGACCAGACCGTTAGGGGGTTCCTTCAGACATGAAAGAGGTCGAGGGTCCGAATAAGGGGCATGAAAACAGTGGAACATGGAGTGGTGGTTTGTTCAAACAGAATCCAACACTTCGGTAGTTGCACCACCGTGGTGGGAGTACGCCAGATGGGCGCATCGGCCTGATCACGGATCATTCTTTCTTCCAGATAGGGCCTCTCTGGTGAGGGATGGAAATGGGGAGGAACAAGATTTCGTGATTCCAGGGGCTGAACCCTAGGCAAAATGCCTGGGTGTCTCTACGTATCCCACGTGATGATGGAAATCAAGCCACACGTAGTTCTGGAAGCGCAGTTTAACGTCATGCGGGACGGGGAACAGCCTAACCGTGTTGGTACACCTCCTACCAAAACTACTAAGCCCACATGAGTCGTGCTCGGTGCGGGAAACAAACAGTAGTGGCGGTAATTTCCTGACACAAAGGTGCAGGTTAGGGAAAAGGGACACTCGGTGACTACCGGCCCAATGACACTAACACGATCATTTAGCGCACCTAGATGCGCGATGGGGAAGATCCGAGTATGATGGAGTTCCACTTGAACATGAGGGCGTGGAAATGTGTGAATCATGATGCTCGAGATTCGGATCACGATGATGGAGGCGTGACGATGGAGGATTACTGCTGACCATGTTTGCAACACAGCATCCTGTCGCATTAGCCTAAAATGGGGACAAACAAATGAGGGTCGACCATTGACCATGTTCGAAACACGGGACCATGTCACAAATGTTGTCAGATATCCGTAGGGACGTTGGCCTAGAACGATTGAAGGGCCCTTAGGTCCAGCATTCATGGAGAGCCCTTAAGCTTAGTATCCACGTCGTCTGAGGGTCCTTTTGGATGTGGAAGAGGATGAGGATCCAAATAGAGAGCTCACGAAGCTTGGTCATGGGATGAGGGGAATGTCCCTGTGAAAATCCCACGCTTCGGGCTCTTTGTCAAAACACATCTGAATACGGCAACGAAACGTATTAGAGAGAGGGAGCAGATTCCTTTCCCATGGGGAGATCTTAGTTTAGGGTCATAGAATTCGGACCATGGATGGGAAAAGGGATCAGGGGATGCATGACATCAAAACCTGACGTGAATGAGGACATAGTCCTACTTACCATGCATTCTCTGGGGAAATGCTCGAGTCGAGGGACCGAACACAAGGGTTAGGCTGGGCCCGCGGGGAAGTACTCGGGCGCTCCTACGTATCTCATAAGGATGAGAATCAACCCATACGTAGTTCTGGAAGGTGGCACGGTAAGGTACCAGTGCCAGGGGGAAAAGGGGAGTGCGGACGTGGCCCTTGCACTAAAAGAAGCGGAATTTGATGTATCTTGTTTGTTCTATAAGGTGAATGGGTTTTTTTGTGTGAAGCGACCGGCCTGAAACAGTAGGTTGTGATGTCTCCACAAGAATCAAGCCGTGATGGGCGTTGAAAAATGGCATGGCACATGACCAATACCCAACGTGATGTCCTCTACAACGAGGTCACCACAATGCGGTGCCGTTTTTCGTCGTGCGGCCAGGACGATAATATCACAGTTTAGGGTCGTATGATAGGACCAAGCATGCATTTTATCATCATGCAACGCGGACGTAGTAGAGACGATGCTAGGAGGGAAATGTGCGCAGTGTTATAAAACACCATTGACAGAGACATGATCCCACATCAAATTGTACGCCATCCGGAGAGGGAAACCTTAGGCCGAGGGGCCTACACAGAGGTGAAACAAGGAGAGAGACTGGCTTCCTGAATGGTTTGTACCCGGAGACAGGGCTTCTGGGTGGTCCTACATGTCCCATGAGGATGGGAATCAAGTTGAATGTTGTCCCTAATGGATCTTAGTTTATGGTCTTAGAGCTCGGACCATGGGAGCCCCAAAGGGCGCTAGATTGCAGCTTTGTCCCCCTAGCATGCAAAGGTGCACTGAGGGATAGCGCCAAAAGTGTCGAGATTCCACCTGGACATTATGGGGTGGAAATGATGTGAATCATGAAACCAACATTCACGGACTGAAGGGGCTAGCGTGACGACAGAGGATTACTGCTGACCATGTTCGCAACACAGCATCCTGTCGCGTTTGCCTGAAATGAGGACTAACAAACGAGCATCGACCGCTGACCATATTCGCAACGCGGGATTTTATCGATTTGTTGTCCAAAACCCTCGGGGGCGTTGGCCCGTATCGGTAGGAGATCCCTTGGGAATTGTATCCAGACCGTTCTTGGGGGTCCCTCCGGGTGTGAAAGATGATGGAAGTCCGAATAGAGGGGAACACGAAGCATGACAAGTGGAAGGAACTTGATCAAGTTGAATATGACACTCTTGGTCCTAGACTAGAGTGCTCTTAATACATGGGTGAACCACTGAAAGGAGTCAAGGGACTCAACTTTGAGGGTGACCGAGAGATGGCAGGTCCCCGGGGGAAGGGGGCATGGTGCCCAAAACCTTGTATCATACCTACACATCCCCCTGCTGGAGAGGGATAAACCAAGTGGCCTAGGTGACTGGGAGATCAGGAGATCACCAGGAGGTGGGGATGGAACCGAATCTTAAACATCCAGGTGGTCCTACGTATCTCATTAGGATGGGAATCAAGCCACACATAGTTATAAAGGGTGCCTTTTAACGTCATGCAGGATAGGGAATAGGAGGACGGAACCTCAGAATGGGGGCGTGCGTGGTGCAGCTATTACAAACCCGACGTGAATGAAGACGTAGTGCCTCACTGCGCCATGCAGCCCTGTGATCGGGGTCCTAAAGGTAGGATTAGAGAGGTAAATTTGCTGAAATCAAGCTGGTTCCAAATACAAGGAGTCCGAGCATCCCTACGTATCCTATCGAGATAGGAATCACGCTGAACGTAGTTCCAGATGAGAATCTTAGTTTATAGTCTTAGATCTCGGACCGTGGATGGTGACAACTCCCGAGTAAGCACAGATGTCAACCCAATCCCTAAGCCCACGTGAGATAAACTCGGTGTGGGAAACAAGGGGGGTATCCTCATCGCAATACATGGGGTGTCCACCAATGGGGAGTCAGCAGAGAGTTCCGAAGGACACTTTTGATGTAGCTTGTTCCTCCAACGCGCAGACGTGCATGGGGGAAAAGTACCAAGAGTTCTGAGACTCTACTTGGACATGATGAAGTGATGAAGGGTGTGAATTGTGTACCTGGCATTTGGGCTTAACGGGTTGGCGTGGCGATAGAGGAAAACTGTTAACCATGGTGGAAACACAGCGTCCATATCGCGTTAGCCTGAGGTGGGAACAACAAACGAGCATCGACCGCTGACCATATTCGCAACGCGGTATTTTATCGATTCTTTGTTCGAAACCCTGGGGGGCGTTGGCCCGTATCGGTAGGAGAGCCCTTGGGAATTGTATCCAGGCCGTTCTTGGGGGTCCCTCCGGGTGTGAAAGATGATGAAAGCCCTGATGCGGGGATACGCAAAGCCTGGAAAGCGGGTGCGGACATGTCCGAGTAAAGCTTGGCATTCCAGGTAATAAACCAGAGTACTCTTAAGCACATTGGTGAACCGCCGAAAAAGAGGGATCAACGAAACAGCTCATTAGGGGGGGAAACATGGCGTGGTCATTACGAGACCGTCGTGAATGGGGACATAATCCCACACCACACCATATGATCCTCTCATGGGGGATGGATAGGCCAAGGGGCCGAGATGGGATGAGGATTCCCGAGAGATGGGGCTGGACCCGAATCTTGGACATCCAGGTGGTCCTACGTATCCCATTAGAATGGGAATCAAGACACACGTAGTTCTTGAAATGTAGTTTAACGTCATACTGGACGAGGAGGGGAATAATATACTCCGAAACAAGGGAGGTGTGAGGTATGGAGAAGAAGCCGTCGTGAATGAGGACGTCGTCCCACACCCCACCATACACCCTGGGTAAGAGGGGACCTAGGCCGTGGCCCAGAAAGGCCAAGGGGCCTAAGGTCAGGCATCAGTCAGGAAGGCCTGACTGGTTTGTAGTTTAACGTCTTACATGAGGACGAGGGGCCAGGGGCCCAAGGAGGCCAAGGGGCCTGAGGCTGGGCCTCGTAAGGGGAGTCGTATGGCATGGTACATGATCCTGACGTGAATGAGGACATAGTCCTACATCACACCATACACCCTTATGAGGAATCCTGGGCCGTGGCCCAGAGAAAAGGGAAAGTTATCAGTCAGAAAGGCCTGACTGGTTTGCAGTTTAACGTCTTACATGAGGACGAGGGTCAGGGACCCGAAAAGGCCAAGGGGACTGAGGCTGGGCCTTGTAAGGGGAGTCGTACGGCATGGTACATGATCCCGACGTGAATGAGGACGTAGTCCTACACCACACCATACACTCTAGGTGAGGAATCCTAGGTCGTGGCCCGGATCGCTAGCACCACTTGGGGGAAGTTTTTCACCTCGGGATGGGGCAGAGGGAATCACTGTTCTTGATGCCTGGGGCATCTCAGGGTGGACCCGAAGATCCAGGACACTGTTGACCATGTTCGGAACACAGAGTTCCTATGGTGACCCATATGGGGGCAACAAATGAGCGTCGACCGCTGGCCAAATTCGCAACGCGGGACTTGTATCGATTTGTTGCTTGAAAACCCTCGGGGGCGTTGGCCCGTATCGGTAGGAGAGCCCTTGGGCATTGTATCCAGGCCGTTATCGGGGGTCCCTCTGGGTGTGAAAGGTGATAGAATCCCAGTCAAGGAGTGGGTGAAGCTTAGTTGCATCCATCCACGAAAGGGGAAAACACCTCCAGGGGGGAATGTGCAGCCGGGTCGAGGCTTGCTCGACGTGGGTCGGGGCAAAAGTGTGCAACCTGCCATGTCTTGACCTGAGGGGAAGATTTTGGCTTTTGGGATGGGCCAACGGACGAAATGTCCGGGCGTTCCTACATATCTCATAAGGATGAGAATCAAGCCATACGTAGTTCTTGAAGGCCATGCATTTTAGCGTCATGCGGTGAGGACATGGGAGGATAGAAGAACTGGAGTGGGCGCATGGTGCGACCTTTACAATCTTTGCGCGAGCGAGGTTGCATAAGCGGGGCCAAGAAAGCCTACTCCCTGTTACACAAAGATCCTCCAAGGAGACTATTCCCAGGGGGAATAGCGGAAGAGAAAAGCTTGGGGCTGGGCTCAAGACGAGGCGTCCGAGCGTTCCTACGTATCCCATGAAGATGGGAATCAAGCCACACGTAGTTCTTAACATGCAGTTTAACGTCATGCGGGACGAGGTGCATTTCGTTCGGGGAGGTGTACGGTATGGTACATGATCCCGACGTGAGGACGTAGTCCTACACCGTACCGTACGATCCCGTAAGAGGGTAAGTCGGGGAAAGACCAAGGGGGGGCCTGGGGCCAAACCGCGGTGGAGACGGGGCCAGGGGCCTAAGGAGGCCAAGGGGCCTGAGGCTAGGGCTCGGTCAGGAAGACCTGACTGTCTTGCAGTTTAACGTCTTACAGTGAGGATGGAGAGGCAGTTTAAGGTCGTGCGGGACCAAGTCGCAGTTTAGGGTCGTGTAGGACCAAGTCGCAGTTTAGGGTAGTGCAGGACCAAGTCGCAGTTTAGGGTCGTGCAGGACCAAGTCGCAGTTTAGGGTCGTGTAGGACCAAGTTGCAGTTTAGAGTCGTGCAGGACCCTCTCGCAGTTTAGGGTCGTGCAGGACCACATTTGCCCTAGGCAAAGTATCGCTTTAGGAATTTGGAATTGGTGGGAGGGGTTATACGCTCTCCATCTGTGGTCACCAAGGAGTATGCTCCGTTGGGGTAAACCTTATGGATGATGTAAGCCCCTTCCCATTTGGGTTCTAATTTGGGCGGTTTCCTACCGGGAATCATTGGCGCTCGAAGGGCCAATACCAGGTCACCCTGTAGAAAAGAGCGGAGACGAACCTTCTTTTCAAAGGCTCTCGCTATCTTGTCCTGATGCCTTTCCAGATTGTGGAGGGCATGGAGCTGGATCTCGTCCAGTGCCTCTAATTCAGCTAGACGGATCTTGGCTACCTCATCTGATGTCTGGTGATCATAAACTGCAGTGCGTAGCGACGGCAGCTGGATCTCAATGGGTAGGACGACCTCAGCTCCATACACCAGGGAATATGGGGTCACCTGGGTAGAGTTGCGAGTCATCATCCGGTAATCCCAGAGGGCGTTGGGGAGCTTGTCAGGCCAACTCTTCTTGTTCTGACCAAACATATTCTGTAGAATGTTAGAGAGGGTCTTGTTGAACGCCTCGATCTGTCCATTCGCCTGCGTGTGGTAGCGGGAGGTATGGTTCGACCGGATGTCGTACTTAGCGTACAATTTCTTCAATTCAGCTGGTCGGAAGTTGGTGCCATTATCGGTGAGGACGGCGTGAGGGACTCCAAACCGGTGGATAATGTTGGAGCTCACAAAGTCAACGATGGAACGGGCCTTCACCTCTTTGAGAGGAACTTCTTCTGCCCACTTGGGGAATAAATCTGTACCAGTCAGGATGAACCTACACTGGCGGGCTGTTGCCGGCGGATACGGTCCCACTACATCATATCCCCATACCGCAAATGGCCAAGAGTACTTGGTGGGGTGGAGGGGTTCTGGAGGCCGATGCAAGAAGATGGCGTGTAATTGGCACGTGTGGCATCTCTTGGCATGCCCAATGCAATCGTGGATCATGGAGGGCCAGAAGTACCCTAACCTCCGGATTTGATGGGACAGATTCGGCCCAGCTTGATGGGCGCCACAGGAACCGGTGTGAACCTCTTTCATAACTTGAGGTATCTCTACTCCATGGATGCAACAGAGGAGGACACCATAGAAACTCCGTTTATATGGGATCTGCTCAAGACTGGGGCCGCTCTGGAAGGTAAATTGAAGTGCGCGGCGTCAGATTCTCTCGTGTTCGGCCCGGTCGTCCGGGAGCTGACCATTTTGGAGATACTCGACAAAAGGTGCTCTCCAGTCGGGGGTGGTTTCAACCACTGCGTCTGACAAACCCGGGACTCCGAATATGGAGGGTCCGGCGGTGAGATGACTTACCCGCAGGCTATCACGGTCCTCTTGGGTGACGGGAGCAATGACTCTCCGGTGGGCCACGTGTATGACCAAATCATCTTGCTTGGGTTCTGAGAGTGACGCGACTAAGCCAGCCAGGGCGTCCGCTTGGCCGTTCTGCGACCGTGGGACATGGGTAACCTCTGGCCGAGGAGAGAACTGGGCCATTAGGAGGAGGGTGTACTCCAGCAATGGTGCAAGCTCTGGCTTCCTGACGACGTAGTCACCATTAACATGTTTCATTACCAGCTCGGAATCTCCCTTCACATGTAGGTGGGGAAGATGGATCTCAAGGGCCAACTCGAGGCCGGTGGTGAGAGCTTGGTACTCTGCCTCGTTGTTCGTACAGCCTTCTGACAACAGGAACGAGTACGACAGGACGGCTTGCGTCGGGGTAATGAAAACAATACCCAGACCCACTCTATTGAGCTTGGGGTCGTTGATCCTTCTACCGGTGGGGCTCCGGGAGGCGCCGTCGAAATGCATTTGCCAACACGTGAAAACATGATCGACTGAGAGGATCGTCTCGTCGGGGAAATCCAGGTCCAGGGATTGATCTGCGGAGGTTGGATGGGCAGCTAAAAAGTCTGCCAATGCATGTCCCTTAATGTCCTTCTGAGGTATAAACCTGATATCAAACTGCTGGAGAATCACCGCCCACCGTGCTAGTCGGCCAGTCAGCATGGGGCGGTTCAGGATGTATTTCAGCGGATCTACCCGAGAGATCAATTGCACCTCGTGGTGTTGCAGGTAGTGTCGCATCTTCTGTACGGCGAAGACGAGCGCAAGGCAGCTATTTTCGATAGGGGAGTATCTGACCTCCGTATCGAGAAGAATGCGGCTGAGATAGTAGAAACTGTTCTCAGTGCCCTCGTTATTCTTCTGGGCGAGTAGCGCGCCAAGGGATCTCTCCAGGGCGGTCACGTAAAGGACCAGCGGCTTTCCGGAGACGGGTGGCATCAAGACCGGAGGTTGGAGCAGATACTGCTTGATTTCTTCAAAGGCGGCCCGACACTCCTCATCCCATTCGTAGGCAGCGCCTTTCTTCATGAGCCGGGAAAAGGGCTTACACTTACCGGCCAGATTCGCAATGAATCGGCGTATATAGGCTAAGTGGCCTTGAAGGCCTCGGATCTCTCGAATGTTGCTCGGGGGAGGCATTTGGCTGATGGCCTTGATCTTCTCCGGGTCGATCTCGATACCTCAGTATCTGGCAACAAAGCCCAGAAACATTCCGGAGGTGACTCCGAAGGCACACTTTAGCGGGTTCATCTTCAGGTGATGGTAACGGAGGAAACCGAACACTTTCTCAAGGTCTTTGAGATGGTCCTGGCGCTGGCATGATTTGACTAAAAGGTCATCCACGTAGCATTCCACCAATGTCCTGAGAATCGGTTTGAATATGCGATGCATGGCCCTCTGATAAGTGGCACCTGCATTTTTCAAACCGAATGGCATTACCTGGTAGCAAAAGGTACCCTGGGGAGCCTTGAAAGTAGTGGACTCCTCGTCTTCGGGGGCCATCCGGATCTGGTTATACCCGGAATACCCATCCATGAAAGAGTGGGCTTAGAACCCGGCCGTGGCGTCAATCAACAGCTCCGTCACTGGGAGTGGGAAGTCATCCTTTGGGCAGTGGCGATTGAGATCGCGGAAGTCGATGCAGACTCTGATCTGCCCATTCTTCTTCCTGGCCAGCACAATGTTGGCGAGCCATTTTGGGTATTGGACCTCCTTAATGAAGTTGGATTTGATAAGCTTTTCAACTTCGGCCTCAACCATAGCACCATGAGAAGGGTGTATTTTCCTGGGAGGCTGCTTAAACCCATGATGTCTTGCCGGGAGGCCCAGACGGTGGAAGACCACTTGGGGATCCAGCCCTGGCATCTCATCGTAACTCCAGGAAAACACATCACGGTGCTGTTTGAGAAATTCCACGTACTGATGCTGCTCCTCGAGGGACATGTCCGCACTGATCAATGTGGGTCTCGGATCTGCCTCGCTACCAAGGTTCACCTGTACCAGTTCATCAACCGTGGTAGAGACGCCTTCTTCAAAGGCTGGGGGGCATCCTCCAAGTCTTCCTCCCCAGCCGTGGGGGGGCTTCCCGCGACGGAAGATACCTCTGGGCCATCAAGATTCACGGGGCAGCTGGTGCTGACTCGGGAAGCAGTGGTTATCACATCAGGAGACTCACTTGTCATTGAGACCATAGCAATGAATGCATTTGATCCTATCCCATCTGGCCTTTGGCCTAAGGGGCCACGTTTGATGATATCAAAGCAGTGGTGATGTGTCGGCCTGAGTCACTTAATTCCAGCCTGGCGGAAGAGACACGTATGGCGCACCGCCATTGTCATGAGCGTGACGTCCCGGTACCGTACAGGGGTAGGCGGTTCCGGGATGACCCGAGCCTGGTTGATGTAGGAGTACGAGGTGATTTTCCTCCGTCTCTTGGACATGGGAACATGCCATCCTTGCGTACCCGAAAAAACAAAACATTGCCCCATGTCGGGGGTCGTGGCCTCCAACCGGTGGATCGGGAGGATGTAGGCGTCGTCCATGCTTGCCCAGGGATCACTTGTGATCGGGGCGGGCTCATCCTCGCTTACTAGGATTTGCTTGTCTTTACTTTTGTAATAACCCGCATCCAGATAGCGGGCCTCACAAGAAGCGAAAAGGGACGCGTCTCCTTGGAGCACGCCTACTCGACCGTTGAGCGAGTACTTGAGGCACTGGTGATACGACGAGGGGACCGCTACATGCAGATGGAGCCATGGCCTACCCATCAATGCGTTGTAGGCGGTGTCCTAAGAAACAACCATGAACTCGGTGCTGGCAATTAAGCCACCGAACTGAGTCTTCAGGCGGATCTTGCCGACTGGGGTTTGCTCTGTCCTGTCGTACCCCTGGATCCTGAGGTCAGAGGGAGTCAAATCACCTTCGAACAGACCCAGCTTTCGCAGCGTCCGGGTCGGAATTAGGTTGATTCCAGAACCCGTGTCAACGAGGCAGCGACGGACTTCCACGTCGTTGGAGTGGCCAGTGATATACAGTGGGCGAATGTGCCCTTGTATGGGAGGATCCTCATCTTCACCGGAGAACGAGATAACCACCTGACATTCGGTGTTTTCAATCGTCTCGGTATGGAAGGCTTCCGCAGCTGCTACTTCCGTCTCGAACTGGAGGGGGATCCTTAGGGCCTCGGCAAGTGCCTCGCGCATTTCAGATGACAGGCGCAGGGCCTCAAGGATGGAAAGCCTCGTCGGGATGCCGACCAGGTGCTTCAGAACATCGTACTTTCGCGCCAAATGCGAACCTCTGCTCACAGGGGGTCATTCGGCATTTGGATGCACAGTGGGTCCTGCCGGTTGAACTGGCGATTGACTAGTACTGGGTGCATCTTGTTGCCTACCAGTGGAGGCCTGAAGAGTAATTTCCGGACTAGAATCGGACAGCGGAGGCCGGCCTGTAGCCGGGCAAGACTGACTGTGATACGGACGAGGCGGCTCCCCCCGATCCAGTAGCACGAACGACGGTGGAGGTAGAGCCGAGGATGTTGGATGGGTCTACGCGTGATGAGATCTGCACTTAGCCTGCTGACTGGTCTCGGTAGCGTGCACGGCTTGGCCACAAGTGCCTGCTGACGTGCCTCGATGACCGGCGTGATTGCGATTCCGCTGACGTTGACTGGAAACGTTGGGGAGGTCTTCCTGGGGTTCCCCCTCGTCGGGGGTCATATAGGGATTTACCAGCTCCACGGTGTTAACCGAAGCGTACCCTTGGCTATCGCTCGAGGAGTCATCCGTCACTGGGCGGATCCTGGGACGAATCCCCATTTCGGGGGGCATAAAGTCTCCGAGAGTGCGGGACGACGACGGCACTGGCGGTGCACGTTGTTTCTTCTTGCGTCGCCGCTGCTTGCCCTTTTGGGCAGAGCTCGACTGTGAAGACGATGCGGAGGCGCCGACTACTTCTTCTGAAGATTCTGACTGCTTCAGGCGCGCCCGGATGATACCCTGGGCACGAACAACGGTTTTTCGGGCCATCTAGTCGTCATATTTCTGAGATCCATGGCTAGGGACCTGCTGCCACTCACCTTCGCTGTCGCTGCCGATTTCTGATCCTACAAAGACTTCTTCCACTTGCGCTGGCGCTGGGCCCAACTTGACTATGTTGTTGTTGAACTGGTCCTGAAGCCAGTCTTTATGTAACACCCCAAGATTTCATAGTGTGTTATTTCTTCAAAATAATTCAATAACTTGCACTACACGCAACACCGAGTTCAATCAAACCATGACTTACCAAAGGAAAAAGCCATTCAAAAGAGGTTAATAATATTATTGACTAAATTTTAAACTTTATATAATCCTTATAATTTTAGATTCCATATTATGAGTTTCTTAGATATAATGCAAGAACAAATTCATTTTCAGTATTGCACTTTTATCAACTTTTAATAGTGAACCCTTTTTAAATACAATATATTAAACTTTTTGACTAAATGGGGACATCAAAAATTTAAAATGAAACATCCCAAGCTTCCACGGTACGTTTTCTTTGAATAATACAGTAGCGTGTGTTGTACGCAACCTTGAGTTTTAACACACACCACAACTAATCAAACTAGCCGTTATGAATAGTAATACCTACTTTTTGAAATTATATATATTTTATATTTGAAAATGGACTTCATTTTTGGATTCGGAATATCGAATTTAGCCTAAGGTGAAATTTTGGTACTTTTCGGATAACTTTTATATTTTGATGAATAGTGAAAATTACAAAATTTTAATTAAAAACAACTTTTTTAATCAAAATAATTAATAGTGATAAATTATGAATTTGAGTGGTTTTAAAGTATATTTAGAATATATTTTTACCATTCAATTTAATGTTTATCATTGGACATAATTTTACAATTAAACCAAACATAAACAAGTGTCAATCTTTTGATAGTTATTATCTCTTAAAAACACGCCTTTTGTTTTGACAGCGGGATTTAATTTTAAATTAATTTCTGCCACTTATGTGTTTTGAATTTAGGAAAATGGATTCCATATTTGGAATCAGGATGTTCAAATTGTGTAAATAGGTAACTTTTATTTTTAGACATTTTGAATAATTACTGCGGTAAATATTTTATTTACCATGGTTAAAGGGTAAATCCGGTAAATAAGGGTTAAAAAATAATATTATAATAATACAAAATTACCCTAAAACGTGTCGTAACCTTATTGGTGGACACCTACCCGACCATGGCCATCCTTGGGTCAATTTGGGGACCCCTTGGAGCCACTTGTATGTGGTAGGGACACATTATATTAATAAAGTTAAAATAAAAATAAAAATGGCATAAGCTTACATCTTTTAGAAGAACAATTTTTACATAGGGTTATACATGTTGTAATTTCGATTATAAATATTCATTAGAAAGATAAAAAGATTTCCTACATAATGATATTTTATTTATAATTTTTAGACATTATATAATTTATTTTATTTATGACACAATGATGATGCAGTAATTACTAAAATAGTAAAAAATAAAAATAATTGATCTTATAAATACCCAAATAATTATAATATGAAACTTTTAATGAATTAAACTAATTTTATATGATAATATGATATATTAGGATTGATTTAATTGACTTTGTTCGAAGTAATCAATCTGTTAGGAGTTTCACAAAAATCAACTATTGAATAGTGTCAAAATTGACATAAAAGAGTTCTTAAAACAAATATTATATTATTAATTGATATTAAATTCCTAAAAATCTAAGGTTCGGCCAAGAGACTTATATTATGATAGGTTCCTCATTAATGGACCACTTGGGGGTCGCTTGGATGTATATAGTATGTTTATTAATCATATTATATAAAAATACAAAGAGACATTGTAAAAGTGAAACTAATTAACTTAGAGTTAATACTTAAAGATAAGGTTAATATAAGTACCCAAACCTGTCTAAATTCTATTGGATGAGTTGTTTTCGACCTATCCACACCTCATCCTTTGAATAGTCAACTTTGGAGCCTTTGTAAACCGAATATGAATTTATTATAAATTAATATTTCTAACTTTTCCAAAGGTGCCCCTCACCCCTCTTATAAAAGGGCACTCCTCCTTCTCATTTCTTCACACCTTCAAAGCCTTTTGGTTCGGCCAAACTCTGCCCAAATACTCTCCCAACATCCCTCAATACAACCTAGAGGCCTTAGTTTGATCAGAAAGCCAACCTAAGGAGCCCTTTTGATCAAATCAAAAGGAAGAACCCGAAGAAGAGGAGGTTAACCTACCCCAACCAAGGAAAAGTACAAGGTAAGGGTTATTTCACAATCTCTTCATTATCCGAGGTTGTTTATATGTAATAATCTACTGGGATCTCTTTATCATCCACATCCATGTTTCTTAAAAATGTATTTCAAAACATTTTTACTATTTACAAGTATATGGGTTAAAGTCATTTATACCCGTTTTTGACTTTTTATAAGAGGTTTATAAAGGAATCTTTCCGTCGTTTTCAAAACAAGGTCCTTTTTAACCTTTTCGACAGAATTGAGGTAAGAATGTTTTTTTTTAACTTATACGGCGGGTGCGGTTATTTTACGCCGTTATAAAATCTTCAAAGCTTTCCTTACAAGCTTATAAGAATATTTTCAAAGAAAATGTTTTATTTTATATGGATCTTAAATGATTTCCAAATAAAAGGAGATATTTCTTTAAAAAGAATTTTGATTTCATCTATGTCAACATCCTTTGATGGATTTTAAGATTATTTGAAGTTGATTTATTATGATACAAAACTTCTATATTGTATTGAAAGTTTTGTGATATGTTTGACTGTGGATGTGCTATTTTTATACCATTCATAGTTTATTGTGAAAGTATTGACATTTCGTATGCTAGTTTTAATACGAATGTTTATGTTATGTTTAAACCTTTTCATATGGGAATGCATTGGACTTAATAAGTGACGGGTGGAGCCCGCTATAGCTCCTCGATGCATCGGTAGGTCTCATGAGACAAACTAGTGTCTTGGCACAAGGCCTTGACAAAATCTTATTTGTAGTCTTGGCACGAGGCCTTGACTATGTGGTTATGATAGTCTGGCATTATGCATTCCAACATTATGAAAGTGGTTATTTATTTTTGCATGTGATTATTCGATTAGTGGAATATCCATGTGAATAAGTAAATGGCATTATTTCATTTTTATTTATGCCATACCATGTTGAAAGTTCATGTTTAAAAGGCTTTTGTTTTAGCTATACATTGCCTTAAATATTTATTCTTATTGATGAAAGTTTCCGCTATATTGTTATCCTTACTGGGCATTTGAGCTCACCCCTTTTCTATGTTTTATTTTTCCCAGGAAGTGAAGATGTAAGTTATGAATGACCTGCAGGGATATTATAAGGGGATTGTAGTGTGGACTGTGGAAACATTATGTTGTTGTAGTAGTTTTTGATTTTATGATGTAATGTAAAACTTATGAATATATCTAGTGTTTCCAAGGCTACTAAACCAATCGGTCTTTCGAGATTTGATCTTTCTTGTGATCATGCCAATGTTATGTAATAATGCACCGACTCTAGGCAACTAGGGTCGGGGCGTTACAGTTGGTATCAGAGGAAGTTTAGTACAATCCTTGGAAACTAGATTTAGATAAACTCTGATTAGAGCACGTAGACCTAAGATGAACTTTGAGGATTAGTATAGAAGAACTTCCTAGAATTTTGGTATTGTAGAGATTTTGTGAGTTTTCCGAGAAATACATCCCTGTCTGGATACGAGCAGGTAGAGGCGGCTCTGGCATAGATGTACCTAGGGGTAAAACCCGAAAACACCGCTTTGAGCTAGACTCGAACAGGAACTGGTGCACGACAACGGGCCTTGCTGCACTCTTGGTTACGACACTCCCAGGGGATATGCTTAGGATAACTCTCATTTTCTTTACAAATCATTTTGAAGGGATTATGAGTATATACTTCCTCAAAGAAAACATTTTTATGATTATGGATAATATCCATAAATAGTTCAATTTATGTTAAGTGTTTTATAAGTATGGGATTATGTATTTTGATTCATAAACTGATCTAGTGTATTCCATTGTTTAGAAATGGCACTCAGTAGAAGGAATGAGAACTCCAGAAATTCACATGATCCAAAGAGGAGGAAGGATCATATCTTTCATGGTCTTAAGCTAGAATTTATAAGAGAAATAGTCTCCCATGTATTATCATCATATGAAGAAATAATATCATGTGTTGATAAGATAAGTAAAGAGTTTACTGAGTCCTATGGCTTTGAAGGGAAGCAAGAGAAGAAAAGGATGGAAGAGAGAAAGATGGATAAAGGGAAGAGGGAAAAGAAGAATTTTCCCATATGTGGTAACTGTGGAAAGAAACACCCTGGAACTTGCCTGAAAGGAATGGGAGTTTGTTACAAGTGTGGTGGAAAAGGGCACAAAGTACGTGACTGCAAGGGTAAGAAAATGGTTTTAAATGTACAATGCTTCATTTGCAAGGAGTTTGGACACTACGCGAACCTATGTCCCAGTCATCAGACTATGCCGCAAATGATGTTATTGGATAATAATCAAGTTATGATACTACCACAGATGAAGAGGAATGATTAGAGTTCTTATGTTGATTATGTCAATTGAGCTTTGTATCAACAATGTACTTGTTATAATAATTATGGAGTATATAAGGATTGTACTGCAGTACTATTTCATTAAGGACTTGAGATTGTGTGGAACAAATAAAAGTGACTCAATAGCAGGATAAATTTTTGGATAATATATGGTTGAGAGAATGATAAATCATAATATAGTTCTGATACTGAGGTAGTGATTTTGGAATAATATGTGATTGTTTTGGATAAATTATATTGGATATTCTTGACTACCTTGGAACTAATTAATGATTTGTATATTCCATCATTGTTGGGGTTTAAAACATTTTTGGATTAATGAAGTATATCCAACATTCTATATGGAATAGGGGAGCATGAATGTAATCAATAAGGAATATGGTAATTCAAGATGTTTCAGTTTATTAAAAGAATACAAGATGAAGGTATTCATATGCTATTGCGGGGTAAAAAGGATCTATATTATGTTTACCTTCCTTATAAATGTTGGACTGTGAGTTTGGACAGAAGTATTTTGGATAGTTCTAGTTTGGATTATTTTGGATTACCATAAAATGAAAACCCGGAGGTTGGGCGGCAACCCGTCGCGTCCGGCAAGGCTGCGAGACTTGAACCCGCAACTGAAGGGCGACAAGGGTGTATCACCTACCACTATCCCACGAGATGTCCTGGATTAAATAAAGTAGTTTTTTAAAAGATCTGGTAGATGAATTATAAATTTGTTTATTTTGGAACCCTCTATGAATAGTATAAATAGAAGTTTTTTTACGAGTGAATGATGAGTTTTGGTAGAAACTTATTAATGGATAAAACTCTGATTATAAAGTAAGTATATCTCCTTATGATCTTAGCCAATCTCATAAATAAATTCCTCAACATTAATAAAAGGAACATAGAACAAAAATGTTGTCCTAGATGGTACCTTAAATCATCACTAATTTATGGCTTTGGGATTGTTGGCCTTTTCATAGCCATGTTCTCTACCACTCTCCATCAGATAATTGATGGTTAGATTTCTCCTCCATATCCATATTTTCCTACATGGATCCCTAGTATGTGTTATTTTCGGTAATCTTCATACTTTCCACTCTTTAGTTTAAATAGAGGCCTCATTAATTCATTTTTCGATGTGGGATTTCAACTAGGATATTTTGAAACGTAAAAAATGTGTTATCCTAATACCCTATGTTTTGTTGAACCGATGGTATTTCAATTCATCATAGATTAATGAATTTAAGGAACTCAATTTTATACTTGTTTGTGATTGATGACCTCAATCACTACCTATAAATATTTACGTTTTTCCTCTGATTATATGTCTCCAATTTCCACCAATGATCTCCTAATCGAGATCATAATTTGGTGGTGACCCTTTGATTTCTCTTTTCCTCATATTAAGACTAAATTTTAGTAACCCAATTTCCGATGTGGGTTTTCCCACAAATATATTTTCTACTTTCAACCTTTTATTTTCGAAGAACAATTTCAAATTGCGAGGACGCAATTTATTGAAGGAGGGGAGAATGTAACACCCCAAGATTTCATAGTGTGTTATTTCTTCAAAATAATTCAATAACTTGCACTACACGCAACACCGAGTTCAATCAAAACATGACTTACCAAAGGAAAAAGCCATTCAAAAGAGGTTAATAATATTATTGACTAAATTTTAAACTTTATATAATCCTTATAATTTTAGATTCCATATTATGAGTTTCTTAGATATAATGCAAGAACAAATTCATTTTCAGTATTGCACTTTTATCAACTTTTAATAGTGAACCCTTTTTAAATACAATATATTAAACTTTTTGACTAAATGGGGAAATCAAAAATTTAAAATGAAACATCCCAAGCTTCCACGGTATGCTTTCTTTGAATAATACAGTAGCGTGTGTTGTACGCAACCTTGAGTTTTAACACACCACAACTAATCAAACTAGCCGTTATGAATAGTAATACCTACTTTTTGAAATTATATATATTTTATATTTGAAAATGTACTTCATTTTTGGATTCGGAATATCGAATTTAGCCTAAGGTGAAATTTTGGTACTTTTCGGATAACTTTTATATTTTGATGAATAGTGAAAATTACTAAATTTTAATTAAAAACAACTTTTTTAATCAAAATAATTAATAGTGATAAATTATGAATTTGAGTGGTTTTAAAGTATATTTAGAATATATTTTTACCATTCAATTTAATGTTTATCATTGGACATAATTTTACAATTAAACCGAACATAAACAAGTGTCAATCTTTTGATAGTTATTATCTCTTAAAAACACGCTTTTTGTTTTGACAGCGGGATTTAATTTTAAATTAATTTCTGCCACTTCTGTGTTTTGAATTTAGGAAAATGGATTCCATATTTGGAATCAGGATGTTCAAATTGTGTAAATAGGTAACTTTTATTTTTAGACATTTTGAATAATTACTGCGGTAAATATTTTATTTACCATGGTTAAAGGGTAAATCCGGTAAATAAGGGTTAAAAAATAATATTATAATAATACAAAATTACCCTAAAACGTGTCCTAACCTTATTGGTGGACACATACCCGACCATGGCCATCCTTGGGTCAATTTGGGGACCCCTTGGAGCCACTTGTATGTGGTAGGGACACATTATATTAATAAAGTTAAAATAAAAATAAAAATGGCATAAGCTTACATCTTTTAGAAGAACAATTTTTACATAGGGTTATACATGTTGTAATTTCGATTATAAATATTCATTAGAAAGATCAAAAGATTTCCTACATAATGATATTTTATTTATAATTTTTAGACATTATATAATTTATTTTATTTATGACACAATGATGATGCAGTAATTACTAAAATAGTAAAAAATAAAAATAATTGATCTTATAAATACCCAAATAATTATAATATGAAACTTTTAATGAATTAAACTAATTTTATATGATAATATGATATATTAGGATTTATTTAATTGACTTTGTTCGAAGTAATCAATCTGTTAGGAGTTTCACAAAAATCAACTATTGAATAGTGTCAAAATTGACATAAAAGAGTTCTTAAAACAAATATTATATTATTAATTGATATTAAATTCCTAAAAATCTAAGGTTCGGCCAAGAGACTTATATTATGATAGGTTCCTCATTAATGGACCACTTGGGGGTCGCTTGGATGTATATAGTATGTTTATTAATCATATTATATAAAAATACAAAGAGACATTGTAAAAGTGAAACTAATTAACTTAGAGTTAATACTTAAAGATAAGGTTAATATAAGTACCCAAACCTGTCTAAATTCTATTGGATGAGTTGTTTTCGACCTATCCACACCTCATCCTTTGAATAGTCAACTTTGGAGCCTTTGTAAACCGAATATGAATTTATTATAAATTAATATTTCTAACTTTTCCAAAGGTGCCCCTCACCCCTCTTATAAAAGGGCACTCCTCCTTCTCATTTATTCACACCTTCAAAGCCTTTTGGTTCGGCCAAACTCTGCCCAAATACTCTCCCAACATCCCTCAATACAACCTAGAGGCCTTAGTTTGATCAGAAAGCCAACCTAAGGAGCCCTTTTGATCAAATCAAAAGGAAGAACCCGAAGAAGAGGAGGTTAACCTACCCCAACCAAGGAAAAGTACAAGGTAAGGGTTATTTCACAATCTCTTCATTATCCGAGGTTGTTTATATGTAATAATCTACTGGGATCTCTTTATCATCCACATCCATGTTTCTTAAAAATGTATTTCAAAACATTTTTACTATTTACAAGTATATGGGTTAAAGTCATTTATACCCGTTTTTGACTTTTTATAAGAGGTTTATAAAGGAATCTTTCCGTCGTTTTCAAAACAAGGTCCTTTTTAACCTTTTCGACAGAATTGAGGTAAGAATGTTTTTTTTAACTTATACGGTGGGTGCGGTTATTTTACGCCGTTATAAAATCTTCAAAGCTTTCCTTACAAGCTTATAAGAATATTTTCAAAGAAAATGTTTTATTTTATATGGATCTTAAATGATTTCCAAATAAAAGGAGATATTTCTTTAAAAAGAATTTTGATTTCATCTATGTCAACATCCTTTGATGGATTTTAAGATTATTTGAAGTTGATTTATTATGATACAAAACTTCTATATTGTATTGAAAGTTTTGTGATATGTTTGACTGTGGATGTGCTATTTTTATACCATTCATAGTTTATTGTGAAAGTATTGACATTTCGTATGCTAGTTTTAATACGAATGTTTATGTTATGTTTAAACCTTTTCATATGGGAATGCATTGGACTTAATAAGTGACGGGTGGAGCCCGCTATAGCTCCTCGATGCATCGGTAGGTCTCATGAGACAAACTAGTGTCTTGGCACAAGGCCTTGACAAAATCTTATTTGTAGTCTTGGCACGAGGCCTTGACTATGTGGTTATGATAGTCTGGCATTATGCATTCCAACATTATGAAAGTGGTTATTTATTTTTGCATGTGATTATTCGATTAGTGGAATATCCATGTGAATAAGTAAATGGCATTATTTCATTTTTATTTATGCCATACCATGTTGAAAGTTCATGTTTAAAAGGCTTTTGTTTTAGCTATACATTGCCTTAAATATTTATTCTTATTGATGAAAGTTTCCGCTATATTGTTATCCTTACTGGGCATTTGAGCTCACCCCTTTTCTATGTTTTATTTTTCCCAGGAAGTGAAGATGTAAGTTATGAATGACCTGCAGGGATATTATAAGGGGATTGTAGTGTGGACTGTGGAAACATTATGTTGTTGTAGTAGTTTTTGATTTTATGATGTAATGTAAAACTTATGAATATATCTAGTGTTTCCAAGGCTACTAAACCAATCGGTCTTTCGAGATTTGATCTTTCTTGTGATCATGCCAATGTTATGTAATAATGCACCGACTCTAGGCAACTAGGGTCGGGGCGTTACAGTTGGTATCAGAGGAAGTTTAGTACAATCCTTGGAAACTAGATTTAGATAAACTCTGATTAGAGCACGTAGACCTAAGATGAACTTTGAGGATTAGTATAGAAGAACTTCCTAGAATTTTGGTATTGTAGAGATTTTGTGAGTTTTCCGAGAAATACATCCCTGTCTGGATACGAGCAGGTAGAGGCGGCTCTGGCACAGATGTACCTAGGGGTAAAACCCGAAAACACCGCTTTGAGCTAGACTCGAACGGGAACTGGTGCACGACAACGGGCCTTGCTGCACTCTTGGTTACGACACTCCCAGGGGATATGCTTAGGATAACTCTCATTTTCTTTACAAATCATTTTGAAGGGATTATGAGTATATACTTCCTCAAAGAAAACATTTTTATGATTATGGATAATATCCATAAATAGTTCAATTTATGTTAAGTGTTTTATAAGTATGGGATTATGTATTTTGATTCATAAACTGATCTAGTGTATTCCATTGTTTAGAAATGGCACTCAGTAGAAGGAATGAGAACTCCAGAAATTCACATGATCCAAAGAGGAGGAAGGATCATATCTTTCATGGTCTTAAGCTAGAATTTATAAGAGAAATAGTCTCCCATGTATTATCATCATATGAAGAAATAATATCATGTGTTGATAAGATAAGTAAAGAGTTTACTGAGTCCTATGGCTTTGAAGGGAAGCAAGAGAAGAAAAGGATGGAAGAGAGAAAGATGGATAAAGGGAAGAGGGAAAAGAAGAATTTTCCCATATGTGGTAACTGTGGAAAGAAACACCCTGGAACTTGCCTGAAAGGAATGGGAGTTTGTTACAAGTGTGGAGGAAAAGGGCACAAAGTACGTGACTGCAAGGGTAAGAAAATGGTTTTAAATGTACAATGCTTCCTTTGCAAGGAGTTTGGACACTACGCGAACCTATGTCCCAGTCATCAGACTATGCCGCAAATGATGTTATTGGATAATAATCAAGTTATGATACTACCACAGATGAAGAGGAATGATTAGAGTTCTTATGTTGATTATGTCAATTGAGCTTTGTATCAACAATGTACTTGTTATAATAATTATGGAGTATATAAGGATTGTACTGCAGTACTATTTCATTAAGGACTTGAGATTGTGTGGAACAAATAAAAGTGACTCAATAGCAGGATAAATTTTTGGATAATATATGGTTGAGAGAATGATAAATCATAATATAGTTCTGATACTGAGGTAGTGATTTTGGAATAATATGTGATTGTTTTGGATAAATTATATTGGATATTCTTGACTACCTTGGAACTAATTAATGATTTGTATATTCCATCATTGTTGGGGTTTAAAACATTTTTGGATTAATGAAGTATATCCAACATTCTATATGGAATAGGGGAGCATGAATGTAATCAATAAGGAATATGGTAATTCAAGATGTTTCAGTTTATTAAAAGAATACAAGATGAAGGTTTTCATATGCTATTGCGGGGTAAAAAGGATCTATATTATGTTTACCTTCCTTATAAATGTTGGACTGTGAGTTTGGACAGAAGTATTTTGGATAGTTCTAGTTTGGATTATTTTGGATTACCATAAAATGAAAACCCGGAGGTTGGGCGGCAACCCGTCGCGTCCGGCAAGGCTGCGAGACTTGAACCCGCAACTGAAGGGCGACAAGGGTGTATCACCTACCACTATCCCACGAGATGTCCTGGATTAAATAAAGTAGTTTTTTAAAAGATCTGGTAGATGAATTATAAATTTGTTTATTTTGGAACCCTCTATGAATAGTATAAATAGAATTTTTTTTACGAGTGAATGATGAGTTTTGGTAGAAACTTATTAATGGATAAAACTCTGATTATAAAGTAAGTATATCTCCTTATGATCTTAGCCAATCTCATAAATAAATTCCTCAACATTAATAAAAGGAACATAGAACAAAAATGTTGTCCTAGATGGTACCTTAAATCATCACTAATTTATGGCTTTGGGATTGTTGGCCTTTTCATAGCCATGTTCTCTACCACTCTCCATCAGATAATTAATGGTTAGATTTCTCCTCCATATCCATATTTTCCTACATGGATCCCTAGTATGTGTTATTTTCGGTAATCTTCATACTTTCCACTCTTTAGTTTAAATAGAGGCCTCATTAATTCATTTTTCGATGTGGGATTTCAACTAGGATATTTTGAAACGTAAAAAATGTGTTATCCTAATACCCTATGTTTTGTTGAACCGATGGTATTTCAATTCATCATAGATTAATGAATTTAAGGAACTCAATTTTATACTTGTTTGTGATTGATGACCTCAATCACTACCTATAAATATTTACGTTTTTCCTCCGATTATATGTCTCCAATTTCCACCAATGTTCTCCTAATCGAGATCATAATTTGGTGGTGACCCTTTGATTTCTCTTTTCCTCATATTAAGACTAAATTTTAGTAACCCAATTTCCGATGTGGGTTTTCCCACAAATATATTTTCTACTTTCAACCTTTTATTTTCGAAGAACAATTTCAAATTGCGAGGACGCAATTTATTGAAGGAGGGGAGAATGTAACACCCCAAGATTTCATAGTGTGTTATTTCTTCAAAATAATTCAATAACTTGCACTACACGCAACACCGAGTTCAATCAAACCATGACTTACCAAAGGAAAAAGCCATTCAAAAGAGGTTAATAATATTATTGACTAAATTTTAAACTTTATATAATCCTTATAATTTTAGATTCCATATTATGAGTTTCTTAGATATAATGCAAGAACAAATTCATTTTCAGTATTGCACTTTTATCAACTTTTAATAGTGAACCCTTTTTAAATACAATATATTAAACTTTTTGACTAAATGGGGAAATCAAAAATTTAAAATGAAACATCCCAAGCTTCCACGGTATGCTTTCTTTGAATAATACAGTAGCGTGTGTTGTACGCAACCTTGAGTTTTAACACACACCACAACTAATCAAACTAGCCGTTATGAATAGTAATACCTACTTTTTGAAATTATATATATTTTATATTTGAAAATGTACTTCATTTTTGGATTCGGAATATCGAATTTAGCCTAAGGTGAAATTTTGGTACTTTTCGGATAACTTTTATATTTTGATGAATAGTGAAAATTACTAAATTTTAATTAAAAACAACTTTTTTAATCAAAATAATTAATAGTGATAAATTATGAATTTGAGTGGTTTTAAAGTATATTTAGAATATATTTTTACCATTCAATTTAATGTTTATCATTGGACATAATTTTACAATTAAACCGAACATAAACAAGTGTCAATCTTTTGATAGTTATTATCTCTTAAAAACACGCTTTTTGTTTTGACAGCGGGATTTAATTTTAAATTAATTTCTGCCACTTCTGTGTTTTGAATTTAGGAAAATGGATTCCATATTTGGAATCAGGATGTTCAAATTTTGTAAATAGGTAACTTTTATTTTTAGACATTTTGAATAATTACTGCGGTAAATATTTTATTTACCATGGTTAAAGGGTAAATCCGGTAAATAAGGGTTAAAAAATAATATTATAATAATACAAAATTACCCTAAAACGTGTCCTAACCTTATTGGTGGACACATACCCGACCATGGGCATCCTTGGGTCAATTTGGGGACCCCTTGGAGCCACTTGTATGTGGTAGGGACACATTATATTAATAAAGTTAAAATAAAAATAAAAATGGCATAAGCTTACATCTTTTAGAAGAACAATTTTTACATAGGGTTATACATGTTGGAATTTCGATTATAAATATTCATTAGAAAGATAAAAAGCTTTCCTACATAATGATATTTTATTTATAATTTTTAGACATTATATAATTTATTTTATTTATGACACAATGATGATGCAGTAATTACTAAAATAGTGAAAAATAAAAATAATTGATCTTATAAATACCCAAATAATTATAATATGAAACTTTTAATGAATTAAACTAATTTTATATGATAATATGATATATTAGGATTGATTTAATTGACTTTGTTCGAAGTAATCAATCTGTTAGGAGTTTCACAAAAATCAACTATTGAATAGTGTCAAAATTGACATAAAAGAGTTCTTAAAACAAATATTATATTATTAATTGATATTAAATTCCTAAAAATCTAAGGTTCGGCCAAGAGACTTATATTATGATAGGTTCCTCATTAATGGACCACTTGGGTGTCGCTTGGATGTATATAGTAAGTTTATTAATCATATTATATAAAAATACAAAGAGACATTGTAAAAGTGAAACTAATTAACTTAGAGTTAATACTTAAAGATAAGGTTAATATAAGTACCCAAACCTGTCTAAATTCTATTGGATGAGTTGTTTTCGACCTATCCACACCTCATCCTTTGAATAGTCAACTTTGGAGCCTTTGTAAACCGAATATGAATTTATTATAAATTAATATTTCTAACTTTTCCAAAGGTGCCCCTCACCCCTCTTATAAAAGGGCACTCCTCCTTCTCATTTCTTCACACATTCAAAGCCTTTTGGTTCGGCCAAACTCTGCCCAAATACTCTCCCAACATCCCTCAATACAACCTAGAGGCCTTAGTTTGATCAGAAAGCCAACCTAAGGAGCCCTTTTGATCAAATCAAAAGGAAGAACCCGAAGAAGAGGAGGTTAACCTACCCCAACCAAGGAAAAGTACAAGGTAAGGGTTATTTCACAATCTCTTCATTATCCGAGGTTGTTTATATGTAATAATCTACTGGGATCTCTTTATCATCCACATCCATGTTTCTTAAAAATGTATTTCAAAACATTTTTACTATTTACAAGTATATGGGTTAAAGTCATTTATACCCGTTTTTGACTTTTTATAAGAGGTTTATAAAGGAATCTTTCCGTCGTTTTCAAAACAAGGTCCTTTTTAACCTTTTCGACAGAATTGAGGTAAGAATGTTTTTTTTAACTTATACGGCGGGTGCGGTTATTTTACGCCGTTATAAAATCTTCAAAGCTTTCCTTACAAGCTTATAAGAATATTTTCAAAGAAAATGTTTTATTTTATATGGATATTAAATGATTTCCAAATAAAAGGAGATATTTCTTTAAAAAGAATTTTGATTTCATCTATGTCAACATCCTTTGATGGATTTTAAGATTATTTGAAGTTGATTTATTATGATACAAAACTTCTATATTGTATTGAATGTTTTGTGATATGTTTGACTGTGGATGTGCTATTTTTATACCATTCATAGTTTATTGTGAAAGTATTGACATTTCGTATGCTAGTTTTAATACGAATGTTTATGTTATGTTTAAACCTTTTCATATGGGAATGCATTGGACTTAATAAGTGACGGGTGGAGCCCGCTATAGCTCCTCGATGCATCGGTAGGTCTCATGAGACAAACTAGTGTCTTGGAACAAGGCCTTGACAAAATCTTATTTGTAGTCTTGGCACGAGGCCTTGGCTATGTGGTTATGATAGTCTGGCATTATGCATTCCAACATTATGAAAGTGGTTATTTATTTTTGCATGTGATTATTCGATTAGTGGAATATCCATGTGAATAAGTAAATGGCATTATTTCATTTTTATTTATGCCATACCATGTTGAAAGTTCATGTTTAAAAGGCTTTTGTTTTAGCTATACATTGCCTTAAATATTTATTCTTATTGATGAAAGTTTCCGCTATATTGTTATCCTTACTGGGCATTTGAGCTCACCCCTTTTCTATGTTTTATTTTTCCCAGGAAGTGAAGATGTAAGTTATGAATGACCTGCAGGGATATTATAAGGGGATTGTAGTGTGGACTGTGGAAACATTATGTTGTTGTAGTAGTTTTTGATTTTATGATGTAATGTAAAACTTATGAATATATCTAGTGTTTCCAAGGCTACTAAACCAATCGGTCTTTCGAGATTTGATCTTTCTTGTGATCATGCCAATGTTATGTAATAATGCACCGACTCTAGGCAACTAGGGTCGGGGCGTTACACTTTAAACACATAGCATCGCTTGAGGGTGTTCCCCAGGATCCGATGATAAGGGCAGTAGTTGGGGTGATCGGTGAGATGCGCCTCTGCCGGCCTTTTGCACTCAGGAAGACGCACAATCCCTTGCTCTAGAGCACTTTGGAAGTAGCCAGGGACCTGATTTTTGTTGAACGAATAGGTCTGGTACCTTCTTTCTGGATAGGGAGCCCTGGGGGCCTGGTCCTGACGAGGGGCCAGAAAGGCCTGCCGAGGAGGCGGCACCTGGTTGTCTCGCCTAGGTGGCGGTGGCGCATTGCGCGGGGGAACCTGTCGGTTCTGGGGCGGTCGCTGCTGGGCAGGAGCCTGTGCTTGAGGTGGAGGACCTCTGCGGGGTTGGTGCCGTTGGCAGCAATTCCAGCCGCCTTGGGGCTTCTATTTGAGCCACCGCGGCGGGTTCAGCCCTGGCGGCCCTCCTAGCTGGGATCATAGGGGGCAGCAAACGTGCCTGACTAGCCTGTTGCAGGGCTTCCTCGAGGCGCTGGGCCTTATCCGAGAAATCTCTGAACCCTCCAGGGTAGTTATGGGTAATCAAGGATGGTGCCAGCTCTTTCTTGACGTTCCCCACACAGATCGTCAGTAATTTCTCCTGAGTCAGTGGCATATCGCGGGAATACGTATGTCCTTTCCACCGGGCGATGAAATCTGCAACCCGCTCATCAGGCCTCTGTTTGCACTTGAAGAGGTCCGCAATGCTGGTCTTTCGCGTGGTGGAGCTGAACTGGTATAAGAACTGCCGGCGAAGATCCTCCCAACCGGTCACCGATCCGATAGGGAGCTGACTGTACTAGACGAATGCCGGACCTTCCAATGTCTGTACGAAACATCGGAGCTTGGCGGCTTCATGCTGAGCCAGGGTCCCCAGCATGGGGCCACACCTAGAAGAGAAATGAGCCAAGTGCGGGGGCGGGTCCCCTGTCCCGTTAAAAGTCGAGAAAGTGGGGTTCCCAAATCCCAGAGGCGCGGGCATATCATCCACCCACGCAGGATAAGGCTTGCCATCTGGTGGGACCGCCACCTGCCGCGTTTCCAACGCCTCGAGGCGGGCTGCGAGTGCCGCAATAAGGTCCTCTGGGTGGTGGTCCCTGTCTTGACGGGGATCCCTAACCACAAGTGCATTGCCAGGTTCTTCAACATGGTAGATGACTTCGGCCGCTCGTGGGTCAACTGGCTGGACGACCTGCGGGGCGACTGGGGGAACCCGGTTTGGATTCTTCAGATTGCCCCGTCGCTCAGGGGGGTTTGGCGAGACGTATCACGCCCTCTTGCCATATGTTCCGGCTTCCGCCCTGTCTGTGGCAGTAGCATGATTAGGGTTTCCCGGAGGCATCTCACCGGGGGGAATTATTCCTGCCCCTGCTGCCCCGGCCTGGGATTACCATAGTCGGGTCGTCGCTCTGCGGCACGTTCAGCCAAGAGTTCGTCAACCAGCATCTTCTGCTCAGCAAGCTGCTGGCGTAACGCGGCCTTCTCAGGATCCTCGTCCATTTTCTGCACAGAGGCGGACGGGTCGGAGTGCTTGACTGTCCCAACGTGCTCCTTACCCTTGTCGGTGTTTCGACTGAGTACCAGCGACTCTGTGGGTACGGGAAAACCTAGCATGTTCCTCTGCTGACGGGTAACTCTCCCTGATGGGTCGAGTAGTGGTGGTGTGCCCTCTGGGGGGAAGTCTCCATCAAGGAGTTCCAGTTCGTCCTCCCTGTCCACAATGTCAGCCATGTGGACCACGATTCCTCTCGAGGGAATGTCCTCGATGTCGCATAGCGAATCGGGTTGTCGTCGAATAGGATCGAAAAGAAGGACAACATAGTGTCCCCAACCACGGACTTGCACATGGGGGGTGGCTTCCCTGACGATCATGCGGAGTGCTTTGAAACTCTGAACGCATTTTCGTTGTAGGGAACTCTGGTGACCTGGCGACTCGGGGTGCTGGGCCACAAGAAGTGCGGTCGCATCGATCAGGCGGCACTGTTCACCAATCTCCTCAAAGTGCTCTCGACTCCTGAGGTGTACCACCCGTTCGCAACGGAGGCGGAAGTGCGTCGCCCAGAGGGTTCGACAAAATCATCCCACTTCTTCAGGGGTAAGAGACTCTGGTATGCGGAAATTCAGTGCCGCCGTCGGCCAGAACTTCTCTGGGAAGTAATCCGCTGCAAGGATACTCCAGAAGCTCCTAGGCTCGGACTCAGGGTCTTGCCCTGTGTTGCCCCACTCATCAACCGGGGGCGGCTGAGGAACCGGAAGCGGTACCGAGGCGGACCTTTGGGATAATAAGCTCGGCGGTGGAGAATACGGCAAACGAGCTGACTGGCCGCCGAATTCCGGGCCATCCTCCGAAGAGTGAGGTGACCTGGCCACGATGTCACGATATGACGGGATGATAATCACAGCTTCCAGAACAGGAGCCGCGGCTACCAGCGACAGGTCGTGTCGTCGCTCTACCGTCGTGGGCCCCCAAAATAACTCTATGTGATCCTTGGTATAGGTAGAGGGCTCTTCTGGTGACAGAGGCGGTGATTTCGTGGTCGAGACCTGCGGAATTCCCAGGATTTCCTCCTCCTGGATGTACCTGCGGAGAGAGACGGGAATCCGGTGGACCTCAAATTCTAGGAGAACGAGGCTAACACGTCTGGTTCCTGCCCCAGTCCTTGATAGAGAGGATCGGGGAGAAGGTTCCATCGCTGAATCGCATTCCTCTTCCGAATCGGAGAAGCGGGCAGGTTTGATCTCCACCTGGGCCTTCCCAGGATTCTTCTTGTGGCGGTGATGACCCGCTCTTCTGCCCCTGGGTGGCTCTTCGGGACAGGGTTGACCCCTATCAGGCAACCTCGGGGCGGCGCTGGAGCCGTGGCGGAGAGGGCCCCCACTCGAAACAGCCGAGGTGCGAGGGGCACCAGGGAAAATGTCGAAGGGTACATGGGGAGGACCTCCATGAATAGTACCCATGTGGACGGGGCCTCTGTTGGAACTGGCAGGAGCAGGGGAAGACCTCCATGGTCAATGCGAGTGGAGCGAGGCCGACCTTCACTCCTCGAGTTTCTGGGGAGAGGAGGACCTTTTCCGGTTGCAGAGAGGACGTAGGGAGGCCCCCTACGTTGGAGAAGGACCGGATGGACGGTGCCTTCAGAAGGATGGACTCCATACCCTGTACAGCGGGCGCGGGAAATGTTTTCGCGCTGAGCATCACTGTCGCGGGGCAGGTCTTCCTGCAGGATGGGGGCAGCACGAGGCATGCCTCCATGACGAACCTCGGAGCGGGGAAGGCCCATGCTCTGTGGAGTAGTGGTACGGGGAGGACCTCCGTACGGGGTGGCATCACCGCGGGTTATCTCGCGGCGATCACCACTTGGGCCTGCAACCCGGAGAGTCAACCCAGCCTGCCCATGGGGCGGTTGGGGTCTCAATCTTGGTTGGGCGAAGGGGTGCCCCTGCTCAATGTACGCGGGGGCTTCATAATGCATGCCGGCGGTTGCTCGGGCCACTGTAGCTGTCGACGTGGACGCGCCTGAGCGAGCGTCCTCATCCCGGGCCCGACGCTGACTTCAGGTCAGGCGGGCCAGTGCAGGTGGTGCAGGGACGTAGTCTGCCTGCTCTTCCTGCAGGGCCGGACGGCGGCGCTGACGCGGCCGGACAGGAGCTCTCGCCTGGGGGCCCCTGGTCGGGGCCCTGAGCGGACTGAGCCGGACAACGCCTGCCTCTTCAGCGTAAGGCGAGGAGTCGTCAAGGAGTTCCGGGGATAGGCTCCCGAAACGGTTGAATGTCGGGGTGGGGAGCAGGGGCTCCCTACGCGGCCTGTTAGGGCGGCGTTGACGGCGGGGCCTGGTGGCCTCCAGGTCCAGGCGGGCCATATCCCGGGTTGGGATGACCCCTTCTTCCTCATACCTGCGCACGAGGCTGTTGATCACCCTTCATTGGATGACCTCTGATGGGGAAAGGGGATGTGGGCGTCCCGTATTCCCTGACGTGGCAGCCATCTTGGCGGTAGTGGCACCATGTGGGGTGGTCGTCGTGGTGTTGCCCCTGCCCCTGTGTGGGCGAGGAGCGGATGGTGACCGTATCTCCGCAATAGCAACCTGGTTCCTGAGAAACGAAGGGATCAACTCATCAGTACTGAGAGGAAAAGGATTGACAGCCAGTGCCCCAGCGTTCTTCCATCCTCCATGTCTGTGAGAAGGATCCACGCCGACACGCTGCAGAGCGGAGTCCCCCACGTTCTACTACCCCGACTTCCAGTGAGTTTCACGACAGGCCTGCTATTTGCTTGGCGGGACCAAGCACCGGATATCTGGATCCGGTGACACATGAATCTACTGGTGTCTCGAACGCTACTAATCTCCATGCTGAGTAGAAGAATTTCACGTCAGGTTCACCATTTCTGTTTCCGATGCTTTCGCTGGGGTGCGTGCATCCGTCTGCGGAGGACGCGCAGCTTGTTGCCCCGCATTCCCGCTTTCCAAAGGCGGGCGACATTTGCTCCTTATTCAGGGACGTCTGCTCCTTGATCGAAACGGGATGATGGGATGTCGGTTCTTCCTCCTGTGGATTCCTCCTCAAAACTCATCACCTAGTCTGGGTCTCCCTTATAGATTCAATACGTAGTTCGTGAAACTCTTCCCAGTGCCATGTTTCCATGGACGCCGGTTAATTACACTACTTCTGTCGGGACATTCCAAAGGGTCTAGTCAGGGTAGCAACCTTCGGTCAGGGGAGTAGTCACGTTGAGGCATCAGTAGCGTGTCTGGATGCTGGGGTACCTGGCATGTCTGTCTGTTATCCTTGACCACAAGGCTTCTCGAGGGCGTGGAAGCCCAAGGCATCCCACATCGAGCGCGGGGAATTACATGTCATAGAAACATATCTGAGGTTTTCCTCAGCTTCCCGTGTTCAACACAGGGTATGCCGCGAGTTTAACGTCCAGCGGAGACGGATCAACCCAACCAGAGAATTAGCTAGGATAGATCGGATTGAGGGATCCTCCTTGAAGGGATATCTATACCGGGGCCAGCCTATGGGCGACTGTGAAAAAGAGCATACCGACATGGTCTCACCAGGATAAGACGGTCCGGGCGAGAATCAGAACGGGTGGTGGGTTGATGAATGGAGTGGAAGGAGAGTGAAATGGGACCATCGCAGGGGGCGACAGTGAAGTTGGGCTTGAGCCATGACGAGGCTTCCTACGTATCCCCGTGGCAGGGAATCAAAGTCCGCGTAGTTCGGGATGGTGCCGGTAAACCGACGTGAAGCTGGACCTTGGCCCGATGAATGTCGTCAGCGTACCGACGTGAAGGTGGAACTTGGTCCGATGGGAGTTGGGCTTGAACCTCTGGGAGGATTCCTACGTACCATGCCTTGACATGGATCAAAGACCTCGTAGTTCGGGGTGGTCACAACGGCTTTCCGTCGGACGGGAATTGCAGTTTAGCATTGTGCTGGACGTCGGTAGAACTCGACGTGAATTGGATGATGGTTGGGCTTGGACCTCGTGAAGGCTTCCTACGTACCACACCTTGACATGGATCAAGGACCTCATAGTTCAAAAGGGGTGGGTCACAATGTCTTACCATTGGACCAGAATGCAGTTTAATTTCATGCTGGACGGGAGTGGGCAGTTTAACGTCATGGTGGACGCGGGTGTGACCCGATGTGAAGGTAGACTCGTGAGTCCACCAGTGGTGGGATTGAACCTCGTAGAGGCTTACTACGTACCATGCCTTGACATGGATCAAAGTCCTCGTAGTTCAGGTGGGGTTTGTCGGTAGACCAACGTGAAAGTAGACCTTGGTCCACTATTGGTGGGCTTGAGCCTCGTGGAGGCTTCCTACGTACCATGCCTTGGCATGGATCAAAGTCCTTGTAGTTCAAAAGGGAATGTAGTTTAACGTCATGTCGGATGAAGATGGGACCCGACCTGATGAAACGACGGCTGGGCTTGAACCTCGTGGAGGCTTCCTACGTACCATGCCTTGACATGGATCAAAGTCCTCGTAGTTCGCTAAGGGTGGGTCGCAACGACTTACCGCTGGACCAGAATGCAGTTTAACGTCGTGCTGGACGTGGGTAAGACCCGACGTGAAATGACGGGTGGGCTTGAACCTCATGGAGGCTTCCTAGGTACAATGCCTTGACATGGATCAAAGTCCTCGTAGTTCTCTAGGATGGAGGGGTTAGGGTCGGTGTTCACTCTAAGCCCAAGTGAGTCATGCTCGGTGTGGGAAACAAGAGGTTGCAAGGACCTGACGATCACGTCGTGAAGGGTGCGTCCGTGGGAAGTAAAGAGGGGCTTACGCGTTGGGCGGCCCATGGTGTTGGGACTTACTCCAGGATGGAGGCCCATATGGGGGTGCCTCGTTCCCTATCACTCCCTCCACTGACCATGGTAGTGGGGAAGTACAGAGATGCACGGGTGCAATCATCCGTACGAAAGGTTATGGGCTTACGCTCTAAGGCAGCCCTTCCCCTGCGAACACATGCCACTCCGACAAAGAGGATCTCATTCCATGTGCGGAAGAGTTCCATTCCCACGGAGACGAGTGGTGTAAAAAATGTTCGAGTTGGGGGGACCCTTCGTGAGGGAGATGAGGTTGGGTCACAGTTTAACGTCATGTGATGAGGACGTGGTGCTTGGCAGTTTAACGTCCTGCAGCTCGGATGAGGTGGGTTCACTCCACACCCCTAGGACTTACATAACCGATACCCTCTGGTCCTTGGGGAAGGGAAGGTGCCGGTAAGGACATGGTAATGGGGGGTCGTGGGACGAACCATCGAGGGGTCCACGTTAGCGTGGCTATGCGAAGAAGCAGTAGCCGTTAGCGTGCCTATGTGAAGAAGCATTAGGCGAAGCAACGCTACGGGTGGTATTGTCCATGGGACTTTGAAATCACATCGTGCAAAACTGGAGGGTCGCACGGGAAGAGGAATCGCTAAGCAGAGGAGTGTGCTTTGCGAAGTGGGGTGCCTTGGCCTTAGCATGGGGCATAGGTGTGAGTGGGAGGTGCTTCGCGATGTGGAACAGTGTTCGCGGAGCACTGCCTCGCGAAGAAGGGGTGCCTCGCGAAGCAGGGTCCTGCGAAGCAGTGTGCTTCACGAAGTGGAGCGGTCCTGCCTTAGCATAGGGATCAATCGTATGGGTTGGGTGTTTCGCGAAGCACAAGTGCTCCGCGGCTGCCCGGGTTCCCTTGGGAATCCCCTTCCTCCGCGAACGGCCTTGAGCTTCGCGAAGGGAATACCTCCCGGAAGAGGGGCTCAAAACAAGACAAAGCAGAGTCGTCTCGCGAAGTAGAAATACCTCGCGGAGCTCATGATTCCCAGGGAAAAGTGTGCTTCGCGATTCGGGAGAGGAGAAGCCGAAAGGTCGGATTGTCCGTCCTTGGGACTCAGGGGGAGTCCAGTATTTATAGGGAAGGGGCACCGCGAAGCAGGGCTCGCGCGCCGCCTTTGGTGCTTCGCGGCGGCTCGCGAATGTCAAAGGGGTTCGCGGAGCATTACCACCTCTGGTGCTTCACGGCGGCTCGCGAACGTCAAATGAGTTCGCGGAGGATTACCACATCTGGTGCTTCGCGGCGGCTCACGAACGTCAAAGGGGTTCGCGGATCTTTACCGCCTCTGGTGCTTCGCGGCGGCTCGCGAACGTCAAAGGGGTTCGTGGAGCATTACCGCCTTCGGTGCTTCGCGGCGCCGCCATGGTAGGGGCGCTTCGCGGCGGGGCTTCGCGGCAGGGCTTCGCGACGGAGCTTCGCGAGGCAGCGCGCCGGCCTTTTTCGTTCCTTTCTTTCGGGCCACATTTTTGGCGCCAACAAGGACAAAATCTCACATAATAAAAATTCTAATATATATGTGATGGAAGATGTTAGACTACATGGGGTACCACTCCTGATTGTCTCTAAAAATTATCTATGTTACAAATCATAATTATGGTCTAGTCTTCAAAATTATTTGAGTATTGAAGTGAATTTCCGCAAAAACAATTACCCCCAAACTAATGAACAATATGAATGGAATATTCAAACAACAAATAAAATGATAACATCCTTCTCAGTAAAATTTAAAGGACGATGGGATTAGCTTCACCCATAGTTTGAGTTATCCTCTAACAGATGCTTCCACTTGATTAATCAGATGGCCCCATATGAAGCTTTGTATGGAAAGTTGTGTACAACTTGAACATGTTTGGATTGAATTAGTGAATGAAAGCTGTGGGGACCTAATGTATTACAAGATATGAATGATATGGTTCAAAAAATCCTATAACATGTCAATTATTCTTATATTTTGAGAAATGGATATCCTAATAACCATAAAAGGGACTTGTAGTTCAACATTGGATATAAAGTATTCCTTTGAATATCACCACGGAAGGGAGTTCGACAAGTTTGATTAAATGTGAATTTTATCCCAACAAACATTGTCCCGTATGAGATTCTTGATCGCATAAGAGTAATGGCCTGTTGAATTGCACTTACACCATGTATGGCTCAAATTCATGTCATGTTCCTTATATCTATCTTGATGAATTATATACATTATCTCTCACTTGTACTAAACTCAGTGGTGGGATGGCTGGAAGATGATATCTCTTTTGAGGAGCATCTATTAAAAATTCTAGACTGGAGAGACATGGTTATACACAATAAGAAATCTCACCTTGTCAATATTTTCTGCATGAACCATACAAATGTCGAAGAAACATGAGAACTGGTGGGGGAGATGAAGGTGAGGTCCCAAGACTGTTTGTGTAAATTGATATTTTATTGGAGAAATTTTAAAAGGGGCGAATAATATTATGACACAAACATTAATCAATGGAATTTATCCCTTAATAATAATATTTCATATATTATAAATATCATAAAATCACACACATACACCAACACAAACTTAATAAATAAATAATGAATGAAATATGAGGCTATTTCAGTAATTGAAGAACCCATATGAATGGAATTGGGACATGACCTTTGGAATAATAAAACGATCCTTATGTATAGTAATCTATCCAATAGAATAGTAACATCACATTGAAAATTATAAATAAAATTTGGCTATATTATGAATTATAATAAAATACATTTATATCATGAAATATGTAATTAAATTTTATAAAAAATATTAATTAATTATTAGTGTTTTTATAAGTCATAAATACATATTTACCATTTTATAATTAAATTAATTATTTAAAAAATAGTTTTTTGTCATAAAAACCAATATTAATGTTATTTTGTATTATGATTATAATATAATTTTAATGGCACATTATTAAATATTTTAATGTGTTATAAAATCAGCTATAATTATAATATTATATTTTTTAAAATAAATGATGATTTTAATAAAAAAATAGATTTCTCATATTTAGAATATTATATTAATAAAACGGAGAGATGTTTTGATTTATACATATCAAAAAATTGTGAAAGTGAATTTCAAGAAGTTTTCTATTATACAATAATTTTTTTAAAGCCTAAAATATTATAATTTATGATAAAAGATAAATACACTAATTATTGAGTCATAGATAATGATATATCATTTAAGCCCAAAATATAGAAATTTTAATGACCCATACCCTAGGGCTCATGTCTTGACAACCACATGCCCACCATCCATAGGCCATGGGGTGTCGATTAACAATGAATAGGAATATCCCAAAAAGGGGAAACATTTTTCTTTAAACATGTACACATGCACAAAACTCAAACTATAGAAAGTAAACAAAAAGAAAACCACTACTGTCACTAAGACAACTACAGAGAGTATAGTATAAACTGAAAGTACAAAGGGGCCAGAATAGAAGACCACACCCACAAATGAAAGTACAACATCCATGGTACATCCACTTGGGACCCTATATGAAGGGTAGGTGAAGCGTAGATTCTTTTTACATAGTTGTAAGCCCATATGTCCCATCTAACTGAGCACCACCTTATATAGAACCTCCAAGGACTTTGTCGAAGAATCGATCACCTGAACGAGAGCCGACACATGCGGGTGAAACCCGTGCAAGGGTGAGTTACACAATACTCAGTAGGGACCCCAATCCACAATGGAAAGATCACAAATAAAGACCACAAAGTATGACCACACAATAAATTCATACCACTCTAGGTATAACTGAACATATAGAAAGTCATATTTTCAGTCGTAAAGCTAAATCATCTTGAACTGTTGAGGAAATCATCCTTGATGATCCCCTGAGGCATGCTCGACTACATAACCACTGAGTTCTGCTGGGCTGTGTGAGAACTAAGGTCATCATGTCTATTGGACCATTGAGGTCTTCTCATTTAATAGACCACTGAGTTCATCTCGTCTATTAGAACACTGAGGTCCCCTAATTTGTTGGATAATTGATGTATGCTCGTCTATAAGACCACTAAGGTCTGCTTATCTACTTGACCAATGAGTTATGCTCTTCTATAGAACAACTGAGGCCTGATCGTCTGCTAGACCACTAAGGTATGCTCCTCTAATGGACCAATGAGGTTCTTTCGTTATATCCTTCATTTCACTGTCATCCATAGGATCCCTACTCGTAGAGCATTTGGTTTCGGGTGAATCTACTCCTCAGTCCATTGTTTGTATGTTAACTACCATGAAAACATGCATAGAATATATCAAGGCATTGTCTAATCATATGTGTCCCAACGCTACAGACGGCGTGTCAATCAAATGCATGGTTTGATATTTATTGGTGTTTTAGTAAATTGGGGCCCGTTGCATCTGGGCCCAGTTCAACATGGTCAGTCCAACCCAAAAAACCCATGATGTGGGTCCCACATGACCCGACCCATTTCATCTGATCCGACCCTAACTGGTGGGGTCTGGGCCGACCCAGTCCAATCTGCTCTTATTAAGAGGCCCCTTTGGGACTTCCTGGACCCGACACAGTTCAGACATGTGTCTTCCCCACTAGATTTCCTAGTGACCTAGTTATCATCTGGTCCATTCAGACTTAGTCAGTCTGGTTTTGACTAGGCATCCCACCCAATGGCCCATTTTTCAATCATGCTAGACTCATATTGGTGGGCATTATCTCCTATAGACTAGGCCACCCAGTAGCCCTGTTTATATCGGAAGCCTAACCCCCAATCAACGTGCACGTTCTAATCCAACATGGATGTCGTTGGGAATCCGGTTCGCACATACACATGGTTCCAGGGTGGCGTCGCTTCCTCGTCCAGCCAGTCTGCCCACGTGGATAGCAGCTCTAAACTGTACAATTCCCTGATACAGCTGGGTGGCCACATCCTCCTATCGGATGCTACCGGACATCTTGTCAGCAGACCTTGTCGTTGTTTTACAACACTAATAATGCAATGTCTCCCGCCTGCTACCGCAATATGGGTGATGTGAACTAGTGCCACTTCTACAGCTAGTTTTCGTGGCCTTTTGTCACTGTGATGACCTCCTAATTCTCCCACAACCCTTCCTGCACAATTTTATCATCCCTCATGGCCACTTACCATGGGCCTGTGCGCAACTATAGGCCCATAGGGACTGTAGATACCACCACCGAAAAAATCATTGTTCCATGAAGTGCGGGAAGAACACAAGAGGAGGAGAGGGGAAAGAGTCACACAAATAGAATAGCCAATGACTGTTCTAGGTCTATATTTGTCTTTTCTAAAATATGATATATTTAGAAGGATAAAAAATAACTAAAATTAGGTAGAAAAATCACTATGATAGATATCCACTTTTTCCCGCATCATTAACCATCCCAAAAGAATGGTGGATATGCAGTTTAAGTTTCTCATGAGATAACACACATTCAGCATTTAAAATAAATAACGTAGAAAATAAATTCACACAGAATCTAATCAAACCCATACCTGGAAAATGATATTTCTAAAGGAGATCATTCATCATCATTTGTCGATCTCTGGTCCCAAATTCACTCTCCCTGATTTTCATCGCCGTTATCTAATTCGTCAGTGTTCGTCTTTGGAGCGGATTCCTTTGTCGTTCTTCAGAGTAATTCCAAGGGTTTTTCATCAACCATGAATTAACTATTTAATGAATGAATGAAGACATGTGAATGTTTCATTATCACCCCCAACTCTATTAATGAGGCTCATTAATGGGATTCATTGTTTCCCCATCACTGCACCATAATGTAGATGTGTCAATTCCTAACAAAGAATAGAATTTTATATAAATAAATTTTTATGTTATATTATTTTTCTTCTGAAAATTCAAAATTTTAACTTTCACGCTCGACCTAGGATAGTCATGGTTAGGCTCCACCTAAGGGAAGCATTCCCTCATGAGATCATTTGTATCCATGGATTTCTAATTCAAGTTACTGTTTAGGATTTATAAGTATTTGGAAATAATATAATTATTATTTAATTATTTTAATTATGACCAAAACTACTTTCCACAGTTGGCACGCGTCAACTTATGATTGGCCCTTTCTAGGTAAATTATGACATTATGAGTTCAATTGTGCACTCATATTTTTGATTTGTGAAATGGTTTAAACGATAGAAAAATCCACTCACACAATTATTTAAGAAACATAAAAAATAGTTCAACAGTACATTATAACTACACTAGGACTCAGAATTAGGCACCGTCTCAGAGAATTGTCTTGAAATAATTCCATTTAATTTTAAAAATATTTCATTGAATTATATGGTATTAAATTTCTCCCCCATTTAGGTTTTTACGTCCTCATAAACCAAAACAAGGGATAAGCAATCAAATTGGGGTATTTATCATGAATCTAATTCTCCCACTCACATGTTCCTTCCATGTGATTCATCTACTGCCAATGAACATTCACCAGAGGAATCGTCTGTCCATGGATGATACTCTCCTATCGATCCACTATCTCTATCTGGTACTCTGTGAATGTCTCCCCATCATCAATCTCCATCTCTTCGTGGGCGATGACGTTAGAAGGTTCATGCACATATCTCCTCTGCAGGGATACATTGAAGATGTTTTTCACCCTCTCTAACCTTGGTGGTTTGTCCAAGTAGTACAACACTATTCCCACTCTACATAGTACCAGGAAATATATGATGAACCTCATGTATAACTGACTGACTCAGAATAATATAATTGTCCCATACTGTGGACAGACAAATAGGAACTCATGTTACCCCTCTTCGAACTGTATGGATATCCGTCGACTATCATCATAAGAATAATGTCAGATCTGTGCAGTCTTCATGCACTATTGGATGACCTTAACCATTTTAGTGGTAGCTTATACAATATCTGGACCCATGAGTATTGACTCCCTCGGGTCTGTCTAGCATAACGGTGACCTGTATGGTTATTCGTGCAATGCCTCGAATGGTTCCATACCAATGGTGAAGTTGTATCTATTTTTTTATATAAACTCTACCAATGGTAAGTGTTCCTCCCAACTACAACCAAAATCAAGAATGCACACACTATGATTATCTTCCATGTGTTGTATGGTCTACTCTGTCTGTCCACCCATATGTGAGTGAAAGGTTGTTCTCAAGCACAACAGAGTCCCAAATGCCTCCTGTAATCTCTTCCACAAACACGAAGTAAACCATGCATCGCGATTTGAGACTATCGTATATGGGAAACCATGGTTTCAAACTATCCTTTTCAAGTAGTGGAATCTTATGCTCTTTAAGGATCCCGGTTCTCGAATGGGTAAGAAGTGGTCTGACGTTCTTAGTAATTCTATGATCACCAAGATGGTATCATTCCTCCTAGATGTATGTGGTAATCCTATCCAGAATTCCATCAATATCCCAACCCACATCCATTTTGGTATATCGATGGGGTTTTTAAAACCTTCTAGAACCTAGTACTCAGGTTTCACAAGCTAAAAAATAAGGCAACTGGAAAAAACTATACCATTGATTTCTTCATCCCCGTCCTCTAGTAAAAACGTTGGAGGTCCTGGTACATCTTTTCCACACCTGGATGCACCACCAAAGTGGATGTATGGAAATCCCACATTACCTCCTCAAATAACATCACTAGTATAATAGTGTGTCCTCTTAAATTTATGTCACGCTCTCCACCTTTCGAATATCCATCATGGGATTACCATATAGACCTCTGTGATCATGCACTCTCACACCTGTCATATCCGAGTAGCACCTCCATAACTAACTGTATGAGTTGAGGGGAAACTACCATTGAAAAATTAATTTTTCCTAATCTCAATCGAAAAAGGATATCTGAAGTGATACCAAATTATCTAATGCCTTGTTCAGTAGTTTTGAACTCGATCTCTTGCCGAGAGAATCTACAACCACGTTCCCCTTACCAGGAGTATATACTATCTCAATGTAAAAGTCCTAGAGGTACTATGGAAAATGTATATATATAGGATTCATATAATTACTAGAAATGTGGTATTTGAGACACTTGTGTTCAGAGTCGACGATGAATAATTCTACTATAAGTTAGTGTCTCCACATATTCAGTGTGATGACAACAACTACCAACTCAATGTCATGAGTCGCATAGTTCTAAAATTTCAGTCTCAAATATCATGATCCATAATTAATCACTACATGCACCTACATCAGGGCATAACCATTTCTGGTGTTGAATGCATCATAGATCATCGTGTAGTTATTTCCCTCCTCTAGTAGCCTCATGAAAAGAGATATTTTCAAGATCCGCCTATGTTGTTGAATGATATTTGAGCATCTTTCTATCTAGATGATTTTTTTACATTTTTCATCAACACAGTAATGTGTGATACCATTCTAGAGACATCAGGTACAAACATATGATAGTAACCAGCCATCCAAAAGAAACTTCATACACTGGTAACGCTCTTTGGTGGCTCCCAGCAAGCACCACAACGATCATTCCAAGATCCACTGAAACTCCATCCTCTGAGATTAAATGTCCCAGGAAGTGGAAATTTAATATCCAAAACTCACAATTTGAGATATTTCTGTAAATGTGGGGATCTCAATGTTTTTATAGAAACATATTTATGTGTATTGTGTGATCCTCCACAGACGCTGAATAACCTACGATGTCATCAATGAAGACCAATTAAATATGGTCTATGTACAGTTGGAAGGTCCGGTTCATGAGTCCCATGAACACTGCAAGGGTGTTCTACATTCCAAATGCCATCACTAGGTACTCGTAGTGGTCGTAGTGACATCTGGAAGATGTTATCATGATGTCATGATCTCATACATGAAGCTATTGTTATGATGATCTATGGCCTATAATCATGAACCATATCACTCCCTTTAGATGATATATGTGGTCCTAAATCCTCTGTAGAAGATACTGGTACTTTACAGTAACCTGGTTTAGGCGTCGAAAGTACAGGAATTACCTTTGTCATGACCTGTCCTCGGGGACCATGTCGTGACTACCCCAAGCCCGCCTCCCAAAGGCCAGGGGCTAGCGACTAGAAGCAAAGGCGTAAATCCTGACAAAAGGGAAGGAATTGCCTTTATAAAAGTAAACAAACACCATAGAGTATAAGGGGACGCAACACTAAGTACAAAAGAAAGTTCTGAAAAGTAAATGGGCCAGAATACAAACCCAACTGAAAAGTAAAGCTACAACTGAACGAAATTACAACAGCTGGATGGTGTCGAGCTGCTCCTAGATCGTCCTCCGGGTTCCTACCTGAAGGGTAGGTATAGATGGCCACCTCATCTCTCCACGTTTTTTTGTCACCTCCGGGTACCGTCTCGTCGTGAAGTCCACCTCCGGGTACTGACTCGTCGTGAGGTCCACCTCCAGGTAATGACTCGTCGTGAGGTCCACCTCCAGGTACAGTCCCGCTTCTCAAGCCTCAACCATGATCAGCGTTGTCCTTCATCCGCAACCAACAAAATGTAGTGCGGGTGAAGCCTGTGCAAGGGTGAGTATACGATACTCAGTAGGGACCCCAAGACCCCCGAAGGTCTCCCTGAATCCTCAAAGGATAAACAAAAAAGAAAACATACAATCTTGAATTAACAACCAACTCTACTTAGGTATATTCCCATACATATACCCAAGTCTTCAAATCCAGTTCAGCTCCAACTCACGAGCACAAGTACGACCCAATCCACTCAGGAAAGTATAACTTAATCCACACAGGAAAGTACGTCCCAAACCACACAAGAAAGCATGATCCATTCCTCACAGGATATCAAGTCAATCACATCAAAGATAATGATTGAATGTCAAGACTCAGCTCAAACCAGGATTTTATTCAAGATGTCGAAACCACAGCTGCTGGAGAACACCTTCTCTATCGAGTACAGTGGGAATTCCACTACAACCAAGCGCTTCCCAATATGCTTGGACTACTGTAGTACTCCACCTGTCGAGTACTGTGGGCCTCCTACTACAACCAAGCGCTTCCCACCATGGGTCTGCTGCTACAACAAAGCGCTCCCCCTCATAGCCAACAAAGGTACTCCTTCTGTTGAGTACCACGGGTCTGCCACTACAACCAAGAACTCCTCCTCTGTGGGTCTGCCGCTACAACCAAGCGCTCCCCACTGGGCTATCTGAATCACTCCGAGTCGAACGATCAGCAGTCATCAAGTCTCAGCGAGCTACTAGGTCTATGTACTCTGATCGATCGTCACTAGGAGGGTCTGCTCCACGAGCAACTGGTCGCTACTACTAGTATCACAAATCCCCACAAAGAAGTATCCCAAGGGTCTTCCATGTCATAGGAATCTCAACACAATAGACGGTGCGTCAACCAGATGCCCGGTCTGTGTATTATTAACCATTTTGTCCAGGGGGCCCGGTTGGTTTCGTGTTAGACCAACCCGACGGTATCTCTACTGTACCCCGAACTCCCATAGGGTATACTCATAGGGATCATTTCTCAACATGATTACCAATTCTGCTGACAGTTCACCAAACCGTCATCTAGTCTGAATGTTATCAGTTTTTCCGTCCTATGGGCCCTGTTGGATTTCGGGTACAATCCAACCCGGACATATTCCAACTATGTCCAAACCTCAAGTGAAGTATACCAAAATAACTGTCTCATAATGAGGGATCCAACAAAGTCGAAGACAAGTCAATCAGACATCCGGAGCTCATGATATAAGTGTTTCTCCTCCGAGGGCCCGATTGGTTTCGTGTTCGAACCTACCCGGCCATACCCAAAGTTCTCTGAAACCTTGAGTGTAATATACCTAAATGAACGTCTTGATCCAAGGATCTCATCGCAACTGATGGTGCATCTATCAGAGGTTCATAACCCATGTTATGGTCATTTGAACGAAACTGCCCGAAAACAGGGGGTCTGGGCCTGGTCCGACCTGGCCCAGTACCCCCTTGGTCTGCCCGAACCAGGTCGACCAATCCTGGGTCCAGGTCCATCCCGTTAGGGTGTGGCCACCTCATCTCTCCTAGATCGTCCTTCAGGTTCTTACCTAAAGGGTAGGAACAGATGGCCACCTCATCTCTCCACGTCCATCTGTCACCTCCGGGTACCGTCTCGTCGTGAAGTCCACCTCCGGGTACTGACTCGTCATGAGGTCCGCCTCTAGGTACTGACTCATCGTGAGGTCCACCTCCAGGTACAGTCCCGTTCCTCATGCCTCAACCACGATCAGCATTGTCTGTCATCTGCAACCAACACAACGTAGTGCGGGCGAAGCCCTTGAAGGGGTTAGTATACGATACTCAGTAGGGACCCTGGGACCCCCGAAGGTCTCCCTGAATCGACAAAGTATAAACCAAAAAGAAAAGATACAATCATGAAGTAACAACAAACTCTACTTAGGTATATGCCCATCCATATACCTAAGTCATCAAATCTAGTTCAGCACCATCTTACGAGCTCAAGTACAACACAGTCCACTCAGGAAAGTATAACTTAATCCACAAAGGAATGTACGACCCAAACCACATAGGAAATCATGATCCAATCCACACCGGATATCAAGTCAATCACATCGAAGAAAATGATTGAAAGTCAATACTCAACTCAAACCATGATTTTATTCAAGATGTCGAAACCACAGTTGCTGGAGAGCTCCTCCTCTATCGAGAATAGTGGGCCTGCCGCTACAACCAAGCAATTCCCACTAACCTTGGACTGTTGTAGTACTCAACCGGCTAGGTACTGTGGGACTACTGCTACAACCAAGCGCTTCCCACCATGGGTCTGCCGCTAAAACCAAGCGCTCCCCCTCATAACCTATAGAGGTACTATTTTTGATGAGTACCACGGGTCTGCTAATACAACGAAGCGCTCCTCATCCGTGGGTCTTCTGCTACAACCATGCTCTCCCCACTAAGATATCTGAATCACTCCGAGTCGATTGATCAGTAGTCATCATGTCTGAGCCTGCTACTAGGTCTCTGTACTCCACTCGCTCGTCACCGGGAGGGTCCGCTCCACGAGCAATTGGTTGATACTCCTAGTATCACAAATTCCCATGAAGAAGTATCCCAAGGGTCTTCCATGTCAAAGGAATCTCAACACAACATACAGTGCGTCAACTGGACGCCCGGTCTGTGTGTTATTAGCCTTTTCGTCACGGGGGCCTGGTTGGTTTCCTGTACGACCAACCCAACTGTATCTCAGCTGTACCCCGAACTCCCATAGGGTATACTCATAGAGACAATTTCTAAACATGATTACCAATTCCGCTGACGGTTCGCCAAACAGTCGTCCGGTCTGAAAGTTATCAGCTTTTCCGTTCTAGGGGCCCGGTTGGATTTCGGGTAGAATCCAACCTGGTCATATGTCAATTCCATCCAAATCTCAGGTGAAGTATACCAAAAGAACCGTATCATTATGATGAATTCAACAAAGTCGGCGGCACGTCAATCGGATGTCCGGAGCTCATGATATAAGCGTTTCTGCTCCGAGGGCCCGGTTTGTTTCGTGTTCAAACCAACCTGGACATACCCAAAGTTCTCTGAAACCTTGAGTGTAATAAGCCAAAACGACCGCCTCGATCCGAGGATCGCATCACAACTGACGATTCATCGATCAGAGGTCCATAGCCCATGTTATATGCATTTTAATGAAACTGCCCGAATATAGGGGGTCTGGGCCCAGTCCGACCCGACGCAGTACCCCCTAGGTCGGCCCGAACCGGGTTGACCAGACCTGGGTCCGGTTCCATCCTGTTAGGGCGCGGCCGAGCTCGGCCCGGCCCAGCGCTGGTTGTCCAGCCTGGTGCGGGCGGTTCGGCCCGGCACGGGCAGGCCGCGGCTCGGCTCGAGGCCGAGCTGGACGCGGAGGGGGGGGGGGGGTGCTCTTCCCCACCGGTTGACTGAAACAGCGCAACTTTAATGCTTCTCCTCCCCCTAAACTCGGAACGGATTTTCTGTTCCGGTCTGGCGTGGCTCACCTGCGAGGGTCTTCTCCGGCGGCGCGCCGCCGCCGCCAGTCGTCAGCGCCGCCGTGTCGGGGTGGCACACCGTCGCCACTCTCCATGGACCACCGAACATGCACTGATGGTCCGTTTAACCTTCCGTCTACGCTTGAGGTCTTTACGGGACCCGGTCTTTACTGCGGGAACTTCAAAACACTGTCGCGGTCCCATTTCATCATCGCCGTCAATCTGTGCACCAACAACAATCTACGGAGGGTTGTAGGGTCGTGTTTTTTCGGCCCCCGCCCTCCACGTTAGGTGTTATCAAATGTCAACACATGCTTTTAATATCGATGAGGGTATAACTTATTCAAGTATAAATTATACTAACATCATACTAATAAAAGCTTTAGTATGTGAGATCAAATCACTCAAAAGAGTATTAAACAAAATTCCCCTATGTTTTTCCCTACATTTAAATATTCCCAACCCACAAACAAATTCTTTCACAGATCAACTTAATGTTGAGTTGATCCACGTTCTTTGTCTTAGAAGGAAACAAACATGGGATTATTAATATTCACAAAAAATAATCCCCTACATCAATGAAGAATTCGTGGAATCTTGCATTGAGGAAGACGGCGTCGCGGGGTGACGCTCCGAATTCGTCGATGGAGGATGTCCGAGGAAGAAACGACGTCTCCCTTTATTTGACGTGGAGAGAAGGTGGAATGGCGTGTCGGTGTTCTTTGCATTCTTCAAGGAGGAATATTATTTTCTTCAAAGCGTAGAACTTTCCCGCGCTCAATTCTGCACACAACACATCAACGCAAAATAAAATAAGGATTTTCCTTATTTTATTTACACAAGACAACATTTTTAAAATTCAAAATTGAATTCACCTCATTAATTAAATCTTGTGTTGTCAAAATTAAATGGAGAGTTTAGGTTGGAAAGATTAATGTGAGGGAGAGCCACATAATTAAAGTTGGGGGTTTAGAGGAGTTAGTGATTTATGAGGAATTGAAAAGGTGGGGGCTTGTGTGGGCCCCACCTCACTGATATCCTATCAAGAGGAGTTAGGATTTTTAGTAGGTCCCACCCCAACTCCCACACATGGGGTTAAACCACTTATAAGTGAAATAAAATTGTTACACAATTTTATTTCTCTTCATACTTAATCCACAATTTTTAACAAACTCCCCCCCCCCCCCGAGGAAACGCAACTCCAAAAAAAGTCTTCATAAGAAATTATCAGTGCTTCGGTTTCATCGGTGCCCTCGAATTTCGATTCTGAGAACCGGTTCAAAAGTTATAAAAACCCACTCATTTGTTCACTGAACCTACCAGAGCTAAACATTGAAAATTGATTCTGGGCACACCGGGTCTCGGAATCAGTTTCTGTCAGAAACTGCGTACTCTTAAAATTACAAAGAAATTAAGAAAAAAAATTCCTTGAAATTTCTAGGTCTTTACAACCTTATACTTCCGTATTCCTTCTTTTAAAAAAATTGCGGCTTCCCATGGTGAAACACCGACCCTTATGAACCCTTCATCTATAAGTCTTCAAACAATACCCTCATCTCCTGGAGTTCTATGGGAGACATCTGATATGAAGGTGTAGATATTGGTGTCATCTCGGGGTATAGATAAATGAAGATGTCTACCTCTCTAAGATTATGTATCCCATTAAAATCCTATGGAACGACATCCTCGTACTCATCCACTAGTGCCGGAAGCTGGGGATTCCTCTCATCTATTGTTCCAAGGGTCATTCAATCCAACATATAATTTATAGGATGCACCCACTTATGTGGGATTCCATTTTGTGCTTCTCTAGTTTCCTTTTATCCAATATTGAATAAACTTGTCCCATATCCTAGGAAACCGGCACTATGAGCCTAAAATAGTTGATCATGGCATGGACTCTGGATAAACAGTCTAGACCCAGAATGATGTCGTAAGGGATCTACACCGCTACTAGGAGATCCCAACTGAAAGTATTACCTCCAAGAGTAATCTCACAATGTTGTCACCAGTGTGTGATTTTCGAATCCCTTCTCTTAAGAGTATCTATTTTTAAGAATCAGGACAATAACTCTATCAGAATTTTCAAGTTTTGAATAAGGTTTTTGGCAGTGAATTACTGTATGGCATCATTGTTTCTATATGAAATAGAAATAATTTGGAGAAGACACATATTGTAACTCGTATCATCTCAAGGAAATCGATACTTTAGGACTAGACTGCCTGATGTTGAGCCCACCGATGTATACCTACTCCTGGATCCCATGGAGGCAAACCTGGGGGTAGTCCTGGTAGTACCACTTACCTACACATAAATCATACCACTCATCACCCTCCACTTTCATATCTATTGCCTAGAAGACCACCTAGTTCCTATTTCTACCACTACTTCTGCGGTCCCTCCAATGTCTGTTTGTACTCAACATGGTGGGTCAAAAAATGCCATTTATTATGTCTGTGCACATCGTATATATATCATACTATACTACCTTGATGATTCCCTCTACCCTGGGATCCTCATAACACCGAACCCGAGTCTTGGAGTCATCCAATGAATGGCATCACATGTTTGGGCCTCTGCATCATTTGCTGGCTACCTTCCATGGATGAAATGACCACATGTCACCCAGTGGTAGCTCCCACTGTTGGTTCATGCTCATGAAGAAAGACCTATACTAGTAGAGATCACTCCAGCACCCTATCCTTGGTAGGGATGTTGAGGAAAATCATTGATTCCCTGATCTCCCATCAGAGTCCCTGAAAAAATATCCTGGCCCAAATGAAGATGTATTTCTCCATATCCATATAGTATGGGGAGAGGTTTGTGAACCTCATAGAGTACTCAACCACTATGAGGTTGACCTAATATAAGTGGAGCATCTCATATATGAGCATTGAGTGCAATGTAACGAGGAAGAACTTCTCCCTAAAAAGTCTCTCGATGTTAGGCTAGGTGAGGGTTTCCTCCTCATGAGTATAGATGGTAAAAATCTTGTAGCTCCCTACTGATCCCTATAGAAGGCTCGATACTAGAACCTCTATCTGATCTTGAGACATCCTCACTACGAAGAAGACTCGTGTCACCAACAACATCCAGTCTTCAGTGACCTAAGATCTATATCATACCTTAACCTATGAGGTATCTATCATTGGAACTCATGTAATTAAATGACTCTATGTTCATCGTCTACCAGAAGTGTAGGTTTTAATTACAGTCCAATGAGAGGAGTTATCTCTAGGATACCACCCAAAGGTTCCTTCATAGGAAACGATCCCTATAATAAATCCTCATTGCTCTGTGGACCATCCTTGTGGTCACACACTAGAATACTTTATGGTTGTCTTTGTAGAGGCATCTTGGATGATATCAAGATAATCCATGACCAATTTATTGTACCTGCAGAGCTCACTCTAACTCAGAATGATCATGGAAAAATACTCAAAGATGCATGCAACTAGTGTTTTCATGTACAGGGTTTGAATATAGAATTTATGGTCCTTGTGGTTGGATAAATCGGCCACTACACCAATATTAGACTCCCTGGATTGAAAGATGAACTCAATATAATTTTCACGATTTCCCTATCAAATTTTTCCGACACGATGTTCTTTTGGTAGAACCAAAATCCATCAGAAAACACTTTATCATGACCAGTCCTTTAGGGATTGTTCCGTGACAACCCCAATCCCACCATCCATAGGCTAGGGGCAGGCAACTAGCACTGAATAAGTATATCCCAAAAAAAGTAGGAATTTTCTATTAAACCTGTAAACAGACACAAATCTCAAAATGAGGAAAGTTAACACAAAGTAACCGACAATGGTCACTAAGATAACTACATGGAGTACAATATAACAAAAAAGCTTAAATGATCCAAAATCAAATTATAAATCCACAATTGAACTTACATCTGCCATGGTGCATCCTCTCATGAACCTACCTGAAGTGTAGGCGAAGAGTAGTTGCATGTAGTCATAGTAGTACCCTTGTCCTTCTCGTCTCACTAAGCACCACTTGGTTTTGGACCACTATGGTCTCCATCGAAGCATCGATCACATGTATGAGAAACGACAAGTGAATTTTAAACCCATGTATGGGTGAGTTATAAAATTATCAGTAGGGAACCCAAACCACAAAGGAATTTTCAAAATGAAATACCACACAATAAGACCACACAGAAAAGAAAACTCACACCATGTATAACTTAAACTATTGATATTCATATTTTCAGTCATAAAGATGGATTATCTTGTACTATTGAGGGAAACATTAGTAATTATCTACTAAGGTATACTTGACTACTAGTTCACTAAGGTCCACTCGACTTCTGGACCACTGGGGTCTGCTCGGTTGTTGGACCCCTGAGGTTTGCTCATATGCTTGACCACTGGTGTCTGGTCGTCTGCTAAACAATTGAGGTCTGCTCGTCAGGTAGACCACTAAGGTCCCCTCTTCTTTTAGACCAACATGGTCAACTATTCTTCTAGTCCACTAAGGTCCACTCATATTCATCACCACTAATGTCCACTCTGCTATATGACTAATAAGTTCATCTCATAATTTCTTTATTGTCACAACCAACCGTAGGATCCCTACTCATAGCACTCTTGAGTCCGGTAGAATCTAATCCTCAATGAATCTGTTATATCTCAAATTACATGAAAACTAAATTAGAATATACCCATGGGACTGTCTCTTTGCAACGGTACCAACGCCGCAAACTACATGTCAATCAGATGCTCGTTCTGCAACATGTTGGTGTTTTTGTAAACAGGGACGGGTTTCGTCTAGGCCCGGTATGACTAACCCAGCCCTAGGGGCCCACATGACCTTACTCATTTAGGGTGACCTATCCCATCCCAGTTGGGTCAGGTCCGACCCTGTCTGATATGGTCTAGTGGCCAGGCCCCTTTGGGCCATGCTGGACCCAGCACGGTTCAGCTGTGGGTCTAGCCCGCTGAGTCGCATGTCGTATCGGTTCGTATCCGGTCAGATATGACTTAGTCAGAGTGGTTTTGACCATTTCTGATTCCTAGGGTCCCGGTTTCACATCCATCCATACCTATATTGGCCAGCCGATTCTCCAAATTCTAGGGCTGCCCAGTGGCCCGATTTCTTTTGCCGGCATGACCGCATCTACAGGTCGGTTCTATTATAGACCATATGTTGTGCATTGTCCGGTTCATGAAAACATGTGGAACCAGTGGGGTTCCAATTACATTGGTATTCATTATGCTCATGTCTACTGGTATTTCACATGACCTATGGTCTACGGTCTATGGATTTCTATCACGCACTATCCCAAACACAACCAGGTGGTCGTGTCGGCCTGCCACAGAACCCCATGCCAGCATCCCCTATCGCCACCATGGTGCACTACCAGTGTTCCGACTATGTCTCGTAGTCTTCCTCCACATGTTGGGTGTTTGGTCCTAGTTCCACCCTAGCGATAGGGTGTCACGACCTCTTGACAATTTCGTGACTCGCCTAGCCTTGGCCCTTCCCACATGGTTTCACCATCTCCCGCAACATCCTTCTATGGGCCAATGCACCGATGTGGTCCTACCTGGACCGCATATACCATCACCTCCGAATTCATTGAACCACGAAGAATGAGATTAACTAATGAATATGAGAGGGAAAGGAGTAACTTATATGAGAAACCAAAGAATGATCCTGGCCTTTTTTCGTGTTGACCTAGAGAAGTTCTTGTTAGGAGGATCTTGAACAACTATAATAAGGGAGGAAATTCACTAAGATATATATCCCCTTATCCCATGCCATTTACCATCTCGCAAGAACAATCGATATGTGGTTTATCATATTCATTAGTTTACCCACATTCTTTATTTAAAAGAAAGCATGGGGAAAATCCATTTACTAAAAAATTCATCAAACCCATACTTGGAAAAAAAATATTACCCAATGATGATCATTCGTCATCATTTGTCGATCTTTGATACCAAATTATCTATCCATGGTTTTTATAACCATCATTCAATTCACTATCATTATTCATAGGAGTGTTTTCCTTCATCGTTCATCAGTTTAATTCCATGGTTTTTCATCAACCCTAAATTCCATGTATATTTAACAAAGGAATACACATGAGCATTGTAGCATCACTACCCTACTCCATTAATGAGTTTCATTAAGGGGGTTTTGCGTCCCCTTGTCTCTACATTACAGTGCTAATGAATTTCTACATAACTATGAAAAATATCTTATAAAATAAATTGATTATTTTTTTTAATAAATTCATAAAAATAACATTCGCCATCAACATGTGCAGATAAAGGTTAGGATTTTACATATGGAAGCACACCCTCTCTAGCACAACGGCAACCATGGATTTTTTATCTAAGTTTTCATTTTGGAGTTATAAGTATTTGAATATTAAATAATTTTTAATCATTTATTTAATTTAGAGAAAAAAATACTTTCCACAGTTGGCCTATGGGAGCCAATGTTAGGCTTATTCTAGGAAAATCATGATGCTCAGTATATTAAATGGTGAACTTAGATTTTTGATATAGGCACTAGTTTAATAGTTATAAAAACCTTCTTGAATATTTATGTAATAAAAATTAAAAATAGTTCAAAAATATTTCCCAACAACTACACGACTCAGAATTACATGTCATCTTCGAGCATGGTCTAGAAATAATTCCATTTAGATTTCAAATAAATTACCTGGAATTATGAGGTATTAAAGAAATTTTTTTTATATTCTAATATACTATTTGATAATTATTTATTTATTCATATTTTTTATCCAAAATAATAAAGTAATGAAAACATAATGGGAAACACCTCTTAACTCTCATATAATTACCACCCTGACCACCTTTTCTAATCACACCTTCAAATTTTTTCTGTTATCATAAATATACAAAAATATATTCCCAAGCCTCTCTATTACTCCTAGGACCCCTTTTTCTTATAAGTTCAAATAATTTTCCATTATGATTTTATAAAGGAGGAAAAATTCAAGAGGTAAAATCCTTTTTCATTTCCTTTTAATTTCGTTTAATTTATTTTTCTATTCATATTATCTCCTAACTTCTGAAATCCACATATTAATGATAACTCCTTTATATTTAATATACATAATTTTTTTCTTATTTTGATGTAAAGATCCATCATCAAACTCCTTTTACACAAACACACACACTCTCTCTCTATATCAATTAATATATAAATGAAATCGTTTCCCATGATGTGTAAATTTATTAACATTGCGGATGATGCGTTACCATTTTTCATTAATGCCATCAATGATGTTCATAAAACCACTATATTGGATTTTACATAATGTAAAATTGATTTCATAATCCTGTTTATGTTTTGTAACTATCTTATATACACAACAATAAAAAATGGAACATAATCATTTAGTGATGTTCAAAAAATCCCCAAAACAATATAAAGGATTATCAGTATCATTTTATCTACTTATTCATCATAATTTCTATTAACCTAATGATATAAAGAATAATTTATACATTTTTTTCATTAATATGATATAATTTCAATTTTTTCAAATTATTCCCTTTATACATAAACATAAAAACTGATAATCATGTGAACCGATCTTGATGACCCAGAAAACAAACACCCCTGAATGATGAAATGAAACTCTATAACTCGCTAGAGAGCCTATAAATGAACATAATAAAAAAATTAGTCTTATTAAAGTCTAAACCATTATTTTATTTAATTCATGAATTTGTTTTCTTTATATTAGATATTAATTTAAGAATGACTTTAGACACAAGATAAGGGTATTTTCAAACCCAAATATCTCTCTTATGGTTTTCCCTCATTCAATACATTATTCGTATGAATGTTATACTGATGTTATAAAATTATTATTTTCCTTCCAAAAATTGTGATTTTATGGATATAAATGGCTTTGTTATAATTTTATGACATATGGAATGATTTTCCAACCAAACCCTTCATTCTAAAAACACAACTTTTACTTATCATGAGATTGTTTCTACCACACTAAAGATTGATGATTATTATACCCATTATACCATTCCTTGTTTATTTTGGGAACCCCAAGGATTATTCATTATTTTATTAATTATAAAACGAAACTAATTCTTTTCCATGGTCTATTTTTTTCAAGATTTATATTAGTTCTATGTGGCATGCATGATTATGTAAATGTTATGCAGTTACAAGTGCACCAATAATTATTTAGCGAATGTAAATGTTATAATGTAGTGGGTATACAAAAAATAATATTAACCTTCAATGAATTAGTTATTTTGATTAATATCATGAGATAAAATCAAATTTTGGATGAATGTGATTGTAGCTTTGTCCCCAATAATGGGAGGTAGTTAATAACTAAGACATCATTGTTCTATTTTAGAAATTTTTAGCTTCCAAAACTCTTTATAATGATTCCCCTCATTATTATGATGATGATACCATGGTTATTATATGATGATAATGATAATCCTCACCAATTTTTTTTTATCCTTGATCTTATCTATCCACTGAATCATTTTTTTTTCCCACACCATTCTTTGAGGTATAACCTCAGGTGATTACTTATATTAACGAATACACAATGACCACTATGAATACATAGAATATGGAATTAAATATATGTTTATTTTTTATTTATTAAATGGTATGTATTTTCCTAATTTCCCCAGAAAATAAACCATTGGATCCAGTTTGTGTAATGATTTTATGATTTTTATTTCTAAAATTATAAAATAAGAATGTATAGAATAGTAGGGACTCAATAATAGCACTATAACGAAACAATGAAACAATGTATAATAATATTATTGTACCATATTTATTTTTGGGTAACTCACACCACTTTTCCAATGATATTTAACACTCACTACCCAAAGTAAAATGTACTGGTATACACACCTCTTACATATAAAACATTTTTCAAAGAATCCCACATGCGGCTAATAATCACATGACATATCACATGAAGACAACAAGGCCCAAGAACCATTTATGAATTGTTGGCACCAAATTGTACATGAGGCTACAAGTGAAAATTTTATGGAATAATAAATACCCCTGGTGACTCAACAAACAATTCTGGGAAGGCTGTGGATATCGAATGTAAGTTTGGCGCCTTGCATGTAAGAAGTAAATCCACTTGCAATGTGCTTACACACCCAATGTGTCATATAATGATATCTTTCTCCCATGACTCTTGATAATCACCAAGGGAGATTCTTGTAAGTTCTCAGATATTTTTGTAAATAGGAAATCGTGATTGAATCTTTATGTTCCCAATTTGAATTCAACAGTTACCTTCCACACTGATCTTTTTTCATGATCCCACCAATAATTTCACAAATAAAAATAATATAACACCTTTTTTTGTGGAAACTATGTGGAATTTGAAACATCATTTTGTTACATGAAAAAATACCCAGTATATGGACACCCTCAATTCAGGACATTATGATATAAGATCTTGATTGATAGGTCCCCCTTGAATCCCCCATCTGCTGGGCCAATAAGGGCATGATGCGCACCCATTTAATTTTTTCCATAGGGTTTCATGGGTTGTTATTGTCATATATCTCCATGTTTGAGCCCCTTTTTCTTGAAACATCCACATATTCCATGAGCCTCCACTGAGTGGAAAACAAGTATTGTGCATAATGATTTCTTAGTTTTGTGTGTGTGGTTCCATGTCGGGTTTCCATGCATCTTATTTTTTGGAATATGTATGGTAATTGATATTTCTATTTTCCATAGGCATACTAACATGGACCACACAATTGAGCATTCCTCCACCACATGGTATCTCGGTAATGTTGATGCATTCTCTTGTCCATGTGTTGGTGGTAATCAGATATGTAAGTCCAAGGGTTGAGGAGTGAGTCTCCAACATATGAGATATATGAAGTTAAAACACCAAGAAACATAATCCTCATCACATCATGTTAAACTATATCCTCACCTTGTGAAATGCACATGCACTCTCTCACCTTTATAATTCTCCAAGCCCACTCAACCCCATTGGAGTGATATCATTCTCTGCCTCTAGGTTGGAATGAAATCCTCTTCATGAGGAATGATATTATTTTAAGGCATTCCTCCTAGAGTAAGCCCCAATATCCATCTTCTTGGGTATATAACCACGCCTTAGCCCAACACTTTTCATCAACGATGCATCATTCGCGATGCAACTATATAGTACACTAATTCATCTTGATTCTTACATTGTGAATGAATCATGAGGGCTTGGAGGTTAGTAGTGATAGTGACACCCTTCTTCCAGGAATCCATCCTTAAGTATGACCCTATTTCTTCCTTCATGGGACACTACCCATGTGTAATCCCAAAATCACTCCACTGAACGACATCTGTCTGAATCCCTATCATCTAAATAGGGTATGTAGGAATCCTCACTATGGTTTAATTCCAATAATTGGTAATCCCTGATGCCCTCCCCCCTGGGGTTTCAACAACAAGATGTCAACATACACCATCATCAATTCCCATCCTGGTCTTTTCCTTGAGACACTATATCTTGGGATGATCATGCCGCACCCAATTCTCACATCTCTCTTGGGTCCACATGGGATGCTAACCATGAAGAAGACCCAACCACATGTCCCATTTTGATTGTATGGCTATCCATGAATAAGACCTAAATCTTCCCCATCAGAACTACATGGATATTTATTCCCTTCAAAATGGGATATGTAGAAAACCACCCTAAGGATCAAGTCGAACTCCATCACTGTAACATTGGTTCCATATCTTATAATCCATTCTACTTCAGTACATCCTCTATTTCCATCTTGATTTTACCCAGGCCACCAAATCCTAGTAGGATCACACTATCTATAAGGTCCATCTCAATTTTTAGGCCGCATTCATCCCATTACTCCTCCTGGAAATACACAGGTTGCTAACCATTCCTAATACCCACACAATCCAAATCCATCTAATCATAAGTGCCCCTCACGAGACATGAATCTAGCTAGTGAAATCTCTAAATCACCCATTACTAATACACAGAATATGATCCAAGTCTTCTCTATATTTTTCTGAGGATTCCACCTCATGATTTTATCCCATTAAATATTAAATCATGGTGTCCACCTCATTCAGGTCCACATTTTGGTATCAACCCAAATCAGTTTCCAAATCAGCCATCATAATGTGAAACCCTCTCTTCATGAGACACGCCACTCCTAGGACTTCCCTGATAAGTAATCCTGATATATCCATCTAGAAAACCATCCAGGGGATCCATTCTATGCATGTGCCTATCTAATACACTTTCATTAGTGTTCTTGTTAGACTGACATATCTCTAATTGACATTAAAACCATTTCATACCATGTGTTAAACATGGGATTCCAAGGAAATAATCTAATATATTACTCTCCCATAAGATACCCCATGATCGATGTGGTAATCTTATGGTTTTTTAACTCGTGAAAATCCCTCTAACATGGATGAATAATGGCCTTTTAATGTTTAATAATCAAAAAATTCCACTAATTCCCAGCATGGAATCACTCCAAACCAAAGGTTTCTTCCCTAACATAGTCCATTGGAATGTCTAGATAGACGAAGTGTAATTAACCAGCATCCACAAAGACAAAGCATCGGGAATTAGTTTCGCAAAAAATTTCATAATCTATAAGGGAGTGCTGGACTAAGCGATAATTCCACGGAGGAATACACAAAAGAACAGACCGATGTCCCCTAATCATGTTTTGATCAAGGATAATACATCTCTGAAGATGTGATGAATATCCCCTACCTTTGGAAAGATGTAATTTTCGGTACAATGCACCATTAGTGAGCGCCGAGCATTCTTTCAGGAATCGAGCCCTAATAGAATACATCAGAAATAAAAATAGTGTACCTGAGGTGAAATAGTTCTTATACAACCATGAATATTTGTAGCATTCGAGACATCTATAGATAGTAATGTCACCATATTCAACTATATGATTCTAGGTCAGCCCAAGAAAAATGTTGGCATGTCATGAAGCTCACCAGAATTATGGGAAGATAATCATTTGAAATTCTAGTTTATATAATTGATAGCATGGATATATGTCTCCAAAAATGGAAGATTGAACGAATATGGGGAATTGTTAATTGATTTCATACAATCCTTAATGATTGATGAATATAGCTCCATTGAATGACCCATGGAATAAGAATCCAATCACCATCCACCCCCATATACAAAGGGGATAGAGGAACAATAATGTGGAAATCTCACATGACTCAACCTTCGCCAAGATTCCATCCATAACCACAACCATTGGTATACCATGACCCATATCACAATAAAAAACATTGATCAGAGTTCTTGTCTGATGATATGAGTAGACATGGGTCATTCCCATGAGGAATATTGCTCGCCAAGACCTAGAGTATTTTTTCTTCAAAATCAATGCTTACCTCAAGGTCCACATAGGGATCCACCCTAACCACTCCAATATTCAACCATTTAAGGATCCTTTTCATGGAACGTTCCTATGAGTCACATCCCAATGAAGAATATATAAGGGACATCTGGTGCGTCTCATCATTGAATACGACATTAAAGCTTCCTAAGAGGACTCCAACAAGGCCTTGTCTATTAAACCAACTATGGTCCCATGATCCAAATAATTTGTGGTGTATTCCCCTGCTCCATTAGCCCAAGTCCGAATGACCTGACACCAACATCAGGCATGAGTGAAAGAGTATTCCTAATAGTAGAATCCCTATATATAGTTTCAGTGTCACATTCCACCCCAAATGAATTGTTCTAGTCCCTTTAATTTGTAGAGCATGGAAACACTTATGTATGATCAATTTTAATACCTTTGTATGATCAATTTTAATACCTCAACCACTCACGGTAATGTTGTTTCGACTCTCCCAATCACTGACACAGTTATCATCCAGCATAGGCTAACCAGTGATGATGAGATCTAGTATAGAGAACCTTCACTTATCATCAGCAGAAATTGCAGATGTCCTCCCCACTATATCACTTAACATATATTTCCTCCCCATTTCAACAACATCGGTCCATGTGGAGGCCCCCCTATACATATTGTAATCCATTATGGAGGACCTTCCAACAACTATGATTCTATATATGATGTTCATCCTCATTACCTAGATCATCAATGTAAAATTATTCCTCATTTCATCTCCAGCTCATGTGGAGGTCCTCCCCACAACATCATCGACCGGAGTAAATTCCATCCTTGCTCAGTCACCCATCAGCATGGAGGTCCTCCCCATGCTCTCAACTTCTTTGATGGAGGTCCTCCACACTCCAAAAACTATCCAAGTTGAGTTCCTCTATGATTAAAAAACTATCATTACAGAGGACCTCCCCTTTTCTAGTTTGATTATGACAATGTCCCACCTCGTTCTACCACTTCTAAGAATCAAAGAGACCCCCCGTGTTAAAATAGAAATAATAATGACGGTTATTCTCATGATTTGACTAGCTCTATACGAGGTATTATCCAATCCATAATTCCTACCCATCATGGTTTTTCACTATGAATCAATAAATCAACATATGGATCCTTCCCATGTTCGTTTTAGATATTCCCAAGTGCTCCTCGAACCTCAACTCACCAAATCAAAGGTCCTCCCTAGTCCATTGAAACTGACGTGAATACCTTCCTAATGTTAGATCATGATCATTTATAGAACCTCCCAACTCAATACAAAAAATTTATGGGTGTCCTCCATGTGTAAAATAACTACAATGCCCTGACAAACCATCCATGGGAACAAGGTAAAACATCCATCGTCGAAGGAAGAACTCTGATAAGATCCATAAAAAGGTTAATTTAGTTTATTTCTCATATTATGAAGTGAAATGCGACTCGATGATGGGGACTTCACCCCGATCCATTTCATCACTATCGGGAATTAGAACATAGTGTGTGGGTTTGTCCTCTCAGAATGTGAGACGTACCAAAATCCCAAAACACCCATAGGTTCAAGTAGGAGAAGGATGATTTGGCAACTATCCTAGGTCTTCTTATTTTTTTTCTTCTAAACTATCAATAAATTACTTATCGAACTCATCATGATATCACATAGAGTTATTTTGGGGTTTGGTAGATGATGAGAAACCCTAGACCTACCACCAATTACCACCACCCCCATGAATGAAGTGGTGGACGATGTCCCATCATACAAGGGCATGACAATGTGTTTGGTGGCACCCCTGATAGATGACATAGAATGTTCTGTCTTGTTAGATCTCTTAGTGTTATCTCCAATAACTAGTCCACTACCACAACAGTATAGATTAGTTTCATTTATATTTCCTTAGAAATTTCTATTTGAAAAATGGGATATCGAATAGCAGGATTCAGCTTCTGAAAAAATAAGTTCGTGGACACATTCATGGTGGACCCATTATCTGAGTTTTGTTCCATTTATAATCTAGAAAACCACATTATGGATTCCATTTCTTAGGATGAAGTCATGTGAATCCACAAAACACTCTGGGTGACTCATTATTACCTTCTGGGTGATGATTTTCTTATCCAAAAATCTATGAACATTATGATGACATCGGCTAGTAATGTCCCATGGTTGACGTAGAAACACTTATGGTGGATCTACACAAGTTATTATCAGAATATCACTTAATTATTCAATAGAGATTAATTAATATCATTCTTTTCCTCCAAATAATTATCAAAGAGGAATCTCTACATATGTAGATTCTAGATTAGTATAGAATACTTCTCTCAATTTCAGAAGGATCATGTGATATCCATACATACCCTATGATATTAATGATATTACTTTGGTCACCATGATGTAAAATATTGTCATTAAAAAGATATAACTAGAATGAGGTGTTGGAATAGGTTCTGAATATGATTAACCACCCCATGAGAATCACAAAACTCGGTGGACCATGCTGTTGTCCACAGTGGTCTGGAGATACAATTTATTTACCTTGGAGACCTCTATACATCACAACCTATAAGTCATAACACCAATAATGGTAAATGATTGACTGAAACCTTTGAGAACCATATGATTTATTTTGTTTAATGTAGAAGGAAATGGTTTATTTCAATAGTTCATCATTTCTCCTATATCTTATTATTCCAAAAAAGATCTTTGATGATATCCATGCTGAGGACTTTGTAAAATGATCTCCAGAACATGGTGATACTTAATAAAATATGATTCTTCCTACACTTGGGTTTGAAGGGAATCCAATTGTCCGTATTGAGGATTTTATTTATTTTAATCATTATAATTTCATTCACCATAAAAGGTATGAGATCCGAGATTATGGCATGCGACCATGGTATGTATCGCTAAATCCACCTATGTTGTGTGAGAATCATCCTCAAAACACATCAGAGGTACATCCTACAGCAGTATCACTATCAATTGATCCTTCCTACCATTTTTAAGGACCTAATAATTCACTGGATATTATGAATCCTCACCATGATAGGAATCCCCAACATGAGGATCTGATGGCTGCTCTCATCTCCTGCCATGAGGATCTTGTAACATGACTGGTGGTGATCCCACTTGAAGGGAAGCCGTATCAATCATGGGTGGATGATATGAAGTCACTCCCCAATTTTGGAAATCCTAATTTCACCCCTTTTAATGGTATGGGTGAACCACTTCAGTATCTATACAACATTATTTCAAGGTTTGGACCCATGATGTGAACTCTAGAAAAATAGGAAGCCTCAAATATTTAGTGTTTTGTACAAATATTGGAAGGTCTTGTGATCATCTAGTGTTGAGGGTTTCCTATCAAGTCTATATCTAGATGGGAAGATCATTGAAGGATGTTTCATTATTATTTCAACTTAAATACATTTATGATGAGTATTTCCAACCTCTTCAGGTGCACACAATGACTATATGAAAGTGTCGTAGACATTGTTTTCTATGTGAAAGGATCCCATGAATTCACTTGATATGTCACTGATTTAAGAACATATGTTGTCGATTTGTATGGGGAATGTTAAGACTATTTTGGTTCCCCAACTTATCATAAAAATTTTAAAATGTTTATTTTAGGATTTTTAAAACAAGTCACAATCCATACATGAAGTCTTGCAGCAAGACAATAAGGAACACATGTTGCCTCACACAACTCCAACAAGGAGATCCTCCAAAGTTCATTTTATTGTAGTTGAATAGGTGGAGGCCCATAGGCTGCTAGAATTGTTAGTGGCATGGCCTTATCCACCACATCATCAGGGAAAAAATCCCCAGGGAAATCCTTAGGCTCCGCATCACCTATATCCAAATTGGGAGGCACCAATCTATCTAGAACTGCCACCTAGATGGGGAAAAACAATGTATAACCCCTAATTAGGGACAACCAATCATAGTCCCTTTACATTGAAGGAGAAACTGTACCTACTCATTTGATGGGTCTCATGTCTTTGGTAATTCATTAACGTCTTTGGATTAGGGAGTACTGATGTTTCCTGAATTCAAGAAGCCCTTAGGAGGTTAATCGCAATGATTGCCCAAACTACTACCCTTAGCACATGTTCCATAAATATACCATCAAGGGATGTTATGTGTTTATATACTGAATCTTAGAATAGACTTATAGTTATGGGGTTAGATTATGTCTAACCCTTGAACAAGTGTTGGGTATCTATATATATCTTGATAGTGACAATGAATGAGAATGGAAAGAGGTTTCCAGCTGTGGGTCTCATATATATGATGATTTTATTGATCTATTGGAATTTCCATATGCCCATGGTATTATCCATTACCATTTTAATTTTCCTGAGCCACCTAAATAAATAATTCCTATTCTTACCACCACTTATACATCCATAAATCAGTCTTCTCCTTCATAAAAGGCATGATGACTGTGGTATAAGAGAAAAAAGATCCCCCCAACAAAGTTAAAACTCTCTCTCACACTTGATGACTTCCTACACCAAAAAATGGGAATCACACCCATAGATAAACAAATATAGGATAATTAATCATATGCTGATCATATGTACACTTGAGTGAATACCATCGAGCAGGTGGACCATTACATGGTTCCTAATAAAGAGCAACATAAGCAAGACCCTCATAATATCCTATAATTAAGCTATCCTTTATAGGGATATGGATATGGGAATAGTCATATTTCTTAGGAAAGTGCATCCAGTCATCTAGTTCACAATACCAAAACCAAATATCATTCTCAGAATAGAGCCCATCACAAACTGTCCCCTAATCTGATTTCATTAGATTCAATGCCACCACCATTATTTCTTCTCGAGCATGTTGAGTCGTTCTGACTGCATCATGATAAATCATGCCCAATAGATTCCAATACTCTATCATTTTATGTTCATCCATTAGTAATAATAAAGAGTTAAAATAGAATTCAATTAGACAGACCCTCACATTTCAGAATATTCTGGTTTGACCAATAGATCCCTTCAAACCTCCTGTGAAAGGGAATCCTCTTACTGATAGAAATATGACCCAGGTACAGATGTATGATGTGATTAACAATATTTCCATCATTTTTTAAAATATATTGATAATAAATTATCTTATCTTGTAACATAAAATTCATGATTCATTCACAGAGGAATTGAAAATCTCCCTCCAATTCAAATCATAGGTAGCGGTAGTATATGCGTTCCATACTAAGGATGTTGAGCGCCTAGAATTCCAAGATATCACTTAATTATGAGAAGAGTAAAATGCTCACTTTTACTATAGAACATCCATCCATTGTACATAACTGGTCATCATAATGATGTTTATGTCCACTGCTCTTTCATCCACACATGTTCTATGAAAAATCTAATCATGAACCAAACACTCCGTATGCTTAGACTAACGAAGGCATATCTGACTCCTTCCATCTTAAATAGCAACAGATATTATAGGAATGATAATTGGAAATGTTGTAGAATATTCCTAACTCCATAGTTCATTGACATGATTTTTATCACTATATTCATGGTGGTCTTATAAGATACTGCCTACAATGCACTAATGTGTGGACCCTGGCTCTATCTATATGCAGCAGTTCCCTCATCATATCACTAATTACTCAAGTAAATCCTTAATGGTTTAGTGGGAATTCTCTATGTTGATGTATAATCCATTATCACTTGTAAATCACACTATTTAGACACTAAAAATTAGAAGATTAAGGAATTATAGGTTCATAACAACATTGATGAGCACACTACATATTTGGTCGGTCCCTAGATGGTCTTTGATGACTATTTCATTCTCTTGATTCAAAATTGGGAGGCTACAATATGAGAAATGGGACATTGATTCATTATATCTATGAAAAGGGTAAGACATGTTCCTTTCTATATGGATCCTCATAAGATTACCCCGTACTATAATACATGATTGGCTCAGACATTACAATAACCCCTTACCACTTTGAGGTATCGGGATGTTCATCCCATGGAAATTATAGTGTTTCATACTTTCTTGTTTTGATGGGCGAAACTATGTTGACCCAGACCAAACCACAATCACTACTTTGGAATCATCATGAATGGACACCTTGTTTGATGTCTTGATTGAAAGGAGTCGACAACTTTTGTTCCCATGGTTTCAAAACAGCATAGTCTCCAGGTGAATATCCACCACCACGCAAGCCAACACCAACATTCCTCTGGGGTTAGTTAACTCAGAATAATTTCCTCCTCGAGATGATTCCGTCACCTCAAATGATGTAGATGATCTGAAATCTGACCCTCCATTATTCAAAGAATGTGTTTGCACCACCATCAATGAGTTGGTAAAGGAGAATCATGGTTCTAAGATATATTTTAGGCCAACACAAATCATTAATGTTATGCCTATAGAAGAATAGCATTAGTATGTGGATTTTGTGAAGAATCATTTTGATGTATTCTATTATTGTAATAAAGAGATACTATGACTAGGCAATGTGGTTAATATCCACCATCTTTCAAACTCGATAAGTAATTTTGGGTTCAAACAACCTTCCATGAAGATGATACCATCCCATAATTCTATGGTAGAGGCTAAAGATGATACCCTTATAAAATACAACTTTGTCATGGAATTACAGTACCTTTGGTGGTTAGCCAACATTTTCCATTCTAGAAAACAATAATGGAAAAATCAATGTCTATATAGACTTTTGATATGTCAATCGCCACTATGAAAAGGATGATTTCCCCCTTCGGTGTCATATCAATTGATTGATGCCACCACTAGGTTCAAGGATCTCTCATTCATGGATGAGTGTTTTGAGTATAATCAGATTTAGATGACCACCAAATATAATATTTCTACTACATTCAGGGAGACACATGTTAACATTTTCTATAAGTTTATTCTCTTCAGTATGAGGAATAGAGGAACTATATATCTGTGTGATATGCACCAAAAATTCAACCTAAAACTCGAGAAGCTAGTGGAATACTATGTGGATTATTTGGTGGTAAAATCCCTCTAGAGTCATATGATCTCAGAGATGATGAAAAAGTGTCCGGTTTCCCCTTCTCCCACCATTTTAAGATGAAAACCTTGACATCTTTCATTAGGGTTACCTCAAGGAACCTTGTCTGTAACTTTGATAGATACCGAGGAATCACGATTGACAAATACTAGATCGAGGCTATCCGTATTATTCCTCTTTCAAGAAACCCCTTGGAGTTCTAATGATTACGAATCCACTAATCCTATATACACTAAATCATTTCAAATTTGGATGTAATGTGTAAGCTTGTTTCTAGACTTATGTGGAAGTGTTACATCTACCAATGGGATGAATATTTCCAGACCACTTTTTAGGGGATCATGTAGTAGACACTTTTTCCCCTGTTTTTATGCCACATATTTATAGAAATTCACTTTTCCTTTATGGGACCTCACCTAGAACGATCTATCAGCACCATTATCACCTATAAGAATAATTATGGGACATAGAAAAATTTATACTATCTTAGTAAAATGATCCTAGAAACAGATACCAGATATTCTCCTATAGAGAAGAGATACCTCATGCTGTTTTTTCCAATGTAGATGTTTTATCATTATCAAAAACATCCTCAGATATAGTTAGTGAACCATTTGGATATGCTAAAGTATATTATAATCTTTCCTATGTACAATTTTCATCTTTTTTGGTGTGTAGTGATCTATTAGAAGTTCAATATTAAGTTCATTACATAGAATATAATCAATGGGAATACATTAAAATACATTCTGGCTTCCCATATGTTTTCTATAGAGTAGTATCTATATCATTATTTCCATAAATAATAAATTCTCATAGTGGATAAATATTTTCCATATTGGCAGATACATTTTTAGAGATCCCCTTGAAGTCCCACGGGCAGAAAGATAAATGATCCAAAACTCAATAGAAGTAGGCATGAAGATTTTCTTCATCATTCCTACAAAGGCTGTATTTCCCTATTTGTTCAGGTAGTCAAATGTTTTCTCCCCTAACAAATAATTGTATCAGGATCTCATCACTGGTATAAGGAAAACTCTCTAGATTTATGTACCAAACCTTCATGTGAAGGGGGACTCTAAATTAGTTATCTTAATGATTAATTGTGATTATGTCATGAGGAATCCCATGATCTTGCCATTATTTTTGAATGATCTCTAGGTGAGATAAATTTTCACTTTTCATCCATAGATGACTCATTTTTCATAGTCATATAATGGATGAGCATATGCCTTGGATGGTCTAGCTGCTTCTCTCATGGATCCTGGGAAAGAAGATTTGTTTATTCATCTGATGTATTGAAGGGTCATCACACCTATCAGTTATGAAGATGAAGAAAACTAGTAGGTAAACCACCTTACCATGGAATCATGAACATCATGTACACAAAATCCCCATGTAGGTGAGGAAACCCCATATGTGAAGTTTCTTTTTATTGAGTATATCCATCATGGAAATAACCCTTCATACAGGTATGAATGTGATTGAATTCATCACCATGAAGTTCAATTGACCCTCCAAGGTTGTCCCATCATGGAGAAGACTCTCTATAGATGTTGTTTTGACATAATTATCATTCATTGAATTCATTGAGATGAGATTCCATAGGTTATTCAGGATGTTCATTCTAGTTCTAGTGGTTTTCATGAGGAATGTTTGAGGCACTCTCACCAGATTGTAATGTTGTTCTATGTTTTGGTACCATGGTCCATTATAGTATCGAGTTCCCCATGTGGTTAGACACATGCCATATCCATGCCAACATTGTGTGTTTAACTCCGAATCTCATCCATAATATAATGTATTCATTGACGTTTTTGTTTTAGGGACTTAATGTCATGGGAATATATCATTGAGTAATAGCTCTCCAGTGCAGGTTTGTTATGACTACAACAGATTTTTGATCTTTTTTGGATGAGTATATTCCTCTTAAGAAGATCAAGATTTAATATAATGTTGGGTTTGTGAGCTCTAACATCAATCACCGATTCAGTGTCCCTCAAACTATTCTCATTAGAAATGGTACCAACATCTGAGTAGTCGAGTTAACTATATTGTATACCAAGTAAAGCATCCAGTCCAACCTAAATTCTTGAAATCATGCACATGAAAATGGAGATATTTATACATTTAAAATGAACCTCTCTAACATTCTACTTATGATGGTGGTCTAAAAAAGAATAATTATCTGGATAATATCCCCAATTATCTTAGGGTTTTTGGAAAAACAACACATAATTCAGCCCAAGTGGCCACATATTCCCCAGTGTATGGAATAGAGGATGTCTTCTCCAAGGGATTCTGTTCGATCACTCCGTACAATTGTATATGATCAGAAGAATCCAGACATAGTAATATAAGTAAATCGGACCAAAATGTAATCTCTCAATAAGAATAAGATTTATGTCTCTCATATTATTGAGAGGAATCAGAACAAAATATCAATAGAATTAAATACGAGAGTTAAACTATTCTACTTCCTTCATGGTGACACATTTTTTGTTCTTCGGACATCGATCATTCCTGGTAGGAAACATCCATATTTGGAGCCTAAATATGAGGGGCCTACATCATTCATAAGTTCTATCCCAAAGGATCATAATCTTTGGTCTCTTGGGATGGTTAGACAAGCATTCCACCCGACAATTCTATGATCTTAAAATAGTACATTTAATTACTAGGGGTTCTAATCATTCAATGAGATAAACTAAACAGTCATCTTATGGTCCATTCCCTAAGACCTTAAACTAATATCCCATTAATCCGACCTGCAAGATATAAAACCTCCTAACACCATCATCCTAGTCACATGATGAGATAGACAATGATGCTTCATCATATTACAATGATGTTAAACTATATTACACCATATGTCATCACCACATGACATTAAACTACATAGAACATGAGAACTACATGTGGATTGATTCAAATTCTTATGAGATATGTAGGAATTCCAAGATTATTCAACTTTGGTCCTAGCCAAAAGTTTATCTTTGCGGATCTACAGCCTATGATTTTTGGGAGAATTTGGTCCAGTGATGATACCTTTTTTATCATACTCCACATTGATTTTCTTTATGGAACCACATTATATATATTTATGTGAGTAGTTTTATCCTATGAACTGATATCTATGAAATTAAACTTAGATATCTTTCATCCCTGAAACATGACATTAGACTGTGTAGTTTTGTCCCACATGAAGATAAACTGCCATGTCATACTTGCATGATGTAAAATTGCAATTCCATTATGGTTCATTTTGTATGATCTTAAAATCCATGTTCCCATTTATGCTACATGATGCTAGTATACCTCATCCCTCATGATGTTAAATAGATTCTTCGACCCAGTTTCATGAAATTATCCTATGTAATGGTAATGCCCTGAGCCCAGTTACCCAAAGTTATTGTATTATTAAATAACATTATCATTATCACAAGGGATCAAATCCAGAAATACCGATCAGTTAAGTTGCCTTTGAAGTACTAGATACATACATAAGTTTTACATTGCATTATAAAATGATAAACAACAACAACATTGTCTCTTTTGAAGACATTCATATCCCTAAGAATATTCTTACAGGTTAGTCGTAATATACTTCTTCACATCCTGGGAAAAATAAAACATAGAAATGGGAGAGCTTAGGTGCTCAGTAAGGATAACAATATAGAGACATCTTTCATAAATAAGCATAAACATTTAAGAAAATTTATAAGTCGAAACACAATCCTTTTAAACTTAAACACGAGAATAATATAGAAAAGATAAATCAAATAATTCCATTTTCTTTTTCACATGTATTTCTAACTAGTTGAATAATCACATGTAATATCTATAGTCAATTTCATAATGATGAAATGCATAATGCCACACATCATAACCACATAGTCAAGGCCTCGTGAAAAGACTACAAATAAGATTTTCTCAAGGAATTGTGCAAAGAAACTAGTTTGTCTAATGAAACATTATAATGTATCAAGGAGCTATAGTGGGATCCAGCCGTCACTTACTATGTCATATGCATTCCTCATATAAAAAGGTTGAAATATAACATAATCATTCATATTAAAACTAGCATATAGAATGTTAATACTTTAACTATAAACCATGAATGGTATTAAAATAAAACATCCACATCCAAACATATCACAAAACCATTAACAGAATATGAAATATTATGTCATTATAAATAAACTTAAAACAAGTGTAAAATCTATCAATGGATGTTGACGTAGTTGAATTCAAAACTATTTGAAAGAAATATCTGTTATTATATTGAAATCAGTTAATGTTCCTATACTTTTAAAAGAAAATATTTATTTTGAAAATATTCTTATAAGCTTGTATGGGATGTTTTGAATGTGTTATAACATCAGAAAATACCCACACTTGCTGTATATGTTAAAATAATTCTTTCCACATTTTTTCCAAAAAGGTCATAAAGGAGCATGTTTCGAAAATGATGAAATGATTCCTTCATAAACATCTTATAATAAGTATATAAAAGGTATAAATTAATTGAATCCATAGGTTAGGAAATAGTACATTTTTTTGGAAATTCATTTTTAAGAAACATGGATGGGGATGATAAAGATGTTTTAGTAGATACTCACGTATAAACAACATCGGATAATAAAGAGATTGTTAAATTTACCATTACCCTGTACTTTTACTTGATCGAGTGTATGTTAACCTCCTGTATAATAGGTAAATAATTATTAATAAATTATTATTGAAAAAAATACATAAATATTATATCATATATGATCTTCTAATGTTTCATTGTTAACAATATTTCAGTAGTATCATTATTTCGGGAGTTAACTGATTTGTTTTTCTTTATATGATGGGTTACCTAAGCCATGTTTGTTATGGATAGGATGTATTTGATTCATATCCATCATAAAATTAAGTTCTTAAAATTTATTTTTAATAAAAAAATGAAAATTATTATTGAATGGTTAGGATGGAGAATAAATTTCACCGCGTTCGAGGTTATGGTAATCTGTCTGTATGGACAAGTGAAAATGTCATTCAATTGATGATGAAATCATCTATAATTGGATGGTATAACATATATAAAGAATAATTAACATGTTATATTTATTTTTTTCATCAGTTCTACTCATTATTATACCCTTCTAAATAATGATGTGTTTGACTAACAAACTACAACACGACGTGGATACGGTAAGCCGTAAATTTTCACGTATAGTGACATGTCATTTTTAGGATGGATAGAATAATGAATATGGTTATATAATATTTACAATAACATAAGAGTATGTATAAGGTTCTATAGTTAATATTTTGTTGTGGAAACAAAAATAAAGAGGATGTGGATGAAGAAAAGAACTTTGAAAGAGGTGGGGAGATTATTACCTCTTCTTCCTGTATTTCTGTATGAGTTGATCAAAAGGGATCTATAAGTTGGATTTCTAATCAATGTAAGGCCTATAGGTCGAATTTATGGATGTTGGGAGGATAATTTAGTAGGGGTTGGCCAATCCAAATGGCTATGGAGGTGTGATTCCGAGTGAGGTGGGGAATACCCTTTTATAAGAGAGGTGAGGGTCACTTTAGGAAAAGCTTTAAATAATATGTAATTATATTATTATATTCGGTTTACAATTGCTCCAAAATGATTTATATTTAGGAAAAGGTGGGCATGTCTTGAAAACATTTAAACCAATATGTTTTGGACCGTTTTATGTCACCATATTATACTTATCATTTAGATCTAACTCTTAGTTAAATAGTTTAACTTATACCATGTATTATTGTATTATTATAATAAATGGTTAATAAACATACAATAAAATCCAAGATAACCCCAAAAGGTTCATTATTGATATATCTAACATTATCCATGTCCTTTGGCCAAACCATAGATTTTTAAAAAATTTATTTCAATTAATAATATATTTTTTGTTTTAAAAACACTTTTATGTAAATTTTGACACTATTTGTTATTTTGTTTTTATAAAAGTCATAACAAATTTATAACTTCGAAAAAAATTTATTTAATGAACCAAAAAATTTCATATTAACATATAAAATTATCTTTATTCTTGAAAAGTCTCAATTTGCAATTATTTGGATATTTATGTTATCATTTATTTTAATCATTCATTAATAAGGTAATTACTGCATCATAATTGTGTCATAAAAAATATAATTATATAAAGTAAAAAAATTATATATAAATTTTAATTATGTAGGAAATATTTTTATCTTTATAATTATTTTTTATAGTCGAATTTATATTTTGTATACCTCTATATTAAAACCAGTTAATTTATTAAACTTTGAATTTAACACATATAACTCTTCTTTAAAAATAATAATAATAAATCTATTTATCTAATAAAAGTGGGAAAATAGGATCATATTTTACTTCTAGGGGTTCTTTTGTTCAAAATACACTTATCCAATAAATTTAGGACTTACGATAGGGTAATACTAAAATCATTTTTACCTCTAATTACTCTATTTACTTTTAACTGTGGTAATTAAATGTCAAAAGTTATAATTCAGAAGTTTTTTTCAACTTATTAAACCACATTTTACTTACTGATATCAACCATGTATCTCGTATTTTTCAAATTCAATTCACATAAGCGGTAAAATTAAATTTTATTTGATTTTTCAAATGTGCCTAGTGGGTGGGTAAAAGACGTTAAAAAGTTTAATAAAATTTTATACATCTAATATTATTATAAAAAGACTAAAATGAATTAGAATGAACTAATATAGGTATTATATATGTATTTTGAATCAAAAAAAATTAAATAAAATAAATAATTATATAAATAAAAAGTCTGATTTAAACAATAACGTAGTGCTTTTCGCTATTCATCAAAAATAGAAAGATATCAGAAAAATACCAAAAATTCACCCTAAGAAAATTTTGATTTTCCAAATCCAAAAATGAAGTCCATTTTGAAAAATGAAATTTATAAAATTTCAAAAAGTGGTTATTACTATTCATAATGGCTATTTTGGTTGGTCATGGTGTGTTAAAACAACATTGCATACAATGAAAGCTATTGCATTATTCAATGGAAAATGTATCGTGGAAGCATGGGGTGTTATGTTCTTCCCTCCTTCAAAAATTATGTCCTTGAGAAATTTATAGAATATTACTACATAAAATGATTCATTTGGTTCATCATCATAAAGTTACTCAGGTTCCCACGTTTCCTATTCCATCTTTTGATTTCTCTATAGAAATTTCACCAAACGAGTCGTCCGGTTTCACAACACTTGTTCTATGGTGTCAAGAATTCTGATTGGATCTCCACAATATGACAGGTCGGGTTGAAGTTCTATTTTTTCATAGGTGAGTACACGTATTGGGTAAAGAATGTATTTTCTCAACCCTGATAGGTGGAACACATCATGAACTTTGGAGAGACTTGGAAACATTGCCTAACGATAATCTACAACTCCAATTTGTTCAAGAGTTTTGAAAGTTCCAATGTTCCTGGGACATAATTTGACATTCTTACGAAATCGTATAACACACTTCCATGTAGATAACTTCAAGAAAACATGATATCCAACATAAAATTTGAAATCATTCATTCAGTTATCAGTACATCTATTTTTCCTACATTGATCTTCTTTGATGTGGGTTTGGATAACCTTCACTATTTCCATTGATTCTCAACAAGTTCTGGGCCTTTGAGTTTCCTTTCACCAACATCATCCCAACATGTTGGTGTGAAACATCTCTTTCCAAATTACGATTTATATGGTGTCATCTGAATACATGAATGGAAGATATTATTATAGGAAAATTTAACCAGATGTAAATATTGATCCCACTTACATTTAAAGTCAAGTGAGAATGATCTCAAAATGCCTTCTATGGTTTGAAATGTCTATTTTTATTGTCCATTTGTTTGAGGGTGGTAGGCAGTGCACAAATGAAGTTTAGTATCTATTCCCTTCTGATGATTTTTCCAGAATCATGATGTAAAATTAGGATCAAAATCTGAAACAATCGATAGGGGTACTCCATGAAGTATTAAAAATTCGTTAATATATACTCTTCCTAAACATTCATGGGGTTAATCTTCTCTTATAGTAATAAAATGTGCTGACTTGGTAAGATGATCAACAATGAACCATATTGCATAATTCCTTTTAGGAGACTTTGGTAGCCCTATGACAATGTCCATCATAATATAATCCTATTTCCACTCAGGTATGTGAATAGGTCAGATGAGTCCTCTAGGATGTTGTCATATAGACTTCATCTGTTGAAATACCAAACATCTTTACACATAATAAGAAATCTCTCCCTTCGTGTAGTCCCACAAAAAATGTCCATTCAAATCATTATACATCTTAGTGATACCGGGGTGTATAGAGAAATTGGAGCTATGAGGATCATCCAACAATTCCCTTTTTAGATTAGGTATGTTAGAAACACAATGTCTCTTCCCAAATTTCAAAATTCCATTTTCATATATGAAGTACATCAATATACCATCATTCACATCTATAATTTTCATTTTAAACTCCCCATCATTAGTTTGAGAACTTTTTTATCTTTTCTAGTAAATATGGATCAGCAACCATTTGAAAATGTATCGATGTTTCACCTTCCATGATTATCCCCATATCAATTTTTACTAGATCCATGTACATAAGATCCCTTTCAACACTCAACATGTTCGGAACTCCTTGATCATTTCTACTCAAATCATCTGCCTCCTGATTATCCTTCCTTGGGTGATTGTGCATAGTGCAATAATAATATTTGAGTAGTTCAAGGCATCATCATTTCCTCAGGTTGAGTTCTTAATGTGAGAAAATATACTTCAAACTCTTGTAATCGATATGTATCTCAAGTATTTTACAATAGAGATAGTGTCTCTATATCATCAAAGAAAATATTACTATATCTAACAGAAGATCAAGAGTGGGATAGTTTTTTCATTAATTTTTAGCTACCATGATGCATAGGCAACACCTCTATCATTATACATAAAGAAACAACCAAGTCCTTTAATTAACACATCACTATAAATAAAAAATCCATCATTCCCCGATGGTATAGTCAATGTAAGAGAATTTAATAATATTTTATTAAGTTTCTTAAAACATTATTCACACTATTTTTTCAAAAACAAATTTAACCCCTTTACGTGTGACCTTGATTAATGGGTTTTCCAATTGGGAAAAAATCTGGGTAAAATGCCGATAATGACCTGCAAAACAAATAAATCTGCACACTTCATTTAAACTCTTCGGTGAAGGCCATTCATGTATTGCCTTTGTCTTTGAAGGATCGAAAATGATTTCATCCTTAGAGAAAATATTGCCAAGAAATGAAATTTTATAAAGCAAGATTTCAATCTCGCTAAACATCCCATGTAATTCATTTCATCTAAGGGTTTTAAGAATAGTAAGCTAGTTATATTCATGATATTTGTAGCATTTTTAGTCTATCAAGATATCATCAATAGATACCACTAAAAATTCATCAAGACATTCCTTCAAAACTCTATTACTTAGATACATGAAAACAGAGGGTGCATTAGTCAGTCCAAAAGGCATTACTATAAACCCATAATGCTCGTACCTGGTTCGAAATATTGTATTCAGAATGTCTTCCTCCTTCACACAGATCTGATGATTTCCAGATCAAAGTAAAATCTTGGTCAAATAAATCATCAATGTTAGGTAGGGGATACTTGTTCTTTATTCTTATAGCATTGATCTCCCTGTAGTCAATGCAAAACCTCATATATCCATCTTTTTTATTAATAAAAATAATAGGGGATACCGATGGAGAAACACTAAGCTGAATAAATCCTTTATTACTCAATTCTTCTAGTTGTTTCTTTAGTTCCTCTAATTTTGTAGTGGTCATTTTATAAGGTGTCTTTAGTATGGTCCTTGAATTAGGAATTAAATCAATATAGTGTGTCGACGTGCAACCTAATTGTATGCCCAAACTCTTTTCTCGCATGGTTCTATTTTTTCCAATAAATAGACTCATGGGGATTTTATTTGTTCAAACAAATTCCCATGAATCCTAATTGATGCTTTGGTCTCCCAAGTGTTTCACCCATGTCCTTCAAAACATTCAAGTTAGTCTATTTACACTTAAAGCGGTGGAATTAAATGAGGATTATAGGAATCAATTTGGTTTAGTTTTTGAAATCTATAACACTTGCGCACCTAAAGCACCCAACATTCCAAAATCAGAAACACATCCACTCCACCTATTCCTTTCATAGTAACATGAGTTCCCCACTTCTAGGAACAGCTGTGAATACTCTAGAAGGCTTGATCTAGGTCCAAGTATTACTCCACAGGTTGTTCGTCAGTTAAATGAACATCAGGTCACCGAATCCTACTTGTGTGCACATACATGCACACCCATCCCTACTTGGGAACCCCTCTTTGATTTACTCACTCCCATCAATCTACATGACATCAAGACATCCTTAAAGATGTTCATGGAAAGGATTATTCTCCATTGTCTCACTTGTCAGAAATTGATTCTACTGAGACCTCCACCATAACCCCCTCACTCATCAAATCATTGGGAAAGACACATAACCGTGTATTCTATTTGGGTTTCTATATCTACTGTCATTGGTTTCCCACATTTTTTAAATAATGGGATTATGATTCAAGGTTAGTCAGTGGGTATGTATTTCTACAGTCACATAAACCTTTCTCCCAGGAATACTACTGGGAAGTTCCACATTTTTGAGAATTAGGGTTTAGGTATCGACCACTCCCTTTTCCAAGAGACGGAACCTCGGGTCACTGGTAGGGAAGGTAAAGTTAACGTTTTCTTTTCCATGAAAAACAATGAAAATAACACACCCCTACCAGGATCACTTTTAGGGAATCCATCCAAGTGTAAGCCTCAAACCTTCATCCCTTCTTCCATTCATTGGACGCTTGTCCAATATAATGTGAATAGTGGGAAGGCTCGTCGCCTCACCCTCATCCACCATCATTTTCATAGGCACACCCTCTTCCACTAGTGAGGGAGGAAACGTTTTTCTGTAATTGTTGAATCTTTCACATCCTCTTTATTCTCACACTGAGCATGACTCATGTGGGATTATAGATTCATGATGAATATAACATATTCACAAACACTCCTGGTAAACGAACTGTGAGAAATCTGATTCCCAACATAATTAGAATATGTAGGAAGCTTTCATAGGGCCCGAGCTCACCGGATATCCTCTTCAATAATCCAACCCTAATTAGCTTAATACGGGTATCCTCCATAGGAATATGACCCAAATTTAAAACCCAAGACATAAAATCATTTTTTTCAGGATGTAATCCAAAAACATGTTTCTCTCAAAGACTATACCCTCCTACGAGACTTACCGAACTACATGGGATTAAGTTCCGATTCAAATGGGATACGTAAAACGCCTCTTTGAGGTTCAAAACTGATAGCATAAATCAACCATGTTCTCCTTGGGACATATTCCCAACCTGGTCAAATTTAACATTGAAACCCATATCCTTCCAAGTTCATTGGGTTGTTTTGACATAAATCCCACATCAAACTCTAACAAGGAAATTTTCACATATATCTACATACAAAATGACATTAAACAATATGGATATATCCTTATCACATAAACATAAAGGGTATGATTTTTCCCATTAAGCAGCACCAAACTATGAGTGTTATCATTTTTTTCACGAGGATATGTAAGTAACCAATTTCATTGGTACGGTCCCAATATCAAAACAAACATTCATCTCACATGATGATAGTAAATTCCAGAGTGCCCCTTTAAGTGTCTTAGAAACCTGTATCATCATAAAAATTATTAATATAATCCTAAAATAGTATATGAATTGATACCTATGATAGAGAACCTAAAATACATATGGATATCTCCTTTAATGAGGAACCTTCACTACATGCTATTGATTCTAAATTTTACACATGTTAATAAGTGATGTAAATTCCATAGAAAACTTATGTAATACATAGTCAATTAATATTGATACATTAATTTATCATTAATTTATAAAGAGTGTCATAGAGAAGACAATTATTCCCCCACAAGGGGTGTGAGGAGTTTGGCATCCCGTCCTCTTGACCAATAAACGTTATTACATATCGTAAAGTTCACACATTATGAATGATTTTATTTGGAATGTTGTTCCCCTTTGGATAAAGAACTATTGAATGTTTTTGGTTCCATAATTATATCTATGTGAATCATCCTTGAACCAGTGATTCTTAAAACTAGAACACATGTTTCAAAGAACTATGAAACAAAAATGATGAACCCGATCTGAATCCTCAACCATGTTAATAATGTTACCTACCTATTAGGCTCCAATCAATTGATAATTAAAATCATGAAAAAAGAATCAATCCTGCATGTATCCATCTAAAGGATGTCTCTTTAATGGTGTTTTTTTTGTTTTCATGTTTTTCTCAGAACTCCCTTCAGTCCAAAATGGATTTCTTTATGACGAATTCTGTGAACTTCCTATGAGATGCTCACGCCGGATGCTCATCCATGTCAAGTATGTTATCACCAACCCAATGTATTTAATGTGGGGGTCTCCAATATATTGGTAAATTGTTATCTCCAGAACAGTACAATCTTTACTTTGGAGGCTGCCCGATAGGCCCTCCAGGTTAATAACAATCCTCAATCGTCCGACCAACAATGATTAGTGATCAGGAAGCAGACGGTGCTAACCCAAATTTTCAATCATTTTGGGTCCTTATACAGTGAACTCAACAACTAGTCCCTACCGTACTATAGGGAGGTGTATCAAGTGGTCACTCTGGGCCTCAATTCAATGATGTTGTTATCCTTCCTATGGATCCCACCAATAATCTCCACTAGCAGAATTGTGAGGTAGTGAACCAATAACATGATGGGGGTGTTGCCTCTGGACATTTGGCCCAAGACTGTCTGACCTAGGCACAAAAGATGAATAGCTAGGAAAAATGTTTGTTCGACACAAAGAATGTTCTTAACTCTGACCCCTCTAGAGATTTCCATCAACCTAACTTGATTGTAAACAACGAGTAAGAACATACACTAGTATGTCCTAATTTTTCTTTCCAGCAGAATCATCTTCCATCAAACCACCAATCCCACCACATAAATCTAGTCGAGTATTGATAACATGCACATACACCTATTTACATGTTATAAACCAATCATTAGGCTCGTCTGAGTGAATTTATTAATTCCCACCATTCTAATGTGGTGGTAACTAGTAAATAGGAACATACACATGCTTACATTCCACAATTCTTCCAGTGGTCTCATCTACCAATATTGATGGAATTACATCAACCATAAGTGATAAGAAATATCTATAAGGAACATACACCTGCCTGTGTTCATCAAGCTTACCAACAGTCTCGTTTGGCATCACCCGATGAAGTTAGTTGGAAGGCTCTGATGACAGGGTTGGGGCAGACCCAACTCTCTTCCCCCATGCAGTAGTACCGTCAATACCCATTGAAAGGAAAAGTATGACAAGATAAGGATAATAAACCTACTACAAATACGTAATGGAAATATATACCCATTCTGAACATTGATGTCACCAAACACATCTTATCAATGGAGAAAGGGCATACCCAAATCCCTATCAATATTCTAGAAGCATGCCATAAAATTATAACAACTACTTCAGCATCACTAGGGGAACTGACACATAAATATGTCCCCACACATGGGATGACACATCGGAATGCCATCCCAGATTATATACACTCCTATGTTCTATCCCAAGAGGGTCATAGGCTATACTACCCCATATCATACAGACAACAAAAAATATAACATATTCTTTTTCTAATTGGAGTTAATTGGTCTGTTCTGGTAACCATTCAAAGGCTGGCACATACACATGCCCATGATAACCACTTCTCCCAGAAAGTTGTCCCAAATAATTGTATGATAATATCCAAGAAGAAGCATCATCAAACACTATTGTTAAATCATGATTCAAGATACAATTTGGCTCTTCTTAATGCTGGAGTTCATGAAGCCCTCAGAAATTTATCTGCTGCATCTCAAGATCCTACCCTCATATTTCCAAATTATGGGAGTAATAGAAATAATTCTGAAGTTTCCAATCTGAATCTTCATCATGAAGGATTCATTCATTAAAATTCAGTAAATCCAGATAGTCTATGTATGTATGAGATCCATGTAAAACCTTTTTGCGAAAAAAGACCATAGAGAAAGAGGATTCATACATTGTTGTAATTAACAATGGTGGAACTCCCCATGATGGAATTCTCCGTGAATGTACTCTCTAAAGTATTATTTCTCATTGTCAATATAATTCTATAATTGATAATGTAACAATAAGAAATCCCTCCAATCTTGAGGTAATTTCTAAGACAATCCTAGTCATCTCTGTTGCCTTTTCATTGACAGGTGAAATACTTTCTCAACCAAAAGACATCTGAAGGGAACAATCATTCTCTAAACCTCCCTCCGGTCAATTATATTTTAGTATGGAGTGTCCACATTGGCCAGACCAAGTAGAAGACCCTCTAGTGAACGATGATGAAGATATGTTAAACATGAGAAAACTATTCTCTAAAGGAGAAATACCAGTCATGTTATGGACATTGGAAAATTCTCAGTATCACGTTCCATAATTGATGGTAGAGGATTTTATTAATGATATTTCCCTCAACTTATGGAAGACTCTTCATCATTTGAAAACATATATATTACCCTATAATGAATATCAAAATCATGTAATGGTAATAGAAGGGTTGCAACGCCAAATTGACATGGCATCTTTCTCAGTTTCTCGACATCCAAAGCTTGAAAAATAGTAGATAAGACTTCAACGTGGATGCCTCAATGCTCTAAAGAGGATACACAAGTTAATTTAGGATTCCCCATATGGTGTTTATATTAGAGGATGGGGTGCACATGGAGCATTTTATTTTACATTACTTCAGAATCAATAATGTATACCAAATATTTTCTCATACAATTTTGTTTCCCATATCCAGATAAAATCAAATTTTTTTGTATGTAATCAAATGTACTGTCAAGAACATGCCTCAACTAGCTGTCATCAGAGTTGGGCCTAAAGAAAACAGGTTGTTGAGTTACTTTTACATCAAGAATATGAGAATCTTGAGCATGTATCCCGCATAGAGGATATCAGCTACATGATGACACAAATTTCTGAAATAGCACATCGATATTCTGAAACACGTGATTTTATTGGTTTTTAGAAAATGAATATTGCTAACACCAGAACCACAATTCGAAAAATCAGAGGAGTTGTTAGGCGAATCTATGCCATATCAGTTCAAGAATCACCCCCACTTATAAGGATGGGGGCTCATTTATTTAAACCTACAAGTTCATTAAATTAAATTCAAAGGTTTGAAGAAGAACGAGAACAACCCCAAACTATAGGGCTGGGGGCCTTTTCAGATATACAATTCCCTCTACAACGAAAGTCGGTTTTCTCCTTATTAGGGATAAAACCACAAAGAAAGCGCACAACAGAACTACCTAAGGATTTCTTTTGGGTTAATGATTGTCAAAAAACTCCTAAGAGTCCATCATATTGGAGAGTAAAGTCTCATGGAAGATACAGGATGAGAAGATCTTACAATGATACTGATAAAATTCCATTAATGCATTATGCATCAGTAAATTTCATTAACCCCATTATAGAAGATTTTCAATAAAATGATTTTAGATCAGGGAATTAGAAGATGTAGTTCTTATCCATAATATAGTACACAATGAAGAAAATGAAGAAGGTGTACGTACCTAAATTCAGACGCTTACCCAGAATCTAGGTATGCCTTCAAATAGCCAACTCCCACCGTTCCAAAAGAAATAAAATAAGGGAAAAGGTAAAAGTCAAAATAAATCTCACTTTTCCACTGGATAAAGGTCAATATCTTTCGTTTGAAGAGTGATTGGAACAAATAGAAGAAGAGATGAAAGAGTTGAAAAGACTCAATTCATAGTTACTTCAACGTAGCATTTTTCCTAGACATACTCCCCATGAAGATACTCAACTATAAATTCCTGTAGAAGATCCTCAATAAAGAGGATTTTTGGTAACTAAAAATGCATATAATGAATTCCTTCCAGTAGGTACATAGCCAAGGAAGGATCAAACACATCCTGATAAACATGTTCCTGTGGGTTATCTACAAAAAATACTAGCACCATCACCAATGGATTTTCCGATCATTGCACAAGATCATTCTCTAGTTGTTTTACCTTCATATGTTCCAGTTCATCTGTATATTCCCCAAATTATAATGAAAAAAATAGAGGAAATAAAAAATTGATTGGAAGCTATGGAGGAACGATGTGTTCTAGTTCATCTAGAAAATAAAGATTACCCCGGATGGGTGGACCTGGTTCCTCCCCCATCAAATGTTTTCAATAATACATTTCTAATAATTAAGGGATCGGGAGATCCAGAACAACACTTAAAACATTTGTTTCTTGTTGTGATCCAATTCTGGGAACTCCTCAACAACAAGAAGAAATAAAGCTATGGTGTTTTGTTTATTAATTATAAGGTCTTTCTTTTTATAGTATATTAGTTTGAAATCCCGATCAATTAATGGATGGGAATATCTATGTCAGAAATTTATTCTTAAATTATGCTCGAAATTTATGAAGAAAATAGATTTTTATATAAAAAATTTCAAACAATTGGATGATTAAAGAGTTTTAGATCTCATTTCTTAGTGGAAAGGATTAACGTATTCCTTATGTATGGAACTCCCTCAAGAAGAGTTTCTACCAATTTTTCTGTTAAATATATGTGATTAGTAACACACACCACTAATCCCTGTAAAATACCCAGTTGGGTTTTGGGACCTTAAATCAATTGCTCAAAAAATAGAATACTCTTTTATAGAAACTAAGGCTACAAATCGTGTAATTACATAAGATATAAGAAGGAGAGGAGGGAAATAATAGGATTCTCCCATTAAGCTCAACCAAGTATTTGCACTTTCTTCCACTTAAAATCCTTAATCGTATCGAAGAGATCATCCTCAAGAGAGTCAGCTACAAAGACCAACATGTCAAGATGATCAGAGAGATTAGAGGTCAAAATAGTATGATGAATTGCAGAGAAAATTTTAATCCCTCCAAATATTAACATGTTATCAGTTACTTCATCTTATCTATGGAAACCAATTTGGTTCAGTTTCAATGGTTGAAGAAACCAAAAAATGAAGATGGTAAAGATATTATAAATTATTGTCCCTTTCACCAGATGTTGGGGTACCCTATTTAGAATTTGTTTCTCAAGGATCTCCTACAACATATGGTAGAGTCTGGAAAAGTGAAACTTAAAATTTTGTAAGATCAAGTAGCATGTGTTACTGCTACTAATACAAAGAATGAAGTAAAATGGTAGGATGTTAAAAGAAAAAATGTAAAGAAATCTGATAATTGGATGATTAGGAAAATGATCAACCAAACCCATGCCATTCTACGAACATAGTTGAAACAACTGATTGATTCTTCAACCACTCCTTCCATAGCAAAACCATCATTATAAAAGGATCAATCCTCAAAGATGAAATGTGATTAAAAGGATAAATAGAAGTCAAAAAAAATAAGAGATAATTTCAAGACCAAATTTGTATTTTCCTATAGTAGATTTTAAGCCATCTATATCAAAATCACGTTCACCACCCAGCCAAATAGTGCAACTAGAAAAACTTATCGGGTTGAATCTTCAGTAGATAAACAATTAATCTTTTGTTTTGTCAATGTAATCCACTTAACAAATCCTTGTGCCAATGGTGATTCTAATTATAATGAGCATGAGTCCCTTGTACATAATTGGGTAACCATAGGAAGAGGCCAATGATGATGATATAGGGGAAGACCTGTGTATTATAGAAGCCACTATTTTAACTCTACCACTTCTCGAACTATGTATTTCATAGAAACTCAGGGAAGATCCCTCCAGCGGGCTCAATAAGACCATGGAGATTCTTACACCCAAAATAGGTTTAGTCCTGACATGATTATTTTGTAGTATCGATTAGAAGTCACACTATATTATTCCCTACTTGTAAATAGACCTAGTCAGTCTAATATACCAAAGCTAGAAGTATTTCCAGCTTCTGCTCGGACACATGGATCATTTATATAAGAATCATTAAATTTCAATGAACCTAGAAAACCACATCTCCGTGATGGGAAACACATACATTTGGGACAAATGTATGATTTCTTGTAACAATTCCCTCAATTACCGGCCAAGTTTTTAATTTTGGTTTCCTTATGTCTGTCAAAAGTTTTTTGAGAAGCACTTTTTGACGCATTGTTTATTCATCGTGAGTTTGAAACCAAAGCTGATGCTTCTGATGTTTACCGTTTAATGAATGATCCTACAGAATATCAAGAAATCATATATTTTACAGATGAAGAATAAGATGGTGTTGTACATGGACATATTATATACTTATATCTATCTGGAAATGTCAAATATATAGATATATGATGATCCTTAATTGACAATGGCTATGAAGTCAACCTCATCCTCATTCGTACTCTTCGTTGATTGGGCCTCACTGAATCTAACTTAACACTTTCTACTATATTATTTCAAGGATATTATAAAAATGAGTAAGAAACTATGGGCATGATTACACTCAGAACTCTGTTTGTAGATTTTATATCTAATTCATAATTCATGGTTCTTTGTCTAGACATGACCTTCATCATTCTGCTTGGAAGGCCTTGGCTACACCAACATGCGGCCATACCTTCATCATTCCACCAATTTCTAATGTATTGTTTCAATGTTCAAATCAAGATATTGTATGGTGAAAAAGATATATTTCAAATATTTGAATGTCAATACATAGAGTCAGAGTTTTATCACACAAAGGGAATGAGGACCATGATAAAAGAGATAACCATAGATAATGATCCAAATTGACTGGAATATATCCCAGAAAACCAATTAATAAATTTGAGTACAGATTATCTATTAACCATTAATCAAATTGAAATTGTATACCTAAATCCATTAATGCGCCCAGTTACTTAAAAAATTTCTAACGTGGCAATCGAGACTGACATCATTTGAGAAATTTTCGATTCACTAAGCAGTGATGAAAGCATAAATAGAGATGTCTTCGCTTCATCCAATGAACTAAATCAAGTCTCAAAATCATCAATCAAGATAGAATATGTTGTAGAAATTCTATATAATGACAAAGATATTGGTTCCCAATCCATCACCTCCTCTTTATAACCCTAGAAAGACCCTTCATCATCTGTAGGGTCATAAATGATGGCTTCTTCTTCAGGATGTTATAGTACTGAATTTTCTGCAAACTCTGAATGTTTTGTTTCATCATCTACTATGCAAGTAGTAACGAAATAAATAACACATAATGAAGAAATAAGTGAGATCTCAGGGATGCTCCACTAGCATTTGAGGAAGATGTATCTACCACTGTGGATGAGCTCAGAGAATCAAATCTGGGTACATAAGAAGTTCTTCACCCAACAGTAATTATTGCTACAATTAATTATGATGAGAAAGAGTTTTATAATTCATGTCTAATGAAACATAGTGATATATTTTCCTAGAGTTATACAAAAATTTCAGGTCTTAGTCATAATGTAGCCACTCATCATTAGGGTTTTCCAAAAGAACATCATGGATTCAAGTAGAAAGCAAGAAGAACACACCGAACTCGTGCTTCTAAAATTGAAGCTAATGTTGATAATCTTATAAAGGATAACTTTTTCAGAGAATTTAAATAACCCAAATAACTATCCAACATTATCCCAGTGAAAAAAGAATGGGAAGATCAGAGTTTTCCTTGATTTCAGAGATCTTAACTGGCATTACCATAAATATTACTTTAAGTTCAGATCACAGAGCATTTAATTGATGAAACAGCTGGATATGAAGCTCTTTACATCATGGATAGATACTTGGGGTATGATTATATCCTTATGTCCATAGAGTATTAAAAATATATAACCTTAAGATCCCCTCAAAGTGTGTTTTGCTATCGGGTAATTCCCTTTTTCTTAAATAATTTCTGTGTAACATATCAATGTTCCAGGCAACATATCTTCACACCCATTTCAGGGAAATTTGTTGAATGTTTTTTGGATGATTTTTTGGTCAAATACAGATATCATTCCAATAACTTGGATGATCTGGAGGCTGTATTCAAAAATCTTCGGCAATGCAATTTGAAGATGATGGCCTTGAAATGTGCTTTCATGGTAACATGATGAATGATTTGTTCCTTCGTTGTATGCCACCGTTGTATAGAATTTGATCCTAAAAAAACAAAATCAATCCTTGGAATGTCACCTTCTCAAAATATTAAATAATTAAGAGGACTCCAAGGACAATGGGCCTATATTTAGCACTTTATCACCAATTTGGAAGACACAAGTATTTCCTTCACCGGATTATTGAAGAAGGGTGTCACCTATCAATGGATGGAAGACTGATAAGAATAATTTGATTCCATCAAAAAATATCCCATGATTATACAAGTATTAATTCCACTAATTGAAGGAATACCACTTATTCACTAACTAATAACTTTAAAGCGATCACCGGGAGGCTTCCATTCCCAAAAGAACAATGTTTGGATTGAGAACAACCTTTACAATCTTAGTCGAACTATTCTTGATGCAGAAACTCAATATTCAGGTATTAAAAACTGATTCCTTGCTTTAATATTTAATGTTCCAAAATTGAGGCACTACCTACAACATCATGAGGTCCAATTGGTATCTCGCAATAACCCACTCAAATTTATCATTAGATGAGATATTCTTGTAGGGCGTCTGAAATGGTGGGTAGTTATTTTTCAATTGTTTGATATCTGGTTTATTCCCCATAAGGAAATAAATGGCCAACCTCTACCCAACTTCCTTGCTGAACATCCATCCGCAGATGATACATCATTGAATACAAATATTCCTGACGAAGAGGTCTTCTCTATTTAAGATAATCCAAAATCATGGTAAATGTACATTGATGTTACCTCCATATGTCCAACAAGAAATAGAATGAAAAACACTAATCTCTACAATGTTGGGTTAAGAATTTTCCTTATTTCTAAAAAATGTCAATATTTCCTTAATCCTTCATATAATTAGAAGTTGGTAGCAAACAATGAAACAGAATATCATGCTCTCATTTTAGGTTTGGAATTGGAACTTCTGGTGCATGTTAATCCCAAGAAACTGAATTGTGATTAAAAATTTGTAATCAAACATATCAATGGGGAATATTATATTAGAAAATAAGAGTTAATCCATTTGTCTTATTACGCTGGAGGGATATTGGATGAATTTCACGTATAGCCAACATTGTCATATGTCCCACGATCACAAAATTTTCATGTCGATAGATTGGCTGATGTAGCTACAACCTTGGAAGATCCAAATCAGTATGATACATTTATCATTTTATCTCATCGTCACATGGTCTCAACTATTTTTCAAACTAGAATGGAGTAAATAAATGGAATTAGCCCTAATTCTGAGCTGTATTGTTATACCACGGGATAGAGAACACCCATCATGGAATATCTTCAAAATTGAATACTTCCACCAGATAGGGATGAAAAATAATAGATTTTATGATGAGAAGACAATTATACACATTATTATAGTCCATATCACCATAATATTCTCTACAAATGACACTTTGATGGAAATCCTCTTTATATGTTCTGATGGAGAAGAAAATAGAGCTATCATGAATGAAGTACATTCAAGAGCATGTGGTGATCACCAATCTGGGAATGGTTTTTTTATCGAACATGAAGCCTTGGAAACTTTTGTCCTTCAATAACGTAGGATTTCCCAAATCTCAATAAGAAATTTCATCCCTTCCAAATGCATGCCATCTTTACTCATCAACCCCAGCAGTTTCTACATACAACTAAATACTTTTGGACATTTTCCACATGGGGAAGGAATGTAGTAGGACATTATCCTAAATCTACGTCTAAGATGATCATGTATGTTATCAATGCTATTAATTTGATTTCTTAAGGGACTGAGTCAATTCTTCTCAAAGAATTCATAGACAAAAGAATGGTCAATTTTCTCAAAACTAACATCATCACTACATTTGGGGTCCCTCATATAACATTAATAGAAAAGGCACCAATTCTATTTTGTTGAGGTAAATAAGTTATATCGAGATAACAACATCATGTCCAACCATTCATATCTCTATCATACGATGGCCAATGGATAGATAGAGGCTTTTAATAAGACCTTATCTAATAGACTCCGGAAGATGGTGGATAAAGATAATAAATCATGGCATGATAATCTTTTTCATGATTTATGCACTTATTGAACTAATACCTGTACTACAACCCAGGAAACAACTAATTCATTTATATAAGGAATAAACGATTTTTTTCCAAGTGAAATGCAATTTCTATCACTCATATTTGCAACCTTTCATCAATTTCCTATAGATGAGAGGTCTCAGATAAAGTTTAATGAGATTGAATGATTAGATGAAAAAATATTGCATAGTTTTCATATTTTAGAAGTCTATCAAAAGAGAATAGCATGAGCCTTTAACAATAACGTTCCCCTCCATTCACATATTCAAGAAAAGTTGGTAATTTCCCTCCAGATTCTAATGATACCAGGAAAAAACCACCAAAGCTTGGGGAAAAAGTGGGAAGGACCTTATTCCATACATAAGGTATATTCCAATGGATCTTATTTTCAAATGGATTTTACAAATTTCTCTTCCATACCTGAATATGGTAATATGTTTCCAAAAAAATTATCCATGAAAATTGGTGAATCTCACACCTTTTTTCAAAGCTAAATATGGTAAATTAAAACCTAAAAATTTCCTCACTACACGACTTAAAATGAAAAATCACTATGACCTCAATGAATGACATAAAACAACACAATTTTACATCAAAAATTATTCCTTATGATAAATTTTAATCATTAATCTTACACCAAATTTTTATAGAATTGGATTTCCTATTCATTAAATATGTCGGTATAAAATAACACTTTATTCATAAAATCACTTTCATTGAAAACCCCACCCACTCTAGTCTTTTGTCACCCAAATCTTATTTTTCCTTGTCTATCAACAATAAAATGTTTAATTTCTAAGATCTCTTGTACTTGACTTTGAAATACATTTCCTTTGGTGGCCTTGCATAAACGACCTACATAACAATCCTTTCAGTTAAAAAATTCTACTATTTGACTAGGAATCATATGCCCTAGTTGTCCCTACATAACATAATTCCCATAACATATTTTTCATATTATGGTAACATCATTCTTGGAATAGGCATATGATGATACATGTTTTAAATTTGGTGACCATAAAAAATAATGGCTCAAGATTCCCTTTCGAAATATTTAACTAATATTAATGTAATTCTTAGTCACCAATCCTTGTTTGGGATTTAATTTCAAAATTTATGGTCAAAGATATTCGATCTGAAACCCTAGCCCTATATAGTCCAACATGCATGACTCTAAACTACCAACAACAAGATACATAGTACATACAATATTGGGAACCATCAGAGGACACTCTGAACAAATTTCAAGTCCAACCTCACTAAACATAAATTCTGAATGATTTAGCTAAAATTTAGCTATAAAAAGTCAAAAGATAAAATGTTTTTTGGGTTTTCCATAAAAACCTCGAAAAAATCAAACTATGGTTACAAATCTCAATTGTTTTGGTAAATCAAAAGCAACTAGAGAAATTGATAACATTGATGATTAAAGGCAAAATGATTTTAATTTATGAAAACTTGTCAACAAGGAGAAACCAATGATTTGAGACTATCTCTTATCAAAAATCTCAAAAGGTTTTCTATATAACTCATTATTTGGTTAATTGCCTCTTGATCCCCATGTTCTCCCCACTGAAGCTAATGAATTTGACCAGCTCCACTCTCTTCAGCATGATGAACTACTTCTCTAACATCTGAAATGGATTTGGAACCATCCTTCTAGACTTTTCATAATGATCTATGAAGATGTTCCAGCTCCCCAGTATTGATATCTAATTCTTGTTAAAGGTGAAACTGTTGAACTATCTTTTCTTTTATTTCATGCCCATGTCCCTTCAGCATTGCAGTGTGAGTAGCCTCAGCATGGGACAATGATACATGGAATTCATAAATTTTGATCATCAATTTGGATTTTATTAAGGCTTTCCAATGATTTTTCTCATGTTATCTCATTTGGATAATCAATTTCACCATGGTATAAATTTCGAGTTTCTCAAAGTAGCCAAATCCCAGCGTGATAAACAAAGATGAAACTCATGGAACTCTTAAAGGAAGATCATCAAGGGGAATCACAGATGTTATCTTCAATATATTCTTCCCTGATTTGAGACATCAAAGATAAAGAGCCTTTTGATATTATAGGTCTGATTCAGATTCATTTTCATAAGGAGGGATATTTTCTTGGATTAATTCCATTAAAAAATGTCCCTATCATGCCCCCTCCTGAAAAATGGATGCTTCACATTCTTATACTATTTTAGATGATGAAGTGGCTTCACATACAGACCAATTCATTGATGTTTATAGAACTATATGGTAAATAAAAAAAATTATGGTTGTGGTTAGAATCAATGAATTAAAAAAGGGAGAATAATCACAATATCAATATCTCTTACCTAATAGTAGGTCAGTATCTTGAGAAGAATCTTCCCTAATATTTCAGTTTCAACATTTCTGTTTGATGTTTTTGGGTGGGGAGCATTATCATTAATTGGATCATGATCATCAGAATAAATATCAGGAAGATTTCTTGTGTCAAGATTCAATTTAGCCAATGTATCAGCAATGATTGGATTGAAATTAATATCAATAATTCCTTCATGTATCACTTCAGAATCAATTTATTTAGATGGAACTACATATTTCAACCAACCATGGTTAGAAATTTTATCACAAGAATATTAACAGGATGAATAATGAAATCTTCGGTCCAGTTGATTCTATACAAGAAACTCCAAAATCTTCTAAATCATTTGGTATATTTACATGTTCTAATAATTCTTTTAAAGAAATTACAAGGTTCATCATTTCATAAAATGATATCTTATATCCCAGCTTAGTCTCACCTGTAAGAGTACTTGGTGTGTTTTCTTCGCAACATTCCTCCGAAAACTTTTGATCCCAAATTGTTTTCTCAGAAACGATTGTGGGATCATCATCAATCGTTGTTGGATGTTCTTGTTCATGTGATTATCCAAAGGTGACATATGATGGAACTCAATTTTTTTTACATATTATTTCTTATATATAATTAGAGATTTACCAAAAGAATACTCTCTTTTGATAATAAGAACGAGAGAAGTTATAGGTGCATACATTGGTTCCTTTGACCTCAATGCCTCTTCAGGAGCCACCACATTAGTGAAATCGTGTTCCTATTTAACAGAACCCTTCATGGTTCCATGAAGCTTATTAGTAGTTTCTTTCCATGATGAAAAAGAATAATCCATTGTAATTCAAAGAATTTTAAACTCTTTTTCATGAACAGAGGATACAATTCATGATTATCCGGAAGAATTGCCACTACTAAGAAAGCACTTAACCATGGCTCTATTTATTTGGTACTTTTTCTTCTTTGCCTTCTTAGGAGGGCTTGAATCATCATCTCTAATGATGGGTGTTGGATATTTCAATACCCTCTCTATTTTATCCTCCATTACCTATTGGCCCGGGGATATTTCTCCTGATTCATAGGATTATCCGACAGATCTAAGAGAAGTTCTTCCTTGATATATAGTGGTGAGGGAACATTAATTTTTCTTACATTAAACAACAACATGTTAAGATGATACTTCCCCATAGTATTAATTATTTGACCAATATTCAAATTGAAAAGTATAAGAGAATGTGAGATAATGTAAATGCACATCCTCAAGACCGAAAAATTCATGCCATTATACATCTAATGAATGACTAATCCCTTTAGTTGAACCACAATATATCACTTCCATCACCAAATTCATGGTGGGAATTGATTTATCAGTTTCATATATTTGCATTTCCAGATTCTAGAATGTAGGTTGTCACCTCATTGGGATTTTACTCAAAACAATTTCACACGAATAACATAAACCCCACAATATTGGAATATAAATCCCATCACACATATACATCCACTTGGTTATAGAATCACATTATAAACCATTCTATATTTGAAAAGCTTCTGGTCATATATATTCAGAGTGTATGTCATAGGGTTGTGAAGAGGATCCTTTATCCATGGATTTGAGTTTCTTCCCAACCCCTACAGTCACAAGTGGTGGATTAGAAAATGGGACTTTTCACTCTTTAGAATTATGGTGGCCATATCGCCTCGATACAGCTTCAGTAGGGATCCATGGGTGTCTCTTATAACACAATAAAGGGTTTATATTTAGAACGAGGTCTCTTCTGTGAAATTGAAACATCTTAACCTCCAGCATATGACTCTTGTGAGTCAGCCCCTAATGATGAAGAGTTACCTTCAAAACTAAGGGTTCCCTTATGATACTTCTATTCATCCCAACTCGAGAGAAAACAAGATTTAATACCACCATAGGGTAAGATGGAACCCAGTTTTCGACATACTACATAGTCAATATGCTTATTGCATCAGCGACAGGTAAAATAAATATTTCCCTGGTCTTTTCTACAGATGTAAATAACCATAGTTGTTAGGAAACCATTAGATGTTTCTCTAATCTGACCTGAACAGGAAGGGAAATAGTACTTTGTTACAGGAATTTAAATTTTTGTGCAAATCTATAAAGTTCATAAGCCTAGCATATTATTTCACCATCAATCCTGGTGGTTATTACACCATCTCTGCAAGCTAGCATATATGTCTTAAAATATAAACTAGGTGTCCCAAAATCAATTAATTGTATTGTAGGTGGGTTCCCAAAAGGAAAGAGATGAAACACTTTATGCATTCTCAATTTGGCCTTGATGTCGTATGTATTTAAAGATAAGGCTAAAAATCAAGAAAAATCCTGAACATGTAGTCGAAAAGGACTTCCAAAAACTTGTACCCCACTTAGTACAACATAAGTTCTAATGTGAGAAGAAATAAATCCCCCCAATATATAGAACGGTCCAACTATTCTAAATGGAGACTTTTGTTGGTAAATTTTCATCCAAAATTTACGAAAATAGGACAAAATAGGAGTGCCAAACCCTACCATACATTTCCCTGCCAAACTGGATGCAATAAAAATGGTTCCTAAACTCACATATCCTTTATATTCTCAGACTGGTAACATATAATCACAGAGAAACTTGGCCAAGAAACCTACACAATGTGTCTTTTCATGAATTTATGGGTTGATTTTATATCCCCATTTAAAAAATTTCTCAATTCTCCAATATTGACCAAATGGTGTGAGGAGTACCTCTCTTCTCTCCCTTGGACAACTAGTTAAACGGGTGCAGGTAGAACCCATGTCTTTCTTTATCAAAAATATTTCCATTCATTCCTATGGATGAATATCCCACCTAGTGTGAGACATCATTGTTGTCATGTTCGTGAGTTTGTTAAATATTTTCATCAACTCATGAACCAATTCTCATGTCTTCCCCAAGTCATTATATATCACATTGGGAGGAATAAACTCATCTTACATGTCTCCAAGGATTGGAGCTCCAGAAATCTTGTAAACATCCCCCATGTTAATCCCTACCTCTCCATGTGTTAAATGGAAGGAGTTAGTCACTAGGCTCCATCGACTTAATAATTCCATCAAAAAATCATCATTACTGTACACATATGTTTTGCCCATCCCAAACAGCCTCATAAATCACAATGTCTATCAAGTTGTCTTTAAATTATGCATAGGTATTTTGAAACTAGTATCCCCCCATCCATGCTTGTTTTACACCTCCTCCTAGGAAGAAATATCAACATTTTATCCATCTCTTAGACTAATCCTTCTAAGAATCTTGAATGATGGATGAATAAAAATGTAGTTGAATCTCTCATGTGTGTGCATTAAAATCTAAAGCACACAAGCAGTGATGTATTATATGAGCTTTCTATGCTGTCCCAACATTAGTAAATAATCTCCAAACTGGAACATTGACAGATCATAAGATGGTACAATATTGCAACCAAGAATATGGGACATAGTTCATCAGGTATGGAAAATTAACATCCCTTAAAATTTCCCTAGCTATACAATGGTAGATTGGTGCATCGAAAAAAGTTGAAATGATACTTCATAAAATATTTTTCTATTTTTGGAAGGGTGGTGTCACAAATGTCGAATTAGTAATGACCGATGACATTCATCATGACATAAATCCCCCTATAATCTAGTTCATAAGTAGTTCCAATTATTTTGTGAGCCACTAATGCTTAAAAAGGATAGAAAATAATCTTTTAAGTAAGTTCATTTTTGATATTTTAGAAAATAATTGAAAAAAATTGGCAAAGGCATTAGGTTGCGCTAGTATAAAAATTGGCGTGCAAGTGAAAAATGGTGCGCAAGTGTCACGCCCCAGTTATAGCACCCGACTAAAAAAATATAGAAGAAGCATGATAAAACTGAACTGTCTAAGTGAAAGAAGACATGCGCGCCAAGAGATGAAATTACAAAAGTCTCGAGGATTTTCACGGAAGTGAAGCAACTATATATAAGCAATGGAAGTCACCTTGTACGCTAGAACCCTACGCGCTACCAGTTATTGCGACCCGTTGTTCTATGCGGCTAAAAATTGTGCACCTTAGTACTCTCTTATTTCTCCTCAATTATATTACCTCATTATAGGATACTCTTTCCAGTATGGATCTAATTCTGAGGGGGGATAGACTTTTGAAGACACTCTGTTCCATCAAAGCATCTAAAAATTGTCATATAGAAATACCAAAGAATGAAGAGGGGAAAATACATGAAGAAAATCAATATTTTCAAAGGCACAAGCATTGTGTCACCCTAGTCAGACCAAATGGGAGTTGATGTGAATCCTATGTGTGCACCCCAATATTTCATGCAACCTACTTGCATGCCCAAACAGTTTTCCCCAAGGGTTCTATTTCTTCCAATCAATCGACCCTTGGGGCCTTCATTTGTACTCACCAATTTCCCTAAATCCTAATTGATTCTCTGGTCGCCCTAGTTCATCACCCATGGCATCGAAAACATTCAAGGATGTTCCTTTAAAACTAAATCAGATGAATTTATGAAGTAATATATTACTTAAGTCCATTTAGTTTTTGAAATAAATAACACATGCTCGCCTTAATTGCCCAACCTCCCAAAATCAGAAACATTTTCACACCACCTATTCCTTTTATAAGAACATGAGTTCCCCACTTCTGGGATCACCTATGAATACTCTTCAAGGATTGAGCCTTGTCTCATCCATGTATTACCATATATTTTTTTCATCACTAAAGTGAACATCAGGTAACCCAGTCCCAGTTGCGTGCCCATACTTGTGCACCTTTACTTTCATGGGCACCCCTATTTTATTAATTACCTCTCCTCAGTCTACATGCCATCATGGTCTCCATAAAATTACTCATGGAAAAGACTCTTCCCCATTAGATCCCTAGTCTGAAAGGTATTTTGTTGATACCTCCACCAAAACCTCATAACTTATAAAATATTTGGGAAAGTCAAATGAACATGTCTCTTATTTGGGTTTGTATATCCAGAGACATAGGTTTCCCACATTTATTTCACAGTGGGGTTTGAATTCATATAGTGTCTGTCGGTTTGTATATCCATAGTCACATGGACCTTTTTCCTAATAATAGTGTTAGGATGTTCTCATTTTTCAGAATTAGGGTTTATGTACTGACCTCTCCCTTTTCAAAGAGACAAAACCTCAGATCTCTGGTAGGGATGGCAAAGTTCACTCTTTCTTTTCAATGTAAGAAAAATAAAAATCTCCCTCACCTACTAGGATCTATTTTATAGAATAAATAATGGTGTAATACTCTAATATTAATCCCTTATTCCTTTCATTGAACCCTTGTCCAATGTAAATTGAATAGAGAGAAGGATTGTCACCTCGCCCTCATCCACTGTTGTTGTCGCAGGCGTGACCTCTTCCACCAGTGAGAGAGGAAAAGTGTTTGTGTCCTTGTTGAAGCTATTTGATCCACACACCGATAATGAATCAAATTGTATTAGAGATTTGTGATGATTAAAACATGGTCAAAAACACTCATGATGAATGAAATACGAGAACTCTGATTCCAACCATAATCGGGAAATGTAGGAAGCCTTCTCAGGGTCCGAGATCACTCGATATCCTCTTCAAGAATCCAAACAAATTTCTTATAATATGGGAATGATCCTTAAAAATAAGACCCAAATTAAACCCCAAACATGTCATCAAATATTAATTTTTAGGAAATAATCCCAAAAAACATTTCTCTCAAATGACTATACTCTCATATGAGACTTATCAAAATTTGTTGGATTTGATTCCCATTAACATATGATACATAGGAAGTCTCCTTGAGGTTCAAACCAGATAACTTAAATCAACCTTGTTCTCCATGGGCCATATTCCCAATAGGGTCTAATTTAACATGGAAAACCATGTAAATTCCATGTTCGTTTGTATGTTTTGTCATAAATCCCACACCAAACCCTGACAAAGTACCTTTCGCTTAGATGTATATACAACATTTCATTAAATTATATGGATAGGTCCTTATCACATGACTATAAATGGTATGATGTGTCCCATTAAGCGGCACCAAACTATGAGGGTTCTGATTAATTTCTCAAGGAAAAGTAGGTAATCCATTTAATGAGTTCTTTCCTAATATCAAAACAAACATTCATCTCCCTAGATGACAATAAATTCTAGAGTACCCCGCTAAGTGTATTAAAACTAGTATCATCATTAAGATGATTAAATTAATCTTTAAATAGTATATGAATGAATACTATTAATGGAGAACCTCAAATACACATGGATATCTCAATTAATTATGAACCATGAATACATACTGATGATTATAAATTTTACATGTGTTAATTAGTGAATGTAAAATCCAATGGAATATAATATTATACTTGGTAAATTAATAAGGATTCATGAAAATATCTTAAATTTATAAAGAGAGTCATGGAGTATACAATAATTACAATCAAAAGGGTGTGATGAGTCTGACCTCCGATACTCTCGACCAATGCATATTCCCAAGTATAATAAACTTCAAACATAACGAACTTCTGTTTGGAAAACATATCCCCTTTGGAGAAAGAACTGTTGGATGTTTCCTATTCCATAAATAAATCCAATGGAAAACTCCTCGAAGTAGTGATTCTTAAAACTATAACACTTGTTTCATGGAAGAACAAAACAATTTCCTATATTTACAATGGACTCTAACTGGTCCACCTTGTACCACCCTCAGGAAAATTCATTTTAACCCATGTCCTTAATGCACGATGATAAACTGTATAGAACCCAAGAACTATGTCTCCCTTGATTCTCATCCCCATTGGATATGTATAAGTTCTCATAAATTTTGTATTCATGTCTTTATAAGGAAAAAAACCACATTTTTTCTAAGAAATATATTGTATTTCAATGGGATTTCATGGTTCTCATTCATGATGTGTGCATATAGGCTTCATGTTGTGCATATATTTTGGAAAGTAATCATCTTGGTCCAAACTCTATGAACATAAACATTGATAATATCACTAAGGCTCATGATGTAGAATGTAAGCATCCAATTCTATGAATTATCACTTAAAACAATTAATTCCCATGAAAAAATATTGCGCGACATGCATTCTAGTCCTTCATTCACGTCGAGTTACAACGGTCGTGTCATATGTACTTTTTTGGGATATCTCTTCCTTCTTTTTTCCTAGCCATATGAAAATAAAATAAGTCATAAAATTCATCCTTACCCCCTTAATTTAAACTAAATGAAAATTAAGGGCTACATATGGATTTATTCATATATTTATGGGATATGTAGTGATTCATGACAATTTTTTCTTCAGGTCCAACTCCAACTATAGTAATCTTATTTTATCCCTCCTTAACCTCCTTATAAATAATTGCTCTATTACCATTCCAAATAAAATTTCTCTCCAGAGTATTCATCCCTTAAGATGGGGTTTGGATCCCTCTAACTTTTATGACTCAATAACATGCTCAGATTCATGGTGATGATAGACATAGTGTGTTGGATTCTACAAGGACATTCCTCAATTCCCTCTCCATGGCTCATTCACCCCTTTGTTTTGGTGTTAGTAAACTTTCATGTCTGAAGTAGCCCCTTATGGAATTTTATCACGATAATTAAGATCACCTACTATACTAGGCCAATTCCTTGATGACTTTGGAGAACATATTGAGTATAGTCTCACATTTTGAAAATGGTCAGTAGCTAACCCTCATTGTTTTGTTACCTACCTATGCAACATAATCTAGATGCTATGTTTTGAATAAGGTCAGAAGTTATTCTTAATCATTATACCATTGTCTATTGAGTCCGACATATCATATGTTTTTAATCATATCCCATTCCGCATACTTATGTTCGGGTGTAGATTCAACACCCTCAGTGTTATCCCTCAATGAACCATTTCATGTTGAGAAGACCGACCAGAATCGTCGTGATATCTTTAGCCCAAAATATCCATTCCCTTTCAATGTGGTTCTAGGTTTCATAAGGACCCTATCTGCCCCTTCTTTCCCACATTGAGAATGGGTCTTATAGGAATATGAGTCCTGGTAGGGTTTTGTACATGAATGGAAGATCCACATCCTTATGTTCCAAGTTCTATAACATTAAATTATTAGTATACATACCCATCTAAGGACATTAATCTGAGAATCATGATCCAAACTCTTTTAAACTAAATGTGGATTTTATTCCATAATCTAATGATATCATACTGAACATCCTGGTCCAATCTCTAGGACCATAAAACCTAAGTTTACGTCTTGGTTTCACGATGTTAAACTAATAATCCATGTCCAATACTTATGAATTCAATCAATGCATTGATTTTACTTTGAGAATTTTTAGTCTGGTAAGACCTCCATGGTCGCCATTCATGTCAAGTTATATCATTACATTAGACTACACATTTCCTCTTCAGAAGACTCACCTTATTGTCTGAGCTCTAAGACCATAAACTAAGATTCTCAACATACTTGTTTCATGATGATAACCTGCATAATATTCCTCATCATATTTATATGATGTTATACTATATATTCTGATTTTGGGATGTATGGGGGTAAACCACACAGTGATAAAATGTGTTTACTTGAGAAGGTGTTTCCCCTTTTCATTGTTCATATTCCATGCCATCATCAAGAACTGCATGTTCCTTGATTTCATCCCTCACTAGATAAGTAGAGGCATTGGACATCTTGTTCCCGGACCCAAAAAAAGAATAGAAATTTAATCTCTTTATCGACTTATCTAGAGTATCATTTATTATTGTGATGAGTGGTGTTGACAACTTTTTCCTTCATTCACATTAGGTTTCCTCATGCCACCACAATTCACATCTCCACCCATTGCGGTTCAAACTATACAACCATTGAATTTTATTTTCTATATCCTAGTTTGAATGATATAAAACTATGTTAAAACATTTATTTTCCCATTTGGGAGGATACCACCACCTTTTTCACAATCCATATACCATTCCATTATCAAGAAGATTCTTTTTCTTGATTCCATCCCTCGTATGGTACGTAGTGATACATGGACATGTTGTACCTATCCCTAGTCACAAAATAGTTAATTTACCTTTTTTTATTTTTGATAGGTTCCCCTTTGAGATTGTGTGATGTGGTATTGAATCCTTCTCTTTCCTCATTTACATCAATTTATTTACCTCACCAAACACTTCTTAATTAAAATTCACATGTCCTAGTCACAAGATGATAAACTAAGTGACATTTTCTTCCTCACCGCAAGATGCTAAACTACATGGGTTGATCTCAGGAATATGAGGTTAAACATGTAATATTGGTCAAATAATTATGTACTCAAACTATTATTGATACTATGGTCTTTTATCCTTGGTTTAATTGTGTATTTCCACTGACATTCTAGAATCTTTTTGGTCATGAGACCAAAACTGTCATGTTCCATGAAGATATATACCTAACTCTTCTCCAAACATAGATTCTTTCTGGGTTCATATTTATACCATCATTCACATCTAAAAGGACCCCCTAACTATGATGGCCTCATCCACCTTCATCTCACCTCCCATTTTGGTCCAACACCATAATGTATTTCTAGTAATAAATTTATTTCCCTATATTTCAAATATGGTCACAAGCTAATTCATTATTTTTATGCCCCATCCTTGACCGGTGAAGTGGTCAACCCAATGTTTCAAATATGGTAAAAAAAATTCCTACCCTGCATTAACCCTTTTTATTCTCTAGAACTCTGAAGTTTAATTTACATCTTTTCTAATTCCACGTGTTCTAGTGGAACATGGACACTACTGGTGTTGTCCCTACGTGCATAAGTGAATATTAAGTGGTGAAATTATTATGGTTGATTGTTACACTCGACACTTTCTTTCCATTTTTGTGCAAACTCTAATGATGGATAAATACTAACATCGCCCCGTGTTTCAGATAATGAACATGGATCAAGTGGGATTAGGGGTCTTGTTATGGGTAAAACCGTGTAGAAATTCTATGAATCCTTATGGTCCGAACACTATGACGATATACAAAAGATCCTCTCTATGGTTTTATCTGATGGGTGTGTTGAAATGGGTATTATTTGGGTCTCTACTCACATCAGGATCCCAAATAAATTCTTTGGACATTTCTTTTGGAACACCTCAACAATAGTCCTTACCACATGATGATAAAATGCATGGACCAGTCCCTCCAAATGACCTTAAACTTCTTCATCATCATCTTGGGATCATGATGAAAAGAAAAACATCATTGTTTTGGTCTAATTTGAGAGGGTATCAGCCCAGTCACGATTCATCCACCTCGATGCCTATCAATTCATATATACATTTTGATTCTTATAGTGAAAACAAGACTTTTCATCCTAGTCCTACAGCTAAAAGATATGAAATAAAAACAAAAAACAAACAAGATATATCAGATGCCTCTTATCAATGTCTATGGGTCAGAAAATCATGGATAAATTTACCTCCATGAACTATGTGTAGCATGGTTACCATTGCTATGGGATATGTAGGGATACTCAGATCATCGATCTCAGGTCAAGCCTAAAAAATATTTACCATTTTCATATCAAAACATCATCATCCATACAATCAAAGAGGACATATAGGTATTTCTATAATGAATTAGTAGTAGTAGAGGATAAAAAAATGTGGTCATTATATTATATATGTTGGTTTAAAAAATAAAATATGGAACATAATTGAATATCAAATAATTTTAGACATACACCATTAGAAATTTGACAATGTACAATACTACAAAAAAATTGAATTTATAAGGTCCATTCCCTAGCATATTAATGATTTCCATCTATGAAAAATCATGATTTAACTAATGAAATTTTGTTTCTTGGGTTTTTTAGAATCCATAATTGCACTGTAATAAGGTTCGAAGATTAAAAAATCATCATTATTAGAAAAAAAATTAAATTTTTACTATGTTTCAAATACAATTAGGAAAATAAGGTCTACGTGGGTTAGAAAAATACATTATAGAAACATGAATATAAAAAATAGAATAGTGGATCAACCTTATAAATAAGTGGATAATAAGTTCAATTATCAAAAAAACTGAGGGAAGTCTACCTATTAATAATCCATTTAGTGTGATACCAATATTGGAAGAAAAATATTATAATTTCCATCAATATAGAGGAGTCCATATATTTCAACTTTACTTCCACCCTTTTTTTGAAAGTTGCCTCTAAAAAAATTGAGTGTAATAGAATTATTATTCAAATGATTCTAGTTGAAAAAAAATGTAAATAGTAACTAGAAAACTTGTGATTCTTGATTCAAAGTCCACCATCATATAGAGTCTTATAAAAATAAATCCAAGGGCTACGATAAAAATTGGGAATATTTATGTTTCCTACTCGTAAAATAATAATAAAGTCATACTCAACAAAAGAGATGAAAAAATATTAATATTTATTGAAGAAATACTGGGATTAATTTTACCATTATTTACCATGTGTGTAAGAATAATAATTAAATAATTAAATATATTATGGATCAATGTAGTATCTGTAATGATCATATCTTTTATTAGAAAACACCAATAAGAAAACATGATAATTTATAACCAAAAAAATGAAAAAATGAAAATATATTATTGAAATGATGATAAAATCTTTTTTGAGGATCATAAATGATATTATATACACTAAAATTTTCATGTAATAACATAATAAAATATTTAAAACCACTATAAATGTGGTTAATTGTTCCTTAGTAAAAAAGAAAATATGAGGTAAGGGACTTCATCTCAATTTACATTCAGTATGTAATATAAATTGTTATGAACATAATTTGTTTTATATGGTGTAGATATTTCTTGTAAAATTTTAATATCATTATTAATTATTAATTAATTGTATTTTAAGATTAAATTTTAATTATTGCTTTGAATAGGATATTACATGAATATTATCAAATGAAAATGAATTTGAAAACTCAATTTCTTTTCTTTTGTTATATTGTATTTTTATTGTCAATGATAATATATTTTTTTATTAATTAATCTTGACTAAATTATATTTTATATCTATTTTTTAGAAGTAAAATTTTATACCAATACTCGTTTCATTGGATAATTCTTTACATCAATGTTGCGCCCTTTTCAACGGTTCGTTTCACAAGATCATTTTAATTGTGATTTTTAATAATTGAATGTCACTCGAAGGAAATTATTATATATTTGGATAATAAAAACATTTAATTTCATTATCCTATCTATATTAATTATGTTTTCAAATAATATTAAAAAATTCCCACACTTTTTTAGTTAAAAAATTTTGAATTTTCTTTAACACTATCTGGATTCATTTCTCTCTTTAGTCAGAAATCTATTTTCTTCCAAAAGCGTGTTTTCTAAAATAATTTACAAATATGTTTTTATAATTTTTAATATAATATATTAAATAAAATTTAAGCAATTATTATTTTCTTAACAAAATTTTATGTAATTTGTATATCATTTCCTAAATAGGACCTATTTGGGTTTTACTGAAAATATGAAATTAATATTTTTATTAACAAACTCAACTTTAATATAATATTTTTCATCATCAATATATGTTTTAAAACTTCCATTATATGTATCAAATGTTTAATTTCAGAAAAATAATTTTAATTACTTTTTTATAAGAAATGTTTTTAAAATCTGATTTTCAGAAGGAAATAGATACATTCTAAAAATTATATTAAATGATATTTTTTTTGAAATTTCTTTTTTTCAATGATAAATAACCTTTAATTAACATATAATATAATGGGGATACAATGTATTGATTCCATTATTATTATTCCTATGTATGTTTTATGTTTATCTAAACTATGTATAGTATTGATAATCACTTATGAGATTCATTTCTGCAGTCATTAATCTTTCTCATGAAATAATACCTTCCTTATGTTCATGTGACAATAAATTTACAAAACAAATTACATTATTTATCAAGGATATGGTTATTTATAAAAGCATAAATAAGTTCATCATTCAAAAATATATATTGAATGATTTGTTTCTTTGAAAATAATTATAAACCTATATTCATTACTCAAAACATATATGTCATGATAACGGAGTATTAATAATTAATTTAATTGATAATTTAATGTATGAGGAAACCATTGATCCATCAGTTATATTTGGGGAATAATATTACATATACCCTTAGTGCATCTGTAGTCTCGTGAAGAAAATTATTAATCAAATATTAAACAGACTTTTACATGTATAATTACACCTTCTTTTTAATATTTTGGACGGTAAATAAATCATGTTGTATAAGATCATAAAGAGTACTAATTATGAATGTATTAAATTCATAATTTATTTAACATTATCCATTACATTTTCATAATGATACTATCTCGGGATTCATTTTATTCTCAGTTGTTGTTTATGTGGAATTTATTTTCAGTTATATACCCTTTTATATTGATATTGACTTATCTAATCGTGATATTCATGTTATTTAAATATCACGTGTGTTTAGTTATTTACAAATCTATAATGATTTATATCCATGATATTTTTTCCAATGATATTATCTTTGGATTCACATGATTGATAGATTATTGATTTATAGTACGTGTGTTTAGATATTTATATTTCCATTCCTATTATATGTATTGATTTTGATTGCTTCCATTGTATATAAACATTACCAATAATTGAGGTCTCACTAATTTTTTTATTTAATAGTAATCCATGAGGTGAACTGTGATTTATATGACATGATAGGATTGAGGGAATAAAATCATTAATTTAAAAAAAATTCTGTTATAATATTTTTTATCAAATTTAATATGTAAATTATATATTTATTAGGGTTACTAAGACAAATAAAATATTCTTTCCCTTGGGATAAGATTTATTGTTTCAAATTCCAATTTAATAAATTAATACCCCAACTCTATTATACTAGGGTCAATGTTTCTAAATTGTAACAATGTGATTCCCAAAAAAAATTATTCTTCCTTTAGATGAATGTGATGTGATTTTTGGAATAGATTTTCTCTCACCACGAATAATCAATATTTAATAATAAAATAGTAAAATAAATATTCAGAATAAAAACTAATGATCATCTATCTATGAATGGTTGAATATTAAATCTCAAAAAAATATAATTACATTACATGTTTTTTACAATGAAATCATTTTGGGGTTTAACTCAAATTAATGGAGACAAACTCAATAGATATGATATGATTATAATGAGGTAAATGATGGGTTTCATCATCATAACTAATATTTTAATGCTTGTATCCTAATAAAAATTCTATCATAATACTTTTCTATGATATGGATCCCCCTTGAAATTTTCATTAGAAATTAAAATAAATTGGAAAATATTTATTTAGGACTGTAACATTTTATGTATATGGAACCACTATCATTTATTAAAGTAGATTTTAATGTTTTTAAAATGTTGTTCTTAAATAGTTATAATTTATTAAAAAATGATTCTGATATGATATGAATCTGACATAGAACGTTTTATTCATTCATATTGGAACCTTACAATATATTTCTAGGAATCTATGTACTATCTAACATGTATTAGTATATACCATAGATTATTACATCAAATTAATGATTATAATTTAAAGGGGTATAAAAAATTTAAAATAATATTATATTCACAATTATAAAATCTCCTTGATATTCTTCAAAATTGTAAAACTCTATTTGAAGAAGAAAATATATAATTAGAAAAAAAATCTATTAATTAAAAAATGATTTATGAATAATTACAAATAAAACCTATTTGAATGGCATGTGTTTTTTTTAAATGATAGGGTGGAATTAATTTTTCAGTTTCAATAGTTGTAATATATACATTGTAAAGATTAATATATAAGGCCATGTAAAATAATAAACCAATAATTACTTGATTTATATCAAGGTATTCAGTTTATTAAAATTTGGTAATATTTTTGTTTTAGTATTTTAGAGAAACATGAATAACACATAGACTTAAATCCCTAACAATAATATTTTTCCACATCGACGCAATATCTATTAATATGAAAATAGGATACATAAACATTAAATATACTATCATTAATAATAAATTTGATACAATATTTTTGAATCCTCATTGGAAAAAAGATTAAATTTGATATAGTATTATATTCATTATTTTGTCATATAAAAAACACCTGTAATAATCTTATGATATTAAAATTATAGTAAGGTATATATAAATAATGAAAACTATTAGTTTATTTTGAAAATCATGGAATGCCCTTACAATAATTTTCAATTTTATAAAATAAAAATTGAGCTGAAATATTATTTTATTACACTTAAAATTAGATTTCTTATCAATATATTTTCACAAAATATATAATAATAAATATTTATATAATAAATTATAATTATAATGGTCTATTGTAATAAATGTTACTCATGAAAAATGTTTCATGAAAAACCAACATCAATCCCTTAAACGATGAATATTCATTATTTTAATGATAATCTAGTTATCATAATTTATTAAATAAAATAAAACCATGAAAATTATTTTAAATAATAGAAATTTCAACTAGATTACTTCATATATCCTCTCCATATACTTTTTGAAATAACACATACAAATTGAATAACCAACTTTGTTAATTCCAACATAATTACTTAGAATATTTATTAATTTCCTAATATATTGGAGAGCTATATCTGGCCCACTAAAAATCATAAAATTTTCTAATGATAATACCAGACCTAAAAAACACTACAGATTTTATTTTATTCAAAAAATATAATAAATTAATCTACTAAACACCTATGAAATGAGACATTTGAGAATCGTGAAAAAATAAGGATAAAAAAATTATTCAAAATTATAATTAAATAATTGTCCAAATAGATATAGAAATAGGTTATTATTTTTATGAACTATTAAATTATTATGTTAATTCATCATAAATAAAAATGGTCACTATTTTAGGACATTTTGTTCATATTGTACATGTTAAAAATGAGTTGTTCTTCAAATTATTTTATTGAAAATGTAAAACTTAACAGGGTTGGAAAAGGATAAAAATAAATCCTATTGAACCATCATAATGAAGTTAAAAAAATTGATTAGAATGTTATTCAGTATTAATTTCAAAATATTATTGAAATACCTAAAACATCTTAGAAATCATGGAACTATGTAAAAAGGATAAGAAACGACATTAAAATAGAAAAAATAAGGCTTTAGTGGAAAGACTCTTATATAAGATTTGATTCTACACTAACATAATTTTACACTTATATAATAATCATATATTTATATTAATTTTTTTGTAGAATAATATTTTTCCGTTTTACCATATTATAATGAATTTAATTCACTTATTACCATGACTTATAATGTTATTTCATCAATTCAGTTTGGAAAATTATTTTTAGAATGCCCATTTAATAATCAAAAAGTAATATTGTTAGGATGACCATGGTCAAAGTTTATTGTAAATATAATTTCAATAAAATTAATAATAAAAATATTCTAAATTATATATGTTAAATTAAATATTATAAATGTATATATAGGTGTAAATGTCAATCTAATCACATTGCCTTGTAGAATTGTTATTCCACACAAATTCAAGTGAGAAATTATATAATTCAAAATTTTAGAATGATCAGAATGAAATTAATATATTATCATTCAAAAACATATAATTATTTCATTAATATAACCTATGTTAGTTAAATCCATTATAATAAACCACCTCGTGAGATGGTGATGAAAAAACACATCACTTCATAGAGGTGATGGAGATGAAAATGGGTTGTACCATAATCAAAATAAAATTTCAGTATATGTAATATAATTATTTTTTAAATTTAATTATGGTAAAAGAATATATTATTGATTTAGAAGTATAAATAATTTTTAAAAAAGTTGGTAATAAATTTTACCTCTTCTTTGGAAAAGCTCTAATGACTTAAATCATTAGCCTTATTAGGGTTATCATTTTGTATGAACAAGAAATCAGAAAAAGGAATATATATTTTTGGGAGATATTCAAATAAGGATAATTAAAACTATAAATGTTAAATTATGTGATAAATAGAATAGATGATATTACCTTTAGTAAGTTATCTGAATGAAACTCTTGAAATTTTATAAATTTTTAAATATTGAAAATAAATGACTCAAGGTAACAGTGGTCCAATTCTCCATAATTTCAAATATATGTTGAAAATGGTCAATATCCCATAATCCAACATGAGTAAAGACAAATTGTTTTAGCAATATCCCAATTCCATAACCTTAATTATCTTAATTTATACTTTACTAGGGAGAATCATTTTTTCAATGCTTATTATTATTAATAAATAAAATGAAATTTTCCACAACAAAATTTATGATGATGAATCAAATTATTTAATATTTTTAATGATACATGTTTCTAATGTATCAAAAGTAACATTGAAAATAATTCTAAAAAATCTAATTGAAAAAGGGTTGGTAGAATTTTTTTATTAATTATAATAATGACATTTTTGAAAAAGATATATAATGTCGATTCTTATTGAATAATTTATATTATGAATAAGAAAATGAATATAATTTCACGTTAAATCTAAATTAAATATATAATTAGAAAATAATGTTACTATATTTGGACTAATGATATCAATGATTCAGGAAAATATTCATTTTGGACAATTCATTCCAGAATCAGTCATTCCAATAATGTCCCAAAAATTCAGAGTAATATATATATGATATGGTGATATTAAAAACGAATTAAATTTTATCCAATTAAATTTTAAAAAATGATAAATTTATATTAATTATAAAATCATATAATACATGGATTTTTATTAGATTAAACTATTTATTTTTTTTGATTAAAAACTTAATTAAATAAATTATACTAGATAGAATTTATAAAATATATTCAACAATATTACAATGAGATTAAAATGATTTATTATTTATATTTTCTACATATAATATTCTTACCATCATAATGAAATTGTGTCCCACATTGATATATCCTCATGTTTTATTGAATCATTTTTAGCTTCTCAAACCTTTATTATTATAATTTTAGTACTGATAATATTTATTAACCCATATAATCAGAACATGACAGATTCTTACTTATACTTCGATATAATTCATTAATAGGTGAAACATTTATACTAGAATAAAATTACTATTATATTAAAATTATAATGACAAAATATATTAATACCAAGTAAGGGTTTTTAAAATCATTGATAAATAATTTTAAAATATATTATCTTAATAAATAAATACATAGAAATAAGATACCAAGGAAATTATATATAATATGTTCTTTTAATTTGGGAAAACAATAATTTCTTATTTAATAATATTATGAAATTATTTATTGGAATTTTCTATTTGAAAAAATAATAATAATTATGGATTAATAAGAATACTCAATGTTCCATTAAAATTAAAATGAAACTTGGCCATATAATATGTGGTTCAACATCCTCTAAACATTGTGTGTTCACTCACCACATTATAATAAATCGGTCAACACTCTTGTGCCAATTTTATGAATGTATTATAATGGTCCTTCCTTTACCATCCATAACCCAAAACCATTCCATATTTATTTTTAAATTATTTTCATTGAAAAAAATAATCAAAAAATTGTATAAAATCATTCTGAAAAATAATTTTTATAAACTCATTCCATCACAGATAACATTAATTTTAAAGAATTTACATTTTCATAGTAGTAAAACATTTTTAGAAAATTACATTCACTAAATGTATTGAATGTATTTGATGAATTTAGATGATGCCCATATCTAAATAATGAATGACATGAATAGATATTGTATTGAATGTATTTGATGAATTTAGATGATGCCCATATCTAAATAATGAATGACATTAATAGATATGTGACAATGGTTTTGTATATAATATGATAACTTTTTTTTATAAATTCTACATAAGATAATTACTTTTACATAAAATAATAACTTTTCTCATCAAATTTATAAAATATATAATTTATTGTTATTAATAAAAAATAACTCATATAAATTTATAGTGTAAATATTTAAATCATTATTTTATATAAATACATACATACATACATATATAAATATATATATTGTTCTTATAAAATAACAATATATCAGGATTTAATGAAAGAGTTATAAATTAGGACGTAATTTCAAAATAAATTAGAGACAAAGACTATATGGAATTATTGAAATTATAACAAAACTTTAATATAGAATTTATAAGTATAAATATACACAAACATATATATATATATGCAAATATATAGAATTCTATATAAAATATAACCCTTGAATTACGTTTAGATAAACTATCCTATGTTAGAAACACCAGAGTCATAATAGAAAGGTTTCATAGACATTTCCCTCTTACGGAAATTGTGGAGTAGTGACGCCAGCATGAAAAACTCAATAATGGTGGGAAAAACATAAAAAAAACGGTCAACTAATAGACATAAATAAACAATCATTTATAAACTCTAAATTAAGGTTTTTATAATATTTATATAATCATTCAATTATTTCATTCTATCTTTTAAAATAAGTCATAAATTATGAATTATTAATATTGACTCTCATTTTTTTATGCACAACGAAATCAGTCCATCTCATGAGTCACCTATACATTTTTTTTATTTATTGATTTATTTTATATATAATTTTTTGTATCTCTTTTGTTATCATTTTTCCCGTTTTTCCTTTTTTGATTCATCGAACTTTTTTATTTTTTATTTTTTTTATTTGTATTATCTTTTTATATTTTCCATTTCACTTTTTTTTGTATCTCACTTTTCTATCTGTCTCTTTTTCTAAGTCATATTTATTATTATATTATATTATTTTCATTTCAATTTTTTTATTAATTGATTTAACAATTTATAATTAATTGCTCTATTTTTTATAATGTCCCTTTATTTTAAACCGAGATTATATCATTGTTTTATAAAAATACAATTATATATATTTATATTTCTAATATTTTATAATAAAAAACCATAATATATATTCACAAAATAAAAAATATATTATATTAAATAAATATTACTAATATTCTAAGAATAATAACTTCCAACATTGTTAATTAAAATAATAAAAATTATTATTATTAAAATTAAATTTCATTTGATTAAATAAATTTATTCATTTTTGAACATTTATAATTATAAATCACCATTTTATTTAAATTATAATTCATATAATTCTTTTAGATAATTTAAAGTTATAAAAAAATTTAATAGTTTTTTAATCTGAAGTATTTTAAAACATATTAAGTGTAAAAAATAACTAATAAAAATTATTAATTTATTAAAAAAATAAAATAAAATAATAATATTTCATGATAATATTATTTATAATATAAAAATTTTATAAATAAAAAACAATTAAACAAATTCATTAATTAATTTTTTTAAAAATCCCATCTTCATACACAATATATTTTATATAAAAATAGATTCACTAAAAAATAAAAATATATGCAATGTAATTAATATCGAAACATAATTTTAAAAAAAAATTATGTTTATTTTGAAAATAAATTTATTTAAGGAATAAATTAATTTATCTTTATTTAATATCTAAAGATAATATTTCCTAAAACTAAAAGTAATATTTTTAATTTTTATAAGAACATACTTTCATTATAAAATATACATTAGTTTTTTAAAAAATTTCATTAAAAAAATTTCTTTGAAATTATAAAAAAATACATAATTAAAATAAAATTATTGTTTCAATTTCATTCGATATTGTATATATGATGTTCAAATTTATGAATGAATATATCATTACTTATGTAATTAACAATTTCTATGTAATAATATGGAAAATAATTAATATATAAGAATATATTTTTCAATTACAGGGCTTTTTATATACAGTGTGGTTAAATTAAAAAGTTAATTTCACCAAGGTGTAAACTAAAATAGATATATTGGAGTAATAATTTGTATTTTTTATGTTAAATTTTTTTATATGATCAATTATATATTTTATTTATAATATTAAATACCTAGTAAAATTTTTAATCAACATGAATATTATAAAGATCCTACCATTAGTAAACTAGAGGAAGGGTATATTTTGTTAAATGCAAATCGTTACATTGAGTCTAATCCTAAATGATCAATTAGATAAATAGTTCTAGAGAACAAAATAGATACAAAATAACCATTTTACATTGGGAATAAAATATAATCCAAAAGAAAGTAAATGTTCATTATATTTGGAATCCAATTCAAGGTATTATTTTACATAACATATGAAAATGAAATAGTATAAGTGTGAATTAAATTTTAAATTAAATGTTTCTTATAGAGTATTCCATCATGAATCTATAATACATGATTAGTATGGAAATCTAAATTACAAAAACAATTTCCATTTAATCAACAACTTGAGAATTAATGTGTTCCTGGAGAATATCTATTAAATAATCTAATATATAATAATAATAAGTAAATTATCAAGGAAGGAAATGCATACTCTTGGTTGTTATGATCTATTAAATCATGATATATCTACTATAGATACCTTCTGTGAAGTGATTTTTACAATTAAAAATGAATCCCTTTTTAGATCAATCATAGCAATATAAAACATTAGATATACTGATTCATAGATGAGATATATAATTTAAGGGCCCAAACCATCTCTAAATTTCCAATGAATTTCTCATATATTGAAGAGAAAATTTAATTCATATATAATAATAATTATTAAAATGTTCTTATATGGAATAAGTAATATTGATTTTCAATAATTCTATAGTTAATCAAATAACATTCAATGTAAAAAACCATATATAAAAATGTTTTCCAGTTTTTGTAATAATAAAATCCATTTTAGAAATGATATAGATATATAATAGTAATTTAATGATATAAGATCATTATAAATTTAATTTTTATGTATATTTTAATAATAACGAAATTAGAATGAATATAAAGGTAGAAATAAATTCATCGGAAGTATTGGTTTTCAAATAAATTCATGTGTTTTGAAAAAAATATGAGAAATATTAAAATAAATATCATCAAATGTGGTTTCATTGTCAAAACATTGAAATATTGTGGAATAAGTTTTATAGTTTTATTTTTTATTAGGATGGTCGATCAATGTCAAATAAATTTAAAAACATTCCATTTGTTTTTTTGAAAGAATGTTGAAAAGGACCCCTTTATGGAAAACATTAGAATGATTCTATTCATAACATGTAAAAATTAAATAATAACATAAATTATCTTTTATAAATAATATTTATAAAAAATATAGATCCATTAATAAAAAAATATTAATATTGAAGAAAAATATAATAAATCTAGATGAAAAATATAATCAAGTTTTCTTTTAAACATTAATCTTGAATGAGAAACATGAATTTTATCATAAGACATTATTATAAATATATAGTGATGTATAATAACTAATAGGGTAGTATATAGACAATATAAATTTAAATAGATTCATATTAATGCATACTTTAGAATGGAGATAAAATTGAGATGAAATCATATACCTTATGTTCGAATTCCTTTAAATGTTATGGAACCTTATCCTTTTCGATAAGAATTTATATATCTATTAATAGAGGACTTAGGGATGGTGTTTTTGATGGAAAATATCCTCTTGATCATGTATAATGGTATTTATAAGCATAATGGATATGGGTTGGCTAATCAATATGTCTCAATATAATATAAACATGTGATAGGATAGAAGCCCTTTTATACTTTGGGGTAGGGTAATTCATGGAATGTTTTCATTTATTAAATTATAATAATTTATTTTTCATGAAATAATTGAATAAAATTGATATAATTTAATTATTATACGATAATTCATAAAAAAAAATAAAAGAAAATTTAGAGAAAATTTAATATTGTTTCCACTTTTATATTTTAGTTATACACCCCATGCAAAACCTTTTTACAATTACCGCAATATTAATGATTTCCACATTTTAAGGGTCTATAATGTCATTATATGAGTAAAAACACCGATAAATGGACCTTGGATGATATTTTAATCCATATCCCATTTATTCTTCAAAAGAACTAGTTTTTATGAATTTTATATATAGTAAAAAGTATTATTTATTAATAAATATCATTAATGCAATTTTTTACCCATGTCAATTAATATGAATTTAAAAGCAACATTAAAAATGTAAAATTATAATATAATATTTTATAAAAAACATAAATTTAAATATAGATAGGGAAATTCTTTACACATAATAATTCAGAAAAATTATATTATATTGAGAATGTTTAAAATCATATATTATAATTATTTATTAATTAAATAAATCTTGTTGCTGTGTTGTGTAATAATCTAAGGTCACCATTTAATCAAATAAATTTTATATAAAAAATCATAAAAAATTATTTATATTTAAATTTTAAATTTATATTTGATCATATCCTCTATTTATCCTTTTGTGTCAAATTAGTTAATAAAAAATAAAGGGAATGAAATTTTACACTTCTCTATTTTTAAAATAATACCATGGATACAACCATTTGAAAATGGAATTAAATGGTAGTAATTTTTATGTTCGTATGATTATGTATGATATATACTTATTTAATTATATTGAGGAAATTTTTGGGGTAAGTTATGAGTCCCAATAATTTCATTTAAATCTTCAACTACCTGATTCACCTTTACAATTTAGACAAAAAGTAACAAAGGTGGCAATTAATAACTATAAAATTAATAGGTACCAATAAATCAAATTTGGACCCACTAAATACAAATATGGAATCTATTTTTCTTTATTCCATTCATAGAAGTTTTAGAATTTAATATAAAATATAACCCATAATTTTTTTAAAAAATGTTTTCTTGAAATATGTCTTCTTATTGCCTCAAATGTTTTATAAAAAATTAAACCATTTTTGTCACAAACCGGAATTGGTCGCCACCATTAACAGCACCAAACCTGGCCCATGGAAAGGCCCGAAGGGCGTTTCCTATCCCCACGGGCTGGCACAAATGCCCGGGTATCAAACAAATCTGGTTTGGGAACGATTTACTCGAGTATGAAAGCATTTATCATAAAAAAGAATCAATTATTAGAAACTCAAAATTTCATGCTAAACAATTCTTAACAAAACCATACTTGAATAAATATGTTTAAAGACACTACAGGTGGTCTAAAAACAAATAATTACAACATAAATACAACCCCATTGACTCCACATGACAAGGGGATCATCACCCGCAAGCCGTCTCCGCAACTCCGCCCCAACGATGAGGACTAACATCCCGAACCGCCATCACCCTTATCCTTCCCTTTACCTGAGTCAAGAATAAGAAGTTCTACATACACCCAAGGGGTGTAAGTAGGGTGTGAGCCTAAGCCCAATAGGATACCACCAGATGATTCCAAAGAGCATGCAATACAATGTGAACAAAACAAGCAATTTTAATACACAAGGTGAAATAGTATTAAAATTCAAAGAAATGCAACATTCAAATGAAAACAGTTTTCAATACGAGAATTTCAGAATGTTAGCACATTAAATAGACATGTGATCTAATGTAAATTACTACCAAAAACACCCCACAACATGGGTAAATACCATAAATCCAATGAGCATCAAAATCATGAACAACCCTAAGTACTAGGTCGTCTCGGGCCCTAGGTACCTCATACCTCGGTGTAGAGTAACCATAGAAAAACTCCATTCTCGTGCACGAGCCACAACTAGGGAACATACCCATAACCTAGTGGTCCCCAATCATCATCCAAATAGTTTAGTTAGAGTTGTCGTTATCGAGATGCTAAGTGGAATAGGGACAAAACCCATCTGATCCACTAGCCGTACTAGTACAAATCCGCCCCACCTAGGTACCCGGGCTTCCCCTTTTTGTGATCAAAAAATTTCATCAAAAAGCACAAATCATTTTGAATATAAAATATTACTACTGGTCACAAAAAAATTGTACAGTAGCTACACACATTTTATACCATTTAAAACACACAATAAAATAATTTTATTTTCAATAAAACAACATCTCAAAATATCACATTGTTTTGCACACAAAGACCTTTAAGATATCCACATTGCACAATATGATAACACTTTTAAGTCATTGAAACAAAATTTATTTTCAATACCCTTTAATGAAACCAATTATTCAGTTATGGGGCAGCCCAAAATGAACCAATAAATTATTTGAATGAAAACCCCCCAATTTCACCAAAAATTGGAACTTAAAATTCATTTGCATTATAAATGAAAATAAAACAAATTTTTACAAAAACATTCAAGTGAAATAAACATTAAGGTACCATGAAAACAGCAAGATAATTCACAAAAATTTCACACACAATGGAATCACCTACCAAAGTAACAAAAACCTTTGAATCTCCGTGCGAAAATCAAATCGCACCCCCGCCGCACCAAGAGAGAACTAGATCAAACCTAAAACCACATAAATTGGAAATGGAAGCCCAAAGTTAAACCCTAGGTTCTGAAACCTAGATTTTGGACATTAGTAAAGTCAATTATAACCGAATAAACCCTAATAACATTGAGTTAAACCCAATGTAATTTGAAAGAGGAATGAAAAGGGCTCATTTACTTGAAGTATCTTGAAGTAATCACTCCAAAACCACAATATCTGAAATTTAAAAGATCCCAAATTTAGGGTTCGCTCGAAAAAGATGTATTATGTCGTTTTGGAACTAGAATGGGGGAAAATATTGAGAATTGAGAGAGTTATGAAATAAATACTTTACCTCATCAAATATGAGCGATTTGAGGAACTCTCTGAAGTTCGGAACCCAATCGCGATTAACAAGAGATCCAAAGAGGGGGAGAGAGAATTGAAACACACGGTTGGGTTAATTGGGCTTGGGTGAGACTTGGAATCACAGAAAAATCCCAAATATTGAATATGTTATAACAAAATCAAATTTTATTTTTAAAATAGGAATTGGGCTTTTGGGCAGGCCCAACCCCTTAGATAAAAACCCAAATAAACCCTGTTTGTGGATTTCTAAAAGACCCAAATTACCTTGGTGGTGTTAATAGGTTAAGGGAGGTCAAGTAAGAATTTCAATGGATGAAAAATTTGGAAAATTTTAAATGTTATAAAAGATACAAATTTTATTTTTTTTATCTGGAATTGGGCTCACGGTTTGGCCCAATTCATGAATACTCATCTATTCCTCCCTAAAACCTAAGGAAACCCCCAAAACAAATCAAGGATGTAAATTAAATGAAAATAAATTTAAAATATGTCTTGTATGTGACAATTCTCCCCACCATGAAAGTCATTCCACCCCGAAAAGTCAACATTACTCTCGGTTGGAAAACAAGAATGTGTTCTCTTCCTTGACCCATGACTTTCGCTCACATGTCTCATGTGTATCATTCCCATGCTGCCATAAAAGCCAGACTAAAGGAATAGACTTCCCTCGAAGTATCTTCTCTTGGGAGTCAACTATTTTCACCGGCCTCTTGACTATAGACAAGTCAGGCTCTATCTCCAGTTCTTCCCAACTCAACACATGGGATGGATCCGGATTGTATTTCTTCAAATGAGAGACGTGGAAGACATCATGGATAGACGTCAAATGAGAAGGTAAGGCCAACCTGTATGACACCTTTCCAATATGCTCGGTGATCTCAAAGGTCCCGACATATCGTGGCATCAGCTTACCTTGCTTCCCCAATCGACGATGGACCAAACGAGGGGCCACGTTTAAGAATACCCTGTCACCCACAGAAAACTCTAGGTCTCAACGCCTCCGATCAGCATAAGATTTATGGCAACTCTAAGCTGTCAATAAGTGTTGCCTGATCAACTTGACCTTCTCAGAAGTCTCCTGCACAAGGCTCGACCCCAACAGTGAAGTCTCTCCTACCTCAGCCCAACATAGGGGGGACTGACAAGGCCGACCATATAGCACCTCAAAAGGGGACATTCTAATCGTGGATTGGTAACTATTATTATAAGAAAACTCAACCAATCCCAAATGGATATCCCAAGAACATCCAAAGTCCAGGACACATGCACAAAACATGTCCTCCAAAATCTGATTCGCCCGCTCTGTCTGACCATCTGTCTGAGGGTGGTATGTTGTGCTCATCTTAATATGAGACCCCACGGCCTTCTAAAGGCCTTCCCAAAATCGAGAAGTGAAGCGAGGGTCTCTATCTGAGACAACAGCTAATGGTACACCATGGAGTCTCACCACTTCCTGATGATACAAATGGCCCAACTCATCTACTTTAGTTGTATATTTTATCGGAATGAAGTGGGATGATTTGGTCAGACGATCAATCACCACCCAAATAGAATTCCTACCCCGAGGTGTATGAGGTAAGCCAACAATGAAGTCCATGTTGACCTCTTCCCACTTCCAGGTAGGAATGGGTAGTGGTTGGAGAAAACCTAATGGACTTTGGTGCTCTGATTTCACCTGCTGACATGTGTAGCATCTCGAAACAAAGTCTGCTATGTCCCGTCTCATACCAGGCCACCAAAAATGCCGAAGAACATCATAATACATCTTAGTGGCACCCGGATGGACAGCCCACTGAGACTGGTGACTATCTTTCATCACCACCTTCCATAGAGATAATGGCATTACTGAACGACCCTTGAAGCACAAGATGCCCTCAGGAGATAATGACCAATCAGAGGATGTCTCCCCACGGTGAAGGAACAGCTTCGACCGCTGACAAAGATCATCACTAGGTTGTTCCTGCTGAATCAACTTCATTAGAGAAGGAGTCAACTGGACACTTTCCAAGAATGCCCCTCCACTGTATTCCCTGGTCTCCACATGCAACTGAGAAAAGAGACCCATCAATGTCCACTCATCACTAAACATCCTCAAAGCCTGCACTGGAACACTTCTGCTCAAAGCGTCGGCCACTACATTACCCTTCCCTGGGGTATAGACAATGTCAAAGTCAAACCCCTGCAAGTACTCGATCCAGTGATGTTGCCTCATGTTGAGGTCCTTCTACGAGAAGATATAAGCCAAGATTTTGTGATCAGAGTATACCACAAACTTCTCCTCAAAGAGGTAGTGACACCAAGTCTTCAAAGCATGCATCACCACTTCTAAATCCAAGTCATGGGACGGGTAGTTGTTTTCATGTGGTTGAAGTTGGTGAGAGCCATACGCAACCACATGATCATCCTGCATAAGCACGCACCCAAGACCCATACCTGAAGCATCACAATATACCACATATCCCTTTCCATCCTCAGGAAAAATCAGCACGGGGGGCGGTAGTCAGCCGCCTCTTAAGCTCCTCGAACGACGCCTGACATTCTGGACTCCATAAAAACTTCACCCCTTTCTGGGTGAGGGATGTCATCAGTGAAGCAAGCTGAGAGAAATCCCAAACGAATCGCCTGTAATAACCAGCCAAGCCAAGAAAATTCCTGATCTCGAGCACATTCTTCGGTTTCTCCAACGACATGACTGCACTAATTTTCTCAGGGTCCACTGAAACTCCATGCTCTGATATCACATGCCCCATAAATCTCACCTCTCTGATCTAGAAAGTGCACTTTGACAACTTTTCATAGAGGCGGTGATCTCGTAATGTACGCAAAAAGATCCTCAAGTTATGTTCGTGTTCCTCCCCAGAGCAAGAGTATACCAGAATGTCATCCAAGAACACCACAACAAAGGAATCGAGATACTGATGGAACACCCTATTCATATGTGCCATAAATATTGTTGGATCATTGGTCAATCCGAAGGGAATGACCAAATACTCAAAGTGGTCGTACCTGCTTCGGAAGGCTCTCTTAGGGACATCTGACTTCTTCACCCTGAGTTGATGATACCCTGAACACAGGTCTATCTTTGAGAACCACGTTTCCCCCTTCAACTGATCAAACAAATCATCTATTCTGGGAAGAGGGTATTTGTTTTTAATTGTTACCTTATTCAGCTTCCGGTAGTCAATGCACAATCGGAGGGATCCATCAGCCTTTTTTTCCAACAACACTAGAGTGGCCCAAGAAGAGATGCTCGGGCGAATGAATCCTTTGGATTCTAAGTCGTCCAGCTATATCTTTAATTCCCTCATCTCTGTGGGGGCCATGCGATAAGAGGGAAGAGATATCGGTTGTGTTCCCAGCGCCAGATCTATCGAAAACTCCACATCCTGCTCCGGGGGAAAACCTGAAAAATCATCTGGGAATACCTAGGGAAACTCATTCACTACATGAGGTAGTGCACCATCAGCAGAAGGACCATCCTCTAGCACAAGAGAAGATAACTGGAAGATAACACTTCCCAACATATCTATTACAGTTAATTTAATATGTCATTATGTTTCACCTTTACAAGTCATTAATTAACTTCATTTAATGTTACTCCTTCATAATTTATCACCACACCGCAACACCAAAGTGCCACCACCAAATGGTTGGGAACACAAATAAAATAACATTTGAAGTTATTTTATTTTTTCAAAAAAGTCAATAAATTATCTTTTCCAGTCCACTATTATGAGTAAAATTTTGGTCCATTCTAGGTGAATCCCGCAGTTCTGATTTCAATGGTGGCCTCATATTTTTGATCTGATCACTTGTTTAAATGTTAGAAAAACATGCAAAACATTTATTTAAAAGATCAAGAAAAATTCAAAATTCTATTCCACGATCAACATGCCTCGAAATTAGGTGCCATCAGAGCATCTGGTCTCAAAACATAAATCCATATTATTTAAAAAAAATTACCTGAAATGAATGGGACATTACAAATTTTTCATTCCAGTGGTATGATTCAGAAGTTTTGGAAAAATTACTCTAAAGCATTTATTCAAAGTATTTTGCATAATTTTTCAAAAAAAAATCTATATTCATACGTCATGGAATGGAACAACATTCGACTATTTTATCATAATGAAATAGATCTCTCTATAATAGAGTGTGCGGATAAATCCCTAAATTTAGTCCACTATCCAGCTGATGTTTCTAATAGGAAATCCTCGAAGGAATACATTGATGAATCTTGAATTAGGGAAGATATTTGGACGAAGATTACCATGACCTGTATAATGGATTATATAGAGATACATAATTGAGTGATATGTGAAGAAGGGGAAATCTCATTATCTATAATAGGAGGAAGCATGATGATAACTATGGAATATGGTTGGAACTCTAACACAGGGAGAAAATGACAGAGGGACACCAATTTCCAAGATATGAGAATGGATCATAATTAGATGGCTAGATCATTGAATCTCCCTCCAAGACCCAAGAGAAATGATAGATGTTTCAAATTATGTTCATTTGAACATAGAAAGAAAGAGTATACGACACCACCTACTGCATTCCATAATTGTAATCAGAAGGTTCATCTTATTTGCGATTATCATAGTGCTCTTAGGTCACATGTTTGTGAAACATATCATGTGTCATAGTTTTCGTTTTCTTTGATGAGACAAGGGAATCAAAATACCTCTCATTGGAAGAACTGAGCAATCCATAGACATTTCAAAAATACCACAACTGTTCAACATGGTTAGTCTAAATTATATAATAAATAAAAATGTTATGTGAGTAAGAAATTAAATGTAGTTGAGCATATTTTGGTGGATGATCAGTATGTATCATTGATGGGCAGAGGTACAATTCAATGGAATTTAGCACCTAAGAAATACATTTATTGATATGAAATAATTGTATTTGTATAATTCTTCTCTTAGAATCACTTTTATTGATTTTATTATTTAGATGATTCCTTCTATTTTGAAACTTCAATCTTCTCTGTTTGAATATGAATAACAAGACATTATGAGCAGATAATGTTTAATAAGTATTTATGGAGCTAGGATGATATGGGATTTTTCTATGCTTGAGATAGATTCCTATTACATAATCTATATTATGTATTAGATGATAATGTTAAAGGTTTAAACAAACTATTATAATCTACGGGTCAGTTTTACAATTGAGTATCAAATCAAGCTTATATTTAGAGGCAACCAGAATGAAAATTCAGTTTCAACAGTTTAGTTAGATACACAAGTTTGAATGATAACAAACCCGTGATATATGAAATGTTATATGTGTTTATAAATACATATTGATCATATAATTTTTTAAATTTATAGGTTTTCTTGTGTAGATAAATTCTGGGGAATGAAATAAAATATCATTAAATAATGTTTTATCCTTCTCAGATTCCTGCTCAACCAATCAAAAATCAATTTTTTATTTAATGGATGTCAGTAAAAACAACATTTATGTACACATGATTTAGGAAATGATTAATCTATATGGATTTTATGAAGTCATTTTCAATTAATATTCGATGGTGTCCAATAGAAAGATCTAGATTACCATCATAGTATAAAAGATTAATCGAAAGGGTTAAATCATAAAAATATTTGACTCAATGGATCTGAATTTCTAGAATGTTATAATCAATTCAGATTTTGGAAAATATAATATCATTATATATATTTCATTATGGGTTTATAATGGTGGTTTCCAGTCTATTAGGGGTAGAAATATATATATAATTATTTATCATTGGCAACATCTACTCAAGTTTATAGTACATTGAATCTATTTATTGTGATTTGAAGGATTTATAAAGTGATATATCATTGTACAATATAATTATTTATCCACTAATAGGGTATTTTTGGAAAATTTCAAATGAATAAAAATCATTTAAATCAACATGAATCAATATCCCTTCTGGAAATAAACATAAAGTCATGTGTTTGATAACAATAATTAATATTGTGTCAGAAATTAAATATCTAATTGTTTTTTATAGATTATTTCCACAATTTATTCCATACTCAATTTTTCATAAATTTAAATAATTATATTTGTTGTATTAGCATGTTTCATTATAGTTATGCTCTTTGAACACTTATAGTAAGATGATATTGATATCATAAAAATTTTAAAATAGTGATTTATTGATATCAATATCATCATTATTTCTATATATATACAAATCTATAATGTAACATTATAAGGAAATTTCATAGACTTATTCTATAAATGAAATCACTGAATATAAATCAATAAAATCATACTCTTTAGGACATGTCTTGGATGAAATGACATCACTCTCAAACTCAAAATGATATGAAGAATCCTTGATATGATTTTACCAGATTACTTTTCAAAGATGAAATGCAATGTGGATTGAGATTTTATCTGTGATAAAATAGTGATTTTTCAAAATGGATTGCTTATAATATAAGGTCATTAGTTTCTTATTGTGAGGGTAATCTTAATCTTAAAAAAAATGAGGACAATGATAAATGTTCTAATGAATCATTCATTTTAATATAATTGGGGAGCGTCTGTATAGTTCTCAATTATGGTTTCACTAATCTATACATATTTTCATGTTGAACTGATAACCTTTTTTAACTTATTAAACTACCTAGTTTATCATATTATAAAAGGACATAAATATTTCAGGATCAAACTAGTGTTCCTTATGATCACATTGGAACAAATTTCCTTGTGTCACATCTGTAAGAATATTTAATATAGAAATGATACTTGTCGATTGTTTTCCACAAAAATTTCATATTAGCAATCCTACATAAGTGCACACTTCTTATTAGTGGGGAAATATGTATTATTTGAGTCCTCATTATTGATATATGAGACATACTAGAGGATTCCATTAATGGGGGTATATAGTGACTCCTCATTAATGTTGCGATTTATTTTTTGGGTTATTTCCCATAATCCTTGTGAAAGAGTAAAAAATCATTGGGAGTGTGGATTGTGTTGTGTACCTATGAAGGATAAAATTCCATTGTTTTCAAATATTTAAAATTATTTTATGGAGTCATATAAAATTATCAAAATTGAGATGTCACCATAGGTGTTGTATAGGGAATATAGGTCAGGAAATGTTGATTCATTCAAAACCAAATGTTCATATTTGCATGGTTGAAAAAATTTATGGTCATGCATCCCTTCAATGTTATCCATTTTATGTTGATCTTATAGAAAATCTCAGTTTTTTAAGTATAGTTGTGTAGAAAGTGATCACATGCATATATGGTCTACCGAATATATATGCTCATTTTAAATCATCTTATACTTAATTTTGTTGAAAATGATACATTTCATGATATTATTCCAAATTAACATATATATTTAAAAATAATGGACTAGATCATTTCATGAGGTATAATTGGGTCATTAAAATTATATATATATATATATAATATAATATGTGTTGATGCAAAACCCCAAAACTAACACTTTTTACAAAAAATATTCATTTTTTACATTTTTTATATTTTAAAAAAAAATCAACTCTTTCCAATTCAATCAACAGTTCTATTTATAATGTTTTAGTTTAGAAAGAGTTACCTCCTTATAGTGATATTAATTATTGATTTGATATGGAACTAGATCTGTTTTATCAATGAGGATTTCAATTTGTACTATATAAGTTTTCTATTAATATGTTTATATCATTGATAGAGACTGCCCTTTGGAAAAATAAATTAGATTCTACCTAAAATTAGGTCACCACTAAAAACTATAAAAATCTACCACAACATTTGATGTTAATTAATGAGGATTGAAACTAGTACCGATTATATTCTAAACACTTATCTAATAGATTATATTTTAACGTTTTATCATTTAGAGAGTATGATAAAAACTTCCAATTCGATATTATGTCAAATAGAAAATACATTTCAGAGTACTTGTCATTAAGGCAGTTTAGAATATATTAATTTATTTGAGTGTTGTTAAAGTGGAAGAGATAAATTTGTTGACTATATTCCCAATTTTAATCAACCATGATCACAAGTTCATATGCATTATATAGGCATGTACATTTAAGGTTCACAATAAGAATCTATACATTTTTACTTCCTGGTTCTCTTATGATCCCTTCGAAGGACCACCTAAAAACACACAATGTGGGAGATCCCTATCAATCACCAAATTGATATTTAATATTAGGATTATGGTATTATTGATGTTGGGTACTAGGGGAATCATTACCAAAAAATCCTGATATGATTTTCACTCTACATTCACTATTGAACATCCCCAAAAAATGGATTCCATTCATATGGTAGGGGAAATAATGTAGTAAAGGAGTTTTAGTGGGACTATGACATGGGTTAATGCAATAATTGAGTTAGTAAGAAGAACCTAATGTTGACATGTCATTTATGTATACAATTTTTAACCAAAAGGTGTCATCATGTGGTATCTCTCTTGATATAGTGGTTGTGTATTTCCTAGGGGAGGAAAATATTTATAGTCTGTGTTTTTTGTGGTTGAATAGATTGGTTTTCTAGGATGAAATGTTGTTAAATCACTACAACACGCTCTTATTTTTTTGTGATTCCATCTTTTTAAAGGGGAATATCTAGATGATATACATTATTATTAGCTTATATTTTAACATAAGTCATTGCATAACATATGAGAAATTCATCCTTATTTCATATTAATATCTAGAAATTATCTTCCTAAAAAATTATCCTAAATAGAATTATCATTTACTTATTAAGGTGATGGTTGGGTGTTTGATTCAACAACACAATTCCATATATCTTTATATTAATCTCAATATATATGATGTAGTTGTATATTTTTTGGAGCTCATAATTCATGGTTATACAATATATGTATAGTGTTTTTATCCTATTCATTAATTTCATATTACACAATATATATTCATTAGATATCTCCTCAATTTGTATTTCTTAGATAGATTCATGAACTTATAAATAGAGGATATATTTATAATATATTATTATTCTTTCATTGTAAATTAACAACACCATTAAAATATAACATTTTAAATTAATACACACATTATTATTTTAGACTAATATATGATATAAATTATAAAAAGTATTATTTATTTTTTCATGATTCAAAACTATTGTATTTTATTATGATTAATAGTATACCAAATATATGTTTTCGAGAATATTTTGGATATTTTGGGATATACTACATTGTTGGGAGGATTTTTTTTATTTATAGGTAAAGATATGAAACAATAATATTCAAAAATATATATGAAACAAGAGGTGGAATCTAATTTGTAAAAGACAAATTTTAATATCCTAGATCCTTGTTAGTGATCTGTAATGGTATTTAACATTGTAGGTAGGAAATGTTTTGAAAAAATTCCTATGTGTGGTACTCGTATCGGAGCCATAATGAATAAGGGTTACTGAAACCACATATAAGAAACAATACTTAATCTCCATGGTATATTGTGGTATATAAATGTATATACATTGACCTATAATTGATTTTATTAGGAATTATAAATATATAAGAATGCCAATGAAGATACATAAAAGTGGTCACTATTGAAAATTTATACATAAAGATCAATTACATTGTCATAGGTATTAGAAAACTCATTCACAAGTGGAATTATTTTAATAAGGCAGGCTTCTCAGTGGATAATTTATAATGGTATCCTCGTGGATATAATGATGTGTAAATGTAGCTCTATTGATCAAATATTTATCTTATTAGACATAATTGTTTCCTTTATCATAGAGCACAACCATTTACCATTATATATAAAAAGTAAATATTTATAAGATAATCGAATTTTGGGTAATTTTTTTTTGAGGGATATCATTTCCAAAACATTCTATCCGATGAAGAAACCACATCAAATACTATCCATATATTTTTCATCGTATTGTGGAAAATATTAATGTTTTTATATTATAGGTTGGCTTGCACCAATATTAATGATGGCGCATGTATGTTTACTAGAACAAAATTATTTGATTTCATCTCTTCATTTCATGGATTCCTCAATGGTTTTCATTTCATATTTTATTTCATCATTATGTATCTAAAACATGTTTTTAAAAATTATTACCAATTTTATCTTCAAGTGGACATTAGTTAATTATGTATCGTATTCCCATAATAGGGTGACCACATTTTTATTAGATATGGTGAATGTTTTCATCATAGTGGTAATATTTAAATATAATAGACATATTTTATTATGAGGGAATAATATTATTATCTCATTATGAATCATAGATTAAAACAGAAGGTAACTCATGGTTAACATGAAGAAACATGTTCTCATTAGGTAATTAATACTATGATTTTCCTTTGGGAACTCTTGTGCTCTCTACATGCTGTTTCTCACATATATTTAATGATGCATTTGGAGATCATCAATCCTGAAAGCTAATTACACAAACATTTTGGTTTGTAGGCTTTTCATCTAAGGAAACATGTTCTCGTCACATAGAGTAAGAATCATAATATTTTTACCTACGGAATGGGTATAAATATCTGACACTACAATATTTTTTTCTTATGATTAGCACCAAAGGTAACATTTGATCTAGTGGAGTCAACAATTATTTAATTCCTTATGGAGGATTTAGAGGTTTTAATACATAATGTTGGATTCTCAAAGTTTAATTTTCTATGGGGGTGCTTACAATATAAATTCCAACAGGTGTAGTAACTTTTTATATTCATGGCTTGTTTGATCATGGTATAATGTCTAATGGGGACACTCATAGAAAAATTCAATTTAGTGTAAGTGGTTACATTTACATTGGGGGACAATCAGAGTTTAATATATTATGGTCACTATCATGGATTAAAGAATAAATGTTATGTTTTCACTCAACCTTTTCATGTATATGATGGTAATAGTTTTAAATTCCATTGGGGATGCTTCCCATTCATGATTGGTTTGTATTGGTGCTGTTGATTTTTTAATATCATGGGGACATAATACCCATATACATTCATAACATATTTTTCCAATCATAGATTTAAACATTATTAATGAAGATTAACATACACACTAGTCCTGTAATGTTCCTATCAAATGATTTATGTATAGTGTGGATGATTTTGATTTAAGATCCTCACATATGGTTCTGTCATAAGTTTGAATTTGAGGATAAATGAATCCAGTATATTCTCATCATGGATTTTGTGGGTCACATGATTAAATACTTTTTGGGACACTTACCATATATGAAAGTCATTTATTAGGTCTGTAATAGGTTTAATGCATAGTTAAGACACATATATATAAACATGTCACATATTGGTTATATCACAAAATTAATTTATAGTGTGAGTGTTTCTTATATACACTCATTATTTATTATTCATATCATAGGGTTGAAGTACTATTTAGATGATTCCCATATATTCACATAAAGTAATCTGTTTATCACGAGAATAGTGTATAATATGGATTCTTCATATGTAATCTCTAAACAAATTGGAAAGTTCGTAGGATTAATTTCTCCTATGGATGTATGAAATATAGATTCATCATGTATTGATCCCATCTTAGGTTTTATATACATTGGGATGCTACCCATTAACACATATCAAGTAATAAGTTTGTCTTATGTTTAAACTATAATGGGTATTATTCCCATATATTAATATTTTATATTATTTCATTCAATAGTTTCATGTATACTCGAGATGATACCCATATAACCTCAACAAATAATCTAATGATCATATAATTAAAATATTGTGGGTGTGGTTACCATATACTCTCATTTCATTTTCTTTTTTCGTAGGAAACAATTATATTTAGAAAATTTCACATATATTCTCATATTGTATTGGGCTGGTCATAGGTTAATATCAGAGGGGGTGATGGGTTTCCTGATTATATGTTTTCTAAACTCTATTTGGATTATCAAACAATGGTGATAGAGTCACCATGAGGGAGAGGGAATAATATTTTATTAGAATGATCCATAATGATGTGTACTACCTATGCTGTTGAAAAAACATAATAAAAACCAATTTAGTTTTAGATTATAGTATTTTTTTATAAGATAAGACTGTACCATGAAATGAGATATCATGTTTAATGTATACTCGTATTATTGAAGGAGTGAAAATAATGGATGTTGTAATTTTTACACATTTTTATAACTATAATGTGTGAGAACTATCTTGATAACAATAAAATTTATATCATGATCATCACAAAAGGAATTATAGGATCATCATTGAGGGAATCCTATTTTTTTAAAATATTATCATCTATATGAATGATTCTTTTTGTTATGGGAATCCATGTTGTGAATAAAAAACACTATGTGATGAAATGTGGTTTATGGAAAAAATTATGATGGTGGGAATGGACTAAGTAGTGTACCAATTATATTTCGCATGATGATTCAATTTAAAAGGTTTACACGTGGATAGATTCTTAGTCACTTTTTTAGAGTTTGGATATCCTTTTTGAGGCTTAAATAATATTTGGATACTTAGGTAGTGATCGAGAGCACCATGAAAAAATCCTTCTCATCCATTGAAAAATGAATATTCTATGGCGGTGGAGCTACCTTTGAAAAAGAGAATGTGGTATATGAATTTCATATATCATTCTTCATGTATTTGGTAATGGAATGTGATCTAATGATATCAGTTGTGAAAAAGGATTATGCATGAGTAAACTCAGATCAAGTTGATGTAGGGTTGATGTGTAATAATCATTTACCAAACTATTTCTTCTGAATAGTGTTTCTTAGAAGGGTTTCATTGTGCCAGGTTTACACAACGAATGATTTTTTTGAAAGCATAGAGTTCCATTTTATATGCGATCATGTGAAAGAATGTTTCTTGGATATAATTGGAACAATATTCATATGAGTTGGGTGGTTTATTTATCAAAGAAATTCATGAAGAATTTTCATCTTATAGGAACTGTGTTATTCACTATTGAATGATTAAAAATAGTGTATCCTAAATAATTCAGTAGATTGAATTATATATGTGAATTATTCGACTCTTTTTTTACTTTATATGGGAATCCATGGGGATCTATGGTTGTGAGAATTATAGAATGAGTGAGTTATGATTGGAAAGAGTGAAATCCATCATCTATTAGAGTTATATCATAAAAAATGTAGTCTAATATTTTGAGTAATTTTTTCTCTTATATGATACCTAGACCAATGAAATATCACTAAGATCATATAATATTTTACATGTTTTTTTGTCTTACACTGTTTCACACAAAAATGGGGGTTGTGATAATTTGGCATTTTTATAAATTAGGGCTTTATCTAGTGTGTAACTATGGAATTATATGGTGGTGATTTACATGAAATAACATATCATTGTGTTTTATGAATGTATGAATACTGAAAAACAATTTGATATTTGATTGAATACCTCTCCATTACAAAATTACATTTTATAATTATTTTCTTCCCTGGTCCATCTAGGGAAGGATACAAAATGAATAGATGTTATTTTCCAGCACTTATAGGTTCTCCTAATAGTATTGTATATAAAATGAAAGTGGAGGAAAATATTTTTCAAAAAATGATAAGATTACAAATTTCATATATTGGATTCCAAAATTATTTTCTTCTAAATTAATTCTAGATTTATAACGACACGTGATTGATGTACATAAACATTACAATACTATTGAATAATATATATTAAATTACAGAAACTCATGTACAAATACATTATTTGAGTAGTGTCATTAGAAACATGGAAACATAAAAAATTATTTCAAAACACAACTAAATATTACTCAGCCAATTTCTTCATAACTAGACACATTTTGACACATCATACATATTTCTATTCATTGTATCCTGGGAAAAAACATAAGAAAGGGTGATCTCTGATTCTCAGTAAGGGTAGACATGGAAGATATATAAACATAAAAACAAAAAAAGTTTAAGAAAACATGTGAATAACATTTAAAGATCTACCAATTATATCAGAAGATCATATGTAAATTTAATGACATTGATATTTCCAATTCCCAATACACGAATCATAAGGAAATAAAGAATCTAATCCATGAAATCATAGCATTAACATTAGAGTGAAGTTATGGAATACACATAAACATGTATCTTTGTGAACATGTATAAATAACACCTTGTGTTCTCATTAAATAAATGGTATGGAGTTAGGTAATTGAATTAACATATGGACATGAAACTTGGTCCACTCATAATATTATGGACATGAAAATCATGCCCATAGTTAGCATTGTGAACATTAAATCAGGTTCAAAAATAACATATACACCTCATGAGTAATCCACATTCACCCAATTCAATAGAGGGAGATATAGGTCCCACATATCAGATAATTAGAAACATACATATGTGTGCGATAAGAAAAAAAATCATTCATCATATTAGAACCTGTGTAACGAAATATATTTCATAAACATCATTGAATACAAATATAACCATTGAAAATAAATTTTTTCATAAATATCATTCCATAATAAAAATTAATGATTCAATGAATGAATAAGAGTCCAAAAATTGAATCATATCCCAAGTAAAATATAGGAAACATCAACTAATTTAATTATATATGGAAAATAATCATGTTATTTCTCTTGAAAAAATATATTGAGGGAAAATAAACATTCTTGTTTGAAAATAGCATCTTGACTTGAAATATAGTACAGTTAAAAAAATCATTCAATTTAAAATTTTAATATTTTAAGGGAAGATTCAAGAAAATAAGGCATTATGATAGAATTAAAATCGGTTTATTCCTTATGAGTTAAAAAACATTCTTCTCAAACTATTGCTGGAAAAGTAAAAGAAGTACTACATTTGAAAAACATCAAATAGATTGATTTCAATCCATTTTATGAAAGGAAAAAATTGTTTAATAATTAAATATATAGTTTTAGAAATATAGTAACAATATTTCAGAAAACATGTTTTTTGAAAAATAGACATGGATGATAAATATTTCCATGTAGATACTGACATAAACAATCATCAATAAGAATGGGATTTTGAAACAAACCATACAAATTTATAATAAAAAAATCATATTCCCTATGAATGTAATAAAAATACATGGACATGAAAATATCATAATAATATTTTTAAGACTCATAAAATCCATTCATGGTTAAATTATACTGCACGTAGAATAAACAAGTAGTGTATAAGGTATGTGTCTCCCAGAAGTAAAGGGGAGGCGAGAATCTCATTCCTTAGGCATAATTCCCTCTATACATGTCCAAAACACATATATAGTGGGTTTAAACATATTATTAACATATATATTAATCAAAATAATATCAATTATATCATATATATTTACATTTATAAAATTATATTACTATTTAATAACAATTCCAAGTTAAAACAACGTTTCAGTGAAAAGATGATATGTTTATCGTACATGCTTGCACTTGTTATTCTTGATCCTATTTCCCAGAAAATGATTTACATAAATATAAAATTTAAACCATGATTTATATATCATATAAATATATATTATATGAATATATATCTAAATGTTAGATATATCAAATAGACTTCCCCGTTCATGGAAATGGTAAGAAAAATGAACGCATGAACATTATTATCATTTTATTATCGTACATAATTGAAGAAGGTGAATTACATATATGTAGGTATATATAAATTATTCAATTTTCATTATTATTTAAAATATTTCATTATATACATTTATATAATCATTCATGAAATGGTTAAAAAGACAGATGAATCTCATCACTTTGTGGAGACTGTAGGCCATACGTACGCACGAGCTACAATATCATTCTCTTAATGGTAAAAGGGTGAGGAATTTAATGGTATAATAAGCATTAAAATCAATATAATGTCATATATAATATTAATATGATTTATATCAATCCTTATACCGATCCAAATAATGTTTTAATGTAAAACTAATGTCGCCACGTAGTGGAGAACGTAATTCATACACACACACACACATGGTATATTCATTTTTCATTAGATGAACAATATATAGAACATGGTTGTTCCATACTGATAAAAAATCATAATATAGGTTAAAATTGATTTATTACCTCATAACGTAAAAAACACATGATGTGGATGTAAAATATGAATGAATTTTGAATGAGTCAATAAAGAGATTACCTCATTGTTGATGATATCCCTCTAGAACTCCTATTTGGCTAGGTTTTTGTGGGATATCCCCCAGACCAAGAAAATCCATTGGGTATCCAGGGATAGGATTTCTAAAACCATAGGGGAAGGCGGCATCGCCATTCAATGTTTTATGGACTACTTGTAGGCTCTCCATGATATGATTTCCTAGGACATCATTGATGGAAGGTCCCTATGGGACACCTTCATGTGAGGGAGTTATGGTGATTATTGGAGGAGTTGGGGAACCAATAGTAGGGGCTATCGAGGATGGATAGAGGCCTGGTAGAGTGCCTAGAATATTGGAAAGACAAAGTCATATGGGTTGTTGTAATCTATGATATATAGTAATTGAACAATCCTTAGGATGGGGAGGAGCCTCTCTTCTACCCTGGGTGCCCTGTTCCTGAAATCTCCTTTAGGGATGACAGTGGGAACAAGAGTTTCATTGAGGTACTCCTCAAATCCTAGTTGAAGCTCATTTTTATAGCATCCAGGTAGGGGTAGATCTGGACCGTTATTCTCATTTTGGCTCTATTTATAAAGATTTTAAAAGCAATGTCTGTCATGAGGTAATATAAGAGTAAGTGGGTTCAGATGCTCAGGAGGGAATGCTATAGTTGAACTTCATTCCATCAAAACATAATTTTATGGATTGGAGGATGAGGCACTGTGTGATTCCAACAGACGATTGTATCCAATGGCGGGGGATCAACCTGTGATCCCGGTGATGGTGTTGTCAGAACCCAGGGCAACAGTCTTCATGGAACCTTTTTTGGGGGCGAGTGGGTGAAATGTCTTTGGTCCCTTATAGCGCAACATCTTGGTGTGGCTCTGCATGGGGATTATGTGGATGATATTCGAGGTTGTTTCTTTTACACACCTACTAAAACAAAAGAGAATGTTAAATACTTTTCTTATATGGTCTTCGATGTCAACAAGGTTCACTGGGAGGTACGAAACTCCAAGGGGAATGGCAGATCTGTTTCACACCTTGGTCTGAAGGTGCACCTATTAGTGCTTGTGTCTGAATTTCAGATGCTCTGGGGAGAGAAGGGGCTCTTAAGCCTGTTGTGTCGGTTTCTTCCTCCATTGGGGAGGAGTTCATCAGGGGTCTGTCCCCCTGTTTTGTTTTCTTAGGACCTATGGAAATCCCAAAGGTAGGATCAAAATCTGAATGTTGACGATTATTGCGCTTATGGATTCTTGGGGAGAGGGGGGCTAGTTCGTGATAGTAGCAGCTTAGTCCAGATTGGTTTCAAAATCTAACTTGGGCATAGCAATGAGGTTGGAACTGAATTTCCATATCTAGACTATGATATTTCCTCGTGCAATCTCTACAATATCATGCTTTACTGTGTTCAGATAGATTGATCGGTCTTTTGGAGCCTCGTTTATCAATAACAAGGTCCCAACCCGGTACATTGTGTACATCCTTAGGGATTGCAGAGAGTAGACTGGTGAAGGTGTGGAGGTATGGAATACCTTCACGGATGGAAACCAAGCGGATGATGTGTTGGTCAATTGTGCAATGGAGGAGGCCGATGTCATTCTATATCATAATTTTCATTCCCATCCCCCCTCTTGTAAGGGTCGAGTTTGTGCCGATGACTATGGACTCAACCACTTTAGACACCCATAATTTTCAATGTGGTTTTGATGATTTTAAATAAATTAAAAATGGGAATTTTTGTATGAGGGAGTATGGGCTTAAATCCTCTCAACTAATTATTTGAAAAAAATGTAGGTCACAATATTAACCTTATCTTTTAGCATTAACCCTTAGTTTGACCCATTAAAATTTACCATGATGACGTGGTATTATTCACTCATTAGGGTTAATATATTTACTAAAAAGTAACCAATGACTAAAAAAGGATAATATATGTCATTTTTAACAATATTATTTTCAATTTGTTGATTTTTAAATTTTTGTGAATTTTATTCATTTAACAATATTTTATTTATTTCAAAGCCTCCTTTAATCCAATTTTGATACCATTCATTATTTGTCTTTTATAAAAAATCATATTAACATGATAACATTGAAATAAAACATATTATATCTAAATAATATGTCTACATTATCTATAAAATTATTTTATATAATTATTTATGTTAAATGATATTAATTTTTTTATTTTTAATATAATTTTTTTGATATTTCCATTGATTAAACAATTACTGCATTGTCGTTATGAAATCCATTAACTAAATTATTTATTTTGTAAAAATTCAAAATATATTATCATAATGACGATTTATTTGTTATATTTCAAATGAATATTTATAGTATTATTTCTCTTTTTTATAACACTATATTATAAATTATTTACTTATTAAAATATTGATTATAACTTTTATAACTTATCATTATTTGAAATATAATATATCTCATATTCTTACCCAAGTGGCCTAAAATGAATAAAATTTCTACATAACTTTTAATTTTTTATAAAACCACTCATCCAATAAAACTAGGACATGTGATAGGTTAATTTTATAATATTATAATTATATTTTCACATTTAACTACTTTTTTTAACAATAACTGTGGTGAATAAAAATATTAAAGTTAAAAGTCACCAAAAATCATGTTCATCTTACTAGACCAAAAATAAAATACTGATATAAAAAAATTATGTCTCTTTTTCCAAATTCAATTCACATATGTAGATGAATTTTGTTTACCACTAATCCTGTAGATTTGGTCTGAAGGCGTGTAAAAGAGTTGTTATAATGTTCAATAAATTATTATATATAATTATTATATGAAAATTTATTTGAATGACATAAATTGGACTAATATAACTCTAATAGATCTACTTTTTACTTTAAAATCAATTGAAAATACAATAATTATTTATAAGAAAAATAAAATCTTTAACTACAGTGCAGTAGTTTCACTATTAATCAAAAAATGAAACATCACAGAAAAATACGACAAATTTACCCTAAAATTATTATGTTTCCCATTAATAATATTTTTTATTTATACAAAAACATTATAAATAAAATTTTAATATAATTATTACTATTAATATTAATATAATTAATTTCTACGCTATAACTATCTAGTTTAAATCAATAAAATAACAACTTGAAGTTTCTCATAATCTCATTGTTTCATATAGCACATTCCATGTAAGTATTTCATGTATAACAAGCTTAGAATAGTGTATCATATAACGTAATCCAAAATTGGAGCTATTATTCAACAATAAATATATGTAATCATTCTTTTGTGAAGTTAAAAATATCAAAAATATTAATTAAATTTGGAAATATATTTCACAAATTCTCATGGAGTTACATTCCACATCCTGAAAAATGAATTCTTCTCAAATTTCATCTGGGTTATGAAAAGATTAATACATGTTTGTATCATTCATTGAAACCCACATCGTAAAAATTAAATCTAAAAATTCTATTTAAAAATATTGAGTTGGAAAATAAACATTACCCAATGTGAGTCAAAACTATGTATGTATGTATGAGAACATTGTTGAAGATTTCAGAATGGAGGAAAAACATAAAAAATCATAGACACTGATATGGATCAATGGTCATAAAAAAGTGGATGATCTATAAGATGTTAACAATCACAAAACCATAAAATAATTATGCATAATATAGTTCAATTTCAATATAAAACATTATGATAGTAGGACACCATTTACATCATGATCCCTTTTAATAATGCTGAAGAATTCTCATAATATTAAATAATTACATGATTATAGAAAAATATCACCATTTTATTATTTATTTATTAATATTCACTTCATATATTATTATATGAAATGAATTTTTATTAATCACTGTTGAAGTGTTAGATGATTTTGAGATCCATATGTCATTACATCATTCTTTATCACGACAAAAAATTAATCACGAGTTACCAAATTGGAATAATTCCACCTATACATAGACTATAATTTAATATAAAAAACATCATCATATGTTTAAAACAATCATTCAATTAATGGATAACATTATAATACTTCTGAATTCTGAAAATATATATCTTTATAAAGAGGAGAACTAAATATTCATAAAATTTTCTACCATAGATCGTAAGAAAATTCTTGGTCGTGACATTCCAAACATTTGAATACCCGATCATTTATTCACATGAATAATGGTAATAACCCAATTTACCATACATTATTATTAAAAATATACATGTTTTGTTCTTCCAATTTTTATCAGATACATTCCATAATTCCAAAAATATTAAACATCATCAATGATAGAAAAAACCTCTTTATCAATAAATACTTAATGAGTCCCTTGATAATCAATAACGTCTAACATATCTTTATCCAATCATAATTATATTGAAAAAAAATTACATATTAAAGGTACATTTCCCTTAATCAATTTCGTTCTATGACCATCAAGTTTCAATGAAATCACTTTTTCATTTCATCATAACCATTAATCATATTCTCCTTAACCCTTTGGGATTAACATAAATTTAAAAAACCCTTTATATTTAAAAATTCTTACAATATAACTCATGAATGATAATAAAATAACACAATTATTATTTAACATTATCCATAATCGATTAAAAATAATACATCATTCTGTTACATATTACCTCTTCTCCTATAGTGTCATCATCATCCACAAAATTTCCATTACTTGTACAACATTGCTGATTATCTTCATGATCATTCCACATAAGACATTGATTTTCATAATCCCCATTCATTACACATTTTCATAAGTTATAAATTGATAGTAACTTAGGGAATAAAATATTCACATCCATTGTGTTTGGTGATGTTTTCATTTTCCCTTTACTGTGAATTTTATTGGGTCTTTATTTTTCATAGTCAACACATATTCTTATTCCTACAAAAAATTTAAATTGGTGAATAAATAGGGCTTATTTAATCAAAATAATTTTAATAATATTTCTTCCAAGGTCTACATTACATGAACTCTAAATTAAATCATTCCTTCTATTCTTTGGTTAGTCTGACATTTTGTTAAGGTATACATTTTAAATACTATTTTTGGAAAACTAATTTGGAATGATCACTACACCTTTCAATTATGTAATCATCCCATTTGACTATTCCTAATGTAACTTTAAATCATATTCATCATTAATCCCATTCCTTCTGGATCCCTCCATCAACTAAAACCAAAATAATATAGTAAGAATTAGTTATCATAGTGAGGAATCACATAATAATGAAAAAGTACTTATAAAATGTAAAATTTATGAAAACTTTTTTAATTTATGAATAAATGGGTTTTTTGGTTATTAATAGAGAATTTCTATTTAAATCCTTTATAATGTTTCATAATTAGTTTGTGAAATGTCAAATAAAATCCCTTGGCAATGTCGAATCAGGTGTGCATCATTACCTATTTTTATGTAATTGGTTACATCGAGTCAATCTAGACACTCCATGTTGAAGTTGTTACCCCTAGGTACATAGATGAAAGAGAAAAATACACTTGTAGAATATAGATAGAAATTTATTTCTTGTAAACAACTCACTCTATCCTTTAACAAAATTCAAGGACGTATTCCATAACATGAACTCATTATTATACATATCCATAGATACATACCTAGAAAAATCCTTATAAATATAAATATTGATTTAACTAAATATTTATAATCCTATTTCCCAATGGTTGGATAAAACTTCTCTCTAATACAGTCATTAATAAACCAATATTGATGTGCACATACACAATAACACTTTTTTAGAATACATGAAACATCACATAATTACACTCCCACATAATTTATTAGTTGTCTTCCCTTCAAATCATGTAAAAATAAACAATGGTTTATAACACATCAACTTACTATCCCACATATTAGATCATAAAAATACCCCTTTTTGACATTACATACTTAGTACATTTCTTCATATCATGGGTATAAGAAGCATCAGAAACGGTGAAATCTTATAGTCAAAAAGGGTAAACATGGAAGATGTGTAATCATGACAAGAAGATAAGGGTATGAAAACATGGGTATAAAAATTGAATATCATATACACCATATAAAAATATCATATGAATGTGTCATGAAATAATTATTTAGAGTTCATAATACTTTATTCATAAATAAATAATGATCACAATCAATAAAATTATAACATTTACATAATATTGAAATTGTGGGATACACAGAAACTTGTATGTTTGTGAACAAGTATAAATAATATATATAGTTCACTCATTAAATTATGGATAGGAAATCAGGCCCTTTCATAAACATAAGGACCTACAAACCTGGTCCTTGCATAAAATTATAGAGAAGAAAACCAGGTCCTTGCATTGAATTGTGAACATCAAATAAGGTTCACACATAACTTATATTCCTAATGATTTTCCATATATTCCCAATGCATTGGGAGTGATATTTGTCACACTAATAACATAATAAAAATAGTACATATGTGTCCCACAACAACATCTATAATTCATCATATAAAAACCTATGAAATTAAATTGATTTCTTAAACATAATTCTATCATAATACAACCCATAAAAAGAAATTGGTTGAATAAGTATCATTCAACCATAAACCAAAACGATGAATAGAAAGAATAATAATGGAAAAATTGAATCATATCCATAATAAAACATATGTAACATAAAACAATGTTATGTTATTTGGAAAATAATTTTGAGATATCTCGTGAAACAAATTCTGAAGTAAAATAACTTTTCTTCTTTGAAAACTTTTTTTATTAATTGAAATGTTTTGTAATTTTAAAATAATTATATTCTTTTCATGTAACCTTATATGATTGTATGGTTAGATTCATGTAGAAAATTATTCCTGAGAACTTTAAAATTTTGACTTGTCGTATAACTTTAAAATGCATTTTTCTCATACTTTTGCTAGAAAAGTTAAAAAGTACCTTGTTTGACAAATGTAAAAAAGCTTACATTCAAATAATTATACAAAAAAATATCATTGGTAAGAAGACATTTAAAATATTTAGGAACATTGTAAAAATATTTTGTATTTTTTTTATAAAACATAGACATGAATGAAAAATATTTCCTTTTAGATACATATAAACAATCTCGAATAATAATGGGATTTTGAAAAAAACATTACATGTTTATAATAAATTATTTCATATACCAAATGAAATAAATAAAAATATATTAATATAAAAATACCTTAATATTATTCCCATGACTCAAATAATACATTATTGTAAATTATATACACCACCATAAAGAAACATGTATTTTATGAGTCATGTGTCTCTCCAAAGTAGACATTAGAAAAAACCCCTTACCAGAGGTCAAATTATTTCTTTACATGTCTAAAACTCTTGTATTGTGGTTTTAAACATATTATTAACTTATAAAAAACAATAGTAATATGTATGATATCATATATTAATTATTTGTGAAATTATATTACCCATTATTAATGATTCCATGTTAACACATCATTTTAGGTAATAACATATTTCTTTATAATTCATGTTTTGACTTGTTATTTCTGATCAAATTAATTATACATGATTTAGTTACTTATATAATGTAAAAAATAACTAATGTATCATATCTATATTAATTATATAAACAATATATAATATAGATATATGAAAGGGAAACAATGTTCTTGGTGATGGTAAGTCATACATAATCATGGAAACTGTTTCTGTTTTCATATCGTACTGAATGGAAGAAGGTAAATTGTAACACCTAGATGTTTTTTCTGAAATATCTTAATTAAATAATTATTTATTCTACAGAACCCTATGTTTCATATAGTGGTTATTTTTAATTAACAATGATATGGTATTAGTATGAAATAACCGTTATATCCTAGAAATTAGGTTTACGTGAATAATTATAACTAACTTAAAAAAATGCATTGGGAATTTTTCAAAATAAATTATTAATGAAAAATGTAAATATATTAGATATTTTTATTTTTATTTGAATAAAATTGGGTAATGAAATTAATTTGATATATCTATGTGTTATATACATAATAAAATCTTATTTATATTCATCAAATCAGTATTTTAGTCATAGGGTAATAATAAAACCTATTTGATGCTTGAAAACCTATTTTTAAAAAAAATTAATTTTACATAATTTAATGGAGAACCCATTTTAAATTATGATTTTGGAACATTACTTATTCCTATATGAAAACATGAGAATATTTTTTTTGAATTGTTATATAAAATTTTACATAGGATAAATTTCGGATATTTTTCTCATAACTTACATGTTATAATGAATAGTAAAAATACACTAAATCTTAATTAAAAATGATTTTTTCATCGACATATTTAATATAGAGAAATTATAATATTGAATGGTTTTAATGTACAAATGGAATATATTTTTATCATTTAATATAATTCATGTCATTAGAATTAAATATATATTAAATTTATATGTAAAAACATTTCAATCTTTTGCAATGTTTTATAAAATATCGTTTTATCATTTAAATAATAAGAATATTTTTAATATAATTTATGAAAATTATCTATTTTGAATTTTTAAAATATGATTCCATATTTATAAGCATTAGGTCTATATATTTTTAATATGATACTTCTATCTTTGGGTGTTATGAATAGTGACATTAATTATTATTTTTATTACCATGGATAAAGTTAATTTGGGTAATTAAGGGTAAAAATAATATTATAAAATTACCTTAACACATGAAAATATCCTATTGGATGACTATATTCTAAACATATCATATAATATCAGGAATTGAATGACTTTATGGCCACTTACCTAAGAATATGATAATAATGTAATAAAAACTAATTAATGTGACAAAGTGTCACAATCTTATTTTATATAATTATATTAATATTAATATATGAATTACTAGGATATAATAATGAAAAAATAGGATTTGGAACGCTAAAATAATTACCTATGTAATTGGAATTTATTTATAATTTTTACATATTAAATAATGACACAATAGTGATGTAAGAAATATTTTATTAATAAAACTATCAAATAAATTGTTTTAAAATATTAAAGTAAACCTAATATGATATAATTAATGTGGTAAAAAAATTAATAGTTTACTATGTCATGTTATAAGTTCATTAAATATTTGTTTCAAATTTAAATTCAATGTTTATTTTATTTAATTTCAAATAAATGAATATTGTCAAAATTGACACTATTGATATTTTATAAAAATAATGTTTTATTAGATTATTTAAAAATCATATTAAAAAGTGATAATTAAAAAGGACTAGAATTTATTAAGATATAAATTTATGTTAAATTAACAACATATATGCAAATATTTAGAACTATTAAATATTTATAATGTTATTATGACAATTAAAATTAAATAGGATAACTAAGTTTCAATTAAAATGAAATCGTTTAAATTGAAAAAAAAAAGTTGTAAAAAATTTATTTTTATATGAGATTACAAACCTATCTCATCTCAACATCCAAATTGGGACTCTTTGGAGGTTTTTGGGTAGGGTTCGATTTTATGATAAATTATTAATTATGAAGTTTCAAAAAGATGCCCTCAACTCAATTATAAAAGGGAATCTCCTCCATCAAATTTTTACTTCATTTTGTTCTTTATAGCTCAACCAACCTTTTAAATTTTTACTTCTAAACATTAATATTTTTATTATATTGTTTTTGGTCATCTTTAGATACCAACTCTAGTTCTCTATAAAGAGATTTAGAGGAAGTACATCGAGGAATATGTAATCTCATCTCCCGAATCATTCCCAATTCATTGTTCATATACTTCCTCTTCATTATTTGTTTAATTATAATGTAATAACATCAATATCAGTCATATAATGATATATTATTATAAAAATTAAACAACCATATATCACCTTCTATCCGTCATATGAAAAATAAAAACACCATGCGTGCGTACATACGTCTTTCCATATCCACACTATGGTGTAATATGTTTTTCAACACCACCTAATATGTATTGGTATAATTATGGAATTATTAAATATATATGGTTTATATAAAATGGTTTTGAGATTCTATACACCATCCACTTCAATACCATTCAACAATTATGGGAAGGATATCGTTGCCCGTGCATATGTAAAACTTACCATCCCCACGGTGTGATGTGATTCATTCTACATAATCTTTATTAAAACATGATTATATAAATGAATTTAATATTATATATTTTATACTAATAGCATAACCTAAATTATATAAAAATAACCTAAAAAGTGGAATAATAACTTATCTGACAAAACATGCATAAGAACATGTGGTAGTTAATATCTGAATAACGAGTAACAATGAAATGTTACTAACAAACGGATGAAAATATGATCATAAATGTTATCATAATAATGATTATAATTTTGGAATAAATCTTTAACATTATTTAATTCATTATAATAGTTTTTTGGATACATACAATGCAAATCATGACTATGGTAAGGGATAATTTTACAATCTCATTTTTACCAGGGATTGTTTATACGTATGTATTTACTGGGGTATATTTATCATCTACATCCATGTTTCCTAATTATGTAATATTATCTCTATTATTATTAAATTTTATAAAGTTAATTTTACATTTTTGTAAAAAATTTAATAAATGGAATGTATGTAATATTTTGTAGATTATTTTATTTGAGGTACTTTTTGACATTTTCAGGAAACATTTGAAGAGAATGTTTTTTTTAAGATATACGTAATGACTAAATTTTTATGTTTTCATGAAAACTTATTTCAAGAAATATTCCCCTAAAATAAAACAATGTAATTATGACATTAAATTGTTTATTTTAAAATGATTTTTAATTTTGAAGAAAAAAAATGTTTATGAAGAATAAATGATATTTTACTCAAGAATTAGTTTCAAGTGTTTTATACAAATTAATTTCCATATATAATTACACACTTTAAAAAGAGTTACATTTATATATATTATTACCATGATTATATTGTGTTTATAATTAAATGTTATTTAGGAAATCCATTAGATTTATTCCAATTATGATGGAATGATTTTTAAGAAACCCATTTTATTTCCTGGGTTAGGTTATGGTGAATGTTGTTATATTTTTGTGGCACAGATAATAATGGTTTCATTATGAGATAGGTGGGACCTATATATCTCACCAATAAATTAGGTAATGATTTATATGTAATGAGATATATATTATTGGAATGGAAAGTAAATTTGGTTTAGTAATATAGGGTTGGAATTAGGAGTGAACTATGTTTAGTAATAGACTTTTTCTACGATGATGGTCATGGAAATGAGTCATGACTAATATCAAATGATATTATATTATTATATGTATATGAAATTAAATTTCATAACTTATGTTATGAATAGTGGTATTACATTTCACTTTTATTATTTATCCCATGACATGATATTATGTTCTTTTAAATGCAGGATATGATTTTCCAATGTTATGCTTATAATTAATATTTCCCTTGTTTTCCCTTACTGAGAATTAAATCTCACCCATTCATATTTTTATTTTCCCCTGTTCATAAATAGTAGTATTACGTATGATATGTCAAAAAGTAATATATTTATGACGAAATAATAGTGTGAAATGTGGATGTTTTATGAAACAGTTGTTTTTGTTTCCCTATTTCTAAAGACACTAAAACTTTATGGTCCTGGCGTGGTTTTGTGGAATTATGTAATAAATATTCATCAATGTTGAAGTAATAAATATATACAATTTATGGTCCATTATAGTTTTTATTAGTGAAAAGGTATAATTATCCTTTGAAAACTATCATAAGTGAAAATTAGTAAGAACCTTAAGTATTTGTCTCTGTATAGGTTACAATCCTATCGTAGTGTTTTAGAGATGTTCTTGAATAACATACGATAGATCCTAAAGAATCCTAAATTGAAATTTTATTCTTCATTCTATGGATTTTCTGTAATGATTAGTGATTCTCGCACTATGATTCATGGTTTTATTATATGGATGGAACCTGAAGGAACCGTGCTAATGCTGAAAGTGATAGGAAATTCTATGATTGTCCCCCTGAGAAACAAAATGTTATTTGATATAGAATTCAAAATCATGTATCCAGGCTCACAAAACAATATCAAGCGTTGAATCCTTTAGGACTTCCAAATGAGAAAAGGAGGGAGTAACATTCTGTGGGGGTCCTTCATGACACAACATCATCTTTCATTCACCGGGTCTTCTTATCCATTAGAGGATGATCAATGGATAAGAACATATAAAAAGATATTTTCTATTCTTCAATGTTCTGAACATCATAGAGTCATTTTAGAAATCTATCCTTTTGAGGGAAAAGAAAATAAATGGTGGAATTAAAAAAATAATATGAGGGAAAGAGATGAAATTGAGTCCATGGAAGGGGTCGAGTTCACAAAATTATTTTTCAATAAGTACATTCCAATATTCATCGAAAAAATATGGAGAAGGGGTTACTTGAACTTAATCAAAATGATGATGAATCTGTTGGTACCTGTAAAGAAAAATTTACCAGATTTTCGTGGTACTCATTTGAAATTATATTCCAACCTAAGAGGCAAATTGATCATTTTCTTCAGTGGCATAAAACCAAGTCCATAAACGGAATTATTCATAAGGGACTTCTATTGCTATGAGTAAATTTTATGATGTGATTGTAAGGATTATATGGAGATTGGAGTAACACATTAGACATATGGTTTTGATAAGAAGATGAAAAATGTAATTCAATGGGAAATATAAAGACCACACAAAAAAAAAGATGAGTATTCCCTGATTCCCAATGTGTGGAAATAATCATGGAGGGAATTGGATTAAAGGGATTAGTAAATGTTATATGTTTGGGAAATATATTCATCATGCAGTTGAATGCTTAAGTGATGGGAAAAATATTTCTAGTGATGGAATCAAAGAAAATGCTACATTGAATGCACCTCCTACACTTCAATGTTACAAGTGCAAGGAAATGGTTCATTATGCCAATCAATGCCCTAATCCAAGGGTTATTTATTATGATCAGTGTCAACAAACACTTAAGTCAACTATTAAATGAATGTCACATACAATCACTATCAATGAAGTGGAGTACAATAATGAAGTGGTGAAAGGTACACTTACCATCCACTCTAAAGTAGCAAATGTTTTATTTGATTCTCGATCCACGAACTCTATTATTTATGAAGAGTTTTCTAAGGTTATCTTCATATTACCACAACCATTAGATGTCGACTTACCTATGACAACTCTTAATGGCACAACAGTCACATCAAAAGTTTATAATTCTTCTCTTGTTAATTTTTGTGGGAATGTGCTTCCTGAGAATATTTTAATCCTTCCTATAGTGATTTTTTATGTGATTCATGGAATGGAATGGACTTCTCTAAATGGATATCATATCAATTTCCAAATTAGGGACATCTCATTTCGTATTCCAAAACAATCTATGATCATATATTGATACAAAGATAAATATAACATTCCACTTGAAAATTCTTACCTATTATAGGTCTAGAATCTAATAAATGGAGGATATTTGTCTTAAATTGTTAGGGATAAAATCATGATTATCATAACATCTTTTGTAATGATTATTGAGGATGACATTAAAGAGGAATTATAAGGTTATTGACAAAATCATGAAGTTATGTTTTAAATAGAACTCATAGTGGGTGCTATGCCCATTTCAAATACACATTATAGAATAGCCCAACTGAGTTGTAGGAATTGAAGAATTAACTCTATGAGAATATTGATATGGTATTCATACTCCCTGGTAAATCACCTTGAAGATAACTTTTTTTATTTGTTAAGAATAAAAATGTATCAATGAGACCCTACTTTGATTATCGATAACATAACAAGATCTCTATTGAGAAACAAAAACCTCTTCCCTACATTGATAACTTTTTTGACGAACTACGTGGAGCTCAATACTCATCCATGACTGATATTTATTCAGGATATCATCAATTAAGGGTAAAAATGAGGATATACAGAAAGTGGAATTCCGTTGAAGGTATAGAAACTATGAATTTATAGTGATGAATTTTGTTCTTAATAATTCCCCTATTATCTTCATGGATCATTTGAATAGGGACTTTAGATAATATCTTGATCAATTCGTGGTTGTCTTTATATACGATATTATTGTCTATTCATAGAGATGGGAAGAACTTGAAGATTACTTGAGATTTGTACTGAAGACCCTGAGAAAGGAAAATTTTTATGCCAAATTTACCATGTGAGAATTTCGGCTTAAAAAAGATTCACTTTTTGGTCACATTATCTCAAGGGAGGGGATATCTTTGGGTCCAAAAAAATTAGAGGTTATTTAATGATGGTTAAGACTGACATTAGTAATTGAAATCTGATGCTTTCTTGTTTTGGATAGATATTATCGATATTTTGTGAATGATTTTTCCCAATTATGTAATCCACTCAACATGTTCCCTTGAAATGTAGTTATGTTTGTTTGGAAGAAGTAATGTGAAGAAAATATGCTTGAGTTAAGAAGAAGGTTAGCCTACTCACCTGTGCTTACACATCCTTTTAGCAAAGAATGGGTTGTGATCTACTGTGATGTACCCAAGAATGGGCTTGGATTTTTTTTCATGAAAAATGGCTTGGTGATAGATTATGCTTAATGGTAGTTGAAAATTCATGATCAAAATTACAAAACTCATGATTTAGAGTTAGTTATGTTAATATTTTCATTGATGATATATTGGCATTATATTTATCCTGAATGGTGTGATATTTATACAGATCATAAGAATGTAAAGTATATTTTCACACAAAAGGAGCTTATTATGTTCCCAATAAGATGGTTAAAGTTGATTAAAGATTACAACTTCTCAATACTTCACCACCCTATGAAAGAGAACAATTTGGATCATGATTTGAGTCAAAAAGACCATTATAGCTTATCCATGACGTGAATCATGAAAGATCAAATATTTAAATATTTTCAAAGGATGGATCTGTAAATTTTAGTGGAAGGGAAAAATATTATATGACTGAAATAAATGTTAAAAAATCAATAAATAAATAGATTAAAGAGGTGTAGAAGAAAGTTGTAGAGATACAAAAAAGTTTAGAAATGTTCCTCAATTCAAACGTGATTGTGATGGAATAATAAGGTTCATTAACTGGGTATGTATTCCTCCCATACCAGAATTCATGAATCAATTAAATGTAACTTCTAATTATTCATTATCTATTCATCCTTGAAGCACAACAATTTACAGTGACTTGAAAGAGTACTTTAGGTGGGATGGAATGGAAAGAGATGTCTCTTTATATGTCTATTGATTTATGGTTTGACAACAATTTAAGGTTGAGAGATATAATCCTATGGGAATGTTATAAACATTATCCATACTGGTATGGAAATAGAAAAATATCACTATGGACTTTGTCATCGTACATCCCAAGAATTCAAAGGAAATAATGCTTTATGGGCTATAGTTTATCACCTTACGAAGTCAACACACATCATTTCTATTAGAGATGATTTCTCACTTGATCGGCTAACTATGATATATGTAAATAAATTGTAATATTTCATGGAATACAACATTCTATTACATTGGATTAGGATATGTGGTTTAACTCGATGTATTAGCAAAGTCATCAGCATGCTTTGGAAACAGAGTTTTTTTTCTGCACTGATTATCTCCATCAGATAGACGGTCATTCTGAGAGGACAATACAACCTCTGGAAGACATGTTGAGACCTTCCTCTATGGATATCAAATGTGGTAGGGATAAATACCTACCATTGGTGGAATTGTTTTTATAATAATACCATTCAATCCCATATTCATATGGGTCCTTATGAAGCCCTATATGGAAAAAAGTGAAGAACACCAAATTTATAGGATGATGTTGGGGTAATAAATCTATTAGGACCAGATCTTGTTGGTGAAATGGAAGAAACAATCATATCAATTCAACAACACATATGAGAATCTCAGAGTCAAAAAACATTATACTGAAACCCAATGAAATGACCTTGAATTTTAAGTGGATGATAAGGTGTTATTATGAATATCTCTCTATAATAGAGTAATTATATTTGGAAAGAGGGGAATGCTGAGCCTTGGGTATATCAGTCGTTTTGAAATTCATGATCATGTAGGGATAGTAGCTTAAAAATAGGGGCTTCCTTCAAATATGTCTCACGTTCATGATGGGTTCCACGTATCTCTCCTAAGAAATTACATACTTGATTCTTTACATCTGTTTTCCTTAGAAGTCATACCAATAAATCATGATCATTATTACGAAAAAAACCAATAGAGATTCTAGGTCGTAGTGAAAAAGTACTACAAAACAAGACCACTTCCTTGTTTAATTTTTTATGGAGGAACAACCAATTTGATGAAGCTATGTGGGAACATAATGATATGATTATGGAGACGCATATCTATCTTTTTGTTTCCATGTGATGAATTTATAGGGAGAAGTTCAATTTATGGGGGTAGAATATAACACACAGATGTTTTATTACGAAATATTTTATTTAAATAATTTTTCATTATTTAGTAGCTTGAATTGCATAAAATAATTTGTTTAAACAAACCATGATATTCCCTTATTATGAAATTATTTTTATAACCTAGAAATTAGGTTTGCGGTACAATTATAACTATCTTATGACAATACATTGAGAATTATTTTGTTATCAATTATTTTTTAAAAATATAAATCAAGTAGATACTAGTATCTTTGAGTGAATTACTTTTGGTAACTGAATTAAATTGATATATTTGTGTTTTATACATAATAAAATATTTTTGACATCAAACCTATGGATATTTTAATCATAGAGTATGTATAAAACCCTATTTGATGTATAAGAACATATTTATTAAAATGTTAATTTTAAACTATTGAATGGAAAACCCATTTTAAATTAATATTTTGGCTCATTAATAATTTTAATATGAAAACATGAACTTGTTTTTTTGATGTGGGTTATAAAAATGTTTTATGGATACATTTCTGATATTTTTTTGAAACCATTTATGTTTTGATGAATAAAAAAATATGCTAAATTTTATTGAATAAAAACTTTTTCAATCAAGCTAATTTATAATGTTGAATTATAATATTTAATGGTTTTAAATTATAAATAGAATAAATTTTTATCATTCAATATAGTGTATATCCTTATTATTAATTTTATGTTAAATTCATATGTAAAAACATTTCAATCTTTTGTATTGTTTTTAAAAATATGTTTTCTCATTTAAACAATTAGATAAATTTTAAATTGATTACTGAAAAGTATATGTATTTAATTTTAAAAAAAGGATTCCATATTTCGAATCCTAAGGAAAAAATTATGTTAATAGTATACTTTTATTTTTGGGTATTCTAAATTGTAACATTGGTAATTAGTTGTATTATCATTGTTAAATGTAAATCGGGTAATTAATGGTAAAAATAATAATATTAAATTACATTAACACCTATAAAAATCAAATTATATGATTAAATTCGACCCTTATAATCTATTTTTAGAAATGGATTCAGTTTTCAACCACATAGCTTTAAAAATGACTTGGCTGTAATAAAAACTAATGAATGTGACAAAATGTCACAATCTCATTTCATGTTAGTATATTAATTTTATAATATGAATAACTAGTAGAAAATATTAACTATAAATAGTATCAAAAAATGTAAAAGAATTACCTACTTCATAAGAATTTATTGATAATTTTTAAAAGTTAAATAATGACACATTATTGATGTAAAAATTATTTTATTAATAAAAAAAATCAAATTACAGGTTTTGAAAATATTAAAATAAATATCGTATGGACTAATTATTATGCTCCAAGAATTATCTAGATGAATATGAAATTTTAGGAGTGAATTAATTTTTTTAAAAAAAATTTGTTATGTGTGTCATTTATTTAATGTCAAATAAATGGATAATTTCAAAATTTACACTATTGATATTTTATAAAAATAACATATTATTAAATAATTTAAAAGTCATAAAAACATTTAAAATTTTTAAATAACAATTATAAGGTCGTAAATGTCATAAATTATCCATGTATTTTCAATAAAAACCATTTATGTAAATAATTATAACCATTATATATTTTAAATTGTTATTTGGACAATTAAAATTAAGTAGAATAACTAAGTGTCAATTAAAAATGATATGGTTTAAATTGACAGAATAGTTTTTCAAATATTAATTGGTTGATGAGATTAAAACACTATATCATATCATATTTTAAATTGGGACACATTGGATTTTTTTGTAGGGTTTTATTTTATTATAAATTATTATATGGAGTTTCAAAATGTTCCCATCACCTCAATAATAAAGGGAACCTCCTACCTCACCTATTCATTTCATATTGATCCTTTAAGCTTAGAAAAATCCTAAAACTTTTCCTTATCAACATCCCTATTTTCATTGTAGAGGTTCTGATCATCTTTACTGTCCAACTCTAGTGCTCTATGAAGAGATTTAGAGTATGCACGTCGAGGAAGAGTCTATCTCTTCTTCCAATATTTTTGAACATCATTCTTCATATACATCATATTAAATAGTTGTCTCATTATAAAGAAATAACATTAGTATAACTCATATACTTATATGTAATTATAAATATTAAGAAAACATATTTCAACTTCAATACATCCTATAAAAATGAAATCACCTAGTGTGTGTACGTACGGCTTACCATCTCCACACTATAGTGTAATCTATTTTTCATCACAACCTACATGGATGGTTTTAATGATATAATTAATAAATATATATGATTGATTTAAAATTATTCTGAGATTATATACACCATCCACTTCAATATAATTAAACAATTATGGGAACAATATCGTCATTCGTGCGTATATACAGCTTAACGTCTCAATTGTGCGATATGATTTGTTCTACATAATATTCATTAAAAAATGATTATATTAATTAATTTAATGTGATATATATTATACTAATACCATGATTTAAATGATATAATTGTAACCTAAAAATTGGAATAAGAACATATACACCAAAACATGTATAAGAACATAAAGCAGTTAATACCCGAATATAGAGTAATAATGAAATGTTACTATCAAGAGGATAAAGAAATGATCATGAATGTTAACATAAAAATGATTATGATTTTGAAATAAATAATAATCATTATTTAAATGATTATATAGGAGGCTTGGATACATACAAATCACATCGAACATAAGGTAATGGAAAATTTTACAATATCATTTTTATCCAACATTGTTTATACGTAAGTATTTACCGGGGTATATTTATGTTTTACATCAAAGTTATCAAATTATGTAATATAATTTCCATTCCTATAAAATTTTCTAATTATATTTTTAATCTTCATTAAATTTTTATTAAATTTAATGAAAGTAATCTTATGTCTTTAATTCAATTTGAGGTAATTTTATACTATTTTGAAAAAATTACGAGGAGAATGTTTTTTATCATATACGACATAAATGTCTTTTTACAGTTTCATTGAACATTATTTCCTTGAATAATAACCTAAAAACATACAAGTTTATTATAACGAAAAATTATTTATTCTAAAATTGTGTTTCATTTTGAGTAAGGAATACATTTTTTTAGAAGAAAAGATATTTCTCAAAAATTAATTTCAATTATTTTCCCAAAACTATTTCTCACCAAGGATGACACTCTTTAAAAAGTATAATATTTTTATCCATATTATTACCGTGATTTGTTTATGTTTATGATGAAATATTCTTTAGGAAATCCATTTGCATTATATCAATTATGATGGAATGTTTTTTAATAAATGTAATTTATTTCAGGGGATTGGCAATGGTATTTTTTTATGTTTTGGTAGCACACATAATAATGGTATCATTATGAGGCAGGTGGGACATATATCTATATCCAATGCATTGGGTAAATATTTGTATCTCATTATATTGATATTAATGGAATGAAATGTAAATATAGTTCAGTAATACAAGGATGGAATGAGTAGTTAAATCAGTTCAGTACAGAATTTTGTCCACTATGATGGACTAAGAAATGACCCTAACTAGTATGAAATGATTTTCAAGCTTATGTTGGTATGCCATGAAATTTCATGTATCATATTATGATTATTGGTATTACATTTGACTTCTTTTATTTATCCCATTACATGATATTATGATCTTTTATTTGAAGGATATGTTTTTAAAATGTTATATAAATGATTTATATTTCCCATGGTTACCCTTACTAAACATTTGAGCTCACCCTTTTAGACGATTCATTTCACCATTTCATGAAGAAGGGTATTAATTAGGATATGTAAAAAAGGTTTCTAGTTATGATTAAATGAGAGAGAGACAATGTGGATGTTTTAGGAACTAGTTGAATATTTTTTCCAATTTCAAAAGACACTAATCCTATATGGATGTCACATGGTTTGGGTGGGTTATGTAATACATATTTTTCAATGTGGAAGTAATATATATATGTAATGTATGGAATGTTTTATAAATTAAATATATGTATATATATATATATATTATTCGATTATATTTATTATTTCATATATCTCATTATATACATTTTTAGAATCATTATTGAAATGGTTAACATGGAACATGTATCTCATCGTGTCATGAAGATGGTAGGATAAACGTACAAACAATCAATGATTTCATTCTCTTATAGGTAAAAGGTTGATGAATTAGATATTATTTTAATTATATATAATAAATATCATGTCATATTTATTATTTATATCCATTATATCCATCATTATATGGATCCAAATATTGTGATCAAAACCAGATTACACCATGATGTGGAGATGGTAAGTCGTTTGTAAGCACACATGGTAAAATCATTTTCAATGGATGAATAAAAGTATGAATATGTTTCTCCATAATCATAATAACATGTCAGAATATTTGTGATATATGATTTATTAGTTTATAATGTACTCAACACATGAATATTATATTGAATAAAAAATAATTTCGAAAGAGCTGGTATTTAGATTATGAATTCATCAATGATCTCCCGCGATATCTCTTCATAGGGACAATAGAGATGATATTTGTAGAGAACCATAATCTCTATAATTCTATTAGGCTATTTTAGAAGGGAAACAGGTAGGTTTTGGTTAACCAAGATGGCTCAACATGGTGTGAGGAAGTGAGAGAGGGGGTTCCCTTTTATAGTTGAGGTGAGAGATACGTTATGAAACTTATTAAAATAATAAATTAATATAGATTTTATTCAACTAAATATAGCTATATGGTGATTTATCCCAGAGCAATCATTCATAACTACATCCATTTAGGAAACCAATAAATTCCAACATCATAACTCGTGTTTAATAGAACATTGTGTTTATCTTTGCAAGTAGAGGAATGACCATTTAATATGAAATAAACCCATAGATAACCATATAACCAAATTATTTAGGAAACAGTTCCCCAATGTAAAATTATTTAATTTATAATTCAACCCAATGTATCACAGAGAAACATATAGATAATATTTTAATGAATCAAGGCTATGGGTAATGACATACTAATTATGTCAACACACCTGAAGGGGTGTCATATAGAATGGTGATAACATAAAAAGTGTTCGAATTTTGCAATGTCCCCAATGATCAAGGATAATCAGTTTAATTAAATTAATATGATTTAATTGAGATTCACTTATAAGAACTGACCAGAGGCATAACAGTGATAATTGACTAACACAATGATACAATGATAAAAATCATTAAATTCAAGCCTCGTATTCATAGTATATCCCATATCCTGTGACAACCATTGTTTTGTCCTATAATTGAAAAATTAGATGATTTTGGAAAACCATAAATTTTAGGTAAAAAATCCATGGCATATTTCATGATGGAGAGTGGATTAAAAAAATTCATGGTGGAAAATATTAGCCTTATTGAGAGCTTCACTATGCATCTGAAGTCATTGAAAATGGTGGAAAATAAGAGGTGTAGTGATCTTCTGAGGTATGAGGAGGGAGGAGTGCACCACCTTGGCAAGGGGGAGTGATGCACTCTTAGTGAGAGGGATATATGAGATGACTGGAAAAAATATAATAAATAAAAAGTAGAGGAAAAAAGGAAAAATAAATAAATAATGAAAAATTAAAATAATCTAATCTAATTAAAATAAATATGAAGGGAGAATGGAAAATAATTATAAAAATGTGTTAAACCATTTTTAATTTTATTTTTACAGTTCCTGACCCGCTTTTCATTTATTATTTACTTCTTATCCCTTTTTAATTTATTTTTATTTCTTTAAAAATCAGTTTTTTTCCTTTTATCCTATTTTAGTATTTTAACCTGAAAATTGTTCCCCGGAACAATGCATTATTTTCATATAAATCCCGCGTGTCTATTTAAATAGTTTAATAGAATCTCGAGTCCCGCAACAGGCTGCATGGGAATTCACACTGTTTCATTTTTTGGATTTTGAAAAATAAAATTAAACAGTTTGTTCGTTGAATAAATATGTCATGTTACAACATCCCCACCTTAATACAATTCATCCCACAGTTACCCTTCCATGGGTAGTGTAATGTTACCTGAGAAATGTTTTGGCCACTATGCATGTACATTAGTCTCCCACTCCCAATTCTAATCTTAGATGTGTCCCTGATTCCATAACACCCAGACTAAAGGGAATGAAATTCCTATGAGAACATTTATTCTATGATTAATTATATGGATGAGATTATCATCAACAGACGAATCTCCCTCGAGCACGATGTCATCTAGATCAAACCAATGTTAATGGTCTAGATGATAATTTTGAAGTAGAGATATATGGAAGACATCGTTCTAGTACAATACCTTTTAGGTATCTTCAACCAATAGGATACTGGTATAACCATATTAAATATCTCGAATAGTATGGAATGTCTCATTTATAAATTTCAATATCTCCTAATTTTCCTATGACCCAATCTCAGTGAAACACCTAGAAAGACCGGATCACCATCCTCAAACTCTAGAGGCCTACGATGACGATTAGTATAAGATATCTCTCTAGACATCGTTGTAACCATAAACTTCTCAATTAGATGGACATGATTTGATGTGTTTTAAATGGGATGAGGACCCAGGAGAGCTACCTCACCTGCATTGAGCATGTATAGAGTTTAACGACAATGGTCTTACATGGGGGGGCCTTATATAGAGCCATTTAAATTTGGTCCTGGAAGATGTTGTTATAAGAAAACTCATCTAAAAAGATATATTTCTTCGAAGGGTCTCTAAAAGAAAGGATACTAGTCCAAAAAATACTCTCAAACACCCAAATGGTATGCTCAGACATCCCATCAGTTTGGGGATGATATGCATTACTCAAAAGTATCTATGAACCTTGTGCCTTCTACATACATGTACAGAATCATGTTGTGAATCAAGCATCATAGTCTATAATGATCGAAATGGGACCTCTACAACGTCAAATTATACAGTAAATATATGGCATCACCCAATCATTAATAGAGAAGGTCTCCCAGTTATTTATAATGTTCATGACTTTGGTCAACCAGTTGATGATCAATCATACTGCATCACTAGTTAGAGGAGAACATGGAAATCCTATAAAAAATCAATGGTGATGTTATTCAATTTCTAATCAATAATGGAAAGAGGTTGTAAGATTCCAAAAGGTCACTAGTTCTATAGCTTCACCAAATGACATATAGAGCATCAGTTAATAAAACCCACTATATTCCTCTTAATACCTAGCCACTAGTACTGACAATTATTGTCATTTTACATCATGGTAGGTCTAGATTAACCTCCCTAAATATCACGATGTTCCATCATCATCTCTTTATGAATATCAAATAAAACCATTAATCAGCCACAATAGTGTGAAGTTTCACTATCATTAAAAAACCAACATGGAGTTTGGTTCTCTCATCTAATGCTTTCCAAAAAAATGTTCCCCTTTGGAATAGATAAATAACACACGTGGACACCCTCTAGAAAAGAGGACTTTTCTTTAGTAGATACTATAACATGTTGTTCATGCCTGTCTTTAACCTCCATATGCATCTTAGAGAATAAATCCATCATCTTACACTCACTGTTGGATTCTTGGATGGATTATGTCTGAATATTGTGGCTCAAATCATCATCCACAACATTAAACTTACCGGGGTATAAGAAAGCACAATGTAGAATGAATACAGGTATTCAACCCATGTATGATTCTTCAAATACACGTCTCGTTTTGTGGATATGTATTTCAAATATTTATGATTTGTGTAAACAGCCTACCTCTCACCCAACAAGTGGTGTCTCTTACAACATAGATCATTAACCAAAACTGGTAATTTGGGGTCGTGTGTATGACTTTTCATTTCATGAAAACTCAGCTGGAGGGATCCATAATACATGAATCGATCACCCTACATCAAGACTGTAACCAAATAAATTCTGAAAGCATTAAAATGATCAGTATAACTTCTTCGTTGATCTGAAAAAATCAGGATTAGATCTCTCTTGAATCTTCAATTTTTTACTCATGAAATTATTTTTCAAAAGATCCAGACAATGATATTGTCTATGAGGACTACCATAGAGGAATCAATATACGAGTGGAAAAACCAATTCTTCAGATCCATGAAATTTGTTGGGGAATTCTCTAGAACAAACTGAATAAACAAATACTCATAAAATTCATCCTTGGTCTAGAATGTTTTATGTGTTACATCATATTATCGCGCATGCACCTGATGATAGCCAAACCTCATGATGAACTTAGTGAAAACAATTTTTTTTTCACAGCTGGTGGAAGATTGTTTCTATACAAGTTAACATATATCGATTCTTTACTATAAGATGCTTGAGTGGATGGTAATCCTTGAACAATCTAAAATAACCAATTGCCTTTTTGGGAGAAAAGGACTAGTGAACCCCATGATGATGTACTACTTCTAATGAAACTCTTAGCCTCATGATCTTCATGCTACTTGTTGAGTTTGTATACTGCTATTGGTGTCATCTTATAAGGTGGAATAGACACTGGGGAATCAATTTTAACTAGCTCAATAGTGAACTCAATGTCCCTCAAAATAGGTAATCCTTATATATCATCTAGAAATTTGTCCCTAAAATGTTCTACAGCATGTTGAAACTCAGATGAATATTGTTCATGATCTCTCATAAAGATACTTTCTTACTAAGCTATCTCCTTACCCAACTTAGAACTATTGGGTATATCTCAGTCTTCCTAGATATATCATTTTCCCTTATTTATAAAAGTGATTCCCTTGACTATAATGAAGGAAACTCAATGTTGATAGAAATCCAATTTTTTATTATAATGAATGGGAAAGTCCATTCTGAGAATGACATCAATGTTCATCATCTCGAGGATCGAGAAATTCTAGAAGAACTGGTACCTGAATATCACAAGGGGAATTCATATAACTGGTGTATGACCTTTGTTCTGACCCTTAATGGAGTATTGAGGGACATAACACCATATAGGCAATATGGGGATAGTCCCAGACTATCAATAGTTACTACAGATAAGAAATAATGTCAAGAACCTGTATCAAAAAGAGATGAAAATAATGTATAGGTCATAAGGATTTATCCTCTAACCATTGATGGTCCTAGACCCTACTCCACTAACACTAGTTTAACTATATAAATATACCTTGATCCTCTAGCCTGAGATTCCACCTAACTAGGTTGAGCAGCTCCACTCTACTAATGATGATGTTCTCAGTGTTGATTTCGTTAGTCATAGCCTCTTATACTTTGGACTGAATATATAGTGGATAATAAACTCCTACACTAACATGGATATATAGATCTCATACTTGATAGAGGTGCAATAAGGAATCATCATCCAATGGTTTCTGAAGGAAAAGAACTACAAAAACACTAAAGACGGCACTTCTTACAACATATTCTATACTCCAATGAGTTTCTCGGGAATAGAGGCTTCCCATGACAATTCCTTCCACACATATGACATACGATTATGCTATCATTTCATGTCTTCTGGATGGAATTTCCACCCAGTGCACCCTCCAAGCAGTGCTTCATACTGCCCAAAGAACCATTTCCCTACTTCAAAACTGATCTACCCTAGCTCACATGATTATCATTAATGATATTTCATTCCTTAATGAGGACATGATTCATGATATACGCATCTTTAAGGATTATTATTTTCTGAAAATTATTTTTGGAAATTAATCAGGAAAATTATAAGACTGGGCATTGAGATGACGATCGATTCCATGGACCAGTGAGAATGAAACGATTCATTGATTTTTTTTTTCATTTTTCAGTAGAAAGTAAAAATAACTTTTCCTAAAAACATTAATTTCTCTAAAATGCGTTCCCAAATTAGAAATTTTATGGAACATTTGATCATGGAAATGTGGCATTATCCTAGGAAATAATTAACTTTATTCAACACATGTCAATTGTGAAAAGTAATTTTTAGGAAGTAACTGTTAATAAAATAAAAAAAAAATTTATTACTTTAAAATCCTAACAATTCATAAACTGTAACTCAGATAGAAAATTTGATACCACTTTTGAGTTCGTTAGAGTATTTTTTTCATAGGTGAGGCCTAGAATCAGTCGGTGCAGGCCAGCTGTGAATGATAGATTTTAGATGCAAATGTCATTATAATAATTTAACAAAAATTAATTTCAATACAGAGACATTTTATTTTAAAATGTTATATATTACTATGGGATCCATATTTGTAATCATAACCCTATAGAAATTCCTGATGTCTCCATAGAGACCCCAAAGAAATATGTCTCAACGAACAACATGCGGCAAGGGAACATTTGATCTTGGCAGTTCCTGACGATTCATTAATGGAAAACAATCCTTGATGCCAAGTGATGAAAAATCCATGTAGTAGTTGTTGCATTCAATTTCATTTCATCACTATTAGTTTCAATGAAAAACTTTGATCAACCCATGAACAATTTTTTCTGATGTTTGATCATTATTTCTTGAAAATTTTTAATGCATGAATAATTAGTGGGATATGATTTAAGAATTTATAACATAGACTCCCCTGAATCATGATCAATGGACAAGAATTATTGGAAGAGGATTCATGAACATTTCTATTTTCATCACTCCCTAAAATTATCATGTTCCTCACAGTTGAAAACCCACGGTTCCCGGCTTGACGTTCTCTAGCGGTTCCGATAATGATTGGACCAACCAATTCAAGGAGAACAAATAGAAGACACTGTAGTAAAGTTTATTGGGTCATGAGAAACAAAGATCTATGATTTTTCAAAATTTTAGGCATCCAAATAGGTGGTGTGGTGGTCTTTTTTAGGCCTCGTGGTAGTCTGGTGAAGCTACACATTGGTCTAGTGAGGCATCATGATGGCCTAATAAGGCTGCAGAAGCTGGTTGCAAAATAGATGGTGACCTGGGACACTGATAGAGAGTCTGGCAGTGGTAGTGGTGACATGCCATGGTCTAGGCAGGACGTCTTGGAGGAGTCTGTGATGACGGAGTCCATGGGAGGTGACTTAGTTCTCAATCTTGGAAGGACTACAATGATAGCTAGCCACGTTGAATTAGGTTTCCGACCGCGTTGACCAGGGGAGACGTCTGGCCATGTTGTCAGGTGGCCACATGGATCAGAGGGACACAGCCAAGTCAGGCCTCATCTGGTAGAGAAAGTCCAGCCTGCATGATGCGGGCTAGGAGGAGAACCAAACCTAACCATTCTTACTATATTTGACATATCATTCAAAAGGGTAGCATGTTTGATAGGATGTCTACAACATTGGTACCCTTGTAATTTCATGGTACTTTATTGATACTCTATTTGTGTATTTGAGGAAGTTAACATAACACCTAATATCTTGAGGAGTATTATCTCCTTTAACAATCATGCAACTAGCCGAATCCCATGGGTTAATGTGAATATGATATAATGGTGAAAATGTGACAGGGGGTATATATGACCCATTGACACTCTATGCACCATTGACACTCTCTGATCCACTGATTCACTATGAACTATTGATGCTCCATGCGCCATCGACGCCCTATATGCCATCACCGCTATGGGGGCCACCGATGCTATATGCACCATCCACACTCGATACATTGACACTAATTCTTCATGTGACATCCACAATTTGTGTGCCTACAACAATGCTCTATAAATCAACACTAAAACAATGTGCACCATTGATTCTTTGTGCACTGAAATTTAAACTCTGTGCACCAACACTAATTCTTCATGCATAATCAACGCTCCGTGAACTAACATTGACACTCTATATGCTAACACTAATTCTTCATGCCCCTTTGATCCTCTATGCACCAAAAATTAAATTGGTAGTTATGTGTACTACAATGAATAATTCCCATCCTTTTCTATTTTGAATTATACATGTATGAGATGATCATATTGAAGATTCTTTGGGTGTTTCCATCGTGGTTCACTTCGGGTGTTTCCTTCATGGTGTACATCACATGTTTTCCATTTGTTGTAATTCATGTATTTCATAATGGTATTACCTATGTTGTTTTATTTCCCTAACGATTATTGTTTTACTCACCCCTACACAGGCTATGCCAACATATGTCATGTCTTGTGTAAACAATTGATATTTTGATGATGTTCATGGTGGACCGGGGATAGGTGGTACTTATAGAGAGGATTTAAAGATGATGTGTGCATTGAGAGACTATATACAACTATTTCTATACCTACACTTCATGTAGGTTTTTTTGCAGATGAATTGCAGGAGAATGTACTTTTCCATTTGTTTGAGCTTCTATTCTTTCACCATTTATAGGAAAAAAATTATTGTTACTGTATGAGGGAATCATAGATGTATTCAAGCATGTTACCATATTGTTTTCAATTCTTTATTTTTTCTTGGAGACGTTTGTATATACATTTACAAAGGAAAATCATCCCATTTGAGGGATATGCATACTCAGTGCTAGTCTCGAGGCCTGGGACTATTAAAGGCATTCTTGGGGTAGTCACGACATGGGCCTCAGGGTATGTGATTTGAAAAAGTGGTATTAAAAGATGTCTGTTATACCTAAGGAACAAGAGTCAGTTAGATCTATTTGGGGAAATAGTTTCGAGTGTTTTGAGTTCAGATTACAGGCCAAAGGATCCTGTGTGGTACTGAGGTCGACATAACTATATAAAAAACCAATATTCTTCTTTCCCACTCATTACATGAAAAAACTAGTTATTGGGAAAATAATGATACATGCATCATATAGTATTTTGAGTGTATTATCATGATCTTAATCAGTTAGAGTCACCTCACCATGTATACTCTATCGAATATTGTATGTCATGATCACTTTCAGGATGTCTCTACATAGATATCAAGTCAAGATTTTGATTTATGATCATGATGATGATTTGACAAGAGATAAGGCTTTAGTACAGGGACATGTACTGTATTTTTCACCCCCGGGAGGTGTATCATCGATACCACCACATGGAGAGCAGAAAATATGACCATCATTACTGATAGAGGATGCACGTAGGTTGAGTGTGCTGCATGAGTCCCAGAGGTTGTTACCACATAGTATCAAGGGGGAGATAGACCCCATTGTATCTTAGGATTGGATGGAGGTTGTTACACTTGTATTTCTCCTAGCGAGGAAGCTTCTTGACCAAATTGTTGTCCTAGACATGAGTCTTCTATATGGCATAATAGGGAGATGGTGGAGCCCAGTGATATAGACGCATGATGATATAACTCTCTATTGGGAATAAATAGATTGTCTCATTAGGGTGGAGTTCTTTTTGTGGATGTTACCCTTCGTGTGTATACAACATATACTACATCTGCAGTAAGGAATTCAGAAAGTAAAAAAGTACATGGTGGGATGTACGGATCAATCTCACTACTCTAACAGACATGGTGTGTGACCCATACATCAAGTCCCATACCTTCTAACAATGGATACAACTAGATATCAATGAATCCATGATGTCCACTAGCTTCCATACATATGTTGGGGTACTAGAGCGAGCCCTATAAGGGGAGAGATTTCTGGCGGAGCATCGGCCAATATTGGGAGCTACAAAAAGCACCAGGCATCTTAATCATCTGCGGTGGGTTGTAGAAAATGGATGTATGTACCCAAGAAGGTCAGGAATTATAGGGGATGACTTCAGGATATGGGATCCTTGGTATGGGGCTCTATGGGAAGAGGGCATCATCCGAAGGACATGCTATGTTACCCATGCGGTCATTTGGGACACATGGATCATGATTTCTCAAATCATTGTGTGGATAATCATTAGATAGTATAGGGACTTCCAAATAAGAGGAGAAATAAGAAATAGGGTGGTCCACCAGGTGGAGGATGCGGTAGAGGAGTAGTAGAAGAAGCCGAAGGTGTGGACCAGTTTGATGTACTACCACCACCACCAACATATGGTCCACTATGGGTTTAGGGATCTGGTGGACATGTAAGAGGCTATATTCATGCTATGTAGGCTTATGAACATGGTGCTAAATATATAATTATATGTTTTATATATGAGTTTTTCCAACATAGAAGTGGTATTGCTAGGCATAGGTGCAAGTCACTATTTTTTCTCCACGACCCTTTTTCAAGACTCGGAGATTTCTGTGGAATCGTTGACTCAATACCTATGCATAGAGATTCCTAAGGGAGATATTAAATGATCACACACTATTAATAGTATTGTACCCATAATATAGGGTGTGTGATTTTTTGTTATGTTATCTTGGTGGAAACATTGTTGCCTTACAATTTTATTCTTGGTATGGACAGGTTATCCACAGTCCACGCCCATATTGACTGTTTTAGGTGAGACAGAGGAGTTTCCACAGATATGGGACTTGATTTTTGAATTTATGTTGAAAAGGAAAAACATGCAGCACATTAATGACTTGGGTATAATAGGGTTCAACGGATTACACATCTGTTGGCTAGCCTGACCGCCAGCATAGTAGATGAGATGAGTCCATAGTTTCCCATTGTTCTAGAGGAGTATGAGGAATTTATTCCTAATAATGTCCCCAGATTACCTCCCTCCCAAGAGAATGACTTTTTCATTGACCTGTACCTCATGATTGTGCTGATATATTCACCTAAAAATCAGATGGATCCCATGTAGCTTCTTGATTTGAGGTTAAATCTTGAGGACTTGAAATGAAGGGTTTTCGTGAGACCCAATGTTTCACCATGGGTGGCCCTAGATTTGTTTATAAAAAGGAAGAAGAGATATTAAGTTTATGTTTGGACTTTTGGTGCCAGAAATATGTGACAATAAAGAATAAGTATCCACTACTAAGGATTAATGACTTATTTGATCAACTAAAGGTAGTGAGGTGGTTCTCAAAGATAAACCTTAAAACATTCTATCACCAGATTCAGGTACGAGGCTATGATATACCAAAGATAGACATTAGATTCTGGTATAACCACTATGATTACATAATCATTCCATTAAGTATGATAAACACATTGAAATTGTTCATGGGATCTATGAACAAGATATTCTATCCTTACAAAGACCGGTTAGTTGTGGTCTTCATTAATGGCATCCCTATGTAATAAACATTCAAGGAGAAGCACGCAATACACATGAGGATATTCCAAGATAGTCTCTGATAGCACCAACATTATATGATGCTCTTGAACTTTTGGTTCTAGATTCAAGAGTCCCATTTTATAGGAAACTTCATTTCAGATGTTGGAGTGGTAGTAGATCTGGAGAAAACTGAATTGCTGATTTCATAATATCCAACCAAGTGTGTTATCATGGTGTGGTGTTTACTGGGATTGTATGGGTACTATCAGAGGTTTGTACTCAACATTACCAAAGTATAATAAATATTTATGGCCTTGACATGGATGGGGAAACCTTTTTGTTGATAGATTAGATCTAGCTGTGATTTCAAGAGCTAGGGTAGATTTTAATGAGTTCCCTCATCATGAGATTACCTAAGGAGGGAGTTAATTATGTTGTGTTCTATGATGCATTAGGTACTGGGATTGGGTTTTTCATGATACAGGGAAAGTAGTGATTTCTTATGGTTCGAACTAGTTGAAGCAGCAAAAAAAAACTATGATACCATTGATCTTGAGCTAGCAGTGGCAGTCTTCACATTAATGATTTGGAGACACTACCTAATGGGAATGTATTTTATCATCTACTCTAACAACAAGTGTATCATGTATATATTCTATCTGAAGGATCTGAATTTTAGAAAATGAAGTTTTCTGCAGTTCCTCCAGGACAATGACATTGATATTTTCTATACTACTAGGAAGGGGAACATAGTGGATGATTCCTTAAATAAGAGATATTGTTCAGTGCATCTAAATGAGGAATCAAAGTGGTTTTCCTCATTAATTTTGTCCTTGATGGATGGATTCAGGGAGGCATATCTTCATTTTATGGATGATACCCCACCACTATTAAAGTCAGTTGGGGAGGTACATCTAAGTGATGTCATCTATCTGACCCAACGTGCATATATTTCCATATGTAATACCCCTAATGGATATTAAATAGGAGGAGAGAATATTATTATATTCAGTAAATTCATCGTAGCTCCATTGATGTTAAGGTAAGAGGTTCTGAATAAGTACTATACTTTCCATTTTCAGCCTTGAGAACAGTTTATTGGGAAGGATAAATGTATTGATTTTGAGATGAGATCCTCGTTTTTATGTTTGTTTCTTCTTCTAGTGTTGTGACGTGAGCCTCGAATGGTTGATCCTGTAGGGCTATTGTAATAAGAGGTTACCGGGGAGGACTCTAGGAAAGAATCTTGAAGACGTAATGATGGTAATTCCATGTATATCTTGGAACATGATTCTATTTAGGTGATCATTGAACGAATCACCATGTCATCCCACTTCCTATCAATATGGGAGAAGATACCATTAAAGAGTTTGGGACACCTCAACGTGTAGGTGATAGATCGACTAAATTGAATTCCATCAATTGTAGTTTTAGATTGTGATGCTATCTTTCCTTCCTGGTAAAGAAGAACAAGGATCAAGAGGAAAATATTTTTCATGGATGGGTGAATCCTTTAGTGTGTGTTAGATGTCATCATGAGAATCTCCAAGAGAAAACATGGGAGTGGTGGGATCAGGATCATTATCAGTACCTTCATCATTTTTGTAACCCTTGTTTTGTATTATGAGGATGTAAATACCTAAGGTAGTGAGAAGGTGATGACTCTGATTTTCATAATTTATTTTTATAAATTAATTGTGATAATTCCAAGACTAGGTGAAGAGAAGACGTGTGATTCCTAGGTCTAGTAAGCCAGAAACAATTGTTTTCAGTTCATAATTTCTTGTGCACATGAAATTTATAAAACATTTGAATAACTATAAAATGGGTTACCTGATCATAAATCAATGGGAACCATTGAGCATAGGGCAGTGGATTTACCCTCGATGGGACTTAACTTTAGTTCGAATAGGTCAACTATGAAAAGTAGTTTTGGGGACATAATTGTAAATACAACAATTAAATAAAATTATTTTATTTTCAAATCCTAATAAATTATCAAAGGAGAATTGAATGGGAAATATGATACCACCGTTGAGTTTGTTGGGGGTGTATTCCTTCGTTAAGGAATAACATTAGTCCCTATGGAGTGGCTGTGATAGATAGATTTAGGACGTAAATGTATTTAAAAATATTTAATAAAAATTATTTACTACACAACAATGTTTCAATTTAAAATTTATATTTTTGGAAGGGATTCAGGGTTAAGCTCATAACCGTAGATAAATCCATGAGGGCTCTAGAGATATGTTGGATAGATATCTTTGTTGAATAATATCTGACGAGAGAGTGGTAGATAATGATGGTTCCAGACAGATTTACAACAGTGATTGATCCTCAACGTCGAATGATCCAAAATCCAGGTAGGGTTTTTTACTTTTTGTTACATTTCCCTCTCTTAGATTCAATTATGAACATGTACCAAATTATAAATAGGTTTATTAAGGGTTCAATCATTCTTACATGATATATTATGTTGTGGGTTATATTAGCAGGAAACAATTTAATCGCTTCAAACACAAAAATCCTAGAATCTTGATCATTGTACATGAACACAAGGCCAATACTAAAAGATATTTTCTTTGTTAATATATCCCTCTATTATTTACGTTCCTCACCAAAGGAACCTGGATGTTCATTCCTCGACATTTTATAATGGTTCCTAGTACGATCTAACCCATGAATTTGATGAATACCGATAGTAGGCGTCACCATAGGGTATATTGGGTCCATATTTACCTGAATATATGTTAACTCCTAATTCATGGGATCCACAGAGGCTTCTCGGTGGTTTTTTGTAGCTGCACGGTTGTTCAGAAGGACAAAACTACATTCCGATGAGGCTGTGGTGGCTGGTTGTAGCGGTGACTGCAACACGGTCCACTGGTTGTGACTAGTTGTGTTCTAGGTGGGATAGCATGAGAGAGACCACAAAGAAAATCTGGGTTGTGGTCTAAGATTGACCATGGTGGCTGGCTGCGTTGAATGTAGCGGTCATTTTTTTGACTTGGGGAGACAAATAATCATGTAGTCGGGTGACCAAGTGGATCAATGGGACACATCAAGGGGGATGGACCATACTGACCGAGTTTTGTCGGGTTGGACAAACCATGTCAGGTCGAACCCAGAGATGACCATACCCTTTTTACTAAATTAGCCATACAAATCAAATGGGAGGTTTGTTTGAAAATCCATTTGTAGCGTCAGGACCCTTATGGAGATCAGGTCATTTTGAGATACTCTATGTCAATTTTTTTAAAATTTAGAATACATTCTAATGGATTGAGGTGTTAATTATCCTAGAACAAATGCACATCGAGTGGAATCATGTAGCTGGATATGTCTCTTTGATCATGGTGACTTTCCAACATGGAGGCTATATGACGCATTGATTCTCTATACCCCACTGACACTCTGTTCTCCATTGATGCTCCATGTGCCATTTATGATCTGTGTTCCATCGACGTTATGTGAAACATCGATGCATGGGGAACCATCACTGCTTTAGGATTCATTGAAGCTCTGTGTTCCATAGATGCTTCATCCACTAACTCTGAAGATCCATGTACCATAAAAAATCTATGTGCTGACATCGATGCTCCGTGCGAGAATGCTAATGCTCAGTGATCCATCGATGATTTGTGTTCTAACATCGACACATCGTGCGCGAACACAAATTCTTCATGCTCCATTAATAATCTATGCGCCGACATTGAACATGTGGCTTATGTGAACTAAAACATATAATACTTGTCATTGTGCATTATAATTATACCTATATGATATGACTATAATCAAATTACATAGTGTGTTTCATTTTTTGTGTAGAAATTGTGTTTAATTCATGGTGAAATATTTTTGTTTTTATTGTGGTGTACTTCTTTTATTTATTAGTGGTATTACCGTTGTGGTTTTCGGGTCCCTACAAAGTGTTGTTTTAATCACCCCTTCATGGGATATGACCGCACATTTCATGTCTTCTGTAGATGATTAACATTTTGACAGATTCATCAGAGGACTGGGGAAAGGAGGTTCTTAGATAGAGGTCGAATAAATGAGTTGTTCTTCATTGACTTCAAAAAAAATATCTATACTTACCTTTCATGTAGGGTTTTTTTAGATGAATTTTAGCATCTTGAAATTTTCCTTTGGGTTGGGATTGAATTGTGGCCTTATTTACTTCTAGTTTTGTATTGTTACATTATATGGGAATATTATTGTTATGCATGAATATTTGCTTACTGTTTTCAGTTAAACACTTTTTCATGGAGGTTTTTTCATGTCTACAGGTGAATAGGAAAGTGCCTCCAATTTGTGGGACATGACAACTTGGTTATAGTCACCAACCCATGTACTATTGGAGGTGGTATTGGGTCAGTCACAACACGATCCATAGGGGATAGGTTATCACAGTAACTATTATCAAGTGCACGACATTCACCTATGAGAATATAGAATATACAAGTTCTTTCTCAATGTGTATTACAATCATCTATGTGTCGTAGGTAAAAGATAGAGAAAAATGATTGATCTCAGTGAAATGAGTATAATACTCTAACTCTATCATAGAGCCTTAATTAGGATTCAAGAACTCATTAGAATTATCTAATCTCATAGTCTACAGGAAGAAGTGATCCTAGAAAGTTGTCTTGACGTCTACCCAAAACATATTCCTAGGTTGATCTGCCTGAGAAATAACATCCCACCAAAGCTTAGTGGATCCAAAAATCATAATTATAGATAGTTTTAGCCGCCAATTTTGGAGCATCTCAAAATGAACGAAAATGGATTGTATAGATTCAATCCATGAATCTGTAGTATTGGTACCATCATCCCTCATGATGGTGGGAGGATTCTACCACATAAATACTCATATAATCATTTTTATTATCGGGGTTGGCCAGGAAACATTTTGAACTAACTGCATAAACTAGAGAAGAGTATTCAGAACTGAGTTTCGGCACCCAGTGGATGGTTGGGAGGAGGTTCTATAGGAGGCACAATAGGAGGAACTACATGAAGCACTGTAGGAGGAACTACGGGAAGATTTGGACATACTAACTATGGAATGTGCTCATCTCTACTATCTTGATGTGAAAAAAGAGGATTTCGTGGAAGCATTAATATACCATTGGAATACACACACCTCTAATGAGATTATATGTAAGATGATGTGAACATGTCAAGGAGTTGTAAGAAAATGAAGTTTCAAGGACTAATCGGTAAATTCATTTTATATTATAACATTTCCACTTAAAATGACCATTTAATCCTTACTAATGGAAAAATAATTATATTTATAACTATGAAGTATTTTAAATGATCATGACTAAAAAATCACATAAAAAATACGCAATACAAACTGAAAGTGGATATGGCATGGAAATATGCACGTCATTTTAATTTTCTAAGGTGCCTAATATGATTCATGTTAATGAAGTGAGCTCAATTAATCAGGTTACAACAATCTTAATTTAACATCTCAACAATAACAATACTAGTAACAATATAAAATAAGTGGGTCACCCAATTGTGAAATCAAATCAACGATAAATGGTATAATAAATCATTGAGTACCCAACCAAGGAAAATTGGGGTTCCCCTATACATGTGTTAGCCATATCCATGAACATGGTATTTTAGATATCCCTATATTCTAGACTCATTTATTACCTAAATAGTAATAGAAAAGGAAAAGAAACAATATGATACCACATTGTAGTGTCATGTCCTATGTGCATCTGAAAATAGACTCCTGGAATGTTTCCCACAAGATCTCAAGCGCATCTACCCAAATGGCAGAGGATGTCAACTAGTAGTGTGGTCTATTGGTTTGTCCATGGGGAAGACTATGCTATCATTAGATAAATGTATAACAAGAATGAAAAAAATAATATAATCAAGAAAATAGAGAAACCAATATAGATAAGAAATCAAAAAATTGAAAAAGAGTATAAATGAACCAACAAATAAATAAACTATGGAGGATGAAAAATTATAACTGCACCAACAATGATGTCAATGTATGTTTCCGAAGCTTAATAAATAGTGTAAAATAGTAATAGTTATAACCATTGACTTCATTATAATCAATACTCAAAATCATAAACACAAACATTCATATGGTGTCTTGAGCATGACTCAGTCCTCTACCCCAAAATCTCCATCCAAAATTGCAGTGAAAACATGATATGTGTGCAGCTGGCTTCCATGTATCCATACCTATAAATAGAAATTATACTTAGGCAAAAAATGTAGATTGAAAAGGGTGTGGGATATACTCTAAGTAGGCCATAACACAAGGTATCTAAAACACTCTATTTCATATAGTAAGAAAATAGTAGTGTGTCGATATATAATAGAAGCAGGTAACTCAAATAATAAAAATAACTGTAACTTGTCCCAAGTTTTCATGTAAGAATCCATCCCATACCATCATCTTCGGCCTATACCAAACGTCTAAACAAGATACCAGGTAAAGAAGAATATATAGAAAGTCCTACATAACATGACAACTGAAGGAAAAGTGAATACCCCAAAGCTTTTTCTTTGGCATATGGTCTAAACGATATCTGAAAACTAGGAAAATAAATGGAATAATAGAGGTTTATAAATCATAGAAAAAAATATATTCTACAAAAATAAATGTGTCTCAAATATTTTTATTAAAATAGACATGCATCATGGTGGATTATGAACCAGTCCAAAAGGTATCGCTATGGTACGTCCAACCAATTATCCAATGCCACAAAGCCCATCCAAGCCTTCCCATTTCATAATCCTAGGTATCACATGTAGTGTGGTCACCATGAGTTTGTATGAAGTATCAATCATTGGGTAACAAGTATCAACTGAGACTTGGAGTATACGTTTTTCCTACGGGTCTGTCCTCAGTTTCCCCTTAGGGATCATGTATAACACAATAGTATATGATAAGACTATGGAAGCCCATGTCTGGAAAGCCTAAAATATCACTTCCCCATTGTATCATTTTGTATCCTATTGAGAACGGTGAGTGAAACTTTTGGTTCTTAATATGGAACCCGTGTTCTCTCACTAACCTGATTTCCAGAAAACAACAAGAGAGACACATATACATATATCCCATAGCATGCATTCATCACTACATCCATTTAGGAAAACAATAAATTCCAAAATAATATGTTAGGTTAAAAAGAACATGGAATTTATATGCTTAAGAAGAGGAAAAAAATATTTAATATAAAATAAAGGCACAATAAACCTTATAACCAATTTATTTAGGCAAAAAATTCACAAAAAATAATTTTATTAAATTTCAAATTCAACCAAATATATCCAAAAAAACACACATAAGTGATATTTTAAAGAACGAAAGGAAATGGTAAAGATATGATTATTATTTCAGTGCACCTGAATTGGTGGCCAACATCATGGAGAAAACATAAGAGGAGTTATCACTAACTAGGGGTTGAAAATATCAAGAATGATTAATTTAATTAAATTAATAGGCTTAAATTGGGATTCACTAGTATAAATCGATGAGCAAAAAAATAGAGAAAAATGAAAAAAACAATGGGAAATATAATATATGTCCAACCTCATATTTTTATTATCTACCACATCCAACAAGAAACATTTATTTTACCTAAAATAGAAGAAATTATGTGATTTTAGAAAACCCACAATTTCGAGTAAAAACATTCCACAAGAGGATTACGAGATAAACAGTTGATGAAATACAATTATTAATGGTGTTGAGGAAAATCCATACCAAGAGATTCACTACACTTTTGATGTCATTGAAAACAGAGAAGAATTGGAGATGTAGTGATATTCCGAAGAAGAAGGATGGTGGTGTGCACCACTTGGGCATAGGGGGAACAACACACCATGACCGAGGGGGAGAAAAAAGTTGAAAGAAAAATGGAAAATAAAATAAAGAAAAATGAGAGGAAAAATTATAAAATAAATCAAAAAAATAAAAATAATGAGGTAGGGAGAAAAGAAAGTAATTAAAAAATGGGTTAAACCAATTTTAATTAATTATTTATTATAATCCAACCACATTTAATTTATTATTTATTTTTATCTCTTTTTCATTTTTTCACTTAAAATTAATTTTATTACTTTTTACCCCTTTTTATTATTTTTAACTTGAACACTACGCATGGGGATGATGTATAATTTTAAATAAATCATATGCAAATTTTTAAATAATTTAATAGCTTCTCAGGACACGCAACAGGTGTGTGGGCCTGCCCCCTGGGTCTGTTTAAGGATTTAGACTAAAAACTACTAAATATTCATACCTTGATTATTCTTGGGATGTTACAAGTATGAATAATTTTTAATGAATTATGAATTTTATATCATATAATAATATATTATTTTTTTAATGTGTCCTTCATGTCAATTTTGATACTACTCATTATTTTTCAATTATATAAAATCATATTAAAATGATAAAATCAAACCAAAAAATTTAATATCTCACTAATATAGAAATTATATCAATAAAATTCTTGGATTTCAATAATGATGTTATATTATATTTATTCTGATTTATTAATATAATTTATTTCTATTTCAATTGATTAAAAAATTATTTCATCAACATTATGTAATCAATCAATTAAATTATATATTATCTAAAAATTAAAAATAAATTGGTTTTAATGAATATTAATTTATTATCTTTCAAATAACCATTTATATTTGAACATATGTTCTGTTAAACAATATATTAAAAATAATTAATATATTAATTTCTTTGTTATGGAATCTTTGACTTATTTATAAAGAAAATATAATAAATTACATATTCCGATCCATGTGGTCTAAAATGGTTATAATTTAAGCATACTGTTGGTTTTGGTAGAAAAAAATCATCCAATTGTATTTAGGCATGTGTTATGGAAATTTTATATTATCATAATACTATTCTTACCTTTAATTACCTGATTTACACTTAACATTAATAAGTAAAAATACTAAAGTCATTATTTCCCCAATATTATGTTTGAAATATTAGAATAAACATTTCATATTTATTACAACCATGTATACTATTTTTTCAAAATTCAATTCTCTAAAGTGGAAAAATCATGTTTAACACTAATCATGAAAATGTGGCGAGAAGACGGGTAAAAGAGACAATAAAAAGTGGAATATGTGTTTATATCGAATATTAATATATAAAATAATTTCAATGACCTATATTGGACTAATAAATGTATAATTGTTCTATTTTTACCTTAAAATAAATTTAAAAATTTTTATTATTTAAATAAAATGTAATCTTTATCTTCATTGTAGTATTTTCCCTATTGATCAAAAAATGAAACATATCATAAAAATAAACAAAATTCATCCAAAGTTAACTTTGATACAAATAATTTAAAAACGATGTATATTTTATAAAATTAAATTTCTATGTGTGTGTAAAATTATTTTTATTATTCTCGATGAAAGGACATAAAAATATTTTTCTTTTAGAAAATATTTTTTGTAAACATATACAGACATTTGTAAAAATTAATATATTTATCACTATCAATATTTTTTATTTTGATAAAAAAAATTGTAAATAATATTTGAAAATTATTTATTACTATAAATAATACTTATTTTATTGTTCAATCTATGACTCCATTTTTTAAATAACTATAATAAAAAAAATTTGGTTCGCATAGACTCATTATTATGTTTATCGCAAGCCAAGTTAGTATTGCATGTATTATATGCATAACATGGTGCATCATATAATATAATCCAATCATAGTGGTCTTGTATAAAAAATAAAAAACTATATTAAATGTCACATGAATTAAGAAAATATGAATAATATTAAATTATGTTTTAAAAATAATTCACAAAAACAATGGATGTTACATGATATATGGTTCATGTAAATTATTTGTCCCATTTTCGAAACTATAAGTGGCCCTTTCGCATAAATAAAGGTGGAGGCCCATTATCTTCCCTCATAACATCATGTAAGCTTGACAATTCCACTATATCTATTTGAATCTTGATATGAATTAAATTCTTTGGAGTTTAGTCATCATATTTCACACAACCATTCTTGATAATAGTAACATTTAACCAATAAGACACCCATGAAACTTACTTCAACAATGTAAATAATTCAAATACGATAACTATTACTTCAATAAATTGACTATAACTAAATGATACATTTCTTATTTTCAAGAAAAATAAAATTTTATTTTTATTTACTCATGAAATAACTAATTAGAAACCAGATAATGCCACAATGTGTAGGTAATAGATTTCTAAAAACCCATAGATCTCTATTAATGAACATTTATATCTAAAAACTAATCACTTTTGGATTTGATGACGGTGGGGTAATGATTCTACCTTATAAGAAATATTAATTCATTCCATTCCTTTCAACTATATGATTAGATCATTGTACAAAATAGTGATCTCGACAATATTAAGGAGTGATTCAGAAATTCAAAATATCTTTATCAGGGGACAGTCTCTAAAGCTACTTCTGATGTGTATGATTATAATACGATGGTCAAGTATGTACTAAGAAATAATTATAAAATTTGGATGGTGAAATCCCCATTAGTTAGTGATTTAAAAAACATAATCTATAATATTCCATGAGATCAATACATATAAGTTTTAATGTTCATTAGATTGATTGTACATGTTCTCAACAATAAATTTCACCAAGGAGTTCACCTTTGAGTATTCGGTGTCTAATGGTTTTGATGGATTTGGGGAGGGGTTTTACAATAATTGGATTTTTAATTTAGTTCTGTCTTATTGGATCCACAAGTATCATGAATATTATTTGATGAAAGAGATGTTGAGGTAATGGTCATCAAAGATGAACACCTTCCACCTCCTTCATTTCAAAATGGGAATAATAGCTATGGATTTATACATATTAACAGATATTAGAATAAAAATATTTTTTTATCATGATATCCAAAAATATATAATTTATTTGGGGGTGTGAAGTATACATTTGTGATATATTTGGAGCTTTAATATGGTACAATATGAACAATAGCCAATACAAAAATTGTAAAACTAAACACCTACTTTATGAAATGGCTAATTCCCTTCCTGAAAACCCCATTGGATTAGATATTAAGTATTATGAAACTATTATTATTGATCATATGGTGTGATAAGCTAAGTTTATACCATCACCCTCTAGAGAAACTTCAGTACATGCACTAGGGATATTTATTTAGTATCATGATAGTCATGGTCATATTCATTGTATTTATAAAAATGATAGTGGGAAGATCATATTTTCTATTAAAATATATTCACAATGGATAATAGATGTGTATCTTCTTCATTTTTTCAATATCTTATTTTGGGACCTTTTGAAACCAAGACATTTTACTATTGGCCCGACAATACAATCTAAAAGGGGTCATTTTTATGGGAGATATTCACAATATTTTATGTTTCCTTTTCTGATTTATATATGTGTAGATCATTGTACACGGTTGAGAATGTGTTATTGAACATAATTTCTGAATAAGTACCTATAATCATGATATAACTCTTCAATATCAATTTATTCTATATGAGATAATTTATTGAGGTCTAGGTGGTTGCTACAATAGGCTCTTAAGAAAAATCGAACATCCTACCATTCCATATTATAGATATGAATATTTTTTATGACAATTAAGAAATAATAAGGAATAGTCTATACATTCAATCATTTATTTATAGAGTTTATTTCCTACACATAAACTATGGAACTTATTGTTAATCACATAATATATGGATATTATCGCACATACATCACTATCTCAAATTCTTTATGTCATGGGTGGTTAACAAGTGATTTATATATAGACACCATGTTATCATAAGTTAATCTAATGAATTTTAATCCATGAATTATTTTTGTTGATATTATTATAAGTAATAATTTTTGTTCCAATCACCATTGGATAAGATTACAAGATAAACTTTGTAGTGTAATTATTTGGGTTTTTGATGTATCGATGGAAGCTCTAGGAATATCAATTAAAAAATATTGAAGGGTAGCATCAAACATTGTGGGATATGATTAGTGGAACACGTTATGTGAGGAAGGACCATATAGGTACATCCATGACTATAGAGGGATAATATGGATTTCTATCACATCATATAGGAGTGAATTTAATTGAATGCATTCCTAATGGAGAATACCTCATAATAAATCAATTATATGATAAATCGTATTTACGAAGGTTTTGGGAACATTGGTTAGGAATATATTTTGACAAGAACTTCTTCTATGTGACTGAAAATAAACGTTATATGATCGTAACATATTTTTATATAGATTTTCATTAGAAATGTTATAACCTCGTGATTAAATATCTCTTGAAAATGATCACAAGGTTTTAGGTGGGACTATCCAAATTATGGATTTCCATTCTCAAATTCATAGTCATCTAGATAGTGGGAATCCACTAAATATCCAAGATGGATCCCCTAGTACATTAACATGTACAATATGACCCTAAATTGATTTATTTACTTCCACACATGGTATAATACCTGGTAGTGAACCAACATATACTATTGTAGACACTCATGTATTTCCATTCAATGTATTACAAAGGAAGACTGATGATGAAAACACCTAGGGAAGTGTTCTAGAATTTGGTAGAAAATATCAAAATTGGGAGAAAACACTAGATGATAGATCAACAGAGTAGACACTATGTGAGTTATGTCTCATAGTTATATGATTAGTTTCATTGATACTATTTTAGTAACACTAATATGAATACTCTGATATTTGTAGGACTCATCAATGGATGATGTGTAACCCTTTTGATGTGAGAACTTTTGGGGACTTTTTATCTCTTAATGAGAGACCCATAGAAGTGGAAATGGATAAATAGGGGACCCAATCATCAAATTCTCGAACCCTATAGAAAATTTATGGGGTCACAACTATTGAATGATTATGGAGATTTCTTTTACTAATAGGGTATGACATGAAGTGTACATTAATGAATGTATTCAATTTTATTAATAATGGTAATATTTTATTTTTTCCCTTCTCCTTTCCCAAATAATTTCGAATTATATGTGTAGAAATATATGCTGACTAGCTCACTTTTCGCTACACTTTGTTATTATTATCAAACCCAAGAGCGTTATTATATCATTTATAGTTCTCACTATCATGGAGGGGTATCCAATAGTGTAATTTAACTATAAATTCTCAATACCCATGTTATAGGTTGTAAAAATTAATGATGCGTAATAAATATTTATATAGATAATGCCTTTTTAAGAATAAAAACGTTTAATTATTTTTAAAAAATCATTTCTTCCATCCCATAAAAAATGATTTCTTTAAAATTAATATTCATTGGATGAACATTAAAACCATTTTGGAAGTGAATGATAATGTAATCCCCTTGAAGGAGCATCAATTTCGCTCACCAAAGGGCCCCAAATCCCCTAACTCTACTTTGGTTTGTCCCAGACCTAGAAGAAATGTATAACTGTAGTTTTATATTTCTAAGGAGAACAATATGTGATGGTGGAGTAAATAGAGGAGAATCTAAAATTTCATCACATGCACATCACTAGGTGAGAAGGCGGGATAGATTATATCCCTTCATGAAATGTTTGTGAACCTATTGACTCATGGGGTTGAATTTTGGGCAATTCATGAATTGAATCAGATCATTATAGAAAGGGCGTGGATCACCATGAGTATAGATATTTCGACATGGAAAAACATAAATCCATCTATAATGGTGAAAAATATCTATCTGTGATTGGAGAGGAGGTTACACAGATTGATGATAGATTACATAATCATTAGATCATTGTTATTTCCAAATAAGTGATTATCACAAAGATAGACAAAGAACTGGTGGTTGCTAAGGTAATAATGTCTTGGGTGAATTTTCGTTTATTTTTTTATGAATATGATCATGTTAGGATAGGGGTTTGGATGTACTATTTTCATCCATAATCCAAGGATATTTTTGAGGTTATGAACATGTTGTGAGATGACATCAAATAGTCTCAGCAGAGGCTGAACAAGCCTGAATAATCCATCACCCAAACAGAACAGCAAGGGGAATTATTATGTAACAATGCATATCCTCCGATATGTTAGTGACCCTATATTTTTAATATATAAAAATCATAAAATTTTGACATACCATATATTATATTTATCATAATTTTAACATTAGTGAAAAATTTAGTGAAAATCCCTATTCCCATATGGTTCATTCATTTTGTGAAAAATAATAGATAAATTGATGTTCATTTTTTATTATGAGTGTAATAGACTAGGAGAATGTATTATATGTATGGAATGATTCATTAATCAATATTTTTGACTTATGGTGATGTGGTAACCATGTTAGTGTGATTCCATGTGTTTGAATATCATAACTATATAAATGATGAATGAGGGCATAACTCCAAGGGTTTTATAATTACACATGAGTATGGGGAATGTGGATAAGGTAAATTCTAACTCCCAAATCCTGAACTGACCTATGTGGGAGGAATATAAGTTGATGATTAATACTAGTTATATTTGAAACATGGCTTATGTTGGCCTCTTTATGAGGTGGTTTCCTCATGGGAATACTCCCTAGATGGGATCCAAGACATTGTAGACTTGTGTCTTTACTGTATGAAATTGCATTTAAAAATAATGAAATTTCCATCAGGGTGTGTACCCAATGTGCGTGGTAGGGCTCTTTTGACATTGTGTAATCACAGAAGTGGGGTCTATTTAGACATGAGACTTTGAGTTCGATCTATGTCATAAAGACCAAAATATATTTATATATTAATAAGGTTCTTAAGAATATTTTGATTACAAATAGTGGTATGACGTCATTAATTTAGAATATTGATAGGTCATATGAAACATTTGTACGACATGTAGGATAGTAGTGAAAATACAAGTGCCCATCAAGCAGGAGTCCTGAGATTGGCATCAAATCCCACTCTTGGGATACTATTAATGATATATGAGGGTACATAACTTATGGTCCCATACTTATCAGAAAAACATGGGTAACTTCTTAAGGTCACATATATTAGGGCATAAGGGTGGGACTTTTTTTGGTTTTCCAATAACAAAAAAATAATTAATGATTGTAATGGCCATTAAATTTTGAATGGGCTGTTAAAATTTTAATTTCATGTAGGTGGGGCTACGGTTCACAATATATGGTCAACGTACTCATATCATTGGATGGTTAGTTTTAAATTTTTAAATCATAGACTGTGGAAGGTGATTCTATTTTTTTCAGGGAAAATGAACTCGATGGGAATGAAAGGACTATATAGGGTTTAATTTTTACATAAATAGTATCGCTAATATGAGGTAATATATTAATGGTACATTATATTAAGACCGTTTATTTTTATTAATTTTATATAAATCATTATGATATGAGTTAATGATTAATATTATTGGTAAGTTATACTAAATGAAAATATAAGAGATATGAATACTTTTGGATTTTTGCTTTGTAAGGAAGTTCAGGTCGAACTATGCATTTCATTAAATGTTATTCGTAACACATTTAGTTCTCCGGTTTTTGTGGTATATGAAAAAGTCCAAAATAATAATATGATAGGAATGAAACACCATAAATGTGGTTTCCTCTCAAGTGATAACCAATTTATTTGTATTTTTTAAGACATGTGATAGTGACATTCCATTCTGTTTAAAATTATATAACGAAAAAGAAGGGAACAATTTATATTTTTATAATAATGATGAGAATGGGGACACATAAATTTTGTCAGGTGAATGAGAACCCAAAATTCCAAATAATTAATATGAATTGTTCATATTAGATGAATGTATCAATGATGAATTAAATATTACTTACTAGATTTCCAAACAATAAGAATGTTTTTGGGTCAATATGATTCAATATCTATTGGAATGATTATTAACATATTTTGATTTATTATTATTGATTCTATAAATATATTTGAACATCATAACATACTGTACTATATGAGAATTTCACTATTGGGTTGTTAAGAATCTATTTGATTATAAGATATTAAATGAGGAAAATCGTATCCTAGTGATTTTGAACTACAAAAGTGACATATGGATGTCGAATGATCATTTAACACATTATATAAATGAATCAAAAAATAATAATATCAAATATTTAGAAAAATAAAATTTATAATAACCACTAACTATGTTTTCAAAACACATGACTAGTTAATTTATTTCTATGAAATTCATTTGGGAATATTCCACACACTAGAAAAATACATTTTTGGAATTGTAACATCGACATAGAGGAACCCATTTAGAAAAATAATGTTTTGTTGGAAATTAAATCTATAAGGGAAGAAAGTGTTGAATAAAGAAATATAAATAAAAGTTGATATATGTACTTTAAGGATATATCATCAATAATTCGGTACAATGATGGGGTACACCATGAATAATTTATTGATTAATTCACTTATGATAGGATGTAAAGGTGGAAAAAAATTTTGGGAAGGGAAATATTAGTCCCTAGTATAATATAGTTTATGGTCATTTATCTCAGACAAAATGTTTCCTACTATTTCATGTCATAGAACATTGACCACAAAAGGTTTTTTCAAATTTTTAGGGTCATGGACCATGGAATAGAGTGAATATTGTCCATTTGAAACATAGTGAACAAAAATACCCAATATCAAATAATGGGATTTTGCTAATGTTGATGCTGAATTTAGGATAGGGCCAGAATTGGGATGATAAAGAGCTATAAATGTATTTGGAAGGGAAGGAGAAGATTTTGTGACCCAGGAGGTAAGTGAACGCAATATTCAAGGGATGGATGCAAAATTCCCTCTGGCGTGAAAACTCTTGCATGTCCAATACGACGTCAAAGGCATGCTTCCATGACAACCCACTAGAAACCGCCCAAGGCACTGGCATGCAAGACTATGGAGTTGCGCGCAATAGTTATCACGGTGCAAAAAATATTGCGCACCCAATGTGATATCAAAGGGGCCCCTACGCGTCGGAATGCTCGAAAATCAGTTAGAGACCAAGCAGAAAGGTTATGGTGGGGTGAAAACCCTTTCTAACCCAATGCGACATCAAAGGTAGTTTCCATGGTGACCCACCAAAACTACTAATGGTGCTGGTGTACAAATGACTGAGGGGTGTGCAAACATTACTACTATGTGCAAACCCTTCTATGCCCAATTTGACGTCAAATGGTCATTTTCATGTAGTTCCCATTGGGTGAATCCTTTGAGGAATTTTTCTATTAAATGAAGCATAACCCCCACCCTTAGAGGATGGTGAAAGAAGACGAAGCGATGCCCTGCTGTGTTAAAGACACATCATCCGCGACCATGTGAAAAACACGTTTGACTCAAGGTATTGGGTCTTGTGTGACATGTCCCCCAAGATTCCTCCTTCAGGTGGGACGTCTTTTTCATGATACTTATCCATTTCTTTTTACCCCAACTCATTTGGTGAAAAAGATCCCTATTGTATGCATGTTTCCCCCATGCATCAGACCTATTTTGTGTCCAACCATTCCATCTTGTGTTCATCCTCTCATCATGTGTGCAACCCTCATTGTGTTCTCCATGTTCTGTCCTAACCGTAAGGGACCATGTTTGAGCCCTTATTTTTTGCAACACACCTGTGTCGTGCTCCCTTATTCCATGAGACCCTTCTGGTTTCCACAATGTGATATCAAGGTCCATTGGGCAGTGATTCCCGTTGTGTTGCATCACCTCATTCATCTTCACATATTCATGATAGCAACTATTACTTATTTTCATAGCCATTCTAACATGGGACTCTAAATTTATCACTCCATAACACCCCATTCACATGGAATTACTTATGCCTTCCCTTCCCCAAAGGGGGATGGGTATTAGTAATGTACACCCTAGGGGGTTCTGAGTGAACTCGCATCGTCCAAGCTACAGGATGTTAAACTGCCAAGGGACATCGTCTTCATCAAATGATGTTAAAATTTAGCCTTTCCATGTGCATTGCACGTGGGGAGACCCACCTCAGATATTACCCATGCCCGCTCATCTCTACAGGAGTGAAATCACTCTCACATGGAATGAGATCCTCTTTGCATTAGTAGTGTCTCTCAGCAGGGATAGGAAAACCACCTTGGTGTAAGCCCTCAGCCTTCCTTTCATGAGGCAGTATCCCAGGTCCTCCAATCATCATTATGTCCAACGAACATAGGAGGGGATGGGCACCAAAATCCACCTGTATTCTGTTCCAAATTCCTATCTTGTTGGGTATTTTCCGCACTCAAGTGTCCATCATCGAATAAGTCCCAATATCCATCTCCATAGGCTACTCACCATGTGTAAGCCCCTGTTTCCCTTTTGGGCCGCTAACCACATGTATTCCCCATTCCACTTCCCATAGATGCACCATTCACAATGTGGTCGATAGGTCTTTGACGAATCTTGTTTCTCACATCGAGCATGATTCTTGTGGGATTAGAGTAAGCATCAACCATGATATCCTCTATGGGCTACTATAGAGAATAATCCCTATCACCATTCCAAACTATGTGGACATTGATCCATTCAATGGGAAGGTATGTAGGAAGCCTCCCTATGGTTTAAATACAACAACCATTGGTCCCAACCGCCTTCATTTCAGTTCAACAACACCTCATTTGAGCTATGTGGACTTTGATCTTTACCAAGGTAAGGTACGTTGGAAACCTCCTTGAGGTTAAATCCCAACTCCCATAGGTCCAGACTACTTCATGTCATTCCACCCCCATCCTGAATGATGTTAAAATACATGCATATTTTTGTCCTAAATGACTCTGAAATATCCCTCTAGCAGTGGTTGGTCATTTTCAACCCTAATCAATGGTAATCTGTGGTCAACATTAGTCAGCGGTAAGGTGTTTTCAACACTATTCAAAGGTAATCCATTGTGATCCCCAATAAATGGTTAGTTTTTTTGTTCCCTTTGTTGGGACCCATATATCTGGATAACCATCGAGCATCAAAAAAACCTCATGCTTCTAAATACGCATAAGCACAAGAAGTTCATCGAGTTGTTTTCCCTCATGCAAACCCTAATTCTGTTCCACAACCTAAACTATGTGGACTTAGATCCTTGCCAAGGAATGGTATGTAGGACTCCTCCCTGAGGTTCAATCCCATCAACAATGTATCATCCCAATTCTTACATGAGCTTATGTGTTTCAGGATGATCATTCCCCAACCCGTAGGATTCACTTCCTCCGACTCCCCTCCGTACGAGTTGCCTCTTTAGGTGTCACATCGCCATGTCGAACTACTTGGACATTCCCTACCACATAAATATGTAGGAAGTGTCTTCAATGCACAAGCCCAACATCACCGACATCCTCACATCGGTTCAATCTCATTCTTCATCCACTCTCAACCCTCTATCACCCATCATAATTTTTACTCAGGCCATCACATCCCGGTGAGATCAATCCAATTTACCTGTTCACAGCTCTTAACAATAATCAAGAAACTGACAACACATCATTCCAGGAATCAGTGTTCCCATCCATGCTCTCTCTTAAAGTTTCACCCTTCTGATCCACTGTCTCTAGTGTTCTGATTATTCTGATCCAACTCGTCTAGACGATAAACTAACAACATACCCTGTGTTAAATGTGGGAAGCCATGGAAAACCACAGATACATTCTTATGGAATATAATTCCTGACATTCAACATGGGATGCCTCAGTCTTCCATGCCATTGTGAAGCCCGATCATAAGGGAAAAACCCCAGACATACCAGTATTAATGTTTCCATACATACAAGTGATGTTTAACCTGACAAATCTCTTAAATAAAGGATGCTTCCCGGGCCGGAACCCTAATAATGTCCCAACAAAATAAGCCTAATTAACTGGCGTCCATGAAGACATGGAACTGGGAAGAGTTTCACAAACAATGTCTTAAGTCTATAAGGGAGACCCATACTATGTAACAAGTTCTGAGGAGGAATCCATGATGTAGGAACTAACATCTCATCATCCTGTTTTGATCATGGAGAAAAAACCCCTAAACAAGGGACGAATGTCTACCACCTTTGGAAAGAGGTAATACAGGGAATCAAACAACACATCCTTAACACTCGGATGACAGTGCCCCGACGAACACATCAAAAATAGAAATTGTCAACCCGATGTGAAGTTATTCTCCTCAATGTGGAGATTAGTAGTGTTTGAGACCTCAGTGGACTAGCATGTCACCATATCCTTGTATCCGACAATAGGTACTACAATGAAAATAGTGGTCCTGGCATGATACTCACCACAATTTGGGGCATTTTAACGTTTGACATATTAGTCTACGACATTGTCAATGTGGATTATTATTAATGTTAATGGATAACAGAATGGTGATGGGGTACTGAGCGTCGATTTCCTCATTTCAAAACTGATGGTTTAATATCCCTAACTTCGTGGACCTAAGCTACCACAACAAGTAACTGATCACCACCAATCCACCGATGTAGGGGAAGGGGAAATGTCAACGAGGAATTCTCGCATAGATCCACTGCTTCTGCGACAGTCCCTTCACCAACAACTATTGGGTGCCCCTGCCACATCTCCCCATTTGAATTCATTCAGCGAAGGTTGATAAATGACCTTGTCCACCGATATGAGGAAGAGTTGATTAACCTGACATGGGATATGTCTTACCATGACTTAGAGGCATCTTCACCTCATCGCCCCTTCCGCCCTGTGGGCCGTGTAGGGAGCCACTACTCCCCACTCTGACGCACAACCATTTTATGAACCTATTCCTGAAATTATTCGATAACTCCCTCCCCTACGCCGATGAGGTGGGGGATTTCTGAGCTAGCCCGAAAGGGATCATATTCCAGGGCCCCCAATGTAAGGATGCCACTATGCCATGCCAGCACCTCTACCCTGCCCCATGAGTCGAGGAATAGGTAAGCTACACGCATGCCCCACCAACCCTAGTCTGTATGACCCGATGCCAATGTCAGGTGTAGGCCGAGGAGGATGCCCACCAATGGGTGTCATCGTCAGCAACTTCTATGGCTCATTCCAGTGCTGAAGTATAAAATCATCCTCATTTGTATGCTGAGTAGGGGACCTCCAACACCCAGCCCAGATCGAGGCCCTAATCGCCACACGATCAGGTTGGGTCAACTCTCTTAGTATCCGGCACATGGAGCACCCACCGCAGAGTGACACGTGCAACGTCACCTAGCACAAAGGTCCTCCCCATACCACCAACATTGAGAACACGGGTCATCCCCACTTCTGAGCTCAGCGTGGAGGCCACCATGTGCCACCTTTAATCTGAATCAGTGTCCTTCCTTCAGCAGTGGCACTCGGTATAGAAGCCTCTTCATCATTCATGGCATCAGGTATGAGGTCATTCCTCTTACCACAATCCGCTGATGTAGAGATGTTACGCATCCAGTCAATCTCCATTGTGGGGTCTCCCCCATTTATTTACCGCTGGAAGCGAAGGTCCTCCTCACTTCAGCAATCAGAGGATTGAAGGTCAGCCTTGCTTCATTGTCTCCCAGAACAAAGGTCATTCCCGTGAGTGGCTTGACCAGTACAAGGACCCTCCTGACGCTGACGCTGCTAGGGGAAACAATCCTGGTGGTCATATCCCGACTCCTACAAGCCCCAGAGCAGGTCCTTCCAACTCTAGAACTTTCGGTGGAGATTCCCTCCACACATCAGTCAGTAGACATAGAGGTCCTCCCCAATTGTACCTTTGATATCTGTCCAGGTACTCCTCGAACCCCAGCTCGCCCATGCAGAAGACCTCTCTACCTCAGCACCTGTATGGACAAATGTCTTCCTCACGCTGAAAATATACCATACCCCAAAGAGCCATCCTAGGGTAGGAGGGTAGGTCTTCGCCACCCCAAAAAGATTAACGAGAAGATTCAGACCGAGATAAAAACTCGTATGCTTCTCATATTCTAAGGAGGAATATTATTTAGCAATGGAACCCTCACCTGGATCATCCATGTCATGGGTCGGGGTAGGATCAAGGCACATCAGCCTCATTATTCCAGAATGTGAGGTCCACCAGATCCCTTCGACCCCAACAGATACAACCACGAGGATGATGTTTTGGGGTGTCCCCATGGTACAACAAAGGAGTCGCAGCCATCATCACTAGGAGAATTATCTACCAAGACCAGAGATCACAGAGAGTTATTCTAGGGATCTATGGAGAACAATCAACAACATGGTACATAGCTTGCATCCACAATACCTTCACTAAAAACTGCGGTCTCCAGCCCGTCATATTGCGATGTGGTGACCATGTCACTGAACTCACTGGAAAATAGACCAATATTTCACGGCCTTTCTTCCCGCTCGTCATATTCTTCAATGCCTAACCTACCGTCTCAGCAGTCTTCTTCTGCACCGCTACTGGTTCCCCCGCCTCCTCCATTAGATTAGTGAAGAAATCAAGGGACAAACAATGAATCCGAACCAAGAAGGTTGTGGGACATTGTTGCATAATACCATTTACTAGAGATGTTTTTTCCAGTTGAAACATCAAATTTCTGGGCACCAAAAGCACTCATCTAGGAGGATGTTGAATTATATTGCCAGACCCTCTAGGAGGATCTTTCCTGTCTTCTTTATTATCAAGTGGACTACCAAAATAGTCATGGCCACATCGAATACATTGGTCAAAAATTCCATTTGGTTTATTTGGATGCACTCCTCGTGGCCCAGTGCCTTGAGTTACCCAACCACTATAGGACCCTCCAAAAATGATGCGTCCATACCATTAAGGTGATACCCAGGATAATGATGGAGGACTCTCTCCATTGGAAAATCTTTGTTTGGGGGTACTACGTGGCCCTCCATTTAAGTTCTATCCGACGCCAGCCTAATTTTCCAGGCGACGTAGAGCATATCCTACCAGGTAGGGTCATGGTTGACATGGATATCCTATCAGAGGGAGAGAATGAGTTAGATCTTATGGGATTGGACCTACCTCCCTAGGGATACTCACACATATAATATCTACTAGGAAGGATTACTCCACCGCAGAGGAATTTATTGGGTCTTCCTATACCTACCGATTCATTAACCCTCGACCAGAATTTAAATGACGGAAAAGAGAAAATTGGAGCCATAAAACACTCAAACATGCCCTGTTTAGTTCGGTTGGTAAAAGAAGATTCCACAAAATTTATGTTGTGTCAAAAACATGAAGACTACAAGAGGTTGGTTGATGAACTCCTTGATGAACATGCTATAGAGCAATAATTGGACTAAGGTAATCCTTGACTGGGGCAGTAGGGGAAGACAAAACATCCCCTCAGTGAATTTCCCCTAGATGACCCTAATCGTTCTGCCCCATAGACAGGGTCAAAGTCAGAGCCTACGGGAGGAGGAATCGTTACGTATCTCAAAATCCTCCTAAATTGTGTGACAATCCATGGGACCCAGCTTAGGTTCACCTAGATGCTCCACAGATTGTTCCACCAGCCGCTAGACAAGCCATCGAGCCAGCTTATTGGGTTGAAGAACCCTTCAACGCACTAGTGTCCAGGGAACCCCATCAAGGTTGGAACCCCCATGCAGATGATCCATTAGCATAACTCATTTCCTACCTCGATGCATTGGAGAATTGAATGGTGGAAATACCGCCAAATGGAAATCCATATCTGACGTGGGTGGATGATATTCCAGCACCCCTGGGTTTCAGAAATTCCACTTTTTCACCCTTCAACAGGACATGTACCCCTCTACAGCATCTGGACCACATTATCTCCCGGTGTGGACCCATGTTGGGAACTCCATCACAGTACAAGGCCACCAAACTCTAGTGTTTTGTGAAGAAATTGGAAGGGGTTTCCTTTCTCTGGTACAACCAGCTACCCATCTGATCAGTATCCTACGGGGAAGTACTTCATACATAATTTATTTACTATTTCAGTTCCACCACTCAGAATATGAGCATTTTAGAGATCATCAAGTTCATACAGAGGACCGATGAGCGCGTTGATGAATCTATCACCTGGTGGAAATGGATCACATACTACCTTGACATGCCACTACCTCATGAGAAACTGTTGCATATGTGCACTTGGAATGTCAAGATAGAACTAGTACCCTCCCTTATTACTCAAAATTACCCTAGGGGATTTCGATACATCTATTATAAGGCCCATAACCTATAAAAAAAGCATTGCAACAGGCCATCCAGACATGTCCCTTGCCTCCAGAAATCCCCAGGATAAGAAAATTCAGGGTCGAGAATGATGTAGTGGCCAAAATAGAGGCCCACATAAAACAAGAATTATTATTGGTGGAGCTACCTCTGCAGCCTTGCAGAGGCCTGCCACCATAGGCACATCCTCCGGCCAAATATCGCCCGCCTCAGAATCTGTTGGTTCCCCCGCGTAATGCACCACCACCACCCACGAGAGACAACCATGATCCAGCTCCTCAACAGGATCCTACAATCCCTCAGTAGGGTCAGGATCCTAGGGCTCTCTTCCCAGATAAGAGGAACCAGACCTACTGGTTCAACAAGGCTCAGGTCCCTAGTTATTTCTGCAGTACCTTGGAACAAGGAATTGATCATTTTCTTGAATGCTGTAGAAGAGAAGAGGTGAATCACACTGATTTCCACAATTATTGACACTATCACAAAATTATGAGGCACACCCTCAAACAACACTATGTGTTTAAAGAATGTCTTCAGGACTAAGTCGACAAGAACATAGTCAGGATTGGCCCGGCTCTGGCACATGTAGAATTTGTTTTCATGAATCCAGATAGAAACAGTGATAGTGAGTGCGAGTGGAATCAGGTTACTAACCATGTATCCTAGAAGTAAGATGATAGGATGGATCATAAAATAGTAACTCGTTCCAATGGTATTATTCATGCATGCTTGAATCATCCAGATCCTTTTAAAGCCACAACTACTACTTTGACAACATTGTCTCATCAATCCCTTTCTCAAAAGAGCATTCACTGACAGCGTAAGGTAAAATAAAGTCCCCCCCCCAATGCTATCGTCATCCCGTACTCTCTATGACTCCATGCCCCCCATAGATGGTGATTCCCCGCAGAATCCATCCCATAGTGGATGATTCTTCATGTGATAGTCAAGGGTATCCCTTAGTTAGCACCATAGAGCTGGTAAACCCCTACATGATTTCTGACGGCGAGGGGAACCATGCAGATCCTCCAAATGTTCCCAATAGTTGCTAGCGTCGATGGAGGTGCAAAAATATGGGGCATCGATGTAACTTGGTTAGTATTTCCAGCTAGGATGTCCATGCTACCAAAACTAAGAAGCAGAACCAATGTAGAGCTCAACACATGCAACCCTTTCATCAGGTGTCATCAGATCCTCTGTCGCCCTCTTTTTTTATTGATCATCCAGTGCCACCTCGACCATGAAATTAATAGCCACACTCTAATATAGACCTATCTCAGTCATTTTTCCCTCATCTGGTGGTCACTTCAGAGGCTTAGACTAGTGAGTACAGGGATATTCGAAGCACCAGTCAGCCGCCGGTTTAGTCGGCAGGGCCCGCCATACCTCCTTTCATAGTGCATAATCTTGTAATCATAAGCTCACGCCTAGAAAATACGTATGATGTCCCCAAACATCTTAACATTATTTTTGCAAGGCTCTCTATCTGTGGATCACTTATTTTATCAGCAGATATTTGTGAGGCCCACACCGAGGCTTTAAGGATCCCCCTCTAGTTCGATGTGGAGTTAGTAGCCAAAGAAGCATTTTATTCTAAGGTGGTAGAGCATGCTGAATTCCAGGCCATAATATCATTATATAAAGAAGTTGAAGACTCTCCAAAACATGGGAATATTTTCCCACTATACATTACCATCCAGTTTATTGGCATGGAGGTTTTTCATTGTCTGGTCGACACATGCTCTGTGATCCACCTAATCCCAACTCTAACACTATGAAAACTGGGGTTGTCTGAGGAGGTCTTGAGTCCATCTGACATGAAACTACAATGCTATGATAGGATAAAAGGGACACCGGAATACAATACCGACCTAAAAACCTAGTTCAATGGTCTGGTATCTTGCACCATGTTCATGGATTTCTCCCAGGAAAATGCCTACAATGTGTTGATGGGAAGGTCGTGGCTCAACCTGCATGGAAATTTCCCTTCATCCTATCACAAGTGCTTTAAATACTCCCTCAATGGTCGAGTGGGTGTAACCCAATGGGATGTTCTTCCCTTTGCCTCTTGTAAAGCCCTCTACCTGGATTCTAACTATTACAAGAGTAATGAAAAGCAGATTCGGGCTAATGAGGTTGAGGATTCCATGACTACGACTGACATGTGTACCAACCTAGATGATGACTACATCATTCCAATCCACTATTTGGATGATACAACCACGAACATGGTACAATACTTCATTGTTTTTGGAATGAGGGGGGAACATATTCCAAAATATATGATATGCTGGAAGATCACCTCATACTCATACATGAATCAGGATCAGGTGTTCTCGGAGCCTCCAACTCCCATATGGTAACCTTATGTCCACCTCATGGAAAGAGAAATACATCATGCTTACTTGTTTCTTTGGGCTGATATAAAATGGATCAAGCTGACACCATATTATGAATTCGATCTCATCATCTGTGGACCCTTATGCCAAAGACCATATGGGATCAGATCAACAACCCTCATCCCTATGGATTCGGTAGCACATGATTTCCTCGATGCACGTTCCTCTACTAGTCAGCTTGGTACCAGCCTACCATCAAGATATGTCGACCCAAAGGAAACTCTTCCCGCCACGGATACCTCCCCCATAAGTGAATAAGATGATTTAGAGGATGTTTCCCCTGTATTTTTAGATGGAGTCTCCACCATGATCGATGAATTGATGCTGGTGACCTTTGGTACCAAGGTGGATCTGAAACCCTCATTGATCAGTGCCCCTATGCCTCTTGAGGAACAACAATGATATGTGGACTTCATCAAACAACATTGTAACATATGTAACGTCCCGGTTCCGGGTTCCACTTAACGGGTTCCCTGAACCCAGTTCGCCACATGACCTCAAGCGCATTTACCCAAATGCCAGAGGATGCCGAATAGCAGCGAGGGCCCAGGTCTGATAGTGGGGAAACTGTGCCCTCATTTGTCAAAGTGTATCACATCAGAATTTAAATAAAACATACAATGATAGCGGAAGCAGTAAACCATACACAACTGAAATAAACTATATTAGTGATAGTATATAAATAATGATGTTACATGTTTCAAGTTCTAAGAAAACAGCCAGAACATGTTATAAATCTATATAATACAACAAAAAGCAGGGTACAACAAAATAAAGAAAAACAGCTGGCAGTGGCATCGTGAGCCTAGGCTCGGTCCCATGCCCCCTACTCTACAACAACAGTCGATTAGCTGTATTGGGAATCTTGCCCCTATCCACACCTGCAGAAATTTAATATGTTTGGTCCGAAAAGCATGACCCAAACAGGGTGTGAGAAATATATCTCAGTAGGAACCCACCAAAGGCTCGTTCCCAACTGCGTGCAAACATGCAACAATAGTGTGCAGTCATAAAATGCAATAAAGTAAGCAATACTCAAAAGTAACTAATTACCAGTTATATTGACATTTTACTATCCATTTAATCCATTTAATCTAAAAAACCACCACAATGATTATTCTAAATGACCAGCTAATGTCCTCGGACATGTTAACTTTTACCCTCAGCTAAAGAGTATCCATCACAAGAATCTTCCCTTAGGAATAACAGAGTTTTCCCTCGGGCATAGGTAGTGTCGCCCTCAGGCACAGAGTCTATTGCCCTCAGGAATGGAATAAGTTTCCCTCAGGCCGAAATAACTACTACCCTCAGGCTAAGAGAGCAGTGCCCACGGGCTAATCACAACAATTCCCTCAGGCTAACAGGTAACCGGGCCATTCCCAACATGTAAATAAGGAGTAAACAAGAAATTCCTCTCAAGGAAATTCTATAATAACTACTTTTAAGGCATACCCTCAGGTATCCTGGCCAAACAGCTAAATAGTGGAACACACCCTTGGGGTGGTTTCGGATCCAAGAAATGATCCCAACCAGTATTTTAATTTTATAATAAAATACCTAATCAATTATAGGTGTTTAATATAGCAATGGCCTTAGCCACATGACACCCCAACATGGGTTCGTGGCAAAAAAACGTACCAAACACACAGCAGTTGGAAAACTAAACACCAAGCCACCTACCTAATACACCAATGAATGTTATACCCGAACACCGACTCCAGAAATTCCCAAGAAAGGTGTAGATATGATGAAGATCAAAACCCGCTTAACCTCAAATAACTCTTGTTAGAATAAGAATTGGTAATAAGTAGCCAAGGAGATGGAAGCCCTTACCCGGGCGGTTCCAACGGGATCGTCCGAGGCGGAAACCGATTCCAGATGATCACTCGGCGGATCTTCAAATGTTCGGACTCCTCCTTTGGATCCAAAACAGCTCAAATGCCTCCTCTGCCAAATGAGGAGGCTACTTTCGGTTTTAAGCCAAAAAAACAAAGTACATGGCGTGTACTTCCAAGTACAGAACGTGTAATCTTTTCATTTAACTATTCCCCTGGCGGCTTTCCGCCAGCACGACACTGTTCACCTGCTGACATGAGTACACAACATGTACACTTGAGTACACAATGTGTACTGCTGCCCAGATGGCGGCTGCTCCACCGCCTAACTGTTTTTTCCTGCCGACTGACTACATGGTGTGTAAAGAACCCCCACACGGTGTGTAGTCGGTTCATACACCCTTTTTCGGCGACATGGCTACACGACCCGTGTACTAATCCCAACATGGCCATAAGTACATGACGTGTGGAAAAAGTACATGGCATGTAGTTCCAAAATTTAGGATTTCCCCCCATTTTCCTTATTTTATTAAAAAAACGTAAGGAAAAGAGAATAGAAAAATCATGTACCTCAAAGAGAAGAACCGGGTTCTTACAAACTTCTCCCCTTATAGCAATTTGTCCCCGAATTTCCCTTGCAAGGGTGGAGAAGATATAGCTGTGAACAACTTCGGCCACTGAGCACGTACGTCGGCCTCCTGCTCCCAGGTCTCGTCCTGCACTCGGCCATGCAACCATATCACCTGTACGAGAGGAACTAACCAGCCTCGGAGAACCTTCATGCTACTATCAATAATACTAATCGGATGCTCCTCAAAGGACGCATCTGCCTCCAGCTCAACCTCGTCGGGCAGAAAGACGTGAGACGAGTCTGAATAATAGCGACACAACTGAGATATGTGGAAGACGTCGTGCATGACTCGGTACCTCTATGGTAACCGAAACCGATAAAAAACCAGACCGACTCTCTCCAGAATCTCTAAGGGTCCCACATACCACGGTAAACGTTTACCCTGTCTCTTGATCCGCTTGTGTCCCAGCCTCGGTGAAACACGTAAGAAAAACTGATCCCTGACCACGAACTCCAAAGGTCATCTGCAGCGATCAACATAAGATTTCTGATGAGACTGTGTGGTAGCCATCCGCTTCTAAATCAACAGGAACTGCTCAGAAGTCTCCTTCACGAGACGTGGTCTCAAAAAAGATTCCTCAGCTGCCTCCAACCAGCACAAAGATAATCGACACGACCTTCTGTATAAATCCTCCTATGGTGCCATCTCAATAGTCTCCTGAAATCTATTTTTATAGGCGAACTCGACCAAGGGTATGTGCTTCTCCCAAGATCCCCCATAGTATACGACGCATGAACATAGCATGTCCTCAAGAACCTGTATAGTACACTCTGACTGGCCATCGTTCTGAGGGTGGTCTGCTGTGCTCAGAAGCACCTGTGTACCCAGCGCCCTCTAAAAACTCTGCCAGAAATGAGACGTAAAGCGGGCGTCCCTATCAGAAACAATAGAACGATGAACCCCATGAAGACGTACGATATCTCAGTTATACATCCTTCTGAGCTCGTCAACACTGAAGGTCTCCTTGATCTGCAAGAAGTGAGCTACCTTCGTGAGTCTGTCCACAACAACCCACACAAAATCATTACCTCTAGGTGACCTCGGAAACCCTGTCACGAAATCCATCGCGACATCATCCCTTTTCCATTCCATAATGGGTAACTTCTGTAACAGTCCAGCTGGTCTCTGATGCTCCGACTTCACCTGCTGATAGGTGTAACAGCTCGTAACAAAACCAGCTATATCTCTCTTCATACCTGGCCACCAGTACTGACGTCTCAAGTCGCGGTACATCTTGGTAACCGCAGGATGAACTTCCCAAGCTGAAGCATGAAACTCTCTCATCATCTCCTCGCGTATATCCCTTGGAACCCACACTCGTCCATGGAAACGCAAAACCTCATCATCGCCTATCGTCCACCCAGGGGATGGGTCCCCACTTGCCACCGACTCTGGTAGAACTAGGCCTTCGGAATCCGATAGTTGTCTCATACTCACTCTATCCAGGAGGGTAGAAGTCATAGCTAAAGAGTAAAGATAAGTCTTCCCCTGACTGTCATGGACCTCCAGATGCATCTCATAGAACAAAGCCATGAGCTGCCACTCACCGCTAGCCTCCTGCACTTCCTGTATCTGAGTCTTCCTGCTCAGTGCATCAGTTACTAAATTACCTCTACTAGGTGTATAGGCATGCTCAAAATTGAAGGACTGTAGGTATTCGACCCACCTCCTCTTCCTCAGATTCATGTCACACTGAGTAAATATATACTTGAGGATTTTGTGGTTGGTGAAAACCACAAATTTCTCCCCCAATAGATAATGTCTCCAACAGCGCAACACATGAAAAACTGCTGCCAACTCGAGATCATGCATCGGGTAATTCCTCTCATGCGGCCTCAACTGCCAAGACCCGTACACACCTACTCGATTTCCCTACATCAATACTGCTCCCAGCCCAATACCTGATGCATCACAGTAAACTATATAGCTCTCCCCCGGCTCTGGGAGTATCAAGATCGGTGTTGATGTCAACCTTCCCTTCAGGTCCTAAAAGGCTGCCTCACAAGCTTCCGTCCAAATGAATTTCACACCCTTCTTATTCAAGCCCGTCAACGACACTACTAAGCGGGATAATTCCTGTATAAAACGCATGTAGTAACCATCCAGCCCTAAGAAACTCCGTATCTCAAACACGTTCTTATTATGCTCCCAGGAAACTACTGCTCTCACCTTCTCTAGGTCTACTGAAACTCTTTCCTCAAAGATGATATGACCCAGGAAGTGAATCTGTTCTATCCAAAAGTGGAACATTGAGATCTTAGCATATAGTCTATGCTCTCTTAGTGTACTCAATACGATCTCATGATGGGTGGCACGGTCTTGTCAAGTGTGATAGTACACCAAGATGTCGTCCACAAATACTACCACAAAAGAATCCAGATAAGGATGGAACACTCAATTCATCAGATCCATGAAAACTGTTGGCACGTTCGTGAGTCTGAACGACATAACCGTATACTCATATAGACCATACCTACTTCTGAAAGTCGTGAGAGGTATGTCAGATGGTCTAACACACAACTGATGATATCCAAATCTCAAGTCAATCTTCGAGAACACTCGTGCTCCACAAAGTTGGTCAAAAAGATCATCAATCCTCAGCAACCTATATATGTTCCTAACCGTCAACTAGTTCAACTTCTGATAATCCACACAGATTCTGAGAGTATCATCTACCTTCTTCACAAAAAGGACATGAGAACCCCAAGGAGAAGTACTGGTTCAGATAAAACCCTTTGCATGTAACTCCTCTAACTGCCTCTTGAGATCCTGAAACTCATGTGTAGCCATCCAATAATGAGGAATGGACACTGGTGCTGCTCCACGCACAAGCTCAATAGAGAAATCCACCTCTCACTCCAAAGGTAGACCTGAAAAGTCGTCCGGGAAGACATCCCTAAACCGATCAAGAACTAGAGGGAAATCTATCTAAAAAGTACCCTGGTCATCCAGCTATAAGCTCTCAATCTGGGATGTGACTCCACCTCGCCCATGATGCTCTAGTCTAGCTCAACTCGCCTGAACATCCCATTCTCCCTTGTATAGAAACTCTCTGCCCTCTGGTGACGTGCAACGCACAGTGCGACGATAGCAGTCTAAAAAGGTCCGAAAGGGAACCAACCAGTCCATCCTGAGAATGATGTCATATCTCATCATCTCCAGGACATAGAGGTCCCAAAGGAAGTGACACCCACCATCCTCAAGGGGGCACTCATTGCACTGAAACACACCATCTGTTCTAGTCCCCAACGGAGTGTCTATCGTTATGATAACAGAAGATGAAGAGACACAGAGCCCAAGGCTCTCTACAACATGTACAGATATAAAACTATGTGTAGCACCAGAATCTAAAAGTGTAGAAGATAAGACAGAAGCTACTAGAATAGTACCTCTGACTGTAGAAGATCTGGGATCCTGCTCCTGCTGGGTCCGTTGCACTGCATATGCCTGCCCAGTGTCGCGGCCCTGCGACACAGCCTGACTACCCTGAATTGGCCCACCCTGTTGCCTATAAGATCCTGGTGTCTGGCTACCACGGCCACGACCACTATCTCTACCTGCACACCCTAACGTATTCCAGTTCCCTGACTGGTAAGAAGCCATTGGTCCTGCCCCCGCACGCAGAGTCTGCGCAGAACCCCTCTCACAAGACACTGGTGGAAACGACCTACAAAAGCGCTACAGATGACCCATCTTTCCGTAAGCTCGACACTCCACTGGGTCTCATGGACACTGAGGTCTCTTGTGCCCCACTCTACCACACTGGTAGCACCTGACCAGACCACTTGAAGAAACTGTCTGGCTGGTACTTCCACCCTGAGAGAACTCCATCTGCCTCTTCCTCTTGCCAGTAGAAAAAGTACCAGAAACTGGTGCTGAACCGCCCTGGCCCACACCACTAGATTCTTGAAGGTTCCTCTTTGTGATCAGCGCCTGGTCCACAATAGAGTGTACAATAGGCAACCTGAAGACATTCAGAAGCGCTCGGATTTCATACCGAAGCTCATCCTCAAAATGTCTGGCTCTCAACATCTCATCACCCACTAGCACGGGTGCAAAGTGCTGAAGCTCTGTAAAACGAGCAGAATAGTCCATCACTAACATATCACCCCACTGAAGATTCATGAACTCTTGAGATCTATCTTCTCTCAGTGTCTCCAGGAATAAAAAGTCATAGAAGAGTGCCTGAAAGTCATCCCAGGCCATGTCCTTGTGATGCTCTGACTGAGTGGTAACATCCCACCACCTATTGGTGTAATCACGCAACATGTATGTCGCAAGCTTGACACTTCGCCTTGGAGGCATCTCAAGAAGCTCTAAAATAGTCTGCATTGACCCCAACCAAGACTTTGCATCCTATGGTCCGCCATCCCCTAAGAACGTATGCGGATGCTGCTACTGGAAGAGATTTGTCAGCTCGTCCGTAGATGTGGTAGCCTGTGGTGCTCCCTGAAAGGTCTGGATGAACCGCAATAAGCCTTCACGGAACTGCGCCTCCATGCATGTGTCTGATATAATAGCCGGTGCCGCATTTGGCTCTGCTGGAGGATCAACTGGTAGCCCATGGCCCATCATCTTTGGAGTATTCTTGTTGCTGCTCTCCTAGCAAACAATGTGCGGTAATCTAGGCGGCATGACACTACAAGGTCAAAAACACGCCTTAGATTCATGATTATTTAGGCTAAACCGAATAAACCAAAAAGGGAACAATAAGAAGAAGGTATTTAAAAATTTTAAAAACAATACTACACAGCGTGTATACTGACTACACGGTGTGTACTTGACTTCCCTTCCCCTGCCCAGGTCCTTCTACATGGCTAAGCCACACGGCTACCGCTTGAACAAAACTAAACGGCGTGTATATTATCTATACGACATGTATGGTGTTGTTTTCAAACTGCCTGTGTCATCTGTGACATGACCGACTACTCAGCTTGACACTACACGGCGTGTCAACAATCCCGTTTCCCCGCCATACGGCTAAGTCCACACGGTCTATCCTCAGACAAGACTACACGGTGTGTCCCCAAAGGTACACGGCGTGTTCAAGGAATGGTGACATCGACCCCTGTTGTTAGTTACACGGCCGAGTACCCATGTCACACTACACGGTGTGTTCATAATTGACACGACCTGTTCTGTGAAGGAGTTCACTGACCCGTGTTGTTAGTTACACGACCGGACTACGGGTCAACACTACACACCGTGTACATCTGGTACACGACATGTTTTTCCTAAGCACATCCCTACCCCGTGTCGCTGCCCACACGGTTTGAGACACGTGAAGAGACTACACGACGTGTACTCAGAGTACATGGCATGTACTTAAAAAGTTAATTTTTCTTCCCGAACAGAAGGCCATACACGGCGTGTTTAAAACACTACATGGCGTGTATACTGGGTTTCCAGATATTATGCCTCAGAAACATTCCCGGAACCCAGAAAATACTGAAAAACAACACCTAAGTGTCAAATTCCAACCCGTGAGGGCCCATACTCCCCATGAATCAATGTTTGACATCTTGTCTGTGTTATAACATAATAACTAGTCAATGATCCACCAAATTCCTGTCAATGGGGGCCCATACTCCCCAAAAAAAAATGTTTGGCATCCATTTTATGAACAGATCACAAAAAAATTACCCTATCCAATAACATGTATTTTATCAGTGAAAAAATCACAAAAACATTTTTTTAGCACAATAATTATCAAAACAACATGCAATTTTTCTAATGCACCTACATGGCATGGAAACTATGCATGGCATGTTATTTCTAGCATGTGCCTAAATGATGCATGAGATGGCATACCCTCATCTCCTCAGGTTGCAACTAAATGGAACCCACAATAAATTAAAATAGCACAATCTCAAGTGCATCACCCAACGGGGAAAACATATCAACTGTAAAATTTGCAAAATTAGAAAAATTGAAAAATACGAGGTAGAATGGATTTTCCCTATACACGGGTTAGCCACGCCCGTGCACAACTAATTAACTACTACCATTCATCCTATCCTTGACTAAGTCTCTAAATAGTATGTCAAAGAAAATAACCCCTCTGATACAACTTTGTAACATCCTGGTTCCAGGTGCCATTTAACGGGTGCCCCGAACCCGGTTCGCCACATGAACTCAAGATCATTTCCTTAAACACCAGAGGATGCCGACTAGCAGCGAGGGACCAGGTCTGATTGTGGGGAAACTATGCCCTCATTTGTCAAAGTGTAGCGCAACAGAATTTAAATAAAACATACAACGATAGTGGAAGCAGTAAACCATACACAACTGAAATAAACTACAGTAGTGACAATATATAAATAATGATGTTACATGTTTCAAGTTCTATGAAAACATCCAGAAAATGTTATACATCAATACAATACAACAAAAAGAAGGGTACAACAAAACAATGCAAAACAGCTGGCAGTGGCATAGCGAGCCTAAGATCGGTCGCATGCCCTCCTACTCCACAGCAACAGTCGAGTACCTGTATAAGGACTCGTGCCCCTATCCACACCTGCAGAAATGTAATCTATTTGGGCCGAAAAGCTTGACCCAAACAGGGTGTGAGAAATATATCTTAGTAGGAACCCACCAAAGGCTCGTGCCCAACTGCTTGCAAACATGCAACAATAGTGTGCCGTTGTAAAATGAAATAAAGTAAGCAGTACTCAAAAGTAACAAATTACCAGTTATATTTCCATTTTATTATCTATTTAATCCATTAAATTTAAAATACCACCACAGTGATTATTCTAAATGACCAGCTAATTTCCTTGGACATGTAAACTCCTACCCTCAGGTAAAGAGTATCCATCACAAGAATCTACCCTCATGCATAACAGAGTTTTCCCTCAGGCGTAAGTAGTGTCGCCCTCAGGCACAGAGTCTATTTCCCTCAGGCACGGAAGAAGTTTCCCTCAGGTAAAAATAACTACTGCCCTCAGGCTAACATTGCAGTGCCCACAGGCTAATCACAACAACGCCCTCAGGCTAACTGGTAACTGGGACATTCCCAACATGTAAATAATAAGTAAACAAGCAATTCCTCTTAAGCCAATTCTACAATCACTACTTTTAAGGCATACCCTCGGGTATCCTTGCCAAACGGCTAAACAGTGGAACACACCCCCGGGGTGGTTTTAGATCCATGCAACGATCCCAACCATTATTTTAATTTCATAATAAAATTCCTAATCAATTCTAGGTGTTTAATATAGCAACGACCTCAGCCACATGACACCCCAACATGGGTTAGTGGCACAAAAATGCACCAAACACAAAGCAGTTGGAAAACTAAACACCATGCCACCTACCTTATACGCCAACGAATGATATACCCTAACACCGACTCTAGAAACGCCCAAGAATGACATAGATCTAAAGAAGAACAAAACCCGCTTAACCTCAAATAACTCCTGTTAGGAGAAGAATTGTTAAGAAGAAACCAAGGAGATATAAGCCCTTACCTGTGATATTCCAACGGGATCGTCCGAGGCGGAAACCGATTCCAGACGATCACTCGATGGATCTTCAAAGGATAGGCCTCCTCCTTTGGCTCCAAAACGGCTCAAATGGCTTCTCTTCCTAATGAGGAGGCAACTTCCGGTTTTAAGCCAAAAAAAACAAAGTACACGGCGTGTACTTCCAAGTACACGACATGTAATCTTTTCATTTAACTGTTCCCCTGGCGGCATTCCACCAGCACGGCATTGTTCCCGTACCGACATGAGTACACAACATGTACTCCTAAGTACACGGCATGTACTGCCGCCCACCTAGAGGCTGCTCCACCGCCTAACTGTTTTTTCTTTCCGACTGACTACACTACGTGTAAAGGACCACCACATGGAGTGTAGTCGGCTCCTACACCCTTTGTCGGTGACATGGCTACATGCCCTGTGTACTCATCCCAACCCGGCCAGAAGTACATGGCGTGTGGAAAAAGTACACGGCGTGTAGTTCCAAAATTTAGGATTTCCCCATTTTCCTTATTTTATTAAAAAACACTTAAGGAAAAGAGAAAAGAAGAAGCCCGTACCTCAAAGAGAAAAATCAGGTTCTTACAACGTATTTTCTTGGAGTTAAAATGTGATTCCCGGACTAGATCCTCAGGTATTCGTCTGCTGTCTTGGCCTCCCAGCTGACCATCGTGGGTTTGAGAAGCCTCCCATAAAGATACACCCTTCTCTTGGTGCCACAATCAAGGCCGAAGTTGATAATATCATCAGGTCCAGTTTCGTTTAAGAGGTACAATACCTCAAAATGTAAGCCAACATTGTGCCTGTTAGGAAGAAGAACAGATAGATCAGAGTCAGCATCGACTTCTGGGATATCAACTGTCACTTTCCAAAGGATGATTTTCCCATTCACTTGATGGAGCTACTAATTGATTCCACTACTGGGTTCCTTTCCCTCCCCTTCATGGATGGGTTCTCCGGGTATAACCAGATCTGAATGGATCTTGAGGATGAGGAGTCTACAGCCTTCCTGGCACCATAAGATAATATATGTTACCAAGTCATGCCCTTTGGTTTAAAGAATGTTTGTTCCACCTACCAAAAGGATTTGCATTGAATATTTAGGATGATCCTCGGAAAAATAGTGGAATGTTATGTGGGAGATCCGGTGGTCAAATCTCGCTAGCGTCATGACCATCTCAAAGACCATTACAAATTGTTCGGCTTCCTCCATTATCTCCACTTGAAGATGAACCCATTGAAGTGTTTCTTCAGTTTCACCTCTATAAATTTCCACAATTTCATTTTCAGAGACAGTGGCATCGAGATCGAATCGAAGAAGATCAAGGCCATAATTCAGATGCCTTTTCCAAGAAACCTTTGGGAGCTTCGAGGTTTTGAAGGACACTTAGCCAACAAATGCAGATTTATAGTGAATTTGGTTGTCAAGTAGAATCCCTTTTCATAGCTCAAGAAGAAAGGCATTGTCTATTTGTTGGATGAATAATGGTAGACTACCTTTGAAGGAATCAAGTAGTACCTCCTCCAGCCATTGGTCTCAATGCCACCTGTCTCTGGAAAGATCTTGGTCCTTTATGTGACTAGCCTGGAATGATCTATCAGCACCCTTTGTCACCCAAAAGAATAATGAAGGAACATAGAATAGTCTCTACTACTTCAGCTGCATTGTCCTTGATACAAAAACTAGATAATTCCCTATTGAGAAGATATGCCTCGCGCTTGTATTCACTGTACAAAAATTGTGACATTAGATACAATATCATGTGGTACCGCTACTGTCCTGAGTGGACCCGTTAAAGTACATCCTAAACTCCCTAGTGTTGAATGGATATCTAGCTTGGTAGGAAGAAATGCTTCAGCAATTCGACATCAGGTTTTCCATCAGAAGGTTATTTATGGGAAAGCATTCATAGACATCTTTGCAGCCTATCTAGCTTCTGCGGACCAATCCATTGACCTCTAGTTTCCCAATGAAGTGATTCTCTATATAGACCAAGACATTCCATGTTTGAAAATGAACATTGATGGGGCTTCTCGGAGCCCCACCAGCAGAAGGATCAATGACCCCATGCTCAAAGAGTAGGCCTGGGTATTGTCTTTATTACCCCCGCACAAGCCATTCTATCGTATTCATTTCTATTGTTAGAAGGCCTAACCAAAATGAGGCAGAGTATCGGGATCTCATTATTGGACTTGATATGGCTCTCGAGATTAATTTTCCCCACATTAATGTGAAAGGGGACTCCGAACTAGTAATCTAGTAGATCAATGGTGAATATGTCATTAGAAAGACAAAGCTTGTACAATTTTTGGAACACACCCTCCAACTGATGGCCCAGTTCCCATCTCATCCAGAAGTTACCCATGTCCTTCGATATTAGAACTGTCAAGATGATGCCTTGGCAAGCCTAGCTACATCTCTTGTAGGACCTGAATAGGATTATTTTATTATCCACATGTCCCACTAGAGAGCCAACACTCCCATCACTCTTGATGATGATGAAAATGCACTTGTAAGGCACCTTACCACCGACGCCTCCACGTTTGGAACTCCGGGTCCCCCAGAAGTAGTGATTGTGGTGACCCCCTATTGGAAAAACTTTTTTTTTGAGTATCTCAAAAATGGTAACCTGCTGACCGATCTGTCTAAGGGAGAGAAAATTCGATGTCATGCATTACAGTTTACCCTTTTGGATGGTCTTGGTCATGATAATATCCTCTACAAGTGTAGTTTTGATGGGGTTCTCCTCCATTACATTAATGGAGTTGTGATTTCTAATGTAATATAGGAGGTTCATGTCAATTATTGCGGGGCTCATCAGACAGGGATGAAACTCTTTCACCAGATCCGAAGACTGGGGTATTTTTGTCCCTCCATGATCCCTAACAACATTCATTTCCCCAAAATGCAACTTGTATTCCAAATCCACCCTATCATTATGCATTGGCTCCCAGAACCTCTTTGCACTACCATGTACTCTATACCCCTTGGGGTCTAGGGACTCGATGCCATGGGACCATATCCACCAGCAACAACTCGCCAGTGCAGGATCTTCCTGAACACTACATATTTCTTCTCCAAGTTGGTAGAGGTATTACTGACCAAGGAGGTCAAGGCCCATTCCATCATTGACATTGTGAGATTAAAAATCATCTTCTTATTTAGAGTCCTTCACACCGCCCTCATTTATAATGGCATGAACATCCGAGTAGCTGAGCTGTTGAAATTGTAAGCTAAGTACAACATCCATTCTAACCATACCTCCCATTATCATGTGCAAGAAAATGGATAGATCAATGTGTTCTACAAAGCCCTCTAAAATATTTTGCAAAACATTGTTGGTTAAAACTAGAAAATTTTTCTAGACAAGCTCCCCAACACCCTCTTGGCTAATCCGAGGACAACTTGTAATTCCACATAGGTGACCACATACTCCCCAGTGCACGGAACAGAGGTTTTCCTTCCCATCGAGATTCATTTGCCTTCTTTACCCCCAACTGTCTATGGTCAACATGCACCAGATAAAGTATCTAAAGTCCATCTGGCTGAATTGGAAGCACTCGATGAGAACTGGCTTCTTGTCTAACACAATCTAGAAAGGCATATAAACAAGATATCCAGAGAAATCAATAGGTAAGTTCTCCTCTGCTCATTCTTTCAAGGCCAATTGGTGTTGGCCCTATGAAAACCAATGATACCTCTACGAAATCCACCAAAGATGAAACCCAAATGGGAAGGAACGTACATTATTTAGAAGGTTTACCCTAATCGTGCATACTCTCAGGTTTCCATGGATGATGAGCATATAAATCCTTCAACCAATGACATGTTCCTTAATCAATACTATTCCTATGCGAAGTGGGTCCTATATAACCTTAAACTTTAGAGTGTCCTTCATGACCTTAAACTGTAAAGGGTCCAACATGTCCATAAATAATTGAGGGTCCTACATGACCTTAAACTGTATATTTTCCTACATGACCTTAAAATGTTGGTCATCCTACACGATGTTAAACTATTAACGGTCCAACATGAGCTTATATTGTCCAGTCCCACAGGCCCTTATACGGTTATGTCCCACATGACATTAAACTATATGTTTTCACGCATGACATCAAACAATATTTCAAGAACTACGAATGGATTGATTCCAAACTTCATGGGATACAAAGTAATGCTCAGATGCCTCGTCCTATGTCAAGCCCCACACTCTTCTTATTTGAATACCCCTCCTTGGTGTAGTACCTTTCGAGGATCCCATGTTACGCAGCCAATGATTCTTTGGCCCCACTCATGGCTAGATTACAAAGGTCATTCCATGTTTCCATACCTGTTTTTCTATCGTCCCACATCCTTACCCCATTACGTTAAACTGCATGGCCCATTCAGAACTATATATGGCTTCATTCCCATCCTCATGGGATACATAAGACCACCTGAGAATTTTTTCTATAGGCCCAGCCCCAAACTCAATGGTCTCACCTTGAGTCAAGACCTACATGATGATAAATTGCACATGAATATTCAGGCTTTTCTCATCCTTTCCATTTTGGTTATCCATCACCCTTCACACCAAAAGGTCCTCAGAATGGCATGGATTTTCAGCCAAAGCTCCCTCCTACCATTTCTTTCCAATGTCTTCGAGGATTTCGGATGACAAATTTATACTAGTCTCACGTTGCGAATATGGTTAGTGGTCAAAGAATATTTTTTTTCCATTTCAGGTCACATGATGTGGATGTTCTGTTCCGAATACGGTCAAAAACTATCCTCTATCATTGTCACCACATCTATAAGTCCCAAATATTGGATGTAGTGATTTCATTTTTTTTCTACCTCTTCAAACATCCATCCACTTTTTACAAGAGTATTGATCTAGTCATAACAGACCTTTCCTGATCTACTTCTCACATTTTTATACTCTTATATGTCAGGGAGATCATGATCATATTGCTTGTTTCCCATATTCAGCATTTGTCACATGGGCTTAGGAGATTTGGAATGGCATTACCCGCATAATGGGTCAAGTGCCTATAGTAGGCCGTGACACCCTTCTACGAGGTCCCCCAACCGTTTTTGGCCCCCTGGATGATGTTCTAATCTCAAATTGTGTGGTGTGGTGTGGACTTATGTCTTAATTCATGTCAGGTTTGCAAGAGTTGCGCCACGTACATCCATTCTGAGAGCTAGCCTCTCCAGCACCATATTCTCTAACCTTTTCTGGCCCATCGGCCCGAGGTTTATTTCCTGGAATCACGCGTGGTGTGATGTGGACCTCACCTCTTTCATGTATGGTATGCTTTATCAGGCCGTGCACATCCCCTCATGAACCTCATTTCTCCTATATATGTCGGATCCATATGACATTAAACTATGCTGCCTAGTCCCACATGGATTTAAACTATTGATTCAGTACTATAAGAGGTTAAAATGCAGATGTTTGTCCAATCACCTGACCCTAATCTATGACATTATCGTCCATGACACACGATGAAAAACAGTGTTGCGTTGTGATGTCCTCACTCGAGGGGACACCATGTTTGGTATCAGTCACCCACCATAACATTTTCAATGTAGGTATACAACTTTATTCTTGTGGTGATGCCTGGACATTCCATATTAGGTCCATCACTTCACAAAAAAACACACATTTATCCTAAAGGACAAACAAGAACTATCAAATGCCACTAATTTTGGTGTAGAGGCTTGACTCACATAAACTTATTATCCATTGCACCGGTACCTTACAATTCCACTTTTAGAACTATGTATGGCTTGATTCACATTCTCATCGGATATGTAGGAACACTCGAGAATGTTGTCTCAGGCCAAGCCTAACATTCACTTTTGGTCCCCCGACCAAGAAGTTTCCAGGGGAGAACATTGTGGTGATACAGACTCCTACTGTCCTAATTCACACTAGGATTATTAATTACATCATCATGTGTCTCCCTCCATTAGTTTCATCAATGGCCTGAACTCTTTTGGGGACATGTGGTGTGGCAGGTACCTCATGGGTTCTCATTCACGTATAGTTTTTAAATAGCTAGACCATGTTCCTCCCATGTCTTTTACTAATATTTTATGAGCTTTATGACCATTAACTAAGACCTCTCCACATCCATGCTGCAAGACGTTAAACTGCACGACATCTCCCATAACTATGTATGGCTTGATTCTCATCCTTATGGGATACATTGAAACACCCAGGCATCTTGTCTTTGGGTCCAGCCCCAAAAATCTAAAATCATGCCCCTCTCCTTATCCCCTTGGCCAAAAATCTTTTGGGAATGTGTGGTGGGATGAGTACATCTTGGGTTTTCATTCACGTCTAGTTTTTCAATTGCTACACCATGTTCCTCCATTAACATTTACCTATCTGGTACGAGTTCGATAAATATAAACTAATATCTCCCTATATAAACAACACGTTGAGATTGGTTACTTCACCACCCTGTACACAATCCATTAAATCAAGAACAACTTTATGGCCCATCCTATGACTTTAATATGGATGTGTGCAACCCCAAGACCCTTGTCCCTGGAAAGGGACCCGACTGCCTCATTCTGATATGTCTTATTTTCATGCTCAGATGCATATGTAAAAAACACTAATGTGTGGAATTTTCATAGGGACATTCCCTCATTCCATGTCCAAGCTTCATGAGCCCTATATTTGGATCGTCACCCTCTTCCACATCTTAAGGGACACCCTTTATGGCCTAGTCTAATGCCACATTGACTTACCTACCATCTTGGGACAATATCTCTGAGGGCATCAGTCGAAAAATTGATACACGTATCGGGTTTCGAACATGGTTAGAGGTCAACTCCCTTTTTTCCCTCATTACAGGATAAAAAGATACGAATGATGTGTTTTGAACATGTTCAATATTTATCGCCTTTCTTCATGACTCCATAATTTTCGTCTAGATATCGAGCTTCATGATTCATAATTTATTATTTCCGTATGTTCAAGTGGAATTCCAACATACTCGGCTTTACCCCTTCACGCATTGAGGTGTGTTAAGTAGGAAGGTCAACATTATGGAGGCGCCATTCACATAGCATCAATTTCCCCTAATGTGTACCTCCTAGTACTAGGAAGGTCCCATCACTAATCCTTGTTTCCCATATCGAGCACCACTCACATGGGCATTGTATTTTTCGTAGTACGTGTACTCGAGCATCTATGCCACACATGCCATTCATCACCCCACATGAAGTTAAATGGCGCCCCAGAACAACGTGCAGCTGGATTCCCATCCTCATTGGGTACATATGAATGCATGAAATCTTTTCTTCTGGCCTAGACCAACTTTCACTATTGGTCCCTTGACCTAATGTGCTTCCGTTGAGGATACATGGTGTGGTGTGGAATCCTTATGTCCTCATTCACGTTGGGTTAATAGCTACTGCATCACATACTCTCTTATTGGAATATCCCCATTCACTTCACACCCTATCATATGATGTTAAACATCACACGACCATATGTCCTCGACCTATGACATTAAACTATAGTTAAATCCTGAAAAATTTCAGAATTCCCCAGGATAACTATGGGTTGCGCCAACTTCCTCGCAAGAGAAGATTTTCCCTACGATCGTTGTGCTCCATCCATGTAGTACTTAAGAACTATATTTTTACTGATTCTCATCTGCATGGGATACAAAGAGACGCCTAAGAAATTGACCTTGGGCCCAATCCCAGGGTCATTAACCCTTCTAGCCCCTCACCCTCGATCATGGTCTAGGCAGTATGACCTTTAAACTAGGTACACCAACCTTACCGTTCGATGATTAAACTACAAGTTTATCAACATTATTTTTGTGATGAAAAAATACAAATCATTATAGGTCCTTACAAGAGTGGAACATTTGAGAAGTTGGTATGATCCATGATCAGACTGAGGCACCCACCTAACATGTCATCACCACAGTGGCATAATTTCAGAACTGTTGGACTCCATCCGAACAACTCATCACTCTACCCTCCACAATATGCATGCCCTTTATTTGGACAATCTTCCTATTTCATGCCTAATGTTACCCCCTAACAGTATGGATTCTTGGCGTATGGCTCGCCTACTATCCTGCACTAACGTTCCGGAAGAAAAATGGATGACATTTCGTGTCAGGTCCGATGTTTTGAACATGGTCAGTAGTCCACCCATATTTGTTATCCCCATTTCAGGAAAAAGAAATAAAGGAAATGTGTTTCCAACATAGTCAACATTTATCCTTCATTTTCATGCAATCCTTACAATGTTCTGAATATTGGGTATCGTGATTCACACTCCCCACTCCCCTATGTTTGGATCAATTTCAACACCCTTGGCGTTACCCCACTTGTGAACTAGAGTACATTGGGAAGGTGATAATTCGACTATTATGAGAGATTCATTCTCCAGTCAGGCCGCCCCCTTTCTTCTCAGGAGCCTGAATGGGTCGTTTATACCTCAGATTCTGGAAATTTGGTTACCCTTCCCACTATCAAATAAAGTGTCTACATGACCATCTCTTGTTTCTCAAATCGGGTATGACCCATGTGAGCTTAGGGATGGATTTTTAATTATTCAAAAATTATAGTTGGAAAGAATATAAATGATCAAATAAGTGAACAATCATCTCATTCATGCAGTTCAGAACAAGAATCAATAAGAAAAATGAATTTTATGAGTTCAGGAAAAACAGGGCCTGTAAGGATTGTCGTTTTGGATGGATTGTTCAATTGTTGCCACATTCCGACTTGTGGCGTCCAACATCGCTTCTCACCCCCTGATATCCTTCTCTTCCATAGCAGTGACAAGGCATAACTCATTATCCCCGGCTTGTTCCTGTGATTTTTTTGTTTTGAGCTCAATAATTTCATGATTCGCCTGCACTATCTGATCCTGAGCATCATCCAGGTTGTCCCTCAATTGTTTGATGATCTCAGAGTGCTTTGTAATGAATGACTCCCATTATTTTTCTTTTTCTCCAAGGTTTCGGACCATCTGCTCCGCCTTCAAGAATTCCTGAGTACTCTCTGACACTTTATGGCATCCAGAAATGATTGAACGTCGGCTATTCTACCATATCTTGTCCGCCATATAATCACATATCATTATGTAAATATGGAAATCATATACCCCTCCAACATAGAGAAATCGTATCTAGGTGCAGAGAGGCCCCATCGAACTTATCCATTCTTCATGTGGTTGGATGAGAAAGAGATTGATTAACTTCCACGCCTTGTGCCATGTTATATGGCTCTCCTTAGAAGGGTCCGAGTCGGAATCAACTATTTCATCATGGTCTGCAGGCCTTTATTTGTGTAAAGCATTGAGGAGTTCAGTGGTAGGGTCTTCATCAGAAGTTCATTCTTTCATCAACGACTTCACCCTCGTCTGGCTAGAACTCTACCCCGATAGCATTTTTACCCATTATTGAAACCTTTTGATCGTCATGTACCGGGGCAGGTAAACATCGAATGGTTACTTCTACAAGAGTTAATGAGGTCACGGGCATGGCTCCTGATGATGTTCCAGACCCGATGGTCTTTCGAACCTCCAACCTTGTAATCACTGCATTGGGGATCCATATCTTGGTTAACTATATTTCCAAACAATGAACTGATCCTGCGATGATAAAGGCTTATGAGAGCCAAGTACAGAAGTGTCTAGTGCCTGTGTCAAAGCGGGAACTGCCACCATAGGGGATCCTTCAACAATTGTTATCTCAATCACTGGTACTGTCTCCTCCCAAACCGTAAGGATGACGGGAATCATGGAGGCTACCATTTTATCTCCTCCTTTGGGATCATCACAAGAAATCATAGCCATATCCGGTTGCCAAACTTGTTGGGTTTCGAGGACAGGTTCTTGAGAATGTTCCCTTACGTTCGTCGGTGCGTCATCATCCCCTACGGGGAAGGCTTCCTGGGATTCCGTGCCCATTTGTTCCTAAACAGAGCAGAGTTTGATAGAAAATTTGGTGATTGTGAGGAGAGAAAATCTATTTGATATAAGATTAAGCCTCACCTCGAGCTTCTCAGCCAGTTCTGTGTCAGAGCCTACAATTTCGCCACTCTCCCGATATCTTTGCATTTGAGTAAAAGATTATGAGGGTCCCTCACCACCATGTCCATAAACATTCTACTCCACCTGTTCTTATTCATCTCCATTTTCTTCTGCTTCATACTATTATACTATCCTTCACCTTCTTCTTCTTCATCCCCTATAACTTCATCCTCAGATGGCAGCTTCTCTGGGTCATGTTCCTGGCAAAGCATCCCATTCAGCAAGAGATGTGGTTCTTTACACTGCCCCCACCAACATGTGTACACATATGCAGCTATCAGGAATGCATTTTGGTGATGAATATTTACCTAATCTATCATCTGGATGCACCCTATGTCTTGAAAATTGAGCCAAGCGCATTCTATCCTCCGCCAAAAATTTTCAGTGGACGTAGATTGTGATAGTGTTTTCCAAGCAGATCAGAGAGAGAGGAAGATAGAATCGGCAGTCATCTTTAGGAGGTACATAAGTTTCTTTCCCAGAAGTTCCATATATGGACAATAAGGCCGCAAAAGTGACCACACTTCCTTGAAAGGTGGAGGGGCGTACTCGGCTTGTGATTATCCTTCCAATGAAGTAGCGGCATGTACTATGCTAGCCACCTGACCCATTCATTGTCTCACCAATCACATGGCACCTCTTCTAACTCCCTTCTCTTTAGGCTCTGAACACGATGCCTTGATTTGCTAAATGGTTTATCAATGAATTGCCTCAAGATATGTTTTTTTTCCAATGTCCATCATACTCTAGTGACATGTCTGCACTGACGTCGATTGGAGGAAGGGTGGTGATTTTTTACAAGCATGTTGTTGTAAACATAAAACACAGTTAGCTGAGAATACAATTATGATGTTCTTCCTGAACCTCTGAATATACATTCTACCGCATCCATTGCATGCATTCGAACAACCTAGAGAACCTGGTCGGAACGTACAGCTCTCAAAAGATTTATCGTCAATCTTTTCTACTAGTACACCGCCTCGTATGCTTTGCAGGTACTCCCTCTGCTCAAATGGCCCCGGCCCATAATATACCACTCGACCATCCAAGGATCAGAATGGTTGTAAGTTGAAGTTGGTGTGGCTGCGGATTTGAGGTTGATCCCCACCTCTCTGTGTGTCAGTGAGGGGATTCTGGCAATGTTCATGATGAATGTCCGTATACCATTACCAAGGGGTGAATGGTATTCGTGATGTCATTCCCAAAACAATAGGTTGTGACCCATCCATGAAGAATCTAGAACAGTCCACATATCCTCCTGGGCATACTTCCCCTCGAGATATGCCACAAAATACTGTATAGTCTGGCCAACACTGGAACCCCCTATTTAACTTTTTTCTTTGCCTCCATAATCCCGGCCATCACTAGCATCCTTTGGTGGACCCCATTCCATGTGCCACTTACTGGAAACATCTATATTATAAAGAAATTGGAAAGAAACATTGCATATCTTACATTTGGGTCCTGAATTTCATTTATTAAAAATCTCCATGATCAGAACTCTCTTGCCTCCGGGAACCTCTAGAATGATCCCACTTTTCCCCTTTGAGATATGTTGAGCCCTTTCTTCCCTCAGCCTGGCATTTTTATAGCCATGCCATGCGTCAAGAAAAGACTAAACCACCGATAAAATGATATGTCATTTAGAATATATTTTATTTTGATCTCCTCTTTAGGTAGCTCCAACGGGTGTCATGTAATAACGGGGGTGCGTGTCCTATCCCCGCAGACATTCCTCCTTAGGAGGAACTAGTCATAATGGTAACCCTCCAATGGGATTCCCGCAATGTAGTGTACATCCTAAAGACTGATCCCCACTTCCCCACGGTGGAGGTGGAAGGTGTTCGTATCAGCGGACCATCGACCGAATAACTCTGCAACCAAATCCTGTTGTCGGTAGAAGTAGTATTGTGACGTCCAGACGGATTCAAAATGTCTGATACACCTCTTCTCTGGACTAAGTTCCTCGCATAAGTGGCATACCCATTACACCATTTCCCATTAATTGGGGATGTTTCCCTCGGATTTGAAATCCCATTCATGCCAACCCTTCGTCTCTTCCGTAATACAGCTTCTGAAAGTACATGCATAACGAGTGGGAGATTCCTCAGTAACTGGATCACTTCCCAAAACAGTGGTGGTCTTCGGATTTAGGACATAGATGGTTGTGTTCTTTATTTTCGTAGTAGGATGGATGTTGTTTGTAATACAGAACTGCATGAGACTATCCTCGCGAATCACCCATGACTGCGGTGTATCCGTCTCAACGTCGGTCATCAGCACCTCCTCTATAAGGCCGAAGTTCCATGACAGTAGGATATCAACTAGAAAATAATATTTTTGAGATTGTGTAAGCATGCCAAAAACCATCTGGTTATCAGACACAACCCTCGTCACATATTGAATTTGAGGGTTCGTGATCATTGAGTCCTCCTTACAGCTGCAGCGGCCTCCTTCTCAGCATCAATCTGTTGGGCGGCCATTTTTTAAAATCCCATGGTATGGGCACGAAATAATGATGACTTTTAATGAAAAGTACACTACGGTGCACAATAGTGTCGATCTACATGAAATTGGTCGGGCAGCATATAAAACCCGGTGTCAGCCGCAGAAACATACGCACGGATCTGGACCGTTTTCACACACGAGAGAAAAGCACCCAGCATGCAGAAAAATTTAAATTAGGGGCCTATGTTGGTGCCATCATCTTATTTATAGGTGCGAACATGCCTTCTGTCCATGAAAAAGTGGTTGGCCCACCAAAATCACGTTCTTGTACGCACAGAACGGGCACATTCCCACTTTTTAGCGTGACACTCAGAATCCGAACATCGGGCCACCCTTAATCTCTAATTCTTATCGCGGTATTTGTGGATTATGAATTTCAGATAGGGCATGAATCGGGATGATAAATAACACCAAATGTATTTGGAAGGATAGAAGATGATTCTGCAACCCAAGAGGTGGGTGCATGTAAGATACTGGGGATGTGCACAAAAGTCCCTCGGGCATGAAAACTCTTCCGCACCAAATGCGACGTTAATAGAAGGCTTTCGTGGCAACCCACCCGAAACTCCCAAATCTGCTAGAACGCAAGAGCGTGGTTATGCGCGCAACACTCCTCCCGACACACAAAATCATGCACGATAGGTCCCCCGAAGGGTCCCCCATTGGGTGGGCCCTCTTGGGTGTGATCCTCATCCATTTACTTTTACCCCAAGTCATTTTTTAAAAAAATATCCCTCCTGGGTGCTTGTTTCCCCCTACATCAAACCTATTTTGCAGGCAGCCGTTCCATCATGCGCGCAACCTCTAATTTTGTGCACACCCTTCTGGTTTGTGCACCACCATTCCATCTTGCGTGCAACCTCTCATATTGTGTGCCTCCCTTCCATCTTGCGTACAACCTCTCATATTGTGTGCATCCCTCATTGTGCACTCCATGTGTCGTCCTTACATTAAGGCACCCTGTATGATCCCCTCTTCGGTGCAACACACATGTGTCACACAACCTTTTCACATGTGACCCTATAGGTTTGCACAGAGTTATTTCAAGGTCCCTTGGGTGGTGATTTTCATTGCGTTGCTTCATCTCATGCTTCATCTCATAGGCACTATAACTACTATTGCTTCTTTTCATAGCCATACTAACATGGACCCCTAAATGGACCACTCCATAACACCACCATCACATGACATTACTGATGAATTCCCTTCCCCAAGGGTGGGTGGGCATCAGTCATGTATGTATTAGGGGTTGCTGAGTGGACTCACCATGTCCGAGCTATAGAACATTAAACTGCCATGCACCATTGTCCTCAGCGCATGACATTAAAATATAGCCTTGCCTCCTGCATCTCACTCGGGGAGTCCCATCTCAGACATTCTCCAAGCCTGCTCATCTCTATGAGAGTGAAATCATACTCACATGGAATGAGATCCTCTTTTCTGGAGTGGCGTATCTCCATGGGGAAAGAGAAACTGCCTTGTTGTAAGCCCTTAGCCTTTCATACCGAAGGTGGCATCCTTGGTCCCCCTGTCTTCTTCCTGGCCAAATACTAAAGGAGGGGGGGGGGGATAGACACTCGAATCCTCCACTTTTCTGTGAAAAATCCGTCTTCTATTGGGCTTTGTCGCCACTCGGGCCTCCATCCTAGAGTAAGTCCCAATCTCCATCTTACAGGTCTGCTAACCACGTGTAATCCCCTGTTTCCTATTTGGGATGCTAACTAGGTGCAAGACCCATTCAACATCCCACAGACAAACCATTAGTGATGTGGTCGTCAGGTCTTTCCAACCTTCTGTTTCTCATACCGAGTATGACTCAGATGGGCCTAGAAAAGCGTCGACCATGACATCCTCTATGGGGCTTCTTAGAGCATAAGCCCCAACACCATCTTGAACTATGTGGAAATTGATCCTTGCCATGGCAAGGTATGTAGGAAGACTCCCTAAAGTTCAATACCAACAACCATTGGTCCCGAACCCCTTCAGGATGGTTCACCAACACCTCATCTGAACTACACAGACTTTGATCCTTTCCAAGGCAATGTACGTAGGAATCCTCTACGAGGTTCATGGATAATTCCCATCGGTCCTGAATAAGTCATGTCGGTCCACCCCCGTCATGCATGATGTTAAACTTTATGCCTCTTTTTTCCCACAATACACTAATATGTCCCCCAATCATCGATAATCCATTGCCAACCCCAATTAGTTATAAGTCGTAGTCAACCACAGTCATCGTTAAGCCATTGTCAACCACAATCGAAGGTAAGCTGTCGGGTTCCCCAATGATCGGTAAGCTGTTGTAGTCCCCTTTTTAGGTACCAACATCTCTAGTTAGTCCTCGAGAGTCAGACCAACCTCAAGCTACAAACCACGCGTAATACCCAGCATGTCATCGTGTCGCTATACCCCGTGCACACCCCAATTCTATTCCCCGTCCTAAACTATGTGGACTTTGATCCTTACCAAGGAAAGGTACGTTGGACACTGCCCTGAGGTTCAAGCCTATAAACCATGTCTCATCCTAATTCTTACTCCATACTATGTGTTTCGGGAGGGTCATGCCCCAACCATGAGGTCCAACTTCTTCTGGCTCCCCACCATACGGGTTTCCTATTAGGTTTCCAATCACCCCTCCAAACTACGTGGACATTGATTCGTAGCCATGGGGATACATAGGAAATATCTTCGAGGATCACGCTCAACATCACCAACATCCTCAGATCGGTTCCATCTCATTTTTTATCTACTATCAACCATCCATCACCCATCCTTATTCATATTCGGACTGTTACATGCCGGTGAGATCATTCAAATTAACCTCTTCACATGTCATAGCAGTAATCAAGTAACTAACCACTTGTTAGTCTTGGAATCACTGTTCCCATTCGTGATCTCTCCTGACATGGCACCCCTCTGATCCACTCTCACCTGTGTTCTGATCAGTCTGATCCATCTCTGCCAGACGCTAATTTCGTGGCATACCCTGTGTTAAACGTTGGATGTTGATGAAAACTTTAGAGACATTCCAATGGAATATTATTCCCCACATTCGACGTGGGATGCCTCAGGCTTCCACACCCTCGATTGTCCCTATCATAAGGGAAGGAAACCCAGGCATGCTAGTTTTCCAGTGTCTAGACAAGCCAGTAATTTCCAACATGACTACTCCCCCGATCGAAGGTTGTTGACCTGAACAAACCCCTTGGAATGCCCTAATATAAGAAGCATAATTAACCGGTGTCCATGAAGACAGGGAACAAGGAAGTGTTTCACGAATAACGTCTTATGTCTATAAGGTAGACCCGGGCTATAAAACAATTTCTGAGGAGGAATCCACATAAAGAGGAACTGACATCCCATCATCCCATTTCAATCATAAGGAAATCATCCCTGAATAGGTGACATATGTCACCAACCATTGGAAAGAGGGAATGCAGGGAAACAAACATCGCGTCTTCGACAGACGGATGCGTGCACCCCGATGAATGAATAAAAAACAGCTAATATGGATGTTATACAGGTGAAAAGACATGTAATATTATGTTCATCAATATTGTATCATATTGGAGTTCCTTTTAAGGGAATTTAACTAGAACCATAACCATATAGTTTAATTTCATTCTTAATGGATGGTAAAATCCTGGAGAAGATATTGTAATATTTTTTACAGTTATAGAAACCAAATTATCATATTCAATGTTTTATTGGCTATGAAAAGGAATCATAACAAGGATTTTGTTTTTTTTCATATATGATTTGTCTTTTATACATGATATAAGATTGAATTTCATAGAGAGTAGAAGATAGACATTAGCTTACATATCCCATTAATGGTATTCATCTATATGATCCTTTGAGACATTATCCTAGAATAATTTAGACTGATATCAAAAAGACTATAGAGGGATACCATTTAAGACCATGAAACATTTACATAATGGTTTCTTGGGATTAAGGATATAACATAATAATTGAGATATGATGTTTATGTACTAATAACATTATGGAATCATGACAGTAATGGAGGGCCCACATGCTGAAACCAGAAAACATAAAGGAAAATACAAAACTATTGCAGTTATGCTTTTGGGACTTACTACATGAGGTGGAATATATTGCATAATCAAAATAATATAATAGACATTAATTCAAGATCGAACACATATATTGATGACCTTATCTACTGACCACACAAAAATTTTCATGTGGTATTGACCATACTAAATCTATAGTATATTGTAAAATTGATAAAATTACGTCCACCTATGTATAAATATATATCAACAAAAAATGGGAATAATATCTACAAAATAAGCATTAGATATAATGAAAGGATTTGAAAATATAGAAATATGGCTTTACATGAGACATGAGTTCTCATTGTCATTATGCTTAACATTGAAAATGAATAAATCACCACATCATTCTAATTTACTCAAGAAATTTACCTAGGTAAGATATATGTATAAAATAATGGTAAGAAAGGAATGTGTTATATGGTGAAGATGATGTGATAATGAATATGCAATAGGGATTATTCCCAACTAGTTGAAATAGTGGTCTAACCATTGAACATATGGATGTGACCACAATAAAGTAAATATGAATCACTATATATAAATTTGGGGGTGAATTAATATACACATATTTATAGATGGATTTGTGGTATGAGGCTAACTCCAGAAGTTGGTTATCCTTATACCGACCCTCACTTTTCATACATAGACATTACATAAATTTTTTAGAGTTCTTAAAACAGTGTAAAAATATATTCCCAAATATAACATTATTTCAGTGCCTTTGGAGACAATAAAACATAAACAATGGTATATAAATGTGCTACATTTTCTCCCACAAGGTTTGTCTTGACTATCACCCTTCTTATAACATCATTCATAAAACATATCTCCATACCCTGGGGGAGGAAACAAAAAAGGGGGTAAGCTCAAATTTGAAGCAAGTGTAAACCAGAGAGATATGTATGAATAATCATTAGAATAATGGTAAGAGAACATTATCATGAAAATATAAGATCACAACCTACATATCAATGATCATATATGCGAATCATGACATAAATATTGGTAGTATAAAAGGCATAAATAACAAGGAAAAAGAGAATATATTACATGAATGAAAAACTATGTAATAGAACATGGAACTATGGAAATCAAATAATCACATAATAATGATTTCCATTGTATTCAAGGAATTTCTTCGGATTCCCACTTAGTGGAAGAATTCCTTTACTGAATCGGTTACACACACCATTCTAGCCCTGTATTATAAAACCGAGTTCACTGCTTTTACTTGAATTGTAAGACCTAATAAAGTTTATTTCTCATTCTAGACCTATAATACTGAATCACGTTCATTTCTCTTTCTAGACCTGTAATACTGAACAAATATCATTTCTTGTTCGAACCATTAATATCTTTTTAGATATGAATCTTTACCCAATTCATTAGAGAGAGATATATGTCCCACCCATATCATAATTAAAGTATACCTATATGTGCTAGAAATTCATAAAAGAATATATCATAATGCATGAAATGATATAGGTATCATAAAAATATATTCATATATAAAACTATGGAAGAAGATATAAGTTTCATATTCAATTGATCAAAATCATGAACTGTGAAAGAGATATAGAATTCATAACTTTATAATATGTGGAAGATAAGTTTGTCTAATTTAGAACACAATGTCATGCATATCCCATTCCAAGAAATAATATTAAATGAACATTTAGATCAATTCCTTGAATGGTCAGAGTAACATAGAAAAATGTAATATTATATGGAAAATAATTTTAAAACATCTTTCAAAAACTTTCCTTGACAAAAATATTATCCCTTCATTTAAATTTATTTTTTAATACATTAATTCATTTGAAAATAATTTTTATTGAAAATACATTGATAATTTATAAATAATTATTCAAATAATTCTTAAATTTTTTTTCCTTAAAATCATTTAATATAATATTTAAAAAATATTGAAGATATTTTTCCTTGAAAACGGATAAAAAATATGTAAAACCATTTGAAAATATTTTTTTGACAATTTGAAACATTAGAAATAAATCATGAAATTGTTTTGAAATACATTTATTTTTAAAAAAAATTTAAAAATAACTTCCTAAATATTATCCTTTTAAACATGAAAGGGATGTTTTATAGAAATGGTGGCGGGTCAACTCATACATGCCATATGATGTAAAAAAATTCATTTTGCCTTGTAAAAAGACCGGAAATATTCTCATTCTGAATGAAAAAATATGATTCCTTTAAAATATTTATTTAAATGAAAAGTGTGAAAATTCCATTTGATGATATTAGGGGATTAGAATAATATTCTTTGATTTTTTTGAAATGCATGGTTATGAAGGAACACAACGTTCAAACCAAAGAGAGGGTGAAGTTAGGCTTGCTAAAATAATATTTTACTCTTTATTATTTAATAAAGAGTAGAAAAAATGGTACCAATATATGAATATAACATTAAGAACCTGATGAAAATAAATTAAATGAAAAATAATCATATAATTACATTGAGATATTTATCATATAATTTCATTATTGAAAAATAATCATGAATAATATAAAAAAGTGAAGAGATTGTTTAAATAAACTCTTACAACATGGTTAATAGGGATAATACATTCCACAAAAGAAAAGAAAATTAAATGATGCAAAAAATATCATTAAATGAAATATATTCATGATATATCTCGTAAAATGGTTGTATATACATCATGATAAATAATTTAGGGGCATAAAAAAACTAGAGTCTCAAAAATGGAAAATAAAGACACCACTATTTTACCTATTTAGTAACATTTGAAACATAAATCCCATGAAATAAAGAACATAAAGTAGAGATATAAAACCCTATAAAATTATGTATATTAATCATTGAGTAAATCCATGGGTAGTATACACACCACACAAAAGTAATGGGTGGTGAATAAATCATTAATCTCACTAAAATAAAACGTGAGATGAAATCCCCTTACCTTATGTATTGCCTCACTTCGTACATGTACAAAATTTATATATAAAAAATTCAATTTTATTATAAATATATTAAAGAATCGCAATATTATATCTAATAACATAAATGGTTTCATTATGACCTCATATTACCTTCTCGTGAACAATTCATTTTTAAGGTTTCAATTCGGGTAATCTCTTTTCTGTTTTCAAATGCCTCCTAATTTGTTATATATAAGGTCCTTATAAATATATAATGATTCTAGAAAGTAAAAAATTATAAAAAAAATTATATTCATTATATGTGAATTATAATAATATATATAATATAGATGTATCAAATTGAATACACCATTTATGGAGATTTTAAGTAGTACATACGCACGAACGATGTTTTCATTTTTATAGTTGTATTGAAAGAATAAAGGTGAATGAAATATGATTATAAATATGTATATATGTTACTATTATTTTAGAATTATTATTTCATATATTAAATATAATTTCGTAAACTCATCCTAAATATATTCCATGTTCGGTGTGAACGAATAACATCTTTTTGAGGGGGACGAGGTGTATAATTCCTAAAACAAAATTATAGTATTAAAACAAAATAGAAATTTTAAAAATTTATGTTATAAAAATATTACAGAAGAATAAATACTTAGTAAATATAATATATAACATTAATAAATAGTGTTTCCATCATTATATCCACCATGAGGGGTGGTAAATGATAAATAAACAATCGTAGTTTAATGAGGTGGTTGTTCAATGTACACGTAAACAATATGTTCGTTAACCATTAGATGGTGGTGTTTGAATGTTTAGTATGAAACCATATCATATAAACATCATATTATATTTATAATACTAGTTATTTTATAAAAAAATGGAATAGATATAAATTAGGGGATAGGAAATAAAATAAAATAAAAGATCTTGAGAGAAGACGTTACCTCTTAATCAGTTAACTCTTATTAGTTTGTGTCAAAACCCATCATTGGAATTGTTTTTATATGTAAGATTAAAGTAGCTAGGTAGGTATTGTAGGAAGTGTATTGGATTGATATATTTTAAACATATTTTGCTTGAGTTTCGTGAAGAATATGGAGTGGTGGAAACCTTTTATCTGAAAAAGAAAGGACTAACATGGTATAATGTCTTTATAAATTGAAGAATATACAATAAGAATATAACATGAAATTACATGAACGTATATTTATAGTGTATTTAGTAATTGGGACACATATAAAATTGGTTCCTAATACATCTTCATTGTCTCCCACTTATTTCGTTATAACTAGACCCCTTTTTAAATATAATACTTAATAACTTTTTCTTGAACTAGGGAAAAGAAACATGTGAAATGTTGATCTAATATACTTTATAAGGCTAACCATGGGATATATAAATTATATCATAATCATAATACATGAAAACGTAACATTTGAAAATAATATCCTTCATTTGAAAGAACGTGATATCAATCCATGTGATATATCATTAATGTTAATAAGAATCAATGAAATTAATCCAAAATGTCATAACATATGACATGGAATTTTGTGAAAAAAAAATAAGCATAGAATATAATTTTATATTACACAAGGCTCGTTGTCATGTGTATTATAGTGAACAATATCCATTATAGAGTCGAGTTCACTCCTCATTCCAGCCCTATACTACTGAACTGAGATCATTTCCTATTATAGCCATGTCTACGTAGTGATATATAAATCATTACCCATTTAATTGGATGAAGATATAGTTCCCATAAATATCCAAATGAAATCATTATTATGTGTTCCTTAATAACACAAATCATTCATTGTGACCCAAGGAAAAAAATTGGTTTCATCAAACACCGGAACATTATCCATGTAAAACACACAAATTTCTTAATTATAATTATATAAAAAATTAATAAAACCATAGGAAAAATAATGATATTATAATTAAAACATAACCGTATTAAAGAACCCCATCATAGATGGAAAATAATTTTTATACAACACTTCAAATGAATTTCTGATAAAAATATCATTTCCTCTTCAAAAACATTTTCTATTCTTAAAATTATATGCAATATTAAAAGAAATGAATTTATTAGAAAAAACATGAAAAAAATATAAGAATATTAATGGAAATAATTCATTATGAAAACATAAATTTAGGTTCATTTGGTATAAGTTAAAAAAACATTCCTGCCATACATTTCCGAAAAAGTTAAAAATTACCTCGTATAGAAAAGGACATAAGATTCCTTTCATAACATTTAATAAAAACATACCAATGGGTAAAATTTACTCAAAAAAATTGTAGAAAATATAAAAAAAATTGGAATAAAAATTTAGGAATGATGGATATAGATGATAAATATACCCCCGTAAATACTTACATATAAACAATCTAAGATCATATTGGGGTTGATAAATTATCCCTCACCTTATGTTTGATTTACTTTGTATGTTTCTGAACAAACAATATAGTGATTTATAGAATTTCATTGATTTATATCATAATATTGGTCTTTTTTAAGATATCATATATGATCATATTATCATCTTTTGGTTATTAACATTATTACTCATCCATCTAGTGTTATCTACTATATTTTCTTATTCCTGTTTTGTAGGATCAATTATTATTCATCTTATTTGGTTATATTTATATCGTATAAATATTGATATTTTTATAATATGTTTTAGATTTATTTATTTCATTCATTTATATAATCTTTCATTAATAAAGATCATGTAGAATGAATCACATCATATCATGGAGACGGTAGGTTGTACGTATGCATGAGTGATAATATCATTAAATTAATTGGTCAATGGAATTATTTTGGATGATGTATAATATTTCCAAATCAATATATTGTTATAATAATAATATATTCTTAATACTTCCATAATTAAAAAAATTCCGATAAGCTGGGGGTGGAAAACATATTACAACATGGGATGGGGATTATAAGCCATGCGTACACATGTGTGGTGATTTTTCTTTTCATAGGATGGATAGACAATGTAATATGGTTGTTTCATAATCATAATAACATAAAAATATGTATCTTTAACTTGATTTTTTTACTTTATAATGATACAAATCATGAATATATAGAATATAAAGAATGATATTTGAAAGAATCAGTAGAGGAAATTACATCTTCTCTGATGTGCTCCCTCTAAGTCTACTCATAAAGAACTAGAGTTGTTATTTTAATAATACCATCACCTCTATAATGTAAATAAGTATTTTTAGAAGGGAAATAGGTATGGGATGTATGATATTGAATGCTCAATGTGGAGTGATGACATGAGGGAGGAGGTTCCCTTTTATAATGTAGTTGAGAGTCACTTTTGGGATCTCTAAGAATATTAATATATAATAAAATAAAAAACTATAAAATAACCTCCAAAATTTACCATTATCAGTGATTAGATAAGATAGGATTGTAGAATCATCAAACAATAAATTTTATACAATTTTATATATCAATTAAAACCATGTCATTTTAAGTAACTCTTAGTTATTCAATATAATTATTAACAATATTAACAGATATTTCAATATTAAAATGGTGAAATATTTCTTTTTTCAATTTCAAATTAACGAAATACCATAAGAAAAATTTATACCGTATCATAATTATTCTATATTTTTAAAATTGTTTTTTATTTTTAAATAATTTAATAAATCATTATTTTGAAAAACAATCAATACTATCAATTTTTTATACTATTAAATTCAATGTTTATTAAAAATATTACATTAATAAGATAACTTAAAAAATTATTTTATTACACTCTTAATAGGTAAATTTCAAATATAAAATTCATTGGATATATTAAATATCATAAATTATAGTTACTTTAATATTTGTAATACTATTTATTTGATATTTTTCCTTAATAATATAATTATTTCATTTGTTTTCTGTAATTATTTAATATTTTTATTTTCTAATAAAAATAAAAAATAAAATACTATGAAAAATATAAATCATCTAGAGTTCAAAAGTATACTTACATTTGGATATATATTCTATAGAATACATCTATTAAAATGACATACTTAATAAAACATGAATGTGAAAAGTCTATCATCACATTACAGAAATAATATAAGTGTCATAATCTATTTTATAATTCTCAAAATCGTCAAAAAATCTACCCTTAGATGTTTATGGAAGATATATTCTCATCCAATAAAATGCGGTCATGTTTTTTTAATGGTTATTGTAACATTAATAATTATTATTTTATTTATTTCTAAACAATTATGTGATTTTTGTATCATTAAAGTATATGTCGTTAAGATAATTATTTATTACCTAAAAATTAAAAATATATTACCATAATAATAAATAAAAAAATTTAATTTTAAATGAGTATTTATAATTGAATTTATCTTTTATATATCCTTATATAAATAAAGATATGTTTTTTTTTTAAAATTTTGATTAGATATATTTAACTTTTCTTTAAATAAAATAAATTAAATGTACTAATCTCGTATAAGTGGGTTCTAAAGGAAACTGTTTTGTCCCAAGTATGATTTAGATTGAAAACAATCTCTTAAATGATATTAGTACATGCTTTTTTGTCATTCCATAATATTATTTTTACCCATGATTACCTGATTTACCTATTTATCGTATTAATAAAAATTACCAATGTGACTATTCATAATGCCAAAAAATAAAAGTAAGCTATATACATAATTTGAAATTACTGATTTCAGATAGATAATAATTTTTTAAAATTTCATTGAATATAAGTTGCAATAAATAATTTTAAATTAATCTTTTTTTCGAAATGTGGGAATAAGTTTTAAATGTTATAACATTACAAAATATGGAAATGATTTTACATCTGAATTGAATATAAAATTAAAGCTAATGACAAAAATTAGATTGAATAATAAAAATATAATCTATTTATAATTTAAAACCATTCAATATTTTAATTTAACTATATAAATTATTTTAATGAAAAATTTGTTTTCACTTAAAAATTATTCTATTTTTAATATTCATCAGAACGTGAAAGTTATTAGAAAATATAAAAAATTCAACCAATGTAAATTTTGAAGTCCCACATCCTAGGAACAATATTTTGTAGTCATATAAAAATTATTATTGTATTAAAATCATAATTTAAAAAGGGGTTCGCTATTACAATGTAGAAAATTATTGTTCCGAAAAATATTTTTTTTTACAAAAAATATTGTTTATTTATAACATATGAAAAAATATAATTAGGATGAATATAAAAAATAACTTATTAAATATATATAAAAATATATTTCATTAATAATATTTACAAATTTTAAACCACTAAACCAAAATAAAAATATATGATTGATTTTTAGTTTTCATTTACATTAAATTATCATAAGTTAGTTATATTTATCACTGCTAACCTAAAAGACATGTTATAAGGGATATTTTATATTAAAGGAGGATCATGATTCATTTAATTTCAGGATTTTGTTCAATGCAAGGTATTTATGAATTAAAATTATTTATAGAAACAAATTCTTAAAGACATCTTAGGAGTTACATTCTACCCCCCTTAAACTAGATTTCACCCTCAAAATTCATCACTTGGATACAAAAAGATAAGGATTCCTCGGCCTCATCACATCTTTATATTCTAACACGGATTACTTTAATTGGTGTTTCCTCCATAAAACATCAATCAAGCAAGTTATCTTGTTTCTTATAATGTTTTTAACATGATCCATAATATCTAACAGATATTATTTATAAGAATTATCTTTCTTTAATGGCATGAAATCTTAGTTTAGTATATGTGAATGATTAATTATTCACATTCTCAGAAGAGATACATGGAACACATCATGAAATTGAGAGATACTCAATGGAATCACCAATCCGTAAACAATTTTTCAAACACGATCCAAAATTTCAAAAGGAACGATATACCTAGTACTAAGATTGTTCTTTTTTCCAAATATCATTACTCTATTATAGGGATATTTTCATATGTACATTTTGTCTCCCACTTCAATCTCTAGGTATATTCATTAGTTTCCATCATAGAAATTTTTTTAACTTTGAACTTCTCTTTTGTGTTGTTGAATATATCTAGCCTTTTCATCCATTTCATCAATAAGATAAGGTCATTATAGTTTTCTTTACCCAACTTCAACCTAGTAAGATGGATTTATGTAGTTCTTCCCATAATAGGATTCATACAAATCCATCTAATTACATGATTTACTTCTATTAGAATAAGAAAATTGTAATAAATGTAGGTGTTGATCCCACCAACCATTGAAATCCATATATCAAATCTCAACATGTCTTGTAGAATTATAATTATCCTCTTAGACTGAGAGTCTTACTAAGGATGAAAAGAAGTGCAGAAACATAACTCTATATCCAATGCCTGCTAAAGACTTCACTAGAACATCGAGGTAAAACTGGGATCCTAATAAAATATAATGGAAAGTGGTACTCCATGAAATCTTACCACTTCCATAACATGTGTCTTGCCATGTTGATCCATAATTAAAACCGCTCTAATATTAATAAATTCTGTCGAGTTCGTAAGGAGATCAATTATAGAACATATAAAACCATGGCCATTAGATGTTTTTGGTAATTATATTGACAAAGTCCATAGTGATATTTTCCCATTTCCATTAATGTATGGGTAATGTTTGTAACATCCTCATAGACTTCTGTCTCTCCACCTTAACTTTTTGACGAACTAAGCATTGATAAATTTTTTTAGAAACATCTATTTTATTGTCATCCAACCAAAAATACTCTTTTTAGATTCCTTTACATCATATTTATTCTAGTACGAAAATATAATTATTAAATATGAGCCTCATATAATAGCACATTCTTAAATTCTGGTATGGGGTGAATAAAAATATTTTCCACAAACCTTATAATTCCATAAGAATTAATGATGAAATTATGAACATTTCTCACATTCTTCAATAGTTCTACATATTCTGTCTATTCATACTTAATCATCACTTATATATTTTGTTAAACATTCATTTGTGAAAGATAATAATTCTCCCACCCCTTTAAAATTTCAAGACCCATCCTTCTCAAATCCATAAATATTTGAACTTTTGTGATCCTCATCATGGATATGCTAGCATGGTCTTTCTGACTCAAATCATATGACACCTTGTTGGTAATCCAATGGTGTAAATGTATTGATAAATCATAATATTTAATAAAATCCAACCAACTTTTTTGATGAATATTCAACTCGTTTTTTGTTAAAATATACTTTAAACTTTTATGATCAGTATAAAAATCACACATTTCACAATAAAGATAATCCATCTATATTATGAGTGCAATGATTTCTGTAGCTAACTAAAAATATTGAGTTGTGTAATTTTTCTCATGGGTTTTATATTTTTGTGAGGCATAAGCTATCAACATGTCATTTTTCATGAGAATATAACCCATACCCATCATGGATGCATCACTGGGGATTACAAACTGTTGTACACTGCATGATAGTGTGAGCACTGGTGCATTGACTAACATTAATTTTTGCTCTGTTTAATTCTCCTAGTGTTCCTCCACCCACAGGAATATTTCTCTAGTATGAGTCAACTTGGTGGGTGGATTCGATAATCTTGAAAACTATTTCCCAAAATAATGATAATATCGATCCAAAATAAGAAATCATTAGATATTATTTACCAATGTTGGTCTGTACCATGTTTCAATAACTTCTCTGTTTTATAGATCCACATATATATCCACTCCTAGGATTATGAGTCCCCAATATGAAAATATATGAAGCCACAATTCACACATGGTTAATTTTTCATAAAATTTGTATATTCTGAGGGTCTTTACTACAATTATGAAGTGATCATCATCCACTTATTTTCTATTAAAATATAGAATAATATCTTATATAAATTCTACCACCAAATAAAAATTATAGTCCCTACAGAATATGTTCACTATTTACATGAATATAGATGGAGAATTATTAAGACCGAAATGATTCACTATAAAGTCATAGTTTCCATACATTGTTAATAATGCTGATATTGGTATATCATTCTTCTTGAACACTAATTGATGTTATCATAACCAAAGATCAATATTGGAAAATTATTGAGCTTTGAATAGTTGGTCGAATAAGTCATCAATGTGGGGAAGAGTTTATTGTTTCTTGATAATGATCAGGTTATTTTCTCGTTAATCAATGAAGAGTCTCTTTGGTCCATCATTATTTTTAACAAATTAAACATGTTCCGCCCAGGGTGATGAACTAGGGTGTATGAATCCCATTTCATGATTCCCTTGGTGTTGCTTCTTCAATTCCTACAACTCAATTAGGTTCGTTATATAAGGTGTCATTGAAATCGACATATAAATTAATGTGAGTTCTATTGAAAACTCAACTTCACGATTAAGTGGATTTCATGATAATTATTTTGGAATGAACTCATCAAACTATCATAAAATTGGTTTATTCTTAAATGTGTGTTTCTCCCTAACCATTTGAGATAGATAATAGTAAATTATATGAATCATGACACATAAGACGCAATAATTTTCTACTAGAAGGTTATATTCATCCGTTCATCGATATATGATCATATATTGATCTAGGATATAAAATTTGTGTTTCGTTCATTGGAAATGGATATATGGTCCATATTGATAAAGAAAAACCACGATATGAATCACATCCAATAAACCTATAAGAAGGAACAAATGATTTGGAGGATGCACATTCCCACTCTCATCAACCAGATAGGAATTATAAACATTTTATGCGACAATTGTTCCATTATGAGTTGCAATAGTTATCAAAATGTCTAATTATTGAAGTAATACGAAGATACCCATAGAATATTCTAAATAAATAAAATAATGGGTGGATCCAAAATCATATAATGAATTTTTAATATATAGTGGATGGTAAATGTACTTTTATCCACTTCATTATCCTAGTCCACATCATCTATATTGATCACATTTGACTTGACATTGTCATTGACCTAAAGAGTTTGTTGATATCCATCATCATCAATAAATATTAGATTACTGCATTAACAGGCATAATTTCTCATTTCCTTACACATGTAACATTGAAGTGTAGGATGTGCGTTCCTTGTATCCTTTTCTCTATTCTCTTTGTTAGACCTCTTTTTCCCTTAAATTTATCATTAAAGTTATCTTTGAACTTATTTTCCATACATTAAAAATTTTCTAGTCCATTTAATACATTTTCCTATATGTTTCTTTCCCCACTTTGAACATAAGGGAAAATCATCATCTTTTCAGTGTGGTCATTAGATTTTTCCATGACTTCCATTTTGTTCTTCTTATTCTACCCATAGGACTAATAGGTAAATCCAATACACATCACAACCATGAGAGAACATTGAACTATATCCTCATATATATTAAATCCATGTATGGCTAATTCCTTTTAGGGACATGGTTTTAAGACACTAAAGAATTGATCAATTTGACACTCATGTTGGATAATAGTTCAATAAGCATACCTTGTAGGTCATTTAAATTTTATTCATATGTACAAACAGATTCATCATCCTTTTTCTTAATATAAAATAACTCCTACCTTTTTGTTAGAATAATATAAGGAAATTACTTATTTAAAAAAAAAGTTCATGAACTAATCCCATTCCATAGACTAAATTTCATCACTTTGACTCGTATTCCATATAAGCATTCACCATTGACTTGCTTCCCCGTCTAAACAGTAGACTTGAAAGATGAAACTACCATGTTATGAACATTGGAGAACTAAAATATCATTTCAATTGTACCAATCCATTGACCAACCATTAGTTGATCAGAAGTCCCGCTAAAAGAAGGATTCTCAAGAAGAAAATCATTGCATTAACCATCAAATTCAACATTATCATGGTTCCTCTGTGTTCAGTCCATTGACTAAAACCAAGAATAATTATGTGAGAATCACTAATCATAATTGAAAAAAAAACATAGTCAAGAATAAAAGATAAATTTATGACACTTCAGGTTTTATCCTAGGTTAGTCCTGACTGTTTCCAAAATATTAGGATTGTACATGTACTTTGACATATACTCTGGTTTATTACAATGTTATTTTCATCCTAGTTTCCAAAGGATGACTATATCATTCCTATTATTACATCTATAAAAAACCATAATTTACATACCCCAATATTAAATCAAAATTTAAGAATATTAATTAAAACAATATAACTAATTCATGACATAAACATACAGGTATAATGAATTTAGAAACTGGGCAACATATACTACTGGTTCATAACACATCTTCATTGGATCCCACTTATTTCATCATAACATGACCACTTTTTGACATATCTTACTTGATACACTTCCTCATGACCTGAGGAAAAGAAACCTATGAAAGGGTGGGATCAGATGCTCAGTAAGGGTAAACAAGGGAGACAACAATCATATCATAAAAAAATGATATAAGATCATAATAATTAAAAATATTATCGCACATATGAAATATCATAATATCATACCATGGGATAAATCATAAATGGTCATAAGAAACAATAATCCTGAACCAAAAATTCATAACATAAGACTTGAAATTATGTGGCATACACGCAATCATATAAAACCATCTCATATTAGTCAAGAATTTATTCCAAGAGTATCGTAGTAGAAAAATTCCATTATTGAACTGAGTTCAATCTTCATTCATGCCCTGTACTACTGAAGCGAGATCATTTCTCATTCCAACCCTATCTATATCCTGGGTTATAAATCATTAACCAATGTATTTAAGGGAGATATAGTTCCCACACATATAACAGTTAAATCATTTTTGTGTCTTCCATAATAATAAAATTCATTCATCATAACCCAAGGAATTAAATGGGTTTTTTTAAATTCCATAACATAATCCCTATAAGACTAATTACTTTCATATATAATATTCCATAATAAATATAAAAGAAACAGATTAAAAATAAGGATATTAAACATGAATCAAAACCCATTTAATTAATTCCATTGTAGATTGGAAAGAAGTTTCATATAACACATTATATTAATTCAAGATAAAAATAAATTTTTTCTTCAAAAACATTTCATTTTCGCAAAATGCATCACAATTTGAATAAAAAAGTATTTATTTAAAAGAAATACTGAAATCTTGTATAGGAAACTTCATGTAAATAAGGCATTATGAAAATGTAAAAATATGTTCATGCTGAATTAGTTAGAAAACATTCTCTTCATACACGAATCATAAATTTCAAAAAGTACATCATATCAAAATAGGGAATAATATTTAATTCATAAAATATAAAAAAATACAACAGGTAAAATTGATTATAAAAAAATATAGAATAATTGAAATAATATTTTGGAATTCATAATTAGGAAACATGGACATTGATGATAAATATACCACCAGTTAATGCTTACTTGTATAAAATGGTGGATAATAATGTGGTTGTGAAATTATTCGTTACCTTAGGTATGATTTCTGTTTTATGTTTCCAAAAAGACAATATAATGATTTTAATAATTACATTGGAGTATTTTTGAATCATATTCATTTTTATTACATCATGTATGATCATATTATCATCAGTTTGTTAGTAACATTATTACTCCCCAATTAGGTGATAACATCTTTAATTTATTACACATGTTTTGTCGGATATGTTCTTGCTCATCATCATGGTTTATAGTTATATCATTTAATAAATGATATTAGTATAATATATATCCTATTTATTTGTTCCATGAAATAATATAATCATTTTATTAATGAAGATCAAATATTATTATTTTCATCACATCGTGGAGACGATAGGTTGTGTGTATGCCCGAGCGAATATTTTATTCCCTTTATTGTTGAATGGTATTGAATTGGATGGTGAATAATATTTCAAAATCAATATCATGTTATAATAATCATATATAGTTATTTTTTCTATCATTATACCCATTCATGTAATGAGGTGGTGAAAACATATTACACCACGGTGTAGAGATGGTAAGTTGTACGTACACATGCTTGGTGATTTCATTTTTCATAGGTTGGAAACAATATCTAATATCATTATTTCATTATCATAATAACATCTCATTATATAAATTCTATTTTAGTTATTAATTTTTTGTGAAACAAGTCATGATGAATTATTATAAAAAGAAATAAATTTGAATGAATCGGTAGAGGAGATTACCACTTTTTTGATGTGGTCCCTCGATGCCTGAGGTTAAAGTATTAGAGTTTGTATTTAAAGAATCCATAACCTATATAATTTTTCTAGATAACTATATAAAGGAATTGGGTGGGGGATTTCTATCAAGACCCATACCTTAGGCCCTGTTCTTTGACTACCTGAAGCCCTCACAAAATATGACTGGGGAAGAACACTAGCACTCTGTAGGTATATACCACAAATGGGAGACATTTTCCTAAGTACCTGTACACATGCACACATCTCCAAGAAAATTGAAGAACTAAAAAAACTATGTAAACATACATTCATACCACTAAGATTGCCACATATAGTAACAATACTAAACTTGAATGTAAAGTAGGCTAGAATACAATCCCAACCAAAAGGAAAAGTAAAACCTCATGAAATTCATCTACAAGAAAACCAAACTAAATGGTAGGTAAAGAAATATATGTCTGAAGTCACTGAATCAGACCTCTTCTATTGGCCCTCTCTCTAAGAAACACCTATCCTTAGTCCCCTAAGGACTGTTAATGTTACGATCATCTGCACAAGACATGACACGTGCCGACATATCCCATGCATGGGTGGGTAAAATAATTATCAGTAGGGACCCAAAATCTCAACGTTTTACAAATTAGAAATACACTTTGTACACCATAATGAAAACAGATGATTTACACCACAAAGTAAAAACATGAAATACACCATGAAGGAAGAATAAGAAATTCAGTTAATACAGTATGATCACACAACTATAAGTATAAACAACGAAGAGAAGGATTTAGAGTTGTAGTCCATATATCTACCAATCATTATGAAACTATATGTTCTGATAGAGCATGGAGAATTGAAGGTGCACAGATCATCAATGAATCTTGAAGCATCGATGGAACACATAGTATTAGTGGACCCTAGGGCTGCGATGGCACCTGGGGCGTCTATGGCGCCCAGAGAATCGATGGCGCACAATGTATCAATTATGCATGGGTCATAAGTGGCACCCAAAGTGGTGATCATGCCCGAGGCATCGATGGCGCATTGTGCGTCGATGGGGAATGGAGCGTCGATTGCACACATAGATTCAATGGTGCATGGAGCATCGGTTGTGCACATATCGTCAGTGGCGCATGGAGAATTAGGGGTGTGAAGATCGTAAATATTTTATACATCCCCCAAGTCACATAGTAACCAGTATCACATAGTCACATTCATATATAGGATTCTGCTAATTTCATTTTTGTTATGGGAAAACCTAGTCCTTAATACAGAAGGTTATACATCAACATAAAGAAAAAATTAACTTATAAGGTCTCAAAGGGACGACATCGTCTCATGATTACCAATGAAGTTGATGGATCATCAAACAAAACTCTAGATTGAATGATATGTCCAATTTAGTAAAAACGGTCAAGTCTGGTCTGTGTCCAACCTGATAGGGTCTAGTGGAACCAACCCGACCTAGTTCGGTCGACTCGACCAGACCTAGTCCATATGAGCCAACTGATTGGGCCATCGACGTAGCTCGGTTCTCCAACCCTAAATGCATCCTTTTGATCCACATGAATGCCTAACTACATAGACCATATGATCCCTTGGTCAACATAGCTGGCCACTGACTCTCCTACCCCACATCCACCATTGTGGGTTCTACTAAGGTACCTTTTGGAATGAAGCCTCAGTCGGCACCTATGGCCTCTGTTGTCATGGGCTCACCGATATGGTCCTTCCTAGACCCTAGCCAACAGTCGCCATAGACGACCTATGTTGTCGTCGCCACTGCAACTGGTCAATATCACCACTTCAGACCACTGTTTTGTCTCACCCAGCCACCTTGAAGCTTCTCCCAACCACCATGTATCCTCATCATATTCCCATAATTAGAAAAAATCATAGATTCAGGTTCCTCATGACATGTTGTACACTGCTACAACATCTACTATTAGTTCCCCTTGAATCTGGGGGTCACATTGTAATCAGAACTTATTGGAAACATAAAGCCAAGAATCATTATGTTCTAATGGAAAAGAATACAATGTATTGAGGGATAGATACAAAAAGATGAGTCTAGCATAAATTTAGAAGCATTATTTTCCAGAAATCAAGAATATAGGAGGTTTGGTATATAATGGATTAAACTGTATCTCACTAATAATCCATATTACATAATCCATTCTAAATGAATGGTTGAACTGCTAGTTAATCTGTTCATGGGTTGGACTTTTCTCATCATAGAAACAGATATCGAGGAAATGAATCATAATGTAATAACCCCTACCTATCGTTTCAATCATTCAACATCGAGGATCCATTTCCTCTGGTAATATTTCACCAAACTTCATGATTCACCACTCCATCATCATCTGTTGTTGATTGATAGATATTTCCCTATTTTTATCCTAAGTCATTAAGGATTTATCTGATATAGTGTGACTCACCCTGTCTCCTACCAATAATTATAATTTTAAAAGGAAACGTCATTTCATAGAAATTTTTCTTTAAATTATTTTAATGATTTTACATAAAAAATATATTACTCACAACTGGTCTATACATGCTGATGGAAAACCTCACATAAGGAAAACACCCCACTTTGAACATAATGTTGGTCTCAAAATCCCATTCCTGTTATCATTTATGAGTTATTAGGATATTGAAATAAAATAATTTTATTTAATAATTTTATTTATGGTTACATACTAAAAACTATTTTTCACAGTTGACTCATTCCAACTCAAGTTATGTCGCTTCATTGGTAAATTTACTACTCTATGTTCAATGGTGTCCTCAAATTTATGATCCCAACACCCAATAACGATTTATTCCACATTTTTAGAAATGTCTTGTGTGAGTTTTATTAAAAACTGAAAAATTTCAATAAATTGGTTCAAGAACATGGAACCTCAAAATCACACATTGTCTGAATTCCTAGTATTGGAATTATCGCAATAAATTTATAAAAATAATGTCTGAAAAATACGTTTCATTACATTCTCCCCACCTTATAGATTTACATCCTGAAGATAAAAACCACGATATAGGGAATGGATGAGGGTATTGAGAATGACCATGAGGGTCTTGATCCCAGGTACTCTCTAGATGATTCTCATGATATCATCAGACACTGACTAATGGAATTTCTCATCCATGAATGATCATCTTCTCTTGATACTCGATCTTCTATACTAGGATAGAACATGTGCATAACCATCTGAACTATCGTTGATGGAATTTGATGGAGTCGAACTACCATCTGCACATAAAGGCATCCCAAGCTCATTACATGACTCTTCTCCCTTATAGGTAGGTTTTGGGATGACTTTTTGAATGGGTCAATGGTCCCCTATATGTAATCTTGTCCTTGAAATTACATGGCAAAACCGTTATGATTTCCATCATGATTTGTTCCCACTTCCTTAATAGAACCGCTAGAAGTATAAGGATTAAGCCTATCTAAACACAAGTGGATTGACATGGTGAGTTGATAAATGAAGAACTTATTAAAAAATAACTCAACATTCATATCACTAGGTAATCCCAGCTTCAACTCATTCTACCATCCCCAGTGTCTTCCCCGAAACCCACATTTTATTAAAGCCATATTGCCTCAATCCCCCGAGGCTCACATCAGATAACAAGTAAAATGAAACAAACATAGAAAATAGGATATCATCCCTAAAATAGTAATTCATTATTCCCACACAAATAGTTATCAAGGATCAAAATTAAATGTATGGAACTTCCTCAGAACCTCCTCCTCATCATCACTATTTATATGGTGAATCCACTAAAAATAATGACTTGATCCCCAGCTTTTGAATTTACATCAAGTGTATGACCCATTGGCATCTGATCACATTGGGTCTCAATGTTGGTATCCCCATGATGTGACTAACTATATTTTTTTGTGAGTGGAGGGTCGTAAAAAATCTACTGGAGATAATCCACCTCAACTTCATGCACCATGAAAAATTATAATGAGGAATAGTGCTCTGAGGCCTGGTACAATATATTTGAACATGATCTCAGGTTGAGAGAATCTGCAACTTTATTCCATTTCCCATGAGCATAGACAATATCAATGTCATAGTCATGGTGGAACTCTATATATCATCACTTTATCATGTTCAGATCCTTCTAAGAGATGATATGAATCATACTGTTTTGGTCTGAGTATATAGTAAACCACTTTCCCATCAGGTAGTGTCTCCACATCGTCATTTTATACTAGCTCAGGATCATGGGTTTCATAGTTCTTCTCTTTCAGCCTCAACTAGCATGAACCATAGGCAAACACCATTGGCCCCAACATTAAAACAGAACCATGCCTGGCCCCTGATCCATCGAATAACACTATGTAATAAAATCCCTCTTCTATTAATCTTAATATTGCTGTTCTCATCAATCATTTCCTCAGCCAGAAAGAATTGTTGGCACTTTTCCGTCCATGTAAAAGGATGCCCCTTTTATGTCATGGCCATCAAGGGTTATACTAATATGTAAAAGTTAGTTACAAACCTCTGATTTTACCTATCTAAACCCAAGAATCACAACACATTTCTAACACTATTGGATGGCTCCCAAGAAAGAACCACTTTAATGTTTGCCGGAACAACTCCAACTCTAGCATATGAAATGATGAGTCCAAGAAAGTGATTAACGCGAATCCTGAACTGACACTTCGAGAGATTCCTATAAAGAAGGTTCCATCGAAGTGTGTCTTGGACTGTACTCTATTTTATCACATAATCTTCTCTAGACACTGAGTACACCATGATTTCAAAAATTTAGACCACGGAAAATCGGCCAATGTAAGGATGGAATATCCTGTTCATGAATCCCATGAACACATCTGGGGTGTTCATCAACCAAAACAGCATCACTATGTACTCATTATGGCCATCCCGATATCTAGAGGTCGTATCCGTTACATCATTTACTAGTACACAAAGCTGGTGATAGCCTGACTTAAATATTATCATTGAGAACCACCTCTATCCCTTTAGATGATTGAAGAGGTTTTTAATCCAAGGTAGTGGGTAATTATTCATCAAGGTCACATAATTCAGGCGTTGTATGTCCATTCAGAACCAGAAACTCTCATCTACCTATTTGGAAATAAAACTAGGGTTTCCCAGTGTTGAACAATGGGTCTCACGAAGTCGTTCCTCTACAAGTCCTCAAGCTGTTCCCACAACTCACGAATCTCCTCGAGAGTTTTCCAATATATAGGTGAAGATGTTAATGACATCATGGGGTTTAGGTCATTTTAGAAGTCAACCTATATAGGTATAGGCAGTCTGGGTACATCTCTAGAAATGGCATCCCCATATTCCTCCCCCACTGAAGAAAACTGAGGATTCATCTCACTTACAGTTTTGAGGGTCAGGCAAGCCAACTAATGTGTAATCATCTTCACCCTCCTATGAGTGAGTCCATCATGAACTACATGTGTTTTTTTTCACAAAAAAAGGAAAAGATGATCCCATATCTGCAAACACACCTCACTCTATGCCTAAATAAATCATGATGGTCCTGAATTGTGGATAACCAGTCCATACCAAGAATGACGTAATAAGGCCCCAACGATTTCACCAAGAGATCAATACCGAGACTCCCTCCCACTATACTAAGGATACACTATCTGAACCGGTGTGTGAACATCGAACCCCCCCCGTAGGAGACTCTAAGAAAGGGGATCAAGTCAACAATTCGACTAGAATATCTTATTCATGAACAAGGGTTTTGGAGAGAAAAGAGTTACTCGCACTTGGGTCAATAAAAATGGTATAAAGGGTGGGAAAGGCATAGAACACACTAATAATAATCTCTAGACCACCAGATTCATAATCCTCTATCACCTCAAGCAGGCCTCATCCATGTCCACTAGTTCCCTAAGCCCGTGGTGGACCACCTAGGGGTGGTGTTGGTAGTAGGTCAATCCTCCACACACCATCAGCTGGAAATCTAACTCCACTACCACATCCACTCCTAGAATAACAAGTTGTTATTTCCTTATCCTATACCTCATTAGTCCCCTGACAATTGGTTTATGTTATTCATATCGAGTTGCGTAATTTCAAGTCATGTGTTCCCGACCACCGCATTGGTAACATATCCTGTCATTCGGTTGACTCGTTCTTCCCTCAATGTCTGGAACCACTGATCTAATATCCCAGGGTATCCCCATTTAATTCATGAATTACATGGGTCCTTTTTCCTGTTGTAATCTACCCACCATTGATGATTCATCTTCCAAGTACCGACTGGTATGTCTCATTGTTGGGGTATTCTCATCAAGAAATCCCTCCACAAGGATGGTTTGCTCTAGTACCCCACCCTCTTTTGGGATCCTAAAAGAGATAATTGATTCCCTGATCTACTAGAGTATCCAATGTTTGAAATTTTGAACCAAGAATAATGGGCCCCTCCCCATGTCTATTGTAGTATCGAGAGAGATCCATAAATCTCACCAAGTACTATGATACAGTGGGGTTACCTTTCTATAGATGCAGTAGATCTTATGTACACATGGAGTGTAACATCTCCAGAAATAACTCCTCCATGAATAGACTGTCAAATTATTCCCAATTGAGATATGTCTCAACATGCGTCTAAATAACATAAATCCACCATAACCCTACTAATCTCAATAGAAGACTTGCTGATAGGACTACCATCTTTTTGAGAGGCATCATCACCTGTTGGAAGACACACCTAACCACCCACATACAATCCTCGACTACCTGGGGGTCTATCTCAACCTTGAACCTAAGAGGTAACTACCTCTCTAACTCATGAAACACACTGATCCATCAAGCATAATCTACCGATAACATTGGTATTAATAATTACCCTCAGGGTGGTGGTATCACTATACACCACCTGGGGTACTACCTTTTGCACTAGTCCCTATACCGATACACCATCACATTGAGGATCTAACTCATGCTAACACATCAAAATCGTGGCTAGTTGATTTCAAGATGCATATGGATCTAGAGAAAGGCCAACCGCAGACAATATAGTACACCTCGTGAGCTGACACTGATTGAATAAAGTCATTAGAACATACTCAAAATACTATATGATGTATGTTCCATTATTTTTTATGTAACCAATGTTTTAATGTACATTTTTGAATAGCAGAAATTAGAGTCCTGGTGTATGGATATGTCAGTCACCACACTAAATTTGGATTCCCTAGAGAGAAACCCAAACTCGAAACACTCGACACTGATTCCCAAACAAATCTACTAGACTCTAGGTTTATTAGGTAGAACTATCCTGCTCTAATACCACTTTTTTCACAACACATCCACCCGGACTCGCTCCATGACTACCCCAAGCCATCTTCAAGAAGTCAAAGTGCTGGAGAAAAGCATCGAGTAGGCATATTCCACAAATGGGACGAATTTTCCTAAGTATTTGTACACATGAACCCATATCCATGAAAAAGTCTGGAACATAATACACTAAGTAAGCATCCATGCATACCTTGAATATTACCCCATAGAGTAACAATACAAGACAATAATGTAAATGGGCCCACAATTCAAGCCCAACCAAATGGGAAATATAAGCTCCTGAAATTCATCAGTAAGAAACCCTACCAGAAGGGAAGTTTTAGAAATAATTGTCTCATGTCACCGAAGCACACATCGTATGTTGGGCCCCTCTCTAAACACCACCAGCCCCTGTCCACCATGGAATACATCAAAGTATCGATTATCTACACAAGGCATGAAACATGTGGGCATAACCTATGAAAGTGTTTGTAAACCACTTCTCTGTAGAGACCCTGAAACCACATTGGTGATACCACTAAGAAATTCATGAAGAACACAACAAATAATCATCATCAAGTACACCATGAAGTAGAAGCATGAAGTAAACCAGGAAGGATATACAATAAGTACATTCAATATGGATATCTCATGCATGTATAAGTAAGAGGAACAAAAATGTGGATTTCTAGTTGTAGTCGAAAAATCTCCCATTCTATATGACACTAAATGTGTTGAAGACACATGGTGTATCGACGACACATAGAGTTTCAATAGAACAGAAAGTTTCCATGTCACACAAAGCATCAGTGGCACACAATGTGTCAATGGTGACCGGAGCAGCGATGGAACACGAGGCGTCGATAGCACATAAATAATTGATGGAGCACATAGTGTAAATATCTGATGAAGTATTTTTGGATCCTGGATCAGCAATGATACCCTAGGCGTCGATGGTGCATGAAGTATCAATAGAATAGGGTGAATTGAAGGAGAAAAAAGTGCCATATTCCAATGGAGTATCTGTGGAGAACAGAGCATCGACATCACATGGAATTTCAATGGTTCATATGGCCCCCATGTCACATAGTCTCCAAGATCACATAGTCACAAATAGCCGTCGAATTCCAAACATTGTGTGTGTGTTCATGGAGAAACTACTCCACAATAAATTAGGTCGAATTCAAAATTCCACCATAACTCACATTGAATGTATCAAAAGTATCTCCTCATATCAAGGGTCCCAAATCCATTGGCGGATCATCAAAAAGGTTATTCATTTGAATGATATGTCTAATTTAGTAAAAAGGTCATGGTCTGGGGACAACCCGACTGGAGTTGGCTGACCATACCCGACCCAGTTCTGTCATCCTAACCCAGTCGGTCTGGGAAGATATTTCTCCATTGGATGTGGAATACTATGGAAACATCACTCTGATCTATGTAGTCACTTTGCCATGTGGCCATACGACTCACCCAACTGATGCAGTCGGTCGTCATGTTCATTGTGGTCGGCTACCGCATCACCTACCCTATAGCCCCCACCGCTGCTTCCACTGTGATCCCTCGTAGACCAAAACCTACACCACTACAAGATCTTCCACATGGTCCCACATGGACCACGGCCTACACCAACCACCTACATCCCAAACGGTGGCCCTTGTCGTTGTCTCCACTACAACCAGCCACTAACACCTCGTCAGACCATCGTGATGCCTCACTGGACCACCATTAAGATTTGACGTATCACCTCAAAACCTCACATGATGCATGTAATTAGGTGAAATCATATATCTAGGTTCCTCATGACCCGATCAACCCTGTAGTGGCATCTTCTTTCGATTCTCCTTAAATCAGGGAGACTAGTTTTACTCGGAACACCCCTGTAATGTCGATCCAAAAATTACATGGTTCCAATGGTGAGGAACCCAAATAATAGAGGGAGAGATGCACAAATAAATGGTCTAGCATTTTTTTCAATGCGTTCTTTCCTAATGATCGTGATTTGGGGACGTCTGGGTTAGAAAGTAGAAAAAGGTATGTTGCTAATAAATGCCACAATATAATCCCTGTTGAAAGAATGATCAAACCATGGATAAACATGTTCGTGTGATGGTATGAATTCATCTTTGATACTAAGGGCGAGTAAATGAAGCATATAGTAATATCCCCTACATAGAGTTTGGATCATATGATGTCAACAATCTATTTCATTTGGCGTTCCATCCAGAACTATCATGATCCACCACTCTATCGTTATATGTTGTTCGTCGAGAGATATTTCTCCAAGGACTCTATATAGCCTTCATTAATTTCCCCAGGGTTATGAGACTCACCCAAGATCGCTACCCAAATTCAAATTTTAGAAAAGAAACTTCACTACGTTGTAAATAATTTTTATTAAATTATTTTAATGACTATTCCATCCAAAATCTTTCTTTCACAGCCGACCTATGCCAGAAGATGTTTGGCCTCTCCAAAAGGAGAAAAACCCTCTAAAATCACTATGGTAGTATCATATTTGTCATACTATTTACCGTTCATGAGTTATTAAGATTTTTAAATTAATAATTTTATTTACTGTCATATTCGAAAAATTTATTTTCACTATTGACCAACACTGACTAATGTTATGTCACGCCTAGGGTAAATCCAATAATCTGTACATAACAGATACCTTAGATTTCTGATATGGGAACCCGTGTACGTGTTCTTTAACTTTTTCCAAAAATGTGTGTGTGCGGGATTTTAAAAATAGAAATTTTTTTAATAAATTGTTTCGGCCACCCCGAGCATCAGAATCCCAAGACATCTGAATGCATAGTCTTCTAATTTTCTTAATTATATTCTAAAAAATAATTTGGGAAAATAAATTTCATTATAATATCTGACATTAAAGGTTCAATGTGAAGTGATGTGGTGAGGGAGGAGGTTCCCTTAAATAATTGATGTGAGGGGAAATTTTGGGATCTCCAAATAAAATAATTTATAATAGAATAAAACTCCATCCAAAAACATCAAAAATGTCCTAATTTCAAAGATGATATTAGATGGGGTTGTAATATCAACATGCAATAAATTTTAGAAATGTTTTTATATAAATTTAATCTATATTAGTTTAAAAAATGCTTATTTATTCTATTTTATTCTTAACTATGGTAAAAAATATTTCAATATTAAAAGGGTTCAATATATACTTATTTGATGCTGAATAGACCATAAAAAAATACAGAAGAACCTTTTATGACATATAATAATTATTTTGTTTTTTATAATGTTTTATGATTTTTAATAAATTTAATAAATTATTATTTCGATTAACAATAAATAGTGTCAATTTTGACACTATTCAATTGACTTATTTTTAAAAATATTAAGATTACAAGGTACCTTCTATCCAATTGTTTTATAATATTCCTAATAGGTCAACGTCATATACAAAATTCATTGGAGATATTTATTATCCAAAATCATATTTATTTTAATATTATAGTACTATTTATTTGATAATTACCTTAATAAAATAATTACACCAACAATTTTGTGTAATTATATATGATTTTCATTTTTTGAATAAAAATAAAAATTAAAGTACTATAAAAAAGAAAAATCCTCTATATTTAATAAAAATACATATAATCAAATATATATTCTATAAAATCCATCATTAGAAAAGTTATATATATATTAAAACAAGAATGTTAAAAGTTTAACATCACATTATATAAAATAATATAAGTGTCATAATCACTTTTATAATGTTTCAATTGACTAATAACTCATCACATGGATGGTTATGGTCGAGATATATGTGAAAAATAATATTTTGTAAATTTTTTTGGTATTTTAATGTTTTTTAGCACTTTAATAAGAATGATATTGTTGATTTCTAATCCATTAAATAATTTATCAGTCATTAAAGTATAAGACTTTAAAGTAATTATTTATTTACTAAAAATTTAAAAAAAAATATGATGATAAAGAATAACCTTTTAAATTTGAAATTAGTATTTATAATGGAATTTATCTTATGTATAACCGTATATCAAAAATGATATATTTATTAGAATATGAGTAAGACATATTTATATTTTCATTAAATAAAATAAATTGGATGTACTAATCACATCCACATGGTTACAAAAGGACACCATTTCAACCCAAAGATGATTTAGATCAAAACAGAACCATAAAATATATGAATAGATGTTTTAGGGTAATATCATAACATTTTTTTCACCCTTCATTACTCGTCCTTCACTTTTACCATATTAATAAATATTTCCCAAGCTAATATTCATGATGCCCAAAAATAAATGTAAGATAATTTCAAAATTTCTACTTAATAATTAATAATATCAAATAATTTTTTCAAAATTTTTTGAACATAAGTTTATGTAATTAGTTTTAAATTAATCACATAGTCTGAAAGAATGAAATATTTTTAAATGATAAAACATTGTAAAAGATTGAAATGTTTTTACATATAATTTTTTTTAAAATTAATACTAATTAAAATAATTATATTTAATTACAAAGATATATTATTTTTTACTTTAAGCCCATTCAATATGAAATTTTAACCATATAAATTATATTTATTAAAAATGGGTTTTAATTAAAATTTTGTGTATTTTTACTATTCATAAAAACATGTATGTTATCAAATAATTTAAAAAATTCATCAAAAGTAAATTTTTATGTCCCTCACTCAAGGAACATGTTAATGTTGTCACATAAAAATTATTAATGTTCCAAAATACTAATTTAAAATGGATTCTACATTACAAGGGATAAGTCTACCCTTTTGAAAAATATAAGTTTTTATACATCAAGTAGTGTTTATTCATACCCTTTGAAAACAATTTCTATTGGATGAATATAAAAAATATTTTTTAAAATTATATTAAAAATACATTTCTTTAATTTCATTTAATAAATGTAAATCACTTAACAAATATACAAATATATAATTGATTTATATTTTTCATTCACATTACAAATTCATAAGTTAGTAATATTTATTGCAACATACCAAAAGTATAAGTTCTAATGATAATTTCATACTAAGAGTGACACATAGTTCATTTAAACTCAAGACTGCAGGCAATGAAAGCTATTGAAGGATTAAATTTATTTAAAGAAAACATTTCATAAAAACATCATTGTGTTACAATAAAACACCAAAAAAACTCAATAATGGAAGGTTCATGGAATAATAAATGTTATAAAATGCATTTTAGAGAAGTCTATAAGTCTCTTTTCGAATTAATGTTATGGTTTAGTACCTTATAGTGGTTAATTTAATCGCAATCATTGTAATTAAATTTAAGCACTTTAAATTTTATTTTTATAACAAAGTTAGTTGAACATATTACAAATTATTAATTATGATGTATCAAAATATTAAATCCATTTTAAAAAATTCCAATCACATAAGGGGTAGATATTAATTTAAAATTAATCCTCTAGTCGGGCCGATAATGCAAGGATTTAAAGTAGAAACATTCAAATGTTGGAAAATTATATATATATAATTTAAATTTTTAAGTGATGTTAATGGCATTATTTTTGTTAATTGAAAAAAAATTATCTAATTAAACATGTTTAGAAAATGTAAAATATATTTCACTGTTAAAAATAAATTAAATGAAAATGAATTTTTGAATTAATATCTGGTATCTTTTACTATTCATTAAAAAATTGAGTTTCACATAAAAATATCAAAATATCACCCTATGTTAATTTAGAGTTTATAAATTCAAAAATTATGTATATTTTATCAAATTAAATTAATAAACGTTACTAATGTTAAATTTATTATTTTCATAGAAGGACATTAAAAGTAGTTTATTTGGGAAAATTGTATTTTTAGGAAAATATATACTTTACGAAAAATTCTATATTTCATCATAAATAATATTATAAAAAATATATGAGAAGTATTTATCATTGTTCATATTAAAATGTTTAACCTATATATTATAATTATATCATTTAAATAGTTATAGTAATAAAATTATGTTTTGTAGAATCTTATTGTTGTAGTTAATGTATGCTAAGACGGTGTTGCGTGTTACATACACCAAGTCGGTGTTTTGTATAACATTTTCAATGTTGAAACATAACATAGATGTTTCGTTTATTGATGATAAAATTTATGTTGTAGGTAATTCATGGTTAACATGGTGTTGCGTATAATGAAATAAATACATAGTGATTTAATAAAAAATAAACTATTTTCAATGTTACATGATATGAAAAACATTGCATATGTTAAATTAATTCGAAAAAAATTATTCAAAAACTCTAATTCTATTACATTATTCAAGCCATAAAATGAATTTGTCCCTAAAAATTAATTTTGGATATCAAATTTTTAATACTTGAAAGTTTCATTCATAAAAACACATATCATAAAAATATATACTAAAACATCCTTTATAAATGGAATGTTGGAAACATAAATTTTAATCAATGTAACATATAACTTGGTTTCGAAATAAGATAACATAGGTTGGGAGTGAATATTGTACAAGGATGGAAAACATAATGATTTATAGAGATTGATTGATGTTACCAATAAAAAAACAACACAATGATCAAATAAAAGTTGAGGGCCTCAATGTCATAAATCTGTGATGATATATAAGGCCATAGGTTCAATAAAAATTAAGGTATTTTGAAACCATTTTTTAAAATATTTACCCTATCATTTAGTTATTATTTTACCAAACATGAATAAAATGATCTACACCTAAATGATATATTTCCATAAAATATTTTCAATCTTCGGTTGTCATTTTATCTATTTATAATTCATCATTTACATATTGAAATGGATATGCATAAATTAGCATTGTTGTCCAAAGAACTAAAATATAATTTTAGTATATATTAAAGAACCTAAAATAATGAAAAGTATAACTATTTATCTAAAAATACACTTAATAATAAATATTGTTAATGCATTAATCTACAGTCATAATAATTAACACTGTTATTTCATTATAAATAATTATTTATCCAACATAAATATAAATTAACAAGGACATCATTTAGACCAGTGTAAGGCGTGACACCCGTATCTTCCTTCAGTCTTGGGTCCATGACACACAACATATTTTGACATGATTGGTTGTCGCTTGACATAAATAATTCCATTTTCAAGATCCATGCACATATAATTTTAAAAAAACATGTGTTTGAAATTCATGAAATGATGTTGATCAAAAAATATCTGTTTAACCAAGGTGTTCAATACAAAATTAGTGCATAAAAATATCCACTTTTTTAACTTTAACATTTCATGACTGGTTAATCTTATAACCAACATGAAAGATGAAAATCCAAAACATTATAAATAAATCTAGGAAACCAGATTAACATTGATCCCCCATATATAAGAAATTATCTATTGGTTATAAAATTCTAAACAAATGAATAAACTTATGATCAATTATATTGGAATAGGGTAAAAAATTAAATTTATAAAATCCTTTTAGAAAAAATGCATTCTTACATATTCTATAGATTACTATATATATTACCTAAATCCAAGAAGTTGTAAACTTCATCTATGACAACATGAATGTCTTTTCACCATGTACTTAATTAGTTCCTAGGTAATTAGTAAATTCCAATTTACTTATTCATATCCCAAATATCATTATCCATACAAAATTATCATAACATATGGAACATATTTTGAGTTATCGTTCACTTAATAATGTGGTTTCAATGGATATCACATTTCCATAGTCTCCCATTTCCATTCCATTAGAATCATTCAATGTGTTAATGTAAATTCATAGGAATAAATTTAACAAAACAATCCTTATATATTTCACTATTCATATTACATTATTCAAGAATCGAAATACATAAAAATAGTTATTATTCCACTTCATAAATATTTCATTAACAAGGATACCTCATCCTATTATACAATACCTCATTCCTTTCACATTTCATCTGTAGTCCCATCGAAAAAAAAACAATATAACAATTCATCACACCTCCTTTATGATTCTCTTCATAAGCCTTCCACATGAGACTTTGAGTTTCAAAACGACTATTTAATCTATAAATAAAACACATATCATTTTAGGATGAATATGGGAAACCAATATTTGTATTCATTTCGTAACCTAACTCTTCATTTTTTCTTTTCAGTCACCTACTTTTTATCCTTCTATTCCATAGTTGAAATATATTCTCACTCCTCTAAAACATTAACATAGGTGATTTTTCAACATTGTGGACCAAAATGAAACCAACTCTTCATTCCTACATGGTATCCATTATCTGAACTCTTAGTAAACTCCCTCATTATCTTCCTTGGTGAGTCTAAGAGTTGTTATCGTACACATTTTTCATCCTGTTCTCTAAAAACCTATTAGGCATGATCACTAAAACTTTCAACTCAGTGATCATCCCACTTGAATTATCTTGATCAAATCATCCATCACATTCATTATTAATCTAGTTCCTTCTGGTTCCCATCATTGACTAAAACCAGAAGCATATTGTGAGAAATTCTTTTCATTGAAAAGCACAAATATTCAAAGAAATAATTACATATAGTATATTTAAATCATTAGACCTTCCATAATATATAGCAGTATAGGTTCATCCTAGGTTATTAATATCAAATGTATATTTAAATCCTTCATGATGTTTTGTGAATATTTTATTGAATTAAAGAAGCATATCCCCAAGCAGTGTCCTTAAAAATGATCAACAAGTCCTTTTAACGTGTATTATATTACCACGAGTTAGGACTAGAACATCTTGTTAGAGTTGTTACAACTAGGTATATCTCTACCAAAGCCACATCCACATGTAGTATGCGGACATGGATGTCATTCTAGTAATCCATTAATTTTATCTTTTACAAAAATTACAGGGAAATGTGGGATACTTTTACTTATCCTTATACATATCCTTGAACATGTCCTTAGGGTTCTCATGTCATGATCCATCCCATGTGGGGCCCATTCAGTGACTCCCCAAGCCTGCATCCAATAGGACATGGGTAGCTGACTGGAACCAAGAAGTCATATTACTAACATTGGAGGCATTTCTTAAATATGTATATTCCCTCACACACACATCTCCAAGCCCACAAATTGTAAAATTAAAAAAAACCACTAAGGAAAAAAATTAATACATATAACTAATCCAAACAAACATAGTAAAATAGAATGTAAACTTTGCAATGTAAACAGAGTGAGAATACAAGACCACAAAAAGAAAGAGTTTAAAAAATAGAATGTCCAACCTATAATAATTAAATAGGTTATGGGACAGATGATCATGGCCATAGAGGCACCTAAGCATGTACGGAAGCTCATAATGCTCGGTCCGGTCCTAGCCCACCCTAGACACCATCAAAATGATACCCTTCGGCACTAGAAACAACATGATCAAGCATATTTCTTGCATGAGTGACTATAAAAATACTCAGTAGAGGACCGTGAAATTCACAAATAAGTACACAAAGTAAAGTTACTATCATATCTACATAGTATGTGTCTAGATTATATATAAAATGAAAAACACATCTGGATGTACTCAAAACCCATACTTGTAGTCTATAAGATAGTCACGACGACCGCATGACCACACTATGGATTCAGTTCGAAGAATCCATGAATAACTCATCTTTGAGAACCCACTCCCTGAGTCTAATAACTCTAATTATGTCCATCCAAAATGTATTTTTGTGATTAAGTTCTATCAGAGAGATAGACACACTGATTGATCTGAGAGAATCAAATACACTCATTCTGGGAGAACTCACTCTTGAGTGGGGAAAGATAATTATACACGGTTGTGGATCACTATAAGGTCCTTGGTGAATACCATGACTCATCCCGATTCACTAGATACGTAGAGTATCGAAGTCCTTTAGGATTGGTCATATTGATACCTCACTCTACCTAGGGCTATGAATGGGTATATGATCTCCTTGCGAGCCTCTGATTGGGATTCTAACCTTACCTCGAATGTCCTATTGAAGGGATCACACTCATGTGGGTGGAAACAAAACATGAACTTTCGAGGAATAGAAAAAGGGTCACTAAGCCAAACGAAACATGTCCACGGAACATAGGACAAAAATATAATTCAAAGTATAGAAAATTAAAATGCTTGTAGATAGGCCACACGCCGTGTCCTATGACCTTGGTTACTGATTGTGTACAATGGCCCTTGTTGAAGAGCACATCATGTATGAATAGTTATACAAACCATGTAAGAACATGACATGTTGTGTCCTTCTATACGGGGGTCGCTCTGTGTATGATGGTTGTGTGTCCGTATGAGGCTTCAACCCCTGTATGCCAACCCATGTACTTTTACATGGGGTAACCATCACAATCAGCATGGTCTATCCGTCTGGTTTATTACATGCTATGTACTCCACACAATGTTCTTGTATTATTCATGATACATGCTGAGACCGACCTAAGTACCAACACACCTTGTGAATGTTTTCACACACTATGCCTTCACTCCATGCATTGTAAAACCCTAGTCGCCAGTGATCCAACCCACATGTTGTGTTCTTTAGAGAACACACCATTTTCTTCATGATTTTCTAGAACCGACACTATGCATCCGTGCACCTCCGTCGATCCTCTAGTCTGCATTTGGGAGATCAATTCATCACAAAATTGATCTATCAAGGTCATCATACCATGAAATTTCCAATTATGATTATTTTGGGCCTCTTTTCAGGCCCTAAAAATTTATTCAATCCACCAACATGAAGAACTGTTGAATAATGATTTTTCTTTCTCGAGTTGATTCATCTTCCAAAATCATCATTTAAATAACAATATGTTTTTTTGAAATATTTTGTTTAAATAATAATGTATTCCTCTATAGATTGCATTTCATTAAATCGTTAGTTTAAGAAAACCATGATATGACTTTAGCATGATATTACACATATATACTAGCCTTTAGGTTAACGAAATTAATTATAACTAACTTATGAAAATGTATCGAGAATTCAATGGCTTTCAATTATTTATAAAAAATATAAATCGATTTGATATTTTTATTTTGGTTTTAATTACATTTGGTAATGAAATTAATGAGATTTATATCTGTTATATACATAATAAAATATTTTTTATAATTATACGATGGATATTTTAGTCATAGGGTAAGAATAAAAACCTATTTCATGTATAAAACCCTATTTTTTTAAATGTTTATTTTGTATCATTGAATAGAGAACTCATTTTGAATTAAAATTTTGAAACATTAATAATTTATATATAAAAACATAAAATAGTTATTTTTAAGTGGTATAAAATAATTTACATAGTAAAAAGTTTTTATATTTTTTTTGATAACTTTCATGTTTTGATGAATAGTAAAAATAAACTAAATTTTAATTAAAAATATTTTTTTCATCGGGATACTATTATGGTTAAATTATAAATTTTAATGGTTTTAAATTATAAATAGAACATTTTTATCATTAAATATTATTTATTTCATTATAATAAATTTTATATTGAATTCATTGGTAAAAAAAGTTCAATCTTTTGCAATGTTTTTAAAAACATGTTTTATCATCTCAACAATGGGATTAATTAAAAATTAATTACTGAAACATATATGTTTTGAATTTTGAAAAATGGATTCCATATTTGAAATCCTTAGGTACAAATTATGTTAATTTTATACTTTTATTTTTGGTCATTATTAATAGTAACTTTAGTAATTATTTTTGTTTGCATGATACAGGTAGCTCATGTAATTTAGGGTACAAAAAATTTTATAAAATTTATGTAAAACTGGTAAAAATTCTATTTCATGACTAAATGAGACCCTTATCATATATAGTTCTAAATGGAATTATTTTATGGATACTTACCAATTAATATAACATGATGGTAATGAAAAGAAATGAATGTGACAAAATATCACACTCTAATTTTATATAAATATATTAATATAAATATATGATTAAATATAGTATAATATAGAATATTAATTGCCTATTGAAATATAAAATAATTCCCAATATCATAAGAATTTATTTATAATGCTTTTAAATTAAATAATTACAATTACGGATGACACAATAGTAATGTTAAAATATTTTATTAATAGAAATACCAAAGAAATGGTTTTGAAAATATTATAATTAATATCATATGAACTAATTAATGTGATCCACGAATTCTTTAGATTATTATGTCATGTTAGGAGTGTATTATGTTTTTTGGTTCAAATTTATCTTTTGTGTGGATTTTATTTAAATATAAATAAATCAATAGTGTAAATTTTGACATTATTAATAGTTTAAAAATAAAATTTTATTAATTTAATTAAAAAAATAGAAATCATAAAAAATTACATAGTGTTAAATATAATGTCTAAAGATTCATGAAACATCAATTTATGTTCAATTGACAACATATATGTAAATATTAATGACCATTTAATATTTATAATGTTATTACCACAATTAAAACTAAATAGAATAACATTGTTTCAATTAAATTAATATTGTTTAAATTGAAAAATTAAGTTATCCAAAATTTATTGGTTGATGTGATTAAAAACCAATGTCATATAATCATCTAAATTTGGAAACATTAGAGGTTTTTGTATTGGGTTTGAGATTTTTTTTAAATTTTTTATGGTGTTTCAAAATGTGCCCCTAAACTCAATTATAAAAGGGAACATCCTCTCTCACCTATTCACTTCATTTTGAGATTTCATGAAAATAAAACCCCTAACAGTTTCCTTATCAACATCAAGGATCTGGTCATTTATAAAGACAAACTCTTGTTCTCTATGATGAAATTTTTAGGATGCACATTGAGAAAGAGGTAATCTCTTCTATTGATTCATTAAAACTTTTTTCATCTTCTACATCATCTTAATTAGTTGTGTAATTATAATTTAATAATATTAGTATCACTTATATTCTAATATATTATTATAAAAATAAAAAACCATATTTAATCTTCAATCAATCCTATATAAAATGAAATCACTACAGGTGTGTACGTATGACTTATCGTCTGTACGCCGTGGTGTAATCCATTTTTGACCCCCACCATACATTGATGTGTATAATGATGGAATTAATAAATATATATTATTTGTATAAAATTGTACTAAGATACTACACACCATCCACTTCAATACCATTAAATAATTATGGAAATGATATCATCGCTCATGCGTATGTACAGCATACCACCTCCATGGTGTGATGCGATTCGTTCAACATAATCTAGATTAATGAATGATTATATAAATTAATTGAATATGACATATATAATACTAATAAAATAATTTAAATAATAAAAATATAACATAAAAAGAGTAATAAGAAACTAATCTACGAAACATTCATAAAACATAAAGCAGTTAATACCCGAATAACGAGTTACAATGATATGTTACTAAAAATGGATGAAAATGTGATCATAAATGATATCATGAAAATTATTATGATTAGGGGATAAATAATTAACATTATTTAAATTATTATATAGAAGGATTTAATACATATGAAGCATATCATACCAATGGTAAGGGACAATTAACATTCTCATTTTTTTTCTAAAATGTTTTATATGTAGGTTTTTACTATGGTATATTTATCATCCAAATCAATGTTTCGTAATTATAAAATATTATTTATATTATTATATTATTTTTTAGCGTTAATTTTACCCTTGAAAAATTGTTTATTAAATTGAATGAATGGTTTCTTTGGTCGATGATTTGATTTGAGGTATGTTTTTTTCTTTTTCGAAAAAACTATGAGGAGAATGATTTTTTAACCAATACAACATTAATGGATTTTTATTTCATATAGAAACCTTATTTCCTTGGATATTTAAATACAAGATTAAAAATTTATTTTCACATAATAGTTTTTATTATAAAATTTTGTGGCATTTTGAGGAAGGAAATCATTTTTTGAAGAAGAAATAATATTTTCCTTAAGAATTAATTTTATAAGTTTTCTCCAAACTATTTTCATTATAAGATGACACTATTAAAAAAGGGTTATATTCCTATCCCTGTTATTAGAATGATTTTATTGTGATTATTAAGAAATATTATTTAGAAAATCCAATTTTTGTATATCAATAATGATGGAATGATGTTTAAGAAACCCATTTTTTTCATGTGTAATGCTATAGTGAATGTTTTTTATGTTTTTGTGGAACAAATAAGAATAGATTCATTATGAGATGGGTGGGACCTATATATACCACCAATTAATTTGTTAAATATTTATATCTCATGAGATAAACATTACTTTAATTGAAAGTAAATATAGTTTAGTAATACTTGGATGGAACGTGGAGTGAACTCGGTTCAGTGATGGACTTGGTCCACAATGATGGTTTTGGAAAGGAGCATTGACTAATCATAAATTATTTTCTAGTTTTATGTGTGTATTCCTTGAAAGTTTATGTCATATTTTATGACTATTGGTATTTTATTCCCCTTTTATGATTTATCAGATGTTAGGATAAAATGTTCTTTTATACGAGGAATAATATTTTCAAATGTTATGTTTATAATTGACATTTCCTATGATTACCCTTACTCATCATTTGAGCTCACCCTTTAATATGTTTATTTTACCCAGGTCATGAATAATTGTATTATGTACGATATGTAAAAAATAATTCTAGTGATGAAGAAATAAGTGGGAGATAATGTCGAAGTTTTATGACGTAGTTGTTTATGTTTCCCACATTCTAATGTCACCAAACCGAAATGGTCTTGGTGTGGTGTGGTTGCATTTTGAAATAAATATTATTCAATGATGAAGTTATATCTATATGTAATGTAAGGACCATTATAGTGGGTATCCTAACAATGGTATAGTTAACCATTAGAAACTAGGATTAGAGAACTCTAGGAATAACCTATATAGATATTTCTACGTATAGGTAACCATACTATCATAATGTTAGAGATATGTTCTTGAATAACCTGGGATAGAAGATAACATTTCCTAAATTAAAATTTTATTCTTGATTATGTGGTTTTACTATAATTATTTGGGTTTCACACACTAAGCTTCTTGGTTTTATTCAATGGATAGAACCCAAAGGAATCATGTTAATGATGAACACAATGGGAAATGAAATACTTTTCCCCCTATGAAACCAAATGTTATGGGTGTTGTAATGTAAAATCTTGTAGCCATGATCTCACAACTTTCTCGAGATATGAATAATGTAAGACCTAAAAATGATCAAAGTAGGGAGAAAAATTCTATTTATTCCATCATGAAATTAGGTCCACATTCATTCAGAGGGTCTTTAGATCCATTAGGGGATGAACGATGGTTTAGTACCATTAGAATGATATTTTCAGTTCTACAATGTTCTGAATTTTATAATGTCATCTTAACAGTCCATCGTTTAGAAGGGGAGGCTAATAAATTGTGGAATCTTATCAAGAATACGAGTCAAAGTGGTGAAATAGAGTCCATGGAATGGGATGAGTTCAATAACATAATCTTCAATAAGTACATTCCTTATATTCATTGAACAAAGATAGAGAAGGAGTTCTTTGAACTTAAGAGAAATGATTATTAATCTATTGGTAGCTAGGAAAAATTTTTACAAGACATGAAAGGCACACTTCTGTAATATTTTCCAACATGAGAGTAAGATTGATCTATTATTTAGAGTTTTAAAACCAAGTCTATAAAGGAAATTAGACACAAGTGACTTCAAGAACTACCCGAGAATTGTTCAATGTCCTCTCATGGTTGACATGGATATTAGAGTAACCCATCTGTCATATGGATGTTATTAGAAGAGAAAAATGGAATTCCAAGTAAAATATAAAGACTACACTTAAAAGAAGATGAGTTTTCCCTTATTACCAATGTTTGGAATGAAACATGGGGGGAATTAACTTAATGAGGCTAGTAAAAGTTTTATTTGTGGAAAATAAATTCATCAAGCAGTTGAATTCCGAAGTGATGGGAAAACTATTTCTAGCGATACAAACAAATAAAGGGCTACACAGAATGCACCTCCTCACTTCAATGTTACAAGTACAAGGAAAATAAGGAAGTATTCCAATCAAATACCTAGTCAAAATATTATTGATTTTGAACAAAATCAAAAAACTATTAAGGACAAATAAAAAGGGAAGTACCATGAAATCACTATTGGTGATGTGGAGTACGATATTGAAGTGGTGAAAGGTACAATTACCATCCAGAATGAATGTGAAAATGTTTTATTTGATTCTGGAACCATGCAATCTTTTATTTTTGAAGAATTTTCAAAGGTTATCATCGTATTACATCAACAATTAGATATTGAGTTTGGTGTAACAACTCCTAATGGAAAAGAAATTGAAAAAAATATATATTTATTCTCTAGTTAAGGTTTTTGGGAAAGTAATTCATACAAATATACTAATCCTTCCTATAGTAAGATTTGATGCGATTCATGGATCAGATATAATTTTTCTAAATGCATCTCATATCAATTACTGAAGAAGGAAAGTTAAATTTCATATTCATAAAAATCTCTGATCATATATCAATGCAAGGGAGAATATAACATTCCTGTATAAATTTATTCCATATTATGGTTCTTGAATACAATAAATGAAGGTTAATTAACCCAAATGGTTGGGGAGAAACTGACAATTAATAATATGACCATTATAATGTAGTTTGAGGATTTCCTTCCCAAGGAATTGTCAGTTCTTCCACCAAATCAAGAAGTTGAGTTTTAAATAGAACTCACACCGATTTCAATGCCTATTTAAAATACACATTATAGAATGGACACAATTGAGTTTCATTAATTTAATAAGAAACTCCATGAGAATTATTATAAGAGATTACTATTCCCTATTGTGTCACGTTGGGAGCACATGATCTATTTGTTAAGAATATAGAAGGTTCAATGCGTCTCTACATCGATTATTTAGAATTTACAAGATCACTACCACGAACAAATATCTTATTACCTACATTGATGACTTATTTGACCTACTATGTGGATATCAATAATTTTCCAAGATTGACATTCATTCATGATATCATCAATTAAGGGTCAAAATAAAGATATAAAAAATATGGAATTACGTACGAGGTATGGAATGTATTTTCTTATAGTGATTCTTTTTGGTTTTACTAATGCCTCTTCAATCTTCATGGATCTAATGAATAGTGTTTTTAGAGATTATATTGATCTATTTGTGGTAGTCTTTATATATTATATTCTTGTATGTTAAATGAGAACGGAATAACATGAAGATTTCTTGAGAATTGTACTAAACACCCTGAGAAAGGAGAAGAATTATGCCAAATTTTCTAAGTGTAAATTTTGGCTTCAGATAGTATCTTTTTTGGGTTACATGATCTCAATAGAGGGGATATCAGTTAATCATGTAAAAATAAAGGTTATTAAATAATGGTCGATACAAAAAACTGTAACTCAGATCCTATGTTATATTAGTTTGGATATATATTATTGATGTTTTGTGAACTATTTGTTACGATTATCTAATTCACTCACAATGTTTACTCGGAAAAGAGTTAATTTCATTTGGATGGAGGAATGTAAAGAGAATTTCAAAGAGTAAAAAAGAATTCTATCAAGTGAACCTATGCTCACACTGAATTGCAGTGGAGAAATTAATGTGATCTACAATAATACATCCATGAAGGTACTAAGATTCATTCTCTTGAAAATTATATGGTGATAGATTATTCCTCATGGAAATTAAAAAATCAAGAGAAAAATAACATGACCCAAGATTTGGAATTAGCTGCAGTAATATTTTCATTAATGATATAGAGGCATTACCTATATGGAGAAAGTTGTGATATTTATATTGATCATAAAAGTTTAGTTTATATTTTTTACAAAAAAAGGATATTAATATTTTACAATGAATATGATTTGATTTATTAAATATTATAAATGAACAATACATTACAACCCTGGGAAAATGAACAAGGTGGCATATGAGTTGAGTGAAAAAGACCATGCTATCATATCTCTTACGGGGATCACAAAAGATCCAATAATTGGTGATTTGAAAAGGATAAATCTCAAATTTTAATGTAAGGCAAGAAATCATATTTTACTCTACTAAATGTTCAGCAATCAATACATGTTAATATTACTGTGGTGGTTAAGAAATATGTATTAATATAATAGAATGTGATAAATGTTCTTGAATTCAACTTTGATTGTGATGGAATAAAAAGGTTTATGAACTAGGTTTGCATTCCTCCCTTATCGCAATTAAAGAAGGAGATATTGGATTAAACTCATAGTTATTTATTCTCTATTCCCAATGGAAGAAAAACATGTACAAGGTCATGAAGGACTACATCTAGTGGGATGTCATGATAAGAGATGTCGCTGAATATGCCTCTCAATGCATTGTTTGTTAGCATGTTAAGGCTAAGAGATAGATGTCTAAGGGGATGTTACAACCATTACCAATAATAGAATAGAAATGATAAAAAATCACCATGGACATTGTCATTAGACTTCCCAATACTTCCAAAGGAAATAATGTTATCCGGGTTATAGTGGACTACCTTACGGAGTCAGCAGACTTCCATTCTATTGGAGAGGATTTCTTTATGGACCCAGTTGCCATTACATATGTTAAAGAAGTTGTAAGATTGCACAGAGTGCCACTTTCTATTATATCTGATCGGGATGAAATGTTTACTTCGATGTTTTGGACAAGTCTTTAGCATGCTCTGGATAAAGAGTTTTGTTTATGCAATGTATATCAATCTATGGTAGACAGTTAGTATGAGAGGAAAATTGAAACTCCAGAAGGCATGTTTAGAGTTTTCTCTATAGATTTTAATGGGGATTGGGATCAACACATTCAATTAGTGGATGTCTTTTTAAAAAATATGTTTCACTCCATTATTGTGATGGATCCTTATGAATCCCTCTATGAAAAAAGTATAGAACTCAAACTTCCTGGGATGATGTTATGGAAAGAATGCTATTAGGATATGATCTTGTTGGTGAAATGACCAAATTTTTTTGATCTATTCAACAACACATTAGAGTATCTCAGAGTCGAAAAAAATTATCAGGAAAACCAATGAAAATACCCAGAGTTTAAAGTGGGTGATAATGTGTTCATACAAATATCTCCCTAGAAGATAGTAATGAGATTTGAAAAGAATGGCAAGATGGGCCCTTAGTATATCGTTCCTTTTGAAATTATGGATTGTGTTGGGAAGGTATCATACCGATTGGTGCCCCACTGAATAACTATCCATCCAATTATGTCATCTATGTATATCCCATGAGAAAGTACATAACTGATCCTTTACATATACTAAGTTCAAAAGACCTACTGTTGGAGTAATATCATTTATATGAAGAACAAAAGATATATATTATAGATCATAGAGAAAAAGTACTACGAAATAATACACTCACTTGGTTAATGTTTAATGGAGTAACCAAAAAGTTGAAGAAGCTACATATGAACTTTTTGGATATGATGAGGGAGAGTTATCATCATATGTTTGTTTCCATGTGATGAATTTCGAGGGTGAAATTCATTTTAACGGGGGTAGAATGTAACACCTTGATGTTTTTATTAAATATTTTCATTAAATAATTTTTTATTCTTAAATATCTTGTGTTGAACAAATTCGCGATTTTAAATTAACCATGATACACCCTTAGTATGAAATTACCATTATTCTATAGGAATTAGATAAGCGACAATAATTATAATTAACTTATAAAAATGCATTTAACATATTTGGCAATCAATTGTTTATGAAAAATATAAATCAATTAGATATTTGAATTTTTTAGTGAATTACTTTTGGTAATGAAATTAAAGTGATATATACATGTAATATACTTTATAAAATATTTTTGATATTCAAAAAATGAGTATTTTTTCCTTATGGTATGAATAAAAAAACATTTTATGTATAAAACACTATTTTTTAAAATGATGAATTTTACACTTTTAAATAGAGAACCCCATTTAAATTATTATTTTTACTCATTAATAATTCTTATATGAAAATATATACATATTATTTTGATGTGGGTTATAAAAACATACATTGGATAAATTTTTGATATTTTTCTGATAACTTTCAAGTATTGATGTATAGTAAAAATATGTTAAATTTTAGTTAAAAAACTTTTTTTTCATCGATATAATTTATATGGTTAAAATATAAATTGAAATCTTTTAAAGTATAAATAGAATATATTTTTATCATTTAAAATAATTGATTTCCTAAAAATTAATTTTATTTTGAATTCAAAGATAATAATATTTCAATCTTTCGAAATGTTTTTAAAAATGTATTTCTCATTTCAACCAATAGATTAATTTTAAATTAATTACTTAAACCTCTGGGTTTCGAATTTTGAATATTGGATTCCATATTTAGAATCATTAGGTATATATTATGTTAATATTCTACTTTTATTTTTGGGAATTATGAAATGTAACTTTGGTAAATATTTTTATTACTATGATTAAAGGTAAATATTGTAATTAAGGGTAAAAATAATATTACAAAATTAAATTAACCCCAATAAAAAACAAATTGGATGGATAATTTAGAACCCTACCATATATTATTCTAAATGGAATTTTTTTATGGCTACAATCATATGAATATGATATGAATGTAATAAAAACAATTGAATGTGACAAAATGTCACCATATTATTTTAGATAAGTATATTAATTTTAATATATGGATAACTAGGAGAGAATATCTACTATAAATAGACATTAATAATATTAAAGTAATACATATATTGAAGTAATTTATTTGTAATTTTTATAAATTAAATAATTACCATTAACAATGTCCTAAAAGTGATGTAAAAATTATTATATTAATAGAAATGGAAAATAAATAGTATTAAAAATATTAAAATAAATATAACATGTAATAATTAATGTGATCTATAAATTTTCCAGGTGACATTTACCTATTACAAGTGTATTAAATATTTCTTCTTGAATACATATTCACTTTGGATTTTATTTAATGTCAAATAAATGAATAGTTTCAAAATTGTCATTATTGATATTTTATAAAAATTTTATTTTATTAAATTATTAAATAATACTAAAAATATTTAAAAATTACACTGAGATTATTATAAGGCATAAAATGTCACAAAATATCCCTTTATGGTCAATTTACACCATATAAGTAAATATTTATGACCATTAAATATTTAGAATGTTATTACCAAAATTAAAAATAAATTAGAATAACTAAGTGTGAATTAAAATGATATTGGTTTAATTAAAAAACAGGTTTCCAAAATTTATTGTATGATGATATTAGAAACCAATCACACCACGTATTCAAAATTGGGGACAATTTAATGGTTTTTGGGTAGGGTTTGATTTTATTAAAAATGTTTATTTTTGGAGATTCCAAAAGTTCCCCTCGCTTCAATTACAAAAGGAAAACTCCATCTTAAACTCTTCCTTTCATTATGATTCTTAATTATCTGCCATCCTCGGCACTTTTTCCTTCTCAACTTCCATATTTTCATTATAGAGGGTCTTGTCAACTTTAGATACCTCCTCTAGTGCTCTAAGAAGAGACTCAATGGAACCACATATAGGTAGAGGCAATCTCTTCTAATGATTCAATCAAACTACTTTCTTCTTAAACTTCTTCTTAATTAATTGATTAATTATTAATTAATAACATAAGTATCACTAATATTATAATAAATTAATATAAATATGAGACAACCATATTTCACCTTTTATACATCTGTTTAAAAATAAAATCACTATGCATGTGAACGTACGACTTGCCATCCCTACGTCGTAGTGTAATATATTTTTCACCATCACCATAAATAGATGTGTATAATGATGGATTTAATAAATTTATATGATTGATATAAAATAATTATGATATACTAAACATTATCCAATTCAATACCATTCAAAAATAATGGTAATGATATCGTCGCTCGTGCGTACGTACGACTTACCATCTCCACGGTACGATGTGAGTTGTTTGACATAATATTATTTAAAGAAAGATTATATAAATTAATTGAGTATGATATATAGTATAATAATAATATGGTGTAAATTATATAACTATAAACAAAACATTTTAATAACAACTTATCCAAGAATACATGCATGAGAATATAAAGTAGTTAATACGTTAATAATGATTGACAATGAAATGTTACTAAAAAATGGATAAAAATATGATCTTAAATGTTATCATAAAAATTATTTGATTCTTTAATAAATATGTTACATTATTTAAATCATTATACATGAGTTTTGAATACATACGGAGCATATTAGACCTATGGTAAGGGATAAATTTACAATCTCATTTGTTAAAAGATTGTATATATGCAAGTACTTACTGGGGTATATTTTACATCAAAATCTATGTTTCATAATTATGTTATAATATTTCTATTATAATAAAAATTATTAATGATAATTTTACAATTTGTTAAATTTTTATTAAATGGTATCAAATGAATATTTTGTGAATTATTCGACTTGAGGTACTTTTTTATGTTTCTAGCGAAATTACAAGGAGGACATTTTTCATCTTATACGGAATTCAAGGATTTTTATTTTTTAGTGAAACCTTATTTTATTTATGATTACCCAACTATCTTACACGTTTATTATAACATAAAAATATTTCTTCTAAAATTGTGTGGAATTTTGAGGAAGTAAAATGTTTTTTATGAGGAAAGAATTTTTTCCTCAAGAATTAATTTCAAGTGTTTTCTCAAAATTGTTTTCCATATTAGATGACACTCTTTAAAAGGAGTTATATTAATATCCATATTATTAAAATGGTTTTATTATGTTTATGATGTAATGTTTTTTAGGAAATCCATTTGATTTATATCAATTATGAAGGAATGATGTTTATGAATTTTTTTTATTTAAATGGTTATGACATGGTGAATGTTTTTTTTTGTTTTTTTGGAACACATAAGAATGGATACAATATCATATGGGTGGGAATTATATATCCATCTAATTTATTTGGTAATTATTTATATCTCATGAGATAGATATGATAGGAATGAAAAGTATATCTGGTTCAGTAACATAGGTTTTGAATGTGGAGTGATCTCAGTTCAGTAATGGACATTTTTTGGTATGATGGTCTTGGATATGAGCCATGAATAATATAAAATGACTTTCCATGCTTATTTTTGTATTCCAAGATGTTTTATGTCTTATAAAATGACTATTAGGATTACATTCCACTTTTATGATTTATCTATTGACATGATATTTTGATCATTTATATATAGGATAATATTTTCAGTTGTTATGTTTATGACAGATGATTCCATTGTTTATCATTCCTAATCATTGGGTTTACTCTTTATTATATTTCATTTCCCTGATCACGAAGAAGGTTATTAAGTAATATATTTGAAAAAGGGGTCTAGTTATAAAGAAATAAGAAATCTACATCTTGATGTTTTATTAACTAGTGTTTTATGTTTCCTAGTTTCTAAAAAAACTAATCATATATAGTTCTGGCATGGATTTTTTGTGTTATGAAAAAAATATTCATCATTGTTAATTTAATATGTATATGTAATCTATGGTCCATTATAGTTTTTGCACATCCTATGGGTTGTCACAATGTCAGATATCAAATTTGGGATCATGGAATTGAGAAATATATGTGCAATGATCTGCTGTACATAATCCCAAGAAGTACATTAATAACACAAGATATATATGGGAAGAACAAATCCACAAAACTAATTGAGGAACGAACCTCCATCGTCATTCATCACAGTGTTGACCCTCTCCATTTAGAAGCATCAAAGGGAGAAAATGAAATATAAATCAAATCATGCATGGATTAAATCCTCAAAATTAATCCAATAAAAACCCTCCTCCATGATTGAACAATTGTCAGGAAAACCTGTTTAAGGGTTGATCCACATACTTCATTAAAATCCATCAATGAGAAAAAAATTGGAATTGCAACCCCTACATCAATCGTCGATGAAGAGGGAGATCGGTCATTGGTTGCGATCTGATCTCCCTACATATTGATCCATATGTCATCATTCATTTCCATTCATCGAGAATTATTTAAGGGTGTCTCCTCTCCCATGCTCCCCAGGATTCTAGGGTGTTTTCGAGGGATATGAGCCAATCTCTGGGCTCCTAGTTATTTAAAACCAAACAACACACCACTAAGTTGTGGAATCATTTAAAATAAAATAACATATTAATTTATTTTATTTACCATAAAATTTCCTGAAAATAACATTTGCAGCCGGACACAAACCAATAGAATCACTCTCCCATGAAGAATCCTCTCATTTCGATCATCGATCTCCACTGGGAACTATATAATGGTCACCCCATCCTCGATTTCCAGATTGCCTTAGTCGATGACATGTGATGGGTCATGCATATAGCTCCTCAACTGCGACACATGGAATAAATCATGTAACCAGTGAATCTGTGGTGATAGATCTCAATGGTATTCCACCACCACAACTCATCTTAATATCTGAAAGGGGTCATTGAAAATCAATGGAAACTTTTCACCACAACCAAATCCTTGTAACCCAAGTCGAGGTGATATCCAAAGGAAGACATGGTATCCCTCTTTGAAATCCACAGGCTAGCTATGTCTGTTAGCATATGACTTTTTCCGGCTCTGTGCTATATTCATTCACTCCTGGATGATCTGCACCTTCTCATTGGTAGCTCAGACCAACTCTGGACCCATGAGTTCTGACTCTCCAATGTCATTCCAGCAAAGAGGTAACAAACATGGTCTCTCTTATAAAACCTCAAATGGTTCCAAACCAATGGTGGGGTAGTAGCTGTTGTTGAACGCAAACTCCACTAGGAGTAGGTGGTCCCCCAAACTATGATCAAAGTCTATGATATTGGCCAGCAACATGTCCTACTGATCTTGAATGGTTCTCTCAATGTGACCATCTGTCTGGGGATGAACACTATGCTCAAGCATAGCTGAGTCCCTAATGCCTCCTACAATGAAATCCATATCCACGATGTGAAATTTTCATCATGATTTGAGACTATTGTTGAAGGTATTATATGAAGTTAAACTATCTATTGCATGTGTCTCATGCTCTCCATATAACTCTGCTCCCTGATAGAGAGAATGTCGTATGACTTGCTGAGTTGGTCAACGATCACCTAGATGGAATCATGTCCCCTAGATGTTCATTCTAAGCTCATTAAGAATTCAATTGATATTCTATCCCACCTCTACTGAGGCACTTTTGGGGGTGAGTTAACCATGCTGGCACCTGCTTCTTATCTTTATCCTATTGGCACATAAGGCATTGAGAAATGTTCTCTACTACTCTGCTCATCATCCATATCCACCAGATCCAACGTTAGAGGTCTGGGTATAATTTTTCAACTCTATGATGTACTTCCATGGGATATGTTGGAAACTCCAACTGAACCACCTCCCACAACACCATTGTTACAGCAATACATCCTATGAAAAGAATGATGTGATCCCCACAATTAAATTATTATGTCCGGAGAGTGTCCTAAGGATAACTGAGCACGTAACGTCTCATAGTTGAAATCCCATAATTGTGCCTCCCTAAATCACTGTAAGTGTTCATGGGTGAAAACAACCAACTGGAGGTATGTTGCACTGTCTCCATCCACAAAGGATAATTGTAGCGAGGCAAACTACCACGACCCATCACTCAACTGCTTTGAAGTCGATCTTTGATTGTGAGAATCAACTACTAGGTTCCACTTTCAATGAGTACAAATGATCTCAAAGTCATAATCCTAGAGGAACTGTAGCCATCACCAATACCTAATATTCAGATCCTTATGCGATAATAATAAATTTAGGCTCTTATGGTATGTGTAGATGATGAAATGTTCAACCATCTAGTATGGTATCCAAATATACAATGCGAATACTACCACTACAAACAAAATATCATGGGTCACATAGTTCTACAAATGCGACGTTAGTTGTCACGAACCATAATCAATCACCTCCAGACTCTACATTAGGACACAACAAAGCCCGGTACCTGATGGATTACAGAAAACTATGTTGTCAACACCCTCTTCTAGAAATATAATTATTGTTACACTCGTCAAACTATGACTCTACTATTTGAAAACCTAATGGCACTTTTCCATCCATTCGAAATTCTTCCCCTTTTGGGTCAAGGCTATCATCATTGTAGATATCCAAGAGAAATTATGGATAAATCTCTATTGGTATCCTATCAACCCGAGGAAGCTTCGTATTTCTGTCACACTCTGTGGTGGATCCCATTTTAATACCACAATGACCTTCGATCGTTTGATTTCTAATCCATTTACTAAGATAAAATGTACCCTAATGTAGACCTCCTGTATCCAGAACTGGAACATCGAGAGATTCTCATAAATATGGTTCCCTCAGAGTATGTCTAGATCCATCATCAGGGGTCTCGCATGCTCCTCCTCTGACGCTGAGCACATAAATATTTCATTGATGTAGACCACTATGTTCGAGGATACATATGGAAGAAATATTGGGTTCATAAGTCCCATGAAAACTGTGGGGGAATTCTTCACAGCAAAAGGCCTCACGAATTACTCATAGTAACAGTAGCTGCATCTAAATGATATCTTTGTTATATCTTCATCTCGTACTTGTAATTAGTGGTAACCCAATCGAAGATCACCCTTAGTGAACCACTATGCCCCTCATAGCTGATCAGTGTGGTTGTCGATCCTTTGTTGGGGTTACTTGTTCTTCACTATTACCTGATTCAAGCACCTGTAATCTATGCACAACCTCAAAATCTCATATTCCTTCATGGAAAACAAGAATATGGCCTCCCATGGGGAAACACTTTGTCTTATGAATCCCTTCCTCTAAAAATCCTCTAGCAGCATCCTCACCACACGAATCTCAATGGGAGGCATCTGATACATTAGTGATGATATCAGTGTCATCACAGGGTGTAAGTCGATGCAGAATTTGATCTCCCAATGTAGAGGTAGTCCTGAAACATCATCCAGAAATACATTGACATACTCCACCACTACCAATAGGAACTATAATATCACAACATATTATGTTCCAATGGTAAGGATAGACAACTCATGAGTGATTGGCTACACCCTCCTATGCATGAGTCGGTTTTTTGGTATCTAGGTTTCCTTTTCACCATCAATAGAAAACCTTGTTCCATCACTATGGTTACACCTCACTCTTCGTCTAAAGAATATTATCTATATTTTAAATGAATATAAACAATACATTCCATGATTGACGTCATAAGGCCTCAATACTTCCACCAATAGTATCCAACCGAAACTCTCATCTCCAAGGGTAAGATCAAACAATTGGTAAAGATGTTTGATCATTGAGTCTCCTCCCTTACGTGTCTCCAATTGTAATAGTTTAGTCAACTACTATATCAGAATATCATGGTTTTGCACAAGACATGTGGTGAGGAAATAATGGATGAACCTATGTCTATAAGTATGGAAGAAAATATATAAAAGAAATAGATCATACTTTGGATCATTCGTGGAGTCCCTGGGTTGTATGCCTTGACCGCATGTAGTAGCCCCCACCCCTACCCACAGCACCCTGAGCCTAGTGCGGACCTCTTAGGGGTGGTGGATGAAGTAGATCAAATTAATTTCCACATATTACATTAATCCCAACTTCTCTTCCTTGTATTCCACCTAGAAGGTCTACCAACTACACTCTCTACCTCTACCTTGGTGTTTCATCTACCGCATCATTATCGTCAGCTCGATGGGTTAGAAATTTTGTAGAGAGAAATCCTCTAATGTCGCACAAGTAGCATCATCTATCCATAGGCTTACTAGATCCATCCTGAGAGCGTTGGACCATATATCGCCTCTCTTGGGTCCTCATGTGGCATCCCACGATCCTAATTCATGTGCTTAATGTCAGCACTCTACTGCTAAGGTATATTCACCCGTCTTCTTGTTTCTGACTTCCAATGGCTATCTTGACTCATCCAAGAAGTTCATGGCCACCAATGCGCTCTTGAGCACTCCTATAATGGTCAAAATGCATAGAGGCATAACAAAATCTCATATGTCACATCATATAACTCGATCGAATGTTTGAGCTCTGATGTAATGGTCCCTAACGATATACATCAAGTACATGGAGAGGTTGGATAACCTCGATGAATAGTCATCCACTATTAAACTACCCTAATGGAGATATATAATCTCATGGATACACACTTATCTTAGCATAACTAGATTGAAATCCTCCCTATAGAGTCGCTAAAACTCAATCCACAAAAGAGTATCCTCATCGCGAGTCTGTATGGTAAAACTCTACCATTGTCCTATGGAACCCTGAAGAAGGATCACTTCTAGGAATACCATCTTGTACAATGGTGTACTCACAAGATTGAAAACTCTAGTCACTTCCTCAAGCCAATCCTTAGCCACCTAAGGTTTGGGCTTGCCTCGTAGCCCGAGGGGCCTTTGTCCCAGAAACTTATTGAGCGCGCTCATCTTGTACTCCTCATATGCTAGTACTTTAGGTACCACGTGCTTCTACACTGGTGGTGGTATATCAGGTGCACGACCATGTGGTAACACCCAGGGAATTGGTCCATGATTTGAAGCCTCATCACTGAGGGGGTCATCCCCTTGATCAAGCTGCTGAATCCTAGTGGGTATCCATCGTAGAGGCATCCTTTAAAGGAAAAAGATACACAATTTTGGAAGAGTATATCTGGATAGCTGAAAAAATGACATGTAAATCACAAAAAATTTCTATATGATTCATGTATCATTCTTTTCTTCCCCTATAATCATTATTTTAATGTACCATGTCAAAAAGATGGTTATCAGATTTCTGATGTATGGATATGTCAGCCACCCTCCCAAACACTAGATTCCCAGGCTAGGAATCCCAACTCGAAACACATATAACTATTTTTTCCAAACCGAACTCATAGTCTCTTGTTTATAAGGTAGATCCTACCACATTTTATACAACTTTGTCATGAGCCATCTCAGTGGGGCCCAAGCTATGACTCCCAAAACCTGCATCTTGTAGGTCAGGGTCTGCTGACTAGATGTAAGTAGGTATATAATTAAAATACACGGCCTCACCTATGTACCCGTACACACGTACACATCTCCAAACCCAAAAATTCTGAAATGTTAAAAAACCCACTAAGGACAAAAAATGCATGCATGCAACTAAACCCAACCAATGGAGTACAACAAGAATGTAATATGTGGAACATAAACTGGGATATAATAAAATCCCACCCAATGAATGAGTCTGAAAACTAAAATTCTATCTTGTAAGAATTAAATAGGTACTGGGACTACAACTCCTAGCTGTAGGGAGCCCTTGTCCTATAGTGATGATCATAAATTTTGGTCTGGTTTGGGTCCTCCTGGGAATCTACAAGAAGGCCGCTCATCTATGCAAGACACGACACATGAGAGGAAAGACCTTGCATGAGTGATTATAACAATACTCAATAAACAACCCCAAAAACCATAAAAAATAAAAAATAAATTTTCAGTCATATCTACATAGTATGTGTCTACAGAACATATAACAATTGAAACCCATCCAGATATACTCCAAATATAGACCCACAATCTAGAGGTATGTAACGATAACTACATACCCACATTATGGATTTAGTTACAATATTCCACCAATCACTCATCCAGGAGAACTCACTCCATGATTCTGATAACTCTGATGTTGTTAGTCTAAGAAGTAAATTTATTTGGATGTGTGATGAGGGAGATAGATGAATTGATAGATCTGAAGAGAGATCTGATTCACTCATTCCAAGAGAACTCACTCTTGAGTAAGGAAATATCATGATATACAGATGAGGATCACTTCTAGGATTTTAGTGTATTACACGACTCATCTAGGTTCACATACTAAGTATAATATCAGTGTCATATATGATGGTTCACATCGATACCTGATTCTACTTAGGGTCTTGAATGGGTATAAAATCTCGCTTCGGGCCTCCCAGAGGGATTCTAACTCAATCCAGAATGTCCTACTAATTGGATCATACTCTTGTGGGTGGAAATGATACCTTTCCTTCAAGGGAATGAGTGGAGGGGAAATAACCCAAACAAAACATTTCCTCTAAATGGTGGAAAAGAAGATTAATACTTGTACCGAAAATTATATAGTGTGTAGAATGTTCACACGTCATGTCCGATGGCCCTGGGTACTGCCCATGTACAAAATACTATGTTGAAGATCATTTCATATAGAAACTGGTAAACAAAATGTGTAAGAACATGAAATGATTTTTATTTTCCATCTGAGGGACACTCCGTCAATGCTGTTTGTGTGCCCGTGCACGACATAAACCTTTGTACGCCAACCTGTGTACTAGTACTTGGGGTTACATGAGTAAACGACCTAATCTAGTCGTGTGGTGGAGTGCACTCTGTGTACTCCACCCATGTCTGTGTATCATCTAAGATACAGGTCGAGTACCTTGTAATGACCAAAATAACATTTGATAGTTGACACACATTGTGTCATCCCTTCCTGCATCCTGAAACCCTGGCCTCCACTGAGCTATCTGCAAACACCATATCCATTAGAGAACACGTCATTTTCTATGTAATTTTTAATAAATGACGTTCCTCCATCTCCTGACTCATTTGATCCAAAAAACATCATTTTGGTGATTCGTTCTTCAATAAAATTAAGGATCAATCTCTTCCCGCCCTAGATAAGAAAATTTTAATGGTTTTGGTCCACCGACCTGCCCAAAAAAAACTTTTCAATCCACCCGCATGAGGAACCATTAACAAATTATTTCTTACGAACATAGTCAATTTGTCCACCAACATCTTCATCTCCCCTCCGTTGGGATTTCATGTAGTCAAATCCCAAATTTGGTGACGTTTCAGAGAGAAAAATACAAGCAATGATCCATTGTTCATAATACCTTGAAAAATGCGAAGAAAATGGGGTAAAAATGGGAAGACGAAATCCCCACAACGAATTGAGGAACAAACCTCCTTTGTTATTCATCACGGAGTTGATCCTATCTGGTTAGAAGGATTAAATGGGGAAAATAAAATATAAATAAAATCATGTGTGGATTAATTCTCTGAAATAATCATGATAAAAACTCTCCCATAAAAATAGTCGATCTATAGGTCAACTTGTTCATGGGATGATCTGAATTCATTGTTTAAATCTAATATCTTAGAGAATAATTGTAAAAACAACCCCTACCACAATCGTCGATGATAGGGAAAAGCATTAATCAATGGAGATATGATCTCACTGCACAATGATCCACACGTCTTTTTTCATCGTCATTCGTCAAGAATTCTCCATGGGTGGATACTCTCCAAAGCTGCATAGTATTCCAAGGATTTTTACGAGGTTATAAGCCTAACCCAAGGCTCCTGGTTATTTGAAAAAAAATTAACACATAAATGATTTATAGAACATTTTAATGTAAAATAAATTTTACATTTATTTTATTTTTTAAAAACATATAAAAATAAACCTTCTCATCCGACCTGTGTCGGTCGATGTTTGGCCCCGCCTAAGGTCATGTCACTGCTCTAAACACAATAGATCCCTTATATATTTGATCTCAGATCCCATTTAAATGTTATTACAATTTTTCAATAAACCCATATGAGTATTATACTTAAATGATTATTTTATTTCAAACATTTATTCCAATAACATTTATCCATGGAATCACATGCTTTTTCAACGCCTGTTCTCAAAATAATTCCTTATAATATTAAAAATAATACATCGAAAATTTGAGACATTAAATCTCACTACAGTTTTCTTGTCTTATCTTCTAATGGATGACTAAGACTATTATTTGATAACTATTGTAGACCACACTTTTTATATATATACATTAGATAAAATTTAAAAAATACAAAAAATAATATAAAAATATACACCAAAAGACCATATTAGTCTAATTACATTGCAAACAGGGATACATAATATCTGGTAAACAAATATTCTAACTTATATCCCAATTATTTTATCATGAATATAACCCTTCATAAACACATTAATCAAAATACATATCTTCATAACCTGGTAAAATATACATAAAAAGTTGTGAGATCAAGTGTACATTAATGGAAAAAAAGAATATATATAACCATAATCATGAATATAAGGGTATGAGAACATGATCAAGAAAATAAAATACCATACCCTATATAAAAAAGATCATATAACTATATAATGGAATAATTCATGGTAGTTCAGAAGACAATAATAATAAGTAAATAAATAACCAAATCCATGAAATCATAACATTCGAATAGAACATATAATTTTGGAAAATACATAAGCATATAATAATGATTTAATTTTAGTTAAAACATTTCTACTGAGGCTGTCATAGTGTAAAATTTCCATTACTGAACTACGTTCACATAATATTCCATCCATGTATTACTGAACCATGTTCACTCCAACTTCTTGCCCTCTAATACTGAACTATGTTCATTTATCATTCCAACACTATAATATAGATCCACATTAATTTCTTATTCCAGCCCTATAATAGTATAAAAAGTACATTTATACTTCAATCCGTGTTGATATAATGAGATATTAATCTTTTTCCAATTAATTTTAGGGAAATATATGTCCCACCCATCTCATATGAAATCATTATTACATGTTCCACAAAATCGTAAACAATCATATCATAACTAATGAAATGAAATAGCAATCGTAAACATATAATCATATCATAAACTATGGTAGAAAGAAAAGGTTTCAAAATCTTTTAATCAAAAACATAACTGGAGAATGAGAAACTAAATTAATAAACAATTAACTCATAAGAGCGAAATGAGTTTTAGAAAGGCCACAACATTATGAATATCCCATTCTATGAAATAATATGAATACATCTTTTAGATCTATTCCTAGAATAGCCTGAGTAACATAGAAAAATGTTTCCATAGATGTAAAATAATTTAGAAATATCATTCCAAAATTTTTATTGAGAAAATAAATCAATTTTTCATCGAAAAATGATTTTTAATACTTAAATCCATTTGAAAATCATTTCCATAGATAATACATCATAATCTTGAAAGTAATACTTTAAATTATTTTTATAAAAATTCCATCGATACATATCAAAGCATATTTAAATATTTTTTCAAACCGCTTTCCGTGAAAAAATATAAAATAATATTTAAAACATTATAAGAATATTTATTTTTTAAAATTATAAAATATGTTTCGAAACAATTTTAAACCCCCTTTCTTTGAAATCGCTTTGATGAAAAAATAAATCTTAAAAACGTTAATTTTTTTTATAAAAATAGTGTTCAAAAAAAATCTCAATAATTAACCTTTTAAAGATACAAATGTTTCTTCATAAAAATGAGAGCGGGTAAATCCATACATGTCATACGAGGAAAAATGTACATTCCTTTTTCATGGTAAAAAGGGTAGAAAAAAAGACACATTTAGAAACTGATAATTAGATTGCATTAAAAAATATAAAAGATCAAAAGGGTAAAAAAAATTTAATGATCATGTTAGATTAGTATAATATTCTTGGAAAAACGTTTTTGAAATCAAGGTTATGACTAAAAAATATTTTATGAATAAATATAGGGTAATGTCGGAATCTCATAAAAACAATTTCATAAATATTTTATATACCATAATGAGTAAAAAATAGTACCATTATATCAATATATCATGAATAAACAAGGGATAATAAAATTCATGAGTTTTCTTGAGATATGGGTCATACTAATTCATCAATGATGAATAATCATTAACAATCATAATAAACATTGAGATTGTTTCCATAACCACTTACCACGTGGTTACTGGGGATAATAAAATCCATGTACGAAAATGAAATTAAATACTATATAAAATATCATGAAAAGAAATATAGTCATAATATAACATGTAAAATGGAATAAGATACACCTTGAAAAATTATTATGTTGTATAACAAAACATGAGTCTCAAAGAATAAAAATTGAGAGAAACCTATTTTACTAATTTAGTAACATTTAAAACCTAAAACCCATGAAATAAATATATTAATATGTATTTGTAAATATGAATAATTTTAAGTATAATTATAATTATATACATCCATAGGTGGTGTACACACCACCCAAATTTAATCTGTTGTCAATAAGTCATGTATCTCACAGAAATAAAAAGGGAGATGACATCCCATTACCTTTTTTTCATGACTATCATCATACGCATACAAGATTCCTGTATAATAAATGTAAGTTTTATATAAATATTGTTTGTAAAAATATTTTTCTATATAATACCATATATTTATTTTGATTATTACCTCATATTTCCCACTTGTTACCAATTCTATGTTATGGTTTTACATTTGGTAATATCTACCTTCTTGTTCACTTGTGTCTTAATTTGTTATATCCTTTGTCCTTATGCATATATCATGATTCCTAAATATGAAACATTATGTAAATATAAAATATATTCAATATATGTGTATTATAATAATCTATATAATATATATGTACCAAATTTAAATCACCATTCATGAAGACTGTAAGCCATACATACACTGGAAGGATTTTTCAGTTTTTATTATCATATTGAAGGAATGATGTTAAGTGATATATGTTAATATATATGTCTATATATAATTATTATAGTTTAATTATTATATCTTATTTATCATATAATATACTAAACCCATCCTCACTAGATTCTGTGTAGTTTTTTAATGAATCACATCCCTTTGAGGGATGGTAGTCCACACATCCTCAAAAGAAATTATCATATTTACACAAAATTAAATTTATAAATATATATAATGTAAATGAAATATATAAGATTAAATACATAATAAATATAATATATAATAAATATAAAATTTATAACCACTATATTTCCCCCATGAGTGGTGGTAAAGAAAAAATTAATAATCATCATTTGGTGAGGCGGTAGTTCGACGTACACGTAAACAGTATGTTCATTACCCATTAGATGGTGGTATGTGTATGTGTTGAAAAAAAACATATAAAATAAAATCCTAGTATATATATTATACTCGTTTTTATAACATAGTTAAATAAAAAGATTTATTGGGGTGGATAAATAAATTAAAGTAAAGGATCATGAGAGAAGACATTACATCTTAATCGGGTAACACATTTTGGTTTGTGGAAATAAGATTTCATTTATTTCTTTCAGAGAAAATGGAGGATTTGAGGAGTAAGTTATTAATTTTGTTAAATAGATTGGGATAATATTTTCTGATAGTAACATTTTTGAGAGGTGTTAATGAGATCAATAATTGGAACCCTTTTATTGGGATGGTATATGACTCACTTGGTATTTTGAAAACAAGTTAGGTGTACTCTAGTTTTTACTGAATGAAAGTCATAAAAAACAATAATAAACTAAATAATGAAAGGATTATGGATGAATAATTTCCATAAAATGAGTTTTCTTAATAGATTATAGGTCTTCTTGGGCCTTATGGTTTTGTTTTAGTCTATTATTAAGCTTAATTTACCCATAATCATTCTAAATAATTTTAATAACTTTCACTCATCTATTTTTTGCAAAAAATATGATGATGATTTTATAAATTACAAATTATTTTTATATTCAATAAGGAATCCATTTTTTTCAAATTCAATTCACATAATTGGTAGAAATTAATTTAAAATTAATCATTCAGTTTGGTGGATCATGCAGCTTTTTAAAGTAGAAATATTAAAAAAAAAATCTATCTTTTTATATCTAATACAAATGTGAAATTTTTCTCCATGACATAAAATTTTTAATTGATAAAAATATAATATAATCAAATTTTAAAACAAATTAAAATATAATTTAACCATATAAATAAATTATATGGCAAAGTAGTTTTGAATTAAAGTCATGCATTTTTTACTATTCAACCTGAAAAGAAGCTTGTCATAAAAAAACTATAGAATATAATACTAAAACTATATATAAAAAAATTATGTTTATGTTATATAATTAAATTTATAAATGTGTCAATTTTAGTTATATAATTTTTCAAATAATTACATCAAAAACAATTTATTTCAGAAAATAACATTTCTAAACAAATAAGTACTTGATTAAAAAAGTATATCTTTCATAATCAATACCATTGTAAAAAATATTTCAAATTTTTTTATAACTACTTATATTACTATGAAATATATATACTTTATAATTATATCATATATGTAATAAAAAAAATCTAAATACATTTTTTAGAAACACATTGTTGTGTGTCACATACGCCATGTTAGATATAAGTGTTGTGTACCCCATGTTAGTGTTGCGTGTATCGTTTTCCATGTCACAGTCTAACATTGATTATTTTTGTAGTCATGATATATTATTGTTGTGTTTAATGAAAAAATAACATGGTGATTCACATAATTCAACACAAACATGGTTCTTTACTATAAAATAAACAATTTTAAGTGTTACATGAAATGAAAAATAATGAAAAAGGTTAAATTAATTTGAAAAAAATTATTTTACAAAATATCCGGGTGATAAAATCCTCTTTGGTGATGATCAAGAATATTAAATTCCTTAATTTCACATGATATGTGTAACACCACAACACTAGTTACCCAGAATCAGTGCATTATTACATAACATTGGCTTGTTCACAAGAGATCAAATCTCGAAATACCTATTATTTTTGTAGCCTTGGAAGTGGTTGAAACATATATAATTTTTATATTACATCATGAAATGAAAAAACAACAACATTGTGTCTCCTGTGAACACAATCATATCCCTTATCCTATTCCTATAGGATAATCATAATATACATATTCACACCCGAGGAAAAATAAAACATTGAAAGGGGTGCGATCATATGCTTAGTAAGGATAAAAATATAGTGAAAACATTCATAAATAATACTAAACATTTAATGAAATGTATAAGACTAAACCAAAATCCATTTAAACAGAAAATTTATGTTATTTTGGAAAATATAAATCAAATAATTCCCTTAACTTATTCACATAGATATTCTACTAGTAGAATAATCACATGTAATATGAATATGAAATTTCATAATGATGGATTTCATAATGTTGTACATTATAACCACATAGTCAAGGCCTCATGTAAAGACTACAAATAAGTTTTTTCCAAGGCCTTGTGCTAAGACACTAGTTTTTATCATGAGACCTACTGATGCATCAAGGATCTATGGTGGACTCCACCCGTCACATTCTATGTTCGATGCATTCCTCATTTGAAATGGTTTAAACATAACATAAACATTCATATTAAAACTAGCATAGGATATGTTAATACAATAACCACAACCCATTAATGGTATAAAAAAACGTACATATTCAATCTTATCACAAAGCATTCAATACAATATAAAAGATTTTATCATAATAAATCAACTTTAAACAAATGTAAAATCCATCAAAGGATGTTTACATAGACGAAATGAAAACTATTTAAGATAAATATATCGTTCTATTTTGAAATCATTTAAAAGTTAACTAAATTTTTAAAAAATCATTTATTTTGAAAACATTCATATAATATTGTTAGGGATGATTCTATGACATTATAACAGTGGAAAATATATGCATATACCGTATAAGTTAGAAAACTATCTTACATTACTTTTTCTAAATGGCCATAATATACAATGTTTAGAAAATGAAAAAATGATCAATTTCAAAACAATTTATAAAATATAAAACAAGGGTATATATTTATTTAACCCATATTCTAGGAAATAGTAAAAAAGTGTTGAAATACATTTTTAGGAAACACAAATGTGGATGATAAAGAAATCAATGTAGATACACACGTATAAACAACCATGGATAAAGAAGAGATTGTAGAATTAACCCTTAACTTGTAAATTTCCATGGTAGATTGTATGTTACCTCATTATAATAGTTAAATCATTTTTATTAAATTATACAAGAACCACATACATAAATATAATAACATATACAATCTTCTTATATTTCTTTGTTAATAATATTTCAGAAGTATCATTGTTTCAAGTGTTAAATGATTTATTTTCCTTTCAGTGATTTGTTATGTAAGTCACGTATGATATGTATATGATGTATTTTATTCATATACATAATTATATTATGTTCTTAAACATTATTTTTAATCATAATGTGAAAATTATTCTTGAATTGTCACGATAGGGAATGATTCTAATCGCGTCCGTGAAGACGGTAATCCATATGAACGCATGAGTGACAATACCATTCTATTTATGGTGAATTCATATGTAATTGGATGGTATATCATATATAGAAAATATTTAATATGTTATATTTATTATTTACATCAATTATAATCATTATTATACCCATCCAAATGATGAAGTGTTGAAAAACAAAGTACACCTTGACATGGAGATGGTAAGCTGTACGTACGCACGTATGGTACCATTATCATTCATATGGTGGATAGAATAATTATTATGGTATTACCATATTTAAAATAACATCACATTATGTAGAATGTATTGGTGTAATTATTTTTGTTTGGAAAAAACAGATAAATAAGAACTGGATGAAGAAACGAACATTGAAAGAGGTGATGAAATTATTACATCTTTTTCGGGTGCTATCTTTTGATTCGACCCAAAGGGATTATTAGGTTGGCTCTTGATCAAAATAAGGCATCTAGTTTCAAGTGAATTTAGTTTTTAGGATATTTTAGTAGGGGTTGGTAGATCCAAATGGCTTCGGAGGTGTGATTTTGAGAGAATATGAAAATACCCTTTTGTAAGAGAGGTGATGGTCACATCAGGAAAAGCTTGAATTATTATTTTATTATACAATAATATTTTATTTATAATGGCTCCAAAAAGATTTATTTATAGGATATGTTAGGGATGAGTCTAAAAAATATCAAATAATAGGGTTTTGACAGTTTTGGGTCACCATAATTACCTTATCTTTTAGATTTAACACTTATTTAAATAGTTTAATTTTTACCGTGTATTATTGTATTATTATAATAAATGATTAATAATCATACTATATATAGCCAAGATAAAACAAAGTGGTTAATTATTGATATATATAAGCTTATATAAGTCCTCTGTCCAAACATTTTCCTTTTAGAAATATTATATTAATTAATTATATATTATTTGTTTTAAATACAAATTTATGTCAATTTTGACACTATTTAGTGTTTCTTTTTTTTGAAAGTTATAACCATTTTATCACCTCGAACCAAATTTATTTAATCAACCCAAGCATTTCATATTATCTTATAAAATTTGTGTAATACATAAAAATTCTCAATTTACTGTTATATTAATATCTATAAAATCAATTATTTTAATCTTTCAATAATAAGGTAATTACCGAATCATCATTGTTTTGTATATAAATTTAATAATTTATTGTATAAAAATTATAAATAAAATACCATTATGTAGTAAGTAGTTGTTTCTTTCTAATGAATATTTATAGTCGATTTTATCTTCTGTATAACCTTATAGTAAAAATGGTTTATTTATTAAACATTGAATTTAACATATTAAAACTTCTTTAAATAACATAATAATAAATGTCCTAATCTAATACAAGTGTATAAAAAGGATCATATTATATTTGTAAGAATTATTTTGGCCGAAATAAAATTATCCAATAGATTTAGGACATGTGTTAGAGTAATTATAATATTATTTTTACCTTTAATTACCCTATTTAGTTTTAATTGTGGTAAATAAAATTCAAAAGATACTATTCACAATAAATTATTTTCAACCTATTGAACCACATTTTACGTAATCATGTCAACTATGTCTCTTAGATTTTTGAAATTCAATTTACAGATGTTGTAAAATTACATTTTATAAAAATTTTCCAATGTACCTAGAAGGTGGGTAAAATATGTTAAGATGTTCAATAAAATTTTATACATCTAATTTTATTATAAAATTAGTCCAAAGAATTACATTGAACATATATAGGCATATTTTATCTATTTTTACCTAAAATAAATTTAAATAAATTCAATAATTATTTATATAAAAAGTAGGTTTGAAACAAGAATGAATGGCTGTCACTATTCTCCAAAAATTGAATGTTTTTAGAAAAATACAAAAAATTCACCCTTAGTTAATTTTGATATTCCGAATCCAAAAATGGATTCCATTTTGAAAAATAATATTACAAAATTTCATGAAGTGTGTATTACTACTCATAACGACTAGTTTTATTGGTTGTTGTGTGCTAGAAATTGAATTTGTGTTCTACAAAAGCTATTACATTATTCAAAAAGAAACGTAACATGGAATCTAGGGATGGTAGAATCTTACCACCATCAAATAATTTTGTCCTAGAAATTTCTAGAATACTACTAGATAAAAAGAATCAGGTGGTTCTTCATTATAACATCCTCTAGTTCCCACATTGTCTCTTCCATCTTATGGTTTCTCTATAAAAAAGTTTACCAGACGAGTCAGCCGATTTCTTAACACTTGTTTTATGGTATCAATATTCTTGACTGGCTCATCACAATAAGACAGATCAGGTTCAAGTTCTGTTTCTTCATAGGTGAGTACATGCATTCAGTTCGGATTGTATCTTCCCAACAATAGTACGTGGAACACATCATGAACTTTGGAGAGACATGGAGGCACTATTAAATTGTAATATACAACTCCAATTCATTTTAGAATTTCAAAAGGTATGATTTACCTGGGACTTAATTTACCATTCTTACCGAATCGTATAACACCCTTCCATGGAGATAACTTTAAGAAATCATGATCTCCTACATGAAATTCCAAATCCTTCATTCCGTTGTCGAAATAGCTCTTTTTACTACATGGAGCCTCCTTGATGTGGGTTTGGTTAATCTCATCAATTTTTATTTTTTCCTCATTATGTTATGGGCCTATGAGTTCTCATTCACCAAAATCATCCCAACAAGTTTTTGTGCCACATCTCTTTCAATATAACACTTCATATGATGCCATTTGAATACTTGAATTAAATCTATTGTTATAGGAAAACTAGACCATAGGGAAATATTGAACCCATATACCTTGAAAGTCATGTCAGTAAGATCTCAAAATGTGTTTTAATGTATAAATAGTCTGTTCTGATTGTCCATAATTTTGAGGGTGGAAGGAAGTGCTCAAACGATGTTCAGTATCCCAGGAATTTTGAAGACTTTGCTATAATCATGATGTAAAATGGAGATGACGATTAAAAACAATTCATAGGTGTACTCTATGAAGTATTATAACATCATTAATATATAGTCTTCTTAAACAAATAAGTGATAAATCATCTCTTATAGAACGAAAATGAGCTGAATTGGTAAGATTATTGAAAATGACCCATATTGCATCATTCCTTCTAGGTGTATTTGGTAGCCCCATGACAAAGTACATCGTAATATCATCCCATTTCAACTGATGTATGAGAAGAGTTTTCATGAAACCATTAGGATGCTGCTTCCCATCCTTCACCTATTGAAAAACCATACATCTTGACACATAATCATCAATGTCCCTCTTCATGTTTTCCCACAAAAAAATTTCATTAAAATCCATATAAATCTTAGTGCTACCAGGGATTATAGAAAAATTGGATCTATGAGCATCATCCCAAAATTTTCTTTTTACATCGAGTATGTCAGGAACACAATGTATATTCACATGTTACAAAATTCCATCTCCATATACGAAGTCAATCAATCTCCCATCATTCACAACAATAATTATATTTTGAAACTCCATAGTATCAGTCTCAGAACTTTTTACTGTTTCATGTAATTAATTTTTGGAAACCATTTGAAAACGTATTGATGCTTCACGATCAATGATTATTATCATTTTCATTTTTAATAGATATGTGAAATTAAGATCCCTTTCAACTCTTATCTTGTTTAAAACACAATGATCCTTTCTTCTCAAAGCATCTGCCACCATATTTTCCTTCCCCAGGTTGTAGTGTATTGTGCAATCATAGTACTTGAGTAGTTCACGCCATCTTCTTTGCTTCATGTTGAGTTTATTCTATGAGAAAATATACATCAAAATCTTGTGATAGATTTATATCTCACATTTTCACCGTAGAGATAGTGTCTCTGAATCTTCAAATAAAATATTACAGCTCCTAACTCAAGATCATGAGTGGGATATTTTTGTTCATGAAATTTTAGCTATCTTGATGCAAAGGAAATAACACTATCATTCTGCATAAGAATACAACCACGTACTCTCTTTGAAGAATCACTATAAATAAAAAACCCATATTTCCCTGATGGTGGGGTCAAGATATGATTTTTGACTAATCTTCTCTTCATTTCATCAAATAATTCTTCACAATCTTTTGTATAAAAAATATAACCCTTTTACATGCGATCTTGGATAATGGCTTATCCAATCATGCAAAATTCTGAACAAAATGCAGATAATAACCTATTAAAAAAATAAAATTGTGTACCTTAATTATACTTTTTGGTGATGGAAATTCTTTGATTTCCATGTATATTGAATGATAGTTAGAGATTCCATCCATAGAGATAATATGGCCAAAAAAATTCCCTGAAGCTAGAAATCAATATTTCTAAACAAATGATAAAATTCATTTCTTCTAAGAGTATTTAGAATAGTGCGCATGTAATTTCATGATTTTATTATCCTTTTGAGTATACCAAAATATCATCAATAAATAACACTACAAAGTCATATAGATATTCCTTGAAAACTCTCTTCATTTGATCCAAGAAAACAGAGGGTCCATTAGTTAGTCCAAATGGCATTACTGTAAACACATAATTCCCGTACCAAGTTAGAAATGTGGTTTTCATAATTTATTCCTTCTTCACACACAATTGATGATATCCAGATTGATGGTATATCTATGAAAAATATTGATCCCTATGAAGTTGATTGATTGAATCATCAATGATAGGTAGGGGATACATGTTCTTTTTTGTTATAGAATTGATCTCTCAATAGTCAATGAAAAACATCATAGATCCATATTTCTTTATAAAAAAAGAACTAAGGCTCCACATGGAGAAACATTAGGGTGAATAAATCCTTTATTACTCAATTATTCTACTTGTTTCTATAGTACAATTGATTCCCTGGTGGCGATTCTATAAGGGGAATTCGATATTTTCCAGGAACAATTAATTAAATCAATGGAAAAATTTATTTCCCATTTTTGATGATTTCTAGGAAAATACTCTAGAAAAACATCATCATATTCTTGTATAATAGTTTCATCTTCTATTTGAACATTTCTTTCCCGAAATATAGTTATTTCACTCTCTTCCTCCCCAATTATTTATTTTAGTAGAGCTTCTGAGGGTGGATCAGGATAACAATCAAATGGTGAATTTTCTGCTCTAAAGATAAGGTTCTCCTAATCATCATTGGAAATGGTAACATATTTCTTTTTACAATAAATTTTCGCATCATTGTCCTAATGAAATCCATATATAGGATTATATCAAATTCATTCATGGGTATTCCGATGAGATCAGTAGATTAAGTAGGATTATATGCCATAATGGGAATAAATTCAAAAAACATTATTGCTATGATACTTCCCATAGGTGTTTTTACTGACAAAACCATTGAAAAATCACATTGGAAATATCTAATTTCTATAGAAAATTGACAAGATATGAATCCATGTGATGATCTAGAATCAAATAAAGCATTGGATAAATATTAGGAAACCGTTAAATTACATGCCACCACATCAATCAGAGCATCAACCTAATTTGCAGTGATCACATAAGCTCGTACTTTCTCCGTTGGCATTTTCATAGGTATTTTTACATGGTGTTTAGGACATTAATTTGCATAATGACTCATTTCACTATGAAATAATCATTCAACATTGACATCTAGTTTATTTCCCCTACAATCACGAGCTTGGTGGCCTTTTTCACCACAATTATAACATACTCTCATTCTCTTTAAGAAATTAGTGGGGTGTTTCATCCCACATTTACTAAATGATAGAAATTAAACTTTTCCCATATTCACATTATTTCTATTTCTAGATTTTTCAGAAGATTGAATCTTCTCTTTGCTTTAATTTCATAGGACATAAAGAATTTATTTTTTGTCTTGATAGCTCATGAGATAATATCTTCTTACGATGAGAAGGATTACGAGTCTAATTATTGACAGAGAAATGGTTTAACCCATTAAATGATCAATCAGTCTTACTCTATGGGTTACGTATATTATTTAATGGATGACTTGCTGACCTTGTAAATTTAGACTCATACATTTCTACATTGTCATCATCTTTTTGCCTCAGACTCAGAAATTGTCTTTTCCATATCCGCTCGATGATCATGAGGAATGTATTTTTCTAATAAATTCTCTTTAAAATCCATCCATTCCATATTTGATACTTCTTCATCCTACTTTGTATTTTGAATTAATGAACACCATTGATATACAACTCCAATGAGGCGATAAACTACCATAAGAACTTTTTCCATTTCTCTACTCCCCAAAGAATGAAATATTTTATCTAAATAAATTAACCATTGATCAAAAAAATGGATTTTTAGTCCCAATGAATGTTTGTTATTGTTTCCTCATGAGTTATTCTAACATTGATCTCTCACTTTGTTGATCTAGATGCTCCATATAGGTAAGATTTTTATTCAAAACTTGAGTGAGTTCTCCTAGCATTGTAATAAGTTGTTTAGAATAGGTTTCATCATCTGCTCCACTATAATTATCATTTGTAGGATGAAAATATCTACATAAATTATGTGCATCGATATAGTTTCCATTATTTCCACTAGACGCCATTTCTAAACAATGACATTCCATATATTAGTTTATGAATTTCAACACATAATTCCAAGCTAGAAAAAAACCTAAAATAAATTGAACTGTTTATGAATATAATCCATAATCATAAAAAAGTTTTCTTTTAGGTGGTTTTTACACAGAAATCATTCATAATTGTTTGTAACAAAAATGTGAATTGTCCTAAGAATATAACCCAAGAGTTTCATAACCATGATTATAGAAAGACATGTTGTCATGTACTAGGATACCCTTGGTCAAGATCAAAACTCCATTTCAGAGTTTTCGCTCCTAGGTACATCTGTGTGAGAGCTCTCTCTACCTACTCGTACCCATACAGGGATGTATTTCATGGAAAATACACTAAATCTCTACATTACCATAATTCTAAGAAGTATCTTCTACACTAATCGTCAACATCTATATTAGGGAAATGTTATCTATTCAGAGTTTTTCTAAATCTAGCTTCCAAGGTTTGTACTAAACATCCTCTAATACCAACTTTAACACCATGCCCCTTGTTGCCTAGAATAGGTGAATTATTACATAACATTTTCATGATCACAAGTGATCAAGTATCAAATGACCCATTAGTGTAGTATCCTTGTATGTGCTAGATATATTCATTAGTTTTACATTACATCATGAAATGGAAAAACAACAACATTGTGTCCCCTTCGAACACACTAATATACCTTAGCCTATTCCTTATGGTCAGTCTTAATATACCTTTTCACATCCTTGGAAAAATAAAACCTAGAATGCGGTGAGCCAAGATTCTTAGTAAGGATATCAATATAGCAGAAACATTCAAAAATATAGAAACATTTAAGTCAATGTATAAGACTAAAACAAAAACCTTTTAAACATAAACTTTATCATAATAATGAAAAGATAAATCAAATAATGCCATTTACTTCTTCTAATTAAAATTCTTCTAGTAGAATGATGACATGTAATATCAATAGCCAATTTCATAATGATTGAATTCATAATGGAGAACATCAAAACCACATAGTCGAGGCATCGTGCCAAGACCGAAAATAAGAATTTTTCAAGGAATTGTGCCAAGATAGTAGATTCTCTCATGAGACCTACTGATACATCGAGGAGCTTTAGAAGAATCCACATGTCACTTACTACATCCAACACATTCCTCATATGAAATGGTTGAAACATAACACAGACATTAGTATTAAAACTAGCATACAAAATGTTAATACTTTATCCATAAACCATGAATGGTATAAAAATAACACATCTATATTCAACCATATCACAAAATTTTAAATACAATATGGACAATTGTATAATAATAAATCAACTTCAAACAACTATAAAATCAATCCAACTATGTTGACATAGATGAAATCAAAACTATTTGATTGAAATTTATCTTACTATTTTGAAATCATTTAAACGTCACATAATTATAAAATAAATCATTTATTTTGTAAATAGTCTTATAAGATTTTAAGGGAAGCTTAGAAGGTGTTATAATGGCGGAAAATAGTTTCATCTACCGTATAAGTTAAAAAAAATTCTTTCCTTAATTTGTCAAAAGGGTTATAATGTACCTTGCTTGGAAAATGACAGAAAGATTCTTTTCAAAAAAAAATTATAAAAATTCAAAAAATGGTATATTTTACGTTAACCCATATTCTAGGAAAGATAAAAATTGTTTTGAAATGCATTTTTAAGAAACATGAATGTGGATGATAAATAAGTCCTAGTAGTTACTCACGTATAAACAACCTCAAATAATGATGAGATTATAGAATTAACCCTTACCGTGTACATTTCCTTGGTCTAGGGTACATAAAACTACATTATAATTGTTAAATAATTGTTATTAATTTATACAATATCCACATGAAAATATATGATATCATATATGATCTACTAATTTTTCATTGTAAATAATATTTCAGTAGTATAGTTGTTTGTTGTGTTAACTTATATGTTTTCCTTTATATGTTTTAATAGGTATGTCATGTTTGATATGGATATGATTAATTTTATTCATATTTAGAATGAAATTAAGTTCTTAAAAATTATTTTTAATCATAAATTGAAAAATATTCTTGAATGGTAACGATGGGGAATGAATCTTATCGCATTCGTGCAGACGGTAATTCCTACACACGCATGATAAACAATAAAATTCTATTGATATTTTAATTTTATGTAATTGGATGGTATATCATATATATAGAATCATTAACATGTTATATTTATTATTTAAATCAATTATACACATTATTATACCCATCCAAATGATCAAGTGTAGAATAAAAATCTACACCACGACGTGGAGACAGTAAGCCGTATGTATGCATGTATGGTGACTTTTTCATTCATTTGATGGATAGAATAATGAATATGGTTGTAAATTATTTATAATAAAATCATTGTATATATAAATTACTAGATTTTTTATTTTTTTATGGAAAAAACAATGAAAGAGGATGTAGAAGAAGAACATAATTTTGAAAGAGGTGATGAAATTATTAGCACTTCTCTGGGTGATTCCTTTTGATTTGATCAGAAGGGCTCCTTAGGTTGGCTTATGATCAAATAAGGAATATAGGATGAACTGAGGGTAGATGGAAGGATATTTGAGCAGGGTTCAAATGATTCAAATTGTTTTGGATGAGGGATTTTGAGCTAAGGGCAAGTACATTTTTATAATAACCTTTTATAAGAAAGGAGAAGGTCACTTTGGGAAAAGCATGAAATGTTTATTGATTATACAATCATATTTTGTTTATAATGGAACAAAAAATATGTATTTCTAGGATATTGTGGGGATGGGTCGAAACCCTCTCTAACTATATGTTTAACATAGGTTTACGTCACTATATTAAACTTATCATTTAGATTTTACTATTAGTTAAATAGGTTAAATTTTACCATGTATTCAAGTATTATTATAAAAAATGGTTTATAAACATATTATAAAAATAAATGAGAATTCCAAGTGGTTAATTATGGATATATATAACCTTATATATGTCCATTGGATGATCCTTAGGTTTTTATGAGTATTATATCCATTAATAATACTGTATTTGTCTTAAATAGTCATTTATGTCATTTTTGAAACTATTTAGTATTTGGATTCTGTGATAGACACAACAAATTTATCACTTTGAGAAAAATTTACTTAATAAACCCTAACATTTCATATTAACCTAAAAAATTCGTGGAATACATAAAAAGTCACAATTTACAATTGTATTCACATTTATAATATCAATTATTTTAATTTTTCAACAATAAGATAATTACTACATCATCATTGTGTCATAAATAAAATTAATTATTTAATGTATAAAAATTATACAAAAAATTATATTATAAATAAAATATTTTTATCCTTGTAATTAATATTTATAGACTAATTTATATTATGTACAACCCTATATTAAAAATTTTTATGTTATTAAACTTGGAATTTAATACATTTAACTCTTCTTTAGATAAAATAATAATTAATGTTTTAATCTCTCCCATGTGGACCAAAAGGATAATAATTTATTCCTATGGTTTATTTTGGTTGAAATACACTTATAAAATAGAATTAGGACATGTGTTAGTGTAATTATAATATCATTTTTACCTTTAATTACCCTATTTACTTTTAAACGTTGTAAATAAAAATCAAAAGTTACTATTCACCAAAAATTATTTTCATCATATTGAACCACATTTTATTTACTGATTTCAACTGAGTCGCTATGTTTTTTGAAATTCAATTCACCAAATTGGAAATATTACGTTTTATTAAAATATGAAAATGTGCCTAGAAGGTGGGTAAATAACATTAAATTGTTCAATAAAATTTAATACATCTAATTTTATTATAAATTGACTCAAATTAGTTACATTTAACTTATATAGGTATTATGTATCTATTTTGACCTAAATAAATTTAAATAAAATAAATAATTATTTAAATAAAATGTAGGTTTTAAACAATAATGATGTGTTTTCACTATTCATCAAAAATTGAATGTTTTCCGAAATATACAAAAAATTCAACCTAAGATAATTTTGACAATCCTAGTTGAAAAATGATGTCCATTTTAAAAAATAGAATTTATAAAATATCCAAAAAGGGGATATTTCTATTCTTAATGGCCTGTTTGGTTGGTCGTGGTGTGCTGGAACTCAATTTTGCATACAGCACAAGATATTTCATTATTTAAAGAGAAACGTACAATATATGATTGGGGTGATACAATATGATTTTGTTTTGTAATTAAATACATGTATTATTGAAAATATTCACTAATATTAACATTATATGGAGAGGATAGTTGGTAGGTGAGGTTTCTCACACAAGGTAATTCAAAACCTAATTAAATCGAGATCAAAGGTGACCGATGGTCCAAATAGACCCTTGTAATATAGAAAAAACAATATAACAACATGATACCTGTCTTTTAGGGTGAGACTAATTGTTTACAGTAATTTTTCATAGACTATTGGGGGTAGAAAATTTATTTAGTTGGGGTACGAAAAACTAGATATGAAAAAATAACCAAGAGGTTTGACATACTCAATTCTAGTGGAGATCCTCCAAATTAAAAGTGGAACACATTGTTTATGATTATGATATATTTAACAATGTGGGGTAGTGTATATTATGGTTATATATATAGGAACTAAGTAAATGGTATAGAGTTATTTTTCATGAACCTCATAATTGCATCATGGTAGATTATACAACACCTAGAGGGGTCAAAAATATGATTTAAATTATAGATCAACAGTTCTTGTGTAGGGAACCACATAATCAAAAACATAGAGAGTTTTATAGTATTAATCCCCACTATCCGGATGAAGATGGGATCACATTCAATAAAAAATATTTCACTACCTTAAGGGGAAATATATAATAGAGACTCCAATACTACACAATTCTCAATCTATGTAATAAAAAAATAGTATCATAGGACAATAAAATCCACATAATAGTTTATAGAAATAAAAAATTGGTTGAGTTTAGATTTATACATTAACCATGTGATTTTATCAGATGAATCAAGAGGCTAGTCGGGGGATGAACCGATATGACCGACCTGCATTACTGGTGTGTTCAAATAAAAAATATTAAAATAATATGTTTATTTAATTACAATAAAAAGGAAATTATAAGAATAAAATTATTAAAACTAGAATTATTTTCCAAAATTGGATTGACTAGTGGTTGAATGATGACAGATGAACATGTATTTGAAATATTGATTATGCTACCACTCTATTTTTGATAGATTAATGAAACATTATGAACAATCACTAACTATGTCTTTAAAAATAATCTTATCATGTTTCTACAATAAAATCCTATATGTTATGTACCTTATATAAGAGGAGTAATTTATGTTGTTTTTCCATTTCTCTATTGGAGCCTATTTGGATGTGAAGGATAATGGTGATTCATTTCAAGGGTGGTTTAATGTGTGAGGGTGAACTAATAGGATTTGCAGTAGTTTCTAAAATCATAGTCAAAACCACATATGAATTGTTCAATTAATGGGACCTTTCCTACATGTAATATCAAAATTGTACATGTTTATACAGAGTCCCACTAATTACTTTTCACAATGTGATCAATCATTTTCTCATAATGGATTCAATAAAAGTTCCATAGTTGAGATCATGAAATAAATCATAATTCATTAGATTTGTAACCAATAAAACATTATCAAGAACACAAATTTTTTTTTGAATCCTTGGGTTTAAAAATATATATTCCTTTTTCATTATCCATTTCATCCATACATCTCTGAATTATGAATAAAAATTAGGACTAATCAGGGCATTCCACATGAACCTTTCTAATAGTAATTATATTTTTTTTGGAAAACAACATGGATTAAAAACCCCTATAAATAAATTTGGGAACATAATATGATGAATTATAATACCACCAAGCTGGAAACATAATACTATTTATAAGAAAATTGTATAGTTAGTCCCATTGAGGTTTGTTTTCTATCACATCTTATACACTTAAATAATTAGTTGATTCCATAAAAAATCATGAGTCTATCTATCTCATATGGAAATACTTGATGAGAACTACATCTATGGCCTCTATAACCTCAATTTTTATCATAATTGAGTGGATATAGAATTCATTACTAAGGTTCACCTTCATTATATCATCCAGGATGACAAGTCACATGCTCTAAAATCTCAATTGATTCATAGAATATAACCACTATTGTTAGAGACAAAATATATATCACCTTTAACTCCTAATAAGAATAAATAAAATGATTCATACTCATTGATCACTACATATATGGATCAAATAACACCTTCTAAAAATTACTATTATTAGAAGAAAACATATTATGAACTATCACCTTGAGTTTTCATACCCTCACCATTTTAAATTAACATATATGGTTTTAGTCATGGAAATAAGAAACTAAAATACGATTCCCAAGGATTTGGAATAGAATGATTTTATACAACATAGTAGAGGTATATTCCTCTTGACTATAAACTAATTACAATGAATTTTCATCATAAAACCCTAAAAAACATAGTATATTTACTGAATCCATGATCTTAATAAGTGTAACCCTATTTTACGCTTCATGATGTTAACATTCATAGCATCACATCCTCACTGTATTATATTAATGATTATAAAGAATTTCCTCCCTAAATTATGTTAAAACTTTAATAGTTGTGGACCTAGAAGGATGATGATACAATATATAATATACTATTTATAAATTATTTTTAAACAATTGGGATTTCTTATAATTAAATTTCAAGAGGACCCCCCCACACACACATATGCATATTAATATACTTCTTAAATCTGTTGAACTGTGTATGAATTTAATTTCATTTAAATGGATTCATATAGAATTATGGATCTCTATTTCATGGATAACCAATATTCCCCTGTTAGCCTCTAAATAAGAATAACTATTTAATTTTCTTATAACAAGGACTATGTGGTCACCCTAGTGAAATTCTATGTCATCATATGATTTTACCTAATTAAATAGATAATCTTTCAACACGTGTATTTATCTCAAAAAAGGTAATAAAAATTAGAGAGGATCACGTTTAATGCCTCAATTAGTCCTTATTTTCTTGAAATGTAGTGGAATGTCTGGATGGAATAGATGATGTTCATATAAAATATATTCATCAACCAATGTTATCAATAGAACCATGAATGTTTTTAGGATCTGAAAACCAATTAATGATGTTTTATTTCATGAAATGTATCATAGATATTTCCCAGACCATCATTCCTTTGATTCATTGCACTATGAAAGGAAATCTATGGAACAATTTTTAGAAATGAAATATTTGGATATCACCAGTATACGAGGAAACATGATATCATGTACTCAGAAGAAAAGGTCTAGGATTACTTGGTTGGATTGATATTAATTAATGGATTATTCAATAATATGTAATAAATTTATCAATCAACAAATTTCATAATAACATTTGTCTAGGTTTGAAACATGGCATTCATAAATAATCCAATCTTTTGTTCATGTGGGAGGTCATTATCCTAGATAGGTGAGACTTGTATAAACTGATAATTTTCTCTTTTATGAATAATGAATTTTTCATTTAATGAATGATATAGGGTATATTACCATCCAAATAGAATTTGTAGAGGACCTTATACATGTTGGAGCCATCACACATGATTAAAGTCACCACATGTCAATATATTTACTCATACATAGCTTAGTGGGATAGATGTTTTTTATTGTAGGCACTCGATAAAAATAGACATCCATTTAATTTTTTATTCTAGTATTGTGGTATATAGTGGCTCCACCTTGGAGGAAATTGAATCATCATGATTTTTCTACTATGTCACATTAATAGTAGTGGTGGGTGAGATCAATGTATGATGATCCCAATAGATAAAAAGGCCATAATAATTTTGTTCTATATGAGATAATAAATCGATTTATTAGGGATGTACTTTTTCATTCTATGATAATCTAGTATAATACTCCTACAATAATGATGGAAAATGGGCCATTAGTTCGTAGTTGAACTCATGAAAAGGAACACATACATGCTTTTGGTTAATATAATAACCCTCGATTTCCTTGATTACCAGTTCAGGGTCCCATTTTACATGATATCTCATAACCCCCAAGTCAAATTTCAATACAATACTAGTAATGTAGTATTGCTAGCAAGACATGTGTTTTTTAAATACATTTTATGGATAGGAAAAGTATGTCTTATTATCATTGGAGGGGGTGGTGAATGAAAATACAAGGACAATTTGATGGAGATTTTTGTGGATGATTGTTGTCTATGATGGGCACCAAAATGAATTATTTTAATTCAAATTGCATCTTGGTGCTTCGTTATTGATAGAAAATATTTCCACATTTGATTTGTTGATGTCATTGGGATAGTCCTTATAAGTTTTGTGTATATATAGAAAATCTCTCAAGACCTGTCCCCTGATGGAAATTTATTGGATGAACCATTTGTTTTACTACTAAAGGATCGTTTCCCACCATTCCAATCAAAATATAATCATTTGATGGTATATGATATACTTCAGTGGGTTAATACATTTGAAATTTTAGAACACATGATGTTGTAGATATTAATGCAAATTTGGGACTGTGATGACCATGGCCTGGTAGTTCATCTTGATAGATATTTATGTGGTCGTTGTATTAAGCCAAATGTGATTAATAATTTACAAAGGGATATCCATTATTTCATTGTTATTTTGATCTAATAGGTCATATAAGGATCATTCCATGAGATTCATATGGAGATCTAATGTTTTTCATATGGTAGGTTGTATTTGTACTATAGATCATCTTAGATACTTCTATTATAAGGAATCCTTTCAATCTTCATCCCACATATATTTAGTTCCATTATAAATCATATTTTAAAAGTTATTTCAATTTCAATACAATTTGGTGAGAAAATGATATATATTGGTTAGACAGTATGGAAGCCACAAATCCTGCAGAGATTTCACAATGTGGGGAATTTTAATCTTTTCCATGAACTATCCTTCTTCAATATTGATTTCATTATATCTAATTAATACAAATAATCACTCCATTTGTAACCCAAAATACAGACTTCAATGAGTTCTCTCTTATTTGGTTTCCATGAAGCATGCAAAACACATTATCATGATCAAAGAGATAATCCTTCTAATTGTAGAATTTGACGGAAATGTCATCCTTAATTTAATTTTCAATTTTTATAAGAATGTTCACATGATATAAAGCATGAAACATTTCCATATCACATTATAATTCATCAAAACGAATATAATCACTTTGTAGAATTTGGTTCATGGATGTTTCTTGATGTAGTGACCTTATCATGTTTTGGAACTGTCTATATATTATTCTACCAATAATAGATGTCCATAAAAGTGAGGACCAAAATGATGTAAGTAACAAAAATTAATAAATATTTTACTTATATAAAGAAATAAAATTTCTGGAAATGATTCTTGTTTTCTTAGGTTGTAATAAAATCTTGGATCATTCCATTATTATTCATGACAGGGATGACTTTTTCATTCTATATTGGGTAATAAACATCCATGATCATGTTGGTTATTCTAGTTTTATTTAGTTTAGAATAAACCATGTCGCTATGGTTGAAATTCATTTAAATAGGTGCATGATTTAAACAATGGAGTCCAATGTAAAGGTGATGAATATGCATGGTTACTCTATTATCAATCCCTTGAATCATTATTTTATTCCATCCAAATATGTCACAATATTATTTTTGGACCACAATGATATTTTCTTTATCACCAAAGGGTACGATTGTAGTCACTAACATCGGCCTCATATCTTCCTCAAATTCGATGTTCACCAATGTCATATCATTTATAGTTTTTGAAACTCCTTCCTTAAACACATGAGGGGATTTATATATATACGATTCACTAGTAGTATGAGGACTAGGAGGGGATAATGTCTCTTGTGTTGAAAACTCCTCATTTGTAAAATATTCTTACACTATGAAAGATCAATATAAGTGTAATAATTCCCTACTAGGAATTAGGAATAAATGGGTAAAGATGCTAGGGATTTATTTAGATTGGTTAGTGGTGGTTAATGAAATTGTATTGATAATTTTCCCCATTTCTTATATCTATATACACCCTCTTGTTGTCTATGGTTCATCATTCATTTCTATATTTTCATCTATATGGTGTATGATGACATGTGGGATGATGGATGGTGAGGTTTGATCATAGATTATGTTTTTATGTGTATTTCAATTTAATAGTTGGGCTATGTATGGGGTAATAACTGATGAGAAGGTGAGGTGTGATATGTCTTGATAAAATCATTGAATCATATACTGATATTTCTATTAAATAATGATATTGACCCCCATAACCTTCAAATAATAGTGATTTTCTATATACCTCTACTAATTTTTTTCAATAAGTTTTTGAACAATTTTTGAATTAAATTTATATTCTCTTAAAATTGTACTATATTGGAACAACCATGTGTTGACCTTATAGAGGCCAATCACAAAACGCAATTTCGATATTTCCAATTATAATCATAACAGTATGCAAATGAAATATATAAAGGGTTATAATATTTAATATTCATGTAAAATACATATAAATATATAATGATTAATTAAAAAAAAGAATAATGTTATAAACATTTATATATAGTATTCTTAATAGTTCGTATTTATTTAAATCATTTTTATGAAATGGTTTTAAATTTTCAATTCAATGGGATGATCATAATATACCATAACTCACTTATCATTTTAATTCTAATTACCACATATCAAATCCTAATAAAATATAAAAAAATTAGTTCTAAAACCACCACTAGGAGAGGTCATCACCAACTATCACTACCAATTCCATTATCCATTGGATGGTTAACACAAATACGGAAGGAAAAGATGAATGATGAACAATAAATGAAACTCAAACAATTGATTATATTTAGTGACCCCTCATCTTAATCAATTGAACTATCACTAATAATAGGAATTTAATGAAGATAATGAAATATAATTGCAGTGAAACTCAATCAACCCATCATTCTCTCCATGATATCAATTTTATGGTTAGTCGGTGTTATAGGAGGACATTGTCTTAGAATGATATGAATAAAATAAATATGATAATGAGAGGAATAAAACCAAAAAAAGACACAGAAACCATAAAAATCACAAAAACCAACATTATCTCCCTTTATTTCGTGTTTTCAATTATGATTCATTTATACTTGTTAATTATGGTAGGAATGGTTCCCATGTTTAGTATTTATGATACAAGACACTAGTTACAAGATCAAGTGGTCCATGAACACCTTGTGATGCATGTAGAGTGATACCTCATGTTACCAGATCTGTGTTGTCACAATTTGGTTCAAGATAATATGTTATCATAAAAGCCTACTGGTTTTGAGGGGTGTTGATTAGTTCTGATATAGGATTGTCATGAATAAAATGATATGTAAGGGAAGATAATCATTAACTAAAAATCATTCTTATCTTCAAGATATAAGTGGTGTTCAAGGAAATGATTTTTTTCTTTGTTTTCTGGGGTTATTTCTTTTGGATCTTATTGGGATTATAGTTTTGGGATGCACAATGATAGGTATTCGATGCTAAACACAGAAAATCCATATACTAGAGACCCATATAGTGCCTGATTTCTTTGTTTATGATACGTCATGGGGTTATGATTCTCATGAGGCATGGTATGGTAAGTCAAAAAGGATTCCATCGAGTCTCATAAGATCATTGGCCTTCCCAGGTCTCCTAGATGGATGGTAGTGTGTATTTCTTCCCTGTTTTGACGGTTTCATATGGTAATCACAGTCTTTTTGAATCTATGGAGTGTCTTGAGATGTTTGAAGTTGTTTTTTGGTCATTTTAAACTACTAATGTACAAAGGGAAATAACTTCTCTGGAGGTGATCATCCTATCATAATTTCTAGATGGGATGTCTTGGGACATGTTTGAGACCACATTCATAAGATAGTTCATTAATGAGGAGATGAATGTGAATAATATAGAAGGCCTCTTAGGTGATCATTAGGGTTAAAAAATGGTGAAGGACTATGTTGACCATTTAAAATATCTAGTTATTTTCTTTGAGGGAGAGTCAAAGGATTTTCATAAAACCCCACTTTTGGTATAGTGTATTCATTTGCATATTAAGGTGAAATTTCTCTCATATGGTTACGTTCCATTCAGGATGCTCCTTGATGAGGGTTTTCTAGCTGAACTAGTTTATAGAGTACACTATATAGCAGTTAGTGATCCAGTTTACCATGGCACTCATAGAGATTCCCCATCCAGTGAGAGGATTATACCAGAGGTACCCATTTTTTAGAATCCTCATATACCATTTAATCATCCATGTTCATTGTATTTTATACTTATGTGATTCCATTATGTCTGGTTCAGGAATTTAATGTAATATTTAAATGATCCTTTGAATTATTATTTGTGGTGTGGGAACTTGGGTGTGTAAAAGATGTTGTCTATGTCATGTTACCTAATGTGTATATCCAAAATAAAGGCTAGTAGCACGTAACTATAGGATTGTATATGCTTCAAGGTACTAGGTCTCCATATATAGGCCTCATGGTGAATCTAACTACACATTCAATAATCATTTAGTGTGGGGGACCATGAACCAATTTTTCATCTAATGATAGAGTAGAGATTCATTAATTTCTACTTGTTGTAGTTTTTTTTTTTTTAAAATCCTTATTATCATAAAAATATTGGTAAAATAGTAATCCTGGAAATTTATATAATTATTGTTTTGTAATGTGTGTAATTTAATGGTTCCCATTTTTTGGAATGGTTTTTATTTCTTATTGTTCTAATTTTGTAGGTTCTGATTTAGTTTAGAAATGATATATTGTTGTTTGTTTTAGTGTCTTTTTTTTGAGTTTATTTACAATGGATCTTATAGTGTTATAAGATTCAGAGTTGTTATATTCTAGATGGGTATTATGGTGTTGAGGAACATATCTTATATTTTATTCATGGTTTTAAATTTTGGGATTCTATTTATAATAATGTTTATACTGGTGGAATTGAAAGTTCATAGCACAGATTTTGTTTTTGATAGGATTAATTCTATTTCAGGTTTTAGTTTTGTTCTTTAATTGGCATGGTGTCTTTCTTATGGTAGACTGTTTTAGGGGTGGGGATAATATTCACACCCTAACCTCGGTTTTATTTTATTTCCTCTATTTTTATTTATTTCATTGTGTTTTATTTTTTATATGTGATTCGAGTTATGATCATGGTGGAAATTTTTTATATTTTGAGTTTTTGGTTTTGATCTTTTGCATGTGAATTGTTAGTATGGATGATTTGGGGATAAACCTTATGAATCATGAATGTTGATAGTGCTTCCTATTAATTTTTTCATGCATGCTTCTTCCTTCGTGGTATGATCATTGTTTTTCCCAAACTATGAGAATAAAATGAGTAATTGTACATCTTGTGGGGTGCGTTTGGGACTAGTCACATATTTTTCATGTGGTTTTTGGTCCATTCTTCTAGTGTGTGAGAAGTTATATTCTTTTGATATAACATAACTTATTATGGTTGGCACATTGTTTTCTTAGCCATGGGGCTAGATTATTATGGTTTACTCTTATTCCAATTGATTGAACATGGTTAGATAATGGGTTGGAAAACTATGTGGGCCAACCATGTGATTTACATATATTATTTAAAACATGAGTTTTCATGTTATCACCTCCCTATTTTTAACCCCATTTCAACCCCATCCCCTCATGGTAAATTTCATCGCATGTAGGGGCTCCTAAAAACCACTCCCTTTTGTTATAAATGGATCATTGATGCTCCTCCAATCATAAAAGTTGAACTCCTCTAGATTTTTTTTCATATTCCTCATATACTTTTACCCCTTTCATGGTTCAATATTATTTAATGGATTGGATCCTAATTTAATTAACAATATTAGTGGTTTTTCTAAGATGGTCTATTTTTGTTATTATTATGATGTGTGGTTTATCTATTGGTCTTACTTATACCCTCTAACAAATATTCTTTTCATTCACACACTATTGAGGAAGTTGATTCTATACATTTCCTTACCATAACATTATATTTGATACTTGATCTTTTGTAAATAATTTATAATTGTGTTATTCATATTTGTTATGTTCTATTAAGGCAGATATAGTGTTTCTATATTGACAATAAGATGAAAATATGTTTTCAAATGTCATTCATACTAATAGTTATATGTATACATTTATTAGTTGTTTGATAAAAGAGAAAATTTTAATTTAAATGAATTTGAGTAATTTGGTGTAGTGTTTATCCTTAGTTGAGTTTTTTTTAACTTTTTTTGATGGGTGAAATGATTTTTTTGTGTTAGTTTTCTGGAATTTATATGTTTTTATTATAATATATTGTACATTGGCAGAACAATGTCATGAACATAGCATAAGAGATTATATGAAATATCTATTATGTGAAACAGAAGCCAAATATTATGTTATGTGTACCACATGCTAATACATGTGTTGTATTTAATTCAATATTAACAAGGGTTTTCATGAAATGATATCCAATAATAGTTATTTTATATATGATAAGATATATTTATTTTTTAATTAAACTAAAAATATCAAAAAGATTAAATTAATTATAAAAAATAAATCATTAAATATCGGGATGTTACATTATACCTCCATTAAAATTAATTTTTCACTAAAAATTCATCATGGTTATTAATGGGTTAATACTTCCACATTCTATTATAGAAACCTATACATAAAAATAAATATTTAAATATCATTTTAAAATGAAAAGTTAAAAACATAATAGATACCTATAGTAATACATATCTTTTTTTCCACATAAGTATCATTGGTGTATGGTTAGAATATGAACATGTTGGAAGAGCCCAAAATATTATAGGTAGTGATAGAGGTCATAAATCACAAAATATTTAATTATTAATCGAATTTTTTGTTCCTTAAATTCATAAATCATTGATTATGTGAAAGGCCATCCATTAAAAAAATATAAGGTATTTGGACAACATTTTATTTCTAGATCATTTTACTAATGTTGAATAATTATCAAGAAAATATATACTTGCATTATTTAAGTACAACATAACTCTTTGATGTTTGTTTATCAATTTCTACTTCATCTCTTATTTTATGAAATTTATGTGAGTTTTTTGTTCTCAAAGAATTAGCAAATCATGAGATCCATAATTTGAATGATTGTTCATTCCATATATCTTTAGTAAATATCACAACAACATGGTTAGAACATGTTATCAAATTAAAATTAATTATCATATGGTGATATCATACTTTAATATCTAAAACATCATCTTAATTATAACATAAATATTTCCTTAAATGGGAAACCTTATAACCATCCCAAGATATACTTCACCCTTTATTCATTAAATAAGATCTTATCACATACCAAAACATTTTTTTTTGTAAAACTGGGTCTATCCTAATACGAATAGAATATAAAATATGATTTTATTAATCTATAATCTATGTAGATGGATATAATCACATGAAAAAACACTAAATGTTGAGAAATAAGATTTTTATAATTCATAATTGCTCAAATTTAAACATAAATTTCACAACTAAATAGGGGAAGATTAGTGTTACATAATTATCATGATTCACTTCATCCATTGTGATTTTATAAGCATTAAATATTTATAGTTTAATTTGAGGTTGTTGTGGATTATCATCCATATTAGTTGTTGGAATGTTTCCCTTTTTTCAGAGTGTAGAAACACCATTCAATTGAAATAATTAGGAGTTTGAGATTAATTCTTTAAGATAATAAAATGATTCACAACATAATCCTAATTCTTCCCATTACATGGAAATTCATCCCCTCATTGACCTTCACATTAACACTTAAAACATTTATTTATCCCCTTAAGGGAATTACCTCTAGGTTTCCTCCAACACATTTTAAATAAAGGAATGTTTATTTTCATTTATCCATGATTATTCTATTTTATGTTGAACTCCATATTCCTTTTCTTATAAAAACCTTGATATTGATAGGAAAATCCTAGTTCCATTTCCACCTTGATAGAAAATTAAAAAACACAATGAAAAATAATAATGCATCTTATATCAAAGCCCTTTAGAATAATTGTTTTCAAGAAAACAATGAATAGATCAATTTATAAATATTGATGGATGATAGTACCTGAATAGTACCTCACAAACCTTCTAAAATTTTCTTCATAGGCATGAACAGATTCATCATCCATGTTCTTAAGCTATAGTAATTCCATTTAAATAATAATTCAATGAATAAGAGGACGTTACTTATAGAAAAATATGTTATTGAATTTGTCCCAATCTAAGGATTATATAAAATATTTTTGCCTCTTATTATTATTAAGATTCCACCACTGATTCCCTTCACCTACCAGATTATAGACCACCAGATTGACATTTTAATGCTCTGCACACTAGAGAATGGAAAATTTATTTTTGGTGGAAATGATCCATTATTCGAAACTAATGGGTCATCAGAACAAATAAAATAAGTAGGGAGTTGTCTTGTGTAGGACTCAATGGATAATTGTTGCCTCTTTTCCAATTTGGGATATCCACAATGATTCATTTCTTCAGGAATTTATATCAGAACAGAAAAGAGTTTATTCATTCCATCTCCCATAACATCTAATTTTTCATGTCATAAATTAAATTATTGTACATTTAACTTATCATTTACACTATTTTTTTTGTTCCAACCATTGAATTAAACTAAAATATTTTGAGGAAGAGAAATAAAATCATTGCACGAAACCACATATTCTTGAAAAACCACTTATAGTATGTCTTAATTATGAAATATTATTTTTAAATATACAATTACTCATGTTTATCCTCGGTAATTAATAATGAAAATATATTTATATCCTTCATGATGGTTCACTATGATTTTATGAATACAAAAATAATATCCCTTTGGAGTGTCTAACCAGGTGTGCAACAATGCGCATTTTCTAGCAACAGTTTCTGATACATTCTAACTCTGTACTGTGTTTTCGTTGTTGTAAAAATGATTTAAATCAGTGTCAGAGCCAAATCAACTTGTAGAATTTTTACATGGATCTATTTTTGGGAAAAACTCACTCTAACAGTTAACAATATTCTAGTACATTTTACTAAGCATTAACAATTCCATATGTGTATTTGTTTTAAAATCCCTAGATATATTCATTGAAATATTTATTGGAATCTCACAAATATTTTATCATACTAGTTTCCTAATATTTATTAAACCATTCCATTGATACCAACTATGATTTCATATGATAAATAAGTATATATATATATATATAGAAAATAAATTTAGATGAACATTCTGGTCATTAAAAAAATATATACCCAAGGACCGTAATTATTTAGTGTCTCCGTAATCAATGAAAAAAATATTATAACTTGATGAAAGTCCATCAATGAATCCCACAAAGTTATTACCCGATATTACATATAAATAAAAAATTTCATTATAACATGGGGTAAAGAGACTAAATAAATGGGTTAGATGAGTTACCTACTTAGGGTAAACAAAGGATATTAACATGAGCATAATGGTAAGAGAACGTGATAATAACATTAGAAGATCATACCCTGGATATCAATGTTCATAAACATGAATAATGAAAATATGATTTTCATTATTTATGACATAAAAAATAATGGAATCGAGTGTATAATACATGAAATTAAAACATATGAGTACAAAATTTAGTTTATAGTATAAACATAATCAAATAAAATACTATATACAGGCTAACCACTGAGAAAATCATTACATGTAAGGCATTAAATAATATCACATGTACCTAATTAATGCATTAGAGGCCATTCTATGTATACGCTTCTTTATTTCATTGGGTTCCCTCCAATGTATCGTCATGTTCTATGAATGGGATGACCTACCATGTTCCCTATTGTTTTGGGATTGGGATTACCTCATCTTCACCCTAACGTGTAGGGCTTCAGATGCCCTCAAGTGTACCCTATTTTTTCAGGCTTCATATTCCCTATTTTTTTATTCTTGGGATTCCCTTACATATACCCTATTGATCTCATAAAACAATTATTGTTACCTAATACAATTTAGCAATATATAGGTCCAATATATGAAAAACATGAAATCATACATACATGTTCCAAATTTTAAAAAATTCCTTATATCATGAACAATACATGAAGATGGGTGATATAAACATAAAATAGTATCCCACAAAATGAATTAATTATCATTAATATTTCATCACATCTTATCCAATTGAAAATACATCGTTTTCATAATCATTCCATTCATGCCTAAACCCTGGAGAGTTGTGGTCTCCAAAAGTATATATCTCATTTAAGAAAAATGGGTTTCATAAACAATATGCCTTCAAAACATATAAAATTAAATAAAAATAATTCTTTGTAATCATGTATCATGTCCCCAATAAATATTAATCTATTTCAATTGATTCCATCTCAATTTTGTAAGGAAATTTAATGATCACATAGAGCATTTTTTAATTAAAATATACTATCATAGAAATATTAATTTTAAATAATAGAACATATTCGAAATAATTTACATAAAAATGACTAATAAAACAAATATTTTAGTATTTAAAATTATTAGTTTTTTGTGGAAAATAATTTTTTTTCTTTGAAAAACTCATTATAACATTTATTATCAATAAAAATTTTATTTTTTGAAAATTTATTTGAAAACATATAAATGAATCATGAAAAAAATTTAATTTCTCCTACATTATAAATATATAAAAATAATGAAAATATTTCTATTTTTTCATTGAAAACATTGGATATTAACTTGAAAACTTTTAATATTTTTTATTTATAAATATTTTTTAAATCTTGGTTTTGAAGGAAAACATATTTCAAACAATAATGGGGAATAATGGCTGGTTTTCAAAGAAACATTTTATTATTTATCATAAGTAAAAAATTGGGGAATTTTTTTAATAATAAATGAGGATATATTGGATAACTATATGAAAACCAAATTCATCAGCGTTCTTTATATTTATATCACATGATTTCATCAATAAATCATATTAAAAATAATATTGATCAACCATGAGATTGTTTCAATAAACTCTTACCACTTGGTACGTCTAAATTATAATCCCAATGTAAGAAATTGAAATTAAATGATTCATAATATATCATTAAAATAATGAGAAAGATGATATAAAATTTCAAATGGTATTACAGACAACATGGAAAAAAATATTGGTACATAACGTGCCATGTGTATCATATAGGGAAAATTGAGAGAAAATTATTTTACCGATTTGGTAACATTTTAATATTAAACAAAATGTAATAAATATAATATAAATAATTTTTAAATAATCATAATTTTAAGTACCAGAATCATAGATTACATCTATTTTTTGTAAACACATAACATATGCAAAAATAGTAGGTAAACATGCCTTGTAACTTCTGGAAAGTAAAAGTGAGATGATAAAACCATTACCATATGTCATGAAACTCTTCATAATCATTTATGATGTAGCGTCCCCATCCCGGAATCCAATGGAAGGTGCTTGGATCCATGTTTTCCACATAACCTAAAGAGCATCTTCAAAAATACTAGAGGCCACTGACTAAGAAGTGAGGTCCTTTTTAACGTGTCTGTAGGGAAGACTAAGTCCTCATAGGTAATGAGTCATATAAAACCTAATAAAACTAGTTTATAAAAATAATTGAAGAACATTAATAAAAAAACATAAGTAAAATAAATTGAGAACCCCAACTGAATATATAAAAGTATGGAAGATGATAAATAAGCTAGGTATACAATGATGTAATGCTAATATGATTATGCTAAAATGAGAGTATGTAAAATAGAAAATACAAACAAGCAAACTAAGATATAATGAAAATGAAATTGAGTGAAATGAGTGCATCACGAGTAGTAGGTCAGTCTTATTCCTGACAAGTCCATCCTAAATAGTAATCCACACTCACAAACTAGAAGCATCACACTTCTCATTATCTCTACCTATGAAAAAAAGTATACTCGGGTACCAAACGAAGACCGAGTAGGGGTGAGGTAAAATTATCATAGGCCGACACCCACGATTTCTAAAAAATTCTATTTCATGTTATAGATAATATTAGTGTGACAACACCTGATAAAATAGATATCAAAAAATCTGAATAAAATAAACATATCCTTGGCTGAGTCCTCAATATCACATGTCCCATTTCACATTCTTCAACCAATGTTGTGAATCTGAACAAGGTACCTATAATAAGAAGGTTAAAATTATATATATATATATAAAGAATTTAAATAAAAGGGAAAAATGAAACAATAACACATGATTGTGCTTTATCCTACTGTCTAGTTTATGTGTCATCTATGTGCGCTTTAGGCACTAGAAAGTTATCACAATTTTCCAAGGAAACAAGTGTTGTATATATAGAAAATTTCAACTTATCATTATTATTATTATGTTCCCATTATATAGTTGGAGTCTAATCCCATCCTAAAAATATTGTTACGGTACATCCTTCAGTTAAACCAAAACCATTTTTCTCATCCTTGTAAATCATTTGAAACAGTATCGCTCAAGGCATGGATTTCCCATGTGTCAGTCCCAATCTCACACAAAAGGGGATGAGTATCACCCTATTCTTGGCATAGAAACATGCCAATAGGTCCCTCCTCGATGAACCCTTTGGGATCCACTCTCACCAAAACCCATATAGAAGGCCCATGGTGGTCCTTATCTAGAAATATTAAGACATTACCCTCTGACATGTAAATGTAACTATTTAGGAATAGAGAGTCTAAGCATGAGTCCATAATAGGGATCCCCCATTCTCTCACTACCCTGAATTTAATTAGATTTAAAATAATATATTTCATAGAGTAGCATTTATAGTTACAACTAAAATATTATATGTAACTCAACCTCAACAAATGATAATTTAAATTGAGGAATTTTAGCCACATCAATATATCAGCGAAACAAGAATAAATTGAAATACTAATTTCATAAACTCTCAAAAGGATAATAAATAAAAAAATAGAACAAAAAAAGGCAATATTTAACCAACAAAACAAATGAATTATTGTTCACAGTTATCTAAAATACTATATTTAATTAAAACTCAACCAAAAAGATCATAAAACATATGCAATTAATTAATTTAATTAATTTGGGGAAATAAAAAATATTTAATCAACATCAACACAACCAAAGGGTTATCAAATATTTTTCAGACAATTTAAAAAGATTATATTGTCTCCCACAAAGGTGTGGAGGTTATGAAAAGATGTTTATTTAATTTAGAATGTGTAAAAATATTTTTTTTGGTGGGCTATGACATGTGGAACATTGTGTGATATAAATGAAGAGAAACAAAGGGAAAGATAGTAGATATCCTACATTGTACTTTCAGATGATCTTATGCTTAGCGATGATACTTGATTTGAACTAAAATTGATGAAAAAAGACGATTTAAGAAAAACACAAATTTTAGATAAAATTCTTCTGTGACAGATTGCACGAAGAATTTAGAATACGATTAAATGATTATTGGAACTTCAATTTAGCCTTATTGAGAGGTTCGCTATGCTCTAGACATCATCAAAATTGGATGATAAACAAGGCTGCAGTAATCACCATAAGGAAGAGGTGGGTGCTGCGCACTTCCTAGTAGGGGGAGGTACAGTAAAAAGAATAGAGGGGGAAGAAGTGAGAAAGAGAAAAAAAATTAAAAGGGAAAAGGAAATGAAAAGGAATAAATTTCAAAAAAAGGAAGAAATTTAAAAGGAAAAGAAAACGGAAATAGATAAAATAACAAAAAAATGGAGGGAGAAATACAAATAATTATATGAAATGAATTTCTCCCATTTTAATTTTTCTAGTTTCTAACCATCCGTTTATATTTTTATTATTTATTTATTCACCTTTTTAAATTCTTATTCACATCATTATGTTTTATTTTTAATCAATTTAATCCTTTTAATTGTTTTTTCTGATATGTAACACTATGGAATGAGGTAAAGATTTACATAAGGCCGAAGAAATTATTTAATTTATTTAAATAGATCCCTGAGACCCACAACAGGGTGCGCGATCATACACATTGAGTTCTCTTATGGAATTGGCCATGAAAAATAATTATTTGTACCTTTATTAAAGCTGAGGTGTCATAACATCCCCTCCTTAAGACAACTCATCACAAAAATATCCTTCAGAGGGTAGTGGAACATCACCTGTGAAAATATCTAGCCATTGTGTACGCACATCAGTCTCTTTCTCCCATGATTTATTTTAAATGAGTATGTGTTTCCATAACAACTGGAAAAGAGGAACTAACCTGCCTTAGAGGACCTTTGGGCTATGTTTGGTGATACAGATCAGACATTCTTCAAAGGATGAATCTTTCTTTTCGAGCTCGATGTTGTCATGATCAAAAAGTTAGACAGGTTTGGATGATACAATTGATGTTGAGATACATGGAAGATGTCATGAATGGGGTGGTATCCCTAATGTAGAAATAAATGATTGGCCACTAGTAAAACCCTATCCATTATCTCAAATGCCCTGATATATGTCTGGGATAACATACCCTATCTCATAATCTATTTATGGAACAACTTCAGTAAAACACACAGAAAGTATCAATGCCCCACTATAAACCCAAGTGATATGAAAAGATGATCAATATAAGATTTTTGTCTATAAGGAGCTATAGTCATATACTTTTGAATCATATGAACATGCTCAGAAGTCTCTTGAATGAGTTGAGAACCCAAATGAGATGTCTCACCTACTTCTAGCCATCATATGGGTAAATGACACAATATACTATAGAGAGCCTCATATAGATCAATTTGAATAATCTCTTGGAAGATGTGATTATAGGTACACTCTACATGGGGAAATGTTTCTACTAGGAAAATCAAAAATAATTGATACAAGCTCAAAGAATAAACTATAAAAATAATCGGGTCTTCTCCGAAAGACCATGGGTATGAGGGTGATATGAAGAACTCAAGAGTACCTTCTAAACCACTACTTTCTACAACCCTTTCTAGAATTGTGATATAATTCATTCATTTCCTTATGAGGAAAAAGAATGATCTATTCTATGAAGTCCTACTATCTCTGGGATATTCATCCTTCTCACTACATCAATATAAATGGTCTCCTAGATAGGTAATAAGTGCACATATATGGTCATCCTATCGGCAAATCACCCACATTGCATCGCTGCCTTGAGGAGATATTGGAAAACCTATACGAAATCCATCATGATGTCATTCTATTCCACTCAGGAATGGATAATGGTTGTAAAATTCTAGTAGGTCGATGGTGCTCTGCCTTCAAATATTGATAGGTGGAGAACTTAGTGATTAAACCTGAAATTTGATTCTCCATACACGACCACCAGTATTGGCGACACATGTCTCTATAAATCTTCATAAGTTCATGATTAACTTCACAAAATGAGGTGTGAGATTACATCATCAGCTCTTCTGATATATTAGAAGGTACCAAAAAATGTCCACATTAATGTAGATATTTACATCAATCAAAAATCCAAGAAGGTGGATCTTTATTTCTTATGATGCATTCTCTCAAAAAAATCCCATCTAGATTAGTTAACTATTGCATTCTGACTTTCTCCATAAGAGTGGATATCAATGTAAGATATTTTAGATCTTGCTTCCCTCACTGTTTCTAAACCTACATATGCATCGAAGAATACAAGACAATCATCTTCCACTCACTAATTTCTACCTGGATGGCTTGTGTCTACATCTTTTGGCCCAAGGGATCATCCAAGACAATTCCCTTATCAGGGGTATAAGAAATCTCAAAATCAATTGACTAATGGTATTCGATCCACCTATGTTGCCTCAATTTAGAGTCTCACAATGTGGATAAATATTTCAAGATTTTCTTATCCGTGTACAAATGAACCTCTCACCCAGCAAGTATTATATCCAGAAACATAAATCATGAACCAAATACGCTAACTCAATATCATGTAAAGGATAGTTCTTCTCACAAGGTCTCATATAATAGGATCCACAAGCCACGACTCGATCTCCCTGCATCAAAATAACACCTAGTCCTATTCCAGAAGCATCACAATAAAAATTATAGATTCTACATATATAAAGTAGAATCATGATCAGAGACGAAGTTAGTTTTCCATTTAAATCCTAAAAATATTTTTCACAAGTATCTGACCAAATAAATTGCACACTGTTCATAGTAAGATCCGTAATAGGTGCTTTTATGTGGTAGAAATCCATGATAAATTCTTGTAATATACAGAAAGACCTATGAAACTGTGTATATTGATATAATTTTGAGGCTTCTCCCATGATAATATCAGACTCACATTTTTTGTGTCTATTGATAAGACTATATAAGATATTATACGAATGAAGAAGTGAACCATATAGATCTAGAGGTGGTATTTTCCTAGAATTGTGCATATCAGGTGTTCTCTAAATTTACATAGCACAATCTCAATATAGGATACATGAAATTGTATGGAATGTGGATATAACAATATGTCATCAACAAAAACCACCACAATAGAATCATGGTACAGGTGGATAAACTAATTCATTAGATCCATATTGAATTCTGGCACATTCATGAGGAAGAATGGCATTACCAGATACTCATACAAGCCATACCTTCTCTGTAATGCGATACATGGTTTAGAAGATGGTCACACACAAATATGTTGATATCTTAACCTCATATCAATTTTGGAAAAATTGTTTCTCCTAAGAGATTGTCAAATAACGCAAATATATGACGAAACATATATCGATTCTTTACCATAAGATGGTTGGCCGACGTTAATCCATGCACAATATGAGGGTACGGTTCGCCTTCTTAGAGAAATAAATAGGTGAACCCCACAATGATGTGCTAGGTCTGACCAAACCCTTTGCCTCTCGGTCTTGATGATACTTTTAGAGTTCATGTAGCTATGTAGCTTATATCCTATATAGAGGAATAGATATTGGTCCCACACTTAGAACTAGCTCTATAGTGAAATCCGCATCTGTTATGGGAGGAAAGACAAAGAAATTTTCTAGGGAAGACATCCTTGAAATGATCCACAATAAGATAATTGTTTACTAGCTATGATCCATGAACAACCATGAAGAAAACTGCTTAATGAGCGGTCAGTCTTCTCAACCATACACATATAAGTCTAGATCGACTAGATTTCATATCACATTCACATTTGTGTAGATATGTGTCACCATAAGGGTGTGTGATGTACACCCGGTGACCATAGCAATTCACTTGATTATTGTAAGGAGTAGTCCAATTCATATTAACAATGACATAAATGCTAGACATATCATGGATAATGAAATTTCAGAAAAAATGGTACACACCTATCTCAAGGGGGAAATCATGGCACTATCGTTCTCAATCTATTTTGACCTATAGATGAGCGTCGAAATATAATATTCCATAAGAAAACTAAATTAGATGAACAAGTATTTGAACAAAAATTGTAGATAAAAATCAGTGTGTTGCGTCACTTTCAAAAATGATAGAAAATAATGTAGAGGCTACAAGAATATTACCTCTAACTATAGATGGTCATGTAATCTAGTTCTCTAAAGCTTGTTGCACCATATACATAAGACCTAATCCATGACCCTATAATGTTTTCTAATTGGCATGATAATTTCTGATCTAATGGAATTGAATGTTTGGAATTGGAATTCCACAACAACAGGTTCCATGATTAACTCCGTCTAATCAGCCTGTGGACAAAGAACATCCCGAATCTTGTGGATTCATAGATCCCATATGTGAAAAAGGTGTTGGTATGGATCATTTTTCATAGGATGATGATGAGCGAGAATAGAAGAAATGGTGATAGTGTTCTATCTTGCAGCAATATTTTCACTCCAACAAGTCAGTTATGTATATAGGCTTCTTATGACCAACTGTGCTGCACTAATGACATATGAAATATCTTTAAAAACATGAAACATGGCTATAATTAAACTTTGTAAACATTGAAAATGGAACTTATTATTTTCAGAAGAACCATTTACCTTCATAGGAATTGAAATTCCATGGCTCACAGGTTTTTATTCCCTGACAATTCATTCCCAATGAGGTCTTGATATACAGTCTCAGTGAAAGTTGTAAAATAGAAGCCATTCACCTAAGATCTAATGGTATATTTTAGTCTATCCTCAACGATTTATATTGTAGTATGTGTGTAACCTCTCAGAGATGGGGAAAATGATAAAACTCTATGAAATGAGTAGAATAATCTAACACTATCATATAAACCAACATAATATGTTAGAATTCCCTATAACAATCATCACGCAGAGTCTGTGGCAATATGTGACCATAGAATGCTATCTGGAAGATTCTGGACAAGTCTAGGAAGATTCTAGACTGACTACATAAACCTGAAAAGACTATCACTAAACTGAGCTTCTGGTCCCATTGGAAGATCGGCAGTAAGTGGTACCATTGGAGGAACCATGGGTGGAACTACATAAAACATCATAGGAGGCACTACAAGAGGAAACTATGTTTTTCTAGGAACTATCATCTCAGAAGTGTGATCATTTCCACTCTCCTAAGGCACAACATGATGAATTCACAGTGACATTGGTATACAATTGCCAATCACACACCATAGAAAGAGTTCTGAATAGAAGAAAAAGAGTTGAAAGGTTACATAAATTGAATACGTATATTGCATGGCACATATCCCTACACAACGGGTAGCCCGCTCAAGGAAACGAGTCTAGATAAGTAAGAGTAAACTCAATGTATCACTGAAACAAGGCCCATTTCCTATATCCTAGGTACATGTATTGGCCCAGATCATCTTGGTCCATTACATTGTCAAATTCATGTGTTTGGAGAATCCAAGATACCATCGATGACTCATTGAGGAGTTTTCCAAATTTTACGTCGAAAGAATGGTGGCATCGAAGGACCATAAGTGGCACTGATGGGTATCCATGGTACTGATGGGCCATCGTTTGCACCGATTATCATCACTTCCTGGGTGATGATGACTCACCCATTGGTGATTCATTTCCAATTTCTCTAGGACTTTCCAGTTTCATATTATAAACGTATTATTTGATGTAGAAGTGTTCTAATACCCCATTAAAAGTTATTTAATGGCCATAAAAGATGTTTTAAATCCCAAATAGTGGGGAGAATCTTGAATTACCAAAATTTGTGGCATGCTAGACCCCTTGTTGTATTTTTCAACTACTCGTGTTTTCAAGTATAAACCCTATTACATGTTTTCTCTGTTCAAATGAAATCAATTGAAACACAGTTGTTATCTACACTATCTCCAAGGAGAATTGTTAAATATACATTATTTCCAACATTTGAAATATCTTAGTCATGTGGTTAAACCCCAATCCAATTTTTTAAGTACTTCGTGATTGAAAATCATGTACCTCTAGGATCATGCCTTTTATCACATTGAGATCTTCTTCATCCTTAGTATCTTTCTTCTATTTGGTGCGTTTGGATCCCCTCTTCTTGAGAATAGTTTTTCCTATGTCAGATCCCTCATGTTCGATTCTTCATAGAGTTTCACACAACGTCATTCCCAGTTTGTAGTGAAATGGAAAAACTTCCATCCATGATAATACATGTAGGGATATCATATATCTTTATTGTGCATCATGCAGGGTGGGTATCATAATGATGCTTTAGAGTGTATAAGGAACCATCATTAATGAAGATAATAAAAATAATTTTAAATAATGAAGGGATGGGAATGATAATGAGGTTTTTGTCTTCTTTTTACCATTGTTTTTATGTTTTGAATTGTATGGTCTTATTTACACTAAAAACATGTCCATTAGGGGTCCTTCCTCAAGAAAAAATGAACTTCTATTTTTCTGGATAATCTTTTGATTAAATGTATGTAACATGGAAACTAGTTAATCAATTAAAATCTGTATATTAAATGGATGCACAATGAATAAGAACACTTTTGTGATCACCCTGATTAACCAAATAGAATAAAGGAACTTAATGAATGGTGTAGGATAAATCAAAAAACTTCTTTGATATGTTCTGGTGATATGTTTGGTTGTTCTGTTTAATCCCGTGTGGGTGATGTGGATGGAAAAGAAATATTTGGTTGAGAAGTGGCAGGTTATTGAATATGAGACCATGTGGAGATGGTATGTTGGCCCTTGGTTTGGGTCCATTACTTTGAGGGATCTCACATATCCCTTTTATGTTGTCAGTTTACAAGAGAATCGGGATGGAATTTTTAAATGTATACATGGATGTTTCCTTCAGTTTTTTGGGCTTGTGGTTATGCATGTTAGTTTCCAAGTTGTGGAGGAATATTTTAAATGGAATTAATTGAACATGTTAACAAGAACATGTACAATGGGGGAACCATTTTATAGAAATTTTTTGTTCTATAGTTCTGGTTTTTGTGTATTATACATGTTGGGATAACAATAAGAGTGGTTGTGTATGGCTAGTTATTGGTTTTAGAACCCTTTTGTTGGGGAGAGTTCTTGTTTACATTTATTTAGTTTATTTAGTTCTTGTGTTTCTTATACATACCACACCCACTTTGAGAAGTTCATGTTGAACACCCCCATTTCATTGGGAATGGTGTTTTTACCATCATTCTTCTGAGTGGATAGTTATTAAATATTTTCTTCTTCTTCTCCAAGGATTCCCTAAACTCTTTGGGAAGGCTGTGATGTCTTAATGATCCTTATGATCGATGATCCTTTTAGTAGGGTGTTCTTTGGAAGTTGGCCTAGTTGTGTATGGGCAGGATTGTTCCAATGTGTCTTTAGGATGAGTCCCTAGTGTATTCAGAAATTGAAGTGGTGGTTATGGCCTAGGTGCCTTTGGGTGTGGTAGTGGATTTTTTAGCACATGCGTCTTCAGGCGTGGTGGTGGTTGTTGTGGCCATGGTGTCTGTGGGTATAGTTATGGGTGGTTGTGGTGGCACAGGTGACTGCGGGAAGTATACAAGGTAGTGGTGGCATATAAGGTTGTTGTTATGGTGGAAATGGGACTTTAGTGAAACCTATGGGTGAGGGGTGGGGGGCCGATGCGCAGGATGTCTTAAATAACAAGTTGGAAATATATGAGGGGTACCCAAATATTGATGTGTTCATACTATTATCTTACCTAAAATTCATTATTTGGGGAGTGTTCATTGGTGAGGCTCGGTGGATAGTCATCCTTTCTTGGTTCATTGGATACCACTATTTTCTTATGGGCCATTATAATGTATCTCCACTTTTTCACAAGATCCTTTGGATTCCCCTACAGAGTATACCTATATACTGACCCGACATATATAAAACATCATTAAAGATTCAATTAGGACTTTTAGTACTAAGCCATAACATACTAGATTGGGCATCAGGATTGTCATAGTTTCTTCTTTTCATTGTTTTGGTACTTTCATTTGGAGTTTTCTTGTAAATTTTATCATGGTATTTTGACCATGCATGTGGAAAAGGGGGGTTTTTGTATTTCTTTTACATTATGTATTTCGAGTTGTTTGGGGTTTACCGTGTTCTATCCCAACCATGTTCTATAAAATGTGAAATGCCTTCCATATGAAGTGAGATTATATAACCTTGTTGCTAGTCTCCACTACGGGGCCTATTGAAGGTGGGACTCGAAGGTCATAATCTATCCTTAAACATGAATAAAGAAGTGTCATGATGTTTTATGTCCCCTTCCCCATCTTGGAGAAGGTGGGTTGTGACAGAATGTTATTAGAGGTGATCGTTGGGAGATAATATGTCGTTTGGGGTTATTCAGAGTGAGGATTACATTGTATGGTAGGGAAATAGTGTTAAGAATTATTGCCCCGTAAAGTAGGCCAGGGAAGATAACCTAGGACATGGGATTTTAGATCCCCCTATGATCTGATGAAAGGGTTATAGACTTACTAAACATCCAAGTGAGGTTACACTGATTTTTAGGTTAGATACCCTTAAAAGGTAACAATATTCATAATGTCTTTTGTTTTAGCGTGTCTTCAGTGTTTTGGGAATTTAAAATAAATACAAAGTTTAAATGAAATTTAAAATAAATCTTCTAAACTACTCAGTCTTAAAAATTACTTGTTTGTTTTTTGAGTTACGGAACCGGGAATACGTCACTGAATTTTTCACGTAGTAATGGCCTAGAAAGTTGATTTGGATGATCAACAGAAAGTTGATCGAGAGGAGAAGGATGACCAGTTGCAGAAAATGCTTCATTATTCCTAGCCGTAATCTCTATGGAAGTATGAGTGAAGCATCTCAGACATGGAGATGGAGAGTTTTCATGAGGAGTTGGATATCACCATTACCTTATTCCTTGTTGCAAGGATGTACTATGTCCCTTTGGTAGTTTGTATGAATAGGGGGAATCACGTCAGAGTTGGATGCTCTATCTCAGAGAGAGGATGGAGAATGAGGTTGCATGGGCTGACTATCAGAAGGAGTTCTGGGTAGAATTCCTTTATTCCAGGATGAAGGACGATAAAGGAAAGAGTTACTCTTCCTCTATCAAGGAAGTATGTTAGTAAGAGAGTTGGTGTCATGATTATGGATCTTCTTTCATTCTCTCTAGATTTCATCTCAGATGAGGAGTCATGGTAATGATGCTTAGAGGAGGTGCTCCAACCATATCTCATGTATGATATGACACCCTTCACTCTACCTGCATTTTTGGAGTTTTAGAATAAGGATAATGTAGTGGAGATGATGCACACATTGGGAGTTGTGCCATGAGAGGGGATCCAGATGAGCTCATCAAAGGGAAAGTACCTCAACAATAGTCTTCTAGCATCAGGGCCTTAGAGGTTTTGGCCGACAGGGAGAAGGCCTCATCATTTTCAATTCCTATCTCCCAGTCCTCACCCTTTCTCCCTGGGCCAATGGCTGAGGTACATTATCAGTGGAAAATGTGATCATCATTGAAATAAGTCCCCTAAAAAAGAATAGTTGGTTGAGGATGGCAGGTTCAGTGCTCACCTTAGTAATAGAAGTATCCATCCAGACCATTTCAAGAGTAGTAGTAGGGGCATCAAGATCTGGCTCCATCGAGGGAAGACGATGCCAAAGGAGTCCAACCTCATGGCACTACAAAAGAACATTGAACCAGGCGTGGTTGGGGAGATGGTTGACATATGAGTGGTATAGAAGCTAGGCATGGGAAGGTGCACATTGTAGAGGCAGTACTTCTAGTAGGGCCATAAGTCATTTGAGATACATTTAGTTTGTTTAGAACTCTTTCATGTGCATTGTTTGTTTCTAAAGCATCACACTCAATTTATACACCCAGTATTGCTCATACATGGTTCCTAGGTGTAGAGAGACTCACCATGCCCCTGGTGCTTTGTACACTCATTGCCAGTCATACAAGCTTGTTTGATGTTTGTTCAGGTGACAGACTGATGTTGGGACTGCATTAGTCTGATGTGGATCTCAATCTACTACAAATACAATGGTACGATGTAATCCTATGCATCGACAAGATGCATTTTGTGTATGACGTTATCGACTGCATTCCGAGGAGGGTTGTTTTCTCATATATAAGTGTCCAGCATGTAGCATTTTTCATTAACTGGGGTTCTCCAGATGGCATCAGACATGTAGATCCCCTTATTTCAATATTAGCCAAGCTGTCAGTGGAGTCAGCAAACATAGATATGGAGGTATCTCTGGGGAGTTTCAGTGAATTCCTAAACTCCTTCCTCAAATAGGCTGTGACTCTACCCCATCAATGTGATGTTGAGTTTGGGATATAATTACAAACTGGTGCTTGTCCAATTTTGATGGATCATTATCGGATGGAACCATCCGAGCTGCGGAAGTTGTAGATTCAAGATGATGACCTGATTAATACGGGGTTTGTCCGACCATTCAAGTCTCCATGGGTTGCACTAGTCTATTTCAAAAAGATGGAAGATGGTGGTCTCAGGATATCCATAAACAACCAATGATTGAATCGGGTGATGGTCAAGAACCATTACCCCCTTTAGAGGGTCGATGACCTTTTCGACCAGTTGAAGGGAGAAGGTTGGTACTCTATGATCGACCTATGGTTTGGATATCAAAAATTTAGGGTCATAGAGAGTGACAACAATAAGACTTATTTCATATTTAGATATGGTCACTTTTAGTTATTGGTCACATGGTTCAGTGTTAAAAACACACCATCTGTGTTCATGTGGCTTATGGAATCTGTTTTCTATGAGTATCTGGACTAGTTTATAGTTCGGTTCATTGAAAACATCTGGATCTACTCAAAATCACAGGAGGATTATGCCGAGATTCTGAGGATAGGTGTAGAGGTCCAACGGCAACACCTGCTCTACGTGAAGTTCTACAGGTGCAATTTTTGTTCATAGGATGTCTGCTTCCTTGGACATGTGGTGTCATATTAGGGATTAGTCTTAGAACCATTGATGGATGAATTAGTTGTTTCTTTGGTAGCACCCATGAATGTGATAGATTTTTATAGTTTACTGGGATAGATAGGTTATTACTGATTGATCGTGCCCGAATTCTCTTGAATTGTAGTACCATTTATGGACTTAACAATAAATGACCAGGCATTCGTATGGAGTGAAAAGTGCCAATAGTCTTTTTGTTATCTCAAGAAGATGATTCTCAGTCCTCAGTTGTTATGTTACTTGATGAAGTGTTAATGTTTTAATTGTTTTTTTATTCTTCCGGTATAGTCTGGGGGTGTGTGATGAGGCCGCAATTGTGATGGATCTCTTATGGGTCTAAGATGTTACATCCTCAAGAACATAACTATTTCCCCCAAGACCAAGATACCACAGTAGTGATGTTCTCACTATGGTTATGGTAGCATTACGTCGTCGGTGAATGCTTCATGGTCTTCACAAATTAGAATATGTTAAGCAATGTATTCTTTCAAAAAGAGTTAATCGTGCAGCAGTAGAATTGGATGATGTTTTTTCCGGACTACTACTTAAAGATCTCCTACACCTAAGGAAATGGGAACATGGTGGCAAACTCCTTGAGCAGGAAGTACAAAATGTATGAAGTTCAGGAGTCATTAGATTCTTGGAAGGCACTGGATGAGTTGAATGCTTTAAATATGGACATGAGGGTGGAGGATGGTAGAGGAAATCTATTTCAAATGATAGTTCAGTCTTCCATTGTGTGATAGGTGGAGGAGTCTCAATGGGGAGACATGGAGATCGAAGTGATGTGTGATCATATAAGCTAGTTTGATGCTCTAGAAGGATGGTTGGAGGATGGACAAAATCAGATGATGTTCCATGGAAGTCTCTTGATTTGGTGGCAATGTGTGTGGATATTCTCGATGAGTTCCATAACTCATCCATATTGGTACATCCATGATTCTCCATGATGTACCAGGGATTGAGAGGTTAGTTTTGGTGGCTCGGAGTGAAGATGGCAGAGGCAAAGATTTTGGCAATGTGCCTCATGTGTCAGCAGGTGAAGGCTGAAGAGCATGTTCCCAGCAGTCTATTATATCCCTTATACATTCCCGACTTGAAATGGGATGATGCCTCAATGGATTTTATGACAGGAATACCCAATGATGAGGTATTCTATGATTCCATCTAGTTAGTGGTAGACCTATTGAAGAAATAATCTCACTTGTTGGTGGTTAAAGAGTCAAGCGCAGTAGATGGATTAGCATATAAGTATATGGGTGAAGTTGTGCAACTTCGTGGAGTTCTTAGAAAAATCATTTTGGATCAAGTTATAGGCTTTACATCACATGTCTGGAAGGTATTACAACATGTTTTCATCGCCCAGTTATGCCTTAGCCCTGCTTTCAACCCATAGATGGACGGGAAAATTGAGTGGACCATCAAGACATTAGAGGATATGCAGTGAGAATGTATTATAGACTATCACAAATCATGGGTGCGACACAAGACTTCAGTAGGTTTTTTTAATAAAAAAGGCTACCACTCTACGTTTGGAATGGATTTTTTTGAAGACTTTTGTGGAAGACTGTGTCGTTCACCAATATACTGGATAGAGGTTGGGGAGGAAGGTTTTCTCCGACAAGAGGTAGTGCAGAGCACGACTGAGAAGGTTCAACTTCTATGTGAGATGATGGAGGAAAATTAGGACCACAAGAATCCATATTCCCTATTATAGTAGGAGACCCTTGGAGTTCAAGGTTGGGGACCATGTATTCCGAAAGGTCTCCCCTCGGTCAGAACATCAGAGGTTTGGTAGGGGGAGTAAGCTTTCTCCAAGGTTCCTCGGAACCTTCATGGTGTTAAGACATATCTGTGAGGTGGAATATCTGCTGGCATTACCACCACCACTAGATTAGATCCACAACATCTTCCTTGTATCTCATCTTTTTTAGAATCTCCAAGATGACTCCCATGTCCTCAACTGGGGAGTGTTGGATATTGAGGACAACACAACATTTGTGGAGTGTTCAGTGAGAACCTAGGATCAAAAGGATAAGGTGTTTCATGGATGGACCATTCAATTTGTTTTTTGTTGTTGTGAACTTATGAAGGCCTTGAGTAGAGGACTTGGGAATGAGAGGAACATATGTGTTCCTAGTACCCAGACCTGTTATGTGTTAAAATATTATGTCACTTTGTGTCACCCTTATGTTGATCGTTTAAACCTACTTACTGAATGATAATTTCTTTCCCAATTCTCTGTTTTGAGAGTCAATTCCTATCTATAAGATAGGAGAATCAAATCCTTTATAATAAAGAATTAATGTTTATTCTATTAAACCTTTGTGGGAATTTCAGTGCCATATAAAGTAGATAATATCTTGACACGGAGAAATAGACTCTCTATCCCATCTGACTGGATGCTGTGGCATTATGTGTTTGTATGGTTACATAGTTTTTTCATAGTTATTTAGGAGATAGAAGATTTGATGATGTCCCTATATGTTGAGGTTTGATTCTATCTTTCGAAAAACTATAGGGTGGTATGTCCCTGAGAGGTATATTACGAGGAGGTTGTTTAAACCCCTCTTTTTTCATTGGGTTTACTCTGGAATTATAGAGGGAGAGAATAGTTTGGGAGGTATCTAATGTAATATATCAGACCTTCTTGGTCGATTAAAGTTTTCATATTGTGGTGTTTAGGGAATCCTAGGGACCATTAGTGACTCATTGAGGAGTTTACCAAATTTCATGTTGAACAAATGGTGGCACCGATGAGCCGTTTGTGGTACCGATGGTCATCGGTGACACTGATGGTTATTGGTGGCACTGATGGTCATCAGTGGCACCGATGGGTTGTTAGTGAAACCAATCAGCATCATTTCCAGAGTGATGGTGCCAAGGAGATGGTTCCCTGGAAACAATGCTAGGGCGATAGTTTCTCACCCATCAGTGAGTTATTTCCAGTTTCTCTCGGACTTTACAATTTCCTTTCAGCAAAGTATCTGTTGCAGTAAAAGTCCCCTATTAACCCATTTAAAAGTAATCTAAGGTCCATCAAATAAAATTTAAACAACAATGTGTGGGTTGTGAATTTAGTTACCAAAATGTGTGGCCTAACACCCCATATTCCGTGTTTTTTATCTACCCTTGTTTTCCAGATTCACCCATGTTGTGTGTTTTCTCCATTTAAAGGAAATATATTAACTCACAGATGTTATTACATCCATATCTATGGAAATTTTTTAAATATAAATTAACTCCAATTTGTGAGATCACCCATCCACGTGGTTATACAGTGATCCACTTTTCTAATCACATATACATTTCACACACTGTGACTCTAGGATCTAGGTTTTTATCACAATGAGATATTATTCTTCATTAGTCTCTTTATTTTTAATGGTACTCTTGGAGTTCCACTTATGGATATGAGTTGTGCCTGCGGGAGAGCCCTCATATTTTTTTTTCTTCATGTAGTTTCCAGCATTGTCATCCCAAGTTCTTGGCGCAAGGAGAAAACTTTGATCCTTGATAATATATGTTGTGGTTTTCCTCCATCTCACATTACTGTGGATCATGTAGGGTTGGTATGATGGTGATCCTTCTAGATGTATATTGAACCAACTATAGTGAGGATAATAAATGGACTTTTAAATAACAAATTAATGTGAATGATAATGATGCTGTTGTATTCTTTTTTCTTGTTTTTTATTTTGCAAATTTTATTAGATTATGTCCCCTAAATATCGTGATCCTTGGTGGTCCTTCCTTGCGCAATAATGACCAGATTTTTTCTAGAAAATCTTGTTGTTGAATTGATGTAACACTGAAACTAGTTAATAACATATACTTGGTTGATTAATTTGATTCCCAAGGAAGAATAAACCATGTGTGATCACCTTGATTAACCAAACAGATGTAAGGAACTTAATGAATGGTGTTTGATGAATCTGAAAATTTCTTTTATATGTTCTGGTGATATGCATTGTTGATTTTTTAATTCCCTTGGGTACGAATGGGATTGAAAAGTGATATGTTGTTGAGAAGTGTCTTGTTAGTGAATTTAATACCATTTGTATATGGTATATTAAGGCTATTGTTAGTTCCATTAATTTAAGGGATCTAGTAGATCCATTTGATGTTTTAGCTTTACAAGATAACCAAGTGTGAATGCTTAAATGTCTACATAGCTGTTTTCCTTAAGTAGTTGTTTTGCCTTTGGGTTTTGCATGTTAGTTACCCTATAGTGGATGAATATTTTAGATGTAATTACTTGAACATGTTAATGAGAATGGGTAGAATGGGGGAATGTATTTCTTGAAATGGGTTGTTCTTTATTTGTGGTTTTTATGTATTATACATGTAGGGATAACAAAAAGAGTGGTTATATATTGCTAGTTGATAGTTTCATAACCCTTAGTTTAGAGATATTTCTTATTTTACTTTAGGTTGTGTATTTAGTTCTTGTGCTTCCTATATGCTCCCCACCCATGTTGATCACTTCTTGTCGAACACCCCCATTTCTTGGAGGGGGGGGGGTGATTTTTCCTACATTAATATGAGTGACTATTTATTAGATCTTTTTTTCACACTCTTCTAGGTTTCCCATGTATCTTTGGGAAGGCTGTGATTGGGTAAGGTTCATTATGGGCCAAGACTCTTCAATAAGGGTGTGTTGGAGTTTTTGGCTGAGAACCAACTACATTCGACGTTATTCATTAATAATTTCCTTAACACATCTTCATTTTACATCTCTGTTTCAATGCATTTGAAAATTTCCAAAGGATAGTTGTGGCATTAAAGGGTCAATGCGGATCCTAGCAAGGATGAGAACCTGGAAGTGTCATAACACTATTCATGAATATATATCTTATGGACAGATGATGTTATCTCAAGGACACAAATAATATAGGCCATTATGGGTGAAGGCTCATAAAACATTGAGGAACCTTCTCATGGTGTGCTCCCATGGTAATATTCTAGAGGATATTATGAAAATGAGACCTGCAAGTAGGAAATATGCATTTCATTATGTCATTGTATGTTCCTATCTATAGATATCTGTATTGGTCCATAGAAATTATGATTATTATTAATGGGTATTGAAACTCATGAAAATAAATGTATTAATGAAAACTGTGATGACACATTGTTCGCAATGAGGTAGGATATGTTGGGTGCATCCCGAGTAATACTCCATTAATAGATAATGAAAGAAAGGATTTTCCCCTACTGTTTCATAATGGTAGTAGATATCTAAGGCCCTTTGATGGAATTTATATAGCCAAAATAAATCAATGGGCATGGTGTAGAATAGGCATTTTCAATTCTAGAAAGTCAAAGAAAGACTAATCAAGAACTTGGGTTGATGGCACTAGAATGCAATCTGCTTGATTCGAGATGTCAAGACAAAGGGATTAAACTAAATGGTAAAAGATCATAAGAGGTGACACATTATTGCGATGTTAACTTATTACTCTATGGGTGCCTTGGAATATAGACAGAAGCTACCCTTGTACATTATGCTAGCTCCACCTAATGCCACTAAGAAAGAGGCATAGAGGGTCACACACTAAGTGTGTCTAAGTATCTCAGTTAAATATTAAATTATCAAGTTGAATAATGATTATTCCTGATTATGGTTTAATAATTATTTAAGGATGCCTGATTACATTTATTTCAACACTAGTTATTTGAGAGAATATATTGTTTGGGAAATAATATATATATTAGTGAGTAATGCAGTGATATTTATTGTAGAAATAGATAGCCAATATTTAAGGACTAATAAATGTGGTGGAAGATATAAAGATAATGGAAAAACAAAAGTAAATTCCGTGTATATTAATATACATGTCCTGTATTTTTTCAGGAGTTTATGAGAAATAATAATATTTGTTTAATTAAATAATTTTAGGTTTAATTCACAGGTCATATGTCATGTAATAATAATAGTAAACTCTTGTTATTAGACATGGGATATTTCTATGAATTAAATGAAATGAATAAATACTTTTGGGTAATTAATTTATTTTATAATTCTATGTAATTAAAATCCCAATTATCTAATAATCATTTGTGTATCCATTTTCGGGGTGTTTTCACAGTGGATATAGAGAAAGCACTCCAGCCGAGGGATAATTATTTTCTTCTAAGAATGTTCTCAAGCTACGAGAGAGAGATCCTCCTCCACCGGATCAAAGAAATCGAAGGTGAACATTGCAAGCGAAGGCTCTTCCATGCTAGAACCCAGAGATCCCTTCGGCAAAGTCTATAGATACATAGAGCATGTGTGGATCACCGCTAGAGGAATCCTATAGGTGGATTCCATGATGCAATAATAAATCACATCAGATCGTGACCAGAAACATCAACGAAGAATGAATTCCATCAAGTCAATTCTTGTCAATTAATAAAATTAATTCTAAACAACATTTGATGATCCTATCTATGGTTCCAGGACTCCCCAATTTATTTTTCATTCATCATTCTATTATGATTATCCAACATTTTATTATCGTGATGGATCTCAGATAGATCATTGTTAACACTAAAATTAAATATGGGTACCCCCACCAACGTGCTTCCACTACGTATAAAACCTAAAAGTGGTATCAAATGGGTAATATCATTGATTATAATTATCCAGTTTTACATTTTTTATTTATGCATTTAATAATTTAGTTTTTTCAATTCTAGTAAATTTTTCTTTAAATCTGAATCTCGATATCTGTTCCTCCTCCCTCATTTCTTGTTCATATTATGGTAAAAATTCATTCAATTTTGATTAAAATAAAATAGAGGATCTCATACGGAGGTTCCACATGATTCTGGTTGTACAACACGAGAATACATGGCGTGTATTTGTATGTACATGTCATGTCATCTAGGCCAATGCATCTGACTAGTCAGCAAAACCAGGCCGTGTGTTGGAGTATTTCTAAGTCTTAAATGGCATCGTCTGTTGACCAGGAATAGGTGGCACACTATTTTGAGATTACAAGGCATGTGGTCCACTGAACACAGCGTATAGACCCTTCAGGTTATGGTTGTACCGTGTACCCCGTACACAACTTTCCCTAATGGAATCCATGAAATGCGGATACTACATGGTGTGTGTCCCACTGAACACATCATGTACTATGAAAATTTCTTGATTTACATCTACACACTATATCCCCAGGTGTGTACTTTGGATGTACGTTGAACAAAATTAAACATTGAGTTGTCGAAACTACTTGCCATGTACTCATCCAAATTACGCATATTTATTAAAACATATTATTATATTATACGTACCCTTGAGACATCTACCATAGTGTATGCATAAATCTGAGTCCCAACACATGATATCTGTTATATATATATATATTTGTTTAAATTTAACATCTGCATAATGTTCATTTATACTAATAGGATAGTTATGAATGGGAATTCACTGGGTTACCTCCAAGTTACAAGTTACATACAAAGATAATTTTAAATGAATTTATTTGTTTAAAATTTTGATGGATGAGAATCTCAAGAAAAAACCAGAAAAGACTTTAAGATAAAAGGATTTATTAATTAATGATAATTAATTTATTCTAGACTAATTTATCTTAAACAAAGAATGATTAATGAATTTAGTGATAGTTTTATTTATGTATAAATATCGTTGCATGTATGGATGATCAGGAGCTAGACCAAGACCTTTGAATGTGAATGGTGTCTTTTAATTTAGTCATTTTAAATTTGTTTTCCTGTGAGCCCTCTCCTCATTAATATGTAAGGCCTCCATGCCCAAGGTTTATTTTAGTTAAAACCCCATTTTACCCCTCCCCTTCATGTGAGATAAAAACATATGTAATGGATGGAACTCCGAAGCTGGTGGAGGCGGTTCAAGTTAGATGCCCAGGAGAAACCAATCCAAGGAGATAAAAAGGTGAAGAGGTGGAAAGTTGTAAACACGAACTCACAATGTTCATGGAGTTTCTCCCCTAGGTCATGGGTTTGTTTATCATTAACTAGATAAACTAACCAATAGGACAGGCTCATGATCATTAAATTTATTTTATTACTGTCAGTTTCATAGTTTATTTATAATGTGTGTGTTGTCACGATCACACATTTAATGAATTAAACAAGAATTCCAGATATAACTAAAATAGGATTGTCTTATGTTTAAATATTATCTTTGACATGGTTAATCACTTATGATTAACCCACATAATATAAAGAAACATGTAATCAAAGATTATAAAATGATAATTTACGTATAAAGATAAAATCTTTGAAAAAAATATTAAGTCGGTAAATCATTCCATAATCATGGTTTTAATCTAGCCATAGTTCAAAGTGCTTGACCAACCCTAGTTGGGGTGATTTCAATTATTGAGTAATTATAATTCAAGGTTTTGTGTTTACATGACTTAGTTTTTCATCAAGGGTTTACTGCCACAACAGGATTTGGTGTGACTAAGAGGCTAAGGTTGAGAAAATCCAAAATAAAAGGATTTCAAGATTGTGGAGTCCACTCAACGGATCAAGGTGGTGGGAGTAAATGCAAGTGGAATTTGGAATGCCTATCTAAAAACCGTCATGTTTTTTGACCAACCGTGTTTGGGGTAATGAGGTGGGAAATATGGATCCTTGTCACTGGAAAAATCAGGAAACATAATATTTTGTTGTCAATGTTGAGGGCTATTTGATTTCTATAAAATAGTGGGACACTAATAATTATTAATTTATTTATTTGTATCATTTTTTCATAATAATTTATTAAATATCTGTTCATCTTATTTTTTATCAACAAAAAGAAAAATGACTTCAACCATATCATTGCGAACCATTCACAAGAAGGAAAACCTTCTCACCCATACCAATTTCCAAGACTGGATGAGGCGTTTAAACATCATCCTTCAACACAATATGAAATTGTATGTGCTTCAAGAGAAAGTTCTAGTTGCACCTGGGAAAGAGGCCAGTGACGAGGAATAATCTCTATATATGAAACAAAAGAACGATGCCACAAATGTCCAATGTTTCATACTATTGGCCATACATAATGAGCTTTTGAAGAAAAAAAGAAAACATGGATGCGTATAGCATCATGAATCACCTTAAGTATCTATACCAAGAGAATGGGAGATAAGAGAGATATGAGATATCCAATGCATTTTTTACAACTAAGCTTTGAGATTCTTCACCAGCTAGGGCTCATGTCATCAAGCTTATTGGCTACATTGAACGCCTTGACATCATAGGGATTATGTTCACGGATGAGTTGTGTATATAACTCATCCTAACATCTTTTCCCAAGACCTTCTATAGCTTTATAGTCAACTATAACATGAGAAACACTGAGAAGAGTCTTCTGGAACTTCTGGCCACAATCGGCCAGGTAGATAAGGACATGGGGCGTAAAAACCCAATAGTTCTTATGGTGAATAAGATAAGTAAGTACAAGGTTAAGGGGCCATAGACTAATAAAAAGTCTCAAGCCCCCGAGCCGTGTCCCTCTAAGAAAGATAATACCCAGAGGCATGGCAAGGAATGGGCGACGGTATGTTCAGCGTGTGGAATTTTAGGCCATTGGAAGAAGAATTTCAGACAGAAGCGTGGGGACACTAATGGTTCATTCTCTATTGAGTGTAATATTTCCATTTATAAACATTGGGTATTAGATAAAGCTTTTGGGGCTGACATTTTTATTCAAATATAGGAACCAAGTAGATTTATAATGATTACATGAGGACAAGTTGATCTTCAAACTGCCAATGGCATGAGGCTGGCAGCGTTGGCCATTGGCGGTTACTGCCTCTCATTGCCAACTGGGATGATTTTGGTATTATATAACTTTTATTATGTGCCTAGTGTTGCCAAAAACATAATTTCGGTATCATGTTTGGATATGGATGGATTTATTTTTATGTTGGGAAATAAGTGTTTTTTTATTTATATGAACAATGTATGTTACTGTATGGGGCATTTAAATAATGGTATGTATGTAATAAATTACGAAAACTAGGTGTTGGAATTCTATTACCAAAACAAACCAACAAGACTCATACATCACTAAGTTGGGGCATCACCGTCTCGGTCATGTAATCAAGAAGTGCTTGAAAATTATCATCCAGATGGCTATTTAGACTCTACTGAAATATAACCACTTGATAGATGTCTCTCTTGTTTACAAGGTAAAATGACAAAGACGACTTTCAGTGGAGACAATGAAAGTGCTATAGAGCTTCTTGGATTGGTGGACACTGATGGGTGTGGACCATTTCCAATAGAAACTAGATGTTGATATTCTTACTTCATTACTTATAATGATGATTTGAGTAGACATGGCTATGTATACATAATGAGGAATATGTCATAATACTTATAAAAATTTAAGTAATTCCCAAATGATATAGCGAATAAGCATGGTAAGAAGATAATGATGCTTTGATTGGTTCGAGGTGAAGAATATCTGAACCATGTGTTAATCGACCTTCTACAGGAGTCTAGGATTCTATCTCAGCTCACTCCTCATTATACACCATAGTTGAATGGTGTTAGTGAAAGGAGGAATAACACCTTGTTGAACATAAGGAGATCAATGATGAGTAATTCAGGTATTCCATTTTCTTTTTGGGGATATACATTACATAATATACCATACGTATTAAACCGAGTACCAACCAAGGAAGAAAATGGGAATCCCTCTCAGTTATGGAATGAAAAGAATACCATTTTGCTGCACACATGTGTATGGGGGTGAGATTCATTTGTTAAGGCCTTTGCAGGATAAAAATAGCACACCGGGGCATGATGTGTATCATTATAGGATATCCTAAGGAAATGAAAGGATATTACACATATAACCCTTCAGACAGGAAAGTGATTATCGCCAGAAAATCCATATTTCTTGAGGTGGAGCACATCCTCAAAATTCATAGTGGGAGCTAGATTGACTTCGTAGAAGTTGATGCTCAAGATATGCATGAGTTGGTAAAGAAAAAACATCCATAGGTTCCTGTGGAAACGTTTCCGGAAACAAAAGTACTTCATAGGAGATAAAGGGAGGTATGAGAACTAGAGAGATTTGATTTCGTAGTCACCAAGGATGGTGAATCATTATTATTGGAAAATGATGAACCTCTATCCTAAAATTAATTAGTAGAAATCTCATAAGATGCAAGATGACTAGACACTGTGAATTCTGAGATAGATTCCATATATCAGAACTAATTCTGGGTTCTGGTCGATGAGCATGTTTATGTAAAGCCTATTCGATTAAAATGTGAATTCAATAGAAAACTGGAATGGAAGGTCAAGTGAGAACCTATAAAGCAAGGCTATTGGATAAAGGATTCATACAACATCAATGAATTGACTATGAAGAAACCTTCTTTCTGGTTTCCATGTTTAAACCCGTTAGAATCACACATTTTATAGAATCATACCATTACTACGATATTTGGAAAATGGATGTTGAATCAATGTTTCTTAATGGGAACCTTCATGATGATGTATATATGACAAAAAAAAAGGTTTTGAGACACCAGGTGAAGCTAAACAGGTTTTCAAGTTACAGAAATCCGTTAATGGAATAAAACAAGCATCCAGATCAGGGAACATTTTATTTGATGAAGCCATAAAGAAATTTGGTTCCATTATGAACAAATGTGAACCATGTGTTTAAAATAGGTTTGATGGGAATGCAGTCATAATCCTAGTAGTATATATTGATGAAATATTCATTATTGGAAACGATGTACCAGTCTTATAGTTAGTTAATGGATAGTTTAAAAATTGTATCTCTTTGAAGGAAATGGGCGAAGAAACATACATTTTTGGGATCATGATCATTCATGATAGATCCAAAAGGATTCTTGGACTGAGTCAGGGTAAATTCATTGACTAGAAACTAATGATATTTATTATGGAACATTACAAGAGGGGATTGGTTCCAATGTCACATGGCCTACTTGTTTCTATGAAAATGTTTCCTCAAACAAAATATGAGAAATATGTAATGAGTAAGATCCCATATGATTTATCTACAAGATCCATCATGAATGGTATATTATGTACCGAACATTATGTTGCCTATGTACTGAGCATTGTAGGCAGATATCAAGCAGATTCAGGAGAACAATATTGGACTGTTGTTAAGATTATCCTTCAGTATATGAGAAGATCTAAGGATATGTTCCTGGTGTATGAAGGAGACGATGATCTTGTCATAATAGGGAATGTTCATGTTGGTTTTCAGATAGACCATAATGATCTAATGTTGCAATCTATATATTTTTTTATCTCAATGGAGTTACTATGAACTGGAAGTATTAAAAAAAACCAGTAGTCTCTGATTCTACACCTGATTCTGAAAATATAGCGGCTTATGATGTAGCCAAGGAAGCCTTCTGGATTCAAAACATTGTCCAGGAGCATGATGTGGTGCCCAGTAGTAACGATCCTATCACATAGTATAGTGATAATACTACAGTGGTGTATCTTTCAAAAGGACCACGGTCACATCAAAAAACAAAGCACATACTCTATATGTATCACCTCTTAATGGATTTCTATCAAAGGGGTGAAGTTGCAGTGAGAAAAGTGTCCATGGAAAAAAATTTGGCAGACCCCATGACTAACGTTCTATTTCAGCATAAGCATGAATATCAAGTGAGATCTAACTGATTAAAGGTTGTTACTAGTTGGTCCTGGTCCAAGTTGGTGACTATTGGAGTTGGTGTCTTAGAAACCATTACTTTTCCATTATTCATTAATAAATACCTTATCACATGTTGATTGTTCTTTTTCATGAAAATTCATGTTAAAATGTCCTCAAGATAGCTGTTTCATTAAAGGGTCTTATAGGATCCGTACTATGATGAGATCCTGGAAGTTCTATAACACGGTTCATGAATATATGTTATACGAATGGATGATGTTATTTGAGGGACTCATATAATACCATCCATTAAGTGTTATGAATCATAAAAATATGAGGCACATTCTCATGGTGTGCCCCTTGGTAATATCCCAGAGGATATTTTGAGAATGAGACCTGGAAGTATAGAATCTACATTTAATAGTGTCATTGGTTGTTCCTATCTGCAGATGTGTGTTTTGTTCCTTAGACTTTAAGATTATTAATAATGGGTATTGCAACTTTTGAACTTCGATGTATTGAAACAAACTATGAAAACACACTATTCATAGCGAGGTATGTTATGTTGGGTTCATCATGAGTAATACTACATTAATGGATAATGTGGGAAAGGATTTGTCACATTTGTTCCATAATGGATATAGATATCATTAGCACATTGATGGAATTGGTATATCCTAAATAAATCCACAACCATGGTGTAGAATGGGCATGTTCAATTTCAGAAATTCAAAGAAAGAATAATCGAGCACATGGGTTGATGGCACTAGAATGAAACCTGCTTGATTCGAGATATCGAGAAAAAGCGATTAAATTACATGACAAATTTTCGTAAGAGGTGACACATTATTGCATAATTAACGTCATTTTATACGGGTTTCATGGATGTTTCTAGATGCTAAACTTATACTTTAGGCAGGATATGCCTAATTCAACTGAGAAAGAGGCCTAGAGGGTCACACATTATGTGTGTCCAAGTATTTTTGTTAAATATTAATTTAACCAGTTGAATAAAGATTATTCCCTATTTCAATCACATAATTACTTAAGGATTCCTAATCACATTTATTTTTTTGACACTAGTTATTCGAGTGAAGATATTGTGGGAGAAATAATATATTTATTAGTGAGTAATGTAGTGATATTTATTTTAGAATTAAATAACCATTTTAAAGGGCTAATAAATGTTGTAGATGAATTAAAGAAAATGGAATATACCAAAGTAAACATCATGTATATTAATATACATGCCGTGAATTATTTCTGGGAATATATAAGAAATAATATTATTTATTTAATTAAATAATATTAGGTATAATTTTCTGGCCACATTTCATGTAATCATAATATTTATATGTTATTATTAGACATGGGGTATTGTTCAGAATTAAATAAAATGAATAAATTCATCCAGGTAATTAATGAATTTTATTATTCTAAGTAATTAAAATCATAATTTTATAATTATCATTAGCCTATCAATTTTTGGGAGTTGTGAACAATGGATCATTGGAACCCTCTAAAGACAAGAGAGAAATCTTTTCTTCCAAGAATTCTCTAAAACTACGAGAGAGAGATCCTCCTCCACCGAATCAAGGAGATTAAAGGCGGACATCGCATGTGAAGGCTCTTCTTCGCTAGTACTCAAAAATCCATACGGTGACATTTAGAGATATGTGGATCACGTGTGGATGACCATTAAAGGAATATTACATTTGGATTCTATTACACAATGATGGATCACATCAGATAGTGACTATAAAAATAAACAAAGAATGAATTCTATCAACGTAATTCTTTCCAATTAATTAAATTAATTATAAAAAACATATGATGATCATATATATGGTTTTGAGACTCCCCTATTTCTTTTTCATTCTTCATTTTATTCTAAAGATCTGACGTTTTATTATCGTGATGGATCTCGGATTGATCGTACTTAATGCTACAATTAAAGTTGGGTACACTTAACAACGTGCTTCCGCTGCACCCAGAACCTACAGGGTGTGTTGTGGTGGTTGGACCAGGTGTTTGTGGGCATATTGTTTTCCCAAGATTTGTTGGGATGAGGCCCAGGTGTCTTCGAATATGGTATTGGTGGTTCTGGCCCAGTTGTCTGTGGGCATTATTATACATGGTTGTGGTGGAACAGGTGAATATGGACATGATACATGGTTGTGGTTGACCATAAGGTTGTTGTTGGGGAGATAATGGTAATGCAGTAGAACTTTTGGGGGAGGTCTGACATGTAGGATGTCCTAAATAACTAGTAGGAAAGCGATGCAGGGTTCCCAAATATTAATGGGCTCATATTAATATCTTATCTGAATTTAATTATATAGAGAGTGTACCTTTGTAAGGATGGGTGGATAGTGTTCCATGCTAGGTGCTTTGGTTACCTATAATTGTTAACTGTGCATTATAATGTCTCTCCACGTGTGCACGAGAGCCTTTGGTTTTACATTATAAGTATACCTATATACTCACCCTTTGTATATAAAACGTTATTCAGGTTTCTAGGATGACTTTTAGGACCGTACCTAACCTTATATTTTGAGAACCAGGATCACCGTCATTACTTTCTTTTCTTTTTGTACTTTCCTTTTTTTTCTTGTACACTGTATTAGTGTATTTTCATCACGCCTGTGGAAAAAGGGTTTCTGGTATTACATTTACTTTATGTAATTGGAGTTTTTTGGGATTTAAAATCTTATCTCTCGATCTCATTCAATAGAAATGGAAATTTTTTCCATATTACGTGAGATTATATACTCTTCGTGCTTGTCGCCACTCTGAGGTCGATCGAAGGCGGGACTCGAGGTTCATTATCTCTCCTTAAACATGAAGAAGGGTCTAGGAGTTTGTTTTCCCTTTCCCCATTATAGATTAGGTGAGTCATGAAAGAGTGTTATAAGAGGTGATAGTTGAGAGAAAGTGTAGATTTTGGGGTCAATCACAATGAGGATTACATGGGATGGTGGGGGAATAGTGTTAGAAAATATTGGTGCAATAAGGGTCTGGCAGTTTGCTACATTTTTCAGCTACCATTGTTTTTCAGTTTCAACAGTGTTACATGTTTTCTCCATTTAAAGAAAATATATTAATTCACAGATGTTATCTCTACCATCAATGAGGATAATTATTAAATATCAATTAATTCCAACATGTGAAACTGACCAGCTGTGTGGTTATCCCACGATCCAATTTTTTAAGCACTCTGAGATTGGAAATCTCGTATCTCTAGGATCAAGACTTTTATCGCACCGAGATCTTCTTCTTCCTTGGTATCTTTATTTTACATCGTGCTTTTGGAGTCCCTATTCTAGAGACAAGTCATGCCTATGTGAGATACGTCATCATCAGTTCTTCTTGAAGATTCTTACAGTGTCACCCATAGTTCTTGGTGCAAGGATAAGACATTGATCCTTAATCATCAATTTAGGGGTTATCCTCCGTATTTAATGTGGATCATGCAGGGTGGGTCTGATAAGGATCCTTCCAGACATAGATGGAATTGAATTTAAAGATGTTAATAAATATACTTTTAAATAATTAAGGGATGGGAATGTTGTATATGTTCTTGTATTATTTTTGACTTAATTTTAATGTTTTGAATTGTATGGGATAATGTCCTCTAAAAATCTTGGAAATTGGTTGTCCTTCCTTGGGCACTAGTGAACCACTATTTTTCTGGGAAATATTGTGGTTGAATGGTTGTAACATGGAAACATGTTAATCATGTATGAATGGATTATTAAATGGATGATTGATGAATAAGAACCCTTGAGTGATCAACCTGGTTAACCAAACAGAATGAATAAACATAATATATATTGTTTCCTAAATCTAAAAATGTCTTGGATTTATTATGGTGATATGAATGACTTTTATTTTTAATGCCAAGGTGGTTACATGGATGGAAATTGAATCTATGGTCACAAAGTGGTTGGTTTGTGTATCTGAGGCCATGGGGAGCATGCATGTTGGGGATTGGTTTGATTCCTGTAGTTTGATTGATCTCATAGATACATTTGATTTTCTTATGTTACAAGAGAACCAGGTGTCAATTCTTAAATATATTCTTGGATATTTTCCTTCAGTTGTTTTTTTGACTTGTGGTTATACCTATTAGTTTCCCGGTAGTTGGGGAATGTTTTACATGGAATTAATTGAATAGTTTAATAAGAACGGGTATAATTGGGTAATTGTTTTCTAGAAATTGGTTGTTCTCTCATTATGGTTGTTGTGTACTCTTCATGTAGGGATAACTGAAATAGTCATTGTGTAAGTATGGTTGATGGTTTTGGAACACATCAGTTGGGGAGAGTTCTTGTTTAAAAAAATATAGAATATTTAGTTCGTTTATTTATTATACCCACCCCACCCACATCGATCACTCCATATCGAACACCCCCATTTCCTAGGGGAGGGTGTTTTCCCCATCATTCTTATGGGGGGATGGTTATCACCTTCTTTTGGATCCCTATCCTTGGTAGGCCAAGACTATTTGAGAAGTCTATGAAAAACTAATGTTCATTATGTCCCTAGACTCTTCGATCAAGGGGTGTTGTGTTGGCTAGCCTAGGTGTGTGCAGGCAGGTCTGTTTCCTAAGTGTCTTTAGGATGAGCTCCAGGTGTCATCGGGCATGGCTATGGTGGTTCTGTCCCTTGTGTCTTCGGGTGTGGATGTGGTTGTTTTAACCCATGTGTCTTTGGGAATAAAGGTGTTTTTTTGTCCATGATGTCTACAAGATTTGTTATTTGTGGTTGTGGTGGAACATGTATGTGTAGGCGGGATTTGTGGTTGTCGTGGATGATAAGGTTTTTGTTGGGACGGTAGTGGGACTATAGTGGAAACTCTAGGGGAGGTCTGACGCATAGGATGTCCTAAATAACTAGTGGGAAAGAAATGTGTGCAACCCAAATAACAATGTGTTGTTAATATTATCATACATGACATGTGTTATTTGGGGATTGTGCCTTAGTGAGGTTTGGTGGATCGTTTTCCTTGATGGGTGTTTTGGATACCTCTATTTTCTCATGGGAAATTACAATGTCTCCCCACTTATGCTTTAGAGAATTTAGTTTTCCTTACTGATTAAACCTATATACTCACCTTACTTATATAAAACCGCATTCAGGTTTACAAGAGGTCTTTGAGGACCCTCCCAATCCATAATATCTTGGGCATCATTATCATCATTTTTGCTGATTTTTTTTCTTTTGGTACATTAATTTATAGTTTCCTTATACTTTATATAAGCATTTTTTCAAAATGCATGTGGAAAAAGGGTTTTTGTGTTTACTTTTACTTTTGGTTTTTGGAGTTGTTTGGGATTCACCATCTTATCTCCAGATCATGTAATACAAATAGGTTAATTCATTCCATATTACGTGAGATTCTATACCCTTGGTGATAGTTTCCACTCTGGGGCCTATTGAAGGTGGTACTCAGGGTACATTATCTCTCTATCACCTAGATGAATGATGGGTCTAGCAGTTTTTTGTCCATTTACTCAACATGGAGAAGGTGGGTTGTAGCAGTAAATTATTTTTAAGACCTAGAAAACTATCAAAAAATTATATTTAACAAACCTTAACTTCATAATTTTACAATGAGGAACAACAACACTCAAATGCAGACTAGCAGATGCATGTAGAAAGTAGATTTGACATGGAAATATGCACGACATTTAAATTCTATGGTGCCTAATATGATTCATGTAAATGCATTTCCCTTATATCATCTAGATTAATTGGTAAAAATCATTATCATAATAATACAAATATTAATAAAATCATAAAACAAGTGTGTCACAAAATGGTGAAATCATATTAAAAATAATTATCATAATCAATAACTCTAATCCCATCCCAGGAATTTGGGTTTCCCCTATACATGGGTTAACTATGTCAAAACACAAGGTATATTCCAAATCCCTATATCCTAGTATCCCTTATAACACAAATAATAATACAAAAGGAAAAACTCCTCTAATACCACTTTGTCAAATCCCCTTCCTGAAATCCACTCAATGGTGCTTCGAGATGGGATGGCCACATAACCTCAAACACAACTTCCCAAACACCAGAGGTTGCTGACTATAAGTGACGGAATATATAACGTGTCTTCAAGGTATATTATTCCCTCATAGTTAATAAGTAACATATAGTGTAAGAAAAAAGTTTATAACTAATAGATAAAGCATATAAATAACCAAACTACAGAAGAAGAAAATAATATACCCCAATGAAATATATAATATGTATAGAATATTATCAATGATCAATGTATACAATGATGTCATGGTAAGATATCTGTGCTAAAATTTGATTACAGAAAACATAAAAATAAAAGCATGAAAATAAATATATAATGAAAATGAACTAGAGTGTAATGACTGCATCATGAGTAAAAGCTCGATCCTCTTCCCCCGAGATCCATTCTAAACAGAAATCAACACCCTTGAATTAGAAGAAACATGCTTCCAAATATATCTAACATTCAAAATAATCTTTACTCGGTTACAAAATAGTTCCTTAGTAGGGTTGAGATAAAATAAATATTTTCCAACACCCATGATGTCTAAATCATTCCATTTCATGTTTTAACCAATAGTTGTGGTCCCTTATATTATAATAAAGCAATAAAATAATCACAAAAAATTAAACATAGCTTGGTATGAGTCCTCAACGACACTTGTCCCATATCACATGTTTCAGACCATGCTGGGAATCTAAAAAAGGAACATTCAATAAGAATGGTGCTTAAATATATATATATATATATATATATATATATAAAGTCTAGATATAAAAAATAAGATAATGTAAAAAATACCCTTGGAAGGTTCATTAGCCTGGGGTCTAGTTTATATGTGAACAAATCGTGCTTGAAGCACAAGAAAGGTATCACAATTTTCCAAGGAAACAAGTTATGCATAAATAGACAATTTACACGTATTATTATTATTATTATTATTATTATTATTATTATTATTATTATTATTATTATGTTCATGTTATAGAGTTAGATTAAAATCCCATCCCAAAGGAATGTCTATGGTACATCCTTATATATATCAAATACCATGGATCCCATCCAAGGCAATCCTTCCAAATACCATGTATCGCTTGAGGTAAGGATATACCATGAGTTTGTTCTGATCTCACCCAAAAGGGGTCGAGTATCACCTAAGGCTTTTCATAGCCTCATGTCAATAGGTCCATCCATGATGATCCCTTTTGGAACTACTGTCTCCCAAATGTATATAGAAGGCCCAGAGAAGTCCTTTTCTTGAAAATCCTAAGACATTTCTTACCCCTCGCGTAAAAGAAACATGTCAGGAATGGAGAGAATAATCATGAGTCCTTAATACGAGACCCATATTCTCTCACATGCGTGAATATAATTATATTTCACAGAAAAAATACCAATAATTTTCATTTATAATTTCAACTAAATATTATGACTAACTCATCCAAAAAAATTACAATTTAAATTGAGGAGGTATAGTCACACCAAATTATCAGCGAGAGAAATAAAAAGTGAACATATTACATTTATGAAGGAACAACATGATAATAATTAAAAAATGAAGAAAAATCATTAGGAAATAAACAACCAACACAACAAAAGATATATTGTACACTATTATTCAAAATACTATATTTAATTATAACTCAATAAAAGAGAACAAAGAACATGTGAAATTAATTAATTTAATTAATTTGAGGCTAATAAAAAATATTCTATGAATGTAGACACAACAAAAAGTGTATCCAATGATGTTGAAATAATTTTAAAAGGATATATTACCTCAAAAAATGGTGTTAAGGATAAGGAATTTCGTTGATTTAATAAAGAACATGTGAAGATATACATCACTAGTATGAACCAACAAGCGACACAATGTGAAATTAAAATGAAACAATGAAACGGTGGGAAAGAGAGTAGTATCCATACCTTTTACTAGTAGAGGATCCTATGCACAATAGTGATCCTTGATATAACATAAAAGGTTAAAAAATAGATAAATTAAGAAAGACAACAATTTTCAGAAGAATCTTTCTGTGACAGATTGCATGATGAACATGGAATGAGATCGAACGATTATTGGTGTATTAGTTTATCCTTACTGAGGCCTTCAATACGCATCAGATGACGTCAAAATCAGAGGGGAGATGGGGCTATAACGATCACCCAAAATAGGAGGAGGGTGATGTGCACCACCAAGTAGTGGGAGGTGTGCGACACATAATAGAGGGAGAGGGAGAGAGAAAGAGAGAAATAAAGATATGGGAAAAGGAAAAGAAAAGGAAAAAATAATAAATTAAGGAAGATAAGGAAATGGAAAAGAAAAAGGAAATAAACAAAATAATATAATAAAATGGGAGGGAGAACTAATTTAAATTAAATAATATGGGTTTACCCCATTTTAATTATACTAAATTTCTCTCCAACCTTTTGTATTTTTTTTATATTCTTTTTGAATTCTTGTTGACTTCCTTATGATTTCATTTTAATACATCCATTACATTTAATTATTTTATCCTTAAAATTTTAAAACGATGTGATGAAAAATTTTAACTAAGGCCTAATAAATTATTTAAAAAATTTAGATAACTACCTAGGAATTGCAACATGGTTTACGTGCACGCGCCTTGAGATCTCTTAATGAATTGAAGATGAAAACATATCTATTTGTTCCTTGATTAAATCTGAAATGTTACACTATCCTAATATAAGTTCAATATATTTTTGTTATAAATATAAAGAAGAGACATATTCATAAGTGTAGTACTATTTATTATATTAGCATTAATTTATATTACCCATTTATTATCAACCAAATTTTATTTTCACATTTTAGGTTATAATCGATTTTATTTTCTCTTATGTTAAGATTTATAATATTCTTATCCTCATAGTTAAATAATTACCTCAAGGATTTACTCTATTATGTAAAATTTATATATATTCAGTATATAAGTATTTATATTAATCTATAAAAAATAAAAATATTAAAAAAATACACTATAAATAGAGATGTTAGGTCATTCGTATGCTTGAACATTTTTTATCTTTTAATATCATATTGAATGAAAATAATCAAATGAAATATAGTTCTATATATTTATAATTAAATTATATGAGAATTAATATGTCATAAATATCATATATTATTATAAACCACATAAATAATACATTCCATGTCATGTGTCAAATAATCACAATTCGTTGAGGAGGCAGTAGTGAACACATCCACAAATGATGTTATCATATTTACGGAAATTATAAATCATGAATGTATGTTATATATAATCATTAAATAATCATAAATACATCATAAATTTAATTTATATCATATAATAAAATATTTTACTAGATAATTACCAATCATTAGGAGTTGTAAATGAAAAATGAAAAACATAGTCTCGTGATGCGGTAGTTCATCAAAGTCAAGATTTGTATGTTCGTTATCCATTAGATGAATGTGTGTGTAAGTGTAGTTAAATATAATAGAATAAAATAATATCATAATATTTTGTATTTAATTTTTATAATATATGAATATTATAAAATGTTAGGGTGGATAATGAATGTAAAACCAAGGAGCTTGTGGAAGGACATTACCTCTTATTTTGTTAACATGTCTTGGAATTAACAAATGTTCTTCCTTGGATAGATTTATGCCAAAAGGGAGGATATTATAATGAAGGTATGAAATTTTGGGGATTATTGTTTTATATTTTTGGTGATTTTATCTACCTAGTAAGCATTAATAAGTGAGATGTGTGGGTTCTTTTTTATAGTGGAGGAGTGGCATTTTTTTTAAAAGAGGATTCCATCCATTTTATCCCATGTCACATGGAACCAATGACTATCAAAATTCGATCCAAATGATAATATGGTATTAATATGGAAATAATATAGAATTTTTACATGGTTCGTGGTAATTTTGGCCTTTATTTTTATGTTTTGGTCCTATGTTAAGATAATTTTTCTCTTAATCACTTTAATTAATTTTAAATATATTCAAAAATATTTTGTATCAGAAAAATTAATTTTATTACAAACCATAAATTATTAAAATTAAATATATGTAATAAATTTTTTATAATTACAATATCATTACTATAGGATAATAATATAAATTTAGCCTTGTAGATAATACGACAGAGTAGGTTTTTAAAGTGAAATTGTTCAATAGATTACTACGTTTTTATATCAAATATCATTTTGGAATTGGTTCCATTGACCTAAATTGGGATAATTTATTTATTATTATTAAAATTATAATTTTAAACTGAATTAGTAAATATTATATCTATAAAAATATGTTAGTTGAAAAAGTATTTTACATCTATAATTCACTGTTTTTCACTTTTCATCAAAAAATTGAACTTCTTCAAAAAAATACAAAAAATTTCCACAATTAAAATTTTTAAATTATTATTTCAATAATAAAGTATTAATTTATATAAAAAGTATATTGGTTTCAAAATTATTATTTAATATGGTTACTCTAATAAAAGGTGTTAAAATTATTTACCTGAAAAATTATTATTTTTATTCATAAAAATATTTCTATTCTTATCTTATACCCATAAAATCAAGTAGATGAGTGAAAAAGTATGACATTGAATATATTATATCTTTAAAAATAATCAATATTTATTTCCTTAATTTATTAAGGATAAATAATTATTTTAGAGAGAAAATTTGTTTTCCTAGAAAATGAATTTATTTATTATCATGTTTTTTATACATTAATTTCTGTCAAAAAGAGTTTATATTAATAAAATTTATGTACTATATCATATTCAAATAGTACATAATAATGGATATGTGACACCTATAATAATATTTTAAGAATAATTTTAATAGTTTTCTGTATATTTCTAAAACTAGGTCATGCATGTATCATATACAATCAATGGAAATTAACATTTCGTATAACAATAGCCAAAAATTTTGTTTTGTGTGCTGTAAGATAATATAAGTGTTTCCTTTAGTGTATGATATACTTGATGTTTCAGGAAATAGAATCCTAACCCAGATATTTCATATAAAACATGCTATATTTAGTGTTGTGTGAAATTCAAAATATCAATAAACATTAATAAATTTGAAAAAACTATTTAACAAATTCTATGGTTGTTATTGCCACCGTCTATGCATTTTCCATTATAAAAAACAAATATGAGAAGAAACTCTCAATAGAAAGAGAATTATTTGGGTTATCTTTATTAATAGATCCATTCAAAAGTTCTAAAGAGGGTGACATGTCAAATGAATTTAAATACAATTTCCAAAACATCGGAAGGCACCAATAATGCCTTAAAATTTATGAATAAAAAATAATCTATTAATAAAATAAAATTTTACTCAAAACCATTTAAAAATGTAATGTTACATAATTATTCATGCGTGGTAGGTACCAAATGAGACTTTCTTTAGATAACATATTTGAAAAACCACACATGATTTCATTGGAATATAAAAAGTCATTTATAAAATGTTGGGTGCTTAGAAAACTATTTAAAAGAGGGAGTGGGGAGGGTGATGAAATGTGGATTTTTTTATAACTAGTTTAAAAAATGGAAATTTTCATGTAACACCATGTATATGTGTATTCCTATCCATATTTAAATATATTATACCTATAGATATTATCACATTTAATTTAATATATATATGTATAGTAATCCACAAGAATACCGAAGAATCATATTTAATGCATAATAAGAACAAACAGAACTAATAAAAATGATACACACATGAGCACCGAACAATTAGAAGGCACCAAAACCAAACAAAAAACTCAATCCAGCAGTTTAAAAAATTATAAAATCCCAATCACAGATGATCATATCCATAATGCACACCAATTCTTGTAATAAACCACTTTTATTTTTATCAAGCACCTAATATAAAAATAAATATATTTTATAACTATGAATTTCCATTGAAAAGAAATTTTAAAAAATTTAAAAACATGAAAATACCATAATAACCCAAACAATAACTTTAGAAATATTAATAACAGTTTATGAAATTATTTTATAAAGAAATAGTATCAAATGGAATATTATAAAAATGAATGTACTGAAATATATACATCAGTGATATCTGAAAGTGGCACAACCTGGAGAGCATGAAGAATTTATTCTAGGAGGAAAAAATTATACCCAAATATCATTGAAAACATAAATATTTTTCAAACATCACCTTAGGTTTTGTTCAACAGGTATACATGACATGATACAATAAGGAACTAGGTGATGGAGAAAAGGAGAGGAGAAAATTTACACAAATCAAGAGGAACTAAACATAGATTCTTTGAGGAGCATCAATGGTCCAATGAAAACAAATTTAATAGTGTTTTTGGAGCACATTAATGCCCCAAAATCAAATAAAAATATAGTGGGTCTAAATGGGGTAAAAAAAAGGGTGGTGAAAACATAGAACCTCTTATTTTATATAATTTCAGTAAGTTATACAAATTAGATGCAACGTGTTCATACCCATGGGAAAATAATGTGAATAGAAATGTATGATGTGGACACTAAGAAAGATTAGACACATGGTCTGTGAAATAGTGAACCAAATGACGGAAAAACTAGTTAATTAAAAATTACAGAAAGTCTTGATCATTTTCACACTGTTTTTAATAATTATGTGCAATCTAATTGCCTTATCCAATTCCCAACTCATAGCCTTAAAATTTACTAACATTCATTTCATATTTTCAGCCAAAAAGTGTGTAAAATAAGTAATAAAAATCATTAATGAATAAGATTATATTGAAACACTTTCTTTATTCACCATTCACACGATTTATCCCCAAACTATACATAGTCACAAAAAAATACTCCCAATCAAAAAAACCCTAGAAATAAAAAAAATAATCAATTGAAACATAAAACACTATGAAAATATGTAAATAATAATATGAAATAATACATGGGTTTAGGGTATAAATTTTCATCATAGAAAAAGTTCTTTAGAAATAAAAAATCATAAAAAATCAAATGAATTTAAAAATTATTTCTTTTTAGAAATTAATCTTAAATTACTCAAAACAGAATAAATGTGAAAATATCCCTTAAAATAACATTATGGTGGAATTAAAAACCCAAATTTATTTTATAAACTATTAGAAATTATTAGTTTCATCACATTATCTACTATTAATGAGTTAGTCCAACTCTTTGATAGATATGGAGGATATTTTAGTCATCAACCATGGGCCAAACTATTATATAAGTGATAGGAGTGGTTTTTTTATGAATTATTGGAACTTATAAATTATATTAATAGAATCATATCTAATTATTTCCCAATTTAAAAAGGGAGATGAAATTATAATGAACCATCATTAAGAAATCCATAAATTACTTATTTAGAATTTAATTACATTTCTATCATTCTGATGATATTATCAATTTAGAGATTTGGGTAATTTAGTCAAAAAAAATCAAACATAATAAACACCTATATTTAATTTTGGATACATATAATTACAATCTATTCATTTGAAAAATGAATCATTTATAACAAAACCCATTTTCCATTCATGAATGAACATATAGACTTTCAACACGCCATCCTAGTTTTTCATAATCATCAATAAAAATAATTTTTTTTAATTTTTTGATGATTATGGAATGATCAACAATAAAAATATAAATATTAGTAATGAAACATTTTTGGTCATTTTAAAAGAATTTATTCAAAAAAAAGATATGTTTTCATTGTTAAATTAATTTTTTTTCTCAAATAGTAATTTAATTATAAAAGAAATTGAATATAAATCCCAAAATATTTTACTGAAAAAATTATAAGAAATTATACATGAAAAAATCATATTCATGAGTGTTTCATATAAAATATTTCATTATTTAGAAAAAACATAAAAAAAATACCTTTTAAACTAAAAGGAAAAATCAAATAATTAATAGTAAATAGAAATATCATGCCCTATGAAATAATTATATTTTACTAAAAATCATAAGATAAAATATAGAAGTCATCCAATTTCCATTATACATTATCCTCAAAAAACCATTAAGAGAACTCTTGAAAGTATAATAACTGATATGGTCATCTTCAGACATAATTTTCTAGATTGAATAATAATTAAACAATATATCAGAGATATATATCAGGATGAACCGAAAATAATAAATTTCCAAGGACCATAACATATATAAAAAAGATTATTTAATTTGAATCACCAATCCCTTAAATATTTACTTTTGAATATGTGAACTAAATATTTTCATATATAGTTATATCCCTTTATGTGAACAAAATTATAAAAAAGTAAATTTCCAATAAAAAATGAATTATGATTTTCAATTGATGAAAAAACATAATACTATAAGGGAATAAAAACACAACATAATGATTTTATTTATGATTAATTCAATTATTTCCATATTTAATAGTATAGAAATATAATTTTTTACATTTGTATATAAATTAAAAAAGAACCTAATACAATACCTAAAATAATTCGTTTCGATAAGTATTTCAAAAAATTATGAACTGATATGAAAATTCCTCTATAATTAATTTATGTTTATGGAAATACATCGATAATTTAACTTTATTAATATGTATGAGGAATATTAGGATTTATGGAAAAAATATTAAAACATTATAAAATGAGGATTTAAGTTATATGGCGTCTCACTTCAAGTATGACTCATCATGTACATTCATTTTCATCATAAATTATATAAATATCTAAAATATTTAATTACATAAAATCTTTATTGAAATATATTATTTCATTTAAATAATTTTAAAACATTTCATATAAAATTACATAATTAATTTACTTCGTTTTGGTTATTTTTATGATATTCCAATCACATAACAATAATTTATATTGTATGTTATGTGTGGTAAAAGTTGTCAGTATTATATAAAATCTAAAATTAAAAAAATGAAATAATTTAATTTTTATTAAAAAATTTAGTTTTAAAAATATCATAATTGATGTTAATGAAAAATGAAATATGTTAAAAATCATGGTAGTGGTAGAATGTATAAACATAGCAGTGAAATTTCCCTTTACATGAAAAGTAAGGAATATAAGGAAAGACTAATTTTATCATTATAGAAATATTATTATAAGATAAATATAATATTATATATTTAATTAAAATATTGTATAGTATTCAATTAAATTTTTGATAAAAGTGAGTCACATTGCTTTATAGAGGTGGTAATCCACATCTATGCATAAACGATATTATCATTTTTCAATGGATGTAATTATAAGAATGAAGATCATATATAATCATTCTATAATTATAAATATTTGATTCATATATAATATAAATATAATAAATCCATCATTATAACTAGTCGTGAATAATCGTAATGGAAAAGAAATAACCATGGTTCCCAAGGTAGTTTTTTAATACTAATTTACGAGAGCCTCATTTCCCAATTTATTATTGAAAGATTTGAATATTTTTTTACATTAATAGAATAACATATATATACATATATGAATATAATTTTATAATTTCTTCTAGTTTAAAAAAATATTTTTATGAGTTAGAAGAATGATTAAATTGAAAATTCTGTGTTATTTACTATAGATCTTCTTCAGACAACACCAATAGGTTTATAAAAAAAGCCTTATGAGTTTGATTTTGATTAAACCATTCCCTGAAAGACATGTAGTCTATGTTTTTAAGGGACTTGGGTAGTTACTATGTGAACTATAGTGATTGAATGTTTTTGGAAATATATAAGATAAGGTAATGTTTTATAAGTGAGGGATGGGTCACTCGTTTATTTTTCCAAATCATTAAAACATTATCAGGAATCATTAAAAGAAAAGTGAATCTAAATTGTATTAACATAGAATTTCAGAACATATTTAATTAATATAGAAACATTAAAACGTATTTATAAAAAAATTTATTCATGTTAACACTTATCACGTTAATTTGAGTCCCATGTTTTCTATATGGCCCCATCCTTAAACTTTACTTAATCTTGAGTTATTACAAGATTACACATTGATATAAAAACATTATGAAAACAATTTTCAATACTAAAATAAAAGAAAATTAAAACATGATATTTATTTTACTTTTAAAAAGAAGGTATGGCTTGTAGAGGAAGCCGAAACTCAAATAACGGTCACGACGGCGGAGAAGTCGTTATCGCCGCATACGTACGAAAAAAACTTTCCCTTTTGTCGTTTAGTAAACACTTCTTATAAAAAAAGATTCATTTTGAATAAACATAAAAGTCAAAGGGGTTTATACAACGTATAAAAGAAGGTTGTGTATAAAACAAAATATGCCTCAATGAAAGGAGATTGAGACGAAGTCCCATACCTCGGGTCCGACTTGACTCGATCGTTATTTAATGTCCTGAATAATAAACTTGAGTTAATTTATACTTGTTTAAGAACCTTTTTAAAGTTCATTATTCCTTTTATATCACTTATTGCCATGTCATGAACACTATGTAATTATTTATGTTAATAACGGTCGTTTTAACGATCACTGGTACTTGAGTAAAAAATAAGCCCTTTTTAATTACATGTTGTTCATGTATCCATTATATCCATAATGGTATTCATGATGTAGATATCATATATGTCATATATATCCAGTACATGCATGAATTTATAATATTACATAATCATTTAGAGGTAAGAAATGAAATGCACCGTTCATGGAGACGGTAAGCCGTACGTACGCATGAACGCTACTTTCATTTCTATTTCATATTTTATAGAATGGAATCATAATGATATAAAGGTATATTATAATTCCAGTATAATATCATATATAATATCATAGTTCCATCCTTTATACGTCACACATATGGTATTTAATGAATCAATTCACTTTGAGGGGGCGGTAGTGCGCACTTCCTTAAATGAACACATCGCGTTCACCCGTAATGGAAACCATAAAGGTATGACCAAAAATGAAAATAAATAATCTTAAGAAAAACATAAACATATTACATATCATATATAAATATAGTGACATCTTAATGGCCACCTTTGAAGGTGTTAAAAGAATGTTGAACAATCATCGTTTCGGGAGGGATAAATTCACCATCCACGGAAACCGTATGTTCGTTAACCATTAGATGTAGGTGTGTGTAAGTGTATCTAGAATAATTATTATAACAAAATCCTAGTATATTGAGGATACTATATTTGTTACAAAATAAAAGAATAAAAATATTTTAGGGGGATGGAGAAGTAAAATAAAACAAAAGGACTCAAAAGAAGACATTACCTTAAAATCGGGTAACTCCCTTTGGTTTGAGTTCAAAGGATTCCTTGGGAAGACTTCTGCCCAAAGTGAGGCTTCAAGGAGTAAGATAGGGAAGTGGAGAGACAAAATGGGCAGGGGTTGGCCGAGCCAAAGGCTTTGGGAGTGTGGGTAAGGAGGTAGAGGTGGGGGCCTTTTATAAGAGGATAGGAGGGGCACTCTTGGAAAGTAAAGATAAGTTACTTTATTTTAAAATGAGTTTCGTATTCAAAAGGTCCCACATTGATATAATTAGAGGATAAGTTGATAAGGCTTTTAAATCCACTCATCCAATTGGTTTTGGCCATGTGTAGGTTTTAGATTTTACATTATCTTTCCATTTTATTTAAATCGTTAAATAATGAAGTCATCGCTGCATCATCATGATGTCATAAATAATTTAATTTATTAAAATTCTAAAAATTATAAAAAAATACAATTATGTAGGAAGTCTTTTTACCTTTCCAATTACTTTTTATAATCAAAAATCTGACTTGTATAACCCCATATAAAAATTGTTTTAGTAACATAACTCATGTTTTTGTCATTTTTACTTTAATATTAAATAAAAAGTTATTTATGTAATTTCCCAACCAAAGTGGCTCCATGGGGTCCCCAAGTTGACCCATGTCTTGTCTTGGTCGGACATGACACAACCAATGAGGGTAGGACATGTGTCAAGCTCATCTGATTTTATTAAAGCATTATTTTTACCTTAAACTACACTAATTACCACTAATCGCGATTAAAAACTTAATAAGTAACTATTCACCAAAAAATTATTTTAATCTCATTGAACCAAATTTTACTTCTTAATGAAAACCATATATGTAGGATTTTTGAAATTCAAAACACAATGATGGGAAAATTTCATTTAAACGGAAAATCAGTTTTTATAAGTACCACTTAGTGGTTTCACTATTCATCAAAATTGAAGTTTTTCAGAAAATTACCAAAAAATCACCCTAAGCTATATTTGATATTCCGAATTCAAAAATTAAGTCTATTTTACAAAATTAAAAACATATAAGTCACATTAATTAATATAATAATTAATTCCCGCTGTCAGAGCAAATAACATGTTTTTATAAAACAATAAGTATCAAAAGATTGACACCAGTTTAAGTCCAATTTCAAAGTGAAATTGATTCCAATGACCACCATTGGATTAAATGGTAGAAATATATTCTAATTTCACTTAAAAAACAATTCAAAAGATAATCTAATCATATAAATAAATTAGATTAAAAAGCATTTTTGATGTAAAATGCAGTATTTTTCACTATTCATTAAAAAATGAACATTGTCTGAAAAATACCAAAAATTTATCCAATGTTAAATTCAATGTCCCAATAATAATGAATATGTTTATTTTCAAAAATATAGATTATAAAATTTTAAAAGGATTAATTTAAAAAGTGTTTTCCATCAAAAGGAAGTAAAACAATCTTTTAAGAATATTAGTGTATTCCATGCATAAGATTGTATTTATTTTGATTTTAAGCCTCTAAAACATTCTCTAATTCATTAATAGACATATATAAAAATATTTATTATTCATTAATTACTTGGGATGTTACATCCTTCCCCCCTTTAGAAAATTGCGTCCCCGTAATTTATTTACTTATCGAATAAATGGGGGTACTTATCCCTCATTGAATTTTCAGATTCCCATGTCGCCTCTTCCATCATGTGGTTTTTCCACAAAACCTTTACCTGCTTAATCACCTTATTCTGTAACACTTTCTCCATGTGGTCAAGAATCTGGACCAGTTGTTCCTCATAAGATAGGTTCTCTTCCAGCTGAACTACCTCTGGACTCAAAACATGAGATAGATCTGGCATATACTTCCTCAACATCGAAACGTGAAAAACATTGTGTACCTGAGATACACTCGGAGGTAAAGCCACCCGGTATGCAACTGATCCAACTCTCTCCAGAATTTCATATGGTCCAATGAACCTTGGACTCAACTTTTCTTTCTTACCAAATCACATCACACTTTTCCATGGTGATACTTTGATAAAAACATGATCACCTACCTCGAAAGATAGATCCTTCCTCCGGTTATCCGCATAACTCTTCTGCCTACTCTAAGCTGTTCTCATGTGCTTCTGAATCAGCTGAACTTTTTCTGCCATCTCTTCTACCAATTGTGGTCCTATCAACTTCCTTTCACCCACTTCATCCCAGAAAGCTGGAGTTCGACACCGCTTCCCATATAATGCCTGAAATGGTGCCATCTGTATACTGGAATGAAAACTGTAATTATATGAAAATTCAACCAAAGAAAGGTGTTGGTCCCAACTTCCCTGATAATCCATAGAACATGTTCATATAATATCCTCCAATGTCTGAATTTTTCGTTCTGACTGCCCATCTGATTGAGGATGAAAAGCTGTACTAAAATTTAATTTAGTACCCAACGACTTCTGAAGGCCTTTCCAAAAGTTAGAAGTGAACCTGGGATCACGATCAGATACAATGGAGAGGGGAACTCCATGTAACCTGACCATCTCTTTAAGATACAACCGGGAAAGTTGATCTAGGGAAAAAGTATCTCGTATAGCAAGGAAATGAGCAGATTTAGTCAAGCGATCAACAATAACCCAGATTGCATTATTACCTCAAGATGTCTTCGGTAATCCCACAACAAAGTCCATGGATATATTCTCCCATTTCCACTCTGGCACTGGTAAAGGCTGATGCATCCCTTTCGGTAACTGCCGCTCTGCTTTAACCTACTGACAAGTCAAACACTTCACAATAAAATCAACAATATCACTTTTCATTCCATCCCACCAGTAATACTCCCGCAGATCTCTATACATCTTAGTACCGCCAGGATGAACTAAAAACGGAGAACTATGAGCTTCACATAACAACTCTCTCTTCAACTGTGAATCATAAGGCACACACAATCTCTTACCAAATCTCAAAACGCAATCATTATCAATGTTGAATTCAGGCAACTTACCTTTCTGAACCAGCTCTACCTTTTTTTGCAACTCACTGTCTTGTTTCTGTTCTTGCTTGATTCTATCTGATAAAGATGATCTCACTGATACCTGAAACAAAACATAAGAACTTCCTGCACCAACAACTTCTATTCCAAAGTTCATCAAATCCTTAACCAAAGGATCACGTTCCAAACACAATATTTCTAATGAAGCAATACTTTTTCGACTCAAATTATCAGCCACTTTATTTTCTTTTCCCGGATGGAAATGAATTGTAAAATCATAATCCTTGATTAATTCTAGCCATCTCCATTGTCTCATGTTCAATTCTTTCTGAGTGAATATATACTTTAAACTTTTGTGATCGGTATATATTTCACACTTTACTCCATAGAAATGATGCCTCCAAATTTTTAAAGCAAAAACAACAGCAGCAAATTCCAAATCATATGTAGGGTAATTTACCTCACGAGTTTTCAACTGTCGTGAAGCATAAGAAATTACCTGATCACTCTGCATTAGGATGTAACCAAGTCCTTTCAATGAAGCATCACTATAGATAACAAACTCACCATTCCTGGAAGGTAGTTCCAAAACTGGAGCATTCACCTATCTTTTTTTTAATTCCTGAAAACAATCATCACATTCTTTTGTCCAGATAAGCATAACACCCTTCGAGTTAGTTTAGTCATTGGACTAGATAACCGTGAAAAATTTCTAACAAAACATCGGTAATAACCTGCCAAACCAAGGAAGCTACGAATCTCGGTTACATTTGTGGGTCTTGGCCAGTCTTCCATAACTTTTGTTTTTGCAGGATCAACAATTATCCCATCTTTAGAAACAATGTGACCAAGGAAAGAAATTTGTTGCAACCAAAACTCACACTTGGTGAATTTACCATACATTTTCTTTTCTTTTAAGGTTTTCAAGATAACCGTTAAATGTATTTCATGCTCCTCTTTACTTTTTGAAAACACCAAAATATCATCAATGAAACCCACCAAAAACTTATCCAAGAACTCATGGAAAATTCTATTCATTAAGTCCATGAATACAGTAGGTGCATTGGTTATCCCAAAAGGCATTACTACAAATTCATAATGGCCATATCTCGTACGGAACACGGTCTTCGGAATATCTGCCTCCTTTACGTTCAGCTGATGGTACCCCGATCTCAAGTCAATCTTTGAAAAAAACTGAGCTCCCTGGAGCTGATCAAACAAATAATCGATATGAGGAAAATGATATTTGTTTTTAACAGTGATATTATTCAAGGCCCTATAATCAATGCAAAGTCACATAGAACCATCTTTATTTTTAACATACATGACAGGAGCACCCCATGGTGATGTGCTAGGTCAAATGAAACATTTCTCTAATAAATCTTTCAATTGCTCCTTTAACTCTAAAAGTTCAATTTGATCCATTCGATAAGGGGGTTTTGAAATTGTCTTAGCATCAGGAACTAAGTCAACAGTAAACTCAACCTCCCGATCTGGTATTATTCCAGGAAACTAATCAGGAAAAACATCAGGATACTCATTTACCACTGGCACATCATTAATCTGAACAGTTCCTTTATTTTCAACGATGTGTTCAAGGTAACATTCATTTCCATCTTTTACAAGTTTCCCGGCCTCTTGATAAGTTATCAACATTAAGGGTTCATTCTTGTACAAAAACTGAAAGTATTTCTGAAAAGAAACTTCTTTAGCTCTACAGTCAATCTTAGCATGGTAAATAGAGAGCCAATCCATACCCACGATAACATCAAACTCTACTAGAGGTAGAACAATAAGGTTTGAAAGTAGGTTCTTTCCACAGATAAGGATAGGAAGATTCTTATAAATTCTTTTTGCCTCAACATCCCCTCGGGTGTTTTTACCAAAAGTCCAGGAGTCATTTCTTGAGATGGTATTCCCATTTTACTAGAAAAGGTTTCAGAGATGAAAGAATGTGTAGACCCCGAATCAAACAACATACTGGCATAATCTGAAAAAACAAACAAAGTACCTGATACAACTTCATTTGATGGCCCGACATCTGCTGAAGTAGTTGAAAAAGATTTCACCACCCCTTTCTACTTGTAGTCTAACTGCTTCCCATCACTCAAGCTCTTTGTCGGACACTCATTTTCATAGTGACCCATCTCATTACACTTAAAACATTTCACTAACTGTAAATAAAATTTGGACTTACCTTCACCTTGATCCTTTTTAATGCAATCACGATCCATATGTCCCATCTTACCACATCATTAGCACTTTCCAGATTTCAGAAGACATTCCCCAGCATGCCTTTTGCCACATTTATCACAAACTGGAAACATAGTTTTCTTACCATCAGACGTTTTTGAAGAATTCTTACCTTTCTTCTGCCACCTCGGTCTCTTCTTCTGTTGCTTGTTATAGAACACTTGATCATCGGCAAACTCCATTTCCACCTTCTCAGTACATCGAACAAGCTTTTCATAACTTTTAAACTCACGAGAAGCTAATGCCCTTCGATATTTTGGCTTTAATCCTGAGTAAAAACGATTGATTTTACTATCAAGGTCTCAGATAAAATTTGGAGCATACCGTGCCAATCGAGTGAACCTTTCTTCATAGGTAGCCACTGAGTCTTTCTCTTGCCTCAATTCCAAGAATTGTTTCTCCATTCTAAGTTGAACAGCCTTAGGAAATTACTTTTCAAGAAACAAACCTTTGAATTAATCCCAGTCGAGAGCATCAATCTCATCGGTGTCCCTGATATTTTTAACCATAGAACACCATTGATCTGCCTCACCCTCCAAACGGTAAATAGCAAGACTAACCTTTTGATTATCTGAACACCCCATGACATCGAAAATATTCTCCAGTTCTTTAATCCACCCTTCAGCTAACATAGGGTCAGATGATCCTCTGAATGATGGGGGATGTTGCCTCATGAAATGTTCCACCACTGACATGTTCCTCTGCGGTTGATCTAGCTGATCTCGTGCATGGATACCACCACCATTTATCGCTTGAGTCAACTGTGCCATTACTGCAACAAACTGTTCAGTTCCAATTCCGACCATCTCAGGATGCTGATTCGGAAGGTTATTTCCTTCTGTATTCCTTCCTAGCACTGCTTCCCTGTTTCCTCTTCGGAAAACCATTCTGAACAAACATGTCTTAGATGAAGCAACATGGTAATCTTCAAATACTATATCACTTCAATTTGACCATAAAAAAATATTTTTGGATAGTCATTTAATATAATTCTAACTCCTAAAGTTATCTAAACCGACCTTTGATACCAACTATAAGGCCCCAGCCTTAAACCTTACTTAATCTTGAGTTATTAAAAGATTACACATTGATATAAAAACATTATGAAAACCATTTTCAATACCAAAATAAAAGAAAATTAAAACATGGTATTTATTTTACTTTTAAAAAGAAGGTATGGCTTGTAGAGGAAGCCGAAACTCAAATAACGGTCACAGCGGCGGAGAAGTCATTGTCGCCGCATATGTACAACAAAAACATTCCCTTTTGTCATTTAGTAAACGCTTCGTATAAAAAAATATTCCTTTTGAATAAATGTAAAAGTAAAAGGGGTTTATACACCGTATAAAATAAGGTTGTGTATAAAACAAAATATGCCTCAATGAAAGGAGATTGAGACGAAGTCCCATACCTTGGGTCCGACTTGACTCGATCGTTCTTTAATGTCTTGAATAATAAACTTGAGTTAATTTATACTTCTTTAAGAACCTTTTTCAAGTTCATTATTCCTTTTATATCACTTATTTCCATGTCATGAACACTATGTAATTATTTAAGTTAATAACGGTCGTTTTAACGATCATTGGTACTTGAGTCAAAAATAATCCCTTTATAATTACATGTTTTTCATGTATCCATTATATCCAGAATGGTATTCATGATGTAGATATCATATATGTCATATATATCCAGTACATGCATGAATTTATAATATTACATAATCATTTAGAGGTAAGAAATGAAATGCACCGTTCATGGAGATGGTAAGCCGTACGTACGCATGAACGCTACTTTCATTTCTATTTCGTATTTTATAGAATGGAATCATAATGATATAAAGGTATATTATAATTCCAGTATAATATCATATATAATATCATAGTTCCATCTTTTATACGTCCCACATATGGTATTTAACGAATCAAATCACTTTGAGGGGGTGGTAGTCCACACTTCCTTAAATGAAGATATCGCGTTCACCTATAATGGAAACCATAAAGGTATGCCCAAAAAGGATAATATATAAGCATAAGGAAAACATAAACATATTACATATCATATATAAATATAGTGACATCTTAATGGCCACCTTTGATGGTGTTAAAAGAATGTTGAACAATCATCGTTTCGGGAGGCATAAATTCACCATCCACGGAAACCGTATGTTCGTTAACCATTAGATGTAGGTGTGTGTAAGTGTATCTATAATCCTTATTATAACAATATCCTAGTATATTGAGGATACTGGAGTTGTTACAAAAGAAAATAATAAAAAGAGTTTAGGGGGTTGGAGAAGAAAAATAAAACAAAAGGACTCAAAAGAAGACATTACCTTAAAATCGGGTAACTCCCTTTGGTTTGAGCTCAAAGGCTTCCTTGGGAAGACTTCTGCCCAATGTGAGGGTTCAAGGAGTAATAGAGGGAAGTGTAGAGACAAAATGGGCAGGGGCTGGCCGAGCCAAAGGCTTTGGGAGTGTGGGTAAGGAGGTAGAGGTGGGGGCCTTTTATAAGAGGAGAGGAGGGACACTCTTGGAAAGTAAAGATAAGTTACTTTATTTTAAAATGAGATTCGGATTCAAAAGGTCCCACATTGATGTAATTCGAGGATAAGGTGATAAGGCTTCAAAATACACTCATCCAATTGGTTTTGGCCATGTGTAGGTTTTAGATTTTACATTATCTTTCCATTTTATTTAAATCGTTAAATAATGAGGTCATCGCTGCATCATCATGATGTAATAAATAATTTAATTTATTTAAAGTCTAAAAATTATAAAAAAATACTATGATGTAGTAAGTCTTTTTAAATTTCCAATTAATATTTATAATCAAAAATCTGACTTGTATGACCCCATATAAAAATTGTTTTAGTAACATAACTCATGTTTTTTTATTTTTACTTTAATATTAAATAAAAAGTTATTTATGTCATTTTCGAACCAAAGTGGCTCCATGGGGTCCCCAAGTTGACCCATGGCTTGTCTTGGTCGGCCATGACACAACCAATGAGGGTAGGACATGTGTCAAGCTCATATCATTTTATTAAAGCATAATTTTTACCTTAAACTACACTAATTACCACTAATCGCGATTAAAAACTTAATAAGTTACTATTCACCAAAAAATTATTTTAATCTCATTGAACCACTTTTTACTTCTTAATGAAAAACATGTATGTCGGATTTTTGAAATTAAAAATACAATGATTCCAAAATTTCATTTAAACGGAAAATCAGTTTTTATAAGTACCACTTAGTGGTTTCACTATTCATCAAAAATTGAAGTTTTTCAGAAAATTACCAAAAATTCACCCTAAGATATATTTGATATTCCGAATTCAAAAATGAAGTCTATTTTACAAAATTCAAAACATATAAATAACATTAATTAATTTAATAATTAATTCCCACTGTCAGAGCAAATAGCGTGTTTTTATAAAACAATAAGTATCAAAAGGTTGACACCAGTTTAAGTCCAATTTCAAAGTGAAATTGATTCCAATGACCACCATTGGATTTAATGGTAAAAACATATTCTAATTTTACTTCAAAACCAATTCAAAAGATAATCTAATCATATAAATAAATTAGATTAAAAAGCAGTTTTGATGTAAAATGTAGTATTTTTCACTATTCATTAAAAAATGAACATTGTCTGAAAAATACCAAAAATTTATCCAATGTAAAATTAAATGTCCCAATAATAATGAATATGTTTATTTTAACAAATATAGATTATAAAATTGTAAAAATATTGATTTAAAAAGGGTTTTCCATCAAAAGGCAGTAAAACAATCTTTTAAGAATATTAGTGTATTCCATGCATAAGATTGTATTTATTTTGATTTTAAGCCTCTAAAACATTATCTAATTCATTTATAGACATATATAAAAATATCTATTATTCATTACTTACTTGGGATGTTACATCTTCTATTTTTATCTTTAACCACAGTTACACATTTTCAAATCATTATTGTTTATAAATTTATATATAAGATAATAATAAGTCCCAAAATGGTTTATGGATGAAATTCAAAACCATTTCCCATTAAAAATTTCCTCACGACTAATTTTTTCTTATTTTTAAACAATTAAATAAAATTTTTAATAACATAAAATATCATTAATTTATTTTATACAACTATTCATTTATTTTATATTTCAAAAGAAGAAATAAATTATGAAATTACAGTCAATAATAATTAACAAAAAATTATACATTATAAATAACTATAACACAATATTATACATTATTTAATAAAATAATTAATCTTGATGTTTTTATAATCATTTAAATTGTTTTTTCTACTACGTGGACAAGCAATGTGGTAGCGTTGTGTAATAATTTCGTTTATTAAATCCAAACTAATTATTATAAATAAGGTAAATTTCTAAGGAAAATTATAATTATCAAAATAAACATTGTTATTCCATAAAAACATATTCCTAACATATGCGAGCACATGAGAGAAATTAGAAAATATATATAGTATTTTTTATATATTTTATTTAAATAAAATAATATAAATGTCACTTTCATTGATATATTGAAAAAAATAACATTATATAATGGATGGGGACGGTTTACCACCAATAATCCAATAAAATTAATTCATGGGTTGTGAATATTTATATTCCTTATTATATTATTTGTATTGGTAATTTCCAGATTAAACCATACCAAGGTGAAAAATATTAAACATTGTTACTATTTATAATGGAAAAAATATAAGGATTTATTTTTTAAAATTTTCCTTCTAAATAAAAAAATGTGATAAATTTATTAAAATTTATTTCCAATATATTTAATAAATTAATTTAAGATAAAAACATAGTAAAGCTATGAATTTTTTTTAATATGTGTTTTGTAGCCTAATAATAATCCCAATTAAAAAAGGGACAATGATTATTAACATATAATTATTTAGATAATAATTAATTTCAAATGTATTAAGGCGCATTGAGATTAAATCCTATGAATAAAATTATTTTTGAGGAAAATATTTTTTATTTTTAAAAAATTATATATCTTTCATAATTAATTAAAAACCTCCATATACAAATAAAATTATAAAAAGAATTGATATATTATTGTATTTAAATTATAATTCTAAAATTTAATTTCAATTTTTAAATATATATTTCTCTCAGGTGAAATATTTTATGATATTTTATAACAAAATCAATTTAAAATAATTTTTGAGAGAAAATGTATTTTATGTATAAAAATACAATAATAAAAATTATGTTCTTATATCTTTATAATTAAATTTTTTTAATTTAGTACGACAGTAATATAGGTGTATTTCATTATTTGGTTACTCCTCTTAATATTTGTTAATTTAATGAATGGGTAATATTAGTCATATTTAAATAACTATATTTCAGGGATCACATAACCTCAATGTTGGGAGTTGAATTCTCCATTTTAAAAATTTTTCATTAACAATCTCTGGCTTTAATACCCCCCAAATCATTTGAGTTCTCATATGTTATCTTGATTTTATTTTGAGGGGTTCTTCTTTAGGAAATACAATTGATCTAAACCAATATCCTAAAATGTTTTAATATAAATCCTTCTTGAAATGTGGTAGAGGGAAATATTAAGGTTAAATAAAATAAAACATAAATTGGTATCCAAAGAGTAGAAAATTATTGGGAAAAAATTAATGACATATTTGGAACTATAACATCCAAATTGTGATGGTGGGTGAAATAGAACATAGTTCCCAAGAAATGGATTAATCATGAGAATGTAAATGCACCCAAGACCATATATATATGGTGTGTGAAAAATTCCACTGATTAATCAATTTTTTTAATAAGATAACATTTATGTTTCATGATAGTAATCCCAGAGTTATAGAATTCAATATCAATCAAGAATTAGAACATTATTAAAGATATATAATATTTTGTTTTCAAATAAATAAACAAAATTTCTTCGTTTTGTTTCATTAATCTGTCAATTATATCCCTTATGGTAGTATAATGACAATCAATAGAATAATTTTCTATTATATTTTGGTTTTTCTAAAATTAATCTTAAATATATTTTAAGATAACTTGACGAAAATATGTAAAAATATTGATTTTATTTTTAAAAATATGTTCCCATTGTGTAAATTACTGATTTTATTTATAGTGGTAAATAATATTTTCTTTAATTGTATTTTCATAAATGTTATTATCATATTAATAAAATTTTGTTGAAATTAAAAATAAATATTAATTACATAAAACTAATTATATTTTTGAATCAAAATTTATTGTTTTGATGGAAATTTAAAACCGTTTGTTTTTAGTAATTTTACCTATGATTATAATACTATTTTCCAATATATAAGGAATATTTAATTTTTACTGAGGTACCTCATTATAATTTAGTGAATAATTTTTTAATAACTCATTTTAAGGAAGGCATAATAATGTTTTTTAGAAATTCCAATATTTGAATAAATCTAAATATGCAATAATTGTCATGGAAAATAAATATTTGTAATAAATAGAATCAAGGAAATAAATTTATTTAAATTATAAATATATAAAATAATTATATATATATGAGTGTGATAATTTGTACATTAAAAATTGTAAATGAAATATATTAATATTACAAATTAGTTAATAATAGACATATAGAATATAAGTAGAATGAAATTTTTTAATTTATAATGTCGTATTTATAAACATTAATTATTAAAAATAATATTTCTATATGAATATAAATTAGTATAATGGTATATTTCCAATAACACATCATGTGCAAAGCTATGTTCGACCTATGTAAATGAATTTTTTCACAAAAGGGTATATTTGTCCTCATGTAAAGGTAATAATCACTATATAATAGTAGTGAAACAAAAGTATCACTTATGTAATGGTACCCCTACTATTGTAATGGTAACAAAAAATACTTGTAGGGGTGAAAAAATATTATGGGATTCAAAAATTCATGTAAAGTTTGAGAAAATGTAGGTAAGGACAGTAACCCACATGTATAGTAATGAACAACACTATATACACCTATACAACTCTATAGTGATAATAACACACACCCTAATATATATATATATATATATATTGTAACACTATCACTTATGATATGGTATCCCATGAATCTCAAAATTCGTTGTATTGGTATGTAAAGGGTTCATAATTATAATGAAAATTTGACCAAAGATGTGTTAGGGTACTGAAAAAATTGAATCACGGTATATGTCATTAAAAAAAAGATGTGTAATGATATTATAAAAGTTTATTATTGTAAAAGATTTTCAACAAAATATATTGAATCATAAAACATCACTAACATAGACGAACATCCAATTTCGAATATCATGTAACTGTCACACTATAGATGAGTATGGGTAAAATATTTTTCCCAAACTATGTAAGGGTAATCTCAATTTCACTTAAGGGAACATTAAACACAAAATGGGTTAGGTAAGGTTCAAATAGTGAGTCTAGATAATAATTTATGGATCAATTAAATGACATGTAATGGTAATTTCACTCTCATATTTAATCCTATTACATTGGGTTATATTCCTTACACAAATCCTTTAAAAAAATCACTGAATATATATATTTATATATGCACTTTTATTTCATTATAACACTAATTTTCATGATGCTTTTTAACATGAAATATTATGTATACGGAAGTCCAATTCAGATATAGATATAAAAATGTATATCCTCTTACTATTTTTATATCATGCTATACAGTCAAAGAAGAACTCAACCACTCTTAACGTTCATGTCTAGAGGCCTATAGATTAGTAAATGGGTTTGGTTAGATAGTAGATCTATTCTCATGATACGAAGTTTCAATTTCAATAGATTTAAATAGGAATACATACTTTTCATTGTGTCATGGTGACATGTTTTGGTTGAGAAGAACATTATATAAATTATATTTCATGTAAATGTCACTATAAAAATGATTTTATCAAATCATTAGGATTAATTACACAAGGGATTGATAATTAATATTGAAACAATTTAACTTGAATATGTTCTGATGGATGGTTATATAAAGGTAATATTAATTCATGTTACAAAAAATCAATGTTTCATTGAATATTATAGGTTATAACATTTCGGTGTCATGTGAAAGTGGTATTGTAAGATAGAAGAGAGGTATATATAGATCTATATCTTTCGAAGTTGAGGCACAAAAAATTATTCAGACTCTACTGATGTGATATTTATTATTTCCATCCAACTATAAGGTAATTGGAAAAATATTTCATTATATAACTATTTTTATAATCATTTTTCCATTGATGATAAATGTTTCTATTATGATTTTATACCTTTCACAAAATGTTATTTTCCTAGGATATTATTTTTATTTTATTATCCCTTTTTCTGAGGGAATTTTTAGAATTATATTTTCTAATATCATGATGGATTTAATGTATTGTATTCTTTACGCATGAAATGTTATTTAAAAATAAATATATGTTATTAATGATTGACTATAATTTTTTCCATTTTCTCTATTTATCCATGATATTATATGTATGTTATAAAATATATATTCATAATATATATATATTTTAAAAAATTAAATGTTTCTTTTATATTTTTAAATTATTTATAATTATTATAGAAGTATGGTTTTTTGAAACCATTTCATTTCAATATCATATATGTAACAATTTTCATCTATGATAGTAAATTACATACATATGAGGTTTTTGAAATTCTGTTTTCACTGGTTTGACATTGAAAATGAATGATCTTAATAAATGTTGTCCGTAATAATTTTTCAGTAGGTTATTGATCATAATATTGAGGAATGAGGAGAAAAAAATTGGACTAAACGGTAATATTTATACAATTTTATACATAGGACATCAACATTCCATAGGGGAACATGATTTTCTTAATTTTTTTTATTAATTATTATATTCCAAAAATATATTTTAATTCATATAGTATTTAATTGATGATTTAATAAGTGAAATATTGATTTCATTCAATGGATATATTTTATTTATATATGTTATTTTTTTTAAAATATTCCTTTTTAAATATTCAAAAAGAATATGATAATGATTCTAAAACTATAATTTTGTTTCTGGGATTAATTATTGTTATGTCAAATGATCAATATTTTACATATGACTAATAATTATCAAAATATATTTTAAAATATTTTTATTGAGATGACGTCAACTTAATCTTTTTCAAAACCACATACATAGAAATTGTGTGATAACCCGTTGTTTAAAAAATATTTTAACATGAAAGGATATGAGTTGAAGTTCAATAGAGTATGGAATAATTTAAGAGTCTTGCTAAATAAATAGGGTTATATTTTGGATGAAATTTATTAAATATTTAATTGGTATTTGTGTTTCATGATCCAATGAAGCTCTAAGAAAATGTTTAGTAGACATTATAATTTCTCAAATGATGGGGACTAATTAATCAATGTAAAAATAAAACATATAATGAGATTATCGAACTAGAACTGGGAGTGTTGTTATTGGAAACCACATTTTGTATTAGAGTAATGGTTTAGATAATATTTTAATTTTTTTTTGATTATGTATAATTTTCCCATCATATGTTTTTTTTTAAAATTTACTTTTAGTGATTGATGATTTTTAGGAACACATCAAGTGAACTGTTTTTTCAAAAATTTGAATGAAATTATTTATAATACATCCCATGATAATATAATGTGATGTTTTTATTTGAGGAATATTTTTTACTATTTAGGTAAATATTATTTTATTGATACCAATTTTATTTTATATTAACTTTAATGATGAGGTTATTGAGGATAATTATTAAAATATAAATTTATTTTGGTAATAAGAATTATAAGGGAATATATAAACATAATGGATAAGAATTTATTATCCAAGTAATTCATGTATATTTATTCCATTGAATTAATGTTATATTGAAGACCAGATTATATATATTTAATGTGAATATGATGAGAATATATTTAGATATTAATTGTATATTAAAAATGATATGACTCATTATGAAATACTATTTTATTATTTATAATGGAAAATAATAAAAATATTGAAGTTATTTTAATAATTAAAAAATTGTTTTGTTATTGTATATTTTAATTGAAATTGATTATTGATTACATAAATTTAAAATTATATTGTAATGAAATTTTATAGTTTTAAAAAAAATATAAATTTTTAAATATTTTTACTTTTAAATATGTTATTATATTTTATTTAATAATATAAACATAAATGTATATTTTATCATATCGTTATATTTTAATAAATAAAATGTTTATAACACACGTAAGAAATGTTATAATAAATTTAACTGATGACAAATAATTTAAGATAAATATATAATTTGAAAATGTATCATTGTAAACAAAGTGATTGAAGTAATTATTATTTTGAAAAACTGATTATTTTGTAAATATAGAATATATATATACACATATATTTATATATTAATAAAAATATTTAAAATATCAATAGAATATTACAATATAATTTACTAATAAATAATAAATTAATCGAATATATGAATGGTAATATTTTATTGTTAATAAGATGAGATTTATAAATTAAAATAGTTAAAATACACACTACGTAAGATGATGATTCTTTGCAAAGGTATATTTCAAAAAACACATATTTCACTATGGTAAGAAGTACTTGAATTTGGATATCTAGTTCAAATTACTGTAATGTAGCCTCTTCATAAAGGTGGAACTATATATTTAACGGTGCTCACATGAAGCGTCACTTGTATAAGGGTAAAAACTTCTCTTCTAATGTTATGGACTACATTTATTTGGGTAGAAAAAAAACACAAAGGTAATTTTAATGTCACCTAAAATTAGTGAATTTTTAGGTATGGAATGATTACCTCATGTAAGGTATGAAACACCACAATGAAAGGGTAAGAATTTCCCACATAATGGAAATACACACCTTAATATGGAAATGTGAGTGTATAAACCAAATTTATAATTGAACACTATCACTTGTCGGGGACACCATACATATCAAAATATGATTAATGGTACTAAAAATATTTATTAACGGTATGGTCCGTTAAATAAAAAAATGTATGGAAATTGTAAATATTTATATAATATGATATGGAGGGGTACCACAAATGTTTTTTAATGGTAATTACCATTTAGAAAAATATGTGTATGGGTACAATGACAGACACATATAAATAATTCCACATCCAATTTCACATAAAAGAAAAAATAGAGCTACATAAGGTTGTTCATGATGTTTTTAAGATATTAGTGCACCATATTAGTATCATATTATTGTAAAAGAAACATATAAAGTGTTATGTAAGATTGATATATTGATTTTAAAACCATACATAAAGGATAAATCAAAGGCACATTATGGTAATAACACAATCAAATATAAAATACTAATATAAAATATTATTTCTTATATAAACCATATTGATGAAATTAAATAAATAAATAAATATTTATGTTATATGTTTTTATAATATATATTTACATGGTATTTTTTTGACATTAGATTTCATCATTATTGAATCCCACCAAAAATACGGACACCATAATTTTTAAATTGTAATTAGCATAAAACATGCCATGTAAGACAATAATATCTCAATAGGTCTATATGTTTCATGTTTGAAGGATTGTGGATTAATAAATGGTTATTTTATAAAATCATGATATCATTAGGATCTGGATTTTTGATTTCTATGGTTATATATAACCATGCATGCTTTTTTGGCGATTCATGGAGATAATGTTTGGTTATGATATATAATAAAGAAATTATATTTTATAGAAATATCTTTATAAAAGAGATATAATACATTATTTAGGATTAATATTAAAAGAAACTAATAATAAATAAAACTAAAATTTTAATGGAAATATTTTATGTTAGATAATTATATAATGAGAGCATTACTTTATAGAAAATACAATATATGTTAATCTTAAGATCCAAATTTAATCTATTTTATCAAGAGTGTAAGTGTTAATGTAAAAGATATGATATTTATTTAAATGTGTGTATCAATGAATACATTTCAATACAAAGGAATCATAGAATATTTTTTCTAAATGGTATAACATGTTATTTATTTCTATAAGGTAGTGGGAAAATTAATTTTTAAAATTTCTATTTGTAGAATATCATTTTCTTAGATTGAAAAAGTTTTTATTATAATTCAATTATTTTATACAAATAATAATAATAAGGGGAAAAGTTATCATTTTCAAAACACTCTTTAAATAGGAGTTTGTTTAATGAATTTTAATTTATTATTTGAAGATGATTTTTATGTGTCAAAATTAAAATTTTATGAATGAAATATTATTTTAAATTTCATGAATATAATTTATTATTACAAGTATTTTTATGTATATAAATGATATTCACATTATAATACCATATATTTTATGAAATGTTTTTTCATATGTTAAATTTTCTTAACTCTTTTGTAAGTATTTCCTATTAATGATTATATTGTTTATAATTTATAAGAAAATATATTTTTAAGGATTACATTATTATGATTAATATATTAGTAATTATTTTATTCATTGAAAATAAATTCTATATATATTATGATTATGAATGATTGTTTATAATAGATTTATAATGTGAATGGAAATATTATCCAAAAATTTACATAACATTGTTTTTCAATTAGTTATTGATCATTAGGATGACGAATGGTGATTAATTCCATGAACTCTATGATTATCCCCCACAAAAGTGATGTTCAGACCTCCAATAATTCATGTTCACACAGGGATTTCTAAATTATTTTCTATGTATCATTATATTCAATAAATATCTATTTTTTAAAAAATTAATGTTTTGAGGTTTTTAAATAAGAAATATTGATTTGTTTCCAATTAAATTTTTTTATTCATACGGTCTTATGTTATCATAAAAGAACTTTTTGAGGATGTAAAAATTATATATTATAGATTGTGTATTGTTAAATTTATATTATGGGATGAATTATTATTATATCCAAATATTTATATATTTCATGAAATAAAATATGTTCAAAATAGTTATTAATTGTTTTTATGATAATGGATTTTAAAATATGTCATAAAACCCCTTAGTGATTAATTTTTTTTCTCACAACTTATTTTAATAATATTTTCACATGAATAGTGATGAGTAGAAAATCAATAGTGAATGGTCCCAAATTGGATTCTAGCTTATCCGAATATGGATAATATTTTAATGAAATTTTTTTACGCATAGATTTTTTTTATGTTTTTGTATCCTCTAAATATTTTAAAAAACACATCATTACAATATAAATTTTACAATTTATGTTTAATATTTATTCATTTAAAATTTAAAATATTCATAGTTTATTACACTATATCCGAGAGTGTGGGTTTGGGATATCAAATTTAACACAATTCATAATCTTAGATAATTATATTGAGGAAGATTATTTCTTACATAATAAATAAAATAAATTCCCAACTAATAAAAAATTGCACAAAATTATAACTAGTTATTCCCTCTATCCTTACACATTAACTAATGAAATCATTAACATAATATAATATAAAATTCAATTATAATAATATAGTATACATCAATCCAAAAAATATCAATACTGACAACCAAAGTTCTAATTAAATCATGTCGTAAATATCTATCTATATAACACATCAAAAAATAGAAAACCAATTTTGAAACACAAATATTAGAATGATTTGTTATCATGTTCTTCCCTAATTAACATAATTTTTATATCAAAATAATAATAATCACTTATGAATCCATAAAAATAATATTAAAACTTCAAATGAAACATTAATCTCAATGGAAGTCATATACTATGATCAAAATAATTCATTAAATAAAAAATTTAAATCGAAATATTAACATATAATTCCTAACCAAAATGAAAATAAAAAAAATATAATAGATTACGTCACATGATATGATTCAAAACATAAAATAAATATACCTTAATTATATATTATATTAAAATTTTACAGTCTCTACTATAAAATAACCTGACAACTAAATAAATTATTATGTTCCTCCAAAAAAATATTTTTTAACTATTAAATCGTTTCACGAACAAAATTATAACTACATGAACAACATGTTTTCCAATGTTACTTACATTACCCATTTCACCCTGTGTAATTTCTGGATGCGATGGGTTGTTTCTTCCCAAGGTTTTTTCCTAAAAACAATATATATATGATTCTAATAACCTTATGAACTATATATTGAGCATAAAAAATAACTTTTTTTATCAAATCATATTTTATATCTTATAGTGTTTTTTATTTAGAAATTTATTTATAGAAAAATATGAATTGAATATTATTACATTAACATCATTAAAATAAAATGAACCAATGATTATTATACTCATATATAATGTTCTTAAATGAGTGTATCAAAAAATAATCCAATTTTCATAACAACAATTTTCAAAGGAATTAATTAAATCTTACATTTGTTTCCATATTTTAATTGAAAACCCAACCTCATGAAAACTATAATGTTTTTCATAGTCCTCAATTAATTAATAATATATCTTAATATCATTGATAAAATACTACTACAATATCATTTAAAAAAATCTGTTAAAAAAATCCATTTTAAAAAATCCATTGTAAAATATTTTACATAATTTAAAGCAACCATAAACTTTTACATAACAAATTACATGATTTTAAGCATAATTATACATCAAAGTACATTCCAAGGATCATGAAGTCGAGTGTCTTTGAATACTAGATACGTAAAACTAATATAATGAAACAAAAAATCACTAATTTATTTAATATTCAAATTGACCTCCTAACTTCCATTTTTCTGAAATATCATCATAGGGTACCCATGGGAACACATGAACAAAGTGATGTGAAAAATATACTAGAAAGAGATTATCCATAATAAATAATCATTAACAAAATGAATATAATACAATCAATGATAATATAACCAAATATTTAACAAATGGAACCTTAACATATAAAAATGGAATCATATAATCATGGAGTCATAAAAATGATGCAGCAATATAAAACATGACATTAGTACGATTCACGGCTAAAAACCAATATCATTTCACATAGTAGCACAAACCAAGGATAACCACCAAGACCATCACACATAACATCTAATGACACATAACATTACATAATGAATTGGAGATCTATCTAGGATCACCCATATTAATTTTTCTTGAATATGAATTCCACTAAAAGAATCATTCTGAATTGATCTTATATAGTCATAATTGTTACCATGGAAAGAATTAGGTACCACAATCAAGTCATAAAGCATAGGCAATTTTCGAATCGTATAAGTGTCAATGAAAAAAAGAAAATAAAGTATACATTGACATTCATAATGTAAAATAATCATGTATCATGATATGTGACATCATGTAGATGTGACCTCATGTAAGAAAGTATTCTACAAATTTTGGCATAAAAACATTGTTTTAGCATATTTAAGGAAAATACTATGATCCTTTAAAATATAAAAATAAAAACCCATTATATAAAACCAAAATTGATCTAATATGGTTTGTCTAATAAAATTAATTTTGTTTATAATGAAAATGGTGGCATACAATAGAATATAGAGTCTACTTAAAATTAGGTAAAAAATCAGGAAGCTCCCTCAAAACATGTTTGCTTATCGAGAAGTATGGAGGAAAAAATCAATTAAAAAAAATGTATATCCATCAAATAAAATAATGAATGGAACATGTAATATGAGTTTATAAAATTAATATATAATTTATAAGATGAAAATAAGAATAATTATTAACCACATTTAGGTAAAATATATGATAAAGAATCCCAATGGAATAATAGAGGTTCAGGTTGAATCCCCCATGGAATATAAGCATGGTATCATGTGTTCTAAAGAGGGATTAATGGGAGATAATGGTATTTACCATTATTTAATCATCATTAAGAAAATACGGGGGAGTTTTTCTATCATTCCATGTCAATAGTAATTACACATAAATGGTATAACATGGAGGACAATCTTGAATACAGGTGAAATAGAGAGGATTTATTACCTTATGTTTGATGGTATTTTCCACTTGATATTAATGACCTGAATAATAAAATTATCATCATTAATTAATGATTAAATAACCTAATTTATATGTAGAAGATTTATTATAACATTTTTATGTTCACTGATGATATTTTTCCGATGGGTTAATTGGTTCAATTTCATTGTTCAGGTCTTTTTGGTTTCGTGGTTTCTGGATTAGTTTAATTATTTTCATGAATAGATATACTTTTAAGATGAATTTTTTGTCCATAATGGTAGTTATATTATATTAGTAAACATATAGGATATTACATGGCTGTAAATTTAATTTGGTTACTTGGAGTGAAGTTGATTCATTATATAAAACTCTGGAGATAACCTTTTGAATTTATTGGCAGTTTTTTGGACACAATGAACATGTTTTGTTTTATAAATAAAAACTATCCATTAAAAAGGATTCTAGAAACATAGATTATATATAATTCAAATATTATAGTATAGTTCCTAAAATAAAATGGTTTCATGACCAAAAATGAATATGGTAACAAAAATTAAAAACCTATCGCCCATTAATGGGGTAAATTAACACATCTCAGATGCAGTCTTTACAACTATAATAAATTAGGGTAAATGAGAGATGATAATAACATATTCCGTTATCAAATGTAAGTTCCTATAAATTTATGTCACTATATGTTTCATAAAATTTGTATAAGGAGAGGTAAGGGTAAAAAAGTAAACAAAAGAACATGAAAAGTATGTAAGAGAATTGAAAAGTGGAATTTAAATATGGAATCAATCATCCTTGAGAGCCTCTTAAGGAGAGAGGATTTGGTCATTTTTGTATAAAAATGGATTTTGGACATGGGGGGTGGATCTTGGGGAGAGATATGTGTAGAAATTACGGATGGAACAATGATTTAGAGTAGTGAAGAGAAGGGGTAAAGAGCGTGGTATTGATAGTGGATGAGAGAAGGGTTTTAATAATATTTTAATCATAATTTTTTTTAATTTTTTCTACTATATAAGAAATAGCGATGATTCCATGACCATGAATAGTAATAAATTCATTTGAGTTCGAGATTTTGTTTATTACATTACTTATGATGTCTAGAATAGTCTATTTAAATTATAATGTATTTGCACTGTAAATTAAGTTATGTTACTATTCACACTAATATTAGTATTTTAGAAAAATTAAAAACACTCACCTGAATCATTTATCGATGTGTAGAATCCAAAAATGAAATCCATTTGTTAAAAAAAAATTTAACTGTGAATAATTATACATTTAATTAAAATAATAATTTATTTTAGAAAAAACTAGTTTCCAAATATTTATTTACTTATTCCAAAATATATGTACTTCCTAATTTCATTATAATCATATTTATATAATATCATATGTAAGATTAATATTAATTAGGGTATATCATGATTCATAAGAGTGAGATCACTCTTTATAAGGGTATGTTACTATTGACCATAATTTAAATTTTTCTTAGAGGAATCCAAACATCTTACTGATCACAATATTGAATATCAGATTTTGGAAATTCAAAAGACCAAAGTGAAAAAATTAAGTTTAAAGGTCCCATAGTATATAATATTTCATTTTGTTTTTATTTTATGTGATTAAATGACATAATCATAAGAAATAAAATTCCATTGAAAAAATTGGGTCATTACATTCTTCCCCCCTTATGAAATTTCTCCAACAAAATTTTATTTTACATTCTATGCATTAAATAAGTTCATTTATTTTTCCATCATTGATTCCTTTAGTACCCATGTAGGCTCCACATAGTTAGGATTCCATCATAGTACCTTGACTGGGTGATTAGTCCTGTTACGCAAAACATTATCTATATAATCTAATATATTCACTGGCTGCTTCTCATAAGAAAGATCATCCTCTAACTTTAACACCAATGAAGAGAGTACATGTGAAGGTTCTAGTATTTATTTTCTAAATATGGATACCTGAAAAACATCATGTAGTTTAGACCTGGTATTTGGAAGTGCAAGTTGATATTCCAAATCCCCGATACGATCAAAAATCTCTATGGGGCCGATGTACATGGGACATAATATTCCTTTCCTCCCAAACCTCATGACCTTCTTCGACAAAGATATGCATTGAAATATCATGTCTCGATATTTTAAATCAATGTTTCATCGATGATTTTCTACATAACGCTAATGTCAAAATTGGGCTCCCATGATATGTTGTTGAATGTTTTTCACCTTCACTACCATTTAATCGATCATTTCTGTTCCTAAAATCTTAAACTCACTGACTTCATCCCAACACACTAGTGTTCTTCACCCTTTACTAGAAAGGTCTTCATATTGTGCCATTCAGATGCTCGAGTGGAAACTGTTGTTGTAGAAGAATTCAATAGGTGGACGATAGTGGTCCCATATTCCTTTGATGTCCATAGATCATGATCTCAAAATATCTCTTAGGGTGTGAATAGTTCACTGATATTTTCAATGAGTTTGATTATGATAGAATGTATTAATAATTTGTTTAATGCCTAGAGTATATTAGAGAATTTACCAGAACATCAAGATGAATCTCGGATCCTGATTAGATACAATAGATAATGGTACTCCATACATCCTTACAAATTCTTTAAAGTAAATCTATTAAATTTAATCCAATGAGAAGTCCTCTAAATATTTTATAATGTGGGTTGTCTTTGTATGATGACAAAAAATGACCCATATAGAATTGTTTCCTCTCAATGTCCTCAGAAGTCCAGTGAAAAACACAATGGCAATTTTCCCCCACTTCAAAGTTCTTATGGGTAGTGGGTTCATCATCCCCTTAGACTTATATCTTTTATCCTTCACTAGTTGACAGATTAGTAACTCTGATGTATACTTGAGAATCTATTTCATCATATTGTCCAATAGAAATTTCCCTTAGAGATATCGATACATCATTGTGCTCCCTGTGTGAACATAGTTGGTCAATCTATGCTTGTCATTCAAAATCTCGTTATTATTTTCCAGATTACATGGTACTAATAATCGTCACCCAAATCAAACAAACATTCCCCATTCAATGTTGAAATTGGAGGATTTCCAATTATCTAATAGCTTCCACTCTTTTTTAAATTCCCACATCATTTATTTGAAAATCATTTAACTTCTCCATGAGGGATGGTTGATCAATCATTTCATAATGTATTGATGATTTTCCAACCTTAATGATTCCCATGTACATCCTCTGGAAATCTAAGACGATCAGACCCTTTTCAATTCTCAACATTTATTATGATGTAGGATCTTTTCTACATAGAGCATCTACCACCTTATTTTCCATAATCTGATGGTAGTTGACTATGCAGTGATAATCTTTGATGACATCTATGCATCTTCGCTGGAAAATATTAATCTCTTTTTATGTGAATATATATTTGAGTGTCTTGTGGTATGTATATATCTCACAATTCTCATATTTGAGATAATGCCGCCATATTTTTTACGTAGAGACCGCTGACACAATCTCCAGATCCTGAGTTGGATACATTTTCAAATGGATTCATAGAATCCATGAGGAATAATATATTTCATTTTCATTTTTCATTAACACACAACCAAAGACATTCTTTGAAGCATCACATTTCACCACAAAGATTTCTCTACATATTGGGGGTGTGAGTACTAGAACAATGACAATCCACTTTTTCAACTCCTTTAAATAGTATTCAAATTATTGAGTCCTGAAAATCTTGACCCCTTTCTATGTCAGCTTGGTCATTGATTTTGAAAATCATGAATGTTTCTTCACCAATCACCAATAATACCCAACTATACCCAATAAAGTATGGATATTTGATACAGATATTTCCCTAGGCAACTATTTAATTGATTTTGTCATTGGAAGGGTCCACTGATATCCCATTGCAAGTGATAACATGACCCAATAATGATACTTCCTCCATTTAGAACTCACATGTACTATACATGGCATATTACTTCTCCACTTTCAAATTATATATCACATTATTCCAATGATCTTAATGTTATTCATTTCTCATTGTGTATATCATAATATTATCCAAAATGATTAAAATAATTTTTAAAGGTAGTCTCCCAAGACTCTATTAATTAAATCCCTAAAAATTGTAGGAGAATTAGTGATTTTGAAGGGAATTACAATGAACTCATTGTGTACATACCTCGGTTGAAAGGCATTCATGGGAATATCTACCATCCTCAACATTAATTGGTGGTATCCCAATTGATGGTCCACATAGAGAAATGAATAGGCCTAAAAAGTGGATCAAACAATTTATCTATGTAACACCCCAAGCTCCTACGACATGCTTCTCTTTGAATAATGTGATAGCGTGTGTTGTACGCAACACCGAGTTCTAACACACCATAACCAATCAAACTAGCCGTTATGAATAGTAATACCTACTTTTTGAAATTATATATATTTTATTTTTTAAAATGGACTTCATTTTTGGATTCGTAATATTGAATTTAGCCTAAGGTGAAATTTTGGTACTTTTCAGATAACTTTAATATTTTGATGAATAGTGGAAATTACTAAAATTTAATTAAAAAAAACTTTTTCAATCAAAATAATTAATAGTGATAAATTATGAATTTGAGTGGTTTTAAAGTACAATTAGAATTTATTTTTACCATTTAATATAATATTGGTCATTGGACATAATTTGACAATTAAACCGGATATAAACAAGTGTCAATCTTTTGATAGTTATTATCTCTTAAAAACACGCTTTTTGTTTTAACAACAGGAATTAATTTTAAATTAATTTCTGCCACTTCTGGGTTTTGAATTTGGAAAAATGGATTCCATATTTGGAATCAGGATGTTCAAATTGTTTAAATAGGAAACTTTTATTTTTAGACATTTTGAATAATTACTGCGGTAAATATTTTATTTACCATGGTTAAGGGTAAATCCGGTAAATAAGGGTTAAAAACAATATTATAATAATACTAAATTACCCTATAACGTGTCTTAGACTTATTGGTTGATACATGTTCTACCATAGGCATCTTTGGGTCGATTTTGGGACCCCATGGAGCCACTTGTAGGTAATAGGGACACTTTATTTTAATTAAGTTAAAATAAGTACAAAAATGACATAAGCATATACCTTTTAGAAAAATAATTTTTACATAGTGTAATATATATTGTATTTTCGACTATTAATATTCATTAGAAAGATAAAACTATTTAATACATAATGATATTATATTTATAATTGTTAGATATTAAATGATTTAATTTATTTATGACACAATGATGATGCAGTAATTCCCATAATAGTGGAAATTTAAAATATTTGATATTATCAATACCCAAATAAATATAATTTGAGACTTTTAATGATTTACACGAATTTTATAGGATAATATGACATATTAGGATTGATTTAATTAACTTCGTTCGAAGTAATTATTCTGTTATGAGTTTCACAAAAATCAACAATTGAATAGTGTCAAAATTGACATAAAAGAGTTTTTAAACAAAATATTATATTATTAATTGATATTAAATTCCTAAAAATATAAGGTTCGGCCAAGAGACTTATATAATGATATTTTTATCATTAATGGACCACTTGGGGGTCTCTTGGATGTATATAGTAAGTTTATTAACCATATAATATTAAAATACAAAGAGACATTGTAAAAGTGAAACTAATTAACTTAGAGTTAATACTTAAAGATAAGGTTAATATAATTACCCAAAACTCTCTAAATTCTATTGGTTGAGTTTTTTTCGACCTATACCCACCTTAACCTTTGAATAATCAACTTTTAAGACATTAGAAACCGAATATGAATTTATTATAAATTAATATTTCTAGCTTCTCCAAAGGTGCCCCTCACCCCTCTTATAAAAGGGAACTCATCCTTCTCATTTATTCACACCTTAAAAGCCTTTTGGTTCGGCAAAAATCTGCCCAAATACTCTCCCAACATCCCTCACTAAAACCTAGAGGCCTTAGTTTGATCAGAAATCCAACCTAAGGATCCCTTTTGATCAAATCAAAAGGAAGAACCCGAAGAAGAGGTAATGATTTCACCACCCTTTTCAAAGTTCCCTTCTTCTTCCACTTCTTCTTCCTTTTTTGTTACCATTCTAAATTAACAACTCCAGTATCATATATATACTGTGATGTTATTATAAATATGGTAAAACCATATTCATTATTCTATCCACCCTTTTAATAACATGTCACCATACGTGCGTACGTACGGCTTACCGTCTCCACGTCGTGGTGTAATTGTTATTCAATATATAATTATTTGGATGGGTATAATAATGATATGTAAATCATGTAAGTAATAAATATAACATGTTAATGATTTTGTATATATGATATAACAACCTTTTATATATAATTTTAATATCAAAAAAATGATATTGTCGGTCGTGCGTACGTACGGACTACCATCTCCACAAACGCGATGAGATTGATTCTCCATCGTATCCATTCAAGTATAATTATAATTTGATGATTTATAAATGATTTTTAAGGACCTTATATCATTATGGATATGAATAATATACAACCTATCCTTTACGAACATGGCTTACGTAACAAAACATATAAAAGAAAACGAGTAAGTTAACACCCGAAACTACGATAATACTAAGATATTATTAACAAATCAATGTTAAAAGATCATATATGATATCATATTAATGTATATGATTATTTTATAATTTAATAACAATTATTTCACCATTATACATGAGGTTAACCTACCCCAACCTAGGAAAATTACAAGGTAAGGGTTTATTTCGCAATCTCTTCTTTATCCGAGGTTGTTTATACGTAATAATCTACTGGGATCTCTTTATCATCGACATCCATGTTTCTTAAAAATGAATTTAAAAACATTTTTACTATTTACAAGAATATGGGTTAAAGTCATTTATACCCTTGTTTGACTTTTCATAAGAGTTTTATAAAGGAATCTTTCCGTCGTTTTCCAAACAAGGTGCTTTTTAACCTTTTCGACAGAATTAAGGTAAGAATGTTTTTTTAACTTATACTGCTGGTGTGGCTATTTTACGCCATAATAAAATCTTCGAAACTTCCTTCACAAGATTATAAGAATATTTTCAAAGAAAATGTTTTATTTTATAAATATATGACTCTTAAATAATTTCAAAATAGAAAGAGATATTTTTCTTGAAAGAGTTTTGATTTCATCTATGTCAACATCCTTTGATGGATTTTACACTTATTTGAAGTTGATTTATTATGATACACAACTTATATATTGTATTGAAGTTTTTGTGATATGTTTTACTGTGGATGTGCTATTTTTATACCATTCATATTTTATGGTGAAAATATTGACATTTCATATGCCAGTTTTAATACGAATGTTTATGTTATGTTTAAACCTTTTCATATGGGAATGCATTGGACTTAATATGTGATGGGTGGAGCCCTCTATAGCTCCTCGATGCATCGGTAGGTCTAATGAGACAAACTAGAGTCTTGGCACAAGGCCATGGCAAAATCTTATTTCTAGTCTTGGCACGAGGCCTTGGGTATGTGGTTATGATAGTCTGGCATTATGCATTCCATCATTATGAAAGTGGTTATTGATATTGCATGTGATTATTCGATTATTAGAATATCCATGTGAATAAGAAAATGGCATTATTTCATTTTACTTTTTCCATACTATGTTGAAGTTCAAGTTTAAAAGGATTTTGTTTTAGTTATACATTGCCTTAAATGTTTATTCTTATTTATGAAAGTTTCCTCTATATTGTTATCCTTACTGGGAATTTGTGCTCACCCCTTTTCTATGTTTTATTTTTCCCAGGATGTGAAGAAGTAAGTTATGAATGACCTATAGGGATAGTGTGTGGGGATATGAGTGTGGAATATGGAGACTATGTTGTTGTAGTAGTTTTTCACTTTATTATGTAATGTAAAACTTTATGAATATATCTAGTGTTTCCAAGGCTACTAAACCAATCGGTCACTCGAGATTTGATCTTTCTTGTGATCATGCCAATGTTATGTAATAATGCACCGACTCTGGGTAACTGGGGTCGGGGCGTTACAGTTGGTATTAGAGGAAGTTTAGTACAAACCTTGGAAGGTAGATTTAGATAAACTCTGATTAAATCACGTAGACCTAAGATGAACTTTGAGGATTAGTATTGAAGAACTTCCTAGAATTTTGGTATTGTAGAGATTTTGTGAGTTTTCCGAGCAATACATCCCTGTCTGGATACGAGCAGGTAGAGGCGGCTCTGGCACAGATGTACCTAGGGGTAAAACCCAAAAACACTGCTTTGATCTAGACTCAAACGGGAACTAGTGCACCACAATAGGCCTTGTTTCACTTTTGGTTACGACACTCCCGGGGGATATGCTTAGGATAACTCTCATTTTCATTACAAATCACTATGAAGGGTTTATGAGTATATACTTCCTCAAAGAAAACATTTTTATGATTATGGATTATATCCATTAATAGTTCAATTTATGTTAAGTGTTTTGTATTTTTGGGATTATGTATTTTGATTCATAAACTGATCTAGTTTATGCCATTGTTTAGAAATGGCGCCTAGTGGAAGAAATGAAAACTGTAATAATGCACGCACTCCATGTAGGGATTTCCCTCCAACTCAAGATAATTTTAGTGGAGCTAGTGATGAAACTGGTGCCGATCAACTAATCACCAAACTGGGACAACTTACTCAGGTTATGAATAATAACCTTACCCGTATGGAGCACCCTGATCCGCAGCGTGGAGGATCAATGTTAGATCGATTCATGAGGCAACAACCTCCAACGTTCAATGGGAGTACAAATCCATTAGTAGCTTAGAAATGGATATTTTCCCTAGAGAAAATATTTCCGGCTTTGGGGATTAGTGAAAGGGAAAAGGTTATCATGGCAGTTTACCGCCTCACTGGAGATGCTGATCAATGGTGGTCATTGATTCATAATACGAAGGAAGATGATGAAATATCAAATATGGAATGGAGGGATTTCAAAGATCTGTTTTTAGAAAAATACTTTCCTCGAGACCACCGAGCAGATATGGAAAAGAAATTTCTGAGTCTGATACAAAAGGAGGACGAAAATGTCTCAAAGTATGAGGCTAACATTACGAGGTTATCAAGGTATTCTAGAGATTATATACGTAACCCAAGAAGTAATATTTATCGTTTCTTTGATGGGTTAAAACCATTTCTCCGTCGAGCATTAGTCTCACAATCCTTTTCATCATACGAAGACATTGTCTCATGTGCTATCAAGACCGAAAAGGAATTCTCTAAGTCTTATGACTTTAAAGAAAAGAAGGAGAAGAAGAGACCTGATGATAAATCTGGGAATGGAAATAAAGGTAAGAAGGGAAATGTTGAATATCCATCCTGTTGTAAATGTTGGAAGAAATGCCCCGGTACTTTCTTGAAGGGAATGAGAGTCTGTTACAAGTGTGGTGAAAAAGGCCACCAAGCTTGTGATTTCCAGGGGAAGAAGGAAGCTACCAATGTTCAGTGCTACAATTGCAGGGAGATGGGGCATTATGCAAATGAATGTCCTAAGCATCAGAAGAACTTACCTCAGAAGAGGACAAGGGATCAAGGCCAAGCTTATGATATCACTACTGCTGAGGTAGAAGCTCCAAAAGACATGGTGGTAGGTAATTTAATGGTTTTCTCAAGGTTAGAAAATGCATTATTTGATTCTAGATCATCGCATTGTTTCATATCTTCCCAGTTTTCTAAGAAAATTAGATATTTAAAATTTGATTTAATAAGGGAGTTGTCAGTTAAAAATCGTAAGGGAAGTATCATTGCAACAAAGTTTTATGAATCAGTCCCCATTAGAGCACATAAATGTTCTTTATCTACTGATCTCATCGTCATACCTATTCTTGTGTTTAATATAATCCTCAGTATGAACTGGCTTTCAGACTTTGATGCGAAGATTTATTGTAAGAAGAAAGAGGTTATGATTCTTGATGATAATGATAAGGAACACCTTATTTTTAGAGAATAATTGTCACCACCTAATTCTTATTTAGATCCACCCCCAGTAGCTCAACTAAATTCAATTATTGGGGAGGATGAGAATGAAATAACTATGGGTGAGGAAAGAAATGTTCAAATAGAGGATGTACCTGTTGTGGATGAATTTGTAGATGTATTTCTGGAAGATTTACCTGGACATCCTCCAGAACGAGAAGTTGAGTTTTCCATTGATTTAATTCCTGGATCAAGGCCTATATCAAAGACCCCTTATAGAATGGCCACTTTAGAATTAGTTGAACTAAAGAAACAACTAGAGTAATTGAGTAATAATGGATTTATTCTCCCTAGTGTTTCTCCACGGGGAGCCCCTGTTCTTTTTGTTAAAAAGAAAGACGGATCTATGAGGTTATGTATCGACTACAGGGAGATCAATTCTATAACAATAAAGAACACGTATCCCCTACCATGAATTGATGATTTATTTGACCAACTGCATGGAGCCCAATAATTTTCAAAGATTGACCTTCGATCTGGATACCATCAGTTGTGTGTGAAAAAGGAAGACATTCTGAAGACAGCATTTCGAACCAGGTACGGGCATTACGAGTTTACTGTAATGCCTTTTGGATTGACTAATGCACCCTATGTATTCATGGATCTGATGAATAGAGTTTTCAAGGAGTATCTTGATGAATTTGTGGTGGTATTTATTGATTATATCTTAGTATACTCCAAAAGCTATGAAGATCATGAAAATCACTTGCGCATTATCTTGAAGACTCTGAGAAGGCATGAATTATATGGGATGTTTAGCAATTGTGAATTCTGGCTTCCAGAGATTTCTTTTCTTGGCCGTATTGTCTCTAAAGGTGGAATCTCTGTTGATCCTTCTAAGACCAAGGCAATCCATGAATGGCCAGCACCTACGAGTATAACTAAGGTACGTAGTTTTATTGGTTTGGTAGGTTATTATCGACGTTTCATCCAGAATTTTGCCCGATTGGATAACCCATTAACGAAGCTCATAGGTAAAGGGGTTAATTTTTTTTGGATAAAAGAGTGTGAAGAATGTTTCGAAGAACTGAAGAGAATATTAGTCAATGCTCCTATATTGACTCTACCATTGGGGAATGATGGGTTCATTATTTATAGTGATGCATCAAAGAAAGGACTTGGTTGTGTCCTTATGCAGAATGATAGGGTTATTTCCTATGCATCACGACAGTTGAAAATTCATGAACAAAACTATCCTACTCATGATCTCGAGTTAGCAGCTGTGATCTTTGCCTTGAAGATATGGAGGCACTACCTCTATGGTGAAAAATGTGAGATTTATACTGATCACAAAATTTTTACGTATATTTTCTCACAAAAAGAACTCAACATGAGGCAATGGAGATGGCTTGAATTACTCAAGGATTATGATTGCATGATACACTACCAACCGGGGAAGGAAAACAAGGTGGCAGATGCTTTGAGCTGAAAAGATCATGGAGTTTTGAACAATATGAGAATTGAAAGGGATCCAATTTTCATGGATCTAGTGAAGATGGACATGGGAATAACCAGGGAAGGAGAAACATCAATGATTTTTCAAATGGTTTCCAAACCATATTTACTAGAAAGGATTAATATTTCTCAGACCGATGATGAAGAATTTCAAAAGAAGATTAAAGCTGTGAATGATGGGAGACTGAGAGACTTTGTATATGAAGATGGAATTTTGAAATTCGGGAAGAGACTTTGTGTTCCCGATATACCTGATCTAAAAAGGGAGTTACTGGATGATGCTCATAGTTCCAATTTCTCTATACACCATGGGAGCACCAAAATGTATAGAGATTTGAAGGAACATTTTTGGTGGGACAATATGGAGAGGGAGATTGCTGATTTTGTGTCAAGATGTATGGTTTGTCAATAAGTGAAAGCTGGAAGGCAACATCCTGGAGGAGTCATGCAACCACTTCCCATACAAGAGTGGAAATGGGACAATATTACGATGGACTTTGTCATGGGACTACCAAAGACTCCTAGAAGGAATGATGCAATATGGGTTATTGTTGATCGTCTTACCAAGTCAGCACATTTTCTTGCTATTAGAGAAGATCTACCACTGGAACGTCTAGAAAGACAATATATTAATGATGTTGTGAGACTTCATGGAGTACCCCTATCGATTGTTTCTGATCATGATCCCCATTTTACATCAAGATTTTGGAAGAGTCTTCAGAAATCCCTAGATACTAAACTTCATTTGGGCACTGCTTACCACCCTCAGACATACGGACAATCAGAACGGACTATTCAAACATTAGAAGATATGTTGAGATCCTTCTCACTTGACTTTCAGGGTATGTGGGATCAGTATTTACCTTTGGTAGAATTTTCCTATAACAATAGCTTCCATTTGAGTATTCAGATGGCACCATATGAAGCGTTATACGGAAAGAGATGTCGTACACCAACCTGTTGGGATGACGTTGGTGAAATAAAACGTGTAGGCCCAGAACTGGTGGAGGAAACGATGAAAAAGGTGAAGGTAATCCAAAATCACATCAAAGCAGCTCAAATTAGGAAAAAGAGCTATGCCGATAATCGAAGGAAGGATTACGAATTTCAAGTCGGTTATCATGTTTTCTTGAAGGTATCTCCATGGAAGGGAGTCATACGTTTTGGTAAGAGAGGTAAATTGAGTCCCAGGTACATCAGACCATTCGAAATTCTAGAATGAATTGGGGCTGTAGCTTACCGACTGGCAATGCCGCCAAGTCTCTCCAAAGTTCACGATGTGTTCCACGTATCTCTGTTGAGGAAATACATGCCTTACCCAATGCATGTACTCACTTATGAGGAATTAGAACTGGAACCCGATCTGTCTTATTGCGAAGAGCCCGTCAGGACCTTGATACAAGAGAACAAGTACTGAGAAACCGGACGACGCGTCTGGTAAAAGTTTTGTGGAGAAACCATAAGATGGAAGAGGCAACATGGGAACCCGAGGAACTTATGATGGAGAACCACCTGATTCTTTTCATGTGATAAGTATTTTAGAAATTTTGAGGACGAAATTATTTGAAGGAGGGGAGAATGTAACACCCCAAGCTTCTACAGTACGCTCCTCTTTGAATAATGTGATAGCGTGTGTTGTACGCAACACCGAGTTTTAACACACCATAACCAATCAAACTAGCCGTTATGAATAGTAATAACTACTTTTTGAAATTATATATATTTTATTTTTTAAAATGGACTTCATTTTTGGATTCGTAATATCTAATTTAGCCTAAGGTGAAATTTTGGTACTTTTCGGATAACTTTAATATTTTGATGAATAGTGAAAATTACTAAATTTTAATTAAAAACAATTTTTTAAATCATAATAATTAATAGTGATAAATTATGAATTTGAGTGGTTTTAAAGTATTCTTAGAATATATTTTTAACATTTAATATAATATTGGTCATTGGACATAATTTTACAATTAAACCGGACATAAACAAGTGTCAATCTTTTGATAGTTATTATCTCTTAAAAAAACGATTTTTGTTTTAACAACGCGAATTAATTTTAAATTAATTTCTGCCACTTCTGTGTTTTGAATTTGGAAAAATGGATTCCATATTTGGAATCATAATGTTCAAATTTTGTAAATAGGTAATTTTTATTTTTAGACATTTTGAATAATTACTGCGGTAAATATTTTATTTACCATGGTTAAGGGTAAATCTGGTAAATAAGGGTTAACAAATAATATTATTATAATACTAAATTACCCTAAAACGTGTCCTAGCCTTATTGGTGGATACATGTTCGACCATAGGCATCTTTGGGTCGATTTTGGGACCCCATGGAGCCACTTGTAGGTGATATGGACACTTTATTTTAATTAAGTTAAAATAAGTACAAAAATGACATAAGCATATACCTTTTGAAAAACAATTTTTACATAGGGTTATATTTGTTGGATTTTAGACTATAAATATTAATTAGAAATCTAAAACGATTTAATACATAGTAATATTTTATTTATAATTTTTAGATATTAAATAATATAATTTATTTATGAAACAATGATGATGCAGTAATTTCCATAATAGTGAAAATTTAAAATAATTGATATTATAAATACCCAAATAAATATAATTTGAGACTTTTAATGAATTAAAAAAAAATTATAGGATAATATGACATATTAGGATTGATTTAATTAACTTTTTGCGAAGTAATCATTCTTTTATGATTTTCAAAAAAATCAACTATTGAATAGTGTCAAAATTGACATAAAAGAGTTTTTAAAGAAAATATTATATTAGTAATTGATATTAAATTCATAAAAATATATGGTTCGGCCAAGAGACTTATATAATGATATTTGTATCATTAATGGACCACTTAGGGGTCTATTGGATGTATATGGTATGTTTATTAACAATATAATATAAAAATACAAAGAGACATTGTAAAAGTGAAACTAATTAACTTAGAGTTAATACTTAATGATAAGGTAATATAAGTACCCAAACCTGTCTAAATTCTATTGGTTGAGTTTTTTTCGACCTATCACCACCTTAAACTTTGAATAATCAACTTTTGAGACATTATAAACCGAATATGAATTTATTATAAATTAATATTTCTAGCTTTTCCAAAGGTGCCCCTCACCCCTCTAATAAAAGGGCACTCCTCCTTCTCATTTCTTCACACCATCAAAGACTTTTGGATCGGCCAAACTCTGCCCAAATACCCTCTAAACATCCCTCACAACAACCTAGAGGCCTTAGTTTGATCAGAACTCCAACCTAAGGAGCCCTTTTGATCAAATCAAAAGGAAGAACCCAAAGAAGAGGTAATGATGATTTCACCACCCTTTTCCAAGTTCCTTTCTTCTTCCACTTCTTCTTCCTTTGTTGTTAACATTATAAAATAATAACTCCAGTATCATATATATACTGTGATGTTATTATAAATATGGTTCAACCATATTCAATATTTTATCCACCCTTTGAATAACATGTCACCATACGTGCGTACGTACGACTTACCGTCTCCACGTCGTGGTGTAATTGTTATTCAATATATTATTATTTGGATGGGTATAATAATGATATGTAACTCATGTAAGTAATAAATATAACATGTTAATGATTATGTATATATCATATAACAATCATTTATATATTATTTTAATATAAAAAAATGATATTGTCGCTCGGGCGTACGTACGAACTACCGTCTCCACGAACACGATAAGATTTATTCTCCATCGTATCCATTCAAGTATAATGACCATTTGATGATTTAAAAATGATGTTTAAGGACTTGATATAGTTCTGGATATGAATAATATACAACCTATCCATTACAAACATGTCTTACATAACAAAACATATAAAAGAAAATGAGTAAGTTAACACCCGAAACAACGATAATACTAAGATATTATTAACAAATCAATGTTAAAAGATCATATATGATATCATATTAATGTATATGATTCTTGTATAATTTAATAACAATTATTTCACCATTATACAGGAGGTTAACCTACCCCAACCAAGGAAAAGTGCAAGGTAAGGGTTTATTTTTCAATCTTATCATTATCCGAGGTTGTTTATACGTAATAATCTACTGGGATCTTTTTATCATCCACATCCATGTTTCTTAAAAATATATTTAATTTTTTTTTATTATTTACAAGAATATGGGTTAAAGTCATTTATACCATTGTTTTACTTTTCATAATAGTTTTATAAAGGAATATTTCCGTCGTTTTCCAAACAAGGTTCTTTTTAACCTTTTCGACAGAATTAAGGTAAGAATGTTTTTTTATCTTATACGGTGGGTGCGGCTATTTTCCACCGTAATAAAATCTTCGAAACTTCATTCACAAGCTTATATGAATATTTTCAAAGAAAATGTTTTATTTTATAAATATATGACTCTTAAATGATTTCAAAATAGAAAGAGATATTTATCTAGAAAGAGTTTTGATTTCATCTATGTCAACATCCTTTGATGGATTTTACGCTTATTTGAAGTTGATTTATTATGATAAAAAACTTCTATATTGTATTGAAGGTTTTGTGATATGTTTGACTGTGGATGTGCTATTTTTATACCATTCATAGTTTATGGTGAAAGTATTGACATTTTGTATGTTAGTTTTATTACGAATGTTTATTTTATGTTAAAACCTTTTCATATGGGAATGCATTGGACTTAATATGTGACGGGTGGAGCCCTCTATAGCTCCTCGATGCATCGGTAGGTCTCATGAGACAAAATAGTGTCTTGGAACAAGGCCTTGGCAAAATCTTATTTGTAGTTTTGGCACGAGGCCTTGGCTATGTGGTTATGATAGTCCGGCATTATGCATTCCATCATTATGAAAGTGGTTATTGATATTGCATGTGATTATTCGATTAGTAGAATATCAATGTGAATAAGTAAATGGAATTAATTCATTTTACTTTTTCCATACTATGTTGATGTTCAAGTTTAAAAGGTTTTTGTTTTAGTTATACATTGCCTTAAATGTTTATTCTTATTTATGAAAGTTTCTGCTATATTGTTATCCTTACTGGGAATTTGAGCTCACCCCTTTTCTATGTTTTATTTTTCCCAGGATGTGAAGAAGTAAGTTATGAATGACCTCTAGGGATAGTATGTCGGGATATGAGTGTGGAATATGGAGACTATGTTGTTGTATTAGTTTCCACTTTATGATGTAATGTAAAACATTATGAATATATCTAGTGTTTCCAAGGCTACTAAACCAATCGGTCTTTCGAGATTTGATATTTCTTGTGATCATTCCAATGTTATGTAATAATGCACCGACTCTGGGTAACTGGAGTCGGGGCGTTACAATCTATACATGATAAGTGGTACATATTACTTATAAAGATTTTATTGAGCTCACGATGATTAAAGAGGAGGCATATTGATCCATCCCTAATTTTGATGAAGATCACTGGTGTGCCCCATGGTGATTATCTTTGGAATTTTAAACCCCTATCAAGATTCTCCTACAACTAATTCTTCAATGCCTCTAACTCTATAGTGGATATTCTATAAGGTTTCATTGAAATAGGATGTTATCTAGGAATAACTTCAATTGAGAACACGACATCCTGATCAGAAGGGAGTCTATGAATTTCTTTAGGGAATACATCTATGCAATACGTTGAAATGATCATATCTTAGAGAAATATTCTCTCCTTTTTCTCATTCATTTGAGCTAGAAATTCTTGATCATGAAAAATTAATTTACACACTTGAGACAATACTCTAAAGGAGATTCATCTTCCACATTATAGTTATAATATATAGTTGATGTTTCTGGACGTGAGGAGTGATATCCCATTACTAAAAGTTGATTTTTTATTTTTATAAAGATATCTAATCCATGCCCAAGACTTCATCAAACACCACTAAAAGAAGTTTGACGATATTTTTAGGGAGGTTTTGTCCACAAATGTTAACTATGAAGGGGTTATAAACTATTGACACATTAATTTCCCCATTTTTTGTTCTAACTAATAACATATCCTACAAATTTTGAGGTGGCGTTCGAATAGCTATACTAAGCATTCATGATATTAAAGAATGCATAGAACTAGAATCAAATAGTACATTCACTATTCATAAAAGAATAACTATGGTACCTGTTACCTCATCATTGCATGGATCTACCTCACCAGTATTGATAATATAATACCTTCCTTGTTTCCGTGGAGGTTATTATTGATTTCATCTGATAACCCTTTTCATAGGGAAATTGTTCATATAATGATCATGGTCCACGTAGTTGTAACACTACGCTACAGACTGACTGTAGATCTGAACCTTCCATTCATCTTTCACACTAAGAATATTCTTCATATAATGTCTACAGTTCATATTTAGATACCACATCATTCAACATTTGAATAAATTCTTTGTTCCCTTTAGATAGTTCCAATATTTATCATACATCTAATTTTTCAAGTGAGATAGTCAGGATTCATTCAATAATGGGATTTTTTTGTTAAACCACCCAAGTTGTTCTCTATTTCCTTCATCTTGTCACTGGACCCATGATACCACAAAATTTATCTAATATCCATTTCAACCATTAGAGAAAACAAATCTTCTCATAAATACTTTTGTCTCAAATCCCCAATGCTTTTCATAGACTCAGCTTTATATCACAAAATAAGAGATCCACCATAATTTTGCTGTTCAAGACAATGGAAAAGGCCTACCTTGCAAGCCTTGCAATGTTTTCTTCATACGCCCCAATGGACTCATCTTTATTATTCTTGATACTGAGGTACTATCTTTCTATCTTGATATAGAGGGTTCAGTGAAAATATTATTCAAAAAACATTCTCTAGAATTCTACCCATTTTAGTGAATCAATATACTCTTGTAAATTTTTATACTTGATCAGTGTCCAACACTGATATGCTTCCCCATAAAAAATATAGACCTCCAGTACTACATTCTCTTCTTCTGAGCACTGGAGGACAAAGAATTTATTTCCAATAGAGTTACTGCATTGTTTCATGATGAGGGTATCCAAAGATACACTAAACACGGGGGGCCTTTTCCGCATGAAGGATTCAAAAAATTCATTCTATTTCCTTGGAGGAGGAGTGTAACGCCCTTAACACAGAACCCTGGAGCCGGAGAATTATTTTAATACATTGGCATGATTACAAGGAATCATGTCTCAAATAAATTATTAGTTTAGAAGTCTTGGAAAAATGATTACATACATGAACATTACATTACAAATTGAAACATGAAACACAACATAAAAAGTCCATTGATAATTACATTATTACCCTAGATTATCCCTCCATATCATTCACTATAATCTTCATGGAATCCTTGGAAAATAAAACATAAGAAAGGGGTGATCTAAGATGCTTAGTAAGGGTAAATAATTTAGCAGAAGTTAAAAACTTTTAATGCAAGATGTATAATAAAAACATTAGTTTTTTAAACATAAAACGTGAACATAATATGGAAAAAATAATCCAAAAATCACAATATAAACATGCACATAGATATTATACTAGTCAAATAATCCCATGTAATAACTAATTTCATAATGAAGGAATGCATAATGTAGAGATCATTTCCACATAGTACATGCCTCGTGAAAAGGCACTAAATAAAAGTTTTATCAAGACCTTCTTCCAAGAAACTAGTTTTTCTCATGAGACCTAACGATACATTGGGGACCCATAGAAGGCTCCACCCCTCACATACTAAGTCCACTTCACTCCTCATATGTAATTGCTAAAACATAAAATAAAACATTCATATTAAAACTAGCATACGAATTGTCAACACATTAACCAAAAACCTTGAATGGTATAAAATAGAACATCCACAGTAAAACATATCATAACTCATTAAATACAATATGGAAGATTGTATTATAATAATTCAACCTCAATTAATAATAATATCTAGTAAAATATGATGATATAGTTGAAAAGGATCAGTAAAATTCTTGGAGTGAAACACCCATTTTTCAGGAAATTATATAAAAGTTGCACAATTTATAAAGGATTTAATTGAAATTGAGTTTTTTAATAAAAGTGTAATATAATACTGTGATACTTTTTAAATTAATTAACATTTTAATATAATCAAGTCCATATAAATAAATTCTTAAATCCATTTTGAAAACATGGACATTAATGAGAACGATTTAGAAAAATAAATATTTACACAGTTAAAATCATGATTAATTAATGGGTAACTGAAAAAGAATCCTTTAAAAACACTATTATGAAACATGGAAATGGATAATAAATATTCCCCAGTAGAACATAGACATAAATAATCATATATATTAATTATATTGAGGAATTAAAACTTACCTTATACTTTCCATTAGTCGATGGTATGTTTATCCTCTTATATAAATACTATAGTGTGTTATTAAATTATACCATAACCATATTAATATTTATGATATCATAAATGATTCATTTATTAATTTATACAATCCATTTAATAATTATTTCAGTGTGAAATTAACATTTCGGGTAATAATCGGTTTCATTATCATATGTGTTTTAACATTATATTCTGGATCGTACCACATAGATAATGATTTAAATACTTCCAGAATATAAAACATGATTTATATATCATATATATTTATAATATAAATATTTATAATAGATAGTTAAATGAAATTGAAAACACCGTTTATGGAGACGGTAGGTCGTAAGTACAAATAAACGATGTTTCCGGTTTCATATCGTACTGAAGGAAAGTAAGTGAATAAGATATATGTATGTACACACACACATGTATATATGTATATCTAGTATCATTATTATGTCATATATTATATAATTATTAATAATATATATTTTTATAAACATCGTGGAATGGTGAACGTGGAAATGAATATCATCATGTTGTGGAGAGGGTATGTCGTACGTACACACGAGCAACAATATCATTTACTTAATTATTAAAATGTGTAGAATTCAATGGTATATTAAATTTACAGAGAAATTTTAATGTTATTTTCATTATTTATATACATATTACTCTTCATTATATCCATCCAGATAACATAGTGTTCAATTACAAATTACACCACAAGGTGGAGACGGTAAGCAGTACATATGCATGCATAGTGACATTATCATTCATAGGATGAATATAATAATGAATATGGTTGTACCATATTTATAAAAACATTAAAGTATTTATAAGGTGATGGATTTATTTTTTTTGTATGGAAATAACAAATAATGATTATGTGGATGAAGAAAATCACATTGAAAGAGGTGATAAAATAATTAACTTTTCTTCGGGTGTTTCCTTTTGAATTGGACAAAAGGGATCCTCAGATTCGCATTCTGCTCAAGAGATGGACTTTATGGTGATGTGAGGGAATTTGGGTGGTGATCTGGATGGTTTTGGTAGATCCCAATGGCTTTGGATGAGTGAATTCTAGAGAAGGGGAAGTTCCCTTTTATAAGAGGGGTGAGGGGAACCTTAGGAAAAACATGAAATGTTTTTTATTATACAATAATATTCTATTTATAATGGATCAAAATGAATTTATTTTGAAACTTAGGTGGTTAGGAGTTTAAATAATCTCATCAAATATATTTTAGACATGTTTAGGTTACCATATTAACCTTATCATTAATTTAACTCTTAGTTAAATAGTTTAATATTTATCATGTCTCTTAGTATTTTTATATTATATGGTTAATAAACACACTATAAAATGAAATTTTAACTATAAGTGGTTATTTAATGACATATATATTATTATATAAGTTCATTAGATTAACCTATAATTTTTATACTCTTATATAATTGAATAAAACAATATTTTTTTTTAAAAACCCATTTATGACAATTTTGACACTATTTTGTATTTTGTTTTTGTGAAAGTCATCACAACATGATTACTTAGATAAAAATAAATTTAATAAACCCTAACATGACAAATTTATCTATAAAATTTGTTTATTTTATCCAAATACTCAATTTACATTTATTTGTATATTTGTATTACCAATTATTTTAGTCATTCATTAAAAAGATAATTACTGAATCATCATTGTGTCATAAATAAATTTAATAATTTAATGTCTAAAAATTATAAATAAAATTACATTATGTGGGAAATATATTTATATTTAAAATTAATATTTAATTTTGAATAGATATCTTATAAAACTCTAGTTAAAAATTATTTTACAAAAAGATATATGTTTTTTATCATTTTTGACTTTACATTAAATTATTTAATATAATGTTTCATTATCACTCTAAAGTGTATGCATGGGGTACCTAAATCGACCCAAAGACACCCATGGTAGTACATGTATCAACCAATATGATTAGGACACATATTAGGGTAATTTAAAATTATTAAAATAATATTTTTTACTCTTATTTACTTGATTTACCCTTTATCCATGGTTAATATTGTATTTACTAAAGTAAATATTCTTAATGTATAAAAATAAAATATTTCTATTTAGAAAACATGTATATTATTATTCCAAATATGGAATCCATTTTTCCTTATTAAAAACATAAAAGTGTTGGAAATTAATTTTCGTTGTAAAAAAGGTGTGTTTTTATGAAATAAGAACTATCAAAAGATTGACACTTGAGTATGTCTAGTTTAAATGTTAAATTACATCCATTGACTTAAATTATATTAAAAGAAAAAAATAGAATATAATTTTAATTTTAAACCACTCTAATTTATAATATAACACCATAAGTTATTTCGAATAAAAAGTTGTTTGAATTAAAATTTAGTATTTTTCATTATTCATCAAAATATGAATATAATCAGAAAATTACCAAAAATTTATCCAATCTAAATTTTTATATCCTGATTGTAAATAATAATTTAATTTCAATTAATTTATTATATAAATGTGTAAAATATTGGTTTCAAAAAAGTTTCTCTGTTAAAAGGCAATAAAATTACATTTTTTGAAAAATACTTCTTTTATCTGAAATAAATCAATTTGTTCTTATATTATGTCTAATAAAAACATAATATGGACTATAAAATTATATAGAGTATATAAAATAGAAAATTAAGTCAATATGATTCATAACTACTTTTTGAACGACTTTTTTGGCAAGTCATGGTGTGCTCAAACTTAGTGTAGTCTGTATTGCAAGTTATTGAATTTCATTGAAGAGATAACGTAATATGAAATATTGGGGTGTTACATTATCCCCTACATCAACAAATTGAATCATCATCATTTAAAAGTTGTATTTAAAAATAAGAGGTTAAAAATATAAAAATAAATTTGTAGAAAACTCACATCAGAAATTGGGATAATGAAATTTAGTCTTATAAGATGGAAAGAGAAATGAAAAAGTCACCACAAAATTTTGATCTTGATTATGATATCATTGTTGGAAATTAAAGACAAATAATTTGAGGAAAAAATTAAATATTTATAGGGATTGATTGAGGTCATCAATCACAATCAAGTGTAAAATTGGTGGCCTCAAAGCCATCAATATATGATGATGTAAAATATCATCGAATCAACAAAACATAAGGTATTAAGATACCACCTTTTTTGTTTCAAGATCCCTTACCTATGGTTAAGAGTTAATTTAATCATAGAATAAGTATAAAAATAGTACATTACATGTAGAGTTCCATCTGTTAACTAATTCCTACCACAAAATCATCTTTCAATCCAAAATATAATAGAAATAAAAAATATTCTATTTATTCTAATCATATAGGGTTCCAAAAAAATAAATATATAATTCATCTGTCATCCAATTTTTTTTAATATCTACATTATAAAAATATGGAAATAAAATGGGCCAGTGGTAGGTGATTCGCCCTTGTCGCCCTTCCATTGCGGGGTTAGGTCTCGCGGCCTTGCCGAACGCAACAGGTTGTCGCCCGTCTTTTGGGTTTCGCTTTTTATAAAATCCCATAAATAATCATAAGAAATTCTTTAACCTTATACAATTGTATTCAATGTCTAACTTAATCCATTCCAACCTTTAGAATTATCCAAAATACTTATGTCTAAATTCACAGTCCAAAATTTATAAAGAAGGTAAACAAAATGAAGATCTATTTTTTCTATATAATAACATATGAATAGATTCATCATATATTCTCCTGAAACATGGTAACACCCTGAATTACCATAAAACCTTTTTGATTGCATTCATTCTCTCTTATTCCTTATAGAATACCATATATAGTCCTTATATTCAAAAATTATGTAAACTCCATCAGTAAGGGAATATAAAAATCATTAATCAGTTTCAAGGTTGTCAAGAATACCCAATATAATTTATCCAAATCAATCATCTCTTATTCCAAAATCAATACCATCTTATCAGGACCATATTAATGTTTATATTTCCTTCAACCATTTATTTCCCATGAATTATAACATTATATTCAGTCACTTTTCATGTTACCACAAAATCTAAAATCCTTAATGAAATATCACTGAAGTACAATCCTTATATACTAAATAATTATTATAACCAGTACATCATTGATACAAAACTGAAAAGACATAATTAATTAATATCATCATAATAACACTAGTAATTACTCTTCATCTGTGGTAATATCATAACTTGATTATTATCCAACAACATCATTTATGGTATACTCTGATGATTGGGGCATTAATTCACGTAGTGTCCCAACTCCTTGTAGATGAAACATTGTACATTTGAATCCTTTTTCTTACCCTTACAATCAAATACTTGTTGGAAATTTTCCCCACAATTATAACAATATCATATTACCTTCAATTATTTACCAAGGTGATTCTTTCCACAGTTATCACATATGGGAAAATCCATCTTTCCCTTATTTTCTTTATCCATATTTCTCACTCCCATCCTTTTCTTCTCTAGTTTCCCTTCAAATCCATAGGACTCAAAGAATTTGTTACTTATCTTATTAACACATGATACAATTTCTTCATATGATGATAATACATGAGAGGAAATTTTCTTTCTAAACGATGGATTAATACAATGAAAGATATGATTCTTTTTATTTATTGTATCATGCATATTGCTAGAGTTCACATTCATTGTGTTGGTCACCATTACTAAAAAAATGCCATACTGTAGGTATGTTTATGAATTGCAATGCATAATTCCAAAGTTGTAAAATACCAAATGTAAATTTAAAATATTATGCATATAATCTAAAATCATAAAAAAAATGTTTTCTTTGAGGATGTATTTACTCTTAAATCCTCTATAATGGCTTGTAAAGAAAATGTGAATTTTCCTAAGCATATCCCCCAAGAGTGTCGTAACCTAGAGTAAACAAGGCCCATTGTTTCCTACCAGGATACCTCAGGTCATAACCGAAACTCCTTGTCAGAGTTTTAACTCCTAGGTACATCTATTCCAAAGCCGCCTCTACATGCTCATATCCAAACTAGGATGTATTTTTTGGAAAATATAAAAAATTATTGCATTACCAAAATTATAGGAATTTGTTCTCTAATAATCCTCAAAGACTATGTTAGGGTAATGTTCTCTAATCAATATTTATCGAAATCAAGATTCCAAGGTTTGTACTAAAATTCCAATGATACCAACTATAACGCCCCGATCCCAGAAGCCCGAAGCCGGTGTATTATTTTAATACATTGGTACGATTATAATAAATCAAGTCCCAAAGGACTGATTAGTTTAGTAGACTTTGAAAATAGAATACATAAATGAATGTTATATTAAACATTCAAACATAAAACAGAACATACATAATCTTATGAGAACACCATTATTCCCCAAGAATAACCCTATATATGAATCACAATAAACTTCTTGGAATCCTTGTAAAATAAAACATATGAAAGGGGTGATCTCATATGCATAGTAATGACATATAATTTTGTAGAAGCTATATAATTTCATGACATGATTTATAATAAAAACTCCTATATTATAAAAATAAAACATTAACATAATATGTAAAAAATAAATCAAAAATAACCATATAAACATGCACATGGATATTATACTAGTCGTATAATCACATGTAATAAAAAATTTCATAATGAGGGAATACATAATTTCAGATATCATTACCACATAGTCAAAGCGTCATGACGAGAATACAAATAAATTTTCTATCAAGGACTTATTCCAAGATAGTGGTTTTTCTCATTAGACATACCAATGCGTCAAGGAGCTATAATGAGATCCACCTATCACATATAAAGTCCACTTCATTCCTCATATGATATTTTTGAAACATAACATTAAAATTTGAAATAAAACTAGAATACAAAACGTCAATACTTTTGCCATAAATCATGAATGTTATAAAAATATAACATCCACTGTAAAACATATCATAATTCATAAAATATAATAGAAATGTTTTTATTATAAAAAATCAGGCATAATCAAAAATAATATCCATTAAAGGATGATGATATAGTTGAAAATAATCAGTAAAATTCTTTTATTGAAATACCCCTTTTCATGAAATCATTTAAAAGTAGAAAACTTTATAGAGGATGTCATTTAAATAATATTTTAGAATAAAATTATCTAATAACACTTTGAGACTTTTTAATGGAATTAACATTTAAAAACATTCCTGACTATATAAATAAATCCTTAATTCCATTTTGAAAACAAGGATATTAATAAGAAATATTTAGAAGAATAAATATTTAAAATATTTGAAATAATTTTTAGTTAAAGATTAAATTAAAAATAATCCAATTAAAAACTCTTGTATGAAACATATACATGGATAATAAATATGTCCCGGTAAAAACATACATATAAACAATCTTATATATATAATGAAATTGATGAATTAACCGTTACCTTGTACTTTCCATTATTCGAGGGTAAGTTTAACAACTTGTATAATGGCCATAGTATGTTATTAAATTATACTATAACCATATTAAAATTTATGATATCATACATGATTCATTTATGAATTTATACTACATATTTCTTAATAATTTCCATGTTAAATAAACATTTTGGGTAACAATCACTTTTTAATCACACATTCTTTAACTTGTTATTGTTGATCATATGTCTTAGATCATGATTTAAATACTTCTAGAATATAATACATGATTTATATATCATATATATTTATAATATAAATAATTATAATATATTGATATATGAAATGGAAAACACTATTTATGGAGATGGTAGGTCATACGTACACATAGGCGTTGTTTTCAGTTTTATATAGTATTAATGGGAAGTAAATGAAGAAGAGAAATGTAAACACACACACACACACACACACACATATATATATTTAGTAGCATTATTATTTCATATATGAAATACTTATTAATAATATAAATTTTTATAATCATCATTGAATGGTAAATGTGGAAAGGAATCTCATCGTGTCGTCGAGACGGAAATACGTACGTACACATGAGTGGTGATATCATTTCCTTAATGATTAAAAGGTGTGGAATTGGATGGTATGAATTAATTTTAAAGGGAAATTAACATGTTATTTTCATTATTTATATACATATTACACATCATTTTATCTGTCCAAATAACATAATGTTGAATAACAATTTACACCACATTGTGAAGATGGTAAGTCATACGTACGAACAGATGGTGACATTATTATTCATAGGATGGATAAAATAATTAATATGGTTTTAACATATTTATAATAACATCGATGTTTGTAGAAGGTACTGGATTTATTATTTTTATATGGAAATAACAAATAAAGTGAATGTGAAAGATGAAAAGAACATTGAAAATGGTGATAAAATAATTACCTTTTATATGTGTTGTTACTTTTTATTTAGACAAAAGGGTTGTATATGTTGACTTTTGGATCAAGGTAAGGCCTCTAGGTTGAATTTAGGGAAGTTGGGAGGAGATTTTTGCAGGGTTTTGCTGAGCTAAAGGGAATTGTAGATTTGAATTTCAGAGAAGGGAAATTTTCCATTTTATAAGAGGGGTGAGGGGCCACTTAAAAAAAGTTGAAATATTATTTTATTATGAAATCATATTCAGTTTATAATGGATAAATATGAATTTATTTCGAATATAAGGTGGTTATGGGTTGAAATAATGTCAAATAATATTTTTTAGAAATGTTTAGTTTACCATATAAACTTTTTCTTTTAGATTTAACTCATAGTTAAATAGTTTAACATTTACCATGTCTCTTTAAATTTTTATATTATATGGTTAATAAACATACTATAACATGTAAATCGAACACCAAGTGGTTCATTAATGACATATATACTATTATTTAAGTCTATTTTCAGATCCTTTGTTTTTTTGGACTATTATATAATTTAATAAAATAGTATTTTTTAAAATATTTATTTATATCAATTTTGTCACTATTTAGTATTTCATTTTTGTGAAAGTCATAAAAACATTATTACATACAAACAAATAAATTTAATCTACCCTAACATGTCATATGAATCTAAAAAATTCTTTTATGTAATTAAAATTCTCAATTTATAGTTATTGTTATATTTATAATATCAATTTTTTTAATCATTCATTAATAAGGTCAGCACTGCATCATCATTATGTAATAAATAAATTAAATTATATAATTATTTAAAATTATAAATAAAATACCATAATGTAGAAAACTTTTTTATCTTTAAAATTAATATTTATAATTGAATTGATAACTTCTATAACCCCATGTAAAAACAGTTTTACTAAATGATATATGTTTATGTCATTTTTGTCTTAACTTTAAATTAATTAATATAAAGTTTCATTATCACTTTCATGTTTCTCCATGGGGTCCAAAATTCCACCCAAGAATACCCATGGTCAAAAATGTACCACACAATAGAAATATGTCTTATGTTAGGGTAATTTAATAATATTGTAATAATATTTGTTAACCTTTATTTACCATATTTACACTTTAACCATGGTAAATAAAATATTTACTTAAGTAATATTCATAATGTATAAAAATAAAAATTACCTATTTACACAATTTGAACCCAATTATTAAAAATATTGAATCCATATGTCCATATTCAAAAAATAAAATTAGAATAAAATAATTTTATATTATTCATGTTGTCAAAACAAAAAGCATGTTTTCATGAAATAATAACTATCAAAATATTGACACATCTTTATGTCCAGTTTAATTGTGAAATTACATCCAATTCCTTAAATTATATTAAATGATAAAAATATAATATAACTATACTTTAAAACCACTCAAATTTATAATTTATCACTATAAATTATTTCGATTACAAATTTGTGGTCAATTAAAATTTATTATATTTCACTACTCATCAAAATTATAATGTTACCAGAAAATAATTTTTTTTTATCCAAACTAAATCATTATGTACCGATTCTAATGAATAAATTAATATAATTAAATATACTATATTAAAGTTTCAAATATTGTTTTAAAAAAAAGTTCTCCATTAAAATGTTGTAAAATAATATTTTTTGAAAATTACTTCTTTTATCTAAAAACAATGAATTTATTCTTATATCACGACTAAGAAACACATAATAAGTATTATAAAATTATAAGGAATATATAAAATTCTGAATTCAGTTAATACTATTAATGACCACTTTTTGAATGAATATTTTGGTAAGTCGTGGTGCACTCGAACTTGGCATTGCGTGTAGTGAAACTTATTAAATTTTATTGAAGAGATAATGTACTATGAAATCTTGGGGTGTTACAAGGTGTGTTTTCCCCATCATTCATGTTATTATTCATAAATTGATCCAGCTGAGCACGTAATATCATGAAGTTTTGATAATATGTTCCCATCATATTAGAAATATTATTAGGTCAATCATCATATTCCCTATCACATTGATTGTTTGAACATGTTATTATATATTATTTTATTATCCATGAAAATGAACATACAATTATTGGGAAGTAATACTTATCTATTGGTCATAAAAAATTAAATTTGAACATAAAAGGGTAAACTTGTAAATGAAATTTATATCCTTATTTTTGATTCCCTATGTTTCAATCTTGTTTATCCTTGATCTATTTCCGAACTTATATTCTAATGGTATTTTTTTCAATACCATAACAATGGATTGTTCCAAACTTATTAATTTACCAATGAATATCCCCCAATATTATCAAACCAAAAGTGCAACATGGATTGTTATCGTGTACTTGGGTACCCCGGATCTGACTTGAAACTCCATATCGATGTTTTCACTCTTATGTACATTTGTTCCATATCTGTCTCTACCAATTATTATATAGACATGGAAGTATTTTTGTGATTATCCACTTACTCTATACATACCGAATCATAGGGATTATTTCTTATACTTCGTCTCATCCTTAAGGTTCTTACTAATGTTATTTATTCCTAATATCCAAATATAACTAGAACATACTCTAATACCAACAATAGTGACACTAACTTTTACATAATAAATAATATGACTTTATACATAATTATACGTTAGTGCACAAGACAAGGATCACAAAGCCTAGTGACTTTCAAAGACTAGGTACATAACACTAAAAAATGAGGCAAAAAGCACTTAATTATTCAATAATGAAATTGTTATCCTAACTTACATTGTGCTCAAACACTTGCAGAAGATACCTTGGAAACACATTAACAAAGGGATGAGCTAAATAGACTAGTAAGGGGATAACCATAAGAAAAAATAATTAGAAAAATAAATAGAAGGCATGAAATGATGATATAAAATGACATTTAAAATCTGTAACCCTATCATATAACCATGGAATCATATAAACATGTAGTATTAGAAATGTGGCAGAAACATAAATCCGTCCATTAGTACGATTCAGGGAAAACATCCAAGATCATTTCACATAATAGCATAATCCAAGGATAACAACGAAGACAGTCCCACATAACATATCATGATACTTAACATTACCTAATGAATTGGAGTGTTATCTAGGTCCACCTAATTAAAATTTTTCATCAGTATTTTTTATATAAAAGAAATCATACATAATCAATCATACATCAACATAAGGGTTAACCATGGAAATAATTGGGTACCCCAACCATTTCATAAATCATAAAAAATTGATGTATCATAAAAGATTCCACAAATGAAAGTAAATAAAAAATACATAGAAATTAATATGGTAAAATAAGCATGTATGATGGTAATTAAGGTCATGTATAAGTTACAACATGTATGAAAATTATTCAATAAATTTTAGTATAATACATCTTTGAGTGGTTTGAAGGAAAATATCATAGTACCATTAAAATATAAAAGGTAACTATCCATTATAAAAAACCATAAGTGAACCATGAAGGTTTTAAAAATAAAAATACATATTTTATAAAGACAATGGTGGCTTAAAAAAGATGATATAATTCACAAGAAATTGGTTAATAATTCAGGATTCTCCCTCAAATCATGTTTTCTTATTGGGATGTATTAAGGAGGGAATAATATAAAAACGTGTATGTGCACAAAAAAAGAGAGAGTAATGGAAATTTTTACATGATTTTGGAAAATTTAAATAGAATTTAGAACATGAACATATGAGGAATATAAAATATCATTTATTTAAAAAGAAAGATAATGAAACCAAAAGGAATAAAGGAGGTTCGGGTTGAATCCCTCATGATATCAACATGGTATAATTTGTATTAAGAGGGATTATTGAGTGAGAAATGAGTTTCTAATCAATTAAAAATAATTCAGAATGTATGGTGGTGGTATTTAATCATTCCCCCTCACTTCTAATTACACATTAAAGGGAATAATAAAGAGGAAAATATTGAATATATGTGAAATGGAGAGGATCCCTTACCATAAGTTTGATGGTGGTTTAGACATAATATCGATGTCATGAATTATAAAATTACGTTCATTAATTAATATTATAGAAACTATTATATATGTAAATGATTTAGTATAACATTTTTATGTTCACTCATGACCTTATTTTTATGGGTTATGTAGTTCAATTTCATTGTTTGGGTCTGTTTGTTTTCTGGGATTTTATGATCGGTTTGTTTATTTTCTAGAACGGATAGACATGTAAGATGATATAAGTTTTCAGGAATTGAAGTAATATTATATTTGTGAACATATATGAGATTACATGTCTAAATGAGTAAATTGGTGACTTTACGTGAAGTCAAATCATTATATAAAATAGTAGTGATAACCTATTGGGTTTATTGGAGGTTTTGGCCTCAATGAATATGTTTTGTTTTATAAATATAAACAACATGTAAAAAAGGGATTCCATAACCATAGATGATACATAATTCATATATTATGTTATATTGAAATTATAAAAATGTGTTTATGACAATAATTGAAGATAGTAACCGAAATTGAAAACCCATCATCCTTGATTGTAGTAAAATAACACATCTCGGATGAAGTATTTAATACAAAAATAAAATAATGTAAAAGAAGAAATGACTATAATGTATTAAATTATCATAAAAACATTCTAGTACCTTTAAAGTACTTTATTTTTTAAAAGATTTAGATGTGGGTAGGTAAGGGTAAATGAGTAAACAAATGAACATGAAATGAAAATAAAAGAATTGAAAATAGGAATATTCATCTTGAATTAATATTCCTTGAGAGACTCTTAAGGGTAGTGGATTTGGACTTTTTTAGAGACCAATGGATGTTGGATGTGGGGAGAGAGTCTGAGGAGGTATTTGGGAAGAATGTAGGTAATACACAAGGCTTGAGAGGAGTGAAGAGAAGATGTTACTAGGGGTGGTATTTATAATGGAGGAGAAGAGGGTTTCCCTAATACTATAATCTATTAGTTTATTATATTTCCCCATAAGACAAAAAATATAGATGATTACATGAATAAGAATTTTAATAAATACATGTGAGTTCTAGATTTTTGTGCTTACATAAATTATGATGTCAGGAAGAGTGGATTTAAATTGTAATGTATTTATACATTAATTTAATGTATTTTACTATTCAAACAAATTCATGAATTTCATAAAAATACCAAAAATTCACCATAACCAATTTTTGATGTGTAGAATCGAAAAATGAAATCAATTTTGAAAATAAATTATATTAATATGATTAATTTAATATTTAATGAAAATTATTATCTAATCTAGAAAAAACTAATTTTAATACGTTTACATAGTTATTACAGAATATAAGTACATTATAATTTCACTTTAATCATATTTATATATTTTCATAGGTAATGTTACAATTCATTAGGGAATATCAATATTCATAGGGGTAACATTTTTATTCATAAGGATATGTTACTAGTCATCCTAAAATATGTTTGTCTAATAGGACTCCAATCATCATACTGATCACAACCGTGATTGTAAGATTTTCAAAATCCAAAACAACGAAGTGTCCTAGTTTTGTTTAATGGTCACATAGTACTTAGTAGTTCATTATTTTGTGATTTCATGTGATTATATGAAATAATAATAAGTAGGAGATTTCTATTGGAAAACATTTGGTCATTACGTACTTTATCTTCTCTTTCCATAATTCATTATTCCAAAAAAACCAAGATACCCATTATGTCCTTATGATTCATCAATATCTAACCAATATTGTTTCATATATTAAATATAATAAAAAACTGGACCATAAGTATAGATATCCATATTTTCATTAGAATACCTTGAGTTTTTTATATGGTACCTAACTTATAGAATGAAAATGGACATTCCTATTATTAAATTTTCTTTATCGAGAGAGATACAATAGTTACAATCATAAATGAATATAAAAAAACTCCACGACCTATATGTTTTTAGATAAATGCGATTTTTTAGAAAACTCTAATATTTTATTATATTGGTTGTTTGTAATAATAAAGGTTTAAAAATCATTTGAATATGATATTTTGAAATTAGTGGTTATAAAATCATATGGAATGTATCAGAAGGTTGTGAAAGATCAATTTACTTCAATAATGACACATGATCCTTAAATTTAAGATAATAACAACATTTAGATGTGAAATTAATTATTAAATATTAAAATTAAACTAGTCTATTTGTGCAATGAAAATAAAATTTAAATTTAATAATTAAACAGTAGTCACTTCTACATTGTATCCATTTCTTCATCAATATTAAAAAATTATTATGAAACACATTTTTATTTCATGAAAAATCATTATTACATTCAACTTTACTGCTAAATTATTATTAATCCTTTGTAACCCCTATTCATAAACATTTAAAGACATCAGATCAGAATGAAAAACACTATAAGGGACATATAAAAGAAAAAATGATCTAATTTATACATTATAAAACCATGTGATCAAAAAATATATTTTTCCTTTAACATAATAAACTCGAATATCATAAACATTAAAATTATCATTTAATAATCAAAATTACCAAATGTTTTCTATAAAACCCATTTAATGAAAAGAAATAATTCAGAAAAAACATAATCATAAGGGTTCATATAAAATATGAGGACCCATTGAAACATATTCTAAAAAACAAACTTTTTCCCTAAAATAACGTATTTATTAACCAAAAAAATAATTGTTCATTTTAACTACAAAAATAAAATTATATCCATAAAAATTCATTAAATATTATAGAAAATTCATGTATGTTAATTGGTAATTCATCTCCATAGAACAATTACATGAACCCCTACAAGAAACAATATATATAATTACTAATATATTAAATATATATTATAATTGTCCAAATAATATATCCATTACATAATTTATTTGAGAGATATTTCATGCTCACACAATAATAATTAATTTCCATGGACCATAACATGTATAAATACCATATATTAATTCATTTACATCATCAAAATCATAAAAATATATTTTCCAAACAATAATTTTTTTGGATATCTATATATAACATTCATTGAAATTTGAATTTATAAAAATTCAATTCCCAAAATAGTGGGATGTTGGGGTTTTATTTGATGAAAACATAAAATATTATAAAGTGCTACATATATATTATAACATTCAATTTCATGGTATTAACAATTAAACACTTATATATAATAGTAAATTATCATTTTTTCTTTTAAAATAATTATGAATTAGTTTACATAAAATATGTTGAAATATTACATTTTAAAACCATTTAAATGTAACAAATGACATAAATTTTCATTTATAATTAAATTATCTCTATTGATTAAATATATAATATAATTTTATGAATATGTACATGGGATTAATTATTTAATGACTAATACTTTAAAAACATTTAAATTGATTTTTGAGGATACCATGTCCATTTACTCGAGTTGAACATGTAACTTATGATATTTATCTTCTTATATAATAAGATTTTATTTGTTATATAACATCAAAATAACATATTTCAAGCTTACTTTTCCATTTTTTTCATTTCCTTTTTATATGCAATTACATGATTAATTAGATTCACATTATTTGTTTTTCTAACATTCATCTCATATATCGATAATGTCATTAATAGGTTGGATGTGGTCACTGTGGAATTTATTTTCAGATCCCAAGAAAAATACTATTGAAATAATTATTATATATATTTATAAACTATAATTTTAAAATAATTCAGGAATATAAATTATGAATAAGTAACTAAATTAAAATAAAGATTTTGTTGTTCATCCATACAATAGAGTAATATTTCAATTTTTCAATGAAAATGAGACAAAAAGTTTTTGTTCTTTTATTTATAAATAGTGATTACTATTTGAAAAAAAATCATTTTTTCATATTTAAACACACTTGTTTTTATAATCCATGGGATATAGTGATTAAATGAATCACATTTCTTCATGGAGAAGGTAATCCACAGAACACATAAAATCCATTAGATTTGATTAATAGATCGAATGGTATAAAAGCTGATGATATAAGATATTTAAATAATGATTATTAATTCATTACGATAATAACTATATATTGAAAACATCATTACGAACACTGATTCGTAGGGGGATAGAAAAGGTTTCATCAGTTTATGAGAATGTTGTTTTATAAAGACATGAATGATCATTTCATTACAAATATGATTGAAGGAGGTTAGTGATATATGTTATTTCTAAAAATAAAATAATATAAATATTTGAATTACACTAATGATTTATTTAAGAATTTTTGAATACTATTTTAGGGATTTATAAGAATAAATTTTTGAAAATTGTTGGTTTAGAACAATACATATTATTTGGGAAAACACTTTTGGTTGATACATATGTACATATAGGACAGTATTTTGAAGAGTCTAGGGTTACTAAAACTTATAGTTTAATGTTTGGAGGATATATTGCCATTAATTTTTTATAAATCATTTATTAAAATATATGGGGAAGAGAGGATATTTTGTTTATATTTAATTTTTTTGAGTGGAGAACTATTTTAGTTTTTAAAAATATTAAAATTTTATAAAGTCACAAGTGTTATAATAATATAAAAAACATGATTCAATTAAAAATAAATATGATAGTTGATTTAAATATTCTCATATAAAATAATTTATCCACGTTTATTGGTCATTATAACCCATATCATTATATTTTAACCAATATTAACCCATTTCATCTTCAACCATTATTACATTTTTATGAATCATTAGGGTTTATAAATGTACTTATAATGTAATAATAATGTCATAAATGTTTCATTAATGAAATTTTATAACATTAACCATTAAAAATTACTAAATAAGTTTTTTTATTTTTTATTTCATTTAATAATATGTAATATATCATACAACATATTTAATTTCATTTCATGAATTTTTCATATATTTTCACATTGAGAACATAAATACAAGTATGGTTTCAAAATTTATAACAACTAATAAAAAATATCAATCAAATATTGACAATAAAATTTGAGTTTAACCCTTATTCATCGAATAAATATTACATTTCATGTTCATCAATTCATTTCATTTAATGTTTACACTCATTGTACAAGCACTGTGTTAGAGTTCTTTTTGCATTTAATGTAAATATAGAATCACTAAAAATATACAAATATTATTATAGTAAATATAATATGATTAATCAATATTTAAGCTTTAAAATTAATTAATGACTTGTTTTTTCAATATGTTAATAGTCATGTGAAATTTAAAGGCATGAGGGTAATATTTTTTCTTTTTTATTACATAAAATAATAAAAATTTAATTTTAAAAAAATTACAACATAATTTCCATATCATTAAATATTTGATGATGACTAATTAAATAAACTAAAAACTAGGTTAATTTTATGTTTTCTATAATTTTTAGACTATATCATATTATTTTTTACACAATTTACTTGATTTACCCTTAGCATGGTGATAAATATTTACTAGAATTAATATTCAGAATAAATAAAAAAAATTGAAGCTTTAAAAAATTTAAGAAGCATAATTTGAAACATAAAATAAGTTTTTCATGTTTTAGAATGTATAATATTTTGAAATTTATTTGTGAGAAAAATGAAAAATTATATGAAAATGTGTTTTGTGAAATTTTTTATACAAAAAAAACAATACCATTTTTTTAATAATGATAATTAAATATTAGTAATTATATTATCTCTTATAAAATAATTATTATGTTACATTTTTATAAAATTAAATGAAAAATATTAAATTTTTAATGTAATAAAAATTAATATTACAATAAACTTAATTGTTAACATTTCATTTAAAAATAAATATTCTCAAAAAATTCACAGAAATGATTCTTGAGATAAATTTTATAATGTTACACCAAAATTATATTTCATTTTTACGAAATTATTTTCCAAATATTATACAAAATTAATATAATATTTTAATTAAAATATAAAAAATACATTTTTGTTAGAGACATTTGTTATTGAATCATAAAATGACATAATTGTGTGTTATGTTCGTATTTCATAATTAAATTAAATATATATTGAGTAAAACATATATATACATATATATATATTTCATAATTTAGTAAATCTTATTCATATATTCTAAATAAAATGTTAGTTATTAACATACAATTATTTTTTCGTTTCAGCTTGTTATTAGATGTTTTATATACTATAAAAAAGTCCTCATTTATAATATCATTTTTTTAGAGAAATTATTCACAATTACAAGAATTTTTTTCCTATATGGTGGATGGGGAATACAAATTTTATCATTAGACAATACCAAGGGTCCAAAAACGCTTTTTTCGTGCCATTGGGAGCATTAATACTCTTATCCTCTTCAATATGGGGATGTTTTCCTTCTATGGGTAATAACCTAGATCATGGTAGATAGTTAACATTAGCTAATGATGGAAAGATCACATTTCCAAACCATCAACCCAAACACTATGGGAGTACATCATTCTCCAGGGAAAATATAATGTGAAGGATCTCTAAAGGTGGATTTTGGGTCAAAATAGTAAGTAATTAAAAGGAGTGTTAAATAACACAACCATGAATTTTTAGTAGATCACAATTAATTAAATTTGGTCTTTGATTAATTCATTTCATACGAACCTACATTGAAATTTTTTATCAATGAATTCATATTTTGGAAGAGGGTATATTAACCACCATTTACCAAAACATAGAGAGTGTCTTAGTCTGATTTAATACGATATTGTATATAGTGACGTCAAATAGTATTTTAAATATATACCATTTTACATGCATTATACATAGAGGGTTTGGATATACCATTAGTTGTTTACATCGTCATTCACCTCCGAGATGGATAATATTTGTTGATGTCCTCAAGGAACACATGTTATATGAGGTATTCCTCAACATTAACATCCTTAATTTCAAACTAATTATAGATATTTAGAGACAAAATTAATTATTCAGACTATTATTCTTACAATTTACTGAAATCAAGGATTTATAGTTAAGTTGTAAATATGATTAAATTCTTGAGGATATCATATTTTTTATCTACGGGATGTGTTCTCCCTCCTCTGGTCAAACATTGACAGTAAAAATTGAAGATCTATCTGGTTAAGGGGACTGTTTATAATTGTTATATAATCAATCCTACTAATTGATGGGTTGATATTATTTCACATTGGTAGGTTGTCGAAAGAAAAAATCATTAACAATTCATAATTTTTTTTTGAACCACCCTATATGATTCTACTGGGGGATGTTCTGATTTTTGACCCATGAGAAATGCTTACAATCTCGCATTAGTGGAATATATGATTTCCAAAAATATAGTTGCATAGAAATTTTTTGGTGCTTCATTTATTAAAAGAACATAGGTTCATTATTCCATTGAGGGTTATATGGGTGATATATCCTTGAGTTCTATATAGTAGTCCCCAAACATGGTAACATTGATGGAGGTATGATTTTATTCATTATTAGAGTGGTCTTTTTGGATCCAATGGGTCATGGAACATCATTCCACATTAAGATGAATTAATTTAAGAGATTCATGGTCAGGGTTTAAACTAGAAAATCATCCTAATTATCCTTCCACTTCTATCATCAACACATTAATGCATTTGAGGGATCCGAAGCTAACTGACCCCCTAGTGGTGAGGGGTCTACTATAAAGGGTGTTGGATAATTATTCTAGGAATGGATGATCCTTTAGGACCTTTTGAGAACCATACGAGATCTAAAAAAACCAATCATATCTAATCCTATCATGGTGAATTTATTCCATTCGTTGTAATTCTCACCAGCATCAGGTGTATTAGGGATGCTTTAAACATACATAGTAGCATCTCACATTGTCATTGAGACGCATTCCATCTTGTTTTGGAGCTAGTTATTGGTGATTTATCAATCATTAATGTTGTTTCAAATGATTCATTGAATGGTATAATAGTATGTAATATTCTATAAAATATCATTTTGTGACTTTTTGATCCATAACAGTTTGAGTAGTTTATTCACCAGGGAATAGAAGAAGATTTTAGGTATGTGTTTTTCATAAAATAGCTAACCCATATTCCTCTTTTATACAAAAGGGAGAAAATTTTCATTCCACTAAAAGGAACCCTTGAAAATATTATTAAGGTGAAGATATTCCTAATGAGTTTTTCTTTTTGGTGCACCAGGATCCAGATTGGAAGATAAGGTGGAGTCCATGTGATGAGAGTTTCATAATCTTTAATAGACTTCAATATCAGATAATGATGATGTGATTTTTATAAACAATGTCTAGTTATATATAGGCACCTACCATAATGTTTATATTTATTGATGTACTCAAATAATACCCTTGGATACATACGTTTTTTAGGGTTGTTTCCATATTATTTCTTAAATTCTCAAATAATTTCCCCAATAATTGATCTCATGGAAGATTCATGCCAATAGAGTACATAATTCGCTTCCCATGAGCTATAAAATTAAATAAAACATCATTTTATAATATTATACACTAATAAAGTTATGTGAAATTAATTTTAATGGACAAATCATTTATAAATTATACCCACTTTTGAATTAATTGATTTATTATTAGAGAATGTAGTTTCAGAATAAACTTACTAAATATTTTTTTAAGCATTCCAAAACATTTCCAATCACAGTTAATGTATTATTAGGCATCAAATAATCCATTAATATACACATTTTATAGTGAAAATTAACATTAGTATATATTTAAGATTTTAATAATTTCTAATTTCCATAGAAATAAGAATTGATGTCATCAACTTGTTGTATCTAAACCAATGTATCCCATTTAATGGAGCTTCTAATGGAGATTTAATCATTGGTGTTTTTCCATGAGAAAGAAGAAAATGAAATTCAAAATTCGAAACATATTATGATCCAACTATATGATATGTTCAATATTATCAAAATAACCCCACACAAGCCAAGTATTCCAATCAACCCCAGGAAAATATCACCATCACACACCATACCCTTGAGGTGTATGAAGGTTTTGTAAGAGGTTATATATATAAACAGTGGTAGTATGTATATATATATATATTTAATATAATAATGATTATATTTATCTCGTTTTAATTATTAATTCATATATATATATATATATATGATTTAATACATATTTTTATAAAAAAAATATTTTCATATTAGAAAACAAAAATAATTATTTTTTAGAAATGTTTTGTTTCAATTAAAATTCAAATTTTGAAAAAACATTGAAATTTTGAAATAAATTTCATTTTTATAAATTAATCATATGAAATAATATTAATTTATTATTATATTATAGTGTATATAAATTATGTAAAGTTTAATTTTTAGAAGGTTTATTTTGCTTATAGTGTCATGAAAACAATTATATTTACAAAAATAAGGATTATAATTTTAATATTAAAATTTTCATATTTTACATGTAAATTTTGTATGAAAATATTATTTAATATATAAAAATCATCAAAAATATCTAATGGTGAATTATTTATAATTTTTTAATTAATGATTATTCTGGTTAAAAATTAAAATTGGTATTAAAATATTTTATCAAATAAGACATCATAGGGTCTCAAAAGTTATGTAATAAATTATATGAATGGTAATTGAGGAAATAAATATAATTTCAATTTAAAATAATGAGATATGTATTTTCATTGATTAATTTTCATTTCCAATATTAAATCATCCATAACCTATAAAATATTTTATCACTTTGAAAAAAATCATTTCTAGACATGACACACATACAATTCATGAATTATATTGGTTATTAAAAATATGAAATATTTAGTCCTACTACTCTTTTGTATAAAAAATTGTAAAACAATGTAATATTTTCTGTGTTTAAAATTTTATGAATAAGATTATACATCCTTTGCTAAGGAATTAATATATAATTACCATCTATTTAGATGTAAATACCCACCCCACCGACCAATACATTTCACTAAAAACCAATTTAGCATAATTTAACTCTACATTAACACCATAAATTATCTCCATAGGTGTTAAAAAGGTATTAGGAAGCTCCTCCTCAACATTTATAATCACCCTCTCAACGTGAGGAACTTTTTTTATTCCACATTTTATTCAAGTATATTCTTTGTATTGTGCCATTTTATTTCAATTTTTTCATGAATATTTTTTTATTAATTCCCATTAATTTATTTGCGATTTTTATGTAATTATAGAAAAAAATTATGTCTTATTAATCCCTTTTTAGAAAATTTATATAAAAATTTTATGATTTATAAATTATCCATTTTTCTCAACAATTGTTTAAAGCAGATATTTCTAGTTATTATTTCCAATAAATGGTGTTAAATTATATATACCTATCCATTATTTTGGGGAATTTCTATGTATATAAACCACACTCATTAGTCTAATATATTAATCAATTTTCTTATGTTCTATGATATATATGGCTAAAAATTCTTGTACAAAATACTAATTTGATGGGTGGGATGAAATTAGATGTACCTCAATGAATTGGGTAATATTCTTATATCATGTGTGAAAACCTATAGTGCATGGGTGGTTATCATGTGAACACTATGTTTTTTTGTGTTAGTAGTCATCCTTACCCAAATCATATGATGTTATGATTTATATTGTTTCCACATTACTATATTACATGTTTGTTATCTTATTTTTTTAGGATTTGATATTCATTATTTTCATTCTCAACATTTTTTATCACCACGTTATGTCATTGGAATAACATGTACTACTTTTTTTATTCCATGCTTTGACTGTTAAGTTGCTTGGATTTAAAGATAACAAATGTCTTTTTTTACTCCATGTTTTTATAACCATATGCATTGGGTACTCATTTGATCGACACATATTTCAAAAACAAAGTGGCCATTGTATAGAATAGTTTAGACAGTCTAATAAGATAACATCTGAATAGATAAATTTATCTTTATGAAACATTATTATGGGAAACATTCATATGAAATATTATGTTAAGAAAAGTCCATGGACAAAAAAAATTGAAAAAAAGATATTTAATGTTTAAGGAATATATTTTTCTTATGATTTATCCCATCAATTTTCATTGATTCCCTTCAGTGATCTCAATAGTGTAAACATCCTTTTCTATAATTTATCCCTTTATTTTAGTCAACAGATGAAAATTGGATGAACTGAGACATTAACTAATGTGATGAATAAAAAAATGATATACATAACCAAATGATAAAATTTTTCATGCACTTGAATGAATTAATTACTCAACTAAAACATGTTTTTATTGATATTTGATTCAGGTTTAGTGCCTGAACCCCCTATTATTGATCACGATATAATTGAGTTCATTATGTGATAAGGCCTCTTACATTTTATGGATATTTTTATAAGTTATTCATTGAATATTGGAAAAAATTGAAATGTCCTTCATCATCATTCAGTTATATAAAAAAGATATTTTTGTTCATGTAATTTATCTTATAGATGGAGAAGAAGATCAATGGTTGATTATGACAAATAATATCAATAATGAATAAGTAATAAATGTGATGGTGTGGAAATAAATCAAGAATATAACATTCAATAATTATTTTCCTCTCACTTTATGAAATAAAATATATATAAAGCTCCTTGGCTGTATAAAAAATGAGGAAGAACTAATTAGAGAGTTTGAGAAAAACCTTAGAGGACATGAAATACAAACCATCAGTTTTTTCGGTAATCACAATATTAAAATCAAAATCATGTTTATTAAGGTAATGAAAAATATATAAAATCATTTAGACATTCATGACCACTATATATTAAAAGAATTATTCCAATGATCCCTCAATTTTGACATTGTGATTACTGTATCACAAGGGTATTAAGCATATTGAGATTTCAAGAGGAAAATATATTTTATTCTACTTGAGTGAGGGAGGAATCTAAAATGTTACGAAATTAAAAAATTAAAACAGTCATTAGTTTTATAAGAATAAACCTAAAATATTTATTTAAGGGGATAATGTAATTATTTAGATATGAGAAGTTAGTTCACTAACCTGAAGAACGTTTATGGGAGAAACCCAACAACATTTTGGATGTATTAAATGCTACAGTCATTCCTTAGAATATTTTTCAATGATTGAAATGGAAGGAATAAGGGAATTGTGAACACTATTATAAATATCCATGTGTTTTAAATTATAACCATGGATAACAACCAATAATGGGAAATAGAACAAATGGGAGATTAAGATATCAAATCTTTTGAGGTAGATCCTAGAAACAGAGTGGTGAATGTTGCACTATTTATGCATTCAATGATAGAAAATGTACTTCTCAATGTTTTTAAATGTATTAGTTTACATCCTGAAATAATTATATAATTATTCATACCTAACCTCAAAACTTTTATGTACAGATATGAGGGAAAATGGGAAATTGTGTAAAAATTTCCTTTGAATTATATGACTTCTCCACAATCAATATTTGTGTTAATAATTTCCCATAGAATTTTTTAATATAAACAATAGAGGAAATTTTTCCTGTATTTATTGTTGATTGTAGAACATAGTATATATTAAACAAAAAAATTTCATTAAATGAAACTACCTCCAATATCAATAATTTCCTTCAAATATTATTCTAGTATAAGTAGGATGGTAAATATCCTTGTAAATCATAATATAAGTAATGAATATTACTTTAATATGAGAAATAATATCTAGTTTTAATGATTTAGACTATTTAAAATCGAATCCATAAATACATACCCATTTTAAGAGAATACAGTAATGGTCTCCTGAATGATTCCATAATCTTGCTCTATAGGGATATTTTGAGTTTTTAATCAAATTTATACCCAATACTATTCTAATGTGGAATTCACTATGTATAATGTTAACTAAAAAACATGAAGAGTAAAAGAATATAATATAGTAGAATCTAAATAAAGGGTTATACTGCAATATATATCACTATGGAGGGCATTAGTACTTTCTATAAAGAATAATGATGGGTTAATTTTTGCACCATAATGATTACCATGGGTATAATAACATCTCTACAAATAAAAAGGATCCTCTTATATAGATTGATGATTTTTTTATCATCTTAGTGAATTAAAGTTCACATCTATGGAAGATCATTGGTCAAAATATTATCAAATAACGATGAAGAAGGAGGATATCTATATGAATTGTATTTATATAAGGTATAGACACTATGAGTTCATCATGATTCCATATAGACTCATATATGTTACAAATATCATTATAAAAATAATAAATAGAGTCTCTATGAATTAACTAGTAATATATTTTTTTTAGGTTTTATAGATTATATTATTATCTACTCCAAAATAAAGGAGTATCATGATAATCAATTTAATAGTTTTTTAATGAACATGTTAATAGAAAGGTCATATGGAATGTATTGAAAATGTGTGTTTTTAACGGATCATGTTTTGTTACTTCTGTATGTTATCACCACAATAGGGAAATACATAGATACTTCCAACTTATATGAAATTTATTGATTGATAAGGAAGACATTTGTTATATAGATATATTACATCCATGTAGTACTATCATCAATTTTAGTTAATCTTTTCATTATATTTCAAACCACTAACGAAGATAACTCAGATTGGAGGGTTGTTTTCATGATAGATGGATGTGAGGATGTTAAAAAATATTTATTTTATAGGGTAGTCACTGCACATTTGAGACATTACCCACTATTGGGGAGTGATTTTTAATCTACAATGATGCATCCAAAAGGAATGGGTTTATTACTCGTGTTTGATGAAGAATTTGTAGTCTATGCCACTCACCATGAAATATTAGTTCAAAAAATACCATAAAAATGAAATATAATTGGATTAATTGATATACTCAATTTAAATTTGGTGAAATTATATATTTAGGGAAATGTGTGACATAAATAGTTTTTATATAAGCATTAAATATATATTTACACAAAACAATCTCAAAATGAAACAATAAAGATGGCGAGACCTAAAAACAGATTTTTACTATTATTTCCATTTTAATTTTATGAAGGTGAATAATGTGGTATATACTAATAGTATAAATTATACAACAAAATTATCCATGATGAAATTGAATGATAACTATTCTTCTGTGATACACAAAGTTTAGACATCAAGATCATAAAAGGAACTTAATTTTACATGTATGAAACAACATACCATCCATCCCTTATTAGGATAATTAAATAAGCCTAACAAGTTGATTTTCTACTAAAAACAATGGTAAAAAATATTATATAGTTTTATTTTTCTAAATATGTAACTATATGTTTTATATCCTAGATATGTATCCCTTAAAAACCTAAAATGGATAGGAATATTTTCCATATAGTGCATAGGATGTCCTTCTATATTCTTACAAGATGAACTGATATGTAATAATAAACTAGTTAAATATTCTGTTCAGATAACTTGAATAATTATATAGAATAATATATATCCCAATGATTCATATTACAATAACCATGGATATCATCATAGAACTCCCAAAAGATTATATAATTAGTAATTGCATTCTGTTTTTATTCGATCACCTTAAAATGTTGGCTCATATCATTCATATCATGGATTATTCCCCTCTTGACAAACTCACAATTTCAAACACTATATAATTTTTTATTCTACGGGGATTACATTTATCCACTCTATCAAATTAAGATTTTAGTATTTCCTCAAGGATCTGGAGAATCCTTCAGCACAATTTTTAATACATTTATGTGTTTTAGTACTTCTTTTCATCATAATATAGTTTTATAATCCAACTAAACCATAAATACTATATAATATATGTTTATATCTTTTTAATTGGATTTATATTGATTTTGGGATCAACACCATCCCCTAGCGGACTTCCTATATGAATATATTTTAAATACTCTAATTAAAATGCCATATTATGAGGCTCCATAACGAAATAAATTTTTCAAACCAACATGATGGGATAATTTTGGGGATATAAAAATGATAAAATATGTTCTTATGAAATATATGGAAGATAATTTTCTAAAAATTTAGCATAATTAGAAATCCATTCAGTGTTGATAGAAAAAATATATATACAATCGTCGTTACGACCTTGTATTTTAGGATTTAGATAAATCATCATTTCTTATATCACAATATAGGAATATCATTAGTCTTTGGATGAATATAATGATTAATAATAGATTCATAATTCAATTTAATATGCTTTATCATATTATACTTTTTACCTGTTTACAGGCTCTCAAAAAATTCTAATCTAATGTAAATGATGTGTTCCATGTTTCCCTCATAAATAAGTACACATAAAAAAAATCTTGTACTGAATCCATACACAATATCCTAGTTGAATGATGTTTCATACAAGGAGAATAAATTGATGATCATAGATCAGATTGAAAATGATCTATGAAATAATAAAACTCACCTGGTTAAAATACATCGAAAGACCCAAACATATGTGAGTTTGACCAGGGAATGGGAAGAGGTGATGAATCATAAGTATCCTAATATGTTTTTGTATTAAATGGAATTTCAAGGGTGAAATTTCTAAAAGGATTATGAATATAATTAATAAAATATTTTTTAATGTGTTAAAAACATCTTATTAAATGTAATTACGGGAATTATATTCCTAATAAATTATTTTTTGGATTATTATAAAATATATCCTTTTTGAGGGAAAATTATATTAAGAAACAAGAAAAATATTATTATCATTTCTTTACAACAAAAAAATGATATATATATATATATATTAATTATTACAATAAAGTCTAATTTAAATATAATAAAAATGAAGGCCTTGATGGGTATGATCAAACCCTATTTAGACCATATGTTCGAGCATTCGAGGAGGATTTCATCATTTTGATTTTATTTATCCAATCCCATGATAGGATTAAACTATTTTAACATAATTGGATGACTTTTTCAGATATGTTCAGGCTTATCAAAATCACCACTCTGGACTGGTTCACTGAACCAACAAAACAATGTACTGCCGTCACACACATTACCCATATCTTAATTGTTGCGATAATATGTGGTTACGTATCAAGAATCATTTACATTAAATATTTTATATATACATTGATAGAATAAATATTATATTAATAATTTTTCATTTTTACATCATTAATATATATTTGATTAAATAATTAGTTTTACATAAGTAATATGGTAGCAGGATGATGATAAAATAAAATTTTTAGGGTATTTAATAATTGAATTACAATAATACCTTTGATAAATAATTTTTTTGTGGAAATATATATTATTTTCATTAAATATTCCAACTAAATAATATTTATGTAAATACAAATGAAAATATAATTTATTGAAATCCAATGTTGTTTTTATAAGGCATGGAAATATGTTAGTGTTATAAAAAATTTATTTTATATGAAATAATGAATTTTAATTAAAAGTTTATATTATCATATTTAGTTAATTATTTTTTTTGGATAAATATTATTTTTAAAATTATAACAACCTAATCAACCAATGGTGAAATATTTATTACATTTTGAGACAACCTAATTTTCTAGTTAAAAATTAAATACTGTATAAACATGAAACATATTTTATTAAATCATAACATAAAAAAATTGTTGTAAATAATAATATTAATGTAATTTGTGAACACAGATAGATAAAATATTAAAAAAAATGTATTTCTTAGTAATTTTATTAATTTGAAAATATATTAATGAATCTTGAAAGAAAATTGGGATTCTGAAAACAATTCTCTGTGAAAAAAACATACATCCACATTATGAATGTTTTTATTTTTTTAATTTGGTTCATAGACAAATAAAATATTTTATAGCAATATTATTTAGTATAAACCATTGTAAACTACCCGGGGAATGATGGTTTCTTTTATAATTTTTTTTCATAGATTCCAAAACTGATGTATAGAAATTTATAATTAATTCCCCTCGCTTTTACTATAAATATCCACCCACCCACCCACTAAAATCAAATAGAAACCCTTTAGTCATTATGATCCCTTATCTAAACCTCCATAATTAACTCTGATATTGAACATTTCCTCTTAATAATTCTTTTCAATGCAATTAGAATAACCCTCTCAAGGTAATGTTTTCATGTTCTTCTCTAATTTAAACATGCTTGTTCATTGTATTAAGTCTTATGATTTCCAATTATGATGTAATAAAAAAAATTCACATTAATTTATAGAAAATAATATTCAAAAGTAATTATATACCATAATTCTATGTGATTAATATCCTTTACAAATAGTTTTATGAAACTATTATACTGGTGAAGATATCACATGATTTTCTTTCCCTATCTTTTTTGGGTTGTGAATAAATATCCCCATATCAACTCAAGGATATTCTCCATATTAAAACTAAACATAATTATTTTTATAATTCCATTTATGCAATGAATATTGAGTAATAATTAGATTAAATGTTTTGAATTCAGTCCTTATGTTGTGTGATCAATGTGGACCAAAAATCACATACAAAAAAAGATATGTTATGGGTGGGTCTTCAATTATATAGAAAATAAATTCACATGGAAATTATTTTATCTAATATGATCCCATGATTGTTTCATGTGAAAATATTTCATGACCTGAAGCAACATGGATCATGGTAAACCTCATGCATTCCACTATAGGATATGAGCTATGGACAAGTTAAAAAATGCATAACCAATATGGGTGACAATTCCTGATTTACATGTATTCACACACCCAACCATATCCATAGTAAAATGTAGATGAATAATAATAAATGATAAAAATTATATATAATATACTATTCATGTAAAAAATATATTGATTACAAGAGCATGATAATTTAAACTAAAAAAAGGAAAATATGCATGCCTTACTAGATAGTTTTCCAAAATTAACAAAACAAGAAAACAAAATGAATACAGATAGAAGATTCAAATATCAAAGATACAACCATTCCACAACGAATCTCACTTCCAGGCTGTCCAAAACCAATGGGGAATCCTCCATTCATCATTTGTGGCCATCTATTGACGGGATAATAGAATTATAATTCACATATTTGAACACGTATATACAACAATATAATCTGTATCTTTCATTTTTCTCACATCTATTATTATCCTATTCAGAATCTACCACATCCCTCAAATTATCCCAAAACATCCTCTAACTAGAAATCAATTCCCCACATCTAAATCCATTGTGAAAAAGGGGTTCCATCTGGCTCAATTCTACCCAATAATGTCGAATCCTGAAGTTGTTTCCCAATTTCAAAAAATGATAAGAAAGGGTTGGGAAATAAAAAAACATAATTTTAAAAAAAATTCAATCATTATATGCCACCAATTAAGAAATGGGATAAATGAGGTTGAGAAAACTGAATAATATTTTTTTAGTCAGTTCATGGGTTCAAGAAAATTCCAATATAAATTAAGATCAATGAAATAATATAATCATGTTCAATTATTTAATAAATTTTTGATTTATAAACAAATTGATGAGTCTTACAACATCATTGGACAATTTATTGATTAATAATTCTCTCACCAAGGATGAGGTTATGTCAACTAATTTGTTGTGACTCACTTTTCCTGGATCATCAATTTTTTTGTCGTCTGATCTCAATTCATGAAAAATATAGATTAGAGAATGGAATTTTATCTCAAATGTTCCATGGTTATTCCTATAAACCTAATCAACCATCATAAAATCATATATATAGAGCATGAAATGTTTTATGTATCTAATTAAATAAATAAATTTAATAATTTATTTTCATTAAATGCACCATCCAATTGTTGTTATGTCGAAATTCCCCACACCTCCCAACATTATATCACACCTATGGTAATCCACACATTCATTGTTCCACCATGGTCATAAAATTTCAATCAAGGACTTTGTTAAAGATATATCCCATTATATATATGAAACTATAGTCACATAATATAAAATTTATTTAATATTTTTATTAAATTAATTCTTAGTGAACCAGGCCACAAATTCACATGTGATCTTAGATACATTCTACCGAAATATTTATAGATATATTCCAAGGTATAATAAGGAAATAAAAGTGTCTCTACATTAATCTCCTCTTCAATATTTTAATCACCAAAAATATAAAACTAAAAAAACATCTCTAAATACCTAGCATGTATCTAGATCTTCAACTCTTAAGATATCCATTGAATGCCCATGTTGTTCAATAATATATATACTAAGGGAATGATTCATCAACACATGGCCTCCTACGAATAATATTTGATCACCACCAGGTTCTTTGGAAATTTGTCTCCGTACTAAAAGTACATCATACCCTATCATGTAACTTGCATGGGGACGTGAAAATACATCAATTGTTTTCAAAAATGGATTACATCAGGCATCCCATATAACTATGGGGGTGAGTAAGGATATATGAATCCTTGAAAATCCTAATCAAGATCTCAAATGTCATAATGAAGTTCAAATATAGCTTTCCTTGCTATCTAAATATCTATAATCCTTAACATTCAGAGACATTTAAGAAAAATATGGTCTCGTTGCTCGAACACAAGGGGCCTATAATGTATATGTGTATAATATTTTTTCCTAATATACGCTTTGATCATCTGCACTTGGAAGACATGGACCTTCTCCATCATCGCATGAACAATGTCTAGTCCAATAAGATATTCCACACTAATATTTATCGATCACAAGTTTTTCCAGCACGATCTATAGTATATTGACTCAAATGGTGTTATATTGAATTTATAGTAGAATATATTATTTAATGAAATATGTACCAAGGAAAATTGACCATGACAACTCTGAACGATTAATAACATATAATTTATCTATGTATCCTCTAGAACCTATATATTACACCTAGTCTTCCCATATGTTTAGGGGTAGAAGATTGTACTCATGCTCATATGGGTCTTGAATGCCTCTTGAGTGCATCTTCACTATCTTGATTTGAACCCCACACGATGGGTAAAACTAATCAATAAGGGAACCCCATTAAGGTGAACAATATATCATAGATAAAACTACCCCAAACACTTCATTGAATTCTTCTCCATAATATCATGAATGTATAGTAACATTGTGAGTTTTTCATCTATCACCTTGATGGATTCATGTCCTATGATTATAAAAAAAATTCCTATCACGATGTACATGTATATTACATCCCACCTCCACTCTAGATATAAAGAGGCTAAAACAACCATTCTAGAACCTAGTAGTCACCCTTCACCTACTAACGTGAGAGGCACTAGGAGACTAATTCTGCAACAGACCAACTCCCTCTAGACCACAAAATCATCCAATGATATTATTTGTATGTATTACCCACACTAGGTGTATATAAAAGATAGAATTGTGGAATTCACTCATCACACCACACAAATAATGACTGATACCACTAGCCTTAGCTGGAATGAATGTCATAATTCCCACAATAAAATACATCAATTGATTTTTTTAAGGATATATGATCAATTATTACCTAATACTCGATGTCTCCCAACTAGAAGTCAATCACTCTTTGAAATAGTGTATGAGTAAACAAAATATACTTATGAAATTATGCACCTTCCTTGTCAACCAGGGTCAGCTGGAATGAAGACAACTACCCTAATCTCCAATGTACCAAAAATGGATGGGACGTCCTACTATGGGTGACATCGAAATTTTTTCCATTACTAGAATTATATACTATCTCAATTCCATATTCCTATAAGAACACCATCCAATTATACATCAACTGGTTTAGGGCTCTTGTTGTCAATAAATAATTGAGGATCTTATTCTCTATGCAAACAACAAAGCTTTCTCCTAGAAGATAGTTACCCCAAATCCTTGGGGAAATGTCTACAACTAAAATATCTATTTCTTTTGTCTCATAGTTATATGTATAGGGTCAAAAATACCTTGAAATATATATTATAATTTCCGTCTAATACATCATAAAAGATCTATGAAAATCTCTAAAGGTATCCCAATACACTATGCACTACATTCCCTCCTCTGGTAGTCTCAAAATAGGACCACTCATCATCCTAAGACTGAACACCCTAAATGATATTTGGCACAACTCATTATAGGTAAATGTATTCCCTTTCCATTTCATGATAGTTAATGGGGGTAAAATCCTATATAATTACTGCACCAACCTCTGGTAGTACCCCATATAGCTATGAAAACATTACACCACTAATAGTCAACTGGGTGGCTCCAAAGATAGTACAACATCAAACTTTTCTGGGTCTAATACTAATCCATTATCATAAATGCATGACCCTAAATGTGGACATCTGGGATCCAGATAGGGAACTTATAGAGCTTCCAATAATACTAGTTCCCTTAATGGAAGTCAATGACCATCCTCAAGTTCCTTATATGATCCTCTACACTATTAAAGTATATGATTATATGACCAATGAATACAAACAAATCGGTCCATATTTGGATGTATCATACAGTTATTAAAATCCATAAACACATAGGGAAAATTCATCACACAAAAAGACACTAATAGAAACTCATACTCTCTGTAGTGAAATCATGATACCATATTCTGAATATCATTATCAAAAACTATAAAATGGTTATATAAATACACGTGATCGACTATCAACAACAATATCACACTATAAAATTGATCAAAAATGAAATTAATACTCAACATAGGTACATATTACTTGAAATAAAATTGTTCAGGTAGTGAAAATCTATATAAATAAAGATTCTCCCATCATCATTTTTCTTCAGAGAAAGTACAAATACCAATGGGGAGACACTGTGCATGAAAAAACCGTTCCCTCAAAGGCACTCTAACTGCAATCACTGATCAAAAAGCACAATAAGGGCCCTATGATATACCGTAGATTAAAATTGATCTATCCTAGGGTTTTAGTCCATGATAAAATTTATCTTTCACTTCAATGGTATTCTGGTATCATCCATTTGGAATAGATCTATAAAATCCACCATGAGTAAAAGAATCCATGTGAATGATTAACCTATTGCACCATGGGATACACCATTCAATATATTGGTGGCAGGCAACATCTCCCTACTCATATAAAACACTCATCCTTTAATGAGATCCCTCTTGACCACAATGGAATATCTCATCACATTAGTGTGAAGGAATTTATATCACTTGTGGTGACACTCAATATGTGATCAGACTATGAAAAACCAATCCATACCCATGGTGAAATATAGGGTTCCATAATGATGACTAAAAGATACTATGAGAAACTCTCTCCACCAATATATATCTTACACTATTGATAGAAAAAATATAGAGAAGAAGTGTTCCAGGTAGTAACCACGAGATAAAGGTGTTGGTAAAAAGCCTCAACTATAAGCTCAAACACTCACACAATAAGTAAAGAGATAAATTAATGATTATAAATCATGTATACTAATACTATATCAGTTGTATAATAGACAAATATCATACCTATATCCATCTCTTGAACCACTGGGACATATACATCCATATCCTAATGTTGTCTCTACCCCCAACCATCTTCCCCATAATATCGATGTGGTATACCTGGTGATGGTGGTTAAAGGACCTCATAACCTAATACGCCACAAAAATAACACCATCTTAAAGACCCTCTAACTAATATTCCATCCCTGACTCCCTAAAGACCTCTTTTCCCTCACTTGGGAGATTACTGATCATGGCACTACCACAATTATATAGTCCCCTTACAATCCTCCTACGCTCTTCAACACATCTAGTCAAGAAGTCATGCACCGGTTGATCTTATGAATATCATGAATAGACCCTCCCTTATCAAGGATTGTCTGTTCTATTGTGCTACCCTAAACCACATGACTAATTCGAGTTCAGGGATGATATTTTGTGTTGAATTACTATTGACCAGTGTAAGCTAGCTGATATAGATGTCTCAAACCTATGGCACCCACTACTAGCACTAACTACATAGAGACCGTATAGTGGAATTATTTCAATAAAGATTGTCTACTTCAACACCCTGAAAGATGTTATAAATTATAAGGTTACTACAATGACATTGATGTATGTATAGAGACCCTTCTCTATCTTCATACACAGAATTATACATCCTAAATCTGATCGTTGGAGTACCAACTAAGTTATATGAACCTAAAAACATACTCAAAAACTATAATACCCTTATTCTATATCCCTATCAATTTATGAATATGAAACGAGTGCAATAATTATTTGTATAACTCCTCCAAAAACCGTTGCCGGTAGTCCCTCCATAAGAGTGTATTCTCTTCAGGCATATGTGAATTTAGATTTCATGAACACCAATATATTATGTGGATAATACTGGGTTCTAGTGAAACCAGCTAATCAATTGGAGTACTGATTAGCACCAAAACAGAGATAAATGACTATTTAAAATCTACCACCAGTTGTGTATCTGGCTCACTGCAGAACCACCATGACCAATGATATTAGAACTCTAGAAGTGTGATATGTGTGTGGACATCACACACACACAATTGATATACTACTCAATAGTTGTGGGTGTTTTTACAGATCTATTGATTGGAATAATCTTTCTCAATGGCCCCTAAATTGAGGTGTCCTCGCATATCAAATCATCATCTATGCCCTAAATTAGTAAAATGGATAACAGTCTTAATAAAGACATCATGAAAATATAATCAAGACATAACATATCAAGATGACCATATATATATAATGGTGATATGACTAATGAAATAAATTCACTATCAAGATCATATGTGATTGATATAAATTGATCTATTCATCCAATTTCTCAGTATGCGAAGTTAAAAAGAAACTAGCTAGAGTCTATGTGAATAGTTACATAGGTCGCCGCACCAGAAGTGAGTTCCCTAGCTTGAAATACACACATGAGACACATAGACACAATTTACCAAATCCCAAAAAAATCATTGTAATGGGTAAACAGTAAACACAGTCTCAATGAATGAAATTCTCTGATTCCATTCTATCATGACCCGACCTAATGGGGCTTGATGCACAACTACCCCGAGCTAGCCTCAATAGGATTGGGGTCAACGACATTCCCTGTTGCACATAACTAATATCGGCGGACATTGCATAAATTAACTATATAAAGACACTTGACCATATCCATTAATAATTACAATGGAATAATATTAAAATATAAAAAAAATATAATAATCCATGCATGTGAAACATCAAACACATATAAGAGTATGATAGCGTAAACAGAACAAGAAAATGTATAAAATACATTCCCAACTAGATATATGTCCCAACCTATGATCAATAGAAAATTTAAATGCTTGGAGGGACTACCAATAGATACTTATGCCCTGACGATTATGAGTTATCTAATTCACCATGTATCCAAATGACTCTCTATGATCAATGATAACATGTTCAAATTATTCATAAGACATAAAAGGTTTCGGAAAATATAATATATAGTGAGTATATAAATATCTAGTAGGATTCCCTGAAAGATGAAGGATAATATGTGAGAGAGTCTATAGGAATATTAAGATCAACCAATATCAAGAGATTAAAAAGAGTCCAAAAAAGGATAATGATAATCATATACATATATGTCATAACAAAAGACCAAATGGAATAGAATGGGTATCTCAATCTCAATGAGTATCCCATGAAAGAGTGTAAACCATTCCAAAAGTACAACATTGATTTTGAGAATCTCACAGTCATGTCATCAATAAATATCCATTACAGTACAAAAATATTCACTAGTCTTCCTCGTTTAGGGGACACAATCTTTATATATAGGAATAATGCACTGGTACCAAAGGGAGTTTAACACAGTAAAATGAGGACCCATACCATAACTCTATAAGAAGATCAACTATGTATATAGAAAGAGGATCCATTCTTGGACATGATAGGAGTGTTCAACTCAATAGTAGATAGAGGAACCACTCACAATCCCACATAAAGGGTGAAACTAAATATTCAACAGAGGACCTATGACATGTCCAAGTGGGATAGTTTCACACTATCGATATGTGGATGACCAGTGTCCTATCACGGTAGTAGGGTTACAGTTAATGTATAGGCAGCATGCCCATGAAATGTCATGAAAGCATGGTTCCATTCTAATAATCAAATGAGGATCTATGAGCTTCCACGCCAGAGGGTTCCACATGGATATAATATAGAGGACCCATTCCATATCCCATAAGAATGGTTCCACTCTAATCACTCTTATGATCTTGATAAATCACTGCTATTTTTGAACATCACAAAGAGAATAATAACTCCTGGAACATTTAGTATCATATCAAAAATCCCAGCATTAAGGCCATAATCACTTTCAAAATGAAAACAAAACCTAGGATATGGTACTCATGATCTATAATCTGAGTCTATGAAATGTATATATGGGAGGGAAAAATTTCTTTATAAATGAATTAGGGGTACTTGGCATGTAAGAGGACACACACAGTGTGTGGTCCCACTACACTGCCCAATCATGTACCTTCTGGTACATGGATAACATTCAATGTATCCGTACATGGTGTTTGTGGGGACTACAAGAGATGCCTCGACCACTGGGGGTCCTATTTGTTTTCTTTAACCTGTTCGTCTTCATATTCCCATTCCTATGTACATTGATACTCAGAGAGACCTCCAATACATGGTCATGGATATGTCCATCTGGTTGTTATTTTGTCCTCTGTATTTAAGGTGGAATAATACATCTACCTGTATAATACCATGTCTATTTACTCTTATATTACATGTCAGGCCACATCTCGGAGTCACACAACATGTAGGGGTTGACACATCATTTGATATTTAAATTGCTCGAACCCATATTCACAACTACGGGACAACATTCCATGTGGTTTTCGAAATTCATAGTGTGTAGTTTGGTTTTTCAAAAAATCAAAGAACTTCTTCTCAAACTCTAAATGTGTACTATCCACATCGAATCACAACTCCATTCCACTTAAAAATAATTCTAATCCATTTTTCCTCATTATTGGTTGTGCATTGGCCAAAAAACAGAATTCCAATTCACTATTAAGAAGACATAAAAAATTCCATTACCCATGGAACCTCCTATAAAATCACTTGTATTTCAATAGTTGGTGGAATAAATTTTATCCATAAATCATCCCAAGAAATACTTTGACCACTGATCCATTCACCTCACATGAATATGTTGAAAATATAGGGGTTTGATCGGGCACAATCTTACACTAAAATGTCAAACCACGGTCCCTTTTACTATTGATATTGTGCGTGAAGAATAGGCTACCAAAATTCAAAATAGGAATGGTGTGACAATAATTTTCCATGTTTTCTTTGTCGAATAATACATATTAATATTCCAAGGGATTCAATGAATAAATAATTTAAAATATGTTCATTAGCTCATAAAAAAACTCAATTTGAACAGATATAAATGAAACTGTGTGATCCTACTCTTTTGTTTCATCAATAGGGGTAGAATCCATAGGTTGAATATCCCAAACTATATATTGGATCATTCATCGATGAATAACATGAAAAATGTTGATGAAGTAATGTTATCACATTAGCTTCTCTATGATTTTTATGGATCTAGAATTTAGATGTCGTATAATCTATCTTCTCCAATGAAGGAGACTGGTTGATTGATTCTCTGCTCTATAGTCCCAGGGTTATGTTATAAACATTAAGACAATCAAAAATTCATATTTATAGAGAGAGATATATTTTCAGTGTTTAATTAAATAATTAAATATATTTATTTATTTAATCAAATACACCACCCAATGATCACTGTATCTAAAAGCCCCATGCTCACCATCATTATGTTACACCTAAGGAAAAACTCAATTTTTTTTTTCAATCCTAGTATTTTATTTTTTATATTAGTCTCTGTTTAATAGATATCATTTTTTATTAAATAATATATATGTTCATAATATAGAATATATTTGAGATTATAATAAAATTAATTTTGGGAACACTTGGCCTTTGAATTGCATATTGTCTGAGATCAGGGGGCCCAAAATATTTCGAGATATATTACAATTTCTTACAAGGAAAAACATTCTCTATACAAGTTACCTTACTAACATTATGTTATGTTGCCGTTATGGGTGTCTCTATCTTATGGTTATGATTTTATCTATATGTTGATCCAAATTGATAGGTTTTCTCGATATTATCCTTTTATTTTAAGAATTAATATCATGATTATGAATGTATATTTCTATTATCAGCAGACCATGGAACATGACTCAATATTATATCTTTAAATCATTCCATTCGTATATTTTTTCTCATAGGGTGCTATAGATCAGCAATTTATTATTTACATCCTCTGTTTATTTAGTGTTTTTTTAAAAGATCAATGTAATTCATGTTACATGTTATGTATTTTTAATTATTTTAATATAAATGTTTCATGTAATTAAGATATATATATATCAACATAAATAATCTATTTCATTAAATTTATTGGATTTTATTATTTATATATTTATATAAAAAATTATGAATAAAATATATAAAATATTTGGGTTTTAATACTTATCCTATGCAAGGTGGAGCTAAACTCACAGAGGTAGTGTCATCTAAGATCCTCCAAATTGGGTGAGGATACTTTTTAAACTACTTGAACAAAACTTTTATGGTCCCTATGATATTTTGAAAAATTATAAGATCCATACAACTTCTTGTTGTTAGTGATTTCATAATATTTGGAAACACTAAGAGAGAAAAGGCACATGTTTTTTCTAAAGTATATATATTCCATTAAAGTAGATAAATATCACATTGATGAAATATTTTTATTGGTGAGTATAATCCAAATCTTATGGATATGTATTAATATAATTTTTTTATTGAGGCATTCATCATCTTCATTGAATTTAGGATAGTGGTAATAGAACAAATCACATCATAATGGTCTATGGGGTTTTGAAGTGTATTTCTATATATTGGTATGAGAAAACATGATGTGGTTTAGTTACATTCTGTTTGTGTGATGTACCAATTGTCTCATAAATATAGATTCAAAAGAATTAATGGGTTCTGTCTTGTATTAGCCAATCCCCAATATTTGATATATCTCAGTTGGGTAGAACCAATTAGTCTAGTCAATTTGGCGATACAAAGAACCATCATTTGTTGTGGTTCCATAAGGTGTCTAATTGGATCATATCAACCATGACCATGGAAATGGTGGTGTTCATAAAATATATCAATAATAATAATTTTAAATGACCACATCCTCTATATTAACAAATAAACACTAGAATTAGTAACATTTTTTCATATTTTCTTGGAATGGATAGTTTATTCAATAATAAAAATACCATATCAATGGTTCCTCAAAATTTCTAGAAGTTCTCGAATAGAACATTATGTTCTATTATAATTTCACCACTATTGGTTATGAACAACTATTGGAAGGATATATTGACATTATCATTCATCATAAGACAGTTGATCTTCCTCATGTTACTCGTTGTAAGAATCACATTCTTATTCTTTTAATTGATTGATCATGATGAAATTATGTATGGATGTTTTCAGTTAGGATGAAAATCTGTCCTATCACAATGACAAAAAATTAGATACGAACATTTGAAAAAATAAGGGAGTAAATTGAAATGGGGGAATACAGTCCACATACAATGATCTTCATATCTTTTATTCATCTTCTGTGATCTATGTAAGAATAATAAAGCTCTATATATATATGAGATCGAAAATATAGAGACACCATATAATTTATTTTGATAGGATACCAAATTTATGAGAAGATCAACATATTAAAATTATTTATTATGGTATTAGTGTATCTTATATCCTCGTCTATAGGTCATAAAATTAAACAAGAGGACTTTCATTTTAACCCACAAATTCTATTGGAGGTGTGCTAAGATATTTTCATCATTTAAATATACCATGGTCACATTTATGGTTCTCAATGGTTTTAAAAATTGATATAATATGGAGATATGTACCTCCAATTTAATCCCATAATAATACTCTTTATAAAAAATTACACTTTCTATTGATCCCCATATCCTATAATAGGGGGGTTTTGTGATGCATGGAGAGGTAGCATTTTATACCATAATTACTTCTGAACATTATAAATGATTTGAATAATCGAAGAAATTTTTCAATGGGAGTAGTTGGAGCCCTAATTATGTGAAAAATGATTATTACCATGTCCATAAAGTGTGTAGAGTAAGAGAAATATGGTTAGGGAAGTAGCTTCTCATGTTCATGTGACTCGAAAAAACGATTCCCTTCATTATAAAGTACTGATGATTACCCATAAATCCCCTTGATTAATTTTAGAGTGGGGTAGAGGATAGAGGTTGTTGGAGACATTATTTAATACACAATGAGTCCATGAAGGTAGTCTCTAATATCCTAAACATGTATTTATTTATAGATTTGTTTGAAAACCTATTAGACCTATGACATATGGAGAAATAGCAGGTGGTGATATTTTCCTACCACTAACTATAATGGTGCTGGAATGGAAATCTGATATAAATAATTATGCCTCCCATATTCTGAAATATCAATGATAAAAAATAGTATGATCATCCAAGTCCCATATCTGGTATTAATTTATTATCCCTCCAAGAAGGATCTTCTAAAATTCATTGCAACCACTTTTACTGTTATTATTTTTGAAATGACTACTATAGTGGTTGGATTCCCCTCTATCCTAAAAAGGAACTAGATAGATTACTTCATCATGAAAAATATTTTCGTGTCATTTGGTGGTAATAAATGGAGGAACATTGTGGAATGGGTCGTCGTAATGGGGAGAACCTCCATGAAGGTGGTTGGTGGTGCTTATGTCTGTGAGAGGCATCCTTGCAAGATTAGTTGGTTTCTGTGGTATTGATACCCCCATGAAAAAACATATCTCTCTAAAGTAGTGAAAATGGTAGACAATTTATCCAAAATGGTTATGTCCAAGTATATTATATCAACTGAATTCCATGATGAATGTATTGTTACATTCTACTAGTGTTAGCATCATATATCCTTGAAAATTTCAATTCAAAAAAGTATCAGATTAGATAAGTCATCTTCTTGTGAGGATTCCTTGTGTTTCTAAAAATATAGTGTGGTGGGGAAAATCATAATAGAATCCCATGTAGTGGTTTTGGAAGGTACGTATTGAATGTAACAAAATGCATTTGTGTATGTAAACAAAATTTCAATGAATTATGTGGGATGTCTCTTAAATTAGACAATAAATAAATTAAGGGGAATTTCACCCTATATTCTTCATGTTGGAAGTTTCAGAGACAAGGGAATATGGAATCTATGTATTTTATTACTATATATATAATGGGGATAACTCAATCTATCAAATAATGATGGATAAGTGAATTAATTCCCCTATGGTAAATTATCTTTAATGGGAAATGATAGGAGGGATCCCTAGAGCTATGGTAATGGGATCCACTACAGTTGGAGAACATATATTTTTCATCACTATGTGAGGATATCAATAAGAAATTATAGTAACATAGGGGTTCTCTTACCCCCAAATGTATTAGATATCATTTTGAAACCTCATTTAGAATGTCATCTGGCTAGTTTTCTATTAGAACATATAGAAACCGACATTATATACACATCTGAAGAAATTGATTACCAAAGAAACCAACTTTTCTTATCCTGTCACGGTTGAAAAAGTCGGGATTTAAGGAAGTTGATTCACATAAATATTCACTCACATCATCTTTCCTCAACCATCTAGTTTTAGATAATATATTCATATAAAGTTCGCAATTTATTACTCAACACATTCCATCATGGAGTGATTTACATTCGAATGTTATTCTTGGAATATTCTATATAATATGGCCCTACATTCCCACATTCCTAATACAGTTGGACTTGATCAATAGGTAGTGATGTGTTCATATCAATTGTATCAATGAGATTTTGGGTAGTTTCCTCTTCCATCCATTGATTCCGTCTTGGAGTTCATCACCTCATTTTTTTCATATTATAGATCGATGAAAATTTCATAAATATAAACACCACAACTATAATTATGTTGAAAATAGTTAAATGTGAAAAAATATTCACAACAAAGTTATTAAATTTCATTTGGATCTGATGAACATATTCTAAATTTTAGGAACCAATTTCTTCCCATGTGTAATTAGAAGGGAATCTAATTCGTATTGCATAAGGAGTATAATTCTATAAACTCAAGGATACACAAAAACACCATGTAGAAAAATACATAGGTATCAAATCCTAGTCCAAGATTATATGGAATCATATATTCATCATTAAAGGAATATCATGTCCATTAAAAGTGTAATCTAGAACTAATAACACTAGTAATATATTTTCCATTATATACGGATTCCAAAGCCCAACACTTATGGAATCCCATACTCATCGAATTTATTAATAATGACATGTTCAATAAATAAGGGATTGGATAAAATATAATATTGTAATCATAAATGATTTATGTTTTAATAACCAATGTTTATGGTTTTACTTATGTATTTTCATATGATTTAATTTCATGTGGAGTATTCTTATGGTTAAAAGTTGTGTGGAGTGTGTTCATAGTTTATGTTACTGAAGGGGGCGTTTAAAATATAAATCCCAATTGGGATTATAATGTCTTAAACTCGAGTGTATTATTCACATGAAATTACATCAAATAGGGGGTAATCACAGTTTAAAATATATAGGGTATTCTCATGGTTTATTTACCAAATAGGAACTTCTTGGATTAAAATATATAGGGTTACGAACATGTTTTACTATCAAATGGTTAAACGAAAGTGTTAAATTTTATTGGGATGCTCATGGTATAAGGTAAAATTTTGAAATTTATGGTTCCAAGTCCTATTGAGAAGCTATCTATACCCTCTTCATGAATGATATGATCATTATGTTAATTAATATTGTTGATGGTGTAATTTTATGATTATCACGTATTGGTTGGTATGAGATTCACTTCAATTGTAGGAGATTCTTAAATACACTCATCATGAATTTTTATAGTAATTGGTTTAAATCTCTCTAGGGTCACCATTAATACATGATATTTTAATTTTGTGCAATTTTTAGTATAAAGGCCAATGGTGAAACTTCTTAGATATATTCATCATCTATTGGGGAAATCAGAAGATAAATGTCTTGCGGTGACACATTCCAAATATCCTTATCACGTATTGGGAAGATCACGAGTTTAAACACAAGTAGGGATACTTCACGAATACACTTATAATATTTTCATCTTTTTACAAGTTTTATGTCTAGTGGGGAGGATTTACAATATACACTAGTCACACAATAGGTTTGTCAAAGGATTTAATTCTGGTCAGGATTCTTCCAATATACACTAATCTTGTATTTGGTTGGTCATGGTATTTAATTTCAATAGAGATGCATCTTATATATTCTAATCATGTTTTATTCCAATCACAAGTGTAAGGTTTGTTAGGGATACTTTTCATATATTCTCGACCCATAATGTATATGATGTATATTAAATTTCCCCTTAGAATTCCTCCTGTATATGGTTTTCACATAATATGTTTATTATAGTTTTAATGATCAGTGGGGATGATTCCAATACATATGAATTTATTTCATTCAAATTTATGGTTATGTGAATGTACATTGGTTTCAAATCCTTGGGCTCTAGTGAATTAATGTCGCATGGACACTCAAGCTAGGAGTATCATTCAATATGGTGTTATACAAAACCTGATATTAAAGGAATAATTTTCATGTTCAGTGAACTAGGTTCTATATCAATGAATGTTTCACGAAATAATTTCAAACAGTATACAACACAATGATGGAACAATTTGAGGTATTTATTTCATTGGTTTCAGTTATGATAATTCATGGTAGTCTCTTTTTTGTAAGAATTCATGAAAGTAGTATTTTTTAGGAGATATCAATACCCTTTAGTATGCTAAGATACAATTTATAAATAGGAGGTGATACAATATTTATAGGAATTTCATATAATATAATATTCATTGTTCCTGAAAAACTCACTATGATTTCAACAACTCAATACTTTTTATAATATTCGATGATAGTTTAAAAAATTGTGGTATGTATAAATATAAATTATATGTGTTATAGAAAAGGTATCCATCATGAGTTGAATAGTTCAATTATATAGTGGAAATATTTTACTCATTAAATAGTATTATTTTTTAAAATATTATATTGTTAAGTAACTTCTATATATATTTTTCAAAAGATATTCATTCAATAAATCATTCTGCTCACAAATTTCATCACTGGTTATTCATGAACATTATTATAAATTCCACCAAATACATTTATTTCTGTCTCTTTTAGAATAGATGGATCCTTCAACAAATAACTATTATATAATTGTATAATTTTAATAAATTCCATGTACTAGATAATTAATGTCAGATCCTCTACTAATAAATACCAACATTATAGTAGTACAGACGAAAAAAATCTTAATAAGTGTGCTCAATGTGCTAACATTGATGAAATTTAAGGAGAATGGCTTTGTTTTCATTAAGAAATATTCAAAATCCAAATTATCTAAAATTTTAACATGATTTTTTAACCTTTCATAAATTATAATATGTTATGTAAATATTTATTTCCTTATTTAGTGTTTTTTTATTTTTGTGTTCTTTTCTTATAGAAAATATAATTTAGCCTTGTATATTAAGTCTATAAAATCTACCAATGACCTAACACATCATGGTTATAATGGTCCAAATCAATTTTGGTGGTCCTAGGTTTAATAAAACAATGATCATGAAATTATGAAATTGATAACTAATAATCAACCACAATTAATTTGCTGATGCGATGGAAGAGAGTGAAGTATATGATTACCTATCCATTTTAGTTAGACACTATTAAAATAAATCTTTTTATGAACATAAAAGTATACTACAATGTTATTTACCCACCATTCATGTGGATGTGAATGAATTTAAGTGTTTTTTGTTATGTGATGACTACAATATCATTTAGTAGGTTCACATTCTCTTCAATGTGGTAATCCTTCAAACTAACCAAGGTTAATAAATGGATTATTTGAGTTCATGTGGATCATTGAGTAAATTTGTTTTTTTTCATAAAAAATAATGAGATGTAAAATGATGAATGTTATTATGTATACTTATTATATTAGTTAATTTATAATTATTTTAAATTATCATATAACTCATTAACATTCACCTATAACCACATAATATTCTATAAAAAGTATAGAAACAAATTTCATTTATTTCAATTTCTTAATATAAAAAAACAAAATATTGAAAATATCTTTCTTCTATATAATCAAAATAATCAAAAATAAATATATGGTTTTATAAATTACTTTTTTCCACTATTCGTTTGGATGCATACCTACTGTAAATCTGCTTTACTTCAATCACAATGGATTTTAAATCTTCTATATTGTGCGTCAAATCCTTAGATAATATTAATGCACTATAAAATTAGAACCATTTTTGAAGACTCATATGAGAACATCAATATTTCAATAAATATATATATAGTTGTTTTTTTCATTCATTTTTAAATTGTTCTAATTTTTTTCATTACAAAAAATCTTTCCGTCTATAATTTTTCATATGGAATTTGTTATGAATAAATAATACAGAATAATTTAATGGACCCTCACCATTATTTGACGGTTATATAGGTTGATAAAATGAATATAAAAAATTGGTATGTAGTCCTCGATATTGTTTTCACACTAAAAAATCTCTCATCCAATAACATCATGAGGATAAAATTCCTAGGAACCAAAGTGAGATGCCTTTAGATAAGAAATTTTATTTTTTTAGTGGAAACTAACAAAAAAATGGATAATGTTATAAACATCAACCCATGCCCCCACACCATCAAAATAATAATGAACCAAAACCATAATTGATTCAAAAATTCATTACTAGATCATTGATTATGGATATAATACTCAGGTATAAATAGGTATTAATGGAAGAATATAAGTAATTGATAAGAATAATGTATAAAAATCACCATGAACCCATGGATAAAGGGAATCAATAAGAACAAGAAAAATTAGTTCATTATTTTCAATTTTTTCAGAAAGAAATCTATGAAGTGGAAAAGGAACATGAAAACCCAACACTCTTACCATTTTCAGTGATATTTCATGTGGAAATATGGGGATATAAAATAATGAAAGATGTTAAATTTGTATAGATTACTAGAACCTTTATTAAGATGTTTTGTAATTCAAATAAATAAATTTTAAAAAACTACATTTGTTTCACAATACATATTATTGTCTATTAGAAAATGACATGATTATAGAGGGTGAAAATAATATAGTGGAATTTTATGAAATAATTGAGTATATATTTCCCTATAATTTTTAATGTTTCTCATATCAATTTATCTAATAGAAAAATATATATGATAGACCACTCACGTTATTAATCTGTTAGTTTGATTCACATAATTTTTATATTTCATTACTTGAATCAACATAGAACAATCATTTTTTTGAATTATCATAAATATAATAGACTAAAAATTTCCTTGACTGTGACTATGAACTTGATATATCCACCATATATGATAAAATTGGAAAACCATTATTTGAGGTGGATAAATAAAAAGAGGATGCTCAGGGACATCTAGAATGTAAAATAATGTATCAATAATCACATGACTACCATATTGATGAACAAAAAACAAATAAATGTTTGAATCACAACATTATTTTTCATATCCTATTAAAATAAAAATATCTTATTAATTTATATTATAGTATATATTAATTTCTATTTATTTCTCCATCATCACTTTGAAACTGATGAACATTAATATGAAGCCTCTGTTTTGGTTCTATAATTGAATCACAACCCAAATTATTATTGGGATTAGTATACATAAACTAACTATATAAATAATGATAAAAAACAAATATCAACTTGAATTACCCAAGATTAATTCACTGATGTCTTTCCTTTTTTTTATACTAAATGTATCTTATTATTTATCCTGTTTTAACAAACCATTGGACATCAATTATGAGATTATCTCTTTGAAGACATTAATCTAATAGTAAATGTTGTGTTTTTGCATATAATTTATTCCATAACATCTAATCAATTTTACATTTCAAAATGAAAAATTTTATGTAAGAGTTGAGTGGATATAAAATATTTTATGACATGTTTGGGAATGTATTTTAAAAAACATTTGCATGTTATAATTGTTTTTTTAGATTTATTATTTTCAGCATATTTATATTTATTAATTTTTATATTTAAATTAATTCCTTCATATTGAAAACATAATTATGGTTTCTAATATTTGAATACAGTTAAAATTATTTGAGAAGAAATTATTTCACACTTGATTGTTTCTAATATTTTAATACGCATGAACTCTTATTAGTATGTTAGAAATCAATACCCAATATATGAATTCATTTTAAATTAATTTTTATCTAAATTACTGAAAATATTATAAAATTAATTTTCAAATACTTTAATGTAACAAATATATTTTGATTCTTAATTCGTGTATTGAATATAGAACATACATTTATTCAAATATTTTACATAGTATTCATGAATTTTTGGAATGATTGGAATCCTAATAAATTTAAACAAAATCAATTAATAATAAAATTTTCATCCCTCTATAACCTTTAAAATTGAATATTATATATAATTAATTATTTTCATATTCATTATGATGCATTAGAATAAATGTTTATCACTTCATACTCATACATTTTTTACAATTCTTGTTATATTTTTCACATTTTTTTGGGACAGAAGATATGTTAATCATTAATTTTGGGGAAAAAGTCCACGACATTGTATATAGTGAGATGTTTATAAAATAATTATTATAATTTGGGTTAATATATTGAATCCTTCATTGTTTAATAATTTCATTCTCTATCTCCATGAAAAAATTTGTGTATATTGAAAATAAATTATATATATATATATATAATATATAAAAATTTGAAGGAAAGGAAGATGAACCATTAATTGATGTTAATTGTATTAGATCTACCCCACAACAAATAATGTGAAAGAATAAAAAAAATTTGAGTGTTTAATTGGTAATTTTTTATTTTAGTACCATTCACTATTTTATACATTGTAAATTATTACATGTATGGTGCTTGTGTGTTGAAAAATCCATATTTTGGCCCAAAATGTTTTTTATTTTAACCTACCAACACCTAACCATACAATAACCTATTAAAATAATAATTTAAAAGTATATTTATTATTTGGTGGATAATTTATGACCTTGTGAATCATATAGATAATTTCATGTACATTAGGAATGGGAAAAATCCTTCTCAAAATGTTCTTAGATTAAGGTGGCCAAAATTTTACATTTGGAAATCCATTAATAATTGGGAAATATTAAAAGGATTAAAACATAAGTAATATAATGTGGGAAGTGATCATAACATTAAAATGAATCAGGACATATTAAATAATTTAAAAATTATTATTTTCTTCCATTCTATATAATTTTTCTATACCTATCCAATTGAAAAAATTTATATTTTAATTTGTTATATTTCAAATGAGTATAATTGTTTATGTTTTTGGAGTAATGAAGTTAAATATTGTAAAAAAATTACATTTACAAATGTGTTTTTGTCCCTATTAATATTAAAATATCAATATTAATAGAATTTAATTATTTTTATAAAAATATGAAATATAGTTTTATGTGGGTTTAATATTATTGATTAATCAATCTGACCAATTTTTAATTTATCTTGATTATTCATTCAATGAATATAGGTTCCTATAGATTTTCATGAAAATATATAATTTAATGCATGGATGGGAATTATTATATTAAATGATGTGTTAAACGATAATATTAGTATTATTGAATATCGTAAAATTTGGTAAATGATTATAATGTGTTAAAGTAATTTTTTATTTATATGTGTTAGAATATTTAGGTGTAACTATCTTTCACTTCCTTGTTGAGATGGGATTAGGTTGAATTTTCTATGTTAGAAACTATAATTTTTTAATCGTAATATATAAGGGAAACATTATTCATATAATAAAATTTAGATCACTATTTTTAAAATGTTTCCCATAAAATAAATAAGATGAAAATTATACCATGATGTATATATAAAAGTAATAATCATTTCAAGTTGATATATAACGACCAATACCTATGCCCTTGAAATAATTAATTTCATTAGTAAGAGTAATTTTTTATAATAAATAATAGTACCCAATAGTTGGTATATATTATAAATCCAATGGTACTATGAGATGTAAAAGTAACAATGTGGGTCAATATTATCACATATGTGACTTTTCATTTTTACCTGACGTATGGATGAAGTTATGTTACTTCAATATATAAAATATATTCTCTTATGTTCTACCTTAATAACCTAAAATTACTTCAATGAAAACAATGATTATTCTTTCTAATAACCAATATATACTAGTATCATTCAACAGAATTCCATGTAGATGAGTATATGAAAGATATTATCCATGAAATTTTACTAACACTAGTTTAGCAAAAAATTTGAATATCAATAGAAGGGAGTGAAAGGAATTTAATTTATTGATTATGAAGAATAACACCCTTGATTCAATTAATTTCATTTAAACATTCAAATTATTCTATATTTTATTCATTCCCATCATCATTTATTGGATTTGAATAATATTAGTAGTAACATTGTTTTAATTTTAGTGCTGTGATTTATTATTTTTTTGATGTTTTCCTCTCCAACCTCTAATTTAATTATGTTTCTATATTATATTTGATATATACTTTTCTTATTGGTTCATTACTATAGAGTGATTATCTATTCTGGGTGTTTATTTTTACAATCATATAGTTGATCTTTAATTTTTAAAATTTACATAAAATAGATCAAAATAATCCGGGATCTATGAAAAACATATAGATTGAAGAACTAGATAGGCACACCATTTTTAATGAATATTAATATAAAATTTAACTATTGTTTTAACAAACAAATCTTTAGATACATGGAAATAACATTACATTGTAAAATACATAATACATTACACAAATTGACACACAAAGACCATATCAATATAGTGCATTCATAAACATGGAAATAATCCTTCTAAATGGGTGAAATATCATCATCATCTCCCACGATGATATTCTCTTCTATTTTTCATACATAAAACGTTTCTTTATATCATGGGGACAAGAAAACATATGAAACTTGTCTGATCATAAGTTCAGTAATAGTAAACAAGGAAAATATCAAACAGAACACAAACATAAGAATGTAAAAATATGAACAGAACCTTTGAAAATCAAACCATTAATAGCATATATAAAAATATTGAGTCATGAAATAAGTCTTGGTAGTTCATAAGGCATAAATCAAAATGTTAACTGATCCATGAAAAATATAGTATTGGAATAAAAAATAGAATTCTGTAAAACCCAGAAGAATAAAAAATCATTTCCATACTATCCATGTATCATTTTCTAGACCATCATTGGGGACAATTTCTTTTATTGAACTGACATTACCCTTCATTTTAGCCTTGTATTACTGAACCTGGTTTATATACCATTTTAGTCCCATTTTACTAAACTGAGATAATTTCCCATTCCAGTCCCCTCTATTTAATGAGAAGGAAACCATTACCCAATTCATTTGATGTAGATATAGGTCCAACACATCTCATAGTAAAATAATTATTTTATGTTCTATAAAAACATAAATCATTCACATTTTCATAACCCAAGGAACAAAATGGGTTTCATTAACAACATTCCAATACAACATAATCCATGAAAATAAAATGGATTTCATAAATACCATTCCATAATAAACACAATAAAACCATAATAACAATAGGTATATTATACTAGAATCATAACCCTATAAACAATTTCAAATTAGATGGAAAATAGTTTTTATAAAACACTTTCATATTAGTTCTTGAGGAACAATATCCTTTATTCTAAAAATAAATTTTCTTTTTTCAAAATTCCATTTATTTTCAAAAGAAAATAATTTAATTGAAAATAAAATTGAAATATTTTAATGTATGATTCATGGAAATAAGGTGTTACGAAAACATATATATCAGTTCATGTTGTATAAGTTAAAGGAAAACATTATTCTCTTACTTTTTTTGTAAATTCAAAAAGTTCCTCACATAGAAAATGAATATAGATTCCTTTCATAAAAATTTATAAAAATTAACCAATGGGTACAATTGAATTGAAAAAATATACTAAAGAAAAAATGGATATTTTAAAAAACATATTTCTAGAAACATTGACTTGGAAGATAAATATAACCGGATTTATAATTATAGATAAATAGTCTTGTATAATAATGAGATTGAAAAATTATAACTTACATTAGGTCTCGGTCCCATTATATTTGTCCTAAAATAATATAAAAGTGTATAAATAGTGTCATTTAATTAATGCATAATCATATAAATTTAAATGATATCATTAATGGTCATATTATCATCTGTTTTTCAACAACATTTAACTATTACTCATTATACATGTATTTACTACTTCATTTTGTTATGCATGTTTTGTTGAATAAGTTTTGGTTACCCTTATTTAGGTTATTTTGTATCATTCCAAAATGACATTAACATAATATATATAATATTTATTAATTTAATACATTTATATAATCATCCTTGAATAGATATCATGATGAAAAAATATTATTGCATCATGGAGAGGGTAGGACGACCGTATGCGTGAGAGACAACATCATTCACTGAATTGTGAAATGGTATAGATATGGATGTTATATATTTTGTTATAAAATCTATATTATTTCATTATATTAATTTATAGTTATTATTTATATCATTTTACAAATACAAGAATGTTTTTGGTGAAAAAATAGACAACACCATAGAGTTGGGACTGTAAATCGTACGTACAGCCGCGTTGTGATTTCATTTTTTCTAGGATGGATGGAAGGTGTAATATTGTTGTTATATAATCCTAATAAAATCTCATCATATATTTTTTACAATATTTATTACATTATAATGAAAAATAACTATGTAAGAGTAAGCGTAAGAAGATTTATATTTTAATGAATTAGTAATGGAGATTTTATCTTCTTTGGCGATCTCCCACTAGATATACTACTAAAGTCATTAGACTTGTTATTTTAATAATAATAGAACCTATATAATGTATTTATGTAAGATAATAAGTGAAATTGCCAGGGTATATATGATCTTACATTCTCAATGTGAGGTTATGTTGTCTGGGATGATTTTTCATTCTGTACTTGATGTGAGGGGATCTTTTTAAATCACTAAAACTATTAATTTATAATAAAAATAAATTACATAAAAAAATAATAAATATCATAGGCTTTATTATGATATGAGATAATGATTTAACATCATAAAAAATTAATTTTATACAATTCTATCTTTTTTGTTAACCTTTATCCTTTTAATTAATAATTAGTTATTATATATATGTTTTAATTTTAGAAACAATATTTCAACGTTAAATGGGTGAAATGTTAAATTATTAAATATAAATTATAAAATAAATTAATAATTTAAAATTTATACATTATATCATAAATTCAATATATCTTTTCAAAATATTTATGATTTTTAAATAATTTAATAATGCATAATTTTGATAAACCATCTATAGTGACTATTTTGAAACTATAAAATTTATTGTTTTTTAAAATAAAAAGATATGTTGTTGTCCTAAAAAGTTATTTTATTATATCATTAAAGGGTCATGGTGATCTATACAATTATTTGGATATTTTAATTATTTGAAAATATATTAATATTTTTAGTAACATTTATTTGATATTACTATTAATAAATTAAATACTACATCTTTTGTGTGTAATTATTTAATATAGATATTTTTATAATAAAAAAATATTATAAAGGAGGAAAATATTCTATATTTAGTAATTATATTTATGGTTGAAAATATATTATATAAAATATATCTTTTAAAATTTTATATTTATTAAAACAATAAAGTGAAAACTTTATCATCACTTTCAATAAAATATTAGAAGGGTCATGATATTTTCTATATAGCTCCAAATGGTCCACAACATGACCCTTGTATGATTATGGTTGATACATACTCAAAATTTAATATTTAGTCATGTTTATTTTCTTTTTAATAGTTATTATAATTTCAATAAATACTATATTATTTATTTTTCATCAATTAAATATTTTTTCCATCATCATTTTATAAGACATTTAAAAGATTATTTAATTCCTAAAATTTTAAAATAAAATTCCATCATAATAAAAAATATTTTATCATTAAAATGAGTTTTTATAGATGAACCTAGCTTCTGTATAACATTATATGAAAAATTATATATTTTTTAAAATTTGAGTAAGGCATATTTTACTTTTCTTAATATAAAATATATTAAATGTCAAAATCTCATCCTAGTCACTTACAATGGATACAATTTTTACCCAAAGATGATTTACATATAAAAACCTCATCATATTATATTAGGATATGTTTTAGTGTTATTTTATAATATTATGGTTATCCATAATTACTTAGTTTACCATTTTACCATATTTATAAAATTTTGCTGTGTTACTATTCATAATAGACAAAAATAAAAGAAATATATTTACATAATTTTGATCTAATGATTCCAAATATAGTATAAATTATTTCCAAATTTTTAACATATATTATTTATAAATTAATTTGGAATTAATCTTATTTTCCGAATAAGAAAACATGTTTTAAGAGTTAAAAATCCCAAAGAATGAAATATTTTCACATTAAAATTCAATGAAAAATTAATCAGAATAACATTAATTATATTAAATGATAAAAATAAAATCAAATTATATTTTAAATACATTAAATAAAATAACCTAATAATATAAAATATTTCAATTGAATAATATTTTTTCAGTTAAAATTTTGTATATTTTTATTATTTGTCAATACGTGAATGTTATCAAAGAATAACTAAAATTATTCAAGATTAAATTTATAAATCATGATTCCAAATAAGATGATTATTTTTTCAAACATATTTTAAAAATGTGTTAAAAACATGATTTAAAATTGTTGTTCCATTTAATGGCGGAAAAAATGTTTTTTTCTGAAAATAATTCTTTAATCTATAATTTTTAATTTGATATGATATATTGTTTCAAAAAATATAATATTAATTTTAAACATTACATTGAATATATAAAATCCATCCATGGTTATTTTGTTAAATTATTAACTCACATATTTTCATTTATAGTTTTTAGAAAAACATATCTTTTATTCCAATATCATTCAAATTTTATTTATAATTAATTTCTCACCAAAGAATTATTTATATATGTACATATGAAAATAATATTTTCACAATTTAGTTAACATCATTCACTTCCTCCATTATTGTGGCCAGGTTATAAGGTATCATAATAATATTGTTATTTTAATTAAACTCGGCCTTGTTTGAAATGAATTCTATTATAAGTACATGAAATTGTGTGTAACATAATCAAAGGAAAGTTTTATGTATATCGTATGCTAAGACAAAATTGTGTGTATCACAATATTATCTTGGTGTAGCATACATCACAGGATATCAAATAATTAAAAAAAATGAAATTAATAAATAATATAAATAAAAAATATATCTTATATAAATCTATTGGGTTACATTTTAACCCCTATAAAATTAATTTCTCCCTCAAAATTTGTGTGGGTTAGAAAATAATTAAAACATGAATGATTATTTTATAGAAACCCATATTGTAAAAAAATATAATAAATCCTCAATTTAAAATGAAATTTTTGAAACATAACAGTTACCCAAAGTCACTCATAACTTGATTTCAACATAATATAACATAGGTGGAATGTGAAAACACAGATATGGAAGAGAAATATAACCATCAGGTTCTGATGGAGATAGATAGAGAACATGTTTTAAAGAATTTTAACAATAAAAAAGATATAAAAATGTGGTGATTTAAGGGGCCATTTGATTAATACAAAATGTAGGTACTAGGAAATTAGTTTTGTTTTAATATCATTTCTTTAGTGTTGAAGAGTTTTTGTGGAAAGGAAATACATACTTTATTGTTTATAGTCTCTTAAATTTCCATATAATTTATTATTCCATGATATGATGTTTACTTTTCTATTCCTATAGAGTTAGTAGATCATAAAATTCATTAATTAGATAATAGGTCATTCAATCATTCTGAAAAAATTTTGTTCGCGTTTTCAAATATGCTTCAGTCTATTTACGGTGAGATAATACATTATACTAGTAACATAATTATTTTCTTAACATAAACTATTCATAAATTTATAACCATACAATCCTTCTCAAATATAAAAATAAAAAAAAATAGAAAGTGGTTTACTAACTCATATTTATATTTATCCTACATATATCATAAGGTATCACTTGTTGGGAACATTAAAAACATGTTAACAACTTCATCATGTACTCTCTTGAGTCATTGTAATAAAATGAATTACCATAAATAATTATGGAAAACATGAATGTACACTTATTCATAAGTAAAAAACTATAAACATCATCCTTGGTATCATAATACAGTATTCAACAAATCATTAATCAACTCTAATGAAATAATTACTGTCTAATTTACTTATTTATAACAAATATATATTTTTTGAAATATCATTATCTCATCATCATGCCCATATTAAGGGTTATCCTACCCTTAATCATGTATTTTTCAAAAAATATCAATTTATTACCTCAATAATTTTCAATTTTTCCAATACCATTTAGTATATTCTCTAAAATCCTTATGTAAAACTATATTAGGAAAATACATATATGTTTCATTAGTTCGTAATACCCTAAATTTACTTCCACAACATTACACTTGAATTCTAATACATATACATGAAATCATTCCAATATCTTCTTGAAAAATTAAAAATGATTAATCCTTTTATTCCTAAACACTTATTTCATCTCATATGTCATTTGTAGTATCATCATCATTTGAAATATAAAAATTATTCATATGGAGTTGCTAATTCTCTTCATGATCTCCCCCCTAGCGCATCAACATTCATAATCCCCATTCATTCTTCATTTCAAACCTTTAACTGGGGTTCATGCATTAACAAAACCATTATCCTTGTCTGTTGGGTTAACATAACAATTTTCTTTTAAATTACATGATTTGTATCCTTATATTTCACACGCAAAACAAATTATACATCCATTAAAACATTATCCTTAATTCCACTTCCCACATGATTAACATGAGGAAAATAATACATTCTGCCCATTTGGTCACCCTGATACTTCATCTTTCTCTTATTTGGAAGGTTAGAAATCTCACCAATGTTCATTTTACTCATCACATTATGAGATTTCAGATTATGTATAATAATGATGTTTCTCCTTATAAATCCCATTTCAATTGGTTTCTCATGAGTAATATCATTATATTATCAATAATATTCTACATGATAATGAATCCTAATGTTTCCATCCATTTCATAAAACAAAAAAGAAATGTTTTTGAGGAAATAATATTCTAGAAAAAAACACATAACAAAGATAACGTTTATTCAATATATAACATCTCAGTTTTAATCTAATTTTTTACATGATCACTACCAAAATTCAAGAATTGTAACCTATACATATATTTATCCTTAGGGAAATTGGTAGAAAAATCCTTAGAAATATGTATAGGGATCTCACTAACATTTTATATACATAGATTCTAAAGGTTAAGTAATCATTTTCATTGATACCAACTATAACGATCCAATCATGACATACATGGACATTGAATTACAATTTATAAGTACATAAAAAATTACACAAACAAACGCCCAAAGAACATATTTGTTTAGTGAATTTGGAAAAATAAAAAACATCATTCTAATTTTGTGAGTGATTTTCAACATATTCCATAATGATCATCCCATATAGTTTCCCAATATAAAATCTTTCAATATATCCTGGGTAAAATACAAAATATGAAAAGGGTGAGCATAGATTCTCAGTTTGGTTATAGAAGAAAAATATTGAACAAAACATGATCCTAATATTTTAAAAATATGAAACAAAACCATTGATCATTTTAACATATATAATATATATTAAAATATTGATTCATGAAGTTAATCATAGTAGTTTATTAGAAATAAATCCCAAAAGTAACATGAGACATGAAAAAATAGCATTGGAATAAAACATGGAATTGTGGACCGCACATTAAAAAATAAATTCATATATAAATTAGAAGAGGCTCATTTCCAAAACCTTTGTAGATGAACTTTTCTTATACTGATATTGGTTCACTTCCCATTATAGCCATATATTATTGAACTAGGTATACTTACAATTCCATCTCTGTATTTGTAACACCCTAGGTAAATAAAGAATATGACATTTTCACATTTATCCATATTTGTGAATAAAATATTAGTATAACATTAAAGGGGACGCTGTGATCGATAGCGTACCCAACACGCAACAACGAGTTTCTTGGGAATCTTACGTTGCACTCTAATAATAAAATAATATTATTTTAAATGGTAGTTAACATGTAGCCATTGTATTGGCGGGAATGGATAGAAATAACTAAAATATGATTATATATGTTTTTAAAATGTTTTTCATTTATCCAATAAAAGATAAAGGCTTAAAATATGGAAATAATTCAATTTTTGGCGTATATGCCATAGTTTTCACTAAAGGCTCACTGATCGCTTTTTGATGGAGAACCGTCATTAAATATAGTTTTGTTCACTCTTATACATTCTATTGGACCAAATAAAACTCTTCTTTAGAATCAGACATCAAAATTTACTTTGTGTAAATTTTTGGTATCTTTCCGATAAAGTTCATTTTTTAATGAATAGTGTAAAATGTTGTATTTTAATTCAAAACCCCTTTTTGATCTAAGTTATTTATATGATTATATTATGTTTTGAATTGGTTTTAAAGTGAAATTATAATATATTTTTACCATTAAATCCAATAGTGGTCGTTGGAATTAATTTCACTTTGAAATCAGATTTAAACTGGTGTCAATCTTTTGATACTTATTGTTACATAAAAACACGTTATTTGCTCTGACAGCGGGAATTAATTATTAAATTAATTAATGTGAATTATATGTTTTGAATTTTGTAAAATAGACTTCATTTTTGAATTTGGAATATCAAATATAGCTTAGGGTGAATTTTTGGGATTTTTCTGAAAAACTTCAATTTTTGATGAATAGTGAAACCACTAAGTGGTACTTATAAAAACTGATTTTTAACATTTAAATGAAAATTTTCCATCTTTTTGTTTTGAATTTAAAAAATCCGACATACATGGTTGTCATTAATAAGTAAAATGTGGTTCAATGGGATAAAAATAATTTTTTTGGTGAATAGTAACTTATTAAGTTTTTAATCGCGATTAGAGGTAATTAGTGTAGTTTAAGGTAAAAATAATGTTTTAAAAATATGAAATGAACTTTACACATGTCCTAAACTCATTGGATGTGTAATGGCCGACCAAGAAAACTCATGGTTCAGCTTGGGGACCCCATGAAGCCACTTTGGTTGGAAAATGACATTAATATCTTTTTATTTAAAGTTAAAGTAAAAAATGAGACAAACATGAAATGTTTTACTAAAACAATTTTTAAATGGGGTTATAAAAATCATATTTTTGACTATAAATATTCATTTGAAAGATAAAAATATTTCATACATCATAGTATTTTTTTTATTTTTAGACATTAAATAAATTAAATTATTTATGACATCATGATGATTTAGCGATGACCTCATTATTTAACGATTTAAATAAAATAGAAAGATAATGTAATATCTAAGACCTACACATGACCAAAACCTATTGGATTAGTGGATTTTGAACACTTATCACCTTATCCTCGAAACACATCAATGTGGGACCCCTTAAATCCGAATACCATTTTAAAATAAAGTTACTTTTATTTACCTTCCAAGAGTGCCCCTCCTCTCCTCTTATAAAAGGCCCCCACCTCTACCTCCTTACCCACACTCCCAAAGCCTTTGGCTCGGCTAAACTCTACCCATTTTGTCTCTCCACTTCCCTCTCTTACTCATAGAATCCTCACTTTGGACAGAAGTCTTCCCAAGGAAGCCTTTGAGCTCAAACCAAATGGAGTTACCTGATTTTAAGGTAATGTCTTCACTTGAGTCCTTTTGTTTTATTTTTCTTCTCCAACCCCCTAAACTCTTTTTATTCATTTCATTTGTAAAAAATACAGTATCTTAAACATACTATGATGTTTTTATAAGAAGTATTTGAGCTACACTTTCACACACCTACATCTAATGGTTAAAGAACATACTATTTCCATGGATGGCGAATTTCGGCCTCCCGAAACGATGATTGTTCAACATTCTTTTAACACCATCAAAGGTGGCCATTAAGATGAAACTATATTTATATATCATATATAATAAGTTTATGTTTTCCTTAATCTTATTTATTTTTCATTTTGGGCATACCTTTATGTTTTCCATTATGGGTAAACGCGGTATCTTCATTTAAGGAAGTGCGGACTACCGCCCCCTCAAAGTGATGTGATTCGTTAATGCCATATGTGGGACGTATAAAGGATGGATTTAAAGTTATTATATATTATGGAATTATAATATACCTCTATATCATTATTATTTCATTCCATAAAAATATGAAATAGAAATGAAAGTAGCGTTCATGCGTACGTACGGCTTACCGTCTCCATGAACGGTGCATTTCATTTCATATCCCCAAATGTAATGTACTATTATAAGTACATGTATATAATGTATATATATGATGAATGATACATCTAAATGATGAATATAATTCTGTAATTAAAATATACATACCTCTCATTTATTTTTAATTCCATTAATATGACATAGAAATGAATGTAGCGTTCATGCGTACGTACGGCTTACCGTCTCCATGAATGGTGCATTTCATTTCTTACCTCTAAATGATTATGTAATATTATAAATACATTTATATTCTGGATATATATGATATATATGATATCCAAATCATGAATATAATTTTGGATATAATGAACATTTGACCACACAAACAACATGTAATTATAAGAAGTCCACTTTCGACTTAAGAACCAAATATCGACAAAACAAACATTATTAACTTAAATGATTACATAATGTTTATAACATGGAAATAAGTGATATAAAAGTAATAATGAACTTGAAAAAGGTTCTTAAGCAAATAGAAGTTAACTCAAGTTTATTATTCAGGACGTTAAACAATGATCGAGTCAAGTCGGACCCGAGGTAAGGGATCCTACACCTCTCTTTCTTTTTAAGTACATTCTTTTTTGTCATTCCTTTTAAAGATCATATTTCATATTATTGGGATATTCTTTTATATTACCCTTACTATAATTTTTATGTTCATATGATGAGAGACTCTATTCTCCCTCATCAATCCATTTTGGATGTTTTGAGTGGTGCTGTTAGGCTGCCGAATTTTTCGTAAGAGATCCTACCTCTCTCTTTCTTTTTAAGTACTCTCCTTTATGTCACTTCTTTTAAGCTCCACATTGTTATGTTGTGGGATGTTATTTTATATTACTCTTTCTATAAACTTTATTTTAATATGATGAGATACCCTATTTGATCTCATCAATCCAATTTTGCAAGTTTTATGTGGAGCCGTTAGGCTGCCGAGTTTTCGTAAGGGATTTTTCATCTCACTTTTATTCCCGTGAGATTTATGCTACATTTGACACAATTTCCTTTGAGTGGTGTACGTACTGCCCTTTATTATACTCTTTTTGTAATATACATTCTTTTTATGAGTATTTACATCAATGATGTATTGTTCTTCTTTCATGGGGTGTATGTTTCGAATGATACCCAAGTCGATAAGGGAACCTTTCACCCTCCTCTTTTTAAAAGACTTCTTTTGTTGGGACTTTTAATTTACATATTGTTATGTTGGGATATGTTCTAATATATCCTTATTGATGTAACCTTTATGTCCAAGTAATGAGATACACTTTTTATCTCTCATCAACTCATTTTGATGTGATGCCGTTAGGCTGTCAAGGGAACTTCTTAACCCAATTTCGATTTATTTGGGTTCAACATGTAGTTATTGAATATGTCATCCTTTGAATATGTGTGAATGAACTTTGATTATTTTACACTTAATATCCACTTATATTTGGTGTATTCATTTGTCACACATAATTATGTAATTGATTTATCCTTAAACCAAGGATACCGTCTTTGTATGGGACTACGTCTCAATATCATTTAATTGAGGCATATTTCATTTTATACACAACTTTCTTTTATACGGTGTATAAACCCCTTTGAATTTTACTTTTATACAAAAGGAATATTTTAATATGAAGCGTTTTACTAAACGACAAAAAGGAATGTTTCTTTTAACGTACGTGGTGGCAACGACCTTTTCCACCTCCACGAGTATTATTTAGTCTTTGGCTTCCTCAAAAAGCCGTGATGTTTTTAAAATGAAATAAATACCATATACTCTTTTATGTATTTTTGTATTGAAAATGGTTTTTATAATGGATTTGTTATGTCAATATATTTGAGTGATATATTTTAATGAAGGTGTGGAAATGTTTTCTTTCCATTATATTTGTTTTATATCTTATGATTTTATTATGGTACTTGGACATTTAACGGGTGGTTATGTGATAAACCATATGACGGGTGGTTCCGTGAATACCAGGATGGGTGGTTACATAATAACCTCCGATGCATTGGGTATGGAAGTCGGCTGTATGGCTATTCCATTAAGTATGTATGGAAGTTGGCCGAATGGCTATTCCATTAAGCGATATGTGTGGAAGTCGACCTTATGGTTATTCCACTTAAGTATGTTTATGTCCCAAGTTACCTTTATATGTTATGTGTTATTTATATGGGTTTTATGGTAATCTTTTGGTTCCAGAAGGGTAAGTAATGAAATTTTATTCAGTGAAGAGTTTTTACTACTTCGAAAAGGTGAAAAATATTACTTTGTTAAAGTATACATGGTTTACTTGTTGTTTTGAAAAACTAATAGTTTTCATTCTTTGTGTATCCCTTACTGAGATTTTTATGCTCATCCCATGTTTTTGAAATGTTTTTCACAGGACTTAATGTGGAATAGGGTCAAGGATGGGATCAAGGGAAAGTCATGCTACCTAAAACATGGAACTAGACATGTTTCTTTTTAAGAGTTTTTTTTATTTTATGGAAACTTAGTAGAAGTTTATACTTTGTAATCTTTTGAGATGTAATAGTTATGTCCTAATTCTCTAAAACTCTAAACCTGAAAAGATCCTCAATGTGAATTATTCATTTAAATCAATATTAAATAAGGTTTAAGGCTGGGGACTTATAGTTGGTATCAAAGGTAGGGTTAGATAACTTTAGAGGTTAGGGTATTCTTTAAGCATAAGTTACATTACCATAATGGTTAGGATTTCAGAAAGAGTCATAGTTTTTAGATAAAGTGAATGAGTAAGTATATCTTCCTCATTAGTACATGATGGTTCTGTTGATATGCTCACACTGACATTTTTGTTTTTAGTGAATGGATGGATCTAGCAGACACCAAATAGACAACAGGTTTGAAGGAAACTGTGGTTGTTTTCTGATTAAGATACTAGATAAAATGGAGGATTCAATGAAGAAACTCGTGGTCCTTCTAAAACAACTATCAAGGATTCACGATAAACCACTTGAACCTTGGTATGTTCTATAATGCATCATGTATGAGATGACCAATCGATGTGGAAGTTCAGGTAATAATTATAAAGGTAAACATTTGAGTTTATATGATCCTAACTTTTGAGGTAATTATGGGTTACTCTATGATATGATTGAAAATGAAAGGCATGATATAAACTTGAGGTTAAATTATGTTATGATTTTTTTTAAAGATTTTATCTCATTTTGGAGAATGTTTTAAGAGTTATATAGTTTTGGAAAAAGGACAACACGCAGACCGTGTGACAACCCATCACGTCGGACGAAGCTGTGGGAATCGAACCCACAACCAAAGAGCAACTGGTATTTATCGCCTACCACTGGACTACGTAAAGTCCCTGGTTAGTTTGACTGATTATTTTTAGTTAGATGATTTTATGAATTAAGAGTAAGTTGATTTTGGGTTATTTATGAAAATGATTAACCTATCATGGAGGATATGTGATTAGGTTAATTACGTTTCAATACGAGACGTTGGGAGCAACTACTGTTGTTTGGAGATAAATGTTATGATTTAACTTGGAAGACTATGTGACTAAATCCTTCAAATATTTGGGTTTCAATCTTAGATTGGTTTAATTTGAATAATTTTATGGACAAATTGGTTATAAAATGATCCTTGTTGATCTCTGGGTTTTGTTGGACAAATTTTGAGATTAAGAATATATTTTCTTTTTATAAAGGGTTATCCTTATCTGGATTATCTGATCTTGTAGTAACCTTTTTGGTTTTAGTTTTGGTTAAGGTTTTAATAAATGGGAAATGTATAGTACTTTTTTTTGGATTAGTTGCTCCTCTAGAAGTTGTTTATAGTACTCTTAATGCGAACAAGTCTTCCTAAATACTCTTCTTTTGGAGAAAGTATGAGTCTGTTTAAGAAATCTAGTAAAAGTTGAAAGTCAACATGAAAAGTAAGTATGTTTCCTTATGTTTTAGTTAAGCTCAAAAATAAATTCCTCAATAAAAAGTAACTTAAAACAAAAATGTTGTCTATTAACTTTTCCTACTGGGGAACCCAACACCGTTTAACCCATCACAAGTTTGTGATTTTATTATTGTTAACTTTCTCCTAAACATGTTTTCTATCACTATCCATCAGAACATGACCCTATGTTTTCTCCTTCATGTCCATATTTTCATACTTGGAATCCTAGTATGGGTTAACTCGGGTGACCTTTCTAATTATCTTTCTTTATTTTAAAGTGATTGTTTCACTGACTCTTGTTCCGATGTGGAATTTTCAATGAATATTCCAAGACCCAATTTTAAAATTGCGAGGACGCAATTCCCAAAAGGGGGGAAGGATGTAACACCCCAGGTAAATAAAGAATATTAAATTTTCACATTTATCCATATTTGGGAATAAAATATTAGTATAAATTTAAAGGGAACGCTATGATCGATAGCGTACCCAACACGCAACAACGAGTTTCTTGGGAATCTTACGTTGCACTCTAATAATAAAATAATATTATTTTAAATGGTAGTTAACATGTAGCCGTTGTATTGGTGGGAATGGATATAAATAATTAAAATATGATTATATATATTTTTAAAATGTTTTTACATTTATCCAATAAAAGATAAAGTCTTAAAATACGGAAAGAATTCAATTTTAGGCGTATATGCCCTAGTTTTCACTAAAGGCTCACTTATCGCTTTTTGATGGAGAACTATCATTAAATATAGTTTTTTTCACTCTAATACATTCTATTGGACCAGATAATACTCTTCTTTAGAATCGGGACATCAAAATTTACTTTGTGTAAATTTTTGGTATCTTTCCGATAAAGTTCATTTTTTAATGAATAGTGTAAAATGTTGTATTTTAATTCAAAACCCCTTTTTGATCTAATTTATTTATATGATTAGATTATATTTTGAATTGGTTTTAAAGTGAAATTATAATATATTTTTACCATTAAATTTAATAGTGGTCGTTGGAATTAATTTCACTTTGAAATCAGACTTAAACTAGTGTCAATCTTTTGATACTTATTGTTTCATAAAAACACGCTATTTTCTCTGACAGCGGGAATTAATTATTAAATTAATTAATGTGACTTATATGTTTTCAATTTTGTAAAATAGACTTCATTTTTTGAATTTGGAATATCTAATATTTCTTAGGGTGAATTTTTGGGATTTTTCTGAAAAACTTCAGTTTTTGATGAATTGTGAAACCACTAAGTGGTACTTATAAAAACTGATTTTTTCCATTTAAATGGAATTTTTCCATCTTTGTGTTTTTAATTTCAAAAATCCTACATACATGGTTGTCATTAAGAAGTAAAATGTGGTTCAATGGGATAAAAATAATTTTTTTTGGTGAATAGTAACTTATTATGTTTTTAATCGCGATTAGAGGTAATTAGTGTAGTTTAAGGTAAAAATAATGTTTTAATAATATGAAATGAACTTGACACATGTCCTAACCTAATTTTATGTGTCATGGACGACCAAGAAAACCCATGGGTCAACTTGGGGACCCCATGAAGTCACTTTTGTTGGAAAATGACATTAATATCTTTTTATTTAAAGTTAAAGTAAAAAATGAGACAAACATGAAATTTTTTACTAAAACAATTTTTACATGGGGTTATACAAATCATATTTTTGACTATAAATATTCATTGGAAATATAAATATATTTCCTACATCATAGTAATTTATTTATAATTTTTAGACATTAAATAAATTAAATTATTTATGACATCATGATAATGCAGCGATGCCCTCATTATTTAACAATTTAAATAAAATGGAAAGATAATGTAATATCTAAGACCTACACATGTCCAAAACCTATTGGGCGAGTGGATTTCGGACCCTTGTCACATTATCCTCGAAACAAATCAATGTGGGACCTCTTAAATCCGAATACCATTATAAAATAATGTAAATGTTCTTTACCTTCCAAGAGTGCCCCTCCTCTCCTCTTATAAAAGGCCCCCACCTCTACCTCCTTACCCACACTCCCAAATCCTTTTCCTCGGCCACCCACTGCCCATTTTGTCTCTCCACTACCCTATATTACTCCTAGAAGCCTCACTTTGGGCATAAGTCTTCCCAAGGAAGCCTTTGAGCTCAAACCAAAAGGAGTTACCCGATTTTACGGTAATGTCTTCACTTGAGTCCTTTTGTTTTATTTTGCTTCTCCAACCCCCTAAACGCTTTTTATTAATTTCTTTTGTAACAAATCCAGAATATCCAATATACTAGTATGTTTTTATAAAAATTATTCGAGCTACACTTTCACACACCTACATCTAATGGTAAAAGAATATACTGTTTCCGTGGATGGCGAATTTCGGCCTCCCAAAACGATGATTGTTCAACATTCTTTTAACAACTTCAAAGGTGGCCATTAAGATGACACTATATTTATATATGATATATAATATGTTTATGTTTTCTATAAGCTTCTGTATTTTTCAGTTTGGGCATACCTTTATGGTTTCCATTATGGGTAAACGCGATATCTTCATTTAAGGAAGTGCGGACTACCGCCCCCTCAAATTGATGTGATTCGTTAATGCCATATGTGGGACGTATAAAGGATGTATTTAAAGTTATTATATATGATGTAATTATAATATACCTCTATATCATTATTATTCCATTCCATAAAAATATGAAATAGAAATTAAAGTAGCGTTCATGCGTACGTACGGCTTACCGTCTCCATGAACGGTGCATTTCATTTCTTATCCCCAAATGTAATGTACTATTATAAGTACATGTATATAATGGATATATATGATGAATGATACATCTAAATGATGAATATAATTCTGGAATTAAAATATAAATACATCTCATTTAATTTTAATTCCATTAATATGACATAGAAATGAAAGTAGCGTTCATGCATACGTACGGCTTACCGTCTCCATGAACGGTGCATTTCATTTCTTACTTCTAAATGATTATGTAATATTATAAATACATGTATATTCTGGATATATATGACATATATGATATCCAAATCATGAATATAATTCTGGATATAATGAAAATTTGACCACACGAACAACATGTAATTATAAGAAGTCCACTTTCGACTTAAGAACCAAATATCGACAAAACAAACAATATTAACTTAAATGATTACATAATGTTTATAACATGGAAATAAGTGATATAAAAGGAATAATGAACTTGAAAAAGGTTCTTAAGAAAATAGAATTTAACTCATGTTTAGTATTCAGGACGTTAAATAACGATCGAGTCAAGTCAGACCCGAGGTAAGGGATCCTACACCTCTCTTTCTTTTTAAGTACATTATTTTATGTCATTCCTTTTAAAGATCATATTTCTTGTTATTGGGATATTATTTTATATTACTATTACTGTAATTTTTATGTTCATATAATGAGAGACCCTATTCTGTCTCATCAATCCATTTTGGAAGTTTTGAGTGGAGCCGTTAGGCTGCCGAATTTTTAGTAAGAGATCCAACCTCTTTCTTTCTTTTTAAGTACTCTCCTTTATGTCACTTCTTTTAAGCTCCACTTTGTTATGTTGGGGGATTTTATTTTATATTACTCTTTCTATAAACTTTATTTTAATACGATTAGATACCCTATTTGATCTCATCAATCCATTTTTGTAAGTTTTATGTGGCACCGTTAGGCTGCCGAGTTTTCGTAAGGGAATTTTCATCTCACTTTTATTCCCGTGAGATTTATGCTACATTTGACACAATTCCCTTTGAGTGGTGTACGTACTGATCTTTATTCTACTATTTTTGTAATATACTTTATTTTTATGAGTATTTACATCAATGATGTACTGTCCTTCTTTCATGGGGTGTATGTTTTGAAAGATACCCAAGTCGGTAAGGGAACCTTTCACCCTCCTCTTTTTAAAAGACTTCTTTTGTTGGGTCTTTTAATTTACATATTGTTATGTTGGGATATGTTCTCATATATCCTTATTGATGTAACTTTTATGTCCAAGTGATGAGATACACTTTTTATCTCTCATCAACTCATTTTGATGTGACGCCGTTAGGCTGTCAAGGGAACTTCTTAACCCAATTTAGATTTCTTTGGGTTCAACATGTAGTTATTGAATATGTCATCCTTTGAATATGTGTGAATGACCTTTGATTATTTTACACTTAATATCCACTTATATTTGGTGTATTCATTTGTCACACATAATTATTTAATTGATTTGTCCTTAAACCAAGGATACCGTCTTTGTATGGGACTACGTCTCAATCTCCTTTCATTGAGGCATATTTCGTTTTATACACAACTTTCTTTTATACGGTGTATAAACCCCTTTGAATTTTACTTTTATACAAAAGGAATATTTTAATACGAAGCGTTTTACTAAAAGACAAAAAGGAATGTTTCTTTTAACGTACGTGGATGCAACGACCTTTTCCACCGCCACGAGTATTATTTAGTATTTGGCTTCCTCAACAAGCCGTGATGTTTTTAAAATGAAATAAATACCATATACTCTTTTATGTATTTTGGTATTGAAAATGGTTTTTATAATGGATTTGTTATGTCAATATATTTGAGTGATATATTGTGATCAAGGTGTGGAAATGTTTTCTTTCCATTATATTTGTTTTATATCTTATGATTTTATTATGGTACTTGGACATTTAACGGGTGGTTACGTGATAAATCATATGACGGGTGGTTCCGTGAATACCAGGACGGGTGGTTACATTATAACCTCCGATGCATTGGGTATGGAAGTCGTCCGTATGGCTATTCCATTAAGTATGTATGGAAGTTGGCCGAATGGCTATTCCAATAAGTGATATGTGTGGAAGTCGACCTTATGGTTATTCCACTTAAGTATGTTTTTGTCCCAAGTTACCTTTATATGTTATGTGTTATCTATATGGGTTTTATGGTAATATTTTGGTTACAGAAGGGTAAGTAATGAACTTTTATTCAGTGAAGAGTTTTTACTACTTCGAAAAGGTGAAAAGTATTACTTTGTTAATGTATACATGGTTTACTTGTTGTTTTGAAAAACTAACATTTTTCATTCTTTGTGTATCCCTTACTGAGATTTTTCTGCTCATCCCATGTTTTTGAAATGTTTTTCACAGGACTTAACATGGAATAGGGTCAATGATGGGATCAAGGGAATGTCATGCTACCTAAAACATGGAACTAGACTTGTTTCTTTTTAAGATTTTTTATTTTATTTTATGGAAACATAGTAGAAGTTTCTAATTTGTAATCTTTTGAGATGTAATAGTTATGTCCAAATTCTCTAAAACTCTAATCCTGAAAAGATCCTCAATGTGAATTATTCATTTAAATCAATATTAAGTAAGGTTTAAGGCTGGGCCCTTATAGTATTACTGATCCAATATCATTTACCGTTCCAATATTTTCTACACAATGAGATATAAATGTTTACCCAATGCATTATAGTGATATATAGTTTGGAACCATATCATACAAAAATCATTATTATGTGTGAGTCAAAAACAGAATTCAATCGTCATTTCCTATCCCAAGGAATAAAATGGGTGTCTTAAACTCATTCCATCATAACATAATCTATGTAAAATAAATTATTTCAAAAACAAAATTTCATAAATACACAATTAAACCATATAAGAAATAGGGATTTTATTCTTGAATCATAGAACTATATAGATATTCCCTCATTGAAGGAAAATAATTTTGATAGAATAGTTGAAATTTATCCTTGAGTAAAACAACATTTTCTTCATCAAAACGACTTCTTTTTTCAATATGATTTGTAATTTTATAATAAACATATTTATTGGAAAATAAATATGAAATAAATCAAATGAAACTTTAATGAAATAAGGTTTTATGAAAACGTTAAAATTTGTTCATACATTATAATTTATATGTAAACATTATTCTCATACATTTTAGGAAAGTCAAAAGTAACACATATAAAAAACAACAAAAAAATAACGTTCACTACATGTTTAATTAAAAATCACCAATGGGTAAATTTTAGAATAAAACTATTTATAATCATAGTAATATTATTTTTGAATAAATATTTTTGAAACATATCCATGGATGATAAATATACCCAAGTATATACTTACGTTTAAACTACCACTGATAATAATGATATTCAAAAATTATCCATTACCTTACATCTAAATTCATACGTATGTGTATGAACCTCCTATATAAGGTTATAAATAATTTCATAGACTTATTAAATAAAAATATTATTTTTTATGTTATCATAAATTATCATATTATCATCCAATTTTAATAACATTTCATTATAACTAATTATTGGGGTATTTAAAACATTTTTTTCTTAAGCATGTTCTATTGAATAAGTGCATGTTATACTTATTGATGTCATATTTATATGATTACAAATAGATAATAACATAATATAAATCATATTTATTCAGTATATATATATATATAATCATTCTTCATTGGATACCACGTAAAATGAATCACATGGCATCACGTAGACGGTAGGTCGTACGTACGCACGAGTGATGATATCATTCCTATAATTATGAAATTGAATGTAAGTTAATGATAAATGTTATTTAAATGAAAATCCATATCGTACTATATAAATATTTTATATTAATTATATCTATAATTAAACACGTCTATGTAATATGTTTGAGAAAAAACAGATTATAGAAAGATGTGGAGATGGTAAGTGAGATATACACATGCGTGATGATTTCATTTTTAGAAGGGTGGGAAGAAGGTGTAATATAGTTGTTACATAATAATAAGAACCTCTTATCATATATTTTATACTGGTGTTATAAATATATAATGGAAAAATTCAATAAGAGGATGTGTAAGAAGAATTAAATTTGAATGAATGAGTAGAAGATATGACCTCTTCTTTGATGAGATCCCACTTGAGATCTTATTAAAGACACTAGAGTTGGACTTTTGAGAAAAAAATATAGAATGATTATAAGTATGCGTATAAGAGATATTAGAAGGGGGTATCTAAACATCAAGGATCGATGGGATTTAATGTTATGAGGGTGGATCTACAAATTTAAAATCGAGGTGAGGGGCACTTTTGGATCTCAAAAAATACTATTTATTATTAAATAAACACCCATCCAAAAACCTAAAAAATATTGTAAGTTAGAATATGTGATTAGATAAGGTTGTAATATAAATTTATAATAAATGTAAAAAAAATTCTTTCAATTTAACCCTTATCCATTTATATAACACATATTTATTATTTTTAATTTTTTACATATATGTCAAATATTTCTATATTAATATGGTGAAATATTTTATTATTTGAAGCCAATTACAACATACATGATTTATAATTTTTTTGAAACTATATAATAATTTTAATATATTTTTTATATTTTTTTATTATTTTAAAATAATTTAATAATACATTATTTGTATATATAATCTATTTTGTTAATTATGACAATATTCAATTTATTGAATTTTAAAAATATCAAGTTAAAATTTTATCCTATAAAAAATACTTTATTATTTATATATGGGGTCAATTTATTATATAAAATTAATTGGATATATTACTTATAAAAAAATAAATTTATTTTAATATTTCTAATATCATTAATTTGATATTTACATTAATAAAATTATAATTACATCTGTTTGGTGTAATTATTTAACATACATATCTGTTGAATGAAAACTAACAATAAAATACCCCGACGAAGAAAAATCTTCAAAATTTCATATGAATATATATATTCAAATATATATTTAGGAAAATCTGTCATTAAATGTGTTAAATAAATTAAAACATAAGTATGACGACTTTAACATCAATTTAAACATAATATTATAAGTTTTTTAATAATTTTAATATTTCTCCGAAATGTAAATAACTCAACCCATGGTTTATTATGGACCATATATACATGATACATATTATTTTGACATGTGTTTTTTTATTTTCATTATTTTTATCATTTTAATAAAAATAATTTATTTTTATTTTTCATCAATTAAATAATTTTTGAAACAGAAATGTATAATCACTTAAGATAATAATTTATTTCCTTAAATGTAAAAAAATTACCATGATAATGAATAAAATTTTAGATTTGTAATAGTTTTTTATATTAAAACTCTTCTTCTGAAAAAACCATATATAAAAATTGATATTATTATTAAAATACGAGTAATGCATATTTATCTTTTCTGAAAATAAAATATATTAAATGTCCTAAACTTATCCATGTGGCTTCCAAAGGATACCATTTAGATACAAGGATGAATTAGATTTTATCAAACTCATCATGTGATATTAGAACAAGTGTTATGGTCGAATTTATAATATTATTTATATCTCTAATTACCTAATTGACCTTTTTTACCATATTAATAAAAATACAGAAGTTACTATTCTTAATTCCCAAAAATAAAAGAAATATTTTAACAAAATTTTGAACTACTAAATCCAAATATAGAATCTATTTTTCCAAATTCAGAACATACTAGATTCGGAAATTAATTTAAAATTAATATCATTGTCTGAATGAAAATATACGTTTTAAATGTTCAAACATTTAATTATATGAAATGTTTCAACATCAAAATTAAATTTAAAATTAATTCAAATGAACTATGTTATATTATAAGATAAAAATATAATATAATTATACTTTAATCCATTTAAATAATATAATGTAACCTTAAATATTATTTTAATGGAAAAAGTTGTTTTCAATTAAAATTTAGTATATTTTTACTATTAACCATACCATGAATTTTATCAACAAAATATAGAAAATATGTCCAAAGTAAATTTTTATAACTAAATTAAAAATAAGGTGTTTATTTTTCAAATAGAGTATAAAAATGTTTTAAATCTTTTATTTAAAAACGATGTTCCATTAAAAGTTTGAAATACTATGTTTTTTTATAAATAATTATTTTATCAAAAAAAATATATATTCTTCTTGTATAAAGTTTATAAAATAGATAAAATGAATCTAAAAATTATATTTAATATATATTAAATACATAAAGAGTGATTTTATTATTTTATGAACTAATTTATTTGAATTAAAAAACTAGAAAAAACATATTGTTTTATTTAGAAAGGGTTTTATTTTCATTTATAATTATGTTCTCGACAAATAATTAATTATATATATACAAAGTTAAATAATATTTTCATAATTGAGTTAATAATATTAATATGCATCATAATAATCACTAGGATATATGGTGATATAATTATAGTTAGTTTTTCTCATAAACTCAATCTTGTGTAAAATGAATTCTATCAAAAGTAATCGAAATTGTTTATAACACAATAAAAGAAATGTATTGTATATACCGAAAGCTAAACTAGTTTTGTGTGTACCGAAATCAAATTTTTGGTGTGGCGTACAACAGAAGACATCAAATAATTTTAGAAAACATAAATAATGAAATAATGGAATATAAAAAATCTATCTCAAAAAAATATCAGGGTGTTATAATTAGAACATGAATGTATACCACTAAATTATTCAGTCATTAGACTATTTTAGTTGATTAAATTGAGAGGTTTAATGGTATGTGGTTTCATACTAGTGTTTGAGTTGGTGAACTATCTCAGATAATGTGTGTGTTTTTAAAAATCAATGAGAATATCAAATTAATTTTTATGCATGATATTACTTGATTAATTTATTATCCACATACATCAGAAATAGAGGTGAGTAAATAAGTTATTGGTATTGATACTTCCTACTAGATTGAGTTACTGTGAATAATTGAAAATGAAGATACAACTTTTTATAACTCACCTAATGACCATATAGTTGTTTTGTTAACAGTTTATCTATTTTTATTTTAATTACTCAAATTTTAGGAATTTGAAAAAATGAAACACCCCCCATTTTGTTTATTTTTAATTTTAATCATCATAAAAAGAATGATGTGTTTTAAGATAGTGATTATATAGGTTGACCCTATATCATCAAAACCCATTTCCAATATCCTTTTAATCACTCACGGAGAATTATTTTAAAATTAATTTTTAGAACCATCTCCTTCATTAAGATTCATTATCCATTGTCAACCCTGTCAATGAGAAATATTTCAATTAAATTTATTGATATGAACTGTGCACTAGTAATCAAATCATTTTCCATGTCAATATTCTAATTGGATTCATCATCCATTGAAAATATATCAATGGATAAATCATAATTGAAAATTATATTTGATTTCATAAAAGTTAATTTTTATTTATATACCTCACAGGGGTTCAAATACTCTCATTAATGATCCAATGTATGTGTGTAACGGGTGGTTATATTGAAAATATTTCCACCAATATTTAATATATGTGATCCTAATGAGTGAAATTAATAGAAAATTATTTGTCGAAGATACAATAGGGAAACTTATTATGAGTAATCACCTAGTCTATGAATGATATATTTCATCTAATGAGCGGTAGGTACAAAGTCTTCAAGGCCCTTTGGATGGAGTTTATTTTTATCTATGATAATCAACATTTCACCCCTTTATAGATTTATTTATTCTAGAGGTAGTAGTTGTATTAAAAATATAGCCATCTATACAATTTTGGGATAATAATATACTATCATTGGGTGTTTTTTCCATATTTACATAACATATTAAAAATCACCCTACCATTATTCATTTATAGTTTATTTTTAGGGTGATAAGTACATACTGTAGAAGATTAATCAATTATAGAATGTTGTATTTTCCTTAACAACATGAAATATTTTACATTCCTGTATGATCGATACATGATCCTATCATTGGATCACTCCCACCAAGTACTACATCTCTAGAGTTGATGAATTTTTATAATACTTTTTTCAAAAATTAATTTCATTTATAGGTATTGTCTCTATAACACTATCTGAAATAATAATATTGAATGATTTCATCAATGAAAAAACATTTATTTTTTTCAATAGTAGTGAAATAAAAATCTCTATATTCAGTCCATATTCTAATATGTGTTTTAGGTTTATATTAGATACTATATGGAATACATTAATCATTCTACAATGTTCAGAATGATGGATAAACATACATTATTTATCTATCCGATGATTTTATGTCACTGAAATAAAAGTTGGGTCCATATAGAGGAAAACACATTTATTTTCGTGGGTTGTTTATTTAATTCTATCAAAAGAAGATATATTGTTTTTATATTGAAGATATAATCCCTAAATCACATATAATGGTGAGGAATACCTTCCACTTCCAGTGGCCTGGAAATTTTATACTAGATGGTACCCTTATGCCATATCTTGGATGATATTTTTTCTAGAGGGTGGACATTACCTATGAAAATGGAGTTCAAGTCATCCAATGTGTGTAGTTATTCAATAAAATATTCCCATAAAGGAAATTTATCTACTAATTAATTGAGAATAGTGGTATCATTATGAAAATCCATAATCATATCCTAGATCACATGATTTTTGTGAGCAATATATGTTGATTTTTTTCCTAAACCACCCATTGATAGAGATGATACACAACTAACAGGTGATGAGATGTCTAATATATCTATCATCAGTTTTTGGGGTGCCTCTCAGTGTGTGGGTTACATTAATATAGATTTGGAATGGGTACTGTCATCAAATTGAGATGATGATAAATTAATGAGAGTTCCTTCACATTGAGAACCATTGGTAAAGAACACAATGATTTAATTAATTGACAATTAATTTTCAAAAATATTTAAAGAGGAAAATTTAAGGAATCATGCCATTATTATTTCAATTTTATGATTATAAAATTGATGCAAGAATTCATGATTAATAGAATTGGTTAATGAACCTGATGAATTCTAAATCCATTTGAATTTAATTAAAATCATGTTAAATTAATTGTTAAATTAATTTTTGTCTGAAGTGATAGATTTTTTTAGGTTTCCAATAGTTGGATCCTAAGATAAAAAATCTCTTAATTTAACATGGAATATGAATTGGATGTTTCATAAGTAATACATCACTTCAATGGAATGTTATTCATATTTTCTTATTATTATTGAGTTCCTTGGGCTTTGGAGCCATGAGAAATCACTATCTGAAAGAGATGAATGACTTTCATTAGAGGTATGATCCTAATTTATTTGTTTTATTCTTACTGCTTGTGGTATTATAGGAGCCTAAGATGAATTATCCTAGAGGGATGTGGTGGTATGTGGGGTGGGGAAGCCTATATATGACATGAGCATGGGAGGGTTGATCCTGGAGGGATTATGTGGTATATGGGGTGGGGAGGCCCAGATGTGACTTTAGACTATGATAGCTGATCGTAGAGGGATATTCTGGTATGCGGGGCAGGGAGGTCAGATGTTTTATGTCGGAATTGAATCTTAGATTAGTCAGATATAAAATTATATAGATGCGGGCATTAGAGAGGACACCATATATTAAATAAAGAGTTGAAGATGGTATTACCCATTATTATGGTAGATGGATTCTTATTTGAATTTTTTGGTTGGCCGGTGACCATGTCATTTCATTATTAGTTTTCATATCCTCGTTGATTGAGGCCGAAAAATGTTTCTGGTTTCTCTCTATCATTGTGAGGTGAAGAAGTGTGGTGTATACCAAGTGTATTCTGTGTTTATCTCCATAAGAATGGATATGTATACACTCTTACTATTTTGGAGAAGACTTAACATGTAGTTCATCTTCTCACCATGTGGAGCCCATTTTGTTTGGGGAGCTCATAATTTTTTCCAGGAGTACCCGGTGAAATGGAATGCAATAATGTTAAAAATAAATAAAAAATTAACCCATGATATTGGAGCATTCTTGGATGAAATACTAAGGTTGATTTTTTGAGAAGCCACAGACTCAGTGTTCTTATACTTGGAGGGCATGGATCATTGCTGTAATTGTATAGAAATGTAATGCGGTTAATTTTAATAGTTAATTATATTGTTTGGAATTAATTATTTTAACGTGAAAATAATGGAATGTAATAATTGAATTTATTGTACCTCTTTAAATGGTTTTATCTTTATATGATATACGGTCTTTGTAGTGGTTGTCAAGTGTCGGAGAGACTTTAGCTAAAATTGTTTATGAGACTCAAATATGACCATATTGTGGTTTTGATCTATATTATATCATGTAATTTTTTTCTATATGATACTCTATACTTTCAGTTAAGGAAACTGACACTGAACGGATTATGATCCATGTGGCTTGTTTTCCACAACATTATAGTGGTGGATAGATGGATGACTAACCCCAATATCCCTACACTCTTATATTGGTAATTACTTGATCTAGTATGCACATAGGTTCGTTTACCCCTTATATGTGTGTAGAGGTCTATAATATCTTACTATTATTTCATTAACATATTTTCTGGATTTAGTTTCCTATAGACTTCTATAGGATCAACATTTATAGGTTTTGATTGATTGAGGATCCTTACATAGTTTATAGGCTTTGATGTGTTGATGTATAATACCCGATGTATGAAACAAGTTATGTGAGATGTGGTGGCTCTTAGAAACTACTTGGTTACTTTTGGATGTTAGGAAATAGTGGTGTGTTTCATAAGGTGCATGTTGTGGGGATTCATCTAGATGTATATAGGCCATCCTTTTTGGAGAAAGACACTCATTATATATGAATTGTTGTTAAATTGGAAATATATTAGGGATGTAGTAGTGGGTACCCTGAAAAATCATTATTATATTATATGATATTATATGAGGTACATGGTGAGTGTTTCAATGGTGAGGATTGGAACATAGAATTTCTATTTATAATATGAGTTCAATTCGTGTACTGTTCACAATGCTATAGAATGATTTGTTTAACTTTTCCATGTGAGGATTTGGGGTGGATAATACTGAGTATAATATTATAATAACCCTAAAGAAATATAACTTATTTTTCATGTATGTTGGAGACTGATTTAGACCGTTCTAGTTACTATCATCTCAGGGGATTACTGGAGATATTTGGGCTTCATGGTTATTATCGTCATTAATTTCATTTTGTACGTGTAGTTCTCCATTTATATTTTAGTAGTATTTTCTTGATATTATATTTATGTACATTTTATTTTATTTTATTTTTCATTATAGGAAGGATTTGGTTGGTTTCTTTCATCTCTCTCTCTTACACATGTTTTTACATAGTGGGTAATGCCTCTTATATTCAAGTTTATTATATCCCCAGGGACAGTCTCCAACTCAGGGAATACAGGAGGTAAGACTCAAGGGAAATATCTACCTTCTTATAATATAATCTTAGGATGGATACACATAGTGTGGTGGGGGTCATCCATGAGTGTTATCAGATTTCTATTTGAGGTATGGGATGGAATTTGGAGTTTGGAACTGGTCTGGTTGCTTGATATGGTTGGGAAATAATGTCATTTTTTGTTTAGAAATCACATTAAAGATGTGATATTGGATGAGACATATGAACTTATGATTCACATAAAATTATCATTATAATGTCTACTAAACAATATAAAACTAGTTTTAGTGTAGATATTGAGGAAATGAAAATGCATCATTATTCATTTCACTTGTGCTTAAATGAGTTGATACTGTTATAGTTTACCTAAAACTAATAAATGATAAAAAATGATTATTTTTAAAGTATTTTTTATTCCAGGTTTGGGAGATCTAACTGTTAGTTATTTTGACGGAATGGATCCAGGTCAACATCCTCATCATTTTTGCATAGAATATGTTCATCAGGTTTTTCTAGAAAATCAACATTGAGTTGAGTTTATTGGCAATGACACCTTGAAGAGGAAACTCTGAGAGTTTCAACGCTAGAGTTTGTGAATTCCTGAGGGCTCCATTTTATATTTATTCTTATAATATGGGTTGGAGGATATTGAGATATCTATCATTACGATCTGTACTCTAAAGGGTGTCCGGGATTTGTTGGAAGTGACAGTTCTATGTGGAGAAGTGAGACAATGGTGTTTCATATTCCTTGGAGATCATAGGGAATAAAAAGTATAATAGGTGGAGTTTTGAGGCCAGTTTAGATATTATCTAATTTCATCAAATGTGAAGGAAGAAAATATACAAGAGCTGAGTACCCTTTGGTAGAGAAGCTCATGTGAATATTGGAGTTTTGGATCCATTTCAGAAATGTTATATGACATGCTTCAAACCTATTTCTAGATGAACAGTATCAGATGTGGTATTTTGAGGAGTCGTTCCATCTAGTTTTCTAGAACCAGGTCACCCAATTTATGATGAAGACTTATCTCAAGTCTCTGGTGATAGAAGTTTTCGTTGAGATAACATTATATATAACTAGATCATCACATGAGGGGAGACTTAAAGGATTTCACAGGATGCCAAGCTATGTTCTAGGGTTCCTAGTTGACTAGATAAAAAATATTTTGATCTACCAGGTAATTTTCAATCCCTGAAAATCTTTTTTCCCTGAGGCCAATGGATCTAGAGAATATTCAAAAGGTTATGATTCATGATTTTCTTTTGAAGGTCATGTTTATCAGGGTTGAGAGTGATAGTGGTTTCTTAATAGCCATCGTGCGCCAGTCGTTCCACTTCTGTTTCCTCCACTAATGCAGTTCTAGCTAAGGAATCAATAACAAATGGCTCCAGTTTGGGATTAGGAGAGAGAATATGGGGCTTGTAGTGTAATTCCTTGGGATTCTTCCATCCATAAATGGGTAGGTTGAATGTTTTTAGGTGGACATCAGAAGGGCGAGAGAGGTCATAGAGCAGGTCAGAGTGATCATCTTTCCTTAGTATTGCCAATTTTAGGGGATATATATGTCTTTCAAGGTAACATGTGATTGTTTTCAAGTTGTAGATATGATTGTTTAATCTTGGAGTGACGCAATCCTTAATTTCACCTACTTTTATCCATTATTTGGGAGCTGAGGTAGACATACATCAAGTTCTATTTGCATTTACTATCCTAGTTGAATGTCAAGATGACTTGTATGGATTATTTATAAACTATGATCTTATTGTGGGGTAGCACCTTTCTTTGGGATATTTTCAATGTTTATGGATGCCACAATATAAAATCATCCTGAACAATGGATTAGTTTTATTTGGATTAGACTGTCATGGAGTTATCCATGTGGTAGGTTGTGTTTTTCGATATTGATGAATATCCAACAATGTTTTTTTGAAAATAAAGACCCTCAGATGGGTCATAGTCATGTTTTTTACTTATCATCCATAATGTGGAACCTAATTCTGAGTTCATCAGTGGTTCATTAGTCAGTGTTTCCCAGGGTCATTGAAGAGTACCCTAATGCATTTATAGATGAGGTTTTGGGTTTAACGCATCAATCAGATAACATGTTTAGGATTGAACTATAGATATGCATTTGTCCTATATTGATATCACCGTATAGGATAGAACCATATGATTTATGAGAGACGTGATTAAAATATACTGTCTGTTGTAGTGTATTTATGTTTGGATGATTGTTTCGCCTTGGGGTGCACTAGTTTAATAAATAATGAAGGATGACAGAAGTTTGCAGTTGTATATCGATTATCATCGCTTGAACCAAGTGGTAGTGAAGAACCACCATCATCTACAATTGATTGATAATTTATTCGAACAACATAATGTTGAATGTTGTTTCTCGTATATCAATTTGCAGTCTGGATATCATCTGATTCGTTTAATGAATAGGGATATCCCAACGAATGCATTATTGTTTCCTCATGGCCATTTAGAGTATGTTTAGATGTTGTTCGGTTTGATGAAATTCTCATGTTTTGTTCTTGGGGTTAGTGAAAAATATGTTATGTTATTCCCTAGATATGTTCATGGTGGGATTAATCAACATTATCCTTGTGTACTCCATGCTTTAATTGGATCATGTAATGCATCTATGTGCAGTTTTGGGAGTTTATCCTTGTGAGAAGTTGTTTGTTAAGTTGATGAAGATTGTGTTTTGGTCTCGAGATGTCTTTCTATTAGAAACTTTTATATCCCAGAAGGGATTAGTTGTGGATTTTCAATTATAGAATATATTTTGTCTTGGAAAACACCCAATATAGAGGGGGAGTTTTGAGGATTCCTGGGTTTGGCATACTGATATTGGTTCTTTGTATCCAATTTATATATGGGTGTGACTCCTATGATAAAATTAACTAGAAAGGATATTAAATTCTAGTGGATTGATTATTGTCAGACTTATTTTGAGTATCGGAAAGAGATGTGGTTTAGTGCTATAGTTAAATGTATTTTTGTATAATATGTTCATTTTGTATTTTTTGTGATTCTTTATGTCTTGGTTTGGAATTTGTTCTGATGTAAAAAATATCAGATTATTCAAATGGGTCTCAAAAGTTATGTCTCCATGAGTTTAACAGTGCCACCCATGATCTCGAGTTGGTGGTAGTGGGGTTTTCTCTATTTTTGTGGAGGCATTACCACCTAGGTGAGAACTTTTTGGCCTTCACCAATCATAAGAGATTGAGGTATTATTTTCCAAACATGACATGAAATTGTTCCATCATCGATAGATGGAGTACATACAGAATTATGACATTTGGATTTCGTATAATCCTGAAAAGTGGAATGTTATAGGCATTATGATTAGATGGATATTCCGTAGTGATGTAGTGTGGGAGTTAGGAAATTTGAAGACAGTGGTAGAAGAAGATTCATCATTTCACCATGAAAATGGAGAAATAGAGGGAAATGTTTTTATTTTTCAGATGATGGTGCAGTCATATCTTGGGTAGAAGGTAGTGGAATCCCAGTTCAGGGATCTTGAGGTGGAGTTCTGGAGAGATTGAGTTCTTTAAGGTGAGGCCCTTGATGGTTGGTCTGATGATTGAAATCATCGAGTTTTGTTTCAGGGAATATTTTTTTTCCATTGGAGATGTGTGAGATATTTTACAAATATATCCTTAGCTCTACCTTAGTATTACATCTTTGTGTGACAATGATTTACCATGCTTTGAGTGGTTAGTTTTTTTGACCTGGGTTGAAGCATGTTTTCCAAACCCTAACCAACAGGGCTCAATCAGTGAATCCCATATCCCGCCTATAATAAGCCAGTGGTCAGAGACTATAATGGAATATGTTATCACATACATGAGAGTCCATAGCCTATAATTACAACACACATTCACCCACATAAACCTCCATTAAATAGTGAAGAGATATATAAAAAATGAACAGAAATATGTGCATACACTTATCACAAACAAAGTACATGAAAAGAAAAAAATGGAAAATATAGGGTACCCCAAAATAATGGAAAAATTCATCAAACCATCATATTATTAAGGTATTTCTATAAAAATAACATTGGTAATATCCTTAACTAATATCATATAAAATACATGGAAAATAGTGCTAATAACTTCTACCTTGTTCAGGTCCAATTGGGACTCCATCAAAGGACCTATGGACTGCACAAGAAACAAGACATGTGCGTGCAAATACCACAGTGGTGAGAGTATAAGAATACTCTATAGGAACCCAAAAAAAACCCGAAACCAAAATGGGAGTAATTGATAGGCATCCGTTATCTCATCCTAGCTAGAGGAAGCCCACACAATAGAGGAACTCCATCTTGAGACCATCCTCAGCGATGATCGACTAGACCACTCAGCATCCCTACCTTGTCAACGAAAGTACACATACGACAGAGACTCCTAGAACAATACCCAGATATACAGTGCACCATCACCAAGTGTCATGGCCCCTTCCATAGATGATACAAAGTGAAAATATCGAGGATCCAATGCAACCCTCACAATGATCTCATGAAGTACCAATTTCATAGACATTTTCAAGATCCAAGCCATTGTCGATAGCTCGCAAAAAGGATGGCGGAAAAATCAACGACTCGAAGTCGAAGATCCAACCACAGCGTCCCAAATGGAACTAAATAGATTGATTCCAAAAATGATGACCATCCCCCTATGTAGGATAGAATGAACTATAGAGTGTCCAAATACTCACCACTTCCCTATAGTTGATGTATTACTATCTCCCAAACCATCCTGCAAAACCATTGTTTCTCATGTTTGGAGGGTCCCACACCTTAGTATGTTGAGGGAGTGCTAACTGCTAATAATTAATTCTGTATAAAAAGTGGATGGGCCCACTCCTCACATAATCTCAATAATGAGAGAGTATTACTTTTTAAATATAAATTGTCACCCTGGTAAGATAGGGGAGTACCACCATGTGAAACGTGATCATGCAACCAAACAGAATGGGGGATAAACATTCCAAAAAATGTGAGCCCACACTCAAGGTAGGGGAGCACCACTATGAGAGATTTGACCCCACACCCACAGTAGGGGGGAACCACTCTATAAAATGTGAGCTCATAACCACTGTAGGGGAGTACCAATGCACATAATGTGAGCCCTCACCCAAGTTAGGGGAGAACCATACTAAGGTAAGAGTACCCACACCATAATATAGCTGGGGAGTACTAACTCTACCGGACAACAATATTTGAGAGAATGCACCCGGCCAAAGTAATGGAGAGTCCCAACTAAATGATTGTTATGGTAAACCTTCGCCCTAGTCCATATGGGTCGTAACATCCTCGAAGATAACCACCTAATGGTATGAACCTACACCGACAATGTGGGTTGTCCCATCTCTACCAATGTAGATAGGTATGTGAAACCACTCCCTTAAACCATAGGGGTGTACCTGACCCAGTATCTCTCTTCATGATCTTCCGATCTATTACATCGTCCTATAACTAATTCACATGCTTCTTGATTTATTCACAGCACATCTAAGGTGTAATAGAGGCCACCATTACTTTATTTGCAAAAAAACATAGAGGATAGACTATTCACATACCACAATCTGGCAATTGGTGAAAAGTGGGATTTTCACTACAACACCCCTAAAGGGACCTCATGGGTCCCGTGCCATGATACTAGAACACATATGACAGATGGTACCATTGTGATTCTCACAAAAAAATATATGGGTTTGACTACTCATTTGTCCAAAATAGTCACCCGGTGAAAAATTCTCATTTAACCACATACAACCAAACGGGGCCACATAGGGGCATGGAACTCGATTCAAGTTTTAGCACCCTAAATTGGTCATAAAAAAACATCATTAATTCTTGGGTTCCAAAGACACTGACAGTGTGTCAAATGGGCATTGGACTCATGAGATTCGTCTGATTCAAGGTCAACTAAATAATAATAAATATATTATTTTAATTATTATAAATGGATGTTCCAGGCCACCACATCTCGAACCTATAAAATAGGTCCAAAAAGAATCGTTAGAAAAGCTTCCATGAAGAAAGGGTTGAATCTACATATATGGCATGAAAAAGAGACCCCTGCAATGCGAGTTATGGGGGATTAAACACCCTTGGACCAAACATGATGGACCATCATTTCAGCCCACCATCATACCGCCCTACTACCACCATAGCACCACTCCCATAATCATTCATGTTATGATATAAATTTCTTCCAATTCTTCTACGGATCATCGGGATAACCCCATTTTTCCAAATAATGATTCGAAAACTATTTTGGAAACCTCGGGATATGGTATTCATTGATATGGGGACGATTTTCATATAAATGACACACAAATGATGATCTAGACATAACACTCAATAATTGGATACCTATTTAGTAGTGGCCGAAACATCGAGGATATATCTCTGCTTTGAAGCTATCGCTGCATGATCTGGGAGAGATCGTCGTTACAATCGGTGCTCGACGACACATTGTTTGATCGATTTTGGTCATCTGTTCATTGTGATGAGGAGGATAAGGTGTTGATTTAATAGCATGAACACTAAAGTAGATGTGAGAAATTTTTTTAATTTTATTAAACAAATATCCTCTATTTAGAAACCCAACCTTGACTCACCTCTATACAGAACCTCAATGTCGATAAAAATTATGTGGTGTTTAGTGTAAAAACATCATTTTGATCCCAACCAATGTCTTTGAAATTTGATCTGAGAATATATTTATAAGTTATTCAAAATGTCTTAAAAAATAAATTATTTTAATTTATTTTCTATAATTCCCTCATTAACATTTTCTATATGAGGCCCTCTCCAAAAAAATGTATTCCCCTCATAGTGTAAACAACATGTTCTAGATGCAATCTTACCCTCAGAATTCAGATCTAAGATACTGTTTGAGAGATTACATGTTTCATTCATGTGCATAGTATAGTAATACATAATATTTTAATAAAATTAAATCCATGCACCCCGTGAAATTGAATCGCATTCCGTCTCTTTTCCTAGAATTGGAATTATTCATAGGAATGTTATAATTTTTGACATGGATAACCCTGAGTAACAATAGCCTCCCCACCTTAAACCTTTTCCTCCCATAAAATTAAAATCGTAGGAACAAAGAAAAGGACTTGATCTCCCAACTTGGACTCCCACGCCAGTGAGCTCACAAAATGTTCTTGGGATTTAACAAACTCTCCACAAGAAGAACCTCCACAACCTAAATGAATGAGATGGTTTACAAACATCAGAGGTATCATGAAGCTTTAACTAACATTGTGATCAATTTATGAGATCCAACCAAACACATGAAGTCATATCCGAACACCCATGTCCACACTCTTATATCAACAACCACCCTGAAAAATCCCCAACAAACTTCAACATGTTCATAATGATCTGTTCCAATACTAAAAGGATTAAAAAACACCACCTTAGAACCATGTATCACACCATGAATGGGGACAATGCCAATCCTTAAGGGTTGATGTACTCCCCACCTTATAGAGAATCTAACACAAAAACAAGACCTAAATATCATGTCATGTGAGAGATCAAAAAATAACCTCAACACCTTAATGAAAATGTTTGCTCCACATGGGGATAAAAAATTATTTCCCAGGCTTGCACACTACATATTAAAATCCATTCTGAAACCACTACTGCTATATAAAACTAACCTCTAACTCACAAGATGAATGAAATCATCCACCGAACCATGAAACTATCCTATTTGGGCAACACAGACTAGCCCACATGGTTTTGTATCATGCCTCAATGATGCATATTAGAAGGGTAAGTGTCCATCCTTATTGAGAATTCAAAGCCAAAAAACCACACTAAACCCTCATCAATAATATCGTGTAAAATCTGATTCGAAGCATGAAAGAGAACCAATGAAAAACAATTCCCTATCGAGGTTCTCACATTAGGCTTTACCAAGCCCTCGGCTTCCAACACACTATCCATAACCATGTACCAAATTCAAATGGGCTCAACCACAACATCTTGATAATATTCTATTTTGTGTGGCACTGACACACCCATACAATTTTTGATACATCCAAAAAATGCGTCTCATTGAGGGAATGATCCCTCTTCCATGCGAGGTCAAAGCTATGTTTGAAAACACCAATAGAGTCATCCATAGCTATGCCTGATCGACTGCAATAACCTATACCCTTGGAGATGGGTCAATGCATTGCTCTAAGGGTGGTGTATCCACCAGCTATAAAACCGGAGGAGAAAATTCCTCGGACCCGACCCCTGTATGGTAGCCTCATCACTAATCAAGTCATATAGGGAACCCATGTGTGGAAGCCTTAATGTATTCTATCATGGAAACATCTTTAAAAAATTCCAGATGCACAATTACCAAAGAGTATATCTGTTGAAATGACTCAAGAAAGATAAGAAAAATATGAAAACTAGTCATATATGATTCATGTATCATTAATCCTCTAAGGCTACTATCTTAATTTTTTGAGCTGAATGGCATGTTATTCGAGTCTTAATGTATGGATACATCGGTCTCCCATACCAAAACTGGAGTCTCTGGACCGAAATATGATCATGAAATATCCCAAAAAACGTTCAATGAAACCGAAAACAAACTCACGACACTACTGTCCCAAAGTGAATCCTATTCTGAAACCACTCAGTCATGACCCAACCGAACGGGGCCAAAGATGCGGCTGCCCAATCCCACATCTGGTAGGATAGTGGTTGAATACTTGCTCCATGTAGGCTATCACAAACATGGGAGGACTTACCCCATCATACCTATACACATGAACCCACATAAACTTTCCCGAAATATTTTAGAGATATATAAAAACAAATATGAAATTCCTACAAATATTTATCCCAACCAGAGTAATGAAAATGCAATATAGTGAAAATATAGGGCCAACAAAAAAAACTATAAAATCATCCAACATGATCATAAGGGGGGGATTGTTATCAAACATATGCTGGTATGTTACTCAGCTATTATCTGATGAAAAACCTATTCAACCCACCTAATATGCCCTACCTACTTTACTTCCAACTGGGATTATGTTAAAGGACCTTTGGTCTACCAAATACACAATTTGTGTGTGGGAAAATCCAATGGATGGGTGAGTATAAGAATACTCTATAGGAATCCAGAAAATTCCCAACAAAAATAGGGAGTAACTTATAGGCGTCAGTTAACTCGACCCAGCCATAGGAAACCCACAGGGGAGAGGAAATCCATATTGAGACTAACATTGAATTGATATTACTAGTCTGCATGACATAACTATCTTTTCAACGAAAGGACACATCATATAGAGACACCCAGAACAATACCCAGATATGATATGCACTGTCACCCAGTCTCATGGTCGAGACAACAAATTGTATACTATGTACAACATTAGGTTTCAATGCAACTCCCCCAATTTTCTCATGACATACCGACCATGAATACAACAATAAGAGCCAAGACATCCCTAATAGATCAAAAAACTAAAAGGGTAATTCATCAACATCACGATGTCAAATTTACAACCATACCATCCTAGATGGTACACAACTGAGTGATGCCACATACACTGACATTTTCCCTATGCATGGTCTAATGAACCATGGAGAGTCCTTTTTCTAACCTCTACCCCACAATAGAGGGAGTTATAACTCCAAAACAAACCTGCTAAACCAATTTTTCTCTTTTCAATATGGGACCTCACCTCAATACATTGAGGGAGATCTATCTTCTAACAAGAAATTATGCGTAACATGTGGAGGGGCCTCCTCCCCGCTCCAACTCGATAATGTGGGACCACTACTCTGTAAACATGACCTTATACCCTGGTATTGTAAGAGTGTACCACCATGTGAAATTTGATCCGAAACCCAAACACAGTCGGGGAGATAAACTATAGAAAACTTAATCTCACATCCTTGGTAAGGGTAACCACTACTATAGACGTCACCCCATGCCCACAGTTGTAAATCACCACTTTGTGAAACGTGAGGCTGCACCCATACCAGGGGAGCCCACACTAAGGCTAGATTACCTAACGCTTCATTAGATAGGGCAGTACTGACTCTAACATACAACGATATTGGATAGATCGTTCCCTTTCATGAAAATGGAGTAGTGCAATAGTACGAACGTCATGGGGAACCAAAACCCTAGTCAATCATGGAATTAATAACCCTACAGATAACCAACCAAGGGTAACACACTCTTTCTAATGATGTGATAAGTCCCTTAAATTCTTATGTATATAGGTTAGGGAATCCTACACCCAAGACCCATAGGGGAGTACCTTACCTGATGAATCTCTTCATGAACCACGAATCTCTAACATCGTCCTGGAAACACTCTGCATGCGTCATAATTGATTCATGAAACCTTATATATTGTAAGTTGTAACAATTTCCACCATCCCATTCTATATCCACAAACATATAGAAAAGGTTATTTACTTGCCACAGTTAGGGGACCGGTGAAAAGGGTTCTTTTCACCATAACATGCCCGGATGGAACCTCATGGGGTGATGCCCCAATCTTATAACACATCCTACCAATCATACCATTAATATCATCAAAGAAAAACACATAGTATTGAATACTCATTCATCCAAAAATGTCAATTGTGAAAAAGTAACATTTCAATGAAAACATAAAAATCGGGCCTCATGGGGCCGTCAACTCAATTTTCTGTTTAGCACCTGAAATCTGGCTTCAAACTTCCAAATTAATTCTTGGGTCACAACACCAGTAAAAGAAAATCAAACAAACATCAGACACATGAGATATGTATGATCCAAGTATCTTCAAATAATAACAAATATATAATAATTATTATTATAAATGTATGTTTCATGCATCCATGCCATGAGACCAGAACAAAAGGTCCTCAAAGACGCCTTAAAAAGGGTTGCTTTGAATCAAGGGAAGTGTCATCATAGATGAAACAGAATACATACCCATGGATTGTGGTTCATGTTGGTTGAATCTCCCTTGGACCAATCTTTATGGACCAACATGATGGACCACTATCGCGCTGCCACCCGAAACAACCGTACCATGCTAGAAATCACTGCTATAGAATTCATGGACCACGAAGAACACCTCTATGGTCTAAAAAACTATCCAAAAACCATTTTGAAAAACATTTAATGAAATCTTCATCACAATGTTGATGATTCACATAGAAATCACTCTTAAACATGGCTGGAGACATAAAACTCAAAAATCACCTACCTTGTAATGTATCACCATAGCTTCTAGCTTCGAAGCGGTCAATGCATCTTCTAGGAGGGATCTTTATCATGTTTGGTGCTCGATTACACTTCATTTACTCAATGTCAGCTGATGATTCTTCATAGAAAGGAGTATGAGGGGCTATATTTGTAACCTTCACACCAATGTGTTGGAGAAATATTAGTTTAATTTTATTAAACCTATATCCTTCATATAACAACCCAACCCCAAATCGGCTTTATCTGGATTATCTGTGCTAATAAATATTATGTCTCACATAAGGTAAACATGGCGTTTTGGATTCAACTATAGACATAGATATTCAATCTGATACTATGTTCATAATTTATTCAAGATGAAATCAAAAATAAATTATTTTAATGTATTTACGAAAATTCCCTCATCATATTTTTCTATAGGATGCCCACACCCAAAAAAAATATTCCACACCTAGGGTAAATGACATGCTTTGGATGAAACAATTCCTTAGGATTTATGATCTATGATACAGTTTGAGAGATAAACCATTTACACCATGTTAATAGTATAAAAATACATAATATTTTTATAAAATTTATTCTGGAACATCAGGCAATGGAAACACATGCCATCTCTATGCCTAGCTCTTGAATTATTCATAAGAATATTCCAATTTCTGACATGGATAATTCTGAGAAACTACAGGTGTAGTTTCATTGGGCTATCTAGATGCTTGGAATAACATAAGATAGATTCCAAGAATCACTTTTTTTATTGTTTACTCTACCCATTATATTTTTCATAGTGTAAGTGGGAGGACATCTTTATGGGCTTCATTACCAGTTTTCCTCGAGATCATGGAGGTTATTACTTTATATAGGAAGTAGTTCATCATTTTAAGATATCACACCACATCATAGTGATTATGGATTCGAGATAATTAGGGGTTTTGTCCATGAAATATCTGGAGGAGGTGGTGGGTCTCTATAGAGTCTTGATGATATCAATTTCCAATCGAGACTATAGTTTTACCTCTATGGTGTGAAGAGGAATCCAACATTATTTTGGTTATCAGATATGCCTGAGATATAGTTTTCATTTGAATAAATAATGGTCAAATGGAGAGGACAATCCAAAATCTTGGAGACATGTTGCGCTATTTTGTCCATGATTTTTGAGGTTCGAGGATGAAGAACCTACCCTTAGTAGAGTTCTCATAGAAAAATAGTTTACACTAAAATATTTTTATAGTGTAATTTTAATCCTTTTATAGTCGACCATTCCCTTCTCCATTTTTCTTGATTAGGGTCAGATAGTCATCAATTATTGGATGTAAGTGGTATAGAATATGATCAAAAACGGATTATGATGTCTGAGAGAGGATGAATGTAGCGCAAGATGGTCAGAAATCCTAATCAGGTGATAAGAGGTTATATATGGTGTGGTACATTTGGTGTCAAGTAATTCTGAAGTTGAATCATCATCATGGTTAGTGAAGTTTTGGTCACGATATTATGATTTAACCACGGTATATTGGGCCTTTTGAGGTGTTGGATCATCATGGAGCTGTAGAGTATTGAGTAGCACTTATCCCATATATTATCCAAATAAAAAATATTTTTTACATGAATCAACAAAATAATTATCTTTATGACACATCTCACATCATCAATTGGGCTGAGAATTATGTTGAAGATGATAAGACCGTCGAAGAGTGTCCTGTAGAGATACAGGACCCCCTAGGACATGGTGTTATACACACATGTTATTCCCTTGTATCATGTCTTCTGGAAACATGGGGGTGTGAAAGAGAGTACCTGGGAATGTGAGTCACAGATAAATGATTAGTTCCCCGAGATGTTTGGTTTTTATCTCTTATCATTTAATGATGTTATTTTATTGAATATAGGAATTTTCTACTTCTAAGATGGCTTTCTCTTTTTTCTTTTTGTGTCCTGATATATTTTTAGGCATATCTCCCTCGGGATAGTTTTTTGGAGATGGTTTTGTGTCTTATGTGGGTTATCATTGTTCCCCTAGTGTGGTGGTTTAGCTCTTTTAATGGTAAGATCCTTGATAGGTATTCGACAGGTGTCTGTTCGGATGACTCATTTTCTGTTTCCACTATTTTTTGGTATTGGATTCATGACGAGGAGACTGATTTGAGAGGTATCTAGTGTAAGGAGATGGATCTACCTGGATTGACCCTTTGCATGTTTCCACGTCTTTTGGAATTTAGATGAGTCTTGAATGATGTTTCGAGGAGTTGGGTTGATGGGAGTTGGGATCATATAAAATTAACATCGTGAAAGTTATATTCCTACCATATTAAAAATTACAGCTCATTATATAGGGTTTTATTATGTGTAATATTTTTGGGTTATAAAAATTAAATTGAATTTAAAGGTGTTTCTATTTTTATAGAAAATGTTCTCGAGGCACTACATGATGTCAAATGTTAATACACATCAAGAAATCCCCAATTTTTGTAATGTATTAGAATTGTTCAGCCACATGGGTTTTCATAGATTATGGTTGTAGCTACCATCTCTATCGACCCAAGAAACCATGTAGTCCCCTCTTCATTTTTTTAGGAATCCTTTTGATGGTAATTATTTCCAAGATTCAATATATGATATGTGATGACCCGGATTGATCCACATTGTGTATTTCCTTCATTTTCTATCAGTTTCTCCAAAATTGATATATTTTTTCTCCCATTATTTACTGTATGAGATGGTTTTCTCTTACTGATGTTTCAAAAGCAGTTTCTCTCAGCTGTTGTTGAAGTGGTGGTGCTGCAGCATCCTCGGATCGACTTAGGTCATCATGGAGGGGTTATCAAAGATATGGTGTGAGTTCTTTTAGCATTCAATAAATGCTAACAACCTTTTGAGGTATCTGATTCATTGCTTCACTATTTATTCATGTGAAATCATACTTTTATCATGATTTATCCCCTTCAATCACAATGAAATTGAACTAATTAATATTTTAACATTATTAATGAATTGGTAATTATTGTTTAGAAAAGTTTCTACATTTTACCATGAAAACAGTGTCACTCTAGATTTTATAGATAGGGTTTTATCTGTGTCAATCTTGTTTTAGAATGTTTTCATGATGTAAAGTGGAATATAAAATAAATATGGAATTAATGGATATTTCATTGTCTAATGTAATTAATAAGGCATGTTTAATGATTCTTATTGTTTTAGTTACATTATTATGATCATAAAATTGATTTATATATACATTTTTAATTTAATTGTTTAAGGAATATGAATCATGAGCATTCCTGTAGAAAGGAATTTAAGCTATATAAAATCAATTCATTAATTAATTAGTGATAGTTGTGATAACATGATTTTTTGGATACCTGTAGTTGGATAATGTGATAATTAATGGGTTAATTCAATAAAGAATTAGAACTAGTTGTGTGAAAAATTATAATGACATCGAAGGACTATAGTTTCAAACATTCTATTAATGGATGAGTTCCTTGTGTTTTGGTCCTTGATTTTTCATTGTCTGTGAGGGATGAATGCCTTACTCTGGGGCCAAGAGCTTGGTTGTTGTGTTTGTTTCTTGTTTTATCTGATGTGATGTGAGCCTAGGATGGATGGTTCTATAGGGATGTTGTGGTGTGTCGGATGTAGAGGATCAGACATGATGTGTGCATGGGATGGTTGATCCTGGAGGGTTGTAATGGCATGTAGGGAGGGGAGGGAAGGATGAGACATGAGCCTTGGATGGCTAATCCTGGAGGGTTGTTATGGTATGTGAGGCAAGGAGGAATGGTTGTTGTGGATGTAACTATCACCAAGAGTGGTGATACACATATGTATATGAATGTGGGTTTTGGAAAGGAAACTTTAGATTACATAATGGGTTTTAGATGGAATTTCTCACTGTTATATAATCTTGAAGATTGTTTGAATCAGGTGGTTGGCAGGAAATCACGTTATTTGTTTTATATTAGTACATTCCAAACTACATCAGGAAGAAAAATGTGTTTGGTTACTCTATTTCCATGGGAGTGGAAGATTTTTGGGTTATGTCATGATCTTTCTGTGTTTATCACATTCTGGTTGGATGATTTTACTCACCTGTTATAGGAAAAACAGACTCCATGGGTAGATTATCTACAACCTGTGTTGACCCCCTTGTGTTTGGGGAGAATAGAATAATTCCCTTGAGTACCTGGGGATATGGAAAGTAATAATGTTAATAAATTTTTAAATTTTGAACCCATGGGGTTGGAGGATCAAGGGATACATTGTTGAGGTTTAAATTATTAGAACCTATGGACTCAGTTTTCTTATTCTTGGTGGGCATTGATCTTTTTTGGAATGGTAATGAAATGTTGTATAGAAAATGATAATGTTTAAAGGTTTAATTAACATAAATTGATTCTATGGAAAATTAATAAGATAATATAATTTACCTCTTCCAATGATTTTTTACTTTTAGGATATCTGGTCTTATTAGTGGTAGTTGGGAGTCTGTGAGACATTAGTTGTTATTTTGTATGAGACGATGATATTCCCATAGTGTGGTTATATAGTATATTATATCATGTAAAATTTTTATTTCTAAACATTAATCCACCATATTAGCTATGGAAACTAACACCCTAGGGATTCATACCCCTTAGGTTGTTTTTTCAACAATCTTGTGGGAGGATGGATGGATCACTACCCCCTTTATACCCAATATATTCCCCTTGTAGTTACATGTGCTCTTTTTCCCGGTAGTTAGTTTCATCCATATATTATTGTAGAGGGATTCAATGGATTGTCGTTATTTCAGAGACATATATTTTGGATATAGTTTTCTAACAAATGTTTTTTCTATAACATGTATAGACTGTCATGGAATGAGGATCATTACTCGGTGAAAGGGTTGTTATTTCATGAAAAATAATATGTGGCATATGATCCAAATTATGAAAGAAGTGGTGGATCATGATGACTACTTAGATTCTGTTCATTTTGAGGATGTGGGGATGAGTCGGATGAGGTGTATGTTATGGTTCTTCTTTTAGGTGTCTTCATGCTATCCTTTTTGCAAAGGGACGCTCAGGACGCGTGATGTTGGGGAAATGTGGGAATCCATTTGGAAGTATTAATGGGGTACCATAATATTATTTATTATATTATATGATATCATAAGATATATTATTGAGATATATCATACTTAGGATGGGAACATGGTATACCTATTTATATGATCATTTAGATTCATTTTATGTTCACTGTATTTTAACATGAATTATTGACCATTTTCACAGGAGGATTCGGGAAGGATCCTATGGTGTATACAATTACACTCACCATACATGTATGTAGTCTATTTTTTTAGGTCATTTTGAGTTGGTGGGATATCACTATGGTTACTGCTATCTTTTGGTTTTTCAGGAACTATTTGGGCTTCTGGTCACTATCTTAGTTATATTGTTTTAGTACACAATGTGTTCATTATCAGTTTTATTATACTATGCATGAAATTACATTTTTTTACATTTTTTTCTTATATATGGTATTTTAAGATATATTTAGTTGTTTCATATCATATAAATATCTTAAAATTTTATTTATCTTAGAGGGAAATGCTTCACATATGCTGATTTATTATACCCTCGGTGCTGGTGGCTAACCGTATCCCTAAAGGAGGTGGGACTTGGGGGTCATTATCCCTCATCCCCCATTTCCTACCTAGGAGGTGTACACTCTTCGGGGAGGGGTTGGAACATATCCCTTACATTCATAGAAATTGATTTTTTTTCTTATAATATTTATTTTATCATTATAAATAATCATACCTTCTTTTGTATTCTTAATCGATATAAAAACATTTTTCAATATTCTCTATTCCATTTTTTCCCATATTGTCTTTGAAATGTTCTTAAATCTATATCCCACTCTCATCCTATAATTTCAATGAATTTTAATTTTTCAAAATGCTTATTTTTAATTTAATCCACATGCCTCTTTCTTGATTGTCCAGAATGAAATGTCGTGAATCGTCAAGCTTATTTTAAACATCATCGATATAATGTAATTCCATTACTATTCTTTGAGGAAATTAGTTATAGTGGAATAAATTGACATAAAATAAGCTAATTTTATTGATATAGTTTGAGGTCTAGAAGATTAAAAGTTTTCATTTCCTTCATCTATGTGTTTTTTATAAACTTTTATAATTTCATTATTTTTATCGATTTCTTCTTTATCTGATTTATCTATTTCTAGTCCAATTGGTTGTTTAAAATGATCTTTTTATCTGAGGTTTCTTATTTTTATAAAATAAATACATAGATAAAAAATTCATCTTGAGACGATTTGGTGGTCGATGATGCAACTTGGATTTACTCAGTATCTAAATCATTTATCAATTTTTTTATAAAACTCATATTCAATCCTATTTTTTATTTTATCTTTCTTCTTAAAAAAATTGTCAACTACATCACTCACATTTTTTGACTATTATTTTTCTTGTAAAACATATCATCCTTTAAACATTCCAATGGATGGAGGTTGTACGAAGACTTTTTTTAATGGAGCATGATATAGAATAATTGACAAAGTTAAAATGAATTGAAAAACTAATTGAGTTGAAACTATTTTTTGAATGTGATACTTCGATTTATTTTTTTGAATCATTTTGTGTTTGGATTTTCATCCTTTTATTCAATAATATTTTTTCTTCTTTTGTAATATTTTTATTGGATCTTATTTTATTGACGAGGACTCATCCTAATCTAGTACAAAATTCATAGAATCTGTTTTAATTTCCTTATTCTTCTACAAAAATAATCAAATAACTCACTAGAAATTATATTCATATTCTTCATTGGAAATGAATGCTAATCATATACTTCCATTTTTTCATAATATATTTAATTTATATTTACTAATTCTATTACAGAAGAGTGTTTTCCCAACATATAAATGAATTTAATTTGAGAATTTAGAAACAGAAGTCTCATATTTTTAGTTTATTCCTTAATAATAAAATTATCTTTCCCCCACTAGAGTTTAATTATACATCATTTTCATAAAATCCATGAAGAATACCAAAAATATATTAATTATTCATTGAAATACGATAATATTAATCTTTATATTCATAAATTTGATTAGATCAATGAAAAAGAATATAATCATTAGATGATTTAATTTTTTCATGTTAAAATTAAAATCAAATACATATATTTTATGTAAATCAACGAATTACCAATCTTCATTCTGTAGAAATAGATAGGCTTTTATTGAAATAGAAAAAATTATCACATTTGGAGAAATATGATAAACATTTATAAGACCATTATAAATTGAAAAAAAATTAATTTTATATAATATTTTTTCCAAATCATTCTTAAATTTCACGTAGTTTATAAGTTTCTATGTTTTTTTCTATTTTGATGGAAACAAAAACCAAATTTACAACAGTAAATATAGACATTTTATATAACATTAAAAATAATTAATATGTGATGAAAATTATATATTCCCATACATTACACATGATATATGAAAAAATCAATGATTTTCCATAAAACATATTGACCAAATCATACTTTTAAAAAAACAACCCATAATTAAAAATAATAGTAGAATTTATATTATTATAATAATACTTATGTTTATATATTTAAAATGTTCACTCATTCATAAGATAAATGGTCAAATTATAATATTAGGAACCCATTTTTTAATCAGATGGAACATCATGGATTAGTGAATCCTTGAAAGAACCATATAGTGAGTGATGAGTCTTGTTAGTGTTGTTGTCAATTAAAAGTGAGGAAGAATAATTGGTGAATTTTTCTCATTTAAATAACCTTAATGAGATATATTATTCAAATATTTTAAATCCAAAATATATAAATTGATCCCTATATTGATGTGATGGGGGATATTATTTCAAGAATGACTGAAAGAATGTTTGAAAAGTTGAAATTCTTTAATGATTTTGATATAATTTTTATGAAATGAAATTATGTTATGATTAAAGATTTTATTTTATAAAAAATTCAAAATATCATATAACATGTTATAAAAATAACAGTTTAAAGAAATAATTTAGTATGTTATTATTAGAAAAAATTATACTACATTCATTAAAAATGTTTATTACTTAATTTGAACTTCAAGAGTTTGAAAATATTCATTGAAAAAAAAAATAATTTTTTGATATAAATTATTTTTAATTGTATTTATGGAAGCAATTTAATTAAATTTTATAATATAAACATTTACAAATAAATTCAGTGGAAAGGTGAGTCTTTTAATTAAAAATTTATAAAAAACAAAATAAAAACAAATAAATTTAAGAAAAAAATTAAAAAAATCTCTCCCATTTATGTTGTTTTATACTATAAGTATATATGTTAAATAAGATATTGATAATTTTTCATTTTATGTTCACCATTATGAGATTAAATATAATATATTAATATTTATCAGAATTTAGTAGTTTTGAAAAAATATCATGAAGATGTTATTGAATTGTGAATAATTGTATGATTGTATATTATTTTAGTGTGTAATATCAAAAGAAATGGTGATTAATACTTATATTCTTTGAACATGAGTGAGGGGGTGTGTTTTCATATAAATCTATCTAAAATTTATTTCTATAAAATGTTGATTTTTAATAAAACACATTCTATAATCATTATTTTTTTAGGACATGATACTATGAAAACAACATCCAACTACTAGATATTTGAATTCATTGGAATAATTATCTTCTTTTTATTGAATCATAAAATAAAAAACTAAATCCTATCCAAAATAATGAAAAATTCATGAATTTATTTTTCTACGCATTTTACATCCTCCAAAGTCAACATTTAGAAAACATTATAATTAAAATAATTTTCATATTAATAAAATTATTCAAGAAACATAGTTCAACTTTGATAATGTATATATCATTTAACATTTTTATAATGAAACACTATAATAATAACTTGAAATATATCACATAATCATATAGAAAAAATTAAATCTGGATGAATGTTTTCATGGTATAGTAAACTAATAAAATTTGTCTTTTTTTCATAAACTAGTGTTCTTGATTAATTAATATCTAATGATTTTAATGTTCAGATAAGAGAAATCATAAAATTTTTATTATCATATCCACTATTTAAAATTAAATATATTAAGAATATTTGATGTGATATAATTATTCCTTCTATATTTTGATAATTTTGATAACCTAGGGAAATGGGTAATTAACCTATCGTGCTCAATTCAGAAAGATAATTCATTAGATCTATATTGGATACATAAATCATTTTTTGAGATACATCTAATAGTATTTAATATACCTAAATTTAAAAAATATTGTATCAAAAAAAAAAATTTATTAAAATTATTTGATCCTAATATTCCATTATAATAATTTTTAGAAAAAAATCCGAGTAATCTATCATACTCGGTTCATGGAAATTTTCTAACTCCACATAGTGACTTAGTATTTCTATAATATTGTCATGAAGCTATTGTTTTTATTAAATGTAGGGTTATTCATATATAAACATCCTCCAAAACATTTCCATTAAGGAAAAATATGTCACATACATTTGATAAAACCAATATTTAAAACTCTTTCATAAGATTTAAGAATATGAATAGATTCTAGTATATATTATGTTGCATAAGTTTCTTCATTGTCTATTTCATATTTTTGAATATATAACATTCAATAAGCCTACATTTATATCTATAAATAGATCAATATTATTCATTTTTATTTAAGAAAACACATTTTACACCAGTTATATGTAATTATTTTGGGAGTTAAACTAATGTCTATTAATTAATATTATCAAGCTCATTGATTTAATCATAATTTAGTTTTCTAATTTTCATCACCTAATTCCTAATCAATATTATTTTAAAATACAGATATAAAACTACTCAATTTTCACATTTTATTCTTAATGAACATTTACTTTTTAAATGTTATCCTATATCTTCAATGATATTATATATGGGTTAATTCAAAAATATTTTCATAATTCATTAATATTTAAAAAAAATTATTCTAAAATCGGTTGATTTTCCTATTGATGTATGAAAAATAAAAAATATTCTCCAATTATTCTCTCATAATAACAACGTTTTAACATGGTATTAGTAACAATTATTTTAAAATCATATGATTATTTGGTTTAATGGTTCCTAAAAATAAATAGACCAGTTTCATTATATTTCATATGATCTATTTATTCTATGGTAATTGTATTTTTATTAGAAACTCTATAAGCCTTATTAGTTTTTGAATATTATAAATACTTCATTTGTTGGATTTTGGAGGAATTTTATTTAAATTAAATATAGTATTCATAATGATTTAATTAAATCAAAAAACTTTTATTAATTGTTTTCAGTTATCCAGAACACAATTAATAATTATTTTTATTAATAAATGGTCTAAGTAAAATTAGATATATAGAATATAATGAAGTAGTAACTACATTGATCAATTAATGTCTAAATTTTTTATATTCCCCCAATAAATTAATAGTAATAATTAATATATCTCTATTTCAACATTAAACAATAATATTTTAAAAATGTATTCTCAATGATTAAGAGTTGTGTTTTATGATATTTTTAATTTAATAAAAATATAATTAATAAATTCCAAATTATAACTAATGATCAATAAATAAATATAAAATATCAAGACCAATCAATATTTTAAAGAAATGTTTTTTTAGAATAGTGAATGTGGTTTTACTTAAGGATTAAAAATAGAACCATGTATATCTACTGTAGTCATCAACTAAAATACATGCTGTTTTTTTACCTCAAGACTTCTAGTTTTTGTTAGACCAAATAAGTCCATGTGTACTAAATAAAATTTAACATATATTGAAACATCTCTAATATATTTAAAACATAAATCATATAGAATTCCAATTTTATATGGATAGTTGTGTTTCGAATAATAAAACATATGATCTATTAAATATTTGACTATTCGATTATTGAAATCTTTGGATAAAGTTATACCTATAAAATTTCAAACAAAATATACCCCAACATTGACTAATATTTCATGGGACTAAGGTATTGTGGATCTTATCTTTGTGTTTTCATATATAAATTTTTATACATTTCCATTTCTAGTTGATGAAGGTTTAAATTAACCTTCTAAATATTTAATTGTACATTTGTCTGTCCTATTTTTTATAAGGTATCCATCAACTTGTAATTGACTAATATGAAAGAGAATGTGACACAAGCTCAAAAAAGAAATAAAATGATATTAAATTTTATTCCAATGAATAAACTGTTACCTATACCCTATATATCTAATTGAGAATTATCACCCAAAGTAACATTTCTACCAGTCATCTTGATAATTTTATGAAAAACATTCTTATATTCAGTCATTTAACATGAACACCCTCAATAAAATTATCAAATATTTTATTTTTAAATATTATTATTTTTATGAAAATAATGAACAAGAAGTTTGGTACCCAAACATTATTGGGTCCATTATTTCCCATAAAAAATACATCAGGGATCCACATCTATCAAAATTTATTATATTATACATCATAAAATTATATATAAATAAATATTTAATAATTTTTTTTATTTTTGATAGAATATTTTTCTTTTAAGGCCCTATATCCATGTGGTTCAAGCCTTTATGAGTTTCCAAGGCATGAGTTGATCGAAGGGGGCTTGGAATAGTTCTATAATGGGTTTGAATTTAAAATTATGTAATACAGGAGATTATATGTCATGTAATCTATACTCATTATGTCAGTGAGGTTAGTGACATGTGTGGGGATGGTTTATGAAAAGTAAATATTCATGGTAAAATAATAATAAGGGGACAAAATTTTCAGTGTCATCCAATCCTTGGGAATTACATGATTTGAAAGGGGTTTACAAGTAAGGTATTTCCCCATTGTATTGTTGTTATATGTTTTTTCCCGCTCAGGTTATTCATATCCCTATTGATGAAGTGAATCTGTATCTCTTTCTAGATGTAAAAAGACTCTAACCTTAATCGTTCTAGATTCCCATCAAAGGGGATAGATCCTTGGGCATCAGTCATCTATCTGTGGTGTTCCAAGGCACGTTCTTCCACATTTTTTGTACCACAGTCCCAATTTTTGGTCACATTATCATTTGGTTCTTTTATCCATGATGAAGAGGATGATCTCCCATGTTTTCAAAGGGTGTTTCTGAGTTATTATTAGGGTGGTTGTTCTGCAAAATCTAGAGATGAATACACATATTGTGGGATAGGTGATCAATGATCCATGATGTGGTATGTTATTATGATAATAACAATGATGAAATATGAGATTGAATATTAATATCTTCTATTATATTATATGTGAAATCATAAATTTATCTTGATTTATCCCATTATAAGATAATAGTATTGATCTAACAAATATTGAACTGCATTGAAGAAATTTTATAGCAATTTTATGTTTCTTCTGTTATTATATGTACCATGATAGATTGTTTTTTCATGATTTATTAGATAATGTTTTATATATGAATTTATAATTATGATTTTTCATTCATTTTATTGTTATGAAATTGTTTATAGAGATTTCTTAATGAATGTAAAGATATAATAAATATATAAATAATTTCATAAATTAATTAATGTAGAATGTTTTTAATCATGGGGTCAATGCAACATTATCATAATCAAATTTATTTTTTAGATGGTTAATTGAAATTTATCATCCATAAGACTAATGGATTACATATATAATGGGAATCATGATAACACTTATTACTAATCGAAATAAATAATTGTAAAATTAAAAATTCGATTAATTTTTGACCGCCCATTAAATCGTGATATCATAGGATGTGCATGGATGGTACCTATTGATAAATAAATTAGTTAATTAAAGACGGAATAAGAATCAATTGTGTGATAAAGATACTTATTTTGTTCCTTAGTTTCCTATTTTCATTAGATGTTCGATTTCATAGTTTTATATCCATGAGAGATAATTTTTATTAGATGGAAAAATTATAACACCCCTAGATATTGTGTATTATTTTTTTCAAATTAATTAATCATTTTCGATATTTTTCTGTTCTTCTAACAAATAATTTGTTTTTATTTTTTTATAAATCACTATGACTGGATTTCATTATATGCAACCCCATGTAATTAATTCACTATAGAAAACAATAATTTTAGCATTATCTACATAGATGATTTATATTATTTGGTGACTTATCATTCATTATATACAATACTAACATGGTGTACACAACTTGAAACATTGACTTGGCATACGTTACATGAAACAATAAATTTTAACAAAACATCTCTTTATTATTATAATTATTTATATGATATAATTTTAATATTCCAAATAGATATAGTAATATGAAATATTATAATTAATTTTTAAATATTTTTTATAATGTTTTTTTATAAATAAAACATATTGATGATGAAAGGTATGATTTCTGGTAAAGAACACATATGTTCACAGATTCAAGTTTCTCAAATTATCTAATCTTAGTGTTTTTATATGAAAAATAATAAAATTAATTTTGGATTTTTTTAGAAATTTAATATCATAAAATAAAATTCATTTTGAAGATAGAATTTCAAAATTACTATAGGGTGATGTTTTGGGATATTTTTTAAAAAATATTATTTTTTGATAAATAGTCAAAAATATCAAATTTAATGTGAGAAATAATTTTCATATAATTTATTTATAAGGATAAATTATATTATAAATATATTTAAATGGTTAATAAAATAAATTTTTATCAATTAATCCAGTTTAGGTCTTTTTTATGAATTTTACATGGAAATTGGGTAAAAATATTGAAAATGTTTCGACATTTATTATATTAAAACATCATAGTTTCATCCTATTAGAAGGATTAATTTTAAACTATTTTCTTCCAATTATGTTTTGAGAACTTTGAAAAAATGATTCCATATTTGTAGTCCACATAATTTATAATGTCTAATATCGTAGACACATTTTTTTACAAAAAAATATTATTGAAAATAATTAAAATTAATTACATTGATTAAGTTAGGATTATGCTTATATACCAACGAAAATTATTATTTAAGACCCAAAATAACATATAAACACTTAAAAACCCATTTTATAACCATTATTCACCATCTTACCTTCCATTACTGAGTTTTTACTTTACTTGATGACTTACGTTATGTAAAAATGTAGGTACAACAGACTTGTTATTAAAACATTCCAAGTGTATTATTTCCCTTCCCTATAAAAGTCTACCACATCTCCCTCATCTTCACACCTCTCAAACCACATAGTTCTGGACAAAATATGACAAATTTGAATCCTAAAATACCTTTTTTCATCCTTGAATCCTCTTATCGGGCAGAAATCTGTCCAAGGATTCGTTTTAGACAAAACCTAAAGAAGTATCCCAATTAAGAGGTAACCTCTTCTCTCATAATCCTTTATATTATTTTCATTCTCCATCACATAAAATATATTTATTAAATGACTTTATAAATAAATAGTATCATAAAAATAATATTATTTTCTATTCTATTTTTACCTACATTTACGGACACAACCATCTAGTGGGTAACAATCGTATTGTTTACATGTATGGTAAACTACAGCTTCACTACATGATTGTTCATTTTTTTCATTTACCACAACTGATTGTGGAAATAAAGATAGAAAATATACTTATATTTTTTATATAATATATTTATTGTTTATTTTATATTATTTGTTTATTTTTCAAAACAAAACTGTATACATTATATTTTTTTAATTTGATAATTTCATTTCTTGAAGTGTGGACTACCGCCCCTCAAAGTGATCTGATTCTTTCAGACACATAATTTTATGTATTAATGATAGATTTATTGAATATATATTAGATATATTATATATTGAGGATAATTTTATGACAATATATATCTATATATACTTATATTTCATATAATTTTTTTCTTTCAACACGACAATTGAACGGAAATAGCGTTCATGTGTACATACAGCTTGATGTCTTGATAAATGATGTATTCTATTTCATACATATATATCGAATGGACTTTAGTAATAAAAATATACTGAATATAAATTAAATTTAAATAATGATTTTCATTTTTGAAATCATGATACATATATAAGGACCAATGATATAACAAATTAAGACACATGTGAAAAAAAGTAGATATTACCCTAAGTGAATCCTTAACATAGAATTGTTAACTTTAGGGTAATATAAAGCCATAATGAAACCATATATGGTATTATAATTATTAATATTTTTATTTTATAGATATATAAGAATTTTATATTTATCATAATAGAGGATTGAATGTGTACGACTAGAGTCAAGAGACAGGGTAACGCGATTTCATCTCACATTTTATTTCCTTGAGAATCATGCCTTATTCACCATTCATTCCATTTGTGTGTTGTGTATACTGCTCATGGATGTATTAAAAAATTCATATAGTCAAATTTATGTGTATTTAAATAATAATTATATGACCATTACTTTTTGAGTAATATGTTTCAAATGTTACAAAATCGGTAAAATAGGTTCTTCATAATTTTTTTCTTTGAGATTCATGTTTTGTTATGAAACTAGTTGTATTTAGAGGTGTATATACTTCCATGTAATATAATATATCATGAATTTTCCAATTTAATTGATATTATAATAGTAATGTAAATTATTTTTCTTACATTTTTAATGTGATCCCATGTTACCATGTTATAGTTATTTATTGAAAATATATAATCAGTTTTAAAGATTGTTTATGTTTATACATCATTTAATGAAATCATATAACACATATCTCAAGAAATATCATTAATTATTTTCATATATTGTTATTCATAATATATTATTGTATTGGTACTATCATTTTAATCTTTTTGAGAAATAATAGTTAAGAAATTGTTCTATGAGAGCTTCACTTTACCCTCTCTATGGTCAGAAATTTGTGTTCCTTAAAACCGTGTTTTGTAAAATGGGTTTCCAATATTGTTATATTAATGTCAAATGACCACGAAAAATAATATTAACCATTTTATTCATTTAACAATGATTTTAACAGAAAAGTATTACCGAATTTTGAACGAGGAAATTTCCTTACCTTTTACTATGAATAAATAATGTTTTTTACCTCCACCGCATGTATGAATTTACCTGATGTCATTTCTAAGATAAATGAATTTTATTTTTTAATTGTTAATGTTTATGAAGATTTTTTTAAAATTACTTTTGATGGAAAATTTATTTGAAAATACATTCAATATTCTATTAATAGTTTTTATGGAAATTTGTTTTCAAAATTGGTTTAGGACTTATTAATAAGATTATGAAGTATTTTTGAAGAAATGGATTCTGAAAAAATTCAATAATATTTCATATTTTTTCTTGTAAAAAGGTTTTTAAAATCATTTTCAAGGATTATTTATATGTTTTAAATGTGTTATAAACGAAAAAAGTTTTTATCTAATATTTAATCTTATTTAATCTATTTTCCATTAAATTTTTTTCAAATGGATATCGAGTATACTTTATTTGATTTTAATGTTTTTTATAGAAAATTATTTTTAAATTTTTTATGTATTAAAAATCATTTTTCATAGAGGGAAGGATATTTTCCTCATTAATTTTTCTGAAGGATGTTATTTTCTATATAAGATGACATCTATTGATGTTACGCATTCACTTTTATTAAATTAAATAAACAATATATTAATATTATTTTAATCAATGGTTTAGGGGGGATATCATGGTATTTTTGAAACATATTTATATTTCATTGCTTATGATATTCTAAAAAAAATTATATTTTAGGGTTTTTGATTTTGAGGAAATGATAATGTAACCTATATATTTTTCCATTAGTTATAAAATGTTTATATATTTACGATACCCATATTGTATCGCGGATTATGATATTATTATTTATGATTTTGTGCCACATGATTGTATGATTTCACTATGAGATGGGTGAGACATATATATCCATCGAATGAATTCAATAGAGATTTATGTCTCAGGAGATATACATGGATGGAACAAGAAATGAAATCGGTTCTGTATTAAACAAACAGAATAAGAAATGAACACATTTAAGTAATATATGGAAAGAATTAGGAGTTAACCCCATCCAATAATACAAAGTTGGAATTAGGAGTAAACTTGGTTCAGTAATATTGGGCCAGAACATACTACGAAACCAGTTATGTAAATGAACATTTCAACCAAGATTTCCTTGGAGAAAATTCAGTAAATACACTGCAAATTATTATTATAATCTTATGTGTTTTATAAAATGACTACTTTTATACATATGTTATTATTTCATGGATTTTGTTTTTATTTACTTATGTTTCATGTCTTATGAACATAAAAACATTATTCAGTGATTCATGTATAGGTTATTTTATATGATCGGTATGATCTTATATTTTTAGGATCATGATCTCATTCACTTATTCTAGTGACAATGATTACATATCACCCTTCTTTACCCTTTATGTTAAATTGATATAACCCTTTTTTATTCCTTCCCGAAGTTACGATGATATGTATTATTTTTGATGCGTCTATGAAGGATGATTCTTCCGAAGATCCTAGTGGGAGATAATGTAGGTAATTTATGTACCCATTTTTATGTTTTCCAGTTTTCCAAACGCACTAGACTAGTACGATTTTGGGAATCTATATTTATAATGTTCTATGTATTCACCAAAGGATATAGAATGTATATGTATGAAAAGAGAGGTTCTCTATAGTTTGTATCATAGAAATAGTTTAATTTAACTCTATAATATAGGTAAAGAATACCAGAGGGACAACCCCAGACACATGTCTATGAATATTAATAAAGATTATAAAATGTATAGGAAAATATCTTGGAATTTTGGTAAAGGATAAAGTCATTTTTTTCTTTGTAACACATCCATATCCAGATAATACAAGTGGATTTGGATCTAGATGATATATACGTAAGGGTAACAACTCTGAAAAGATGTTTTGAGACTTACTAATGGTAATATAGTACATGACAACGATCTAGACATCACACTTGATTTTACCCTCCTAGGTGATTTGATTTGGGAATTCATAAACTCATCACTAACCAACATGATAGATTTAAAAATAAATTGACTGTGAATAACCTAGGATGTTCCAAGGGTGAAACAGATCAAGGAAGGTGTTATGATTAATATATCTTATATGTAATTATTTTCATGAATTTGTGGTTTCAGGCTTTGATAATAATGACCAAACTATGCTTCTGGTTTTAGTAAATGTCAGGAATAGAAAGGAACTAAATTAACTTGGAATACAAGGGAAAATTTTCTAATGAACAGAGAGGTTTGATAATCACTCGAATGAAAGATGTTATGATCATGACTAATCAATTTTCAAAAAATATGATTGAAAAAATGTACATTAACCAACTATTGAACTCACCATGGATGAGAAAGAAGGAGTTCCTTGAGAGTCCAGTTAATAGATATCATTGAAGAATGATGTTTTAGTTTTCTTTATGTCAATAATGTTGAAGGAATAACATAATTTATTGTGTTATTTAATTTTTTTTAATGTGTAAAAGAAATAAATAGTGTATGTGACTGAAAAAATGATGAATTTTGTTAATGAAATGGATGATTATATTGGCATCGATATGACAGCATTGCAGGTTCTGTGTTTTATGTGTGGAATAAAAAATTATTATTCCATTCAATGTCCCACGAGAAAATATCCAAAAGATTATTAAGTAAGTGGTATGAGTAATGGTAACATTTATAATGATTAAGAGACTATAGATGAAATTTGAAAGGAAATATGTATTGTTTAATAGAATGAGGTAGCCTTGCTAATGGCATAATAATGTAGTGGAATTGTAAACACTTTTCTGAATTTTTATTAAAGAATTGTGTTATATGAATGGTGAAATATATAAGGAATGTTTAGTTTATGTTTTGGATATAGATATACATGAAAATGTAGAATTGTTCCAGTAGAATATAAAAGTGGTAAAATTGAATGGTGATTTCTTTTGAAAACACCGGGCTAACCAATAGATAAAACTTAATATGTTTCTTATGTTATGATAACATTGTTTAGATTCAGATATGTGAGAAATGAATAAATAAATTGGAAGATACTTATTACTTTAAAATTAATGAAGGACATTTTGGAAGGAGTTTTATGCTATAATTGATAATGGTTATAATATTTTTGTATTTATGGAAGAAATAAAATATGCATTGAATACAGAAGAATTTATGTTATTATGAAGGTTTTATGGTAATTCAGGCTATTTCCATGATTCAAGTGATTATATGATGAGAGTATTTAAATTTTTGGAAAGTGAAAATGAAGAGAGAAATTATTATATATATAGGGGATTCAATGTTAATATGATTTAGTGACATTCATTCTATGGTTTTTGATTTTCATCTTTCAAATGGGATATACAGTTATCCATTCATGAAAATATTAAGTTAAACTTCAGTGGAAATATATATGTATTAAGATTTTATTTAAATAATTAGTTAAAAGGTTATTTATTGATAAAACTTATTTAATTGATTTCCATTATATTTTGGAAATTATATTAATATGGTTTAATAATGTTAAACCATGTATTTCAGGTGACAAACGATCAAGTCTGTCAAGGCCATATGTCTTCTACACATAACTGATGGATGATAAAGTCTTAATTCCTTCCACATGCCTACGTGATAACCTTGTTAATGTACAATTATTTATTATAGATAACTATTTATAATGAACCAATAGTTTTACTTTTTATGTTTAAAGATTATTTATTAACCATATTAATTTTTAAATAATAGCTATAGATAAATTTGTATAATTTTTATTCTTTTTAAGGGCCTCAAAACCTGTTGACTGTTTATTTTATCACTTCAAGCATAAATGATAATTTTACGTATGATAATAACATGATTTAATGCATGAACTGAAAAAATGAAATAAAGCAGAACTAAAAAATGAAATTGTGTTTATAGAAATATATCATGTATGTATCTTTCCTTAAATTTTTTATCAATAAAATAATTACCCAACTTTAGGATAATTATGAATAGAATATGTGTTGTAATAATACCTTAATTGTGTCAAATGTTTTTCCTTTTAAAAATTACCAAAATACTTGACTTTGTGACCCTCAACGTTTCATTAATAATTCACTTGTTTTTTATTGATTTCATTACTCACTACCTATAAATATTAACATTTTTCCTCCATGCATAATTTTTACTCACAATATATATTCTTCTTTATGGAATCCTAGTTATATGTAACATTGTGTAACCATTATGTTTTTTACATTGCCTTTTAATGGGATGTTTTAGTATCTATTTTTATAATGTGGGATTCTATGGATTAAACATTTATGTAGTAAAAAATTGATAATCCAAAAAATTGTTCAATGGAAAAATTAATTTTAAGGGGGTATAATGTAATAGCTTGGAATTTGTTGAAATATATATATTTTTATATTAATTTAACAATTTTTATATTTTCCATTTAACATAAAAATGAAATTGTTTATATTAAAGCACTCTGTTTTTCTTGCATTATATGCAACACTATGTTCTCCATCAAGTACACACAACCAAAAAATTATATTATTCTACATGAAATTAAATGGTTATCATGAGACATGTCATACATTACACAAAATAAAGCATGGTGTACACAACACAAAACACCAAATTGACATATGTCACACACAACACTGTGTTTCTACAAAATGCTTTCTTATTGTTATAAATATTTAAATGTTATATTTATAATCAAGGAATTGAACATATTAATATTAATATTGATAAATAATTTTAAATTAGGTTTTTATAATGGTTTCATATCAGTAAAAAAATTTTATTATTAAATATATAATTTCGGTAAAGTCCTTATATGTTAGAAAATACTGTTTTCTCAAATGAACTTCTTTTATTGTCCTTCTATGAAAAATAATAAATTTAATTATAGAAAAATATTGAAATTTAATAGGATAAAATAAGAAGTATTTTTCATTTTATATTTTCTAATTTATCTTAGGTATAGTTTGAGGGTTTTTTCTAGGAAACAACCTTTTTATGAAAAATAGTAAAAAATAGAAGATTTTAATTTCAAGCTGATTTTCCTTATATTTTATTTATAAGAATAAAATATATTTTAATTTTTTTTAGAAATTTCATTTTATAATTTTTTTTTCAATTAATCCAATATAGTTAATTGTAATAAATTTTACTTTCAAATTGGATATAATAAACTTAACAAACATTTGGATGTTTTTACATTAATAACTATCATTGTCGCCCCATCCACATGATTAATTTAAAATTAATTTATACAACTTGTGTGATTCAAATTTTGAAAAATGGAATCAATATTAGGATTGAACATAATTTTCAATTTATAATATGATCATCATTGTTTCTGAAAAAAAAAATATTATTGTAAGAAATTAAAATTTATTACATTGATTATGGTACAATTTAGCGTAACTAATGATTAAACCATATCTGTAAGTCCCCAAAAATCTTATACACATTACAAACTAGAATTTTTTAGAAATAAGTCAGCCATTAACCATATATTATTGTGTATTTTAGGTTTCATATGATTTCTTAAGAAAACAATATGGGTACACATAGCTGGTTATTAAAAATTCCATGTGTTTCCATTCCCTTCAATATTAATGGACACCACCTATCCCTCTTTATAAAAACTATAAGAAAACATATGTTCAGCCAAAATATAGACAATATAATCCCTAAAATCCCCCCCAATTATTTTTTAATCATCCCTCTTTCTCCTAAATCAATCCGAGGAATCCATTTTTCATAAACATAAAGGAGGAACTCGATTAAGAGGTAACATCTGCTCTCAAGATCTATTATTTTATTTTATTTATCCACCCATCCAATAACATTATTCTATTATTTTATAAAAATAAAATTATCATCAGTATTATAAGATGTTTTTATGATATGGATTTTACCTACACATACACATATATCTTTCTTAAGGGTAATTAACATATTGTTTACTAGTACATCGATCTATCGCCTCACCAAATGATAACTGATAATTTTTTCCTTACCACCTATCATGGTGGAAACTATAATGGAAACAATGTGTAAATACATTATATATTATATTTATTATATTGTAATGATTTGGTGTTTTTTTATAACACATGTCTTTATACTTTCACTTTTTTGTTAATAGGATAATTTTTTTTGAAGAAGTGTGGACTACAACCCACTTAATGGGATTTAATTTGTTCATAGACTATATGTAACAAATTAAATATGGATTTATAGAATATATATAAAATAGAAAATATAATATATCTACATTAATAAAATATACATAAAAATACATAAACATATATTTCTTTTAATTTCTTTCTTTCAACAAGATAAATAAATAGAAATGAAGTTTATGTGTACATACTGCATAACATCTTTGTGAATAATGTATTTCATTTCATAAATAAATATAATATTGATTAATATAATAAAAATATACTTATTATTAATCATATATAAATCATGGATTACATTATTGAAATCATGATACAAATATAAGTTCCAAATATATAAAAAATTGAGACACGTGCGAAATACAAAGCCGATATTACCCGTAGGGAATCCCTGACATAGAATTGTTAACAATAGGTTAATATAAATACATAATCAAAAAATTAATGGTATTATATGTAATAATATGGATATTTTATAAAGTTACAAAAAATTTATATTTATTATACATGAGGTTTGAATGAGTACGAAGAGATTCAAGACACAAGGTAAGGGGATTTACCACACTTTTTATTTACATGGGACTCATTCCTTATTCAAAAACCATTATTTTTGGTGGTGTGCATAACTCCCATTAATGTAATCACTGATTTTTATATTTAAATTTATTTTTATTTACAAATCAATTCTATGTATTCTTTTTTAGTCGTTTTTATGATTTAAAAGGTACAAAATCGGTAAAATTGGATTGTTTCAATTTATCTTATTTTAGACTCATGTTTTATTATGAGCCTAAATTAATTTTTAAGTTAATATACAGAAATTAGAAGTTATATATCATGAATCTTAGAATTATAATGAATTTATAAGCTTTATGTAATTTAATTTTCTTACATGAACTGTATGATCCCTTGTTACTAAGTGAAAGATTTTATTGACGCATTATCACCGTATTTCAAGATTGTTAATGTTTATACTTCCATTGACGAAATATTATAATCATTATCTCAAGAAACCCCATGAGGTTTACTATCCTCTTGTAATTTAATTATACATTAATCTATTGGTTCCATATTTCTACTATTTGTAACAAATGATATTTGACAAGGTTTTTATAAGAAATCATGACATTACCATCTCATTGGTAATAAATATGTCTTCCATCTAGACAATGTTTTATAAAAAAGATTTCAAAAAAATTTTAATAATACCAATTTACATTAAAATTAATTTTTACACTTTTGTATTTTACCGATGATTTCAAAAAATATTGTTGTTTCTTTTCAAATGAGACCTTTTTTTACCTTTTTATCATGAAAAAGAAATTCACTTTTAACCTAATATGAAATTTATAGGTTTTGTGACATAATTTCATTGAATATTCCATTAAATTTTTAAATGGTTAACTTTTAAGAATGTTTATTCAAAAATAATATTCATGTCAAATGGCTTTCAAATCATATTCAACAATCATTTAAATCTTTTCAGGGGAATTTTTTTTAAAATATTTTGGAGCCTTATTAGAATATTTTCAATGTATTTTCAAATAAATGGATTCAAAAAAATTCAAGATTCATTCATATGTATTCTTGTAAAAGTAATTTCATAGTATTTTTATGATATCATTAAATGTTTTCAATTTTATTTAAAAATATCTTTTTAAAATATTTTGAATCTTAATTTATATATTTTGAAGGAAAAATGTTTTCAAAATGAATTCATGTCTTATTTCTAATATATCAAGTAATTCTATGAGAAAATTATTTTCAAATGTTTTTTTGTATTGAAAATAATTTTTCAATGAAGAAATGATATTTTATTCAAGATATGTTTTTGAGAGATTTAATTTTCTATCTAAGATGACATCTGTTGATATTACTCATTAACTTCTAGGAAATTATATACAAGTTCCACTCATATTACTTTTGTGAATGTATAATGCTTAATGGAATGGTATTTATGAAACCCATTTCCTTTTCATGGTTAATATGATTATGAAATATGTTTCTCTTTCTTGGGATATGCTTCTGATGAAATAATTATATAAATTGTAACTTTTTCAAATGTATATGATATGTTTATATATATATAACACCATTTTCATTTAAAGGGTTATGTCATGATTTTTTATGAATTTTTTAGAACATGTTTGTATAATTTCTATATGAGACGGTGGGACATTTACTCCCTATAATTCATTGGGTGTGGATTTAAATATCATGAGATAGACATTCCAAGAATTGAAAATGAACTCAGATTAGTAATACAGGGATATAAAAAAAAATGAACTCATCTTTGTAATACATGGCCAGAACAGGGAGTAAATTTATGTGACTTCAAAAAATTACATGAATTATTACTATTTTATGCTTTCATGGATTAATTTTATTTCCTTATGATTCATGTCTAATGAACATCCAAGCATTCACCATGATTCATATTTATGATATTTGATATTTATGGTGTGATTTTCAATTTTCATGATCATGTTCTCATACCTGTATTCTAATGATCATTTTTATATATCACCCTTGTTTACCCTTTATGATCATTTTATTTGACACCTCTTTATATTTCCTTACCCAGGTTATGAAAATATGTATTCTAATTTATATGTCTAAGAATTCTGATAGTCAAGAAGAACCTAGAACTATATAATGTAGCTTATTTATGTACCATTGTTCATGTTTTCCATATTTCCAAACGAACTATACAACTATATTCATTGAGAGTATATTTTTATAATGTTTTATGTATTTCACAAAAATCATGTAATTTATATGTAAGAAAAAAGAGGGTCTCTATAATAATGCCTTGTTTTGGGGGCCAAGTTACAGTGTTCATTTCATGTTTCTTATTACTGCATAGTAATGTACACTAGATATGAGCCATATTATTTGAGAGTGATAAGGTTGATATTGGAGGAATTTTTTGACACGGGGAAGGGAGGACATGATGTGATTTGAACATGGTATGGCTAGGTCTGGGATGGATGACACAGTTTATGGGTTAAGGAGGCACTGTTGATGTGGCAGCAGAAGCTTCACGTGATGACGATATGCATTGATATATGAATGTGGGAGTTAGGTATTGAACTAAATATTATGGAATTGTTTAAATATAGGATGAATAGTTTATGAGATTCTAAGATATTGTATATTTATTTTAAATCCTTTTAATCGATTAATTTCTTGTTTTAACTACATTTCTTTTAGCTCTTCTTGAGGCAACTAGATGCCCTCGATATCATGTTTCCTATTATTGGTATCTTGGGAAGGTTTTACTAGAGTAAATTGATATAGAATAATAAAAATAAATAATTAAATATGTCATAAACCATGGGGATGGTTCATATAAAATGAAAATGTTAAAATATTGTAACCGTGATAAAACAAGTACTTTTTTAGACTTATTCCTGGTGTGATTTTACTTTACTATGACGAATGATGCAATTAATGTAAATATAATTTAGAATAAATATATATTGATTATTATTGATAAATTAGTTAATTAAATAAATAATTATTAAATGAAAATAATGAAGTTTATATATCTCTTTTATATTCTTGTGTGCATATGGGATATATGGTTTTATCAGAGGATGTCGGGAGTCCAAGTGACATAAGATACAATTAAGAACACATTGTTTAACATGAGATTTTTGGGCATTATGGTCACTACCATATATATAGTTTTAGTAATTATTGTTACTTTTATGTGTTTACTATTGTATGACATTGTATGTTTTCCCCTGGTATTACATATATTTATATTCATGTGTGTGTGTTTTTTTATCAGGTTTTTGATGTTTTATTTTTCATACCTATCTCTTCTATATATTTTTCTTAGAGGGTGATGCCTCTCATATGTATATAAATTTTACCCGTGATTCCAGTCACCAACCTGGATCCTACATGATATGGAACTCTAGATATCTACAACTATATCCCCTCATTAAATATTCTTTATTATGATGTGGTTGTGAGTCTGTGCTGTCAATGGTTCTGGTTTAAGGGATATGATGGAGTTTTATGTTAGGCACATGTGTGGTTGTATGGGTTGATATATAAATGGTTTCAGCTATAATTACTTTTATAAATATTCATGTTATATTGGCTGAGAAATAGGTTTCTATGGATGCCTATGATCTGATTCATATACCATTATTTTTAATGAGCTAACTAAATGATGATTTACTGGATGTAGGGTACATACCTTAGAAGAGATTATTCGTCATTCATATTTGAGGCTACATTTCAAATTTATAGACCTTCAGATATGTTGAAAACATTATAATAAAATAAAATAAATAATAAATTAATATTTGATATCCAATATTCTAGGTTTAAGAGTCTAACAAGTTTGTCCTCTTTAAAAGAATGGATTGAGATCAATGTCCATTTTAGGTTCTCAATAAATATGTCTAGCAAGACATTCTAGAATATTTCCATAGTGTAGTGGTTGATGCCGACCATACATAGAAGAGGAAAATCAGAGATTTTATGTTCTAGAGTCTATAAATATATAAGGTATATATTTTAGATGCTTTCAAATATGACTGTTTTGAGGATTTTGATATTTCATTCTGTTTGATGCATGCTCAGCAAGGGCATTGAGAATCATTGTCCATTACGATGTTTCATGGAGAAGCAAGGACATGGTGGTTCTAATTACTCAAGCATATAATTGATTTGTTAGAATAATTGTATAAATTATGATACCTATTCAGAGTGGAGTTTCATAAATTGTCTACAAATGAATCTATTCACTAAGAGTATCTTACCCTTAAAATGGGGAGGTCTAGAGTGTGAGAGTTTCGAATCCATTTCAGTACCCTTCTATGATTTACCTCATTACATTTCTAGATGAAGAGGCATAAGAATGTAATTTCAATGTGTATTTTTCATCCAATTATTGAATATACGGTCACCCCATTATTATTAAATATGAATCCGGCATAGCTAGTGAGAGAATATGTTATTGAGAGGATTATGGCTAGAACTAGATCATCGTGAGAAGGGAGTCTTTAGAACACATCACCAAGTCGAGTTGTTTTCCAGGGATTCTAGTTGTTAGGATAGAAGAATTTTTTTTGATAGGGGTGGTCCCACCTTCATCATCTCATTTCTCCATGGATGGTGGTACTCAGACATATTCCATGGTTTTAAAAAACTATATTTCTTGTATACATTCATGGAATTAGTGGAATGAGTCCCTATCAATTTTTAACAATCAGTGTGTTCATGTTGGTCATCTTGAGATTCCTCATTTTTGGTTTTTTCAGTGGAGGAATCAGAATTAGGGTTGTCTAATTTGGTATTATTAGAGAGTATTTTGTGAAGCTAGAGGATAAACCAAGGACACTCATCTACCTTCTAGATAACAACATATCCATGGAGGTTGTTTCCAGCACAGTCCGTGAGGTTATACTATAGGTTGTGGTGATATTCATTATTTAGCCACCTCCAAGAGAGATGTACATTGTCCTATGTACCCTTTCCTTATTTTATAAATAGTTGTATAGAATGTTTGATTTAGAATACAGAGGATTATTTATATCACCTACCACTATCCAAGCTTTTTAACCTAAGGTAGAGAAGCTTCATATTCCATTAACATTAACTGTTCCTGTTAGAGACCAGTCAAACATTTGTGAAGTATGTAGAGAATATAAGATATTGATTGTGAAAAAATGCCCTTGGGGAGATTTTATATGTGTTTGAATATATCCATATAACATCATATTTACATGAATTGGTTTTATTCATTATAGGATATCATAGATTTGTTCAAGAGGTATGGATTTTTTTATGATACCGATGTAGAGCCCCCAATGTATGAGGCTGAGTGAGACCCACATTTGGTCTAGATGTGTGTTAATTTGTTGGCTTATTTGGTGCATGAGCAGATGTTATGATCATCTTAGTATATGCACCTAGAGTTTCCCAAGGCTGTCGAAGGGTACCAATATTTTTTTCAAGAACTATTAGGTGCATTACCCCCTTGATGAGAGATTGAGTTTGGGATCATGCTCTATCCAGGAATGTCTCTTATCACAATTTCACAATATATGATTTCCCCATATGAGTGCTAAGAGATGAATGTACAGCTCAATGATCTATTGTATCTTATTTTTCTTTATCTATGTATGTCAACTTGGGTGAACATATTTTGTTTGTAAAGAAGGCCGATGTCCATTTTCTACTTGTATCGATTATCATCTCTAAAACCAAGTTCCATTTTAGATTTGAAATCATCATCCATTGAATGATGATTTATTTTATCAGTTTAAAATGGAATTCTTGTTCTATAAGTTAAATTTTCTATCATGATAAAATGAGATTTTGTTGAAAGAATAGGATTATGAGAAGGATAATTTAAATTTCTGTTATGGGAATTATAATTATTTTGTGATCTCATTCGAATGGAATAATAATATAGCAATGATCTTGTGGATGATGAACATAGTTTTTAGAGTGTTCTGGGATAAGTTTGTTGTGGTTTTTTTCTATGTTATACCTTTGTACCCAGCTTATGAGGTAGATAATGTAGGGCATCAATGTGATGTTTTTGGGATTGCATCATGATGATAATATATTTTGGAATCTATCAATGTGTGATTTTTGGGATCATGATATACGCATATTGGGGAATGTGGTTTCATTGAAAATATTAGATTTGGATCCTTCTAATATTTAGTTGGTTGTGTCTTGGGTAGACCAAAAGACCATAGATGTATTAAAGACACTCCTTGTTTACATTAATATATTTAGATTTTATAGAAATGTTCATGGGGAATGTTTTATCTAATTAATATAATAGGAAGTCACATAGTGATTCCCTGTGTGAATCTAGGGATTCCCTAAGAGTGATGGATGAACACACAATGATGAATGTTGATATGTGAGAGGTTAGAAGTAGAGGTTTTCTTTTCTATATGACATTAATATTTTATTTTGTGAAGTAGGTGTAAGATCCGCAATTGGGAGACTCGATGTAGAGGTTTTGAGGAACTAGGTTGTTTTTAGTGATGCCTTGCTAATTGTTCTATGAATAGACAACCCCATATGTTACTTCCGAGAAATATTTTTGTTCCATAAGAGATACATGAGATGGTTCGTCAGAAGTTTAATTTCAATCCTTTAGATATACATACCATAATGAAAATAAGATAACAACTGTTGAGAGGATTGTTTTGTGGCCCATTTTGAAGCATGATGTTTCAGTGTTTTTTTCTTGATGTTCGATATTTTAAATAGTGAATGTTGGACGATGTGTTCCTGGTGGGTCACACCATTTTTAATATGTTTCTTTTGAGGATGTTGGAGGACATATTGATTGTATTTTTTTTACCAATTAACCAATATCATATGGATGATATGATTTTATATGGGAGAGATTGGATCATTTTACAAAGTCATCCCACTTGTTAATGATCAGTGACTCGATATTAGTGGTGTTTCTCTCAAGGAAGTATATAGAGGAGGAGGTATGACTCTATAGAGTCTAAATGATGATCATCATTGATTTTGATACTCATTTTACCACCTAGAAGTGTAGTGGTCCAGACTGTGATTTTGGGTCTCAAATACTTGATAACAAAATTTTCATCTGTGAATGGATAGTTAGACATAGTGGACCATCCATCTTCTTTATGACCCATTTCACTCTTGTGTCTGGGATTTTTTATTTTATAGGATGAGGAACCTACCCTCAGCCATATTTTCTTATAAAATATATTACACATCATTATTGGTATGTCACCATTTGAATATGTGTATGTACTACATTATCATTCTATATTATTCTAGACTGGGGTAAAATAGGCATAAATTATATGGTGGGAACAAGTAGAGAGTATGAAAAAGCTGGTTCAGCTAATTCATGAGAGTATAGAAGATGCGAAGGATCTTTAAAAATAATATTCCAATCATTGGAGGATGCATCTGTAGTTTTGATATAGGAGATCATTTGTTCTTAAAGGTGACTCTTCATCACTGGTGGTGAAGGTTTGTTATTGGGAGTATTCATTCTACCCTATTTTTTGGGACTTTTGTGGTGTTGAAACATCTTTTAGTCATAGAATATTAGATATCACTTCTATATAAGATGAGGGAAAAATGTGTTTTTTCATAATTCATTGTCAAATTATAACATTATTATTTTAATCATGTCATTTATAAGAGAATGATCAATCTTGATGATGATGAGACCTTTGAAGAGTGCCATGTTGAGATCCCATTATTACAGGTGATGGGTTTTCAAAAAAATAATATTCCACTGGTTCGTGTCTTGTTTTGTAATGGTGGTGTGGAGAAGAGTACCTAGGAACATGAGTCATATATTATCACTTGGTACCCCACACAGTTTGAAGAATAGGTCATCACGTGTAACATTGTTCACTTTTGAAAGTTTAAATTTCTTGTTTTGAGATGATATTATATTTTTTTTATTGTAGATTTAATCTCATTTGTAGATATATCCATATAGAGAGGGTTTTGAATTGTTTTTTATTTGTTATTTTGTTGTTTTGTACTAGTTTCTATATTATGGTGTATGAGCTCATGTTCTCGAAAGAACATTCAGAGGTATCTCGTGTTGTGTCCATCTGGATGACCCCTTTTTCATTGTCTCTATGATTTGGTTTGAATTTGTAAAGACCTGTAAATTTAAAGGAATTTTTTTTTCTTAAATTCTTTGGGATTTTATCAGTACATAGTTTCTAATGGAACCTGATTCCGAGGCCCGGTGTTCCCGGAATCAATTTCTGAAGTTTATCTCAGGTACGTTCAATAAACGAATGAGAGGGTTTTTCTATCTTTTGAACCGATGCTTGAAATTGAAATCTGAGGGAACCAATGAAGCCGCAGCACCAGTAATCGCCTAAGGGGACCTTTACTGCGGTTGCGTTTTCACGGGAGGTGAAGTTAAAAATTGTGGATTAATAAAGAATTGAATAAAAATTGTGGAACAATTATTATTCTTTATCCAAGTGGTTATATCCTACATTGGGTAGTTGGGGTGGGACCCACAATCCCCTAACTACCCATGTGAGGATATTTGTGAGGTGGGGCCCACATGAGCCCAACCCCTTCTCATTCCTTAAAACTCCTCTAACCCCCTCTTACAATTTGTAACTCATCTTAACTTGTGAAACCTATCCTCTTCCTCTCCTGTCTATCCCTCATTAAACATGCCAACATATCACTTAATTAATTAAAAAACTCATGGTTTAATTAATTAAATTAATTGTATTTTGAATTTTGTAATTGGAAATTCATGGCATGGATTACTAAAATAAGGAGAAGCCTTATTTTTTTTGGTGGGATTTTGGTGTTGAGATAAAGGGAAGAGAGCTCTTGAGACTTGAAGAACATCATCTCCTTTGTTGAAGAACACCAAGACACCGACGAAGAACATCGACTCGGTGACCCTGGATTCTAATTCCTTCTCCTCCTTCGCCGCAGTGTAGGAAACAACGACGTGTGAAATCACCAATGATGTCACGCTTTGTTTTATTCTCTCCGTTATAAAAAGAGGAGATGCCAGTTCCTCCTCGGACACTCTCCATCGATGTCTACGAAACCTCACCACATGACGCCGTCAACTGTGACATCGATGTTAATCATCGTTTTCTGAGGTAGGGGTTGTGTTTGATTTTAATGAATTAAAATTGTTCCTCGACTTTTTGATTACATATGGCCGATTGCTATCATTTTATGCGGAGGGTGTGGGCCAAACGAACATAGCCCGACAACCCTCTGTTGTTCTCGTTTAATTATTTTTAGAATTGGCAACCGATGACGAAGGGAGCACGATGTCGTTGCGCCGTGCCGGGAACATGAAAAAGGAGGTCGGAGCCGTCGTGCCGGTTGAGCGGGAAGAACCACGGCCCGCAACACGGGGCGCTTCGGTGGAAGAACCGGCCGGCCCGTCGGCCGGCTAGGCAGAGCTGGACCATGGCGCCAGGAGGGCGCCGCACTGGAGGACCGGCGGCCCGCCCATGCGCAGGAGGCCGTCCGGACCATCCGGTCGGTTAGGGGAAGGGTGGCACCTCATGGTGCTGCCAGTCTGGAAAAACGGGGGGGGGGGGGGGGGGGGGCTGGAGCTCGCTCGTCTTCGGCCGAGCCGTTCATCCTGTCGGTCGAGCCAGCCGGGCTGCGCGCCCCATTGTGCCACAACAGGCCGGGCCAAGCCGGGCTGTACCGGGCTGGGCCACGCCCCACCGGGCCGGGCTGCCCCACTTCGGGCCGAGTTATGTATCTCTTCAAACTGGTCTAACACCCCTTCTGGGTCAGACCCGTCAAACTGGGTCAACCAGACCTGTCAGCCCACTGGGCTAAACGGGCCGGACCCGTAATTCACTTAAACGTGAATAACTTAAGCATCGCGTGTCCGATCGACGCGCTGTCTGCAGAAATGGGAATCTTTCGATGAGATGGTCCTTTTTCAATACTATAAGTGTTCTTCGGATGAATTTGGATATCACCCAGGTTAGAAACAATTGTATTTTTAACCGGGCCCCTCAGACGGAAAAGCCGATATCTCTCAGACCGGGCGTCCGATTGACGCATCGTTAGTTGCGTAGAATTCCTATTGACGATACAGAACTTTGGAATACATAAAAACTGGACTTTGTCACAGTTTATGTATCGACCCCCTTGGATCGTGGAGCGGACCCAACCGGAATCGAGTGTGTTGTGTGCGGGAACCCTAGAGTGGGCTGCGACCGCGACGACGATGATGACTATACATGGATCTTACGTGGGATCGGCAGCAAGGATGACTGTACTTGGATCCTATGTGGGTTCGGTAGCGAGGACGACTGTACTTGGATCCTACGTGGGTTCGGCAGCAATGGTAACTGTACTAGGATCCTACGTGGGTTTGACAGCGATGACTTATGTACTTGGATCCAACATGGGTTCGGTAGGGGAGATGATTTAGTGGTTACATCTATCAACTCCACTCCTCTTCATGTGTAGTATACCTGTGTCAGCTGAGTCTTGTCTTTCAGTCATTATCCTCAATGTGATTGACATGCTTTCCTGTATGGACTGGGATGGGATTTCCTGCGTGGACTGGGTTGTACTTGGGATCGTGAGTTGGAGCCAAACTGGAATTGATGACTTAAGTATATGTATGGGCATATACCTAAGTAGATTTGGTTGATACTTTGTGTTTGTATCTTTCACTAGTGGTTTATCCTTTGTGGGTTCTGGGAGACCTTCGGTGGTCTTAGGGTCCCTACTGAGTATCGTATACTCACCCCTACACGGGCTATGCCCACACTACATTTTGTTGGATGCAGACGACGGACAACACTGATCAAGGTGGAGGCTTGTTGAGATGGAGGGTACCCGGAGGTGGACCACTTGGCGGGGTGTACACGGAGTGGACGGTTGGACCCGAGGAGCTAAGGAGACTATCTGTACCCACCCTTCAGGTGGGATTACCAGGGGATGACTCGGTGTTTCTGTTTTACTTTTTTCCTGCTGTACTTTCATTTTAGTGTAATTTACATTCAGTTGGGTTTGTATTCTGGCCCATTAATTTTAGCACTTTCTTTTGTACCTTGTTTTTACTTAGTGCTTACTTCACTTACGTACTCTGTTGTGTATAGTGTACTTTTATAAACGCAATGCCTTCCATACCGGGATTTACACCTTTGGTTCTAGTCGTCAGCCCCTGGCCTATGGAAAGCGGGATTTGGGTAGTCACGACACGGGCCCTGAGGACGGGTCATGACAAATTGGTATCAGAGGAGTCAGTTATACTATAGAACTCAGGACTCTGATAGTTTCTTCTATGTGAATCAATAGTGTTAAGGGTATTGAGTCTGGTTATCAGTTCAGGGAGTCCAGTGTTGGTGTGGCGGCCGACGTATCCATACACCAGGACCCTAACATATGATTTTTGACTCAGTGCACGAAAACACTGATTGCATGTGTCTTTTAAAAGTTTTCATTGTGATTACTTTGTGTCAGCTCACCAAGTATATTGTATAAACCATGGTGCACCTGTTTCTTTTTAGGATGGCCCCACGATGGCAGCCATCTAGGGTTCCTAGTTACGTCGGAGATGGCAGCCCACCGAGCGACGAGGCCTCGCTGTAGGGCCCCATTACAGTGGATGCTCAAGCGGTACCTCTACCCTCTGGGCCACCGATACCACCAGCCCCAGCAGTAGAGAGTGCATGCCGCCTGAGTGCACTGCATGAGTTTCAGCGACAGAGGCTGCCTAGGTTTCACAGTTAGACGGACCCTCAGGCAGCTGATTATTGGATGGAGGCTATTGTTCGAGTCTTCAGATTGGTAGGGACACCAGAAGATTTTATGGTGATCCTTGCGGTGAGTCTTCTGCACGCGACAGCAGGTATATGGTGGAGCCTGATGCTCCAGGTGCACGAAGAGGCATCTCTTCTTTAGACAGACTTCGATATCCTCTTCTGGTTGGAGTTCGTTCCAGCCACCCTCTGTGTGGTGCGCATCCAGGAGTTACTACATCTGCGGCAGAGCAGCATGATAGTAGCCCAGTATTCTGCGAGATTTACCGACCTCTCGCTCTATTCAACAGACATGGTACCAGACCCATTCTTCCGGGCCCATACCATTGAGTAGGGACTGAGGCATGAGATTAGGGCTTCAATGGTCTCCCTCAACATTCTAACGTAAGGATTACTAGAGTGACCCCTTCTTGAGGAGAGATTATTTGCTGAGCATACGCAAGCAATGAGGCCTACCACAGGGCGACACGTAGCAGAGTATTCTGCAGCCGGAAGTAGACAGATGACGCATAGGTCCAAGAAGACCTGGACATTAGATGGGAGACCTTAGGATACTGGTTCAGATGTGCGGGGCACACACAATAGAGCCAGTCATATGAGAGGCAGGAAATTCTATGCATGCGGTGGGCAGGGCAACAAGGCTCGTGACTACCCGACCCACCATGCAGAGGAGCTATAGATGGTTGAGGGACCACCCAGACAGAGGCATAGGTTCGACCATGGCAGTATTTAGGGAGCAGGCAGATGTGGAAGAGGAGCCGACTGAGTAGCGGGTGGTGGGCGACGCTTTGAGGATCTACCACCACCACCACCAGGAGGTCCTCCCCGACCACATGGAGCTGGCGGACAGAGGCAGGCTCAGCTTCAGGCAATGGAGGCTTACGACCATGGAACCCCTGAGATGATTCAAGGTACTATCTGTGTCTACTCCACCCTTTCTACAGTTCTTATAGACACAAGATCAAGTCATTATTTTATTTCCGCTGCACTTGTTCGGAGCTCGGAGATTCCGACAGAGCCGTTGGCTTGATCCTTACGGGTAGAGACCCCTATGGGAGTAGACTCAATGATTACGCACTAGTGCTATTAGTATGAACATACTCTATGAGGCGAGAGCTTCGGCTATGGTCTTCTTATAGTGGCGTCGAGGCCTTATGATGTCATCTTGGGCATGGATTGGTTATCTACAGTTCATGCTCAGATCGACTGTATAAGGCGCAACGTGTGGTGTGTCTGCACAGATGGGAGGAGGTTCACCTTCGCCGGTGAGAAGGGAGCCTTTGCAGCATAGGATGGACTCATGCAGAAGAGAGGGCATACGATCACCCATAATTTGTCTAGTCTCATCCTCAGAGCAGTTGATGTGCGGAGTTCGAGTTTTCCAGTTGTGGTGGATCAATATGCAGACGTTTTTTCTGAAGACATTTCAAGACTACCTCCTCGCAAAGAGGAAGACTTATATATTGAAATGTACCCTGGGACAACCCCGATATCTACTCCAGCATATCAGATGGCTCCCGCTGAGCTTTTTGATCTACATGTATAGCTGGGGGACTTTCAGGGAAAGTGATTCATCCGACCCGGTGTTTCACTCTGGGCTTCTCCGATTTTATTCGCCAAGAAGGTGTATGGGAGCTGACGACTATGTGTCAACTACCGTCGCCTGAATCAGGTGAATGTAAATAACAAATATCCACTTCCGAGGATTGAAGAACTCTATTATAAGCTCAAGGGAGCACGCTGGTTCTCGAAGATAGACCTCAGGTCAGGTTATCATCATCTCAGAGTTCGAGAATAGGATGTGCATAAGATGGCCTTCAGGTGTCGGTATGGCCACTATGATTTCCTGGTTATGCCTTTTGGCATAACCAACTCTCCAACAGTGTTCATGAGTCTCATGAATAGGATCATCCATCCTTACCTAGATCGATTTGTCATAGTCCTCATCGACGACATATTGATTTACTCGACTACTGAGGAGGAGCACGTCTACCACTTGCGGGTTGTACTGGATACACTTCAAGAGAACCAACTTTATGGTAAGCTCTCGAAGTGCCATTTCTGGATTTTGGAGGTCCAATTATTAGGGCACGTCATCTCTAAGGCGGGAGATGCGATGGATCCTGCGAAGATCGAGGCAGTACTAGCTTGGGAGCCACCCAGGAGCATGATAGAGGTGCGGAGTTTCCTGGGTCTGGCTGGGTAGTATCAGAGATTTGTTCCAGAGTTATCCAGAGTTGTAGCACCACTTTCAGCTTTGATGAAGAAGGGGAAACCCTTATTGTGGTCAGATATATGTCAGCAGAGTTTCCAGAAGTTGAGACAGAGATTGACCAGTGCACCCATCTTGAGCCTATTGGAGGAGGGCGTAGGGTACGTAGTTTATTGCGATGCATCAGAGACCAGACTCAGGTGTGTCGTGATGCAGGAGCGGGAAGTGATTGCCTATGGTTCACTACAGTTGAGGCAGAACGAGTAGAACTACACTACCCATGACCTGGAGTTAGCAGCAATGGTCTTTGCCATGAAGATGTGGAGACACTATCTGATGGGTGAGCGCTTTACAGTCTACTCTAACCACTAGAGTCTCAGGTACATATTCTCACAGAAGGACCTAAACCTAAGACAACAGAGATGGATCATGTTCCTCCAGGACTATTAATTTGAGATAGTCTATACTCCTGGTAAGGGGAACGTAGTAGCTGATTCTCTCAGCAGGACTTCGGGCATTCAGCTACTTGGAGAGGTGACAGAGCAGTTAGCAACTTTGTTGATATCCTTCGTAGATAGAAATGGGGCAGCCTTTCTACAATGTCACACAGTCACTCCTCCACTACATCAGCAGGTCAGGAAGGCGCAACGTGGGGATGTTGATTATGAGGCGCGACGTGCTCATATATCTTCAGGGCTGGCACCCGATGGATTTTATGAAGGTGGGGAGCATGTCATCCTCTTCAGGGGACATACAATGGTACCAGTTGCATTACAGGTGGAGGAGATGAGGATGTTTCACACTTATCCATTGGCGGTATATTCAGGTGTAGCGAAGATGTACCAGGATCTCAAGCGAAAGAACTAGTGGCCGGGTATGAAGAAGGTTGCAGAAGAGTTTGTTTTACAATGCCTCACCTGCCAGAAGGTGAAGGCGTAGCACGAGGTACCAACATGCTTGGTAAAACCCTTAGAGGTCCCGGAGGGGAAGTGGGATGGGATATCCATGGATTTATTGATGGGAATTCCACATACTTCCATAGGACAGACTCCATATGGGTGATCGTCGACCGACTCCCCAAGTCGGCCCACTTTCTACCTATCAGAGAGCAGGGCTCAGTGGAGATCTTGGGACGCCTCTACGTTCAGGTGATCGTAAGCCTTCTTGGTGTGCCATCATCTATAATCTCTGATCGATATGCTCACTTTACTTCCTGAATTTGGAAGGGATTTCAGAAGGCTTTTGGGATGCAGCTACGACTCAGCACCACCTTTCATCCTCAGACGGATGTCCATATGGAGAGGACCATTCAGACTCTCGAGGACATGCTCTGTGCATGTGTCCTTGACTTTGGTCGCAGCTGGGAGGATCACCTACCTTTGGTGGAGTTTGCATACAACAACAGCTACCACTCCACCATCAGGATGGAACCATACGAGGCATTGTACGTCCAACCTTGCAGATCACCTCTGTGCTGGACGGACCCTGGGGAGTCAGCACTTGTAGGACCAGAGATGGTCCAGGTCATGACTGAGAAAGTGCAGATCATCGAGGAGCTGATGAGGAATGCACAAGAGCTGAAATAAGTCCTATGCTGATAGGAGGCAGAGACCACTGGAGTTCGAGGATGGCAACCATGTTTTCTTACGGGTCTCACCTCGATGTGGAATATGGAGATTTGGCCGGGGCGACAAGTTATCTCCATGCTTCATTGAACCATTCCAGGTTCTAAACAGGGTAGGTGAGGTGGCTTATCACCGGGCTCTTCCACCTCAGTTTCACCGGGTGCACGACGTCTTCCACGTATCTCAGCTGAGGAGAAACGTGAACGACCCGATGCATATCATCGACCACAGAGAGCTGGACATCGATGATGGGGTGACTCTTGCGGAGGTCCCGATGGAGATCGAGGATCGACATGAGTGAGTCCTATGTAGATGGTCAATTTCTCTATTGCACATTCTTTGGCAGCATGGGAACCTCCAGGAGAGCACATGAGAGTGGGAGGCTCAGATGCGTGCACAGTACCCTCATTTGTTTCCCTAGTTTATGATGTAGCTTTACGGGGACGTAAAGCCTTGAGGTGGGAGTAATGTAAAGACATATAAATTTCAAGGAAATTTTTTTTCTTAAATTCTTTGGGATTTTACGAGAACGTTGTTTATAACGGTACCTGATTCCGAGGCCCGGTGTGCCCGGAATCAATTTCGGAAGTTTAGCATGGGTACGTTCTGTAAACGAATGAGCAGATTTTTCTACCCTTTGAACCGGTGCTCGGAATTGAAATCTGAGGGCACTGATGAGACCGCAGCGCCTGTAATTGCTTAAGGGGACCTTTACAGAAGTTTCTTTTTCACTGGAGGAGAAGTTAAAAATTGTGGATTAATAAAGAATTGAATAAAAATTGTGGACCAATTTTTATTCTTTATCCAAGTGGTTATATCCTACATGGGGTATTTGGGGTGGGACCCACAATCCCCAAACTACCCATGTGAGGATATTTGTGAGGTGGGGCCCACATGATCACCACCCCTTCACATTCCTTAAAATTCCTCTAACCCCCTCTTAAAATTTGTAACTCATATTAACTTGTGAAACCTATCCTCTTACTCTCCTCTCTCTCCCTCATTAAACTTGCCAACATATCACCTAATTAATTAGACAACTCATGGTGTAATTAATTATGTGAATTGGATTTTGAATTTTGTAATTGGAAATTCATGGCATGGATTAATAAAATAAGGATAAGTCTTATTTTATTTTGTTTGGTGGGATTATTGTGTTGAGAGAAAGGAAAGAGAGCTCTTGAGACTTGAAGAACTTCATCTCCTTTATTGAAGAATGCCAAGACTCCGATGAAGAACATAGACTCGGCGACCCCGAATTCTTCTTCATTTTCCTCCTCCATGGAAAGGAGGAAACAACGACGCGGGAATTCACCAACGACAGCACACTTTGTTTTCTTCTCTCTATTATAAAAAGAGGAGACGTCGCTTCCTCCTCAGATGCTCTCTGTCGATGTCTTGGAAACCTCAACACGTGACGCAGTCAACCATGACGCCGATGTTCTTCATCATTTTCTGAGGTAGGGGATATGTTCGATTTTAATGAATTAAAATTTTTCCTCGACATGTTGATTATATATGGCCGATTTCTATCATTTTACGCGGAGGGCGCGGGCCAAACGAACACGGCCCGACAACCCTCCATTGTTCTAGTTTAATTATTTTTAGAATTGGAAATCGATGATGAAGGGAGCACGATGCCATTGCGTCCTGCAGGGAACACGACAAAGGAGGCTGGCGTCGTCGCGCCAGTTGAGCGGGAAGAACCGCGGCCCACAACGCGGGACAGTTCAGCGGAAGAACCGGCCATCCCTTCGTCTGGCCGGTTCGTGGAAGGGCCACGCTGCTTGGCACCGCCGGTGCGGAAAATCAGGGGGGGGGGTGCGCCCCCCCCCCTTGGAGCCCGCTCGACTTCGGCCGAGCCCACAGGGCCGTGCCCCGCCGTTCTGGGATGCTCCACTTCCGGCTGAGTTATGTATCTCTTCGGACCGGTCTGACACCCCTACTGGGTCGGCCCCATCAAACTGGGTCAACCTGACCCGTCGGCCCACTGGGCTAAATGGGTTGGTCCCGTAATTCACTTAAATGTGAATAACTTAAGGACTGCATGTCCGATCGACATGTAGTCTGCGGCATTGAGACTCTTTCAATGAGAAGATCCTTTTGAGATACTCTAAGTGAGTTTCAGATGAATTTGGATATCATCCAGGTTAGAAACAAGCGAATTTCTAACTGGGCCCCTAGGGCAGAAAAGCCAATATCTCTCAGACCGGGAGTCCGATTGATGCGCCGTCAGTTGCATAGAGTTTCTATTGACGAGACAGAACTTTGGGATACATCAAAACTGGACTTCATGATAGTTGATGTATCGACCCCCTTGGCTCGTGGAGCGGACCCTCGTAGAATCGAGCGTGCTGTGTGAGGGCACCCAAGAGCTGGCTGCGAATGCAAAGACGATGACGACTGTACTTGGATCCTACGTGGGTTCGGTAGCGAGGACGAGTGTACATGGATCCTACATGGGTTCGGCAGCAAGGAAGACTGTACTTGGATCCTACGTGTGTTCGACATCAGTGGTTACTGTACAAGGATCCTACATGGGTTCGGCAGTGATGACTTCTATACTTGGATTCTACGTGGGTTTGGTAGGGGAGATGATTTAGAGGCTACATCTATCATCTCCACTCCTCTTCGTGAGTAGTATACCTGTGTGAGTTGAGTCTTGTCTTTCGGACATTATCATCGATGTGACTGACTTGCTTTCCTGTGTGGACTGGTTTATGCTTTCCTGTGTGGACTGGGTTGTACTTGGGCTCGTGAGTTGGAGCCGAACTGGAACTGATGACTTAGGTATATGTATGGGCATATACCTAAGTAGAGTTAGTTGATACTTTTTGTTTGTATCTTTCCATAGTGGTTTATCCTTTGTGTATTCTGGGAGACCTTCATGGGTCTCGGGGTACCTACTGAGTATCGTATACTCACCCCTGCATGGGCTATGCTCGCACTATGTTTTGTTGGATACAGACAATAGAAATCATTGATCGAGGTGGAGGCTTGTTGAGCTGGACGGTACCCGGAGGTGGAACACTTGGTGGGGTGTACACAGAGCGGACGGTTGGACCCGAGGATACTATCTGTACCCACCCTTCATGTGGGATTACTAGGGGACGACTCGGTGTTTCTATTTTACTTTTTTACTGCTGTACTTTCTTTTCAGTTGTACATTACTTTCAGTTGGGTTTGTATTCTGGCCTATTACTTTAAAAACCAACTTTTGTACCCATTTTTTACGTAGTGCTTACTTAACTTGCGTACTCTGTTGTGTATTGTTTACTTTTATAAAGGAAATTCCTTCCCTACTAGGATTTACGGCTTTGGTGCTAGTCGCCAACCCCTGGCCTAAGGAAGGCGGGCTTGGGGTCGTCACGGCACATGCCCCGAGGACGGGTCGTGATAGAATTATAGAGGTTGAGAATTGTATTTATGTATCTAATGTAAGGTACTAGATCCATGAGGTTCAACACATTGTGAGGAAATGACACTATGGAATCATTGGGAAGTTTTGGAATAATTCCCAGTGGGGTTTGGATTCAAAATTATATAAGAAGAGAGATGTCAGGCCATGTAATCCTTACATGTGTGGAAGGATAGGTTCAAAAAAATTATTGGAATGTTCACAACATGAATATATTTATGGTTAAATAATTAAATTATGATTTTTTTAGTGTCAACCAATGCCCGAGGGTTACATGGTGTGATAAGGGATTATATGTATTGTAATTATAATTTGTAATTATGTTATAAGAATTTTTATCCACATGATTTATTCAAATTATATAGATAAGGAAGCTCCCTCACTCATTCTTGGAAGCTGAATAACCTTTTGTATTTCCTATAAATGGGTTCAATCCTTGGGATTCTATTTTAATATGTTGTGATCCACGATGCAAACTTCATTTTTTTCTAGAAGATTATTTCAGTTTGATCTCTTAGTATCCCAGTTCATTATTCTATTCCAAGGAGGATGATATCCTTGGTTTCTAATTGGGTTCTCTTGGTTTATTTGGTGTGTTTATGCCGCATCATACTCAGGTGTGTGTAGTTCATTCAAAGGATGTGATCAAAGATCCATGATGTGGTCCATTCTTTTCTGAAACATTTTGACAACTTTTGAGATATGACATTCATTAATTCAATTAAATTTTATGTGACATCATAATATTTATAATTATTTGTCCATTTATATTTCTATTAAATTTACTTAATAAATATTGAATAGGATTCAAATTTTTTTTATCGATCTTGTGTTCCCAATGTTTCTTTTTTTACTATGACTGTGACTCGTGTTATTCTAGATAGTGTGGTATGTATAACATTCATATTATATGTTTTTTATGATCTGGATTATAATGTTTTTAATGATGGAAATTGGAACAGAAGATAAATATAGCGTTAAATGATAATTAATTGGAAGGTAATTAAAGTGGTGTTTTTTTAATCTATTTGTTAATGTAATTTAGTGATAATAAAAGTGATGCAGAAGCATATTTAATTTAAATTGGTATTCCATTTGATTAATGGAATTTATAAATAATGTGAAGGTTTTTAATTATTGTTAAAAATTTATTTATATTCCTTTTAAAATAATTGTTTTATTAATTTGTGATATCTTGATATAGCATGATGCTTTTGGTTTCACAAAGATGGAATATGATAATAAACGAATATGATAATTAAATTTAGATTAAGAACCCGTTATGTAAAAAAGATAATTTGTTGCATCCTGATTTTACCATTTTCATCAGAAGACCTGGTTGGTTTTTTGGATACGTGAGAGATCATTTTTATGAAATTGGTGAATGCCTTGTTTTTTGGTCCACATTACCCTATTGATTAAATGTTTATTCCTGATAATTTTTTAGGTGCTCTGGATATGAGTATTCTGATTTGACCCTGATATGGATAAGATGGAGAGGTAATTTTATATTGGAAAGGGAGTCCTTAATGTGATTTTACCTGGTTGTGGTAAATCCAGGTATAGATGATGTGGTGTATAAGGTAGGGAGGCCTGGACGATGTGCTAGTAGTTGATGCCTATGATAGAAAGATGAATTGGTATACTACTGTTGTTGTCACAGATGGAACCAAATGTGATGGAACAATTTATCAATAATATTACCAATTAATAATATTCTAAAATAAATTATGATGTCATGTGAATATGATTACTGGTTCATTTCCAAGATTATTATTTTTTCTTGTTTCCTTTCTACCCTTCTCATGGCATTGATTTTTTTTGCTTCTTATTTCTTCTTACTGTAAGATTACGATGGTTTTCATTGAGTACCTAGATATAGAATAATGATAATAATTAACTAAATAATTCATAACCAATAAATAGGTTTGAAATATAATTAAAGTGTAGAAATATGTTAATCTAGATAATCTAAATCTCTTGTTTAGACTTATGACTAGATGAAATGGACTTTACTCTAATGTTTAATATAATGAAATTCAATTTTCTCGAGAATAATGTTAAATTGTTAAATAATGTTTTATTAATGGTTAATCAATTAATAAATGTAATGAATTATTAAAATAAAATATTGTATTTAATGCTTCTCTATTATATAAATGTCTGATTATATCATATTTGGCCTTAATGTTGGGAGTTGTGAGTCCATGAGACACTGGTTATAGTTGATTATAAAATAACTATATTCCCTTTATGTGGTTGTGATATAGGTTCGATCATGTATATTTTGTGATTTGATATGATTCATCACCAATTATAGTTGGTGAAATTGAAAGCTAGTGGAATCTAGGATGGTTTTTTCTCCAACATCTCATTTGGGGGATGGATGGGTGACTATCCCCTCTTTCCCAACACTCTTCTCTTAGAAGTTACTTTTACTAGTATGCATGGTGGTGAGTGTTCCCATATATGTATGTGGAGACATGGGATGTATTTTAGTTATTTCACACCCATGTATAACTAGATCTAATGTAAAAAAGTACTATTATATGTATAATGTCTTTAGGTTGTGATGGTTTGAAGTAAATACTCAGAGTATGGTCTACACTGGCATAATATATAATAATCTATGTATGATATTCATCATAAGTGATTTAGTGGATTACATAAAACAAGCTGGTAACTATGTATAGTTTTTTGATGGGATGATGTGGTTATGTAATGCATGAGGTGCATGTTATGATTCCCTAACCAGGTGTTTTTCGAATGACATAAATTTTGAGACAGATGCTTAGTATGTTAGACATTTGGGAATAGAAATAGACCAGTTTGGAAGAAAGATAATAGTAACCTTGTTATTTTATTATTATATTATATTATCAATTTTCATTGTTACATGGTTGGTGAGATCCATGGTGATATTGCGAACATAGTATAACTATTTTGGTGATGAGTAAGTTTATCTATAGTTGACTATGATTTATAAATCTTTATTTCCCTTTTCACAAGAAGATTGAGGGAGGATCCTACTAAGTTTACTATTATAATCTCCCTATGTATATAAAAATATTTTTTAGGTTAGTTAGAAGAAGTTTTAGATAACATTGTAGTTTTCTATCTCTGGTTTTGGAAGGATCAATTTGGGATTTGTAGCTGATAACATCTTTTAATTTTTGGAAATTATAGTTCCTTTTAGATTTATGGTATTGTATGACATTTCAATTTTCACTTTTTTTTCTTATATTGATATTTGTGTTTGTGTGTGTATGTTTGAGCGGGGTTTGGTATTTCTTTCATTCTTATCTCCATGTTATGTATATTTATCTTATTGGTCAATGCATCCCATTTTCATGTTAATTACTCCCTCAGTGATGGTCACCAACATGAGGCCTACTAGAGGTGGGACTCATGTAGTTATCCTCTCTCTCCCATAATTGAGGTAACATTCTAGGGAGGGGATCAAGGCAATTCGTCCAATTTATACTAGATTTCATGTTTTTAAAAGGGAAATATTTTAAAAAATAGTAATTTTTGCAATGAGTATAATTTTTTATAAAACCATTTATGAATGTAATTATATTAGTTATTATCTATATACACATGTTATCAATGTTTTAATTCATTTAAATAAAAAAGGATGTTCAGTTTTACAAAAATAAAATTATATAGTTCATATTTAAAACTAATTCATTATTTTCAAATTTTATAAAAGAAATATATTTCAAATATAATTATTTAGTAATTCTTGAAATCTCATTGCATGGCCTTGAGATTGTTTAATTTTACTTGTAATTTTATTTCATAGAATTTTGACATTTGTTTTAATATTTTAGAAATTTTTATAACATTTTAACAAATCAAGAATGTTCTTCATAACTTGGTAATTAATCATAGTTTTCAAAATATCTATATTTTTTTATTACAAATTAGTAGAATAATACTCATCATCATAATTATGATAATTGAAAAATAAATTTAATTTTCCCGGAATTCTTCAGATATAATTCTTTTACAGTATATGATTTCCATGGAATTACAACATATTATTCCCTAATATCTTGACTATTAAAAATATAACCTGATGAATATTTTGAAAATATATATCAACCAGTAAAACTATATAAATTATAATCTCTTATGCTTTGGTTTCAATTATGCTTGTGGAATTTTTTATAATGTTTATCCTTCGTGTACTTTATCTTCAGTTTATGAAAATCATCACTGATGTGTATCAGTTTCAAAAATAAACTACATATCATATAAAAATATAATTCTTCTCATGTATATCATTAGAATTATTGATATACATATAACATAAATTTTTTACTCAAACTATATTGTTCACCCTTTTAGTAATATTATCAATTTTTTCACATTTTTGGAAGAACAACATTCAGTCTAAAATTTCATTTTATTTGTATAAAATAATCAATGATCTTTCATGAATGAGATGAATTTTTTGACTAACCTATATGTTAAGGAAATGGAAACTCCAATTTTATTTTTCTCATTTTGAATATCTCTTTTTAGAATAACCACATACTACGTGAGTGACCCTATATGATATTATAAACTCATTTATTATCATCATGATCTTTTATCATACATTTTTACTCATTATATATTATTTTAAATGATTTTAATCTATATTATAATAAATAATATCACTATCTTAAAGTGATTTCATAATATTAATAATTTCCATAAATCAATGAATAAATTCATTAAATATTTAACTTGGAAAACATTCAAAATATTGATAATCATATTTCAACATGGCACATCATATGTCAATAATCATTATAGTACCAAAATGTACATCCATGGGTTTCATCGTAATACAATTATCATATTCAAATAATGACATTTAAAGATAGATATTTATTTGAATTGAACACATAAAACATTGCCTCACAATATAATTCAAATGCTACTCAGTTTTATCATCTTAAAAAGAGTAGTAATTTCTATTCTAGTAATATTTTATTATCACATAAGAAAAAAAGTTGTCAACTAGAGTAATTTTAATTATTGTACTCATTTGATCCATCAAATACTCAAAGTCATAATAAAATTTATAATGGTTTGTCATCTAAGATTCTATCTTACCAATGTAAAAAAATTTAAAACATCCATCATAAAATAAAGATAACCATTTATATAATATACATTATTTTAAATAATATATAACAAAAAAACCTACAATGATACCATATTTATCAGTTTTTTTCTATTTTAATTGTTCTCAATTATAATTTTAACAAACTATAATTGAAAATTTAAGATTGTAAGAGTATAAAATATATTACAAGAGGGGGTGAATTTTTGTTTTTAAAATAAAACGCTCAATTATAATATCATGTTTATTAATTTAATTTGAATAACCATCAATTTATTTAAAAATAATTTATTGGTATGTCATTTTTTCTAATACATTATAAATTGAGTATTTCGGAGAATTTGTTAATAATCATTATGAAACAATCCATAAACACATTTGGTTGAAATAATGAACTTATAAAATAATGTGTTATTATAAAACATTGTAACATGAGAAGGAAATCAAACTTTTTTTATTAAAAAGAATACACACACTTTTATCTTTTGTGTAAAGAAATTCAATAACCTTTAATTTTTGTATCCATGGTTTTTTACAAATGGTACTATTTTTCCTTCTAAAAAATGGAGGTTTCCTAAAATAAGATTGAATAAACTTTGTTTACTTTTCTACAAAACAATCATTTAGTAACATCATAATATATTTATTCCAAATAATTTCAATCCATAAATCACACCAGTCTAGATAATGAAATTTCAACTGAAAAAAATCAAATATAATTTATAAGAATCCTCATTATTAGATGTATTTTGTAAAAGACTAAGTAATGGTTAAAATGAATCAATCACTCATAAAATTATGTTCAAAACACTTCATGGAATCTTATTTTCATGAAATGTAACATATTCCTACTTATTTAACAATTATTCTGTTAATAATAATTTTTATGAGTATTTTATTTTTTATTTTTTAAATATATGTGCAATGAATTCAAATATAATTATTGTTCTCTTAAATGGTCAATCAAAACATCATTTTAATTCTCCTCTATATCATCATTATAGTTATTTAGTACTATATTTAGTAGAATAATAATTTATTGACTGATGGAATTATTATTTTTTATGTGATGGAATGAAGATTATTCATATGATGGAATGAAAATTTTTGTATAGTTGAATGAAATTCACCATCTAATAGTTGTTACAAATAATCATAAAAAGTGAATTTCTTCCTCAATATTTGGAATCACTTTGTCATGGATTTATAATAACATCAGTTGTGACACTTGGTTATTCATTTTAAGTTTGATTGTATATATCTATGTCCAATGAAATTGTATCCATCTGATGTGAAACATTCCATGTTCATCCAATTATAGGGATAACATATTATGATAAATGTTTTCTTTGTCTTGTAAATACCCTTTCTATAATAACACTTTAAAAACATAGGATTTATAATAATAGAATAATAGTTAATATTATGATGTTTTTTTATTTTAAAAACTAATATAAGGGAGTCTTTAGGTAAACTTTAAACTCTATATAATACTAATTATTTTATCAATATTTTCATTTAATGAATTAGTTTGAAGGTAACATTCAGGTTTATAATGACCAAAAAAATAAAAACATTAAATACTTAATATATATAATTTTTTATGGACATCAACTTGTAACTTATATTGAAGAAGAAGGTATTTGTATACATAAATTTAGTGTTTTCTGGAAAGATTTATTTTATAAATTTTGGGTAACTATAAAACATTGTTTTACTTCATATGAAAATTTTGAATGACATAAAAGGGAAAATAATATGGAATTATCATGTATAAATTTTATTAGAATCCCCTTTTATATTTTTAATTTAACAAAGTTATTATTTTAAAATTGTAATTCATGATGGTAAATGAACTATTACATTTAATGTTGGTTTTACAATGAGATAACGATTAAAAAATTTCCCATACATTTCTAATTGTGATTAGACGAGTTTAATTCAACCATAAAACATATTATATATGAATTTTTCGCCTTTATTCCACAATGAAATTAACATGTTCTTATATTAATTGAAACCATGGAAAATATAAATGAGTGTCACTCTCCAAATTTATAAAATTGAACCACTTATCCAGGATTATTTATAAATCATAGACAATTTAGCTCAACCCTGACCAACACAAATACCTTTTTGTCCTTTCACTGAATTACCTAGAGGATCCGATCTTATCAAAAAACAATCAAAGATGATTACTATGTAATACAATGGTGTTTTTACAATGAAAATTTTGTAAATAATAATAAATATTTATAATATTATTTATTATTCTAAATCCACTAACTATTATTCAAACATTATGATAAGAAAAATTATGTATCTTCACTAAACTGAACATATATTATGAATTTAGAAAAAACCTTATTCATCTTCTTTAACATCTTATGGGTACCAACAACTTCTGTTATGCTTCTTGTTGGCTACCACTTCCATGAATTCATGTGTTTAATTTTCCATCACCTTCATTAATTTTTTCAGACAATAAATTTATTTTAATGGGAATATTATTCTCAATATAATATTTCTCACAAAATAGAGAGCATAAATAAATTTAAGAATAATAAAAAAAATATTAATTTTTCATATTTAATTTGATAACTTATTCATTAAATTATCAATATGATGATTTATAACAAAATTATGTGAAATATATAATGGTTTAAAATAAATTAAATGAATAGGTTAATAAATAATAAATTACTCAATTTTTAGTATACTTACATTATCATTGAATTAAAATATTCCTAGATAAAAATATTTACCATTTGTGGAAATGCATTATAATATATATAAAATTATATTTAGGATTATTATTATAGTAAATTAAAATTGTTTTTGATATTATAATGCTAAAATTATAATTTTTTTGAAAATTTTCTGAATGAATGGCATTTTCAATGTTTAGTGACAAAACAAAATTACATTGAAAACAACCATTATGATTCATGAACATAAAATAATAAAAAATTGTATTAAATTGGATGAAAAGAAAATATTTTCTATTATTATTATTAAATATAAAATTTAGGTATATGGAATCATCTTTATTATTTAGTTTCATATAAAAACTATTTAATACTTAAATAGTTAATTTTTTTTGGGAAACCCCCATTTTCACCAACTGTGCTAGTTTAATTTTATACTTAATCGGTCAACTTCTATGAATACATTTCGATCAAATTTAATCCATTTTCATAATTAAAACAATTAATTTTAATTAATATAAGAATTTTTTATGTTTGGCTATATTGAATAGTAAATGTAATAAACATTTATTAGCATAGTTATTGATAAAACATGTTAATTAGGGGTAAAAATATAGTAGTAAGAATAAAAAAACTATCCAAATCATATTGAATGTACATATTTCAACACCATATAATATTATAACAAAAAATAAAATATTCATGATCCATTTTCCTTATGCAATACTTTAATATATTTTATTCGTTTGAAACACTCAAACTATGTACTCTCTAACACTTATAAATGGGAACTCCCAATATTGTATTCTAAACACTTGAATGTATATTTGGATTTTACAATACATATCCAAATGCATCCTTGTAGTCCAACTCTTCATCCTAGATTATGTATATTCGGAACAACGAAAATCTTATCGGTATTTATTTTTCTGAAATGCCATATGATCAAAGAGGATGTATCTCTTTTTAAAAAATGATTTAGATTTATTTCTTCCATGATTTCCATAAAAAATCATAAAAATGTAGTCTTAAATTATCAACAATATTTATATGATACTATAATGTAATTATATTTATTTTCTAACATTTATATATCTTCTTATTCATCTATTGGGAAATAAAACCATTACTTTTGTGTATAGTGGATTGATGCCTAATGAAAAAATGTAATATTTTTCAATTGAAAAATATAATTGACGAAATAATGATGGATTTGATTTATATATATTTGGTATTAATGAAATAATATTAATTATATCAATAAAATATATCAATTTTTTCCTATATTTCTATTCTTTAAAAATTGAAAACATTGTATCTGTGTTCGTTTCAATTACCTCCACAATGAAGTAATGTGATTCATTTTAATCATATTAGGACATGGATAGATTATATAATTATATATAAAAATATAATACTAGAAACATGATATAGAAATCATTTTATAATGATAATCTTTAGATTACCTATGTCCCTTAAGGTTCATTGGTTAATAAGAATGATATTAAGGCACTGGAATGGGATGCCATCAATTTGTTGTACCCTAATTGATTTTTGAAACCCAATAAACGTTGATGGTCCTATAATGAAATTTAACGTATAATAATTATAGTAACTACAATATTATTATTATATATGTGATTGAGTAATTTACATTAGATCAACAACCAATTTATCAATTTTAATTTGCAATTTGTAAATGAATCTACTAAAATTCATTGATGTGAACATAACCAGTTATTAAATTAAATTTATCATATAAAAAAATTGAATATATGGTGTGATGATAAATTAATAAATTATTAATATATTCTCAAATATATAAACAATAATTATATGTTTATTATAAAGTAGTTAAAAGTCATACATTTCAAATATGGACCCTATGTTAGGGGGGTCTCAGCACAGATATTTCTACACCAAGTGATTTAAGAAAATATTTTCTCTTTAAATAAATTACAATTGTTGGATAGATATTTTAAAATGGAACCACATGTCTAAATGAATAGGGATATATCATTGATTTTAAATAGTTATTTTATATTAACCAAATGATGAAAATATATATAATATTATTCAATAGATCAAAAGTATCAGTTTATTCATAACAAACAAGAACTCAATTTTCTATAAATTAATTATATGACTCAAAAATTTATTTTAATAAAACATTATTTCATAAAAATATTTTCATTAAATTTTTTATGCGAACATTATAATTAATTGATAAAATATTGAAAATATTATTTCTAAAGATGAATATAATTTTTAGAAATACACATGTCAATAATATATATGGGTGAATTTTTTTCATATATCTAAAATAATTTATTTTTCATTCAGTAGTTATTAAATAAGATTTTTTTTAAAAACAGTCATTTTAAAAAGTAAAATCCCCTTTTAATTTTTATAAAATCATAATGTATCATAACCCTACATTAATTGGATATAAAATTGTTAGTAACATATGATCCATTATAATATATCAACATTTTATATGTTTATTTTATCTCTGACAAACAAATTGAACTAAAAACCATTTTTATGCACACAATGTATTTTCAAAATAATAAATTATATTAATAATTATTTATTAGTGGTTTTAATAAAATTTAAATATTATATATTAAAATTTAAATTTTAATATTCAGTTGGTGGTTTTTAAAAATAATGGAAAGCTTGTAAATGATGTTTTTTACTTAATAAATCTTCTTTTGAAAATTGGTCGTACGCATTTGTATTAATAAATTTTGAAAATTAATAAAATTTTAAAAAATCTCTTATAATTCTTAAATTTTTCTTGTGGAATATAAGGAACTAGACCATCTCAACTGATGAAATTTTGAAATGAAATTTCATCTCCTGGGTGTCAATATGAAATTACTGCTCTGGTCCCCATGGGGAATATGTGGACCACCTCTTTTGTATAGAGATTAGATCCAATCAGTTTGAGAGTTTTTATAGAATGTGTCTAGTTTTTCAATACTCGTGAATAATGACACCGATTATTTTGACTCTTGGATCAATGGAAAAATTAACGCCACAAAAAAAAAAGTCCTGAGCTCTTAATCTCATAGTCCGGTGCTTGGAATTTGGAAATCATAGAACCATGCACTCCATGAGGGTATAAATAGTTCAAAGACATAGATTATCTATAGATATATTCCCATGAATATTTAACTCAATCATCTCATAAAAAAATGGGGACGACACTGCTTCCTTTAGAGGCCTTTCGGTGTACATAGTTTCCCCATCTAGTGCCTCACAAGGCCATTGGGTGTGTTGGATCTCACCTCTTGTTGGCCACAAACTCAACATGGACACCACCTGTGGGTTGGGTATCATGCGAGGCATAGGTATTATCATGGAACCCTATGATATTTCTATTCCAGCTTTTATATCCTTATTTGGGAATGAAAAATCCCTCCAAGAAGGGGAAAAATCATTTATCACATGCCTTATTCTCAACCGATAGAAGAAGAATACCCTCTCGACCATTGATACCTACTCCACTACTACTCACCTTACATTACAAGGTTATGATAGAAAAAATGGTTCATTTATTAAATCATTCGTAAATGTGACAATATAATTTCCAATCACATGGATGTGCTTCACACATGGTAGGAGGGTAATAGGGTTGCTTAATTTCTTGCATCCATAGTTAGTCATTCAAATAAAATATCATGTTACTCATGATTACATTCCCTTCTCTTTGAAATCATGGAATTGGTCATTGGGGACTCCCTTGGTCTCCAATAATTTAGACCCCAGTGATCTCTCTTCCCTGGACCTGTTGTCTAGTTGTACATCTCTATTAATTGGAATAAAATAAAAATATTTTTTGTTGAACATTTAGAATGGATTTTAATTCTTAAATTAACATAATTAATATAATTATATATGATATGTATATTTTTTTTCTTAGTGAATATTATAAACAGTAAAATTGTGATTTTATGGCTACGATTAAAATGGTGTTACATTATGTTAATCCATGAGATAATTGTATGATTACACCCAAAACCTCTAAATTTTATTTTGGATAGATATTTTTGAACCATATCATATAATATAATCTAATACCTAGATATTTGGAACTATATTACCTCAAGACATCCTTAGAGAGCAGGGTTGAATTGGGGTGTAAAATGTTCTTTCTATGTTCATGGATCTTATTCCCACATCTTTATAAAATCATTAAACCTTTATCATAGTATCAATCAGAAATTAAACAATCACCTGAAGAATGACAAAACATATTTTTTTCCTGGTTAACTATTAAGTGCTAATCCAAGGATCATATATCAATAGTGTGTCTGTAACATCCCAGGTAAAGAAAGAATATTACATTTTCATTTTTATTTATTATTTTTTTAATTTAATATTAATTTTAATTTAACGGTTTTTCAATGTTATATGGAGTACGTTATACGCAACAATAGGTTTCTTTGAAATCTTATATAGCACACAATTTTGGTTCTTACTGAAATATAATAACATATTACTATTTTATATGTAAGTTAATGCCTAGATATTGTATTGGTGGAAATGGATAGAACTAACTAAAAAACGAATATAAATTTTTGTTAAATGTTTTTAAATATATCGATTAAAATTTAGAGGATTAAAATGTGAATGAATATGATTTGAAGCATAAATACTCTAATATTATTTATAAGGTCGATTTATCGCCTTTTAATGGAGAACCCTCCTAAATTCTACTTTTTGTCACATTTATAAGCTCTATTTGACAAAATAATGTTCTTCTTTAGAATCGAGACATAAAAATTTACTTTGGGTATATTTTAGATATTTTTTTTATAAAATTCATTTTTTAATGAACATTGAAAAATACTGTATTTTAATTCAAAACATGATATTAATATAATTTATTTATATGAATAGATTATCTTTTTAATTGGGTTTAAAGTATAATTATATTATATTTTTACCATTTAATCCATTTTTGGTCATTGGAAGTAATTTCACATTGAAATTGGGCAAAAACAAGAGTCAATCTATTGATAGTTATTATTTCAAAATAAATTTTTTTGTTTTGACCACGAGATTTAATTTTAAATTAATTTCGCCCACATCTATGTCTGTAATTTTGAAAAATGTACTCCCTATTTGGAATCATGAGATCCAATTTGTTTAAATAGGAATCTTTTAATTTTTTACATTAGGAATATTAACTTCAGTAAAAAAAATTATTTACAACTGTTAAATTGTAAATCTGGAAAATAAGGGTATCAAAATATTATTATAATAATATTAAATTACCTTAACATGTTTCTTAATCCTATTGGTTGATACATTTCTGACCCTGGAAATCCTTGGGATGATTTTGTGACCCCAAAGAGCCACTTGGCAGTGATAATGATACTTTATATTAATTAATTTAATGTAAAGGCAAAAATGACTTCAACGTATATCTTTTAGTAAATCAATTTCTATATGGGGTTATTTAAGATATATATTAAACTATAAATTTTAATTTGAAATATAATATGATTTACCTAATCATGATATTTTTATATAATTTTTAGACATCAAATAAATAAAATTATTTATGGCCCAATAATGATGTAGTGTTTACATCATAAATAAATGATTTAAATAAATAAGATTATAAAGATGAAAACAATATCCAAAACATGGCCAATTAATATTGTATGATTTTATTTTGAACATAAGTCATATTAATATATAATTTAATTTGTTTTGGACCTTTAGAAACTGAAAATTATTAAATAAAAAAAATATTTGTAAACATTCATAAAGAGCCCCGCCTCCCCCTTATAAAAAGCCCTCACATATAACACATTACTCACACTTCTCAAGCCCCTTGGATCTCCCAACCTCAACCCAATTATGCTCTGTAAATCCATCTAATCCTCCTAGAATCCTTCCATTAGGCAGAAGGAAATTCAATTAAACCTTTTGGTTCAAACCAAAGGGAGATACCCGATTTAAAGGTAACGTCTTATCTTAAGTTATTTTGCTTTATTTTATTTCTACCACCCCATAAACTATTTTTATTCCTTTATTTTTTTTAAAAATAGTATCTTAAATAAACTAGGTTGTTGTTATGAAATGTATTCAACCTACACTTACACACACCTCTATCTAATTGGTAAAAATATACGGTTTCTTTGAACAGTGAACTACTTCCTCCTGAAACGATTTTTATTCAATCTTCTCCAACTACCTATTATGGTGTCCATTAAGATGGAAATGTATTTATATGTGATAAATATTATATTTATATTGTTTCTATGATTATATATATATATTTAATTTATAGAATAAAATTATGGTTTCTATAGTGAGTAAATATGATAATTTCATTTGAGGAAGTACAGACTACTTCCCCGTAAAACTGTTATGACTCATTCATGCCATACGTGGAAAATATATAGGATTGAGTTAATGAAATTATATAATATATTATAATGGAATTATAATATATATTATTTATAGTTATGTTTTTGTTCCATTAAATATGAAATCGAAATGAAAGTAGTGTTCATGCGTACGTACGGCTTACCATCCCCATGAACGATGAATTTTATTTCATATAACCAAATGATATGTACTATTATAAATACACTTATATATACTGGATATATATGATATATAAGATATCTATATCATGAATATCATTCTAGAGATAATGGAGTTTCGACCACATGGACAATTTATAATTATAACAAGTTCATTTTAAACTGAAGATCCGAACATCGACAAAATGTCCGATATGAACAAAAATAATTAACTAATTGTTATTGCAAGGTAATAATTGATATAAAAGTAATAAAAAACTTGATAAAGTTTCATAAACAAGTATAAATTACATTTAGTTTATTATTTAGGAGACTAATGTTCGATCGAGTCAAGACAGACACGAGGTAAGGGAACTTCTTAACCCAATTTTCATTTTTTGTGTGGATCTTATATTTCTTATTTTATGTAATTATTTTATTATGTGATAAATGAATTTTTATATCTCTTATAATGTAATTATACATTCTTTATGTGTTATAATAGTTAATACACATAATCAATCATTTTAATTTTCAAAATAATCTTTTTAAGAGACATCGTCTTAATCTCCTTTAATTGAGGAATTTTTTGTTTTATACACGACTTTCATTTTTACGTTTTTTCTACACATTTGAATTTTCATTTCATTCCAATAAAATATTTTTCTATGAAGAGTTTTACTAAAATAAAGAAAGGAATGTTTCTTGTTAATGTTAGTGGTGACAACGACCCTTCCACCACCACGAGTATTATTTGATCTTTAGCTTCCTTAACAAGCTAAAATGTTTTAGGGAGGAAAATAAATACCATATACGCTTTTAAGTATTTTGGAATTGAAAATGTTTTTGATAATCGATTTGTTATTCCAATATATTTAAATGATATATTGTGATTGAAATATGGAAATGTTATCTTTCTTTTATTTTTGTGTGTGTTATGAATATGTTATGGTTGTTGGGTATTGTTATATACACGGGTGGTTCCATGATAAACCTAAGGGAGGAGAGCCTGAGATAGCTGTCCAATGCATTGGTTAACGTGATTGAGGAAAATTTGGTGTCTTATACTTATAGATTTAGGGAATATATATTGATGGGTATTCCAACTTTATCTCCCTACAGAGCTGTGAAAGATAAAACATATATATGTTATGGATTCCATAAGTTAACTTTATGATTTATTATTTCTATGTGTTATTTATTAATGTTATGATTTCATGTGGTACGAGATTATGCTTGGTATGAATTTATAGACTAATTTTATCTTTATTTATCATATACACCTTACTTATCTTTTTATGCTCATCCCTCATTTTGAAATTTTATTCATTGGACTTAAAGATCAATATGGTTAAAGATGGTATTAAGGAAAAGTCATCCTCTCTAAAACATAGAACTAGACATGAATATTTTTATCAATAGTTTTTATTTTATGAAAAAAAATTAAACTGAGTAGAATTGTCTTCTTTGTAATTTTTGAGATGTTATGTAATTGTTATGGATGAATTATCTAAATCTATAAACCAAAAAAGATCTTCAAGGTGAATTCTATATTTAAGTCAATATTATGAATTTTTTAAGGTCATGTTCTTATATTTGGTATCAGAGGTTGGTTCAGACATCATTAGGTGTTAGGATATTGTTCAATTAATATACATAAATTATTATTTTTTATGTTATGATTGAAATGATATAGCATTTACATATTACCAAGTTTCATATACTAATATATTTTTGTGTTCAGAATGGTTTTCCACCGAGGAAACATGGCAGTTATGATGGGACGACCTGAGGAGGAAGACAACCTTCCAAATTAGCAACCTTAAATGGATGGAGTCAGGACTGAAATGTTTGTAGCAGTAATGGATTAGTTGACAAGTGCTATTAATGGTGCATGTATCCATGCAAGAGATCATCAAGATCAACAACAGTGGAACGTGTCAGTAGTGGATCATTTCATCAGGCAACATCCACCATCATTAAGAGTATCATATTACCCTTTTCTAGCTGAAGGGGGGATTAAAGAACTTGATAAGATTTTTGATGTCATGGGGTGTTCAAAACAACAAAAGATTAGTCTCACTGTTTACCATTTTAAAGGTGAATGCAATCAGTGGTGGTCGATGATGAAAAATATAATGGATAGTGAGGAAATTTATGCTCTTGATTGGGATGAATTAAAAGTAATTATTCATGAGAAATATTTTCCTATGGTGGATCGTCTTAGGATAGAAAAACAATTCCTAGAATTGAGGTATGATGATGAATCAATGGATAATTATGAAGAAAAATTAGCTTGACTGGAATGGAATGTTCCAATTTTCATATGAGATCTTTATAGTAAAATCATCCATTATTACTCAAGATTAATTCTAATGTATCGAATAGAATTATCTTCTCGTGAGTTCAAATGTTATGAAAAACATGTTTGATGTGTGGAGAAGGTGGAAATTGAGTTTTCCAAAGATTAGGTGATCTTTGACAATCAACAGAATTAGAGGTCAATGTGGCAGAGAAATGGGAATAACTCTTCAAAAAAGTCTAATGGTAAGAAAATTAAGTTTACAGTTTTTGAAAATGGTGGTAAAAAGAATTCTAGGGAATTAATTTTGAATACTTGTAAGTTCTATAGATTTGGTAAAATGGGACATGAAGCTCGTAATTTCACTGAAAATGATCAGGGTAATGGTAAGAAAGATCTGATTTATAGTCTTTAAAATGTTTTCAGTGCAATGAAATGGGTCATTATGAAAATTAGTTCCCAACAAAGAAATCAACGGAAGTAAATCAGATGGACCACAAGAAAAACGGGTTATTGAAATACTTTGAAACTACTTCAGCAGATGTTGGGCGATCAAATGAAGTAGTATCAATTATAGTGTTTTTTTTGTTCACATTATACCAATGTGTTGTTTGATTCATGGTTTAGACACTCGTTCATTTCTGATTAGTTTTATAATATAATTTGGAATTCTATCTCAAGATATGAATACAGAACTTAAGGTAAAAACACATGGAGGAAATGTTGATATAAAAAGAAATTAGAAGAACATTCTCTTCCTTGTGTGTGGAAAAAATCTAACTGCAACCCTTATTATTATGCCTCTAGTAGAGTTTGATGTTATTTTGGGTATGAATTGGATTTCCCTGTATCATTCTAAGATTGACTGCAGAGCTAAAAAGGTTTCTTTTTAGAAATATTTTCAGTTTGTGTACAAGAATTCAACCCTAATTTTAATAACATACAAGTAAGATGAGAAACTAGAAAAATATGGAAATGACTGTTACCTTGAACAAATTGTTGAAAACAAAGGAACTGTTTAGATAAATGATGTGCAAGTGGTAAATGAATACCTTTATGTTTTTCTTGATGAGTTTCTTGGTATTATACCTGATCAGATTGTTGAATTTTATATTGACTTACTTCCTGATTCTAAGACAATTTCAAAACACCCTTATAGAATGGCTCAAATTTAACTTTTATAGTTAAAGAATAAATTCCATGAGTTATTAGATAAAGGTTTCATTATACCTACCACATCACCGTGGGGTGATCCTGTCTTGTTTGTTAAAATGAAAGATGGTTCAATGAGATTTTCCACTGATTATAAAGCTTTTAATAACATCACTATTAAGAAAATGTATCATTGGCCACATATCGATGATTTGTTTGATTAGCTATAGGGATCTCAATATTTTTTGATGAATGACTTGAGGTTAGGGTACCATCAGTTGAAGGTAAATGAAGATGGGATTATGAAGACCATTTTGCATACTAGATATGGCCATTATGAATTTTTAGTTATGCATTTTGGGTTAACTAATGAACAAGTTGTTTTCATAGATCTTATGAATAGAATTTTATGTTAGTTTTTGGATAAGTTTGTTATTGTGATCATTAATGATATTTTGGTTTATTCTAAATGTAAAGAGGAGAATGAAAATATTTAAGGGTTGTTATTCAAACCTTAAATGAAAATAAACTGTATGGGAAATTCTGCAAGTGTGATTTTTGGTTACAACTAATTTCTTTCCTTGTTGACATTGTTTCAAAAAATTAACTAACTATTGATCCACCTAATACAAAAGTTCTGGAAGAATGGAAAAGACCCAAAAATATAAATAATATTCATTGTTTTCTTTGATTAGAGGGTTATTATAGGAGGTTTGTTGAAAATTTATCGATGTTATCAAGACCACAGACAATGTTAACTTGAAAATTTGTTAAGTTCATCTGAATAAAATAATGTGAGGATTGTTTTAAAGAATTGAAAATATAATTAGTGAATTCTCCAGTTTTAGAACATCCTTCCATAAATGGTGAGTTTGTTATCTATAGTGTTGCTTCATTGAAAGGACTTGGATGAGTCCTTTTGCAGAATGATCACGTAATTTCTTATGCATCACATCAGTTAAAACATCATGTGTTAAATTACCCTACACATGATTTGCAATTATTTTCTATAGTTTTTGCATTAAAAATTTTGAGGCATCATCTATATGGATTAAAATGAGATATATACCATGAAAACAAAAATTTGAGGTATATATTCAATCAGAATGAATTTAACATGAGACAAAGGAGATGGCAAGAATTAATCTTGGATTATGATTTCAAAATTTATTACCTTCATGGAAAGGCAAATAAAGTGTCTGATGCTTCGAGTCAAAGATGTAATGCTACATTAACCTTGTTACATTTACAATGATAAGATGTAGTTTTTTATTTGATGAAATTTGGCATAGAAGTTGTTGGTGAAGGAAATTCCACTAGTTTGTTTCAAATGTTAGTGAAATCATCTCTATCAGATAGAATTAAGAAAGCGCAGAAGAAAGACAATGAGTTGCAAAATAGGTAGATTTGGTTCAGAAAGGTATGTTATCAGATTTTATAATTTATAATGATTGTGTTTTTAGGTTTGTGAAGATATTATGTTTTCCTTGTGATTCAATGTAGTATAATTGATTATATATGATTCTCATAGTTCTCCGGTATCAGTTCATAATAGCAGTAATAAGATGTACTAGGATCATTGGGAGTATTACAAGTGAGATATAATGAAAAGAGATATTGTTTATTTTGTTTTGAAGTGTTTAACTAGTCAACATGTTAAAGCAGAGAAGAAGTTACCGAAAGGAATGCATCAGCCTTTACCGGTGCCAGAGTGGAAATTGGAAAATATATCTATATACATCGTTTTGGGATAACCAAATAAAGCTCGAGGAAATAATGAAATTTGGGTTATTGTTGATCGATTGACTAAATCTGCTCATTTCCTTCCAATTATAGATAATTTTTCTCCAGATAAACATTCTTGGTTATAGGTTAAAGAGATAGTCAGGTTGCATGGTGTTCCCCTCTTTATTAAATCTGATCATAATCCTAGGAGTACTTTTAACTTTTCGAAAGGTCCTTTAGAAGTCTTTGGGTAAAGAAATAAATTTTGGTACATATTTTCATCATCAATCTGATAGGTAGTCATAACAAAAAATTCAGACATTGGAGGATATGTTACGTGCTTAGCTGATGGATTACAATGGAAGTTGGGACCACCATCTTTCTTTGGTTCGATTTTCTTATAATAATAGTTTTCATTCCATTATACTGATGGCTCCATTTGATGAATTATATGGGAAACAGTGTCGAACTCCAGATTTTGTGATGACGTTTGTGAAAGGAAACTAATGGGATCAGAATTTGTAGAAGAGATTGAAGAAAAAGTTCTCTTGATACAGAAGCACATGAGAACCACTCAGAGCATGCAAAAAAGTTATGCAGATAGTCGGGGTAAGGATATTTCATTTGAGGTAGGTGATCATGTCTTTATCAAAGTTTCTCCATGGAGAAGTGCGATGCATTTTGGTAAAAAGGGATAGTTGAGTCTAAGGTACATTAGACCTTATGAAATCCTGAAGAAAGTTGGATCTGTTGCATACAGAGTGACATTACCTCGTAGTTTATCATAGGTACACAATGGTTTTCATGTTTCAATGGTGAGAATGTATATTCTAGATCCATCTCATGTTTTCAGCCTAGAGGTAGTTAAGTTAGAAGAGAAACTCTCTTATGAGGGACAACCGGTCTAGATTCTAGACCAAACAGACCATGTGCTGTAGAATAAGATAGTTCATCAGGTAAATGTTTCGTGAAAAAACAATATGGTTGGGTAGGAAATGTGGGAATCTGAATATTCTATGACAGATAAATACTCCAACTTATTTGTTAAGTGAATAGAATTGTGAGGACACAATACCCAAAAGGGGGAAGGATGTAACATCCCAGGTAAATAATGAATATAAAATATTCATATGTATTAATATTTTTGAATTAAATTTTAATTTTAATTTAAAGTTTATTCTATGTTAGATGGTGTACCCCATACACAACAATGGGTTTCTTTGAAATCTTATGTTGCACACAACATTGGGTCATACTGAAAAATAATAATATAATATTATTCTAAAGAGTAGTTAATGCCGACCCATTTTATTCGCATGAATAGACAAAACTAACTAAAATATGAAAATAACATTCTGTTAAATGTTTTTATATTTATCCAATAATATAAGAGGCTTAAAATGTGAATGAATGTAATTTTACGAATAAATACTCTAATATTCTTTAAAAGGTCGATTTATCAACTTTTGATGGAAACCCCTCTTTGAATATAGTTTTGGTCAAATTTATATGTTTTATTTGACCAAAAAAAGTTCTTCTATAGAATTTGGGACTTCAATATTTTCTGTGGGTAAATTTTTGGTATTTTTCTTATAAAAATCATTTTTTAATTAATAGTGAAAATACTGTATTTTATTTAAAAAATTCCATTTAATCTAATTTATTTTTGTGGATACATTATATTTTTAATGGTTTTCATGTATAATTAGATTATATATTTACCATTTAATCCAATGTTGGTCATTGTAAGTAATTCACTTTTAAATTGTACATAAACAACTGTCAATCTTATGATAGTTATTATATCTTAAAAACAAGATTTTTTGTTTTCACAACTATAATTAATTTTAAAATAATTTCAGTCACTTCTATGTTTTGAATTTGGGAAATGAATTCCATATTTGGAATCAGGATGTCCAAATTGTGTAAATAGGTAATATTTTTTAGACATTATGAATATTCATTTCAGTTTAAAATTTATTTACCAGGGTTAAAGGGTAAATCTAGTAAAAAGGGTAACAAAATATAATAATAATAATAATAATAATAATAATAATAATAATAATAATAATTTATAATTACCATAACATTTGTCTAATACTATTGGTTGATACATTTACATCCATGGGAATCCTTGGGTAGATTTTGATACCCCATAGATCCACATGGGAGTGATAATGACACTTTACATTAATTAATTTTAAGTAATGTCAAAAATGACTTAAACATATATCTATTAGTAAATAAATTCTTACTTGGGGTAATATAAGTTATCTCTTCAAATTTAATTATTAATATTAAATCTAAAGATATTTCCTACATCATAATATTTTCTTTATAATTTTTAGACATCAAATAAATAAAATTATTTATGACACAATAATGATGCATTGTTTAGCTCATTAGTGAATGAATTAAGTAAATAATATTATAAAGATTAAAAAAATTTCCAAAAGATGTCCACTTTTTTTTGGATGATATTATTTCGAACAAAAGACATATTATCTTCATCACTAATAATATTAGGACCAACAAAAACTGAAAATCATTATATCATAAAATAATAATTTTATTCATTCTTAAAGAGATAATCTCTCACCTTATAAAAATCTGTCACTTCTAACCCATTCCTCACACATTTCATGCCCTTTGGCTCATCCAAAAAATTCCATATTAAGCTCCCAAAGTCCCTCTACTCCCCTAAAAACCCTTCACCTTATAATAAGGCAATTTAGTTAAATATTTTGGTTCAAACCAAAGGGAGATACCATATTTAATTGTAACATATTCTCTTAAGTTCTTTTGTTTTATATTTCTTCTCCAAAACCATAAAATCTTTTTATTCAATTATTTTATAACAAAATCAGTATAATCAATATAATAGGTTTTTTATTAGATTTATTATAACTACCCTTACACACACCTCCATCTAATGGGTATAGAATGTACTACTTCAATGGAAGACGAACTATTGCCTCATAAAATGATGATTATTCATTCTTCACCTACCACCTCTTGAGGTGTCCATTAAGATGGCACTATATTTATATGTGTTATATATTTTATTTATATTGTTTCTATGTTTTATTATTTTTCAATTATATAACACCTTTACGGTTTCTATAGTGGGTAAATACGATAATATATTTGAGGAAGTGAGGACTACCGCCCCCTCAAAAACATATGATTCCTTAATGCCTTACGTGGAACATATAAATGATGGATTTAATGAAATTATATCTGATATAATACTAGAATTATATTATACCTATTAATCATTATGTTTTTATTCCATTAAATATGAAATATAAATGAAAGTAGCGTTCAATCGTACATACGGCTTACCGTCTCCAGGAACGGTGCATTTCCTTTATTATCTCCAAATGTTATGGACTATTATAAATACATATATAAAATTGATATATATTATATCTAAATAATTAATATCATTTTGGAGATAAGATAATTTTGACTACATGGAAAATTTATAATTATAACAAGTTCATTTTTAACTCATGTTCTGAACATCGATCAAATGTCCAGTATGAACTCAAATAATTAAATAATTATTATAGAAAGGTAATAATTGATATAAAAGGAATAATAAACATGAAAAAGGATATTAATAAATTAGTAATTAACTTTGGTTTATTATTCATGATATTAAATAATGATCGACTCATATTGGACACAAGGTATGGTAACATCATAACCCAATTCCCATTTTTTGGGTTGATATTATCATTCGTATTTATGTCATTCTTTGAATATGTGATAAATGAATTTTTATATCATATCATGTATTTATACTCGCAATATGTGTACTTATAGTTAATACACATAATCGATCTATTTTATATATAAAATGATCTTTTAAGGGAATTTGTCTCAATCTCCTTTCTTTGAGGCATATTTTGATTTATACACGAATTTCATTTATACGGTGTATAAACCCCTTGGAATTTTCATTTCATTCAGATGAAATCATTTTCTATGAGGCGTTTTACTAAATAATAAAAGGAATGTTTCTTTTGTATGTAAGTGGCGATAATGAATCCTTTTCCTCCACAAGTATTATTTGATCCCTATCTTCCTTAACAAGCCAATATGTTTTAAAAAGTAAAATAAATATTATATACTCTTTTATGTATATTGGTATTCCAAGTGGTTTTGATAAATGATTTGTTATTTCAATATATATAAATGATATATTGAGATAGAAATATGTAAATGTTATCTTTACATTATATTTGTTTATGTGTAATGAATATGTTATGTTTATTGGGCATTGTTATGTGTACGAGTGGTTCCATGATAAAACTAGGTCAGGTGGGCCCAAGATAGCTCTCCAATGCATTGGGTAACACAAAATAGGTAAAAATGAATGTTTCTCCAAATATATTTAGTGATTATACAATGATGGGTATTGAAAATGAATCTCCCTACGTAGCTGTGAAAGCTATAACATATGTATGTTATGGATGCCACAAGTTTCCTTTATGATTTTTGATTTAAATGTATTATTCATAAGTCTTCTGATTTCATGATGTATGAGCTTATTCTTGGTATGTATTTATGGACTAATGTTATCATTATTTATATTATAACCCTTGATGAGATTTTTATGCTCATTCCGTGTTTTGAAATGTATTTCAATGTACTTAAAGATGATTAGGGTGAAGGATGTGATCATGAAAAAGTCATGTTGTCTAAAACATGAAACAAGACATGAGTCTTTTTTAAATATTTTTTATTTTAGGAAAAAAATGGAAATAGTGTATAATTATGTTCTTTGTAATTTCTGAAATGTAATGTAATAGTTGTGGTCTAAATCTATAAAACTCTAAACCAGAAAAGGTCCTCAATTTGAATTTTTAATTTAATTATAGATTATGAAATATTTTAAGGATGTGTCCTTATCATGTCTATTGTACCATAAACCACTAATCATTACAATTTTTGGAATATAAGAGTTTTGTCATACTCACTATATGCCTGACACACTTCCTTTACATGATTTTGGGTACAGTACACTGCATCTATAGAAATGGTTATGTCCCCTACCCCTTGCTCAATAATATGAGAGAAGTCTTATATAGTTTACCGACATGAAGGTCTCTTCAATATATTGGAATTGACTTCTTTCTCTCTGCCTAGTACAAGAATTTTCTCAGATTGATTACCTAAATTATGCACATGAATATAAAATTTACTACAAACCATACATTAAAAACATCCTATAATTAACATCCATCCTTTGAGAAGCTAACCACATATATGAAACCAACTACCTTAAAAAAAATTAATACATACCCTGTGATCATCACTGCTACCTCCATGAATACGTTAGATGGGATATCATGAGTGCTCCGTGGACCGCCTCTTCTTATATGTTCCTTTCCAGATTTTCATATGAACTCCTCTTTCGTAAAATACCTCTTTTTCACGGACCATTGATGTCCCCTTAACCACCTCTCTTCTGTAAACTGTTATGCCCCTCTACAGACTTTTACCTTTTCTACGGACTGCCTCAACATCCACAGACTATTTTTCTTTAAGATTTGTAAAGCCCCGCTAACCTAAATTCATTAACTATTCCAACGAACCAAATCACCCTTCACAAAATCATCCCATGGGAACTCTTCTCCTTACATAATTTTTCCCCATGAACCACATCATACAGAAATGAATTATTCCTAGAAAAAAAGATGTTTTCTAATAAAAATAGCTCTATATATTGAGGGGATTAATAGTAATTATATACGGAAGTAGATCCATAATCTATCTAATCCAAATAACTCAAATAGTCGATATGGTACAACCTTCACCACATACCAGGCTCCTCCCATGAACTATTTTCCAGATGTGGTCCACGTAGTGCCTTTCTTTTATAGTGGTCGATGCTTTCAAAGAACGGATAACATTGTGACTCCTCAAATCACTACCTCTATTCTGAAAACAATTATCCAACCCATGAATTATTTTCCTCTACTAGACAATTAGCTTTATCGTGATCTATTTTCCATACGTTTTATCTGTACCGCGCATCACGGTCGGCATAGTACTACTATAAGGAAATCAAATTCCAAAAAATCAGTTGTAGAATTTGAACAATGCTTGGTGGTCCATTACATGAAAACCCACTGATCTTCCATACGATTTTTGTTAACAAATAGAACACATACACAGTTTTTAGCAATGAAAAACAAATAATATTCCAATGAGTTTTACTTTATATATCTGAAATATATTGATAAATTATTTCGGTGTCCCCCACAGAATTATAAGAGGGAACATGTCATTCTATTTTAATAACAAAATTGCATCATTATCACTCATCTATTCATAAATAAAATAAATTCCTAGAATAATTCCATTTATCAATAAGATTTTTTTATTCACTTAATACTAGTCCAACATTGAATAGATTGTATGATGACAGAGTCCTCTCAAAGACGAAGAAAAAGTCTTAACCAAAATCTATTTATTTTATCTATTCTCTTACCTTATATGATCATTTATTAGGCATAAAAATGTGATTTCAAAGTATAATAATTATAGTTAAATTTTATTTTGATTATTTCACAATAATTTTCCCCTTCTAACCAATAAAATGGGTGATGAAAGTATTGCACATGAATACATAGGGATTATAACCTCCGCCTAGAAATACAATTCATTTTAGATCACCATTATTCATGGATTTTAATTTATAAAGGTAAAAATGTTTATGTATAATATATATACACTTATTATATTTCATTATTTATAATATCATATATTCATTCTTACATTATGATCCTTTGGTAAATGATAACAACTTGTTCGAATACTTGTGGACTACTACATCTATGATGAGATGAAATTTGTTATAATTTATGAATTATATTTCTAGTATCCATGATTATTGAAAATAAATGACATTATTGATATTATAATAGTTATATATTGGTGAATTGTCATTTACCTATTTTTATTTTAATCCATCAAAATTTGAAAAAATACACCAATGTACTTACAAACTACCATATATATATATAGTGTTGTAATTAATTTTTCATCACATTATTTTATGAATAGTTATAGATATGTATATAAATAATATGTATTATATTTTTATCATGAATAATTTTTTTAAGTTGATTAATCATGAAATAAATTCAATGAATGTATGATCAAAATGAAAACATACCGTAAAAACAAACTAATTAACAGTGGAATTTAAAATTTTGATATTGATTTCTTAATAAATAGATATTTAAATGGTTGGAGTGGATAATTTATATAATTATAAGTATTAATATTGTAATTTATATAATTTTAATAAATTTATTATAAATGTTTTTTAACTTATAATGAATGAAGATCAATAAGTAATTGTTTCTCATAAACATGTATTTATTGTAAAACATATTCCATATTCACCATATGCTTCCTTAATAGTGTCTATACACTACCCATATGTTATGATAGAAAATAAATAAAATATTTTCATTTGAAATAAATTTTCATTTCAAATTATTTCATTCATTGGGTACTATGATAAAAGATTATCCATAGATATATATATTTTATATAATAGTTTATGTTTTTAGGGAATCCTTAGGATTAGGTTATAAAATGATGAAATTATATTATATATATCTCAGAATTGTTATTTTTGTTTCTTATCTATGGTAATTATTGGAAATTATGTTTTTCAATTAATTTTCTTATCATGGTTTGATCACGAAACAGAACGAATGTTTTTAAATATAATCGACCTTGTTTCTCTCACGGGTTAAAAATATTTTCCATTCATATTAATTGTTTATGAAAAATTTATTAATGAATGGTATAACCGTTCTGTAATATTTTTTGATATATAATTTTTATCAATGATTTAATTTCAATGAAAATATTTATATCATTTTTTTACTTTTTTGGAATATTATACTTATTATTTTTATTAAAAATGAGAAATGATTTTTTATTTCAACATAGGAAACATGAACTAATTTCCCCACCACTATGAATAATATATTCTATGGGACATCATTTTTAATTTTCCTTATTTATATTGTTATAAAATTCCTTCATTAATATATTATTTATCTTTTTTGATATTTTAAATATGTTCAAATTTTAAAATTTTATTTTCTTTGTGAAGTAACTTATTTTTCATTTAAAGGAATTTCTGTCTAAAATAATTTTTTAACGTCTCTTACTATATTATTGGGATATGATATGATTTTACCATATTAATTAATTCTCCTCCCATTTTTTGGTTATGATAAAGTAATTTTCATGAAATCCATATCTTCTAATGAGTTATTATATTATCATATGATAATTTATTATGATTATATGACACAGATGTGTACACATTTTATTATTTTACTGGCGATCATGGAATTATTTATCCCAGTAATGAATTAGATAATGTTCGATATTTCATGACATAAAATTCAATTGAATGGTGATTGAAGACATTTCATGGTGTTATTTTTACCAATAATATTGTCTTAGGGTTGATCGTTGTCAAATAAAATTATTGACTAATGTGTTAACCCAATCAACAATGTTACTCGGGGTAATGATTCTTGAAATATGAATATATTTTTTATACTTATATGTATTCAATATGATTATTATTATGATTCTAATATATAATCATGGTTTATTATATATTAATGGTGATTTATAATATTTATATCCTATTTATTTTTTTGACAAAACATTATACAATGATTCATGATCGATGATCATGGATAGATTTGTTATGATAATTTTCTGTTTTAAATGTGTTATATTAAATTTACTCTTCTTATATTCCCATTAATGATCATTAAATGATTTCTATTTTTCCTTAAATTAATATATATTTAATCTCACAATTTCAAATATTTCTCTTAACTAGGTTATGGAAAAAATTATGTATGATATGACTAATATCGATTCTAGTTGAAGTAAATGTAATGGGAATTGATGTAGATTGTTTATCTTGACATATTTTATGTTCCCCTATTTTCAAATTCTTAAACCCGTTATTTTTCTTGCATTGATCATATTGATATGAGTTGAATATTCTTATTAAATGATTTCTGATTTATGTATGGAATTTTTGGGGTAGAAAATGTTAATATCAAAAAATGTTTTATTTACTTTTGGAAGTACATTAATTAGAAATTCATTGTATCACATTTGGAATCCTTTATTTTTATAAAAAATATGTATGGTATGGTGAATAAATGGTATTAGTTTCCCTAATAAAATATACCCCTTATTAGATACAATGAGTGGATATGGTTTTAACCCTGATTCAACAATAGATAATAGCCGATAAAAAGATAGTCAGGTATATATCGACTATCATTATTGTTTATAGTGAATATACCATTACATCACACATAATTTAAAGCACATGGGGATATTATGGGGTTAATTTGAATTTTTTTCATACCCATTATGAATACTAACCATTTTATTTCAATTTTAGAATTATGGTGTTATAGGATTAAATATATTTTTCATTGTTTGAACATATTATAAATAGGTTTTCATGATTACAAGATTACTCGTTATTATTGACGAAACTATTAATTTGGGTTCAGTTTATCTAATTATCCTAGAGGAATCTTTTCAATAATAAAAGTAATGGATTATAGAATTATTTTCCTTAGGAGAAAAAAATGAGAAAGGTAATAAAATGTGAGTTATTTTCATTATCCATAGACATAAATCATGTTATATGATAAAAAACTATAACATTGGTCAGTTTTTGATTGAACCAAATAAGATAATAATGGATTTTTTTTTGAGATCCATACAATAAAAATGATTCATATTTTTATATGTCAGAAATTTTGGAATAAGAACACTAGGAAATAACTCGATGGAATTGGGTGATGTTTTAAAAGTGGAATAGTTGGTCATATGGAATTTAATTACAATCCAAAAAAGAAATTTTTAATGACATGAAGTATGGGAATACTGCATTACATAAGTTATCATATATGGTAGAAATATTTAAATATGAAATGTATAGTAATTTAAAAAAAAATTTCCAATGAAAAAATTGTGAGATGAATATCATCTGGGTTGTACATGTAGAGGATTAACTATTGGTGATGAATAAACAATTGGTGAAATATGAAAGTTATTAGTTATTTTAATAGTGTTTCATATTTTAATATAACTAATAATTTTTTAATTTAGGATGATGAATTATTGTAATTAATTTATATTTCATTTTTTAAGAATGTGGTAAAAATTAATAAAATGATATAACATGATGAATGTTGTATGAATAAAGTGGGGTGAATAAATAATTTATGTAATGAGATTGAGGAAATATTTTATATATTTTCTTTATCAAGGGTATACATGTTATAATAAACATGAATCATCTATGATTGTTCCTGAATAGTTTACTTTATAGATTTTTCATGAATATGTTTATTGATACTTATAACATATAAAATTTATTTAGTAGTGATGGTATATTTTTGGAAAAAAATATTATTAAGAAATAGATAGATGTTAATATAGGGGTAAGGATGAGATAATAATGTTTATTTGGGTTAAATTGAAATTGATATTGATAAAATAAATGGGATAAAATTGTTTAACTAGAAATTGATGGGTGATATGATTAAAAAATAACTAATTTAAAATTTTATAATGTTTATTTAATAATCGTATTTAAGGAATTATTGAATATTATTTCATTTGATATAAGAAAAATTAGAGATTTTTCTTTGAAAAAATATATGATTTCACGGATTTTTATGTTATTTAAATTTTTAGTATGTTTTAAGAGAATATATTGATAAAGTATTGACATGATTATTATGTAATATTATTTGATACATTAGGTTGTTTTGGGATTAAAGATAAAATTTTATAGATATTTAGTGAGTTTTTTTTGAATTTATGGGTTTTTAATAAGTCATCCATATTTTAGATGAGTTTATAGGGTATATTTTTTATGGAATGGTTTATGATAAACACATGGTGATACTACTTTTTTGTTTAATGATTAACATGTAATTTCATTATTTAATGACTTGTCCATATTGAATAACATATTATATCAGATTTTGTTTGCAATTATTTTGATAAAAAAGACTAGCATGTATTTATTTTATGATTCAAATGATCAATGAAATTTATTTTAGTTATTATAGAATGAAAAAATCAATATTTGTTTTTCATATTCGGAGTATGTTTGAAAATAGATGGAAGCTAATTTAATATGACAGTAATGACTGAATAATCAATTTATATATTTGGTGAAATCAAGTAAAATATCTTTTCAGATTCTTTGGAAAACATTTCCTTAAATATAATAAAAATGAAATTTTAAATTAATATGTTTTTCTTTTTATAGTTATGTCTAATAAATTGATATTTGGTTTAACCCCTTAGTGATTTATGGTTTTTTGTTCATTAAATTTCTCATTAACATGTTCTATATCACTATATTATTATTTTTTCGTTGTCATTCTCATCCAAGGCCATATTTTAAATTCATGATAACATTATAATTATTTAGCAAACTTATTATTTATTATTTTATGTAAAATTTATGTTTCCCTCTTCCGCTTTAAATATATTATTTATTATTCCCTTTCATAAAGTGGATTTATAAGAAATGTATTTTTAATATCCAAATTTTAATAATAATTAGAAAAAATTGTTCGGTATAAATTTATTTATAAATTGTATAATTTAGTACAGATTGACTTTTAAATATAATATTCAATAAATAAATTGCATGTTTTCGATGTTTGTATTTACACTCAACTTTTTTTCTAAATGATCTGTGATATAAAAATGCATAATATCCTTTCTTTTGAATTATTAGGTATGCATAATAATAATCACATTATGAAAAATATGTATATTTTTTTAAAATTATTAAATTTTTTTAATTACTAAAAAATATATAATCTGTTTATTTTTTGTAATGTCAATTAATGATTTAGGAATATTTTTTATCATAATGGTTCTTATTACAATTTTCATGAGAAAATTATAAATAATTAATTTTATTTGTACTAATTTTATTTTAATTAAAGGATATAATTTTTTTAACCATCATCTCAATATTATCGTTCGTTAAATTGTTTTATTTTTTCTAAAATTACTTAATTATCTACGAAAAGTGATAAAATACTGATTTTTGTAAAAAAATGTAATCTTTTCAACTAAAAGTCACAATATGTTTTTAATATTAAATAAATGAAAAATCAAACTCATTTTGTTATAATTATTATAATTATTTATAAATTAATAATAATTATTATTTATTTTATTTAAGTTTGTTTCAAAACACATTTAAAAACATTCTACTTCAGATATGATTTTAGCTTAATAAATTAAAATATGATGAACTAAATAAAAAATTTACACACATAAACTATTTATATATTCAATATTGTATTTTGACATTCATTTTTTGTTTTTATGTTGAAATGAATATATGTAATTTAAGATTAATTCTAAAGGATTCATTTTTTTCAAATAGGTCTCATTATAGGATATGATTTTATATACAATTAAATTCATCCAAACATAATAAATAAATCTATAACAATGGGTTCCATATTTGGAATAAAAATGATTAATATAATATATTAGTGCAAACATAATTTTTTGTTGTAGTGTGCAAAAAAAATATTTATATTCTGTACTAACCTTTTAGAATAGAACATCTTTATGAAGGGTTAAATCAAGAGATAAAGGTGGGATTTCAACACATATTTGTATAATTTTTAATAATTCAATTTATTTAATTATTTTATTTTCACATTATTCAATTACTAAAATTTTGATCCTTTTTAATATGAATGTGACCAAATATAATTGTTATATCTAATGAAAATCCTTGCTCCAACCTCTCAACAATTATAATAGGGTACCTCTCTATATCCATTATTAACAAACATTTATTTTGTTATCACATACTTGTCCTAATCCATGTCTTTATAATAATCAATCCATTTTCCATATTTCTTATTTTATTCACATAAAACCCATACATCATGGTTTAAGTTGTATTCCAAAGGCGGTCACTCAGTGAAGATATATAACTATTAACCAATGTATTTTTTTTTTATTTCATGTCAATACTTTACTATTAATTTTTTATCCAAAAAAAAATTCTTCTGATATTAAAAATATAATGATATGTTATTAGGTGGACAAAACTACTATTTAAAAATTATATCAATCAAATTGGTGATGAAAGTATCGCTTGTGAATATGTATGAACTTCCACCTCTATATATATATAGATTTAATTCTTCATCAATATCTATTTTTGATTGTTATAATTATAGGATAAATTTTTTAAATATAATATTTATGAAAAAATATATTTATAATTAATTATAAAAACATATAAATCATCTTACATTCCAATCCACTGGTAAATGATAAAATTGATCATGTGTATGTTTGGACAACCACCTACTCAAAATGATATTATTTTTTTTATCATTTTTGCATACCATGGTGGGTAATAATGATATATTTAATGAAAATATATGACATTTATGTTAAATTCCATTCCCTTTAAATTTAAATTATCATGCACCTTTATTAGATTTGATCAATACAAATGTGAATGTTTCAATCTTGCATACATAAAAACATGAATCTCTATATAGTGAAAAAATTTATTGGGTTTCTCCACATTATATGAACGGTTCTAAATATATGTAAAATTTATATAACTAATATTAATATCATAATAATTATTCTAGATTTGAGGGAACCGTTATCAATGTTCAAGGACCATAACCACAGAACTAAAACATACATGAAAAGTGATGAATTTGACATCTAAGTTGATGGGTTAAATATGGATATAATAATAAATGAGTGTTGAAATTATATTAATAGATAATATATGATTTTTGATGTATTATTATTTTTTTGTTATAAAATTACAACAAGGTTAAATTTATTTTAAATAAATATATAACATAAGAATCATGATATAATTGGGTTAATGTTTTCTCATATCAATTATATTTTTTATACATATTACATATTGAAGATTTGTTTACATAATAAGTTATATATAATTACCTTATGAGATGTTAGATTATGAATTTATTTATGATTATTGTTTTTACAACTTCATTTCATGTTATTTATTTTTTGAAGGTTATGAATCAAAAGTAACAAAGGCAGTGTGTCTTTTATATTAAGAATATCATTAATACTCATGATACATATGATTTAGTTTCCTTATGATGAAATATTATGATCTATATCACATAATTATTTTTTCCTTCATCAAAAAATTTATTTTCAAGATAAAAATGTTTTCTTTCAATTTCCTTTATTTATGATCGCTAGAAACAAAATGAATATTTTATGAAAAAATTACTTTATTTCTCTCCCTAGTTGGTAATACTTCTCATCAATGTCCATATTTTATTATAAGTGTCTGAAATGTTATTAATATTTTATAATTATTGTATAAATATCATTTTCACAGATCTATAAATTTCTATATTTTTTTTTCAAATGTAGATTATACTTTCCAATTGAGGATCTTTTTTGAATTTACAGAAAATGTTAAAGGATTTATTATTTTAATATACACAACATGATATGTTTTCCTATCCATCATGAATAATATATAATTTGAATATTAAATTATAATTAATATTTATACATTACTATGAAAATATTTTCTTATTTTTATATAATTTTTTATATTTCTGATAAGTGATTTCATGATGACTAATTGTATTCTCATCAATATATTTTCACCTATGACATATTTTTTTAATATTTTTTTAGATTTACTAGTATATTTTTTCTGATGTTACAACATTAATTCTTTATTTTGATGTTTTATGATAATATGTTTTATATGTTTATTAGACATGTATCATTTTCACGGGTTGTTATAATTTTTTTGTGATCTTATGGAATGCATATTTGTGGTTTTTATTATGTGAAGTGTGTGAAAAAAATTATACATACCTCTTATCTATTTTAGAAATATATATTTCTCAAGAGATAAAAAGGACTGGATTATGGAGTAATGAAAATTCAATAAGACACGTTGTATTACTAGATAGACATGGGAGTGAACATCCACTTTTGAAATGATATAATGTAGTGTAAAACCAATACACAATGATAATAATGGCAGTGAACCATGAATAATGAAATGATTTATAATAAAAATTTTCATCATATAAAATACTCTATCATGTTTGTATATGATTTCATGGATCATGGTTTATTAATTTTTTTCTTCATTTTTATGTCATATGTATTCTTATTGAAAACACGTTATGATAGAATTCATGAATAGAGTTATCTAATAGATTATATTCGACTCTTATATATCTTTATTATGTTACATTACCATTCATATTATATTATATGCTGTAATCCTGGTTATAATGGTCAGAATTATTTTTTATGATGCTTTTATGAGTATATTATTTTGTCATAGCATTTTACAATGTAATAAAATATTTATGGAAAAGGCTCACTGTAATTCCCTTACCCCAGATGCTCAGAGATACTGTATTATTTTAATACATTAACCTAATTATAAGGAATAAAATTCTTACAGACTAATCAATTTATTATATCATAAAAATAGATTACATACATGAACATTACATTTCAATTTAAAAAATAATAAGAAACAAAGATAATTCTTTTAGAACATCATTATTATTCCAGTTTGACCTTTTATATGAATCATAATACACTTCTTGGTATCCTAGTAAAATAAGTCATAATAATGATGTGGTCTCAAATGCTTATTAAAATTTAAACAATACATTATAAAATTTCTTAAATGACCATACACATTACGGAATGTATAAAACTAAAACGCATGCCTCTTTCACACAATCTTATGAATAACATGGAAATATTAAACCAAATAATTACATTTAAATATTCAAATGGATATTATACATGTTTATTAATAACATTTAAAATAAATATGAAATCTAACAATAGAGGAATGCTTAATTTAGATCATCTGAAACATTCCGTTGAGTCCTCATCCATGTCATCTGAAAATAAATGGTTTAGGACTCGGAAAAATACATATATGTAGTTTGTCTCATGAGACCTATTAATGCATCACGGTATATATCAGACCCCTCCCATCACATAATTAGGTCAATACATTCCTCATATAAAAAGGGTGAAATATAACATAAACATTCATATTAAAACTAACATACTAAATGTTAACATGTTAACCACAATCCATGAATTGTATCAAAATAGCACATCCATGTAAAACATATCATAAAATTTCCAATAAATCATCCTTAATTAATCATAAAATCCAAAAAAGGATGACAACATAAATATAAATAATTTGAAAAAAATTATTTAAATGTTTTTATTGAAATATCCCTTTTTACTTTGAAACAATTTAAATATGCATGATTATAAAAGAAAAAAATCTATTATAAATAACTTTATAAGATTGTACGCGATTCATCAATATCATATGGCATCATAGTGGATGAAAAATACACTCGTGCCTCATATGTTAAAAAACATTCTTTCCATAATTTCTTGAAAATTTTTCAGAGTGCATAGTTTGGAAAATGATGGAAAAATATCTTTAAAAATGTTTTCTAAAAAGTAAAAAATGGGAAAATTAAATTTATTAATTTTAGACAAATTGTCCAAAATATGTTAAAATTTATTTGTATGAAACATGGACATCAATGATAAATATTCCCATGTCGATAATTTCTATAAACACTATTATATAAAAATGAGATTGTGATATTAACCTTTACCTTGTATTTTCCATTAGTATATGGTCAATTAACCTCATGTATAATGGTTATGTATGTTATTAAATTATACCAGTAACATATCCATATTTATGATATCATTAATGATCCTCTAATATTGTTTTTAATAATATTTCTGTCTTACCATTTTTTCAGGTTTTAACTTTTTTGTTTTTTATTAATGTTTTTTTATGTATGTCATATTTCTTATGAATAAGACATATATTATTCATATCCAAAATAATTTAATTTTTATAAATAATATATTTACTTATAATATGAATTTTATAATGATTATTGAATATTTTACGTGGATAATGAATCACATCTTATCATGGAGAGAGTAGGTAGTACATACGCACGATCGACTGTATCATTCCTTTAATAGATAAATGGTATGAAATTGAATTATTTACTAATTATAAAGAATTATTATTATTTCATATTAATTTTTTATTCTCCAATAGACTCATTATTTTTCCTATCCAATTAAATTAGTTTTGAATAAGAAATTACACCACAACATTGAGATGAGAAGTCGTATATACGCATGCATTGTGATATTTTTATTATTAAGATGGATAAAATAAGTAATATTATTGTTCCATGATTATAATATAATATTAGTATATGTATCATGCTTGATTTATTACTTTGTTATGGAAACAACATAGAAATAAGAATTAAAAGGAGATAATAACATCGAAAGAGGAGACACGACAATTACCTGTTTTTCATGAGTCTTCTTTTGAATTGCCAAAAGAAATCATTTGGATCACATTTTGAAAATTTTGTGGAATATAGGTTGTATTTAGATATTTTGATTGATTAAATATTCAAGGTTTTTTTAGAACAAAAGGGATTTATAGTTCTAATTTAAATAGAATGAGTATTTCCCTTTTGAAATAATGGGTTGGGGCACCTTTGGAAACACAAAAACCGTTAAATTATTTAAATTAATTTTGAATTCCCAAATGATAAAAAGTAGAATATATAGAATATAAGATGTGGATTGGTTGTAATCCTATTATAAAATAATATTTAGTCCGGTTTTTATTTACTTTTATGCCTTTTTATTTTGATTTATGTTATATAATCTATTTAATTTAAATTGTGGTAAAATATTCTATATTTTAAAAGGATTTAAATATTTACTTATATATTTTCAATTTTCAATAAATTGATGCTATATGACATTATATAGGTTATAATTATCAAACTTTAATATTTAAATATTTTAATGATTTCTAAATAATTTAATAAAATGTTTTTTTATAAAATATTTTGTGTGTAAATTTATACGATTTTCATAACTATGACATTAGTTAAAAACAAAATAGAAAGATAAATTTGAACCAAACTATTGAATACACTCCTGACATGTTGTAATAACTTATAAATTTCGTGGATCATGATGATTATGAAAAATTATAATTATTTTAATATTTTTTATTAGTTTATATGATATTTCTGTTAATAAAGTAATTACTTATTCACTATTGTGTCATTATTTATAATAATGATTTAATATATTAAAATAATAAATCAATTATAATAATATATGTAATTACATTATATTTTAAGAGATGATTCCTCAAAAAATTTATCTCTAGGGTAAATCTTATATTAATATTATTTAACATAGAATAAATGAGAGTGTGACAGTTTGACACATTACATAATTTTAATAATATATTTTTTCATTTTCATGGGAAAATATACAATAACTGGTCCCAAATAGATAATCATTATAGATTTATAAATAGCCAAGTAATTTTTTGGAGCCTGATATTTTTATGAATTTTATAACAATTAAAAATATATTATTTATTTTAATGCATAATTTATTCCTATTATGGTTCTATTCAATATTATCGTATACAAAAATATAAAACCAAAACGATAAATTAAAAAAATAATTCCAATATGTCACTAACATTTCTGTGCTATATATAATATTTACTGATGTCATTTGTTAAGTAATAATATATTTATTTAAATATTTATAATATCATTGTTTTGTTTCCTTGATTAATTACGATATTACTAAATCTTCTTTATGTTGTCATTTAATTTAACTATTTGTTTCCTAAAAATTTTAAATAATTTAGCATAATATATAAAAACATTTTGGATTTCTAATTACTATTAATAGTCGACCATATCACTTAAAATCATCATATTAAATATATTTTATTTGTTTAAAAATGTATAAAAAATAGATTTTCATTAAATATAATATTATAAATATATTAATGTCATCCAAGTGTCTCCACGTGGTCCCAAAAAAGCGACATGGATGACTATGGTAAAAAAAACATACCCAATGAAATTAAGATAATTTTTAGGGTAATTATAATATTATTTTTACAATTTAAGTATCATATTTACCCTTAATCGCATTAATAAAAAATAACTAATGTTACTATTAAATATGCCCAAAAATTACAAAAAATCAACATAGATAATTTTTACCCATGGATTATGAATATGGAATTTAATTTTCAAAATTAAATACAATGATGTTTCTATAATTAGTTTAATATTATTCCCGTTTTCAGAATGAAAAAAGGCATTTTCAAAGTTAAAAACTTTCAATAGATTGAAATTCCATTACTTCAAAAATTTTGATAAAATTAATAGAAATTATAGACATTATACTAACTGATAAAAATATATTATATTTATACAATAAAAAATAAAATTTATAATTTAACACTATAAATTATTTTGATAAAAAATCTTTTTTTGATTAAAAGTAAGTATTTTTTTCTATTCATTGAAACACATAACTAATTAGAAAATATCAAAAAATTAATCCGAAGTGATTTTTGATAAAAAAATTTAAAATAAGAATTTTTATTTGTCAAATTGAATATATTAAAGTGTCAATTATTAGATTTAAAATTGGTTTTCCAATAAATGATGGTAAACCAACATTATTTGAAAATAATTATTCTATATTACAAATTCAATTTTTTCTTATATCACGTCAAGAAAATACATCTTATTAATGATAAAATTAAATCGAATATATAAAAATCAAAATATTTTTTAAACAATTAATAATAGCTAATTTAATAGTAATATGTCATATTATATTAAAATTTATAATTTTATGAATATATTATTGTTCGGTAAAACTAGGTATTGCGTGTAATGCAAGACTACTAATTATTTCATGTAGAATAAGAATAAAATGGTGTTTCATAAAAATAAATCAATCAAGAAAATAAAATTTACTCCAAAATTAAAATATTGTAATGTCATGGGGTGTTATATTCTCCCCTCCTTTAATAAATTGCTTCCTCAAAATTTAAAATTACACATATAAAATAAAAGGATGATACTAAAAAATACCTTTATGGAAACGCCACAGAGGAAATAGGGTTAAAAAAAATATTCCTAATAAAAGGGAAAGAGAAATTTGAAGATCACCACCACTATAGGATTTCAAATAAAAGAACAATAGTGGAATGTAGAGATACGTACTTGGAAGAATAACGAAAATATTTATCTAGGTGATTGAGGTTATCAATAAAAATCTTGTGAACAATCAATAGAAATTTGAGGGCATAAAAGTTATAAATCTATGATGATTTAAATTACTATATTATCAGTGAATTGTTTACTTGAGATACATATGTAGGATAACATTTATTAGATACATTTTTATAGAGTTGAGGAATTGTTTTACTATACAGACGAGTTCTTGAAAAAAATATACTTGATTCCATAATTGTAATCAATTAGTTGTTGTGGAAACATGGATTTTGGCCCTGCCAGACATTGTATTATTTCTATGAATAATTCCAGAGCTAGGCACGAAGACGACGTGCGATTCCGAGCCCCGGTGTGCCCGAAATTAATTTTATAAAAATATTAAGTATTTTTGTACTATGCATGTGGAGGGGGTGTGATATCTGCTAAACGGTAGCTCAGAATGGGAATCTGAGGGCACGGTTGCGTCCGGAACGTGCCGTTTACCCTAGGCGTGGTGTAAACAGTGCGGGCGCGGGCCTGCGGTAGAAAACGCCACCGGGGGAATTTTAGTAAATAAATGGAGAAGTTAGTGTGCGAGCGTTGGCTCGAATAACATCTGAACAGAGTCTCGGATGGAAAATCTGAGTCCGTTGTTGCGTTCAGAACGATGTGTTTACCCTAGGGGTGACCTTACCTTTTTTCGCATCGGGCGTCGGGTCTGAGGCTGGTTTGGCACCGACGGGCGGCTAATATAAATATCTGCACCCCCCCCCCTCTTTTTCATTCCTCTCGGCGTTCTTCGCGGTTCTTCACTGCCGATCTGCCGAAAAGTGCAAAAGAAGCACCCACGAGATCGGATTTTGACGGCGGACGTTCCAGGAGCGTGCAGCGGAAGCTCTGGAGCGCGGATCTAAGGCAGAACGTCGGCGTTTTGCCAGCGAGGTAAGAAAATTTGAGTTTTAACCACCGATCCTGTTTTTGCTGCGTTTTCTTGCAAATTGAAGTCATAGCAGTGTAGATCGGGTCCCGAGGGTCATGCAGACACCTTCGGATTGCAAAACGGACCATCGGGGAGCTCCCGGCGGTCCGCGGAAGATCTGCCGGCGCGGTGGCGCCGGCGCCGGCGGATGGCGGTCGGCCACGGAGGGCCGACCCGATGAGGCGGCGACGGCTGCCTGGGGACCGGCGGATGGCGGTCGGCCACGACGGTCCGGTCCAATTTTGACCGGGGGTTCTAAAAACCCTCGTTTTGTGTAATCCAAAGGTCCGATTTGTGCGCCGTCTGCGGTGACGTGACCCTGGGATTGAGACGGGCCTGTTAGGATAGTTTCGGCTTTTGTTTGGGCTAGGTTCATGACCCGGGGTCACGAAACGTCGAATAATAATAATATTTTAATTATTATTCGACTTTGATCGGCCGTAACTTTTTCTTGGAGTGTCCGTTGGACGTGCCGTCAGTGGCGTTGAGACCCTGATGGTACGGAAGACTTTTCGAGAAGGTTTTTGGGTGTTGGGGCTGAGAATGGGGTGTGGGCCCCATGAGGCTAGGTTTTTGAATTTACGGAGAAACACAACTTTTGCACCAGGAGTTCTATTTTGGCGGATGATTAGTTGATCCTGTGTGTTTTTCCGAGAGGATCAAAATGATGTGATCCATTCGATGTGTTTCGGGATCGAGGCATGGGTGCCACCCAAGCTGGCATTCGGTGAATAGTACCTTTTTCACCAGGTGTCCTTTTCAGACGAACGAGTAGTTGATTCCTCTTGTTTTTCCGAGGGGATCGTCGTGGTATGATCCGCTTGATGGGTTTCAAGATCGTTGTGTGGGCCCCACACAAGCTAGCTACGGTGAATAGTGCCTTTTTCACCGGTGCTCAGTTTTGGGTGAGTAAACAGCCTATCCTGCGTGTTTTTCCACGTAGATCACGATGGTGGCCTTAGTATTGTCCTAGAAGGTGCGCAATGTGGCGTTGTGGTGGGTCTCTTGGGTTAGAGACGTTTGGACCAGCAGTGATTAAGGGTTCACCCTTGGTTCGTTCCTAAGAGGGTTCACGCGGTATCAGCGGAGGTTCCAACTTTGGGGATCTCAGAGCATAGCTGGTCTAGCTATGTGTTTGTTTTGGGTTTCATAGAGGCAGTGTTATGATGTTTCGAGCTCAGATTTCAGGCTAGAGACTCCAGTGTTGGTGCGGCGGCTGACCTATCCATACACCAAGACTCTGATAACCTTCCATTTGACTCGAGACATTTTTACACAAGTCGCAGAGACATAACGGAACATGCATCATATAGGACTGGGTTTTTGGGTTTTTCCCTGTCCTTCTTGAGACAGATCTCCAGATATACTCTTTGACTGTGTTGTATCTTGAATGTATTTCAGGATGCCTCCATGATGAAAAATAGTGAGGGTTCCGCAACGGGATTGTGGTCACTATCCGCCCAATGTAGAGGGTGTGGACCAGAGCACAGGTTCTGAGGTTGCACCTCCAGGTGGTTTGCCAGTTGAGCCACCACCTGTCGAGCAGCTGGTTGTGCTGGCGGTGCAGGATGAGGTTGCACGTAGGCTGAGTTCACTACATGAGTTCCAGAGGCAACGACCTCTGAGGTTTCGGGGTGATCCAGACCCCCAGGCAGCTGATGACTGGCTTGAGACAGTCACCCGAGTTTTCCGCCTAGTGAGGACACCACCTGATCAGATGGTGGTCATAACGGCGAGCCTTCTGTATGGTTCGGTCGGGTGATGGTGGAGCCTGGTGACGCAGTCCCATGACGTGGAGATGCTCACGTGGGCAAAGTTTGAGTGTCTCTTCAGAGAAGAGTTCTATCCGGTGACGCTGAGGTCAGTGCAGATCCAGGTGCTTCTGTAGCTTCGACAGGAGGGCATGACCATGTCGGAGTACTCAGCGAGGTTTACAGACCATTCGCGCTACTCCCTGGATATGGTTTGAGACCCATTCTTTAGGGCTCAGACCTTCGAGCAGGGCTTACACAAGGAAATCTGAGCAGGTGTGGTTTCTTTGTGAATGCCCACCTATGCTGGAGTGTTGGAGCGAGCGTTGGTGGTGGAGAGCTTTCTGGCTGAGCAGATTCCCCCTGTTAGTGCTGGGCACATGAGGGCTGAGACGTCGACATCTGGTAGCCGACGACAGACTCAGGGGTTTGGACGTGGGCAACGTTTCAGGAGGCAACCCCAGGATAGAGGATCTGAGGCTCAGGGCTCACAGGGCTCGCATGACAGTTTTGGTCAACCGCAGGAGAGGTGGTGTTATGCTTGTGACGATCGGGGACATCTTCCTAGGGATAGTCTGACTCACTGTGCTGCTGAGAGGGAGTCGGTCGATGGACCACCTTGGCAGAGGCAGCGTCTCGAGCAAGGAGGTCAGTAGGGAAGAGAACGTGGTGACGAAGCGGGTGCATCGGGAGGGGGTGGTAGGCGGTACCAGTTGCCACCACCCCCACCCCCAGGTGGTCCACGCCAAGCTCAGGGAGCTGGTGGCCGAGGGCAAGGATAGCTGCATGACCTAGAGGCTGTTGACCTAGAGGCTTCGCGGATGGATAGAGGTATGCCTTGCGTCCTTTCTACTTTCTGCAGTAGTTTGATAGACATTTTTTAGCAGTACCCTTATTTTTTGTTTCTTGCTCGAGTTTTGTTCAGGGAATTGGTAAGACCCTGTGTGTGTGTTGTTCGGTGTGCTTCGAATGCATGAGGAAGAGGTATCCGTCCCCCACCGAGACGCATTTTTGGGATGCAATTAAAAACCATGCGGGCGAGTCAGTGCCGCCCAAAGAGGATAGTATCGAGGTGTGGTGGATGAGTCCCTCTAACTTATACGTTCGGGCAGGGGTGTTTGTTGGCGAACTCGCTGGTGTGTGAGACCAAGTTGAGAGTGCAGTCACTTTCCGCGTGCTTATGGATTTTCGGGGAAGAAAATTTCTAAGGGGGGAGGATGTAGCAGCTCAGATTTTGTCCCTGTCAGACTTTGGATTATTTCTATAAATAATTCCAGAGCTATGCACGAAGACGGCGTGCGATTCTGAGGCTCGGTGAGCCCGAAATTAATTTTATAAAAATATTAAGTATTTTTGTACTATGCACGTGGCGGGGGTGTGATATCTCCTAAATGGTATCTTAGAAAAGGAATTAGAGGGCACGGTTGCATCCGGAACGTTCCGTTTACCCTAAGAAAGCTGTAAACATTGCAGGCACGGGCCTGCGGTGGAAAACGCCACCAGGTGCATTTTTGTAAATAATGGAGAAGTTAGTGTGTGAGTGTCGGCTCGAATAACATCTGAATGGAGTCTCGGATGGAAAATCTGAGTCCACCGTTGTGTTCAGAATGGTGCATTTACTCTAGGGGTAACCTTACCTTTGTTCACATCGGGCGTCGGGTCTGAGGCGGGTTTGGCGCCGACGGGCGGCTGATATAAATATCCGCACCCCCACTCCTTTTCATTCCTCTCGGCGTTCTTCGTCTTTCTTCACCGCCGATCCGCCGAATCGAGAAAACGAAGCGCCCACGAGCTCAGATTTCGACGGCGGACGTTCCAGGAGTGTGCAGTGGAAGCTCTGGAGCGTGGATCTAAGGCAGAACGTCGGAGTTTTTTCCGCGAGGTAGGCGGATTTGAGTTTTGACCCCTGCCCCATTTTTGCTGCATTTTTTTGCAAATTGAAGTCGTAGCAATGTAGATCGGGTCCCGAGGGTCACGTAGACGTCTCCGGATCGCAAAATGGACCACCGGGGAGCTCCCGTCGGTCCGTGGAAGATCCGCCGGTGCGGCTCCGGCGCGGCGGTGCCGACGGATGCCAGCCGGCCACGGCGGGCCGTCCCGGTGAGGCGGCGGCGGCCGTACCGAGCGGGGGGGGGGGGGGGGGGGGGGGTTTCGAGCCGGCCGGACCGGCCAGGTGGGGCCGGTCCGGTCTAATTTTGACCGGGGTTCTAAAACCCCCGTTTTGTGTCATCCAAAGGTCCGATTCGCGCGCCGTCTACTGCGACGCGACCCTGGGATTGAGACGGACCTATTTGGAATAGATTCGTGGTTTTTTGGGTTGGGTCCATGACCTGGGGTCACGAAACGTCAAATATTAATAATATTTTAATTATTATTCGACTTTGACCAGCCGTAACTATTTCCTGGAGTGTTCTTTTGACGTGCCATCAGTGGCGTTGAGACCCTGATGGTACAACGGACTTTTTGAGATGGTTTTCGGGTGTTGGGACGGAGAACGGGGTGCGGGCCCCACGAGGCCAGTTTTTCGCGTTTGCGGAGAAACACAACTTTTTCACCAGTAGTCCGATTTTGGCGGATGATTAGTCGATCTTGTGTGTTTTTTCTAGAAGATCGCAATGATGTGATCCGTTTGATGTGTTTTGGGATCGAGGCGTGGGCCCCACCCGAGTTGGCATTCGGTGAATAGTACCTTTTTCACCGGGTGTCCGTTTCGGACGAACGAGTAGTCGATTCCGCTTGTTTTTTCGAGGGGATCGCCGTGGTATGATCCGCTCGATGGGTATCGGGATCATTGTGTGGTCCCCGCACGAGCTAGCTACAGTGAATAGTGCCTTTTTCACCGATACTCCGTTTCGGGCGAGTAAACATCCTACCCTGCATGTTTTTTCGCATAGATCACGATGGTCGCCTCAGTATTGGTCTAGGAGGTGCGCAGTGTGGCGTTGTGGCGGGTCTCTTGGGTTACCCACGTTTGGACCAGCAGTGGTTGAGGGTTCTCCATTGGTTCGTTCCTACGAGGGTTCGCGCGGGATAACAACCTTCGTATAGTTTTGTGATCCTCTCAATGGGATGTTTAATTTGTTAGAGTTGTGGCATCCCTCTGGTGGGCCCGGAGCGGGATCCTATAGCATCTTTTCCCTAGATCGGGTTCTTGGTATCGCTGTGACTACTTTCCACGGGTGGCGATCCCCAATCTAGCTGGTTAACCCCGTAGGGTTGTGGTATCATCTGGATTATGATCCCCTACGTGGTGGGCAATACTCAGTAGGGTTGCGGTATCGTTGGTTATATGATCCCCTACTTAGTGCGTGGTTTCGGTAGGGTTGTGGTATCGTTGGTTTTATGATCCCCTATTTAGCGCGTGGTTTCGGTAGGGTTTCGGTATCATGGTTATACGATCCCCTACTTAGAGCGTGGTTTCGATAGGGTTGTGGCATCATCGGTTCGATCACCTACATCGCGAGTTATACCAGATAGGGTTCCAGTATCATCGTGACCATCTTTATATGGGCGACAATCCTCTATCTGAGTGACGTGATTCTGTCGAGTTCCAAATCGGGTTATGGTATCCCCCAGCGGATCCTGGGAGTGATCCCCTATCTGTGAGATCTACGAATGCCAGATCGGGTTGTGGTATCCCCCAGCGGACCCTGGGAGTGATCCCCTATTTGTGAGATCTTCGTCTACCAGAGTGGGTTCTGATATCCCCTAGCAGACCCTAGGAACGATCCCCTATCCGAGGAGTTTGGTGGTTATGTTGTTTCAGTGAGGATTCCTCAGTGATGCTATCTGATGAGCGTGGTCTCTTGGGTGAGCGTCTGAGAGGTTTTTTAGAAACCCGATGGAGTGTATCTCTCGGACGAGTGTCATCTGGGATGACAGTGATCGTGGAGCATGTTCTCCTGGTTGTGAACCGTTTCTGGTGACGAGGTTGGTACCTCAGGTGGCTTGTTGCGAGAGATGAGTATTTCTGTATTGTTCAAGGTGTATGTATGGACATACACCCGAGTTGAGCTGACTAGTTTTTTTTTAGCCGAGGATGGTAACGAGATGGAGTGTCTCTCTCATCCGGGTTCCCTCTGGGTGGGATGAGCGGACTGCTTCCTTTTAGTTTCTCTCTTTGATTTTTGGTTTTTGGGGTGCCTACTGAGTATGTTTATACTCACCCCTGCATGGGCTTTGCCCGCACATGTTTGTGTCTTGTGCAGACCACAGGTCTTTCGATGGAGTCCTAGGAGGACCCGGAGTAGGTGGACTAGAGTTAGCGAGATTGACCGGGGTGTTTACCAGTGCTGTGTCAAGGGATCTTTCTAGTGGGTGTTTGTGACAGTGTTCCCCTTATTCAGAGCAGGTTGGACGCGCTTTTGTAGTTTTCTCTTGGTGGGCCATATTTTTCCATTTTTTACTTCTATTGTACTCTGGTTGTGGGATAATTGTATGCATGCATTTACATTTCTATTTTCTATATCTCTGCAATGTGGAATAGAGGTGTATGTGGGTGCATGTGTACAGGTACCATGGGCTAATTCCTCCCATGTGTGTGATAGCTTACTCGATGCTGGACGCCAGCCCCTGGCCTATTGGAGGCGGGCTTGGGGAGTCACGGCTCATGCCCCATTGGGTCGGGTTGTGACAGTTGTGATTTGATCTATTTTCAATTCTAAATTTATATGGCTGCTGAAAATGATGTAGTTAGATCAATGTATCCAATAAATCATACATTATCCTCAAAAAATAATAGTCGTTGTTCATTTTACTCCATTCCATCCTTAAAAATCCACCGAAATACTTCCATCCAAATTAAAAGTTCAAGAAGGTTTCTAAATTTCCCAAATTAATTTGAACATCATATTCCCCAAACAATGTAATGTAACACATATCGGTATATACCAAATTTATAAGCCGTATGAATCTATAATCATAACTCTTAGGTCTCCAAATCCTTAAAAAATTAGTACTACAATACCATCCATATATATCTCTAAGATCATATAACCATAGAATGATTGACGTAATAATTCTTGAATCTAAATAAAAAATAACCTCAATCATTCCATATCACTCTAAAACCATTAACTATACTTTAACATCTTATTTTATAACACATCCTTCATCTCATTTTACATTTTTTGTCTCTCCAGCATCAACAATATAACCATTTCATGTATAACCTTGATGATTCATACCATTGACCAAAACACATAGCACAAATGGAGAAAAAAAAAATCATATTGATATTATCTTGAAGAATCATGTTTAGGATCTCCGAATAATACCTTATTGTTATTAATTTAGTTTCCCATATGTTTAAACCTGATTTTCCATTAAAATATATGAAGGATGACATAATATTATTATATTTGTCCAAAAATCTATTAATAAGGGTATGTTTTCTAAACCATGTTTTCTAAATCTAATTTCAAGGTTGTCTCTAAACATCTATCTCATTCCCACTTTAACACCCTGACCTATAAAGCCTAGATCCAGTGAATTATTTTAATAAATTAGAACGATTTTAAGGAATCAAATCATAAAGTACCAATAAATTTTTTAGTATTGGAAAATAGATCACAAACATGAAAATTGCATTTCAATTCAAAATATAATATAAAAGATAGATTTTTTATAAATAACCCCAAACATTAAAGCATCTATAAAGAATAAACACATGAATTTTACAAATAATCTTCTTCATAATATGAAAATAATTAATCTAATAATTTCATTTAAACATTTACATGAATATTCTACTAGTCAAATAATCACATGTAATATAAATAAAAAATATTACAATAAAAAATTCATAATATCAGACATTTGAATCATACATTCGAGGCCTCATCCAATTCAATATATGGTTTATCTCAAGAGACGTACTGATTGTTATTAAAACTAGAATACAAATTGAAAATAACTCAACATCAAAGAATAAATTGTATAAAAATAGCACATCTAGTTTCAAAAATATCATATAACGTTAAATATATCAATATTAATTAGGCATAAAATCCAATATTGGGTGTTGACATAGAATAACATAATCCGATAAAATCATTAGAAAATTCTCAAAAAAATATCACTTTTTACATTGAAATCATTTAAAAGCAGATCAATTTTACAAAATATTAGATTTTAAAATAACCTTTTATACTTGTAAGGGAATCATCAAAATGTATAGGTGATATAAAAATGGAAAAATCCACTCACACAATATTAGTTAAAAAAAATTCATTCATTAATTTGTTAAAAAAAATTCATTCATCATTTGTGTTTTGTTTTGTAGTTCATGTTTCTTAGTCATATTTCTTATTTTATTAATATACATAATATTATTATTTTCATAAATATTAGATTTAATTATAATATGACTTTTATGACCATTCTTGATTGGTTACAATGGATAATGAATCTCATCGTGTCAGGGATATTGTAGGTCGTTTGAACACACGAACAATAATATCATTCCCTTCATGGTTAAATCGTATAGAGACTGAATCCAATCATATTTTGATATTAAATCATTTTATATTAATATTCACTACATTACATGAATACGTTTCCAAGGTCCTGAATAGATTAGTGTCTTTGAAAACATCGATACAAAATCATCTCTCTTGGAAAAGTATCTTCAAACATCACCCACAATGATCACCACTTTTATTTATTCCACTAAAAACCATTCTTCATAACCCTGGGAAAATAATCATAAGAATGGTCTAAGATCAAATGATTACTATTGGGAGAAATAGGAGATATGTAAACATAATCATCAATGTAAAGGTTATGATAACTTTATCAAAACTATAGAAGATCAAACCCTACATATCAAAGATCATCACATGAATCATGGAATAATGAATGTCAATTCAAAATACAAGAATAATTATGAAATAAATTACATAAGTCATGAAATCATAACACGGGAATAATACATTGAACTGTGGCATACTTAAACACGTGATATCATTCCCTATAAGTAAATACATAGAGATAGAACTTATCAGGGAACATAATGAGAACTGTACCCACTAGGTGATACACACCACCATCCCATGTCATAGTTCATCCTTTTAAGGGATCTATTTTCCTCAATATACATTAATGTATTTTGTTTACCCACCTTCCATCATCATGGTGACTACACCTACCGGGTGGGACAAACCATCATCCCTAGCAGAAGTCAATTCTTGGTAAGGTATTGGGTTTACCCATCATATCGTAGAGGATGAATCCTGTTGAATTGACTCCTATCATTATCTCATGGGATATAAATCTTTACCCATTGCATTGTAGGGAGATATAGGTCCCAACAATCACATAATGAAATCATACATACAAGTTTCACAAGATAATAAGTAAACATATCATAACCCATGAAACAAAATGGTTATCCGAAACATGTAAAAATATAATAAGATATGGAATGATATGGGTTTTTTTACCATTTCATTATAATCATAACCCGTGAAAATATGAATGGATTACAAAAACATATAACCCTTGAATGAGAAGTGGGTTTCATAAATAACACAGCATTAAGAATACCCCATAAATTGAAAGGATATGAATGATACCTTTAGATAATTTCTTAGAAAGCAGCAGTAACATCAAATAGATGTTATCGTAGATGGAAAAAACCATTAATGAAACGTTTATTGATGAAAATAAACTTTCTTCTCAAAAAAGAATCTTTAATTCAAAAAATCATTTGAAAATAATTTTATTTTATTAAAAATCCTTGAAAATTAATAAAGAAGACAAGAAATCATTTAGAAAACCATTTTCCTCAAAAACTTATAATTTAAGCTTCAAAACATTTTAATAACCATTTTCTTTAAAAAAACAAAGAAAAATTTTATATAGAGCATGAAAATGTTTTCAAAACCATCTTTTTTAGAATAATTTAAAATCTCTAAAAACAATATTGAAAATTATTTGAAAATAATTTATTTTGAAATACTTTTAAAACATATAAATATATCATTAAAATGTTTTGAAAACAACTTCTTTGAAAATACATTGAAAATATATAAATAATGCTTAAAAAATATTTGAAACCCATTTTTATCCATAATTTATTTTGGAAAACATTTTTCATTAAAAAATCCTTTAAATAAACAATAAGCAATTCTTGAAAAATATAAAAACTCTTGAAATACTATTTTCATTAAATTATCACCAATTATCATTTGAAAACAATTTTGAAGTTAATTTTTAGTACATTTATGAAAACATGGTTTTTTAAATAAAACATATTTCCGAGGGAAGAGAATGTTTTTTGTATTATTTTTGTAAAATAATATTCTTAATTATATTAGGTAATAAGGAGAGGAAAAATATAACGGATACATGATGATATATTTAACACACAAAGTATAAGAAAACTAATTTTTTTCATGACAAATCAATCATAATAGGTAATCAAAGGAATCTTAAACATAATTAATCTCTAAAAGAGATGTGATTGGGTCAATAAACCCTTATCTATTTGTAAATTGGGATTATACTCACCAAAAATTAAATTAAATTAAGCTTATAATATAGTTAAAATATATAAACCATTATATTAAAGTATACTCACATCCAAAAATAGTTTATTATTATAACAAAACTTGAGTCTCAACTAAGGAAAATTGAAACAAAACTGTTTTACCGATTTGGTAGCTTTGGAAACATAAACCTAATGAAAGTTGGATCATTAAATTTATATATTAATACAATTAAATATAAGTATAATATATATAAAATATAATCCTGGGTAGTATATACCCCACACAAATTTAAAGAGAGGCGAACATAGCTTGTATCTTATGGAAATAAAAAAATGAGATGAAATCCCCTTACAATGTGCCCTGACTCTTTCCATACTTATACAAGAATCATATATAATAATTAAAAATTTATTATAAACCTATTAAAGAACTATATTATTATATCTAATACCATATATGGGTTGATTAAAACCTTATATTATCCTCTTGTTAATGATCATAGGATAATATTTCACATCAGATAATATTCACATTGATCTTCGCAAGTGTCTTAATTTTAAATATCATTCGTTCATATATATATATATATCATGATTATAAAATTAAAATAATGATGTAAATAAACTCTATATATTATATATATGTTATAATAATATATATACTAAATATTTATAAAATGGAATACACTGTTCATTAAGACAGTGTGTCGTATGTATACATCAACATTTTTTACATTTTTTGTTGTCTTATTGAATGAAATTATTTAAATAACACACACACACACACACACATATATATATATTACAATACATTGATAATATGATATATATATATATATATATATCATATATCATATATTTTCATTAAACCAAAATATTTCATGAAGTGTGTGAATGAATCACATCCCTTGGAGTGGGTTGTTGTCCCTCCTTCACCAAATGATGTTATCATTTTAACACTAATTGGAACATAACGAGATGTGTTTTTTAAATTGAGTGAATAAGTATAAAGTTATGATAAATATAATATATTACATATAAAAAAGAGCTTAGATCATAATGGTCAACATGATAAGGGGTAAATTAAAATTAAACATTAATTGTTTTGTGATTTAGTAATTCACCCAACACAGAAAAATTTTGTTTGATATCTATTAGGTTGAGGTGTTTATATGTTTAGGACAAGAATTTTGCATAATAACATCCTAATATAAGGAGGACAGTAGTGTTGGCACACAATAACAAAGAAAAGATGTTAGAGGGGGTGACGAAGGAAAATAAAGGAAATGATCTTAATAGAAGAAGTTGCCTATAAATCTGGTAAATCATTTTGGTCTGTTCCTAATGGCTTATTGAGTTTCCTTATTCCTAAGAGAAGGCTTCTTGGATGAAGGGAGTGAAGTGTGGATATTATTTTACAATAGGTTGTAAGACCCAAGGTGTAACATCCCAGGTAAAAAAAGAATATAACATTTTCATATTTATTAATTTTTTTGAATTAAATATTAGTTTTAATTTAAAAGGGATTCGTTGTTCGATGGAGTACCTGATACACAACAATGAGTTTCTTTGAAATCCTACGTTGCACATGACGTTCGGTAATAGTGAAAAATAATAACATAATATTATTTTAAATGGCAATTAATTCTTAGGCGTTGTATTCATGGGAATAAATAGAACTAAATACTATATTAATATACATGTTTGTTGAATGTTTTTATATTTATCCAATAAATGTTAGAGGATTAAAATGTGAATGAATCTAATTTTAAGCCTAAATACTCTAATATTCATTAAAAGGTAAATTTACAACCTTTTGGTGTAGAACCCTCTTTAAATATAGTTTTTGTCACATTTAAAATTTCTATTTTTCAAAAAAAATATTCTTTATAATCGGGATATCAAATTTTACATTGGGTATATTTTTGGTATTTTCCTAAAAATTTACTTTTTAATGAATAGTAAAAAATACTGTATTTTAATTCAAAAATGCTTTTTTACCTAATTTTTTAATATGAGCAAATTATATTTTTAATTAATCTTAAAGTATAATTAAATTATATTTTTACCATTATAATCCAATGTTGGTCATTGGATGTAATTTCACTTTGAAATTGGAAATACAAAAGTGTCAATATTTTGATAGTTATTATTTCTTGGAAAAAACTTTTTATTTTGACAGTGGGATTTAATTTGAAATAAATTTCTTCGAATTATTTGTGTTGAATTTGGAAAAATGGATTCTATATTTGGAGTGAGGAGGTCCATATTGTATAAATAGGTTACTTTTATTTTTAGACATTTTGAATATATAATTCTGTAAAAAACAATTTACCATGGTTAAAGGGTAAATCTTGAAAATAAGGGTAACAAAATATTATTATAATAATATTAAATTATAGTAACTATTGGTCAAAGTGGACACTCAAGAGGGGGGTGAATTGAGTTACAATTACAATTTCTGTTAAGAAGATTTCTCTTAAAAATACCCCAATTCAAATAACAAGCTAAAATAGAGAATTAGTAATGCAGTAAAGGGTCCGTCAGTTTCTCAATAGATTGATTAGTTCTCAGTTAATCTAATCAAAAGATTATTTTAGCTTTTGAAACTAAACAAATGATTTATAATAAATACCAACACTTTCTAGTTTAACAATCAGAGTTACTTTAAAATAGATTTGTATTTAAATTACATAATAGTGGAATTTTCAATATTGATTAAAACAAAATAAACAAGCACATAATTTTTAACCAAGAGGTTCACTCTCAAGGTGAGACTTAGTCCTCTCAAATAGTTTATATAAACATTGATCCACACCCTGGATCGGGGTTTACAACAGTACACAGACAGTGTATGTACTAATACCTCTACCACAGTTCTTCATGGGAAAAACAAAACAATAGCACACAGGATATCCAAGTCACACTTGACCTCAACCACAATTCACAGTGGGAACTAAAAGGATTCAAAAGGATTGAGTGAGGATTTTATATATCCTCCAGTTATGCTTAGGAGTTAGTGTGTGTCTAAAAAACATAACACACACACTGCTCAAAATTTGAATAAATGAAACACAATAGAGCTAAACAAATAGAGATGAGTTTAGATTTCTCTATGTGATTTGAGTCAAGATCTGGACTCCTTGGATTGATGCAGATTAAGCTTTGAGTCCTTCCCTAGTTTTTTTCAAGAAACAGAGTGTTGTTTTTGTATTCGACTTCCAGGTCCAGGTTGATCAGTCTGATCAGCTTGAGTTCAGTTGAAATTGTTGAAGCTCTTTTCTCCTTGAATGTTCAAGTAATACAGATTCTGTATGTATTCTTCCCTCTTATTCTATGCATGTGATTCCTTTAGTATCTCTAGAAGATTGTATCGTATATGTATGAAAAGACTGATAGACCACCACACATTTCTTTAGTAGTTCGAGGTTCTCTTATATAGATTTTATCTCTGGCAATGGGAATGATTACCTTTTTACAGGTACTAGGTACGGTTCCTAAAATGCCAACAATTATCCTTAATTAACAGCAGTTGCATTAAAAAAATCAAATATGAATGTTGCTAAATAAACAAATAGAAATAGAGTTTAGAGATCCATCAGTAGCTCTTGGTATCAGTGAGCTTATAATGGTGGACTTGAGTCAGTATGTCTTGTGTTGATTATTGTTAAAATTTATAACAGTTGCTCTATGTATCAGTAGCTCTTTCCATCAGTAGATCATTTGTAATGGTGGCATTGTTGTATTGGTAGTATTTGTAGCGGTAGCCGTCTATCTGTATCATCAGACTTTTATCAGTAGCTATCTGTCAGTATCTATCTGCATCAGTGGAATACATATCAGTAGATTTTTGTCTGTCTGTTTGTATCGGTAGCTTGTATCGGCAACTATGTATATACCAGTGGACTTACTCTATCAAAAGTTCTTTACCAGTGACCTTGTGTCACAGGAAGCTTGGTCTATCAGTGAACTTTACTTATCGGTAGACGATGTACGGGTAGGTCTATATCAGTGACCCAACACTTAATACTTATCTTGTTCCATGAAAATAATATCCATATTGAGTTAGTAACATTTATAAACAAGTATAAACGTAGATAACCATTGACTAACAAATTCCAATGATCATTTTGATATTTTATCAACTCAAAAGCAGGATGTCATAGATTGAAAAAATAAATAAATATATAAACATTAATCAAATAATATTGAAACATAATTGATATTATCAAATCATAATAAAGAATAATTGGGATTATCAAAACATATTAAAGAATAATTGGGATTATTAAAACAGCTGAGGTCAATAATCTCCCCCTTTTTGATAATCACAAATTATGATATTATAATCCAAAATAATCAGTAAGGTATCAGAGGATACAGAATTAAATGAAATTATATCAGAGGTAACAAATGAAATTGAATTATAAAAAAAATGTATCAGATGTGAAATAGAATGGTTCTTCATATCATAGTTCCCCCCTTTATCTTCCCATATTTCTTCATATTAGTTCTCCCTTATATAAATTTAGTTATAATATGCTCATTTCTCATATATATCATTCTCATATTTCTTCATATTAGTTCTCCCTTATATAAATTAAGCAATAATATGCTCATTTCTCATATATATTATGCTCATATTTCCGCCCTTTGTGATTAGAAAAAAGAAGTAAAAAAGACGAGAAAAGTAACAGGAAGTAAGAGAGAATGAAATAATTTATATACTACTTGAGGAAAAAAACATAGAAATACAAAAATGAACCAAAAATGAATACAAGTGATTCCTATCAAAGGTCCTATCCACTAATCAATCCACCTTCTGAATGTCCACATTGGATTTGGCTTTGGGTGCGGAGGTGGACTCAGGCTGGGTCGATTCAGTAGAAGGCTTGGGAATTCAAGAAATCACTACTGCAGGTTGAGCAACAGAGACTATTCATGTCATGTAGTGCATACTCCTCATTGTAATCAATGGTGTCAAGATTTTTATAGCATGATCCAATGTCATATGAGGAATGAAGGCAGATTGAGCAGAGGCCGGCAGTGCTGGAGGTGCAATGATTGGAGTATTTTCCACTTGTAAAAATGGAATCAACGGATTCCTAAAGTCCATTATGATCCCTCCTCCTCTTTCTATCGCCTAAAGGAAGTCATCCCTGTTCTCCATAAATTTATTTAGAGAAAGTGTAAACTCCATCACCTTTCTTAATTATTCTCTAAAATCCTGAGTGACTGGGGGTAGTTTCAGTTTTTATAATAGAATCATGAAATGATTTATCAACTAATTCTTAGTATAGATCCTTTGGAAATAAAAATCCACTTTGCCTTTGACCACTTTTTTAGAAGCAGTGGCCTCTCTCATAAAATTCTGAACAATTTTCCCTATATCACTAGTGTTAGTTACCACTTGGGTCAAAGCAGGAGAGTCTATAGAGCCACTAGTAGAAGACTGTCCAATCTCTTCCCTCATCATAGCTCGAATCTGATCAATATCTAAAGGAGGCTTGGTAAAACATATAGGTGCAACAGTAAAGGCTTCTATTTCCATAAAGGATTTAGTCAGCCCACTTATGAGATTTCTCACAAGAGAGTCTGGGGTGCTCACATGTTTCTCTATGGATTTCTTAAATCGCTCAAAGACTAATACGATCTAGCTAACCCCACTTTTTACAAATACCAATTCATTGTCTGCATGAGATTTAGAGAAAATATAAAATTCCAGAGAAACAACTGATTTCTTTAGAGATTCAACATCTTCTAAAAACCTTGAAACTTGATTCTGGAAGGTCTTGACTTCATCCCAAACACCAAATATCGATGCAGTCATCACAGAATGAAAAGAAGATACTAAATAGTTTTCCATTATTTGTATTTATTCCACAAAACTAGCTTGGATATAACACTACAATTGTTTTAAGTCATATTTTCTTATTATATCCTCAGGTAAAGTTTCAAAAAGGAGATTTTATGTGACAAGAGGTCTATTGATGGGTGTCTCATCTTCTGAATCAGGATAGTCCAACCCAAAGACTATAAAACCTGGGTCTTCATTCCAATATTCGATCTCATGAGCAACTAAAATAGTACCATGTCTGGTAGGATTCTCCCCCTCAATCATTTTATTCACCTGAACAAGTAAATCAACAGCAGCTTGAGAAGGCAGGTCTTCCTTAGAATAATCTTCCACATCCATTTCCAATTCAAAAGAAGGAGGCTCCTTAGGAATAGGTGTAGGTCTTTCTACTTCAATAATTTCCTCAGTAAGCATTGAGGAGAGCCCAATCAGTGGACTGAGACTCAAGCAGGCAGAAACATATGCTTTAGTTTTAGATTCTTCTTCTTCCTTAATCTCTGGAGCTGGATGATATTCCTCATTAATAAGGGCTTCTTCATTTCTTACTCCCATCATTGTTTCCTTTCCAGATGATACAACTTCAGCAGCTGGACTAGGAGGTAAGTCAGGATCCCCTCCATATTCTATAGAGGTATCCTCCTCATCATGGTCATCACTATACTGAGGTTCCTCTTCATCAGGTCCAAGACCTGGATCCCCTATATCCCTTGGCCTATTAGGATGGTCAAAAGGGTTGAACTTATCAGAAACCCTCTCATCAACAAATACCCACAGCCTTTTCCATGGGTTCTACTGAATCTTCATATATTTACAAACTGTGATTGTGATGAAAAAATTTTTCCTTACGACCACTGTCTCATCCTGATACTCATCTAATCCCTTCACATTGATCATAACTGAAATTAACTTGGAAAATAATAAAGCATTAGACTTTGATTTTGGCCTGGTCTTATCCTCAATCTGAATCATTATTATTCTACGCAGATTCACCATAACCCCATGTCTTAACAGATGGAACATATATATATATTGATACCTCAGATTTGAAAAGTCTCCTCTTCTTGGACTTAGCACATGTTGGACGAACATGAAGAGAAATCTATTTTCTCCACCCATCTCTACAGCCACTACTTTCCTTTGTTTTCAACTACCAATGAGCTCTTCCAAGGAAATCTCATAATAAATAATGTCACTAGTATGAGGAATTGTCTGTGAGAAATAACTAAAAACGCCTTCATGTGGGACTTTCAAAAATTCTTCCCATTCGAAAGATGAAAAAGATATTTTTTCCATTCACAACTGAAACCATTCTATTCTCCTCTTCATATTTCTCAATGTGCATAGACACATAGAACTCTTTTACCAGCTCAGGATAATAGGGTCCATTATTGTTTGTTAAGTATTCAATCCATCCTTGGTCCTCCGATACACTTAGAACCAACGACTAACTGGACATAACCCATTCTTCAAAAAGTTCATTATCTATTACAATTTCTCTATTTTTGAAAATACAGGTTCACTACATTCCTTCCTGACCTTGTTCTACTACCACTACCACTAGCTTCAGCTCCTGTTTTCTGCTTCTTTGCATTTAGCTCATCACTTTCATCCCTAACTTTCAGATGTTTTGTTTTTTCCATCTCTGATTGAAGAATCTTGGGTTCACACGAAATGTGGGGATTCGAGGAGTTGGGTTTGAGAGAGAGGAGTACGCGGTGGATTGAAAATTTATCTATGATTAATGTATATCCTTTAGGAATAGAAATGTAATAATAAAAATATACTGAAAACAATTATGAGTTTCGGCTAAAGAAAACGAAAAAAAATTAGACAGTGCAATACATATCGGTGATAACTTCTGGTGAGCATCATAACGGTGATATTTACCTATCGGTGAGGTATCTAACAGTGAGCTTTATAACGGTGAGGTTTCTAACAGTGAGGTTTCTAACGGTGAGTTTTCTAATGGTGATGTTTCTAATGGTGATGTTTCTAACGATTAGGATTATAACAGTGTGGATTAGGTTACTGGTGAGGATTTGGCTCTACGTAGTCTATCATTCATAACTCATGTATAATGTAACTTAATCTATCTAAACATAAATGTTTTTTGAAAATTTCAGTTAATTGATGTTCAGTACCTATAAATTCAAGAGTAATATCACCATTTTGGTAATGATCTCTCAAAAAAATGGTGCCTTACATCAATGTTCTTGGTCCTAGAGTGAGACACATGATTATTAGAGATGTTAATCGCACTAGAGTTATCACAATTTATAGATACATGTCTAAATTGATATCCATAGTCTAGTAATGTATGTTTCATCCCCAAAATTTGTGCACAACAATCTACCTGCAGCAATGTACTCTGCTACAGTAGTGCACAATGCAACATAAGTCTTCTTTTTACTACATCATGATTGTAACATCCCATGTAATTAATGAATAATAGATATTTTTATCTACGTCTATCAATGATTAATATAGTTTTTTAGAGGCTTAAAATGAAAATAAATACAATCTTATGCATGGAATACACTAATATTCTTAAAAGTTTGTTTTACTGCCTTTTGATGGAAAACCCTTTTTAAATCTATCTTTTGACAATTTATAAGCTATTTTTTTCAAAATAAACTTATTATTTATGATTGGGACATCAAAACTTACTTTGTGTGAATTTTTGGTATTTTGCCGATAAAGTTCATTTTTAATGAATAGTGAAAAATGTTGTATTTTCATTCAAAACCTCTTTTTAATATAATTTATTTATATGATTATATTATCTTTTGAATTGTTTTTGAAGTGAAATTAGAATATATTTTTACCATTTTATCCAATGGTGGTCATTGGAATCAATTTCACTTTGAAATTGGACTTAAACTAGTGTCAATCTTTTGATACTTATTGTTTCATAAAAACACGCTATTTGTCATGACAGTGGGAATTAGTTATTAAATTAATTAATGAAACTTACATGTTTTGAATTTTTTAAAATAGACATCATTTTTGAATTCAGAATATAAAATATATCTTAGGGTGAAGTTTTGGTATCTTTCTGAAAAACTTCAATTTTTGATGAATAGTGAAACCACTAAGTGGTAGTTAAAGAAACAGATTTTTCGTTAAAATGAAACTTTGACACTTCTATGATTGGATTTTCAAAAATCCGACATACATGGTTGTCATTAATAAGTAAAATGTGGTTCAATGGGATTAAAATAATTTTTTGGTGAATAGTAACTTATTAAGTTCTTAATCGCGATTAGTGGTAATTAGTGTAGTTTAAGGTAAAAATAATGTTTTAATACTATGAGATGAGATTGAAACATGTCCTACCCTCATTGGATGTGTCATGGCCGACCAAGACAAGCCATGGGTCAACTTGAGGACCCCATGGAGCCACTTTGGTTGGGAAATGACAAAAATAACTTTTTATTTAATGTTAAAGTAAAAATCACACAAACATGAGTTATGTTACTAAAACAATTTTTATATGAGGTTATACAAGTCATATTTTTGACTATAAATATTCATTAGAAATCTAAAACGATTTCCTACATAATATTATTTTTTTTATAATTTTTAGACATTAAATAAATTAAATTATTTATGACATTATGATGATGCAACGATGACCTCATTATTTAACGATTTAAATAAAATGGAATGTTAATGTAAAATATAAAACCTACACTTGGCCAAAACCAATTGGATGAGTGGATTTTGAACCCTTATCACCTTATCATTGAATTATTTCAATGTGGGGCCTTTTTAATCCGAAACTCATTTTAAAATAATGTAACTTATCTTTACATTCCAAGAGTGCCCCTCCTCTCCTCTTATAAAAGGCCCCCACCTCTACCTCCTTACCCACACTCCCAAAGCCTTTGGCTCGGCCAAACCCAGACCATTTTGTCTCTCCACATCCGTCTCTTACTCCTTGAAGCCTCACTTTGGGCAGAAGTCTTCCCAAGGAAGCCTTTGAGCTCAAACCAAAGAGAGTTACCCGATTTTAAGGTAATGTCTTCTTTTGAGTCCTTTTGTTTTATTTTGCTTCTCCAACCCCCTAAAATCTTTTTATTCTTTTCTTTGGTAACAACTCCAGTATCCTCAATATACTATTATGTTGTTATAATGTGGATTCGAGCTACACTTACACACACCTACATCTAATGGTTAACGAACATTCTGTTTCCGTGGATGGTGAATTTATGCCTCCCGAAATGATGATTGTTAAAAATTATTTTAACACCTTCAAAGGTGGCCATTAAGATGTCACTATATTTATATATGATATATAATATGTTTATGTTTTTCTTAAGCTTCTGTATTTTTGATTTTGGGCATACCATTATGGTTTCCATTGTGGGTAAACACGATATCTTCATTTAAGAAAGTGCGGACTACCGCCCCCTCAAAATGATTTGATTCGTTAAATACCATATGTGGGACGTATAAAGGATGGAACTATGATATTATATATGATATTATACTGGAATTATAATATACATTTATATCATTATGATTCCATTCTATAAAATATGAAATATAAATGAAAGTAGTGTTCATGCGTACGTACGGCTTACCGTCTCCATGAACGGTGCATTTCATTTCTTACCTCTAAATGATTATGTAATATTATAAATGCATGCATGTACTAGATATATATGACATATATGATATCTACATCATGAATACCATTCTGGATATAATAGATACATGATCAACTTGTAATTATAAAGGGCTTATTTTTTACTCAAGTACCAATGATCGTTAAAACGACCGTTATTAACTTAAATAATTACATAGTGTTCATGACATGGAAATAAGTGATATAGAAAGAATAATTAAATTCAAAAAGGTTCTTAAACAAGTAGAAATTAACTCAAGTTTATCAATCAGGAGATTAAAGAACGGCCGAGTCAAGTCGGACCCGAGGTATGGGACTTCGTCTCAATATCCATTCATTGAGGCATATTTTGTTTTATACACAACCTTATTTTATACGGTGTATAAACCCCTTTGAATTTTATGTTTATTCAAAAGGAATATTTTTTATACGAAGTGTTTACTAAACGACAAAAGGGAATGTTTTTGTGGTACGTATGCGGCGACAACGACTTCTCCGCCACCGTGACCATTATTTGAGTTTCGGCTTACTCTACAAGCCATGCCTTTTTTTAAAAGAAAAATAAATACCGTGTTTTACATTTCTTTTATTTTGGTATTGAAAATTGTTTTCATAATGTTTTTATATCAATTTGTTATATTGATATCTTTTGATTGAAAGGTGGAAATGGTATGTTTCCTTTATGCCTGTTTTATGTGATGCAATTATGTTGAGGTTCTTGGGAATTATTATGAAGACGGGTGGTTTCGTGATAGACTAAGGGCGGGTGAACCAGATATAGCTCTCCAATGCATTGGGTAACGCGAAGGAGTGAAACTTTAAGGTTTCTCCGATGAGATTTAGGGAATATACTATGACGGGTATTCCAAACATAACCAAGAGGGTTACTCCCTACGTAAGAAAGTTATGAATGCCTCAAGTTACCTTTATGTCTTATCATTTCTATGATTTATTCATGATTTGATGAGGTATGTTAAAGTGCTTATGTTTTATGGGTAAAGTATGATTTCATTCTTATGTATATATGTACCCATGATTCCTTCCATATTTTTATATCCCTTACTGAGCTTTTTATGCTCATCCCACGTTTTTTTGAAATGTTTTTCATAGGTCAAGGGAAAGGTACATGATATGATGATAGTGTCAAGGAAGTGTCAAGAAAGAATCCATGATTTATTTTAAATATGATTCCATTGATGGGAAAGAAGAATACTATCTTTATGTAACCACTTTGTTTATATGTGGAATGTAATGCAAGTTTTATGATCTAATTCTCTAAAACTCTAAACCCGAAAAGATCCTCAATGTGTAATCTTGTAATAACTCAAGATTGAGTAAGGTTTAAGGATGGGGCCTTATAGTTGGTATCAAAGGTCGGTTTAGATAACTTCAGGTGTTAGAATTCTATTAAATGATTATCCAAAAATATTTTTTTATGGTCAAATTGAAGTGATATAGTATTTGAAGATTACGATGTTGCTTCATCTAAGACATGTTTGTTTATAATGGTTTTCCGCAGAGGAAACACGGAAGCAGTGCTAGGAAGGAATACAGATGGAAATAACCTTCTGAATCAGCATCCTGAGATGGTCGGAATTGGAACTGAATAGTTTGTTGTAGTAATGGCTCAGTTGACTCAAGCGATAAATGGTGGTGGTATCCATGCATGAGATCATCCAGATCAACCGCAGAGGAACATGTCAGTGGTGGAACATTTCATGAGGCAACATCCCCCATCATTCATAGGATCATCTGACCCTATGCTAGCTGAAGGGTGGATTAAAGAACTGGAGAAGATTTTCGATGTCATGGGGTGTTCATACAATCAAAAGTTTAGTCTTGCTATTTACCATTTGAAGGGTGAAGCAGATCAGTGGTGGTCGATGGTAAAAAATATCAGGGACGCTGATGATATTGATGATCTTGACTGGGATGAATTCAAAGGTATGTTTCTTGAAATGTATTTTCCTAAGGCTGTTCGACATAGGATGGAAAAACAATTCTTGGAATTGAGGAAAGAGGAAGACTCAGTGGCCGCCTATGAAGAATGGTTCACTCGATTGGCAAGGTATGCTCCAAATTTTATTTGAGACCTTGATAGTAAAATCAATCGTTTTTACTCAGGATTAAATCCAAAATATCGAAGGGCATTAGCTTCTCATGAGTTTAAAAGTTATGAAAAGCTTGTTCGATGTGCTGAGAAGGTGGAAATGGATTTTGCTTATGATCAAGTGTTCTATAACAACCAACAGAAGAAGAGACCGAGGTGGCAGGAGAAAGGTAAGAATTCATCAAAAAAGTCTGATGGTAAGAAAACTAAGTTTCAAGTTTGTGATAAATGTGGCAAAAGGAATGCCTGGGAATGTCTTCTGAATTCTGTAAAGTGCTACTAATGTGGTAAGATGGGACATAAGGCTCGTGATTGCACTGAAAAGGATCAGGGTGATGGAAAGATCAAATTTGATTTAAAGTTATTGAAATGTTATAAGTGCAATAAGATGGGTCACTATGGAAACGAGTGTCCGACAAAGAGCTTGAGTGATGGGAAGTAGTTAGACTAAAAGCATAAAGGGGTGGTGAAATCCTTTTCAACTACTTCAATAGATGTAGGGCCGTCAAATGATGTTGTATTAGGTACTTTGTTTGTTTTTTCAGATTATGCTAGTGTGTTGTTTGATTCGGGGTCTACACATTCTTTCATCTCTGAAAACGTTTCTAGTAAAATGGGAAAACCATCTCAAGAAATGACTGCTGAACTTTTGGTAAAAACACCTGAGGGAAATGTTGAGGCAAAAAGAATTTATAAGAATATTCATATCCTTATATATGGAAAGAACCTACTTGCAAACCTTATTGTTCTACCTCTAGTAGAGTTTGATGTTATCATGGGTATGGATTGGCTCTCTATTTACCATGCTAAGATTGACTGTAGAGCTAAAGAAGTTTCATTTCAGAAAGAATTTCAGTTTTTGTACAAGAATGAACCCTTACTATTGATAACATATCAAGAGGTCGAGAAACTTGTAAAAGATGGAAATGAAAGTTACCTTTCACACATCGTTGAAAATAAAGGAACTGTTCAGATTAATGATGTGCCAGTGGTAAATGAGTATCCTGATGTTTTCCCTAATGAGTTTCCTGGAATAATACCAGATCAGGAAGTTGAGTTTACCGTTGACTTAGTTCCTGATGCTAAGCCAATTTCAAAACCCCCTTATCGAATGGCTCAAATTGAACTTTTAGAGTTGAAGGAGCAATTGCAAGATTTATTAGAGAAAGGTTTGATTTGACCTAGAACATCGCCATGGGGTGCTCCTGTTTTATCTGTTAAAAAGAAAGATGGTTCAATGAGACTTTGCATTGATTATAGAGCCTTGAATAACATCACTGTTAAGAACAAATATCCTTTGCCTCATATTGATGATTTATTTGATCAGCTCCAGGGAGCTCAGTATTTTTCAAAGATTGACTTGAGATCAGGGTACCATCAGCTGAAGGTAAAGGAAGCAGATGTTCCGATGACCGAGTTCCGTACAAGATATGGCCATTATTAATTTGTAGTAATGCCTTTTGGGATAACCAATGCACCTGTTGTATTCAAGGACTTAATGAATAGAATTTTCCATGAGTTCTTGGATAAGTTTGTTGTGGTTTTCATTGATGATATTTTTGTGTTTTATAAAAGTAAAGAGGAGTATGAAAGACATTTAAGGGTTATCTTGAAAACCTTAAAAGAAAAGAAACAATATGGAAAATTCAGAAAGTGAGAGTTTTGGTTGCAACAAATTTTTTCCTTGGTCACATTATTTCTAATGATGGGATAACTATTGATCCTGCAAAAACAAAAGTTGTGGAAGACTGGACAAGACCCACAAATGTAACTAAGATTCGTAGCTTCCTTGGTTTGGCAGGATATTACTAAAGGTTTGTTAGAAATTTTTCATAGTTATCTAGTCCAATGACTAAGCTAACTCGGAAGGGTGTTTAGTTTGTCTGGAAAAAAGAATGTGATGATTGTTTTCAGGAATTGAAAGGAAGATTGGTGAAAGCTCTAGTTTTGTCACTACCTCCCAGGAATGGTGAGTTTGTTATATACAATGATGCTTCATTGAAAGGACATGGTTCCATCCTAATGCAGAATGATCAGGTAATTTCTTATACTTCACGGAAGTTGAAAAATCATGAGATAAATTACCCTACACATGATTTGGAATTAGCTGCTGTTGTTTTCGCTTTAAAAATTTGGAGACATCATTTGTATGGAGTAAAGTGTGAAATATATTCTGATCACAAAAGTCTAAAGTATATATTCACTCAGAAAGAGTTAAACATGAGACAGAGGAGATGAATGGAATTAATCAAGGATTATGATTGTACAATTCATTACCATCCGGGAAAAGCAAATAAAGTGGCTGATGCTTTGAGTCGAAAAAGTAATGCTTCATTAACAATTTTGCATTTGGAACATGATCCTTTGGTTAAGGATTTGATGAACTTTGGCATAGATGTTTTTGGCATAGGATGTTCTTCTATTTTGTTTCAGGTATCAGTGAGATCATCTCTATCAGATAGAATAAAGCAAGCACAGAAGAAAGACAGTGAGTTGCAGAAAAAGGTAGAGCTGGTTTAGAAAGGTAAGTTTCCTGAATTCAACATTGATAATGATTGTATTTTGTGATTTGGGAAGAGATTGTGTGTGCCATGTGATTCACAGTTGAAGAGAGAGTTGTTATGTGAAGCTCATAGTTCTCTATTTTTAGTTCATCCTGGCAGTACTAAGATGTACAGAGATCTGCAGGAGTATTACTAGTGGGATGGAATGAAAAGAGATATTGCTGATTTTACTGTGAAGTGTTTGACATGTCAACAGGTTAAAGCAGAGCAGCAGTTACCGAAAGGGATGCTTCAGCCTTTACCAGTGCCAGAGTGGAAATGAGAGAATATATCTATGGACTTTGTTGTGGGATTACCGAAGACATCTCAAGGTAATAATGTAATCTGGGTTATTGTTGATCGCTTGACTAAATCTGTTCATTTCCTTGCTATACGAGATACTTTTTCCCTAGATCAACTTTCCTGTTTGTATCTTAAAGAGTTAGTCAGGTTACATGGAGTTTACCTCTCCATTGTATCTGATTGTGATCCCAGGTTTACTTCTAACTTTTGGAAAGGCCTTCAGAAGTCGTTGGGTACTGAATTAAATTTTAGTACAACTTTTCATCCTCAATCAGATGGGCAGTCAGAACGAACAATTCAGACCTTGGAGGATATGCTATGAGCTTGTTCGATGGATTATCAGGGATGTTGGGACCAACATATTTCTTTGGTTGAATTTTCATATAATAACAGTTTTCATTCTAGTATACCGATGTCACCATTTGACGCATTATATGGGAAGCGGTGTCGAACTCCAGCTTTCTGGGATGAAGTGGGTGAAAGGAAACTGATGGGACTAGAATTGGTAGAAGAGATGGAAGAAAAAGTTCAGCTGATACAGAAACACATGAGAACAGCTCAGAGTAGGCAGAAGATTTATACGGACAACAGGAGGAAGGATCTCTCTTTTGAGGTAGGTGATCATGTTTTTCTCAAAGTATCACCATGGAAAAGTGTGATGCGATTTGGTAAGAAAGGAAAGCTGAGTCCAAGGTTCATTGGACCATATGAAATTCTGGAGAGAGTTGGATCTGTTTCTTACCGAGTGTATTTACCTCTAATTTTATCTCAGGTACACAATGTTTTTCATGTTTTGATGCTGAGAAAGTACATGCCAGATCCATTTCATGTTTTGAGTCCAGAGGTAGTTCAGCTGGAAGAGAACCTATCGTATGGGGAACAACCGGTCCAGATTCTTGACCACAGGGAGCAAGTGTTATAGAATAAGGTGATTAATCAGGTAAAGGTTTTGTGGAAAAAACACATGATGGAAGAGGCAACATGGGAATCTGAAAATGCAATGAGGGATAAGTACCCACATTTATTCGATAAGTAAATAAATTACGGGGACGAAATTTTATAAAGGGGGGAAGGATGTAAAATCCCATGTAAGTAATGAATAATAGATAGTTTTATCTATGTCTATTAATGATTAAGATAGTGTTTTAGAGGCTTAAAATGAAAATAAATACAATCTTACGCATGGAATACACTAATATTTTTAAAAGATTGTTTTACCGCCTTTTGATGGAAATCCATTTTTAAATCTATCTTTTGACAATTTTATAAACTATGTTTGTCAAAATAAAGTTATTATTTATGATTGGGACATCAAAATTTACTTTGTGTGAATTTTTGGTATTTTTCCGATAAAGTTCATTTTTTTATGAATAGTGAAAAATGTTGTATTTTAATTCAAAACCTCTTTCTAATCTAATTTGTTTATATGATTAGATTATCTTTTGAATTGGTTTTGAAGTAAAATTATAATATATTTGTACCATTATATCCAATGGTGTTCATTGGAATCAATTTCACTTTCAAATTGGACTTAAACTAGTTTCAATCTTTTGATACTTATTGTTTCATAAAAACACGCTATTTGTCATGACAATGGGAATTAGTTATTAAATTAATTAATTCAACTTACATGTTTTGAATTTTGTAAAATAGACATCATTTTTGAATTTGGAATATCAAATATATCTTAGGGTGAAGTTTTGGTATCTTTCTGAAAAAACTTCAATTTTTGATGTATAGTGAAACCACTAAGTTGTAGTTAAAGAAACAGATTTTTCGTTTAAATGAAACTTTTCTACTTCTGTGATTTGATTTTCCAAATTCCGACATACATGGTTTTCATTAAGAAGTAAAATTTGGTTCAATGGGATTAAAATAATTTTTTGGTGAATAGTATCTTATTAAGTTCTTAATCGCGATTAGTTGTAATTAGTGTAGTTTAAGGTAAAAATAATGTTTTAATAGTATGAGATGAGCTTGGAACAAGTCCTACCCAAATTGGATGTGTCATGGACGACCAATACAAGCCATGGGTCAACTTGGGGACCCCATGGAGCCACTTTGGTTGGGAAATGACATAAAAAACTTTTTATTTAATGTTAATGTAAAAATGACACAAACATGAGTTACGTTACTAAAACAATTTTTATATGGGGTTATACAAGTCATATTTTTGACTATAAATAATCATTAGAAAGATAAAAATATTTCCTACATCATAGTTTTTTTATATAATTTTTAGGAATTAAATAAATTAAATTATTTATGACATCATTATGATGAAGCGATGACCTCATTATTTAACGAATTAAATAAAATGGAAAGTTAATGCAAACTCTAAAACCTACACATGGACAAAACCAATTGGATGAGGGGAGTTCGAACCCTTATCACCTTATCATCGAATTATATCAATGTGGGACCTTTTTAATCCGAAACTCATTTTAAAATAAAGTAACTTATCTTTACTTTCAAGAGTGCCCCTCCTCTCCTCTTATAAAAGGCCCCACCTCTACCTCCTTTACCACACTCCCAAATCCTTTGTCTCGGCCAACCCCTGACCATTTTGTCTCTCCACATCCCTCTATTACTCCTTGATGCCTCAATTTTGGCATAAGTCTTCCTAAGGAATCCTTTGAGCTCAAACCAAAGGGAGTTACCCGGTTTTAAGGTAATGTCTTCTTTTGAGTCCTTTTGTTTTATTTTGCTTCTACAATCCCCAAAACTCTTTTTATTATTTTCTTTTGTAACAACTCCAGTATACTCAATATACTAGGATGTTGTTATAATATGGATTCGAGCTACACTTACACACACCTACATCTAATGGTTAACGAACATACTGTTTCCGTGGATGGTGAATTTATGCCTCCTGAAACGATGATTGTTCAACATTATTTTAACACCTTCAAAGGTTGAAATTAAGATGTCACTATATTTATATATGATATATAATATTTTTATGTTTTCCTTAAGCTTATGTATTTTTGATTTTGGGCATACCTTTATGGTTTCCATTATGGGTAAACGCAATATCTTCATTTAGGGAAGTGCGGACTACCTCCCCCTCAAAGTGTTTTGATTCGTTAAATACCATATATGGGAAGTATAAAGGATGGAACTATGATATTATATATGATATTATACTGGAATTATAATATACATTTATATCATTATGATTCCATTCTATAAAATATGAAATAGAAATGAAAGTAGCGTTCATGCGTACGTACAGCTTACCGTCTCCATGAACGGTGCATTTCATTTCTTACCTCTAAATGATTATGTAATATTATAAATGCATGAATTTAATAGATATATATGACATATATGATATCTACATCATGAATACCATTCTGGATATAATGGATACATGAATAACTTGTAACTATAAAGGGCTTATTTTTGACTCAAGTACCAATGATCGTTAAAATGACCGTTATTAACTTAAATAATTACATAGTGTTCATGACATGGCAATAAGTGATATAGAAGGAATAATGAAATTGAAAAAGGTTCTTAAACAAGTAGAAATTAACTCAAGTTTATTATTCAGGAGATGAAAGAACGATCAAGTCAAGTCGGACCCGATGTATGGGACTTCGTCTCAATATCCTTTCATTGAGGCATATTTTGTTTTATACACAACCTTCTTTTATACGGTGTATAAACCCCATTGACTTTTACGTTTTTTCAAAAGGAATCTTTTTTATATGAAGAGTTTACTAAATGACGAAAGGGAATGTTTTTGTCGTACGTATGCGGCGACAACGACTTCTCCGCCGCCGTGACCATTATTTGAGTTTCGGATTCCTCTACAAGCCATACATTTTTTTAAAAGAAAAATAAATACCATGTTTTACTTTTTCTTTTATTTTGGTATTGAAAATTGTTTTCATAATGTTTCTATATCAATGTGTTGTATTGATATCTTGTTATTAAAAGGTGGACATGTTATGTTTCCTTTATGCATGTTTTATGTGATACGATTATGTTGAGGTTCTTGGGCATTATTATGAAGACGGGTGGTTCCGTGATAGACTAAGGGCGGGTGAGCCCGATATAGCTCTCCAATGCATTGGGTAACGCGAAGGAGTGAAACGATAAGTTTTCTCTGAAGAGATTTAGGGAATATACTGTGATGGGTATTCCAAACATAACCAAAAGGGTTACTCCCTACGTAAGAAAGTTATGAATGCCTCAAGTTACCTTTATGTATTATGATTTCTATGATTTATTCATGATTTGATGAGCTGTGTTAAAGTTCTTATGTTTAATGGGTAAAGTATGATTTCATTCTTATGTATATAAGTACCCATGTTTCCATTCCATATTTGTATATCCCTTACTGAGCTTTTTATGCTCATCCCAAGTTTTTTTGAAATGTTTTTCACAGGTCAAGGGAAGGGTACATGATATGATGATAGTGTCAAGGAAGTGTCAGGAAAGAATCGATGTTTTATTTTAAATATGTTTCTATTGATGTGAAATAAGAATACTATTTTTATGTAACCACTTTGTTTATATGTGGAATGTAATGCACGTTTTATGATCTAATTCTCTAAAACTCTAAACCCGAAAAGATCCTCAATGTGTAATCTTGTAATAACTCAAGATTAAGTAAGGTTTAAGGCTGGGGCCTTATAATGATACTAAGGACTTACCTATAATATGACATGTTCCAGAAGTGCTATTTCTATCTAACTTGCAACCAAAAAATTCAACATCTGAATAGATTATTAAATTAAATGATTGTCCTTTCAGATAGAATAATCCAAATTTAGTAGTATGTTTATGATATTTGAAAATTCTTTGAACAGAAAGTAAGTGTGACTCTTTTGGATTAGCTTGAAATCTGGCACACATACACACACTAAACATAATATCAGGTTGACTAGTAGAAAGATAGAGCATACTCACTATCATACCTATGTAGTTGGTTTGATACATTGATTTCCAGTTTCATCAGCATCCAACTAACAAGTAGTACTCATAGGTGTATCACATTCCTTAATACTATCCAAACTAAATCTTTTTAAAAGATCCTTTGTATATTTATTTTGATTTAAAATAACTCCATTTTAATTTTGAAAAACATGAAATCCAATAAAATATTTGAGTTCTCCCATTAAACTAATTTCAAATTCATTTTTCATATCTTTGAAAAATCAATACACAAAGAATTTTTAGAAGATCCAAAAATAATATCATCAGCATAGATTTGTACTATCAAAACATCATTGGAATTTTTTTTAATAAAGTGAGTTGGATCACCAATACCTTTAGAAAAACCTTTTTAAATAATAAAACTACTAACTCTATCATAAAAATCTCGTGGGGATAGTTTTAAACCATATAAAGATTTAGAGAGCTTAAAAACTCGATTAGGAAAATGAGGATTAGTAAATCTAGGTGGTTGTTCAAGAAAAACATCTTCAATTATAAAAGAATTTTGAAAATCACTTTTAACATCCATTTGATATAACCTGAAATTAAGATGAGCAGCATAGGAAAGTAGAATCATAACAGATTCTAATCAAGCTACAGGTGCAAAGGTTTCCTCATAGTCTATTCCAACCTCTTGAATATGACCTTGTGCAACTAATCATTCCTTGTTTCTAACTATATTTCTAGAATCATCAACCTTATTTCTAAAAACCCATTTACTGTCTGTGGTCAAAGTGTCCTTAGGTCTGTCAAAAAAATCATCGACTTTTTTTCTTTCAAATTGATTTAATTCTTCTTGCATAGCCATTACCAAAAATTCATCATTGATTTCATCATTGATGGTTTTATGTTCTAACTATAAAAGAAAGGCTTTATGATCAACCTGGTTCCTAAGAGAAGCTATAGTCTATGTCCCCATATCTAGATTACCTACAACATCAAATAAATGTGATTCTATAGAATCCTGGTTGATCTAGTAATGCTAGGACTAGCAATTTCAGGTTCTTCTCTATGTTTGGGTTCACTAGAAGCAGATTCTAGAATATTTTCAGAACTGGTTGTCTTTTCAACAGGTTCACAGATTTTATCATTAAGTTCCAAAGTAGACTGATCTTCTTCATGATTTTCAATAGAATACTTAGGTTCATGCCGATCAGTTTCATCAAATTTGACATGTACTGATTTTTCAACACATATGGTTCTTTTGTTAAAGAATCTATAAGACTTACTGGTCATAGAGTATCCTAGAAATATTCCCCCATCACTTTTAGAAGAAATTTTTTCAAAATTATCCTTAGTATTAAGAATAAAGACTTTTCAACCAAAAACTATGAAGTAAATCACTTTAGGTTTCCTATTATTCCACAGTTCGTAAGGGAAATTTTTGAGAACAGGTCTAATCAAGAGTCTATTTATAATATAACAAGCCGTATTTACAGTTTTTACTCAGAAGTAAACATGTAGGTCAAAATCATTGAGAATAGTTCTTGATATTTCTTGAAGGTTTATATTCCTTATATCTAATACACCATTCTGTTGAGGGGTCCTAGGGGTAGAGAAATTATGATTATCACTATTATGTGAGAAATAGCTTTCAAAATCAAGATTTTAATACTCACAATCATGAGAACTTCTCAGGGTCTTAATCTTAAGTCCACTAAGGTTCTCTATAGACTTGGAATATTTCATAAAATAAGAAGAAGCTTCAATTTTGTGAGTAAGAAATTATACCCAAGTATATCTATAAAATTCATCTACTAAGGCATAGACATAGTGCTTCCCATTTAAACTTGAATATATAGAAGGTCCAAATAAATCCATGTGAACCAACTCGAGAGGTTGAGAAGTTGAAACCTATTTCTTTAATTTGAATGAAACTTTATGTTGCTTTCAATTTTGATAGGGAGTACAAACGTTGTCTAATGGGAATTTTAGTTGAGGTAGGTCTCTAACAAATTTTTTTTTGTCATTTTCCTAAGTGAATGAACATTGCAGTGTCCTAATCTTCTGTTCCATAGCCAAGATTCTCTATGAAAATCATTTAAACGAGTAACCTTTTGATTGGATGATTAATTTAAATCTACAACATCAACATTTTCATTTCTTAAGGTATAAAATACTAAAAAAAATTAGAATTAAAAACATTACAAGCATAGTTTTCAAATTAATCATTGAAACCATCATCACCCAACTGAGAAATTCTTAAAAGGTTGTATTTTAATCCATCAAAAAATAATACATAGATAACAAAACTAAATCAGTGTCACCAATCTGGCATAACCTGATGATTTTTCCTTTTCAATTACCACCAAAGGTGACATGCCCTCCATCAACCTTGATTAAACTTTTGAAACATGAGTAATATCCAGTCATAGGCCTTGAACATCCATGGTTCAAGTACCATATCGTCTTATAGGAACTATTTAGTGAAGTCTCTTAAAAAATAGGTTTAAATAGAAATTTTTTTGTTACCATTATTTTCTTGGGTCCAGAAAGGTTAGTAAGAAAAACTTTTGGTAACCTACTTTGTCTAATGGGTTTCATATATTCAATATATTAAAAATATTTTTAAAGATTAAATTTATTTAATATATAACTATGTGAAAGGCTGGTTGAGACATAAGTGTTTCCAAAACTGGAACTAGCAGTATACCGTCCAAATTTAGAAATAATTCTATTCTTTTTAATCTATCTCTATCCAGGCCGATATCCTAAACCATTAATACATATTGGGGCTACTTGTTTTCCTAGTATTTGTGTAAGAGTATTCTTTCCAATAGTGAATTTTTCAAGATCCTTCTTGAGTTTCTCATTAGACTGTTTGAGTTCACTATTTTCCTTTAATAGTTGAGAATTCTTTTCCTTTTCTACTTCTAAAGCATATTTGACAGTGCTAGTTAAAGAATACTATTTCTTTAAGGTTTTATACTTATCTTTCAGATCATTACAGGTTTCCTCTAGAATGTTAAAGAATTCACATAATTATTCACTAGAAATGTTTTCAGAATCAGAATAATCTCCAGAATAATAAGAATTTAATGTAGGAGTATCCAATGTTACCTCAGATGTATTTGTCATGAAACACATATTATCTATTTGAGATTTCTCCTCCTGTGGGGAATTAGAATCACTTGAACCATCTTCTGAAGCACTCCAGGTTGCATTTATAGATTTCTTATATTTCTTGTCCTTATAATCATATTTCTTCTTGAACTTAAATTTTGGAATGTATTCCTTAATGTGTCCTTTCCGTTTTCATTCATAACACACTATTTCATCATCCTTATTATCTTTCTTCCAGTCATTCTTCTAATCCCATCGTTGGTCATACTTAACCATATAATTTGGTTTTCTGAAAAAGTTATTCTTCCTATATAATTTCATGAATCTCCTGGCTATTTGAGCAATCTGTTCATCACTATCAGAATCTGAACTTCCACTTGTTGAGCTTTTAGTAGGTATGCGATATTTATCCTTTCCCTTGATCTTTGAGGCAGTAGACTTAAATTCCAATGAAGTCCTCTTTGGTTCATCATATTCCTCTTTGTTTACCTTTAGATATTCTTCATACATCATCAACTTACCAATTAGATCCTTAATAGGTAGTGAAATTATGTCATATGATTATTTGATTGAGACTGATGTGCCTATCCTTCTTTCTGGTAGACATCTTAGTATCCTCATGATTTTCTCTTTTGCAGGAACATAATTTCCAAGTGAGCTCATTGTATTTATAATTTTGTTGAACCTGAGATACATGACAGAAATAGGTTCATCAGGCTTCATTTTAAAATTATCATACTTAATAGTGTATGTATTCAATCTCATTTCATTAACATTGGTTGTTCCCTCATGTGAAATAACCAATGTATGCCAGATTTCATAAGCATTCTTGAAAGTAGATATTCAATTAAATTCTTCATCTCATAAAGCATAGTAAAAAGCATTCATTTCTTTAGAATTATTATTGTAAGCTATTTTTGTAGGATCATCCCAAGTAGTTCTTTCAGTTTCTGGAATATTATACTGAATCACTATAGCAGTACAGATATCAAATTCCATACTTTTTAAATGTATTTTCATTTTCAATTTCCATTGGGCATAATTTTCACCATTGAATAAATGTGGAATGTTGGTAGGTGCACCTTCTAGTCTATTATCCATAATGAAATTTTAGCAAATATATTTAAAGAGATAAAATTTAGAACTAACTGAAATTGAAGTTCTTTAAGATACAAGTAAAATCACAGTTGAAAAATAGATTATTTGGAAATCCTTTATAAATAAATATTCCTATGATACCAAATTTCAGTCAGAGTGGACACTCAAGTGGGGGGTGAATTGAGTTCCAATTAAATTTTCTGTTAAAAATATTTCTACTAAAAATCCCCCCAATTTAAATAACAAGCTAAATTGTAGTGAATTTGTGATATGGTAAAGGGTCAGTTAGGGTCTCAAAAGATTGATTAGTTCTCAGTTAATCTAATATGAATATTAGATTAGATTTTGAAACTAAACTAATGCTTTACAATAAATACAAACACTTTCTAGTTTTACTATCAGAGTTACATTAAAATAGATTTGTATTTAAAGTACTTAGAAGTGGAATATTCAATATAGTTTAAAACAAAATAAACAAGCACATCATTTTTAACCAATAGGATCAGTCTCAAGATGAGACTTAGTCCTCTCAAAATGTTTATATAAACATTAATGCACACCATGGATCGAGGTTTAAGATAGTACATATACTGTACAGGTACTAGGACCTCTACCACAGTTATTCGTGGGAAAAACAAAACAATAGCACATAGGCTATCCAGGTCACACTTGACCTCTACCACAATTCACAGTGGGAACTAAAAAGATTCAGAAGGTTTGAATGAGAATTTTAGATATCCTCCAGTTATGCCCAGTAGTCAGTGTGTGTCTAAAAAATAGAGCACACACACTGCACAAAATTTGAATAAATGAAACACAATAGAGCTAAATATATAGAGATGTGTTTAGAATGCTCTATCTGTTTTGAGTGATGCTCTGGACTCCTTGGATTGATGTAGTTGAGGAGTTGAGTTGTTCTCTAGTTTTTGTCAAGAAACAGAGTGTTGTTTTGGTATTCTACTTCCAGGTCCAGGTTGATCAGTCTAAATAGCTTGAGTGTAGTTGAAATCATCGAATCTCTTGTCTCCTTGAATGTTCAAGTTATACAGATTCAATATATATTCTTCCTTCTTCTTCTATGCATATGAGTCCATTAGTATCTCCAGAATATTGTCTCATATATTCATGAAAAGGCTGACATACCACCACACATTTCATTTGTTGTATGAGGTTCCCTTATATAGATTTTAGCTCCGGAAATGGGAATTATTACCCTTTTAAAGGTATGAGGTATAGTCCAGAAATGCCAACAACTATCATTAATTAAAAAAAGTTGTATTGAAAACATCATATATGACCATTTATAAATAAATAAATAGAAATTGAGTTTAGAGATCCATCAGTAGCTCCTGGTATCATTGAGCTTGTAATGGTGGACTTGAGTCAGTATGTCTTGTGTCGTAGCTGTTACTCTTTATAACAGTAGATCTACGTGTTGGTAGCTCTTTCCATTGGTATATCCTTTGTACTGGTAGAATTATTGTATCGGTAGACTTTGTAGTGGTATCCATCTTTCCATCTGTCTGTCTGTGTCTATCTGTATCGGTGGACTTTGTATTTGTATCGGTGGACATCATATCGGTAGCTGTCTGTCTATTTGTTTGTATCGGTAGCTTATATAGGTAACTATGTATATACCAGTGGACTTACTCTATCGGTAGGTCTGTACCAATGGTCTTGTGTCACAGGAATCTTGGTCTATCAGTGACCATTACTTATTAATATACAATGTACTGATAGGTCAATATTAGTGACTTACCACTTAATACTTATCTTGTTCTATGCAAATTATATCCAGATTGAGTTAGTAACATTTCTAAAAAAGTATAAACCTAGATAACCATTGATTAACAAATTCTAATGATTATTTTGATATTTTATCAACTCAATAGTAGGATGTCATATATTGAAAGAATTAATATGTAGATAAACATTAATCAAAGCATATTGAAACATAATTGAGATTATCAAAACATATTAAATCATAATTGGGATTATCAAAACATATTAAAGCATAATTGGTATTATCAAAATAGGAGAGGTCAACACTAACTTTTTGTCTAATCTTATTGGCTGATACATGTTAGAATATTGGCCTCATTGGGTCGATTTTGGGACCCCATAAATCCACATGGCCTTGATTATGACACTTTATATTAAATAATTTAATGTAAAGACAAAAATTACATAAACATATATAGTTTAGTGAATCAATTATTACATGCTGTTATATAAGTTATATCATTGAATATAAATATTCATTTGAATGCTAAAACATTTTCTTACAATATTATATTTTTTAATAATTTTTAGCCATCATTAAAATAATATTATTTATGACACCATAACGATGAAATGTTTACTTCATTAATGAATGATTTAAATAAATAAGATTATAAAGATGAAACAAATATCCAAAACCAGTCCAATTTCTATTGGATGATTTTATTTATAACATTATTCATCTTATATTAGAATTTAATAAGTTTTGTACCTTTAGAATCTTAAAATAACCATATAGAAAATTATATTTTTAAACATTATCAGAGAGCCCATCCCCCCTTATAAAAATCCCTCACTTCTTACCCATTCGTTACAATTATAAAACCCCTTTGGCTCATCCAAAAACTATCCAATTAAGCTCCATATATCCCTATTATCATTCTATAAGCCTTCCCTTAGGTACACAGCATTTCAATTAATTTTTTTGGTTTAATCAAAAGGCAGATACCCAATTTAATGCTAACCTCTTCTCTTATGTTCATTTGTATTATATTACTTCTCCAACCCCATAAAATATTTTTATTACTTTATTTTATAACAAAACAAGTATCATAATTATACTAGGTTGTTTTTATGATAAGTATTCGAACTACATTTACACCCACCTCAATCAAATGGGTAAAAACATACAATTTCTATGGAAGATGAACTACTGCCACATGAAATGAAGACTGTTCAATATTCATCTACCACCACTTATGGTGGAAATTAAGAAAAAATTTTATTTATGTGTGATAAATATTATATTTATATTGTTTTTATTCTTATTTATTTTTCATTTATATAATACCATTATGGTTTTCCTAGTGGGTAAATACAAAAATTCCATTTGATAAAGTGTCGACTACCGCCCCCTCAAAGTGATATGACTCATTCATGTTATACATGGAACATATAAAGGATTGAGTTAATGAAATTATATTTGATATTATACTTCAATTATAATATAATTAAATATTATTATGTTTTTATTCTCTTAAGTATGAAATATAAATTAAAGTATCATTCATACATACGTATGACTTACCGTCCCCATCACCTGCGCATTTCATTTACTATCTCAAAATGTTTTGTATTTTTATAAATAAATATATATAATGAATATATATATGATATATATGATATGTAAATCATTAATATCATTCTGGAGATAATTAAATTTCATCCAAAAGGAATTTTTATAATTATAACATGTTCGTTTTTAACTAAAGTTCCAAACATCGAAAAAATATCTGATATGAATTCAATAATTAACTAACTATTATAGCCTGATAAAAATTGATATAAAAAATAAGAAATATTAAAATGGTTCTTAATCATGTATAAATTAACTTTAGATTATTATTCAGGAGATTAAATAATGATCAATTGAAGTCAGACATGAGGTAAGTGATATTCTTTACCCAATTTCCATTATTCGGGTTTATCATTTCTTTCATACATATGACATTATTTGATTAAGTGATAAATTAATATTTATATAGTATCATGTATTTATACTTAATTTATGTTTCCTTATAGTTTATACACATAATTGATCTATTTTATTTACACAATGATCTTTGTAAGGGATTGCATCTCAAAATCCTTTCATTGAGGCATATTTAGTTTCATACAAGTTGTTATTTTATATGGTGTATAAAAAACATATAATATTCATTTCATTCAAAAGGAATCATTTTCTATGAGGTGTTTTACTAAATGACAAAAAATAATGTTTCTTTTTAACATAAGTAGTCACAATGACCATTCCAAACCATGTGTGTTATTGGATTTTTGGCTTCCTTAACTAGCCAAAACGTTTAAAAAAGAAAAATAAATACCATAGTGTCTTTTACATATTTTGGAATTGAAAATGGTTTTGATAATGGATATGTTATGTTAACATATTTAAATGATATATTGTGATTGAAATATGGAAATTTTATCTTTAATTTATATTTGTTTTAGGTGTTATGAATATTTTAGGTTTCTTGGGAATTGTTATGTATATGGGTGGTTCTGTGATAAATCTATAGTGGGGGTGCCCGAGATAGCTCTCCAATGCATTGGGTAACATGATAGAGGTAAATGTGAATTTTTATCATAAGAGATTTAGGGATTATATTGTGATGGTAATTCCAAAGGTAACTCCCTACGTAGCTGTGAAAGCTTCAATGTAAGTATGTTATGGATGCCACAAGTCACCTATATGATTTATGATTTAAATGTGTAATTCATAAATCTTATGATATCATGAGGTATGAGATTATGATAGATATGTATTTATGGACTTATGTTATCTTTCTTTATCTTATAACCCTTACTGGGCATTTAATGTTCATCCAATGTTTTGAATTTTTTTTCACAGGTCTTGAAGATGAATAGGGCCAAGGATGTGATTCAGGAAAAGTCATGTTGTCTAAAACATGGAACAATACGTGACTCTTTTTTTCAAGAGTTTTTATTTTATGAATAATATAGAAACTCTGTGGAATAGTCTACTTTGTAATTTTTTGATATAATGTAATAGTTATGTCCTAATTCACTAAAACTCTAAACCTAAAAAGACCATCAATGTGTATTATTCATTTAATTTAAGTTTATGTAATGTTTTAAGGCAGAGTGCTTATAGTTTGTTTCACGGGTCGGTTGACACAACATTAAGGATATTGTTAAATTAATATATTTAAATTATTTTTAGTTTATGTTATGATTGAAATGATATAACATTTACAGATTACCATGTTTATTGGCCTAATATATTTCTCTATTCTGAATGGTTTTCCTTAGAGGAAACAAGGTATCTATGATGAGATGACATCAAGAGGAAGATAATCATCCAAATCAACAAGATGAGATTGTTCAAATCGGAACTGAATAGTTTGTAGCGGTGATGGAACAGTTGACTTAGTCTATAAATGGTGGTGGTATCCATGCCCGAGATCATCTAGATCATCCACAAAGGAACATGTCAGTAGTAGAGCATTCCATAAGGAAACATCCCCCATCATTCAGAGAATCATCTTACTTTATTCTAGTTAAATGGTGTATTAAATCATTGGGGATGATTTTGTAGGCTTTGGGCTGTTCAAAACATAAAATGGTTTGTCTCGATGTATAATGTTTTGATGGTGATGTCGATCAGTGGTGTTCGATGGTGAAAAATATCATGGATAGTGAAGAAATAGATGCTCTTGATTGGGATGAATTCAAAGTTATGTTTATTGATAAATATTTTCCTAAGGTGGATCATCATAGGATGTAAAAAAGAATTCCAATAATTGAGGTAGGAAGATGACTCAATGGTTTATTATGAATCCAAATTCAATAGACTGGCAAGGTATTCTCCAAATTACATATGGTATCTTGATAGTAAAATAAAACATTTTTACTGAGGATCAATGTCCATGTACCTAAGGGACTTAACATCTCATGGATTAAAAAGTTATTAAAAACTAGTTCGATGTGTGGAGAAGGTGGAATTGAAGATTGCCGATGATCAAGTGTACTTTGGAAAACAACAGAATAAGAGGTCAAGGTGGCCGATGAAAGGGAATTACTCTTCAAAAAATTCCAATGGTAAGGAACATAAGTCTATAGTTTGTGAAAATTGTAGTGAAAAACATGTTTTGGAATGTCTTTTGAATTTCGGTAAGTGCTTCTAATGTGGTAAAATGGGACCTAAGGCTTGTAATTACACTAAAAATGATCAGGGTAATGTTAAGACAAAATATGATTTGCAGTTAGTAAAATGTTTTAAATGCTATGAAATGGGTCATTATGAAAATGAGTGTCCAATGAAGAACTCAACTGATGGAAAGCAGGAAAACTACAAGTAGAAAGGGGTGGTGAAATTTTTTACAACTACTTCAACAGATGTTGGGTTATCTATTGAATTATAATCAGGTACAATATTTTTTATTCATATTATGCCAATGTGTTGTTTGATTTGGGGTCTACACACTCTTTCATTTCATAGGTGTTTTCAACAAAATTGGGAATTCTATCTCAAGATATGAATCCTGAAATTATTGTAAAAACTCATGGAAGAATTGATCAGAAAAAAGGAAATTATAAGAACCATTATGTCCATGTGTGCAGAAAGAATCTACCTACAAACCTTATTGTTTTTCCTCTAGTAGAGTTTGATGTTATTATGTAAGGATTGGATTTCCTTTAATCAAGCTAAGATTGACTGCAAAGCTAATGAGGTTTCTGTTCAGAATGATTTTTAGTTTTCGTACAATAATGAACCCTTACTTTTGATAACACATCAGGAAGTTGGGAAACTAGTAAAAGATAAAAATTAATGTTACCTTGCACATATTGTTGAAAACAATGTAACTATTCATATTATTGATTTGCCATTGGTAAATGAATATATTGATGTTTTCCCTAATGATTTTTCTTGTATTATACCAGATCGGGAAGTCGAATATACTGTTGACTTAGTTCCGGATGCTAAGACAATTTCAAAACCCACTTATAGAATGGCTCAAATTGAACATTTAGATTTAAAGAAGCAATTATCGGTGTGATAGATAAAGGTTTCATTCGACCTAGCCCATCATCCTGGGGTGATCTTATCTTTTTTGTCAAAAGAAATATGTTTTTATGAGACTTTTCATTGATTATAGAGCATTGAATAACATCACTACTAATAAAAAGTATAATTGTCCTCATATTTATGTTTTTTTGACCATCATTAGGGAGCTCAGAATTTATCAAATATTGACATGAGGTCAGGGTACCGTTAGTTGAAAGTAAAGGAAGTAGACATTACGAAGACCGTGTTTTATAAAAGATATGGACACTATGAATTTATATTTATGCATTTCGGGTTAACCAATTTACCTGATGTATTCATGGATCTTATGAATATTAATTTTTGTGAGTTTTTGGATAAGATTGTGGTTGTGTTCATTGATTATATTTTGGTTTCTTATAAAATTAAAGAGGGTCACGAAAGTCATTTAAGGGTTGTCTTTCAAACCATTTAATAAAATAAACTGTATTAGAAATTCAAAAAGTGTGACTCTTGGTTATAGAAAATTTCATTCCTTAGTCGCATTGTTTAATAAAATGGAAAAACTATAGATCATGCTAAAACAAAAGTTGTTGAATAATGGCCAAGACCCACAAATATAACTGTGATTCGTAGTTTTCTTGGATTAGAGGGTTATTACCAGATGTTTGTTGAAAATCCTTCACAGTTATCTATCCTAATGACTACGTTAACTCAAAATGGAGTTATGTTCATCTCGAAAAAATATTGTGATGATTGTTTTTAGGAATTGAAAAGAAGATTGTTGTTTTATATTTAAATATTCTGAGGCATCATCTGTATGGAGTAAAATGTGAAATATATACTAACCACAACTGTTTTATGTATATATTCACTCAGAAAGAATTGAAAATGATACATATGAGATGGAAATAATTAATCAAGGATTATGAATGCACAATTCATTACCATCCAAGAAACTAAAATAATGTGGCTGATGATTTGAGTTGAAAAGGTAATTCTAAATTAACCTTGTTACGTTAGGACCGAGATCCTTTTTTATTTTGATTTGATGAACTTCGGCATAGAAGTTGTTGGTGCAAGAAATTCCCCTGTTTGGTTTCATGGGTCAGTGAAATCATCTCTATCAAACAGAATTATGAAATTGAAGAATGAAGATAGCGAGTAGCAGAAAATGATCGAGTTGGTTCAGAAGGGCATGTTTTCTGATTTTAACCTTGATAAGGATTTTGTTTTGAGATTTGGGAAGATATTTTTCTTTCCTTGTGATTCACAATTGAATAATGAGCTGTTATGTGATGCTCATAGTTCTTTGCTTTTAGTTCATCCTATTAGTACTAAGATGTAAAGAGATCTTCGGGAGTATTACTGGTGGGATGGGATGAAAATAGATATTGTTGATTTTACTATGAAGTGTTTGACTTGTCAATAGGTTAATGTAAAGAGGTATTTACAGAAAGGGATGCTTCAGTCTGTATCAGTGCCAGAGTGGAAATTGGAAAATATATCCATTGACTTCATTGTGTGATTACTAAAGACATCTTGTGGTAATAATCATATATGGGTTATTATTAATCAATTGACTAAATCTGCTCATTTCCTTCCTATTTGAGATACTTTTTTTTTGAGATCGACTTTCTCAATTGTATGTTAAAGAGATAGTTAGCATGCATGGTGTGACCTTTTCCATTGTATCTAATCGTGATACCAGGTTTTCTTATATCTTTTGGAATGACCTTAATATGTTTTTGGGTAATGAAATAAATTTTTCTACAACTTTTAATCCTCAATCATATTTGCATTCATAAAGAGAAATTCAGACCATGGAAGATATGTTATGTACTTTCTTGATGGATTACAAGTGAAGTTGGGACCAACATATTTATTTTGTCGAATTTTATTATAATAACATTTTTCATTCTAGTATATATGTGGCTCCATTTGAGGCGTTATATGGGAAGCAGTGTCGAACTCTATCTTTTTGGGATGTAGTAGGTGAAAGGAAACTTATGGGACAAGAATTTGTAGAATAGAATGCAGAAAAGGTTTAGTTGTTTCATACTCTAAGATGGAATAAATGTTATGCAGATAACCGAAGGAAGGATGTTTCTTTTATGGCATGTGATCATGTCTTTATCAATGTTTCTACATGGAAAAATGTGATGTGTTTTTATAAGAAGGGAAAGTTATGTGTGGCCTTCATTGGGCCTCCTGAAATCCTTGAGAAAGATGGATCAGTTGTGAAAAAAGTGGATTTACCTCCAAATTTATCTCAAGTTCACAATGTTTTTCCTGTTTCAATGTTGAGAATGTATATTCCATATCCACCTCATGTTTTGATCCTAGAGGTAGTTCAGTTGGAAGAGAATCTCTATTATGAGGAACAACAAGTCCATATTTTTGACCAAATAGGACAAGTGTTACAGAATAAGGTAATTCATCAAGTAATGGTTTTGTGGGAAAAGCATATGGTTGAAGAGGCAACGTGGGAATTTTCAAATTCTATGATGTACAAATAACCCCATTTAATTTATAAGTGAATAGAATTATGAGGATGCAATTCTCAAAAGGGGGGAAGGATGTTGCATCCCAGGTAAATAAAGACTATAACATTTTCAAATTTATTAATATTTGTGATTTATATATTGATTTTAATTTAAACAGGATTCTATGTTCAATGGCATACCTAATACGCAATAACTGGTTCCTTTGAAATCTTACGTCGCACACAACATTGGGTTATACTGAAAAATAACAACATAATATTATTTTAATTGGTAATTAAGGGAAAGTCGTTGTTTTGGTGGGAATGGATATAACTAACTACAATATGAATATATATGTTTGTTAAATGTTGTCATATTTATCCAATAAAATTTACTAGATTAAAATGTGAAGGAATCTAATTTTAAGAAAAAATAATCTAATATTAATTAAAATTTTGATTTACTGCCTTTTGATGGAGAACAATCATTAAATCTAGTTTTGTTAACATTTATATATTTTACACAATAAAATTATTCTTTAGAATCGGGACATCAAAATTTCATTTCTGTATACTTATGGTATTTTTCTAATAAAATTCTTTTTTTAATGAATAGTGAAAATACTATATTTTAATTCAAAGCTACCTTTTAATCTAAATTATTTATATGGATATATTAACATTTTAATTGGTTTTAAAGTATAATTAGAATATATTATTACCATTTAATCCAATGATATTCATTTTAAGTAACTTCACTTTTATATTAGACATAAATAAGTGTCAATCTTTTGATAGTTATTATTTCTTAAAAAAATGCATTTTGTTTTGACAGTGGAAATTTATATTAAATAAATTTCTTCCACTTCTGTATTTTGAATTTGAAAAAATGGATTCAATATTTAGAATAAGAGGTCCAAATTGTGTAACTATGTAACTTAAATTTTAAGACATTAGGAATATTTAATTCAGTGAAATTTTCATTTACCATGGTTAAAGGGTAAATCTGGTAAATAAGGGTAACACAATATTATAATAATAATAATAAATTACCCTAATATGTGTCTTAATCATTTTTTTGATACATTTTTGACCATGGGTATCTTGTGGTTGATTTTGGGACCCCATGGGGCCATGCAGGAGTCATAGTGTCACTTTCTATCAATTAATTTAAAGTACAGAAAAAATGACATAAACATATTTCTTTTTGTAAATCAATTCTTGCATGGGGTTAGAAAAGTATTCTATTAGAATATAAAAATTAATTTTTAAGCTAAATGATTTACTAAATCCTGATTTTTTTTATAATTGTTAGACATCATATAAAGAAAATTATTTATGACATAATAATGATACAATGTCTACCTCTCTAATGGATTATTTAAATTAAAAATTTTATAAAGATTAAAATAATATCCAAAACAATCCTGATTCTTATTTAATGATTTTTTTTCGAACACGAGTCCTTATAAATTTTATTTTAATAAGTTTTGGACCTTTATAAAACGAAAATAATTATATAATAAAATAATATTTGTAAACATTCTTAAAGAGCCCCTCCTCGCACTTCTAAATAGCCCAAACTTCTAACCCACTTCTAAAATTTCTCAAGCCACACGGATCATACAACATCTACCCAATTAATCTATATACATCCCTCTCCTCTACCTAGAAGCCTTCTCCTTGGATGAAGAAAATTTAGTTAATCCTTTCTATTCAATCCAAATGGATATACCTGATTTAAAGGTAATATCTTCTCTTACGTTCTTTTGTTTTTTACTTCTCCAACCCCATAAAAACATTTTATTCCATTATTATATAACAAAATTGGTATCTTAATTATACTAGGATGTTATTATGAGAAATATTCGAAAAACACTTACACACACCTTTATCTAATGGGTAATGAAGATACATTTTCTGTGGATGGTGAACGTTGGCCTCATGAAATAATGATTGTTCAACCATCTCCAACCACCTCTTATGGTGGCCATTATGATGAAACTGTATTTATATGTGATATATATTATATATATATTGTTTCTATTCTACTTTATTTTTTATTTATACAATACATTTATTGTTTCCATAGTGGTTACATACAATATTTTTATTTTAGAAAGTATGGACTACCTCTCCCTCAATGTGATATGACTCATTCATACCATATGTGGAACATATAAAATATGAACTAAATAAAATTATATATGATATTATATTGGAATTATAATATACCTATATATAATTATGTTATTATTCCATTAAATTTGAAATCGAAATGAAAGTAGTGTTCATGCGTTCGTACGACTTATCGTTTCCATGAACGGTGCATTTCATTTCTTATCTCCAAATGTTTTTTACTATTATAAATACATATATATACATGATATATATATGATATATATGATATATAAATCATTAATAACTTTCTGGAGATAATGGAATTTCTACAACATGGAAAATTTATAATCATAACAAGTTCATTTTTAACTCAAGTTCTGAACATCGACAAAGTTTCTGATATGAATTAAAATAATTAAAAAATTGTTATAGAAAGTTAATAATTGATATAAAAGGAATAATAAACATTAAAAACGTTCTTAATCTAGTACAAATTAACTTTAGTTTATTATTCAGGAGATTAAATAAATATCGAATCAAGTAAGACATGAGGTAATGGAACTTCTTAACCCAATTCCCATTCATTGGGTTGATCTTATCTTTCATATTTATGTCATTCATTGATTATTGGATAAATTATGTTTTATATCTTATCATGAATTTATAATTTCATTATTTGTTCTTATAGTAAATACACATAATCTATTTATTTTATTTACAAAATGATCTTTGTTAGGGACTTCATTTCAATCTCATTTCAATAAGGAGTATTTAATTTATTACATGAGATTCTTTTATACGGTGAATAAAAACCTTTTAATTTTCATTTCATTCAAAAAGGAATATATTTCATTGAGGCGTTTTACTAAATGAAAAAAAACGAATGTTTTTTTTATCTTAAGGGTTGACCATAACCTTTCTTCCATCATGCGTGTTATTTGATATTTGGATTCCTTTACATGCTAAAAAGTTTTAAAAAGTATAAGAAAACCATAAAATATTTTATGAATTTTGGTATTCAAAATGGTTTTGATAATGGATTTGTTGTGTCAATATATTTATATGATATATAGTGATATAAAAATGGAAATTTTATCCTTCCTTGAATTTTTTTTTTGTGTTATGAATATGTTATGGTTCTTGGGAATTTTTACATATACAGGTGGTTCTGTGATAAATCTAGGGTGGGTGTGCCCAAGATAGCTCTCTAATGCACTGGATAACGTGACAGAGGTAAATGTGAATGTTTCTCCTAACAGATTTATGGAATATACTATGATGGGTATTCCAAATGTAACTCTCTACGTAGCTCTGAAAGCTACAATGTATGTATGTTATAGATGCCACATGTTACCTTTATGATTTATGATTTCTCTGAGTTATTCATTAATCATATGATTTCATGATTTATGTGCTTATGAATTGTATGTATTTATGGACTAATGTTAACTTTTTTTATCTTATAACCCTTACTATGCTTTTTATCATCATTCCATGTTTTGAATTTTTTTCACATGACATAAAGATGAATAGGGTCAAGTATGGGATGAAGGAAAATAGATTCTCTCAAAAACATGGAACTAAACATGAATCTTTTTTTAAAGAGTTTTTATTTTATGAATAAAATGGAAACTGAGTCGCATTGTCGACTTTGTAATTTCTGAGATGCAATGTAATAGTTATGGCCTATTTATCTAAAACTCTAAACCTTGAAATATCCTTAATGGGAAATATTCATTTAATTAATGATTTTGTAATGTTTTAATTCTAGGTACAAATATGAGGGGTTTGAGAAGTTTGATGTTGTGACAATGTTCTTCCCTTCTTATAGTGGATAGGGATGTCACCCATGTAAATACAAAATGGTATTGACTATTGGGAGGTTTAAATTACATAAATTTCCTCAAAAATGAAAAAAATAATTTATTATTATGGAATCATGGTCAATTCAAACCTCTAACACATAAACATATGTTCATTTTAATAATTTGGTTCCTTAAATTTTAAAATTCCTTACTTTTATAATTATTTTATTACTAAAGAATATAGTTTTCCAATCTATTTAAATAACCATTTTTGGGACCTAAAAACATCATGAAGGAATGTAAATACTCCCAAAATCAATATGAAGAAGGAATAATATATTCATACACGTCCAACATGGAAAATGGATGAAATTTTCTTTGCAAATTTGAGAAGAAACATGTAGAAACAAAATTTTTGCAACAGGTTTTAGGCTAAATGTGTACCATCACCGAGAAATGATTGTGGGGTGCTTGAACTGTGAACTATCAGTACACAGAAGGAACCGCCAGGTGTTAGACCATGGGATAATGGTTAGATAACATAGGATGTTATGAATCATGTCGTTGGTGAAATCGAATGATGAAATTGCATATTCATTCCATTCTGCAAGTTACATAATTTGTGGATGTAGAAAGATAGTATGGTTCTATGAACCACATTTTAAAAACCACATCCTCCACAAAACGTAATTGAATATGACTTATATGGGTCGAATTATATATTAATGGGATTCAACCAATGTTGTGGCATTCCCACATATATGATTTTCCTAGTTCAGTTTAAACGGATCACAAGAGGAATTTGAAAAGGACTAGTAGAAGAGAGAATGAAGGAGACACAAGATGTTGGAAGAGAGAATTATGATACAAAGATGATTTTGACTTCATATTCGAATCCATGATGAAGTACGTACATTGAAACACTTTTCGTACGTATAAACCATAGTGAACCACAAATGTTGGAACATATTAATAATTTATGAACCACAAACCTAATTTATGAAATCGTGAACCATAAATCCCCCATGGATGAATTCCACAAGAACCATCACCTTCATAAACCTTATTCAAATTAGTTCTCTGCATATCACATAGCTGTACAGATCAAATCATATGCCACATATTGTATCACTACACCGATGGAACCTAGGGTTGAAGGGCGAACAACATCCAGTTCCACATAACATTCTATTATGTGAACCACATCCACAACAATATACCACAGTAGTACATGGTGGTCTATACCAAGGTCTGCGTATTTCTTTGGTATGGGAAAAACACCTCTAACCACATAGAAGTAGGCTACATGAGGCATCCCACATCCTGCTTGATTCAATTGTATGCAGAATGTGATGTCTTTGGATGCCCGTCCCACCATCTCCAATCATTCCTCTCCATTACCATCCAATCCTCCATATCTCCTCTATGAACCAGTCCACTGGAATTAGTCCAAAACCACCTCTAAATCCACCAGTTCGATATGATCAGATCATTGGGCAGACTTGAGCACCATTATAAATTTACATACCTAAGGTAAGCATAGCCATTAAAGTTATACCAACAATGGTTTGGCCCCCTATAATTTCTTCAATGTCTACATTTCAAAGGTAACCCATGGAAAGAATTTGGGATGCCAATATTAGCCTCCTTGGTCTTGTTTTTTCGAGTAAACACATGCCTTTCCCTTCAATGAGTTCCATTGATAGGGAAAAAGGTAACTCATTCCTCCCCTTCTGACTATGGATGATTCTCCCCGCTTTCCTAGAACCCATGTCAGGTCACTCCTCCCTTGGTAAGCCCCAACCATTTTCAAGAGGATCCAATATTTACCATATTCACCTAATAATGGGATGTTTCTGGATAGATCTCCAAGATATGACTATCCTAGATATCAACATTGGAGAGAGTTTCGTGTTCAATTCTCCCCCATCACTCTCTCATGGGCTCATAAACCTGATCTCTTCTTGCTGTGGTCATCCTTATTTTCCATTAGGGGAGAATGGAAACTGTTCCTTTTTTGAATCATTCACATCCTATTATTTATCACACTGAGCATGCCTCAAATAGATGTAGGGGTTTGTGAGGATATATCATATTCTCAATAAAAAATGAACTACGAGAACTATGATTCCTATTCCAACTAGGATACGTAGGAACCCTTCTAGATGGCCTCATCATAAAGGGGAGACATTCCCAAATGTTAACCCAATATTTCCACAGAAAAAATGGGCCTCATACATGGTTTAACCCTAAATATAAAAGAACTATGAGAACTCTTATTCCTGCTCCAACCAAGATACGTTGGATGGCTATTTATTGGAAAAGCTCAATGGATTGTCTCTTGAGTCACTCCTAATGGAATAACCATACTAAGGCCTCCTCTATGGTATAATACCCAATCTTGTCCCCTAAAATGGGTAACACCTATGCGTAATCCCTAAGAATCCATTCCCTCATGTTGGGATTCAATAGAGTATAAGTCTGCATTCTCATAGAACTATGCAGACATGGATTTCCCATTTGACCAGGATACATGGGAAGCCTCCATAAGGTCAAAATCTAACCCTTAAATCAACCCTAATGTTCAATGAGCCATATTATCAGTAGGTTCAAGTCCACCCAAGAGACCACAAATCCCATGGGATCTTCGGACTGCATTGGCATGAGTACCACACGAAATCTTGGCAAGGAACTTTTTGATGAGGAATCCACACCACATGATTTAAAATTGCATGGATGGGTCCCTGTCACAAAAAACTAAAAGGTGGTGTTTTCTTGTTCATAGGAACAAAAATATTTTAATTCTGATTCCTCTCATGATGATACGTTGGATGCCCATCTCACGGGTTCAAGCCCAAAATTGAAGTATCTCGTGCCCCATGGGATGATGATATTCTCCAAAGCACCACATCACTCAGATCACAAAAGAATTGTCTCAATAATACATGAACCATTCATATCAATTTTTTATTTTAGTACCCATGGGTATCCTATGAATACACTCTTCATAAAATGTACCATGTATTCATGAATATATGAAAACATTATAAATCTATATGATAATCCCAGATTATGAAATAATTCCCCATCTAAAATGGTTTGATGAGCCCGACATCCCAACCTATCAACCAATGGAGACTTTAAGTATTGTTGGACAAACAAAAAAACATGTTCCTCACATAGGAATTTATATCCATGAATAATGTATAAAAGGGGCGTTGGGTGTTTATAGATTTATGAGTAAACCCATTAGTGACCATCAGATGAAATCATATCCAAAGGGGACTGATTTCACAAATACATAAACCCCTGCAATCTCCCATTGGTACCATTAGATTGTGGAACATCGTTCGTAATGAAAATGGGATAAACTGACCTATCTCTGGGGGGTCAATTCTATTTCACCTAAAGGACAATGAATTGAAGTGGGTTATAACTAAAACAGTGATGAAAAATTATTTATGATAAGAGAAAAAATATTTTCACCCGTTGGCTCATTTTTTCCCAAAATGCGCCCCTCGGGACGAAACAAAAGTTTTCAACCAAATGTGAACCCTTAACCATGGTGGCAGTTTTACCCCACTCAAGCCCCTTTGACTCATAAAAAGACTGGTGGCTAAGATGAATCATAAATTATTCAAGTAATCAAGAGTTATTAATTTGACAATGTTTTGTTTTTTGTATGTGTAAAATATATATTAGATTTTCAAATGTACCATAGATCCAAATGGATTCTTAACAACCATCTAAGACACTCAACTCAGCACTCCCACAGGTGGTCAGGGCACAGATAATGGGAAAAAACCCCTTGCCATCCCAGCATCTTCAACGATGGGTGTCCAACATGATGATTAGAGAGTACCAAAAAATAGTACACTCACAATAGTGCAGTCCGCAAGATAGGAAATATAATTATAAGATTTGTGGCACCCTCCACCCAACCGCACCTGAAACCCCAGCACAAGGCCACCTCGATGGTTGTCTTGAACTATTTCAGGATCCTACCATAGAATGAAAAAACAATCACCTACATTATCATTGGGAGGAAGTTGAAATCAATGTTGATGACTTCATCCCAGCTATATAGGGGTCTTCCTCATGGGCCCCTTCTTGAGAGCATTACTGCCAATTTGGGTAAAAATGTATCCTCACTCAGATGAGGATCTCATGCTGAGGGAACCTTCTATATTCAAAAGGAGATATGCCCCTCGAGCCTCCCTCCAATGGTTACAATCACATAATTAGTAGGTTATAATAAACCTAATTATTGAAGAGTAAACATACCGTACAAATGTGGTGGAATTCAATGGGAAGACATAAAACTCATCCCCGTCCACTCAGTCCCACCGCAGAAATAGGGTGGCATAATACGGGCACATGCACATTCTTGCCAGTGTTCATCAGACCCACCATGTAGATAGAGTAGATAATTTCAAGTAGATGAAAATATTAACCACTGCATAAGAATCCAATCATCCAAATAGAATGGAAACCAGCAAAATGAAGGTATAAACACTAGAATATGTGTATCAAGCCTACCATCCAAATAGGGTGGAAAAAATATGAGCAGAGTCAAATTTTTTCAAAAGCATACAAAGCCCATGACAAAAATATAGAGGAAAATTAAGTGGATATTCATGATTCCACTCTTCTGAATATTGTATTTCATTACACCCTGGAGCATATATCAATAGAGTCTCACCATCATATTAGTAAATTAGTAAATTATGGATGTGGAAGTAGTAGTTGTGACGGACCTCCCTGTAATGTTGCTTCTAATGGATCTGATGGTCCTCCCTAGAAAACCCATGGGGGATTACTCTATGGATGACGTATGATAGATCGGTAGAGCCTATCTAATGATGAATGAAAAGGTAGAACTACATGTGACTAGATGATTAAGAAAAAAGAAGGTCATCCCCTTGCTATCGTATTCCCTAATTGCCATCCCTATGCTATACACTACAGATATGATTCTCTCTATAGCCAGATGTTAAGTCACGATGGTAGTCCTCACTATGATGAAAGCCACTATGATGGCCCTCCCCACAATGGAATTCATTGTGAAGGCCCTCCACAAATTGAAATCAATAAATTTGATGGTCCTATCATCATTTTATCTCTTTCTGAAGTCAATCCTTAGGATGTGCACTGTTGTAATTCTCCCTATAGCCAGTGCTATGATTGTATTTCCCGCTATGATAGTAGTCGTTGGGAAGGCCCTCATCTAAATGAAATCAAGTCGAAAAAATACTCCCCTAACTGTAGTCCAACCTAAATATTCTACCAAGGGTATAATCCATAGGGAAATTACCCTCAATCGAACGTCAAGTTTCAATGGTAGCCCTATCCATTGTATCACCAACTGTGAAGGTGCTCCCAAAACTCAAAACATGCACCATCAAAAATTTCCTCCCAAATTCAAATAAAATATGAGAAATCCCAATAATGTCGAGGAACTCTAAAAAATGGGGTCAAACATGTTAGACATCGTACCTATAATGACTGACATTCTTTCATAACCTAATGATGGTTCGAGGCCACACTCAGCTTCCGACCCACCCATGAACTACCCACATATTATTTAGTCTACTAAAAAACATGAGGAATAGAACAAAATCATTAAGAAGCAATCAAGATGAGCATATAATGTAGAGGAGTCTCTAGAAGAAAAACAACATGATATTCTGATCATAAGAAGACAACTATCTTGGGATGATATACAAGTGATGTATTTTCCCATGAACACTTCTCACTTCTATTTTCCAAGGGTGCTATATGAGGAATTTATGAATAACATTCGCCTGAATATGTGTACAACTCACTAATAGATAAAAGAAATGTTATTTCCATAGGAGCGGTATGCATATCATGTCAAAATATTAGAAGAGATTTTCCGCCTAATTATCTTGGATGACCTCCCATCAGCATGGTGGCCACAGTCATAGGTGTGAAGGTAATAGATCGAATTGGACTACATTCATTCATTGAAAAATTTGTGATGCATCATTGGTGATGCCTAGTCTAGAGTTCACATTTAGGGATAGGGAGAGCATGGATCTCAAACCTTCACCCATGTCCCATCCACCAGAACTCACTATAAGCGGCACCAAGAAATGTCATTACCCAAAGGAAGAAATCAAATGTAATCCCTACACAGGAATTGTAGAATTCTCAACAATAACCGACATTGAGTATGTCCAAAAAAAATTAGGCCCGATGAATGCAAGACATCGAGAAGCTTCTGATCCAATTGACCGAGTAAATCCACCTTGCATCCTGTCTAAGGGATGAAAATCAACGATCAATGCTAATATCCTCAGAGGAAAATAAATCCCATAAATATGTAGTTCTATAATCACCACAGACTCGTGTGGGAGTACACGATATCTTGAAGACCGCAGTTGAAATAGTTACCACCATAATATATGAACTGCCCCAACACACAGGGCATGGGGAATTTCTAACTCAAAATACCCCATAAGACAAATGAATTTGGACCATATCATATCAACATTATAACGGAGGAAATCCCAACACAAAGGTATGGAAGAATTTTAACATCAAAATCTAGTAAAATGGATGTTTTTATTCTCCCATCTAGGAAGAATGAAGAGTAGAGAGGTCACCCACTCAGTCAAATCTCATGGTTCATACCCCATGCGGTGAAGGCATATTTTTTTGTTAAATATGTTCTCCCTTAGAGTAACTCTTTGCCAAGAAATCCAAATAATACCATAAAATGGGAGGATAAGTTTCACCAAATGATGGAAATTTCTCTCATATCCTTCAAAACCGTGTACAAAACCAACAATGTAGTATGAAACAGTAAAAATTGTGGATTTCAGTAGCACAGACCTAATAGGAAGTGATAAAAATGATGATGATGAAAGAGTAGACAATACTATCCTGGAGGAGGTCTATACCTAGCCTGAGGGTGTGGATACTTGAAATTGGAGAGCTACACTAAATTTGGGCACACCTGTGCAAAAACATCACAACCTTCATCATGAATCCTCCATAAAGAGAAGAATACACTAAAGGTTATACAAGACGTGCCTCCTTCCCTTGAAAAAATGACTCCCTTATGCTTGAGTATTTATTCGCCATGCAGGGGAATGAAATGAAAGATCCCATGAAAACTAATTCTGAGATGTGTCGAGGCAGCTTTCTTGCTGGGTGTGTTCCTCAAGTAGAACATCAACAGTTCCGTCTAGAAGATGATCCTCTACCACAATAACTCATCCCAATAAATGAATATAGGCTCGGATGCTAGTCTAATCCAGCCACGAGATCATCAGTCTACCTGAATTCAGCCTTGGAAGGATATCAAGACTTCAATCCACTATGGAAACAACCATATCATATTCAATAAAACCCATAGAAGATTCCCCCAGCAGGGTATCCACCCTAAATTCCACTAGTTCTGGAACTTCCTAACATTACCCTACTGCACCCACCATAGATCAAGTCCAAAATGATATGAATTAAGGGATATTGTTTATCATAGAGAAATTGATAGCTTGAATAGAATCTATTGAAGGGATTTATGCTCTGATACAATCAGAATGAAAAACATACTAGAATTAGGTGTGAAATGTTCCACCACTGCCAAACTTCAGGTCCCCTATATTCCTAGTGTTCAATGGTTTAGGAGAATTGGAACAACATCTACTGGTCTATCCATCTTAGTATGTCCCATTTATTGGATCCCCAGAGTAATAGGATTTAGAAAAAATAATGTTCTCGTTCTAACACTACATGGTTCATCATTCTTGTGGTATACTAGTTTTCCTGTTAACTCATTCATTGGCTGGGAGGACCTCCAATGACATTCTCACTTTAATATATGTTCAACATTTCCTAAGACAACTTTCAGTGTTCTCATGAAATTTAAGCAGTTAGGGACTGAAAGAGTTTCAGACATCATCGCCAGATGGGAAGGCCTGACATACACCATGAATTGGAAACTCCCCTAGGATGAAATTATTTCTATGTGCATTGATAATATCCACTATAAATTTAATATTCCACACAAACCAATGGAGTACATAAGTGGGTTCTAAGATTTCACAACCATTTCCCTAAGGATTGAAGAATTATTTTAATAGACCAATATCTAGTCCGGAGAGGCCTCATCGACCCCAGTAAATAGAAATAAATAAAATGGATCAGCTTATATAATGCTTAAGACACCGTTGCCACCTACTCCTGTCGTGAGTCCTCCACCAAATTGTGCAGGACCCCCTGGACTCAAAAACCACCCCCACCTCAGCATGATGACTGAAGGTGTCCAAAAAAATCATTTTGGGGAATGAACGAATAAATTCTACAAATTCCAAGATGACCAAGTCTGCATCTACTTTGTATCCATGATGAATTGAAACTTTCATAGGCTACCAGAACCAATGCGAGCTGATGATGTTGTTCTCAATGATCGTCCAAATTATTGTCCCTACCACCAGATACTGGGGCACACCATCTTGGAGTGCATCATCTTCAAGGATCTCCTACAAATGATTGTGGATTATGTACAATTCAAGTTAGTACAACCACTAGCGCAAGTGTCGTATGTCTCCACTATAATCCAAAGTGATGATGAGGATTGGAAAATAGTCACCAGAAAAAATGACCATGAATATTAACAGTTGGATGGATCAAAAAATAGTCAACTAAGATCTTGGCCTCCTTGAGGCGTAGTTGAATCAACCAACTGTGCCCCTAGTAACTCTTGATGCAACACAACTATCATCATCATCCCCACAATCATCTGTGGTCCAAGAAGGAAAAAAGCATGAGAAAGAAGATGAGTACACATGAAATTTGAAAACTGTAATTGATCCATTTAGACATCATTATAATAGACATGAAAGCACATGACCCACCTTTCCAAACGGGACAATATGAACCACCCCTCCATACGGGACACGGGGAAATAACCATTATACAACACCATTATAATAACTCAGTCAGAAAAACCATCGTCAGATCAAGAACTCAGCTTCAGCTCCATTAATGAAATTCAGTTAATATACCCCTTCTATGGTGGAGGCTATTTATATGAACCCGAAATATATGTGGCTAACCATAGAGGTAGAAGAAGATTCCATAGAGGTTTGGGGTTTCCAAGATGGTGTTCTTGTGACCAAAGTAAAATTCCCGAACACAACTTAACTCAAACTATAAATAATGTGCATACTCACCGAAGGACCATCCAGTAGACACAACAAGAACTAGAGGGTTTACTTGACCCTATTAGAAGAAATCATAGCCCAATAATCTAGGAGTATCTTTCAGATGAAGAGGCTATGTCTGGTCACCCAATGTATGTAGGTCGACCAGTCCGGCCAAATCCTAATAGCTTGGGAGCACCATCAATTCCCATCCTAGAGGTCAGGCCATCCACCTATAGGGATCAATTCCATATTCCAATTACGAACGTGCATCGCCTTGTTGGGAAGCATCAGAATTTAGAGAGGAAATATGATATTCTAATATAGGTTGCCTCAGTTCTTGAAATTTTATTAATATTGGATGCATTGAATCTATTAGAAGGACTTAGCAGAATGCTCATCGAGGATTTACAATGTACCTCGAAAATTGAGCCCGAAGATGAAGTTGTCTAAGTCTTTCAGACAAAGAGAAAACCCACAAGTTCCATGGTTTCATCTTCTATATATATCATGATGAAAACTCCATAAATCATGGACACATAAAACCCAAATATGATTCTAGAAAGGTAAATTGAAATAATGTATATAAAATTTTTGTCGACAATGACTCTAGAGTTTACTGCATCCCGCTATGAACACTTTGTTGATTGGTCTATGAGGAGGAGAGACTAAAAACTTTCACCCCATCTCTGTTAAGATATGATAAAAATTAGTAGGATGCATTTCGAAGAATCAGTCTTAAAACATGGCTTGGTGATTTTGTATCGAATTATGAGATTCTAGTAGTACGGAAAAGTATGTCGTCCAACATCATGTGGGGGAGGCCCTAGCTGTATCAGTAAAACACAATCACCTCATCGTACCATCTGTGCATCAAATGATGCACGCATGGTAAAAAAATACATTGCACACTGATAAATCCCCATTTGATTCATGCAAGTTGCATTACATAGATTCATGCTTCTATGAATAGAAAGGGAAGTTGTCTTTATCCGACGACATTGATTGGATCACCACCACAAATTGATTGGAATTGGGTCACGTTGATCCCCTAAAATAGCTTGTTAAAGGGTATATACTAACCATCAATGAGGCTGAGTGCATATGACCATGATCAAACATGGAATCAGCCATATTCATGAACTTCATTTTGGATACAGAGTCAATGGAGGCTGAAATGTGTGCTAACCCTCATGAATATTGTGAGTGCTCAAACAGAATTATCACATCCCATCCTCGGTTCCCCAGACAGTTCATGACATACTCATTAAGGTATAATATGATGAACTATCACTAAAAGTCTTTTTTAAAACTCTTCCACCCCCACCCCATCCTCCTTAGAAAATTCCACCCTATCCGCTAGGGAAAATGAGATGTTTTAGTTTCCAGAAATACGAGTTGTGATTCCTCTCCCAACGATGGAGAGTTCATATCTAGAATAATATCTCCATCATAAGAGGATGAAAAGGATGGAGAAGAGCATATAAGGAATGAAAAATATCAAGAAGATGAATATCTCAAAGACTCCCCTCCCACATTCGACGAAGTCATCTCAACCACAATCGATGAGCATATGGAGATAATAATTCCAACCAATGATGACCAGTGACCCACTCTGATTAGTGTGGATATTTCTTTCGAGCATCAAAAGGCATATAACTACTTCCTAAAGAAGAATCAAGATGTTTTTATATTAAGCTACATGGAAATTATAGGCCTCGAGCTTGATGTCGCCACACATCACATGGGTTTCCCAGAAGACCACAATGGTTACAGTATGGATGCTAGAAGTACCCACCTGACACATGCTACAAAAATTGAGGCTGAAGTTGAAAAGATAATCAAAGATAAATTTATTCTAGAATTATGATATCTTATTTGGCTGGAAAAGCATATTTACTATCATAAATAACAATGGATAGATCACAGTCGACATTGGATTTAGGGAACTCAATCGACACTACATGAATGATTATTTCCCAGTACCTATCATTAAATTGCGGATTGATGCGACCATAAAATATGAGGCCCTCTATTTCATAGATGGATACTATAGTGACAACCAGTTCCGAATGTCTAGAAAAGTTTAATAACGCACTTCCTTAATGTCCCCCAAAAATGTATTCTGCTATAAGGTGATGCCATTCGGTATAAAAAATTCTAGCACAATGTTTTATTGCTCCATGCATCAGATTTCCCAGCCCTTCATGGGAATATTCTTCGAGTGCTTCAACGGAGACCTAGTGTTTAAATATAGAAAATGCTCAAACCACATGACATATCTTCATACCACCATCTATAAATTTCTAAAATATAGTTTAAATATTATTTCATTGAAGCCTTCATTCGTTATTACCTCCGGGAAATTTCCCATCATAGTCGTAAGCCATCGGGGCATCGATGTCCACCCTGAGAAGACAAAATCCATCCTTGGAATGTCATAACCACGCATCCTCACTGAGTTGTGGGGTATTTAGGGGAACGTGGCCTATATTTTGGAACTTCATAGTCAACCATGTATGTAAGTGGTTTCCTTTCACAATTTTGATGAAGAAATGGGTCTCCAACCAGTGTGATAATGATTATCACGATTCACTAAAAAATAAAATTTTATCTCTTAATCCCATTGGTGAAAATGCTTCCAATTGAGTTAATAACACTCATTCTGTACGTGACTTCTTTGGAATGGTTAATGAGCTCTTTCCTTTCATAGAATAATTATATCTATAATGATAATAATATATATTATTTCGACTAAAGAATAATCAATGCAGAGACTCAATATTCAAATATCAAAAAGATATACCTATAATTATTCTTTGTTGTTATGAAAATGAAGAATTAATTGCAGCAACATAAGGTCTATCTGATCTCCCACTGCAACCCACTCATGTATAAATTCATCCTTCCTCAATTAAATTGATGCCTATCATGGTGGTTAGTCATTCTTCAACAGTTTGACACCAAATACATGGATTGAAATCCATCAAAGGAAAGGAATTATCATATTTCCTGATAGAGCACCCCTTAGCTGAATATATACCACAAGATAATAAAATATTGGATGAAGAGTTATTTAACATCCAAGAAGGCCCCCAGTCATTGGAATTATACTATGACAATGCCTCCAGAATCCTGACGGGGAAAATGATAGAGGACTCCTAGTTCAACAAAGTGGGGATGAGAGTTATTCTCATATCTCAAAAAAAATTCCATATTACCTTACTCCATACTTCTTATAGAGGGGTGAACAAATAATGAAGCATAATACTAGGCCCTCATTATAGGACTGGAGCTGGCCCATAATGAACAAGAAGAGTCCATAATGACAAAAGGTTATTTTGAGATGCAAATCAAGAATGTCAATGGTGACTAGGCCTTTAATGAAAATGTATTGGATCCTTTTATAAACCATGTCTGAAACCAGATAGAAAATTTCCCATCAGAACCAGCAATGACTTATGTCCCCCGATTAAAAAATGATGAAGCCAATGCATTATAAAATGTAGCTTCATCTCTAGTTGATGGATACAAGGATGAAAAAATCATTATCATTTCTCACCTTTGGATTATCATTCCATTAATTCCAAACAATGTGGATGAAATCGATTATATTATCCCTATTCCCAAGCCTTACGGTAACACAATTGGTTGGATAAATTCCATTTCATAATAACTCCATAGTGGGGAACTCCCACTAGATAGGACTAGAAGAAAACATAACCAAATGTGGGTAGTAAATTTTGTTCCACACAACGGCTCAATTCAAGTAAAAGATCTTTACCATCAAGGCCTTGGTGGAGTCCTTCTATATTGAATTGATGGTGAAAAGTTGGTTGTCTTAATGAAAGAAATACATGGTTAAACTTCTGGAGAACACCAATCAGTGACCAAGATATCCTGTCATATTTGAAGGCTAAGATATTATTGGCCCACTATGATACATGATTGTGCCACATTCATGGGGAAATTACATTCCTTCCAGGCTAATGCCAATTTCATTCACAAACCCCCAGTGCTACATCCCACAACTATGTACTCCTATAAATTTTTTGATTGGGAGAAGGATTTTGTGGGACCATATCCTCCCACCAAATTGAGACAATTAATGTTCATTCTCACAACAACAAACTTCTTCTTCAAATGGGATAAAGTCATACCCCGTTAATAGGTCGTGAGAAGAATCATTTTCTTCTTGTTTGAAGAAAACATCATTAACAATTTCGGTGTCCCTAAAATAATACTCATGGGAAATAGATCCCACATCTTCTATGGTGAGTTAGACATGATATACAAGGAAAATGGAATCAAAGTCAACTATACATTCAGCTACCATGTAGCGGCCAACATGCAGCTAGAGGATTTTAACAAGACTCTGTCCAACATACTCTATAAGATGGTAGACAAAGAAAATATATCATGGAGGGACAAGCACCTCCGTGCTTTATGGGATTACCAAACCATGACCCACATTTCCACCCATGCAGCCCCATACTTAATAGTGTATGAGATAGGGGATGTTTTTCACATTGATGTTCAGGTGACATCACTCTAATTGGCGGTTTGTGATAAACTATCCATGGTTGAGAAATCTAAAAAATGGTTAGAGGAGTCGGAGCAACTGGATGAGAAATGGTTTCACACATTTAACCATTTGGAAATCTACAAGAATATGATCACATGATCCTTCATAAAAAAATTTCAGCTTCAATATTTCATCAATGGTGAAATGGTATCAATTCTCAGAACCCTGATTATATTTGGAAAGAATCCCCCAAAATTGGAGAAACAAAGGGAGGTACCATATGTAGTAAAAAAGGTCTATTCCAATAGATTATACACATTTATTTAAATGGATGGGAGGCTCACCACATCCCCTACAAATTCAAGGTTATTAAAGAAATATTTCATATTTAATAATTAAGTCATCTATGCAACAAGATGTAAAACTGCACATCAATATAAATCATCCACATAGAAAAATGTGAAAGTACATGATAAATATTGTCCATACTACAAGATGTTAAACTATATGGTAGATATTGTGTTCTAGCTTGCAATATATCTCATATAAGTCAAATTGATGTAAGGAAAAGATTAAAATACACTCCCACTTTCAATGACCATGACAGACGAACACATGGATGGAATTCTAGAATTATGTATGGATTGATTCCCATTCATTAGTGTGATACGTAGTGACACCAAAATACTTGATCTTAGACTATCCATAACAAGAAATAGAATTCCCCTATTATATCCTATATCACCCATTTCTATGAGGGAAATCCATGTCACTCATTGTTTCTCACTTCGGGTATAACTCACTTGGGATTATGACAAGTGGTATGGTTCCTCTTTCATAATAAAATCATAGAGGAATATGATTGACCGGACACCCATAGATGATGAAATAAAAATACCCCTACAACTACACCCAAGTCAGAATGGTAAAGGGAACATATTTTATACAGAACTATGCATGGATTGATTAAAATTCATCGGTGGGTTACTTAGTGAATCCTTGACCCTAAATATTAGCCTAGCCATCACTTGAAACAAAATAAACCTTTTATATCCACTATCACCTTATAATATGAGGGAAATATGTGTATCTCTTTATTTATCACATTGATTATAACTCAAGTGAGCTTAGGATCGGTGTTAAGGGTCCCATTATATAAAAAAATCATAGATGAATATGATAGACCTGACACCCATATAAGATGAAAACCGAATACCCCTAAACCTATGCTCGAGTCCTAACTGTACTTGGAGCGTATTGTGTATAGAACTACATAAGGCTTGATTCATTTCCTTGGAGGATATATAGAAAATACAGAATTTAACATCATAGACCAGCCAAAAAAAAATTCCCTCTCATTTTCCAGCACATGGACCATATCTTTGAAGTGAACTTCTAGAACTCAGTACAACTTGATTCTTACTCTTGAAGGATATGTAGTGATTCCAGGATCACCTATCTTGGATCACCCATCAACACTAGATCAAAATTACCCCCTCCTCATGTATGTAATAGACCTATACTGGGATTGAGTCTTCAGAACTACATATGTCTTTATTCATATCTCAGTGGGCTATGTGGTGATGCCCAAATCCCTTTTTTCAGTCCAAAACACACTTTGGTTACAATTCACGTTAATTTACCATCATCTGTAATGAATGACATAAACCTATATGGAATATTCTATAACTACGTATGGATTGATTTGAATCACTGTGGAATTCATATTGAAGCTTAGATATCATATCTTAGTTCAACCATCAGTTAAAATGCATTCCCCCTCCATGTTCATGGACTTAAACATTACAGGGAAGATATATCTAGACATACATGTTTCTGGAATCCTTCCTTACAAGATACTTAGTGACACATTACCCCCATATCTTTATCCATCCACCAATAATCCAAAATGACCATATTCCCTAGTAATGGGCCATACCTATATAGGTAATTTCTTTTCAGAACTACATATGACATGATTTTTGAACATGATGGATACATAGTGACGTTCAGAACATTCATACTAGTCCAACAACAATTCAAAAAAAAAAAACAAATTCCCATTACCCTATGTATAGGTTAGACATTCACATGGGAATCCATGAAAGGTCTTAACCACATGACATTAAATTTAAAGGTTCAACAGGAATCATATGCCACTCGATTCACGAAGTTAGTAGATCCTGAACATGCCCCCAATTTTCTACAAAATAAAATATAAAGATATGATGGAAATTCCACGTATGGATTATGACACCCAGAATGAGTTAAAAGATCATGCTTTCACGCACAAATGAGTCAGATTTATGTAGAATCTTTCATAGCTCATAAGTAATCATGGTATGGATATTTCTTACATTCCCAGAAAAATATTTCATCTTCATAAAGCTACATACTATAGGAAATATTGGGTCTCCATAAACATTAATAGCTGTCAAAAGTGGAAGTCTAATGTCATGAACAGTCCTTTTTTGACTATTCACATCATTCCTCAGAGGCACTGAATATGTCTCCTACAATATGGTTTGGTTAATCCAAGAATAGTTCATCAACATGAGAGTATTTTCCTACTTTCATATGCCCAATGGCTTCCATGACACATGCCATTCCTTATGATTGAAGGACCCCCCCTGAGATAATTATTTACACCTTCTATCATTTCTAGTGTTTAAAGAATATTATAATATCCCACACCGATTAACTCAATGATATTTATGGTCTTTCTAACTATTTTTCTCCATAACACAATTGTAAATTGTGTAGCCAATGTCCTTATTGCACGATGGTAAACTACAATTCCATATGTGTCCAAGCTGCAATTAATTAAACTGCACCAGAAAATGTAAATGATAAGATTCATATATTGGATTGGCAATCAACAATGCATTTACTTCCTACATATTGTCTAGTCCTCCTCAAGGAATGCTAACTTGGAATCCTACATGACTCGGTTTCACCATGATATATGGGTTGTATAATCAAATCCTATTATCTAGAATCAGCCACGGAAAGTATGAAAATGTCCGCTTCTCTCTCTACAAATTGAATCAAAGCAGGGAACCCCCAGAGAATTCATATTAAAAGGGTTGCTAAAGGGTAATAATATTTCTTTTCTTTCCCATCATGATTACTCTATGTCCACCACACATGACAATAAATTGCATGGAATTCTTCTTTACTGCATGACGTTGAACTCCATAACATTGGTATTTTCGTAAAACGCTCCCTTCCTTTGATTGTTTCATTTTTATGTAGTGACCTAACATACTTTTTATCCATTGGTTCTCGTACCATGCATAGATCACATTTTATTAGGGACCATAGTAGGGAATCCACCATGGAGTTTTGGAAAATCAACACAAGATTTTGGTCCTAGTAGCATGACCCTAAAAGTCATGTCATGGTTCCTCTCCCCATTAAAGAACCCTAGGTCCTTAACATACAATGTTAAACTACATGGTACCCCAAAGATGGAACAAATTCCCCAGCCTATGTATGAGTAGATCTATATAGGGGATTAATTAATCCCATGGGAGAATCACAACCAAGATATTTCTAATATTTCCCCATACACCCCTTCCCCACATCAAACTCCATTCTTTGAGCAATCTTGTATTACCATAATCCTCCATAACCATTGTAGATAGATGGCTAGTGTCATGTAGACACCATTGTTAGACTATGATAATCATGCCCTGGTGGCTCTACATATGTCTCCTACAAAATGGCCATCAAAAAGGATAATTTATCCTCAGAAGAATCCTTTCCTACCACGATATGCCTAATGGAACTCAATACCCGTTACATCCCTCCAAATTCAAGAACTCTCAAAGTCATGGTTTACATTAACTTTTCTATATACATCAAATATATTTTAGAACATTCTATCCAAATTTACGTTCAGTTTTCAAGGCTTCAACAAAATATATATTCCCCATCCATATCTTTTAATTTGATCCATATATTGACAAAAAATATTTCACCGAAATATTTCTTGTTTCCTAGTAATGTTTAGACTAAGAAATAACACTTTTCATGTTTAGTAACACCCTTATTCCCAAATCATACTCTATGAACAGAATGGAATGAATAGCCATAATCAATCATATCTATCGGAGGGGGACATTCCGTGCTTTTTGGACACCGTTGTGTGATTATACACATGATTCCACGATGTCTCCATATATGTTTCCCAAAAAAGGCTGTAAATCAATGTAAAATTCATCCTCACTAGATTCCTTCCCTACTTCTGTATGCCTCCATAACATTTATGTCCCATTACACTTCATGGGTTTAGAATACCCTTGGATCAAAGTTTACCTAATTTTCCCTTTTCATGTGTCTGAAAATGATGAAAATTTCTGGTCAAATTTTTGTTTCATTATACCCTCTTTTGGTCAGAGTATAATTAATTCTCAAAAAAAAAGATGTCCTTCATGTACGACATTATTTTAGACCATACTACAACCCTCCCTTTTATAAGAAAAATTCATGTGGGATCTATTTTCCACTCAAAGATGATAGAAATGTCCCCAATACTTTCTGCCATCATCCCCCCAAAAGGCCACCCAATGGGGTCCTCAACCTTAAAAAATAAGATGTTTTATAAAACAATCTAGATTATTAGCAGAGAAAGGATAATGTTATCTTGGAAACATAGTTTTAATTTTAGCATCATTCCTCAGGGGCTCAACATATGTTACCTACAAATCAACTATCAACCAAGGGATGGTTCTCCCATTGGAGAGTCCATTCTTGTACTTGTAATCATAAAATTGATTTCATTCAACATATACATCCAAAACTCGCAATGTAAAGGTCCAGAAAATTCCATAAAATATTTTTGAAGATAATTAATACATCATTTGATAAGAAATCCCAAATTGGCACCCTCTCCCAATCAATCACGGTCATAAATATTCAACCTAAAACATCAGTAACATGTCTAGTTTGAAATACATTAATTTGGAAATGAGGGAGACACAACAATCCTCAGGATGAAAACCCGCAAAGGACACCCTAGATAAAATTATAGTATCTACTCACCAAGCTTATTTTATACATGGTTTATAAAAATATACTAATTAATCAATCATTTAAATCCAGAGGCATAAATCTTAGTATGTCTAAAAACTTAAAAGGGATTCCTAAGTTAAATTCATGTTATACATGATAAGCCCGTACCAAATTAGTCTTATGAAAAAATGAGGGTAATAATTAAAAAGGCATGAATTTCATAAGGTTTTTCATTTTACCCTAGTAACATTCAAACTAAGCTCGTTGATTCCTGTGACTCAGGTAAAAATTAGAGAATGATTTTATTTAACAGTTCTAGTTTAGATTAATACTTGGACGAAATTGATATTTAGATGATCAGTTGTTATTGATTGATGACAAATAAAAAAATGATGAAGAAGAACAAGGAAATGATAATGTTTCTATTCCATGAAATGAAAGGTGGGACTATCCCCAGTCTAGAGTACCACCATAATATAAAAAACAGTTGATATTATGCATATAGTTTGGGTAAACTACAATGGAACCCATCTCACCCATTCTAATAGATCGATGATCGCTTGTCGTGAAATTTTAAGGGTCTTCCATATATTAGGCCTCTGTTTTTCTTCTAAATCAACCATCAGACGTGATCACTTCATAAGAGCTCTATTGTACCACCCCATCTACTTAATTGCTTCGTAATTGAAACATAAAAATTCTTGTTTTTCCTTTAGTTTAGCCACACGATACTCTCTTTATCATAGCTGCACAGTCTGGGTGATTAAAAAATCATAAGATATCATAACCTCAGCCATCCGATGATTCAGTTCCTTAGAAACATCTCGGTGTGTGGTTTCCTCATGATGTGATGAATTGAACATTTCAAGGTAGTCCTCATTAGAATCAAGTCCATCACGGGCTATGAAAACCCTGTATATAAGAATGTGTAGATTCCAGTAATGAAATCCACCCAAACCCAATTCTGCAAATAATCACTAGAATGTTTCATCTTCATTGCTGAATCTAATCATAGGAATTTCTTCATCTCGGGTGCATAATTGATGCCACGTCTGTTTTTTCATGGCTCGATGCCTCCTCGTGGAACCCGGACCTTGGTCCCCCCATTGAAACCATTATATAGATAGGAAATACAATTGTGGTAGATACGAGAGTCATTATATAAGTTACCCAATAAAGAGGTATTTCCCACCTAATAGATGGTTTGTCCCTTCGAACTAGTATCAGGGATAGGCGGTGGCTTCAACGATATCTGGTGACACTTTGTTGGGGCCAACCTTAGTAGGACCATCAGCAGTGACCACATGAGGAGTATAGTCTGAATCACTTTCTACCGATATGAGTTGTGTAGATAATTCCACTTCCAAATGCATTTGGCAGCGGATGGGAAACCTTATCACTACTGGGAAAGACGTAGATGGAGTAACTAGTATAGTCAAAACAGGACGAGGAACATTCAGTATCCTCTGAACGTGTTGAACATGAATTCCCAGCACCCAGTTAGGTTAAAAATCGACCCCTAGTAGGGCATAATCCATGTATAGAAACATTGGAGTCGCCCCATGGGGAATTAGGACCTCAATAATATCATCCACCCACAATATTATTATCTATAATTAGTGAGGAATCCCATGATGAGATTCTCTCTTCAACTGGGTTTCAAGGATTGGTGCAATTTTCTGTTGGCATCCAAATTTACTAAAAAACTGATATGGCTTATATGGATCATTTATGGCCACCCGATCTCTGCGTGAAACCATAATTTCACCTAGAAGTGAAATATGGTATGAGCGTTCTTCCAGTTAACCCCTCCCATTATTAGTCATTGCTTCATGGGGCACAAGGTACAGTGCAAAGGAGAAGTGGGATAAATTACTCAACAATTCATCTTCGTTATTAATAATTAAGGATTGAGGGATAACAACAATTATATTGGGGAGATATGGATGAAAATTAGAATGAGTAACCCTTTCAGTATGCTGATATTCATAGCAGGAACGGTTTTATCCCTTCCATACATATAAAAATTGGAATGACCCTGTCACATCCTATGGGGCCTCCTTTCTTGTATCTAGCCTAGTAGATCATAAAGTCAGGAAACACTGGTAATGGAAAAGTTTATGGGTTGTCCCCCTACTAATGTGGTATCCATCATCAGAGTACAAGCTCTACCCCCAGTTTATATGCCCTAGGAGGGGAAAATTCATCCATAGAGAAACCCATCAATGAGGAATTCCAAAATGATGTAAGGGGGGAGTACATCTGATCGAATATTGTATCCCTCGGTGGTGTACTGTCCAACTTCTAGGGTCTCATACTAAGAACCTATGATTTTTTGTTATTTTTGGGTCAGATGAGTTCGTCTATGGATGAAACATGGACTAGGAATATTAACATGGTAAAACAAGAATATCTAATCCATGAATAAATGGAGGGAATTTTGGTGGAGGGTTAGATAGAGCAGTCCCCCTGCCCTGACTAATTAGTTTCATTCCATATGAGAAACCTGGTTGATATATTCCCATGTGTTAGCCGTTGGGTGGAATTCATCATTAATAAATCCTACAATTGAGATCCCTCCATGTTGATGGATGTACAAAAATCTAATCTCTACCTCTCTATGAGATAGAGGGAATGTGTTGTTGTTTAATCGCTAACGAGTACGAAATTCGAGTAGTATCTAACCAGGTGAATATATCATAGACTTGGGAACACAGATAGCCAGATGAATGTTTACCGATTCTAACTGTCAAGGGGTATCCATGAAAATTTGATGCCCCCAGAAGGGTCATGCCCACTCATCAAAGAAACATCATAATGATCGTATGTCCCATTTTGTGGACCACCCACCAACGAGATTTTTTCAAGAATGATTAGTTATGGATGGATACTACTAGATGACCGATTCCAAAGAAGTGTTGTGATAGAGATGAATCCTATGACACCACACAGATCCCCTAATTGTGAATTCATTACTCTATGAAGGATCAATTATGATTTCCCGCATCAATGAGATATTGGTCCAATTGGGCCTCAGGGATGTTTCTAGGTGGGAAATGGGGGTATTGTTGTTGGCCAGTGGAAAAGGAACATCATCGAAAAGGAATAGTTGTAAAGCGGCAGATGAAAAGATGGTAGATAGATCAAAAACTACAGTGGAAGAAGATTATTGATTGTTCCTTCTTAGGAGACGATGTACGAATGAAGATCCTCTTCAATATTCTCAACCATAGATGCTCACCTTCTGGTTGCAATACCTATGGTCAATGAAAAATCCATCTCTACTTTTAGTGTGCAAAAAATGTTCTACAAACGCCACTAAATAGTGAGTCCGATGAGAAAATTGTTAGACAGAAGGATAAAAATGGTAAAATCACATAAAAATTAAGGTCTACATGGGGCTCCTCATACTGCTCCAGGTGATGGTACACAGAATCCAATTTCCTCAATCTACATCGGTACATTGAATGAATCATGTATACTCCCTCGGTATGCGGAAGACACATGAGGTGTTTTCCCATGGAAGGATGGAAAGTGAACGATGTGGTTTTCTGAATAATGAAACTGTGAGGTGATGCCTCTCTATGCAAGTGTTCATTATTTTTTGATTTTATTTATATGTTTGATTTAATATATTTTAATAATTAGTTTTATTGTTTATAGATCATTATGTTGAATATGGGAAACCACATAAGAATATCACGATGTGGATGTTTGAACATATGATTTCAATTCCACACCACAGTTCATGAAATCGAATTTGGTTTGCATGAAGAGGAAATTGTGGGGAATTTTGTTTGTGAAAATTAGAAAACAGTTCACAAATGCAGATTTAATAGAAGAGTCGGTATGTAGAAGCGAAGGAAGCTGAAGAAAGGTTGAGATCTATTTTTCTGCATGAGAAATGATTAATGACATGGGCCCCAATAAATAGTTGTGGTCCCCCTACTGGGCCTACTTATTCAACCGAAAAACACTTATTTGTAAGAGCACTTCTACTTAAGAATTGCATCCTCTTCATTCCAATCTGCCCCAATTTTGATGGGGAAATTTTTAGGGTCCTTAATACATTGCTAATGGATGAAAATACACCCATAAGAACCTTGAATATGATAGAAAGTATTCTTATAAGTGCATCACAGAAAATGGAAGCCAATCGTATTGAAAATTTAAGAAGAAACGTGAAGAAATCAAAATTTTCAAGGGATTGGAGGATGACCAGGTACCATCATTGGAATGGTTTGCGGGGCGCAAGAACCCTGAACCATCAGTACGCAGAAGGTCCAATGAGGAATTGGCTTGCAGGGTGGTGGCTAGAAATCCCAGGATGGTGTGAACCATGTCATTAGCAGAATCTAACAGTGAAATTCCATCTTCCCACCATCCCAAGAACTAAGAAGTTTGCAGATAAAGCAGGTTGGAAGGGTTCCACAGACCACGTATGGAGAACCATAGACTCTTCATGCCCCAAATAACTGAGTATTATAGGGGCTGAAATATATATTCATGGGCTTTTGAAAATGGTGTTTCAGGCCAAATGAAATGATTTACCCAATATTGTAAAAACGATCACAAGAGGACTTGGAAAAGGACAAGTGGATGTGAGCATGAAGGAGACCCTATAAGCTAGAAGGCAGAGTCTGGATAAAGATAATAGTTTGATTATTTTTTGAATCATTGAAAAAATGTGAACCACAAACAACTTTTCTTCAGGTATAGCCCCCACAAAAAATAAAAAGAAGAAACATAATAATAATTTGTGAATGGAAAACCTAATTGGTGAAATCATGAACTATAATTACCTCACAGATTAATTTCCCATGTAAATTAGGGCCCATGAACCTTCTCAAAATCAGCAGTTCACTTAACACATTGCTATCGAGATCGAACCCTACACCACATACTGCATCAGTATTCCAATAGAACTCATGGTGGGGTGGAAAAAATAATTCGAATCCGAAAAAAATTACATTATGGGGACTACATCCAGGAACGCATACCAAATTGGTACGTGTTGGTCCATACATAAGACTGTGTACCATTTTGGTACGTAGAATACCCATCAACCCTAATAGAAATACGCTACACAAGGTATCCCCAATCGCGCATGAGAATACAGTATGTATATTGGGGCGTTATTGGGTGTGCTTCCTCCAAGATCAAATCTTACCCCTCCATTAGTGTCCAATCCATCATATATCTTCCACGAACCAGTCTACTGGAATCATGCCAAAGCCTCCTCTAATGTCACTAGACCTGTATGATGAAATCATCAGGCACACCAGTGCGCCTTTCAGAATTTACATACCTATGTTAAGAAGATCCATGAATGCTTCCCCCACAATGGTTTGATTCCCCTAAATTTATTCAAAGTCTACATTACCATGGCATCCGTTGGACTGAATTTGGGATTCCAACTTGAGACTCCACATTCTCAGGATTATGGTTAAACACTGATCTTTCCTTTTGATGTTTGATAGTGATAAGAAAGAAGGTAACTCCTCCCCCCCCCCCCTCTATTTACATTAGAGTATATTCCTCCCCTTTCCATGAAATAGTGTTAGGGAACTCTTCCTGAGGTAAGCCACTATACATTTACGATATGTGCCACTCTTCACCATATTCGCCTCAACTTGGGACCTTTCTGTATAGCTCACCATGCTAAAAAAATCATGGATATCATCATGGGGTGAGGGTTTCATGTTCAAATCTCCCATTCGCTTATCCCATTGTTCTCGTAAACAAAGCCACTTCCACCCTCTTCGTCCTCCTTTTCCATCATCGGAAAATATAAAGTCAACCTTTGTTGAATCTTTAACATCCTATTGTTACTCACACAAAACATAACTCAGGAGGGAACAAGGGTTTGTAATGATACAACCATCTATCACTCAAAAATGAACTATGAGAACCTTAATTCAAGTTCCAAATAGGATACATAGGATGTTTGCTTCAAGGTCAATGATCAAAGGTGTGTAATTCCTAAATGGTAACCCAATCATTCCCCTGAATAATGGGCTTGCTCCCTGGTGCATGCCCCCAATGCTAAATGAACTATGAGAACTCATGTTCCTAATCCAATCATGATACATAGGACACCCGTATAAGGTCCGAGCATGAGGGATAGTCTCCTGAGTTAGTCTGAGTGAAATTCACATATTAACTCCTCCTATATGGTGTAGGCCCTAATAATGACCGCCAAAATGGGAATCCCTCTGTGTAATCCCTACAAAACCATGAACTCATGCTAAATATTCCTTAGTGTATAAGTCTCTACTCTACCAGAACATTGCATACATTAAATCCTCATTTGACTGGGATATTTAGGAAGTATCCCTGAGGTCCAAATCTAACCCTTAAATCAACACTAATGTTCTCTAGTACATACGAACAGTAGGGTCATATCCAACCCAGATACCCCATATCCCCTGGTCACATTGGTCTACCTCAACAAGAGTCCGATACAAAATCTTTTCTAGACAGCTTTTATAGTAGTGTATTCACCGCATGACGTTAAACTACAAGGATAGGTTCTTGTCACATGAGCGAAGAAGGTGATGTGTCCAATTGAGTACCACCAAAAAATTTGTATTATGATTCTTCTCATGAGGATATATAGGAAGCCCATATTATGGGATCGAGCCCCACATTGAGGTAGCTCATGGCCCCAGGAAGATGAAAAACTCCAGAGTGCATCAACACATGGATCACAGTAGAGTTGTCTTAATAATTCATGATACATGCATACACTTGATTTATTTTTCAAACCATTGGAAAATCATGGATAATCTATTAAATAATGAACAAATTATTCATTCACATATGAACACGTCTTAAATATATAGGAGTGTCCTGAACTAGGAAATAATTCCCCACAAAAAGGTGTGAGTTTCCCAACCACCCATACTCCCGACCCATAGTGTCCCAAGTGTTGATGGCCAAACTATCCCACGAGTTCATACCTTAGGAAAACATGTCCTTTTATCATGGATAAATGTTTTTTTGGTTGCTTTTGGATCCATTAATAAACCTTTTGTTTCCCATCAGAGTAAATCATAACCTAAGAGGGCTGAGTAGACATATACTAACCCCCTACAATCGTGTGTTGGGATCATTTGATTGTGGTACCTTCATCGTTACAAAAATAGGATAAACCGCCCATTACCTATAGGGTAAATTCAATTCCACCAAAAGGATAATGATGCAAATCAGGTTGGATAAAAAATTGTGACAAAATATTATCTATGATAATAGACAAATTATTTTTACCCCTCGGCCAATTTGGTTTTCCCAAAACATGCACCTTCTATTGAAACAAAAATGGTGAACCCAACATGAATCCTCAACCAAGGTGGTGGTTTTAGCCCCAAATCCCCTTCAACTAATTAAAAAGTTAGGGGATAATCCAAATCATCAATTATTCAGTAGATCAAGATATTCTACATTGAAGGGTTTTTTATAAATATATGTCCTATATATATTGTAGTTTTCTAGAGAATCCTTCGATCTAAATGGACTCTCGATGACCATCTCATAAACTCACCTATGTGATCCCATATGTAGATGGGCCCCTAAAAATTAGAAAACCCCCTTGTCAACCTAGTGTATTCAATGATGGGTGTCTAACACGCTGATTAGAGAGTACTGCCGAAATTGTACTCTCCAACAATAGAGGCCACAATACTGGCCCTCCAATAAATATAATCTCTCCAACTACTACCCCATCCATGGAAGGGAGCCCAACACAAGGTGGCCTTAGTTGTCTTATCAAACTATTTTGGGAGATTATACTCAGAAAATGACCACAAGAACCTACCATATCTCATGTAGGAAGATTTAGTTGATGCTGAAATATTCATCGTAGCTGCACATTGGTCTTACTCTCATGCCTTGATGAGAATAAATGATAACTTTGGGCGACCATGTATCATATTTTGGATGATGATCTCTAGATGAGGGGACCTACTAAATTTTAAAGGATTAGGGCTCCACGGTTCAGCCACCGAGGGTGGAAAAACTATATTCAAGGGAATGTAATCACCCTAATTCCTGAAAATGAAATATTCCATTAACACGGGGATGCATTAAATTGGAAGACCTAAAACTCCACCCACTACCATAAAGTCCACCATAAAAATATGGTGGTACAATAAGAGAATGTGGACATTCCCTCCATTTCCCATCATTACAACCATGCATATAGAGTAGTGAATTATAGGCATATAAAATTATCTAACACTACACAAGAATCCATTCATAAAAATAGGACATCAACCAGCTACACGTAGGAGAAAACACCAACTGATACAAATAAAGCAGTCCATCCAAATACGGCGGTAAAAAAATATGAGTAGTTTGAAATTCCAGGGGATTCATAAAAATACCATGAGTTAAATACTGCCGAATGTGAGCAGATGTAAATTTTTTCTCATAAATATAAATCCCACCATTCAAATGTGGTGGTAATTAGTGAATACAACTGGAGGAAAAACCGTTCTATAGTCCAAGAATATGATATCTCCAAGTATCCACTAGAATCCTATGAAGGACAAGAGTAAGAACAAACACCTATTCTGACATCGTAATGGGACTTCATAACCATTCCCACGAAAGATGCATCTCATAAAATCCAAAAAATGATGGAAGCTCAGACATTGAGTCTAGAACATATCTTCAAGATATTAGAAGACGCCATTGCATCAATGGAAAAGGTGGGGAACTATGACCAATACATGGTTTCCTCGAATGGAATGACCCATCCACAAGATAAGTTAGTCACCCCAGATTATTTGGGCATCCATACTCTAGTCCCAGAAAGTCGACTGTAATATCCTGTGATAATTGTAATACACGATCGAGAACAAATATCCACTCCAACTGTTGGATGTCAGTCTACAATGGTGGATGCTCTTGGGAAAGCATATATCACTGCTAAAAAACAAGATGTATGTTGGTGTATCCCGACTGAATATTAAAAACTAGAAAAACTGAAACATGTATAAAAAGTACATTACCAATGGAAGGCGACCCTAAATACCAACAAAAGAACTCCAAAAAATGAAATGTTCCAAATACAACTGGAAAATGAAGAGAATATTCTGGATTATTCTCTACTAGAAGTTAGTGTTCTTAAAGTCATCAAGAATATATCAATAGAGGATCAAGATACCACCATAGCATTAATAAATTATGAAATTGGCTATGGATGATGTGAAGGCCCTCCCCACAATGTTTCTACAAGCATCTCTAAATATCCTCCCTAGAGAACCCACGAGGCATACACTGTGGGCAAGGAATGATTGACCCGGAGAGAATATCTCTTGATGTGCATCAAGGAAGACCCCCATCATGAAGATAAAAAAGCAAGAAGGCACTCCCCTTTATATCGTCCCCCATAGGGTATACACTAAAAATATGATTCTCTCTACAGTCGTGCGTCAGGTCATGATGGTTGTCCTCACCATAATGGAATCCACTACAAAGGCCCTCCATCGAATGGCAGTCATTGTGAAGGCCCTATACATGGAGATATCATGAAAAGAGAAGGTCCTCCACACATTAAAGATCATCATGGAATTCCTCTATAGGATGGACATTGAAGATAGTATCCATCCATCTTGAGATATAGTGGTAGTCCATGCCATGATAGTAGTCATTGGGAAAGACCTCCCCTTAATGCCAACAAGAAGTGAGAAGGTCCTCACCTTGATGTAGTCCATCTTGAATATCCTCCATAGTGTATACATTGTTGGTACATTACCAATTATCTAATGTCATGTTGTGATGGTATCCCTCTCCATTGTTTCACCAACTATAATGGCCCATCCCAAAGTCAAAACTGGCACTGAAAATAAGTTACACCCATCGCCGAATCAAATATGAGATATCCTTCGTATGCTATTGAAGTTTAAAAAATGGGGTTAGACATGTCAGACACATTGTTTATTATGAGAGACATTATTTCTCAACCATAGGATGGATCAGTACCACACTCATCTTCTGATCCACCCACAAACCACACACATATCAATGGGGATTCTATTGGCCCTGCTGCTTGGAACAAAATCAATATGAAGTAGTCAAGATGGGAATATCAATTAGGGAAGTCCTTGAGAGAGAAACTACATATTGTTATGATCATAATAATGAAACAATATATGGATTATATGCAAGTGATTTATTCTCACACAACCACTTCTCACATCTACATGCCATGGGTGTTTTCTAAAGAATGTAGCCATAGCATTTGCCTCAATATCTGGACAATACTTCGCCAGCTAAAAGCATGTTCTTACCCAATGAGGGGTACATAGACCATATAAGAATATTTGGAGAGAATTTCCATTTAATCAACCGGAAAGACCTTCCGTGTAAATATAGGCCACAATCCGAGAGGTGAAGGAAAGATCTCGAATTCTATTGCATCCATGAACTGCATAAGTTGTGTCGCCTCAATGGTGATTCCCTATCTAGAGTTCACATTTAGGGATGGGGAGAGCATGGATCACTACACTTAACCCTAAGTCACATCCACCATAACACACTAAAAGTCACATCTTGCAATGTAATTTCCCAATGTCATCTTTAAAATGGAATTCCAACTCCGGAAAGGTTGAATATTCAACAAGAACCAGCATTTTGTAAGTCTCTAAAACATCAGGCTGATGAGAGCAAGCCATTTTTAGTCTTATAATCTAGTAAAAAAATTATAGTAGGATTCATGCCTAAGTAATGAAAAACAACAAGAAATGAAAATTTCCTTAAAGGAAAATAAATTCTGTGAAAATCCTATGCCATAATTGGCTCACACCCTTATAGATGTGCATGAAATCATGATTTCGACAATAGTAGTAGCTACTTATGCAATATGAGAACATCCCCAGTATGTAGGGTTGGGGGAATTTTTATATAAAAATTTTATCATAAGACATATGAATGTAGTTGATACCACATAATCAAAATAATGAGAACAACCCCAACCTATAGGACTACAGACATTTTTACCTCAAATACATGTACAACATATGTCTATCTTCACCCACTTGGGATGAACGATGAGTAAGGAGTTCACACATTCAGTCTAGTCTCATTGTTTATACCCCCGGAGATGAAGGCATATTGTGAGGTCTGATTAGGGGTCCCATTGGGTTATTATTCACATGAAATATAAAGAGCACCACATAATGGAAGGAGAAAGCAAAAAAGACACCACAAATCTCTCCTGCCATTTGGAATTAGGTACACCACTGCAAATGCAATATGAAGTAGTGAATGTAGTGTACATCAGTCCCACATACTTCACAAGAAATGATACAAATGAATAGGATTCTAGAGATGGTGGTTTTGTCCTTGAAGAGGTCCCCACCAATCCTTAGGGTGTGCATACCTACAACTATAGAGTTGTCCAAAATTTTGGCCCACCCTAACAAACTACATCCCAACCACCATCGTGATTCCCCAAAAAGGAGAAGAATAAACACAAGGACATTAATGATGTGCCTACTCCACCTCAAAAAACATAGCCCCTCATTCTTAAATAAATATCCGCAATGCCAAAAGAAGAAATAAAAGAAATTAGGAGAATTAATATTGAGCTGCATTGAGGAAGCAATATATTTGAGTTTGTTCCTCAAGTGAAACATAAATAGGTTATTTCAAAAGAGGTTCTTCATTCACTTGCACTAAACCAGATAACTGAAACAAGGCCTGGATTCCCATCCAATCTGGAATCAAGATCACTAGTCTACATGAATTATACTCAAAAGGATATCAATACTTCCTTCCAATAGGAATATATCTATAAAATATTCAATGTAACCAACAGAGGATTCCCCTCGTTGGGTATCTGTCCCTAAATCTAGTAATTTTAGAATGTCATGTTTTTACCCCAGATGCACCGACCCAATCTATCATCTAGTATTATATTCATAAAGGCCTCTGTAATATCATTGATAAATTGACAGATTGACTGGAATCCAAAAAAATGTTTCTCAATCTGATAAAACCTAAATGAAAACCTATCCAAGATTGGGTGAGCTGCATTCTGACACCTTTAAACATTGGGATCCCTGTATTTCGGGTGTTAAATTATTCATGAGACCTAATATATAATCTAATACACTATGAATCTTACTAGGACCCAATGATGGGCTCCCAATAGAAACAAGTGGCAGTACAAACCATATGATTCATGCGAACTCTGGTATGTTCATCCTTTGTGTGGTATACAATTTTTCTTGAAATCTTAGTAACTGTTTGGGAGGACCTTCAGTGATAATGTTTCATTATTTTAAGTTGAAAATTGCATAGGAATGTAATCAATGAACCCTTGAACTGTAAGAAATGACAGAATGAAATAATTTCACACTACATCGCTAGTTATAAAGTCCTAAATTTCATTATTAACCACCCACTCCTACAGAATGTAATGATATTTATGTGAAATAATAATATCTATGATAAATTACGACACCACTGATCCTAGTGAAGTAATCAAATGGATTCTGAGATTTTTCCACCATGTGCCAATGGATTGAAGAATCCTTATAGCGGACCAATCTCAATTCAGAAGTGGCCCCATCAATCCCATGAAAAATAAGGTTAAAATATAAAGATAATTTTTTCACTCTAATGCCTCCCTCGACACCATCTTCAGTTGAGAGGCCTCCACCAAACCGTGCAGGACCCGCTGGACGCAACAACCACACCCACCTCTACAAGATGAGTGAGGGGGTGCCAAAATAAATAAATTCTAGGAAATAAAAAATAATTTCTACTCAATACAATATGACCGTGCCCATGGATACAATCTATCCACCATAAATTACTACATTCTCATACTACCAGAACAAAAGTGAGCCGATTAAGTTGTTCTTGATGACCGTCTAAACTGTTGTCCCTACAATTGGATACAAGGACACACTATCTTGGAGTGCTAAATCTAAAAGGATCTCCAGAAAATGTTGTTGGATTTTGAAAAAATCAAGTTAGTACCACTGCAAAAAAAAGATTCATATGTCTCCACCTTATACCCAAGTGGGGAATAGGATAGGTAAACAATCCCTATAAAAAAGGAGAAAACATTTGACAGTTGGATGACTCAAAAAATAGTCTACCATGCTCAGGGACTCAACCAAGAATAGTTAAATCTACCAACATTGACCCCAATTGATCATAATGCAACACACCCATTATCCTCATCGCCGAAATCCTATTATGGCCAAAAAGGAAGAAATCAGGACCAAGAAGATGAGGCTGCAGTAATGCCAAAACTGGCCTTGATATATTCAGACTTTATGCTAGTAGACATGAAAGCTTGGGAACCACCCCACAAAATGGGAAAATGGGAAAAAACCTTGAAAATTGGAAAATGGGAACTTTGCAACCAAAGAAATCCATATGAAGAATACAATTAGACATAATAATGCCCAGATAATGAAATGATCATTATCTCAAATAATTTCATTCACTTAATAGACCCTTTCTCTGATGGAGACTATATATATGAACACGATTTCCACGTTTCCAACTAGAGATCCAGAGGAATAGGTTGTAGAGGTCTGGGGTTTCTTGGATGGAATTATCATGGAAGGAGTAAAAATTATGCCATGCCATAAATGAAACTATTAATGTTACAGAAACTTGTAGAAGGACCCTCTAAAAGACATAACAAGAACCATTGTGTTTCATTTCCCAAGTAGAATATAATCATAGCCAAATCATCATGGAGTATTTTTCGATCGAAGATGACATATATAATCTCCAATTGCTTGTAGGACAACCTTTCTAGATGAATCTGAATAGAACTGGATAACTTACACATCCCATCTTAGAGCTCGGCTCATCCAACTCCAGGGCTCAAGTCCCTAAAGTGCATATGAAATAGAATCCCCAAGCTTGGAAGCACTGGCCTTAGAGAAGAAATATTATATTCTAAATAAGATAGCCTTTGTAATTTCAATGATATATATCATGGATGAATTGAATATGTCAGAAGACCATAGAGATGTTCTCAATGAATCTTTACTATGTCCCCAAGAATTTGAGGCCAATGTAGTAGCTTCCTAAGTCTATCTGATAGGGGACATCCCTAGAGAATGAAATCCTATCATTCCCTTCACAGTTCAGGATGAAGAAACCTTCATAAAGGGACACATCAAACACATATATGTGTCTGGAAGGATAAATGACATCGATGAAGGGAAAATTTCGATCAAAAATGGCTATGGAGTTAACCTTCCCCCACTGTAAACACATCGTCAGTTGGGATATGACGAGGATAGTCTAACACCCTAGACCACGAATGTTATAGGATAAGACAAAAGTGAGTAGAATCTTGTTGGGTGAATAAAGCATAATACTTGGCTTGGTTCCATCATGTCTGATTCTATGTTTCTAGTAGTGTGGAAAAATACATCCTTCGATGTGCTGTGGGGGGGGCCCTGGATGCATCAGCATGTCGTAATCCCCTCACCATTACAATTGTGCGTCAAATATTCTTCTAATGATAAAAATGGGGCATTTCAAACTGATAAATCTCTATTCGAATCCAACGAATTTCATTACATTGATGCAGGGTTCTATGAAACGAAAGAGAAGTAGTATTTGGCTATCGACATTGATTAGTTCATCACCCAAAAAGGATTTGAAATGGCTCCTTGTAATATCCTCAAAAATCATGGGTACAAGTAAGTATTACCCACTAGTCATGTTGAGTTAATATGTTAAAGATCATATGTGGTCTCATCCTTGTTTCTTATCTCTTTTATGGCCTATGAGTCCCAGGATGCTGAAAAGTCTACTATCCCCCATGATAATAGTGATTGTTAAAAAAATGATCCCATCCCATCCTAAGGTCTCCAAACAGTTCCCCCCTTACTCACTAAGGAAGAAGACGGCATCCTATCATGAAATGAAATTGGGGAAGCTCCTCCACGCACATTATATCATATTCAGAAAATTTACCGTAGTCAGCTGGCGAAAAAGGATCCATTTCATTTTCCATAAATCACTGTTGTGATTCCTCTACCAACAGTGGAGATTTCTTATTGAGAATTATATCTACATCATAAGATGATGAATATGAAAATAGAAAAATGAAGATGATGATGATGAAGATAATGATCTCAATGATTCCCCTCTCACATTCGATGAAGGCATATCCACCACAGTCGATGAACATTTTGATATAAACATGGTCACTAAAGGCAACCTGCAACCAACTATATTTAGTTTATCTAGGAATTCAGAGTATAATGATTAATATACCTCTTGCATATATAATAAAATATATATTTTTTTGGAAATTCTCGGAAATTCCAGTCCTTGATCCTTAGGTATCCACTAGTCACTTAGGTCTACCGGGAGACCATTATGGTTAAAAGAAAGTTTCTAGATGGACCTTATTGATACATGCTACAAAAAATAGAGGATGGATATGACAAGATAATAAAAGTTAAAATCATACTGCAATTCCAATATCTAATATGGCAGGAAAACATAATCCCTATTAACCACAGGAATAGACGGATCAAAGTCTGCATTGACATTAGGGAACTCAATCAGCACTACGAGAGAGATAATTTCTCGGTCCTGATAACAAAATTTCAGATCGATGCAATTGACAGATATGAGGTTCCCTCTTTCATGGATGGATACTCTATATAAAACCAGATCTGAATGGATTATGAAGATATAGATGACACTTCCTTCAGGGAAAACCTGGATTATTCGGCTATAAGGTGATTCCCATTAGTCTGAAAAATGTAGGTTCCACATATTATCACACTATTCATATCATTTTCAAGAATGTACTAGTAAAATTCGTCAATTTCACCATTGAAAACTAGTTTGTAAAATCATGATATCTCTCAAACCCATTGGCAGATCTTGATTCTATCTTCAATAGACCGTGAAACCACTGTCTAAAGTTGAATCCCTTGAATTATGATTTCTATGTTACCTCTAGGGATGTTCTTTATCATTGTTTTGTTCCATCACAACATCTAATTCTACCCTAATAAGAAACAATCCAACCATGTCATGTCACCACATCACATCACATCCTCACTGTGTATAGGGGTCTCTACGGTCACATATCCTACATTTGGGAAATCATAGCCAACCTTGGAAGTAGGTGTTTTTTTAACCAAGTTGATGAACAAAGGGTAACATACTATTGGGATAATAATTTTTAAGATTCATTTGAATATATTGAAAGGTATTCCCTAATCCCACCATTTCTAATTCTTGCAAATGAGGGAAGACAACTAATTCTATACGTGGCTACTTTGGAACATCCACTGGGTTCTTTCCTCATATAGAAGAATGATATCGATAGGGGGTATAGTCTCTATTATCTCAGCTGAATAATGATTAATACTGAGACTATATATTATAATATCTAAAAGAGATTCCTAGTCCTAATATTTTTTGTTTAGAAACTTAGGAATTACCTGATGAACTATGAGGAGAACTTGGTCTGCCACTGCAACCCTCTAATGTATATCCACAGTCTTACTATGTTAACGGGACACCTACCATGGTGGGAAATCATCCTACAATGGTTTGACATATGGTATTTTCATCAAATCCATCAAAGGCTAGAAGTTATCATATTTCTGGGCAAGGAAAATATTGGAAGATATTAATCCATTGCCTTGTAAAATTCATGAATAAGAATTATTCTCCCTCCAAGGAGGCCCCTAGGAATGGAAAAAGTACTTTTATGGTCCCTCCGGATGACTCATAGGGAAATAGATGGAGGACCCCATGCTCAATAATGTGGGGATGGGAGTCATACTCATATCTCTAAAAAAAGGTTATCATACCTTACTCCTTCATGATTTTAGAGGGGTCGAAAAATAATGAAACCAAATAACAGGCCCTCATTGTAGGTCTGGAGCTAGCACTTCATGCACAAGGTGAGTGACAAAAGATAAAAGGTGATTTAGAACTAGTCATCAAGAATGTAAATTATAACTATTCCATTAAGAAAGAAGTATTGGTTCCTTTGATGAACCATGTCTAAGATCTGATGGTAGAATTCCCATCAGAACCAAAATTGACTTATGTCCCCCAATCATAATATTTTAAAGACAATGCATTATCAAATGTAGCCATAACCCTTGATGATCAAGACTGGGATGAAACATTCATCTGTATATACCACCTTCAAAAGGTCCTGCAATTTATTCGGAAAAACATGGAAGAAATTGATGATATTAGAATCATTCATGATCCTTACGTTCACAACACTGGTACGATGAATCCTATTGAAAACTACCTATGGGGAAGAGCTCCCACCAGATAAGGAAAGAAGAGAACTTATCCAGAGGCATGAATTCATTTTTGTTTTGTACGATGATTAAAACCTAGAAAAGGTTCTCTTATGTGAGGCCTTAATAGAGTCTTTCTCCTTTTCATTGATGTAGAATAGACTACTACTATCATGAATGAAATGAATGAAAGATCATGTGGAGTACAACAATCAGCGTCCAAGCTCTCCCATCAAATTTTTAGGCTCAGATATTGTTGGCCCACTATGAAACAAGATTGTGCCAACTTTTGAAATAAATTTCATTCAATCGACAATTATAATAATTTTATTCTCTATCCCCCATAGCTACTTCACATAGCTATGTACTCCTGGACATTTTTTGTATGGGGTATGGATGTCGTGGGTGTCGAATACAAATTGAAGACTCAAATTAATTTCACAGAGTGACTTTTGGATGCCAATGTGAGCCTCCCCATTCATGAGTTTAGGAGAAACCACTAGCCTTTCACTTCAATGAGTGATAGTGACAAGAAAGAAAGTCATACTTTTCATCCCCTTTGACTAGGGATGATACTCAACCCCCCCCCCCTATTCTAGGAAATCATGTTGGGGAACCCCTCCTGAATTTATCCCTTATCCTATTATGAAAGGTTCCACTTTTCACACACATTTCCTTAGAATGGAACATGTATGGATATATCACCAAGGTATAACTATAATAGATATCAACACTAGTGACAGTTTCATGCTCAATGTTCCTCTTTATCTCTCTCATTGGACTCGTAGCAACAACCTCCTATACCGTCGTCATCCTAAGTTTACGTCACTGGTGAATAGAAAATGCGACATTGTTGAATCTTTCAAATACTATTGTTTCTCAGACCGAGCATTACTCTCGTGGTTATAGGGTATTATGACGATAAATATTATATCACTCAAAAAAAGAACTATGATAAATTCTATTACTTTTCTACCATGGAGACATAGGACACCTTCTTGATGGAATGAGCTCAAAGGGGTTCCCTTCCCAATGGTTAACCCAATCATTCCCCAATAAAATTTCTCCCCTCTCAAGTGTTACCCCCATGATAAATAAACAATGAGAACTCTGATTCATACTCAAACTAGGATATGTAGGACTCATGTTTATTGCCAGATCATGAGGGATAATATATAGAGTCAGTCCTAATAAAATTTCCACACTAAGGCCTCATTTATTTTTTAAGCCGTAATCATGTCACCCCAAAAGGGAATAACCCCTATATAATCCCTATGAAACCATGCCTTCATTCTAGTCTTCCATATACTGTATGTCCATGTTATTCTAGAACTATACTGACTTTGATTACCCATTTGAAAGGTATCTATGTGAAGCCTCCCTACGGTCCAAATCATACCCTTAAATCATCCCTAATGATTTATGTTCCATATTAACTTTAGTGTCATGTCCATAAAATAGGCCATATATGTCAGGGCCTATTCAGGCTACCTCGGTATGATTCCCACACCAAATCTTGTCTAGGAACCATTGGTCGAGTTATCCTCACTACATGAAATTAAACTACATGGATGGGTCCTTATCACATGACCCTGAATGGTGATGTGTCCAGTTGAGTGCCACAAAACTACAAGAATTCATATTCCTATCATAAGGATATATAGGATGTACATAACATTGGATGTATGCCATCATAAATATAGCTCATGCCCCTGGATGACGATAAACTCCAAAGAGACTCATCTCATGGATCACATGGCATTTTCTCAATAATTCATGACCCATGCATATCCATTATTGATTTTTCAACCCTAGTGTAACCCATGGATACATTCAATGGAATTGAAAAAAGGATTCATGAACATATTAATTTTTTTAATCTATAAGAGAGTCTCAGTGTAGTGAAAAATTCCACCCAAAAGGTTATGATGAGGTCATCCTCCCATCCTCTCAGGCGATGGAGATCAAAAGTGTTGTTGGAAAAACAATCCAACAAGTGTCTGCCTTTGGAAATAAGGTCCATTAATCTTGGATAAAATGTTTTTGGGGGTTTTTATGGCTCAAAAAATAACCCAATTGAAGACCATTGAAGGAAATCATATTATAAGAGGACCAATTGCACACATACATAACCCCTACAATCACCCACTAGGACTATTCGAATGTGGCGCCTTCTTCATTACATGAAATGGAAAATCTGCCCAATTCCAATGGGGAAAATTCAATTCCCAATAACATATAATGAAATGAATTAGGATGGAACAAAATTGGTGATGTAAAACTCGCTATGAGAACAGAAAAAGGCTCATTATCCATCAACCATTTTGTTTTCCACAAAATGTGCAACTCAGGTAAAAATATCCATTAGGACTAAACTAAAGTGAGATTTATTAAGAAATATAGAGCCACTGAATTTAATATATGATATATAATTTATAAAATAAAATTACCACATTTTTAGGAAATTAATTATAAAATAAGCGCATGTGGTGCACAAAGACACCGGTTAAACCCGAACTGTGTAACAACATTTTTAAAATATATGGTTCAATATGCACATTATAGAAGATTAATTGATTTATTAATTGAAAAAATGTAATATTTATTTAATCTTAACTAATCACATGGATGAATATAATCTTTTTCATATTTTTAAATAAAAAATTATTTGTTTTAAAATTAATACAATGTTATATTTTACATTATTTATTTAATATTAATTTTAAAATACCAACCTAATATAGGAATTCAAATATATTAGTTTTAATGTTTTTTATATAATATATTCATCTAAAATAATAAATAAAACATCCATCAATCAATAACTTCACTTTTATGATTTATAGGGTTATTTATTTTAATTTATTATTATCTAAATAATCACCATATTGGTGTTTCTTAAGCATTTTATGTAACATAATAATATATAAAAATCATTGATAAATTATTATTATTATAATAACCCATTTATCATTCCAAAGGCTATGTATAACTAAAAATATGATATTTTTTACATATCCTAATGTTATATAAATATTAAGGGTAATGAAAGATCTATTTTCTTCTTTTTTCCTTACATAACATTTTTTATAGGGGAATTCCATTTAATAAAACCCAAATAACCCAAAAAATTTGAACCATGTGAAGATATCTTCAAAATATTTTCAGAAAATGGATTTTTGACAACTGTACTAGTCAATTGGGTTATTTTGATGAAGGTGTAGTCCCTTATTGATCTTAATCATACTATAATTACCATAATTAATTTTAATCAAATTCACTAATTATTTTGATCAAAAAATCATATTGATCTTATTAGACCACAAATATTATCCTGATTAAATACGTCTATGATTTATTTTCAAAATTATAATCACATAATATGGAAAATTTATCTTAATGATAATCCCAGAGACACGTTGAAATAATGGGATTGAATGTAGAAAAATGATCCAAATTTTGTAATGTCTTTATATTCAATTTCAAAGTAAATTTTATAATAATGAACTTAATAGTATAAATTTCTGTAAAATTTATCCTATGTGACTCTAAAAAAATATAAAATATAATTTATAATTAATTATTCTATTAATGAAATGATGGTTATTAACTAAAATGTACTAGTTTTTACTACTCTCCAGAAAATGATGAATTTCAGAAAAATATGAAAAATACACCATCTGATAATTTTGATATTATGAATTGAAAAAATATGTTTATATAAATAAAAATACATACAAGTCCCTAAATGTTAGTTTTAAAATAGTTTCTCCCTTAAAATAATGTAAAACTCAGTCATGCGTGTACCACAAGCTAACTTAGTGTTGTGTGTACTACAAGCTCAGCTAAGTGTTCTGTGTATTGCATGATAAACATGGTGTTCCGTATATCTCATGAAAAAAAAATTATCCATTTTTAAATTTTGGGTTAAATGAAAAATATAAAAATAATTAATTAAACCAAGAAAATTCACAAAGTCGTGGTGTGATACATTTTACCCCATTGAAATGAATTTTTCCCATGAAATTAATATGGGATATCAATGGATTAATACATGAAATTTTCATTCATATAAACCCACATCATGAAAATTAATTCTAAAAAATCCCTTATAATGGGAAATGAAAAACTATAATAGTTACTTCTGTAACACATAATGATATTCCCACATTAGAGAACATTTTCCGGAAGCGAAAACATTTACATGGAAGAGAAATCATGCCATCATGCTCTAATAGAGAGTGATAGAGAAAATGTTCAAGAAAAATTAAATAATCTCAATTTCATAAATTTTTGATGACCAATGGAACTTTCTAATTCAAAAAAAAATATAATTATAAAACATCATCTTTGGTTTCTAGAACTTTTTCATGAAGTTATAGAATTTAATAGATATACATGCATGATTTCTATACAACATCACTCTTTAATGTTTGATTATCAACATCACTTCATTATATAAAATGGAAGGTGAATTTTTCATCATTGAATTACAAACCGATCAAGGGATCCCTGATTTTCCATCAAATGTTTCATTAGTTTTAATCAAAACCATGTATTTTAAACCAAATATCCAATAATAATATAACCTCATATAGGTAGATAATACTTTAATCTTGCGGAATTAATTTGGTGTTTAGATTAAACCTTCCAAAATTGATTATCCTTAAAATACTTCCGAAATAATAAAAACCAAAACATTTCATTGAAGTCAAAAAAATAAGATTAACATTGATGTCCCATATATCACAATATGGATCTTGATTATCATATTTCAAACATAAAAGTACCTCAATTATATATTCTACTGAAATGTGGTAATAAAATGAATTAAAATTAATCCTCTAAAAAAAATTATTTTTTAATTGTTAGAAAGGTTACTAGATATATTAATTTAATATAATAATTATTAAACATCATCATTACTGAAAAAAAACAACATTTTCAATAATAAAATAAAGGGTAATTCATACCATCTAATATACTACTTCATATCCAACATATCTCTAAGAAATTTAATTATCTCGAAGTTAAAAAAACATAGGGTCACCTTCACTTAATAAAAATATAATAATCCCATGAAATCACATTTCTTTATTTACATCACCATTAAATATGTCCTTTTTAATCCTTAATGAAACCATATATTTAAATTACTTATATAAATCAGGATACATATAAAATAATATTTTTATTAGAAAATATAAATACTTCAATTTTAAACCATATTCTTTGACAATTACCAAGGCTTCATTAACTTATAACATAAAACCTCTTTCCTAGATTATATAATATGACCCATTTATAAAGGTTCTTTAACCTCAATCTTACCATTATTATCTTGTATTATGTAAACAATACTAGAAGAAAATCAAATACCTTTCACATGTCATTTAAATGGAAATTATTTTTAGAAGTATAACCAATACATGTAACATCATGGTAATTATAATTATGAGATTTAAACATAAGAAATTGATTCTTAAAATAAACATATATTCCACACTTGAAACATTATGATTTAACCATGTTCCTTCTAGTTCTCTCAATTACTAAAACATTAATTCACGAGGTGATAAACAGATATCATATAAGAAATCCACGTAATCGTGAATATTTACTTATATGATGTCTAAATCATGGAACCTTCATTAATCAATGACACCCTAGGTTAATACTAGGTAATTATTAATAAAATTCAATTTAAATCATTCATTATGGTTTGTGATGTGTTTCTAAATTAACAAAGAATGTCCCATGGGAGTGTATAGAAACGTTCGCATTAAGGCTCGTTTTCATGTACCCGATTACCCTATGTTAAGCACATAATATCTTGTAGGATTTATTACCCATAGGTACATTTGTTTCATACCCACATCCACATGTTCTATTGAAACATTTATGTATTAATTGGAATCTACTCACTCTATTTTTTACCATAATTCTATGTCATTTTCCTAAACATTACCTCATCCTTATACTTATATTTAGAGATATCTCTAGATATGTCCTTATAAATAAATATAGGGATCTCAAAAAGGATTTCTCGCACTAGTTTCTAAATGATGACTATCATATTCCTGATATACAAATTATTGTTACCCATCTTTTACATACAAGGATGTTACATCATTTTAGATGAATATTCAATACATTACTAAATTATTTGCATGAGGAAAATAATAGTTTAGTGTCTTTGGAAGCATGGAAACAAAATCTTCTATTCTAATGAAATATATTCAACGTCTCTAATAAATATCACCATCATAAGTAGATATACTTAAAACCTTTTTTCATAACCTATGGAATGGAATCATAAGAAAGGGTTGATCTCAAATGCTCAGTAATGGTAAAAAGGGAAGATATATATGAATAATCCAAAGTGTAAAGGGTATGAGAACATGATCAAAACATTTTAAAATCATACCCTGAATATCAAAGATCCTAACATGAATCAAGGAATATATATCGATAGTTCGTAATACTTGAATAATAATGTAATAAAGTATATAAGCCATCAAATAATTTAATTGGAGTAAATCATGGAATTGTAGAATACATAAACATGTGATATCATTCTATATAAGTAAATATGCATATATAGAACTAATAAGGGATGTTATATGGATTTTCACTAACTAGTCAGGACACACCATCATCCCTAGACAAAATTCATTCCTTGTTAGGTATCAGGTTTCCCAGTCTTCTTGTAATGGATCGAGTTTATGCATCTTCCATCATCATGGTGATGACACCTACTAGGTGGGACAAACCACCCTCCCTAGTGGAAGTCATTTCTATGTAAGGGATTTGTAGCCTTCATCTTCCTATAGAGGATCAAGCCCATTGACTTGTTTCCCATCATTATCTCATTATATAAATCTTTACCCCTTGTATTGGAAAGAGATATTGGTCCCACCAATCACAAAACGAAATCATACATTCATTTTAAACGTGATCATAAGTAAACATATCATAACCCATGAAATAAAATGGGTATCATAAACATGTAAACTTATCTTAACTAGAGGAAAGATATAGGTTTTACAATCATTTCCTCTAAAATAGAACCCATGAAACGGGGAACAAATTTCATAAACATATAACCCAAGAAGGAAAAATGGGTTTCATAAAGACTATGACACTAAACATAACCTATTAAAAGAAAAAATAAGAATTTAACCATTATATAATTTCCTATAAATGATTGTGTAACACGAATAGATGTTTTTGTTAGATGGAAATATTATTCAAAAACATTTATTAAGCAAAATGACCTCTCTTGTTTGAAAAAGGCTGTTTAATTAAAAAACCGTATGAAAATAATTTTCAAATAAAATAACTTAAAGAATTATAAAAAAGACATGAAATCATTTTAAAAAAAAAATCATTGAAAACATATATATTAGGCTTTAGAAAAATATAAATAATATTTATTTGAAAACACATTGAAAAATTTAATGAGAGGTTGAAAATGTTAAGAAAACCATCTCCATGAAAATAATCTGTAAATTTATAATGAAAGCTTGAAAATATTTTGAAAACAAAATCATTGAAAATTAATTTAAAAAATATAAGGAATGATTGAAATTGATTTTAATAACATTTATTTAATGATAAATTGAAATCATATAAATAAATCTTGAAAAGGTATAGAAAATCATTTTTAAACATATTAAATTTTCAAAATACATTTTCATTAAAAATTAATTTTATATCATAATAAGTATTCTTTGAAAACTGTAATAATTTTTTAAATCCTTTTTCTATGAAAATAATCTTAAATGATCATTTAAAAAATTTGAGGAGATTTTTTAGGACATTTTTTAGAACATGGGTTTTTGATATAAAATATATTTCTGAGAGAAGTGAAAGATGCGAGTAGAATTTTCATAAAAATATTTTCTTAATTATATTTAGAACCAATGAGTTGAAAAATGGTACTAGTATATATGGATATATTGGATTAAAGAATATAAGGAAACTCTTGAGTTTTTTGATAGTTTAATCATAATATTTAATAAAAGGAACGATTAACATAAATAATCTATAAAAGAGATGAAACTTTATCAGTAAACCCATATATCTTGGATACATGGAATTATACTATAAAAAAATAAAATTAAATGAATATTTTAATATAATGAAAATATTGAGATCCATGATATATAATTATATTCCCCTCTAAAAGGAGTTGAGGTGGACAACAAAGCATGAGTATCAATGAAGGAAAATTGAGACAAAACAATTTTACTGATTTGTAATCTTTAAAAGTTAAAGACCATGAAAGAGGGATAATAATATGTATATGTGAATACTATTAAATTTAATAATATAATTAATAAATCCAAATATTTTTTAGTAAATACCCCACACAAAAGGAAATAATGTGACCATATCTTGTATCTCACGGAAATAAAAAGATAATGAAATTCCATAACCATTTGCATTGAATCTCTCGGTATTTGCACAAATATTTTGTATAATAAGTATAAATTTATTTTAAAAAATTTATAAAACAATATTATTATATCTAATACCATATATTTTTTGATTATTACCTTATATTACCCGCTTGTAAATTCTCACATGTTAATGTTAAAATTTGGGTAATATTATATTTTTTCTTCCCATGCGTCTTAATTTTATATATCATTGGTTATTATAATTATATCATGATTCAATAATTTAAATCAGGATATAAGTAACATGTATTGAAATTATATTTTTATTATAATAATCTATAGAATATAGAAGTACAAAATGGATTACAACTTTAATGGAGACAATAAGTCGTACACACACATGAGTATTGTTTCTATTTTTTTATATGAAAAGAAATTATTTAAATGGAAAATGTATATATTTATATTGATGTAAAATTATTATATAATATTATTCATATAATTTCATTAATCCAATATTTAATATTATCCATGTGGTGTGTAAATGAATCACATCCCCTTGTTGGGGGGGGGGGGTAGTCCACACTTCCTCATACAGGATTATCGTATTAATACCAAATGGATTGTAAATAGATGTCTATTGTAAAGAGAATAAATATGGATAATTAAATAATAAATATAATATATAACCTATAAAATATAGTTTCCATCATAATATCCACCATGATATGTGGTAAATGAGAAAAGAACAATCATCATTTCGCGAGGGAGTAATTTTCCATACACAATAACATTATGTTAGATATACATTAGATGGGTTGTATGTATGTTTAATAAGAAAAATTTTAATAAAAACATCGTAGCATATGTATTATAGAGTTTTTTTCATAGAAAAATATAATAATGATATTGGAGGGGGTAAAGAATGAAAATAAATTTAACCAGCATGAGGGAAGATGTTACCTGTAAATCGTGTAAATCTATTTGGATTGTTCCAAAATGATTACTTGATATAACTTATTCTAAAGGGAAGGATTATAGAATAATGTGAGCTAATATTGGCGATTATTTTGTATAGGTTGTATGTGGCAAGGGGGGTGATATGTGTGGTGAAGTGAAATAGTGCTTGCCTTTTTATAGTAGAGGGAGTGACACTCTTATAAACAACAAAAGGAATTAACTAGTGAAAGGTTTGACATACCTAAAATGCCTCCATAATTGAAAAATAATGTATTATATTAGAATTTTGGTTGATTAAAACAACCCCCTACAAAATAATATGTGTATTTTAATTATTTGGTTCTTTAACTTCTATGATTCGCCAATTTTATCAGTATGGTTTTTAATAAAGAATATAGTTTTATAACCAAATTAATAAAACCATTAAGACTACAATAAAGTGAGGATTTATTAGTAAATATAGAGAAATTTAATTATTCATGTTTTAAAAAATTTATAAAATTTAATTCATTTTTGTTTTGGAAATTATTTTTAAACTAATCACATGCGGCGCATGAAAACACTACTTAATCCCAAACCGGGTTAACAACATTTTTATAATAGATGAGCCAATATGTTAATTATAAAAGAATAATTGGTTCACTAATAGATCATATTCAATATTTATTAACACTTTAAAATCATTTGGAAGAATATATGTTTTTTACAAATTTTAAATAAATTTTCATTTATTGTAAAATAACAAATATGTTAAATTTTACATTATTTATTTAATGTTAATATTAAAATATCAACCTAATATTGGAATTAAATTATATTTTAATTAGATATGTGTAATATGATATATTAATCTATAAAAATAATTAAATACAATAATTCAATCAATTATAGTCACTTTTAGTATTTATATTATCATTTATTTTACTTAATTATTAATTAAATATCCCCAATATTAGTGTTTCTTGCACATTTTATGAAACAAAATTATAAATAAAAATTTTTCATAAATTATAATGATAAAAATAGCACATTTATATCTCTAAAGGATATTTATAACAAAAAATATGGTGTTTTTACATGTCCCAGATATTTATAAATGTTAAATGTAATGAATGTTTCCTTTTTGTCATTTTCCCTTACATGACATTTTATATAGGGCACCTCCATTTAATAAAATCCAAATAACCCATAATTTTCAAACTGTGTGGGGATATGGTTTAAATATTTTCATCCAAATTCTTTTGGAAAAGTTTCCAAGTCATTTTTTGTCATTTTGATTATGTTTTAGTCTCTTATAATCCTTAATCATTCTTTAATCGCCACAATTAATTTTAATCACAATCACTAATCATTCTGGTCAAAAAATTAACTATATCTTATTAGACCAAAAATTTTATACTAATTTTAACAATGTTTTTTCAATTTAAAAATTCATATCATAAATTTTGTATAATTAAGATTAATATTATTCTTGAATGAAGAATGAAATAATGGCATTTTAAAGTGGAAAACGTTTCAAAAGTTTGTTATGATTTTTAATAAATTTCATTGTAAAATTGATTATAATGAATGTATTTGAATAAGTTAATTTATAATATATCTAATGTGATATTAAAACAAATATAATGTTTAATTAATAATTAATAATTTTTTAATCAAATCTTCACTTTTTAAATAAAATGCAGTTGTTTTCACTATTAATCACAAAATGATGTTTCTAAAAAAATATAACAAAATCGCCATATGACAATTTCAACATTATTAATTTTAAGAAAAATAATTTTAAAATAAATAATTCATAAAAGTTCCAAAATTGAGTTCTAAAAGATGTTCTCCATTAAAATATTGTAAAACATGGTCTTACGTGTACCATAAGATAACTTAACGATTCTTCTACCTAATTATAAGGTAAGTGATGTTTATAGTGAATGATAACCATGGTTTTTCATATATCACATGTAAAATATAAAATAAACTATTTTAAAATGTTGTATATTTGTAAAATCTCAAAAATAGTAATTAAATTGAATTTTTTTTAGAAAATATCAGCATCTTACAAGTGGCATGAAATTGAATTTTATATTAATTAAAAAAAATAATCATTATCTCGTATTATTTATTTATACCCACAATACTAATTATTATTCCCATTGAAATTGATTATTCTTGAATATAAAATAACATCATGACATGGTAATGGTAAGCCATACTTACGCACACATGATGATATTGTTTTTCATATGGTAATGAAAATGAAGAATATGGTTTTAAAATAATTTTAATAACATCTCATTATATATATGATACAAACGTTATTAAATTGGTGTTAAAAACATATAATGATGATATAGACTATGAAAACAACTTTGAAAGAGATGATAATACAATTACCTCTTTTCGGGCTTCCCCTTTTGATTTTCACAAAAATATTCCTTATGATTGGTTTATTCCCATTGTATAGCCTCTATGATATAGTTAGTGATGTTGGGAGAGTACATGGGAAGGGTTTGGCAGATCCAAATGGCTTTATAAGATTGAATTAATGAGAAGGATAAAAACACTTCTATTAGAGAGGGGAGTGGAACCTTTGGGAACTCCAAAGCTATTAAATAGTTATTAATTAATTTTTATATCCAAATCACCCCAAAGATGATTATTTTGAAAATAAGGCGAGGATCGGCCGAAATACTATCAACCAAGGAAATTTCTACATGTATTTATTTTCTTTAAAACCTCATCATTTTGATTTATCTTATTTAATCTATTTAATTATAATCGTGGTAATAATATTCATAATATTAAATGGTTAAAATGTTTACATATATGGTTTTAATTAACCATAATGAACACTATAAAAATTTTAGACCTTATAATTATAAAATTACAATTTTAAAATATTTTTATGATTTTAAAATAATTTAATAAATTATGTTTTTTATAAAATATCAATATTGTCAATCTTGACAGTATTCATAACATTTTAATTAATTAAAAAGGAGTGATAAATTTCAAAAAACTATTTCATACACTCCTAAAATGTCATATTCACCCATTAATTTTTTGGATAACCTGCATTATGTTAAATTATACTTATTGTATTATTTTAAAAATATTTTTATTTAATATATCTATTCATACATTAATTACTTCTTCAATATTGGGTCATTATTTATGGAAATTATTTAGTCTATACAAATTATAATTAAATATATATGATGTATAAAATTATTTTATACTTCCATATACAATTCATAACAGAATTTATCTCTAGGTTATCCGTATAATAAAATTATTGATCATAAAAGAAATGAGTGTGGGGAACTTTGTAATATTCATTAATTGTAATAATATTTATTACATTTTCATGGACACATGTCCATTAAATTATCCAAAATCAATTTTCATTATATAAATAACAATTCCTAGATAGAATTACATCTATATGATTTTTATTAATTTTATAACGTTTAATGAAATGTTATTTATATTAAAGTATCTCTTATGTCTATTTTGATTCAGTTCAATATTTTTATTTTTAAAAATATAAAACCAACATGATAACATCAAACCAATACATCTAATATGTTTCTATAATTACTCTGTTATCTATATAATTGTGTATTCCATAGACTTTGTCAAAAAAATATTTATTTTAATATTTATAGTATCTTTGTTTTGTTTCATTCATTAATTATGAAATTACTACATGATCTTTGTGTCACCATTTAATATAATTATTTATTTCAAAAACAATATAAATAAATTAAAATATTATAGAAAAAAAATTTATTTCTACATACTATTTATCGTCAACTATATCATTTATATGAACTAATATTTAAAAAAATTTACTTGTTAAAAAAGTATTACAAAATTGGAGTTTCTTTAAGTATAATGTTATAAATATATTAAATTCATCCAATTGTCTCTACGTTATAAAAAATTTACCCAATAAATATTTTAGACTAAACACAAATACCCAATGAAATTAGGACATATTTTAGTGTTATGATAATATTTTATTCCTTTAGTTACCCAATTTACCTTTAACCATTGTAATTAAAAAATTATTAAGGTTACTATTCATAATGCCAAAAAATAAAAAGAACATATTTACATAATTTGGACCAACTGATCAAAAATATGGAATCCATTTTTTTAAAATTCAAAACACAGAAGTTTTTGTTATTAATTTACAATTAATATAATTGTCAGATTGAAAAACTGGCTATTATAAGTTAAAAAATTGGAAAATATTGAAACGTTTTTACATAAAACTCATGGTAAAAAAATTTCAATTAAAAAAATATTAATATAATATATAAATATATTAAATTTAAACATTAATACAAATCAAATGTATACTTTAACACTTTAAATATTTTAGATAAATACTTTTTTTTCAATTAAATTTTATTATTTTTTACTATGCATCAAAATATGAAACTTATTAGAAAAACACCAAAAAATAAACCGATGTGAATTTTGATATTAATGATTCAAATAGAAATAATATTTTTTCTATTTGAATTTATAAAAGTATCAAATATTGGATTTAGAATGTGTTCTCCATCAAAATAAGTCAAAATTTTATTATTTGAAAAATAATTCTTTAATCCAAATAATTGTATTTTTTCTTATATCATGTAACAAAATACATAAGATAAATGCTAATATTACACCAAATATATAAATTTCAAATGGTGGTCAATATAATTTATAACCATTAATTTAATGGCTTTATTATATAATATATTATTAAATATTATTTAATTAATATATTATTGTTCTCTAATACTGGGTCTTGAATATAATGCAAGCCCACTCATTAATATTTATAGTGTATTATTAACAGGGTGTTACATAAAATTAAATAAATAAAAAAATAAATTTATTCAAAAATGAAAATGTTATAATGACTTGTGGCGTTACACATATCATCGAAGATGAGTCACTACAAGAGATTACTCACTGTCATAAAAGACTCTCCTTTTAGGATGATTCTCTACCGAAATGTGTCACCACTATGATGAAATTTTGGAAATGTATGGAAGTTACCTACCTCAAGAAGATGAATAACCAGTTAACTCTATAATAGAAAATGCTTTGAAAATGTCTACCACTAGAGGATGTCTAACCTGTGCGAAAAAACATATGGAAATGTGTGGAAATGTCCAAACCCTTGAGGATGTCTCCCTATTAGGAAGAAAATATCGAAATGTATGTAAAAGTCCTACTTTTATAGGATAACCTATCATCAGATTGTAATTTTGGATTACTGTTGAAAAAACCAATTTACAACACCTAAATAATCATCGAGCCCCACCCACCTCGATAACAACTCACTCGTAGAGATTGTCTCACCATTAAAGATGACTCACTATAATGGAGTTTGATTATTTTGAATTAAATATTTATAATTCCTATGTAATTGAATGTAATTGCAGTTTTTATTAATGATTTTTATTTATCTTTCTAAGACATTCATTAATGTCGCCACCAGTCATTCAATATGAGGTCTAGAGGATCTGGTTGATTCATATAGTAGGATTTTGTAAAAACATATATAGCAGAATCCGTCATGTGGATATATGTGTGATCCAAGATACAATCCTAAACACGAAGAACTATAACTATACATTACATGATCAAAATATTATTGTTATAATTTTTGTTTGACATGAAGTATATTAACTAGAGATCAGTTTTAGATGATGTGAAACACATTGAACACATATAAAACACCACATAGTCTTAGTAGAATGTGTTTACAAAAAAAATTTATTATGAAAACTTTATAAATGCATCTTGATATTCATTTCAAGAGACACTCAAGTTACATTTTCTTCAAGGATTATTAGGAAATTAAATAGTATTTAAATTACATCCTTTATTTTTCTAGTCTATTTAATTTCACTACATTACAAGAAATGTGTATTTTACTCTTCATTTTAGACATGAATATTTTCTCCCATGATAAATCTAGAAGATAGTAGATAGCTTATACAACTATATATTTACCTAATTTCAAATTTTTTCTAGATGATATCACTTTGCATCCTGTATGCTTTTATTACCACAAGTATTATTGAAGAGGTCATGTGCGACCTGAAAAAATTCACTATTGTACATCCCATCAATCTTTTTGGTCATATAATATTTTATATAATATAATTTCTAGTATGTTTTTCACTAATGGATATGAACAAGTCTCATCTTGAGACATTAGTTCTTTTATTTATATCATATTGTATATTTTTTATGTACAATAAAATGAATCTTTTATAAACTACAACCAAAAACACAACATTTATAATTATTACTAAATAGTATTTATATAATGTTTTGATTGAGTAAGTTGATTTCATAAGTTAAATTATTGTTTTTAATTTTTTTACCTAGTTATTAATTAATCATTGAAAAATATTTAAAAATAACAAAAACATATTGATCTTCAATTTTTATAAACTATGGTTGTTTAATTTTAATGGGGAATTTTATTTAAAACTTTTTTATATAGATTTTTTGGAAGTCAATATACCCCATTCCTTATATAGTAACTATGACCAGAAAATTTGTTTCAATGGTGATTCAAAAATGATAAAATATTGGTTTTCAATGATCTTAATTTTCATTAAATTATAAATTTAATTCATTAAATGGATGATACAAACGATGGTTATTCTACAAATAGTCATCTTTTCATTGTTGGGAATAACTATGATTAGTTGAAAAAAATGATAAATATTTACATAGAATGTATGGGTATTTAAATTTGGCCTCCCATAAGGGATCTGAATTAGTTTCCTACATAATCTAAAAATACTTGGGATGATGAATGTAATCATTCATATAAAAATAATTACAAAGACATGAATGATATTTACTATTCTATATTATATTAAAAATCAAAATAATGCCTCGCAGTAAAAATACTTATGAAATTTTGGATACTTTTTCTATTTCACATGAAGGAACTACAAATGTTATGAAATGTGATTGAATACTTATACAATTTAATATGATATTTAAAAATTACACACTATGAGCTAATAAAATATTTATATCTCAAGATTAATGAAATAGTCATCATAATGAGCACCATAGAATATTCAGTTCCAGAAAAAGACCAAATCTCAAAATTTTTGAGATGTATTTTTGAGACACCGATATGGAAATCTATGTCAATAAGAGAATCATGTGACATTAAGGAACTATATATCAAGTAATTTATTGTGTATTTCATGATGTACTATAAAGATCATAAGGTATGATACAGAGAAGATTGCATACCTAATAGAAAAAATTAATCCTTAAAGACTCTAGCATCCAAATAGAAAGAAAAAATAAGTTACAAGATGATAGGTTTATTGATTACGAATAACCACCAGACATTGATTAAGAATAACCACTAGTCAGTGATGATGAAATGGATTATATGGAATGAAGGTTAACAGTGTTCTCTATGAATAAGAATTCATTAAATAACCATAGATAAAAATGAAATTTATGATAATAGAAGAATTTTTAGAAAGGAATGGAAAAGAGATAAAAACTAAAATGGGAATACCTATTATAAATGTAAATGAAAATGACATTGTAATGATGGATGTGCTATGATGAAATACAAGAAGAGTTATGGGTAAAATAAATAAATTATAAGTATTCATTGAAAGACACATGGAGTTCCTCTAAGGGAATCTTGGAAGAATCAAATTATAGTCATGACGGGAAGTCCGACATAGCTAGTTGATGATTCATAACAAATAAATATGAAGAATATTTTATATCTCCTATACAGTATTCAGATCACACCAAAAATTAATGTGATGAAGTTATTTCTAAATAATAAATATTTGAATATAGATATATATTTGAAGACACATTTAAGAAGAATAAATATAAATACAATGATACGAGGGAGAAATATGATTTATCTTCATGCATCAGAACTATTATCAATATAGAAATAGAAATAAATTGTCAATTGTTAAAGGAAATTATAGAACTAATAATTTTTATGAACAATTATATATTAATATGGGGGGATTTATTAATTGAATGGAAAAATAAAAAAAATTATATGAATAAAATATTATAACAAGTAAATTATTTGGAATTTCTGTCAACCAGAATAAAGAAGAGTTATTAAGATTACATTTGATCCTAGTTCTAACTCAAAACATTGTATTCTTAATTTTCATTCAAGATGACCGAATAATGTTTTTTTCTGAAAAATATTGTTTTTAAAGTCTTTATTATTAACACATTCATAACCACGATAATATTGGATCCAAAATCATTTTATGAATAATGGATTTTTTATAGGAAACATGCTTAGTGATATCATGTATGAATCTATGTTGCATGGAAAATGGTGGTTCCAAACAAGTGAAACGATACTAATCGAACATCTAGAACCTTAGAAAGGATGATAGTGGTCATCTCACATTTGGTGATAATAATTATAGAAATATCATTTTCCTTTTCTAAATTTTTAATTCTAAATCAGTATTTATTTATTTATATTTGTTAATGATTTAAAATAAAACATTATTTGAATCTTATAATTATGTGATAATGGTTTTCTGGATTTTTTTTTAAAAATAAATTAATTTTTTTAGTTCTAAATATTATTTACTATTTTCTTCTTCGAAGAAATGTGTATAATTTTAATATCAATTCTTTGATTTCATAACATGTATCTTTATTATGATAATTTTATTTAATTTATTGGCTTTGCAATAGGATACATGGATATTGTATAATTCAATTACATGGAAATCATACTAGGAATGAGTTAGTCAATGATCTACCTAAACACTAATTCCCAAACAAAAAACTCTATAACTCATATCAAAATGTTGAAGGAAACAAAATTTATTTTTAAATAAAGTCTAAATTTTAATCTTCTAAACCTATTGTGTTATTTCATATAAGAAAATTTAGAACATCTTTTAATTCTAGTTCAAATGGGAATAAATAAGACTATGTACATATAACTGACTTTTTCTAGGTGTAAATGATATTAATTTTAGCTAACAAGTGAAATGATTTCTATTATTTTATCATGTATGCTAAATATGTAGATAATATAAGTGAATTCATTATTAAGTCCATATGAATGGACCATGGTCAAAATTTTTATAATAAATAATATGAATCATTTTATAAAAAAAAATTTGTTTTATCCGTATCTTCAATGCTCGGCATACCCCTTGGAAGGATGATGTTTTATAAATAAGAAAAAAAATACTTCAATATATATAACATACTATGCATAATGAATATAACATACCTATCTAATTTTGGGTAAAGGATATGAATAAAGAATTATATATAATTAATAAGGATTTAATTCGAACTATATAGATTGTCACGACCCGTCCTCGGGGCCCGTGTCGTGACTACCCCATGCCCGCCTTCCATAGGCCAGGGTCTGGCGACTAGCACCAAAGGCATAAATCCTGATAAACTGGGAAGGCATTGCCTTTATAACGGTAAACAAAACACCACAGAGTACAAGTGAAAGTAAAACACTAAGTACAAAAAGGAAGTGCAGAAAAGTAAGTGGGAAAGAATACAAACCTATCTGAAAAGTACAACTACAACTTAAAGGAATGTATAACAGAAAAGACAAACAGTTGGAAGAAAAGAAGCAGCTCCTGGGTCGTCCACCTCGGATCCTACCTGAATGGTAGGTAAAGATAGCGCAGCTCCTGGATCATCCACCACGGATCCTTCCCGAAGGGTAGGTACAGATAGCGCATCTCCTGGATCGTCCACCATGGATCCTACCTGAAGGGTATGTACAGATAGCCTCCTTAACGCTCTCGCCCGTCAACCTCCTCCGAGTATCGTCTCATCGTGAGGTCCACCTCCGGGTACCGTCCAGTCCTCGAATACTCGGCCTCTGTCAGCGCTGCCCGATGTCTGCAACCAACACAACGAGGTGCGGGCATAGCTCGTGTAGGGGTGAGTAAACATTACTCGGTTGGGACCCCGAGACCCTCAAGGTCTCACTAAATCCAACAAGGATAAACACAAAGAAGCATCTCAACAGATAACCCTTACTTAGGTATAAGACCATACTTATACCAAAGTTATCAAGTAACCCATCTCAATCATGAGGAAACACAAGGTTATGAAATCAACAGATAACCACTACCTAGGTATATGCCCATACATACACCTAATATATCAATTGACCCATCTCAATCATGAGGTAAACACAAAGGTAGTAGTCTCAGATCAAACCGGGATTTTCATTATCGAAATTGTAACTGCTGAAGAGCTCAGTCTCTGGAGAGTACAGTGATCATGTCACGACTCCGAGGTACTGCTCACTAACCTTAGACTGCTGAGGTACTCCTCCTATCGAGTACCGCGGGTCTCCCACCTCACACAGTAGTGCTCCTCCGCCATGGGTCTACCACCTCACACAGTAGTGCTCCCCCTCATATGCTACAGAGGTACTCCTCCTGTCGAGTACCACGGGTCTACCGCCTCACAAAGTTGTGCTCCTCCACCATGGGTCTTCCACCTCACAAAGTAGTGCTCCCCACTGGGCTATTCTAGTCACTCCGAATCGAATCGGACATGCAGTCATCAGGTCTCAGCCAGCTACACGGTCTCCGTACTCCGTACGCTCGTCTCCGGGAGGGTCCTCTCCACGAGCTACAGGTCAATACTCCAAGTATCACAAAGTCCAACAAAGAAGTATCTCAAAGGACCGCCTCGTCATAGGGGTCTCAACGCAATAGACGGCGCGTCAATCGGGCGCCCGGTCTGTGAGTTATTAGCCTTTTCGTCCCAAGGGCCTGGTTGGTTTCGTGTGTGAACCAACCCGGCCATATCTCAACTATACCCCGTACTCTCATAGGTTATAATCATAGGGTCCGTTTCTCAATGAGATCACCAACGTCGCTGACGGTTCGTCGAACGGACGTCCGGTTTGAAAGTTATCAGTTTTTCCGTTCCAGGGGCCTGGTTGGATCTCGGGTACAATCCAACCCGGCCATACTCCAACTGCGTCCAAATATCACGTGAAGTATGCCAAAAGTTCCGTCTCATCAGAAGTAATCCAACAAAGTCAACGACACATCAATCGGACGTCCGGAGCTCGAGATATAAGAGTTTCCGCTCCGAGGGCCCGGTTGGTTTCGTCATCGAACCAACCCGACCATACCCAAAGTTCTCCGAAATCCTAAGTGTATTATACTGAAACGACCTTCTCGATCCAAGGATCGTATCGTAACAGACGGTGCGTCCATCGGAGGTCCGTTTCCCAAGATATGGGTGTTTGAACAAAAACTGCCTGAGAAAAGGGGGTTCGGGCCCGGACCGACCGGCCCGAGACCCCCTGGGTCGGCCCAAACCGAGTTGACCTGAACCGGGTCTGGGTCCGGCCCGGTGGGCGCGTCCTTGCGCTGGCGCGGCGCCCACTTTGTCAGCGGGTGTGGGGGGTGGGGGGGGGGGGGTTACAACCCCTCCGAGGTTGACGAACCGGCGCGGCTGATGCCGCGCCGCCCCAATCCGGAACGGCCGAAGCCGTTCCGGTTCATCCCCCACCGCCGCCGCTCAGCCGCAGTGGTTGACTCTAGCGGCGTGCCGCTGCCGCCTTCTGCGGACCACCGGACACACTCCGTTGGTCCATTTCGCCTGCTGTCTTCGCCAACGGTCCTCCCGGGACCCGATCTTCACTACGAAGGGATTCAAACGCCCTTGCGGCCCGCTTCATCATCGCCCGTCGATCCGCACGTCAAATAAACAAACTGCTGCCTCTTCATGGTTTTCCGGTGTGACGCGACGGCGCCGCGGCTTCGTTCGACCTCAACGGCGTGGCACGACGGCACCACGCTTCTCCGCCCATCCTTCATTATTTCCGCGCGGTGCAACGGCACCGCGCTGCCTTGCTCGTGCCACAGCAAAATGAAGCATCAAGTGGGTTGGAGAGTCAGCCATGTTCGTTCGGTCCAACCTCCTCCCTTTATTTCAAGAATAGGCGGCCAAATTAGAGAACGATGAATGGCGACGAAAATATTCACGAACAAAAACAATTAATCGCCTACCTCGATGGAGTCGTCGATCGAGGTTTTTCGCGGAAAACGACATCGTGGAACGAGGTTCCTTAAGCGTCATCAGTGTTCGCCCGATGAAGAATGCGGCGTCTCTCTTCCTTTGCCGTGGAGAGAAGATGCAAGATGAGACATCGTTCTTCGTCGAAGCTTCGGTGTTCTTCGCGTTCTTCAACAAAGGAGATGAAGAATTCTTCTTCGGAGGAAGAAGTTCTTCAAAACTCAAGAGCTCTCTTACCTTTCTCTTAACACAACAGTTCCAACCAAAATAAAATAAGGCTCCACCTTATTTTATTTAACCATGACATGCATTCAAATTTACAAAATTCAAATCCAATTCACTTAATTAATTAAACCATGAGTTGTTTAATTAATTAAGAGGTAGGTTGGAAAATTAAATAAGTAAGTGGAAGAGATACTTAATTTAAGGGACTTAACAAGATTAAAGGTGGAGTTTATGAGAGTCATGGGAATGTGAATGGTTGGGGCTCGTGTGGGCCCTACCTCTCATTTATTCTCAAAATTATCCTCACATGGGTAGGTAGGTGCCACCCCAACATCCCCATGTAGGATAAAACCACCTTAGACTTAAAAATAAAATTGTTTTACAATTTTATTCATTCCTCATTTAATCCACAAATTTAACTTCTCCACCCGCACAAACACAACTCCATAATAGGTGTTTCCAAGAAATTACCGGATCTACGGTTTCATCGGTGCCCTCAGATTTCGATTCCGAGCACCAGTTCAAAAGTTAGAAAAAACCGCTCGTTCGTTCACTGAACGTACCCGAGCTAAACTTCGGAAATTGATTCCGGGCACACCAGGCCTCGGAATAAGGCGCTGTTTGAAACTGTGCCGTTGTAAAATTCCAAAGAAATTAAGAAATAATTTTCCTTGAAATTTACTAGTCTTTACTTTACTCCCACCTCAGGGCTTTACGTCCCCATAAAGCTTTAACACAAACTAGGGATACAAAAGTGGTATTGAACATGCATCTGACCCTTCCGCTCCCAGGTGCTCCCTTGGAGGTTTCTGTGCTGCTAGTGAAAGCGCACCTGAGGAATCGATCATTCACATAGGACCCGATCCTGTCGATCCTCTCTCTCCACTGGAATCTCCGCGCATGTCACCCTATCATCGACGTCCAACTCCCTAAGGTCGATGATGTGTGAAGGATCATGCACGTATCTCCTCAGCCGAGGTACGTGGATGATTTCATGCACCCGGTGCAATTGAGGTGGAAAGGTCAAGCGGTAAACCACCTAACCTACCCTGATGAGGACCCTGAAGGGTCCGATGAAGCGCAGAGATAACTTGCCGCCTCATCCAAATCTTCGTAATTCCACGTCGAGGTGAGACCGTAAGAAAACATGGTTTCCATCCTCGAACTCTAGTGGTCTCTGCCTCTTGTCAGCATAAGGCTTATGTCAGCTCTGAGATATCCTCATCTACTTTTGGATGACCTAGACCTTCTCTGTTGTGGCCTAGACCATCTCTGGTCCCATAAGAGCTGCTATGATTTCTTCTATGCCGATAAGAGAAATCTGGTCTCATCCCCTGGATGAACCACGTTCTTTTCCTAATACAGTCAATCTGGACATGAATGATGTATTCATGCCATTGAAGACGTCGTAAAGCCTCGACGTTACTACCAAGAGATCCAACCATCACTCTCACCTCTATGGGTCGAGTCACACTGTCGGCATCAGCATGAGGTAACTGGGTCTCCTCCAGTAGGAATCTCGAAAGTGAGGGCCAAGTCAACTGTTTAAACTGGAACCTCTTAGTACAGAAAAAGGAAGGAAGCAAATTTCACAAAGGTAAGTGTATTTTTATTATTGTAGCTCATAGTACAAAGGCACAAATGTAACAACAACATGGAAATAGAAGTATGAAGAACAAAAGGAAACCACTAGTTCCGCTCCTGTCCACGTGCTTCCAGAGCTCCGTAGTCGTATGCTTCTGCTGCCTGAAGCTGAGCTCTCCCAGGTCCACATGTTCCCTACGGTCAGGGTGGACCTCCTGGTGGTGGTGGTGGAAATACCTCGAAGAGTCATCCACCTCTAGCTGCATGGCCAACTCCCCACCCTCGGCCTTCTGCTCTTTGCAGTCCTCCTCAATCGAACCTCTGCCTCTACCAGGGAGGTTCTTCATTTATCTGCTGGTCATCTGCATGGTGGGTAGGACATTCACTTGCCATGTGACCAATCCCGTCGCAGGATTAACACTGCATGGATGGTCTGGCTCTATCATTCCCCTTGGTGCCTCACACTACTGACCCTGAGTCATGCGATCGACCACCTGTAGGTCTGGTCCTCTTGGACCTCTGCGTCATCTCTCTACTGCCCGCTGCAAAAGACTCTACCGCATGACGGCTAGTGGTGGGTTCTGTTGCTGGAGACTCTTCAGCAAGGAAACTCTCTACTAAGAAGGCTTGATCCAACACCCCTGTCTGTGTTGGGATGCTGTGAGAAACAACAGAAGCTCTAATCTCTCGCCTGATCCCCTTATCGAAGGTTCGGGCCCTGAAGAACGGATCTCGTACCATATCTGTGGAGTAGCGCGAGAGGTCTGTGAACCTCGCTGAGTACTGTGCCACCATCATGCTACCCTGTTGTAGATGCATCAAGTCCTGTATACGAAATGCATGGAGGGTGGCTCGTACAAGCTCTTCCTGGAACAAGCTCTCGAAGTCTGTCCACAGAAGTGTCGCCTCGTCATGCATCTGTAGCATCAGGCTCCACCATCTGCATGCTGCTGCCTAAATAAGGATGGAAGAAAGGATCACCATGAAGTCTTCTAGAATCCCCACTATCCTTAAGACTCTCACCACAACCTCTAGCCAATCCTCAGCCACATGCGGGTCCGTCTCTCCCCTGAACCTGGGTGGCCTCTGGTGCTGGAACTCATGCAGTGCGCTCAAGCGACGTGCACCCTCTACTGCTGGGGCTGGTGGCATCGGTGGCCCAACGGGTAGTAGTACCGCTGGTGTCTCCACTGGTGCCTCAACTGGGATAGGGCCCTATAATGAGGCCACGTCTCTCGGCATTCTATCAGTACGTACAAATCTCGAGGCTCTAGCTGGTCATCCGCGAGGAGGCATCCTGAAAGAAACAAACGTGACTTTTTCAAACGATTTATAACTGGTGAGCCGACCTGGTTTGATATGTTTTAATGGAAAACCTTTTAAAACACACACACAATCAGTGTTTTCGTGCACAAAGTTGGAAATCAGAAGTCAGGGACCTGGTGTATGGATAGGTCGGCCGCCCGCACCAACACTAGATTCCCTGAACTGAAAACCACACTCGGTACCCTTAACACTATTTCTTCATAGAAAAGGAATATCAGAGTTACAAGTTTTGCGGTAAAACTGACTCCTCTGATACCAATTTGTCACGACTCATCCTCGGGGCCCGTGCCGTGACTAACCCAAGCCCGCCTTCCATAGTCCAGGGGCTTGCGATAAGCACCAAAGGCGTAAATCCCGATAAACTGGGAAGGCATTTCCTTTATAAAGGTAAAAAACATCCCAGAGTAAAAGAGAAAGTAAAACACTAAGTAAAAAAGGATGCACAGAAAAGTAAGTGGGACAGAATACAAACCCATCTGAAAAGTGAAACTACAACTGAAAAGAAAGTACAACAGAAAAGACAAACAGCTGGAAGAAAAGAAGCAGCTCCTGGGTCGTCCACCTCGGATCCTACAGGAAGGGTAGGTACAGATAGTGCAGCTCCTGGATTATCCACCACGGATCCTACCTGAAAGGTTGGTATAGATAGCGCATCTCCTGGACCATCCACCGTGGATCCTACCTGAAGGGTAGGTACAGATAGCCTCCTCAAAGCTCTTGCATGTCAACCTCCTCCGAGTATCGTCTCGTCGTGAGGTCCACCTCCGGGTACCGTCCAGTCCTCGAACACTCGACCTCTATTAGCGCTGCCCGATGTCTGCAACCAACACAACGAGGTTCGGGCAAGCCCGTGCAGGGGTGAGTAAACGTTACTCAGTAGGGACCCCGAGACCCTCAAGGTCATACTAAATCCAACAAGGATAACCACAAAGAAGGATCTCAACAGATAACCCTTACTTAGTTATAAGCCCATACTGATACATAAGTTATCATGTAACCCATATCAATCATGAGGAAACACAAGGTTATGAAATCAACAGATAACCACTACCTAGGTATATGCCCATACATACACCTAAGATATTAAGTGACCCATCTCAATCATGAGGTAAACACGAAGGTCGTAGTCTAATCTCAAACCAGAATTTTCATTATCGAAACCGTAACTACTGAAGAGCTCAGTCTCTGGAGAGTACAGTGATCTTGTCATGACTCTTAGGTACTTCTCACTAACCTTAGACTGCTGAGGTACTCCTCCTATCGAGTACCACGGGTCTGCCACCTCACACAGTAGTGCTCCTCCGCCATGGGTCTGCCACCTCACACGGTAGTGCTCCCCCTCATAGCCTACAGAGGTACTCCTCCTGTCGAGTACCGCAGGTCTGCCAACCCACAAAGTAGTGCTCCTCCGCCATGGGTCTGCCACCTCACAAAGTAGTGCTCACCACTGGGCTATGATAGTCACTCCGAATCGAATCGGACAAGCAGTCATCAGGTCTCAGCCAGCTACACGGTCTCCGTACTCCGTACACTCGTCTCCGGGAGGGTCCTATCCATGAGCTACAGGTCGATACTCCAAGTATCAAAAAGTCCCACGAAGATTTATATCAAAGGACTGCCTCATCATAGGGGTCTCAACGCAACAGACGGCGCGTCAATCGGATGCCCGGTCTGTGAGTTATTAGCCTTTTTGTCCCAGGGCCCCGGTTGGTTTCGTGTGCGAACCAACCCGGATGTATCTCAACTGTACCCCGAACTCTCATAGGGTATACTCATAGGTATCGTTTCTCAACGAGAGAACCAACACCGCTAACGGTTCTTTGAACGGACGTCCGGTTTGAAAGTTATCAGCTTTTCCGTTCTAGGGGCCTGTTTGGATTTCAGGTACAATCCCACCCATCCATACTCCAACTGTGTCCAAATCTCAGGTGAAGTATGCCAAAAGTTCCATCTCATCAAGAGGAATCCAACAAAGTCGACGGAACATCACTCAGACGTCTGGAGCTCGAGATATAAGCATTTCCACTCCGAGGGCCCGGTTGGTTTCGTTATCGAACCAACCCGGCCGTACCTGAAGTTCTCCGAAACCCTGAGTGTAATATACCGAAACGACTCTCTCGATCCAAGGATCACATCACAACTAACGGTGCATCGATCATAGGTCTGTAGCCCAAGATATGGATGTTTGAACAAAAACTTCATGAGAAAAGGGGGTTCGGGCCCGGACCGCCCCTGCCTGAGACCCCCTGTGTCGGCCCGAACCCGGTCGACCCAAACCGGGTCCGGGTCCGGCCCAATAGGGCGCAGCCCATCCCCGGTGGGCGTGGCGCCCGTGTGGCCAGCGGGTGCCGGGTGGGGGGGGGGGGGTTACAACCCCCCCTCGGTTGACGAACCGGCGCGACATAAGCCGCGCCGCCCCAATCCGGAACGGCCGAAGCCGTTCCGATTCTTCCCCCACCGCTGCGGCTCAGCCGCGGCGGTTTACTCCGGTGGCGCGCCGGCGCCGCCGCCTTCTGCGGACCACCGGACGCGCTCCAGTGGTACGTTTCACCTGCCGTCATCGCCAACGGTCCTCCCTGGACCCGATCTTCACTACGACGGGATTCAAATGCCCTTTCGGCCCGCTTCATCGTCGCCCGTGGACCCGCACGTCAAATAAACAAAAACGCGACCTCTTCGTGGTTTTCCGGCGCGGCGCGACGGTGCGACGGCTTTGTTCGACCTCAACGGCGTGGTGTGACGGTGCCACACTTCTCCACCCATCCTTCATTATTTCCGCACGGTGCAATGGCACCGCGCTGCCTTGCTCGTGCCGCAACAAAATCTAGTATCAAGTGGGGTGGAGAGTCGGCCATGTTTGTGCGGTCCGACCTACTCCCGTTATTGCGATAACAGGCGGCCAAATTAGTGAATGGTGAATGACGATGAAAATATTCACCAACAAAAACAATTAATCCCCTACCTCGATGGAGTCGTCGATCAAGGTTTGTCGCTGAAAAATATGTCGGGGAACGAGGTTCCATAAGCGTCGTCGGTGTTCGCCCGATGAAGAATGTGGCGTCTCTCTTCCTTCGACATGGAGAGAAGATGCAAGATGAGACGAAGTTCTTCATCGAAGCTTCGATGTTCTCCGCGTTCTTCAAAAAAGGAGATGAAGCATTCTTTTTCGGAAGAAGAAGTTCTTCAAAACTAAAGAACTCTCTTCCCTTTCTCTTAACACAATAGTTCCAACCAAAATAAAATAAGGCTCCACCTTATTTTATTTACCCATTCCATGCATTCAAATTTACAAAATTCAAATCCAATTCACTTAATTAATTAAACCATGAGTTTTTTAATTAATTAAGTGGTAGGTTGGCAAATTAAATAAGGAAGTGGGAGAGTTACTTAATTTAAGGGAGTTGACAAGTTTAAAGGGGGAGTTTATGAGAGTCATGGGAATGTGAATGGTTGGGGCTCGTGTGGGACCCACCTCTCATTTATCCTCAAATTTATCCTCACATGGGTAGTTAGGTGGCACCCCAACTTCCCCATGTAGGATAAAACCAACTTATACTTAAAAATAAAATTATTTTACAATTTTATTCATTCCTCATTAAATCCACAAATTTAACTTCTCCCCCCGCACAAACGCAACTACGGAATCGGTGTTCCTAAGAAATTATCGGCACTGCGGTTTCATCGGTGCCCTCAGATTTCGATTCTGAGCGCCGGTTCAAATGTTCGAAAAACCTGCTCATTCGTTCACTAAACGTACCTGAGCAAAACTTCAGAAATTGATTCCGGGCACACTGGGCCTCGGAATCAGGCGCCGTCAGAAACTGCGTTCTTGTAAAATTCCATAGAAATTAAGAAAAACATTTCCTTGAAATTTCCGGGTTTTATATAGATGAACATCCCTTACGAAGATCAGAAAATATTAAATAATTAGGATAATTACATTATTAGGTTTGGTAGAAAATTCAATAATCATAATATTAAGGATAATATTTAAAAGTGTTCTTATAAGAGAGATAATGGAATTTTCTTTGGTTATTCATCCTCTAGTAAACCTGATATATTTTAACAAATGAACCAAGATTATAGAAGATTTTATCCCTAACAAAATTTAGGAGGATGATCAACATGAAACTGAAACACCATTAGAAACCATGATGATAATTTATCCACATTGAACATAGATTCCAAAACAAATAATTCTTTAATAAAATTCTAAGAAAATTCATGTTGTTTTGTTGAACTTATTGAACAATAACCTGAACTTATAGTGAGACCTAAGGTGACGAGAACATATATTAGTAGAGCTATTATGAATCTAAAATACCATTTTTAAATTTTATTTTTGGAGGCTTAGACATAGGTACACAAACTAAAGATCCTCTATGAAACATGGTTGGACATCATGCAATGGTTTCACAACATGATCCCAAGAACATTATTTATGGAATTAATGAGGAATTTTATGTAATTTCTATGCAAGAAAACATAATAAATCTATAATAAATAATGTTTGGGACCATGTTTATCATATCATAGACACTATGACTATAAGAACTAAATGGGTGTTTTTAAACAAGGTTAATGAATCGTGAACATTATTAAGGAAAATGGCTAGACTAGTCTAACATGGGTACAGTACAGAATATGGTATATGCGATGATAATTTTTTTAACAATATCCAAACCCGAATCCCATAGAATTCTTCCTGCCTATGCAACCCATCTAGATTTAAAACAATATGAAATAGTGATCGCATGTGTATTCATGAATGGTTATATTTTTGTTAATCTGTTTTTGTTGAAAACCCTATGGATTTCTAAATCCCTAATTTCCAAATCAATTTTTTAGGATTTAAAATTATTTTTATGGTTTAACCCAATATATTACTACTTTAGATGATAACATCAGCATATTTATTATTAAAAAATAATTTTTAAACTGTATAGATTATCCTATGAATTAAAAAAAAATATTTCAAAATATGTTATGTTATTAATTTTTTTGTAGATTATTATATTTTTTGATATTATAAAAATATTTTGTGTACTGAATTTTAAAAATTTATGAAAATTGAATTTGAGATGAGTTAAAATGGTGAACTAAAATTCTATCTTGGTTTTATAATTTTTTAAAATAAGGATGGAATTATTTTTAATCAATTAAAATATATTAAGTAAAATTCATAACATTATAATTTTTATACCACTAAAATATGTGATTATACTCTGAGTACCACCTATAAGAAGCTAAGAAATCAGTTGATTAGACGGTTTATGGAGTTATGAATGGAAGTCTCCTCTACTTATTTCTAGCCAACATGAAATTAGGTTTAGTGTATGTATGTGCACACTTTATCTAGAAAACCAAAAACAATCACACTTAATTTTGCTGAAAATAATATTTATTTACCTCAAGTATACATACAATTTAGGTGGTTGTATGTAGATAAAAAAAGAACCTCTTGAATATTTCATATTTTTTGAATGTATATTGTGACTTGGTGTTTTAAGAAACATACTTTTCTTCCACAATCTGCTACTAAAGATGAATACATACTGGCAGTTAGATTATATGGGATAATGGTTCATATGAAGCAAACATTCCTATACTTCAAATATCAAATATGACATGTACCACTGAATTGTTCCAATAAAAGTTATATAAATATTTCTATCAATTCTATATCTCACATCAGAAAAAAAAACATATTAATGTAAGAAATCATATTTTGAGAGATGATATTCAAGATATTTATATAAATATCGACTAAATTGGTACATAAAAGAATCTTTCTATTATTATTTTTAATATATTTAATTCTGAGAGAATAAAATGCATCATACATGAATTAGAAAATATTATTTTTGGATATGAATAATTTTCATGTGCTCACTGTTGGTGTTTACCCACCTTTAAGTTTAACCCACTATCGATTTTTTCCAGTAAAGAGTTTTACAAACTGTTGATTGTTACCCACCATTGGAGTTTTAGACACCCTTGATTATTACACCTAATAGTATTTACTCACTGTTGGAATTAATCACCATTCAAATTAATCACTGTTGGAATTATTGACCATTTGATTTACTCACTCTTATATTTACTCGCCATTAGATCTACATTCAATTGGAACCCTCATTCTATTTCAAATTTCATGTATTATATGTTTATTATTTAATTTATATTTTTGTTTTACAAATTATTTAATGATTTAATTCTCAATTGAATACAAATTATATTTCAATTTTTATTTTACAAAATCCAAAATTCCCAAATGATGTAAATTATATATTTTTCTAATTCTAACGCCCACCCCTCATTCCTATTAACCTCATGTACTTTTTAATACATTCTCAACTGTACATTGACCTACTATCACCATCCAAAAATGTTTTCAATCCATTTTTTATTCTTAGAGTGAAGAGTGGTTAAATATATTCATGGAATAATTCATTTATTTCATTATTGAAGAATAGGGAGTGGATCCATTCAGAAACTATTAATATGGTTATACTTGAGCATGTTAAGAGTTCATTAGTTAAAGGAAAATAAATACATGTTGATATGTTACTTTAATGAAAATCGTTGGTGATCAGAGTTCTGCAAGGCCATTGATTATTGTAGTGGTTATATAATAACAAGATACCATTGTTACAAATGTTTTTGTATCAATTTTATCTATTTATTGTGTACAAATTTAAAAAAATGAATATTCCTTAACAAGAAAGATAAATGGTAAAAATTTCTAATTTTCATAAACAAATTATATAGGATTTTAGGGTTACTCATGAATGAGTCTCATGAGACCTTCAAGGAAAAATTCTATGTTATATTGTTAAATTTCATTATTATTATTACTTTTTTGGATTAATTGGTTGTGGGATATAGTGAAGTATAGTTTCCACTAAATGGGATGATGAATTTTAGTTTTTTTATGTTTATTTAGTATTCGATATTTTTTAGGAAATGATACATTTCTAAAATGTGGAGAAATTATTTCTATCAATGGTGTCTTAGGAAAATTTTATATGTTGTCAACATGTGTAGATATATAATCCTTCACATGATAGAGATGTGAAATACATGTTAAATATCAAATTTAATAGTATATCCTATGTTTATTTCAATCATTCAGGTGGAAAATATGCTAGTTATTCATGGTGGAGATTCACTTGTGAACCGAGGAGGCCTTTACATCAGAAGATTTATTTTCAAGTGGATGAAAATCAGTTAGAATTCATGGAAGATGTATTTTATTCCTGAGTGTGAAATTACCTATCATTTTTACATCCAGTTGTCCATCATAATAATCCAAAAAATATTTTAGATCTCTAAATAATGTTATTTGAATATTTTGACTATTTTTGTGAATAGGATGTGGATATGCCATCCTCGATATATTAGGAGGTAACATTTTCAATGGATGATGTTTGGGACATAGATTTAAATAGAGACCCCTGCTATGTCTTTTTGTTCTCCTAGTATTCCAAGGCCACTCCAAATCAGAGTGTATCTTTTGAAATAATGATATGAGGAAGAAGATAAATAAGTACATGGTAAAAAAATTCAAAATCAATTTCAGATACTCAGAAAAAATAAGAATTTTAATGATGGTGAATAAGAATAGGATGAATAAAAATAAAGAATGAGTTAAAGAGGGAAATGGATATGATCATATATATAGAGATGAAAATGAAAATGATGTAGGATCTAACCATGATTTTCCCTTGGGCCATGCTAGAGTCTAGTATACTGAGATAAATCATGATCTAATTTTTGCAATAGGTTTATCTGGGGACTCTTGATTTGAATATACACCAAACCTTATGGATGATGTGGATTGAACACCTATAAAGCATCATTTTATTGGTAGAAATACTAACATCTGTATATCCATATAGTTGATTCTAATATTGATGATTTTTTTACAGAACCAATTATTAATGTACATAAGGATACTGAGAAGACAATTGATGTGGAGACAGTTCTAGATTATTATATTTCTAAGAATTTGGATGTTAAAGTTACCATTTTTCTGAAAAAAACTGACATGTAATGAGATGATGTTCAAATGAGTTGGTACACTCACTGGTTGAATCCTCATTTTTTTCTATTTTTTTTAAATGTCATGGTATGTCTTATATCGGTTGGATGGAACCAATTATTGAGAAATGATAATATTCTTTTAGAATTCCACCAATGCATGGTGGATCTATCATTATATATGAAAGGGATCCTAAGCGATAAGTGGTTGAAAAAATTGATTATTCTGATAAATTCCATAGGTTAGATTATAATAGATTGGATGCACCATCCATTACTTTTGTGTTAGGGGATATTTTTACAATAGTAGACTTATATTCCATCATAAAATATCCTCTCCCTGTCATTTATTTTGAATTTAATGAAAATGATCATTTTGATAACAATATCATTGATAGGTATGAATGCAAATTTTTGGGGCTTGTGATACATCACATTCAGCCCTATATAATGATTCATATTCAAGAAGTAGAAGTACAAAAGACATGGATAGAAAGTAATTAGGATGTTTAAATAATATCAGTGCATGTGTGGATTTATTATTCATCATACTCTGTTGATGAATTACTAGAGATTCAAAAAAATATTTCTTACATGGATTCTTCATCAAAAACTCCACCACATACTTCTGATATTGTTTGTAGTAGATCTGTTGTGAAAGAAGTGTTTCTTGTAGATGCTGATTCACATGATGTAACGAAATGGCCCCATGAATGTTTAATCAATATCATAGATAAAAATTACCACATGAAAATTATGTTTTAGGATTATGTGATGGAAATGAAGCATGATAAAGAAAACATCACAAATTCATTATAAAATCAACTATCATGGATATATAATAAGAATTCTCTAAATTTGGATTTCATTTATCATGAATGGAATACAAGAATCTATCCAGTAACTCGTAAATTTAATGTGAAGAGGAATCAGTTGATGGTCCTTACTCCTATTCTTATGTTTTTCTTGTATGAGAAGGAAGATATGTTAACTATTATGGAGAGAGGTGTAAAAATAATTATGGATTTTATAAATCCTATGGCAACCAATCTTCATGTTTATGGAACTATAGTGCCTACTTAGGATGCAATACAAGTTAGTGCTTTTCTAACCCATATGGTTTCATCTCTAGAGTTAATTAGGATTAGTATCATCAATGATACCAATTATTATTTTCCAGATAGTTTCAATTATTTTATCCCTACTCAAATAGATGGAGTTCAACATCATAGCCCAATCATCTTTAGAGAGAATATTTCCCTAACTGATGTTCATATAACCATTACAATATTTCCATCAACCTCCCATTCATGTCCTCTTACTTTATAAAAATTGAAAGGGAAATATCATCTTGATCCTTACACTTAACCAAAATAGTTATGATTATACTGTTTGTCTTTAATGTGGTTGTTTTTATGACTTTTTATACTTTTTGTAAGTACTTTTCTTGACAATATTAACAAAAATTCCCTTGATATCTATATTGTGTTATATTTTATTTTTATTTTTACATTTACTTCTTAACAATCCCAAAATGTGGATAGGTATCTATGGATTTTATACATATATAGATATAAAATTTCATTTTGATACTCCACCTATGGTACCCAATATATCATCTCTCTCATTGATACCATCAATTCATTGATATTATATCTTTTAATTACCTTCAATACTCTACTTACCATTGATTATATGATTTAAGAAATTCCATGGATTTTTATCATCATAATGGGTGGGATTGTTGGAACCCTTGTTTAATACTCAAAAAATCATTTTTATTGTGATATTAATTTAACACCACTATATTTTATAATCTTTATATTTTTAATTTATCCTATTTAATATCATACATTACAAATGGCACAAATCTTAAATGTTTAATTTCATATAATTAAATATAATTATTTTAATAATACTTTTATAACATATCAGTTACATCGACGAGAATGAGTGTTTTAACCAAATTATTTAATTTTGATGTTATATATTAATTAAAATTTTTGAAATTAATATAAATGATCATTTAGTGTAATATTATAATGAATCCAATTTTATTCATTAAATGGATATATTTTTCAGAAGGTAATATTAACGCCATTAAAAGGAACACCTATTTTAAAACTAAATTTTGGAAATTTGAAAAATTATATTTTTGGTAATTGACATTGTTTTTAAATATTTAATATGAAAATTATATTTGGGTGAATTTTTTAAATTTTTTAAGAAGTTTTATTTTTTGATAAATAGATAAAATTACTACATTATGGTTAATAAATTTTTTTTGTATAAATAATAATAATTATTTTATATTCATAAATTGAAAAAATATATAGACAATATACATTAATCCAATTTGGGTCATATGAATCAATATTATACATTATTTTACCGCTTTGGTGAATATAATTTTGAAAATTGAACATAAGATTGGTAATTAGTATTAAATTTCTGATCTAATATAATAAAATTAATTTATTTTGTTTAATAGTAACGTCAATAAACTGTTATTTATTTTCCACAGTTAAAGTTCATTCATGTAATTAAAGGTAAAAATTATATTATAATATTTTCAGGTTACCATAACAGTTATCATAATTTCATTGGATAAATGGGTTTCATCAAAAATCATACTTATGCATAAATTATGAACTTTTTATGAAAATTATGTTAGAATAAGATAATAATTATATTTTATTTAAAGAAGAGTTAAAACTGTCGTATTCAAATTTTAATAACTATCTCATTTTTAATAAAAGGTTATATAATTAATTTGGCCATATATAAATATTAATTAGAAATATAAAATGATTATATATATCATGGTAATTTATTTATAATTTTTAGATGGTAAATAAATAAATTTAATAGTTCTATAATGATGATTCAATTAATGACTTATTAAAGGAATAATTAATTTAATGATATTAATAATAATAAATTAAATATAATTTGTAATATTTTATACCATACACTAATTTTTTGGATGATTTTTTGTTATTAGGAATTAGATAATGTAGATCCTTAAAAAGGAATCAAGTTGTTATAAAATTGGAAAAAGTTAAGTAATAAATAATGTGAAAATTTACATAAATGATATTTGAAAAAATAATAATATTTTTTTAAATGATTTAAAATTAAATATAATATATATTTTGTCCAAATAACTAGGATAATGTTAAATATGTCAAAAAATGATATTATCAGGGTTATTTTAGAAATTTATTGTAACTATATTAACTATATCGTTTAAAAATCCATGTTATCTCAGTAATAGTTAGAGGGGTTAAATCGTTGATAAATCAGAAAGATTATCATAAAAAATATAATAAACACTTGTATGAAAATTATTGGATAAGAAATATTCAATCTTTATCACATTATAATGACATTGAGTTGTTTAATAGAAACATTACCATTAAAATAAATTTTATATTATATAAAAGGAACATTGTTAAAAAATACAACTTTCTTGGCTTTAAAAATTTTATCTAACAATATAGGTCCAAAGTCAAGAATTAAATGAATATAAATTTCTATTTTTATAAAATTAAATAATTTTAAGTATAAATTTTTATTTTATTTTTGTACATTAAATAATCACCTCAAAATCATTTTTAATTCTAAAAATGTATCTATTTAATTAACATAAAAATTGAATAAATTATTTTAGGAATATTAATTTTGAAATATTTTGAATTAGTTAATATGTCTAACAAATTAAATAGAGATATAATATATATTATAGTTGTTTCAAATCATAATATTCGAATTCCCACTTGGAATTTATGTAATGTACGTAAAATTAAATGTATATTATTATATTTGAAAATAATGATGTCTTATTGAATTAATTTATTATTAAATAATTTAACAATAAAAAAACTATTAAATAGTCTCAATGGTATAGGATATGGTCGAGCATATAATTTAAATTTCATTTATGGTCCATTTTTATATATTTGGATCTAGAATACTCCTATTATATTTTAATATTTTTAGAGTTTCATAAAATGGATTCCCCGATTTTATAAAAGGTCACCTCTCCTACCATTTTATTCACACATCTAAATCCCTTAGGCTCTTCCAAACACTACCCATTTCTCCTCCAAACATACATATGTTCATCCTATGGGCCATTCATTGATCTAAAATGCATAATATTGTGTCAATTCTTGAAAATAGAAATGAGACACTCGAATAAGAGGTAATTGTTTTACCTACTCATTCGGTGGTCTTTTCATCTACAACTTATTCTTAATACGTCTCCTCCATACTAAAGTTATAAATCCAGTATAATGTATTTGATATTATGTTATTATTATTATGGTAAAATAATATTCACATATTTACCCATCCGATAGAAAATAATATCACCATGCGTGTGTACGTATGACTTACCGTCTCCACATCGTTATATATTATGTTTTTTATCACTACTTTATTTGGTAAGGTATAATGATGAATATAAATAATGTAAATAATTAATATGAAATTATAATTACTTTTTATAATTAATAGACACAAAATTCCATACCAAATAAACTTTAATTTAATGATATCATTGTTCATACAAATGTACAACCTAACATCTCCACTATGTGATGAGAATTATTCTCCACATTAACCATTCATGAATAAATATAAAAATATATATATAATTAATATGTATGAAATATATGAAATAATAATTTTACTGGAATAATATATATATATATATATATATCTAAATATACATATATGTCACATACTTTCTTCCATTCAATATGATACGAAAAGGGAAACAACATTCATTCGTATGTATGACCTACCATCTTCATGAATTGTGCATTCCATCCCATATATCAATCATTTATATATATATTTATATAATGAATATATATGTTATATAAATCATGTTTTACATTATAAAAGTAAGAAAATCATGATCTATGTGATACATTCATGAATAACATGTCAAAACATGTACGATAAACAATGAGATTATTACAAAAAAAATATTTCTTTAACATGGAAATTTGTAAAAAAATGGGTACTATAAATACATTAATTAATTATATATTATATGATAAATATTATTATTATTATTATTCAAGTTAATAATTTGTCTAAAACCAATATAGAGGATTATCGGACACGTACTGAAGGAATCAGACCTATGGTGAGGGTTAAATTTTCAATCTCTTTATTATCCAAGATTGTTTATATGTATGTTTTTAATGGGATATATTTACCACACATGTACATGTTTATTAAAAAAATAAAAACTGAATCCTTTTATGGTTTATCTAATTGAATATTTAACTAAAACATGATTTTAAATATTTTAAATATTTACTTATCTAAAATCACTCTTATTAAAGTCCACATTTCCCAAATGGTTTTAAAGATTTATTTATAAGGATATGAATGTTTTAAAATAATAATTCCTATAAAAATATTCAATTTGTTATGAGAAAAATTGATTAAAAAATATATTTTTAAATGTATTCTTTCATAAGTGAACAGATTTTGAATAATTTATTTCAATGAAAAAGGGCCATTTGTCTCAAGATATTTTTAATGATTTTTATATATTATTATCTTCTTTGGAAAAATTATTTGTCAGATATAAATCTTAATTGATGATGACCTCTTATGATATCATTAAAAAAAATTACATAATTTTTTATGATCATTTTTATTATAGACGTTCTATTCAAATACCATTCATGGTTTATGGATAACGTATTCATATTTAATTTTGGGTTTTAATACGAATGATTTTGTTGTTTATATTTACCAATATTTATATGAGTAATGGATTGGAGTTTGTAATTGATGGGAGGGGCCTCAATATCACCTCAATACATTAGTGGATCTGATGAGTTGAAATTAGATGGTGAAAATCCCTTAACTTATATTATGTAAGCAATTTGGCATTTTCAGGAGGATATATCTCGACACAAATCATATGGGTTTCTACCAATAGACATAAACTCTCATGATGATAGATCATGACATTAGTGATCTGGAAGATATATCATGATAGTTCAGTTGTCTGATATTATGCATTCCCTCATAATGATACTTGTTATTAATATTTTATGTTATTATTATTCCAATAGAATATCCAGGTGAATAATTAAATGGTATTTGTAGACCCCAGAAAACGCATCCCCAAAATTTTCCAAATGCTTCCATACATGATCCAAGATCGTAGTCCATTTCGCAAGCTTCGATTTGGTAGGTCGTAGGTCCCGAACGGAGCTACGGATTAGGAGTTATGGACGTTTGAAGTTTGAATGGAAATTTGGTTCGCGTAGCCCATTCGCGAAGCCCCCCTCCGTGATCGCGGAGCGCTGCCGCGAAGTAGTGAGGCGAGAGGATCCGCTAACCCGTTTGACGTTCGTGATGCGCTGCGAAGACCCCTCGCGAAGCACCGATGCGAAGCACCCAAGAATCGCGGTCCCGCAAATCTCCGGAGGCGGTAACTCTCCGCGAACTCATTTGACGTTCGCGAGCCCACCGCGAAGCTCCAGAGGCGGTACCTCTCCGCGAATGAATTTGACGTTCGCGAGCGCGCCGCGATGCTCCTGAGGCGCTGCGGAAGTTCTGCTTCGCGGCGCCCCTGCCTATAAATACCCTGCTCAACCCCCTTCTCCAGGAGGACGGCCACAGCCACTTCGCCCCTTGGGCGGCAGAGCAGAGCTCTGCATTGCGGCTCTGCGAAGCCATGCTCCGCGAGCCCATGCTCCGCGATGCCGCTCCGCGATGCTGCTCCGCGAGGCCAAGCTCCGTGAGAGCCCTTTGCTTCGCGAGCCCATGCTCCGCGATGCCGCTCCGCGATGCTGCTCCGTGAGACCAAGCTCCGTGAGACCAAGCTCTGCGAGACCCCTTACCTTCGCTACCGTCACACACCCCCATGAAAAATGGAGAGTCGCACCGCGAACTTTTCGGGCCGGGATGCCGGGATTTTCCATTGCGCCCTTATGCGCTCCCACCTTCAACCTATGGAATTCCATGATTTTATACACTCCTCCACACACCATGAAACACCTTGACTTGATGTATTCCTCTTCGTTCGTTTCCTATGTCGTGAGTTGAGGTTCTCATCATCAATTCCCCGGGTACCTTGAGTCGAACCATTCCTCAGGTAACTCCTCCAAACCCGATCACTTAGCTCCTATGCCAGGTTCAACCAGAATGGGACGCCCCTTGTGTAAGTCCCAACACCAACCATTTCTAGGCACCTTCTGCCTAATAGTCCTACCTACAAGACTATAAACTGTAGTATTCTCCCTATGTTCCAAACATAGGATGCCTCTTTCCCTATACGAGAGATGCCTTATGCTCCAAGCCTGAGATGCTAATAGTCCTATCTACATGACTATAAACTGTAGTAATCCTTATGTGCCAATCATTGGATGCCTATCGCCCTATACGATAGATGCCTTATGCTCCTAGCATGAGATGCCAATAGTCCTACCTACATGACTCTAAACTGTAGCATTATCCCTATCTAACAAATGATAGGATGCCTCTTGCCCTAAACGAGAGATGCCTTATGCTCCTAGCATAAGATCCCTAATGCCATGTTTACAGTGGCATAGTTTCAAGAGCGTTGGAATCCGTTCAAACATTACAGCACTCCACCCCACGCTTTCCGTGTCCTTCATTCGGCTCTGCATCCATTTCCGAAGTCTGAAGGGACCCCCTAACAGTATGAACGGTAGACCCATGGTCCCCCTGTTGTCCTGGGCCAACGCCCCAAAAGGCTTCGGGTGACACTTTGAGGTCCTGTGTTTCGAATACGGTCAGCAGTCGACCCCTCATTTGTTTGTCCCCATTTTAGGCTAACGCGATAGGATGCTGTGTTGCGAACATGGTCAGCAGTTATCCTCTATCGCCATGCCACTCTCATCACATTCCGAATACCGGGCATGTGATTCACACTTTTCATGTCCCTTTGTTTGGGCTGATTCCAACGCCCTTGGCGTTATACCGCTTGTGCACTTGTGCATAGGCACATACCTCAACCCACTAGTGAGTTGGGATGCCCTCATGCCCAGACATGAGGAAGACATTACGGGCAGCTTCCTAGCGTAATCCCCATTCACCAGTGCCGCTTCATAGCGGCACCCGGGCAGCTTCTTGCATAAGCCCCATTCACCAGTGCCTCTCCATAGTGGCACCTGGGCAGCTTCTTGCATAAGCCCCATTCACCAGTGCCGCTCCATAGCGGCACCCGGGCAGCTTCTTGCATAAGCCCCATTCACCAGTGCCGCCCAATAGAGGCACCTGGGAAGCTTCTTGCATAAGCCCCATTCACCGGTGCCGCTCCATAGCGGCACCCGGGCAGCTTCTTGCATAAGCCCCATTCACTAGTGCCGCTCCATAGTGGCACCTGGGCAACTTCTTGCATAATCCCCATTCACGAGTGCCGCTCCATAGCGGCACCCGAGCAGCTTCTTGCATAAACCCCATTCACCAGTGCCAATCCATAGCGGCACCTGGGCAGCATCCTTGCGTAAGCCCCATTCACCAGTGCCGCTCCATAGCGGCACCCAGGAAGCTTCCTAGAGTAAGCCCCATTCACCAGTGCCGCTCCATAGCGGCACCCGGGCAACTCCTTGCATAAGCCCCATCCACTATTGTCACTCCTTTTTAGCCGTAAGCCGTTGACATTCCTATGCAGCGGTAAGCCGTTAACAACCCTATCCAGCGGTAAGCCGTTGTGATTCTATTCAGTGGTAAGCCGTTGACATCCTTATCCAGCAGTAATCCGTTGTGATCCTATGCAGCAGTTAGCCGTTGACAACCCTATCCAGCGGTAAGCCGTTGTGATTCTATTCAGCGGTAATCCGTTGACATCCTTATCTAGCGGTAAGCCGTTGTGATCCTATGCTGCGGTTAGCCGTTGACAACCCTATCCAGCGGTAAGCCATTGTGATCACATGCATCGGTAAGCCGTTGTGACCCAATCCAGCCGTAGGCCGTTGTGACCCCATTTAACGGTAAGCCGTTCACACCCAATCCAGCGGTAAGCCGTTGAAACCCCCAATTGGCGGTAAGACGTCATCAGAAGAACTACGTGGTCTTTGATCCATGTCAAGGCATGGTACGTAGGAAGCCTCTTCAAGGCTCAAGCCCAAAACTATCATCATCCTTTTCTTTGGGCCTCCATCCTGGAGTAAGTCCCAACACCATGGGCCACTCAACGCGTAAGCCCCTCTTCGCTTCTCACGGACGCACCCTTCGCGACGTGATCGTCAGGTCCTTGCAACCTCTTGTTTCTCACACCGAGCATGAATCACATGGTCTTAGATTGAGAACCGACCCTGACCCCGAATATTCTTTGAACTACGAGGACTTTGATCCATGTCAATCCATGGTACGTAGGAAGCCTTCATGAGGTTCAAGCCCACCCGTCTTTCACGTCGGGTTTCACCCACGTCCAGCACGACGTTAAACTACACTCCTGTCCAGTGGTAAGCCATTGCGACCCAATCCATCTTGAACTACGAGGTATTTGATCCATGTCAAGGCATGGTACGTAGGAAGCCTCTATGAGGTCCAAGCCCACCCGTCTTTCACGTCGGGTTTCACCCCTGTCCAGCACGACGTTAAACTACACTCCGGTCCAGTGGTAAGCCATTGCGACCCAACCCATCTTCCGAACTACGAGGACTTTGATCCATGTCATGGCATGGTACGTAGGAAGCCTTCATGAGGTTCAGTCCCACCAATAGTGGACTCCCGGGTCTACTTTCACGTTGGTTCACCGACAAACCCATTTCCCGAACTACGAGGTCTTTGATCCATGTCAAGGAATGGTATGTGGGAAGCCTCCATGAGGTTCAAGCCCACCCATCATCCATTCATGTCGGGTCCCATTCTGGTCCAGTGGTAAGCCATTGTGTCCCATCCCACTTGAACTACGAGGTCTTTGATCCATTCCAAGGCATGGTATGTAGGAGGCCTCTATGAGGTTCAAGCCCACCCGTTATTTCACGTCGGGTCTCACCCCGGTCCAGCATGACGTTAAACTGCATTCTGGTCCAGTGGTAAGCCGCTGTGACCCATTCCCACCTGAACTACGAGGTCTTTGATCCATGTCAAGGCATGGTACGTAGGAAGACATCCAGAGGTTCAAGCCCACCACTCATTGGACCAAGGTCCACTTTCACGTCGGTCCACCGACAAAGCCCCATATGAACTCCGAGGTCTTTGATCCATGTCAAGGCATGGTACGTAGGAAGCCTCCATGAGGTTAATGCCACATTGCTCGGTCGTTCATTCATGTCGAGTTTCACCCACGTCCAGCACGACGTTAAACTGCAATTCCCGTCTGACGGCAAGCCGTTGTGACCACCCCATACTACGAGGTCTTTGATCCATGTCAAGGCATGGTACGTAGGAATCCTCCCAGAGGTTCAAGCCCAACTCCCATCGGACCATGGTCCCTCACTTACGTCGGTTCACCGACACCCACCGCCCGTCGTTTATTCACGTCAGGGTTCACCTTCGTCCCGCATGACGTTAAACTGTATTCCCGAACTACGCAGACTTTGATTCCTTGCCACGGGGATACGTAGGAAGCCTCTTCAAGGCTCAAGCCCAACTTCACTGTCGCCCCCTGCGATGGTTCCATTTCATTCCCCCTCCACTTCATTCATCCTTACATCACCCATCTTGATTCTCACCGGGGCCGCCACATCCCGATGGGATCATGCCATCCAGTTCCTCGCTGCTCCAAGCGGTGCATGGGACGCTTTCTATGCGTAAGCCCCATCATATCTTCGGGTCGTTGTCCTCTGTGTACACCCCGATTCATCACCCATTCAAACTACATGGGTTTTGATCCCTGTCCTCTACACAGGGTACATAGGAAACCTTCAAGAGGTTCAATCCCAACCAATGGCAATGTACCCCATCCTAGGGTGCACTTCCCTTGATCCGCCCTCAGTGGTGTTCAGATCAGCCATTACGGTGTGACATCTACCCTCCATGGGGTGCACCACCTCAGATCCGTCCTCATTGGGCGTCTTGATCCTTCCCCTTGGTAAAACGTCCAGGTGTTACCTCCTAGGGATATACCAATCTGATCCGTCTCTATGGGAAGTTTTGGTCACCCTCATTCCGTCTCCGCAAGACGTTAAACTCGCGGCCTACCTCGTGATAAACATGAGATGCCTGAGGAAAACCTCGGATGATACACCTTTGGCATAACCATCTTAGCGAGATGTTAAACATGCTGCATACCCTGTGTTTAACACGGGAAGCTGAGGAAAACCTCAGATATATGCCTCGGGTTATGCACCCTTGAGATGCCCTCTCATGAGGAAGAATACAGGTTCCCCAATGTCCATGCACCCAGAGATGCCCCGACATTCCTGATGTTGCCGTCTACTCTGACCGAAGGTTTCTACCATGTCAAGACCCTATGGAATGTCTTGAAGGAAGTAGTGTAATTAACCGGAGTCCATGACAATATGGAACAGGGAATGAGATTCTCAAACAACGTATTAAATCTATGAGGGAGACCCGGACTAGGTGACGAGTTCCGAGGAGGAATCCACGGAAGGAAGAACCGACATCCCATCATCTCGTTTCGATCAAGGAGCAGACGTCCCGGAATAAGGAGAGAATACCGCCCGCCTTTGGAAAGTGGGAATGCGGGGCAACAGCCGTGCGTCCTCACTGACGGATGCGCACGCCCCGGCGAAAGCGTCGGAAACAGTATTATTTAATTTATTCTTGTCATATTATAGAGAACATTATGTTTAAAAGGCTTGTGTTTTAGTTTTACATATTTCTATAAAGGTATATGTTTTTTTAAAATCTTATGATCAATTGTTTAATCGTTCTATGATTCTATCCTCACCCCTTTCATACGTGTTCATTTTCCAGGATTAAAATATTAATGAATTATATGTAGGGTTATGCTTGGAGAATAATGGTGTTCTCAAATGATTTGATATATTGTTTTTATGTTATTTATTTTAATTTAATCATCATTTATGTAATATTTATTCCAAGATTATTAAATTTATCGGTCTTTTAGGATTCGATTCTTTATAATCATGCCTATATTTTAAAATAATGAACTGGATCTGGACTTATGGGTTTAGGGAATTATAGTTGTTATCAATGAACATTTATCAACAATCATAGAATTTATATTTAGAAAACTTGTATTAGAAAACATAACAGTAGGATTAACATTGGGGATATGTCTATGTATAAAAAACATTCTTATTAAATTCTTATAACCATGGATAACCTAGAATAAACATATGGAACCACATAATAAGAATTTAATGCCCTGATTTAGAGAAAATATAAATTATTCATCAAGACTATATCACAATTATAAGTGTTTCACACATTGTGCATTGAGTTTTAGTCGATGGATAGAATCCCCAAGGTAATAAAAGTAGTGGTTGTACTGTTGATAATAAAGATATTACAAAATAAAAATGAGATGGAGTTTTTGTGGAATAAGATGTTCAATTATAGTCATTATTTTAAGAGTGAAGTGGAATGATTAAGGTTTTTTTTAATTGAAGTCAAGAATATTTACAACATGGTTCTATAGTTATAAAATGGATGAGTTATATATGGATTAAAATGTTTTACATATTCATTAAGGATTTGGAAGAATATCAGTTTTCAATAAGGATTTAATGGAGATAAAATTTTTATTATATGACAATAAGAGCTACATTACATTGTTTGGTGAATCTTATTTAGTGATTGATTTTAGAAATTTAAATAACTTTAGGCACTATGGTTATTTTGGACAATTGTTATGGTTGAAATGGGTGTTGTTAAACATTATATTTTATTGTTTGAGGTTTAATAATGATTTATTGGATAGTATGTCATTACATTATTGGTATTCGTAAACATTTAATGAATGGATGAAATAGTTTTGGACCATACGATTGGTAAAAATTTATTCATTTAAAAGGAATAATCTTGAATATCAATCACCATGTGAATGAATCAAAGTGAAAATTGATCGAAGCATAAATAAAGGTTGATATGATTAAAATGACATGGAATGAAATCAATTACATTATTATCTTAATATTTAAATAATTCCATAACTCTTTGGAATGAATTGTGAAACAAAAACTGTTATCCAAGTACTTTATCTGATGAATCAAATAGTCCCCTAGATCATTACATAGTTATATCTTTTTTATTGTGAAATTTATATTTATCATGTTCAATATCACTCTTCATGATAACATTATGTTTAGATGTATCATTCATATCCATGATTTCTTACATGGAACCATTGTATGTGTTACTTCTGGTAACCTTCGTTGTCCCATTTCAATATTTTAGAGTTTCTGTTTTATCTACCTTTCTTCGTTGTGGGATGGTCATAATGAAATTTTGAAAAAACAAACCATTGAAACCAAACCCAAATTAGAACATTTTGGGGTTGGAGTTTATTGAGGGGGGGATGTAACCCCCCGACTAATGTTTTATATTATGTCTCTTTTCAATTTAATTTCATCAATATCTTCCATTTCACACAACACCCAGTTTAAACGAACAACGATATCAAATTAAATATAAATAATTAAATATGAATGTTATAAACTATCTATTATTTCAGCGGGAATTGATATTTTTAATCAAATTATGAAATTTATATATTATATTTTAAATCATATGTTTTTACATTTTTCCAAAATATTTTAATGTGGTAAAATTATAATGAATCCAATTTTATACATTAAAAGGAAATATTTTTCTAAAGGCAGTACTAACACCTTTTAATGGAACACCTATTCTGAATTGAAAATTTGTAAATTTTAAAATTTCTATTTTCCAAAATTGACACCAATTTTAATCCGAATATCAAAATTATTTTTTGGATATTTTTTAGTATTTTTCTAAGAAGTTTCATGATTTGATGAATAGTGAAAAATAATACATTTTATTTAAAATGATTAATTTTCGTATAAATATTTATTATACATTAAATTATTTTACACGTAAAAATTGATCAATAATAAATATATTAGTCCATTTTATGTCATTTTTTTCATTATTTTAATATAATTAGATTTAAGATATTATTAAATTTTTTATTGTCCCTTTTATCTGCATTCAAGTCAAATCTGCAGATTATCGTAAAACCAAATTTTTCCACATCTGTAAAATAAATTTATAAAAATGTAAAAAAATATATTAATTAGTATGAAATTTTATATCTAATAAGATCAAATTATTATTTTTTTGAATTTCAGATTTACTAAATTTTTATTTTTTACCTGGATTTATAGTAAATTGGGTTATTAAAGGTAAAAATAATATTAAAATATTAATAAGTTACCCTAAAACATGTCATATATTCATTGTATAAAATTTATGATACAAAATTCATCTTTTGAATAATATTATAGTATTTTTAGGCCACTTATGTATGATTAATACATTTAATATATTTTTTTGAAAAATATTTACGAATGTCATATTCATATTTTAGTAGCTATATCATTTTGAATATGAGGTTATATAAGAGATATGTTAATATATAAAACTTTAATATAAAAAATTACTATATACATAACAAAAATTTATTTATAATTCTTATTCACTGTAATGTTAAATTTATTTATGATATAACTATGATGTAGTAATTGACTTATTAAAGAAATAATCACACATGTGTTGTTAATAATATTAATAAAAATAAAATTTTAACTATTTGATTCCAACAACGAATTTTTTGATTACATTTACATATTATGGATTAGTTAAAGAATTTTATTTTGATGTAATAAAGATTTTATGATATTTTAAATTGTCACGTTCAAAATAGTGTTTAAAAAGATATAAAATATATTTTATCCAAAAAATATTTTATCAAAATAAATATAATTCAAAAAAAATATTTTCATTGAAACTAATAATAATAATATTAAAGATATCATAAATGGTCCAATTGTAATTATTTTTGTATTTTATTGTAACCGTATTAACCCTATAGATTAAAAAGCCATGTTGTCACAATAACATATAATGGGGTTAAATAGTCAATTAATAATAAAGATAAGCATAAAAAATAATAAATTATTATACAAATATTATTGGATAAATAATATTCAACCCTTATCAAAATATTAATGACTTTTAGTTATTTAACTAACTCTTTGAAATGAAAATAAATTATATATTTGTTAAATAATTTTGTTACAATATATCATTATCATGTATTTAATAACTTTTAAGGGTCCAAATGTGGTAAAAATAAATCTATGAACAAATATAAATTTATATTTGGATATAGTTGAAATAAGTTTAATTATATAAATTTATTTTTTAATTTTTATAAGTTATAATATTTTCTTAAAATTATCATCAATTATAAAACTATATTTATTTAGTTAACTTTTAAATTGAATAAATTATTTTAATAATATTAATGTTTGTAAATATTGGATTAGTTAATCTGAATAATGAATTTCATAGATCTATAATATATCTTATATATGTTTTTAATCATTTTATTCTAATTACCACTTTTCCTTTTTGTATTGTAAGTCAAATTAAATGATTAGATTTAAATTTGACTATATTGATATCTTGTTGAATGATTTTATTATTAAATCATTTGAAAATAAAAAATATATTAAATAATTATAATGTAATAGCATATGGTCTGATATGTATTCTAATTTTCATTTATGGATCATTTTTATGTATTTGGATCTATAATAGTCTTATTATATTTCAATATTTCGATAGATCCCTAAAGTGCCCCTCTCTTATCATATAAAAGGGAACCTCTCTTTCTATTTTATCCACAACCATATGTCCCTTTGGATTATAAAAACACAACCCATTCCTCCCAATAACACTAAATTCATCATATAGTCCCTTCATTGAGTAGTAATCCAACCTAAGGTGTACATTTGTGCAAATTAAAAGGTGACACTCGAAGAAGAGATAATAGTTTTACCAATTCTTACAAAGTTTTTTTATTCTTATACAAAAACATACTATATTGTTTCTATAATAAAGTAAAAACTCCACAAAATATACATGATGATATTTTATTATGATTATGGGACAATAATATTTCTCCTAACTCACATTCTATGAAAAAACAATATCACCATATATGCGTAAGACATATATTATCCACGTAGTGGTGTAATATTTTTCATTATTTATTTATTTTGATGGGTATAAAAATTAATATAAATGATTTAAATATAAATATTAAATGATAATGATTCTATATTATTAATATACCATGAAATTACATATCAATTAACCATTAATTTAATGATATCATCGCTCGTACATACATACAACCTACCGTCTCCATGGCACCCTGAGAATTAATCTCAAAGATAACCACAAAAGAATGATTATAAAATATATATAATTAATAATTACAAAACATATGATAATAATACTACTAACTAGAAATTAAATATTTATTAGAAAAAACTATATGGAAAAGTGAGAAACCACATAGTTTATCCAGGAGGATATACCTTATATGAAATCACGATATTATTAAAACATAATTTAATCCTATTAGAGGATTCCTCCCTAAAAAGTTTACAGAGGAAAGAGTGAACCTAAGCATCGGGCTCATCAAAATAATAATTCTACTTGAATAATATATAAACATATATTTATATATGTCATATACCTGATTCCATTCAATACTATAAGAAAATGGAAACAACGTTCATACATACATATGACCTACCATCTCCATGAACGGTGTATTTCATTCCATATATCTAACTAATGTATATATATAATGAATATATATGATATATAAATCATGGTTTACATTATGCATTTATGTGACTTATGGTCTAAATAATACAATCCAGAATAACAAGTCAAAATGTGTATGATAAACAATGCGATTATTACCCAAAATGTTTATTTTACCTGGAAATAATTAATAATTAATTTATATATAGTAAAAAATTAATCATATATGATATCAGAAATAATATTATGATTTTGGTATAAGTTAATATTATGTTTAAGACTACTATATATTATTTTAGGACACGTACTGAAGGATTGATTCCTATGGTAAGGGATAAATCCACAATCTCTTTATTATTTAATATTTTTTATATGTAAGTATTTATAGGGATGTATTTATCTTACATGTCCATCATTCAAAAAAAATATTTTGAAAGAATCTTATTTATGGTTTATACAAGGTACAGTTAAAATGAAACATCATTTTGAATGTTTTAACTCATTATTCTTCTAAAATTATTCTCATTAATATCCATGATTTTCAAAGGGTTTTATGTATTTATTTATATAGACATGAATGTTTTAAAATGTCAGTTATATTGAAAAGATTCAAAGTAGTATAGGACACTTTGAATAAAAAACAAATTTTATAATTTCTTGTTTTCTAATTGTGTGATTTTTAAATATATGATTTGAAAGAAAAAGGAATATTTTTATCAGGATATTTTTAATGATTTCAATAGAGTATTTTCATAAATGTAAACATCTTTTTTGGATCTTATACTTAATTGTGACGGATCAATTATGATATTATTAATCATATTTTTTTGAATGGTTTATGATCAGTTTGATTGATGATGTTCTATTAAGATACCATTCCTTGATTTTGGTTAATGTATTCATATTTCATATATAAGTTTTTAATATGAATGATTATGTTTTTTATATTTCTAAAATTTCATGTGAGGAATGCATTGTACATAGTAAGTGATGGGAGTCAAATTCTATAGCCCCTCGAGTCAAAAGTAAGTCTCATGAGATGAAATTAGTTGGAGAAAAACACGTCACGTTTCTTCCAAGTAGATTATCTTTGTCCGAAGGATAAATCTTGAAACAAAATATATTTCTTGGTACCCAAAAAATGAAACTATCAGAAGTATAGATCATGAAAGTAGTTTTTTTGATGGTATATCATGATAGTGAAGTTGTCTAGAATTATGCATTCCCTCATCATGATATAGTTATTGATATCACCTTATATTATTACAATAGTATAGGGTCAATGTGAGTGATTAAAGGGAACTATGTTATTTAATCATTTCGTATTATATAGAAGATTGTGTAAAAATACATGTTTTTATGTTTTATTCCTAGCCTAAATGGTTTGGGATTATTTACAATATTTTCTTCTGTATTTTTTATCCTTTCTCAGCATCTGATCTCACCCCATGATTATGTTTTATTTTACCAAGATTAAAATAACTGTTTTATAATTGATATAAAGGGTTAATCTAGGATAATAATGGAATTTTAAAATGATAATCTATGTTGTATTTTATGTAAAGAAATTTAATGTAAAGTTCATGCAAGTAATTTATCTTCTAATACTACTAAATTTATTTGACCATCTAGATTTGAATCCTTGTAATAAATCAAATTTTATAGAATAATGCACTTGATCTAGGATTTGGGGGATAGGGAATTTCAATTAGTTATTTTATGTTTGACAGTATCATTTTAAAATATAAGGAATATTGGAAAAATTAAAAAAAAGTGTGGAAAATAAAATCCATTAAAGATTAGTCACGTCCATGGATGAGTCACCGTCGGGCATGACTCACTATTGATGAGAAGTAACCACAATTAATTCCTTGATACTAGGATCAAATTTAGGAAAATTATTGAAAATACATATCGTTATAATATGACTCACAGTTGAACAAAAAAATTGTAGAAGTATTGAGAACACGTACCTTCAGAGGATAACTCACCTCTAAGAGTAGATTATAGAAAATGAATGGAAATAAACTACCAGTAGAGGTTCTCACTTTCAGGATTAAAATATAGGCCTGTATATAAAATACCTAAATCAAATAATGAGATATCATAATAGTAGAAGTTTGGATATGTCTTGAAAACACCTGCAATAATAGCATGAATCACAATTGAGACTAACTTCAAAATAGATCAAATCACCACCAAAGATTTTATCACGATTAATGATGATTCACTGTAATTATTTTTTATTTATTTTGAAATAAATATTTTTAAATTATATTTTATGGAATGTAATGCCAATAGTTATTTTAATCAATGTTGTTAATCATTATATAATTCCATTAATTTCTATGTTAGCTGACTAGTTTAAGGTGTCGAGGATCTAGATTAATATTCTTGTGTGTTACTATTAAAATAACTAACATAATCCATCATGTAAATATAAGTGTGAACTGATAACTGATATATAGATAGACAGAAGAAGATGTAGAACAAGACAATGATTGATCAAAATATTATTTATTGTGAAGTGTGACTTCCATGAAGCATATCTTCTGAAGATAAACCATAGAATAAGTGGAGCACATTAAAATTTCAAAGTACATTCTATAGATCCCCAAAATGAGTTTATGAAACTATATTTTTCTTTTATTTTCAGAAACACAACACGAGCTTTATTTCTAGCCACACTCAAGGAGTCATAATATTCAAAGCATATCAACCGAAGCAATATTATTTTCTTTTAATCTTTAATTTATTATTCTATTTATATTCTATTCATTATGAGGGGATTTTGTTTTTCTATATACTAAAACATTGCACAATATATCATGTGATATAACTATAATATAGTATATATACACTCAAACTAACTCTTGACCTATATAACCATGTGTTTTTTATTTATTCCATATGTGGAATGTATTTCTTATTTCCATGTGTATTGTGTAAGAGGCATTATGTAACCATTATAAATTTTTTATTGTAAACCTGAACCATGTGTTGGATAATAGATTATTTTATATAATTAAATTAGATGTTTGTGTTTTTTTGCGGAGTGGATTAATACTATCCATTATACTAAAAAACTTTAATTTATTTCACAATGTGTTTTTATTTTGTTATTTATTTTTACAATTTTCATTGAATTTGTTATATAATATAATGAAAACAACTACATTTATAGTATTTTATAATTAGTGTTTATATATGGTTTTGATAACTAAAATTATTTCAAATGTTTATGTAGTATTCACAATTTTTTAACAAAGACATGTTCAATATTTTAGAAATAATTTATAGTATTATAACTTATAACAATATAATGTTATCAATACTGGGATATTTTAATTTAACATGGAAAATTTTTAAACTTTTTTTGATAGATTTATTTATTGGGTAATCGATACACCCCCTCTTGAGATACTCATTCCGACCAATGTTATGATTACATATCATCATTTATTTATATATTTTATGTTTACTATTAATAATAATATGATCACACTATTTCTTATTTTTCCCTTCATTATGTTATAAATAATTGTTAATATTAATCTTTGTCTAATCGGGAAGATACAAGTGAATAAAAATGGTAATTTGTGTTGATATTTAACATACATGATTTTTGTAGAGACCCAAAGCTTGATATACATGGACTTTACATTACATTTGCAGAATATATAATACATAACAAAAACCAACACATAAGGGCCGTAATAGTTTAGTGTCTTTGGAAACTCAAAAAAATAATCTTCTAATCAGGGTGAAAGATCTTCAACATCTCCCATAAAGATCTTCACCTTTTTTCTCTTACCTAAAACATTTCTTAAAATCCTTGGGAAAATAAAACATATAAAGGGTGAGCTCAAATGCTCAGTAAGGTTAAACATAGAATACACAAAACAATCCATAATCATTTGAATGCAAAAACATGAACATAAAATCTAATCATCAAAATCTTGAGCAAAGAAATAAATCTTAGAAGTAGGTAAGGCATATATCATAAAGGAACATCAATCATGAAAAAATAGCATGTAGATAAAACATGTAATTGTGGAAACCATTAAGCACATGGTATGGTTTCCATATTAGCCAAGGCAATGCTGCCAAGACCATCTTAGTGGACAAAGCCCCTTTCTGAATCGAGTTCACTCCTCGTTCCAGTCCTATATCACTGAACCTGATTATCTTACCGTTCCAACCATGTCTATCTCATGTGATATATATCTTTACCCAATGCATTGGAGGGAGATATATGTACCACCCATCTCATAATGAAATAAATCTTTCTTGTGCCACAAAATAAACATAAATCATTCATCATAACCAAAAGAATAAAATGGGTTTCATAAACAACGTCCCATCATAACATAAGCCATATAAAAAATGGATATCATTTTATCATTAAAATAAAAAAACCATGTAAATAATACAGACATTATACTTTAAACATAATCATACTAAATAATTTCATCTTATATGGAAAATAGTTTTGACAAAACACTTGCAATGAATTTTGAGGAAAATATCCTTTCTTCTTCAAACTTATTTTCTTTTCAAAAAATGCCATCCAATTTTGAAAGAAAATGATTTTTTTGAAAATAATCATGAAATATTGTAGAGGAAGTTTCATAAAAATTTGGCATTATCAAACCGTAAAAATCTCTTCATTCCATATAAGTTAAAAAAACATTCTTCTCGTACTTTTTGCCAGATAAGTCAAAAAGTACCACATATGGTAAATAAAAGCAAGATTCCTTCCATAAGAAAAAGTAAAAGTCAAGATGGGTAAAAATGAGTTTAAGCATACATGTAATAATATTATACACTTTATGAAAACATTTTTATGGACATGGATTAAAAATATAACCCCAGTAAATACTTACGAATAAGAAATCTCAGATAAAAATGAGATTGTTAAATTATCCCTTACATTATGTCCAATTTCATCGGTATGTGTCCGAGACTCTTGTATAGTGTGTTTAAACATATTATTAACTTGTAGAAGAACCAAAAAATACTTATGATATAATATATGATTCACTTACGACTTTATATTATCCGTTCATTTGTCAATTCCATGTTAAAGTAGCGTTTTGGGTAAAATCATTTCATTTATCATCTGTGTTTTGACTTGTAATTATTAATATGGTTACTTAGATCATGATTACATTATTCCAGAATATAAAATATGATTTATATATAATATATATTCAGAATATACATATATATAATAGATCTATAAAAGGAAATAAATACACTGTTCGTGGAGAAGTAGGCCGTACGTACGCATGAACGTTGTTTTTCGTTTCCTTATTGAATTGAATGGAATTAAGTAGATGACATACATATATATAAATAAATACAGTAGCATTTTTATGTCATATATTTCATGATTTCCTATTATATATACTTTATAATCATTCTTGAATTTTTAACATGGAAAATGAATCTCATCACGTCGTGTAGACAATAATCCGTGCGTACGCACAAGCGATGATATCGTTCCCATATTTATTGAATGGAATTGGAATGGATGATATAATATCTTAGAATCAGTATGATGTTATAATAATCTTATATAGTTATTCTTTACACCATTATACCCATCCAAGTAAGGTGGTGGTGGAAAAACTGATTACACCACGGCGTGGAGACGGTATTCTGTAAGTACACACGCGCGGTGATTTCATTTTACATAGGATGGATAGAAGGTGAAATAGGGTTTTTCCATATATATAATAACATCTCATTATATAATTAATACTGATGTTATTACTTTATAATTAAATAACTAAATAAGAGGCAATAGAAGAAGAAAGAAACATGGAAGAGTCGGTAGAAGAGATTACCTCTTCCTCGACGCACCTCCTTTAATCTTCTTCTTAGGGCACTAGAGTTGGTATGTTGAGAATACCAGAACCTCTATGATATAACTAGAGAGGTTGAAAAGGGGAATTGACAGGGGTTGGCCGAGATTCAAGGCTCCAAAGGGTGTGAAGAGAAGAGGGAAGGGGTGCCCTTTTTTAAGGGAGGAGAGGGGAACCTTTGAGAAAACATAAAATATTATTTTATAATAAAGTCATATTCAGTTTATAATAGCTGAAAATTGATTTATTTAGAAGCTAAAGTGGGTATGGATCAAATTCCTCTCACCCAATAGGTTTTAGACAAGTTTATTTTACTATTTAAACATTATCATTTAGATTTAACTCTACGTTAAATAATTTATCTTTTACGGTGTCTTCTTATTTTCATACACTATATGGTTAATAAAATTACTATAAAAAGCTAAAAGAACCCCAAGTGGTTAATTATTAATATATATAACCTTATATAAGTCATTTGGCTGAACATTATATTTTTAGGAATATAATAACAATTAATAATATAATATTTGTTTCAAAAACTATTTTATGTCAATTTTGACACTGTTTGGTAATTGATTTTTGTGAAACTCATAAGAACATGATTAGTTCCAAAACAGTTAATTTAATCGATAATAACATGTCATATTAACCTATAAAATTAGTTTAATTCATAAAAAGTCTCAAATTACATTTATTTGGGAATTTATAACATCAATTATGATAATATTTCATTAATAAGGTAATTAATACATCATCATTGTGTCATAAATAAATTAAATTTTTTAATGTCTAAAAATTATAAATTAAATACCATTATGTAGGAAATCGTTTTCTATTTCTAATGAATACTTATAGTCGTATTTATCTTATGTATAACCATATATAATTTTTTTTAGTTATTAAACTTTGATTTTATCTCTTTTAACTCTTCCTTGAATTAAATAATAATATATGTCCTAATCTAATCCAAGTGGACCTAAAGGGTCATATTTTATTACTCAGGTTATTTTTGGTCAAATTAAACAAGTCAAATAGAATTAGGACATGTGTTAGTGTAATAATAATATCATTTTTACCCTTATTACCCTATTTACTTTTAATTGTGGTAAATAAAAGTAAAAAGTTACTATTCACCAAATATTATTTTCATCTCATTGAACCACATTTTAATCCTTGATATTAACCTTTTCTCTCAGATTTTTTAAATTCAACTCACAGAAGCAGTAAAATTATGTTTTATTTAAATTTTCAAATTCTCCTAGGAGGTGGGTAAAAGACGGTAAAAATTTCAATATAATATTTTTATCTCTAAAATTATTATAAACTGACTCCAATGAATTACATTGAACTTATATATATATATTATTTATCTATTTTGACCTAAAATAAATTTAAATTTAAAAAATAATTATTTAAATAAAAAGTTGATTTTTAAATAGTAACCTAGTGTTTTCACTATTCATCAGAAATTGAATGTACTCAGAAAAATACCAAAAATTCACCCTAGGATAATTTTGATATTTTGAATCCAAAAATGAATTCCATTTTGAATGATAAAATTTATAATATTTAAAAAAGTGGGTATTACTATTCATAACGGCTAGTTCATAATAATATTATAATAATATCACATTTAGTGAAACTCGGTATTGCGTAAAACACACGCTATCAAGGAAGGTTGCTCTGGCATGAAACACAAGCCTATAATAGTGTATGTATGTACTATAAGATAATACGACATTGCATATAGCACAAGCTAATCTTGGTGTAGTGTACAACACAAGACATCAATGAAATTAAAAATAATATTTCTCAAAAAATCTCGGGGTGTTACATTCTACACCCCTTAAAATGAATTTCGGCTTCAAAATTTGTCGGGGTTATAAATGGTTTACTACGTGAAAGTTTCTTTCATAGAAACCCACATCGTAAAAAGGAATACCATAACTTCATTTTAAAACGTGAAGTTAGAATCATAACAGTCACCCAAAGTAACTCACCACTGGGTTTTCACAAAGGACAACATAAGTGAAAATATTGATATGGAAGATAAATATAACTATCAACTTCTAATGAAGAGTGGTAGAGGAAATGGCTATGAAAAAGGCAACAATCACAAAGCCATAAATTTGTGATGATCTAAGGTACCATAAAATTCATCAGATATAAGTGCACTAGGACAACATTTTTGGTTTTCAAGATCATTTCCCTAAAGATGAAGAAATTGGAATTAGGAGAAATACTTTCTTGATTTTGGTACAATATAACTTTTGGTCATTCCTTGGACAATTTCCAATTCATCTCTTAATGAAATTAAGTTTAATTTGTCATTCGTATAGTGTTATCAGATCATGTGATAGAATGATGGTCATTCCATCCGTCTCAAACAAAAGGTTAGAAAAAGTTATAAAAAATACATAAGTCCATCTATAGTGAGATTAATCATATATGGTTCCTAAAATGGACTTATACTTCATATATCATACTGATTAATGTAATAAAACTAGTTTCTACTAACTAGGGACTTCGTATAGGCCAGTGGTAGGCGATAAAGGTCTGTCTCACTTCAGTTGTGGGTTCAATTCTCACAGCCTTGTCCAACGCGATGAGTTGTCTCCCATCCTATAGGTTGTCCTTTTTCTAAATCTACATTATTATAACATTCCATAAATTATATTGAAAAAAGTTCTAGCCTTAAACAATACTGACTTATGCCCAACAAAATCCATTCTAATCTTTAGGCTTATTAAAAATACTTTTGTCCATGTTCGTAGTATAAAAAAAATAATTACTAGAAATGTCATCTGCCGAGCATGTGAATACCATAATTTTCCCCCATATATAATACGATGTATCTTGTTGGTCAAATTAAAAACATGTGAATACCTTAATCATGTATTGTCTTGATAAAATGAATACCCATTTACCCTTAGTGAAAACTTGAATGCTACCAAAATTTAACACATTCCACATACCAAAATCCCAAAATTTTTATATACTCAAACCATGAAATAAATTTGTCTTCATATAAGTCATGAGTTCATTTCATTTTTTCTTTATCGCTTCATTATGAAAATATCATATTCTTTCTAAAAATATTTCAATCACTTTTTATGGTTACCGGTGCCATATAATTATTGAAAACCAATACATAGATATTACAAAATTCCACGATGCCATAAATGATATTCCATGATAATATTTTGAAATCCCATTACATTAAAACATAATAATTATACAACATCAGTGTCATACTCAACATCACAAATAGTGATCGCATGTGACATTCCTTTATCCTTTTCCTTAAGAGGTTTCTTACGTTGATCATCATTAACCCTTGGATTAGGGAATTGATTAGCATAATGCCCCCATTTCCTTGCACTTGAAGCATTGAAGTGTTTGTGGTGTGTTCTCTGTCGTCTATTCTTTATTCACTTCATTAGAAACCGTTTTTCCATTACATCGACACCCAACTGCTCGATGAACTTCTATTCCACACTTAAAACATTTTCTAGACCCTTTATGACAATCTCCACCATGCGTCTTTCCACCCTTTGAGCATAAAGAAGCATTCATCTTCTTTTCACCAATATTCTGAGATTTCTCCTTGAACTCCATATTTCATTTCTTGTCAAAACCATGAGATGGATATGTAACACCAACTCCCATTTCTACCTTTATAGAACAACACACAATTTCTTCATAGCTACTGATGTCTCTTATAGCTAATTCCCATCGAAGACTTGGTTTTAAGCCATTGAAGAATCGATCAACAATACTTTCAGGTTTGATGATAAAGCCAGATGCATACCATGAAGGCCTTGTAAAATTCTCTTTGTATATACCAAAAGATTCATCATCATTTTTCTTAATCTCTAGGAAATCCATTCCCATTATTGTTCGAAGAATACGAGGTAATTACTTATTGAAAAATAAGTTCTTCAACTCATCCCATTCCATGGATTCAATTTCATCTCGGGGCCTCGTATTCTTAATTAGAGTCCACCATTGATCAGATTCACCATATAAATGGTATATAGACAGAATGAATTTTTCACGTTCTGAACAGCGAATTATGGAAAATATCTTTTCAAGGGTACCGATCCATTGTTCAGCAACAAGTGGATCAGAAGACCCACTGAAAGAAGGTGGACGTTGCCTCATGAAGGACTCAATAGAATATTGTTCCCTTCTATGCTCATTTGGAAGTCCAGAATGATTCATAGCTTGTGTAAGTATATCCACAAGATTTTTCACCCCATATCCCATAACATTGGTTTTTTCAGGAGGACAATCATTGCATTGTCCATTACATTGATCAACACGGTTCCTTCGGGTTCCAGCCACCGTCTAAAACCCAAAAAGAATAGTGTGAGAGGCAAAAATCATGTTAGGGAAAACAACATAATAAAGGGGGAGTACCTTCAATATATAAAATATTAGGGTTAATTCTAATTATGTTACCGTAATTCTAGGACTATAACCTATACTTATACTTAACCTTAGGGACATCCCTAGACATACCTTATAAATATCACTACGGATCTCACTAAAGTTTTCACATACTAGTTTCCAAAGGTTAACTAAACCTTTGTTCTGATACCAATTGTAGAGACCCAAAGATTGATGTACATGGACATTACATTACTTTTGCGGAATACATAATACATAACAAAAACAAAAACAAAAGGATAGTAATAGTTTAGTGTATTTGTAAACTTAGAAAAATAATCTTTTAATCATAGTGAAAGATATTTAACATCTCTCATAAAGATCTTCCCCTTTTTTTCTCTTACCTAAAACCATTCTTTAAATCCTAGGGAAAAGAAAACATATAAAGGGTGAGCTCAAATGCTCAGTAAGGGTAAACATAGAGAACATAAAACAATCCATAATCATTTGAATATAAAAACATGAACATAAAATTTAAACCTCAAAATCTTGAGGAAAGACATGAATCTTGGAAGTACATAAGGAATATATCATAAAGGAACATCAATAATGATAAAATAGCATGGAGATAAAACATGTAATTATGGAAACCATTAAGCACATGATTTTATTTCCATAGTAGCCATGGAATTTCTCCCAAGACCATCTTAGTGTACAAAGTCCCTTTCTGAATCGAGTTCACTCCTCGTTCGAGTCTTGTATCACTGAACCAAATTAACTAGCCGTTCTAGCCATGTCGGTATCATGAGATATAAATATTTAACCAATTAATTGGAGGGTGATATAGGTCCCACCCATCTAATAATTAAATCATTCTTTCTTGTTCCAAAAAATAAACATAAATCATTCATCATAACCCAAAGTATAAAATGGGTTTCATAAATATCATCCCATCATAGCATAATCCATATAAAAAAATGGATATCATTTCATCATTATAATAATCAAACCATTTAATTATTGGATACATTACACTTGAAACATAATCATACTAAATAATGTCATCTTAGATGGAAAATAGTTTTGACAAAACACTTGGAATGAATTCTTGAAGAAAATATCCTTTCTTCTTCAAAATCATTTGCTTTTCACCAAATGCCATCCAATTTTAAAAGAAAATTATTTTGTTGAAAATAATCATAAAATATTGTATATTAAGATTCATGAAAATTTGGTGTTATGAACCCTTAAAAATCCATTCATTTCATATAAGTTAAAAAAACATTCTTCTTGTACTTTTTGCCGGAAAAGTCAAAAAGTACCACGTATGGTAAACAAAAGAAAGATTCCTTCCATAACACAATTTAAAAGTCAAGATGGGTAAAAATTACTTTAAAAATACATGGAAGAATATTAAACACTTTATGAAAACATTTTTATGGACATGGATTAAAAATATATCCCCGGTAAATAATTACGAATAAGCAATCTCGGATAAAAATGAGATCGTTAAATTATCCCTTACCTTATGTCCAATTTCTTCTGTATGTGTCAGAGACTCCTTTATAGTGGGTTTAAACATATTATTAACTTTTAAAAGATCCAAAATAATATTTATGATATCATATATGATTCACTTATGACTTTATATTATCCATTCATTTGTCAATTCCATGTTAAAGCAGTGTTTTGGGTAAAATCGTTTCATTTATCATCCGCGTTTTGACTTGTAATTATTAATATGATTACGTAGATAATGGTTCAGTAATTCCAGAATATAAAACATGATTTATATATAATATATATTCAGAATATACATATATATAATAGATCTATAAATGGAAAGAAATACACCGTTCTTGGAGACGATATGACGTACGTACGCATGAACGCTATTTTTCATTTCCTTATTGAATTGAATGGAATTAAGTAGATGACATAAATATATATATATATAAATAAATATAGTAGCATTATTATGTCATATATTTCATTATTACCTATTATATATAATTTATAATCATTCTTGAATTGTTAACATGGAAAATGAACCTCATCGCATCGTGGAGACGGTGGCCCGTACGTACGCACGAGTGATGATATCATTACCATATTTATTGAATGGAATTGGAGTGGATGATATAATATAATAGAATAATTATGATGTTATAACAGTCATATATAGTTATTCTTTACACCATTATACCCGTCCAAGTAATATGGTGGTGGAAAAACTGATTACCCCACGGCGTGGAGATGATATTCCGTAAGTACGCACGCGTGGTGATTTCGTTTTCCATAGGATGGATAGAAAGTGAAATAGGGTTGTTTAATATTTATAATAAAATGTCAGTATATAATTAATACTGATTTTATTACTTTATAATGAAACAAATAAATAATAGGGAGTATTAGAAGAAAGAAACTTGAAAGAGTTGGTAGAAGAGATTACCTCTTCCTCGACGAATCTCCTTTAAACTTCTTCTTAGGGCACTAGAGTTGGTATTTTGAGAAGACCAGAACCTCTATTATATAACTAGAGAGTTTTAGAAGAGGAATTGGTAGGGTTTGGGCGAGCTTCAAAGCTCAAAATTGTGTGAAAAGAAGAGGGAAGGGGTGCCCTTTTTATAAGGGAGGAGAGTGGCACCTTTGAAAAAACTTAAAATATTATTTTATAATATCGTCATATTCAGTATATAATATCTTCAAATTGATTTATTTAGAAGATAATGTGGGGATGGCTAGAAATACTATAAAAAAATAGGTTTTATACAAGTTTAGGTTACTATTTTAACCCTATCATTTAGATTTAACTCTAAGTTAAATAATTTAACTTTTACCGTGTCTTCTTGTTTTCTTACACTATATGGTTAATAAACATACTATAACAAGCCAAAAGAACCCCAAGTGGTTAATTATTAATATATATAACCTTATATAAGTCATATTGCCGAACCTTATATTTTTAGGAATATAAGAACAATTAATAATATAATATATTTGTTTAAAAACTATTTTATGTCAATTTTGACACTATTTGGTAATTGATTTTTTTGAAACTCATAACATCATGATTAGTTAGATAAAATTTAATTAATTCAATACTAACATGTCATATTAACCTATAAAATTAGTGTAATTCATAAAAAGTCTCATATTACATTTATTTGGGTATTTATAACATCAATTATGTTAATTATTCATTAATAAACTTATTACTCCATCATCATTGATTCATAAATAAATTAAATTATTTAATGTCTAAAAGTTATCAATAAAATACCATTATGTAGAAAATCTTTTTTTCTTTTTAATGAATATTTATAATCGAGTTTATCTTACGTATACTCCTATATTAAAAATGTTTTAGTTATTAAACATTGATTTTAACTCTTTTTACTCTTCTTTGAATTAAATAATAATATATGTCCTAATCTATTCCATGTGGACCTAACGGGTCATATCTTATTACTAAGGTTATTTATGGCTGAATTAAACTTTTCCAATAGAATTAGGACATGTGTTAGTGTAATAATATTATAATGTTTACCCTTAATTACCCTATTTACTTTTAACCGTGGTAAATAAAAGTAAGAAGTTACTATTCACCAGAAATTATTTTCATCTCATTGAACCACATTTTCCTCCTTAATATTAACTGTGTCTCTCAGATTTTCTAAATTCCACTCACAAAAGCGGTAAAATTCTGATTTATGTAAATTTTCAAATTCTCATAGGAGGTGGGAAAAAGACGGTAAAAATTTCAATATAATTTTTTATCTCTAAAATTATTATAAACTGACTCCAATGAATTACATTGATGTTATATATATATATATATTATTTATCTATTTCGACCTATAATAAATTTAAATAAAATAAATAATTATTTAAATAAAAAAGTCGGTTTTTAAATAGTAACACAGTGTTTTCACTATTCATCAAAAATTGATGTTATCAAATAAATTCCAAAAATTCAGCCGAGGATAATTTTGATATTCCAAATCCAAAAAGTAAGTCCATTTTGAAAGATAAAATTTATAAAATTTCAAAAAGTAGGTATTACTATTCATAAGGGCTAGTTCATAATTATATTATAATAATATCTCATTTAGTGAAACTCGGTATTGCATATGACACACGCTATCGAGGAAGGTTGGTCTGGCGTGCAAACCTAGACTAGAATAGTGTTTGTGTATACTGTAAGCTAATACGGTGTTGTGTAAGTGTAAGCTAATCTTGGTGTAGCGTACAACACAAGACATCAAAAAAATTAAAAAGAATATTTCTCATAAAATCTCGGGGTCTTACAAATTCTCTGTGGACATATTTCCAAATTCAATAATACATGAATGTTTTGGAATGTATAATATTTATATATAATTGATTTTTGTTTATAATAGGTATTTTTTATTTATGAACTGTCTAAAATTATAATAATTTTTATTCATTATCATATATCACATATTAATTTTTTCCCTTATTTTGTGATTTTGAATTGAAATACATTTTTTCATTTATATTTCATTTAAACATTTTTTATAGACATACCATTGTTTCACATAACCCAGTCATTGATAACTTCTCTATTCAATTATAATATCAATGTGTGGGTTATTCATAAAAAAATACCCTTCCATAGGACATATTATTATGTTATCAACCTATGTACTTTTATGAGGTGTAAATAATTCCTTCTTCCCTGATATGTCATGTATCTCTTTAGAGTCATGCTATTTATTTCATTATATGGAGACATTTGTTTCATGATAAAATGATAAAAAATTACTAGAATGTTAATTATTTATGGTATAATATGATCTTATTTTAGGATATTCTATGTTTAGTGATCCTTTGATTGGTATAATATTAAATTATTTTCTATAAAAACATGTCATTTCTTTCTCCTCTGATGATTATTTTATTTTTCTTGTTCAGATTCCATTTTCCCACTAATTAATTAATGAATCATCATTAAAATTGTTTTTATATGACATGAATGTCATTTCTTCTTTTGAATCAGAAATATAATTCATCATATCCATATTTTCTAAATAGTTCCAATAATGTTCTCTTTTAGACATCAAATATTTTATAATATCTTTTTCATTTATATATGAAATATTTAAAAACATTTTTAAAAGTATGTTATTAAAATTGAACATATGAAAAATGTGCTCTTTCTTTATCAAAGTATAAAAGTAATTATTTTTAAGTGATATGGTGTAAACATATAATTATTCTACAATGAATATTTTTTTCATTGAATATTAATTTCAAAATTCTTATCATTATTGTTAACAAAAATACATTTCCAAATATATTGTTATTTTGTAGTTTTTAGTGTTATTTTCTACAGGAATTTTTTTTATCAGTGATATTTTATTTATATTTTAATATCCTTTCAATTTATTAATTAAAAAACATTGATACTAATTATAATACAATAGGTATTTTAAGGATACAATTATTATTATTTATCTGGATGAATTATGATTGATGGAAGGAGATTATCATGTAAACCATTTCTTCTCCACAAGTAAATAAATATATGAATGAAAAATTTTTATTTATATATATAAATTAATATAATAAATTTCTTCAAATTCTATAGTAAATGGACATATGTGTGAATAAATTTCAGTTGTTCTCATTATAAATAAAGCATGGGTGGTTACAATATATTTCATGAACCAATTTGGGTTGCCATCCAACTGAACACCCAACTGTACCCACGACATGGGCCGAAGGGAATTCATGATCACAAAGGGATATAAAATAATAACTTGATAACAAAATGTCACTTTTGGGAATGATTTCAACCATGATAAACAACCATATAAAATTATCAAAATACGAAATCACACCAATATAAATATCCTTAACCAAAAGAGACACCACAACTTATGATAAAGCTTTTTACAAAATTATCCAAAAACCAAAAAAAAAACAAAATAGAAGGGGATCCAACTACTTAAAAAGAAGAATCATCAATGATACAAGTAGGTCATCACACTCATGAAACCTCTCCCAACACCTTAAATAGGGATATACTAGAAACATGATCCACCATCACCACCATGGAACATATTTCCTTTACCTGGTTCAAATTGGACATGGTCTAAATCCACCTGAGTGTGTATGTAGGGTGTGAACAAAAGCCCATAATGATGGCACCAAAAATTGATTCCATTTAAAAACATTAATATAAAAACTAACATCATAATATTAAGAATTAATTTTGAAATTTTTTAATGAATATATTTCCTGGAGAAGATTTCATATAAATGCATTATTTGATAATAAAATGAATGCAAGACCCACCATATGCCAATGGTAAAAAATGTCAACGGAGCACTATAGGAAATATATAAAGGGAACTATTGGTTCCCTAATGACATCATATCTCAGTTATATTAGTAGGGGAACCATGATCCCTAGTGTCCAAATTCACGAGAGTCTTGAGATGAATACCTCCAAAAATCTAGTGATCTCAATTAATCATATGTTTAGTTAGTATTGTAAAATAAATCCTTCGAGAATAAACTAGGCCTCAGCCCTACAGATCTAAATAGTGTACCGGTCCAAGTCCACCAATAGATATAACTATTATTCTTGTTTTTATAGTTTCCACTTAATATTTGACATATATACCCAGATTAATATAAACACACCAAGAAAAAGAATACAATATAAAAATAATCATTTTTCGTTGGAAAAAAATCATTGAAATCCATTTTCAAACAAAATACATTCAAAATATACTTTTCACTAAATACATAACTAAATTTAGAATTACAACAAGGGAATCACACAAGATAATTAATCTAGTCATTTAAAAAATAATCATTCAACCAAAACTTAACATATAACCCTTTAAAAAAATTTCACACCACACACATAATTCGTAGAAAACATTTAAGAAGATAATAAAGTATAAAAATTCATCTAATAATGTTAATCCATGGAATCAATTACCTCAATATTGGAAATATTCATGATCTTGTGGGGAAAAACATCCACATTGGATAGAGAACCTCTAATGGAATGATCAACCCAAAAGGTCATTTTTTAACCAATTACTTAATATTAAACCCTTATTAGGTCAAAATATCCATTTTAGAAAGATGAACTCAAAGAGGGATGTATAAGTAATCATGAATATGGAAGAAACAAATGATGTAGGGGCATACTCAATGATTGTTTAAAGATCCCACATCAAAACCACCAGTGAAAGGATTTACCTAGGAGACATGAGGAGTAAGGGGAGGCTCGTAGGGGTGCGAAGATCTAATACATAGAATATGGGTGGAATTGAGAATAAATTGAAGTAGGGTAAAATGGTAAATTACACATTATTATTACCTGGTTAGGTTTTATGGTTAGGAAACATGGTCTTCCAAAACATGTGGAAACCATGTGGTCTTCCATTTCTAAGGGGAAACTGGTTGCATGGTTTTCTTATGGAGGGTGAACTCCCATGTAGTAGTTTTTACAGCCTGGATAGTGCCAGTATCCAGGGTGTAATTTCTCTTTATTGATGGAACATAGTTTCCCCTAACTATCCTCTAATTATATTCCACATGTTTTTGGGTCCAATAACCAAACTTCTCCTGGAAAACTCTTAATAAATCTACGGACCGGAGAAGATAAAAAAATAAACCAAAAAATACCTTCAAAGAATAATAGATGGGAAAATTCTCCCCACAAGGAATATTTTCAACTATTCTGTATCAATCTCAATGTTTTATCATAGTGAAAATTATTATTTCTCCTTAACACATGAATTACTATATCATGTATCATGCTCATCATTCCCATGCATCTAAATAACTTAGAAAACTGATACTGAATTCACCAGAATAACATTCTATATGGAAACCACATAAAATAATGGCTATTCAAAAAAATCTTGATCCAGATCCAAATAATCACAACTAATTAGATGAGATCGATCCGGGTGATACATAATTATCTTAGAGACACGGAACTCGATAGGAATTGACATCAACTATGGAAACAAATCTAATTAGTATTAAAAATTACCAACACTCTTTGTAATCTTGGAAACTATGGGATACCTTAGTATTATCTTTGTATAAATTCCAAAAAACGTCACCCATGTGTGGTAGAACTTTTAGAAACACACAATCACCATAAAAAAATCAACGTCTCAGTGTCTCTGATCAGCATAAGACTTGTGGTAGAATTGTTATATTAGATACTACATCCAAACCAAATGGACATTCATAGATTTATCATCCATGATAATCGGTCCCAAAATTTAGGCACCATCATCTTATTACTAGAATAATGAAGTCCGACATGGCCAACCATAATGTTCCTCAAAGGTCAGAACACTTATTGAGTAATGGTAACCATTATTGTACAATAAAATTACCAACTGAAATGTATATCACATGAATATCCTAAATCATACACACATGGTCAGATCACGACTTACAAAATATGATTCACCTTCTCTATCAGACTTTCTATTTGATAAAATAATTCCATACTCAACTTGATCTCTGACCACATTTCCATCATGCGACAATCTTAAAATTGAGAGTTGAAGCAAATGTCCATTTTTTAAATGATAGTGGATGATACACCAAGAAAAATCATTATCTCTTGAATATACCACCTTCACAATTATTTTATAGTTTTTTAATCCAAAATTGTAATTTAATGGGATTATTTTGTGAGGAATTAAATCACTACCCATATCATGTTCCTTCGATAGGGTTTATGGTGTAAACCGATAATAAAATAATAGGATTCCAAATCCCACTACAAGGAAGGAATGGTTATTATATGAAGAAAACTGGAGGGCCTATGTTATTCTGGTTTGACCAAGTGACATGGATAACAAGTGGATACGAAGTAACCTTTGTACTATCTCATTCCAGAACACTAGAACAAATGATTCACCTTAGAAAACATTTTTTATTTCCTAATATTATCATCCTAATAAGACTGGTGGTTATCTTATAGTACCAACTTTCATAGTGACAATGTCACTACTACATTGACCATGAATCATAAAAATCCTTATAAGGATACTTTTCATTCACTGGGAACCTATACACTATTTCATAACTATATAGAATACTGTAATAACTAATTTTTGTGATGATATTTCTAAATATGATCTAAGAGGGTGGTTTTCAACCTAACACTATCCAAGAACAGACCTCTAATATGCTACTGGTTAATGAGATGTAACTCAGAAAAAATCCCAATCAATGTCCACTCATCAGTGGAATAATTCAATACTTGCACTGGTACTTTCCCACTCAAGGAATTTTATACCAAATTATATTTTCCCATGGTATATATGATATCAAAATATAACCCTTTAAGGTACATAAAAAAATATTATTTTCTTTAATTTAGATATTTTTTGGGTAATATGTTGGTACAACTCTTATGATCACAATAGACAAACTATTACCCCAATAAAAAGGTAATTAAACATTATTTCATGGCATTTATCACTACTTCTAATTCTTTTCCATTATATTGAAAATTTATTTCATGTGATCAGATTTTTAAGGAACCTTACACCACAACATGAACATCATTTATTAGTACACACCATAATCCCACACATTTTGCATAAAAAAGACAACATGTCCCATTCTGGATCCTGGACTTTCAAAAAAGGTTCCATGGTCAACTACATATTATGATCCATGAATGATTCCTGAAACTCTAGTATACACATGAAAAATACCCATTTTCGGCCAAGCATAGTCATGGGTCAGGTAAGGTGAGTGAATTCTTGGACAAACATCCTATAATACCATAATGGGGGAAAATTATTTTGATGCCAAAAAAATTATTTTTTGGCTCCCATTACATCACGACGCTATTATTATTAGGGTCTACTGAAATCACATAGTTTGATATCACATGACCATGAAACATCACCTACGTAATACATAAGGTACATTTGGGGTGATTTTCATAGAGGGTATGATTTCTAAGGGATCCTAGGACAATCATCAAGATCTTGTTATGCTCCACTATCCTCCAATATACATTAATGTCATCCATATATACTATGAAATATTATTCATAATATAAGTGGAACACTCTATAAAAAAGTTTGATAAACACCATGGGATAATTCTTCAAAAATAATGGAATGACCAAAAAATAAATGTTTTTCTATTTACTTTAGAGGTTTTTTTAGAATCATATGCGTCTCTGGATCTAACTTGGTGATAACTGGAATAATAGTCAACCCTATAGAACCACCTCACCTTTATAATAATTTAAAATACCATCAATATTGGGAAAATGGTATTTCTTCTTCAAAATCACCTAATTTATCTTCTTATAGTAAATATATAACAGATAATATCCATCTTCCATCTTGGTACACAATACTAGGGTAGTCCAGGGTGAGACACATGGGAAAATTAATCCTTTGGATTACAAATCATATAGTTATATCTTTAATTCCCTCACCTTGTTGGGGACCGTATGGAATGAGAGAACATATGAAATTATTGTTGTCGGTTAAAATCAATACTAAAATTCATGTCCCACTCCAGGTGTAACATAGTGGATTCATCTGGAAATCCCATTGGGAAGTCATCCAAAAAATTATGTAATCCAACATGTGTGTTGAGATACGAAGAACCTAATTTCACAACTATGGAATTTGGTGTTTAGCGCATCCCAACCAACGATCCCTTCGCCATGAAAAACATCGATGATACCATCAGGTTCAAAAACACACTCTCGTTTTCAATAATAATCTATGTGTTCATTTAAATGAACCATCAAATTTTCATTGATGATCACATAAAAATGTTCCGTTTCCAAAACTAGTACATCCCATTCTAGCTCGACCCCTATCATTGTGATGGAACTATATGGACACCTGAAAACCTTATCTCACTTTTTGCAAAGTCGCATCACAATTTTCATTTGATACAAAATATGATCAGTTGGAAACATTAAAAAATCGACAAAATAGGTAGAGATAAAGGAAACCAATGAACTTGTGTGAAATATAGAAACGACGATAGATGATGAAATAAGAACAGTACCTTGAACTATCATAGGTACTACATTAGATTCCACTGGTTCCTAGTCTATATTGTTATGATGAATTATATCAACCTACGACTTTGAATGACCACTGGATTTTGGATCATCCATATAAGAACTTCAACTTGAAGAAGATCTAGGCATACCACAATGATCAACAAACAAAGAACCTGGTGTCTAAGATGGCTTAAACAAGGATGAAATCCATATGAAGGACAAAATATCTACTCCACCCTAAAAAGGGAATGTATCTTTTCAAAAAAACTAAATCTTCCCCAAATGTCCACATTGATGGTAGGATCCTGGTGAAGTTGAACACACAGATCATACATATCCTTCCTTCACAAATGAATGGAACAAGACTAACCCAACAATTGAATCCAAAGACAAAGATAGTCAGGAAGGATGGGATGAACTACCACCTCCATTCATCTCTAGCGTGTCCCACTTAATACTTCATTAGTGATGAACAACCACTGGAATTTCATATCACAAAATGTAATATTGATAAAACAGACTTTGCACTATGATATCTCTCCACCATCAATGCACGGTCAACCACCTCATAAAAATTCTTCATCTTAATCAATAATTCCGATATTATATATCATGATGAACCCCTATTTCAAAACATTGTTTAATCAACTCCTCATTAGAAACTACCTTTTATGAGAACTGAATACATTAAGTGGAATAGAGAGAATACTCCATCATGTCTTGATCCCCATTGTAGAGACCCAAAAAATACTAGGTATTGGATTTGTGTAATGTATCTGGGAATAATTTTCATTGAATTTGTCATTGAAATCCTTCCAACCCATCTCATCATGATTCTAGGTAGGAACCAATGACTATTACCACCTTCCACTAGGATATTTCAACATGAATAAAGCATTCTTTTCCACAAATTCCCTAGTATTTTCATGTAACACAAAAAATATTCTCAATTGTATTGATCAACTCCTATTCACCCTAGAATATTTCTACCTTAAAATGATAACGTTTTCTTCTTGGAGAACTCATATATCATTTCCTTCTATAAAGCTTGTTCGTCTTCCAAAACATGAGCAGGACATGGGCATATTCTGTACCCCAAGGCTGGGATGGCCCGAACAACTACTTTCATAATCCTATGATCAATTTGTGAGGGATAACACTCTATGAAATATTCACATGGTTGGACATGGTGTCATTGGTGAGGCATATTTCTATACCAAGCAAAAAACATGAGATAAACGTTGAATACACCATTTTCCAAATTTTAATCAACAATAACAATTCTCGAACACATTAAATATAGAAACTATTCCACATCCATGGTAATAAATATCCAAACCCCTTTAAACTGATATTTTTTAATGCACAGTTTGTAGCATGTATATATCACTTGGAGGATATGTAAATGCATGACTCAACATCCCACGATGACTAAATGATTGTGATGAGGGGTGTTGGCCAGACACCCCACTATCAACTAGAACACTAATACACAAATATAATTTCTTATATCTATCCAGAGTCTCAAAAATAGAATAACCCAATGAAATGGGATAAAATTTCTTCAAATTACATTTTTTCACAAACCATGTTGGGGTTCCATCCAACAGGACACCTGGCCCAGCCCACGATGTAACAACCCACCAATTTAAAAATATATTTAACATTAAATGAATGAATGATTGAGCCTCTATATAAAAAAACTACATTATAACATAACCAACAAAAAAAATTCACCTTTGTAATTTGAATTTCGAAAAAATGACATGCACGGTTGTGTTCAGTAATATATTTAGAGTCTGATAAGAAAAACAAAATTTTTGATTAATAGTAACATATCGTAATAATTAGTAACCTCCCCTTAAAAATAGTAATGAATATTAATGAATATTAATTCTTAATAAAAACCTATGCATCACCCATGAATGTATAAATATAATTTAGACATCATATAAGTGGAAAAACCATTATATTATAGGTATTGGTATTTTTGTATGTCATGAATATTTCATTTACAATTTTATGATTAATTTTATAATTTAAAATTGAAATTTATTTTCATAAAATGGGATCATAAATAGTTACTTTATCTTCTTATAGTAATAATATAAGTTTATGGGACCTTGATTAATTTCTCAAGGTGTTATGAAATGTGTTATAGTTTTAAAGATGTTTTTTGGAATAAATCACGTGTTTATTTAAAAATTATATTAAAAATATTTAGAAAATTATTTTGAAAAAATGGATTTCATTTTTTTAAAGTTTACACATAAAAAAATGGTTAGGAATATTTTTGGAAATTTTAATGAAATACTCCACTTTTTGATGAATAGTAAAATACAGTAATTTACCATACATTTACATTATTAGTTAATGTCAATATTTCTATAATCATAGATGATGTATTCAAAAACAGATCAACATAACATGAACTTATTAATATTAAGGGTCACATGATTCAACAGTATTATTTGTCTTAAGGGAAATAATAAAATGACTAAAAATATTTTCAAAAATTACTTCTCTCCTCTAGTATAAAACCCCCATCACCCCCCTTATCTTTACTACTATCAAGTATTTTTACTTGTATAAATAATGGTATAATATTATATGAATCTCTTACCCCATATCTGGTGGCCCTTGTCCTTATAAAAGATCAAAACCTCTCCCATAAAGAGGCTATTAAGGAATATTACTTCAAGAGGTAAACGCCTATTTTTATTTCTTTTATGTCATGTACTATTTTATGTGGTATGTATTTGAAGTATCCATACAATGTTATTATTAATATTTAATTCATTGAATCTACTATATTATGAGTCTTTTATAGATCTGTGACACATTTCTCCTCTCTTTTTAATGTTTTCTAAAACCAGGTTGCATAGCTGTTGTGCTGGAGAAGTTTCATCTCAAAATAACTCTCTTTTTCCATAACTCATTTTATGTTATTATATTTTTTTAAATTTTATTATGTTGGGGTATTTAATTGCATAAAACCCTTAAATTACATATTATGTATCAATTTTTAGATACCCCATTTCTATCATGAATATATTTTATGAATTATTTTGTGATGTTGTTAGCTACTGATTTTTCATAAGGGATCGTCTCTCAAACCTTTATTCAAGAATCGACCCTATGTTTTGTCTTCTTATTTTAAATTAATAATGATGGGTTATGTTTTCAATCTAATCCAATTCTAAACATATTATATATAAATAATGGGATACCCCTATACCTCTCAATATTCCATCACAAGAAAAATAGTTTCCATGTCGAAATGTTTCTATGGGTTACTTCATGTCACTTTCATTTTTATTGATATTACATGATTGATAATATTACATGATTATGGTGTATGTATAAATAACATTTATTTTTTTACCAAGAATATTTTTTTTTCATGATACATAATGTATCATTTAAGGATTATTAATTTTTGTTCATAGGATTCAATTGATTACAACACTGTATGTATTTTCTACACGAACCTCAATATTCATTTGTGTTGTTCGTAATCTCTAATCACCACCATGAAATATTTTTTTATTCAAAAATACTAATAATATATCATGTGTGAGTTTTATATAAATATGTTCCAATAATAATAGATCTTTATTTTATGTGGAGTTACTTGTTTAAAAAGATTCGTTTAAAAATTGTTCTAAAATGAATGTCTGATTCAAAAAACATCTCAAATTATTACCTATATTTATGTTCACCCTATAACATTATTTATAATGTAAATTACCTTCCCTTTTATTTTATTGTATATACTTTTTTAAAATCTTATTTCATGACAAATAAAAATTATTTTCTAAAAAAACTCTTCATTCCATTGTAAAAAGGATTTATCTCATATCACTTTACCTATTATGAGATAAATTCCTTGTTCACCACTAATTTCATGCTTGTGGTGTATGTAAATACCTTTGGTATACCATATCAAGAGTACCTTTATTCTCATGGTGTTATAAGATATTATTATATGAATGCTTCATGGTGGTAAGTGACACTTTGGATTGTTTAAGGATTATTTCCTAAAAGATTTTTTAATGGTCTCATTTAAACAAATCTTCATCTATGTCATAATCTATTGTGGAATACGTTACCTCATTTAGGATTATCTCCAATGATATCTTCCACCATGTTTTATTGAATATATTAGGATTAGTTTTACCATAGATGTGCTATATTGAAACTATTCACCATATTACTCAGAATTGTTAGTGTTTATGATTAATGATTGGGGAAAGTTATTTACATTGCATATGATCGTTTCAATATTAATGGGTATATTGTTTAGGATTATCCATGTCCATAATTGAAATTCATTGGACATAGTATATTTTAGGTGGGGCCCGAAATTACACCTCGAGGAATCGGTAGGTTTTATGAGACAAACTAGAGTCTTGGCATGAGGCCTTGTAAACATGGTTATTTATGCTCTTGGCACGAGACCTTGATGGTATGGTTATGATGCCCCAAATTATTAATTCCATAATTATGAAAATATTATTGATAGATAATATGGTTATAAATATAGTAGAATTCCTATGAATATGTTTTATTATGTCATTATTTATTCTGCTCTTATTTGTGCCATAATTTGTTCAAGATTATTTTTAAAGGAATGTGTTTTTAGTTATAATCCATTACTAATGTTTCTTTTTATGATATATTACAATGTATTTGTTACCATTTCATATCATCAATTCTCAAACCTTTCTTATGTTTCTTTTTATTTTTACATGTAGCTGTTTTTTATAAATGACCTATAGGGATAAACATAGATTTGTGGATATTCCCAATAAAACATACATGCTTTATTTCCATTCATGTTATAATGTGGAACCTATGTATGTATCTGGTATTCCAAAACTACTAGACTACATAGTCCTTGAAGATTTTATTCCATAACATGATTCCAATGTATTAATATAATTCACCTGCCCCAAGTTTCTAGGGATGGGGATTTACATTTGGTATCAAATGATGTTTAGTAGAAAACATGGAAACAATATTTAGAAAGCATTGATTTGGGACCAAAACCCTAAGATATACATTGAGTATAAACATAAATGAAAATCCTAGAATTTTTGTAAGGAATAGATTATGTGAATCTATCTAGAAAATACGTTCATGTTTGGATACTACAAGTGGATGTGGTTCTGGAATAGATGTACCTAGGAGTAACAACTCTGACAAGGAATTTCAGATATGACACATGGTATCCTAGTACATGACAATGGGCCTTAAAACATACAATTATTGACATTCCAGGGGAATATGCTCATTATAATTCACATTTTCTTTGTGATCCATTTTGAAAGAATTAAATTCCAGTCTTTCCTTGAAGAAACCATGTTTATCGTTATGAAATCAATTAATGATTCAATTTCAATTTATGATAATTATTTTTATTTTTTGAGAATATAAATTTTGATTCAAACTCTAATATAGTGTATTCCATTATATAGAAATGGTTCTTAGTAGAATAAATGATGGCATCACCAATTCCTGTGATGCAAATAATATGATGTATCATATCACTCACAGTCTTAAACTGCAGTTTGAAATGATGATAGTATCTCGTGTGTCCTCATCATATGAGGAAATAGTATCATGTGTTAACAAGGAATGTAAGGAACTATCTATTTCCTATTGATATTAAGGGATATAAAAGAATAATAATACTATAGTGAAAATTATGGATTAAGAGAAGAAGGTAAAGTGGGGGTTTTACACATGTGATAATAATGGAAAGAATCACCCAGTTAAATGCATGAAGGGAATGGGTGATTTTTATAAGTGTGGAGAATAAAGGACATGAAATTCATGATTTGAAGTGTATGAAAAATGGTTTAGATGTACAATGATTCAGCAGTTAGGAGATGGGAAACTATGTGAATCAGTGTTTGTAGAATCAATGTCATATACCCCAAATTAGGATTCTAGATAATGATAAATTTATGATGTTTTCATGGATTAATTACAAAGATTAATATTTCTAGTAATCAATCAAGCCATTTAAATATTTTTTCATCAATTTTATGGTTATAAGAATTATGGAATGTTATAGGATTGTAATAGAATTATTTTTTATTAAGAAATTGAAACCAAAATTTGAATGGTACATTGAAAAAATAGTCAGTGGAAAGTTAATCTCTTTTGAAAGTACATTGTTGAGGGGAATAAAACTTATAACATATCTTTGAATTTGAGATAGAGAAAAATAAATGATTATTTCAGATAAATACTAACTACCTTGGAATTGATTATATACATTTCAAGAAGTGTTTTATTCTATCATCAATGGAGTTTTCAAAACCTTTTGATTTAATTAATATATCTAATAAATTGTACGTTAATTGTGTAATATGGAATAATTCATGTTTCCAATAATTTTAATATGGTAATTCATGTTATTATGATATTTATAAAGGATAAATGGACTAGTTATTCACATGTTTGGAAAATGAAAATTTTGAGATTCTTAATGTTGATTTAGGGATAATGATATGATCATATTTGGGAATATAGAAACCTTCATTCTAAAGTTTTGAGTCATTATATTTTGGAATGTTGAACCATTTATTAAATGTTTTATATTGATCATTACAGGATATTTGAGATGTTAATGTATTAATTCACCATATGGAGAAACTTGTTCATAGTAATGAACTATAGATAGTTCAAGTTGAAATCAAAATATGAGTTTGTAAATAGAAATTTATATTATACTGTTTTATAGGGGAAAAATTCTTCTACTCAAGGACAAGAGTCATAAATAAATTTTTTTCCTATTGTCATAATATTTGATAATATAAATGATTTTTTGTAGTATTATATAGTTTTTTAGTAATCTTCTTTCATATAAACATGTTCTCTATCATGTTCCATAAGAACTACATAGTCAGATTTTCTTTCCATGTCAACATTATTACTTCCAACTAATGTCACCGCATTCGAAAACACAATTTTTAGGGTGACAACCATATTTCCCATAATAACTTTTTAAGAGTATATTTTATTATCCCTATTTTTGATCTGGGTTTCCCACATGGTAATTTTCAAGAATCATATTTTAACCTTCAAAGTGTATTTTTGAATTGTGAGGATGTAATTCTGTTGAGGGGAAATATCGTAACACTAGAAGAATTTACCATTAGATTTAATAGATAATTCATGAAACATTTATTATCTACAAAAAAATTATTATTATAACCTTACCAATATTCATTATATATCCAATTTTGTATTTCAAATTTCTAAAAACTGATAGACACGGTTAAATTCAGTAAGATATTTAGAGCCTAATAAAGAAAACATTATTTATGATGAATGGTAGCATTCAATTTTGAATAAGAGCATATAATTATGAATAGTAACATACCCTTATAGATAGTAATAAATACTAATGAAGAGAGCATCTGCCAAAAAATAGAAACATTACATATGAATGTATAAATACAATTTAAAAATCATATAAGTGGAAAATGATCATATTATTGGAATTGGTATTATTTTATATCATAATTTTTTTAATTAAAATATTATGATTAATTTATTAAATTAATATTGCAATTCATTTTATTAATATGTAATAATAAATTTAACATTATTTTCTTATTGTTATACTTTAATATTAAGTAACCTTGATTAATTTGTCATGGTTTTATAAAATGAGATACTGTTTTAAATTTGTTTTTGGGAATAAATTATTATATTATTTAAAAATTAATTTAAAAATATTTAGAAAATGGTTTTCAAAGAATGGATTTTATTTTTTTAATTTAAGATTTTGAAAAATTGTTATGGTGAAATTTTGGAATTTCTCGAAAATATTATTATTTTTTATGAATATTAAAATAAGATAATTTACCTTATATATACATTATCAGTTAAATTAACCATTCCAAGAATAATAAATGATGCAAGAACAATTGGTTATAAATCACATTAATTTATTAATATTAAGGGTCACATGAATCAACACTGTTAGTTTACTTGAGGGAAATAATAAAATTATGAATAAGATATGCACAAATAACTCCTCTCATCCATTATAACCCCCTCACACCCCATTCTATTCAATCCTCTAAAATCTTGTTCCTAGTATAAATTATGCTCAAATATATTCAAAACTTCACCCCCACGTAAATAAGACCATGGTATCATAAATGGACCAAAAACTCTCTCCAAAATAGGCTATCAAGGAAGATTACTTCTAGAGTTAGAGAACTCTTTTCAATTCATTAATTTCAAGTCCTCTTTTATATTGTATGTATTTCATGTCTCCATTACAGGTTATTATTTCAATATTATTTGTCCCTCTACTATATTATTAGTCTTTTATTAATGGGTGATCCATATTACCTCTCTTTTTAATGTTTTATAAAACCATGTAGCATAGACGTTATACTATAGAATTTTCATCTCAAAGTATCTATCTTTTTCAAGGTTTGTTTTTATTTTATTCAATTTCATTTTAAATTGTATAAATTTGGTATGTTTCATTAAATATAATCCTTACATTCTATAATATATATGAATGATTAGATACCCATTTTCTATCTTCTAAATATTTTATTAAATTTTTAGTGACGTTGTTAGGCTGCCAAATTGTCATAATGGATCCTCTCTCTCACATTTATTGACGAATGCACCAATTTTGTGACCATTTATTAAAAATTACAAATTATTGGGTATTTTTTTCACCTCCCCCATATAATCCATATGATATATAAATGATGGGATACCCCATTACATATAATTAATCCCTCTCAATAACTCCATAAATAATGTTGAAATGTTTTTAAGGGTTTATTCATATCAGTTCCATTTTATGTGAGATATTCAGTATTCACTACAATTACATAGCTATGGTTTATGTATATTTCATATTGATGATTCATATAATTAATCCATTTATCTTAATTAAATTCAATGTATCATATAATTATTATTAATTTTGGGGCATATGATTTGATTGATTAAAATGTGGTGAGTTTTTTCTAGTAGAACCTCTATTTTCATTTATGTTACTATTATTATATACTCACATAAAGAAAAATATTAGTTATTCCTATATAATACTCTTTAATCATGTTTTAATTATAAATTTATGTGTTCCAATCATAATCCTTCTTTATTTTATGGGGAGTTAAATAATTTACAAGAATCCTTCAAAAATTGTTCGGAAATGCAAGTCAATTCAAAGAACATATCAAGTTCCTACAAATTATGAAGTTACTATATAATTTATTTTAATCCATATTAATCATTATATCATAAAATATATCATAATGATAAATATATTTTGGTTCATTAATTTTAAATTGAAAATCTTCATTTCTTTTCTCTTTTAAATCCTTTAATATCTTCCTTAAAACACACTAAAAGTTTTTAAATCTAAAAGTTATTTTTAAACAATTTTTAAATGATTTAACTTCAATAGAACATTATTTAAGAATAAAATATAATTTTAATGAACTTACCATTTAGATTTCTTGATGTCCATGTTTACAATATGATTTCATGACAATATAAATGACTTTCCAAAAGAACTCTTCATTCCAATGTAAAAAAGGATATTTCACATCTCACTTTATCATTTATGAGTTTTATTCCTTATTCACCAATTCTTTCATACCTGTGGTGTATGTACTAACCTTTGGTATATCATATAAATATTCAATTTATTTTTCTGATATTTTAAGGGATTATTATTTGAATTTTTAAAGTGGTATAAGGAACTTTGGATTGATTAAGGATTATTTTTTCAAGGGGTTTTGAATGGTCTCATTTAAATGTATCTACATCTAATTCATTGTCCTTTTATGAATATTTTACTTAAGGGAGGTTTATCTCCAATGAAATCATCCAAAAAGTTTTATTTATTGGTTTATTATTAGTTTAACTGTTGATGTGCTCTCTTGAAACCATTCCCCATATCACTACAAATGGTTAGTGTTTAGGATTAATGGTTAAGGAATGTTATATACATTTCATATGTTAGTTTCTATATGAATGTGAATGTCGATAATGATTATCCCCATTCATAAGATGAATAATTGGACCTTTTATGTGTCGTTTGGGGCTCTATATATCCCCTCGGTGCATCAGTAGGTCTCACTAGAGAAAATATGGTCTTGGCATGACGACTTCCAAAAATGGTTATTTATGGTCTTGGAAAGAGGCCTTAACTCTATGGGTAGGATGTCCCGGATAATGAATTACCTCATTATAAAAAAATAATTGATAATTACTATGGTAATTATACCACTAGAATACCATTGATTGTGTTTTATTATGGCATGATTTATTCAACTCTTATTACTGCCATAATGTGTTCAATTTTATTTATAAATGCATCCATTTTTAGTTATTCAACATGCTTAATGTTTATGTTTATGATATCTTCTTCTATATTTCATACCCTTACTGAGCATTTGATATCACCCATTTTATATGTTTCATTTTCTATGGGCTTGAATATGTTTATTATAAATAAACTATAGGGATAAACATAGAGATGTGGATGTTCCCATAAAAAATATGTGTTGTATTTCCCAACAAGTTGTAATCTTGAACCTAAGTATGTATATGTTTTTACAAAATGACTAATCTACTCAATACATCCAGGGATTTATTCCATATAATAATGATAATGTATTAAAATAATGCATCGGCTCCAGACATCTATGGTTGGGGCGTTACACATGACATGGCCCAAAGGGCATTCCATATCCACACGGGTTTTAAACATGTACATGGGTATCTAAATTTTACATTGGGAGTGATTTTAACCGTGGTAAAATGAAATAGAAATATCAGAAAATAAAACATCTCACCAAGAGTAATATTTGTACAAAAAGAGGCACCACCCTTTCTAGTTAATAATTTTACAATTTTAACCAATAAAATACAAAAATGGGAAGCGAACCAAATAGTTTACAACCCAAAAACAATATGAAATAGGAGGTCCATTCCCCTCATGAAATATACAAAAACACTTGTACAAGAGAAGTAGTATAAACTAGATCATCCAACATCCCAAAAAAAACATTATTCATTTACCTAGTCCATATATAACCAGGTCTACAAACACATGATGGTTTATGTAGAGTGTGATAAAAATCCTAGTGGGATTCCAACAAAAGAGATTCAATGACATTAAAATAAAATATAAATAAACATTAAAATCATAAGAAAGAAATTAGAAACAATTTAAGGAAATTTTTTTATGGAAATCATTTTCAAGAAAACTATGCTTCAAAACAAAAATAAAATAAATTTCCACCATATGCCGATGATAATAATCATGTCAGAAGTGAACCATAGGAAATCCCTAAAGGCAGTAGAACTAGTGGGACCCTTGGAACCTCATATCTTAGGGATAATATTATATAAACCATGACCAACACCATCAACAAACACAATCAACTATAGAGAAATTAATCAATTATTATTGTGGTCTCTGATCATCATTTGTTTAGTTAGTGTTATAGTGTCAATCATTCTATATATAAAAGGTCTATTGACCCAAAGATATGATTAGTATTATAGCACTATTACACCTACCAATATACCATATATTTAATTTATGCTCAGTTTTCAATTCACATATAACAAAGAACAAAAAAATCACATACAGACGTGAATAAATATTAATAAATAAACAAAACCCATCAATTTTCATTTGAAAAATCTCTTTCAAATTTATATACACACAATATCCATATAGAAATTTTTTTCCCCATCTAAAAAACTAAGATTATAATCAAAATAAGGAAGGAAAACATTATATGTAATACATAATTTTATAAAATCATCTTTCAACCCAAACAGAAATTGAAAACATTTAAAAACATATATCCCATGATAAAAATAATCCATCTAACACATATCTGAATGAAATGAGGAATAACGAAATTATCAAATAATTGTAAAACATAGAATTATCTACCTCATGCATTGAAACATTTGGAATCCCGTGGAAAACCCTAAAAACCCACTGGAGAAACTATAAAAGAAATATAATAGTATAGACATCTGGATTTTTACCCAAAAACTCATCATTGAACAATTATTAGGTCATAAAATACAATGGAGAATGAATAACATAATGATGGAGGAATGATAACCCGTGAAGAGGGATGAAACCAAGGGAGAAGCAGATGACATTATGATTCATTAATTATAATGAAAAAAAAAATCAAAATGTTGGATGTACAAGGTATCCAAGAAAGTGGGGTTCATAAGGATGAAATATATAATAGGGATAGTATGGGTGGACTTGGGGTAAATTTAATAGAGGTAAAAATGTTAAATTCCACATTTTTAATGAACTGGATAGGCCGTATATTTTTGTCAAACAATTTTCCTCATCATATTGAAGCTGTGTGGTCTCCTCTATCGAAGTGGAAACCAGCTGCACAGTTTTCCAAATGAGGGAACACACCCATGAAGAAGGCAATTAAACCCCTATAGTGCCACTATAATGGGATATTTTTTTATTTTGGTCTGGTACACAGTTTCCCCTAACCATACAATAACCTTGCAACACCTTCTATTAGGTCCAAAACATATATTTTTCAGAAAAAAAAACCATGAATAATAAGGAACCAATACGATACCAAAATGTAAAATAAATGTTACTCAAAATAAAACCATGGATGTGAAATTATATGACATTAAATCCAAGGTCCATTATATCCTTCCATTGCATTGGGAAAATGTACTGGGTAATCAATTTTTAGTTTTGGATAATATATTTTTGGAAGTTTTCTATTGAATCATTCAATTTATAAGAGTGATTATAAGTGTTATATGAAAATGAATTTCAAATATATGAACAAAATTTATCTACCATTCAATTGAGTTTCAATTGAATTTTTCATGATTCAATGTTTTCACATGACTCATGATTGTTGGATTATATGACTCTATTTTAATGTTCAATGTTTATCAAATTTTTTCTGTGTTCTTATCTTTGTTTCTATGGGTATGAATTCTATTATATTATTCACATTTAATTTTTAAATATCATTATAAAAATTTTCAAATAACATAAACATTCATGATATAATAATGTTAATTATTATGTTTACTTAAACCGATCTCTAATCCTAAACCTTTTTAGGTTATCTGTTCTCACTTGTTATTAAGATTGTGTTAAATATTTTCAATAATATACAGAGTAATGTTTGATAAATTTTATGTAACATGTTAAAGTATTAACATCCAATAATAAATTTTTTTCATATTGGTATGAATGATCACTTAATTACATGTTCATCATTATAAATTTGTTAAAATTTAATAAATACTAAACCAAAAAGATCCATGGGTCAGAAAATGATGAAATATTCACATTTTATGTTTTCATTTTGTCATCGTTGAAATTGGGTCACATTTAATAGTATCAATTACATAAATATAAATATTATTATTTTATTATCATATCCACAGTGTGGTATTTAGTGATTTTAAATTCCATATTAGAGTAGGGGTTACTGAACCTTAGAGAATAAGTTGTTTTAATGTGTATTTATATTAATTTTTATATATATCATCATGAGTTTATATGGTTAACTTTTTTTAGAATGAGGTAATATAAATTTTTTGATTTTTTTTATAGGTGTTTAAAATGACTATGAGTTTTTGGAGAGAGCATTATGGTAATGAAACACTTGGGTTTATTGTGTAATTTAATGAAAAGGAAATGTTATAAATAATGATTTTATATATTATGGATATAATTCCAGTGTTTTTGAAAACCATTATGGTTGAATGGAATATTTATGTCATGTAAATTGTGGTTATTTTATATAAAAATTGTAATTTAAAAGGTTAAACATATGATTTATATTTTAAATACCAATGGTATTGAAAAGATTTTTTGTAACTATATGATTTCTATTATTTTTTATCATGTTGAGTATTTTTGGAGATTTTTTTTTTGATTATTGAAAATGAAAAACATTTGAATATGATTATATTTTATTTTTCCAATAATGGTTGAATTATCTTTTACATGTATATTTATTTTTATACATTATGTTTGGTAATTTATATTATTCATTATAAATACATGATTTTTTTTAAGATTATATGTGTATGGTATATATATTATTTATAATATGACATAATGAGTGGATAAATGTTTTTAGATATACGTAATACAATTATATATGGAAAAATATAGGATCATATAATTTGGATTTTTGGTTATTCAATTAATCAATTTTATATTGTATTAATTTATGGATACATATTTATCAAATTATTTACAATGATATTTGTGTGTAATTTTTGATATTTTTTAGATAGATTTATTAATATTAGTTTATGTGGGATATATATTATCTTGTGATAACACGTTTATTGGATAATATCTTAAGATAGGATGAATAATATTTTATACGTTTTGGGATATTAAGACTATTATATGTTTAATTTCATTTAAATATGATTTAATATTTCTTCTATTATATTCATTTCATACAGCATGAGATGATATTGATTTTGAAAAATATTTAAACACAATTATGGGAATAATTTGTGATTATATAATAAAATGAAACCATGTAAGTATATTTTATCTTGTTATCCGCATTAATTATAATAGAGCACCTCTATCATAGGAAACACATTATAAATTTAAAATATTGCATTTATTCAACAATTTATAAGTAATTGAAGATATGTTTGATGGTCTGTTTAATGCAAAACACTATCATTTAATATAATTGTAGTATATCATGAAATATTATTTATTAAATGGTATTTTATGAATCAATAGTGTATTAATTAAAATATAAAAAATAAAAAAAATAAAAAAAAATAAAAAAATTAATGATTTCATATAATTAAAATTTATTATATAATTTATAATATTAATCATAATTTTTAGTAATGTAATTTTAGGATTCCAAATAAAAGTTTCTAAAAATAAGATTTTATATAATTTTTTACAAGAAAATTAAATATAATTTATTCCAAATTTTTAAATTTTCATTTTTTGAAAATAAAATCATTTTATTTTAAAATATTTAATTAGGGTAGTAAATATTATATTGAATTTTTTTAAAAAAATGAATATAGAAAAATACTAATATTTATTTAATATTGTTTTTTAATTTCAATAATATTAAAAAAATTATTTTTTAAAATTGATAAAAAGTAAAATTAGATCATTTATATTACTTATAATCTAATTATTTTGTGTTAAATCAATTTTAATATTGATTTTTGTCAAAAACATTTATACTTATGATGAATTTTTTTTGGAAAACCATTCATAACACAATTTTAGGGGATAATATTAAATTAAATTAAATGACTTATCAATGTTGAATTAGATAAAATTAATTACCTGTATGGAATAATCATTATTATTATTATATAATATAGTGAAATTAATTTTTGGGGATATTGAAAAGTAAAAAATATTAAGAATCAATTTTAATAGCAACTGTCACAACATGTTTTCTGTGGGGTTAAAATTATTATAGGGTCATGAATGGAATTAATTTTTTCCAATTCATTTTTCGAGTAATCTACTAACCCTAAATCATCTCATCTTTTGAAATGGACTGAAATGGAGCCATGTGGAATGACTAAGACAGTAGCATATTTAGAAAATTTGGAAATTTCAATGTATGTCCACTCCCCAAAATATAAAAAAGAAAAAATCTCTCAAATAATATACACTATTAAAGAGACATTTATTCGAAATAGATACTCATAAACACTCCTAACACCCCTACTTACATCGTAGATATATTATATTTGGAATACTAATAATATTGGTTGGATTATGGTGTAATGGAATTCAAGTTTATTGATGAATATTTATGAATATTAGCTGCATGATTTAAATTTATTCATACAACCATGCACCTAAAAAATTATTTAAAAAATTATGATATGATAATATTCATATATCCTATATTATAAAAATTGATGATGTTGATTTGATAACTCTAATCAATCTATATATTTATCTAATGCGAAATGAAACAAGTATTTGTGTGTATTGCGAACTACGGCCTCCCGAAATGATATAATTATTTTTCCATCACCTCCTATAACAAAAATATTAAATGATGGATTTAATATATATATAAATGATATTAATACAAGAAATAAAATTATTTAAATATAATATATTATCTATATTCATTTTTTTATATCCCTTAAAAATAAAAATACCGTTCATGAATACCTATGTATTAACACCATGAATTGTTGTGATTCATTTTTAATCATCACCTCACAAGTATTATATTTGTAACTATATTTAAAGATACAATATGTTTTCTTTGTATAATAATCACACTACAAGGTTAAATATTTTCTGAACATATTTCCCTCATGTTTGAAAAAAATGGAAACACTGCCCATGCCTAGATACGGACTACCATCTCCATAATTTAACATAATTATCATTTCAAAAACACCATAGATAAATTATTCAAAAAAATTTATTATGAAATCAATATTATTTTAAAATCATAATTATTCTTCATATTATTTAATAATGGCCTCTTCCACTATGGTAATCATTCCAATACATGTGCGAAATTTTCAACAAAACATCCTCAAAATATATAATATGGACTTACCATATTACATAATTAAATATCAGATTTATATAAATGAAATAACTGGATTAATTAAAATGTAATAAAATTATAATTTTTTATAAAAATATAAATATTTTTACTTATTTGTTTTTATCATAGTCATGTGATATAAAAAAGAATTATGGAATAAATTTAAGGAGTTTCATAACACAATTTAAGTTCATTTTTTATATGACTATTTCACTGATCAAATAATGTCATCATTATATATGAACTAAAATATTTTTATGAATTTTTATTTACACACATTTTTTAATATTTAATTTCGTTTTAAATAACCACTTCAGTGATTAATTTTAAAATTATTGATATGATCATTGGAATGATCATTCCTATCAATATTTTTTGTTGTGACATATTCTAATTTTTTAAAATGATCTTATTTTATGTGGTATATATAATACAAGTTAACAAGTCATATCATGGATATCCTTATATTCATGTTATTTAATGTGATATTTGATATCATTTACTTCATGAGATTAATATTCAAAATTGACCACCATTGTAATGATTTTTTGGACAAAATATAATACAATTTTTGAATTTTAAATGATTAAGTATCCATTATATTGATATATATTATATTATTTTCTAGACCAACGAATATTAAATTATCATTTGATTATGTATTTCTTTAGAGGTTTAATTTTATTTTACTGAATTATTGATTAATGAAACATTGTGAGTGTTATTTTTAAGTGCCACATATCTTGTATTTTATTTTACATTGGGAATCATTCATTTAACGACATTTTATTCTAAAATGTTTTCTAAAATGAACTCATTTTCATGCATCATTGACTTTATTTATAAGGAACATAAAAATGTAACTTTTTATCATTGTTTATATAAATCATTTTCACATTTATTACCCAAGCATGAAATGAGTGATTCATTTTATCCTATAGGTATTAAGCATTTTTTTCACATTATAGAAATTTTTTTATGTAAAATATTCAATTGAAATTTCCCAATGATATTCAATGTTAAAAGATTTCTAGTAATATTTTATAATTTTTGATATTAAACAATTTAATTTCAAATTGGAAAGGATTTATTCTTGAAGATTGATATTATTGATCTCTTAAATGTATTTTTATTTATAAAAGACATACATTTTTAATATAATGTTCTCTACATATGGGTTATATTTAAATGATACAATTATTATTATTTCTATAGTTGAATTATAATTATTTAAAAAATGTTTTCATGGAACCCATTTCTATTCTATTGGTAAAAAAAGTTATGAAGTAATATTGGTTATTGTTACGGTGGATATGAAATATATAATTTTCATTAATTTAATATTACTTAATCATAATTATGGATGATCGATGTGTGGTTCAATTATAAAACAATTACACATTTTATTATTTCAACAGAAGGTTCCTTTTATCTATTTTATCACTTCATTTTATTGGTTTAAGAGACAAATTAAACATGTTATATGATTCTAAAATCAGATTTGGGAATCTATTGGGTATTTTATTCATTTTGTATAGTTTTATAAATATGCGATTTTATAATGATATTCAGTGATACAGACACATTTTAACTATTTTTTAATTTTTTAATAATTAATTTATTCAAATATTTCTTTTATATTACTCATGATTGCTAACATACATGAATCTTCACTTTTTTTCTAGATTAAATCCATTTTTTATTATGTGTTTCTATTATTTTATTTTATGAATTCACATTTTTTATTATCATCCACATTGATTACATTTTTATAACCTTATTCTCATATTATTCACACTAATGAAATTCAATTGGTGATGTTCATGCTTACTCAAACTAAGTGCATGAGATCACCTTTATTATTTTTTCCATTTACCAAACTTGTTATGATTTATTATTAATGAATTGGGGATTAAAATGATCAATAGGTGAGTTTTTTTGGAGATTTTGAATAAGTATATTTAAAAAAAATAGAATAGTGGAAAAAACTTTCACTCAATGACATGAGTATAATTATGTAAAATCCATTCACAATTCTAAAAATTATTTGAATAAAATTTTACTTGTTTATATAAATGATACCATATTAACATTTTACATTGTTTGTTTATAATGGTTTAAATTCTTTCAAATTATCAGTATCAAATCCATTTATGTATAGACTATGTTTTTAGCACCAGATCTGTGATTGTTGGATCAGTTTTGTCACAATAATTAATTGTTAATGATTTGTTTAACGTATATATATGTTATATTTCTGACAAATTTAACATTATTTATTGATATTGTATAATTTATTTTATTAAATTTAAATATATTATAAAATTATTACATCATTTAAACATAATTATGGATTACCACCTCCATCATGTGATTTGACTATTCTTTCCACACTTCTATACATAAATGGTTCTTAATTATCAATTAATTTATAAATATATAAATATAACTTTATTAACATTCTATATATAATGAAAAAATAACCCATTGGATGGATGTCAACCTAATGATGTTTTTGAGTATTATGAACCAAATGTTCTCAAAACATCTGATGCAATCATAGAATATTAATTATCAAACATGAACATGGTCATAAAGGGAATAAAATGAAATATTATTTTAAGGTTCCCCAATCTATAAAAATCTCACATTGAAAAATCAGCTTGGTTATAGGACTTCAGGCATGCCTCCCTGTATGTAAGATGTTGCTGACTAGTAATAAAGTTGTGATGAGTATTGTTGGGATATTAAACCCTTTGTTACTATGTAACAACATTGAATAAACAAATAATATAAATAATTATCACTGTAACAGAAATATAGAAAAATAGTGAAATAGAAAACTGTATTGAAAAAGAAGGATCTACTACACTAAATATAATGAATAATTTTATTAAAAGATGAGTTGTGTCTGAATGTTAAAGTAAAATAAATAAAAATAAAAAGAATCATATGATGCAAATATACTCAAATAACCCATTCCTAAACCTCATATTAGTCTTGTGTCCAAACTCCAACCAATACATCAAGAAATAATATTCAAAAAGTTCCCTTTCCCCTATTCAAACCTAAATCCATATAATCTACTTGGGTACCAAATAATTCACTTGATAGTGTGGGAGTAAAACTCAAGAAACTCAATACTCTGATTTATAAACATAATCTATCTTTTAATATGTGATTCACATAAAATAATAATCATGTTTATGAATTAATAAATTAATAAAAAATATAAATCAACCTAATTTGACACCATGTTGTAATGTCTATGATCATGTATCACAACAATTTCATCAATAATTGTTATGAATTTTTTAATCACTTAATAAGAGAAATTCCACCATATAATAACATTTGACTCTAAGTAATTCCCTATATATAAGAATTTCTACATCAACTAGTCGAAGCCCACTATATATTCATTTCATCATGAAATTGGTCCAACCTTGTTATGTATGTATTTTTTATCATTTTGAATTACCGTATATATAACCATTGCATCATTAAACATGTGAAAGGAAACAATATATGAATTTCCTCATCATATAGGTCCAACCACACTATATAAGTAGTTCAATATTAGCACAATAAGCGCTAATATCAATTATTTCACAATATCATATTATAGGCCTCAATAGTAAAATATGAAAATTAACATTGGTTATTAAATTAATCATTCATTTATATCTATAATTATCAATAGTCATATCTGTATCCATTAAAACATGGTCCTCTAGTCATATTTCAAGCAATCACGTAATAACTTATATATTTCTAAACAGAAATTAAACCATTAAAAAAATTGTTATTTATCTCGGTTATTCACACCACATGGGTACCCAAAAGTTATGTTGCAATACCATTTAATTCAAGGGGATCAATGGAATAATCCAATCCATGAATTACCATCATTCAAAATTCAATTAATTTATGTGAACATTGTGTCAAAATAATTCATACCACATTATTTAATGATCAATGAAATAGACCATATGGCCAGGTTTTAGATGTACTATATTAGCATGATGATCAATCAACAAAAATATGGGGTCTCTAATAGATAAGGTACATTAAATAGTCATTGATGAAAACTAGATTATTAAAAAAGCATGAAAACTCCCATTTCCATAGTGGATATCAAAATAACACACAACATTAATTGATGATTTCTAGATAAAGAAGAAAACCATTCAAATGCGGCACACATCATAGATAACAACAATGAGTGAAGTATAGAAAGGTTAAAATTTCTTTAAATAACATATAAAATTCATATGTCTAGATATGAGGAATGGTTGCAGTGTATGAATGAAAAACATAAGTTTTGAATGTTCTTAAACATTCTTATCACATGAAATACATGGTGTCTATGTATATTAATTGATGTGTAATACATAATTATGATGTACCTCAACATTTACGCCACCTCATGTCATATTAAACCTTGTCAATCATTTCATGTCATTAAATTCTGTTTCATGGTGTGTAATCTAGTTCAAACTATGAGCCTGGTCCTTACCTATATCTCATTCACAATTTCATACTAGTGGAATCTATAAAATGTGAAATGAATTTAAATTGTATCTAAATTACTTGAGGATACCATGAAATCCAAATATCACCGAATGATAATAATCCTCCTCTAAATTCATACAATATTTTGTAAAACCCACATTATTCAACCTAACATGTTCATATTTGGACTCCATTAATTAAAAATATTTACCTGAACATTATGTTATTTTCTCGAACAAAGGCACTCTTTCTTGGATCATGACTCAACAAACTAGGATTAATTAAAAGGAAAACACAAACTAAATAGTTTTGACAAAAAAATAAAGATGGATATTAGTCCTAATATATGGGAGCTTATATCATCTCCAACTTATAACAAAATTGAACTGAGATGAAATATGTATCACTATAGTTACTTTTCAATAAATTGTTGAAAATGTTATCACATATCAAAATCCTTATCCAACATATCCTCCTAAAAACACCCATGTTGCCACATCACTCAAACCAGAGGTACAATCCTACCTCATCGGAACTTCTCATTATGTCCACAAATCCTTATCAGATACTCCTAAAAGGAAGAATCTACATATAGATCAATATCATCAATTTCTATCACATGAAAATCATAAAGCATGTGGCACATGAAACATGTCTTTAATTGAACTACATCACTACAGATGGGATAATTCGTATGCAAATGGACCGACCCTATCAACTATCTCAAAAGGCTAGATAAAAATTGGGGATATGAACCCTTGTTTCCCAATAATGTATTTCGACAACCTTGGATACACCTGAATGAAAATATGATTACCAACACAAAATTACAAATGTATTATTCGAAGATCAGCATGTGATTTTTTTCTACTATTCAAATTCAACAAACACCTCTTAAAAATTTGAAATTGATCGGATATCTCATTCTTGATACAAGGTCGAACATGTGCCGACTAACCAACCTCCAACCAATAAAGAGGATAACAATTTGAACGTTCATATAAATAAACAAATATTCCATCTAGATCAATGATAGAAATTTGTTATTATATAAAATTTCCATGAATTCCATACGATTCTCCCAAAAAGCACTGAAATTTAAAACTATAGATCATAACATATCATTCAGAAACTAGAAGTTCTGCTCAAATTAAATATCTCTTTGCAAATGATAAGCTTTTCTAATAAAAAATTGTTATCCCATAACCATATGATGAAACTTACATAATTTTAATTTTATGAGAGAATTCCTATAATAAATTATAATCCTTGGAAAACTATGAAAATGAACTACATAACCCACAAAAGAGTCTTCCAATATAATCAATAGTTAGTGGTCTCTATGAGATGAAATGAGTTAGATAACATTGTTTGTTGATCCCTGATATCCCATACGAAATATCTCTTATTTTTTATCCAATGTACTCCTATCACACATCCACAGTGATAATATCCAATGTCCACTCATGAATTGTAATATGATTTAAAATCCCAGCAAGATACTCATCATTAAATTTCATTTATTTAAATGTGAAACATCTCCCCACAAAGATTTTTATCTTCTTCTTTATTCCAAAATATCAGTTTTTTCAATTGGAATCACAATTAAATATTTTCAAACTAGGATTTCCATCCCATTTAGAGGAATGTGACACTCTTATCCGCTCTATATATAAACCCATGGGAACCCATACTTGACAATTTAAAAGAAGATAATTTTCAATACCAAGAGACTATCCAAATGGAATCTACCTATCATATAACATGTCTCGTAGAACTAATCCATTCAGAAAAAATAATTATTCCATCTCGATCTAATCGAAAATTAGATGTATGATAGCTGCCAATGTTAGGGATACTCATTCATATAATTTGTGAACTTCTATATTAATTCCTAGAATGAGTTCCCTCACACTTCTCTCGTTACAGGACTCCCGCACAACCTTTTTGTATGTATTTTTGATTAAGGATTAAGCAATTATGTTAACCATTCATATTGTATTAGCCTACTAGAATTTGAATGGATATAGCTACTCATCCCACCACATCTAAAATATTATTACATCTATCTAGGAAATAATTTACTTGATGAATGTATAGTTCATGTACACAAAATTAATCTCAACAAAAATATATTGTATCTAGACTCTCATTGAATGTACTACCATAAATAAAAGGAAGATTATTAATATGATAAATAAACTAATGCTTTCATGGATTACTTGATTCATAAGCAACCACTTATAACTCTTACATTAAAAGTATATTGATTTTAATTATGGATGTGTCATAGAACATGGTGTGTGTTTTAACCACCATAGGTAAATAATGGATAGGTTTTTAAGTTATACATTATTTTATCTCTTGAAAAGATCTCCCATTTTCATATATAAAAATAAATCACCCCCTTTATGGTCTAAACAAACATTTATGATGAAAAATGAGACAAGTCCAAGAAAAAATGATGAAAAAACATGGTAAACAAAAAAATATATAAATCATAAAGGAATACAGGGGTCTCTCCAATGATACCATGGCTCCAACATTTTATAATCCCCCAAAATCTCTTACTTACTATATGACATTGAACATGAATTGAAATTTAGAAAACAAAAAATGCATTTTCTTAGATTGACATAAATCCAATCCTCTCTCAATGTACTCAATATGATATCAATATATAGTGAATGGTCATCGAATGAATAGGTTAAATGTAACATATCATTGATGAAAACCACCAAAAAAAATATATAAAATGATGAAATATCTTATCCAACATGTCCATGAATACCACCAGTCTGTTCATCAAATCAAACAACATCAAATCCAAATCATAAAATCCAATCCTTCTCTTAAAATATACCCAGGTTAGTTCTAATTGTGTAACCCTCAGCTACTGGTATCATAAAATCTAATTGATCTAAGAGAATGTATTATAACCTATCATCTTGTTAAAGAGATTTTAGATATGTGTAAGGGAACACAGAATGATTAACATCTTCTGGTTCAACCTCCCATAATCTACCCATAATCATAGTGTCCCATAAGCATTCTTCAAAAATAACTGGATATCGCCTTGTATATATACTAGGCCACAAGAGACACTTTTCATTTTTATCATCCCACTAAAACCAATAATCTAGAATCAAATTATGTTCCATACTATGAGGATGGGGAGAAAATGGATCTTCTCCCATCACTACCTTGATCGTGAACTCAATCTGTATATGAGTATATAATACATAGATGTTTTCATCAAAGATATCCTGAAAATGTTATAACGTTTTAGGGAATTAATCCTAATGAATTTCAATATCATCTATGACATTGTAAAATATATGAGATGTTAGATATTCTAATATTCAATAAATTGTTCTCGCACAACCAGCAAGAATAACCCACTCATCCTAGTGAAAATAACTTCCCCTTCAAAAGATATAACAATGACTCTACATTGATAATAGTAACCATATTTAATTTATAGAACAAACTAATTAATACCATGAATAAAATTTAATCCCCAAATTTGTAGGACCCCGGGACACCCTGAGAGGGGAGGGGTGAATCAGGGTGACAACTTTTTCTTCTTGAAGTTGTGGATCTTATTCCCACGTTCGTAGGAACTCATTAAACTTGTATGATGGATATGATCAGTAATGAAACATTAACATGCAGAGATATGATACAACTATTTTTACTTGGTTCACCACTAAGGGATATGTCCAAGGACCATATGTCGACAGTTTGTCGGTCGTACCGAAATCCACTATGCTTCACTAGCTTTAGATTACAAAGGTTCGAACACAGTCACTATGTCCCAGGATCACTACCTTTACAAAATTTTAGGGATAGCTCACTGCGTCCCTCGGGTCACTCCTGTTGACTCCCCCTGGCTCACTGCCCTTGGTGAAGTCTCGCTCAGTATATAGACTTGAAGGTCTCTTCAATAGATATACATGAAGTTCTTTGTCTCCTGTTCAGCATGAGACTTTTCATGCATCAGAGTCCTGAGTTGATGCTCTATTAAAGTCCAAATTTCATCCACTTATGAATACCTCTTTCCCTTTTCCACTAGGCAAACAACCTTTGGAAAGGGCCTTCGCAAAGTACCCTACTTCTCAAGGCTCCCAGTTTTGCAAAGCTCAAACAAGCCTTCGCGGAGTCCTTGCCTTTTCGCAAAGATCAATCGCGAAGCACTCTCGCAATGCACAAGCCTTCGCAATGATTGGTTGTCACGAAGATCCTACCTCTTCGCGAAGCTCACCAAGCAAACGCAGGGTTCGCAGAGCTAGAATAGACACCGCGAAGCTCCTCTTTCGCGAATCACACTGCCATCACGAGTGACCTTTGCGAACAGAGAGCAAAGAATTTTCATTGAGAGCTCTCTCTCTCTCTCTCTCTCTCGATGGGGTCAACCTGTATTTATATGAGATTCCACCGACCCTCGACCCTTCCACACGAATTCAGCGCCATGTCATCTCACATCGCGATGCTCTGATGTTCTCACCGAAATTCTATCAAAATCGCGAAGCAGTATGGCAATTTTCCATTCTTGGAGCTCGTTGTAATCACGGAGTGTTCTGTCATTTCCTTCACGCCTTCGCCGCGAAGCTCCCTCGCAAATCTATTAGTTTCCATGATGCTCTTCATCCTCTACCGTTTGCGAAACTTTGACGTAATCACGAAAAATCACCACCTCCATAATTCTGGTCTTCCCGAATTCCAAACCATTAAGACACTCTTCGCAAAATTCATTCCATTTCCATATTTAATTATTCTCTTCATGGAAAACCTATTTTCGCGATGCTCACCAACTTCCAAATTTTTGGCCCCAAAAATTTGGCAAACACTGGGAAGCAGCGCCACCTTCAATAATGTTTTCTGCTTGAACTGTATGATCTCTTTGCTGGTACACATTCCGAACATCAATTGAGTATTGAAAACAAAGACAAACCATACTCCAAATCATTCATAGAAAACCATGGTTCCAACAAAATTTTCAACACAATTGGTTCTCAAATGAAATGATAACCACCAATCTATAGGGAGTATTCCTTCCAACATTGGATATTTTCTGACAGAACTCCCATAAGCATAGCGATGGTCTAAGAACCAACTATAATTTCTAAAAACAAGACAAAACCTAAAAAATACAGGACAAAAATAAATTTGATGTTCTTGTATAATATAAGATGAATGAAATGGTTGGCGATAAAATAACTATACCTAATATGGTTGATGGTTTTCCATCAACACTAGGTAGTGTATCCCACATAAAATGGTGTAGAATATACCCTTTACCCTGATATATAGTATGGATCCCTTCCGTTATTCGTTTTCCTGGTACTAACAGTCATAATGAAAGTTACCACATCCCCGACCTAGACCTAGATGTATTGTGTAACACATACTAAATGTCTGGTGATATTTAGAAGATTCCTTGCCTGACATCTATACATGTCATGATACTCTTCCACTTTAATCTTAAGATAACATCATATATAACTTCTAAATATGACCCAACAATCAATAAGCATGACACTCTAAAGCTTGGTATGGACATTGAGGAATCTTGTGGCCCATGAATTGACATTGATATCACCATAATAGATCCAATTTTAGATAAATCTACCAACATCAAATATTTCATGCATACTATTTCCTTTTAGGAAATTACCATTAAAACCCATATTCCTATCAGAATATTCACTCCCAATTCATCCTATTAATGTATTGTAGCTACTACTCAAGGACACTCTCTAATTCACTTATTTAATGGGTTATTAATTAATGAAATTGAACAATATTCTCAGTATAAATATTTAATCTTTTGAACCAACCTCCCAATGACTCCCATCATGATAAGGACCCTCCATTGGGATCTAATCAGGTAATTCTTCTAGTAATATGTGTTGTCGGATGATGAAATTTCCATCATGGTCAATTACTAAAATTCAATCTAGTGTATGGTGCAGAAGCCTTCCCATCCATCAATACAACTAGATAGTAGCGGGTCTAGATCATTTCCTCAAATTCATTAAAAGATGACTCTCATTACAGTCCATGTTTTTCCTGATCATACCACCCTGGACTTACTGGACTATGGATCATGTATGTGGAAAGCCTCACCCTCATATCTTTTGGTGACTCGAGGTGATATATGACCTTCTATACTAACACAATCCATCAATTGAATTCTTAGCGGCCTCCCCCATAGTGTAAGTAGGTGGATATTACATCTGAGAATCTATCATTGGTTAGATATCAAAGGCAGGATGTAAATTATCCCTATTTCTATGGATCGGGATTTTCTCAACATTCTGTCACAATAATGAACATCTATCTAATCCCTATGATAACATGAAACTCATGATCATCTAGATTTGAGGCATATTGATTTTCACATTCTAGATGTTGAATTAAATAATATAGTGAAATAATTTTCAATACAATATAATCACAGTCCTTATAACATTGTCAAAAAATTATGTCAACCTCAATCGGTGAAAGAAACAGATAATTACAAGATCAAGGTCTCTAAAATCATGTCTTACATGTTTTTCAAAATGAGAAAATAGTTCATTATTTTCAGTTGTCATATATTACAAGTAACTTATATCATAGAACATACAAGCATGTATATATATATAATTCAATAAATATACCACTATAAATAATGATATGTGGTGTGATATATTCATATGTCCATATCATAATGAATTCATTCTTAAATAACTCCATACCAGGCCATGCATAAAAATATATATAAATAATAACCTCATATAACAAGTGAAACACCATAGGTAAAATAACTTCTCCATCCCTATGCACACGTATCTTCCCATGTACATGGGTTAGATACTCCAATGCACCTGAACATTACAATGTTTCAACACAACCTAATATTTTTTTCCTTTCCTAAATTGTAACGAAATATAAAATAATATCCTTCACCTATAATACAACATTTCAACATCATGTAACATGGATCTACCTTACATGGCATGATGAAATTGGTTACCATACATCAAGCACACATCCACACACACTAGAGGCTGCTGACAAGAAGATAGGGTGTGATGGGTATAGTTGACAGACGATACCAATGGTATAGAGTTATAACATAGCATAAATAAAAAATAATAATAAAAATCGGAGTAAAAAAATGGAATGTAATGCAACATAGGATTGAAAAGTAAATGGAGGAACAAATTAAAAAAATATAATTATTCATGTAACTGAAATATATGATATATCCAAATTCCATACTAAAAATAATACAAATACGATTTATATGAACCAAATTAGATCAAATCACTATATACAGTCATTTGAATAGAAACTAAGCTCATAATTTTGTATAGGAATTCCAGAAACAAAATTTTACAAGACCACTATATAAGAATATAAAACCCATAACTAAAAAAATAATATATAACTAATATAGAAACAACTAGGAAAGAATATTCTAGATAATAATTTTAGAATCAAAATGTTCCAATAAAAATATAATTATTTCAGAATCAGTACCACAATTCATAGTAGAAGTTATATCACAATATCAAATCCTTAGTATCAATAGTTTATTAAAGAAAACTAACATTTGACTTGAAAATACACATTTTTTATATTAAAAAATATGAATATTCATAACAATATCACATATTAAACTAAAATTTGATTCTATATAATGTAGTCACATAATACATCTTGTCATTATAAACAGACATTTAAAATGATCCAATTGATTATTTATAGTGTCTAATTACCTAATGTGTATCCACAATCGTTGTCGCATTCCCATTTAATCCATAGGGATCCATGGAATAATAAAATATTTAAATTATCCCCATTAATATTTTAATTAATTTATTTACACATTGTTTTAATTCAATTCAAAGTATTCTGTATAAATAATAATTAAACAGACTATACCCCCTGTGGTCGGATGGGGTGGTGCGGGTTGGTTGGTGTTTGAGGAGTGGATGTAGGGATAAGTCTATGGGATAATGGATTTACCCATAGTTTTTTATATAATGTGTGTTCCGAAATTGTAAATAAATATAATATAATAATTAAACAGACTATATAGTTAGGTTTTAATCACCCTACCTTAACCCATAGATCAGACAACACCTAAAATGGATAACCAATTATTGAAGGACAGTAATGGGGTGTATAAAGAAACATAGATGGACCAAAAGAAATGATCTATAGATATTTATATATCAAATATGAAAGAAAAACACTACATTAAATCTATATCATGTAAAGGATAATAAAACAAAATAAAAATGTATTAATTTGGAATAAATGCCAATGCATAATGTCCAAAAGTGGAGAAGTTATCCCATAATCACTTTGAAGAATCCCTGAAATCGAGAAAATTAAGGGTTTCAGTCAATGAATTTAAAACATATTCAATTCATGTCCTAAAAAATTCTTATCCCCCAACTCACATGGTGATCATATATATTACACAGATTTTAATCCGTAATTATAAGGTACTCGAAAATTCACATCCCCTTGGGTGATGTTAACAAGACATGATCATTACATGTCATGAAATATTGATCCAATGGATTTAATACGGTTCATACCATGAACCCTATAATAGGTGATATTACTTTCTTGGATTATAATAGTTGGTTGTTATGGAGAGTGAAACGTACTTAAATAGTGTGAAATTCATTTACACGACATGTAAATTTCATGTCTAAATCCATAAGCCCCAAAATCCATGGATGTCCTTGAACCTCCTCCAAAAACATCAAAATATTTAAAAAAAATCACAATACCATTTTAAATTTTTATGAAGAGACTCCATTAACATAAACAAACATATATCCCTTAGTGTTCCATCATTTTTCCCAACCAAGGAAACATGTCTACAAATTTGACTCAATCGATAATGTACAATTACAATGAAAAATGAAAAAGTAGTTTAATGAAATAATAATTGAATAATTTATCTGAAATTTTTTTGGATCTCATAATGACAATGGAATGATCACGAATAATATTCATACAAATTATAATAAATTATACATTTTTACACATTGATTAACATGGGTACATTATGGTTTGGGACGCAAAGTTATTTATTTTCATATAAAATGTTATTTTAACAGATATGATTTTTTTCTACACTATATACATGTTCATTAATATTTTATTCTAATTTTATTAATTATAAAACAAAGACTGTTAATGATCATTTTTATCTAATTTTTAGTTTTTATAAAAAAAGGATACAACTTGAGTGTTTTGATGTTTTTTTAACTTGTCACATTTGATTATTTTTAACAATGTAATAAAAATTATTTTTATCATATATAGGATGGTAAAAATATCACACTAGTATGAATATTATTCATTAATTTGCATCATCTAGAAAATTTTAGGGGATTTCCAATTAATATATCATTCCCACTTCTTCTAATATATTTCCATTGATGATTATTCTAAGGAGAATTTTATTTAATATAACATTTATATGAATCCTGAAAGTTCTTTGGCCTATCTATTAAAGAGGGTATTTTAGGAATTCATGTGATGCAAATGAAAAATTATATGTGTTTTTATATTTTTTATCCATGGAAATTAGTTGTGATGAAATATTTTAACAATATAGTTGTCCAATGGAAGGGTTATTTTTTTCTCAATGAGATATATGATGGAATAAATGTATCAGTTATTCCATTTGAAAGGGTCATTAAAAAAGTAATTGTATGATTTATATAAAGATGATGTACAACAGTGATAATAATACTTTTTAATGTTTAAAAATTATATATCATCAAAAAATTTTATTTAATTTGGTATAATAATTATATTTAATTTAATGGAATTTTTTCCCATTTTTTTGATATTTTTTAAATAATATATTTTCAAGACTACTCATATTTCACAAGAAAACATTATGATTTTTGATTATGTATTCATGATTTCTTAAGAGATGCTTTATTATATAATTGGTAAAATTAGTTCATATCATTAGTTCCCAAAATGTTATGTGACTTCAAATTTGGTTATTAAAAATGATAAATTTTTATGTATATTGTGGTGTAATCAAATGGACTAAAAAATTTATTTTAACTTTATATACCATTTTGAGTTTTTTATCACCCCTCATCGTTATATGTTTTTATGGCATATGGAAGGTTAGAAAAAAAAATATTTTTGTTTATATATAAAGACTTTAAATTTTCCTTCAATGATGTAAGTGTGTCATGAGTGAAATAAGACTATGAACATCAGATTCCTACTTTTTTGGAAATATTGACATTGTTTGTTGGAGTTCCCCCTATAATGTAATTTTTTCCTTAATTCCTTAATATTTTAAACATTAAAGAGCTTCAGAATATAATTAATTGGAACCCATATTATTAAACACAAAATAATGTGTTTATTATGATACGTGGAATGATAGTTATTCATTGTTGTACTAATTTAATAATTACTTATATAATCTTAATTTCCATATAATCCCAATGACAATATATACAGTGATCCTCTTATATTCTTATATATACCCTCACATACATCACTAAAATACATCATCTAATTATCATACATTATTTTTAAATATGTTCATTATATTTATAAATTTTTGTATTATTTTTATATTTATTATTGGGGTTATTAAACATAATTTAGTTAAGGATATGAAGTATGTTTGTCTAATTGTGTTGTAACTTACATATGATATTCTTCAATTTGAATTTATTTTAAGTATGTTACTTTTATTTATTAATTAATGTTTTATATAAATTGTATAACTTAATTAAATAATTAAATGAATACATTTTTTTGAAGATATATGTAAAATATATACAATATATATAATGTGAAATTTTATAGTATATGAATGGGGTGATGTATTCTATCATTGTAAAAGAAAATAAAAAATAAATTTTATTACATAGCAGATGAAAAATGTGCATTTTCATTTATTATTACATCATTATGTTCCCATTTAAAATTCCAAAACTTATGAATTCACCATATAAAAATAACCAACTAGGTTGTCTTTTTTTGATGCACACTATAAGTAAGATCGAAGATTTCTTCCTGTTTTTCCTTATAAGATTTATTATTTTCAAATATTACATCTTTATATTTTTGTACATGTGATGGATCGGAGAATATTTTATTTAAAATATATAAATGTAAGACATTATGAACATATTATAGGGATTTAAGTGCATTATTAGATATGATACAACCCCTCGATGATCAATAATATTGAAGACGTTATAAACATAAAATATTTTAAAAAAAATTAATTTATGTCAATTTTTCCACTATTTGGTATTTGGTTTTTGTGAAAGTCATGAAAACTTGATTACTTTGAACAAGATATATTGTTCATATATATGTTCAGGGTAACTATAAATGTACTATTATATATTATGTTCTCTGCATAATACCATAAGATCCTCATTATGAAAATATTACAATAGTTTATTAAGTGTCATAAAAAATTGGTTTTCTATTCAAAGGGTTATAGAAGAAATCTTATTCACACTATGGAAGAGTCTCCTGAGGAATATGATAAAGGTTATTTAACTATGAGAGGCACCAAAAATATATATTCTTCAATAGTCCCTTATTTATTTTATACTAGCTCAAATCATTCATTCATATCATCTTGTTTTGTAAAACAACTAAATCATCTTATGGAGCAATTATATTATATGATGTATATTACTACACCCCTACGAACGAAGTGGGAAAAGTAAATTTTCTATATTCTATATGTTTTTTATTTAGTAGATATTGAGATTACATTGATTTTTATGAATAAAAACATGAATATATGGATTACATATTTTTTATGGATTTATTAATTTTTATTAAGTGAGGAATTGACTTCTATCTTCGATAGGTATCATATACAGTGCCAAATGTTGTGTGATATATCTCTCAAGGAGAATAAGACATGAGGTTGAGTGGAGGTATAACTTATTATCCATTGTTCTGGTAATTAATATCTGTGTTTTATTTTCATATTGAGTGGTAATTGTTGAGTGATGACATCCTTCTAGTTGTTGTTTAGATTCCAAAAAAATTTCTTTCTTATGTCAATGGGTTTCCAACAATAAGAGATGTTTTATTTTTTATTGATTTATTTATTTCTAGGCACCCAATATATTTACCTTCTTACAATATTGAACCTCCAGAAATGAATGAGTGGAAGTCACAATTGGATGATCAATTTGAGAAACAATTTCTACGCCTTAGGTTTTTATCTTCGGTGGTGCCTACCCTATTTTATAAGATAGTTGAAAGAAAACCTCGCTTTTGTGGAAATTATAGTAAACTAAATTGAGGAATGGTAATGAAAAAAATTCTTTTACATTTATGGATGTTCTATTTAACTAGCTATTATGGGAGAATTTGTTATCTATGAATGATCATTGATCTAGTTATCCTCATATAGAAGTAATAAAAGCTGAAATTTTTAAAACCACATTCCAGAAATGGTATTCCCATTATGAGTTTATTTTCATTATATTTGGTATGACCAATGATCCTATAGTATTTAATTATATTATTAATTGGTCACCCATGAGTATCATGATATGTTTTTGGTGGTCATTGTGTACGAAATCCTTGTTTACTCCCTGTGCAAGGATGGTCATGTGTGTTATCTGAGATAAATTCTGCAATTGTTGAGAAATCACAAACACTTGGCCATGCTATCAAAATGAGATTTATGTATTTGGGATGTCATGTTATTATGGAACATGGTCTTAGAAGATAGTATATATATTTTTATTAATAATTTAAAATCTATTATGACAAGGGTGTAACCGTGAAATGTTTTCATGATTCATGAATTCTAGGTTTAAAATGAGTATTAAGGTATGTTAGAATTGTATTTATTGAAGAAAAATTATCCTATGATGTATCTCACTAGAAAGGGGTTGACCCACACCTAGGATGTTAAATGTAAAAGTTATTTTTTGAGATGAAAATTATTTTGACTTTTTTCGGGTTTTGATTCTTTCAGTGGCTGGGTCGGGCTATGTAGTCATCAGTGATGCATCAGGTTTGAGTTTTTTTATTCATATACAAGGTTATTAGGAAACATCCAATAGAACTTGGTATCTTATGAAACAAGATAAGAATTATCTGTCCCATCACCTTGAATGGACATATATGATGATTACACTTATGGGTTGGCAACATTACATTTTTTAGAGAATGTTTTATAGTGTATCCAATCAAAAATAACATTATTTATATCTCCCCTCAAAATTTTTTATTCTCTTCTAGAGGATTGGTGTGTAGTTCAATTAATATTTTGATATTGAAATTTCCAATACCCCAAGGTAATATAATGTCATTGCCACTATGTTGAGTAGGTAACATCAAACACAACCTATGAAAGAATCATTAGTTGAGTGGAACATGATGAATCTCATTTCATATATACATTTAGGATTCATATATATAGGTAATAAGGTTGTCTTAATCAGTTTTCAGATGAACTCTTCTAATTGAAATATGATTTTAATAGAACATTATATTGAATATTACTACTATGACAGTTGTAACGCCCCAACACTAGTTACCGAAAGTCAGTCCATTATAACATAACATTGGCATGATCACAATATATCATGTCTCTAATGACCAATTTGTACTGTAACCTTGGAATTACTAGATACATACATCAGTTTTACATTACATCATTAAATACAAAAACAACATTGTGTCCTCTATGAACACACTAATACTCATTGTCCTATCCATGCAGGTTAATCATAATATATTTCATCACATCATGTGAAAAAGAAAACATAAGAAAGAGGTGAGCATAGATTCTTAGTAAGGATAAAAAATATAGCGGTAACTTTCATAAATAGTCATAAACATTTATGAAAATGTATAATACTAAAACAGAAGCCTTTTAATCATAAAATTATGCATAATATGGAAAAGGTAAATCAAATAATTCCATTTACTTATTCACATTAACATTCTACAAGTCAAATAATCACATGTAATATCAATAGCTAATTTCATAATGATAGAATGCATAATTTCGTACATCATAATCACATAGAGAAGGACTCATGACAAGACTACCAATAATATTTTTTCAAGGCCTTGTGCCATGACAGTAGTTGTCTCATGAGACCTACTAATGCATCTTTGATGAATAGTATTCTTCACCCATCTCATATAATGTACAATAAATTCTTGATAGGAAAAATTTGAAACATAACATAAAAATTTGAATAAAAACATGCTTATGAAATATTAAAACATTCACCATAAAACATGAATGGTATAAAAATTACAAATCCATATTCAAACATATCACTAAACCTTCAGTATATTTTTGAATATTTTATCATAATAAACCATCATCAAACAAGTGTAAAATACATCAAAAAATGTTGACATAGATGAAATAGATACTCTTTGAGAGAAATATCACTTTCTATTTTGAAATAAATTAAAAGTCATATTATTATAAGGGAGAAAATTTATTTTCAAAATAATTTTATAACCTTTTAAGGAATGCTTCAAAGGTCTTATAACAATGGTAAACAGCCACACCTTCCATATATGTTAAACGAAATTATTACCTCAATTTTTCAAAAAGGTCAAAAACTACCACGTTTGGAAAACAACAGAATAATTACATTCAAAAAAATTTATAGAGTGTCAAAAAATGGTATAAATGATGTTAACCCATATTATAGGAAATAAAAAAATGTTTTGAAATATATTATTAAGAAACACGTATGTGGATGATAAATAATTCCTAGTGGATACTTACATATAATCATCCTCAGATAAATAAATAGATTATAAAATTAACCCTTACCTATTACATTTCCTTGGTCGAAGGTAAATTCAGATCCTTTATAATAGTTAAATCATTGTTATTAAATTATAAAAGATCAATATACATAAATATGATATTATATATGATCGTCTAATATGTTTTTAAATAATATTTCAGTAGTATCATTATTTTGGGTGTTAACTGATTCATTTTCCATTATATTTTTTATTACATAAGACATGTTTATTGTTTGATGGATGTATTTGATTAATATCGATACTGATATTATCTTTTTAAAAATTAATTTTAATCATAAAATTGAATTTATTATTGAATGGTAACGATGGGGAATGAATCGCATCGTGTTCGTGGAGAAGGTAATCAGTACGTACGCACAAGTGATAATACCATTCTATTGATGGTTAAATATTATGTAATTTGATGGTATATTATATATTCTTAATCATTAACATGGTATATTCATTATTTATATCATTTTTTCTCTTTATTATACTTATCTAAATGATAAAGTGTTGAATGACAAACTACACTTCAATGTGAAGACGGTAAGCCATACGTACACACGTACGGTGACATTTTCATTCATAAGATAGATAAAATAATGAATATGGTTGTACTATATTTATAATAACATCAAAGTCTGTATAGGGTACTAAATATATTATTTTATTATGGAAAAAACAATGATAGAGGAAGTGGAAGTTGAAAAAAACTTTGAAAGAGGTGATGAAATTATTACCTCTTCTTCAGAAACTTCATTTTGATTTTATCAAAAGGGCCCCATATGATAGATTTATAATCAATGTAAGGACATTAAGATTATTTTATGTTTTTTGGGAGGATATTTGACTTAGGGTTGGTCATGCTAAATGGCTTTGGATGTGTGATTATGAGAGAAGGGGAAGTATCTTATTATAATAGTGGTGATGGTCACATTAGGAAAATATGGAAATATTAGTTTATTATACAATAATTTTTGGTTTATTATGGCTACCAAAAGATTTATATCTATTCTATGGTGGGTATTGGTCAAAAAACACTAATAAAATATATTTTAGACTGGTTTAGGTCACTATATTAATCTTATCTTGTAGATTTAACTCCTAGTTAAATAGTTTTACTTTTACCAAATATTCTTGTATTATTATAATAAATTGTTAATAGACATACTATAAAAACCCCAAAGATACCCAAGTGGTTAACTAATGAGATATATATCATTATATGAGTCCTTTGGATGAACCTTAGATTTTTTTAATATTATATAATTTAATAATATTGTATTTGTTTTAAAAACACATTTATGTCAACTTTGACACTATTTAGTATTTGGTTTTTGTGAAGGTAAAAAAACATTATTACTTCAAAAAAAAGGAATTAAATCAATTCTGACATGTCACATTAACAAATATAAATAGTTTAATGCATCAAATGTCTCAATTTACATTTTATTATACTTATAATATCAAATAATTTAATATTTCCTAAATAATGTAATTACTGCATCATTATTTTGACCTAAATAAATTTAATTATTTAATGTTTTATAATTATAAATAAAATTCCATTATACAGGAAATATATTTATATTTCTAATTAATATTTATAGTAGAATTTATCTTATATATAAACCTATTCTAAAAATGTTCTATTTATGTAAATTTGAAATTAACATTTTTAACTCTTCATTAAATAAAATAATAATAAATGTCCTAATATAATACATGTTGATCAAAAAGGATCATATTTTATTCCTATAGTTAATTTTGTTCTAAATACAAACTTCCACAATAAATAAGACATATTTTAGTGTAATTATAATATCATATTTAACTTTAATTATCATATTTACATTTAACCTTGGAAAATAAAAATCAATAGTTATTATTCGACAAAAAATTTATTTGCATACTATTTAACGATATTATACTTACTGATGTCAACTTTGTGTCTAGGATTTTTGAGAATTAATTAACATAAGTTCTAAAATTTTGATTTATGTAAATTTAAAAATGTGCCATGAATATGAGTAAAATAGGTTAAAATGATCGATAAAATTTTATATATCTAATTTTTTTTATAAAATGACTCTAATGAATTAAATTGAACATATATAGGTATTGTGAATACATTTTTACAGAAAATAAATTTATATAAAAAATTAACTAGTTAAAAAATTCAGTTTTAAACAATAACATTGTGTTTTTTACTATTCATAAAAAATTATTGTTTTCAGAAAAAAATACCAAAATTTCACTGTGATCTAATTATTATATTAAAAATAAAAAAAAATTCTATTTTACCATATTTTTAACATTTAATTCATATTAATGAATTTAAATTAAATTCCTATTGTCAAAACTAGAAAGTGAATTTTTAAGAAATAAAAACTATCGAATGATAGACATGTGTTTATATGCAATTTAAATGTGAAATTACATAAAATGAAATAAATTAAATTTAATGATAAAAATAAAATCTAATTATACTTTAAAAACACTGAAATTCAAAATTTAACACTATAACTTATTTCGATTAAAAAGATGTTTCAATTAAAAGTTATTCTTTTTCACGATTACCCAAATATGATTGGGTTCAGAAAAGTACCAGAAATATATCCAAACTAAATTTTTATGATCCAATTATAAAATAAGAATTTAATTTCATTAAATTGAATATATAAATGGTTCAAATATTGGATTTAATTAGGGGTTTCCTTTAAAAGGATGAAAAACTATTTTTTTAAATACCTCTTTCATTTGAAAAATTGAATTTGTCCTTATATTATCTCTAAAAAAGGATAAATGTTAAAATTATATAGTATATATATAAAAATAAAAATTTTATTAATACTATTCATAACCGCTGTTTAAATGGAATGTTTGATTGGTCATGATGATCTTGAACTTGGTATTTCATGTAGCGCAAGCTATTAAATTACTTTAAAGAGATAATGTAGTATGAAATATTGGGGTGTTACATTCTCCCCACAATTAATAAATTTCATCCTCATATTTTGAAAATTTTTATTGAAAATAAATGTTTCAAAATAGAAAACAACTTTTTGGAAAACCCACATTAGAAATAGGGTTAATAAAAATTATTCTTAATAATAGGGAAAGGGAAATGAAAAAGTTAACACAAAATTAGGATTTCAAATAGGAGAACATTGGTGGAAATCAGAGACACGGAATTGGAGGAAAAATTTAAATATTTATAGGAAGTGTTTGAGATTATCAATCACAATAAATTGAACAATAAATAGATAATTGATGGTCTTAGAGCCATAAATCTATGATGATTTAAAATATCATTGGTTCAACTAAACATAAGGTATTAGGATAACACATTCTGGGATTAATGTCCCCTTCCCTAATGTTTAAGAATGTATTTCATCATTTAATTATAAAACAAATACTGGGCAAGTAGATTTCCATCATTTAAATAATGTCTACCACAAACACATCATTCACTCCAAAAATAATAGAACTCAATAATAATCTATTTAAACATATCATATATAGTTTCAAAAAAAAATGAAAATATAATTCGTATTTCATAACATTTTAAAAAATCTACATTATATAATAATGGACATAACATGGGCCAGTCATAGGTGATTCACCATTGTCTCCCTTCAGTTACAGGTCAAGTCTCACGGCCTTTCCGGACGTGACGGGTTGTTGTCAAACCATCGGGATAACCTTTTTATAACAATCAAAAAATTATCATAAATTTTTTTTAACCATATAACATAGAATCAAATGTCCAACATAATCCATTACATCCTATAGACTTATCTAAAATACTTGTGTCCAAACTTATAGTCAAAAATTTAATAATGGAGGACCACATCAAATAAGGAAGATCATTTTTTGCCACATAATTTCACGTGAGTACCTTCAAAATGAATTCCCTTAAAACACAGTAACACCCTGAATTACTATAAAAACTTATTGACTACATTCATTCTCCATTTTCCTTATATTGTACAAGATATATTCCTTATATCCAAAAATTTTGAATACTCCATCAATGACGGAATAAAACAACCATTAATCAGTTACAAGGTAGTCAAGAATATCCAATATAATTTATCCAAATAAACAATAGCTTATTCCTAAATCACTACATCTGTATTAGTACCATATGAAAGATTGTATTTCCTTAAACCATGTATTATAAAAAAAGAATAAATTGTTGTTGAGTCGCATTTCTCAGTAATATATAATCTCATCCATCAATAAAATAGTACTATAGTACAATCTTTATTTATTTTCATAACTAATATAACATGTACATCATTGATAAAAACACAAATGACATAATTCATTAACACAAATTTAAGAAGACTAATTATTCCTCTTCATCTATGGTAGTATTATAACATTATTATTATCCAATAACATCATTTGGGGTATACTCTGATTATTGGGACATTTATTTGCATAGTGTCCCAACTCATTGGAGATGAAACATTGTATATTTGAAACCTTTATCTTACCCTTGAAATCACGTTCATGGTTTCCTTTTACCCCGAACATATAAAAAACATTCATTCCCTTCAACCATTTAGCAAGGTGTTTCTTTCCACAGTTATCACATATAGAAAAATAATTCTTTCCCTTCTTCCCTTTATCTATCATTCACTCTACCATCATTTTCCTCTCTGGCTTCCTTTAAATGGAATAAGTCTCAGAGAATTATTTACATATATTTTTAACACATGATTATATTTATTCATATGATGAGAATATGTGGGAGGCTGTTTTCTTTATAAATGATTGTTTAAGACCATGGAAGCCATGATTATTAATACTCTTTGTATCATGCATACTACGGGAGTTCATATTCCGTTAACTTGGAACCATTTCTAAATGATGGAATACACAAGGAAAATTTATGAATCACATTGCATAACTCTAAACATGTAAAATACATAATGTAAATTTAATGATCTATACCTATAATCAATAATCATAATAAAAATATTTTATTTTAGGAAGTATTTACTCATATATCCTTCAAAATGGATTGTAATGAAAAATTTGAACTACCCTAAACATAACCCCTGGGAGTGTCATAACCAAGAGTACAGAAAGGCCCGTTGTCATGTACCGGGACACCCCAGGTCAAGCCCGAAACTCCTTGTCATAGTATTTACTCCTAGGTAAATATATTCCAGATCCTCTTCTACCGGCTCGTATTGAGAAAGGGATGTATTGTTTGGAAAATACACAAAATCTCTACATTTCCAAAATTCTAGAAATTTATTATGTATTAATCCTCAAAATATAACTTTGGGTAATTCTATCTAATTAGATTTTTTCTATATCTAGCATCCAAGGTTTTTAATAAACATTTTATGGTACCAAATGTAATGCCCCGACCCTAGTTACCCATAGTTTGTACAATATTATATAATATTGGCATGAACACCTGAGAGCATGTCTCAAAAGATAGATTAGTTTAGTATCCTTGGAATTACTAGATACATTCCTAAGTTTGAAATTTCACCATTAAATAAAAATCAAACATTGTGTCCCCTTTGAATAGACTCATATCATATGGAATATCCTGGTAGGCTAATATTAATATACTTCATCACATACTAGGAAATAGAAAACATAATAACCGGGTGAGATCAGATGCTCAATAAGGATAACAATATTGAGGGAACATTCAAAAATAAGAATAAAAATAAAAAGAAATATATAAGACTAAAAAACAATCCTATTATTCTTAAACATCAACATTATATGAAAATAATAAATCAAATAATGATATTTACTTATTCACATGAAAATTTTACTAGTCGAATAATCACATGCAATATCAATATCTAATTTCTTAATGATGGAATGTCTAATACCTAACATCATAACCACACATTCAAGGACTCATGCCAATAATACATATAAGATGTTGTCAAGGCATTGTGGCAAGACACTAGTTTTTCTTGAGGGACTTATTGATGCATCGAGGAGCTACAGTGGGATCCCCCCTTCACTTACTTATTCCAATGCAATCCTCATATAAAAAGGAAGAAACATAACATAAACATTTTTATTAAAACTAGCATACGAAATGTCAATATATTAACAATAAACCATGAATTTTATAAAAATAACACATCTAAATTCAAACATATCACAAAACCTTTAATACAATTTGGAAGGTTGTATCATAATAAATCAACTTCAAACAAATGTAAAATCCATCAAAGGATGTTGACATAGATAAATTCAACAATATTTTAGAGAAATATATATTTATATTTTTAAATAATTTAAAACTCACATAATTATAGATGTAAACATTTATTTTGAAAATACTCTTATATACATGTAAGTGATGCTTCAAAGGTGTTATAACAGTAATAAATAGTTTCACCCACCGTATAACATAAAAACATTCTTACATCAATTTGTTCAAAATGTCATAAAGTATCTTATTTGGAAAACAACAAAATCATTACTTTAGAAATATTTTATAGAAAATAAGACAAGGGTATCAATGAAATTAACCCATATTGTAGGAAATAATTAAAGTGGTTTGAAATATATTTTTATGAAACATGGATGTTTATGATAAAGATGTCTCATTAGAAACTTTGGTATAAACAACATCGGATAAATAAAGAGAATGTAAAATTAACCCATAACTACTCATTTTCATTGGAAGATGGTACATTAACATCCTGTATAATAGTTAAATCATTTTTATATAAATATAAATTATCCACATATTTAAATATGATATTATATATGATCTTCTAATATTGATTGGTTTATAATATTTCAGTAGTATCATTTTTCGGGTGTTAAGTGATTTGTTTTCCTTTATATGATTTGTCACGTATGTCATTTTTTATTGATAATATGTACTTGATTCAAATATAGAATTATATTATTATTTTAAAACATATTTTTAAACATAAAATAAACATTATTCTTGAATGATTACGGTGGGGTATGAATCTCATTGTATTCGTGGTGACAGAAATCCGTACATATGCATGAGCGACAATACCATTCTATAAATGGTGAAATAATAAGTAATTGGATGGTATATAATATATACAGAATAATTAAAATGATATATTCATTATTTAAATCATTTATACTCTTTATTATACCTATCAAAATAATGAATTGTTGAATAACAAACTACACCACAACATGGAGACTGTAAGCCGTACAGACACACTTATGATGACTTTGTCATTCATAGGTTGGTATAATTATGAATATGGTAGTACCATATTTTTTATAACATCACAGAATTTATAAGGTAATATAGTTTTTATTTTTTATGGAAACAACAGTGAATGTGTAAGTGGAAGATGAAATAACTTTCAAAGAGGTGATGAAATTATTACTTCTTCTTCATCTCCATCCTTTTGATTTGATCAAAAGGGATCTATATTATGGCCTTAAGATCAATTTAAGGACAATAGATTAAAGTTATATTAGTTGGGAATATATATTAAAATGGTTTTTCTATGTCAAATGGCTTTGGAGGTGTGATTTTTAGACAAGGGAAAGTACCTTCTTATAAGAGAGGTAAGAGTCACTTTAGTAAATGATTGAAATATTACTTTATTATACTATCGTATTAAGTTTATAATGGCTTGAAAAGGTTCTATATTGAGTCTAAGGTCGGTATGGTTTGAAAAACGATCAACCAATATGTTTCAAATAGTTTTAGGTCACTATATTAACCTTATCTTTTAGATTTAACTTTCAGTTAAATAGTTTATCTTTTACCATGTATTCTTGTATAATTATAATAAATGGTTAATAATCATACAATAAAAATTCAAGAGAACCCAATGATGTTAATTAATGACATATATATCATTATTTTAACTCTTTGGATGAACCATAGATTTTTAGGAATATTATGTCATTCAATAATTTTGTATTTTTTTAAACTCATTTTAGTCAATTTTGACACTATTAAGTATTTGGTTTTTTTGAAAGAAATAAAACATGCTTACTTCAAAAAAATATATTAAATGAATACTAACATATAATATTATCATGTAAAATTATTTTAAGGTATCAAATGTTTCAATTTACATTTATTTGGATATTTATGATATCAATTATTTTAATCATTCATTAATAAGGTAGTTACTACATCATCATTGTGACATAAATAAATTTAATTATTTAATGTATAATTTTTTTATATAAAATAACATAATATAGGAAATATTTCTATCTTTCTAATGAATATTTATTTTCAAATTTATCTTATGTATAACCCTATATTAAAAATGTTTTAGTTATGAATATTTGAATTTAACACATTTACCTTTCATTAAATTAAATAATAATACATTTTTTAATATAATAAAAGTTGATAAAAGAAGATAATATTTTATTCCAATATTTTATTTTGTTCAAAATAAATTTATCCAATAGAATTAGAACACATTTTAGGGTAATTATATTATAATTTTTAATATTAATTACCCTATTTAATTTTAACACTGGGAAATAAAATTCAAATGACACTATTCACAAAAAATTTCTTTCATCCTATTGAACCACATTTTACTTACTGATTTCAACCATGAAACTTAGATTTTTAAATTCAATTACCCTAAGTGAAAAAATTACATTTTATGCGAATTTGAAAATGTGCCTAGAAGATTGGTAAAATACGTTAAAATGTTCAATAATGACTTATACATTTTATTTTATTATAAAATTAATCCAATGAATTACATTTACCATATATAGGTATTATTTATCTATTTTTACCTAAAATAAATTAAAATAAAATAAATAATTATTTAAATAAAAGTCAGTTTAAAACAATAATGAAGTGTTTTTCACTATTTATCAAAAATTGAATGTTTTCAGAAAAATAAAAAATAGTCTCTCCAAGATAATTATGATATTAAAAATTCAACAATTAAATATATATTAACAATTTACAACCATATATGTTACATTAATTAATATAAATTTAATTTCCATTGTCAAAACTACAAAGTGGGTTTTTAGGAAATAAAAACTATCATATGATTGACATGTGCTTATGTCCAATTTAAATATGAAATTACATAAAATGATCTAAATTACATTAAATGATAAAAATATAATCTAATTATACATTAAAAATACTCAAATTAATAATTCAAAACTATAAATTATTACAATAAAAAGCTGTTTTCGATTTTAATTTAGTATTTTTCACTATTCATCAAAATATGAAAGTTTTTAGAGATGTACTAAAAATTTATCTAGACTAAATTTTTATGTCCCACTTGTAAATAAGAATTTAATTTCCTCAAATTTAATATATAAACATTCCAAATATTGGATTTAAAACTGGTTCACCATTAAAAGAAGGATAAACTACATTTTTTAAAAAATAGTTCTTTCATCAAGAAAATTAAATTTGTCCTAAAATTATATCTAAGAAAAAATGACGAATATTAAAAATGTAAACTTTTTATTTTAATTTCAAAATGTGGCTAATTGGATTTATAATTTCTTTTTAAATGGCTAGTTTGATAGGTCGTGATGCTTTTGAACTCAGTGTTGCATGAAGCGCAAGCTATTAAATTACATTAATGAGAAAACCTACTATAAAATCATGGGGTGTTACAATATTAGATACTCTTTATAAGGTGTGGAGACCATTTCATAGGGGTTTTTCGCTTTGAATGTGATTATATCTCTCATAAATAAACTCATTTTATCATATCTAGTGAGAGAAGAAGTGATTTGGTATTTCTATAATTCCCAATGGGACGTGTACCCAAGAAAAACAAATATGTTTTATGATATTCCATGATAATTCTTGTGGAACTGTATGAGATTGGACATTATTGAAATTTTTTCATATTATTATACATTCCAGTAGGTAATGTTAGATCACTAGATAAACGAAAATTTTACTCATGTAGTTATAGTGCTGTCTTGCAAGTGGGATGAGTTTTCATGGGATTTTTTGGTTGGGTTTGTTCATACCCATAGAAATTATAATTTGATATGGGTTATGATTGATATGATGACCATATTTGTTCAATTTTTACCCAATAGCGATGAAAACAATAATGAGGAGCAGGTAAATCTCTAGATGATAGTGATTATTTATTTTCATTGAGTTCCATAGACTATAGTCTTTGATATAGATTAAAATTTTACTTCTATCCTTTAGAGTGTCCACAAGGAGGGACTTAGATCTCAGTTTTTTTATTATGACATACCTCCCGTAGAATCTTGACCCTATAAAAATGGAGATACAGATTAATGAGGATATGCTTGGTATATCCATTGTCGATTTTGGTGGAGTTTGGGATCAAAATATGGGTCTTGTTAGGTTTTTTATAATAATAGTTTCCACTACATGATCAATATGAAACGTTTTGAGGCTTTTTATGGTATTCTTTATAAATCTCTATTGTGTTTAGTCATAAATAGATCAAATATCCATTGTTGTAATGAGATTTTTACACTTGATAACATCAAGTATTTAATTGATTATTTAGAGATTGTAAATGGAATAGGGCTGAAATAAATCATATATTAATCATCATAAAAGACCATTGTTGTAACCTCCCTAGTTATTACAGTGTGTCTAATTCCTTACCTTTTTTTAATTTTTCGGTGTTTTGTGGGTAGATCAACAATTCTACTAATATAAGGAACTAAATTATGGCAATTTTTTTACCTAATTTCTTATTTTTGGATGTGATTGTGGCTTTTAAAAATGACACAATTGTTCAGTTTTGTCTTTGGAGTTGTGGAGTCTGAAAACCAATGATTCTGAGGTGCCCAGAATAAGGGGTATGGTCTGGAATACATGTGCTGCCACCCAATAGTAACTTTTCGACTCTCGATGTATACAAGTCATTGTTTTCCAAACAATTCAGAATGGGTGAAAGGTTAGGATTACAAATATGAAATTTTTAATATAGATATAACACATAGTTTTCCTAGGTTCTCTAATCCATGAAAATGAATTATGTGAGGATGGTACTTGACTAATGGGTGTTACATGGTTGGTGCATGGTTTTCAAAAACTGGTGAGCTAGATATGTGAACAATTGTAAGGGAGACATTACCAAATTAACTTTCTACAATTTTTATTCATCCAAACCCTTTCTTATTCAACATTTGCACACTGTTGGGGGTTCCTCATCCCGTTATATTGTATTACTCTTTGAGCTCAATCATGCATCTCAGCTCAGTTTCACTGTCATTCTATGGTGTTGGATTACTATTTATAATATTACAAATCCTCAATCTAGTTTTTGTCCATACTTTCTATGAATAAAGTGATAAATATCCAAGAGATGATTTGACATATTTATAGGTGTTTCATCAAAAATACCAATTTTATCAAAGTCAGTTTATTTTATATGCTATGATCAGGATTGTGGGGGTAAACCAGACAAGTTAGGTGGTTCTTATTTTTTTATCGATTTATTTTGAGTTTTTCGTCAGTAATTATTTGAGTATGAAATTGTGTTGACTGAATGAGACCCTTTGGATTTAATAGATACTCATTAATTATATAAATAGGCTAAATGATATTTCTATGTGAATGATCAATCATGTCATCAAATGGATTGAGTCATGTGAGTTTCTTGGGACACTGAGATATTAATGATTGGGTTATATCATTAATTAAATTGATTTTTTTAAAATAATTATATTATTTTTTGAGTTCCATAGACATTGGATAGTAATAGTTTGTATATTTATAGGTAATTATCCATATAGTTTTTGGAAATACGATCATCTAAATGGGTTTGGACGGAGGCATTTGGGTGATGTCGGCCGCCGTTTGGGAAACATTGTTGTTCGGATGAGGTGATGATGTCATCAAGCTGTTGGCGAGGCATATGTGATATTGGATTGTAATGAAAATTATACCGAAGAAAATGGTTGTGGGGGCATGAGGTTTTGGAATATTGAGGCATATGGATTTTTTTTTGATTTCCTCTCTCTAGTGTTTACCAATGCACCATTTTGTGTCATGTACATATAGTAGGACTCATAAGATGATGTATAATTCACCAATTTTATTATTAGAGGACTTCATTATATGTGTCTTGGGAAATCATTTGGATGTTATTAACATATATATCCATGTGGATGAAGATGATCCATCAATTTTTAGTGGTAAGATTCATAGATGTGGGTTGAGTCTCATCATACTTGAGGCTAATGGGAAAAGATGAATTTGGATGGGGAGAAATTTTTGATACATGTGACTAATATTGATGATCCTACAGTCATGTTATTAGGGAGATAACTATCTCTATGAGTTAGGAGATCAGACATCATGCAGATGAGAGAATACACGAATGTGTATGTGGATCCAGTTGTATACCATATTGGTGTTTCTATTTTGGATGTTGGAAATTATCCTGGGATGTGGTGTTAATTTTCATGAGTTTCAAGGTGATTTTATTTGAGTAGGAACTCGATTGTTTACTTGTGTGGAATTACATCAGGGGATTCCATATTCATAGGAAAATAATCCTCTCCTATATATTTGTAAAAATGACTCTAATATAGGGGATCGCTCCCATGTTCCTGATGATCCAAATGGGAGAGGATTATTATTCTGGATGTGTGATGTTTTATTATATTTATTATTTAGATTCACCTATTTATTCATAGATATAAGATAGGCACATTTTGGTTGTAGAATACAAATATTCTTTCTCACAGGCTACATAAGACCTTTGAGTGGAAAATAGATTTTAGGGATTTGCGATCCGCTAATGGTTAGGGGTTTAGAACTAGACAATTATGATGGGATATTAGAATTGTATAGAAGGAAAGGGACTATGGGTTCTATCTATAGTAAGAGATTCATTTTATATCTTCTATCACCATGTTTATATTTGTATGTACATAGGTTAATGACTCGAAAACCTTCGGCTTATCATCTATATAACTTCATATGTATGCACGTTTGATTGTAGTTTTTAAAAATTTATTGTTGTATTTATTATCTATTTTACTAATATAATTGGGATTTTCATCCTCTATTGTATGAAATTTTTTATTCATTCACCATTGGTGGGTTACTCGTCCAATGCCTGTTGGTCATTATTTTTTGATGATTTATATGAATTGGATAATTATTATAACGTAACCAGAGTGTATAGTCTCCCCGCAATCAACACATTAGACCCTAACATGTTGTCAGAAACCTTTTTTCTTAAGGGGATTGGTTCTTAAAGAATAGTGTAAGATGGACAGATGAACTATTTTAAGTGGATAAATAGGTTGGGATACTATAAATGGTTTCATATACATTCATTATTTTGAATAAGTATATGTCTTTGTCTTTGAAATAGTGATATAAAATGTGTTATTAATTTATTGGTGATCTTATTTTGGATATGGAAGACCGAATATTAGGAATTTTTGGAACATGGTTTATAGCATGTGTTAGGGTTCTTGTATCCTTATGCACAAGGGATAGACTCAGTTTCCAAGGGTGTAAATTTTTGTTCCGATTTTCTCATTTAACCTTTGATATTACATCCACATTGAGTTTTTCACATGTATGTGGTTATTACCTGTTTTTATATGAGGTGCATGACCTAGTCTTGTTAGGGATGATCTTTTTACCATTTCCTATGTATGGAAACGTAGGATGGTTTATTATTTTGATTGGCACATAGGAATTGATTATATATACATGGGCCTATGATAAAATTTTCTTTTGAAATTGGATATATATATATATATATATGTTCCTGAAAGTGATACAAGAAAAAATGGGTGATGCTATGTGGTGACACTGATCACCAGGTTGGGTTACAATGTCATCATACTATGGTGACATGGATCATTGTGATGGGTTTTGGTCAAGGAATATATGATACATGGATCTAATATTTATAGATAATGAGACAATATGCTAGATGTAATGAGAATTGGGTGTGATGCGGTAATACATTTTTAGTGAATTTTCACCACTTGATACTACATTTCCAATCTTTATTATGTATATATTTATATAGTATATAGGTTGTATGGCTACAATATTTCTAATGAGTGAGTTTCCACCTAGATGACATCTTATAAAGCGTCATGCATGTGGTGATTTAGTGTCACAAGATAATGCAAATGATGAGACTCTTGATTGTCAAGATGAGTCCCTTAGGGTCAGTTTGAGAAAGGTCCAGATTTATAGTATTTGGTACATTCTCAGGTTAAGGTGATGTAAACATCATATTTGATAGCTTATGGTTCATGCCTTGATGAGCACCTAAGAGGGTTCCTACGACATGTCATCGAGGGGATATAAAAGGGAAATCATGTATTTGATACTTCATTTCCATATATAAAAAGGGAGATCCAATCACAACATCCATTAATATATGTTTTGAGGTCGGAACATAAGAAATAATGAGTTAGATAGAGTCGATTAGTATGACCATGGATAAGCTTAATACACCACATGTATGAAGGGTGATGCTTGGAATGTTTATTTTCTGAGGACCAGTAATGAACTGGTGGGATGTGTATGTTCAGGTAGGAATATATGAGGTACTATCCTAGATTTGTTTTTCGAATTTTCCTTCGAGAACATCTTACCGGAGAAGCTAAGGGTCGAGAGTGATCTCGAGTTCTTAATCCATCATTCTGGTTACATGTCCATCATGTACTACATAGATACTATCACTATGTTTTCTCATTTCTCACTTGTTAAAGTGGGTTATGACACCTCTATAGTGAGGGGTTTCATTGATGGTTTAAGGAAAGAAATTTGATTGAAGGTAAAAATACTCAAGAGAGCCTCATTCTCAGAGGTGGTGAATCAGACACTCATAGTTGGGTGAAATTTGGCATATCAACCATAATAAATCTGGGAGAAAGAATCAGGTTAACTGAACTATGAAACTATTGATAGAATGAAGTGAGACCGATAGGAGTTCTATTTGGGCAGTTAGGAAAATGATTTAGGAAGACCACCTCATTGTGGCTCATCGATGGTATGCCTACAGTGCTAGTTTCTTGGAAATGTACTGACATAGTTTGATCAGGAGATGAATGATTTTTGAACATGCAGTATAGTTATGAATCTTGAGTTGTTCTAAATGAACCCTTCTCATGAAGGTAGTGGATATGGACCAGGGCTAACCCGGTGTTCTGAGATCGGACCGAGAGTGGTACCGGGAACTGGTAGCCAGGACTATGCTACACATAGAGTTCATGGAGGAGACGGGGGGACATAGCTTTGAGGTTATTTTAGAGTGGATAGTGAAATATAATAGGGTGGTTAGTATATTTTTAGTGATCAATTAGGATAGGTTTACTATCTATAGTTTCATGGGTCGACGCAAGCTAGTGATCCAGTTACAGTCACAGGTATTTCATTGGAATAACCGTGATTCATTTTTTTATAGAAAATGGGTAGGTATATCCATTTTGGATTCACGATGTTCATAATAAGTATTTTTGGACTAACCAGATGCTAGTTACTTGGTTGGAAATAGTTTTGAAGCATTATATATATATTTAGAATAGGGGCATGAAAATAGGAAATACATTTTAGCACTGATACAAAGAAAAATTATGTGAGATGTGTAGGATTATAGGAATTTATATGATGTGGGAATAGATTGAGGTTCATTACCATTGGGGAATTTTCATGATGTGATACATGATTTAGGTGAGATGAACCAATACTAATTTTGGTTATGTACTGAGATACAAGACCTCATATGTGTAATATGTGGCATGTACATGAAGTGGGATTACGAAGAGTTGTAGTGCTAGATGGGTGTCTTTTGAGGGATAGGAATGATTTGATCTCTTGAGGAAGAGAAATATTTGATATTCATCATTGAATGAAATTGGGTCTATATATGTTTGATAGACCATTGGGTTTTTTGTGTTTGGGGACGTGAGGTGACTGGGGTTGGTAACAATCCAGATGGGTATTTCATTAAGTGTGTTGAGATGTAACCCATTAATATTATGTTAGTATAATTTTATTTCAATGATATGGGTATTTTTAGTACCTTCTATTGGTTTTTTTATATCAAGGAGTGTAGAAATGATAATTCCGGGTGATTGTAGTGTCTATGTTTTTTGGAGAGGGATGAATTCCAAAACAGTTTACAATTTTTTGGATTTTTGTGGGTAGACCAACATTTTCTCAATATATGAAACTAAATTATAAGAGTTTCACTGAACAAATATATTATTTTTATGGTTTTTGAGTTTTCAAAATTACTTCACTAGTTCTATTGGGGTTTGGATTCATTAGGAGGTTGAAATCCCAATTTTCCATGTTGCATTACTTTGGATCATGATTAGGAAAAATTGTACAACCTTATATGAGTATCCATGGGGACCTCCATGTCAAATATACATGGTTTTACAAGCTGAGAAGAATTGGGATCAATGGTCATGGGCTATATATGATCCTTTTTTGAGAAGTTTCATAGTCAATTTTCAGATGTTCTGGAAAACCATGCCCATGAACCGAGTGGGGGGTAGTTCTTACGAAATGGGCATCACACTGTTTGTGTACCATTTTCTAAACCTTGTAAGATTACATGAATACCAATTAAATGGGTGTAATTAATAAACTACCCTCTTATCCTCTTTCTTTTCCACCCATATCCCTTATTATTTGGTCATGTATGTCAGGGGTCATCCTCAGTTTCTATTCTGCTTGTTTTATAGCTTTATCCAACATTTACTTTTTTATCTTGCTTTCTCTAGGTTATTGTATTTTTATTGGCAAGATTCCAACTACCATTTACCCTTTTATACCATCATGTCACCATATGATGTGATACATCTATGTAATACAATTTACCCTATTTTAATGTACATGGTCTAAAACATCAATTTAATCCAAATCACCTCTATTTAGAGATTATGATTTGATTTGATTATTACTACAAACATGATGCTGGTAGTGGTTATATTTCTCAATAATTTTTCCAGTGTCATGGGGGTGATACAATGGGTGATCAGTTGTGTTGACTGATCGATAACCTATGAATATAATCTCTAATTATTAATTAATTAAATTAACCAAGTGAAAATCCAATATTAAAGTTCAATGAAATATAAAACGGGGTTGTTTCATTTGAGTGTCTTGGGACCCTGGAAATTCATGACAGAGTTCTTTTGTTAATTAAACACAACTTATTATAATTAATTTTATTGATTTTTGAGTTCCATTGAAACTGGAAATGATTATCTCGAGGACTGATATGGAACTGACTATCTTTTGTTAGGTGATACAATCATCAGGATTCCTTGGATAGAGGAATTTTTGTGATGTTGATCACTAGTTTTGTGACTTTTACATCACGATGACACATCAATTTTACCTATCAATAGGTGAGGTTCATGTGATATTGTAATGGGATGTTCATTGGATTTAGAAAAATGTTCAATGATGTACATGGTACCAAAATGGATTGGCATAGAGAAATATTTAGTGAATTCCACTCAACTGTGTAACCAAATAGACCATTTGAATTTATGTGCACAAAGTAGTACTCATATGATGATGTGGTATTGCCCAATCGTATGGGTAGAGGCCATTGTTATGTTTATCTTCTAGAAACAATTGGGTGTGACTCTTATAAAAATCAATATGGATGATGATGAGCCACTATTAATAGTGTAGAGTTTGTTGGTCAGGGGATGAAGATCACCATACTTGTGGATGATGGGGCACAAAATATTTGGGAGGTTTGAAGTCATCCTTAATTTGTAATTTAGTTGTTGAGATGAATGAAATATTATTTCTAGGACATGTATCATTGTGCCTTGTAATTTTGACCATCGAGCCGATGTGAGTTTTCGAAAATGAGTCTGAAGGAATAGGTTTTTATCTGTTGGGCATGCCTTTTTGATGTTGATACATTTCTTTAGTATGAGGTGTCAGTTCTCATAAAGTGGTAGGTTATTTTATTTCAGGTGTAAATTGAGGGTTCATTTGGGATTTTTTTTGTCAGGGTGTGACTTGGTCTTAGGATAAGGATCTTATCCTCTAAAATTCATTGTGTTGGTTGAAGAAGGTGATTACTCACCAATGATTGATGAGCATAAGATGGTCAGGTTACTATTTGGAATGATTGCTTTTTCATTATATTTATTAATTATACATGCCTTACTAACCACATATTTATGATAGAATCATGTTGGTGGGGTCCCACTAAGATTATCTCTCACACCATACACTGACTATTTAGGATGTGTATATATTTTATTGATTTTCAAGTAGGTATGGGTTCAAGATCTAGATTGGTACCATTATGTTGGGATGTTATAATGGGATTAATGGAAAAGAACTATTGGTTCATGCATCATCTTGAGTTTCTTTTTTGTATAATCATGCTCACATATATACGTACTAAGGTTGGTCATTGTCCACACATCTAATTTACTGTTCCAGTTTCTGTTGTTATGTCTTTTTCTATTCTATATATGTATTAAACTGTTATTGTATCATCACCAGAGGGTATAGTCTCTTCACTATCACCTCATTATATAATTTTTTTTTATTTAAAAGTCTTTTCATTCTATGAGGCGTTCTTATGACCAACTAGATCATACCCCAAAGTAATGTTTGGGTGGAAAAAATGCGACTGAAAAATACAATTAGAGTATTCTATTATTCTCTAATTTCCCTTTAAATTTTAACTTCGTTTAGGTCATCAATGAAATAGGAGTAATGTGAACCATTCTACTTATTTTGTGTTACCATTTATTTTTTTATCATTTGGGGAAAGTGGATTACTACGTTCATTACCACCATAGTTAACATCAATAAATAACATGTTTCATTTATCCCATCTATGAATGTGTCTTTATGATTCATCTCATGTTTTGAGATGGATTGATCATTATGTTGAGCCTCCTTTATCCATCATTGATCATCCTATTAGGATATTCTATTTTTATTCAATGGTACTTCATGAAAAGAAGATACCTTTTTTCTATGGGCTATAGCAGCACGATTTTGATTCACTTGAGATTTAGGATAGTTAGGCACTAATGATAGAGGAGTAGACTAATATTTTAATATAGTAATATCTTTGTAGTCAATATTAGGATAACATATTTCTATGATGGTGACGTTGAAACATCTAATTACCATTTCAGTTAATAATTTCAACTTATTTTAATCAATGTTTTCTTTGGATCTTGTTAAAGGGTTCTTTGGGTGATATTTTGAATGTCATTTATATTTTCATGGATGTGAATAGTTTGACATGGTCTTCCCAGACAATGTGACCACCCAGTCCATAAAAAAACCTTGGATATTGGGGGCTTTCATGGTCAGTGAATCATTTGACAACTCCTGATCCCCAATGGAAGGGAACAAGGTTACAAAAGCTAGATTTTATAAATGTGTGGTCATTCCCATCTAACAGTTTATATGGTAAATTTTAATTTTCTAAATAATTTTAAAAAATAAAATAAAATTTTATTACCTCACTCAATCTTAACTCAACATAATTCTATTTACATGGTATTTTACAATATCAAAACACCATATTACTCCTCCAAAGACATTCATCGGGGGATTAAAAAGTGAAAAATGGCATCTGATCCATCTATGGCATGTGCTTATCCTATCCCTAGTCTTCCATGCTCTATATTTTCCTCCTCCATAGATAGTATTAGACCATCATGTTTTTTATGGATATAATTTTCATTGATTTGAATCATGATTCTAGTATGTATTTCTAGAACACTATTTCCATCGTTCTTTTTTGGAAAATCCAATTGTAAGTGTTGCTGATACATGATTTCCATGATTAAAGGTAGGTTGTAGAGACCCAAAGCTTGACGTACATGGACAATACATTACTTTTACGGAATAATTAATTCATTAAAAAAAACCAAAACTCAAGGATCGTAATAGTTTAGTGTCTTTGGAAACTCATAACATAATCTTCTAATCATGGTGAAAGATCTTCAACATCTCCAATAAAGATCTTCACCTTTTGTTTGCATACCTAAAAACATTATTATATCCCAGGGAAAAGAAAACATATAAAGGTTGAGATAAAATTATTATTAAGGGTAAGCATGGAGAAAATATAGAAAACCATATATATTGAACTTCAAAACATGAACATAATATTTAAACATCAAAATCATGAGCAATGACATAAAACATGGTAGTACATAAGGCATAGATCATGATAGAACATCAATCATGATAAAATGGCATGGGAATAAAACATTTAATTGTGGAAAACCATTAAGCACATGATATGATTTCCATATTAGCCAAGGCATTTCTTCCATGACCATCTTAGTGGACAAAGTCCCTTTTTGAATCGAGTTCACTCCTCGTTCCAGTCCTGTATCACTGAACCCGATTAACTTACCATTTTAGCCATGTCTATCTCATGGGATATAAATATTTACCCAATGCATTTTAGGGAGATATATGTCCCACCCATATCATAATTAAATCATTATTATGTGTGCCACAACATAAACATACATCATTCATCATCACCCAAAGAATAAAATGGGTTTCATAAACATCATTCCATCATAACATAATCCATATAAAACAAATGGATTTAATTTCATCATAAGAAATGTGAAACATTGTAAATAATAGAGAAATTATACTTGAAACTTACACATATGAAATAATTTCATCTTAGATGGAAAATGGTTTTGATAAAAAACTTGAAATTAAATTCTTGAGGAAAATATCCGTTCTTCTTCAAAATCAATTTTCTTTTCACAAAATGCCCTGAAATTTTAAAATAAAAGTGTTTTGTTGAAAATATTCATTAAATTATGTATAGTAAGATTCATTGAAATAATTCATTATGAAACCATAAAAATCCGTTCATACCGTATATGTTAAAAAATCATTCTTCTCGTACTTTTGACAGAAAAGTCAAAAAGTACCACATATGGTAAACAAAATAAAGATTCCTTCCATAACAAAAAGTAAAGGTAAAAGAGGGGTAAAAATTAATTTAAATATTCATAGAATAATATTAAACAATAAATGAAAAACATTTTTATCGAAATGGCTGAAAAATATAACCCTAGTAAATACTTATGAATAAACAATCTCAGATAAAAATGAGATTGGAAAAATTTCCCTTACCTTATGTCTGATATGATTCGTATATATCCAAACCCCCTGTATAATGATTTAAATAATGTCATCGACTTATTATATAATCATATTCATTGTTATGATTTCATATATGGTTTAATTAAATCATTATATTACCCGTTCTTTTGTATATTCGTTGTAAAAGTAGCGATATGGGTAAAACCGTTTCATTTATTATACGTGTTTTGACTTGTTGTTCTTGATATTATTAATTATATACTGATTTAATTAATCAAATAATGTAAAACCTGATTTATATATAATATATATTCATCATATACATATTCAGCGTATACATATATATATTATAGATCGATAAATGGAATAAAATACTCCGTTCACGGAGACGGTAGGTCGTACGTACGCATGAACGCTGTTTTTGTTTCCTTATTGAATTGAACGGAATTAAGTAGATAATAAATATATATAAATAATTATAGTATCATTATTATGTCATATATTTCATGATTACTTATTATATACACTTTTATAATCATTCATGAATGGTTAACATTGAGAAGGAATCTCATCACGTCGTGGAGACGGTAGTCCCTATGTACGCAAGAGGGATGATATCATTCCCATGATCATGGAATTGTATTGAAGTGTATGTATAATATTTCATAATATATATAAAATTAAAATAATAATATATAGTTATTTATTAACACCATTATACCCATCCATGTAAGGTGGTGTTCGAAATCAGATTACACCATGGCGTGGAGACGATATTCCGTACGTACGCACGCGCGATGATTTAGTTTTCCGTAGGATGGATAGAAGGTGAAATAGGGTTGTTTAGTATTTATAATAGAATATCAGTATATAAGTAATACTTATGTTGTTACTTTATAATGAGACAACTAAATCAGAAGAAGTATAAGAAGAAAGAAACTTGATAGAATCGAAAGAAGAGATTACCTCTTCTTCGACGCACCTCTTTTAAACTTCCACTTAAGAAAGAAGAATTGGTATTTTGAGAATACCCAAACCTCTATAATGTTTGTAGGTATGTTTATAAGATAAATGGTCAGGTTTTGGCAGAGCTTCAAGGCTCAAAATGTTGTGAAGAGAAGAGGTAAGGGGTGCCCTTTTTATAAGGGAGGAGAGGAGTACATTAGGAAAAACATAAAATATTATTTTATAAGAAAGTCATATTCGGTTTATAATAGCTCCGAATTGATTTATTTATAATCTAAAGTGATGATTGGTAGAAATAATCTCAACCAATAGGTTTTAGACTTGTTTAGGTTACTATTTTAACCTTGTCTTTTAGATTTAACTCTAAGTTAAATAATTTACCTTTTACTGTGTCTTCTTGGTTTCTTACACTATATTGTTAATAAACTTACTATAACCAGACAAAAGAACCCCAAGTGGTTCATTATTAATATATAAAACCTTATATAAGTCATTTCGCCTAACCTTATATTTTTATGAAAATAATAACAATTAATAAAATAATATTTGTTTTCAAAACTATTTTATGTCAATTTTGATACAATTCGGTAATTGATTTTTGTGAGAATCATAAAAACATGATTAGTTCGAAAAAGGTTAATTGGATCAATACTAACATGTTATATTAATCTGGAAAATTAGTTTAATTCATTAAAATTCTCAAATTACATTTATTTGGTTATTTATAACATCAATTATGTTAATATTTCATTAATAAGGTAATTACTGCATCATCATTGTGTCATTAATAAATTAAATTATTTAATTTCTAAAAATAATAAATAAAATATAATTATATTGGAAATATTTTTATGTTTATAATTAATATTTATAGTCGAATTTATCTTATGTATAACCCTATATTAAAAATGTTTTAGTTTTTAAACATTGATTTTAACTATTTTTACTCTTTTTTAAATAAAATAATAATAAATGTCCTAATCTAATCCAAGTTCACCTAAAGGGAAATATTTTATTCCTAAGGATGTTTTTGGTCGAATTACAATTATCCATTAGAATTATGACACGTGTTAGGCTTGAAATAATATTATTTTTACCCTTAATTACCCTATTTACTTTTAACCCTGGTAAATAAAAGTAAAGAAGTAACTATTCACCAAAAAAAAATATCTTATTGAACCTCATTTTACTCCTTGATATTAACCATGTCTCTCCGATTTTCAAAATTCCACTCATAGAAGTGGTAAAATTAATTTTTATGTATGTTTGCAAAGAGCTCCTAGAAGGTATGTAAAATACGGTGAAAAGTTCAATAAAATTTTTATATATCGAAAATTATTATAAAATGACTCCAATGAATTACATTGAACTTATATAGGTATTATGTGTCAATTTTTACCTAAAATAATTTTAAATAAAATAAATAATTATTTAAATAAAAAGTCAGTTTTTAAATAGTAACCCAGTGTTTTCACTATTCATAAAAAATTGAATGTTTTCAGAAAAATACCAAAATTTCTCCCAAGTCTAATTTCGATATTCTGAGTCCAAAAAATTAAGTCAATTTTGAATGATAAAAATTATAAAATTTCAAAAAGTGGGTATTACTATTCATAATGTCTAGTTCATAATAATATTATAATAATATCTCATTTAGTGAAACATGGTATTGCATACTACACACGCTATCGAATAAGGTTGCGATTGTGTGTAATGTAAGCCAAGTCAGGTTTGTGTGTAGTGTAAGACTCCTTTGTTGTTGTGTATAATATAATTCAACCATATTTCATTTATACATTGAATATATATATAGACACACACACTCAATGTTGCGTAGAATAACTACTATCAAACGAACTTGAAATTGTGTGTAACACGATCCAAGAATAGTGTTGCATATACTGCAAGCTAATACGGTGTTGCATATAGTACAAGATATTCTTGGTGTAGTGTACAACAAAAGATATTAAAGAAATTAAAAAGAATCTTTCTCATAAAATTTCGGGGTGTTACATTATACCCCCCTTAAAATGAATTTTTCCCTCGAAATTTATTGGGGTTATAAATGGTTTTCTACTTGAAAGTTTCTTTCATAGAAACCCACGTCGTAAAAAGGAATACTAAAACATCATTTTAAAAAGGGAAGTTAGAATCATAATAGTCACCCAAAGTAACTCATCACTGGATTTCCACATAGGATGACATAAGTGAAAATATGGATATGGAAGAGAAGTCTAACCATCATGTTCTGATGGAGTGTGGTAGAAAACATTGCTATGAAAAATCCAACAATCACAAAGCCATAAATTTGTGATGATTTAAGGTACCATCTGATTCATCATATATAAGGAGACCAGGACAACATTTTTTGTATTCAAGATCATTTCCCTAAAGCTGAAGAATTATTGAATTAAAAGAAATACTTACTTGATTTTGGTACAATCTTACTGTTGTTTGTGCCTTCAACAATTTCCACATCATCTCTTAAAGAAACGAAGTTGAATTTGTCTTTCGTGAAGTGTTAGCAGATCATGCGATAGAATGATAAGTCATTCCATCTGTATCAAACGAAAGGATTTTAAAAGTTATTAAATATAAATATGTCCATATATAGTGAGATTAATCATATATAGTTCCTAAAATGGACTTATACTTCATATATCATACCGCTTAATATAATAAAACTAGCTTCTACTAACCCGGGACTTTCTGTAGGCCAGTGGTAGGCGATAAAGGCCTGTCGCCCAACGGTTATGGGTTCGATTCCCACAGCCTTGTCTGACGCGATGGGTTGTCACCCATTCTGCATGTTGTCCCTTTTCTTAAACTACAATATTATAACAATCTATCAATAATATTGAAAAAATTTCTAGCATTACACAATACTATCTGATGTCTAACTTAATATATTCCAATCTTTAGGCTTACCCAAACTCATTGTATAAGGAAAAAGTTTGATAGAGAGGTCATCTACCATGTATGTAAATACTGTCATTTATCAACAATATATCATAATATATCTTTTGTTGGTCACGTTCCAAACATTCAAATTCCTTAATAATTTATTATTTTGAAAAAGTAATACCCATTTCACCATAGTGTAAACATTAATGCTGTCAAAAGTTAACTCATTCCACATACCACAATCCCAAAATTTCTATATACTCAAACCATGATATAACATTTTCCATATATCAGTCATGAGCTCATTAATACTATCAAAAATATCATTATCTCCTAATCCATTCATTATGCACATATCATCTACTTTCCAAAAATATCTTAATAACCTTTCATGGTTACTGGTACCATTCAAAATATACTTTCAAATACTTTAGGAAAAACAATAGTGTAACAATCCTTATATGTGTATTTATTCCATAGTAAAATTTCCTATACAACATAACTCTTGATAAACCTAAGTCATTCCACTACCTTTTTAAACCATTAACTGAGCTTCAACAATTTGTTCATCTCACAGATCATTTGTAGTCTATTCATCATCATCAACATAAATACTACCCATACATTCATGTTGATTCTCTTCCTGAGACTTTCCCCTAGGGCATTGGAATGCATAATGCCTGTACATTCCACATTTAAAATATTTAACAATTGTTGATGTCTTAGAAATACCATTATCCTTGTCCATGGTGTTAACTGATCCTTTTCCTTTGCAATTACTGGATTTGTGTCCTTATTTTCCACAACCAAAGAATCTTCCTGTTCCATTGAAACATTCTCCTTGATGTCTCATCCCACATGATTCACATGAGTAAAATTAAACTTTCTTTCCTATATTATCATCATGATACACCTTCTTTCTCATATTTACCGAGTCAAGAAACTTACCAAAGTTGAGATTATTGATCATATTATGAGATTGCTTATTAGGCATAATAATGATGTTTCGCCTTCCAAATCTCATTTCATTTGCTTGATCATGAAGAATATCATTCCATTTTCTATCATATTCTCCATTAACATGAATCTTTTGCTTTCCATCCATTTTCTAAAACCCAAAAATAATAGTGTGAGAGGCATAAATCATACTAGGAAAACAAAATAATCAAGGGGATTAATTTAAATATATAACACCTTAGGGTTAATTATAATATTGTTACCATAATTCTAGGACTATAAGATATACTTATAATAAATATTAGGGACATCCATAGTCATACCTCATTCCAGTCCTTTATCACTGAACCGGATTAACTTACCGTTTCATACATGTCAATCACATGAGATATAAATCTTTACCCAATGCATTAGAGGGAGATGTAGGTCTCACCCATCTCATATTGAAATCATTATTATGTGTGCCACAACATAAAAAAAATCATTCATTATAACCCAAAGAATAAAATGGGTCTCATAATCATCATTCCGTTATAACACAATCCATATAAAACAAATGGATATAATTTCATCATAATAAAATTGAAACCATGTAAATCATAGAGAAATTATTATTGAAACATACAAATATGAAATAATGTCATCTTAGATGGAAAATGATTTTGATAAAACACTTGAAATGAAATTCTTGAGTAAAATATCCTTTCTTCTTCAAAATAAACTTTCTTTTCACAAAATTCCATGAAATTTTAAAATAAAAGGATTTTGCAGAAAATATTTATTAAATTTTGTAGATGAATCTTCATTGAAATAAGTCGTTATGAAACTGTAAAAATCCGTTCATGCCATATAAGTTAAAAAAACATTCTTCTCGTACTTATGTTGGAAATGTAAAAAAGTACCACATATGGTAAACAAAAGAAAGATTCCTTCCATAACAAAAATTAAAAGTCAAAGAGGGGTAAACATGACTTTAAAAATACATGGAATAATATGAAAAAAATTATGAAAAACATTTTTTATCGACATGGATGAAAAATATATCCCCAGTAAATACTTACGAAAAAACAATCTCGAATAAAAATGAGATTGGAAAAATTATCCCTTACCTTATGTTTGATATGATTCGTATGTATCCAAACCTCCTGTATAATGATTTAAATAATGTAATTTAATTATTAAAGAATCATATTCATTGTTATGATATCATGAATTTTATACTTATGACTTTATATTACCCGTTATTTTGTAAATTCGATGTAAAAGCAGCAATTTTGGTAAAATCGTTTCATTTATTGTACGTGTTTTGAATTGTTATTCTTGATATTATTACTTATATCTTGATTTACATAATTCCAGAATGTAAAACATGATTTATATATAATATATATTCAGCATATACAAATTCATCATATACATATATATATATGATAGATCGATAAATGGAATGAAATACTCCGTTCACAGAGATTGTAGGTCGTACGTATGCATGAATGCTGTTTTTATTTCCTTATTGAATTGAATGGAATTAAGTAAGTGAAATATATATATACATAAATACAATATCATTGTTATTTCATATATTTCAATATTACTTATTATATTTACTTTTAAAATCATTCATTAATGGTTAACATGGAGAATGAATCTAATCACGTCGTGGAGACGGTAGTCCGTACGTACACACGAGCGATGATATCATTCCCATGATTGTGGAATTGTATTTAAGTGTATTTATAATATTTATGAATCAGTATAAATTTACAATAATCATATATAGTTATTTATTTACAACATTATACCCATCCAAGTATGGTGGTGGTCGAAAACAGATTCCACCACGGCGTGGAGACGGTATTCCGTACGTACGCACGTGCGGTGATTTCATTTTTTGAAGGATGGATAAAAAGTGAAATAGGGTTGTTTAATATTTATAATAACATATCAGTATATAATTAATACTGATTTTATTACTTTATAATGAGAAAACTAAATAAGAATGAGTAGACTAAGAAAGAAACTTTGAGAGAATTGAAATAAGAGATTACCTCTTCTTCGACGTACCTCCTTTAAGCTTCCTCTTAAGGAAGTAGAGTTGGTCTTTTGAAAAGACCAGAACCTCCAAAATGTTTCTAGGGATGTGGAGAATAGAAATGGTCCGGGTTTGGCCGAGATTCATGGCTCAAAAGGTTGTGAAGATAAGAGGGAAGGGGTGCCTTTTTATAAGGGAGGAGAGGGGAACCTTTGAAAAAACATAAAATATTATTTTATAATAAAGTCATATTCGGTTTATAATAGCTCTAAATTGATTTATTTCAAATACAAAGTGGGTATGGGTCGAAATAATCTCAACAAATATGTTTTATACAAGTTTAGGTTTCTATTTTAACCTTATATTTTATATTTAACTCTAAGTTAAATAATTTAACTTTTACCACGTCTTCTTGTTTTCATACACTATATGGTTAATAAACTTACTATAACCAGCCAAACGAACCCCAAGTGGTTAATTATTAATATATAAAACCTTATCTATGTCTTTTGGGAAATCCTTATATTTTTACGAAAATAATAACAATTAATAATATAATATATTTTTTTCAAAACTATTTTATGTCAATTTTGACACTATTTGGTAATTGATTTTTTTGAAAATCATAACATCATGATTAGTTCGAAAAATATTAATTGAATCAATACTAACATATCATATTAATCTGGGAAATTAGTGTAGTTCATAAAAAGTCTCAAATTACTTTTATTTGGGTATTTATAACATCAATTATGTTAATATTTCATTAATAAGGTAATTACTGCATCATCATTGTGTCATTAATAAATTAAATTATTTAATGTCAAAAAATTATTAATAAGATAAAATTATGTAGAAAATCTTTTTATCTTTCTATTTAATACATATAGTCGAATTTATCTTATGTATAACCCTATATTAAAAATGTTTTAGTTATTAAACTTTTATTTTAACTATTTTAACTCTTTTTTAAATAAAATAATAATAAATGTCCTAATCTAATCCAAGTGCACCTAAAGGGAAATATTTTATTCATAAGTTTGTTTTTGTTCTAATTACACTTATCCAATAGAATTAGGACATGTGTTAGGGTAATAATAATATCATTTTTACCCTTAATTACCATATTTACTTTTTAATGTGGTAAATAAAAGTAAAAAATTACTATTCATCAAAAATTATTTTTGTCTTATTGAACCACATTTTACTACATGATATTAACCATGTCTCTTGGATTTTCTAAATTTCACTCACAGAAGCGGTAAAATTATGTTATATGTATGTTTGCAAAAATCTCATAGGAGGTAGGTAAAAGACGGTGAAAAGTTCAATAAAATTTTTATATATCCAAAATTATTATAAAATAACTCCAATGAATTACATAGAGCATATATAGGTATTATATATCAATTTTTACCGAAAATAAATTTAAATGAAATAAATAATTATTTAAATAAAAACTCGGTTTTTAAATAGTAACCTAGTGTTTTCACTATTCATCATAAATTGAATGTTTTCAGAAAAATACCAAAATTTCACCCTAGGCTAATTTCGATATTCTGAGTCCAAAAAAGAAAGTCCATTTTGAAAGATATAATTTATTAAATTTCAAAAAGTGGGTATTACTATTCATAACGACTAGTTCATAATAATATTATAACAATATCTCGTTTAGTAAAACATGGTATTGCGTACTACACACGCTATAACAGAAGGTCATGATTGCGTGTAATGTAAGCTAAGTCAGGGTTTCATGTAGTGAAAGACTCCATTGTTGTTGCGTATAACAGAATTCAAACATATTTCATTTATACATTGAATATATATATATATATACACTCAATGTTGCGTAGAATAACTACTATCAAACGAACTTGAAATTTTGTGTAACATGATCCAACAATAGTGTTGTGTATACTGCAAGCTGATACGGTGTTGCGTATAGTACAAGCTAATCTTGGTTTAGTGTGCAACAAAAGACATCAAAGAAATTAAAAATAATATTTCTCATAAAATTTCGGGGTTTTATATAGGTGGTCTTGTTTGAGATTTTTGTTTGATTAATCTAGGATTTACATGATTTTTTATATGTTTCGTAAAATTTATTTATGAATACCAAATCCTAGATCAATTTGAATTTTTATTTTACATGGCATTGGATTTCTGTACCCCCCCAATTCTAATGGAAATAGAATTTTAGCTGTATTTTTTAAATTAATTGTATTTGTGAATAGATTTGAGAAATGATTTTAAAAAATTTCTTAAAATAAATTTATTAAAACTTATTAATGGTTTTTCGTTTAAACTACATGAAATTATGAACAAAACACGTTTTCATTTTCAAATATAATTGATATTTTGAAATAAAAATATGGTAGTCGAATCGTGAATGATGATTTTAAATTTTAAAAGAAATTATTTTCATGTTGCAACTGATTTATTAGGTACGTATAAGACATGTATGATAGTGGGATATTTAGGAAGTTCAATGTAGAATGATTATTATATAGAAATGGATTGATGATTAAAAGACCTACAAAAACATAGTTAGGGATATCTTATCGTCATAAGGATGTTGATAACTCATATTCATCCTTGGGTGGATTTACATTTGTTCACATATTTCCATGATCAATGATATGATACTCTGAGGAATCTATAAAGCGAATCGATTGTACTATATTGTAGTTGAACATGTGTTTTTTTATTATTTTTGATATATTTTCCTTTTATAATAATCATGTTTTCTCATGATAGATGATTTAAATAATGATTTTTATATAAAAAATATATTTGAGACATTTTTGAAATTTGTTAAATCATTAAAAATAAGAATTCATGTTTTTTTGAATATTACGTTATATCAACATTCCCCATTTTATAAAAAATGAAAGTAATATTTTGTTTATTATTATGGAATTTATTTGTGAAACTCTTGGTGATTCCATGATGGGTTTTTTGGTTCACACCATATCCTTTACATTTGTACTTTTGCGTTATATCTTGTACGATATTGAATACATTGATAGTTTAATATTTTGTGTTTAGATATAACTGTTTGGTTTTGTATATTATCTCTTTTGAGATTTGAGCATACTATTTTTTATATATTATCATCCTCTACTATACAAAAACTCCATTCCCTACTTTATCTTGTTTGATTTCAAGAACCAATCACCAGCTACTAGGGATAAGCAATGATTTTAAAGCCATTTCGTTTTCACCTAGTGTATTAGGGTAGTAGGTTATCGTAGCTAGTTCATGTCAGTATTACCTTCCACATAATATAGAAATGAAAAACGAATCATATCTCTTTGTGGAGGCGGTATGCTACCCATATGTATGAGAGACATTACCAGTTAACCAATGATAAAAACGTTACAACATATATATGATAATAATGTTCATGAATCGTATTTATTTAATAAATTGAATATATAATCATTTTATTCGTCTTTATAACCATCTATGAAAAATATTGACTTAAAAATACACCACTATGTGGAGAGAGTAAGTTGTACATACCGAAAAAAATGTTTTCACAGTCATTCAGATAGAGAATATATAGAATATAGTTGTTATATAATTATTATAACAACTCATTGTATATGTTACACATAGTTTCTTTATTTTATTATTATTATAAAGACATTAAAAAAATATAATAATATATATACACCTGGAGGTTTCAGTAAATAAAATTACATATTATTTCATTGAATTCATTTAGATATCCACTTAAGGTTTATAATGATTTCCTTTCAAGAATAATTAAACATGTAAAACAAGTATTATTATTTTTCTAAGAGTATTGGTAAATGGTTTTTTTGAGTATGATGTCATAATGTGTTCTTAAGGATTGAGGGAATGGGTGACTTTTTGTAAGTTATGGGAGAGTCATTCTGGGAATTTCATAAAGTGTTAAGTTATTAAAAATTATTTTTTTATAAATTGATAAAAATTAATATAATTACAATGAAACAAGACATTGACTAAAAATATTCTCATATGATTAAATTTGGACAGGTTATGTTCATTTTCTCATTATTAAATTGTATTTTTGTCAGCTATTAACCCTTTTGAGAATTACGCTAGGGACATCCATAGTCATACCTTAGAAATATCTCTATAGATCTCACTAAAGTATTCGCAACCTAGTTTCAAATGTTTAACTAAACCATTCCTCTGATACCGACTAAAGAGACCCAGAGCTTGACGTATATGGAAAATACATTACTTTTGCGGAATACATAATACATAACAAAAACCAAAACTCAAGGATCATAATAGTTTAATGTCTTTGGAAACTCAGAATGTAATCGTCTAATCATGGTTAATGATCTTCAACCTCTCCCATAAATATCTTCCCCTTTTTATTACCTAAAACCTTTCATTATATCCTAGGGAAAAGAAAACATATAAAGGGTGAGCTCAAATGCTCAGTAAGGGTAAGCATGGAGAAAATAAAACAAACCATATACATTGAACTTCAAAACATGAACATAATATTTAAACATCAAAATCTTGAGCAATGACATAAAACATGTCAATGCATAAGGTATAGATCATAATGAAAAAAAAATCATGATAAAATGGAATGGGAATAAAACATATAATTGTGGAAAATTATTTAGCACATGAAATTATTTCCATATTAGCTAAGGAATTGGAGGGAGATGTAGGTCAATCATATTAATATAAAATGAAATAATAGTGATAAATAGTCCATGGTTGATTTTTAATCCTTTTCCAATTAATTTTCATAAATATAATATTTTATTTAATATTAAAATTTAATAAAATATTAGTTATTTTATAATATAATTATTACCTTTTTTACACTACGTGTTAAATTTCAATTTAAATACATGAAGAAAAATATGTAATTATAAAAAAGTTAATTAATTCTTAAATATCATTATATATATACCATTACAATTCATTGGAGATAATAATTATTTCAAATTATTTTCATCTTAGTACGATTTAAATCATTTAATTGATTTTTTCAATGATAAAATAATTATTGAATTTAAATTCATATAGAATTGAATATAATTTTTTCATCACAATAAATTGGAAATAAATAATGTAATTTCCCAACTCTAGTAAATCAGATGTAGTAACATATATTTTTATATATAAATCCATAAAAATGTAGAAATCCTTGTTGTTAGATCAGTTTATCTATTTTGGAGAACCAAATACATGCATGATACCAAATTTTTATATGTATAATAAAATTAAGGATTGTACATTACAAAATAAAATGAACTGAATCATTGAATATTCATTCATATATACCATCTTTTTATAATGATGAAAAAACAAGGCTATGATAAAATTATTAGCATTGGTAATCTATATAAGAATATATCATGAATAAATAAGCATACTCAACCTATAAAGGTAAATAAATAATCACACATTCCATTTAAAAAATGTTACTATCATTAAAAGATAAGTCACAATCATCATTTAAAGGGAAATAACTAAAAACACATTCTATTAAAACAATTACACAAAGTAAAATTCTTATAAGCATAATATTAGAGAGAATATCAAGGATAATAATGATAATAACTACATTATAAATGAAAAATTTTATTAAATATTAAAAGAATTGTCATAGGAACAGGATAATTCTATCATCAAGATCTATCCTTAATAGAGTTCAAAACGAATTTCTAAAATGATGTATAATTTTCACAGTTAGATGTTCTCTAGAAACTTGTCAATGCATCGAGGGAAAATCTATAAAAGGACCCCCTTAAAGTATTCTTTTCTAAATAATTCATCATATATAAAATAATCAATGTAATTCCTTAACAATACACCTTATCAAAAAAATATATTCACCGACTGAAGGATATGGACTTATTGATATTTCCCCAGTAAATAAAATAACATTCAAGGAATTCACAAAATGTAATAGTTACTTATAGTGTAGCGAATAATGTTTCCCATATGAAAAGAATATGTTTATATATGAATAATGTAATTTAAATTAAATATTTCCATGAAAAATTTATTGTTTCGTGATAATGTTAACAATCCAAAAATAAAGTGATATTAAACAATATGTATTACCACATGGTAAATTTCAAGTCAAATATGCTGGGATTAAATAATTAAAATTGAATAATGAAATATGATTATTTTTTAATAAATCTTTATATTACATTTTAGCGGGCAATACATACACTATAGAAATGAAAATATGTGTATAGCTTTAGAAAATCTTCAATGAAGGGACATTGAGATGAAATCTATCACCTAACACTTCCATTTGGTTTAATATTGACTAACCTTTGATATTTTGGATTTAAATAGGTTATTAAAATGTATAAAAACATATTCATGTTAATAATATCATATGTGATAATTTTATATCATCTTATCACCTGTTCAATAATAATCATGCATTATTTTCAATATTTATTGTGTTAATTGCCTTCTTATCTAATTTATTCAGTGTTATAGTATTTACAGTTCATGTAAAAATATTATATTTTTATCATCATAACAACCAAAATAATGAAATAATTATCATAATTATTTAAAAAATTATAATATCTATATTAATCATGAATGCTGGTTTCTAGAACTGAATTACGTTACAATATGGGAGACACAAGGTCATACATTAACATAAATAATATTTGAATTTTCTAATGTTCATTATGGAATGATGGTATGTAATATAATAACATCCTTGAATTATGATAATATGAAATATAAAATATATTTTTTAGTTATATATAGATATATCATCCATGTGGGGTGGTGATGAATAGTGTGTCACATCCTTTAGTGAGCCAGTAGTCCGAAAGTACATGAACAACATCGTCATCATTCATTGAGTGAATATGTAAGAATGAAAATGATATTAATTAACTATTAGTAATGAAAAATATGTAATTAAGATAGTAATTATTTCATTTCAATAAAATATAATCATTAATTTTGTCCTTATCACCTTTCATATAATTCCCTAATGAAAGATTAATCACGTTATTCGAGATGCATTATTCCGACATACACATGAGTAATGTTATCATATATAATACAAATTGGAAAGTAAAAAAATTATATTATTGATATAATGTTACCAAATTTTTAAACATGTTATAAATTTCATATATATAATTTATCCCCATCATCAATCCCAACCATGAGACGTGGTTATGGAAACATTAATGACATCGGTTCGAAAGGTGGTACTGCACCATTCACAATAATGATTATTTTGTAACTAACTTGTGTTATGTGAGGGTAATTGTTGGTACTAGACATAACATAAGAAAATCTCATAATATATATGAATCTACTGTTTTTATAGAATTATTTTTAGAATAATTTAATGTTCTAGACAAAGAAATAAAAATAAAATTCACATTAAATAATGCCACCTTTTAAAAGGGTGAGAACCATATTATTGATTCCAAATATTTCTTAGGATAGACTTTTCCCCAAACTATGTACTTTAGGATTAGGGGAAGATTTATTGAAAGTTTTTGGGTTGGTTTAGATGAAACCAAATTGTTGTGATTGTTTTATGAAGAAAGGATAGTGGTTTCTAATTATTAGTATTGTGAGCGGAACACATTTTTTTGGAATGAAAAACATCTTCCCAAATTTTTATTTCTAAAAAAGTGTCTATATCAAATTATTATAAATATATATATATTATATGGTTTAAATATTTCCAAAAAATAGATTTCAATGAATTTTTAGGTCATTTTAACCCTTATGATCATAGATTTACCCATAGGTAAATCAATTTTTACTTTCACCGCAAAAATTACTTTTTAATATTTTCAATATTCATTTCATTCCAAAAATAGGTTTTCATTGGTACAGAATATAAATTAATATGATTACAAATAGTACTTCCATTTTTATAAATTCCACAATCATGTGGGAAAATTTTAACTTAAAATTAACCCCATATTCGTGACAAGAATCCGGGGATTAAATGGGAAAATTTCTAAATATTACAATGTTATTATATAATGATGAAATATTAAAATGACTAAATTGACATAATTTGAATAAATTGACATATAATTATACTACTTATAAATTAAAACAATATTGACATATAATTTTCCATTTTAAATAATTTTAATGAAAATACAGTTTTTAATTAAAATTTAATATTTTTACTATAAAAAAAAGTTCAAAAAAATCCATGAAATTAATACCGATATATATTTGATATTATTATTTCAAAATTGATTTTGGTTTTTAAATTAAATTTCGATAAATTTGTAAATAATATTTATAAATTATGTGTCCAATGAAATAGTAAACCACCTTTTAGAGAAAATAAATTTATTTTGAAAAACAAAATACTATTAAATGAATCTTATATTATTTATAAAAAATAATAACCATGAATTTGATTATTTATCTACTACTATTCAAACATGAAATTTTAATTGATATCTTATAAGGGTAATCAATTTTGGGTTTATTTTGGATCATTGTTCTGTATTCCACATTCTATCAAAAAGATTAAATAAAATGATATAAATTTTGAGGTATGTTTAATATCAATGATTCATATGAAATATGATATCAAATAAAATTATTTTTAAATTTTTAGTGTAAAAATATCCACACCCTGAAAAAATTTCATCATCTAAATTTAATCTTGATTTCACAAATTTATGGTTTCATATTTCAAGATTCTGTTACTTAAATACTACATCATAAAATGATCCAATAAAGAATCATATTAATAAGAAAGAAAGAGATGTTCCATGGTTATTTAGAATAACATATTTTATAATTTCATATTGGATAACATGTGTGGTATGTTCAAAAATGGATATATAAGAGAATAGTAACATCTGAATAATGATGGGGTGTGGAAGTGAATATATTTAAAAGGTGTTAGTAACCATTAATCGATATTACAAATAAATATGAAAAAGGAAAGTAGTATTAATAAAATGGGGTCAATAGGAATGTTTTTAAAGATTATTTTAAAGAAATTGATGAATTCTATAACTCTATAATAATATAACAAGTTAAAAATAATTTTTTTTAATTGTCATAATTTATCCTCTGGTTGTTTTCAGAATAATTCCCACTTCATACCTTACTATAAAAAATTAAATCCCAAAATTTCATTCTTTTTCTAGACTAACGTAATTTAGAATTTAGTAGATCATAAGACCAAAAAATCAAGTAACAAGTTATACCTCCTTCCATTAATAAAAAATGGCTATATAATCAATCTCATAACTCTAAAAGTTCAAATAATTTCCTTCCATAAACATTTGACCTTATGGTTAATCCAAAAAATGTATCACTAAATTTAGAAGGCATGTCAATAATTCAATATTATATTCCCCAGAATATATTATGTTTTTACTAATTTCACATTCTAAATAAGTTAATACCATGATCACCGTGAATCACTAATTTAAAAAAATATAATCTTATATAAATAAAATATTAGGTTATCAAATATATTCAACAACATCAAAGATGTAGTAAACTCTAGAAAATAAAATATAAAACATAAAATGACTGACAAATTTCATGTTCACTTATAGTATCCCATAAACATGTAATTTTTATTATTATCTCATCATAGATCACATATTATGTTTTATATGAAGTTAATCATTAATTTTACAAAAGGATCAACATGCAGCTGAATCACTTTACATGGCCATCGGTACTATTCAACATATGAAATAAAATTCATTATGAAATATAACAGTTCTAAAATACTTAATCATTTCATAATTTTTATAACCATTACATCATCCATAAAATACATTTACCACAAATTAAATGTATATAAATACACAATACTAGTTATCATACCACTTCTTATTTAGTAATACCATATTCTTGACATTGAACCCTAATCTTATTTGGAGGAACCTTCACTACAAAAAAATTCACTTATACCAACAGAAATGTATTAACAGATGATATATCTATTGGTAAAAATGAGCAATTCCAACAGATATTAAATTTTATTGGTATAGATTTTATGTACCAACAATTATTTACCCCAATAGTTATATACATTGATATTGATTGTTTAACACCAAAAAATCTTTTACCAACAAATGAATCTATTACTATTAATTTTTATTATCAACAATTTTTTACCATTATAAAAATATGTTGCTAGAAATTATCCAATAACATAAAATATTTTACCAAAAAACAATATATATATATATATATTTTTTTTCAATAAATTTCATAAATTATAAATATTTTAATAAAATCATATAATCATATGTTTTCATTGACACATTATATATTTGTGATAATATATATATATATATATATATATTTATTTATTTATTTAAAATAAAACTAATGAAAAATGATTATATGTTTTGGAGACTTGAATAAGTTCGAATGTAGTAAAAACTAAACAAATAAATTCATGAATATCAAATTTCATTTTATGTATATAATATTATTTTTTATTAAAAATATATATACATTTGAAACTTTTTATTATTTATAAATTTATTATACATCATGGTTTTTTTTTAAAATTATACCAATAATATGACACTCTATTTCCAAAAATTAAAAGTCTCTAGCCGCATTTTCATATGTTAATTTTATTTTCATGTAAAAAAATGTTTATTATTATTATTTTATTTTATTTTTACATTCTACATTTTCTTCTCCCTTCCTCCCCTATGTCACCCCATTTTGTTTGTGTCGCATGCCCAGCCAGGAGAACCCTAACGGCATGCCTCCTCCCTCCTCCGGCTATGGAATGTTCCATCTCTACTTCTGATTTCAAATGCGGTATCCTCCGGTTTGTATTACTTCTCCCCTACTCTCTTATTCTTCGATGTCCTCTATGATTTCCTTCTCTTCCTTGTGTTGCACATGACCCGTCCGAAACGTACAGGAGAGGGCTCCTCGGCTCCCCTTCCTCCTCCGCCTCATGGAGTTGTTCCTCCCTCTTACCCATGTCGGCTTCCTTGAATTCATGAAATTTATCTATTTCCAATGGTTTTAGGTTTCAAACACAGAGCTTTTCCCCTATTGATTTCTCTATCATAATTCATAGTGTCTTCTTTCCTTTTCGACTTATCATGTTTGGCTCGTTTGGAATGGTGGCATCCCCCGGCTGGGGCCTTCAGCTTCATCATTAATGGAACATGAGATCTTTAGAATCAAACTACAGTTAGTCTCCTTGATCCACGACACTTTTTAATTGTTTCAAAGATGAATATGATATGGATTTTTCTTTGAATAGTGCACATTAGTCCTTCAATTCTTTCAAATTCTATCTTTTTAGAAGGTTGTTTGAGTTTTATATGAATCAAGATTCGGCTTCCTCAACCATATGGGTACGTCTCCCTACTTTACCTCTCCCCTTCCGAAATACATAAATTATTAGGATGATAGATCATTTCCCCTCGTATCTATTTAGAGTTATATGATTCAAAGGACCATGTGGAGTATATTTAGATTGAAATAGATGGGTAGTATTGTTATAGGATATAGGTTGTCTATGAATCGTGGACAAATTTTTATGCATCTTTCCCCTTCTTGGGTTATCTTATCAAAGACTATATCCACTTAAGGAGTGAATATATTCTTGGAGGTGTAGATTTAATTTTATAACCTTTCCTTGTGACTGCTACAAATAGTTATTGGCGTGGTTCTGACAATTCATCCTCAAACTCTTACCTGGTTTCAAAGAATGTCTTGTATCATTCAAACCCTATTGTTGTCAATGTAAAAGTTAGTAAATATTATAGCTCTGTAAAGAGTTTTATGGTAGTGGATAATATGTTCATGGGTTTGGATTTATATATATGGATAACCTTACAGTTTGAGAAAATATTCATTCCATACATTCTAATACTTAGGAGAACAATTTAATTTCATCTCCGTTGAATCATTATTTCATGATTTTATATCATCACCACATGCCTTTTTCATTAAAAGGGAACGTGATGTTAAACACTTACGTTGAACATGCGAACCGCCATCTAACGGGTGGGGCCTATTTGGAGAATTCAATTTTATTCAAGTTGTCCACAGCAGGGGATTGGGAGGGACTCATACTTGATTCAAATAAGGAAATTGAGGGTTAATTGGGGTTAAACTTGTGCTGCACTCATGCTTTCTCTCATATATAAACACTTTATGTATGTTTTTCATTACTGGGTGTTGCATTTTTCTTTCATGATACATCAATATTTTCTGTAAGTCCAAGTTTCATTGTTGTTGTCACTTGATTTCATTAATCTAAATGCATTTTAACATTTTTTTTCTTTGTGTTATTAATTATTATACAATATATAAATGTTTTTTGGATTTCCACTGGTGATCATAATATTATTTAGAGGTGCCTATTCACAAACACTTAAAACACATGTATGCACAATATTTCATAAATTGCTAAAGTATTGAATGATTTTATATAAACATTTCTGAGAAGGATTTGGTTATTTTATTAAAATATCTAGTTATTTAGTTGATACTAATGATATATTCAATTGAATGTACATCCCTTATTGGTTCACTTAACATTCAACCTAGCTTAGTGAACACATTTTCCCTCATAAAAAGAGAATACAGATCTTTGTGTTCATCCAATTTTACTCTCGTGTTGATGAAGAGATAAAGCACTATAAGTAAAACTATCATTACTTTCCTTTTGAGTCGTCATTTTTTAAATCCATTTGTATAAACATAGACCATGAGAAGCCTCTCTATTATCAGCTTCTGGATACATAGTATACTTATCCCAATCATTGAGGCTTATAAGAACATCCTTATCTTTTGGAGTGATATTAAGAGGATCAACTACCCCTCCCTTATCAATAATCATCTCCTCTTAATGAGTTGTATTCACCATAGCCTATGAAGTTTTTCTAATATCAGTGGCCAGGTCAGCTTTATTTTGAGGTAGACTCGAAGAGGCCAAGATATTTTTTATTCTCTCTAAGAACCAGCTGTATGAAAATAAAATTTAAATAAGTAACATGTTTTCTCAAATTCAATAATCTATGGTGGAATATTTTCTTCCTAATTTTTGGCACAATATTTTATTTTTGTTCTTTCCCCTTCTTGATGTTGTCTTACTTGGAGTTTTGTTTAATGTTTTAGGAAGTTTGAAACAGTTCTGGATTTTTATTATTGGGTGTAATAATCTCTGTTTGTGTAGTTTTTAAGATTTTCATTGAGGCTACTCAAAGGTTAAGGTTTTTCTCATGATGAAGTCACATAAAGAATCACTGTGGAGTGGGGAAAAATTTATATTTTATCATTTGGATGTGGGTTTTATGGGAACTCTCAAGTGAGTTGAATCTTTTATGGGCTCATCCCGCCCCCCCTGTAGATCATGTTTCACAGCTCTATCATGGGATGCTCCAAGATAAAACATGGGAGTGGGCGGCTAATATGTATATGATATGGCTAAATTGTTTCCCACACGAATTTTTTAATAGTGAATTTTCTTGGGTTGAAACTTATCATTTTAAGTATTGTTGTCTTTTCCTTGATTCTCAGGTTCTTTTTTGGAATTCCAGTGGCAAGGTGTACAAGTAAATATAATTTTACTTGAGGACATGTAGCCCATGTAGCATACGGAATCTGACCAGTAAGCTAGTTCCTCAACCCATTATATTTTCATTTTTTTAAAGACCTTAATTTTTTTATAGATGTGTATTTAGATCATGGTTTGATATTATGATGTGTTTTTTCTACTGTTAATTTATTCATAGTTTTGAATTAGCCACATTTATGTCCACATTCCATTAAATATCATTAACTAGTTTCATTTTTTATCTTTTTGATCAAAATTATTGATGAAAAATCATGGAAATTAGATGATAAATTAGTAGGATATATTAAAACTATGTAAGTAAAACAACCTTGATAATAATAGGATTCAGGAGAATAAAGTAGCAGATGAAGAAGAAGGTCCCCCTAGGGGTAAAAGAGGTTGTTCATTATATTCTGAATAGAGGGGAATCAAATTTATTAACTTATAATCTAGGTGGAATCCTCTAGTATCTTCCCATGAAACATCTTCATCAATTTGATTGATGGGGACCTATGTATGTTTTTCTCTTGAGGTTTTAATTTGAAGTCACTGACCTGTTCCTTGAGTTTTTATTATTTGTTTTTTGTTCACAATTGAGAATATATGTACTATAACTTTACCAATGCAGGAGTCACTACTCATTCCCCACTTTTTGTTCCACCTTAAAAACGATACCCAATCACAAATCTAATATCTCCTTCCATTGCGTTGTTTTTTTAAATGATTTTAATTTTTTTTATTATTTTTACTCAGTTATCTGGCATGTTCTGTATTTTTTTCTTGAACCATATTTTTTTGACATTTACTATATTTTACTACCTCTAGATTCTTGTCCCCTTGTTTCCCTCTTCCACTTTTTTGTTTCCTGCTTTTCCATACTCCAAATTTTTCTTCTTGTATTTTATTTTATTCTAGTTTTTTGCCTTTCTAATTTTATTTCTTGTCAGATTTTTGGTTTCATTTTATGTTACTATTCTTATTTTAAGTAATTAGTTTTTGTATAAAAGGATATATTTGAATGTTTATTTCATTTTTGTGTAGGTATTCTCTTTTTTGAAAGTCAAAAAGAAGTTCAACATAATTGTAGGAAGTTCAACACAAATGTTTATTCCTTTTTTTAAGGTACTACCTTTATAACTATGGTGTAACATATTTCTATCACTTTTATTTGTACCTCCCTAAAATCCATATGAGGTGTTTCCTCATCTGTTTTTTCATCCATTTGTTCATAGACTAGTCTTACTATGGATGGGTTTGGGGCTGGGGCAGGCATAAACTGGATCCAGCATAGATTAGTTGGAGCTGGAGATGGAGATGGAAAATAATGGATCTGGAATGGATGGGGATAGAGCTGGATGTGTGGGAATAGACTGAATATGGCATGAATGAGGCTCTAGAAGACTTGGATGAGTAGTGCATGGTGCTGACATGGAAGGACTGGTGCCGGAGTCGTTGGAGATGATGGGATGGAGTTGCTGGGGTGGTTGATCCAATTTGGGGGATATCCAACATTGTGGTGGCGTGGTTATGGTTGTCAAGTGCTATAATAGTGGAACAAAACTATGAGGGGGGTAGTGTTGGGCAGGGTGGTCAAAGATTGATCTTGGTGGGGATCCTATAGGTTCTGTTTGTATATAATTTCATTATTAATATCATTAATTCTTTTATAATTTTGAATGTGTTAAAACAGTCTTAGGTTTAATAATTATTACATATGTATTACATATGATAAATTAATAAATAAGTCATTAAATTTTAATGAAAAATAATTATAATTTTTATGTAAATTTAATTTATAAATTAATGTTATATATATGTAATATTATTACCAACAGATCAGTTTTTCATCAGAACCTGTTGCTAAACACTTTAACCAAAATATATATTATTTGTTGGTATTATTATAATTACAACAGACTTAATTTATCTATCACAAAAATATTTAGCGACAAAGTTTTTACCAACAGTTTAGCAACAAGGACATATATGTTGGTAAAACATTTTACCAATAGAAAATGAACTTTTACCAACAGTTATGTTCATGTTGGAAAAAGTGAAATATTTTTTAGGGTTTCCCATTATACATTTGGATTTAATTTGTGTGGTTACCCATCTTCTTAACAATGAAATCATTAAAAATTGGAAGATTCATTTTATCCCCTTAAACCATGAGAATTGTATTTTTTTTCTTCACTAAATAATAAAATTTGAATTTCATTTAGGAATTTAAAATATTGATTCCCTAAAAAAGTTTCACATATTGTAAACTCCTTCATTCCCTTTTTATCATTAACTATTTTATAATATATATTCAGATTCTTATCTAGCATCCCCATGAATCTATAAGATTTAGAGAATTACTTATCTATCTTCAATGCACATAATATATTATCCTAGAATGATAATAATTATTGGTAGACTAGATAACATTAGGGGATTTGAATAATCATATTAAATAAATTTTCAAAATTACTCTTTGGATTACTTAAGTAGAGTGCATCATGACATAAAAATCATGAAAAGTTGGATTCACTTGTAAAAGAATTTTCCACATCATTATGTGTTATACTGAAGAACAATATTTCTATATCTACTAATTTATCTTGAGGAAAATGTTTTTCCAATATGATTAACTAGATACCAATCAACATCTAGTTCCGTATTTTACCCTTTTCATAATTGTTTTGATTCAATGACTATTATTGATCCTCTAGTTTTGAAATATGATGAAATGCTAGAATACATCATCGATTTCACTACTGTATAATGTGATAAACATAATATCAATGAAAAATTTCCATTAATAAACATAAAATGAATTTATAGTCCGATTAAATAATAGAATTTTTTAAAGAATGGATAAATAAATAAATGTCAAATCCCATGGTGGATCTATAAAATTCAATAGGACAGAAAGTTTACTATCCATAACATAAGTCAGATGCCATAATATGGTAATAATTTCAGAACTTCTTGTTGTATCTCCAACTACAACTTTAGTTTCTTTTCCATGATATATATCCCTTCATTGGGTACGTGAATTGATATGGTTTACATTTTATTTAGTAGCCTCCATTTATATTAAATGGAATAAAATAGTTATATACTAACATTATGAAACAAAATATATAATCCCAAACTAGTGAAATGATTGATATAGAAAATCTCAGAATAATAAAAACAGTTTCTTATAGAATATTTTTATTTTCAAATCCTTCATATTTTATGTCAAATAAAATGTTATTTATCCTAAACATACACCTCAGGAGTGTAAATCCAGATGCAATGTAAGGCCCTTTTCAAGAATTGGGTGATGTTTGGGTCAATCTCAATGTTACCTTTTAATTGTTATTACACCAAGGTATATCTCTTTTGAAAACCACTTCCTGACATATTATCTATACATGGATATCTGTTATATGAAAACCCACATTATATGTTCCTTACCAATATTTCTAGATTCCCTTAAATATTTATCCTCAAATCATTTCATTGGGTTATATTTCATATTATATGGTTTCTGAAATCTAGTTCTAATTATTCTATTAAATTTCTTCTAATACGAAATATAACAACCCAAATCCATTAATCTCATGCAAGTTCATTACATTAATACCTGTGATACATACACATTTTCAAATCCAAAAGGTTTAATAAATCTTCAAATATAATGTAAAATTTTTTCTTGTAAATTACGAACCATGGTATTTAAAAATATAATTTTTATCACTTTCAAAACAAAAAGGCTCCAAATTCATTAAAATGATGACTTTGAGGGGAAAGAACCCACTACACACGATTCTTACATTTTAAATATCCTGAAAAATTTCTTATGGTCATTTAGATTAATTTATAATGCTTATATCACTATGGGATCCAAAATCATTGGTCTGTTTTCCTCTTAACATTGGCATGGTGTGGTACTGTAATATTTTGGGTCTAGGGATATTGCCCAACACTATCATTATGGACATCATTTGTCATTCATCATTTTCCAAGGAAGCCTAGGGGGATACATCTCATGTTGTTCCATAAGAATCATTTTCCTCCTTGAAATATGAATTTCTTGTTTTTCTATCCCAAATTCTACTTTCTTGGAAGTATATGTGCTTCTTTTATGGATTCTGATCATTATATTAGGCTTTTAGAAACCCTTATCATGTATACAGATCTCTTGAATTCGTGGGACATGGATATTATAGCCATTATGATATTATTAAAACAAAAATAATTATGTTTCATAATGGATTCAAAATATGACTTCTTCAAATATCTATGATCATGCTTCAGATGAGTAACCTTGAGGATAATTTATCTGTATATGTTATCGATGAAGGTTAAATTGAGGAGAGATCCCCCCAGGGAAATGTGTGGATATCCCTTCCTAGTCACCTATTTTCATATATAAAATATCCATCCCACATGGGATTAGAGACACGGTGGGAACCTTCTTATGGGCCAACGCAAGAGGTCTTACCCTTATTGATGTAGAAGAGGCTTGATTCTATATAGAACTGGACCATGCATGGCTGCTTCCTCCATGCATTAACTTTGTGTAAGAGGCTTAGTGAAGTTTTCCAAAGTCATATCTTATCCATCACCTCCCCATTTTATATCACACTACAAGATATATGGAATCTTTATTCTTGGGTTTTATAAAATCATTCCGCCATGATGTGATCAAGGCAAGGAAAAGTGGAGTCTGCTTCCCTTACTTCTCTATTGGAGGGTAGGATGTTGGATTAGGATAATAGAAAACCAACATTGATAGGTCTGACATGTTTATCACCGGTTCCCTATTTCCAAACCACCCTAAAATTCATCATCATTATCCATTCTATGCTAGTACCCTATGGATCATAATCTTCTAATTTCATAGTGTGAAATTGTGTATTTCAACATTATAGGCTCTCTTAATTCTCACAGGTCATTAGTTAAGTCCTTGGTGATGAATCAGGCATCTCCCCTCATCTGGTGCACTCCTCCCCTAGAGGTAGAGATGATATATCAAGATAATAGAATCCATGGTGGACTGATGACATTAGTAGAGGTATCCCATCAATATCACTATTGTTTTTTTTCTAGAGTTCAATCAAAAAACTTCCATCTTAGTGTCTTATCTTGTATAGTATGGCATTGTGTCTAAACCCAAGGCTGGACCAAAATCTTCTCTATTATTTTGATCCTCATCTAGAACTCCAAAGGTATTGAATCACTGGTGAAAATAGACTACATCACCAATTAATTATTTACTAACTTATTGCCTCTTTCATACATGATGGAACCGAATAAATACCCATCTAATATATTAAATTTCATACATAGAGTAGGGGAGACAAACTATCGACATGAAACCCCTCAAAACCACCAATCAGGAATTCCTAGATGGAAATTTTGAGTATGGACATTTTTTATTATTCATACCAACTTATAACAACCAATATTTTTTCGAGATCTCACACCTTCCTCTTCCCAATTGTGTATGAAAAATGAAAAATGAATTTTTATGAGTCTCTATCGCGTGATCTCAGCTCCAACAACTATAGATTCTCCACATGGTTAAAGTGGGGAGATGTTTATATTGTGGAAGAACTGAAGAAAATGAATGGGTATGGTGGATTCCTTCAAAAATCAATCATTTAAATTATTTGATTCATTTCCAATAGATTCTACAAGAATATAGGATAAGTTGGAGACCCAATCTTATGGTGAAACAATAAGGGCGTAAGAAATTGGGTCTAGGGTATGATTCTACCCTACCTAGAGAATTGACACAATATCTCCTCCTTCCTAGATATATAAGTTTTCCATCTCCCTTATAACCATTTTTTACCCTTTTATTAAAAATACCATGTTAATTTCACATTTCAGGTAATAATCGCGTTGTTTGTTTGTATTAGTTTTGTTTTTTTATTTTCAATCCTCTTAATTTTGTAATTATTTTATAATATCCAAAACATATACAAAGATATAAATATCATATGTTTATTATATATCTATTTATAATAATCCATATAATATATAAATAGGAAATAATGTAAATCAATCATTGAGAGGACATGCCATATGTATGCAGGAACATTGTTTTCATTTTCAAATACAATTGAATGAAAGAATAGTAAATGATATATATATATATATATATATATTTCCATAAAGGTAGAATTATTTTTTTATATATAATAGTTATTTATATAAAATACACCCTTAATAAATTCAATGTAATTTGATAATGAATCACATTTCATCACGAGAAGGTATTCTACTGTAAATAAGAACGAAAGTATTGTAATCCGAAGAAATGGAATGAAAGAGGGTATGCATTATATAACAATTCCAAAATAATAATAATATCGTAAAGATAATATATATCATATATAAACTATTTATGCATCATTATATCAAACCCTTTAATGTGGTAATGGATGAAATAAGGACATGAGTTCGTGAGACGGTAGTCTACCGTACAGAAAAACGATTATTGTGCCTCCCATTTGATGGGTGTTTGGGATGTTTTAATGTTTAAACTAAACATAAAATCATATATTTATATTTCATATTATGTTTTTATTATATAATTAGGATATAAATTTTTTTATGTTGTTTGGGGGACAAATAAAACCAAAACATTCATTGATGAACATTACCTATATAACATGTATCTCATTTCGGTTGTAACTAAAGACTTCCTTGATTAGATTTTTGACCAATTTAATGCATGTAGTTTGATGTAATTGTTGGTTAATGATTTCTTCAAGGGGTTTCCATGATAAATGTCTTAATATGTGTAAATTAGTTATTAGGGTGTACAATTTTATAGTAGAGGATTAGTATTCTTGTAAATAAAAAAAGGTAAATATTGTGGGGAGGTCTCCCAAACATAATATTCCATAACAAATTATGATTTTTTTATAAATTACATATTATTTTAGAAATCTGTCTTTAAATTTTGTTTTTTATAATTTTATTTGTAATTTTTACCCATATGATTAAATTTTATCCCTATAGAAAACTCATTTTTCTTTTAATCAACCTGACAAATTTTAATTGTATTCAATAATAATAATTGTTAAAAATTTATATAGGATTAATATATATTAGAATTTTTTTGATTAGAAATATGAAATTAATTTTTCAAAATTAAATTCAAAATATTGGATGAAATTAATTTTTAATTAATTCCAAATAATGGATGAAACAACCTGTTTTTAATGTGAAAAAATGTTTAGAAGCTTGTAATGTTTATATATCAAATTTCAATTGGAAAATAATTAAAATTACCTAAATTTTATTTATATATTTACAATTCATATATTAATACTTAAAAATAAATTTAATATATAATTTTACTATATAAATTAATATTAAAAAAATATGTATTTAATTATAATTTTTTATATTTAACTATTCATACAAAATTGAATCTTTCTTAAAAATTTAAAAAATACACCCTATGACATCTTTTCTATTATTATTTTTGTAACTATAGTTTTTTCAAAATATATGTTTTATATATGTCAAAATTTGTATAATAGTAAGTGTTCCATCAAAACAATTTAATCCAATTTTTTAGAAAAAATGAGTTTTAGGCGTAAAACTGGATTTATTATTACATACCATTTAAAAAAAAATACTGTTAATGTTAATATTTTTTTTGAACATATAACATATATTTACCTTAAAATCATTCACCGTCATATATTTTATTTAGTTATAGATATAAAATAATATTGTGTGTGTAAAAATATTATGTGAGGGAAATATTTCCTTTTATTTTGAAAATCATTAACATTATTTTCTAATTAATTATTACCCAAATATTTCATTGTATAAACATGTTTAAATAATGGTTTAGTAAATTATTTTTCCTTATTAATAATTTCCATTCCAATAGTTAGGTGAAAACTATCATATTAAATAATATTATTAATATTATTTTTTATTTTGTTAAAATTTGATCTTATGTGTAACATAAGATATCAATTGAATACAATATTGTCTCTAAAAATATACAATGATAGTGTTTCATATATATAAATCTAAACTAGGTGTTTTATATATGAAAATAATAAAAACAATTTTTGTATAATGAATAAAAAACATGGTGTAGCGTGTAATGCTAACCGTAAAATAATTTTAATTTTTTTAGAAAAAAATAAATCCTCAAAACTCGGGGTGTTCCATTATACACAAATTAAATTGAATTATGTATTCAAATCAATATAGTTTATTATAGATTTAATACCCAAATATTCCATTTATTGAATCCCATATATTGTCAAATAAATAATAAATAACTAAAAAATTAATGTTGGAAACAAAATGATTTCTAAATGTAACTCATAACTATGTTTACATATAGGGGAATATAGGTGGGAAGTTAAAAAAAGGTAATATTTTGGGATACTAAAACTCGAATACTGATGGAGAGTGATATGGAACATGGTCAGAAGAAAATTAATGATCACAAATCCAATTACTAATGATTCATGAAAATGGTTATTGATATCATAAAAAAAGTCCATAAAAGGGAAAAAATTATTTTAAGATACTTTTCCTATAGAATAATAAATTTGATAAGCAGATAATTTAACTTGATTTCATTCAATTCCAAAAGAACATTCTCATCCATCAGTTGTTCTTTGATCAATTATCATAGATACTCTAAATCTAGGAAATAAAAGTTATTTATTTTGTGTCAGAAAAACTACTGGATCATAAGATCCATTTTATGATAATTCATTCCATTCATCATTTTTAATCATCATAAATTGTTATATTGTTTTATCCAATATGCATAAATCTTCATATGGAGTAATAATACATTAATCTATAAAACATCATCTGATGTTTACCATTAACTATTCAGTAAATTTTTAAACAAGTAACAATTATGAATGATGAATATTTAAAATATATCACTAAAGTTATCAATATTATCTTATCATTGATCACCCATATATCATAATGGTCATCTTGGTTTTTAAACAACAAACATTTAGATACCTTAAACATGTATTCCCTTAAAACATGGTAATAACATAAATTTCAACAAAATATTATTTAAATATTCATTATTGATTATTATAAATATTAATGGATATATTCCATAAATCCAAAATTAATGGAAAATTAATCCATGATAGGATAATTTTTTTTTCAAATAATCAGTAATCTATTTTAGGGAATCCATTAATATCAAATATATAACATTCTTATTGATCATATATTTATCCAAAATAATAATTATTTCCCAAATATTATGAATATATTAATGAGTACATCCCAATCATGATGTGTTTTCAATTAAATATATCTATACATTAATTCACATTTCATGATCCTAAGTACTATTCAACATACTCTTTCAGAATATTAATAGAAATAGAATAATGAAAAATACTTATATATATATATATCATAATTCATAGTTATTTAATCCAAATAAATAAACTTGTGGATTTTTCCACCACATCATCAATCATTTTTCTCGGATTATTCTCCTAATTCCTTAATAAATTTATCATATCAAAGGCTATACATTGTCTCTTCATTATCTTTATTATAACCATTACTCATACCACCTTTTTGAATCACATCATGATCATTCCACATTGGAAATTAATTTTCATAATTTCTTACATTAAACATCTATAGCACTAAACAGTTAGTGATATCTTATGGGGAAAATTATTCGCATCCATTGTGTTGTTTTAATTTAAATTTCCAATTACAGTTACATGATTTATTTCATTTTCAATAGTCAAAGCATCTTCCTTTTCCTATAAGTCGTCAACATGGGTGTTCCTACCAACATTCTGGAGATAGAGGAAACAAAATATTCTTTCATTCATAGTCTCCACTCTATATATTATCTTCAAAATCATTCTTTCTATTTCTCATAGAGGATGAATGTTGATTATAATACAAGATGTTAATTATGTTCCCTGAAAACTGATAAGGCAAGTTCACAACACCATTAAATCTCTTTATCTACACATTTGACTACTCATTATCAAATTTTTTATCACATTCGACATTAAACTCATAACATATAGGTCCCAAATTTACTATAACCAAAAATCATACTATTAAAACACTTATAAAAGTGGATAACCTCTCATTCATGAGAATTCACTTATCAGATGTCATAATCCTGAAACCTTCATCTAAATCTATTACACCATAGGTTTACTCAATATAAATCACAATAATCATTAATTTAAATCAATCATGATTGTTCATAAATGTTTTTTTTAATTTACATTGTGTATCACCAAGGATTTTTTATCCAATTTTGATGTAATGAATGTTTTTCTGCTACAGTTTGGGACCAAGTCTAGATCAATATGGTTATTTTGAGGTTTTTACCCCAAGGTAAATATGATCCAGATTCACATCCACATGTATAATAAATGAATTAATATATTTTTAAGAAACAACTAGCTCTATCCTTTACCAAGAATATAAGACATTTTTTAGTTATTTGACTCATAATTACGCTTATCCTTATAGACAAAAATAGTCATTTAATATGAAATATCCATAGGGATATCAATAAGGATCTACCGTCCTACATTAAAATGGATGAATAAACCTTAAATTTGATACCTACTATATATTCCTTGGTTTTTCATAGATGGATATTGTATATTTTTTTATGGATAGTCAATATATTACAAAAGTACAAGACTGCTGACCATAGTAGTTTTGTGCCATTGGAATCATGCAAAAATAATATACTATCACAATGTATGATAATCAATGTTTCCTAGATTGATATACCAGTTTAGTAACCCTACTTAAAAAATTTCTTTATAATCTATGAAAAGGAAATATAAGTAAATGTGATCTCAAAGGATCATTAAGGGGAAATAAGGTTGATATGTGAGGATAACATGAAGATTCGGGTATAAGAACAGGAGAATAACATTTGAAAATCATACCCTGTTTACAAAATAGAATAATAATTAATAATGAAATAAATATTGGAAGTTCCATATGAAATTAATCATAAAGGAAATTATAAAAATTCAGTCATGAGAGAATAAGAAATTGAATGAGAAATATAATTTTTTCAATAAAAAATATTTTATAACATTGATTACATTTGTAAATAGAAATATATTTACTTATAATTTTAAGGACATTAAATGAATCCCCCACACAATTTGTTTTACATGCATTAATGAGAACACATAAAATTGTCAACATGAAATTAGGATTAGACAAAACATTTTTAATGTGTATTCTTTTTCACACATAAAACTATGAACAAATATTGTTGTTCACTCATAAAATTGTGAACGTGTAATCAGGTTCACACATAACACTATGAACATGTAACCTAGTTCATGAATAAGTAGCTACAAATATTTTTTGGGACACACCATTGTACTCTATGGTATCTCTATCGTACTATACAGTGTTCAGTCCACATTCTTGACATGTCTATCTCATGATAAATATTAATATTTACAAAATGTGTTGGATACATATTTTTTTCTCACTAATCTTATACTAAAAAGAATACCAATCCATCCCACATGGTCATTAAACATTCATCATATTATAAACCATGAAATTAAATCGATATTATAAAAATTCTATGATAACATATCCTATGTAAAATACATGGATTTAATAATCATCTCATTAATGAATAAATCATGAATAGAAATGGGATTTATCATGCTATACCCCATGAAATATAAACTCCTTTCATTAAAATATTCATCCTAATCATAAACAATTAAATTAATTAATAAGAACCATTTTTGGAGATCCTATACCGAGTAAAACAAAATCTATATCAATGTGTTCCTTCTTAGATCTGGGATAATTGTGAATTATCACCTGGTGAATTTCATTAGATAAATAACATTTCTTGGATTGTAAATTTTTAAACTTTACAACATTTTCAAAAAAGTTTTATATAAATAATCATTAAATACAATAAATTTCGCCATAAATTAATTTAAAATATTTCTTGGGTAGAATATACATGCATTTTTTAGAATGATTTTTAAATATAAAATCATTATCCAAATTTTTTTATTGAAAATAGCTTAGAAAAACCAGAAATAATGAATTGAAAAAAATATATAATATTTTTATAATATTATGCAATTGTAAAATACAATCCATCAAACTATGGTGAAATGATAATTTTAAAAAATTAAACATTTTTTGAAAATAAGGTTTCAAACTAAAAGTTATTTCATACCTACGGTCAAATAAAGTCATATTTTTATAAAAAACTTTTCTTCATTATCATTAGAGAAAAATATTTGAAAAAAGTTAAGAGTACATGAATATATATTGAATAATAATAGGTGAATAAAAATCATTAGAATTATATATTAATTGTTAATATGATTTCACAAATTGTTGTATAATCATGAACAATCATCATAAATGATGATATTGTTTCAAAAAACATATACCACATAGCTAACATTGAATAAAAGACCTCTAAATAGATAAAATTATATAAAGATTAAAATATCATTAAAATAATGAGGATGATGATATTGAATGTAAATGTGTAATTATATACACCTCATAAAATAATATAGGTGCATTAAATAATATCTGTCTCAGTCAATAAATATTGTGGAAAAATTATCTTCACATTTTTGTAAGATTGAAAATGTTTCCCCGTGGAAGTGAAATCATCAACAAGATAAGTAATTAACCTAAAAATTAATTATAAAAATCATAATTTAAATTAAGATCATGTATATACACAACATATAAGAAATATCTTGTGAGTATAGCATGTTTCTCACTAAAGCTAAAAGTCACACAAATATCATTTACTACTTGTGTAACTTTTGAATCATGAGATCCATGAAATAATAAACTAAATAGAAACATTTAATGCCAATAAATAATCTAAATTAATTTTATAACAAGACATAGGAAAGTATATACACCACACTAAAGAACTAGTGGTGAATATGGAATAAGTATCGCATAAATATAAATGAAACTATAAATCCCTTTACCTTAAGAATCGACTTCTTTTATACACATTAAAAAATCATGTTTAATAAAAATAATAGTATTGTACATATTGTAATGAAAAATATTCTATCATATCGTACATTATATAGTTTTTTATTATAGTTTTATTTTGGTTTTATTAATAATACCATGTTAATGTCATGTTTCAGTTAATAATCGCATTGTTTTTCTTATAAGTTTTGATTGGTTATTTTTAGTCCTCCAACATTGTTCATACTCTAAAAAATTAGATAATTTAAACCATGACAAAAAAATATAATATAAATTCAGTAAATATGTATTTATAATACTATTTATTATGTAGAATGTTGATATGAAATAGATAGTTCATGGATATAGTATGATGTACGTACAAATGAATGATATTTCCGTTTTATTATCACATTGAATGAATTGTGAGTAAATAATATATATATATATATACATTATTATTCTATTATAAACATTATTTAATATTTGTATCATATTTCTATCAAACACATCATGAATACATTTCATTTAAAGCCTAAGGGAATCACATTACCTCAGTAGGTGGTATTCATCCATTCACACGAATAATGTTTTTTTATTCCCACAAAATGAAAATCATGATGGTATGTGTTATATAAAAATTTAATAATAATAATAACATAATGAAAATAATATATATATAATGAAATATAAACTGTCAAACCATAATTATTCCAAACCATGAAATTCGTTAAAGGAAAATTGAACGATATCATTTTGTGAGGAGTTAGTCCCCCGTACACACAAATAATGATTGCATATCCCATTTGATGAAAGTATGTGAAGTTATAGGTCAAAAAATTAAAATAAAGCATCCCTTTATATTAATAATAATTAAGATATTATATATGGATGATATAAAAATAATTTAATGGTTTTGAGAAAGAAGTAAACCAAAAAAAGGTCTTTTGATTAATGTCCCCTCTTCATCAGGTAAATCCATTTAATTTGAAAAAAACGAATCCCTTGGATTGATTAATGAAAATCATTATGACTAGAGGATTATTTTAGGGATATCTGGGAGTACTTTTTTAAGGGGATTGTCTTACCAAATTCCTTGATATGTGTGACTATGAGTGGGGCGTGTTCCTTATTATAGAAGACTAGTGAAATTCATGAAAATATAGAATGGTAAACACAATTTTGATGTATCCCTTAAATAATATGCCTCAAATAATAAACCATATTATAAAAATGTGTGATATGGTATAAATATTTCTATTCAATTTGTTTTTTAAATGTTTCTATATCATGTTTTCCTTTATGATTAATGTTTAGTCCCGTAGATAACTCATTTTTCTCTTAGTCAACATGATGAATTTTAAGTGTTTTCAGAAATAATTAGAGTAACAATTTATGATGTACTTATTATTAAATCTAAATTATACTGATTGAAAATATTGAATCCATTTTTTAAATTCAATTCACATATGTTGATGAAATTAATTTTAAAAAAATACAGTAGACATGATGAAATATCAGGGTTTTAATGTTAAAAATCATTAAATGTATTAAATGTTTTAATAAAAAATTTCAATGTGAAATTTATTTTAATTACATAATTTATATTAAAACATGTATAATCAATAAATATATTTTAAAAAAACAATTTCTATTGTATTTTTTATATATAAATAATTAAAAAGAGTAGTTTTTATTTAAAATTCTATATTTTTTATTATTCTTAAAAAAATGAATCAATTATGAGAAATCTGAAAAATTAAAACTATGTTAATTTTTACATAATGATTAAAATATAAAGATTATTTTGTCTTTTAACATTCTAGAATGTGTAAAAAATGTTTTTAGAATAACTGTTTTGATAAATGTCAGGAAAAAGGACTTTCAAAAAAACATTATGTGTAAAATTTGATTTGTTCTTATCTCTTTTGGAATAACATATAAATTAAATTTTAAAACATTTATTTCATTTATATTATATAAATAAAATAATATAATAAATAATTTTATCTTTTTATTTAATTTATATAATAAAAATTTTATGTTAAAAAATATTTTTTTAATTTTTTTCCTTTTATATTAAAAATGGTTTTATTTTCATTTCAAATTAATGGTTCTCCCAAGAATTCATTATATAAAAATATTTAAGAAATATTCTAATATTTTTTAAAATATTATTCATAACTTCCATTTGAATGTATATGTGACAACTATATTGTTAAAATATAATATTAATTGTACATTATAATTTGGTGAAACTAGCTCTTATATATAAAAGAAGCTATCAATGGAATTTAGTATTGTGTATAAATATGTAAAGTATTGAATTTATTTATTGAAGGATAAATTTAATATTTCTTGTATCATAAAATTTATTTTATCTAAATAATAATGATCTTTTTGTAGTGTGAAACACAACACTCATTGAATTAATTTTAAAAAACATATTACCTCTAGGTGTAACAGAAAATGATATATATTATAATTTAAAAATGTAATATATATATATATAATAATTAATATATATATAACATATAATTATTAAAATTTTCTGTGTCACCTTCTATAAAATGCATTTGTTGATGAAAAATCATATCTCTTCGTGAGGCAATAGTCCGTAGTACACACGATAAATGTTATTGAATCTGAAATAGAATCGAAAGTAAAACCTAATATTTGATAAAATAAATCTAGAGGTCTAATTAATTCATAATAATAATAATATATATTTTTAAGATCCATTATAATTCTATACCGTGAGTGGGGGTTATGAGAAAATTAATGACATTGATTCATGAGGCATCAGTTCTCCATTCTAATGAATGATTATTTTTTTACCCATTTAATTGATGTGGAATTTGTTAAGGATAATAAACATTAAATAATAAAATATAAAAATATATAATATTTTAATTATCTTATATATTTTTTATTTTATAATAATTAAAAAAAATTATGAAGAAATAAAAAACTCTCATTGGGGAGCAATAAATTTTCTTTGCCTAACCACATTAAGATTTCAAAAGAAACCATCAAAATATGTATTTATTCCAAAAATAGTCATCTATAATGTTAGGATAAGTTTTTGGAGGTGATTTTATATGTATTTTATAAATAAATGGGGAGTGTGCTTGATGTATAGTGGAGAGGGGTGGCCTTTTATATGTGAGGATAATGGTACATTGGAAATATTTGGAAAGAAACATCTTTACTTATGTTTTCTTCACATGAAAATGGTCTAAATTTTTTTAAACATAATAATTAGAGATTATAAGGTATGTTAATATCTACAAAATCTAATTTATATAACTTTTAGGTCATATTATCCCATTTCATTTTTGTTTAACCCCTTATAAATCTATTTTTACCTTAACCAAGGAATATTTTTCACTATTCATTTTGGAAAAACATATATTGGAAATTCATGCTAATATAATTTTTTGTAATAAAAAAATATTTATAAACATTTAAAAATAATTTCATAGAATTATAATATTTTAATTCCAAATTAATCCAACAAACATAACAAGAAAGCATGTTTTCACTATACAAATGTTATATAATTTATTATATTTTAAAACAAACATTCATTATGAAAATTGTCGTAATGATATAAAATGTGACATTTTAGTTTTAAATTATTTAATTAAACATTAAAAACCATTTATAATATAATTTATTTGGATAAATAATTTTAGCTGTATGATAGTTTTCAAATTAAAGTCATTTTTTGATTATTCATAGTAAAATGATACAATTCCAAAAAATCCAAAAAACTCAACCTTATATATTTTGGATATTATTATTTTAAAAATTATTATTATATCGTAATTTTTTTTGTAAATTATGTAATAATTTAATTAAAATTATATCTAAAAATAAAGACTAAACTTTCATTTAGAAAAAGTACAGTTTTTTAGAAAACATTTCTTTGTGTTCTTCTAAATTATTATTATTTTCTTCCTAATCAATAAATGATTTTTTTGTAATTTATTTATTAATATTAATATTATATAACTTAATTATAATATTATAATTTATTTCTATTATTTTTCTTCAATTATACGCCAAGATGTGTGTTCTGCATGACATCGAAGAGATTAAAAATAAATAAATACAATTTGTGGGGTTTCATGCTAAGCGTTTTCTTCTGCATAAAATATCAAATAAAATTTTTTAGTAATTCCATGGTATTAAAAATTACTATTATAAAATTTATTTATCATTTAAATTAATATTTTGTGACCAAACATAAGTGTATTTATCTATATGATAATGAATTATATATATTAAAAGAAGCAAACTTGCATTTTTTCATTAACGTCCAATTAAATATTATAATGGTAAAAATAAAAGAAATAACTAAGAAAATACATTTTTTATAAAAATGGATGGATTTTTGAAAACTCCATTTATCTAATAGGATTAACTCATATCTTTTTAATTCCTTGTCAAATTATAACTATATTTATTTACATGATTGACCCTTTTCTGATTTGATAAATTTAACCACTGTAAATATTCATAAAACCTAATAATATTGGATATCTATTTATCCAATTATAAAGTATTTATTTAAAATATATGATCAATTGTTTAATATCAAATTTCCATAACTGTTAAGATTTATTTCAATATAAAAATCCAAAATGCATTAAAAATAATAATTTTCAAGAAAAATGCCTTTCAATTATAAAAATGTTTATATTCCAACTTATTTTAGAAAATTCAATAAAAATACCAAAATTTTATTATTTATAATTTTTTTATAATTTCTATTTGAAACAATTTTTTCAAAAATTGATATATGTAAATTAACAAAAATAATGTTTTTAGGGCAAAGTAGTATTTTTCATTATTCATTGAAAAAATAAATCATTTCATAAATATCATAAGATTTCACCACAATTTAATTTTCATATAATTAGTTCAAAAAATGAAGTTCATTTCAACCTATAAATTTTCTAAAAAAGGAAAAAAATATCATTCGCTCAAAAAAATCAATGAAAATAATTTCTAAAGAATACATATTTTTGAAAAATACAATGACTTTAGTAAATAATCATGTGTTTATTTTCTATGAATTAGTCAAGAATATTATATCCTTAGTGAAAACCATATGTATTTAATAATAAGTTTACACCTATTAATTACCAAAAATTTAGCTCCAATGTTAGAGAGGAAATATTTAATTAATATCACTTTGTGATTCATTTAATCATGGTATCATGTGTTGTATACACCGTCGAACTTATAATAATTTAAATTTTATGATATTAAAATATTATTACATAACTATAAAATGATATTGATCCCCACATACATTTAATCATATAAAGAATTATCTTATTATATATTCATACGAATTAATGTCCTATTTTGATTGATCATATGTTAGGGTATGATATTCTTATATATAGCTCTTTTTGTATCGAATACATGTTGAAGACTTATGGACCATTTTTATGTGAACCATATATATTTATCAAATATAACTTATTATAAAATTCCATAAAACCTTTTCTCTTATTAGATATATTACATGGCATGTTGGCCATGTGAGAATCCTTATCAAATATTAATAAACAGTAATTACTTTTTATGTAGATTTTGTATTAAAAAATGGAATAATTCCCATAAGATGTATCTTGATAACCAATAATGAATTTCTACTAGTATAATATTCATTAAAGATGATATGATTTCCATGTGTACTATTAAAGAAATTACGTGTGAAATAAAATAGACATTATTCACATTAGGTTTTAATAACCGTCATAGGAAATCATTTTTGCACATCAGCTTTTAAGTAATTTATCATAAAATCATTAAAATTTTCTCAAATTTTAAGACCTATTATTTTTTCACAAATTCAAATTTCACCCATCATTTTACTCCCACACGATGAACATTAATAATTTCATATTCGATCTCATGGACTCAAATATGTGGTAAAGAGTCTCTTTTGATTTCCATCCACCGCCATTATTCATTATTTCCTATCATCTGTTTCAACCTTTTCTCCCTCTACACCTTCATCCCATTGATGTATTTTTATCAATATTCTTCCATCCAATATAAATTTCAATTCTATGTATATTTCTTTTGAATATAAACAAATTTAAGGTATTTCCAAATTTTTTAAATTTAAATTTTCATTGCTTTTACCTTATATTTTTATTTATATTGACATTTGAAAATTCACACATATTTGATTTTTTGAAACAGAGGATTAATTTATTTCATTATGGTATCTTTAAATGAATATTTTATTAATTGATGTTATTAATAATTATATTTTAATAGGTAATGTGTCTCTGATCATTGTTTTATTTCATTAAAGTGAATGACTGATTTTGAAGGTATATTGGGTTGTTGAAATTGAATTAGGTGTATTGATTATGTATAATTATATGATCATGATGATTAAATAATACATTTTTATTTTTTATGATATAAATATTAATATGTATGTTCAACTTTATAATTTTTATTATATATATTTTTATTTATTTATATTACAATTTTTTATATATTTTTTAATTTTTATGTTATTAATTTTCAAATTAAATTTTTTTATATAATATATTTTAAATTCATTATATTATATATATATACATAGAATAGTTAGTCAATGTTGTTTTATTTTTCTACGAATATTTAATGAATACGGGGAAGGTTTTAATTCATTTTTTTAAATTGATAAAAAAAATTCACAAATAAATACAAGATTAAATTATAATAGTTGATTTTTTTAAATTTGTAGAAGTTGTAAATAAAAGAGAAAAAAATTCCTTATAATTTTTCATTTTTTTATTCTCAATTATATCCACTAGATATAGAATAATGAATTTGGGAACATTATTTCACTATTAATGGAACTTATTTGAAAGAAGATAAATCTGATCAAATTAATGAAATGATTCATTATACTAACATAAGGGGATGTGAAAAAATATGAAAATAAAAAATAAATATGGTTTTTATATAAAAACATTATATCTGGAACATATTTAATTTAATATTAAATTGGAGTTTTTATGAATTATTAACACAATAGTGAATATGTGTTAGAATGATATAGATAATAGGGAGATATTATAACATTTGAATGAATTATTGTTAAAGAAAATTTTCATCCATATTCTTATTATAATGAAAGAAAGTATTTTTCTAAATGGGTTTGGTCTAAATATGAATCATGGGTAACAAAATGATTTTTTTCAATAGTTGATGTAATTGTAATATAAATTTTTATGTCAAAAATGTTGGACATCCTGGAATAAATAAGAACAATATCAAATACTACTTCAGTTGTAATATATAATCCATGAAACTAAATTCTGGAACCTTCTTATCATTAAATAGTTTAATTTTTTTTATCAAATTCTCATGTCTTGAAATGATTATATGGAGTGTGGATGAGCATGTATGGGATGTGAAATTACACTATCTAGATGATCTTCAAAAGTGGAAGAAAATCAGGAATCAGTTTCTTACATTTAAAAGATTTAATATAAATATCATACATGTATTGTTAATTAATGGAATGAAATTATATCAATTTATTATTAGAAAAAAAATTGACATAATATTATATTTTTAATTTATATAATATATTCAATATAATGTTTGAAGTTGAAATATATCATGTGGAGTTTTATTTTTTCTAGGCCAAAACTGCTAAAAATGACATTTATATATTCTTGTGATCATATGTTTATGATTAAACTATTTTATAGGATGAATGTACTAGAGTGTATGATTGTTATAAAATATTTTTTTTAAATACACATAATAATTTTTTTACAGAACATAAAATCCATTTATACATAAATCAATATAGAGACAATGATATGTATGACAACCTAAATCATTAATTCATTTTAATTCCTAATTTGATACATAATATGTCACAAAAAATAGGATGATTGACATTTCAAAAGTATTTTTTCATTATGTAAATTACTTCAGAACATAAAACATGAAATAAATCATCGTTATTTATTGATTCATTGACAAGATCATACATAAAATATCATGGGATAACCTGGGGGCATACATAAGAAATGGATCAACTCTAATGCCCGGTAAGGGTATAAACATGGAATAAAATGAGGAAAGTAATAAATGATATGAAATATATGTATCACTGTGGTATAAAATGAAATATAATCATAAACATGAACAATGAGGCATGATATAACATGTTAAGCACAAATACTACATAGAAGATGTTGAAAAATTAAGAACACAACATCATAAGAAAAGGTCCATGATAACTACAAAGACACCATGGTGGAAAATTCAAATTATAGATTAAGATTAGTCACTGATACCTTTAATTATGTCTCATATGTCTATGAAACTACCCAATTCATTAGATCTATATATAATTTTGGGTTCAACCGTAACTTTCATGTCATTCTCAAACTTTTGTGAGCCACATAGATCAAAGAGTATAGAGTCATTCACTATAAAATACTATTCCAGGATCAATGAATATGTAATAAATTCATGTGAGTCCTCTATCAATATGTATAACTGTATAAATTTGAATACCCTTTATAATAATTGGGTATTTGTGTTCCATAATCAATTTTTTAATAGGGAAAATCAAAGTTATATTTCAACATCAAAAATAGAATGTAAAATGTACATAGAGAGTCTTAATAAGAGTGAAATGGGTGTCTAATAATTTACACATAAAATAGAAATTATAGGCGATATAGAAGAACATATTCCACCATTATGAATTAGAGATAAATGATATAATATTAAGAAGAAACATGATTAAATAGTATAAGTATTGGATCTTTTACATTGATATTGTGACTCTAAAATTTTATGTTCTGATTAATTAGAACATAGGAGCACCATGTGAAGAAAATAGAGGGGGGGGGGGGTAGATTATGGATGTTATATAAGGATTTAATTTTAACATGAATGTTAGATTGGGTGGGTTTATAATAAAAATTAGTGGGTAATTATTTATCATTTTTCAAACATATGTTTTGGACACAAAAAAAATAACAAAAACAAAAAAAAATATAATGGATTTTGACCCACTTTCCTACAAAACGTTATTGATATTAATTATATTATAAGTTAACCATATGAAATTATTGGAATAATATCGTTGATGATGTGTATATGAGTCTTTTAATTAAAGAAATGTTCTTACTGCATTAAAATATATTACATGTTTTTAACGATTCATAATTCTAAAATAAAATAAATAAAATAACATAAAATTTAAAATATATAAAATTTAAAATGTATATCTGGTCATAGATTCCATTTATAGTATATATTACAATTTTTTTGGTCATTTTAATGTCATAATACATATTTTTTATTATATAAAATATAATTTTTAAATGGAAATTCAATTATCTAAACAATGGATAATTTCAATATTATGATTCCAAAAATAAAGTTACTTTTATCTAATTAATTTTATTAATATATAAATTTTCACTTTTCAAATAAGAATGTACATTTTTGAGAAATTATAAATATTTTTGACTATAATAATAGTTTTTATACCCTTATTAAAATCAAATATGACTTCAATAAAAATTATTATAATTAATATTTTATATGAAAATAAATAAAAAATTATTTAAAAAAATTATTTAAAAAATAATTTTTGAATAATCCTCTTAATTGAAATTGAATACTAATAAAAATTTATAATTTATATCATATTGAAAATCATTTATAAATAGAAGTGAAAATGTAAATTGAAAAATTATTCTATTGAAATAAAAATATAAAATTATATAATATCATGTTCTTGAAACAGATACCTCTAATAAAACATAAAAATGAAAAAGGGTAAAATGCATGATGGTGATAATTTCATGTGGGTTTTCAACGTAAATAGCTTGGGCAGTGATCATGATTTTATTGATCATGTCCTATAATTGTTTTCACTAATTCTTAATCTTATGGGTTTCAGTACCGGCTTGGTCAATGGAAAATCGCATAGATGTTATATCACAAGGAATAATTGATAAATGAGAATTATAGGGTCAGATCCTACTAGTGGGGTCATCAAATCCTTCTTCCATGTAAATTATATTTGTTAAAACCCAATAAATATAATAAGAAAAATATAACTATTCAATAGCTATATTATGAATGATAATGATGATTAAAGATATTTTGAATCACATGGGATATAATAAAACAGAGTAAGTTTATTATTTTTCTATATCTATATTAAAATTAATTTAATTAAACAAAAAAATGAATTTTCATTATAACTTTACAGGTCCTTCTAATGGTCCCCCTTTAGAATTTTTTTTCACACACTAAAAAAATGGAGGGTAACTCTATTTTGATCACATACTCTACTTACAATGTTTCATCTTCAATCATATGTTTCATCGGTAGAACATTTTACAAGTGTTTTTTCTTATTATGTAGACCATCTATTCTGTGATCTATGAAATTTACCAAATAATCTTTATATGATAGATCATTTTTCAATGGAACCACTAATGGATTGAGTAAATGTGAGGGCCCTAGTATGTAATTCCTCAAGAGTGATACATTGAATTCATCATGTATTTGATATAGTATAGGTGGGAGTTCATATCAATAGGCCACTAATCCAATGCGATCGAGGATCTCAAAGCGACTGATGTATCTTGTACTAAGATTTCCATTCATCCAAATTCTCTGGAATTTCTTCTATGTAGATAAGCATTGGAATACCTTGCCTCCAACATCAAACAATATGTCACATTGATCATTATCAGCATAGCTATTATTTTAACTCAGATAATACATGATTTTCTAGTAAATGCTATTAAACATCTCCACAATTTCCTTAACTATTTCAGGGCCTAGTAGTTTGAGTTCCCCAAATTCATCCTTCCATTAGGTTGTTATTAGCCACTTCCCAAAAAGGGCTTAATTCCGATCTATTTAGGATTATAGTGTGTAAAAGTTTATTGTTTTAGAACTATACTATATGATTATGTTTATATAATGCTACATTTAATTCAATTGAGCTTGCCCTAAATAGTTCCTAGAGTTTCTAGATAGCATGCTCAGATGGACCATCTGTGAAAGGATGTAAAGACGATATGAAGTGAGACTCAGTATTTAGATCCTGATATTGATTCCTCCAGAACATGGAAGTAAATCTAGTTTCTTGATAAAATAAAATCAATAGTTATGTTCCATGTAGCCTCGCCATATGTCTAATGTATATCCTTCAATTATGATTGAGTGAGAAGTCATGTGAAATTGAAATAAAGTGACAAATTTTTATAAGGTTGTCCACTAAAACCAATTCTAATTTTTTCCTAGAAGTCTTCGAATGTCTAGTGAAAAAGGAAAAGGTGCTTTTTCTCTATTTTAGGTAGTTATGTGTAATGATTTCATCATTCTTCTGGATTATTTACTTTCTGGATTAACATAATGACATAAAATAAATCAAGATATATTTTTTTGTATCTACTTATACATATGTTCCCACTAATTTGATATTAGAGATGTTGATACGTCTTTATGATTCCTAAATCGATGGATAAATTTTATCTATTTGAATCATCCAACATCACCTTATATAACATTGTATTCTGTGGTATAGATAATTGTGCCAAATTCTAAAAACTCATTCTCTATTAAAATTTAACTATGAGGACTTACCATTTTATATAGCTTTCAGTTTCTTTTGAATTCCAAAATTGTCTCTTCTAGAAGAAAATATCCTCTTTGGAAGGGATGGTTGATCAATCATATATGAATTTACTGATGATTCTTCTTAATTTATGAATCCCATGTACATCATTTTTAAATCTATGATTATGAGATACTTATTAATTTTCATCAATGATTATTTCATTAGATCCTTTCTATATTGAGAATATTCAACTATATTTTCATTCCAATGACGGTAGTGCATTAAGAGATCATAGTTTTTTATGCTATCAAAACTTCTTCTATGTATATTATTCAGTTGTTTCTTCATGAATACATACTTAAGGATTTTTTGATCTGTATATATTTCACACTTCCACAAAAAATATAATGTCTCCATATTTTAAAACATAATATAACTACTGGAAACACTTCATCATGTTTTGGGTATTTTGGTTCGTGAACTTTAATTTTCCATGAGTTATAAGTTATAAATATTACATTTTTCATTAACACACTATCCCCTCTCTTCTTCAATACATTGTCGAAATCGAGAAAATTTTCCACTTTTTGATAGAAGATATACAGGGGCTGTGATACGACTTATTATTAAAAACATAAATCCATCTTCACATTAATTGTTCAAATCAAACATTAATATATTCTAAGTAAGATTCTTCTGAGGTTTTCAAAATTATATGAAATTTCTCAAAAATTGGATATTGTACCCATTTAATCTGAGGAAACAATGAATATCTATCAGTGATATTGGCTACACCAATCCTCTAATTTCATTTATAATTAAATTGTCTATATAAGTCCAATTTCACATGATAATATTTCCCATAAATGAGACATATGTGAAACAGAAAACACATTTTCTATACATTTCATAAATACTCTCCATTTATATGGTCTTTCCATAGTTAGTAGAAGCTCAGCATCATCCAAATTGTATTTGGAGAATATTAGAATGTCTTCTATAATGTGTAAAAAAATAATTGTCAAGGTAATCTCTAAAGACTTACTAAATCAAATATACAAGTATTTATATAGAATAAGTTATTTATAATTGAATTAATATGGACTCATAGATCACATACCATGTAAGAAAATTAGTCTTTGGAATTTCCTCCTTCTTCATTATAACTTAGTAATAACCCGATTGTAGATCCACCATGAATATGTATTTTGATTGACATAAGTAGTCAAAAAAATCATTAATATTTGATAGAGAATACAATTTTGTTATTATGATCTTTTTTATTTCATGAAATTCAATGAAAAGGTTTATTGACCCGTACATCTCCATGATGAAGAGGACATGTGAAACCCTAGGTGAATCATAAAGGAATTTGAAATATTTATCTATATATTACAGCGTTTATTTCATCATGTCCTCATGTCCCAAAAAATGAATTATATAGAGATTCTTGGATAATGATTACTCCATATGTATATACATGATTTAAAATTAATAATAACTTCTAGGATGAGGACTAGGTAATTCCTTGGGAAACACATTAGTGTATTCACTCACAATTATAATTTCTTAAAGGACATTCTTTTATATTGAATCAATTATTTTATCTAGATACAAATGATCACATGGAATGATATACATGTTTGTGAAGATGGTTCTAAAAACGATTCATCATTCTCCTTGTATTTTCTCATAATTGGAGGATGGTTCCCAATATAGAAACTGATTTCCTTAGAATGTAAATTTATATTTGATATATATATGTAAATCTAATCCATACCCATAATTTCATCATATTACACAAAAGTGAGTATGACAATGTTCACTAGGTAGTTCATCCAATATTTTTGGACAGGGAATGAGTTATATACATGGGATTTGATAATTTTCACATTTTCCATTTTCAATACCAACTCAACATATTTTATTTGTGGTGCTGTTTGATAATTTTTAATAAACATTCACAATATGAAGATATTCATATCAACAGAATCAATAAATACATTCACTATTCATGAATGAATAACTACTATACCTATAACCACTTAATTTTTAGGATCCACCACATTTTTCGTAATAGAAAAAAGATATCCCTTTCTAACTTGTTTGTTTTTTGTTGTATCTAAAAAACAATATCATAGTGTATTGGTTTTCAATGTTCTCAATTTCCATGGTGTTTATTTAATTCAAAATTCATTGAAGGTTAAATATAGAATATCAAATATCCATTTCATTAGTGAGATTTTTTAATTTGAAATATATAGCAATATTTCCTTACTTAATGAATCTAAATAATTTCCACATCCCCTTAGTAAATTTACACAATGCTTGTTTATTCACTTTTTACAAGACGGGTTTTGAAATTTCATAGAACTATTAAATTTCTCCAACAAACTACCAAAACTAAACTGTATATCATTCATCTTATCCCATGGAACCATTAAGATTTTCTAATCTATATTTCAATTATAAGGATTATTTAACAATTTACTCACAAAAATTCAAGACATGGATCGCTAAGGATTTTCATAGAATATGTTTTATCCCACCAACTTTTTTTCCAACATTGTTTTTTTGTGTCAATGAAAGAGATAGAAATGTATCATGAATGTCTAGTTATATTTTCCATGTATTCCATGATATGATAATCATTTATTTTCTTTAAGTAAAATCCCATTTCAATTTTAAATAATGGATTTCAAGGGAAATATTTATCAAAAAAATTCATAATTCTTCCCAACTTATATCTTTTATATTTTCAAAAGGCTTCAAATTCATTATTATTATCCCCCACTGATGAAATTCTTCATCCATATTATAAACAACAAGTCGAAGATTCTCTTTATTAGATCATTATAGGATAGAAAATATCTTCTAAATAAATTTGATCTATTGTACCTCGATTAAGAGATTAGATGATCTATAGAAAGGTAGAGGCCATTGTCACATAATGGTCCTAATTGTAAATTGTTATTTCTTAGGGGGATTTGTGTGCTCTTCGTAATCTAGGAATATATTTAGTACTAGGACCAGTTGATGGAGTATCTTGATAGAGTTTATTATTCCCTCTCGGATCAGTTAAGAATCTCATTTGGGCATTCACCACAATTAACCTTCACATTTGTTGCTTACCTGATTCCTCAAATTTTCACCCATTGGCTATAATAAAGGGAAAATTAATGATTATTATTATTGATATATTAAATAGTGAAACGAAAATACATCTTCTTTAAAGATATAACATTTATATTACATTATTTTCTTAACTTATGAATTTCTACACTTAAATCAATGTTATCCATGACCTATATCCAATCATATATTCATATTATAATTTTTAATTTTGCCATAATAATGTTTCATAATTATATTAATAATTTACTAAATCATATACCCCTAGTGTGTCCAATAAGGTTTGTAGAAATGCCCGTTATCATGCACCAGTTCCTGGGATAGTCTCGATTAATTTTTTGTTTTTATGTTTAACCCCTATGTACATATGAGCCATATCTAAGTCCACTTATAACATCAAGAACTTTATGTATATTCTTGATAAACTAATTACTATATAATTACCAAAATTTAGGGATGTTTTCCAATACATATATATATACCTAATACATTGAATATATTTTTCTATTCCTTCTCCTAAAAATAATTATACACTTCCATTGATACAAACTCATACAACCCTTATTTTATTACGTATTAATTTTTTATTTCATACATAAAATTTCACATTATGAAACCCCAAAGATAAATATGTTTAGTGTATTTCGGAATTATTATATTAAATAACAAGTAAAAATAAAAATTACCTAATATTTATTTATATATTCCTTGACACACTTGTTTATAAAACTACATAGGATGACCCGGGGATATACATAAGAAAGGGTTGAGCTATATAACCGAGTATATGAATAAACATGGATGAACATGATGAATGTAATACATGTTATATCACATCAATATAAGTGGGGAATAAAAGGACTGAGGGTCATAAACATGAATAATAAGACTTTATACAACTTGATAATCATAATAAAAATAATGGAGATGTGGAAACAATATAAAACACATCATTATAAAAATATTTATGAATATATTCCATTAAATAATGATGGAATAATTCCCAATATAGATTATGTATAACATTTAAAACAACTTATGATGTATGATGAGACTAAAACATTACCAGATGTTTTGGAGCACAATATAATTATTAGTGCAGCTATCACATTAATTTCAATCTCTTACTTAAGTGTTCAACATAGATATTATAACATGGATAAATTAAACAAAATATTTTGTTAAATGATAATAGAGTGAATAATAGATATATTTAATTCCCCATAATGGTGAAAACCCTTGATGGTAAATTAGAATCGTTTTTCACAATAAAATTGTTTCACATTTAAAATCGTGGTGAAATTTCTGCAGCATAACGATGGGGTATTAATTTACATGGAATGGAATAAGAAGATTTAAGGGGCATCTCAACATTTATAAATAAAATGTATATTAATGGTAATATCTAATAATATATCACATTGTTAATAATTTGATACAGAAGACATAATATAATGAAGAAACATTAATAAATAGAAGATGGAGAGAATAACAGACACTGAGATTATGAGAAAAAATTCATTGGAGGAGAGTTATGAGAGTTTGAGAGAAAAATGGGGGGACTCTAGAGAATGTAGGAATGACTAAGGATGTACTATATGGATTTTTTGTGAATAGAAATGGTATATTTGGTTGTTTTATATAGGAAATGGGTGGTAAAATCATTATCTTTTATCAATCACAGGTTTTGGTTTCCATAAAATAAAATAACCAAACACACAAAATATAAGATAGATTATCCCATAGATTCCTCTATAGGGGATTATTAATAATTATTTCATAAGGACAAGGGAAGAAAATATTATAATAAAACCCATGATTATGTTGAATTGAGTCAACACCTTAATGAAATAATTATAAAATATTAAAAATTTACTATATGATTTGGAGGATTCCTAATAACGTTATAAAATGAATCAAATAACTTCAAAATGATATTATTTTAATAGTAAAAAATTGAAATGGTCATGTATACATTTTGGATTATTTATAACATCATCTAGCACTACAACAAATATGCTCTTTATCAGCGCTAAAAATGGCCTTCAATAGTGCTAGAAAAGCACTGTTAAAGCCGGTGAAGATAAGGGGGGGGTCCCCTTTATCAGCGCTCAATAAAGTGCTGATAAAGACCCATTTTATCAGCCATATAGGGTCATTATGATTTCAAAATACACAATATATAATTACACAATATTTAATTATTATCTAACAATTTGACTATCTGAGATATTTTTGAAAAACTCATTATTGGAATAATTCAATGTTATGATTCCAAAAGAAATTTCATTATATTTAAAAAAATCAATATATGGTAATTTCCAATTTTAACATATGAATCTACATTTATTAATAATTTATTGGTTTTTTTTGACAATAACAGTTTTCATAAACATATATAAAATATATTCTACTTCATAAAAAATATATGATCATTTATATTTGATACAAAATATTTAACAATATTTTTATTTTAATATATTTTTTTAAAAAAATCCATTAATTAATCACAATAATAATCATAATTGAAATTTAATACCAATTAAAAATACAATTTGTATAAAATAAAAATTTTTATAATGTAATGATAAAAAGTAAATATAAACATTATAATATTGAAATTATAATATAAATTTTTATATTATTATGTTCCTGATACATATAACATTAATAGACTTCCATATCCCTAAGGGTAAGGTGTGTGACAGTAATATTATCATTAGGCGGTTGAAAAAACATTATTTGGACCATAATCCTGAAGATTTTGATGTTCTCATGTATATAGTGTTCCGCGTTGTTATGATGTTGGGACTTAGTATGGGATTGGCCAAGGGAAAATACCATAGATGATATATCTAATGTAACATCAAAAAAACCGGTTTTATATGGGGTGATCATACTGGTTGAGGTTATCCTTTCATTATTCTGTGTCAATTGGATTTCATAAAATCATATATTTATATAAATCATAACATCACTATTGAATAGATGAGTCATCAACGGTAATGATTCAAAATAGACTTTTAAATCCAATATGATATTAAAACCCAGTGAATTGAATGTGTCTTATATATCCATAAAATAATGAATTTAAATAAACCAAAAATGAAATTTTCTTTATAAATATTCACGTCATTCAATTAAGGAAAATAAATCATGTAAAAATTTTCTAAAATAGACTACATATTACAAACATCAAAAAGGGATAATAATTAAAAAAAATTACAGTGGGTTTTTATCAAAAACTCTCTTATAAATGATTAAGGAGGAATTAAATTCCTTATTAGATTTTTGTATTTCTAAAAATATCCAATACATTGTATTTTGGGACAAGGAAAAATATAGACAACACATTCAAAAATTCAAAAAATATTGCAATTCTACAAATAATTCAATGAAACAGTCAATATTTATTGAGCAAAAATAATGCATATATTTTGAGGTAAAACATAACATTGATTTCATATATCTATAGAAGAATATTTATGAGTGTTTTATATAGAAATTTATATATATTAAATGAAATATAACGATGTGTTTAATGAAATATTTTTCTTCCTCTCAATTTCAATATACTAGATGTTATATCCCACTCCTAATAGAAGAAGACCATAATAACAACCAATTTTCCATAAATTATATAGTATGATAAAAAATAGTTCATTTATCATTAATTCATGGTATCAATGTGTTATATGGTTATTCCATATATGTAAAATATTTTTAGCCTCTAAAATATTTGTAGCTGACAGATATGAAATCCTATGAAAATCATGACATGATGAAATATCTCCTAGTAGTTTCATTATGTGTAATATTTCTCATCAATGTCATAATGAGTATCATGAATTCCTATTAATTTTTCAATTAATTTTTTGATAAATTTATTTATCAAAATTCATTGAAAAATTGGGTAAAAAATTTGTTTTCACTACCATTTCAAAGGAAAATTTATTTTCAACATTCTTTTTGCACATCAAGGTTTATTTAATTAGTTTTTAAAGTCACAAATAATACATTATATATATATATATATGTTTGATGAATATTTTTGAAATGTATATGATTAAATATAATATATATGTTGATAATAGATATCAATCAGAAGCCTCCATTATTGAGAAGTTTTTTTACATGATGGTTGTAGTGTTTTTACATGTTATTTGTCTATAGTAGAGTATATTGGTGGTCTTACATCTCCCAAAAAATCAGGAAATCATGGGGGAAATGGGATACATGGCATGAATGGGAATTTGTATCGGTGAATAGTTAAATAAGTTATTTTCCTAAATCATTAATATATATATATGATTCTAAAAAATATATATAATTTCATATTAATGTGTTGTAGTAATGCTACCTAAATCATTAATTTTTAAAAGATTTGGAATAAGCATAAGAAAATATTTTTCCCACAATTAAAAGATGTCATGCCTTGGATAGAAAATGAATTGGAATAATTTTTACGGTAAGTGGGTGGACCAAGATTAAATTTAATATCATGGTATGAGTATAACATTAATGGATATACATTTCATATGATTGATTAAGACAACTGAAGTGAACTGATGAATAGTAATATATTGGTCTTCACAAAAGCAATGTGTATTTTAGTGATAAATAAATGAACCCAATCCCTAATAAAACTTACATTATGATTTAATTTAATATATATTTATTTTGATGAAATTAATTTTGAGATCCAGTTTTAAAATGAAAATTGGATATCATTAACATTAGTGAATAACCAGATGATTTATGAATGAAATTAGTTTATCTAATGAAATTGTAATACACAAATTATCTATTCATAATGTAAAACATAAATAATTTTTTTTCTTTGTTGATCAATCCTATATGAAGGGGCTTATCTTTTTTTTAGGAACAAATATTATTTTTGTTTTGATAAGATGATTATTGTTAGTTATTTGAGATCCGTACTTTAAGTTAATGATTGACATAAAATATTTATCACCACACCATTGACATGGTTTTTCATTAATAAACAATCATGTGGATAGAATATAGGGATGAAATACTTTAGTAATTTTATAATATAATATTTATCATATATATATTGTATAATCTCTCCCCTCACCAGTTGGATTAGGAGGTGGTGGATGTCTGTCATTAGGCTTTAGGTGATTTCACCATGAAACAAAAGGCTACAAATAAATTCGGAGGGCATTATAAATAATTGGGGGATGATGTTTCTTTTTTAAATAAACAAACAAACAATTATAATCATAAATAAAACCTCTATATGTTGTATGAGATTATAATACAACACAATGAAAAAAACCCAAACAAACTAAATCAGTGTACAATGTAGAAACAAATACCAACAAAATTCAAAGACATGAAATGCATCAATTCAAAAAGTCCTACCATTATCCAATATCCAACTCCACATTCCTATACCAATGTATCAAAAATAATCAAGAAAAAATTGGGATAAAATTACATTACATATTTCTTAATATTTCACATTTTCAGACAGACAATGTGACCTAGAATAGGGTGAATATAAAAATCATAATGATTTCCTCGTTGACATCCCCGTTAAAGAAACTAGGATATAAAATTTTATCAAATTTTTAAAAAATGGATTAAAAATAAAAAACAATATATATCCAAGATTACCAAGAATGAAATCAAACACGACTATAAAATATTTATCTTATCTTTTGATGTACCCATTTCATTTCAATGCATACACACATCCACACATCCATTCATGGAGGTTAGTCATGGAAAAATTATACATGTGAATGGTGATTCATATATCCACCATGATTTTACATAGTGATCCATTTTTATGGAACAAACATAATTCCTTTATGCATACCATTGTTATGGATGAATCTACACGACCATGTCCATCTGAAATGCACATGAATGCACACCCACCATGTATTAAAAACACCGAGGAAAAACCATTTTCCTCAAATTAATGTTTTTTTAAAATATTTATTCTACGAAATACCACACATAAAAACAAAATCATATTGATAAACTATTATTTTAAAATCATGAGCCAAAATAACATTTCATGAAACCAAAATATTTCGCAAACATCCCTGAAAACCTCACTAATGAGGTTTTCTTCATAGATGTAATGTGCTTCAATTTTGTTTTGAAAAAAAAAATCAATTTGATAGAAATATGTCAATTTATAATCAAGAATATTTAATTTATAACTTACCCATCATTCAAAATTTATTTTAAAATGATGAATGACATAACAATATCCAAAACATGGAATGGATATTGAATATTTGACTTTAGATATTCTTCATGTCAACCAAAAGATTCATATATCATAATTATTCACATAGAAAACATAGATATATACCCAATATATTATATCATATATCTCATGTTTGTGGATAATGAAAAATCTATGTAAAATGATGAAGAATGAGTACATATAATAAAAAATGGGACTTTAAAAAATTAGATTCTCTAAAGAATCATATCTAAATATTAAATAAAGGTATGTACAGCCTCTAGAGGGCAAGGAATTTGAGATATTTCATTTTTAGGTAGAAATTAGTGATTAAATTTGTATAATTTGAATGATTCCATATTTAAGAATATAAATTTTCTCATTCCATAGATATGGCATATGTTTGGGAAAATCATACACTATCTATGCACAGGACGCTACTTCCAAACTGACCTCACATGGTTTTCTCACATAGAATTAAAAACAATTAATTAACAATGATTTCACCCTCAAACAATAATTACCTAGATTCTCTTCTGTTTAAGAATGGTTTGGCCAAACTGTGTGCCAAACGAGTTCCCACTCTATCATATTCATGATTTTCTAGAGGTTTTTCTTGGTGTCTACTAAGAATTATCAATAAAAACTATTGAACTCTAAAAATATATTCAAATTATCCCCAATTCCTCCCCAATAATAGAAAAGTCCAATTATATACTTACATTAATTAATTATTGGGTCATATAACTAAAACTATGGGTGAAATATTATAACAACCATTGGTCATTCATTCCCTAGAAATATGAAAACTAGAGTTTTTCATAATGAATTATACACATTACTCCAAAATTCCACTCTCACACTCTCACTTTTATTAATAAATATTTTCATTTTTTCATATAACCCACACTAATCAAATTCATTTCGTACCCAAGTCATTCCCTTTCATAACCATAATCAATATATGCACCTGAACTAATAAAGAATATGGTTGTAGGTCAACATGACACCATTGAACCACATTGTTAGTATCATGTAGATACTTCATATGTTGAGAAACATTAAACACTTTATGCACTGAATAGAACCTTAGGGAAAATCGAACTGATATTCCAACTGAAAACCCATTTATGTATCTTAAAATGGTATATGTATCAAGGAGATAACATTCCATTCTTAATGAAATTATGATGTATATGCCTTGGAGAGAATCTGAAGATAACATGATCTATCACCATAATTATGAATGGTCGTTGAAAATTATTTTCATATGATTTATAAAGACTCTAAGCCATATAAATTCTATTAATGATCAAGATAATCTACTTTGTTGTCTCATTCATAAGGATTGGTCGATCTACTGATGTCTCACATACATTCACCCAACAAAGAGAATAATGACAAGGTATCCCATAAAATGCATAAAAATGATATACATATATATATTTATTTATTTATTTATTCATAACAATTTTTTTGTAGTAAAATTCCACGAATGTTATGTGCTCCTCCCATGAACAACCAAATTCCATTACAAAGTACATATGGATGTCTTCCAAAATTTTATCATCCTTTCATATTTTCCATTTATTTATGGTTGATATGCTACGATCATAGTCAAATTATTCCCAATGTATTTATAAAAATAATTCAATAAATGAGAAATAAATATTGGTTCAAAATATAATATTAACAAGACCCATACACTATTACATTTAACTATTTATCTGATATATATTTTCTACTTTCCACCCACCATATTAGATTCAAAATTAGAGATGTAATGGGATAAAATTGTGTGTCGATCCAATATCAACCATATGGAATCATGTTTCTAAACCATCCTTGGTAGCCCTATTACAAAATCCATATATGTAAGCTACAATTTAAAGATATTATTCATTAAATACTAAATCATACCAATTAGTCATTGATGCTCTACTATAACTCACAGACAGGTGAGGAATCTAAATAGAAACCCGGAAACATTCCTTTTCATTCCCACTAACTAAATGTCTAATATCACTTTCATGTACATATTTTATATTCTATGTTAAACATACCATATTTAATGGTGTTTGGAATGAATTATTTGTTCCAAATTATCCATAGGTATAAACTCCAAATATTGAAAGTAAAAAATCATATAATCTATCCAGATTCTATCCCTCAATTTTTTCCTACCATTATGTTTCGACCGCATAGAAACACATTCATAATTTATGTTTCAACCTCGTTAACATTCTCCACCAAATAAATAATATAAAAAATTTCAAATGAAAATTGCAACTCTATGCTTGTCTTCGCAAACCATGTGAATAATTATTATCAACAACTTCAACTAACATTGATCTAATGCCTCATTTTCTCGTTTCTCGATAAGAATTTATTCTTAATTCATCTACCACATAGATTACATCATCAGGTTTGTAAAATATTTTAATTTCAGTAATTGGAAGATTCAACAACCATCTTCTCTGTCTCCCATCCTATTATCATTGGGAAAAAATTTGTTTCAAACTATTAGTTCTCTAAACACTTTATTTTTCCCAAAAAATTTGAAATGACACCAGATCATCAATGAATGGACAATAATATCTATTTCCAAAATCATGTGTTTGGTTGTTCTTCTCGTTATACCATAACGTCAAAGAGCTATAAGAAACATTATGATCTCCCAACATGAGAACACACCCCATCCTAGATCATGATGAATGAAAATACACCACAAAACCATGTCTTGATTCTATAATCTCAAGGTGGGGGAAAACATATGTTGAACAATAATCCCTTGATAAGAATATGAAATTCGTCCTTCCATTAGAATGGGACTCCTTTCATTGACAAATATATAATTAGTGTGCCTAGTTATGAAAAGAAACGAATGTAAAATTTTTAGAAACCAGTGATACCAAGGAAACTACATATCTCAATGAAATTTTTTAGTGATTTCAATGAGATCACCACCTCTATATTTTATGGATATACATAATCAAATTTTTCAGACAATAAATGGATAGGGAAGCATTCCACCTGTATCCAAGAATCGCAATTTGAATATTTTTCATATATATGATGAACCCATGAGATCTGAAACATGGATTCCATGTGTTTCTCAAGATCAATAATTATTCTAGATTACCCTTGTATCTCATCTAAAAACACAACCAATAAATAATCCGATTACTATTGAACTAATTGATACTCAAATTCCATAAATATAACTAGTTCATTTGTACAAATGAATGGAAAAAAATTCATACACATCATGGAAAATATACTTCTCATGGGTTTTATCAGAATATTGTCTTCTATAACCCATAGTTGGTGATATTAAAAAATTATGATGTTTTTTTAGATTCATTAAAAAACATTCAATTGATTAAATATATAATAAATTCATAGAATAAGATACTAATTCATTATCATATTTTGGTTGAATTTATAATAGTCCAAAAAAATATGTATAGTTCCTTACACCGTTTTCATAATCCTAATAGGTGTTTTGAAAATATACAAGGCATGCTAAATGAAAAAATTTCATTCCAACACTTCGAAATGATTATTCATTTACCTTAATTATATTGGTTACATCCATTATGATGGATGTGATTTAGTAATGGACCCCACTATGAAAACAATAGTAATATCCATCTCTCTTGTTGGTGAAACCCTAAGAAAATGTTATCCGAGTTTGTTTAAATACCCATTGTGGGGGTTAATCAAGATATGTAAGATTAAAAATCATCCCCCTTCTGATCATGCTTTGTCATTAAATATAACACTCTACTCTCCCTTTCACATAGCAATTTATGAACAAAATTGAAATCATGAATGAGACACAACAATTTTACATGGTTCACCCACACTATACTATATCCAAGGAGCACACAATGTCAATGTACCGATGTACCAAATCCACTAAATCTCACTTAAAATTACTAGGTTCAAGATATATCACTTATATTCCTAGATTCACTACCTTTAAAAAATTTAGGGTCAGCTCACTACATTCCCAAGGGTCACTTTTTGAGTAGAATTCTACGACTCACTATAAGTGAAAATGATCATTGTCTTCCTCTTTAATTCACTCAATACATTTGAAATGATCCACTCACCATTTATGGATACATGTCTCTTAATTTTCATGAATGCACACATCTTCAAATATATTATATTCTTTTCTGATTTTATATTTTCACCCGTATATGAAATCTACTTTTTTGGGAACTGTTAGTTTGTGGGAATTAATTTTTTGAACTATTTTCATGCTCATGCAAGCTTCTTTAAATCCTCTATGAACAACCTTTTTTTTCTCTAAGTTGCAGTATATGGAGCGAGTGCATTGCTAATCACCTCTTCTTCCATGGTCCTTCCCTACTTATATGACATACTATTCTTCAATGGGTTTCCCATATTTCATGAACTTCTTTCATTTTTAGGATATATTAACCTGCAAACCACTTTTCGTGAATTGACTTTGTGGACAACCCTTCATGGAATTGATTCCCCACAAAATCCCCATTTAGTTGAATAATTCCCAATTAATTAATTCAGACATAACCAAAAACATCCAAATTGAAATTATGATTTCTAATGAATGTTTCTCTCTCTAATGATATGATTAGAGGTCCCTAAATTGGAAAATAGATATTAAAATTATACGAATCCCAATCTCTCAAATCATTTATGGGGTATTCTATTCACTACATACTATGTTATGTTGTTTGAATTTATCATTAATCCTAGGTATTTTTTGATGTCTCCAATAGATGAAACACCACCAATCATCCACAAATGAACCTTCCTATGAACATGAAGCCTCCCATGAACTATTTTCACAATGCGGTCCGAATATCACTATTCATGTTCTGCATAATTCTACTATGTTGATATTATAAATTTAATAATTTTCCATCACCGTTACACATACCTCATATGATTTCCATGAGAGATTATTCACGGTTCGTGCAAAATTCAATCCTCTACTAAAATACATCCATTACCAAAAAAAATAGTGATTTTGATGCAAAAAAAAATTGCAAACACATGGAAACTATTCAACTTTAAAAACATTCATCTGAAAGACAAACCGTACTAATTTATGGCCATTTGAATTTATCAATAAAAATAATCACCACAAAATAATTGAGGTAAATCCTTGAGGTATTTTTTCTCAACATTCCCCCCATTTGGTTTAATGAAAACAATGAATATTTTTGAAAACTTGTTAAAGATTCATCCTTCTTAAATCCACATTAACATTTTGAGATTATGATAGAAATCGATGATTTAATTAACACACACTATAGGTACACATGAGATGTGAATTTCGTGAGAAATAAGAGTATAATAAAATGTTCATATATAAATCACGTCTTTTTAATCCTAAAAATCATCTTCTTTCATCACAGACATTTTATATCGTGATATATAATCATTTATCGATCAATTATAGCATTTTCAGATTTAATAACCCCACATATCTCACTAATCTACCTTAAGATTATGACACATCCAATTTTTTATTATCCCCTATTTTGATTAGAACATCTTATCCCATTTTAAAGACATAATATTTCTCCCATTGTTAATGAACAAGATGGCCATTCCTTTTTGGTCTACAAGAGGGTAAAGAACATATATTATCACACCAGGTAAATTCACACCATACCTAGGGGAGAGGGGGTCCTTCATCCATACATTTTCATGTATGGGGATTCAAATAGACTCAAAGATCCATTTCATTCTATAAAATTCCTCTCTGGGTAAAGATTTTGTTAAAAGGTCTTAATCCTTTGTTTTTTAAGAACAGACTACATCTTTAAAAATCCTCTCTCTAATTTATATTTGATAAAATAAAACCTGATTTCATGGTGCTTTCTCCTTGAGTGATGGACTATATTTTTTCCTAGATTTATAGAAAATGAATTATCTAAATGGATTCTAATCGAAGACCTCGCTTCAACTTTCATTTCATCACCTTTCTACTTCATCCAAAATAAACTGCTAAAAGATTCAATAGATTTAATATGTTCATCTTCAATGGTTATTGGTGAAAAGAAAACATGTTTCATTCTTATCCAAGAAACACACAATAAACTAAGATATAATGCACCTCCTACTGTTAAATTTCTACCATCTTCTGAACCAACCCAATATACAACTTTATATCCCATTAACTCTTGCTGATATTTTTCATTATACATCAAACCATAATCCAACATTCCCTTGATATAAAGAAGTATTATTTCCACTATAATTATTTGGGTTTACATGGTATTGAATCTATGTCATGATTCTTCTCTTGTGGGAAAAACAATATTAGTTATTGTCATTTTAATGTACAAAATAATGCAAATGATGAACTTGTATTAGGTGATATTGATTGAATTACCTTCATCATATCATGCTAGTTTCATCTAGATATCCATTGATGTTTTTTATATTGTTTCAATTATCCATTCCAAATATTCTCATAATCACTTTGGTATATTTTTATTGAGAAATTAATGTTCCATTATTTCCATGATTCACATGTAATATATGAAAAAAATAATATTTTCATTAATCATCAACATTTTAAATTCACATTTCCAAACACCTCGTATTTTTTTGTTATTATTGAAACCCACAAAATTATTAAAGAATCATCGATGAAGATAATAAAATATTTCCTATCATCAATAGATCATGCTAATATAAGTCTACAACATCAATATGCACCAATATAATCATTATTTAACCATTAATATTTTCCTATATTTCTCTTTAAATGATCTTCCCTTAATGACAAGAAACACATGTTTGAGTATGATCATGTGATAATAAAGGGATGTCTAGAGAAGCATCACATTTCACCAGATCATACAAGGATGATTGGATTCACTAATTAAGACGTTTACTCCATAAATTATTTTTTTTCTTCCTCGGGAGGAAATTACATATCTTTTTATCCACTCCTAAAGAAGAGTTTCCATTTTGTACGATTTCTCTGAAAACCAAATGCTGCTTATTTCTTCCTTGATGATAAGTAATTTCCATGAAAATATTATGACATATCCTAAGTCGCAAGGTGGAATAAAACTAGAATGTTGTGAATAAATACTACAACAATGAAGACATCAATATATCTCAGGACCATTCACCTAAAAAATGGACTTTCCTGATCCAAAATATTTCAAGAAATTATCAGTACCAAATCAAATGATACCTTCCTCATTATACCTCATTATATTCACCATATCCATATTTTCTACCATATGAGTGGTCCATCAACTATTAGTGATCCAATTTCATATTCTATCTGATTCCTTAAAATCAATCTATGAAAGCAATTATTCTCAAAATATCTTCTTTTTTATCCATTTTTTTACTTCATATTATGTATGGATTTATAATCCTAGTCTTCCATGATGTATGATGGACCAAATTCATCATTAATAGATGGACATGGAATTTTTATTTTAATCTCATTTTATTATACATTTGGATTCTTATTATAACAATACTTATTCTTTCTTGATACACTCTTCTATATTGTTGATGTGAAATACCACACCATGTGATTAATTCCACTACACCTAAAGCAGTGACCATTAAATGATTTCATGTAATATTTAGTTTTATAGAGTTACCTATGTTTGTCTTGCTTCCTTATATATCTCTTGCATATGGATCAAAAATTTTGTGAGTGTCCCATATTTCAAAAACAAAACACCTAATTCGTGGTTCATTCTTTCATGTCACTTCTACATGACTCATTGTCCCTTGGATCTATAAATATTCTTATTCTAATTTACAACCAAATAAATATCAAATCTCATGTTGGGTTCTTATTGTATGACATCAACCACTACTCTTTTTCATTTTTGAACAAGCCCTATATGATATTTATCAACTGTATTTGACATTTTATTCTCTAATTCAGGACATCTACAATTCACTTTAATATTTTTTTAATTTTTTATTATGTTCATTCTAGATTTCCTACCATGATTCAACTCTTTTTCTTTCTCTTTAACACTTTTAATAAGACAAATGACTTCCTATTCATGTTCTTCGAAACACTTGATTTTATATTTTCCAGTTTTAGTTGAACTATTGATTCCCCTATTATGTTATTCAATTTTGATGTTTTACTAAACAAAATTATCTGATCTATATGGGATTAAAGACTTCAGTTTTTCAATTTCATTACTCAAATTATACATTGCTTCTTCTTTCTTCTGAATATAATGTTTATCATCATGAACCAAGTTTTTCGCTGTCTTTATCTTAGCTCTACAAACATCTATATCTTCTTGTTTAGCTAAAAATTTGACATGAATGTAAAAAAACCATCAATTTCAACTTCTTAATTGTATCTATTTTCTCTTATTTTTTACTGTCTAAAAATTCCCCCATAGCATCTTCTTCAGGATCCTTAAAGTACTCTAATAATTCTAACTCAAATTATTCTGAGCATTCATCATTCATGACTAAATATTCTAATTTCTGAAGAAATTCCTCTTAAAATTTTGGGTTTCCTTTTATATAGGCTGAAGAAATCGTCATAGGAATTTTCAAGACTATCCTGTTAATATTATTAATGATTCTTGGGGAACCAAGCTAAAAAATGTCCAATCATTCCACATCAAAAACATGAATGTGGATGTTTCCCACTAAGTATTCCTCTTCAAATTGGTATATTTGTGGAGGGAAATGACCTAAAATCATCCACATTGTCTTCCTCCTAAGTATATTCTATAATTTTTATTGCCATATACTTGAATAAAACTTCTTTGGATATCCACTTTCTACTTCATCATTATCATCATTTTTCATTTCATATTCTAAAAGAGCACTATGCATGTTATATAATTTCATCTCCTTCAAATAATAATGTTCTAATAAAAAATCCATCAGAAAAAACTCAGGTGGCAGTTTTCTCAAGATACACTAAACAATATCTACTTCTTCAATAATATCATTGGGACTATGCATGTATTCCACAAACACATTCTCCCAATAAAATAATATATCAATAAACTCATTTGGGTGAATTCTCAGATCCTCAATCATGTTATACTAATCCTACAATTTTATTTATCGAACATTTTAGTCATCCACAGTAATTATCAGTTGTTTTTTCCATATAGCATGTGAGGATTTAGATGAAATAAACATCATATATATTGTAATTTCTAGGTATCCCCCATATTGCATTGATCATTTTTCATCTATATCCAATCCCCTTTTTTCAGCATCTGATAAAGAATGGTTGTTAATATTGGATGAAATTCAGTGCCTCAAAACTAAAAATACATCCTTCCATAATGACCAAAAGTATTGTTTCATTTTATTCTACCATAATTGAAAATTTATCCCATCGAAGATCATAATCCCACAGTGATTGACATCCTCTATTTATTATATTGCAAGAGAACTAATTAATTTCAACATTTCACACTCATACAAAATTTTATATTGATTATGTTAAATACCATTACTGGGGGTAATTGAGGTATGAAATATTAAAATAATTTCCCATTAGGATATTTTATCTTTATTAAAAAAAGTCACTCATAAATATTTTTCATAGAGAAATAAATGAAAAGAATTAAAATCATGCATGATACCCCACAATTTTAAATAATACTCATAACAAGGCTATGTCAATGGAGCATACTACACAGATGATAAAATATACCTAAACCACTAAATATCATTACCAATTATAAGGTTTTTCCTAGATCACATCTATTCCCATGTTCACTCCCTTTTCAACGTTTAGGGTTAACTAAATTCTTTTGAAAAGTTCACTACATAATAATATTTAACTAGATTAATACCAGTGGAAAGGATCATCACCTTCCACTTAATTTACTCACTAATATGGAATGGATCCACTCATAGTTTATCAACATGAAGGTCTCATAATATTCATGAATTCATCAATCTTCAATAATAAGTAGATGCCTAGTGGATTTCAAGTGTTCACATGTAGTTGAATTCCACTTTTTTACGAACTCTTTTTTTTGCATAAATTTCTTGCACAAGCTATTTTAGTTCCAACAAAAGATTTCTTGAATCAACTATGGAAAACCATAATTTCTCAGTGTTTCACTGCATAGATTGACTGCTTCACAGAATACATCATCTACCACCAACCATCCCTACTTAATAAATGAATTCTTCTTCTATAGAGTTCCCCTCTTCCAAGAACCATTTTCTTTTTCGGTATTGAAAACCCCAAAAACCCCTTTATATGAGATAAATTCACTTGTATCTCTTTATGGAATTACTTCTACATGAAATCTCTCTTTCAAAGCATCCTGACTCGTGAATTATTTCGTACTTTACGAAATTCTTCATAGGGAAATGTTGTTTTCTAACAAAAAGATATCTTCCCATTGATCTAATTATCTCTCCTTTTATAGGAATCTAAATCTAAAAATTACTCTAATCTGAATAACCCAAATATTTGATCCAGAATAGCCTTCACTGTGTACTATGCTATGTAGTCTGTATAAATCGTTGATCCTCTACTGTGGATGATCTTATCTATGGAAGAAACACCACCTCTTGTCCACAAATAATTGCATTCCCACAAACATTAAGCTCCCCGCAAAATGTTTAACTTATACAGTTCATGTTACATGATTCAAGAGATTCTTAAAGATACTATACATTTGTTTTACCTTTTTCAATTTTACTTTGATGCTCGACATACATCTTATGCAGTATGTGAACTGTGTTCCACGGTCTACCTACTGATTGACAGTTATCTCTATTTGTCATGAAAGACCATCACACAAATAATAGTAAGACAATACATTGAGATATTTTTCCCACCATTAATTAATTTTAAAAAAAATCCTGAAACAGTCCCTCCAAGGATGGGGAATCTATATTCTCAATATTTTATATGGATTCCAACATCAAATATTCCCACATGGAAGATATAATTTCAACAATTTGTACTAAAAATCCTAGTTTACATTATTTTACATTTCTATCTCCACTAAATAGATTCTCGAAATCTTCATCATTTATATAAATAACCCTCAGGGTATAGTAATTGATGAGTGATTTATATATTGATAACCAATCCATAATATGAAATAATTCATTATTATCCTTCTATATCATATATAAGTACAATACCAACTCAGTCCCATTGATTATTATTGATTATTCATGACTATTCAAATATGTACAGTCTAATTTTCCCAAAGATGTTTGGAGACTCAAAAAAGAAGGAATCATCTCAATTTGTAAACTCAACAGATTAAAAATAGAATAATAATTAGAAGAATGTTTGAACATATATCACATAGATCATGAAAAAGAATACAATTCAAAATAATTGTACCTATCACCATTAAAATTCCTAATTGATTAAACATGGTTATATGCATAGCTTCATATGATTTCATACTTGTTCCACTATGATCTTTGGTAACTTGTTGGGATTTCATTGGTGGAGGAGAATTGGTATTCCTAAAATCATTGTGGATTACTCAGTTATTCGAATGAAAACTATTCTTATATAATAATCATCTTGAAGAATACAATTATTGATAATCATGAGATATTTCTATAGCCCCTACCATGGATCAGTCACGAAATATTGATGAAGTTGTTACATCATTTTGCAGTTGTGACATTCTCCAAGTTGTGCCGTAAAATGTCACTTGATATTTTCTAATGAACCACCTTGTAAACACCTATACATAATTGTCAGTATTGGAGGAATTCTAAATGATCATTTTAATCAAATTTTAGGTTCCTCAGCTCCATGTGAATAGGTTTTTTTCATGTTATATATATGTGTGTGTTAGGGTTCAAACAATAACTTTGAAAGAAAGCATACATCATCCACATAGATTTCCAGTAGTGAATTTTTAAACCATTAACTCTCTATTTACCACCTATATAAAAATCATATTACAAATAAAATATATCAAAGAAAGAATATCTGGTTGCAGTCTCGACTCAATTGTTTAAAGAGACTAAATGATTTATCGATCTAATGATTGTTTCACATGTGGCTAAGGTTCAACCACATTATAATTAGGCACTTTATATTTATTTATCCCACGGCTACATGATTTGATTCCCTATTACAAAAAAACTCCATTAAGTGTCACTATTAATAAATTGAAGGCTTAAAAAATTCAAATTTACCACATGACAAATACCAAAAAAGGTTATCTAAAATTCATTATTTTTTTTAAAACCGTTATTGAAATTTCCACCATGATTTATGAAAATAATTACATTTTAAACCATTTTTAATAAATTAAATAGTTTCCAATATAACCCAAATCATTAGATAAAATGAGTTATATACTATTACGGGGAATTCATTACTACCAATTCATGTCATGATCATCTCATAGACTAAACCCATGATGGCGAAGTTACAACTCTTACGAGGGTATTAAACACTTTTATAACCTAATACCCTATTAACATTATGTTCATCATAAATTTCTTAGATATTAATTTTATTCATGGTGTTTTATGTTCCAACAATCGATTGCAAATTCATATAACCCAATTTGAGGACTAAACTAGAAAGAATTTATAACTCTATAACAGAACAAACAAATACCAAATGTGACATCCTATCCCATATCCATATTCTTGGGATGATTTCAAAGGGTGTTAATAGGACATAAGTGACATCAATAAGACACGAAAAGACGGAATGAAAATCAATGTACTCCATAAACAATTGGGTATCATATTTTAGATTATAAAATAAATAACCATTACAACATAACTATATCCAAATAAGCACTATATAATTCATGATTGAATAATAAAATTAAAAAAACACAAAAACCCAACTATATGAGATTATAATTAAGAATCTAAGACATTTAAATCACAATCACAACAAATAGATCAATTTAAAAACACTCAATATGCTCCAAGGTATTAATCCAAATTCCTAAACAATGTTTTCAAGAAGCATCACTATGGATCTTGGATACCATGACATTACATATTTCTAAATATATCACATTTGAAAACGTAGAACTGTTATCAATAAGGGGGAATATATAACTCATAATAAATTCCCAAGTGAATTCAAAAAAAATCTACCAGGACCTGACATGTAATAACAATTTTTTAAAATTGTATAAAATAAGATAATTCAGATTATATGAAATCTAAAAATATCTTTCCATTAAATATTCAAATAAAATATTTAAAATAATCTCATACCTTCTGTCATGCACATTCTAAATTCACATATTCACACATCAGCACATCCTCACATGCATGTCAATCATGGACTTCCCAATACTCAAGAGTGGAGATTCATAATTTCCCCAATCTATTACATGGTGAACAATTTTTATAGGAGAAGAATCACACCAATATTTCCCGTTTTTTATGGGGGAGACAACATGTATATATCCATACTAAATTCATTTGAACACAATCCTACTATGTATGCCAAACAATTCCATGACAAAATATTTTTCAAAAACCATTTTTTTCGTTATATCTGTCTGTGAAACATTTTCCATATATCAAAACCAAACCATACTTCCAAAACCCACATATTAATATCATAAATTATATTTAAATTCCATATATCTATCTAATTCCCACAAAGAGTATAAAAATATCACTAAATAGGATTCCATAAAATCGAAAAAGTGTTTGACATCAATTTCATAAAATTACTCAATTAATAACTAATCCCTAGTGATCTAATCAATAAAAGTTGAAATAGAATCCAAATACCTTTGACACATTGGAAAAAATTAATTATGTCACAACAACATTCAAATCCCAGATTGGATCTTCAATAGTAGGCTTTATATCTTATTCCCATCAAATAAAAAATCATATATCATACTAAATTCTATAACACAATGTATATATATCCCCAATTGATTAGATAGACGATTAAAAGTGAGTGAAGTCTATCATATCAAAGGGGAACATTGAAGACTGTAAAATTTTTGATGAAACTGGACCTTCAATGCACTATTAATCACCTATGAATCAGTCCTTCATCAAAAATTAATGTCTTCCGCTACTCGGGAGGGAGTTTTATGAGATATTTGAGATGTTAATAGGAAAATGTGGGATTAATGATGTAAATTGTGTGGGATGCACAATTATATACTGAAAATTAACTTTTTTAATTAAGAAACACTTTTATGGAAAAAGTGTCAAACCAAGAAACATGACTTCAACGACTTGAGAAATCAAACCATGCTCCAAATGTCCCAAATTCCAAAAACAGGATCAAACAACAAAGAAAGGCCCCTATCCAGCCTAAATAACGTTAAAGTCCAGTTTCCAACATTCCAACGTGCACGAAAAGCTATCTCGTACAAAGACAGGTTGATACCGATGGTCAAGTCCATACCCTATCAAATATCCGAAGTCGAGACACATAAGTCTGGTGGAAACTTGAAGCCCTAAACCTCATCTAGAGAATTCTCTGCGGATAATTTGGAATCAAGAACCTTTGAACATCAGGAAGCCGTCAAACAACAATCACAGCGAGAAGAACCACCCAGAAATAAATCCATATAAAAACACGCATTTCATGTTTGTATCACATGGATTAACAAACTATTCACCAACCATGTTATTCCCATATGTCAATTTTTCACATTTTCCCTTGGGAATACACATGTTTTAAACAATCTGTTTACCAATCTATGGGTCTACCCAATGTCCACTACTTCATTTTTATATTTTCTTGTAGGTGTTGCAATGTTTTTACTCACCATGATCAAACCCTAAAACTTCATAAATGCCTCAAAAACATAAAAAATCTCCATGAACCTCCTTAAGCATTATAAAACACATTATGTTCAAAAAATTCATAATTAAATTAATAGTTACAAAAAAACTGGGTGTGTTTTATATTTACCGTTTAATTTTTTAATGTTCATAAAATTATAAATGTATATTTTTTATTTTTTCTTAAAATAATAATATTATAAATAATATATTAAATTGTTTTTAAATTATTTGTGTTTTTTTATAATTTTTTAATGATTAAAAATTATATATAACTGTTTCATTTGAAATAATTTTGATTTTTGAATTTTTGAATTTTTTCATTAAAAGTTTATGTTTGATAAATAATTTCTATATTCTACTAAGATTATTTACTACCAACAAAATATTATTGATAATAATTCCATATTTATTATGAAATTATTTTTATCTAATCTAATAAATATGATGAGGAGTGTTCAGTATAGTATTTTGTTTTATAATTTTAAAATATATATTCATATTCTTATTTAGTAGATATATTTTCTTTTTCATGTTTATTCATTTTCATTAGTTATTAATTATTTTTCATTTTAATTCAATTTTCTAAAAATTATGAACAATGTTTTTTACATTATTTGTTTTTATTATGTCATTATTCATTTTTTTATTTAATATTAATTGGTAATAATTATATTTTTATAATTCTATATTAATTTGTTTCCTTTTATTCAGTTCATATGTTTTTACGATAATATCATATCAAACATTTAAGTCACATTGATCAGGTGGGGATAGCTATACACATATACCTACTAAGAATCCTCATTATACTTCTGCACATTGGCAATATACATCAATAGGGGAAGATATGCCTTCTAGGGTTAATAAACATGGTAGCATGCATTTACACAATTTATTAGTTTCCCCATTCCATGACTAGATCATACAATTTTATTCTTTATGAAAATGATATTCCTAGGGGTCTAAATGGAAAACAAGTTATGACATTTTATTCAATAAATGATCTATCTGATCATATTATTTCTATTATAAATTTTGATAATTTTCAATATTGTGAAATGTTTTCAATTGTGGGAGAAAATTTATAAAATTATTTATTATTATATTACATCACATTTAGTTTTTTTACTAATTTTTTTGTTTTCCCCACTTATTAATGTACAAAGGATATATATTTCATTGATGGAATTAGAAATAAATGCTTAGATTTCGATCGAAGGGGATAAGGGAATATTAAGTAAACCCTACCTTCAGATCTCATTTTTTGGGAATGGGAAACTTATAATTTATGTGATATATATCCTTTTCTGTATAAAGATAAAAATATTTCGTTTATTGATATTCTAAAACATGAATCATTTTTATAAACTCTAATGTAATATTTTATGTTTTTTCATATATTATTGATCATAATAATGATTTTATATTTTTTTTAATTTAGAGAAAATGACTATATCTCATCAGTAGATCCAATACAATTTCATATACCGTCATTGTCACACCCTGATCTGATGCTTTATTTGATTTTAATTATTTTGGGTCTCATTTTTGAATTGTGTTTTGAACCGGTTTTAAATTAAAATAAAATCTCATTTTTATACGAACGTGCGAGCGTATGCGCACCCTGCACAATTCCTAATTTTTGTTAAGGAATTGTTTGTTATTGAATGTGTAGTTTTTGAGACATGCAACCATGCACGTGACCCCTCGCGTGAGACTGTGCGCGGTGTCTGCTCTCCGTTAAAAATTTTATTATTATTATTTTAGTTAATATTTTAATTAGTCTTAGAATATTAAATTATTGACATATTTATAATAATAATAATATTATTATTATTATTGTTATTATTATTATTATTATTATTACAACCAAAATTGAAAAACCTATTCTACCCGAGCCTCCCCCCCCCTTTCCCTTACCCCATCATGAGCCCCCCCCCCCCTCATTCGCATGTGCGCATCCGGAGCCCAGGCCGTCTCCCGCTCCAGCCACACCGAACCACCAGTGGCCATCCCCTACCTGTGCCACTGCTGCCCTCCCCCCCGGCAACCCGCGACGCCGCTGCCTCATGCCAAACCTACTTTCCGGCTCGCATCGCACCGACCCGGCCTCCCCCTCCCATGGTGCGCCAACCTGCCTCCCGACCTCCCGCTATGCAGCCGTCACGACCTCCTCCTCCGGCATACCTAACTCGCGCCGTGCCTCCCTCTTGACCAGCAGCTCGCACGCACCCGTAAACCGGCGGCCCCCTTGTTTTGTGACCCAACAAGCCGCCAACGTCGTCTCCCTCCGGTGACCCCCTTTGCTCTCACGCGACTTCCCTTCGGCAAGACCTTTCTCCGATCTAGGGTTTTGGTTCTTTCAATTTGGGGTTTTTAGGTTTTCATCAATTATGGTTTTAAATTAGGGTTTAGCATGGGGTTTAGTTTTATTATGGTGTAGTTGGTTCGATCTTGAGTTTGGTTCAATTTCTTATTTTAGGGTTTATTTGATTTTGTTGGTGGCGCCATTGTCCTGTAGTGGAAGTTTCACAACGAAATTTTGAGGCATTCTTCCCCGAGGTAGGTGGTTCCACTCACAATATTTATATGATGATTTCACTTTCTTATTTAATTAAGTCAGCACTGTTTTTAATTATTTTGCATGCCACGAAATTCTTGTTGATTTGGTTTCAATGTGCATTTAAATTTTGAGTATCATGTTTAAGTGGTGTTAGTATATTTTATATTGAAAACCCACTTCCGGCTATTTATCAGCGCTGATAAATTGTGCAGTTTGCATATTTGAAAGTGCATTTGATGCAGTGGACATTTTGGTTTGGGGTCAAAAGTGTGTTTAGTCTTGAAAATGGTTTTGGATGAGTTTTATTTTCATTATATATTCAATGTTTGTGACATGTTTGAAAGATCTTTAATAAATTTTCTTAGAATTTTTTTAATTATAAAAAAATGTCTTTTCAAACTGTGCATTTAGTTCATTATGTTGCGCACGGGCTGCGTTTTCTGTTTTGACAATTGAGTGGTGTGCGTTTCGCCTTAGAAGAGGTTTTGGGGTGGGTTTTTGTGTTCAATGTCTTGTAGTACCACTTGGAGTTGTTTTATAAAATTTTTCAGTGGTTTATTAAATCTTGTAATGTGTGTGAAACATGATTGTATATTGTTTTGGTGTGTGTATGTTTTCAAAAAGTGGGTTTGAGCATACATATAAGGGTATATGTGTGAGGATATTGTTGTGACAGTCATTGTAAGTGTTCAATTAAGTGTTTGTGTAGTGCGAAATGAGTTTTTGTGGGTACTTGAGGTGCATGGGTGCTGGAAAAGTCTTTTTGATGGAAAATGTACCACTTTGAGGATGCTAAAATGTTTTATAAATTGGTCAAATGTTTGATTATGTGTTTGAATTATTTCATTAAATTATATGTGTAGTGTGTTGTACCTCCCAGCGATGATTTTGGGTCGCGGGTATCGAGGATCCATGCATGTACATGCATACAGAATGACATATATATAGATATTCCCTCATTGTGCATATTCCCTCATGGCGCATGGAATATGTGTAATGCACCTAGGGGTGTATATATATATGTATAAATGCATGTGCATGTATGTGCCAAGGATCAGTTTGAATGTTCATCTTTAAGCAGCGACATGTTAAGGTAGGTCCCCTATGCATATGCTTTTAATTTGAAACTCATAATTGCTTGATTGTTTTAAAAATATGTTATACATTTACTCTATATACACATGCTATGAAATCTGGTTACGGTTGCTAGAAATGATTATTCCTTTTCTTTATAAATTAAAATGTTTTTTATGGTATCGGTCATAAGTGAACTTTTCTTGGAAGATTGATTTACTAAATGGTTTTGAATTAGTAATGTGTATTTCTGAAGGTGTTTGGACTTTTGGCCGATTAATTGTAAAAAGTATTCACTATATATAATAAAGCTCATTTGGAACCTTAAGAACGTTTTATGAAAAAGAAAAACCTCTCTTGAGGCACTCCCCCTTGGTTTTAGAAAATGATTTGTATGTTGGAATTGTTATGATGTGCCTAACGTTGAAGTTTATGCATTGTGTGACGTGAATGAGGGGGAAAGCGCTTAAGGAGGGAGAACAATGGTGAGATGTTGGATGAGTTTTAAAAGAAGAAAGTGTTATGTACATATATGTTTTCTTGGTAAAGAAAACTCACCACCACTTGAAATAGAGAACAATGGGAAACCCGGGTATCTAGGTGGGTGACCAGGACTAGTATGCTAGATGACACGGCAGGGGTTCGTCCCGGTTTGTCTAGCAAGATTGACGCAACAACACTAACTAAACATATGCATTTTCTGAGGGGCGTGGTCTTCTAAGCCACGTATTCTGAGGGTCGTGGTCTTCTATGCCACGTTTCACCGAGGTACGAGGTCTCTAGGTTCCCACTTGTTCTAGCTACCTATAGGGATTACCCATAGTTCTCATTTGTGACATGCTGCTTGTGATGTAACTTCCTTTTCAGTTGTTTCATACCTGATGTCTTGTTTGTAAAAATCAAATTTTATTCCAAATAGGTTTCTTTTCATTTTGAAATGTTAATGCACGCTTGGAACCTATTTTGAAAATGTAGTAAGAGTGAAATTATTTATTTGAAAATGAAAACTCATTACTTGAATTTGAAAGGAAAGGAAACACTATTTTATTATATCTTATTTTCAAACTGGCATAGTTGTGTTTCTTAATAAAGGAGGAGGCATAGGACGTGGTTATTTTTGGCTTTCCTACTAAGCATCTCGGTGCTCATGCCTACTTTACTTTTCAGTTGCAGGTTTCAGTCTTGGATCTCTTTTGGGAGCGAGTGTGGTTGTCGTACTGTGGTGATCCATGGGGTCACCTGAGGTATGTCATGTTTCTTTGTTTATTCCTTTTTCTGCTGCCACATTGTTCAGTTTATTTTCCTTTATTTATTTTCTTGTTCAGTTTATGTTTATTTATCTTTGTCATGAGCTGAACTGTTCCCAACTGGTTTGTTTTGATGCCCGACACTAGTTTCCAGCCTGTGGGGATCGGGAACGCCCTTCGGTCCATGTCGTGGACTGGTTCGAGCGTTGGGTCGGATGACGACCCGGCCTGGTTCTTGAAAAAATGGTATTAGTGGATGCCCTTGTTATTTGGGGTGTCAAGTAGTTTTGTGATTAGGTGTGACGGGACTCGAGAGGTAGGTGCCGGAAGGACGTCATGAACCCTTACCCGTCCCGAGACTCGAGTTACCAAGGGTATTATGGGATTTGAGTTTTTCTTTTGCATGGTCTGTGTGGATGAGGGATGACAAGGGAAGTGATCCGGTGTTACAAATTGAGCCGGCATGGAGTAGTGACCCATGTACAGCTCGAGTGCACGGTTCAAGATACTTTTTATGGTGGATGCCCGCTCGGAGCATGGTCTGCTAAGCCATGTTACAAAGTTGGCATAACCAGTAGTCCCTTATTTTATATTGGAAATTTTAATGTGAGTTATGTTTGACCATCATTTTGTTGATGTGAGTACATCTCAAAAATGAAAATGGATTTTTTTGAAGGTGTTTTCAAAAGGGAATATTGTTGCTGGAGTGGAAAAATGGTTTATAAAATGGAAAATGTTTTGGAATTTTGAAACGTGTTTCTTTAACGATAAGTCACTTTCTCAAATTGGTTGGTAATTTGTGTTGTGTGCTTAATGGTATGTTTTGGAAATAAGAAGTGTCTTGAATCGACCCTTGGTATTCCGATGAGTGATCACACATTGTGGTGTGCATGTGGAAAGTTGGGAAATTGGTGATGTGAGTGGATGGTTTCTTGAGCTTGCACATGGATATGTATGTGTGAGACTTCATGGGATATAAATTATAGATATCTAAGTGGTTTTGGTTTCTGAAAAATGGTTTTCAAAAAGGGTTTTTCAGATGTTTAGAAAAGTGGGTGAAAAATTGTTTAATGTTCACTTTTTGTGTTAGGTATTCTTTTTCATGAGTTCTTGGTTTTGACGTATTGAATTGATGTTGGAATAGTGATTTGAGTTTTAGCTTTCGTTTGTGATTGAGGTGCGGAATTTTGATTTATGATGAGTTTTGATTCGGATTTGTGCCTCTTGTTTTTGAGTATGCTACCCAGAAAAGTCCCATAAGTTTCTAGTGAGCCTCTTCAAGTTGTTGGTTCTACCCAGACTCTTAGCAGAGTGGTGGAATTGAAATTCTTTTCAGTTGTTGTCCAGCTACCATGGTGATCGCGATCTATCGATGGTAGAAGACTAGCTTGGTGAAATCGTTGGTGTTTCCATATTATTGGAAACTCCCAAAGCTATGAGAGTCTGGGCTGGTTTGAGTTCATTTCATGGTTCAACTTTGGATTGGTGTAAGAGAAAATCCTAACGTTGTTTTTTGATGAGATGTCTTGAAAGGTGTTTAATACCACTTCCGTCTGATGGTTTATACCTGAGGAGGTGAAAGCGAGGGATGTGGCAGAGCCAGTGGGTGTCGAGTAAGGCCAACGAGTAGTGAAGGTCTACATGGGGCATTCCAAGGGGTTGATTCCATTTCCTCCGGAGGTAGAATCTTGGATGAAGTTAAAGTTTCTCTTGTGTGGGTTTTTAGTACAGGGTTCCAGGACCGTTTCTTTTCGGTGCTCGGGAAGGTTCCCCATCCGGTGATGACAGAGAGAATCAGAGGAACCTATCTCAGACAAGTCTTCTTGTCAATTCCATTTTCTATTAGTTGGGCCGCCCTGTGTTTGCTCCTAGTGTGCTCGGTTTGGGTACTTTAAGTCGCCTTTTCATCATCCTCTGAAGGCTTGCCGTCAGTATGTCCATTTGGGACAATTGGAGAGGTTTAGCAAGCGGCATTGTTAGCTGGAGTCTCAACCGAAGGATATCATCTCCTGACTGTGGGGCAACATATGCTTCAAGACATCAGAGCTCCAGCCACAGGTCTCGGAGTGAAGCCTTTCACGCAGTCATGAATTGTTGGGTGTGGGTCACACTGGTATAACTTTTGTCTCTAGTGCTAAAATAGGGACGGTTTAAATTTCTCGGTTCAAGCTTCCTCATCTTTGAAGGTTCTGTTTTTCTATAAGAGGCGTAAAGGTTTATTTTTCTCGTTGTGGTCTTTGTTCCTTGAATACCCCATTGTGGTTCTAAAAAGGAACAATGATCTTGTTTTCATGTAATTCCAGTAGTTGCACCTCCTCAATTGTGACTTGTTTTGTTTTAGTACATTCTCATTTTGGAGATGCACCCCTCATGTGGGAATGGGGAGTCATGGTTAATTTTTTCTTTTGGTAGAATTCTTCTGTGGGTTTTCTCATATGTTAGTGGTTTCTAGTATGGGTTGGAAGTTCTCGTGTTGGTCTATACTGGTTGGTTTAAGCTGGGCAATTCTTAAATTGTGGGGAGACCCACCATGAATCTTATCGTCCCTTCTTTGAGGTTTGTTCTGTGCGGCGGTTTCCTCTTGGATCTTGTTAGCAGTTCCAGAGTTAGCTGATACTAAGAGTATCAAGGTTGGTTGTGCTAGTTAGGTTCTTATGGTGGGGAGAACCCTCCTCTTTTCCTGATGGTTCTTCTCTTCTCAGTTTCCCTCAGATTTGGTCGGGTGTGACTGATGGAGTGAAAAGTCATACCGAGTTCGTGATTTTGTTGGCCTCGTTCAATTTAAAACTCAAGTTTGATTCCTCGTTTGGCTGGGTGACTTTCTGGGGGCAGAAAGTTTTTATGGTGTGGAGTGTTGTCGCACCCCGACCCGATGCATTATTTCATTTTAATTATTTTGGGTCTCTTTTTTGAAATGTGTTTTGAACCGGTTTTAAATTAGAAGAAAATATCATTTTTATACAAACATGCGAGCGTATGCGTGCCCTAAACAGTTCTTAATTTTTTAAGGGATTTTTTGTTATCGAATGTGTTCTTTTTGAGACATGTAACCTTGCGCGCGACCCCGCATGTGAGACTGTGCGTGGTGTCCGCTCTCAGTTAATAATTTTATTATTATTATTTTAGTTAATATTTTAATTAGCCTTAGAATATTAAATTATTGACATATTTATAAAATTGTTAATATTATTATTATTATTATTATTAGTATTAGTAGTATTATTATTATTATTATTACAAAAAAAGGGAAAACCCTATTCTACCCGAGCCTCCCCCCCCCTTTCCCTTACCCCGTCGTGAGCCCCACCCCCCCCCCCCCCCTTGTTCTCCTGTGCGCATCCAGAGCCCAGGTCATCTCACGCTCCAGCCACACCGAACCACCAGCAGTCATCCCCTCCCTGCGCTGATGCTGCCCTCCCCCCCCCCCCCGGCGACCCGCGACGCCGCTGCCTCGTGCCAAACCTACTTTCTGGATCACATCGCACCGACCCAACCTCCCTCTCCCATGGTGCTCCGCCCTGCCTCCCAACCTCCCGCTATGCAGTCGTCGCGGCCTCCTCTTCCGGCGATCCTAACTCGCGCCGCGCCTCCCTCTCGACCAGCGGCTCGCACGCACCCGTCAACTGGCGGCCCCCTTGTTTTGCGACCCAACTATCCGCCAACGTCATCTCCCTCTGGTGACCCCCTTTTCTCTTCGCGACTTCCCTTGGGTAATACCTTTTTCCGATCTTGGGTTTTGGTTCATTCAATTTGGGGTTTTTAGGTTTTCATCAATTATGGTTTTCAATTAGGGTTTAGCATGGGGTTTAGTTTTATTATGGTGTAGTTGGTTCGATCTTGAGTTTGGTTCAATTTCTTATTTTAGGGTTTATTTGATTTTGTTGGTGATGCAATTTTCATGTAGTGGAAGTTTCACAACGAAATTGTGAGGCATTCTTCCCCGATGTAGGTGGTTCCGCTCAAAATTTTTATATGATGATTTCACTTGCTTATTTAATTAACTCAGCACTGTTTTTAATTATTTTTCATGCCGCGAAATTGTTGTTGATTTGGTTTCAACGTGCATTTAAATTTTGAGTATCATGTTTAAGTGGTGTTAGTGTATTTTATTTTCAAAACCAACTTTGGGCTGTTTATCAGTGCCGATAAATTGTGCAATTTGCGTATTTGAAAGTGAAGTTGATGAAGTGGACATTTTGGTGTGGGTTCAAAAGTGTGTTTAGTCTTGAAAATAGTTTTGTATGAGTTTTCTTTTCTATATATATTCAATGTTTGTGACATGTTTGAAATCACTTTAATAAATTTTCATAGCATTTGTTTTATTATAAAAAAAATGTCTTTTCAAACTGTGCATTTAGTTCATTTTGTTGCGCACGGGCTGCGTTTTCTGTTTTGACAATTGAGTGGTGTGTGTTTTTCCTTAGAAGAGGTTTTGGGGTGGGTTTCTGTGTTCAATGTCTTGAAGTACCACTTGGAGTTGTTTTATAAAATTTTTAAGTGGTTTATTAAATCATGTAAAGTGTGTGAAACATGTTTGTATATTGTTTTAGGGTGTGTATGTTTTCAAAAAGTGGGTTTGAGAATTCATATAATGGTATATGTGTGCGGATATTATTGTGAAAATCATTGTATGTGTTCAATTAATTGTTTGTGTAGTGCGAAATGTGTTTTTGTCGGTACTTGAGGTGCGTGGGTGCGGGAAAAGAATTTTTGATGGAAAATGTACCACTTTGAGATTGTTGAAATGTTTTATAAATTTGTCAAATGTTTGATTTTGTGTTTGAATTATTTCATTAAATTATATATGTAGTGTGTTGTACCTCGCTGCGAGGATTTTGGGTCATGGGTATCGAGGATCCCTGCATGTACATGCATACGACAAGACAAATATATAGATATTTCCTCATTGTGCATATTCCCTCATGGCGCATGGAATATGTGCAATGCACCTAGGGGTGTATATATATATGTATAAATGCATGTGCGTGTATGTCCCAAGGATCAGTTTGATGTTCGTCTTTATGTAGCGAGATGTTGAGGTAGGTCCCCTATGCCAAGGATTTTAATTTGAAATTCATAATTGCTTGATTATTTAAAAAATATGTTATACATTTACTCTATATACACATTCTATGAAATCAGGTTATGGTTTCTAGAAATGATTATGCATTTGCTTTGGAAATTGAAATGTTTTTTTATGCTTTCGGTCTTAAGTGACCTTTTCTTGGAAGATTGATTTCCTAAGTGGTTTTGAATTAGTAATGTGTATTTATGAAGGTGTTTGGCCTTTTGGCCGATTAATTGTAAAAAGTATTCACTTTATATAATAAAGATCGTCTGGAACCTTAAGAACGTTTTATGAAAAAGAAAAACCGCCCTTGAGGGACGCCCCCCTTGGTTTTAGAAAATGATTTGTATGTTGGAAGTGTTATGATGTTCTTAACGTTGAAGTTTATGCATTGTGTGATGTGAAGGAGGGGGAAAGCGCTTAAGGAGGGAGAACAGTGGTGAGATGTTGGATGAGTTTTATAAAAAGAAAGTGTTATGTACATATATGTTTTCTTGGTAAAGAAAACTCACCACCACTTGAAATAGAGCTCAATGGGAAGCCCGGGTATCTAGGTGGGTGACCAGGACTAGTATGCTAGATGACATGGTAGGGGTTCGTCCCGGTTTTCTAGCAGTATTGACTCAACAACACTAACTAATCATATGAATTTTCTAAGGGTCGTGGTATTCTAAGCCACGTTTTCTGAGGGTCGTGGTCTTCTAAGCCACGTTTCACCGAGGTACGGGGTCTCTAGGTTCCCACTTGTTCTAGCTACCTATAAGGATTACCCATAGTGCTCATTTGTGACATGCTGCATGTGATGTAACTTCCTTTTTAGTTGTTTCATACCTGATGTCTTGTTTGTAAAAATCACATTATATTCCAAATAGGTTTCTTTTCATTTTGAAATGTTAATGCACGCTTGGAACCTATTTTGAAAATGTAGTAAGAGTGAAATGATTTATTTGAAAATTCAAACTCATTACTTGAATTTGAAAAGAAGGGAAAAACCTATTTTAATATATCTTATTTTCAAATTTTCATAGTTGGATTTCTTAATAAAGGCGGAGGCATATGACGTGGTCATTTTTGGCTTTCCTACTGAGCATCTCGGTGCTCACGCCTACTTTACTTTTCAGTTGTTGTTTTTAGTCTTGGATCACTTTTAGGAGCGAGTGTGGTTGTCGAACCGTGGTGATCCATGGGGTCACCTGAGGTATGTCACGTTTCTTTGTTTATTCCTTTTTCGGCTTCCAAGTTGTTCAGTTTATTTTCCTTTATTTATCTGCTTGTTCAGTTTATGTTTATTTATATTTGTCATGGGCAAAACCATTCCCAACTGGTTTGTTTTGATGCCCAGCACTAGTTTCCAGCCCGTGGGGATCGGGAACGCCCTTCGGTCCATGTCGTGGATCAGGTCGGGCGTTGGGTGGGATGACGACCCTTCCTGGTTCGTGACAATCATACATTATCTCATCGAGGGTATATATAATTGGATTTATAAATAATCATTGAAAAATATTAAATAGTAGGAGATAAATCATAATGACATGTCTAGGTTGACCTTATATCCCATCCCGCTAGAGATACTAAATTGAAATGTGAATACATGAGAATAATGAGAAAATTAATAAAGGAAAAGTGTGTTGATGTATCTAAGAGGATAAACATATTTTATTTACATTATATTGACTAGTTAAGTAATATAAAATCATTATATATTCTGATTTAATATTCTAATTTTTATATATTTTATAATCTAATCGCTCAAAGGGAAGAGAACAAAGTTGACCATTATACCTAAGAGTTAGATGTATAATTTAGCTTTTACATTAGGAAATCCTTTGCACCCTGGATGAATACAATGAGTAGTGGTTGGTGTAATCAATAAATTTTTTAGTTTTTTTGGTTGCATCATCATATAAATGTATATATAAATGGAAAATACAACCATTAGAAGATAATGTTAATGAGATAGGTGATAAAAAAGAGGAATGGATCGGTTCTTCAATATAGTTGATGCAAAACTATAGGGATAATTCGTTTAGGACTGTATTACATACTCCTCCACCGCCACATGTGGATCCAACTCCTCCATCTCTACATGTTAATCCAACCCCACTACATCCGCATATATACCCAATTAATACACATCCTCTTATATTGTATCCCATATATTATGATTTATATGTTAGAGATCCCCAACATTATTATTTTACATGGAATTATATATTATATTGGAGATAAATTTCATATTCATTAGATAAATATAAATCATCATAGGGTAAACAGTATGGAATATTATATATATATATTTAGAAGAGTAAAAACTCCAACTGATGAGGTTACTACAGTTAGAGAAAGTATATGATATATTTTGTGTGTCCATATATAGTTTCCAAAAAAAATACAAATGAGGTACAGAACAATTATATTATTTCATTGGTAGTAGATATTATTATTTTTTAATTTTTTTGATTTAATATATTTCTCTATTTTATATAAGAATACCTTAAATGTAAATACATTTTATATAGAAAAATAAGAAAATTATTCAATGAGTTTTGATATATGACTTCTCGAAAAGATAAATTATCAGTATATTAATATTTTTTAAGTATACTAGAATAAAAGGAATTTAAATTTTTTTTGGGAATGGTAAGAAAGTGATGATTTTAAAATTATGTATCCTAGACACTATTACTGGAGATTTCTTGGGTATCAATGTGATGTATTTATCTTCCACATATGTCTATTATTAAATAAATTTATGTTATTTTAATTTTTTGAAATATAATACTTATGTTTATTTATTTGGTATATTTTTACACCATGTAATTAATATGCCGCGACATTAGTATGAATATTATTTTGACAAAAATTGTATTTCATAGATTTTTATTATAATGAAATATGTTGAAAAAAATATAAATTTATAAATGATTTCAAAATAATGGGATTAATTTTTGGTTCCATTCCTATCTTTATGTGTATCGAACATATATTTCAAAAAGTGTTATTTATTTTAAAAAATGAAGTAGAATAATTAATATTGTTATATTAGTGGAAAATGGAATTTTTTTTCATTGTGAGATGAAAACACATTGGATCATCCATATACATTTAGATGTTAGAATAAATTTTAGAGACTTATATAACATGTAATTTTCAATTCTGGAAAATTTGTTTAATATTATGAATTTTAATTTCATTTCATAAATATTATCTTCAAATAGGCCATGGGAATACATTAGGGAGGCAATCAAAAAAAGTATTGAAAATAATATATATATATATATATATATTTAATAAATGGTGACTGCTCATTTATAATTTATACATTTGGGATGAATGTATTTAAATTTTACTTTGAATTGATAACTAATATTGTATTCGAACATTAATCATCAACTATCTATAATGGAATGTGGATATTATCATCAATTATTTTTGATTGATATTATTATCACCTAGACATTTAAAAAATTCCATATTGTTATATTTTATTTTTTCCTATCCTCTAGTATATAATTTAATTATATTGGTAGTAAATGTTAAATTCGTTTTTACTTTTTTTTATAAACCTATTTATAATACTAAATAAGGGAAAAATGACATATGAAGAAAATGTTTAGAATATTTCCATAGTTTGGTAAGATTTTTTTATTTTTAATATAAATTAAAAATATTAAATTTAAAATTTTATTGTCTAATTATTGTACTTATTATTCTATTTTTAATTTATCTTATTCATAATAATGTGGTATTCTGGATACATGTAATATTATTTTTTTATTCCCAGTGCTACTGGTTTATTTATGTGTATAGGTAACATCATAAATTTCCAAAAAAAAGTGACTCATTTATTATTGAATAAGTGATATGAATAATTTTATCTGTTAATTCATAATGTTGATTTGTATATAATTCTCATGAAAAAAAAAATCACAGTATTATTCAAATTTCTATCTTTGTTATCAAGGAAATGATGTTAAAAACACAATCCTAGTCTAATAAAAAATTATCGACCTGAATAACCAATTTTTGAAATTTAAATATATATCGTAGCATGTTAAACTATGTCTAAAACCTAAAAAAGTAATTTCAAAAATCAATTTATTAAACTGGTTTTTTTGGTGATGTTATCCATTTTTCATAAGTTTCAAGGTATTGGTATCTTCATCCCCATATATTTTGGACATTCAACATTTTTGGTATACCATTTATAGAGATATAATTTCTAAAATGTACTTATTAATTTTATATCACTAGAATTTCTACATATAATATACATTAAAATTTGGCTTTATTTGTTAATATTTAGTGAGGAGTTATGTTTATCATTTAAAATAACATCTATATTTTTGTTATATGCGGAGAAGATATCTTTATTCTGAATATTATAACTCTATCTCAATAATGGTTTTACACTAGAATATTTAATAACTACTTCTATTTCTACATATATTCATTCGAGACCTCGTTAATTTTCATGGATACTGATGGTAAATAAATCTTATAGGAAAGTTAAAAATTGATTCCTTATATTATGTTTTCAGTATTTATTTATTGTATATTCATAATTAATGGTCCATTATAAATCCTAATCATAGATATATTAGTATTATTATGTCTAGTCAAAGAATTAATCCCCATGTTTAACATCACCAGATTGTACTGTATTGAAAATTGATTTTCATTGATTAACTATATCTATCCTTATTTTCAATAGATAATCTCCTTCAATGTTAGAATATTCATTCAACTCTTTTAATTAGTATATATATCACAATTTTGAACATAAAGATAATTATTTCAAATCATTAATGAATAAATTAAAACGTCTATATCCAAATAACGATTTCCATATTTTTTTCTCGTATGTAATGATTATAATTATTCATAAGATATCAACTTATTTCATTTTTTATAAGTAATAATAAAAATTGGTTTTTTGAACAATCACTTTAAAAATCAATCCCTTTTCAACCATATGGTATGGTAAGTGCAGGATCAGTGAGAATCCTCTCTTTTACCTTATTAAAGCTATCTTCAAATTCTTCTAAGAAGAATATGTTCACTCCCATTCTTGTCAACAGGGCCAATAGTCTAGAAATTCATGATAAAATTGTCACAATATAACCATATTATGCACTAATATAGGATAACAATATACCCCTATCACAATATCTATTTTTCTATATAATTCAATCTCATTTTCGATGAGAGGATCAATCGATATATTCTCACGTTCAATTACACGACCCTATAATGATACTTTTTTAATTGTCATTTCAAACTAGATGAACGTGGAATACAATTTCTTCTTTCATATGTTTTATATAATTGTGATAAAATGATATACATGATCCACATTCAGCGAAGAGTATATGAGAAAATCATCAACAATGACTATGAAAAAAAATCAAGGTAATATATCAACACTATTTTCTTAAAATATATAAAAATTTATGAATTTTTATATTCAAATGAAATTACTATAGATTCATTGAGTATATATCTTATACCTAAACATTCCTTGGGAATTTCTTGAATCATTACTATTTATCGATGATATATGAATCAAACATCCATAGATGATAAATTGATCTACAATAAGTTGATCAAAAAATTCATCAACATGAATTATATGATACATGTTTATGATCATGATCTTATTATGTTCATGATAATCATAGAAAAGATTCATTGAAAGTATTTTTTCATGAAAACTTTTACAATAAAAACCCATGATCATGAATATGGATATAAAATTCAATTTCTTATACATTGTTGTCACTGATTCTTCCATTATTCCAATTTAATGGGGAACATTTTATAACTACTCTTTCTTGTTGGAGCGGAATTGGGTATGAGATCGATTGAAAACATAAAATCATGTTCTTATAAAAGGATAAATTAATCATTGTAGAAAATGACCACACATTCCTAAAAAAATTAAAGATAATCAACATTTAGTTCCTCTGTCATTATTATATCCATGCATGCATCATTAATTGTAAAAGTGACCCATATTAAATAATTTATCACCAAATATAATCCAAAAACATATAAGTGTTTATATATCTATCTCTCATTCTATGAGATTAATGATATTTTTAACAAAATATACACATTACATACACTACACAAAATATTTTGGTAGACACTAAATCATATTATATATAATTAATTTTCTGAAGATATAATTTTATACTAGTAAAAATCATTTATCATTCATTAATAATAATAAAATGAAATTATTTTCATTCCTTGTGAGTGTCTTGATGTTCAATTATAATGATCCATTACATTCGTCTTCCATTTATTTCATCACCAAGACATCCTCTACTATATTATGGAAAATATTTTGTTTCGTAAATTTGATTAGGAATATTTTCATAAACACAACCTATTTCATATACATAGCTGCATAATTATTCATTATATTCTAAATCATTTTATACCATTGGTTAGAATTTTTATCTATGAAAATACATCTAAAAGTTCCATTTAATTTAAAGGCATCTGAAGAAAAAAAATTATTATTCTTGATCAATTACTAATAATCAAGAATATCAGTATACCCATTAAATAATGTTGGGAATTATTAATATAATTAATCAATGTAGATTTTTCATTCTTTGTATTGTTCATTAATTTTGGATAGATTAAGTTATTATGCATATCTTGAGAACATTTATTGAACATTCACTTGTGACATTATATGCTAAATATTTTCCAATTTTGTTTCTTATTATTATAATCACTAAATTCTCATACACATACTTTGTTAAATCATTTCATCTTGGATACAAAAATAAAAAGGGTTAACATGATTTTTATTGAGTAATATATTAATATAATATATATAAATATCCATAAAAAACCTCAAATCCATGTTTCATTAGTCAATGACATTATATTGTATCGTATAATTATTTTGGATCATCCTAGGCTTCATTTTCTTAGGCTCTCTATTACATCTAAACATAAACCAAAAACATAAAAACTATCTAATCTGATTTAGACATAGAAAACCAATAAATTAAAATAATATATTTATATAAATCTCGTAAAACAATCATTAAACATTAAAAACAAATGATCAATATGATTATCTAATGGGTTATTATCATTATTGATTTGTTTTATAAATTTCATATTGTGAACTATTTATTTACCATCTCCCACAAAATTATACAAAAATTTATTCATTAAAAACAAAATCATGAATGTAATTTGATTATGGAATTGAAAACATAATAATATATTTCATATTGATATCAAGGGTAATAATTTTAATGATTCTAAAAGGGTTAGTTTATAATCATGTTATAAAACATTACAATGGGAGTATTAAAATATAAAAAGGATCATAGGATCGACAGAGTGGTTCATTTTGAATAGGATAAGGACATAAATCTAAAAGGGGAATCATTAAGCCATAATGTATACCATGGTATATAGATTTTGAAGTATTGAAAACAAGTCATGATATGTTAAAAAAATGGTGATGTGGAATATTATATAAATGTGTAAATGGCAAGAATATGAAATCATAACCTAAAATATGTATAAATTTGAAATAATGTTAATATATTATGTTATGAAGAAATCTAAAAACAATCATTCCTATATATATATTTTATAGAAAATATAACAATAATAATTCTAATGCCTAATGTTTTGATAAATTAAAAAATATATTAATGTTTATGTATAAAAAAATATTTCATGTGGTAAAAACCATTATACAATCCATGGGGAGATATATCAGACCCATGAATCCCATATTGATATTTAAGATATATGTGCTCTACTTGAAATCAATCATAAATATTATCAACAAAGGCTCATATAAATGAGATGGGATACATATCATTTACCAATTGTATGAAAATAGATTAAATCAATAATCCCCTTTGTTTTTACCAGAAATTGAATCACCGATAAAATTATATGATAATAGAATTAAGGTTTTGATTCCTGAAATAAAATACAACATGAGATAGACCATTTGAATATATAGTGGAAATTGTAAGAGAAATCATATGAATATTTTGAAAAAAAACATCAATATTTCTATAAAAGGATTCACATACTTGTAACATTCAAAACTGATTTTAAAAACTATTTTGATGAATTTTTTATAATAATTTAAATTAATACTGATAAAATAGATATTAAATATATATAAATTTTAAAAAATGAAATTTTCATTTCAATGTATAAACCATACGAATGAGAAAAATATATTACTTCTATTATTTTTATATATTATTAAGGGAAAAAGATGTAATGAAAGTGATTTAAAAATTAATTTGTTAAATTGATATATATATATATATATATATTACCAAATACTATAATGATTTTAAAATAAAAATAAAATTTTGTAAAATATTTTATGAATTATAATAGTTATAGTGGGGAAAGATAATTTATTGAAGATGGGAATTATTATTAATAAAAAACATATATTTATAATGAAATAAATACCGATGTAGATAATATTATTAAATAGAAAAGTAATATCCCGAGAAATAATGTCAAAATTAAATATTAATTAGATGGATATAATAAGATATCAATCATATAATAACATGATCAAGAATAAATCAATATGAACCAAGGAAATGAATATTGATCCAAAATCCATTAACACAGATCCTTCTCTATAAAACAAAATATAACTTCATTTTAAATTAATTTAGGTTCATTAGTCATAAATATTAAAAAAATATTTTTATTTACTTTTGTTGATTTAATTTATTTATAAATTTTTATGAAATATTTTTAAATCAATATTTGATAAAATTCTTATTCTTTTGTTAATTATTCTTTCAGTTACACGCATTATTGGGAATTCCGATAAATTTTATTTATCATTGTTTACGTTTTTAAAACATCAAAACTATTCATAGTATTCATATATTCAATTTTTTATATATTTATGAAGTGAATTGGTACATTTATGGACATTATGGCGATGGTTTATCAAATGATGTCAAAATAGTTTTTCATATTTTTAATTAAATAAAAAATTCATTTTATTAATGAATTAAAATATATATTATAATTCCGAAAAATATAAATATACGAAATAAATAATTATATTTTAATTTTAAAATTATTTATTTAGTTTAATAATTCATGATATATACTTTATTACATCATTATTCATGATGGTAAAAATGACACAAAATAACTATGTTTTATATCGAATGATTGAATAAGAACATGTAATTGTATTGCAAAAATATGAATGTTATAGTTGAATAGGGTATTTAAAATATTATAAATAAATATATATGTGATATATTATAATATTTTGATGACAAATAGGATGAAAAGATATTTAATTGGTGGATAATACTAGAGTTGAGAACATAAATATTCTCATAGAGATCCTTTTGAAAGAAGTTCCCTTAAGACTCAATGTGAAAAGACATTACTAAAAATGAGGGAATTATTTTTTAGCAAGAATATATGATTTTATTCTTAAATAAAAATATGTATTGATGTGATTTTTTTGGGTAGAATAATGATAAGTTAATATTTTGAATTAAGTTACCGCTTCACTAATTCGTATTCCTTAACAAATAAAGAGTATAATATTTCATATAATATTGACGCAAAGTTGATAATTAATTGATATAAGTAATGGAAAGGTATAAAACTACACTATAAATTAATTTACATATATTTTTGTAAATTTTTAAGACATGAAATTATTAATTTAACTGTTGCCTCATTGTACCATTACCATTGTATCATAATATTTACCATAGTAAATATTTTTTTTATAAGAATGAGATTGACAATTTTAGTGACACATCATGATTTTAAAACAAGAAAATTATATTATATTGGGTAAAATAGAGAGTATAATGAAAACATATGTTAATTTAAAAAACTATATTTTAATTATATATTTCTTTAAAAATAAAATGAATCACATTGATAGCTTGTAGTATAGAAAACCTTGGTATTTTTATTATCGATATCATAATAAAGAGGGACTAACCATATTAAACATCCCATGATATATATAACCAATATAAAAATCACATTAATGTGTTGGGTAATAATATTATTTACTAATTTATGTTATATTTATTTCTTATTCAATCTAAATTATTGTTAAATGTTTAGTAACTAAACATTCAATTTTAATTAAAATAATTTTATTCTTCAAAAATTTATTTCCATCAAAATGGATTATGTTTTGATTTCATGAAGTAATATTATAATTAATTATTTAAATATTTATAAATTGAAGTTTATAACCATAAAATCCATTTTTAAATTCATATATCAATATTTTAGTGGCTGATGTTATGGGAATTTTCTTAATTCTTTTCAGGGAATAGTAAAAAATAATTTTTTTTAAAACATTTCATTTCTTTTCGATATATTAAGTAATTTGTGTTTAAAATTTTATTTTGAAAAGGATTTAATGTAACATAATAATTAATAATTTATATCTAATCCTCTTAATTACATATTAATCATAATTATAAGAAACATTAATATAGTTGTGTTTTTTTGGTTTCAAAACATGCTTTTTCAGAAAACGTATTTCAAGTATGAAATGATTAACCATATTAATTAATTTTTATATCCTATAATGAGTAATATTTTAAATTAAATTGATATATAATATATTGATACATTTTATTGGAGTTTCATACAATGATTATTATATTACAAATACTTAATAAAATGTCATATAATGCTCGAAATATTCACATTACAAAAACCCCCTATATCATCACATCCATTGGTTATTTTTTAAATATAATTTCATAAAATTTTGAAAAATATATTTTTAAAAAGTAAACAATAATTTTAAAATAATAATTTTATAATTATACTAGGGATAAGTTTTTATAATATTCTAAAATGATTAAATTTCCTTGTAGATAGTTTAAAATACTCAATTTTAATTGAAAAGTGCATTTTCATTTAAAATATTTATAAAGTAAAATTATATTATAATGTTTTTTATCAAAAATTAATAAATATATATATATATATTAATAAAATCCTGGTAATTTTAATCAATTTAAAATTTATTTGTATATAATGGATTTGAAAATATTTGAACATTTTCTAATTGAATAACTGGTTTCTCACCGTGTCAAAATGCTTGATATTATATTAATTTTGTCCGCGTCTTGAGATTTAATTTAGCAAACTGTATTTAATCCTTGGAATAATAATAATTCATATTATTAAAAAAAATTCAATTTAATTTTTTTACCAAAATAAAAACTGAATGATGTAAAAATTAATTAATTCAAATATTGTAAAAAATTATTTTTCATGAGTTAAAATAAAAGGATAACTGTTAGAAATGGAAAAAATTATAAAATATATTGTATGTCCATTTTATGATCTTACCCCTATATGTATGGTTAATGATATGTTATTGGTTCCATTTACATTAAATATATGTTGATAAATTTAATCTTTTCATGAATTACATGTTTTCTACTCACCTCCCTTAAAAATGGATACCTAATCTCATCCCTTCATCACAAATTCAAAATAATTTAGTTAGTTCAGCCCCTCAACAAATTAATTATTTACATACCTCGTATATTTTTAGAAGGATTAGTTTAGAGTAAATACTACTAATTAAGTCCATCATTGAAAACCAAATGTTTGCACCCAAATAATAAGTAACATTATTCAATGAGAATTTTATTTAAGTACATTATCAACCTTTTTAAATGAGTTTAAAACAAATTTTATAAATTATCCTATGTATCTTAAATACATTTATATTTTATTATGTTAATTTCATAAACTGAATCCTTTTCTCCCATCAAATGTGTTAGAAAATAATCATTCTTGTATACATCAAACTATAGCATCAAAAAAATGTCACCCATTTTTTTCATTTACAACTCACAAGAATGGTTTCTCTTATGAATATAAATATATATATATCTATTATTTATAAAATAATTAAATATCTAGATTCATTATATAATATATAAATTTTTTTCAATTTATTCCATAACAGATATGATAATGTTGGTTGTGTTTACAGATCTTCACGGCCTCGGGAAGAAATGTGATACATTTTTGCAAAACCCATTAAGTGGAATGTAATAAATTAAGAAACCAGCAACTTATAAAATAATTTTCACATTATGGAATTAAATAGTTAAATATATTATTGATGGATAATGATGTAAGTGGTATTTACAAAAATTAATTAATCTATACAAATAGAATAATAACCTTACATATTAAAGTATAAATAACATTTAGGTATATTGGGTATAAAAATATGATATATTTATATCATAGAATAAGTGAATAAATTTTTTGAAAATGATAAATGATGTTTTAGTATTTTTATGACCAATAGATTTTTATTTAATTTTTTATAATTAATATAATGAGTTAAATGAAATTTTATCTTCAAATATAGATTATAAAATTAATATTTTTTCCTATAATTATAATATATTTTAATGAGACCATAATTAATGTTTCAAATTGTCAAAAAATTATTTATAACTTTCGAATTCATATTTTTTTTATAAATGATAATTATAACAAAAATTAAATTTATCAAAATTAAAAATTATATTAATGAAATTTACTTTGTTTTTGAATTTTAAATTCTTAAAATGTTTAGGTTAACGTTTTCATATTTATCTAAAATAGTATAATTTTTTGGTGTATATTGAAATATAGTAATTTACGGTATTTAAAAAATTCATGAATTCTTAAGTCATAGATGATTTATTACTAATTTATGCCCAAAACATTGTACAATACGTAATTATTTTAATGTATTTAGAGATAATGTTTAACCCATTAATAGTATTGATCTAGAATAATAAACTAATGAATGAAATAAAAAACACCCATCTGCTCCACTACAAATACAAACGTCACATCTACTTCTCCTTATACCTCTAAATCTTATTAGCTTGTTTAATTTAATCCCAATTACCTTCCCAAGCCTCTTCCCCCAGTCCAAAACATATTTCACTCACCAAAAAGAAAAACCAAATTTAATTGTTGATGTTCTTATTTGTAAGAATTTTTAGCGGTAAAATACTCATTCATTTTATTTTAAATTGATTTTTTTTTATTTTTTATATTAATTGCTTCCTCCCAAACCATCATCCATGTAACATGATAACTTTAGTATCATACTATCATGATCTGACCTCATCATGATGAGGGAAGGGACAACAGATTAAAAACCCTTCATTCCAAAAGTTGAAGGAGAGATAATGACCCCCGACACCCAACTTAAATAGGCCTCAGAATGGCAACTAGCACTATGGGTATATAATCACACGTAAAATGGAAGGCATTACAGTTTTAATTTAATATGATCAGATGTTATGAAAGTAAATTGCAAAAACACCAAAATTAGAATTAAAAGTAATGAAAAAAAACAATCCATTACCATATTCCTATTCCAATAATAAAGTGCTACATGTATAAGAAAAATAAACAATGGGAGTACCAAAATAAGAGAAAAACTACAACCTCAACGGTACCAGTATATGAGCTAATCGGGTCCGTCACGGCCATCAAAGTCCACATGGAAACCTGAATGAAGTTTTATATACGTAGGGTGAGTATATTAGTATACTAAGTAGGGAAAACCAAAAGCTCTCATGCACATGTGGGGAGTCATTCTAAGGCCCCCTGAGAAAATGAGATTACCAAAGCACCTAGGAAGAAAACAATCCACCCGAACCACACTAAGGAACACTCACCAAATAAAGAAACTCAGGTGAAGTAATAGTAACAACAATTCGATGTTTGGGTACCTCACACAACATTCCCACTAGTTATTGAAGATATCCTACATGTCAGACCTTCCCCACCATTCTCACTGTAGTCCCACTGCCATACCCCTCACACACACACCTGGCCTACCACAACCACATGTCCCACCAGAAAACACATGGGCCCCAACCACACGTCACCACACCCATAGACGCCTGGTCTAGAACAACTACCACCACTCCCAAATACATCTAGGAATGAACAACTACCACCTCGCCCGAAGACACCTAGGTCTGAATTCGAAGACAATAGGGAAACAACCATGCCTAAAGAAACCTAGGACAGAACAACTACAACCATTCCTAAAGATACATGGGCCTCATCCCGTAGACACTAGGGAAACAACCACTCCCACAAAAACCTGGGCCAGAATAACTACCACCATGCATGAAGACAACTGGGCTATAATGTTCCTCAGGCCATCACAACCATCCCGAAGAGTCTTGGCCTACTCGGGAAAGGGATTAGAAAGGAGCAAATTAACATCCACTCATAAGAGTGTGGGGAAAACACCATCCCCCATGGATTTGGGGTGTTTGGCACAAGGTTCCTATCTTGGGTGGGGTGTGAATAATAATCATAAGAACGAATTTATACATATAGTTAAGGAACCTCTCATCCTAGCCTAAGGGTTCTTAAACCAACCTATACACAATCACCCTTTTTATTATTCCTTCATAAAAAGAACAACACCCTCAACCGAGTCACAACTCATTCCCGGAAAATAATTCCCCATTGAACCCTTTATTTTTTTCATATTCACGTGATTAAATTTATGTAATTATTCACTATCGGGCAACTAACATTCATAGCCTGAATCCAAAGAAGGAAAAACAACCAAGAAGGAGATTAAGCATTCACACCCGGTTCTCTTGTAAAGATACAACAACAAAGGGATCTGTTACATCACTCAAAGTTATGGAAACAAATCAAGTCCCACCATACGGCCCCACACGACTATAGTTCCACAATCCAACAACCTGACCACAACATGGGATCCCATCAAAATTCATGTCACCCCACAAGAAACAAGCAGAAAAACCACACATATACCAAGACCTGGAAAGGGACTTTCCAGATTCTCTCACACCATCCATTCAGTTCCTTAATTCTATTTTGTTATATATGGTGACCACACAATTATTCTTGTTTTCTTTACATTCATTTAATCATCCTAGTTTACATGATTAACAAATTTCCATGTTATATCCATTCAATCATCACAGATGATAGGGTTTGAATATTTTATAAGGAAAGACCCCCAATGACCAAGATTTTTAGTGGACTGAAGCCCATAAAATTCACCACATAAATAAAGGGGTAAAAGAGTACAACAACATTGTCAAAAAAATTCCTTCATTCTTAAAAAGTATTGTTAGTTTCTATGATATGGTTTGGTTTTATCTATCACAACAGAAAAAATACAATATGTATCCCACATAATACACAACAATGAGAGGAAAAAGATGAATCCCACATGGATGATCAACTATCAATGTTTTTCTCCATGTGTGGATAATTAGGGTTGTGCGACATGTAGGGGAGGAACTTCGGGGACTCAAAGGGTGAGTAGGAAAGGCTCCAGTATAGGCGCACCTCAAGCGTCAGGAAGGAGGGACTCCAAACACACTAATAAAAAATAGACTATCCCAATAATAAGAAATAATGAATGCCCGTGTGATAAAAAGGTGAGATCCTGGAGTTACTAGATATGAAATCATGAATGGATTTAAAAATGGATTGTGGTTTCACCATGTGGTTAGACAGTTACACATAATGGAATTAATTTTTATTTAATAATTATCATTATAGAGGTGTCCATAATAGACATGAGATAACATGTTTCCATTAAATAGGAGAAAACATGTAACATGGGTGGAATGAGAAACTACATGAAAAGGGTGTGAGACTGAGAAAAAATCAAACATTTTGGTAATTCAAGAGTCTCTCGAATCATGGGGAACTTTAGATATAATATATGGGATTTTAGATGGATTCAAAAGGGGTATTAGTATACTTTTACATCAAAAGATACATTGTGGTAGAGGAATTGTAAAAGAAAACAAGGGTGGGACACCCTTTCATGAGACACTGTAAGACGTGCCATAGTCACGGTGCTACCATCAGTAGTGCCACCATTTCGATCTGTGATTTTTATGGCGTAACTGTTACGGTGCCACCATCGTGTTTCCACACTCATGCTTCCACCGTCACAGTGCCACATTCATGGTGGTACTGTAAGCAGTTCCACCATCACGGTGAAACCTTTTCGGTGTTCTACCATGAACGGTGCCACTATTTTGGTGGAACCGTTTGATGGAACCGAGTTATTGGGAAAAAATTTAATTAGTCATTGTCCAGTCCATTAAATAAGATACCTCTCAAACTATTCTAGCACACGATAATTAAAATTAGACCTTAAGAAAATAGAGGGGACCGACCAACCCCCTCAAAAGATACATATCAGGAGTAAACCTCCTCGACATCTAGGAACACCTCTCCCTCATGTAACCACACAAACATGTAATATCCATACCATCCTATCATATAGATCAGGTATTCCATTTCTCCATGTTAAGATATTATATACTTTGGGCGACACTAACTCACTCACACTGGTTTAATCATATCATCTTTAATGCGTCTTGATTTGGGATCAGGTCCCCCCTCCCCACAGTCAGGACTCTCCACACACATCCTGAGAGCCCGGAAAACAAGAACATTTCATAGTTAGCAAGGTAAAACACTACATTAGATACAAGTACAAACTAGAATAGGACAAATATCAAAACAACTCTAGGTACTGAGCATACATATGTGCCTCATAGTCCCAGGTACTCTCCTCTAGGCCACCATGCCTCCATAACACACAAACCAAGGGAATGGTTCATCCATGAATCACCTTCTCTTCACGACATTCCATTATAAATTTTCACTCTAAAAATTCCATGTCATCGTCGATATCCATCTTTCCATAGTAAAGGACATGAGAATAATCATGTATATACCGACAAAGCTGAGAGATATGGAAGACATCATTTAATCTTAGTAGAGGAGGCGATATCGCTATTTGATAAGCCACTTCATTGACGCACCACAACACCTCGAAGGGTCCCACGAACCTAGGAGAAATCTTAATACCCCATCCAAACCTCCATTTTTCATGCTGAGGAGAGACATTCAAGAACACGTGGTCCCCAACCTCAATCACTAAGGTTCTCCTACTATTATCAGCAAACGGTTTCTGTCGGTCCTGGACTGCCTTCATCCTCTCCTGTATAAATTGATCCTTCTATTCCATGATCTGTATGACCTCGGGGCCAAGAACACATTCTTCCCCGACCTCTGTCCAAACAATTTTGAGCAACACGACCTCCCATACAAAGCTTCGAATGGAGCCATGTCAAAGGTAGAGTGATGACTATTGTGGTAGTCAAACTATTACAGAGAAAGTGTCACACCCACGATCTCCCAAAGTCCAAAACACATTCCCATATCAAATCCAACATATTATGGATGGTACGCTCTGACTTCCCATCTTTCTGGGGGTAGAAAGTAGTGCAGAGGCATAGTTGGGTGCCAAAAGCATGTTTCAATCCGTTCTAGACCTGTGAGGTAAACTGGGTATCCCAATTGGAGTCTATGGACCTCTGAACTCCAGGAAACTGTACCACCTCATCCACGTACAATTGTGAAAGGGAATCCATCATACACGACTCCTTGATTTCCATGATGTGAGATGATTTCATCTACTGGTCCACTACTAGCCTCAATGCATCACAACCCTCTGGATCTCTAGTGAGTCCTTTGAAAAAATCCATTGAGATGTTGTCCCACTTCCACTCGGGGAAATCTAAAGGATATAAAAGTCCCCTTGGGACATTGAGTTCATCCTTCACTTTCTGACACATTAGGAACTTTTCCAAAAACACTGCCACTACTAGCTTCTCCCAGGACCACTAGAACAAACCCATTAAGCCTTCGCCCATCTTGGAATCTTATGGCTGTATCACCAGGGGTGAGTTGTGTAGCTCACAAATAACACTCTCACGCATCATCTCTAGGAAAAACAACTTCCCTTGAAATAGAATCGAATTCTGACCATCCTCCGACCACCCTTGACAAGCATAGCCTAGGTTAACCCGATCCTGCATCACTTCACTCTCTGAGTCCCCCCTACGACTCCTTCACTGGGTGCAACATAGAGGACTTCACTAACATCTAAAATGGAAAACCTCTACCACCATCCACCCTTGCTTCCAGATGTTGGGTAGGAAACTCCTCCCTCACCTTCCAAGCATCTACCACTATCGAACCGCATCCTTCTACGACTTTATGCTCAAGCCATCAACCACCACATTCCCCTTTACTGAGGTGTAGGAAATTTCAAAGTCATTGTCATGGAGAAAATCCATCTACCTTCACAGCCACAAGTTCAGGTCCTTCTTGGGGAAACTATACCTCAAGCTCTTGTGATCTCTGAAGACCAGGAAGTGCTCCCCAATGAGGTAATCCCGCCACAATTTTAGCATGAACACGACCGATAAAATCCCCAGATCATGGGTGGCATAGTTACGCTCAATGGAACGTAACTTCCTAGACCCATTTGAGATCACCCATACAGTTGTATCAATACACAGCCCAAGCCTTGTCCTGAACCATCAGAGAACACCTCAAAACTCACCAATTATGATGGAAACCACATCACTAGGGCACTAAACAACATCCCTTTCAGATAACTGAAGGCTTCCTCGCACTTCCCACTCCACATTAATGCTTGGTCTTTTTTGGTCAAGGATGTCAAAAGTGATGAAACTCAAGAGAAGTTGGGAACGAATCTCTGATAGTAACCTCTTAGTCCCAAGAAACTATAATCCTTCATCAAATTCTTAGGTTCCAACCATGAATCAATCACCTCGACCTTTGAATGTTCGACCGCTATCCCCTGATTGGACACCACGTGTCCAAGGAAGTGTACTTCTCGTGCCATGAACATGCACTTAGGAAATTTACCATAGAGATGGTGATGTCAGAGGTCCTCTAAAAGAATCCTCAAATTCTTAGCATGATCCTCCTATGATCATGAGTAGATGATGATGTTTTCAATAAACATGACTATGAACCGGTCTAGATATTTCTGAAATACGGAGTTCCAGAGCCCCATGAACATGGTTGGTGCATTTGAAATGTCGAATGACAAGACTGCAAACTCAATGTGCCCATAGCGGTACCTAAATGCAGTTATCGAGATTTCACCTTCCATCATCCTCAACTTGTGATATCCTGACCACATGTTGATCTTGGAGAACCATCCTTCCCCCTTAAAACTAATCAAAAAGTTTTTCTATCCTTGAAAGAGGTTAACAGTTATTGACTGTTACCGGATTCAGTCTCTGATAGTCTATGAATACCCTAATTCCACCATTTTCCTTCTTCGTGATCAAGAATGGAGCACCCCATGGTGACATGCTTGGTCGGACAAAACCCTTTTTCATCAGATAATCAATATAAATATGTAACTCTCACATCTCAGAAGGGACAATCCAATATGAAGCTATCCAAATCCAACGGGCACCAGGTTGCAAGTCCATCCCGAACTCAACATAAAATCAAGGGGGTAGATTCACCACCTATTAAGTGAATATATCCATTAATTCACTGAAGCATCCTAGGATTTCCACCATCTCTGTAACTATTGACTCCCTGGACAGCTCAACTAACTAGGATATAATGGGCTCCACTTGTCAGCTACCTCTCTTGCAACCCCACTCACCGACGAAAGTCACATGTTGACTACCCATATCTGAAAACAAAAACATTATCCGAAATAATTTGATAATGAAACACATAGATAAAAGAAAGTAGATGCCTAGAATGATATTATATAGCTTCATCTATAGTAAAATAAGGTCCCCACAAGACTGATGTGGCCCCAACATCAGCCTACATCCTCAGAAAACACGAGACAAGTAATTATGACCTCTGACTAGAGTAGTCGAAACTAGGGTATGTAGAATCTCTATGTGTCTAGACCCAAATCGTGGGATAAAATGGGTGAAACAAAGGAGTGTGATGCTCTTGAATCAAATAAGGCATAGGTAAGAGTACTGAACAAGTTGATCTCACCTCGAACAACTTCCTGCACTACTGGAACTACTGACTTTGTGGCATGTAACTACCCATTCCAAGCTCCTCTACCCCTCGTTTGTCAGCCTCTCCCTGATCACGCCCTAATAAAGGTCCCATGAGGAGTTCCTTGAGGTGGGCCTCCTCCTGAAACATCTAATCTTGGAGGATTGATGCTTGTTGTCTTTCCTGCTACTACTGAAAGGTCCTGGCTAGAAACTGATGCTACAGAGGTGGGTGTTGAACTGGCCCACCCCAACTATACTGCATATGGTTTGGGAACTGATTCCAAAGAATCACAAGGCTTCCAAAGATTAAGAATCTCGGTCTTGGGACCATGAAAAGGGTGAGGACCGATATATCGAAACTGGAAATTTCGGGGCCTGCACCCCACTATCTGAAACCTGGAAGGTTCGGATGCAGGAGGCCTGCTACTGACAGCCTTTCCATTGGACGAGCCTAACTAGCTCCCCTCTCATGGAACCCCTCCTAGAGTTTCCATCCTCTCCACCACTTTATCATTATTCTAGACATCCACGTATGTCTGTAGAGTGAAGGAAGTAAATGCATACTGCAGAGAAGGTTAGAGTGCCTCCTATAAACACCTCACCCCAGACTCCTCATCTAGAGAGAGAGGATTTCTTCCAGGAACTACCTCTCGAATTCAGTCCATGATACATCATCTTCCCTCTTCTCCCCATGATAGAGAGTCCACCACTAATGTGTCACTCTCCGCATTTTTCATACATCCAGAGGAACCCAGTACTCTGTCGGTACCCGAATCAAGCTGAAAGCTATCACCAGCTCCTCCAGCTAGCTCTCTATCTCTATGTATGAGATGCTACCCTCATACATCCCAATGGTATTTTATTGGAAGTCATGAAGCATACTCTACCACAGTTAGTCCTCTTCCTCTCAATCGTCCCTCTGTTGATCATATAATTCATCACCTTGGCTCTCGATCACCCACACTACCCATGGTCGTCATTTTGGTCCCACAGCTCTAATGTAAACAAGAAATTCCTAAGCCCAAGTAGTAAAAAAGATTGATTTAAAATTTTTATTAAATGTTTCATTTATTTTAAATAACCAATGTTCTCAAGACACACAATAAAATAGTTAATTATGATGCATGTTCTTTTCTTAGGGTCTCTACCCTGCAACCAGTGTAGCCACACATGGTTATTCGGTAGGTTCAATATCCTTGTATCAGATCAGGGGGATAATATCACGCATCAAAGTTGATCTTCCTTGGACTATTTCATATGCAATTATTTCATATCAATGTTTCCCTGCCATCCCATGCAATTCCCATTATGCCTAACCCTAATCTCTGACCTATCTCTCAATAACATCCCCTAATACCATTAGGTCATGACCCGCCTTCACTAAGATGATGGAAGTGACATAATATTTCCAAACCCTACCATACTCAAGTTGAAGGAGAGATAATGACCCCCGAGACCCTCCTTTAATAGGCCCTGGAGTGATGACGAGCCCCAAGGCTATAAAATCACATGTAAAATGGAAGGCATTACAGTTTTTATTTATTAGTATTGGGAGATATGATTGTAAATCCCAATAACACTAAAAGTAAAAGTAAATGTAATGAGAAAACAATCCATTCCCATATTCTGGTTCTAGTAGTAAATTGCTACAAGTACATGAAAAATCCAAATTGAGAGTACCAAAAGAAATGAAAAAAAGAAACTTCAACGGACATGATGTCTGGGCTTATAGGGTCTGGCATGGTCCTCGAGGTCCTCCTGGAAACCTGCAAGCAATTTTATATATGTGGGGTCAGTATACATGTCTACTCAGTTGGGAAATCCAATAGCTCTCACGAAGAAGTGTGGAGATATTCTATTGAAAAAAAGAGAAAAGGAGATAACCAATGATCCTATGAAAGAAACTATCCTCCCAAACCTCACAAAGGCACACTCCCCAAATAAATCTAGTCAAGTAAAGTAAAAGTAACATCACATCGATGTTTGGGTACCCATCACCACTTCCCCACTAGTTATTGTAGACATCCTATGTGTAAGACCTTCCTCTCCATTTTCACCAAACTCCCACAACTATAACCAACCCGCACTCACTAGGGATACCACAGCCACATGTCACACCCGCAAACACCTGGACCCCAACCACATGTAACCACACATGCAGACACCTAGGCCAGAACAACTGCTGCCATGCCCGAAGACACCTGGGCTTGAACAACTATCACCATGTCCGAAGTCACCTAGGCATTATCCCGAAAACACTCGGGAAACAACCACACCAATAGACACCTGGGCAGAACAACTACTGTCACGCCCAAAGACACGTGGGCCTCATCCCGAATACACTAGGGAAACCACCACACCCGAAGACACATGGTCCTGAACAACATCATCCACGCCCTAAGAGACCTTTGAAATAATGGACCTTATACCCTCACAACCTTCCCAAAGAGTCTTGGCCTTCTCAAGAAATGGAGCAGAAAGAATCTAATAACCATCCACTCATAAGAGTGTTGTAAAAAACACCCTCCCCAATGGAATGAGGGTGTTCAGAACGAGGTTTTTAACTCGTGTGGGGTGTAAATGTGAATCATAAGAACTAAATTATACATATAGGTAAAAAAATAACTCATCCCAACCTATGGGTTCCCAAACCAACCTATACACAAATAACGTCCATATTATTCACTCATAAAATTCACAACCACAGTCGAGGCACAAATAAATACTGGAAATCAATTCCCCATTAAACCTGTTCTTGTTTTCATATTCATGTGATTCCATTATAGTAATTTTTCACTACCAGGTAACTAACATGAATAGCTACAAGCGAAAGAAGAAAAAACAACCAAGGAGAAGATTAAGCATTCACACTCGGTTCTCTTGTAATGTTACATAAACAAAAGGGATCTGTGAGATAACTCATAGTACTGCAACAAAAACAAGACCCACCATATATCCCCACACGACCTTAGATCCACAAACCAAAAACCGCAATGCAATAGGGGATAGAATCCCTATCCATGTCACCCAATAAAAAACATTCTGAAAACCCACACCTATTAACAAGACAAGGAAAGGGAGATTCCAGATTCTATCACACCATACATTGAGTTCCTTCTTTCCATTTGGTTAACCGGTGTGATCACACAAGGATTCATGTTGACTGGATATTCATTTAATCAATTGAGATTATGTGATTAACTAATTACCATGTTACAACCATTCAATCATCACATAAGACTGGGGTCCAATAGTGTGCATGGAAAGACCACCAAGGGCCAGGATTTTTAGTGGATAGAAGCCCATACAATTCACAACATAAAGGAATGGGTAAAAGAGTATAAATGGATCATCAAACACACCCCTTCATTCATAAAAAGTCTGGTTATTTTCTTAGTTAATGTTTGGTTTCATCCATCCCTATAGAAACATTAGAATACCCACACAGTATGGTACACAGTCAAGAGATATTAAGGAATAACCCTACATGTATGATCAATGATCTATGCTTTTCTTGATGCATAGAGAACTAGGGATGTGCGACTTGTAGGGGAGGAACTTCAGGGACTTCCAGTGTCAGTAGGAAGGGCTCCAGTAGAGGCGTACCTCTAGATTCGAGAAAGAGGGACTCCAAATGCACCAAGAGAAAAGAGACCATCCCCAGAAGAAGAAATATTGAATTCCTGTGCAATAAAAAGGTAATATCATAGAGTTATGAGATATGAAATATTGAATAGATTTTAAGGCATATCGTGGTTAAACCATATGGTGGGACAGTTACACAAGATCGAATTAATTTTTATTTAATAATTCTTATCAGAGAGGTGGCTATAATGACTTTGAATAAATGATTTTCCTTTAAATTGAAGAAAAGACAGGAAATGTGTAACATGGGCATAACTAGAATGTACGCGAAAAGGGTGTGAAACCGAGGAAAAATCACATGTTTTTGTAATTCAAGGGCCGCCTGAATCGTGGGGGATTTTAGATATCATTTATGTTATTTTAAATGGCTTTGATAGGTGTATTAAAATAATTTTACATCAAAAGCTACATTGCGGGAGGAAAACTGGAAAACGTAACAAGGGTGGGACACCGTTTGGTGAGACACCATATGTAGTGCCACCATCATGGTTCCACCGTTAATGTGACACTATAAATGATGCCACTATAAGCGGTGCCACTATTATTGTGTGTGACCATGACAGTACCACTATGATGATGCCACCCTCAAGGTTCCACCATTTCAGCGTGTGATCGTGACATGTGCGATCGTTTCAGTGGAGCCATTTGATGGAACCGTGTTTTTGGAAAACTCCTTAATGAGTCATTTTCTGTGCCATGACATATACATATACTTTATTGTTTTTTTTTGATGTAATATTCATCATAAAACCTCTCCATATATCTTCTTATTCTAAAAAATTGAAGACATTGTATACGACGTGTTGTCTAACAATCATCATGGAAGATACATTTTCATTTAATTTTATCTCCTACAAGAAGGTCATAAATACATTATCATTATTAAATGATATTTTATTATATGTATTATATGTTATAAAATGTTACAGTTGTAATATAAAACATGATATTAAATAAATGATATAACTTCATGATAGTTGTAAAAACCCAAAAATTAAATTAAATCATTTTGTTTGATTTTATATCTAATGAATAATCCTTATATAAGAAATATAGTTATATATTTTATAATTTAAAAATATGGACACATATTAATAAAATTTCTTTCGAATTTTTTTCATAAATTTGGTAAGAAAACTCCTAATTAACCAACCATGGAAACTATGAAATAAACACAACCAAACCAATGAAAAACAAAATATTATCAATAAATGGGTTGAAATATGTTAAAAACACCATATAAGGTATTACATAAAATAATATATTACTTTATTAAATTAATAATAGTCTCCCATCCATTTTACATGACATTTGAACAAATTTTAATAAATTCCATCCCAATGTAAGGGACTTCCATTTAAAAATACACTTTTATGATTCATTTAAAAAATTCAAAAAATAATTTTTCTTCTTAACGTATATGACAAAATAATATTATCCTTTTTTCATTAAGAAACATTTTTTTGATTATTTATTTACAAGATTAAATTTATATTTTAGAGAAAATTTATTTCCTTTTTATTTCTAATATATTATTTTAAACTAAGTTATTATCCAAAAAAATTATGATGCATGGGTTCATATTTTAGGATTATGTTCTTGCTATTAAGAAATTTTTTATGATGAACTATTGGACCTATATCTGACTATAATGAATTGGGGATGTTTATGTGGGAAGATGATTATATTACTAAATCTATGTGCAACTATGATGGTTACACCATAAGGATTCCATTAGGGATTCATCATAAGTTAGATGTGAGGGTTACAATTTGAGGTAGCCTTGAGGGATAAAAATCATATGGTAGACACAAGGGTTAAAATATTAAGTATTTAATTACCCAATTCAACTTTATGGTTTTATTTTTGTTTGGTACTATAGCAGCTAGAACTATTCACCTTGGGCCACCGGTTTGGGATTTGAGTCCTTAAGGCTTTTGGGCCACCCATGCCTTTGGGTCAGTAGGGAATTCAGACCACCTTTAAGGTCACCTGGCCACCTCAAGGCCTTTGAGAAACATACAGTTTCCCCATACACACTACAAAAAAAAAGAGCAGTGCGAGAAAAGGATTCAGAGAAAATGAACTCACCAGAGTAGAGCCAAATCGATTTGTTTGAATAAGAAGGTATGGATATGCTATCAGGACCTGCATGTGCATGCATGGGAAGCCTTTCCAGATGGCCAGGCGAAGGTGGAGAGCTACTATAATGATGCATATGCTGGGGGGGGGGGGCAGTTCCATGTAGATAGTCTAGTTGAATTCCCTATGACCTTCAGGTCATGTAATCTCCTTGGCCTAAGAGCCATGTAATCACTGAGCCTACGGGCCTTATAAGGGTTCCCCCTTATCCCTTGAAAGGAGGGTTGTAAAAAATCAATGAAAAATGAAGGCCTTTGGGCCATTCGAGTTAATATTTATGTTCTATTATCACATTTTATAATTTTGTCAATGTGATTTTGTTTGGGGAATAGAAAAGAAGACGCCAATATGGATGTTGTGAATAATTTTAAGGAATAAATTTTATATTTTATTGAAAAAAAAAATTATGATAGAAGAAATGCATATTTTTTGAGTAGTTCTTACTTTTTATACTTATGGGTTGATGTATATTAATTATGTCATAATCTATAAAACTCTAAACTGAAAGGATATTGATGAGTGTAAGAATTTTAATTCTAAATGAATGTACTACATTATGTAATGATTAAATCCAAGAACATAAAGTTTGTATTAGAGAAAGATTTTTATAAAAATAGGGGTTAAAATATTTGTTAATTGAATTCCAGAAATTTTTTACATCATTTTTTATTGAAATGATATATTGTTTAATGATTACCATGTTTCTTAATCTATGATATGTGTGTTCAAATTTCATTAATTAATGAAAAATATTAAAAACATTGAATTAGGAAGGCAGGGGGAGGATCATATCATTTCGAATCCACTAGCTGGTATGGTGGTAATTGGGACCAAGAAGTTTTTGATAGAAATGGATTTGGTGAAGAATAATATAAATGGTGTTGTATTCTATGAAATAGTAGAATCATAGCTTCCCAAAACAAACAAGAAGATAGATGAACATTTAATAAGGAAATACCTACCAACTTTCAATCGATCTTCTGACCTACTGGTGGATGACATCTAGTTTAAATCCCATGCAATGATATTAGATGTTGTGGGGTGTCCAGATTATCCATATATTAGTCTTGATATTTATCATTTTGAAGGAAAAATATACCAATTTTGGTTATTGTTTAATAATATCATGAAAAATTAGGATATTGATGCCTTGGAATGGGATGAATTTAAGAATAAATTCCCTTATTTTTTGTACTCTGGTGGTTTGACATAGTATGCAATAAAATTTATTATATTGAAACAAATGAATGATTATTTACTGTTTAATTATGATGAAACCATAACTTGATTGGAATGGTACACTTCAAATCATATTCTGGATCTTGATAGCAACATTAGTCATTTTTACTATGGATTGAAGCCATGATATTAAAGGGAAATTTCCTCCCATGAAATCAATTGTTTTGAGAAAAATCCTATTTTACTAAGAGAGTAAAAATGGAGTTCTCTAGTGGTCACATGTTCTTAGACAACAAGAAAAAGAAAGGGTCTAGATGATAGGAAATGGGTATGAATAAATTAATCAAATTTGAAGGTAATAAAATCTAGTTTATATTTTGTTGGATGTATGATCAAATGAACCTTGGAGAATACTATAATAAAATCCAATATGTGTTTTTTATGTGCTTTGATTGCAAATATGTCTATATCAAACAGGTTCAGGAGCTAGGCAAGCCAGTTCCTAAAATAAATTCATTAATAAAGATCTGAATGATGGAAATCATATAGATTATAAGAAGAAATATACATAGAAATGATTTCAGACTATGTTTTTAGATTATGGGCCATCCAATGAAGTGATATCATATACATTAGGTTTTACTCATATTTTCCAATGTCTTGATTAATACATTGTCTACACATTCCATTATTTATGAAAAATATTCTAATACATTTGAAATTTCACATTTTCAAATAATACCATAATTTTTTTAAAACATCATGGGGATATATTAAATAAAAAAATAAATTATACAAAATATCCTATAGTTTTTTGTTGAATGATGTTACCTAAAAACCATGATGTTTTCTGATAATATAGTTTGTCAATATTATAGGTATGAATTGGAATTATTTTTATCATGCTAAGGTTTATTTTGGTTGTAAATATGTAGTTTTGCAGAAAGATTTTTAGTTTTTATATATTAATGAACCCATACCCTTGATAAAATATCAGGATGCTGAGAAACTTTTAAATGATGGAAATGAATGTTATCATATACATATTATTAAAAAAGGAACTGTTCATATTAATGATTTTCTATTGGTAGTGTGTGTGCATGAAGGAAGGGGATTACATGTGGCGGCAGGTTCCCGATGGCGATGGGGCTCCTCTAACCCTATGGTGATGATGACCGCCGCGACCCCTCCCCCCATGGGGAGGGTCTTTGCCTCCTACTCACGCTCCAGGAGATGCGCAATAGAGAGATAGTGACTACTTTAGATCCTCATCAGATGCAGGTTTCTTCGTCCTTGAAATCCAAGTTGCTCCGAAGGTACCTGGTTGCGTTTTGGGTCAGCCTATTGTTCTGGTTTCGGTGAAGGAATTCTCTAAAGCATCGGTGTTACTTTCTTTGGCTCTGATTGTGAGGTTTGCGAGGTGCCGACCTCTTGTGGAGCATTTTGACAAAGCGGTCAATGCAGATTGGGGCTTGAAACATCATGCGCATGTTGGTATCTGACCGTGCTGTCGTGACACTTCAAATTGATTATGTTTTCGAGGATTATATATAGTCTAGGGCAGACCCTAGGTCGTCTCCCAAGGAGAATTGGTAGGTTTAGTGTATGTCTTGTTAAGAAAAGGGACTAAAAAGGGGGGATTTTTTAAAACATTTTAAAGAAAATGAATTGATTTAAAGAGTTTGATAATTGACAAATAAAAGAGGTGTTTTATAGTTATGTGATAAAGGAGATCATTTCAATTTCACTACACAACTTGGATAGTTCATTGTTCTGAAAATATTGACATGGTTTTGTTCAATTCTTTGGTTGAGGGTTGTCAAGATCTCTATTCCCCACATGCCTCTAAAAATTTCGCACAAAGCACCAACCCTTGACAAAACAATCGTGTTGTCAAGGTTTGGATATCAATAACAGAGTTATGGCTACAAAAACATACTGAAATCTTATGTATGTGTGATATTAATAGGGTTCTTGTCTTGTTCTATCGGAACCAACCAAGATCACCACTTGAAATATCAACCCAATCGGTGTTGAGATAAAAAGTGTTTCACTTAAATTAAACCACACAAATGAATTCAGAAGAGAAGAGAAGAGAGATTAATCATAAGTGAAATATTTAACACAAAAATTATACAAAACCAGTGGAAAAACAAGTGCTGGATCTCCCTCCCACGTAAGTGTAGCTCCCTCGAAATGATCGCCCACCGTTTAGCTGCCATCGTGAGGAGGAGGATGCTCGGGTGAAACTCCTTCTTCATCCTTGATCCCCCTATGAAGATAAGGGACTCCAGAACTTCTTTGATGATGATAGTACTCCCTTGGGTCTCCATAATACTAGAGCCTTGCCTCCTGGTCGAACTTACAAATGCGGAGGCCAAGGTTCCCTTTTATAGGAAATGTGGGAGGTGGTTTTTGGCGCACTGATTTACTAAAACCGCTTGGCACATTGTTTTAGCCTACCAGACAGTCATAAAACGTTTTGTGGAAAACTAAAATGTTGTATCCCCATGTCTTTAATATATCCACTGAAGGTTTGGAATCATTTCAACAAGTGTAGCGCGAGATATGGACATATCACTGCACACAACGTTTGACCTCGAGCAGATTGGGTGTGCTGGACAGATCAGGTCGGATGGGGCCCTTAATGACCGAATATATCTTGGGTTATTAAATGAAAATTGTAGAACCATGAGTTTTGGATAATCCAAAAAACTATCAGCCCATTTGGATTCATTGTGGAGTATCATCATGAATTTGAGTCCACTGAACTTCTTGGATCCTGCGCAGTTTGGCCCATTTTCAAGAACTTCATCATGGGCCCTCCAAATCACCTCCACCTACATTGTAATTTTCAAAACAAGTATTATTTCCCTATTTAACAGTGATAAACACAAAATTATTGAATCAAACATGAAGCACAATTTTATAATATTGTTATAATTTTTAATACAAAATATGTTTAGCACAGCGGTGTAAGGGTGAAAATGAAACAGTGAATCTTGGTACGATCACACCCCCACACCTAAACATTTTCACTCCGGGGAAAATTAACATTTCTAAAAATTATTCATGTTGATATTCCCAACATCATGAAGATTTAACATTCTTGAGAAATTAATTTCTGATAGAATTGTGATCAAAGCACAAATCACACCGAGGAGTTATTTTCAGTGATCATGGAAAAAGTCATCTCAAAAATTGTATTCAAATGAAATTCGAAGAGTCTAATGATACCAATCAAAGAAAATAATTCAAATGTTATTCATGTCACCAATTCTCCACGTGTGTGTGTGACAACCATTTCATGGTATTCTTTCCACTTTCTATTAAATAAATATAAGTTATTTTAAAATTAGTCTACTGACTTCATTCTTTCCACCAAACCTGCCTACATCCTTTGCAATTAAATTCCAAGACCAACCTAATTAAGCATTCCCAGAAGTCAAACCCAAAGCTAATGACCTAGATATCCCCATATGTTGTAAATTTCATCACTCCCATCAATATTTATTTTTTTTCAAAAGTTGCACTTGTAACAAATCTCACACTCTTATCTCAACCCATGTTTGATGTCCTCACGACACTAATTGTAAAAGTTATAACAACATCAAATGTCGAGAAAGGGTGGTTTTTGACCTGCCCAAAATAAAACCCCATTTTCTTGTTTTTTGTAGGGTGTACAACAGTCAGAAAACAGGTACACACGCGCAGGTCAATCTCGTACAGTAATGAAATAGATCGGATAAGGAAAAAACGTATATAAAGATCATTTGGAAAGTAGAGAAAAATTAACCTAACTTATATTTACCTTCAATAAAGTAAGAAATATTCACACTTCATGGTTGGGTGAAAAAATTTGTGGAGAGATTAAATGACACAATTTTCCCTTAAACTATTCACAAAAAATGGTACCACTCTTCTCAATGGCTTCAAAATGATACAACCATTCATATCATCGACCAACAACCAATTTTCAAGAGAAATTCACACTACAATGTTGAATTCATGCTAAAATGCACATTTCATCAGAAAATGTTTTTTTAAAGTTAAAACAACTTGAAAATGGGAAATTCCACTTGTATTTTCAATAAATTCAATGATAAAACGGGCATCATTTTCCATGATAAATTAGGCATAAAAAATTATCATTTAAGCACGGAATTGAGGGGGTGGGGGGAATAGGGGGGTAAGTGACAATACCATGCAACAAGAAAAAAAGAGACCAAAGAAGAGAGACAATGAAAAATTCCTAACTAACCCAGGAATGTACCCATCCCCCCACACCTAGAGAATGGAGTGTCATCAATGTAATAAAAGAGACTGCGGGATGGAAGGATAAAACCTGGTGAGTGTTATTCATAGACTGCTTCTTGAACATGGAGTTCCTTCATTGGGGACTCTGGAATGGCTTCATGGAAGTGCTTCAACCGCTGCCCATTGACAGTGAAGGTTTGCTTGGTGTCTTCATTTTGAACCTGGAAAACACCAAATGGAGAGACATTAGTAACAATGTAAGGTCCAAACCAACGGGAACGAAGCTTACCAGGGTGCAACTTCAGCCTTGCATTGTAGAGGAGGACCTTCTGCCCGATCTGGAATTGAAGATGAAGGATGAGATGGTCGTGGGCAGCCTTGGTTCGCTCCTTATAAATATGGGAGTTCTCAGATGAATTTTTTCTCATTTCCTCCAACTCCTGAATCTGCAACTTCCGTTGAATTCCTGCACCAGAAAGATTATAATTTCATTGTTTAATGGTCCAGTATGCCTGGTGCTCTACCTCAATAGGGAGGTGACAACTCTTCCCAAAAACTAGCCGATATGCTGACATGCCAATTGGAGTTTTGAATGCAGAACAGTAAGCCCATAATGAATCATCGAGTCTAAGACTCCAGTCTTTTCTGTTTGGCTGAACCGTTTTCTCAAGAATCTGTTTTACCTCTCTATTTGACACTTCTGCTTGACCATTTTTTTGTGGGTGATAAGCAGTAGACACTCGATGACCAACCCCATACCTGCGCAAAAGAGATTGCATTGTGCGGTTGCAGAAATGAGAACCATGATCACTGATGATAAACCTAGGTAATCCAAACCTATAGAATATTTGGGTTCTCAAAAATTCCACAACTATCTTGGAATCATCTGTCCTCGTGGCTCATGCCTCTACCCACTTTGAAACATAATCCACTGCCAGAATAATGTAAAGGGTCCCAAATGAATTTGGTAATGGTCCCATAAATTCAGTGCCCCAAACATCAAAAATGTCATTGAAGAGAAAGGGTTGTTGGGGCATCTCATTTCTTTTAGATACATTCCCTATTCTTTGACAGCGAGGAAAAGATTTACAGAATTCATGGGCATCCCTAAACAATGTGGGCCAAAAGAGACTAGAATCTATGACCTTGAGAGCAGTCCGTTGGGGACCAAAGTGGCCCCCACAAGCAAGTGTGTAGAAGAACCTAAGGACAGACTGAAACTCACTATCGGGAACACAACACCTAATAACATGATCCCTATATGTGCGTCATAGGTACGGGTCATCCCAAATATACCAACAGGACTCATGTTTTAGACGTTCGGCCAGGTTTTTTGTGAAATCAGCAGGAATGCAAGACGCTGCCAAATAATTTACAATTTCAGCATACCGAGGAATAACATCTTGTACTCTGTACAATTTCTCATCAGGAAACAATTCATTTATGAGAATACAGGGGGATGAGTCAATGTCCGTGGATGGGAGAATCCTACTGATATGGTCAGCAACCACATTCTATGCTCCTTTTTTATCCCTAATTTCTAGATCAAATTCCTGAAGGAGGAGCATCCAGCGAATGAGACGTGGTTTGGCTTACGATTTCTTAAGGAGATACCAGAGGGCTGCATGGTCTGAGAACACAATGAATTTGGACCCTAGAAGGTATGAACTGAATTTACCCAAGGAAAATACAATGGAAAGAAATTATTTTTTAGTTGTGCTATAGTTTCCTTGGGCATGGTCCAGAGTACGTGAGGCATAAGCTATGAAATGTGGAGCTCGGTCGACCCTTTGTGATAGGACTGCCCCAACTGCATAGTTAGAGGCATCACACATGAGCTCAAATGGTAAATCCCACCGAGGTGGTTGGATTATCGGGGGTGACGTGAGACTCCATTTTAACTTATTGAAAGCTTCCTCACATTTTTTATCAAAAACAAATTCTTTTTATTTTTGGAGTAATCGGGAGAGGGGGAGTGCAATTTTAGTAAAGTCATGAATGAAACGACGATAAAATCCAGCATGACCCAGGAAAGACCGCACATCCCGAAAAATTTTAGGGAATAGTAGGGAGGAAATGATATCTACTTTTGATTTGTACACTTGGATACCTTCCCCAGAAATGACATGTCCCAAAACTATGTCGTGTTGCGCCATGAAATGGAATTCTCATAATTTAATACGAGATTCTTTTCATTACAGCGACGTAGGACAGAAGCAAGACTACTCAAACATTCATAAAAAGAGGATCCATAAATTGTAAATTCATCCATAAAAACCTCCATGAAATTCTCCAGGTAATCCGAAAAAATACTAACCATACATCGTTGAAAAGTACCTGGAGCATTGCACAGACCAAATGGCATCCTTCTATAAGAAAATGTACCAAATGGGCAAGTAAATGTTGTCTTTTTCTGATCCTCAGGGGCAATATGGATCTGAAAGTATCTAGAATACGCATCAAGGAAACAGTAATGGGACTTCCCTGCTAGCCTCTCTAGCATCTGGTCAATGAATGGCAATGGGAAATGGTCTTTCCTACTGTGTTGGTTTAGTCGGCGATAGTCTATACAGACACGCCAACTATTCTGCACACGAGTTGGAACCAATTCATTGTTTTAATTTTTAACTACAGTAAGGCCAGTTTTTTTTAGGAACTACTTGAACAGGGCTGACCCATTGGCTGACAGAGATAAGGTAAATGATTCCAGCAGCCAACAATTTTGTTACTTCTTTTTTAACAACATCATGTAGGTTTGGGTTCAGTCGACGTTGTGACTGCCTCAGTGGTTTAGCCTCATCATTTAATAAAATATGATGTGTACAAATTGATGGGATAATTCCAGGAATGTCAGAAAGTGTCCATCCCAAAGAATGTTTATACTTCCTCAAAAGATCAAGTAGTCGCAATTCATGCTCATAAGGGAGTGAACTAGAAATGATGACGGGAAACTTGTTTCCATTCTCAATATATGGGTATTTTAAATTATGAGGCAGTTGTTTCAGTTCCAATTCTGGGTGATTTTGGATTGACGGAAGTGTGTGTGAAAATGAGAAGTCACTGATCTCATCTAACTGCTCAATGGTAACATCCTTATATGAGGAATGAGTTTTTACAAACTTAGCAGTATCATCGATGGTCATGTGATCCTCTGTGTTCAAGAAATCATTAATTAACAAACATGCATGACATTTCTCTAGATCGCTACAAAAATCAATTCATGATTCATTACCTAACATTTCAATCAATGAAGAAAACTCAGAAAGGGGATCAGGTGAATGAAAATAAGTTGTTTTAGGGGAAGGGAGAACATCAATTGAATTGGCTGAGAGAGAGAAGTGTTCTTCTGAGGGGTGCTTCATGGCATCAAGGATATTGAAGTGCACAGTATTACCACCAAACTCCATAGATAATGTACCATTATAGACATTAATTATGGTATTGGAAGTTTTCAAGAAAGTTCTCTCCAATATAATTGGGGCATGTCCATTCATCATATCATCTTCCATTTTAAGCACGTAAAAATCAGTTGGAAAAATTAAATTTTTCACCCTCACAAGAACAACCTCTAACAAACCAGAGGGGTGTGTTGTACTCCGATTTTCTAGCTGAATGACAATACCAGTGGGCTTTAGTTCACCGACCTGCAATGAAGAGTAAATAGAGTGAGGCATCACATTAATAAAAGAAACCAAATCAAGCATAGCGTTGGAACATGAATACTCCCCTATGGTGCACAGAATCGAGAATGTCCCATGATCATTTCACTTGGTAGGAATTGATGGATCTATCAATGCTGAAACATTCTTCCCCATGCTCACCTTCTCATCACCATTAAGCCTCCTTCGGTGTGTACACATCTCCTTCAGAAACTTGGCATATCTTGGAATTTTCTTCACATCATCAATAAAAGGAATTTTAACATGTAATTTCTTGAATGTTTCCAAGATTTCTTTATCAAGTTCGGTTTATTTTTGTTTCCTAGGTTGGGCATCCCTTTGAGGAAATGGAAGAGTAATGGTTGCGATGGGTGGCTCATCAACAGCCACAGTCTTTCCATTGGATGGGCTTATCTCCGGAAAATTGTTTTCTTCTCTTGGACCATTTTCAGCAGTTGGGATGGTGGTTTCCTTTGTATGGGAGGACTCTAATGGAGGGGTCATTTCTATTTTGAGTTGTGTCCCACTCCCAAGGGTGATGGCACTAACATTTCCTTTATCCCTAGGGTTTACTATAGGTTGAGATGGTAGTTTACCCGACCCATGACTTTGGATTTCCCCCACCGAGTTGGAAAGTTGGCCTAGTTGGGTCTTTAGGTCTTGTATGGTTGCTTGGGTGGTTTGATGGAATTGGATATTATTGGAAGCCATTTTCTTTCATCATATATTCTAGGCTAGGCTCGGTTTTTAGAGGGGGTGGTTGGAATAGCCCTTGGGGTGGTTGATGATTTCTGGGTGGTGGTGGATGACTACTCTGACCCTGTTGGTTCCATTTCTATTGAGGTTGGTTTGAATACCCCTCTTGCCTATAGGCTTGGTTGTCCTTCCACCCTTGGTTGGATGGATAGTATAGTTCTTTCCTAAATGGTTGGTTAAAAGGGCGTCCTGGAAATATTACCTCACAACTCTTAGAAGTTTCTCTCAATTGAGGACATTGGTCAGAATAGTGGGTGTTAGAAGAGCAGATTCCACAATGGATGGGAGGAGGAGATTGAGATTTCCCTTGGGAGAGAGAAAGTTTTCGTAGAAGGGTACTTACCTCTTCGAACTTCGTGTCCACCTTCTTCTCAAACTTAGTACTTTGCACCTCATGGACACCTCGAATGGGAACACTGGACCGTGTACCGAATTGTTGACTGTTCTGTGCCATGTTCTCAATGAGGGTTCTTGCAGCAATTGGGGCCTTATCTACCAATGCACCACCTGCAGCAGCATCAATCATATTTCGATCAATAGGAATCAAACCTTCATAATAATATTCAATTAAAAGTTCATCACTTATTTGGTGGTGTGGGAAACTTGAACAAAAACTTTTAAAGAATCCATAATATTCATGTAATGTTTCCCCTTGAGATTGTCTTATACCACATATTTCGTTCCTTATAGTTGCAGTTCGAGAGGCTGTGAAGTATTTTTCAAGGAAAAGGTGTTTCATGTCTACCCAACCCCTAAAAGGTGAATTTAAATAGTATAACCAATCTTTTGCAGTGTCTTCTAATGAAAATGAGAATGCCCTAAGCTTCACTTGTTCTTCATCCACATTAGAGGGTTTTAAGGTTGAACACAAAGTATGAAATTATTTTAAGTGCTTATGAGGGTCATCTCTAGGAAATCCATGAAATCTTGGTAATAAATGGATTAGACCGGATTTTAGTTCAAAATTAGGTGCCTCGCCTTGTAATTGAATGTAAGTGGGTCGGATATCAACATCAGGTGAGGTTAGTTCTTTTAGTGTTTTATTATTTTCAGCCATGTTATACAAGTTATGTTCAGTTTTAACTTTGGTTTCAGAAGAAGAAGAAGGATCAAGAAGAATTTTAAGATTTGATGTATCCTCCTTCAAAGTGTGGTCTTGTATGTCTCAGTTTCGTTGATGTAGGATCCTATCCGGTTCTGGTTCGAATGTTTGTAGGTCTCCTGGAGTAGAATGCGTCATACAAAGAACCTACACAATAAATAAATTATAACACAAAAAAATGCAAAGGTTGAAGATAAAAAAACAAATATTAACAAAAATTACAAAAAAATTATCAAAAACACGCACAAAAAACCAAAGCGCTCCCCGGAAACGGTGCCAAAATTTGACCATACTGTCATGACACGTCAAATTAATTATGTTTTCAAGGATGATATATAGTCTAGGGCAGACCCTAGGTCGTCTCTCAAGGAGCGTTGGTAGGTTTAGAGTATGTCTTCTTAATAAAAGAGACTAAAATGGGGGGTATTTTTGAAAATAGTTTAAAGATAATGAATTGATTTAAAGAGTTTAATAATTGAAAAACAAAAGTGGTGTTTTAAAATTATGTGATAAAGGATATAATTTCAAGTTCACTAAAAAACTTGGATAGTTCATTGTTCTGAATATATTGACATGGTTTTGTTCAATTCTTTGGTTTAGGGTTGTCAAGATCTTGATTCCCCTCTTTCCTCTTAAAATGTTGCACAAAGCACCAACCCTTGACAAAAAAATCATGTTGTCAAGGTTTGGATCTCAATAACAGATTTAAGGATACCAAAACATACTGAAATCTTATGTATGTGTAATATTAATAGGGTTCTTGTCTTGTCCTATCGGAACAAACCAAGATCCCCACTTGAAATATCAACCCAATCGGGGTGGAGATAAAAAGTTTTTCACTTAAATTAAACCACAAAAATGCATTCAAAAGAGAAGATCATAGAGATTAATCATAAGTGAAATATTTAACACACAAATTATACAAAACCAGTGGAAAAACAAGTGCTGGAACTCCCTCCCAAGTAAGTGTATCTCCCACGAAGTGATCGCCCACCGTTTAGCTCGCCATTGTGAGGAGGAGGAGGCTCGGGTGAAAATCCTTCTTCATCCTTGATACCCCTATGAGGATAGGGGACTCCAGAACTTATTGGATGATGAGATCACTCCCTTGGGTCTCCAAAATACCAGATCTTTGCCTCCTGGTCGATCTTACAAATGAGGAGCCCAAGGTTCCCTTTTATAAGAAATGTGGGAGGTTGTTTTGGGCACAGAGATTTACTAAAACCTCTTGGAACATTGTTTTATCCTATCAAAGAATCTTAAAACGTTTTGTGGAAAACTAAAAAGTTGTAGCCCCACATCTTGAATATCTCCACCGAATGTTCGGCATCATTTCAACAAGTGGAGCGTGAGATATGGACAGATCACAACACACAACTTTTGACCTCCAGCGGATTGGGAGTGCTGGACATATCAGGTCGGCTGGGCTTCATAATGGACGACTCTCTCTTGGGTTATTGCATGAAAATTGTAGCCCAATGCGTTTTGGATAAGCCCACAAAATATCAGCCCATTTGGATGCACAGTGGAGTATCAGCATTAATTTGAGTCCACTGAACTTCTTGGATCCTGCGCAGTTTGGCCCATTTTCAAGAACTTCATCATGGGCCCTCCAAATCACCTCCACCTACATTGTAATTTTCAAAACAAGTATAATTTCCCTATTTAAAAGTGATAAAAACAAAATTACTGAATCAAACATGAAGCACAATTTGAAAATATTCTTATAATTTTTAATACAAAATATGTTTAGCACAACGGTGTAAGGGTGAAAATGAAACAGTGAATCGTGGTACGATCAATATCCTTGGTCCGCGTCAATTCCTTATAATTTTTTCTGATGAAGAAGATTTGGGTAGGGCTCGGTCTAGAAAGAGGAAATCCTTCGCTATCGTCCATTTCCACTTATTGTGCTGGTCTTTTGGGGCTCACATGAACTGTGACTCTCCCTATATGGCGATTTGGATTCAATTGCCCGATCTTCCTCTCCCGTTCCAGAATCTTGGGTTGCTGAGATCAATTGGAACCTCGATAGGCCAATTTTTATGAAGTGACCAAAGGAAAACATCTCTGTCACATCCCTTTTGGGCTAGAATATTTGTGGAAATGGATCTCTCAAGATTTCCACTAGAGATCGTCTGGATTGTTGTTGAAGTGGAGTATAGGTATACACAATCGATTGTCTATTAAACATGGACCCCATTCTATTAATTTGCTCACAAACAGGGTCATGATGAATACATTTGTCGAAGGAGGTCTGGGAGTGTCCAACCATCTGAGGTCCCAGCTATGCCAGTGGATATTCCTTTGAGGGGTGTTGTGGACACTACTAATGTTGGGGAAGGCAGTGCTCAGACACCACCCGTAGGCCTGCCTCAAGACTGTCAGGCTTCCCCTAAACCAGTTGGTGACATTGTCTCGCTGTTACCGGGGGTGACTTCAGGGGAGTTTTTTGATCCTTTACCAACTACTGCTCTGGAGGAGAAGAGACAGAAATCCAACATTCTGTGTACATATTTAGGAGTGCATATAGGAATGATGAGGTTCGGAGGAAAGAGCCCATGTCTGGAGATGTTGTGGCTACCCCTTCAGATTACTCTGAGCCGGACAACAGAGAGAATGGTAACTCTAAGGTTATGAGCCATGATGCTTATATAAATACCCATGGTCGGGACACTGATGGGACCTATAATATTCAGTATATGGTCAGGGGACTTGAGCACCATCATGACACTGGCGAGCCTGAGATTTCAGTCCAGAACACTTCAACCAGTCTGGTGAAGGTAAAGGTTGATGATCCTATACCATGTACCCCAAACCGGTTTGCTGTATTGGAATGTACAAATATTAGAGAGGCTCATGAGGTGGAAGAGGAGAAAACACCTTGCCATCAATACAACGAAGGTGATCTTTCTGTTCTGCCAAGCAGTAATTATGCCCCTGAACTGATTGTTAGGCAGCTGGGTGGTGGTGATACTAACACGGAGGGAGTCAACATGGTTGAACTGGATCAGTCGGCTGAGGAGGTACCAATTCAAAAGAACAGTGTGAGTTTTAAAAAGAATAAGGGGAAAAAATATTACTCCTCACTCCCCCCACCTTTGGAGACCCGCTCTGCGAAGAAGCTACCAGTGTCATTGTCCAACGCGGTGAAAGAGGATCCTCAGGTTTTAACCAAGGGAAACATCAATGAAATGGGAAGTTCTACCAGAAAGGTAAGGACCATAAAGGAACCTATCCTTTGTTCCCAGGAGGACATGGTAGAAGAATTTCTGTATGTTGACTTTCCATAGGAAGAGGCTGATATAATAGGAAGAGCTGTAAGAGTGGAGGTCGACAACGAACAAGCAAAGTGGATTGAAAAACAAGATTTGATCTTAATGAGAGTCTTCAACGATAGGAAAATCAGAAAAGAAGAATATATCCGCACTTGGGACAAAGTGGAGAACCGTTTGGAAGACGTTATTTGATAAGATCCTGAGGCTAAGGTATGGCTAATGCATTGGAATCTCTACAGGGAAGAAAACAATAATAGGCTAAGCTATTTTTTGGTAACATTTCCTTTTCTTATGAGGCTTCGCCCCCGGTCTGATTTGGGAAGTGCAGTCTGTACGTCCTTGTTGGGCTAGAGCACTCTGCCATAACCTTTGCATGACATTTGGGATATGGTTGATTTGGAGAGATGGCAACATTGGGAGGGACCATGCTTGCATGGGATCGCCGAGTGTCCCGCACAGGGATGGTGGTTGTTGTTGTTGCATGTATGAGGTAGTTCTTGTTTCTTTTCGGGTTTTTTTCGGGGTTGTTTGGTTGTTTTACAGGACCTTTTGGTTTCTCAATTTTTCCACAAAAGTGTTTTATTTAATAAAAAATAATATTTGGTCAGTCTATTGGTAACAGGATACTTGAATGTTTTTTCTAATTAGTTTCTTATATTGTCACCTGATTGTGAAGATGAGTTTTCAACTAATTAGTTACTGATGCTAATAAAATTTCAGAATATCTTTATCACATGGATCAATTTCATCATCCTAAATTGAAAACATTGTTTCTTGAGTTTCTTTATAAAGGCCTTATTCATCCTAAAATATCACCATCGGGTGATCATGTTTTGTTCTTTTAAAATAACTTTGGGTCAATGAATTATTTAATTTACTATAAATATTATAATGAAATTTATATTAATTATAAGTATCCACAACCTCATATCATTGAATTTTTTGATCTTCTCAACAGAGATCAGTATTTATCCATGATTGAATCGAGATCTAGCTATCATCATCTAGAGGTGAAGGAGGATTACATTCAAAAAAATAATTCAAATTTATATATTGGAAATATGATTTTTTTTATTCCCTATGGAATAAAAAATTATTGTACTATAAATATGGATAATATGAATATAGTCTACCATGAATATTTTGATAATTTTTTATGTTTTTATTATTAATATTCTAGTTTAATTAAAAAATTATAAGGACCATGAAAATTATATAAGGATTTTTCTAAAATAACTATTATAACATAATTTATATGGTAAATTTATAAAACATTTTTTTTGTTAAAATATATTTTTTTTCTTCAGAACATTGTGAATATATATGGAATAACAATTTATCCTGCAAAAAAAATGTGGTTTATGGATGGAAAATATATTCAAACGATACATATAATTGTAGTCCTATTGCATTATCTTTTTATTATTTCCAGTTTGATAAAAAAATATCTATTTTCTATCCAATATAATGTGTTAAGATGAAAATGGGTTAAATTGTTTTAGACAGAATATATTGATGTTTGATTTTAAGAACTGAAATGAAGATTGGTGTAAGGACCCATCCTTAAATATAAATTATTATAGTTATTTTAGAACAAAAAATCATTTTTCATTTCATAAATATATTTTATGTTTATAGTTTCAGATAATTTTAAGAAACCCTAACATTGTAAATTCATATATTATATGTGGACACATCTACTCAGAATTCATTTTTCCTGTAAGGAAAAACAAATAAAAATAAAACCTAATTTCATTTTAAAAAATATCTCCAATGATTTCTTCATGACAAATTATTTTTTCTCCCCATTCGTATGAATCATTAATAACATATTAATTCTTGGTTTGGGAACAAAAATTATTAGTAAGGAACTTAAGAATGATAATCATTATTCCCGTGAAACCCCATAAAACATTTCCAAAAAACATACAATATTTACCCGGAAAAAACTATCATCATTTGAAAAAGTTCAATATCATGACTTTTCAATGTCATGTGATATTTATAAAACTTCATAAGAAAAAATATAACATATAACTCAGTAACATGGGATAAAATTCTACTAAAAAAGAATAACCATATGGTCGACATCCATACACGTCATTCATACAAATGGAATATTCGTACTCTTGATTTCCATATATGTCACTCTTACAAATGGAATAGACATAATAACATCTTCCATATATTTCTCCCATACAAATGGAATATCTATATGACTAAATTCCTTATACCTTTTTTTATAAAAGGTCCCTCAACCAAAAGGATGATGTAGAAAATCATGAAAATTTAGAAGAGTACAAGAGATAAAAATGAGGTATCATATTACAATCAGCCTCATAAAAAGGGATTAGGGACTTAGGAATGTTATCAGACCAGGTAAAAGGTGAACCAAACCCAATACTCATCAAACCATCCACCACCATGTTTGCCTCTCATTAAACATGTGTGATGATGAAGTTGTGAGGTGAAAGAATCTCCATGAATTGCATCCACTCTACTACAAGCCGCCCAGAGATATACATTTCACTATTTCTGATGGCCTAAACAATATTTAAAGAATCACTTTCCAAACATATATTATTATAGCCTATAATTTACAAAAATGAGGCAGCATGAGTAATACCAAGCATATCTGCCTTAAGAAAACCGGTCACTCTGCCAGAACCATTGAAGCATCCTTTAATAGAGTCATCATGCGCCCTAAAGACCACACCACAACCAGATGGTCTAGGATTAACCTTAAAAGCACCATATGTTTTAATCATAATCTTGTGAGGGATGGGAGGGATCCAGAACACCTCGATTGTACCCAAAACAGGTATGGAATTTCCTAGAACACCCATATTTTTTAGAATCATAAAGACTTTAATGTTGTTGTAGCAGTCACCTAAACAAACCCTCGACAAATCCCATATAGTTGTGAAAACTCACAACGTGACAAGATGGAAGTAACATCCCTTTAAATTGTGAAATGAAGCATTTTTTATTCCATATTGGTTGTAACACTTCCTCTATAGCCACAAAATGAATGGCCCAAACCTGATATTACTGCTGGATAATCGAACAATAGCGCAAGAGGGCCTACAGTTCAAAATATCTCAGCCCATGTAGATCAAAAGAACCCAAAAACTCCCTCAATATAGCCGAGGATAATGAAAAAGTGGGAAATAAATGCTCTGCATCTTCTCTATGCTGGTTTCATAAAAAACACCATGAACAATTATGCAATCCAAACATGTGGAACCTCATCAGCAGACAATCTGTTTTAAAAAAGCCTCCATATAAGAGTACGACAAGAAGGCATAATCCATGTCTTATTGATAGAATACAAACATTTATACTCATCATTAATAAATTTGGAAACATGTGAATAGTATAATTTTCTAGTTAATCCACCATTTATAACTGGCTCCCTAGCTAGAAAATCAGATTAGGATAAAAAACTGTGGTGATCGATCAAATGTCGAAGTACCATTACATTATCATAATATATAAAAGAATTCTATTTTCAACTATTCACTCATAATATTTGATTTTTACTTAGTAAAAATATTTTAAATTATTGAAATATATAATCCATTTTTAAAACGCATTTAAAAAATTAATTTTTTTTCATATCATGGTTTCAGATAGCTCATTAAAACATTTACGATAACCTAGAAAATTAACATTTCAATACAATAATGAAGATGTAAATACATTATTAAAGAAATTTTGAAAACATGGACATAAAAGGGATGTCTTTAGACGAATAAATCTTTAAAACACATAATATAATGATTTAGATAAAGATTCATATATTTTTAGATTTGACTCATCACATACAATCTTTATCATCCGGAATTATAATCTTAGGTTAATTTATACGTTCCTGATAACATTTTCATTTTAATTATTTATTTTATATTATTTATTTCACCTTTATATTTCCATCGTATATTTTATTGGTATTAGGTATCAGACTTAAAAATTAATTCAGTATGATATCTATATTCAAATATTCCTTTAGTTAGTCTTATTAAAATTAATAATCACAAAATTATTATAATTTTTAAAAATCAATTATAATTTTAAATAAAACCATTATGTATGGTTAAGAAAAATGAGCAACGTTATAATCATGGAGAAGATATGTCATTCAAAACCATGACTAATTTTTTTCATTTTTCAGTTATCATTATGGAATGAATGTAAGTATTATTTTACCCAATAGATTGATCCTAAAATCATAAATATATTATTAATATATTCAATATAATTATAATATCATTCATGTGATGATAGAATGAAAAAAATCACATCTCTATGATGAGGTGTTAGTTCATACATTTGAATGAATTCCCTTATCAATTTTTAATGCCTATAATGGTAAAAACATAAATTATCTTTTCAAATTAAAAATATTAAAGGAAAATTATATATAAACTTTAATTACATATTTATAAAATTTCTTTATAGTTTTTTTATGGAAAACGAAATATACGGATTCATGGGATGATAGTTCATCAGGCACATAAATGATAATTCATTTCCCATTAGATGGGCGTGACGATGGATTTAAGTTATAATGTTATCATAGTAACATCTTAGTATATTTAGGATACTGTAGTTATTATTTCATCCTGGTGAATTAATATTTTCATTATGTGTTATAATAAATAATATAGAAATACCTAATTAAAAACAATATATCTTTATCAGATGATCTTCACTGATTAACACCTTAACACCTCTAAGGAGTGTTTTGGCCTGAACTAAGGGCTATCAGATGTGTGTGAGTATTCTATAATGGTTTTTAGAAATAACATGGACAATAGAAATAGATATTTTTTGTTTTTTGAATGAGAATAATTTGTTCCCTTTTATATGAAACTGCTGAGGCACTCTTGGAAATATAAAATATTTAATTTATATTAAATCATTATCAATTTTAATTTGGTACGAAGTGATTTATTAAGAATAAATGATGATTTTTTGTCTAATACCAATCATCAAATTAAAATTATATATATTTAAACTATTCTATAATCCTTGTCGTTTTTTGTTATCTCTTATTTAACCCTTTTATCTCTTTTAATGATTTCATGTAGAAAACATTTTGAGGGATACTAAAATTATTATAAAATAAAAAAATACCACTAAATTAGGTTTTATTTACATTTAATGAAATTAATAAACCCATTAGAAGAAATATAGATATCTGAAAAATATTTCATTTAATAAAAATTATTTATTAGTAAATTTGTATAATGTCAATTTTTACAATATTCATTACTTTTCATTTTAAAAATATAATAAATGGAAAATAAAATGAATAAATAATTATAAAAAATCAGTAATAGGTCTTATAAATCAAAAAAACATTTGGATGAAATTATTCCTTTAAAAAAATAGTTTAGTATTTATATTATATTTTATTTGATAATTTTATTAATTAAAAAATTGGTTCATCATAGTTGTACAGTTCATTAATTAAAATTTCAATTCTCTAAAAATTACAAATAAATTTTCATGATAATATTGACATTTTATGTTCAAAAAAAATTAGTTAAATAAATCCTTTATATAACCCCATATTAATATCATTTGACTTGTTAAAATCAAAAGTTTTACATAATTTTATTTTCTTTAAAAATATTATTATAAATGTCATACTCTCATCCAAGTATCATCCCATGGTCATAAAATATCCCCAATTATTATTTTAGTCGAAACATAGTCAACTATTTAAATTATAACAATTGGTAGTGAAATATTATTGTATTTAATGGATCCTTTTTTCTCTTAATTAGCTGATTAACGATTCAACTTGTTAATAATAAAATAAATACACAATTTATTGTTTATATTGATAAAAAATAAAAGAAACCATTTTAAATAATATTAACCATAAGATTCAAAATATGAAATCCATTTTTTAAAATTATAAACACAAAATTGACAAAAAAAAATTAATCATTTATCCGTCTATCAGATATAGAAAATGGGTTTTCAAAGTAAAAACCTCAAACTTTCACAGTATATATCGAATTTCAAAGTGGGATTTATTAAAATTAAAAAAAAAATATTAAATGTTAAAAAACCTATTTTTAAATTTATTTTATTTTAAAATATAATATAACCCTATAAATACATTTGATGTAAAACCTGTTTTCAATTAATATGCATTGTTTTTTCAGTTTTCATTAAAAAATGAATCTTTTTTTAAAATAACAGAAAATCTTCCCATGTAATTTTAGTTTCTCTGATTCCCACTATGAATTTTATTTTATCTAATAGAACATATAAAAGTTGGAAAACATGATTTAAAACTAAGAAACCATCAAAAGGCAGTAAAACATCCTTTTTAGAAAAATACATCTTATATGCATAAAACTAGACTTGTTCTTCTATCATGTATAGAAAAAGAATTATATGGATGATAAAATTGTATTTAATATTATATTTATATATAAATATATATTTAATTAATATAATAAAAAAATTGTTTTGTTTATTAATTGGTTTAAATTCACTTGTTTACATGTAAATAGTTTTTCAACCAATCATTTCCATTTTTATTATATAGGGTTTTACCTTCATCTCTAATTAATTAGTTATATAATTCAATATATATACATGTAGAAACCATAATTTTTGAAATAATTTAGTCCCATTCATAACCACCATTCTAATGACTATGAGATAACATCCATATTTAATAAAAGTACGTAGTTGTTCGTTTAAGATCAATGTGGAATATCATGTATGAAATCAAAAATATAATTACATTTATTGAATTTTATATTTTACATTCTCACATAAATTATTAATATGAGTCCTTGAAATTTTGAATTCATGATTTGTAACTTATATTTGAATTTTCAATATACATTTATTGAAATCTCAAATCAGAAGAATGGTAAATAAATAACATTAAAAGAAAGAAAGAGAAGTAATGAGGACACAAGAGATAACACATAGTAGTGTTATTTTTGGGAAACATGGATATAGAATAAAAAATGACTTGCATGTTTTGATGGAGACTGATAAATAACATGGTCCAGAGAAAATCAACAATCACCAAACCAGAAATCTATATAGGGTTAAAAGGTCATTGATTTCATAGTAAGAAATTTTTGTAGGTAATTATTTTGTTTTATTAAACATTAATTAGAGTTACGGAAATATTGTACTTCCTAGTGTATCCAATATGGAAACAAACATACTTATTCAGTATAGCTTCTTCCACTAATCATTTTCCACCACAAACTCCTCTTTTTCACTATGTTATAAGTATTCAAGATGGATTTTTGATTCCTAAATCACTAGAATAAAGATCTATATAAAATCATAATCCACAAAATGCTAGTTATCTATTCCTCATATCATTATAAATTGCCCAAAACCAAAATGGTTAGTAAATGTTATGATAATATACAAAAATTATTAAACCTTATATGATGAAAAACAGCTCCAATATCTTATATTCAATAGCAATACAAAAAGGTCAGCATAGACCATTCATCAAATATCCATCCTTAAAATTCCTCCAAAAATACAAACTGATAATGAAAACAAAAATTCAGATGTATTAGATAACATAGTATCCAAGATAAATTTTCATATTTGTCTCCAAATAACATTTTAACTCCTGATGTCTCATAGTGAAATATAATTTTCTAAATCAATAAATCTCAATGATATTCTAATTATTTTCATTAATAACATGAATCACTATAAGTCCACAATAAAATTATATATGTTTCTTTAATATAATTTGAGCATTGTTCCAAAAATAATATCCCATAAAATTCTATTTACCTTAATCTTATAGGATTCCTAAAATAGTAATGGTCTTAGGAAATATTATTAAGTTAAAAATCTTTTTTCCAATCCCATGGTTATCTATTCGATAAAAAATATCATTCAAAAATAAAATTATTCTTTATCGATCAAATTATTTTACTAAAAAAACAAATTCATAATAATAGGTGACATAACAAAGTGTTGTTGTACTTGATGAACCTTTATCACTTTTTTGGTTGTGGGTTGGATTCCCAGAACCTCTCTAGACAGAACGTGTTGTCACCCGTCCAATGGGTTTTCCCCTATTTAAAACTGTATAATTCATATAACATTCCATAATTATGATTAACTACTAAAAATTAACCATAACATGTTTAACATTAGATTTTATCTCATAACTTTTATTATTTTTCCCAAAACATAATAACACATAATTACCTCAAAAATAAATATCTCCCCAAATACTGTTAATCACCATGAAATTTCATAACATTAACCTTAAAAATGGTTCTACATGTCATTAAAATTATGATCAGACTGAAAATTATAAACTCTATATTATATCCATAAATATAATTAAAACATCATGATCTATAAAGATATCTAAAACTTACTCTGATACAATATTTAAGGACCCTACCTTAAAAACAACCTATTCGAGTGATTTTAAAACTTTAAATAACTTTTTTCTTCCAAAATATCTTTTTATACGAGTTTAGGATAATTAGTAAAAACTCTTACATAGTAAACTCATAGTTTACAAGTTTAATCTTATACCCAATATTTTTTTTTCCACTAATGTAAACGCCTTTAAAAAAACAATATTTCTTTATAATATACATCTTCAATATTTTCATCATAAAATCATCTTTGTCTTTAACAATCAGAAAAAATTTCAATTTTTATGAAATCCTTGCGATCAACCCAAAAATCACATTAAAGAAATTATTAAGGAAACCATCATTCAGTGAAAACCCATAAAACATTTCAATAAAATATATATTTTACTCTGAAAAATTTACCATCATTTCAAAAATATAAATTTCTAACCATTTGAAAATATAATTATTTTCCTGAAAATTCATAAGAAAACATATAATATATAAGTAGGTAACTTGAGGTATAATTATAATAAAATGTAATCAATATACCCTCGAATACCATATTTTTCACTCTTACAAATCAAATACCCATTCAACCATCATCATTACAAGTCTCTCATAAAAATTGAATACCCAAACTAGCAACTTCATTAAATTTCACTCTTAAAATGAAATAGCCATATGACCAACATCCATAACCAATGCATTGGAGGTTATAATGTAACCACTCATCCTTGGTTAATCACAGTACCACCCATCATTAATTTATCACATAACCCCCCATCAAATTTCCCGTTATCATTATATAATCATAACACATAATGTATAAATTTTAAATATGTCACTAATGAAATTTCATTTTAACATCAAGAAAACATTTCAAAATTTTAAAATAACCAATCCATTTTAAAAACCCATTAAATACATTTGAAAATAAATATTTAAATCAAATTGTCCCATAAAAATTTTAAATATTTGAGAGAAATTAGAAATTGAACATTTTAAAATAGTAATTTCTATATAAATAAATTTATAAAAATATTTTTGAAAAGATAAACATTAAAGATATCTATTTATAAGGATAGTTCTCAAAAACTCTAACATTAATGTTTTATTTAAAGAGTCTCTTAACTTGATTCTCACACATCACATACATTCAATGTATTTTTGAGTAACAAAAATTGGTTAATTTTTAATTTATTTAAAACCTCTACATGTTTATTATTCCTATTAATATCTTTTATTACAATTTTATATCTATTAATTGATTACTTATGTTCACATAGGATGTTTTCTCGGTATTCTGTAAATGAGTCCAAAAACAATTCAAATTGATTTCAATATTAAATGTGGTCATTAGTACCTCATGGTGATAGTAATATTCCTAAAATGATATAGATTTTTTATATCAGTTTTACTTTTAATTCAAACAATTATGTTTGAATATGAAAAATGAACTACGTTATAATCATGGATATGGTAAGCCATATGTACAGATGAGAAACACTTTCATTTATCAATGATCGTTATGGAATGAATTTAAGAATTATAATATTTTTATATAATTATAATAACATCATTAGTACCATATTAATATAATAAATATACTTATATATATATATAATTCATTTGATGTTGTGATGAAAAATGTATCACATCAATTCTTGGATGTGATAGTCCACATGCACGCATGCATGACATTATTATTTTCCATTACCTGGAAGGTAATAACATAAATTATCTTATTATAATTACTAATATGTTAGGAATATTATATATAAACATTAATTCCATCTTTATAAACAGTCTTGAGAGACATTTATGGAAAATAAATTATAACGATTCGTTAGGTGGTAGTTATCCATACACATGAATGAAAATTATATTCCCATTTTACTGAAGTGGAGATGGATTTAGGTGATGATAAATACATAATAAAGTATTATTATGTTAGGGACAATTTATATATTATTTCATCAATGTGGATAATTTTTTAAATTTTATGGAAGAAGAAAAAAAATATATACCCTTTATTAAAAATGACAACTCTTCTTTGAACGATCTCCTTTGATTAACACATTAACACCACTATACATGGTTTTATTCCTAATATATGGCCTCCAGAATTTTTCTAGGTATTCTATGAAGGATATTGGGTATATATTTTCCGCTCCACGTATGTTTAGAAGTGTGTGGAAATGAGAATAAATGGTTACATTTATATGATAGGGAAGTACACTTTTGGAAGTCTCGAGAATATTAAATTAATATAAATAATTTTTTAATTTGAAATGTTTATAAATTCATTAATTTATAAGATCTGATTATATTTGGTCTAATCCCCTTTATCCAAAAATAATAATATACTTCTTGAAAATTTTGTTATCCTTATCCTTTTTAATGCTTATATAACCCTTTTATCTTTTACCATGATATCCCTACATTTACGCTTTGAGGGAATAAATAATTAAAATAAAATACCAAAATAACAATAAATGAGTCATTCATAACATTTTACGACTTATTAAATTAATTTTATATAAAATTATATTTTTATAATTTGAATATCTTTTAATAAATTTTTTTTAAATATCTTTAATTACAAAATTGACACTATTCATTAATTGAATTTTTTAAATTATAATAACAGATAAATATATTCAAACAAATAAAAATAAAACATTAATAAAATGTAAAATGAATCTAATAAATTCTAGTATGACATTATTCATTTCAAATTAAAATTATTTTATTATTTTTAATATCATTTATTTGTTGTTTTTTTAATTCTATTATTAAAGCATCATCATTATGCGTTCCATTAATTAAAATATTTCATCACTAAAAATCAAAAATAGAATAACATGATATATATAAAAATTTTAGATTAAAAAATAATTATTAAAGTGGAATAGATCCCCTATATTAATCTATATAAATAATATTTTACTTGTTCAGAACATTAGTTTAATAAAATTGACATTTCCATCAATATAATATTATGACTGAAATGCTCTTATATAATTGGCATAAAATGGTAATATATTCATCCCATGGAGTTTTTCAGTTTAAAAACACCCATATAATGAAATTAGGACAAGTTTTCATGTAATTTTATAATATTAATAATATTATATTTATAGTTATTTTCCTTATCACGACCCGACCCTGGGGGCCCGTGCCATTACTACCCCAAACCCGCCTTCAATAGGCCAGGGGTTGGTGACTAGCACCGAAAGGCGTATTCCTTAAATCTCGGAAGGTGTTTCCATGATAACCTATAAACACACGCAACCAAGCACACAACAAGATACGAACACAAGCCAATTGTATAGAAAAAAGTGTGATGAGAGTAAAAAGAGGCTGGAATAAAATCCCAATAATAGTGATACATGTACAACTGAAATACAATACAACTATAGAAAAAGTAATGCAGCAACTGGGTCGTCCTATGAGGTTTCTACCTGAAGGGTAGGTACAGATCACCACCTCAACACTCCACGTCCACATGTCTTCTCTGCGTACTGTCACGCCTTATGGTCCACCTCCAGGCCCCATCTAGACCTGGTTACCCAAGCCTCAATCTACATTGTCTGTCATTGCACCAAAAACAACACGGTGCGGGCATAATCCGTGCATGGGTGAGCATAATGATACTCAGTAGGGACCCCGAGACCCTCAATGTCTCACAAAATCCACCAATGATAAACCACACAGCATGGAATCAATTGAAAACCCTACTTAGGTATATTCCCATTAATATACCTATGTTATTATGTAAACCCATCTCAATCATGAGAAAAACACGCAGTCCAACTCAAAAGCCCAAAGCTCATCTATTCCACAAAGGAGGGAATACAACGAAGGTATGTACCACACAATTGCGTCATACAGAAGAATACCACCAAGGTATTACCACAATAGAAAGTACCGTATAGGTATGAACTCAGCTCCCACTAGGTATTTCTTAGGTACAGTATTAGAGATGATTAGATGTATCTACTGAATCATCATACTCTGTTAAGAGGCTCTGCTACTGACCGACACAGGTTCGCTCAGTGCTGACTCTCACATGATCTCTAGGTGATGACCCACATAGGATCTCTAGGTGTTTACCCACATAGGATCTCTACGTGCTAACACAGACATGATCACTCGGGGCTGACCCACACAGGATTTCTCGGTGCTGACCCACACAGGATCGCTAGGTGCTGACCCACACAGGATCGCTCGGTGTTGACATACACAAGATCACTAGGTGCTGACCCACATAGGATCGCTTGGTGTTGACCGACCCAATACCCTAGGGTAGTCCTGCATGGAATCCTAGAGAATTTCCATGTGGGACCCTGAATGAAAAACCCACAAATGATCTTTTTCTCATGTCACAGCCAGCTACAGGGTTCCCGCACTATGCTTGCCCGTCTCCAGGGGAGTCCTCTCCTCAAGCCACTGGTCGATATCCAACTACCACGAAGTCCCATGATTATGTATCTCAATGATCCTCCACTCCATAGGGGTATCAATGCATCAGAAGGTGTGTCAATCGGACGCTTGGTCTGTGAGTTATTAGACATTTAGTCTTAAAGACCTGGTTGGATTCGTGCTCGATCTAACCCTACTATACTCTACCATTATACAAAACACTAGTGGGGTATACTCAAAGGGACCGTCTCTCTCTACGGTTTCTAGAGCTACCAACGGTTCATCAAACGTACAGCCAGTGCCAAAGTTATGGCCAACAGAGAGAAACGTTTGAAGTTGGCCCGAGTTTGGTCTGACCCTGTCGGACCAACCCAACCTGCTAGGTCTGGTCCAACCCAGGCCGCTGGTTCCAGCCCGGCCCCCGCTGGGCATCGCGGAGGCTGCGAGGGCCAGAGAGGATACGGTGGGGGGGGGGGGGGGCGAGGGACACAGGGTGGTGAGGCCGAGGGGTGGCGTGGAGGTTCACGAGGTGGCGATGCGACGGGGTGGAACATAGGGTCATGGAGTAACGTGGTTGGCCATGTGATAGTGAGGCCACGTGGCAGTATGGAGGGCCGTAGGGCAATGGGGAGCCACAGAGCCATCACTATCGTCTTAGCCAATGTTGTGTCAGCTGCCACATATGTTCATCATCGTGGATCAAATCTTCATTCTTCCATTACGATGAACACACCATTCAAGAAGAATGGATGAGGGGTCGGGACATGTCTGTTTGTCCCTCACCCTCCACGTTAGAGTTGAAGCAAGAAACTCAACATAATCATGAATGAACAACATCAATCCCTACCACCTATCGCGATGATTATTCCCAATACCGAAAAAGAAATCATCCACAGATCATCTAGTTAGCAAGTTGATCCGCATTCTCTGTTTTAGAAGGGAAGAACATGGGAATATATAATCATACAAAACTAAACCCCTAACAAAGAGATTTTTTTGATGGATGGTGTGGGTAAAATATAAATTCATTGGGGACAAATAGACGTCAGTGACATTGGAATTTCCTCGATAGTTAGTCTGTTGTTGTCGAATATGTTCCGCATCAGCGTGAGTGTTCTTCATTGTGGAGAGCGTTCATCGTTGGAGAAAGCTTGCTTTATTGGAGATAATAATCTCTAAAAGGTTATCCTCTCCCAATTCCACGAAAATGTGAAAATAGACCCCTTGATAACTTAATTTTATCAAAATAAAATTTTGGAACAATAAATTTTTGGAAAAATTAATTGTACCACATTGGCATAGTTAATTGTTTTCAATTAATGGGAGGAACGTATTACTTGGGAGTTGATAGGTTTCACCCCATTAAAGGGTGTCAGGTGGTCCTCGACACTGAATTTAAAATGGGCTTTAGTTCTAGTGGTCCCCACCTCAAAACATCCACATGGGAAGTTTATGCTGGGTTGGTTCCGCCACCATAATCCATGTTGAGGGTTTCAACAAATAAAATAAAAAAATTTACATTTTTATTTATTTCATTCATTCATGAAAAACAAAAATTCTATATTTCACCCTTGACCTATTGATGTCAAGGTAAAGGTCTACTTAAGTGAATACTGACGCTGTGAATTCAACGATGCCCTCATATTCCAATTCTGATCACCGGTTCAAATGTTACAAAACCCCACTCATACGTTTACTGAACGTACCTGAAAAAAAGTACAGAAATTTATTCCGGGAAAACCGGGCCTCATAATCACGCACTGTCAATTTTTGTGGACTCATATAAATTTCCTATATTAAAATTAAAATTACATTGAAATTTCGATTCATTACATTCTCCCCACCTCAGGGATTTGCATCCCCGAAAGACACATCACAAAAGTAGGAAAACAAGTGGGGGAAATGAGCACGAATCTGAGCCTCCTTCTTCCATCTTCTCTCATGGGGGTTCCCGTATCGCCAGAGAACGTGCACCAGAGGTAGAAACCACCCATGAAATACCCGCTCATGTTGATCCTCAATCTCCACTAGAACATGAAAAAACATCACCCCATTGTCGACGTCCATCTCACCATGATCGATGATGTGAGAAGGGTCATGCATGTATCCTCTTAGCTATGATACATGGAAAATGTCGTGTACCCGATGTAACTGAGGGGGAAGAGCTAGGCTGTAAGCCACATCACCAACTATGTTGAGGACCTGGAAGGGTCCAATGAACCTCAGAGACAACTTTCCGCCTCATTCAAATCTCAATAAACCTTGTCGGGGTGAGACCCATAGAAAGAAGTGGTCACCATCCTCGAACTCTAGAGGTCTCCATCTCCTCTTGACATAAGAATTATGCCAACTTTGTGCGGTATTCATCCAATCCTGGATGATCTGAACCTTTTCTGTGGTATCCTATAACATCTATAGTCCCACTTGGGCTGACTCCCCTAGGTTAGTCCACCAGAATGGTGATCTGCAAGGTCGCCCGTACAACACCTCAGAAGGTTCCATCCCAATTGTGTAGTGATATCTGTTATTATATGTAAACTCCACCAAAGACAAGTGATCCTCCTAGCTGTGACCAAAGTAAATGACATAATCATGAAGCATGTCCTCGAGAGTCTGAATGGTCCACTCAGTCTGGCCAGCTGTCTAAGGATGGAAGGCTGTGCTCAAATGAAGGTGTGTCCCGAAAACCTCTTGCAACCCCTTCCATAGCCGGGAAGTGAAATGGGTATCATGATCGAAAAAAATCATCGAGGTTACTCCATGTATCTGCATAATCTCTTGCACATAGAAGAATCTCATTCTCCCTACTGAACCCTAATATCTAATCGGTATGAAGTGGGATGACTTTTTGAGTTGGTCGACGATCACCCAGATAGAGTCATGACCTATGGATGTACGTGGAAGTCTTGTAATGGAGTCCATGGATATCCCACCCCGCTTCCACTCTAGTACCTCTAAAGGATAAAAAAATCCTTCGGGTACCTAATTCTCTACCATTACGTGCTGACAAGTGAGGCACAGATAGAAAAACTCTTCTTCTACTTTCTTAATTCTCATCCACTAGTGTTGTCATCAGAGAACCTGGTACATCTGCAGGTCTCCTGGATATAACACTAGAGGGGATGTGTGGAATTCCCTCAACAAATCCTTCTGATGTGATATTGGTACCGTGGTAAATCCTCTGAAGAGGATGACATGCTCCACACCTTCAGAAAATCCATCAGGTGCATATCCCAAGGATATCTGAGCACATCGAGTCATGCAGTCAGTGTCCCCATGATGCGCCTCCCTGACTCTCTAATGCATTGGGGGAGTGACCGTATGATACTGAAAGAAAGATTCCCCATCCCGATCCACAATGGATATCTACAAATTGGAAAGTTGCTCCATCACCTTACATAGCAGCTGTATACTAGACCTCCTACTGAGTACATCTACGACAACTTTCCCCTTTCCAAGATCATAAACTATTTCTAAGTCATAGTCATGGAGGAACTCAATCCAACGTCATTGTTTCGGGTTCAGGTCTGTATGAAGGAAGATATACCTGAGACTCTTGTGATCGTAGTACACTGTAAAACTCTCACCCATCAAGTAATGTCTCCACATTATCAAGGAGAAGACCACTACTGCTAACTCCAGGTTAGGGATAGCGTAGTTCTGCTCATGATGACTCAGCTGTCGAGAACCATATGCGATCACTACTCTCTCCTACATCAGGATAGATCTGAGTCTGGTCCCTGATGCATCACAGTAGACTACGTACCCTATTCCTTCCTCTGGTAGCCTCAATATGGGGGAACTAGCCAGCCTCTTCCTTAGATCCTGCATACTCTGTTGGAATTTCTCCGACCACACAAAGGGTTGTCCCTTCTTCATCAATGATGATAAAGATGATGCACCTTTGGAGAAATATGGCATAAACCTTCGATAGTATCTAACCAAACCCATCAATCTTTGTACCTATTTCACACCCATGGGTGGCTCCCAGGAAAGTAAAGCCTCAATCGTCGCTAGATCTACTATAACTCCATCCTCTGATATGACATGTCTCAGAATGTGAACCTCTTGGATCTAGAACTAGGACTTCAAGAGCTTACCATAATGATGGTTCTCTTAGAGTTAATCCAGAACTATCTGCGAATGATTGGTTTGCTCCTCCTCAGTAGAAGAGTAGATCATAATGTCATCGATGAAGACTACTACAAATCGATCAAGTTATGAATGAAAGATCATGTTCATGAGTCCCATGAAATCTGTTGGAGCATTCATCACGCAAAATGGCATAACCAAGAACTCAAAGTGTCCATTACGACATATAAAAGAATTATTCTCCACATCCTCATCTCGTAATCTGAGATGGTGATAGCTTGATCTGAGGTCTATCTTTGATAAGCATCGTTCTCCCTCCAGCTGATCAAAGAGGTCATGAATCCTTGGGAGAGCGTACTTATTCTTCACGGTCACCTAGTTCAGGAACTAATAGTAAACCCAAAGACTCATGCTCCCATCCGCCTTCTTGGCATATAAAACCAGGGCTTTCCATGGATAAACACTGGTCCGAAAAGACCCTTTCCACTATTAGTCATTTAGTTGTACCCGCAGCTCACGATGTTATGCAGAATCCATCTGATATGCTGGTGTAGATATCGGTCCCCTCCCAATGTATAAGACAATTTAAAAGTCTACCTCTCTATGAGGAGGTTGACCCAAAATATCATCAGGGAAGACATCCGACTATTGTTCCACCACAATAGGATAAATCGAACTCTCCACATCAAATGTTCCGAGTGTATGTCTAGCCAACTGATTAGTGATCGGCTGCACTCTCCTCTGGGTAAGTCCATCATGTGCTACAAATGCTCCCTTCTCGCCGGTGAAGGTAAATCCGGTCACATCCATAAGGACACACCAAACATTGTGACTAATATAGTCAATCAGAGTATAGACTGTAGATAACCAGTCCATACTCAAGATGAAGTCGTAAGGCCTCGACACCACTACTAGGACATCCCAGCAGAAGCTCTCACCGCCTAGAGTTAGCTCGCACTGCCGACACCAGTGCGCAGTTGTCAAATCCACTCTTGTAAGTGTCTCTTGACATAAGGATCGAGCAAATGACTCCATCAGAATTTCAATGCTCTGAATGAGGGAAGTGGAAATAAAAGAATGACTGGAATCTGAGTCTATAAGTACTACAGCTAAGGTCGAGTATATACAGATCGTACCGTGTATCATCTCTAAAGCACTATGATCATAGGCCTCAGCTGCATGGAGCTGAGCTCCCCCCTGTCCACCTTCTCTCTGTGTTTAGGGTGGATCTGCTGGTGGTGGTGACAGTAACATCTAGAATCATCACCCACCTCCATCTACATGGCCAACTCCTCTTCCACGCCTGCCTGCTCCCTAGGGACTCCTTCGTCCAAACCACTATCTCTACCTCGGAGGTCCTTCAACTCTCTACTGATCATCCGTACGATGGGTCATATAGTCATGATCCATGTGATCCTACCCGCAACATGAGTAACACTTCCCGGTCCTAGAATTATTTGCTCAACCTCGGGTGCCCTGCATAACTGACCCTGAATCCTATGCTCATCCACCTATATGTCTGGTCCTCCTGACCTCTGAGGCATCTGTCTGCTGCTAGCTACAGAAGACTCCACTACATAACAACTGTTTGTGGGTCTTCCTGCTAGTTACTACTCATCAAGGAAACTCTCCACTAATAGGGCTCTCTCTAACACCCCCGCCTGTGTCGGGATGCTACGAGAAATCACCAAAGCCCCGATCTCATGTATGAGTCCCTGCTCAAAGGTATAGGCCCCAAAGAATTGTTTCCACACCCAATCAGTGGATTAGCGTCAGAGTTATGTGAACCATGCTGAGTACTAAGCCACAATCATTCATCTCTACTCTAGATTAATAATCTCTTGTATGCACACTGCGTGAATATTTTCTTGAACATACTCTACCCGAAACAGGGTCTCGAAGTCTTCCTAGAGAAGCTTCACCTCATTGTGAATCTGGAGCATCATACTCCACCATCTTCTGCTTGCTACCTATAGAAGATTTGTGGTATAGATCACCATGAGATTGGATGGTGTCCCTACTAATCATAAGGCTCTCACCACATCGTCCAGCGAATCCTCATCCGCATGTTGGACTGTCACTATCATGAACCTGGGTGGCCTATGGTGTTGGAACTCATGAAACACACTCATGCGATGTGCACCCTCTATTTCTGGGGATGGTTGCATTGGTGGCACAATGGGTAATGGCACTGCCGGTGCCTCCGCTGCTGCCTCTACTAGAAGAGGGCCCCGTATTGAGGCCACGTCACTCGGTGGGCTGTCAGTGCGTACTATGACCGGAACCCTAGCTGGCTATCTACGTAGAGGCATCCTGAAAAGAAACAGGTGTACCACAGTCAATATGTTATACCCGGTGAGCAGACTCAATGATATCACAATGAAAACTCATCAAAAGACACATGCAATTAGTGTTTTAATGCACTGAGTTGGAAATCATATGATAGGGTCCTGGTGTATATAAACGTCGGCCGATGCACCAGCACAGGATTCCGTAAACTGATAACCACACTCACTACACTTAACACTATTGCTGTAAAAAAGTTCATCGTCCTATGTTCTACTGTAGATCAAAATCCTATGATACTAATTTGTCATAACCTGACCCCCGGGGCCCATGTCGTGACTACCCATCACCCTCCTTTATAGGCCAGGGGATAGCGATTAGCACCGAAAGGCATAATCCCTAAAAACTGGAAGGCATTGCCTTTATAATAAATAAACACACGCAACCAAGCACACAACATGATACGTTTACAAGTAAACTGTATAGAAAAAAGAGTGACGAAAGTAAAAATAGGTCAAAATACAAGCCCAATAGTAATGGTACAAGTTCAACTGAAATATAATACAACTGAAGAAAAAAAATGGTAGATACTAGGTTTTCCTCTGAGGTTCCTACCTAAAAGGTAGGTATAGATCACTTCCTCCTCACTCCATGTTCGCCCATCTCCTCTGCGTACCGTCACCCCAAATGGTCCACCTCTGGGCCCCGTCTAACACTGGTACCCTCATCCCCGATTAGCACTGTATGTCGTTTTCACAGAAAACTACATGGTGTGGGAATATCCCGTGATGTGGAGAGTATAACGATACACATTAGGGACATCAAGACCCCCAAGGTCTCACAATATCCACCATGGATAAACCACACATCATGTAATCAACTGATAACCCTATATATGTATATGCCCATATATATACCTAAGTTATCATGTAAACCCATCTCAATCATGAGGAAAACACAGAGTCCAACTAAAAATCCCAAAGTATAACTGTTCCACAAAAGAACAAATGCGATGAAGGTAAGTACCACACAGGTATGTCACATAGAAGAATACAACCAAGGTAATACCACTACGGAAAGTACCACATAGGTATGGACTCATCTCACACCAGGTAATTCTTAGGTACAGTAGTAGAGATGATGAAGTGTAACAACTGAATCATATTACTCAGTTAAGAGGCTCTGATGCTGACCTAAACAGGTTCTCTCGATGCTGACCCACATAATATCGCTAGGTGCTGACCCACATTTGATCTCTAGTTGCTGACCCACATAAGATCTCTAGGTGCTGACCCACGTTGGATCGCTAGGTGATTACCCACCCAGGATCATACGGTGCTGACCCACACAGGATCGCTCGGTGCTGACTACCACCCAATCGTTTAGTGGTGACCCACACTGCATGGCTAGGTGCTGACCCACATAGGATCGCTCGGTGTAGACATACATAGGATCGCAAGGTGTGGACCCACACATGATCGCTCGGTGTTGTCCAATATAATACCCTATAGTAGTCTCACATGGAATCCTAGAGCGGTTCTATGTGGGAACCTCAATCGCAGTCCCACGAAGGATCTATTTCTCAAGTCACAGCTAGCTACAGGTCTCTGGCACTATGCTTGATAGCCTCTGGGAGAGCCCTCTCCTCACGCCACCGGTCGATACTCCAACTACCACTAAGTCCCACTAAGATGTATCTCAAAGGACCACCACACCATTGGGGTCTCAATACAACATACAATGTATAAAAATAGACACCCAATATATGAGTTATTATCATTTTAGTCCTGAGGGCCTTGTTGGATTTGTGTTTGATCCATCCTGATCGTACTCCAACATTTTCCAAAACACTAGTGGGGTATATTCAAAGGAACTTTCTGCATCCAAGGTTTCTATCACCAATTACTATTAGTCAAACGGATTCCATATGCCAATGTTATGTTAAATAGAGTGAAAATTTTCATGTGGGCTTGGGTCTAGTATGACCTAGTTGCGATGAACGGCACAACCCGCACTGGGTGGAGAAGAGGTCGTTGGGGGCGCGGAAGCCATGAGGGAGGTTTGAGGCCGTAGTGGGGTGAGATATACATGGTGGTGAGGCCGCGTGGCGGTGTGGATGGCCGTGGGGTGGTGCAGAGGGCTATAGGGCAGTGCATAGGGCCGTGGGTGGTGAGGAGCCGCGGGGCCATCGCCTTTGTCACGGCGGACAATGTGTTGGACGCCACATCCATTCATCGCCATGGCACAAAGATGCCTTCTTCCATCATGAAGAACACACTGTTCAAGAAGAACGGTGGAGGGGTAGGGCCATGTTACATTGACCCACACCATCCGTGTTAGAGTGGTAACAAGTGGCTCAACAAAATCTTGAATGAAGAATGTTAAACCCTAAAACATCCTTCCATGATTATTCCCAAACCTGCAAAAGACATCATCCGAAAATAAAATAGTTAGAGAGCTGATCCACGTTATTTGTTTTAGAAGGGAAGAACATGGGAATATAAAATCATAAAAAAATAATCCCTACCTCAGAGATTTGACGACGAAGGTCCCAGGGAAAGAGACGAAGTTATTGGGGATAGAAGGAAGTTGGTGAGTTCGATGTTTCCTCGATCGTCAGTTCATTGTCATTGAAGATGTTCCTCATTGGTGTGAGTGTTATTTGTTGGGGAGAGCATTCTTCATTGGAGAGAATAATCCTCCTAAAGGTTCCCCTCTCCCAATTTCACCAAAATGTTAAAATATCCCCCCTGTTAATTTAATATTATAAAATTAAAATGTATGTTCAATTAATTTTTCTCACAACTAATTTTACCATGTTGGAATAATTAATTGGCTCCAATTAATGTGAGGAATGGATTAATGTGGAGTTGAGAGGTTTCTACCCCATTAAGAGGGGTCAGGTGGTCCCAGCCATTAAATTCAAAATGGGGGTTAGTTTAGGTGGTCCCCACCTTTAAACAACCACACAGAAGGTTTAGTCATGGGTTGTCCCCATCACCATAACCCATGTTGAGGGGTTTCAAAAAATAAAATAAAAATGTTAAATTTTTTCTTTATTTCATTCCTTCACAAAAAAAATCTATATTTCACCCAAGACCTACTATTGTTGAGATGAAGGTCCCCTTAAGAGAATACATGTTCTGTGAATTCAACAGTGCCCTCAGATTTCAATTCCTAGAACCGGTTCAATAGTTACAAAAAACCCGCTCGTACATTTACTGAACGTACCCGAAAAAAAGTTTATAAATTTATTCTGGGAAATCGGGCCTCAGAATCACGCATTGGAAATTTTCATAAACTCATAAAATGACCATATATTTAAAAAAATGTAAATTTCAGGTCATTACATTCCTTATTTAACTTTAACCATGTTTAATTGTTTGGTAGTTCATTTACCATCCATATTGTAAAAACAATTAAATGGAACTATTTAATAGTTTAGAACATATGAGTCAAAATAATGAATAATTTTTTTAAAATTAAATACACATAATTTTCAGATATTCATTAAAAAATAATCCTAATGATGGATCAATAAAATGAGTTTTTAAGCTAAAACTGTTAAAAAGTTCACAATTTTTTATATCAAAAATGAATCAAAAAATGATTCCAATGACCTATATTGGATTAAATGATGTAAAATATGTCTCATTATACTTTAAATCCATTCAAAAATACAATTTATCCCTCTAAATTATTTATATGAAAAAATTTATTCTTAAGTAAAATGCATCATTTTCTTTTCTATTCATAAAAATTGAATATTTTCAAAAAAATACCATGAATTCAACCCAATAAGTTTTGTATACATAGTTTTCAATGAAAAATAATGTTTCTTAAAATAAAACATATGAAATTGAAAAAACAATATATCAATCATGTGAGCATTCAATAGGGTGATAAAACATCATTATTACAGAATTACTTCTTTTATGCATAGAACTTGATTTTTTCTTATATCGTGTCTCAAAAAACAAATAAGATGAATTATAAAAATTATATTGAATATTATATATATATATGTATCGTTAATATAATCCAGCATGTGTTATTCATTCATATCATGGTATAAAATATTCTTCCAGACATTAAAATAGTTATTTAGAAAAACATTTCTTTATTTTTCTAAAAGGTATTTACTTTAATTTATAATGTTTTTGATAAATATTTCAATATATATATATATATATATTAAATTATATTTTTATAATTAATTAATATGATTCACACTCTCCATTTTAATGTCATGGATATAATATCCAAATTAAATAAAAATATTTTTATGTAAATTTGTACTTGATGTGATGTATTATGTATGTTGTTGACCATAGAGTTACCTTTTAGAAAATTTGGAAGTTATAATTGATGAATTCTTTAGTTGTTGGTTCTTCTTTCCATAAATGGATTGTTTTCCATCTATAGTTATTTTTCATTGAAGGGAATCAGTTGTGTCCTAATGCATACTGATCAGGTAATTGCATATGCTTCATGAAAACTGAAACCCCATTAGTTAAATTATCCCACAAATGATTTAGAATTAGTAGTTGTGGTTTTATATTTAATAATTTAGAGACTAAATTTATATGGATCCAAATTTGAAAAATATACTTACATGAAATTATATAAGAATATATTTACATAGATATAATTGAAAATAAGGTAGAAAAGATGTGTTGAAATGATAAAGGATTCTGATTACAAGACCAGTTAACAGCCTTGATAATCCAACAATGTGGCTGATGACTTGAGTCAAAAACAAAATTCATCATTAAAAATGTTGCATTTGTAACATAAAACCTTAGCTTATGATTTGAGGACTTTTTGCAGGGATGTTTTTGTGAAGTAAATTCCTCTGTTTTTTTAAGGCGTCAATGCAGTCATGGGTCTCTAATAGAATAATGAAATCATAGAAGGAATACCATGAGTTATAGAAAAGTGTGGAACTGGGTAAGAAAGGTAAATTTTAAAATTTCAATAATGATAATGATTGTGTCTTGAGATTTTGAATGTGATTATGTTTTCCTTTGGATTCCCAGTTAATGAACGAATTTTAATGTGAATGTCATAGTTCACTGTTTTTAGTTCATCTTGTAAGAAATAAGATATCTAGAGATTATCAAATAATTCTCAAGCTAACAATGAAATTAGGGTTCTTTCTAATAAACAAAATAATTATTCACATTTTTCTCTTATTTGAGACACTCTATCTCAAGATAATATTTCATGATTGTACCTCAGTGATATTTTATACTTAAATAGTTCTTCTCTCTATTATATTTGACCACAATATGAGGTTCACTTCTATCTGTGGCTATCATCAGTAGTAAAAAATGATTTACATTTTAGCATAGATTTTTCTCTACAATATAATGGATAGAATGAGTGAACAATTCAAATATTGGAAGACATGATTCATTGTTGTTCAATGAATTACTATATATATTTGTATCATCACACTTAATTAGATGTTTTTTCTTGTAATATTATTTTTTTTATTACACTATACAGATGGAATCTTTTGAGGAATAATATTGAAATAGACTCAAACTATACAAATTCGATGATTTGGGGGTGGGGGGATGTGCACAAGACAAATATTCAAATTTTCATTAAAATATTTCCTTGGAAAAGTATTATGCATTTTGGTATGGATGGAATGATATGTCCACCGGTTGTTAGACCTTATGAAATCCTGAAAAAAGTTTGACGAGTTTCTCGCAATATAGATTTTTCCATTAGATTATCTTAAGTACACAATGATTGTCATTTTTTAATGTTAATAAACCATGTTGCAGATTAATCTCACATTTTTTGAGATTAGAAGTAAATTAAATATATGAGAGCCTTTCTTATGAGGAATAGTATGTTCCTAATCTTGATCATAGAGAGTGTGTATTGTGAATGATCGAAATTCACCAAGTCATTGTTTTTTGGAGAAACATAATAGTTGGAGAAGCAACATGGGAATCTAAAAATACTATAAGTGAATGATATCCACACTTTTATAATAAGTCAATAAAAAATATGAGTATGTAATATATATATGGTTTGAGGATTTAATAACTCATTTACTTGTTAAATAATTTTTTTTCCTTCTCTAATTAAATAGCATCATTCCTTATAAATGTATAATGAAATAAGTGGTATATACAAAAATTAAGGAATCTAAAAAAATATTATAGTAACATCACCTATGAATGTATAAATAAAATTTTAGTATATTATGAATTAAAATAGTATATATTTATATCCTATAATTTATAAATAAATGTTTTAAAATGAAAAATCATGTGATGGTATTTTTGGGAATCATAAATTGTTATATAATTTTTTTAATTAATAAAATTTTTTAAACACAAATTTGATTCATTAAATGTATCATAAATTAATATTTTAGGTCTTATTATTATAATATAATTATAAAATAAATTAATTTATTTAAAAAGTATCGTAAAATCTGTAATAACATTAAAATTAATATTTTTTAAATAGATCATAATTTTAATTAAAAATTATATTTCTCATTTTTAGAACATAATTTTTCTTAAAATGGTGTACATTATTGAATTCCACATGTAAAAAATGTTTAGGATGGATTTTTTGTGTTTTTATAAAATAGAGGAATTTTTTTGTCATAGTTAAATACGTTAATTTACAGTATTTTAGAAATTCCAAAATTATTGAGTCATAGAAGTGGTATGGCTAATGTAATCCCAAAATGTGGAAATAACCATTATTATTTTAATTAAATTGTGGATAACATTCAAATAATTCATATTATTTAGCTAAAATAACAAAACTAATGAATAAAATAATTAACAAATACCCCACCCCCCATTATAAATACTTCCACCACCACCTCTTCACCACACACCTCCAAATCCATGTATATTATTTAATTTCTAAAAAATTACTTTCTCAAGCCTCTTACCCACATCCATGACCAACTGGTCTCACAGTATGATCAACACCAAGTGCCTTACAGAGGTTCCTAAGGAGGGGAAGTTCAAGAGGTAAAATCCACTTTTTTCCTTTAAAATGTTTTTTTATATTATATCTTCTTAGCCTTTCCTAACCTCCTTTCATCCATGTGAAAAGATTACAAAATATTCTTACATATAATCGAATATTATTTTTTTATGGTAATATCTATTGCCAAACCATTCCACTTCTATCCTTGTCAAGAATATGATAACATTTTCCCTGATGTGTCAATTTAAATTCATTTTGGATAATGACATTTTATTTTTGATTTTACAAATTCAAGGATAGCCATAAAAAATTATTATTCTTAAATAATATTTTATTATATGTATTATATGTTATATAATTTTTTGGAACTAATATATAAACATGCTATTAAAAAATATGATATAAGTTGATGATGTACTTACAAACTATAAAAATAAATTAAATCTTTTTCATTAATGTTTTATCTAATGAATCATCTTCATTTCAGACCCAAAATGATATATGGTGTCATTTATAATTTTTGAATCATTTTAATACCATTTCATTAAAATAATGTAATTTTATTCCCATTGACATGAAAACCCATAATGGGCCAACCATGGATACAATGAAATAATTGCACCAGAAATAATAAATCAACAAAAAAAATTCAATAAATGGTTGAAAATATGTCATAAAAATACCATATAAGGTATTTTAATTATGAATATTTTTTTCAATAATATAATAACATTCTATAAACCATTAAATATGTGTTTTTATCACGTTCTTTGTAATTCAAAAACAATGTACAAGACTTTCTAATTAAAAATATTCTTTGAAATATCTTTTTACAAAATTCAAAAATATTGTTTCTTCTTAACATATATGATATGATTGGATTATAATTTTTTTGTAGAGACTGAATTTTTACTTTTTCTTTTATATTATTAACTATTTATTTAGAGAAAAAATGATTCCCTTCGTATCGTCATGTTATTATTTTAAAACAATTAAATTTCCACAAGAATGTTATTATGATGTAAGTGTTCATGTTTTATGATTAAGTATTATTCATGGGACTTTTTAAATGGTTAAGGGTGGGACCTATATCTCCATATAATTTACTCAGTATGTTTATGTTTTATGTTGAACATAAATGTTATTCCATCTGTAACTGTGATCATTACACCATAATGTTACTGGGAGGGTCACACTATATGGTACTTATGGTGCTTACATTTTAAAGTCATTGTGTGGGTCACAAATCATATCGTAGTGGTGAGGGTTATAATAAAAAATGATTAATATTAATCGATACATTAATTTTTTTAATTATTTTTTTATGTTTTATGAAAATATAATGCTTTAAAAACGTAATTATATGACACATTATGGGTGAGAAGTATGTCTTTGTTATAATGAATTCATATAATTGTAAGTATTCATGGGATAATGAGTCCATTAATTTATGTCTATTAATAAAAATTTTGTTGATATCACATCATAAATTATTTTAATACTATTTATAGAAGGCTAATAAAAAATAAAAATCAATGATGAATGTTGTGAAAATATTTCATGAAACGATTTCATGTATTGATTAAAATATTTATAATTATGGATGAAATAGAAATTGACTTAGTAGAATGTAGTATCTAGGATTTATGGATGATATGTATGAATGTTTTATAATTATATAAATCCCTCAATAGAAAATATCTCCAAAATTGAAAAGAGAAAAATCTAAGTGTTTACTAGATTATGCAATGTTTAACTTCAGGTCCTTATAAATAAGGAATAAAATATCGATTATATGTCATATTCAAAAATATTAATGATATTAATTTCATATTTATTATTATTAAATTTTAATATAATATTTTTTCTTCATTCCTTTTAACTCACTAAAAAATTGATTATATAATTCTTGTACATGTAGAATACTACCTCCGCTAATCAATGCGACTCTATGTTCATAAAAATGCCACGTGGATAATATAAATAAGTTAATTCCGGGAAATAATATGGTATATAGTTTATTATAGACATTATTGAAAAAAATACATTCCAACTTTACATAATTATTGACAATAAATGGAAACGTTAATCATACACATGTACGCCCTACCATCTCCATTATTTTAATAAGAAATTTTTTTCATTTCTATAATTAATAATTGTTTTTAAATGTATAATGTGTTTATAAATATTATAATTATTTTTTGATTAATATTCTTAAGATAATTAAACTATATAAATTAAATAGTAACTCTAACATTTTTGATAGATCACCTATGAGAATGTTAGGAAATTAATTCTGTAAATAAAGAAATAAATAAATTATTATTAACTAAAATGTGATAATACGTTATAATAGGATCATTTGTTATATAATAAATATTATTATTATTCTAGAATATGGTACCAACATTTTAAAATCACTAAAATTAGGGTAAATGATTTTAATCTAAATGAATGGATTAGGTTATGGATTTTGTATCTCAGTATCCATCTTTTAGGTTGAACTTATAAAAAACTTTTTATTCCATGCTAATATTATTTATGTAATGACCACTTATCATTTGATTTTTTTAAATATTTTTTCTGTAGATTAAAATTTGATAAACATGATTAAATCATAGATTATAGTTAGCATCTATGTTATGATATCTATATGATATGTTGGCATCAATTTCCCTTATTTGAGACTTATGTAATGTTACAAACATATCTTATTTAATTAGTTCTATATACACAACATTTTAAATGTAATGACATGAATATATTAATTCTCTTGATATTTTATGTTTAATTAATTGACACACTTTCATGGGGATTATGATTCAATTTAAAAAATTAGAATGAGTTTTATGTAACTATCTTATAGTTTATATCTATTGTTTATGATTCAGTCTCCAATAAAGATATCCTATGATTTACATCTAATTAAATACATTAAATTTTATTATACTATGGTTATTCATGATATTTTCATATAATAGTACACTTTTTAAACTATTTCACACAGAATATGTAAGTGAATTGTTTTAGAAAAATATTCATTATTTTTAAATTTTTTAAAAATATATTTTTTCATTCCAAAGCATGTTTTCTAAGAATAATTAAAAAAATGTTCCTAAATTAAATCAAATGTTTTATTAAATTTTTAATATAATATTTAATATTTATTTATTTGTAAAGAATTCATAATGTGGTTTTCCAGAAAATCGGTTTTTTATTTCATTGAAAATGTTAATGGAATAATTATTTTATAATGTACGGGTTTAAGAAAATTTCCATTTGTTATGATTATTTGTTTTCATTGAATTTTTTTTGTAATATTTCTTGTTAATTTTAATAGAAAAATATTTTCAAAATTATATATTTTCTTTAATTTTTTAAAAAATGGTAAAGTCATTTTCCCTTGAAATTATTTAAATAGTTTTTAATGAATCCAATATATATTTATATTATTTTTTTCAATCAAAATTTTGTTTCCATATATTTTGTGATTTTTTCAATAAAAATGGATTTTTAATATGAAAATATATTTCCACCGAAAATTTATTTAATGATCGTTTATTTTTTATCCACTAATCAGGGGAATCATCCTCTATTTGTATTAATTCTACAATTGGGGTATATAATATTGATATCATTATTATTCATTACATTAATGGATTAAGATGGATACATAGTGTTTTTTATAGAAACTGTTTCTTTTACATGGGACAATCAAGTTTCAAAGTGATTATTATGGATCCTTTTTCGCTTCAATAGGTTAATGATGATTCAAATATATTTGTTATGTAACATGAATCATTTCCACTGGTTAATAATGTTTTAATGAAATATTTATAGAACCCATTTCTTTTCCATGGGTTAATCGTGTTATTAATCGAATAATGGATGTTTTATTATTTTTATGTTGATTTTTTAACAATATATACATTTTTGTGGTTAATTAACATTATATACGATGTGTGTTTACATATAATATTTGGTGAGGCTGATATAGATTATATGATGAGTGCACCCTAATAGTTCACCAATTAATTGGGTAATGATTGTGTTCCCCAAAAAAATATATTAAAATTCTACCATATAGTATTTGCAAATGGGTTCTATTATTTTTCTATGAACATCTTTTTCCATTAAACCACCACTTTTTATCTATGATTTCCATGAGTTTAAAATCATTAATTTGATAAATATTAATATCACATGGATCATTATTATTTATTTTTAAGATAAATTATCTTGTTTAATTCTTATACCATGTTTCATGATTGATGATTTACGTATTGATGGGTATGAGTTCCTTTATAATCTGAACATGCACAATGATTATGACTTTATACCCTTATCCACATAGTAATATATTTGATGACATTTAATTATTAATGTATATGTTTATCCATACTGAGTAATATAGGCCAACCTAATATTCTTTCCTTTCACATGAATTTAGTAATATTTCAATGAATGATATGTGAGGATATTCCAGAATAAAATAATGACATTATTGACTTTTCATTGAATTTTCATTGAATTTTCATTGAATTCTTTTATATGTTTTTTCTATCTCATGTATATTTATATATCTTCTACCATGACAAATGATATTTTCAGTATTGTAGTAATTTATTCCAGGTATCTTATGAAATTAAAATGAATCAATCAATGACTCCAGGTTAATGGAGTTGGGATTGTTAATTTCGGTATCAAAGAAATTTTAGCAGAAAATATGGGAATATTATTCTAGGAAATATAGATTTGGGATCACAACTATGTGATTGAAATTGAGGAATAGTATATAAGAACATCCTATAGTATTGGTAATGTATAAATTATGTCGTTTTTACTAGAAATACATACCTATATGGATAATAAAAGTCTATATGGTTCTAGTACCACTGTTCATATGTGTAATAACTCTAAAAAGTGTGCATTGGGATTGACCCTTTCATTACATATTGCATGAAAAAAACCTTACTATGAACCTTATATGAAACCCCAAGGAATATTATTTGGATAATTCGAAGTTTCATTATAAACCATTATAATGTATTTGAATTGATGAAAAAAATAAAATACGTTAAACTTCATATTACACAAATTTAAAAAAATGTTCCTCAATGGATAAGGAATCTTATTTATGTGTGTAATATAATGGAATAATGAAAATAATTTTTAAGGAAAAATTGAGATTCTAATAGAATGAAATAAATATTATACAATGATTACATTTATATCTCTTTGTCTAAAATATGGATTACATGGTGCTAATATGAATAAATTACAAACTCTATTGGATAATCCATAAAATAAAGAAGGGGTTATATTGTATTAAAATTGTAAATGTATCCATTAGAATTCAAAATTATATTATAAATTTTTTTACCCAGGGTATTTTGGTATAAGAAACATTAAAAATTTTAGGATTATATTAAATTTTATAAGAATATTTTAGTTATTGAATTTGGTGATTTGGATACCATCATGGTTAGTTTATCATATGATTAATCATATGTAAAAATTATTAAACACCTCTTATTAGATTTTATGTGATTGGAGTCTACCATTATGAATGATGTTTTAGTAGAAATTTATTGTATGAATATATTTTTGTAGGAATGTTATTTGATGAATAATTCCATTAAATTTCAAATAAATATGTTTAATGGAATTACTAATATTTTTGGTTAATATTATAATCAATTAAATTTTAATAATAGTAAAAAAAATAATGGTACAAATTTAACAATTTGTTTTACTTACTATTTAATTTTATTTCCTCAATGTCCATTATTTTTCATGGAAGAAATATATAAATTATTTTAATATAGTTTTGAGAAATGAAATCTACATATTGGGTGAGAACACATCAAATCATTAATGTTAGCATTGATTGAACCCATGACCGAAGGGTGCACATGGTTTAGTTCCTGACACTATCCCAAACAATGTCCTAGTTAACATGTTATTATTTTTTGTTTATTTATTTTGAAAATAAATCATAATGATTAGTGGATGGTTTTACTTTATAGGGTTAGAGATTCCATTTTTAAATTATATTTTTATTTCTATCAATATTATTTTTATAAAATAGTTAGTGATATATAAAAATCCTTTTCTCTCTTCTATGAATCCTTCGATACTTTAGAAGTTAATTTTTGTGATTTAGTTATAAAAAATTAATTTTTAGTAATTAAATTCATAAACTAATGTATGGATCAAGAATTGATCAACGATTAACCAAAATATGAAATTATGCATATGAAATTTTAAATAATCAATTAGGTATATTTATTTATATCCATATATAACAAAATAATTCCAACACATTATGAGAATGATCTTGAAATAAAAATGATTTTCTATTACATTCATATATAATGAATACGATGTTACATTAAATCTTCCCATATTTCTGTTTTTGAGATAATTAAATTTCCATTGACCATTAAAATTCATGTGATCAATGACCTCAATAACACTCTATAATTATTTATTCTTTAATTATATGTCCAAATATCCACTTCCATCCAATCTTTTAGAAACCTAATTTGTTTTAATATAGATTATTATAATAAATTCCATTGGAATTTATGAATAAGATATTTCATTAAATCTTTTTACGATGTAGGATAATAACAATATTATTTTAAAAAATAAAACCATTTATTACCAATATAATGATCAAAATTTGATGATGAAATTTATTAAGGGGGGATGTAAGAACCTGATATTTTTAATAAACAAATTATGTTCCATATCATAAATGAAATGAAACACCAGATATATAAGGGAATGTAACTCCCAATGTCTTTATGATATATATTTTTTTTAAAAAAATTAATCTCATCTATTTCATGAATTACACACATACTGTATATTCTTTTGTTTAACAACATTTTCATCATGCAAAACAAAGCATAAACAACATACGACATATAAAACCATTTTAATATAGCCATTGAATTAATGCATATGAATTTTAAAAACAAATATATGATATATATATATATATATATGTTATACTAAATAAAGTTTATTTATAATGTTTTTAATATAATAAATCAATTTTTAGTAAGTTAGTATTATTCGTTAAAAAAAGTAATCCAAAAATTATTTATATTTCCTTTTAGGAAAAATATTATAAATAATATCTAATATTAATATATTTTATTTTATAATGTTATATAAATTTTTCAAATATTAATTTCAATATTTTCATTTTTTGACAATTTAGGATTTTTTAGAAATTATATTTTTTTCCTTTAATAATGGAAAATAAAAAATGTTTTAAAAATGTTATTTCAATTCAATAAATTAATTAATTTCTAAGTCACCTTATGATTTCATTATTATTTCAGGTTAATAATTATTTATTAGTCATATATAATAAACATTTTTTTATTACTCATCATTGTAACGTATTTTAGTATATGATTTCGTTTTTGGGTTAAAAACTAGATTATTCATGAAAATGTTTTTTAAGTAAATAATACTTCAACATTATATGTATTAATATAACCCCAAATTAAGAATGATTTATATTAAATTTATATATTTTATATAAATAAATATTAATATTTATTTACACAATGATAAGTATTAAACCTAGATTTAACATAAAATTATCTTGTGTAGTTCCCATAACTACACTTTTACATCAAATTTACAGATTCTGTTTAATATTTAATTTATTTATATTATTGGAGAATTAATTTAATAAATGAAATAAATTTTTAAATCATAATTTGAATATTATATTATGTTAATGTTTTCATAACCCCCTAAAATTTATAATGTTTTCATCAATAATGAAAAATAGTGAATTTATGATGAAAAAAACTTTTTATATTAATTATATATAAATATAAATAATATTTTTATATATTATTTGTATAATTAGTTAATATATATCATTATTAATAAAATTTAGGACATTTTAATTAATTTCATTTTTAATATTTCAGTTGATCATTGTATACATTTGAATATTTTCTCTCTGAAAACATGTATTCTCATCATGTCTATGAGATTAACTTTAAATTATTGTTTTTTTAATATGAGAATTTTGTTTGGAAAAATGGATTTAATATTTGGAATCCTAATAGTTTATATTACATAACAAGGTAATCTTAAAATTTTTACCAAAATTTATAGTGGAAGAAATAAAAATTAATTAATGAAGTTAATGGAAAAAATGGATTTATAGAGTGTTAAACTAAAAAGATAAGGGTAACAATAACCTATGAACATGTATATTATATATTTAACTAAATTATTATGGCAATATAACTTATATTATATATTTTTTTATTATTATTGGATCATTTTTATGTGAACATATATGGGCGGTTTTCATTTATTTGAGAAGTTGCAACTCTGGCACTCACCTCACTTATAAATGGACACACCCTCTCATCCCCTTTTTACTCTGTCTAACTGAATTGGTTCATCCATTACCAATCCAAATAATTTCTATATTATCATTATTAAATATAATAATCATCTTTTTTTGGGATAAATCCAACCAATTGAGTCCTACGGTGATAAATAAATGAATTTACCAAAGGAATAAGTAACATTCGTCAAAGAATGTTTTAATTTTATTTCATCCTCCACATCCATCTATTATAAATAAGAAATTATAACATAATAAAATTATTATATTATGTATACTGATATTTTATTATTTAAATTATATATCCTTAATCATTCTCCTATTCTCTGAAATTGGTAATAAAATAACCATTTACGTGTTCTACAGACTTCCTACTCACAAACCAATATCATTAATTTTTAAATCACCACCACTCATGGATGGTTATGCTAATGGATTTGTATTATACATTTTGAATTTATATACTAATAATTCAAATATATTCATTATATCATATATAAATTATTTACTCTAATTTTCATATGGGATACGATAATGTTGCTTGTCTGTACAACGTAATACAAATACAAGAAGTGATGTGATTCGTTTTTCACTAAAATGTTATATCAAAGGTAATAAGGCTTAATATAATTAATAAATGTCATATTGAGGAATTAGTTATTATATTAATGAGATATATACAATTATAAATAATAAGATATTATTTTTTCTTATACATTTTCACTCAATTAATATGTGATAATTACATTCATTTATGTGTGGACTACCACATTAACAAAGCTATGTGACTCTATTTTTTCATCACCACACAAAATGGATGATATATATAGGTATATTTAATGAAATAATGTTTTATATATGATATTATGATGATATTTAAAATTTAAAATAATACTAATCTCATTCCTATAATGATTTTTGATAAATAGAAATGTCATGTGTTCATGCGTATGACCTATCACCACCATGATCATAAAATAGTTTTAAATAGATATTACATTACAGGTCATAAAATTAAAATTTAATTTTAAATATTATAACAATTTCATTATTATTATTCTTCGTATTAGGGAAATATATAATATTCACAATAATCAGAACATTCATGAAAAACCATGAATTTGAAAACATGGAAATTAAAACCCAAAAAATGAAAATAATGAAATTCAATGAATTAATTAGAGAAATGATGTGTCAAAAATATAAAATATGATATAATAAATATTAATATGGAATTATAATAAGTTAATAGAATGTTTTAAATTAATATATAGGATTTTAAAAATGTTAAACCAAGTTAAAGTGTGAGGTAATGGATTCCGTAACTCAATGTTCGTTCATTGGGTTGAACTTCTACCCCACTAATCATTTCACAATAAGATTATTTGTGTATGTTCAATTGATTACATAATGTTATATTTAAAATTTTTTATTTTTATTGAAATTTATTTCCAGAATAAATCCATTCATCAATCCCTAATTCAATGATATTATCTTTACGAGGGATTTTTTTCTCAATATTCCAGCTTTGAGACTTATGTATTTTTATTCACCTATATTGTTTTTTTTATGTTTATATATAGAACTACTGATTTTGAATATCACAAATTATTTATTATCATGGTATTTTTTGTTTGATTTATTTTTAAACAATTCATGGGGCTTGTGACCCAATGTTACTAAAGTTGTTAGAGTTTTATATTACAATCATATCATTTATCAGAATTGTTTATTATTATATATCCTTTTTGGAAATATTATGATATATATCTCATCAATTATTTGTAATTTTTTTTCTGAGTTAATTAATAATTTTAAATGTAACATTTCAAAACTCTTTTAAACATAAAATAATTGAAAAATATTTTTGAAAGATATTAAATATTTCTTTCTTTAATTGAAAACAACTTCTCATCCAAAACCATGATGTATATAAATGTTTTCAAAAAATTATTAAAACATTCATAAAACGACTTATTAAATACATTTTTACAAATTATTAACAATTTAATTTTTTAGGAAGGAACATTCATGTTGTTATCGAAATAATGCTTGCATGATTTTACATAAAATGTGAAATGAATCTATGTTTTAATATGTACGATATATTTGGAATTTCCAACAATCATGAAGAATATTTTATTTCAATAATATTATTTATGTATTAAATTTTATTTTAAATGAAAATGATTTTCACAATTCTACATGGTTTAGAATGTTTGTTTATAAATGGAAATTTTATTTTCCCCAAAAAATTATATAACCAAATTTTAACGGTTCCTTTATATGTTACAAATGTATTTTAAAAAGAAACTTTTATTCAAAATGTTTTGTAAATTAATATAATGTAAATATATATTATATATTAAAACTTTTTTCTAATCAAATATTATTATAATTATAATTTAATGATATATCCATTTATCAACGTCAATAACACTTGTTCTTGAAGGACCACTGAACACCTTGAGAGGGGAGGGGTAAATCAGGGTGTCAAATTTTTCTTTTTAAATGTGTGGATGATGTTCCCACATCGGTAGGAACTTGTTAAATCTATTAGGCAAATGAAATCAGGGAGATGATATAGAACTTTTACATAGTTCACCACAATGGGCTACATCCAAGAAGCATATGTGGATTGTGTGTCTGTCGTACCTAAATACACTAACATTTTCAGTTTTTATGTATAAGTGTTTGGTCATAGTCACTCAAATCTAGGCACACTACCATTAAATATGTTGATAGATGACTCACCACTTCCCTCAGGACAGTTCCGTAAACTCCCACTTGCCAACTGATATGCGAGAGGTATAACACAATTTATCAACATGAAGGACGCATCATAATATTAGAATTGATGTGTTTATCTTTATCTAGAATGAGAATCTACTTATATAAACGACCTAAGTATATGATCATTGAAAGCCCTAACCACTATTCACTAGTAATGAAAACAACCTTTCTCAATTCCCCTTCGCAAAGATCAAACCATCGCTGAGGACACAACATCACATAGCACAGACCTTCGCGAAGCTCACTTCCTCACAGAGCACAATCCTTCATGGAGATCACTGCCTCACAGATCAACCTACTTCTTGAAGTTCACAGTTCCAACAGGGAACATGCAATGTTCACAAAATTACCAAAACATATAAGCATTAACATCCAACATGACTGAAATTTTATTTTCTCAAAATTCAACCTTATAATTAATCCTTTCTTTGTGGAGCACCCATTGCTTCACAGAAAGAGATAAAATCCATTTTTTATCACTTAAGTACATTTTGAGAGAATTTTTATGTTCTTTTATTTATAGGATCAGTTTATCATAGAGCACCACGTCTTCAGGTTCTAAATCTGGATCAATCAAGACGTCTTTGTGTTTCTTCTTCTATCCCAAAAACCTCCACAAATAGTTATTATTTATAGAGCTTGTTGCAACTACAAAAAAACACCATCTCAATTTGTAGAGCTTAATTTCTTCAAAATCCTCATAAATGTATTTGCAAGAAACTTCTATTATCCATATAAATGAAATGTTCATTTTCAAAAAATACCTTTCTCAAAGCTCATAGGTCAAACACTCACAATCATAGAGGACATAGTCAGAGTCTTCATTGTCATCTATAAACACACTTCATGAAGCCCATTTTGGCGAAAATGGTTCCTTTTCTGTATTTTCATGAGGCCTTCATGAAAAAAACCCTTCCACAATCCATTCAATTCCCCAAATTTTGGACCTCAAATGAAATTGGTAAACACTGGGAAACAATTTCACATTCAAAATAGCTTATTCCTTGAATTTTATGTCCCATTACCTTGCAATCTCCGTGATTATCTATGAGAGGATTTTGAAAAACACAAACCATACTCCTTTTTTAGAAAAAAAATCATTGGTTCAAAAAATATCACCCTTTTTGTTTTTTGGAAATATCTAGATAAATTCAACAGATCACCACACACTATCAACACCTGTTACGCAAGACTCAACTCATCCAAAACACTATATCTATGTGAGAAATGCTCGTTGTATCAAACAAGAGGGAACACATGGACTATTTTCTCCTATGTTCTAATGAATGCTCTGACTGTTTCATCTTGAAACCAGATACTCCAACAATGAACCTCTAATCAGAGATAAATACATTGCATCCTCATTCTTTCAACCTGGAATTTTGTCATTTCTCCCCCCATTGTCAATAATTAAAATGACTAGTATTTAAACATTGTAGAGATCATAACATACTCTCCCTGGATCATATCTCTACCACAAACCTGCAACACATCCACCAACAGATTAATACAGTTAAAACAACTGTGGGCAGGGGAATCTTGTAACCTCCTTATGCTATTGGAGGTGGATGAACCCCGATGATCATTCAATGTTTCTCAAACCCATCCGCTGACAGTGGATTAGTAATAATTTCAGACACTTGATCATGGGTTACCACATGGTCAATTTTTATCATACCTTGTTCAATGTTTTCCATAATGGAGTGATATAAGATCTCAATATGTTTCTTATGATAATGATGAACATGATTCTTTGTAAGATCAATTGTTCCCTTGTTATCACATTTAATTATCATTTGTTATGTCACCTCATCACCTATGTTATTCAGTTTCTTATTCATCCCAAGTAACTAAGTTAAATCCCTGGTAGTAGAGATATATTGAGCTTCATCAGTAATATGTGAGGTACTTTCTTATTTTTTTCAAAACGAGCCCATACATTTCTTCCCAATATAGAATTATCCATCACTGGTGGAATATTTGTCCATTGCATCTCCAGCCCATTCAGTATCAGAAAATACAAAAAGTTCACTGTATCTTCCCAGAGTAAGGTATAACCCATAATTGTTAGTACCATGAATGTACCTAATGATTATTTTCACTCCCACAAGATGTTCCTCCTATAGATTACTCTGAGTGTGGGCCTTTAATCATGTTGCAAACACAACATATTTCTATGTCACTGTCATGCACAATAGGCTTCATATGAATCTCCTATACATTGGGGAATCCACAGAAGTCCCATCCTCGTGCTTTCTACATTTTGTTCCAACTGAAATTGTAATATCCATTTGTTTGGAATATTGTATATTGAATATATTCAACAGCTCTCTTGCATATTCTTCTTGTGAAATTAAAGTGTAATCCCACTTCAGAATCACCTGAAACCCTAACAATTAGGTGATTTCACCAATAATGGACATTTCAGATTCTCATTTCATGTCATTGGAAATTTCATCCAATGATCCTTGACATCATCCACCAAAAATAATATAATCCAACTATACCAATACCATAAACTGATACTTTTGAGAATTATTCGCATAGAAGTTGTAATCCACTCCTCCTCTTTTAAAGTCACTCATTCCCAGATAAGAGTTTAACCATGAGTTCCATGCCTGTTGTTCATGTTTTGAGACACAAAGAGCTTTCATTAATTTGTAAACCATTAGTTCTTCATTTTCAACAAAGAACCCCCAATGGTTGTTCAAGGAGTACATCTTCTTCCAAAACCCCCTTTATGAATGTTATCTTGATATCCATTTCAAAAACAATATATCCTATTTGGATTACCATGCTGAGAAATATCCTAACTGAATCCAATATTACAACTGCAAAAACCATCTCTTCATTATCAATACCTTCGAATTGTGAGTATCCTTTACAAACCAAGCACTCTTTATTTCTGAACACATTTCCTTGATCATAAAATTTTATCATGAAGAACCACATTGTACCAATCTCATTATGACCTTTGAGTCTCTTGACATAGTCCCATGTTAGATTCTTGTCAGTATGATCTAACTCTTCATTACTGGAGTTCTACATGATTCATCCTCTGCATAATCATCATATGATGATGGTTCCACAACTGATTGAAATTTATATTTTGTATTATTCCGGATTCTCCACATTTGTGTGGGTTCGGTCCAATCCCAAATAATTTTCGATTGATAAATTTATTCTCTTCGATTCCCACTTTGAGATTCAAATGAATTATATCAAACGGTGGATTCATCATCAGATTCTTATTCTTAGTCAACCAAATAATGTGTCTCATAAATGTTTTTTACACCATCATATAATTTTGTATTTTCATTTACTCCATGTTCACATTCATACTCTTCTTCTATGATACCATCATATCAATTAGTCATATCATTTTTTAGTTTTCTCTTCAATTCTATAAACATCACTAATTTACACAATCCTTTGCAAAAGTTTTTAGAATCACTTCTAGGCTTTCTTTTTCATTGAGTATCAATGAAAAATTCCTTCGACGACATTGTCACCATAATACCATTTATTTCCTTCTCTGTTCCTAATGAAACATTTACATCCAAAACCAAAAATTTATTTTAAATAGGGCTTCCTTCCATTAAACAATTCATACAGTTTATTCATCTCACCCATATATATCCCTATTCGATTTTGAATATACACTGAATCTTGAATGACTTCGATCCAGTAGTGTCGGGGAATACGACTCTCAATTCGCATTGTTCTTTCAAAGTTGTTCACCGGTAGATCCCTACAATCAAAAACTCTAATTTTTCTGTGGAGTTATAACACCCTCTACCTTATGTTGTATCATGTACTTCTCCTGCTAAATTTCAAATTCAATGGATGTGTTTTCCACTCCATTTTCAGATTACATCACATTGATTATTGGTCCAGTATCATTCTCTATGATTCGAAGAAATTTTTTCATGAATTGAAGCACTTGTCATTTATTATGTATAACAATTAGATATTCCATTGTACTATAATCATCTATAAAAAGGACGAAGTACCTTTATCCATGATTTTCAGAAACATTTCTCGGGCTACGTAAATATGTATCAATGAAATCAAGATGATGAGATGCCCTTTTCTTCATTGGATGATATGAAAAGCAGATCTGCTTCCCCCAAATGCAATCATCCTAAAATATTTCATGTTCATGCTTCAGGGTTGTAATATCTATGAAAATATTCAGTTTTTATATCTTTTCCATGTCTTTCGGATTTCTATGTCCCAATCACCGATGCCACATGTTTTTTTCTTCACTAGCAGCCATGAATAAAATATTTTCGTTACTCCCCTATTGATATATGTTGCCTTCCATTCTACATCATTTCATAAGTTAATTTCATGTATTTCCCATGATATTTCATCCCTTATGATTAAAATTTACAATATTTCTGGAGTCACAGAGTTGACTTATGTTGAGAAGATTATGATATAGGCCATGTACATAACAGAATTCAGTTTTCTTTAGCTCTCCATTGGCATGTTCAATACTACCACTACCTTTGATTTCTAGAGCTCCATTATTACCAACCCACACTATTCTATCAATGTTTCTCTTAAAAATTTTCAAAAAGTCTATATTACCTATCACATGAGATGAATATCCACTATAAATAATTCAGGTGTTGTTGTTTTTTGTATATTTGATGGCTACCTCTAGAAGGATTGATTTCTCAATTTTCATTCTTTTCTATCCCTGATACATTTTACTGAGTGTAGGAAACTGATGGCCTTTCAATTTCGTATTCCCTGTACATGGGTTCTTCATAGTCAGAATGTTCTTCCAGAGGAAAAAACCTATTTTAAAGAGAAACACTATATTTATGAATATAATTCACCTGTCTCATAATTCAGTATGATGTGTCCATGACAGTCTTCTACCTAAAAATGGCTTTATAAACAATGTTTGAATAAGAAAACAACATCAATTGAAAAGTTTTATTCTGTAAGTAGCAGGATATTATTATTTTTTCTCTTTTTTTGGACTCTTATATCCCCCCCATTTAGATATATCCTTGTCTCATCACTATATGACATAGTATGGCACATATTTCCACAAAACTAAAACCTCATTAGAGGAAATTACTTATCACCTATATTTTTCCTCAATAATTCTTCCATGAAAAAATGTTTGACTTTTTTTCATTATTAGAAGCTCAAGGATAGTATTATGTTCTCCTTTTAGTCTTATTTAAGGGTCTCTTTTTCTGTGCATCTCATGATTTTACCACACGATCAACATTCATCCATCTTTTATTCAAGTCCATTATATTGGTAGCATTTAATGTTTCTACATCACAGCTGATTCTACTATTTCCCATGTCTGTGGTTATTTGATCACTCAAAATCTATTCAACCCCATCATACCCAGCTTTTTCTCTCTCCAAAAGTTCAATATATGAGATCTTACTAAATTTTTTTTTCTTTTTTTCTTCTTTTGAACTTGATTCTCATCTGATCATACACTTAAGAGTAACAACTTCTTCTTCAAGTCCCCCGACAATTTTGGACTTCTCCTCTAGTCTCGAGGTAATTTCATTGATGACATTTTCCTGTTAATCAATTCTGAGAATTTGTTCCACTACATTATCTATCCATTCAATGATTGATTACTAAACTTTTACCAATTATTTTAGTTGTTAAATTTCAGATTTAAGCTAATAAACTTATAATGATGATTTATCCACTATTTCATTCTACTTATTGCATCTCTTACACTTATTCTGAATCTTACCAAATGCTTATTTAAGATGTAACATGGAATCGAAATTAGTTTTCAACTGGTCATCTCTAACATTATCTGTTGATGGTTTTGTCTTTTCAATGTTAGCCATCATTTAAGCATGGTTTCCAGTTTTAAATTTTCCTTCTTCTTCTTCAAGGAATTCATTATTATCATCTTTTCCTTTACAAGAAAAACTATTCTTATGTACTTTCTTTTTGGATTTGAATTATATATTTTTCAAAACCTTTTCAGAGTCTTCAAAATGTGTTCATTTTTTCTTTCTACATATTTGAACTTTCTTTGGAATTGAGAGGAAACGTGGCCAATGTTTCCACAATGAATGAAATAAATATGTAACATCACATTAAATTTCCCTTTTACCTTCTAGAACAACATTGAAATTATAGAAATGATTCGTTTTCCTCATATTCTTCACCACTACTATATTTTGAAATTTTCTATTTTCCCATGTATTTGAATGTCAGTTATTTGCTCACTCAAGTCGTAGCATCTTCATGCTTGCCTCTCATTTCATATTCTACCAGGCTGCTCAGCAGATCATCCAGAGAATGTTTGGAAGGATCTATTTCCTCAAGCGCATATAGATATTAGTTGTAAAGGTGGGAACACCTTCTCAATATTTTCATTACAAATTCAACATCTTATATTTTTTCTCTCATACCTCTAATTTCTCTATATACATCCATGATTTGTTTGAATACAGAGTCTCTATTCTCATTAGGATACATCTTCACATCGTCAAACATATTTTGTATGACTTGTAATTTTGCGTCCTTCACATTTCCATCTCCTTCATAAATTATTTCATGTTTATCTCACATGGACTTTGATGTGGTGAAAATAATCATCTTTAGATAGATTTGCCCAAAAAGGGTTGTGGAGAGATCATTCTATGATTTATCATCCGCATCAAGAATTTTCATGTATGCATCAGTAACAACCATCCCTATTAGATCACTAAATTCTATTTGTATCACAGTAGAAAATATAACTTCCATTCCAATAGATATTCAGTGATATATCATTCATTTCATCTAGATATTATAATTACTTCCATCAAATAGGGTTACTTCCCAAACATTAACAAAATTATCCATGATGGTATAAGATAGATCAAAACACCAGTAACTAGCCTCTAATAACAGTTAATGGACCAAGGAACACCATGAGATGGGATGGGTGAGTCAGGGTGTCAACTTTTTCTTTTTAATGTTGTGGATCGTGTTACCAGGTTCATAGTAACTTGTTTGTTAGTTAAAATAAATCAATGATATTACACATAACTTTTACTTGGTTCACCACAAAGGGATTTGTTCAAGGATAATATGCTTACAGTGTGTTAGTCACACCTAAATCCACTAATCTTCACTAGTTATAGAGTACAAGAGTTTGGTAACATTAACATTGTTCCAGGAACCCTTCTCTTATAGAGGATGATGGATTTGTCACCTCTTCCCTTGAAACACTTCTGCAAACTCCCAATATCACACTACTATGAGAGAGGTATTACTCGATTTATTGACTTTTTGGTCGATTCAAAATTTTAAAATTAAATTATTTGTAGATATCTTGAATGATACAGTACTTTCATAAAATACCTGAGTAGATGCTCTTTGAAATCCCTAACCACTCATCATTGATACTCAAAATAACCCTTCACCAATCCCTTTCACAAAACTCATCCCTGCACAAATCACAGAACCTCGTAGAGCACAATCCTTCATGGAGGACCCTTCCTCATAGAGAAACATAATTAATGAATCTCACTGAACAAACCCGGGACATCCCATCTTTTCTAAATGACTAAAACATAGATGAATTGACATTAAATAAGACTAGAAGTGACTTTTCATAACGTTCAATCTTGTATTTAATCATTATTCATGGAGCACCCCTAACTCTTCAAAATCAGAGAAATTCCAACTTTTACATCTTATGATCATTGTAAATGAAGATTTTTGGCCTCTTATTTATAAGAATGGTCGATATTGGAGATCCTATTCCTCATGTGCAATATTTGGATGGATCAAAACACCTATGTGGTTCATCCTCCATCTCGCAATGCTCTGCAGATAGTTCCAGTTTGAAAAGCTTGTCTTAACAACAAATAAACATCATCTCATATCACAGATCTTCATTTCTTCAAAATCGTTAGGAATATATTTGTGAAAACCATGCATTTTCAATATAAATTAAATGTTGATTCAATAATCATACCTTTCCCGAAGCTCTGAGAACAAACTATCATAATGGAATAGCACACCATAACAGTCTTCAATGTCATCATGAAGCACACTTAATGAATATAATCTCTATGAAACTCATGGATTTAATAAAATTGATTACATAAATTTAAAGGATGATAAATAATGTTAAACCATGTGAGAGTGTGATGTAATGGATTTCGTAACTCAAGGTTCATTCATTAGGTTACACTTCTACCCCACTAATCATTTAACGATGAGATTTTTTGTGTAAGTACAATTTAATATTTAATGTTCAATATTAAATTTTATTACGTGTAATCAAATTTATAAAAAAAAAGTCATTAATCAATCCCAAATTCAATGATAAGATATTTATAAGGGTTTTTTTCAAAAATATTACCTCTTTGAGACTTATGTAATGTTATGTACAAATATTGTTTTATGAGGTTTATATATATACAGATTTTTAATATCACACATTTATTTATTATCATGATATTTTATGTTGAATTTGTTGTAACCCATTCATGGGGATTGTGATTTAGTGTTACTAAAGTGGTTAGAGTTTTATATTAAAATCATATCATTTTCAAGACTGTTTATTATAATATATCCATTGTTGAAATATTGTGATATATATCTCATCAATTATCATTACTTTTGATTTTCCCAAATCATTAATAAATATACATATTACATTTTACAACTATTTTAAACATAAAATAATTGAAAAAAATTATTAATGATATTCTATATTTCTCTCTTCAATTGAAATTAACTTCTCTTCGAAAACAATGTAGTATATAAATGTTTTTAGAAATGATCAACCCATCATCAAATGTCTTATTAAATACATTTTTACACATTATTATCATTTTAATTTTTTTTTGAAGGAACATTCATGTTGTAGTAGAAATAATTCTAGCTAGATTTTACATAAAATGTGAAATGGATCTATCTTTTAATATGTATGTCATAAATGGAATTCTCTCAATCACAAACATTATTTTATTAATAATCCTATTTATGTTTTGAATGATTCATTTATCAAAAATGATTTTTATAAATCAATATTTTTTAGAATATTCTTTTAGAAATGGAAATTTTATTTTCCTAAAAAAATTAATTATCAAATATTTTAAATGTTCCATTCTATGGTACCAAGGTAGATAAGAATGAAAATTATATTCAAAATATTTTCGTAAATACTTTTTTTTAAAATCGATATTCTACTTTATATGTTTATTTTTTGATAAATTATTTTCATGATCATTTAATGGTATATCAATTTATCAACATAAATAACTCTTGTTGTTGAAGGACCCCAGAACTCCCTGAGAGGGGAGAAGGGAATTTGGGTGTTAACTTATTTTAAGTTAAGGATCTTGTTCCCACGTTGGCAGGAACATGATAAATCTTTCATTAAAATGAAATCAAGGATATGACATAGCACTTTTACATAGTTCACCACAAAGGGCTACGTCCAAGAGAACACACTGACAGTGTGTCGGGCATACCTAAATCCACTAATCATCACTAGTTGTGGAGTACAAGAGTTTGGTAACAGTCACTTTGTGGTAGGCACGCTGCCCTTACAAATGTTCAGGGATGACACGCTGCTTCTCTCAGAACCCTTGTATAAACATCCCATAGCTCAATGCTATAAGAGATATCAATCTATGTTAATCTACATGAAGGTATCTTCAAAATATTATAATTTATGTATCCAACTCTATCATACACGAGACACTAAATGCATAAACAACCTGAGTAAATTCTCATTGAAAGCATAAACCACTCATCAATGAAACTTAAAACAACCCTTCGTAATGCTCAACCATTAGCTGAGCACACAACCTCACAGAGCACAAACCTTTGTGAAGCTTACTTCCTCATAGAGAAAAAACCATCGCGGTGCTCACTACCTCAGATAGTAACCTACTTCGCGAAGCTAATTGAGCCAACACAGAACATCCAATCATCATGAAATGAAAAAAACAAAGAATAATTAACATTGAACAAGTCTAAAATAGTATTTTCTCAATTCTAAACATTACACTTAATCATTGCATCGTAGAGCACCCCTAGCTTCATGAAATGAGAGAAATTAAAAATTTTATCACTTATTTTAGTTCTGAATGAAGAGGGTTGGATTCTTATTTATAAGCACATTCAATCTCGGAGCACTACTTCGCTTGGGGCTAAATCCGGATCAGTCAAAAACGTCAGTGTGGTGCTTCTTCCATCTCACACAAATACTTTGAACGCTTCGGTTCATAAAGATCATCTTAACATCAAGGAAAGCTTCATTTCATTGAAATACTCTTGAAAATCATCAAAAAAACCAGGCCTTCTCCATATAAATTAAATGTTAATTTTTGAAGAATACCATTCATGAAGCTCATAGGTAAAAGTCTCGTAATAACATAGCACACCATCAGAGTCCTCATTGTCTTCTGGAAACACAATTCATGAAGCCCATTTCGGTGAAACTCGTTCCTCTTCTATATTTTCATGTGTCCTTTATAAAAAACACCAATTATAATCCTTTCTATTCCCCAAATATTTGACCACAAAAAAATTTAAAAACTGAGAAATGATGTCACCATCAAAACTTCTTTTTGCTTGAATAGTATGTTCCCTTCCCCAAAAATCCCCCTAATCATCCTTGATACATTTGACAACAAACACAATCCATGATCCTATTCCAACAAAGAATAGTCTTGGGCACAACAACTGTTTCTTATGCACTAATTGGTTATTTTTTATGCCATCCTAATTCCTTCACTAGAGATACTAAGATGGTTTCAAATATATTATTACGGAACCAGTTTTTTTTTTCAACGATTTAATCATTTTTCAGTGAGATTTATGTGATACATTTTTCTCTTCCACTATTTTATCATGATTCAATGATATTTTTATGGATCCCAATTTATTTCCATGATTTTTTTTTTTTTAGAAGTGATATTTATGGAACGTATTTATTTTCCATGGGATGGAGAATTTGTTAAAGGGATAATGGGTTTTAATTGGATGTATTATTGTGTATATGATATATATTTTTCTATTTCATTTACATTATATATTATGGATACACCAAGATGGTTTTGCACGATCCCATCATAAATTATATGATAGGTAATCCAAAATAGCTTCAACTAAGCCCAAAATAGCTTTTTATATGTGTAAGACAATGTATATTTCTAATGAATATGATAATTATTATGTTATCTAGACAATTATATTGCAGCTCAATAGTATAGTTATTCCATTTTAAGGGTTCAGTAAATGTTATATATGTGTCCTATCAAGAAGAATATCAAGATACAAAATCGTTTTATCTATGAAACAAATGAGTTTATAATGTTTCCTTTGATCAATATTGATATCACATGTATAGGGGTTATTTATTTATAATGCTATTTCCATTATTTAATCATTATTCCATCTTTCACTATTTATGAATGAGTTATTTTGGGTAGGAGTTTTTATTATGATTCACTCATGCATATTAACGATGACACCATACCGTATTTAGTTTATATTCTCATTATTGGTTAAGATTTCCTTTATGATTTATTCACTTTTTTCTTCATATTTTAATGACGATTCATATATATATATTTTTTATCATAAATATTAATCTAATTTTTCCTTCGGGGTTTAATTCCAGATATCTTATACCAATGTAATAAAGTAAACTTGTACTCTGGGTTATAGGATTCAGGGTCATTACATTATTATACTATTTAAATTTATAAACTCTATATATAAACTAATTGTATTATATTTTATTCTCAAATTTTTAGTAAATATTTTTTAAATAGGAATACAGAATGGAAAAATTATAATTTTTTGAATCAAATTATTTTTAGGAATTAGAAGAATATGATTGTATTACATGTAATGTAATAATCATTGGATAAATATGAGATTAAATTATTTATTTATATAATCAATAAATTTTATTAATTTAATTTTTCCATAGTGATTCATTTAATTTCATTTCAGAAAACATTACTAAAAACACTAATATAGTAAGCAATTTATGTTTCAAAAATTAATTATTTTTATTTTTATATTTTAAAAAAATTATTTATTAAATAGTGAATTATTTAATTGTATCAATAAATTTTAGAAAACAATAATTATTTTAAAATTATATTTTTTATCCTAAATATAAAATTTAATAAAATTTATTATTGTATAAAAAATATATATAAGTATGAATAACAATAGATCATTTGTTAAATTATAAATTTTAGGTGAATATCATCCGAATTTTTAGTTTTAATATCCCCCAATATATATTTATATTTCTTAAATTAATGATAAGAAATTGTGGTATTCATTGGTTTTTATTCATATACGTATGAATTCAATCTGATATAACTGATCTTGAACTTCCCTCATTGGTGATTTCAATGAATTCATAATTTTTTAGTTTAACTTGGGATAAAAATTGGTTAAACCCTAGTGATACTACCTCTATTAAAAGGCCTAAAAAACTAGACTCATAAAATACCTTCTATATCGTGATTTCATATCCTCCCATTTCAGAATAGATTTCATATTTTAGTAACTTGTATTTATACTAGAAAAATCAATTTCAATGAAATATGGGTTATATGTTAATAAAAAATACATATAATATATTTCATCAATTAATAATTTTATTAACTATTTTATAAATGTCCATATAAACACAACATCCATATATATATATATATATAGGTTATGATAATTTCTTAAATATAACCTGATACAATTCAACCCAGTCACTGATATAATAATATGTTTCATTTCAAATGATTTTTATCATATTTAAATGTGATGTATTCATTATATTGGTATTATCCATTCAATCATCCATAAGGATGGTTAATAAGTTAAATATTTCAATAATGTTATATTTTTATTTACATTTTTTTTTGATTCATTTTCTTTTCTTACTAATTATGTTTCATTGAGATATTTAATAACTCGCATAATTCATTATTGTAACACATTAATAAAATAACTTAATATTCATTATTGTTCGATGTTGTTTGTCAAAGTATGTATCATTAAATTAAAGGTAGTCTATTTTTATAATATATATGTTTTATAAGGGTTTAAACTAATTGTAACTAAGGATATTAAAAATATACCAATGGTTGAGTATTTAATGTCAAGTAAAGGACTATATTATTGTAGTTGGAAACATATCTATTTTAGATAGTGTGAGGAAGAATGATTTTGATATCTATAATGATTAAGATTCATATGTAATTATTAATTTCCATAAGAATAATGGAAACATAATCTTCTAGAGACACTATGAAAATCCAATGTTTTTGTAACTTATCTAGTTTATATAAATCTCATCATCTAGGGATGGTTATTCAATAATTAGAAGAACATGGTTGCAATATGGATTAAATATATATATGGATTAGTTGTCCTAGGTATTAATTTTCAATTATTTGGACAAATTAATACTTTTTCACTAATAGATATCTCGAAATCCATTTTGATATTAGATTTATATATTGGATTTTTTTTATATATAGATTTATAATTTCAAAATGATATTCATAAAAAATATAATTTAACGATAATAAAAAGATTTTCCCACATCCAATGTAGCCCAAGTTTTATGTATGTTTTATAGATGAAATTATTAGTTTGATTATATATGAAATGATTTGATGGTTACTTTTATATGTATCAATAATAGATAATTGGGAGAGACATGTTTTTCCATGTGAAATATTTTGATAAATTATAATAAATTTTTAATAGTATTTAGTTATTCCAAACATAATAAAATTCATTTCTCTAATGATTGAATTCAAATTGAAACCCACGTTAACGGGAACATTGGTCTTCTGAGATTTATCTATTTGTTTCATGGACCACACCATAGTAAATAATTTCAATTTTTATTGAACATACCAAACATAAAATTTTAGGAGAAAAATTTAACAAATTTCAAATGGAATAAGTCTCTACAAGAATACAAGTATGAAAAATATATGGAGTTTAAAATGTAAAATAAATATTAATTAGATATGGGAACTATCAAATTTTCAATTTCCAATAACAGATTTTATTCCTCAATAAAAAAACTTGTAGTTGGAACATATAAAATAAATCATCGAGGAATACCCATGAAATCATTTAAAATTATTCTAATAATTATGATGATGTATAAGATATATATACTTGGTACATTTAAATAGATAAATAAAATTAATCAATAGGATATGATGTATACTTATATTGAAATATTTGATTCGGTTCCTCAACTAGATTATGAAAATGATGAATAGAATCTAATTTAATTTCATGGAATGCATATCTAAAAATAAATAGTATATTTCTAGTAATGGTGAAACTAATGAATTGTCATAAATATATATTTATTGTTTTCAGTTATATTAATGATAGAAATAATTTGATGTATTTTCATGATATAAATGGTGATAATATTTTGATAACGGTACTAACTAAATTTTAATGATTATTGTAGAGGAAAAAATGGATATACTCACAGATAACATACCTTAAGGTTTTTATTCTCAAAGAGGCAATGTTTTTTATAGAAGAATAGAAAATAATACATAATGGCAGGGATATGTTGTAAATATCTAACTATGAAATTGAATAATGTAATTGTGGGATAAAAAATTGGTTGCTGGTTAGAATCTTATAGGTATTTCATGTGTGATTGGTGTGAATGTGGGTTTTCTACACCATAATTATGAAGTACATTATGAGTATTCTGTCATATATTCTCAAGGATATTCATGATGTAATCATACCGTTTTATTTTTATTAAATCAAAAAACACTATATATATGGTAATGATATTGAAATATTTTCTATAAAAAGGTTATATAAATTCTTATATATAATTAAAACCTCATGATACAATGGTTGTAATCATAAATTTTTTTCATATGGTCTATATACATAATACATAAATATGAAAATTTATATTAGATAATCATCTAGTAGGTCTCATAATAATCGATACATCATCTAATGGAGATAAAAAATGATGATCTCTAGTTTTGATGAACATGTGGACTAGACTATAAATGGGAACACCAAATATTATATGTTTAATTGTATGTTCTAATATATAAGCATATGTATTACAATATTGATTTAATATCATTATATGTGTGAAATATTTAATAATGTACTTTGATTCCTGAGGAATTTACTTGATTTATATATATCTATAGTGTTGTATAATGTGACTTCTATGTCATTAGAGTTGTTAGATATATTTAATGATCAATATATTATTTTTTAATTTAGAATGGAAGAATATATATTATGAAACAGAACCAGGTTCTAAGGGAATTGACTATATTCATGGCCATAATAAATGATTTCATACCCATCCAAAAAATCTAATTAAGATATATAAGTCACTAATTCATGATAACACAACGTAGTCATCCTTCTTTATGCTATATCACAAGACAAAGAAATTATATTACAAAAAATGTGTTCATAAGAGGTTGTCATACCTTCAAAATATACTTATCTATACATAGGATATAGAATTTTATTATATTCTACTATGGGTATATTAAAATTATTTAATACTATTGAGTTAATATCATCTAGTTTCAAACACAGTGTATATACATTACATCGACAAATGTTCTTAAATTTGGTTCTAAGATGTTGTTGACCTCAATGTCATAGGCTATTAAAGGTATAAGTTGGAACGATAAAAAATTAATAATTAATAAAATTGATTATATATTATATAAATTAAAAAGAATTATAATTATATTACATTCTAAATAAAATCATAAAATAATAATTTATTAAAATTCAATATGATATAGAATTATAATTCAAAATAACAAGACATATTTATTTTTTGATATATAAATACTTGAATAAATAACATTGTTAGTGGCCTATATCTCATCAAATGATATTTTTGAGTATCATAAATGTGTAATTAAATATTCATGATCTGTAAAAATAATTTACTAGGTCATTCATGAAAGAAAAATGTTGGATTTTATGGGTTAACTCATTTAATGACAAAAGAGAGATTTTAAAATTTTAAACCTAATTATAAAAATCATTTTTCATTAAAAATGATATAGGGTTTGTCCTTTCATGTATTTTCACTCGACTCGGACTATGATTCTATATCTAATGAGAGAAAAAATGGGATGTTACTGAATAAACTGAACCATGTTTGTGGATTGATAAGGAAATCTTATGGGGGCAATATGAGAATCATAAAGAACTCTCAACATCCATGACAACAACTGAGAGTAATGGAATGCAATTATAGAGTTTATGATAAATATTTGATAATCTATAGAAATCGTATCATAAATATATCAATGTTTGATATGCTGATGATGAGAAATTCACATTAGTGTTTGAAAAAAATTATGAATAATTTCATTTTCATTCACCATAAAAACATTGTTTCCAGAATATAATATTGTAATTTATATTTAAAATATAGTTATATAGAATAAATATAAACTAAAAATATTTGATAGAAAATGTTTACATCTTTCAAAATCATGTATCCCTGTAGTTGATGTATCGCTTTGATAATATAGTTATTACTTATTGACACAGTAATTACATTGTAGAATCCTCAAATTACTTTTCAAATAAAATTGTTATTGTTATTGTTTGATAAAATTAATCCAATGAGATATAATTACCATAATCATAAAAACATGTCATATTGTCTATATGAATAATACTTATGGGGAAATATTATTTCTTATTATGTGGTTATAAGGGATAATAATCATTGTAACACTATCTCATTACGTCCACACATTGTGATCTCAAATATAGGATACCATGAAGAGTGATAATTCAACTAAAATACTCCATGATTTTGGTGTCAATGGATGTCATTATTTATTACAATGTGTATTGGTCTCTAGACATGTGACATGTATTTATTAATACCATTTAACAAAATAAATTTATTAATTATGATAACAATTCCATTATATGTTTTAGGTGATGAAACATGCATCTCATGAATCATTAGTGGAACTACATTGATTGTCTAATCATGATAGGATTTATAATTTCTAAAATATAGACTATATTTTTTACCACATGATCAGGATGGTAGTTCCATGACTAAATCCATGTCTATGGTTAAGGAATTAATATTTATCAAATAAATTCAATAAATATTTTTATATTATTACCTAATTATGAATCATTTTGTGCATGTGATTCATGTATTTTAGATTTGACATATTACATATAAAAGTAAAAAAATTTATTTTGAAACCCTATAATCAATTTATTGGAAGATTATTTTCACTAGATAATTTTGATTCAAAAGTGTCTTGATTTCTAGTCAATTGAATATTATAAAGATGTTTTATTTTCAATGATAAAATGTTGATATAACTTTTTTTCAACTATGGTGAACTCTAATTCAATTTCTAACATGTTCTAATTTTGATCTTGAACATAATAAAAGATTTAGATAAGAGGAATATTCTTCTCTTTATTGTTTTGATATTTTTTATTTTTCTATTTAATTATATTTTGAGTTATATTGATATCCTTCTTATGTAACATAGATCGTTAGACAGAAATCACATTTATCTACATTTTAATATAATGAATTATAGCCTATTTTTTTGTTTAAGTGGAGTAAAACATTACTAAATATCATGAGTTCACCTAAAACATCAATTTCAAATATATATATATATATATTTTGAGTCAATTTCATTAACATATTATGTTTTAATTTAAAATTAAATATCAATAAAATTGTTATAATTTTTAATATATTTAACATAATAAATTTAAAATTTTAATCAATATGTGATGAATTCAATTGGAATGATTATTTATGAGGAATCATCAAATTATGTTAATATCATTTTGGAATTATGTTAACAGATTGATATGGAGCGTATATGACATATTTAATCATAAATTCAAATTGGCTAGAATTTATTACTATTTTTTTGAATTCAGACAATTATTTTTGTCATTATTATTCAATAATACGTTTTCTTTCTTCAATAATCCAGTTTTATCATTGTTATTATTTTAACCATTTTCTCACATGTGTAATCAAATTACATTTCTATAAAAAGGATTCAATTATTCTTAGAACAAATGACCAGAATCATAGTGTACCATAGACATGATGATGCCATATATTCATTCTCTTCAAAATATCATGGGATATCATGCTCAACTGTTTTTCATTATTCATGTACTAATCTCAAGGACGAAACAAATATACTTCGTATTCATTCAACATAAATAATTTTTTATCTATTTTAGAGATACCAAACATCATCATTAAAATATATTTGAAGGTCATTTATCAAATATTTTATCTAATAAACAGACTGTACAAATACCCATATATTCTACAATTGTTGTATATATTCTTATGAAGTAGGTAGTGTTTTCTCCAATTAAATCCTTCACATAACATGTTATATCTTCTTTAAAACTTCCTCTATTGTTTTTATTGCTTATGAAAAAATAATTATTTTGCTAGTGACACGTAATAAAAATCATATCTCTTAGGTTGGGGATTCTCGTATTAGAAACATGGGTTTTTTATACTTCGTGCAAAAGGTTGTGAGGTGGTTTGGTGATGCTCCTCATAATTTACAAGATTGGAAATTTTCTTATGAATAATTATGGTTTTATATTTTCAGTAGGAAATTTCCTTATATATTTCATATTGTATACCATACAACAATTATTGGGGTGTGAATAGTTTATATAAGATCACTTTTATCAGAATTAACATAAAATTAATTATTTTCCACTATTTAATATTATATATAAATTCTTCACACATCCAAAATTTATATTATATTAAGAAATAATCATTTCTAACTTTAGAAAAAAAAATTACAGTTTATTAATATCAACACTGATGGTCTTAATAATTGAATATTAACCCCCCAAGCCCTTCTACTGCAAACCATTCAAGACATAATAATTGATTATAGAGTGAGACAATAATTGCTGATAGATATGACTTTTACATTTTTACTTATTTAAACCTATATCATATTCTTTCAAAACAGTATGGAATTCTTTTTAGTTTTTTATGGAAACTCAAGATATTTAATTTGTAACACCAAGATCTTTTATGGACATTTTTTCGAATATATTAAATTTTAAATTATTTATATCAAATAAATAAGTCAATAATTATTTTTTCATAAGGACCAGAGTTGGTGTATGTTACATGGAATTTTGACTTAGCATACAATACACCAAACAAGGACATGACATAAATTACATCGAAAAAAAATGTATCTAGTAAACATAATTTTATTTTTATAACTATATAAATGAGATAATTATAACTTGGACATTAAACATAGTAACATGATTAGTAATAACTAATTTTCAGATATTTTTTATATTGTTTTTATACAATTAAAACATGTTGGAAATGAAATATTGAATTTTTGGTAAAGTCTATTCATGATTATAAATACTAGTTTCTAAAATGAACTATATTTCATGTGCTTCAATAAAACATAACAAAATTAATTTTTTATAAATTTAGATATTAAATTGGAAAAAAACCTCATTTTTAAATTTATTATGTCAGAATATTTTTAGGGTGATGTTTTTTGGATTTTTGTGAGAAACTTTTTTTTATATGAATGGTGAAAAATATAAGATATTAATTCAAAAATGTTCTGCCATATAATTTATCTATAAGATGAAATTATATTTTAAATTGTTTTCATAGTTTAATAATGTAAAATTCATTTAATACAATTTATGTAATTGGGATCTATTTGACACTAAATGTGGATACAAAAGATTCTTAAACTGTTGAATTTTTTAATATAAAAACTATTCTGGTCAACCCAACTATAGGATTAATTTTATTGTAATTTATATTATTAATGTTTATTAGAATTTGGAAAAATGGATTCCATAGTTGGAATCGGAATAAATTATAATTTATAATAAGTTTACCTTATTGTTTGTCAAAAAATATTAGTAAATGTAATTGAAATTAATTACATCAATTAATGTAAAATTAAGCATAACTAAGTACTAAAACATATTTTAAGTACAAAAAATGACTTATAAAATAGTCCAAATTTTTTTTCTCCATTAATAGACCACTCAAATTATATTCATATGTTTTTTTGGTTTGATATGTATAGTTTTATGTAAAAACATTGTCACACTTAACATGTTTTAAAAATGTCCAGTGTTCTCATTCCATTCCCTATAAAAGGTTACATATTGTACCTAGTATTAACACCAATGAAACAAATTAGGTTTGGAAAGTATCCACCAAATAAACATCCCTGCATACCACCATTTTTACTATAAACCCTCCTAGACAGATATCAATCCAAGGAATCCTTTTGGCAAAAACCAAAAGGAGTTACCCGATTTACAGCTAATGACCTCTCTCATGCTCCATTTGATTATTTTAATTCTCCTCTCCCTCCACTTACTTATTACATGCCTATATAACAACACCATTATCATCAGTATACTAGTTTTTTTATTATAAGGGTTATTTCAACAGTACACACACCTTCATCTAATGGGAAACAACCAAAATATTTTCATTTATGGAGAACGCCCTCCTTAGTAGATGATGATTAATCTTTTTTTCAATTACCTTCCCTATTGGTGAGGAATATGATGTAAAATATTTTTATATATTTTATATATTATTTTTAATATATCATTAGTATTTTTTATTCCTTTTACAAAAAATATTAATTTTATATTCCATTTATGTATGCACAATAATTTTATTTTAGAATGTGTGGACAACCGCTCCCTCAATGTAATGTGATCTGCTCACACAATACATGGAATTTTTTAAGGATGGTATTGGTGAACATATATGATATATACAATATTATAAATCAAATTTTATGATATTATATATTTATCTATACACATATGTCATTTACTTTCTTTCTTTGGACGGTTAGAATAGCTCGAAGGCCTTACTTTTTTTTATTATTCTTGTAATCCACATTTAATGTTGTGAGGTGGAACCCTTACATGTCCATAAAGCCTTTAGAAAAATACATGACCCATAGGACATAGAAGGAATCACCTAGACAATACATCTTGGAACTGCTCCTCTCAAGAATATGTCATGATATTAGCACTCCACCTTTGAAGGGGTGTTCGCATAGTTGTCCAATGCAATGGTGGAAAAGCCCAATAATGATGGAAATTCCATTCCCACTCATTAATTCAATTTTTTATCTCTTCTCTTGGTAATGTGCCTTCCATGAATCCTCATCTGAAGTTGTGTCACTTGTTTTCTACTAGTACATCTGCATCACATGTCCTCTAGCCCATGGTGTGGCCCAAAGGCCTTATAAAAGCACAATTGCATTGAGATAAAACTTTCCTAATGGCCTTCGGTGGCCCAAAATCCATGTAGGAACCGAGGACTATACTGGTGTCCCAGAGGCCTAGATTGATGAATATTTCTGGCTGATACAGTAGCAAACATTATCTTCTATAAAAATACTACAGTAACCTGAAAATATGTCTCTACCCGGATATGACATCATGTCTCTTGGATGAACATTCTGAATCCTCACCAAGCATACTGAGGGTCATGTGCTTTACCTTCATTCATTCAATCAAAAAATAACAACCTAAATAATGTTCATGCGTACGTACGACTTACAGACTCTATGAATAGTGTATTACATCTTGTACTTATATATTCTATAGATTATATAATAAAAATATAAATTATATAAATGATATCAATAACGTGTTTCACAATATAGAATCTTTTTATTAGTATAATTAAAAACGATATTACAAATTAAGAAACATTCGAATAATAATATAGATATTACTCGATGTGAAAGCATAACATAGGATTTTAACAAGTGGTTAATATAAGTTTATAATAAAACAATTCGTTGTATTATATATAATAATATGGATATGTAATATTTATAAGAATTTTTTATTATTATACAAGATGTTTGAATGAGTATAATGAGTGTCAAGACACAATGTAAGCGAATTTCTTCTCTCTTTTTATTTCCATGAGATACATTCTTTGTTCACCACTCATTCCTTTTGTGTGGTTTATATACATACCATTAATTTATTTTGTTTATGTTATAATTAAATTAATAGGTATTTTTATATCTATTTTATGATAAATCTATCATTGTGATTATGTTTCAAATTTTACCAAATTGGTAAAATAGTTTTTTCTAAATTTTCCCTCTTTGAGGATCTGGTTTTGTTATGCACCAAGATTCTAATTCAATGTATATTATAAAATGAATATACTTGTTTTGAGGAAATTTTAATCTTTAGGTAATTCCATTTTATTACATGGTGAATATGATTCAATAACCAAGTGATAAGATTTTATTGAAACAATCTCAACATTTTTCAATATTTCTTAGGATTATACTTCAATTAATGAAATATCATAATCGATATCTGATGAAGACTGATGAGTTTTCTTCTACAATGGTTATTCAATATATAATCACGTATTAGTATAATTTTTTCAAATGTTTTTAATTAAGATAATGCATTGATTTAAAATTTAACCATATCATTCCTCAGTAGAAAATATACTCTATTAAAAAAATGTTTTATAAAATGTTTTCAGAAATACTTTCTAAATATCGTTGAATCCCACTTTCTAGTGAAAATGGTATTAAATATTTTTATTGTTTTCATAGATTATTTTATATTTTATCAAATTAATTTTTAGTGAGGAAAGTTTTTCAAAAGGTTTTATGACATAATAAGCATTTCTCTAAGAGGTTAGGATATTTTTCTAATGAAATGTTCTAAAAGGTCATTCAAAAAAATTTCCCATATAATATTACATATGATGTTGTTACTCATGTCTTTTAGGGGGAAATTATACAATGGTTCCACTTGAATTATTCTATGAAAGGATTGTGTTTTGATTCCATGATGTCTATGAAACATGTCTCTCTTTCATATTATATATGCTTTTGAAACATGCTTCTTCTTCATAGGTTATTTTTATGTATGAATGATTTTTCAACCAAGTTTTTCAATATGATATGAGATTATTACATGTTTATAATAAAAATTTAAATTCCTGGGTTATGATATGATTGTTTATGATCTTTTAGTACATGTATGTTTGAATTCATAATGAGATGGTTGGGACCTATATCTCCCTCCAATGCATTGGGTAATGATTTAAATCTGATGAGATAGACATGGATGAAATTTGAAATGAACTACCTTCTTTATTATAGGGATGAAATCGGAAATGTAGTCAGTTTAGTATTTCAGGGATGGAATAGGGAGTGAATGCAGTTTAGTAATATAGGGATCGAACGGGGTGTAAACCTGCTTCAGTGAATTATGTGGTCCACTAAGATGGTATCTACATCAGAGCCTTGAATTCTATGGAAGGAATTATATATTCTTTTCTGACTACCACAATTTCATGTTTTATATCTATATTATGATTCCATGTATTATGATACTTATTTCTATATGATTAATATCTTATCTACTTCCACGATTAGTGCCATGGTTCATGTATGTTATATTTGATATATACTTTATGATATTATATTTTCATGATCATGTTATCATACCCTTATATTTATGATAAGGATTACATATCTACTATGTTTACCCTTATTGAGCCTTTGACGTCACCACATTTTATATTTCATTCCCTCATAGGTTATGAAGATATGTATTTTTTATGTGTCCATGTTGACTGAAAATTAATTTTTTTATTATCAAATCACCTTTGAGGAACATGTGAGAAAACAAGAACCAACATTACAACCAAAAGTCCAAACCATAGAAAATCCTATACACACCTACAGGATCTACCCCTCCCCAGAAACTAAACCTAGATGACCAACCATCACCACTAGTGGTTGATGATCTAGCACATTTATATACTAGTCCTTATGATTCCATGATTTCAAAAGCACTAGGATAATACTATGTTTGGCCATATTTTTGGTTAATATTTATTTATTATGTAAATTTTATGTAATTTTAATATATAAAGAGTGACTATTGTTATAGTTGTTATCAATGAAAATAATTATTTGACATGTAGAAGCTATGATGAGAAAACCATAGTGAGAACTATAAGACCCCGACCATAAACATTACATTTTTTACTTATTTCAACTAGATTTAAGTTCTTTACATTCCCAAATATAATTTCAGAATTGTGTTTTAGAATGTTATGACACAACTCATATGTATAAAACCACAAGAATAAAAAGTTTGTACCATTAAAAATTTATCAATTTCTTCTAAAACATAAAATTTAAACCCAAAACTACAAAATGAATTATTTGAAAGAACATTATTAAATATATATTTACTTCTTTCATTCTTATACAGATTCATTTAACAATTGAAAAAATTTTAAAAACATGGGATGAAAATCAAAATATCAGTAAGGGATATAAAAATAAGGAATGATACCATTAGTCCAAGAATACTTCTAAACATATGAAATAATTTTCACATGGACTTACTTCTCACCCCAAATGAATCATATCCTTTGTGAAACATGATATTTCTAAAAATAATATAAAAAATAAATAGAGAATAAGGTTAACTTGTTGATTTAAATACTTATTTTTTGTCCCACATGGCTACCTTATGATTTTTAACACTCATGAGTACCTTAAAATATAACCCTCATGGCTACCTTATGTTGTAACCATCGTAGTTATGCTTAGAGTTACCATACTGATGACATACAACATACACATAACCAATGAATTAGGGAGATATAGAGGTCCAAACCTTCATCATGAACAATTCCAACAATCCACAACTGAAACACCATATAATAATATTTTCCTAAAAAATTCAATTTGAATTTTTTAAAATTAGAAGGTTAAAAGATGATTTTATAAGGGAAGGCCCTTACATATATCATATAATTGATATAATAATCATTAAATTTATAGAATATGTGTATAAACTATAAATCAACATAATATAACATAATATAAAATAAATTCATTATAAAACTAATTATAGAGACACATAATCAATGAAGTACAAGGTTAAGCCAAAGAATGAAAATTGGTTTATAAATTCCATAACCTCATATTTTCATAATTCAAACTTGTTTAAACCTCTTGTATAAATGTCAAATGGTTTTTATGAATATTTTAATGAAACAAAATTATGTTTATAAAACCTTATATGATCATTTAATTACAATATTACACAAAATAATTAATGCAATTTTTTTATTACCATTATTTTGGGTGTGTTGATTACATGATTTTCATGGTTGGTTCGTAAAGGATTTCCTTATTGAATGGAAGATAAAGTCAAGAAGTTGAATGAAATGGTGTTAATAGGATTCCATAATATTAAATTATTCCATAAATAGTTTTGTTTATATGGTGGGAGGATGAATCAATTGATAAATCATTTGTGATATCATATTAGATCATTTGGGTGGATTTTGGATCATCACAAACTAGATTAACTAAATAACCTAATTTTATGTATATATGTTAACTCTAGAATAATATATATGATATATAACACACATTACAATATTTTCCAAACAATAAAATGATTTTATAACCAGTTTGGAGGTATTTAATGTAAATTCAAAATACATCATCCATGATTTTGGTAAATCAACACATCACAGACAATATTTTTATTTTCTGAAGAAGAAGAAGAGGAGAGAATGAATGAGTATGCGGTTTTGAAATAATCGTGATGGAAACCATATTATAAATGGATAGGGATTGATAGGTGTGAGAGGATGATGAGGTGGGGGTGGTATTAATTATGGATGAATGAAAGGGTTTTCCATTATTTAAACCATTACTTTAATAGTTTTTTCTCAAGACTATGAATAGTATTTATTCATGGGACCCCAAAAAAAATTAGATAATCATAGTTCAAACCAATGGTTCTTACAAAATGCATGATTCTAGAAATAGTGCATTCAACTGATATTTTATTTACACTATATATTAGTATATTTTTCAATTCATAAAAAATGCATGAATTTCTGAAAAAAAAACAAAAATAATTACCCTAACTATTTTTTGATGTCTAAAATTTAAAAATAATCTCCATTTTTTGAATTTTTTTTCGAAATATGATTAATTTAATTTTTGAAAAAACTTGTTCTTTATTTCAAAAAAAATTATTTTAAAACTATAACTGATTTTATATCACCTTGAAAAATTTATCAAGAACTCAATATCATATTTCCTTGTGAAAATAAAATAATAATATGACTTACTATTCATAAAAGTGATATTACTATTCAAATATCTATAAATGATTGTATATTACTACTCACCAAACAAATTATGTTGGTTCTATAAGACTCTAAATAACATACAGCTCGAAACAGTATATGTTCTCTGATCAAAAATCATATTATAAGATAGAGATATTATGTTTAATTCCTATTTTATATCTATTTCCATAAATAAATTTCATTATGTATAGATTCAGTGTTTCTTGTATTTCAATTTAATTTTAAATCCTTGGGGTGTTAAACTCTCCTAACCTTATGAAAATTCTATCCTCACAATTTTTTTATTTTTTTTTATAAGTGAGGGTATATTAACCTCATTTCATTTTCATATTATATTGTTTCTTCTTCAACCATGTTGTTTATCTAAAAAATCTTTTACCTAGAATATTACCTTATTCTGCAATACATGTTCTTTTTTTATTAAAAATATAAATAGGTTTATCTTTATATTAAGGGCTCTCTTCTAATAGAACTAATTTAGGGATTAAAATATTAGATAAATCATGCACATAATTTCTCATCATTGAAACATGAAAAAAAAATTATGTTCATGAGATAAACTCAGTTGCAATGCTACTCGGTAGGTGATTGGTCGATCTATCCAAATGATTTCATAAGGAACAATTAATTGTGGACATAGAATTCTTTTATTAACAAAACACATCATTCTTATCCATGTTGAAATTGTAAGAAAAACATGATCACCTACCTCAAAATTAAATTCTTTCCTTCTATTATTTTCATAACTTTTATGCATGCTCTTAGCTATCCTTATGTGTCCTTGTATCATCTTCAATTTCACACCACTTGCGCTAATAAATATATTCCCAAAAACATCCTTTCACCAATTTTATCTTAAAATTTCGGGTTTTGACACTTCTTCACGTATAACACATCAAAAGGTACAATATGTATAATATAATGAAAAATATTATTATAAAAATATTCAACTAGTGAAATATGTTGAAACCAACTTCTCTAGTAATCCATTGATCAAGAATGAATAATATCCTCGAATGTCTGACTCTTAAGTTCTAAATTTCCATTTTATTATGGATGAAAATATGTAATGATGTATAATTATATTCCTAATTACTTCTAATGGCCTTCTTAAAAGATTGAAGTGAACCTGGGATCATGGTCAAATATAATGGAAAGAGGAACTCCATTTTTTCTAACAATTTCTTCGTAGTACTTTCGAGAAAACTGGTCCAGATAAATAATATCTCAAATAGAAAATTAAATAATAGATTTATTTAGTCGATCAATAATAACCTTGATTGCAGTGTAATCTCAAGAAGTCTATGATAGAACAAAAATGATGTTCTTGGATATATTTTACCTTTTCCACTCTAGAAATGGTAAATGCAGAATCATCCCATTCGGTAGTTGTTTCTCTTGTTTAACCTATGAAAATGTCAAAAATTTCAAAATAAAATCTTCAATATATCTTTTCATTCAATCCCACCAGTAATAAATTCGAATTTCTCTATAGTTATTTGTGATTCCAAGATTAAATGAAAATAGTGAACTATGAGATTCTATCAAAAACTCTTTCTTCAGATGAGCATCACAAGTCACACACAGTTTTTTTCCAAATCTCAAAACAAAATCTTTATGAATGTTAAATTGTAGAAACATAAACCTTTTACACAATTATAAATTTTCTGTAGCTCTTCATCTAACTTATGTTCTTTATTAATTTTTTCTGAAAAATATAACTGCACTAAAACAAAAAAATAGATGAATTTCCTACTATAGAAACTTACAAGACAAAATTCATTAAATCATTAATCAATGGGTTATGTTTCTATCGTAAAATAGTAAATAATTCATGTTGTTTTTTGACTCAAGTCATCTGCCACATTTTTTTATTTTCTCTGATGTTAGTTGATCACACAATCATAATGCTTTATCAATTCAAGTCGTCTTCCCTACCTTATGTTTAGTTTCTTCAAACTGAATATATACTTTTGAATTTTATGGTTGGTATATATTTAACATTTGGATCTGTATAAATAATTCCTATAAATATTCAATGCGAAAAAACCATAGTTTCTAATTCCAAATCATGTGTGGGATAATTTAACTATTGTGGTTTTAGTTGTCTTGAGCATAAGATCCATTAATGTAATAGGTTCATTAATTAAAAAACATCTTTTGGAACAAAAATTCACACTTTCAGAATTTTATATATAGTTTCATTTATTTTAAGGTTTTAAAAACATTAATCAGTTATTTTTCATGCACCACATTACTTTATAAATATATAATAATGTCATCAATAAACACAAAAACAATCATATCTAGATACTCATGAAATATTTTATCCATTACATCCATTAATACAACTTGTTCATTAGTTATCCAAAATGGTATGACATCTAATTAATAATGCTTATATGTAGTACAAAATGAGGTCTTCGATATGTATGCTTCCTTTACATTCAACTAATGGTACCCTGACCTTAGGACATCTTTTTAAAAATAGGGTTCTCCATATAACTGATCAAATAAATCATCGATATAAAGAAAATGATAATTTTTTTAATAGTGAAGTGATTCAAGGATCTATAATCAGTGCATAGTCTCAATGAACCACCTTAATTTTTAACAGACAAAACTGAATCTCCCCATGGTGAGGTGCTTGAATGAATGAAACCATTATAAAAAAAATCATACAAATAATTTTTCAATTCAGGAAGATCCTTTTGAGCCATTAGATAAGGTGGTTTTGACATTGTCTTAGCATGAGGAACTAAGACAATTGTGAATTCAACTTTCTGATCATGTATAAAACATAATAACTCATTTGGTAAAACATAATGGTATTCAATTAGAAATGGAACACCAATAATATTCTACGTTCCCTTTTTTTAAACAATGTGATCAAGATAATATTCATTTCTATATTTCAATAGTTCCATAGCTTCCTTATATGTTATCAATTGTATGGGTTCATTGTTGTAAAAAACTGAATATCTTTATGAAAAAACACCTTCTTTTATATATAATCAATCATATAAAGATAAATATTTATCCATTACATACCCAAAATGAAATCAAATTCTACTAGGGTCAAAATAATATGGCCGGAAGGTAATTTCTTTACACAGATAACAATAGGAAGATTCTTAAAATTTATTTTTGATATAACATTTCCCCATGGAGTTTTAAAAATATGTTCTTATATCGTTTTTTGAGGTGATATTTCAAATTTAAATAAATATTTCCCATAAATAATGGAATTTATAGACCACGTAGCAAACAAAACATTTGCAAAATCTAAGTAAACAAACAAGGTACTTGATACAACTTCAATGTATGGCCCGGCTTCTATAGACATAATTTCAAAAGATCATACTAAACATTTTTGCTTATTGACTAGATTCTTTTCATCATTCAGATATCTATTTTGGTAGGAATTTTCATAATGACCCGTATCACCACATTAAAAACACGTTATAATTTTCTTATCAAGATTAGTATTTGGATAATTTTAATTATTATCTCAGGCCATATATCAAAACATAACACATCGAAAACACTTCCCGAGTTTGGTAAGACATTTACCAAGATTCTTTTTACCACACTATTCCAATACTAGAAACTGAACTTTATAAACCTATACTCTGATTGGAAAAGTTTCTCATAACATTTGATGTAATGGGATGTTGAAGCCCTTCAATATCTTGGCTTCAATCCTGAGTTAAAATTGTTGATTTTTCTATCAATATCATGAATAATATTTAGATCATACCTCACAGGTTGGTTGAAGTTCTCATCATACATGGCCATTGAATCTTCCTACTTCTACTTTAATTCATGGAATTTATTCTATATCATGTCTTGAACAACCATTGGAATTTATTTTTTAAGGAAATGAATTTAAAATTGATCCCACTCTATGGCATCAATATCCACTATATCAATGATATTCTAGACCTTTGACAACAAATGATCAGCTTCGCCCTCAACACAATAAATGGAAAGACTAACCTTTTGAGTATCTGAACATCCAAAAACATCAAATATATTTTCCAGGGATTTAATCCTTCCCTCAGTTGCTACTTGGTTAGAATATCCACTAAAATTATTAGGTTGTTGCCTCATAAAATGTTCAACTACCGTCATGTTCCTTTGTGGTAGCTATAATTATTCTCTTGCATGGATTCCAGCACCATTTATTTTCTAATTCAATTGAGCCTGTATTATCACTAACTGATCGATTCTAATTCCCACCATTTCTTATTGTGGAGTCGTAATGATATAAGACTCCCAATTCCTTCTAACTTCAGCTTCCCCATTTTTTCTATGAAAACCCATTATGAACATACATATCATAGAAGATGAAACAAGGTAATCATCAAATGATATACAATTTCAACATAAAAAAAGGTAAATATAATTTATGGTTTTCTATTAAAATCTTACTATTCCTTATAGTTATCTAAACTTTTCTCTGAAATCAACTATAAGACCCGTACCGTAAACATTACATATTCTAGTTATTTCAACTAAATTTCACTTCATTACAATTTCAAAGATATTTTTGGTTTACAGTTTTAGAAATTTGGGACATAACATAAACATATCAACCCCTATGCATAAAAAGTGGGTAAAATTAATATACTATCCATTTCCTCAAAAACCTAAAATTTAATCACAAAACCACATCATGATTTCATTAACAAATATTCGTAAAATTTTAGTGGATTTTTTTTTATTTCTCTAAAAAATAATTATAACATGTGGAAGGCATTTAAAAACATGGGATGAGCATAGAAACATCATTAAGGGATATAAAAATAAATAAAGAAACCATTATTCCTTGAATACTTATAAACATATGAATTCATTTCCACAATGAAATTCATCTCACAAAAAATGAATAATATACATACATTTTGAAACATGAAAATTCCATAAATCATATAAAACCTTAATAAATAATAAGATTATATTATAAAATTGAATATATATATATATATATATACTATATCCCTTACAACTACCATACTATTTTTATCCCTCGCATCTACCTTAGAATGTTACCTTCACATCTACCCTACGGTGTAACCATCACAATTTCAATGGAGTAACAATATGACCATCCTCCATGTAACTCAAACCCAATGTATGGGAGGTAGATATAGGTACCAACATTAATTATAAAAAATTCCCAATAACCATAACATAATCATCAAATAATAATACATTCATAAAAACATTCCTTTTGTTTTTTTTAAAACTAGATGTTTAGAAGTGGATTTTATAAGAGAAGTCCCATAAAAATATGATATAATTTAAATGAAAATCAATAAAATGAATGGAATATGTGTATCGTCTATAAATACACATAATATAACATAATATAAATGAAATTCATAACACAAATAATCATAGTGACACATAATCATATAAGTAATAGGTTTTCCAAATGAATGGAAATTGGGTTAAGAATAAACTTACATAGGGTTCATTATACATCAATCATGTTTAATCATTTTTTATAAATGATAAAATGATGTTATTAAAGTTTTAATGAAACGTATCGATGTTTATAACACTTTATATTATAATTTTAATTCATAACTTGACACATTAATTAATAATATTTTGTTCTTTCCATTGTTTCAGGAGCGTTCTTTACATGATTTCCAATGTCAGTTCATAAAAGATTTCCATGTCTAATGGAAGGAAAACCACATAAGTGGAATAAAATGGTATTGATATTTCAATATATTATTAAATTATTCCATAAATAATTTTTTTTATAGTATTAGGTTGAGCCATTAGATAAATCATTAGAGATATCTGTTTAGATCATTTTGGTGGTTTTTTCATATTCAGGAAGTTGTTTACTTATATAACAAAATATTATGTATATATGAAAACTACGTAACATGACAGAGATTATATTCTAGACATTACAATCTGTTTCAATGATTAAAATGGTTCTATAAAAATTTTTGGAATAATTAAGGTAAATGAAAAACACATCCTCCATGATTTTTATAAATCAACACATCATAGACATTGTTTTAATTTTTAGAACAATAGGAAGTGGTGAGGATGAATGATCACGAAGTTTTTCCATAAAAATTATAACATCTCAAATATATAATATTATGTAGATTTAATTCCTCTTGGATAATTAGAGGGAATGGGATTATATGAAATGAAAATGAAATTAAAAGAAAACACAAGAAAATGAAAAAGGATTATAACATCTTGATCACTTCCCCTTGAGATCCTCCTTATGGTTTTGGAATTTTGGTGAGACCAGTAAGTCTTGGATTTGGGAATGGCCTTGGTATAGGTATTTAGTAGAATTTAGACAATTATCAAGGATTGAGAGGAGTTAAAAGAAGATTGGGTGAGGGTGGTATTTATATTAGATGAGAGGAGGGGTGTTCCGTTATTTTATTCATTGGTTTAATATTTTTGCTCATGTCTATGAATAATATTGATTAATGTGACCCCAAATAGTAATTGGAGAATGTGAATTCAAACCATGGGTGATAAAAATTGTAATTATTCTTGTCAGAATATATTTAACTGATAATTTATATATATGATATATTACCGTATTTTACTAATCTACAAAAATTCAATAATTTTAGAAAAACCTAAAAAATTCACCCTAACTGTTTTCTGATGCACAGAATTAAAAAATAAACACCATTTTTTAAAATATTTTTCTATATATGATTAATTTAAATTTTTTATAATCATATTTTATTCAAAAAATAAAAAATTGATAACTATAACTATTTTATATCACCTTGAAACATTAATCAAGATATCATGATCTTATAACATTAAGAAAATATAATAACAATATGATTGAATATTCAAAACGATCATATTACAATTCTTATGGGGATGTTACTCTTCACCAAAAAAATCAATTTGGTTCTATCATAGTCCAAATAACTTTCTAATCACAACCATATATGTCATTTTTTCAAAATTCAAATCGTAGAAGTGGAAAAATTATCTTTAACAACTAATTTATAACAGCATACTAAAAACAAAGTTTCATTATGTTTTGATTAAGTGTTTCATCCATTTCAATTTATTTTTAAATAATTGGGGTATTACAAGAACCATAATGAAATTTCTAGGGATAATCATATGGATTATGAATTGTATAAGAAAATATCCTAGAGTTTTGCTGAAAGATATAGTATGTGGATTATTAGTAATAAATCACACTATGGATATTACAAGTGGATGGGGATCTAGAACATATGTATAGGTAACAACTCCAACAAGATATTTCAGGCCTGACTCAGGATAATATGGTACATGACAACAACCATTGTTTCACAACTATTTTGGCATAATAGGGAATATTCTTTGGACAATCAAAAACCCTTCATGAACAATCATGAAGGATTTAAATGTATTTTTTCAAATAATATCCCATTATAAACTGAAGGTTTCGTTTATTAATAAATTTTTCATAATTTAGATATCGTATATGTTTGTTATCATGATTATTTGGACCCTAAATATAATAACTATTTCATACTTTATGATTTTGGTTTTAGTCAATGGATACATTTTTAAGGAACCCTGTTAATGGTTATTGTGGGGGATGGTGCAACTATTTTTCCCTTGAGAGACAGAATAATATGGGAGATAGAATGGAAAACCATATTGTTATGCTCACATATATTTATTAATCTTTGAATCATGGTATACTTCTAAATGATGAAAGGAAGTAATTACATTTAGTTGAGTCTTTCACAAGGAAACATCCTCTTTCTTTTAGAGTTATTTTTGGATCCACTTATTTTTTAATAATGTAATATTACAACTAAAAAAATATTCTATATTATCAAATGTTTGGAGAAAGAGAAATTAATTTTTCCTCCTTATTAGTTAGAAGGTTAATATGATCATTCATGGAAATTACTCCGGAATATGATTCCACAAGATGATATTGAATACATATGTTGGGAAAAATTCCAGAACATATTATTCAATATGTACTATCCTTTTGTTAGTCACACCATGATAAAGGAAGAGTTTCTTTATTTAATTCAAATGGATGATGAATCTATTGGTACCTTTAAGTATAATTTCATGAGACATTAAATATACACTTTATGAATTCTCATTAAGGATGAATAGAATGTTGATAGGTTCTTCATTCGATGAATTCCAAGTATCATAAATGGATTTTTCCATAAGAGATTATAGTAGAAACTAAAATATTGGGTTTTGTATAATAAATGCTAAAATGGTTTTTGTAGTCATGTATCAGCCTCATGTAGTTGACAAAAAATTGAATATTATGTTTAAAGGAATCTCTAAAAACCATGGATAATAGAAGATGAGTTTTCCTTCACGATCTAAATGTGGGAAGGAGAGGGGAGGAATTTATTACAAGGGGGCTAGTAAATGTTTTATGTTGGGAATTATAGGTTTCAAAGAAATATATTTTCGAAATGATATGAAGAAGTTAGGTAAAAATTATAATGGAGATAATGATACACAGAATGAACCTCCCATGATTCAATGATAAATGTGAAATTAAATGGGAATTATACTAACCACTTCCCAAAACTGTGGGTAGGTGATGATGATTGACATAATCAACCTCTTAAGCCATAGGACAATGGGAAAATATCATGAAGTCACACTTCTGGATGAGGGATGGGATAATGATGTGATGAAATCTCACCTTACCATCCACTATAGAACTTCTAATTTCATATTTGATTCTACATGTACCCAATCATTCATATGAAAATAAATTTCATGATGGAGTCATGATTTCACTAAAACTATTAGATGTGGAATTTGAAATGAAATCACCCAATGGTATGATGTTTTCAACTCAAGTCTATGACACCTCTCCGATTGAATATTATGGGATTCGGTTTTCTGTAAATCATTACATTCTACCTTGTGGTGAAAGTTATGACATCTTAGGCATTGATTGGATTTCTCTGAATAAATCCTATATCAATTGTCAAGGATGGGATGTTATGTTTGTTATTTTGAACCCTTCTATGATTATCCATACAAGTTATTATATGTATGAGCATACCAAGGATATTAGAACTAGTTTATGGGTCTTAAATTCTATTCCAAGATGTTTTTTTATCTCTAATGAATGAAAATAAAATCAATATCGATTGTATGTATATTTTTTGGGGTTTGTTTTTATTACATTCCAGAAACGTTTCCTAGTAATCAAAAAAAATGTGAAGTTTAATTCTCAATAGAACTTATACCTGGTTCCACATAAATTTAAATGAATCCTTATAGAATGGATCTAATTAATTTGTTTGAATTAAATACTAAATCCCAAAAAAAGTATATGGGATTCATTCATAAATCTGTGTAACTCTATAGTGCACTAGTTAAATGAATGAAAATGAAATATGGATCAATGTCTCGTTGAACTTATTATCAGGAGTTGAACAAGATCATGATCATGAAAAGGTATCATCACCCCCATATTATTGACTTGTTTGATTAGATGCATGGAGCTCAATACTATTCCAAGATTCACCTTCATTAGGGATAATTCCATTAATGGTCAAGAAAGATGATTTACCTAAGAAACGAATTCCATATATGTTATGAAACCTATTAATATATAGTGATCCATTTTGGTCTTACTGATTCAAATAATATCTTGATGGATTTAATGAATAGAATCTTTATAGATTACCTTGATTAGTATGCTATATTATTTATAGATTATATTCTTATCTATTCACGGAGTATGTAAAATAATGAAGATAACTTGAAAATTGTACTAAAGACCCAATTTGGGGAGAGAGTATATGAAAAATTAAAAAAAGTGTAAATTTTGGTTTCAAAATCATTCATTTTTAGGACAACTAATCTCGTGAGATGCTATAATAATAAATCTAACAATGACAATGGTTATTTAATCATGGCTTAGTCCAACCACAATAACTAAGATCAATATATTTCATGGTTTAGATGTACACTATCAACAGTTTATGTGAAATTTATCATAAATACCTAATCCCCGAACCAAGTTAACTTGGTAGGGTGTCAAGTTTCTATGTATAGTTAAATATGAGGAATATTTCAAGGAACCAAAGTGATGGTTAGTCCATTCACCAATTCATACATTACCAAGTAGTAGAAAATGGTTTGTAATATATTGTGATGCATCAAAGAAGTTATTGGTATCTATTCATATGAAGAATAACATTTTTATTGGTTATGCCTCACGATAATTGATTATTCAATAGAAAATTTACCCATATCATGATTTGGAGTTAGCATTGGTAAATTATGGCATTAAAGATATGGAGGCACTATCTTTTTAGAGAACTGTGTTATATTTATACTCATCATAAAATTATGAAATATGTATTCACACGGAATGAGTTGAACATGCTCCATGAAATATGGTTATAGTTGATAAAGTATTATGATTACTCAATACATTACCACCCTAGGAAAGATAACAAGCTATATTATGCTTTGATTCAAAAGGATCATGCTGGCTTAAGCACTATGAAGATCATAAAAGGTCCATTATTTTTATATTTTAAAATGTTAGTTCTATAAATCCTAATAGAATAGTAAAAATATTATCATTCCCAAATGAATGTTCAATACTCAATCAATGTGATGATTAAGGAGGCATATATGGAAGATGTAGAGCCAAAAAATATATTTATAAATGTTCTTGATATTAAATATGATCAGGATGGAATGATAATGTTGGGTAATTGGGTATGTGTTTCTTCTATAAATGATTTGAAGAAGGAGATGTTAGAGGAATCTCGAAGATATCCATTATCAATTCATGAAAAATGTACGAAGGGGAATAGGGACTAGAACGAATGATTTTAGTGGGATAGAATTATGAGATATATCATATATTTTGTATCTTAGTGCTTGATATGCCAAAATGTTTACTATGAAAAATATATATTCTAATGGGATGTTTCATCCAATACCCAAATCATAATGAAAATTGGAGAACGTCGTAATGGATTTTGACATTGGAATACCCAATAACTCTATAGGGCTTAATGCTTTATGATCTATAGTCAATCCCCACACTAAATTGTCATTATTCATTTCTATCAGAGAATACTTATATTTGGATGAGCATAAGAGGATATACATTAAGTGGCAAGGTTAAATGGAGTACCACATTTCATTGTATCAAATTGGGATATGAAATTTGCCTCAAGTTTCTTGAAAAATCATTAGCAAGAACATAACACGTAATTGAGTGTCAACTTTACGTATAATATTTATACAAATGGTTATCCTAAAAGAACAATTCAAACCCTAGAGGATATGTTTAGATCGGGTTCCTTATATTTTAATGCTGATTGGGATCAACACATTCCTCTAGTTATGTTTTCTTACAACAACAGAGTCAACTAAATAATTAATATGTATCCTTAAGAAGCCCTCTATTGAAAAAATATATATCTCCAATGTGATGGGAAAATGTTGTAAAATAAAAGCTATTGGGAAATGAAATCTCAGAAGAAATGGTCATGAATGTTATTATCATTCATCAGCTTATAGAGGAAACTCAAAGGCATCAAAAAGTTTATGATGATAACCATCAACGTGATCTGGAATTTTATGTTGGTGAAGATAATTTTATATGAATCACTCCTTGGAATATGGTAATGAGATTTTTGAAGGGAAGTTATACCCTTGGTATATCATCCCCTTAGTGATTCATTATCATATCAGGATGCTATCATATCTATTAGATCTTCCTCCAAATATTTATCATGTCCATGAAGTGTTACATATATTTCTTTAGAGGAAGTAAAAAACCTTTCCCTTTACCTATACTAAGCTCAGATGTAATATCACTAGGTCATGATCATTCTTACGACGAAAAACTAGTTAATATTCTAGATTATACTGAGAATGTTCTATAAAACCACTCAACTCAAGTGTTCAAATTATTGTAGATAAATCACTATTTATAGAATTTAAGGTGGGAAAATGAGATTATTATGAGGTATATGTGTCCCAGTTTTTTTACCAATGTGGAAGATTTAGATGGTAAAATTCATTTAATGGGTAGTGGAATGTTACACATGAGTTTTTATGAACTATTTTTAAAACAAATGAATTTTCATATATATCTTATAATGAAATTTTTCAATAACTCCTTTCACATGAAATGGACATGGTGTGTGTTTCACGGAACATCTACCTTGTGTGTGTTACACAGAATAGATTCTTGTTGTGCATTATATGCTCCATTGATGATTTAACGAAACATCAATAATTTCATTATAATTAATAATTAATAGAATTATTAAATAGGTGTTAATAATAATAATATGTAAAGTAATATGTAATTTTAAAATATATTTTTATATTGGTTTTATATAAATTATAAATATTCCTTCTGAATGATATAATTTTGGGTAAGGTCGTTATATGTTTAAAAATACTGCATTCCCAAATGAATTACTTTTCTTGTCCTTCTATGAAAAAAAAATTAATTTTATACACCATTGGAAATTAAAATAAATAAAATAACCATTATTTTTTAATTTATAATGTCAAAGTTATATTAGGGTGATTTTTTTGGATTTTTAAGAGAAATATATTTTTTTGATGAATTATAAAAAAAAAATTAATTCAATCTTCTTTTTCATCATAATTGTTAATAATGATAAATTATATATTAAATTTTTTTAAATTTTAAATTATATAATATTATGTTCAACTAATATTATTTAGGTCATTTAGATCAAATTATCATTGATATTGGATACCAAAACATAGACATATTATGAAGGTTCTTTTCATTGAAAACCATCATTCTCTACCTGATTGTATGATTTATTTTAAATTAATTTACAAACATTCTGTGATTATAATTTATAAAAATTTATTCCCTATTTATAATGCGAATAATTTATAATTTCATACAATTTTATCTTATTTTTTTTCAAAAATTATTAGTGAATTTAATTAATATTAATTATATCAATTAAGGTAAAATTAAGCATAACTAAAAACTAAATATTAATTTTGAAACAGAAAAATACCTCGAAACATGCCCAAATACCAATTATCTAGAAAATATTTGGAAACACACCTTCCATTTTTATTTATTTTTTGTTTTTTAAGAATTCCGTTAGGTAAAATCATGGGCACACCTAACTTGTTTTAAGAAATTCCCTGTGAGTCCTTTGCTTTCCCTATAAAAGGCCAACACATCTCACTCTTTATCACACCTCTCAATTCAAGTATGATTGGACAATATATGACCACTACACTTCCCAAAATCTCTAAATTCCTCCAATAATCCTTCCCATATTAGGAATAAATCCAAGGAATCCTTTTGGATCAAACAAAGAGGAGTTTCCTGTCTAAGAAGTAATGTCTTCTCTCAAGCCCCACATTTTATTTTCCTTCTCCACCCATCCAATGTAATTAGACAATTAAATTATAAAATAAATGTCTTAAAAACATTATATTTTTATTCTATGTGTTAAATGTACACTTATACACACCGCCAAGTAATGGGTAACGAACATATTGTTTTCATGTATGCTGAACTAGTGTCTCACTAAATGATGATTGTTAATATTTCCTTTACCACCTCCCATGGTTGAATTTCCAATGGAAATTATATTTATATATGATATATATTTTACTTGTCATGTATTTATGACTTTATATTCCATTTACAACACATATCATTTTAATTTCATTTTGGTGTGTGTGTGATAATTTTGTTTGTGAAAGTATGGGCTTCCACCCCCTCAAAATGATGTGATTCGTTCACGTACAACATGGAATTTGTTAAGGACGATATTTGTTACATTATATGACATATATAATATTATATTGATTTTATAATGATGTTATACATATATACACACACATATGTCTTTTACCTTATTTTTTTCCATACGATAATAAAATAAGATATAGTGTTCATTCGTGCGTACGACATAACGTCTCCATGAACGGTGTACAATTTTTTGACAATATATATTATTTATATTATTATAATTAACATTATATGAATATATATGATATTTATATAATTTAATACATTCAATAATCATGATATATTTGTATAAGGACCAAATATATAACTAATGAAGATATTTGTGAAGAATAAAGAGGATATTAAATGAAATAAAACCATAACCTAGTATTGTTATCAATGGGCTTATATGAGTTCATGATAAAAACATATATGGTATTATATGTAAGAACAAGTATCTATAAAAAATTTATAAAAAAATTATATTTATTATATATCTTTATGATCAAACCATATATGGAAAGGTGATTTCATCTGACTTTTTATTTCAGTGAGATACATTTTATGTTCACAACTCCTTCCTTTTGTGTAGTTTATGTATATCCATAAATTTATTATAAATAGCATATAATTCAATTTATTCATATTAACATATGAATTTTAGGATATTTCGTTCATGTATTGTATGTTTGAAAAGACACCAAATAGATAAAATAGTTTTTTTTTTCAATTTTCCATCTTTGACCCTCAAATTTTGTTATGCACAAAAATTATTTTTGGAGGTGCATTAAATCATGAATATCCATATTTTATTGATAAATTATGCTTAATTAAATAAAATTTTCTTACATCGATATTATGATCCCATTATACAGATCGATAAGTGTTTATTGAAATAATCTCATCGCTTTTCAATCTTTCTTATGATTATGCATCAATTAATAAAATATCATGATCAATACCAAATAAACACCATTTAATTTTTTTCAAAACTTTTTTATTAAATATATAATTATATATTGGTACCATTTTCCAGATGTTTTTATGTAAAATATGATCGTCTCCCTCTTCAGTAAAAAATCTATTATATTCAAAAACCATGTTTTAAAAACTGATTTCAAAAGATGATTGAAGATCATAATCAAGGAAAAAGGATTTTAAATTATTTTTACTACCTTAAAATCATCTGTTATGTGATTTAAAATAATTTTTGAAATATTAAAGTTTTAAAATGGTTTTTTGTTATAAATATATTCTTTCAACAAATATATGATATATTCTTCATGTAATGTTTTAAAATATCTTTAATAATTATTTCCAATATATGTTACTATACATTGGTGTTACTCATGAATTTATGGGGAAATTATTTAATGTTTCATTTGGTATTATTTATCTAAATCTATTTTGTTTTGATAGAATGATGTTTATGAAACCCATTTCTCAATCATGGGTTATTATCTTGAAACCAACTTCTTTTCACACATTATATTTAGGATAAAATGGTTATCAAACATGTTTTTTATTCATGATATGATGTGATTAAATGCTAATAAAACCCATTTCATTTAATGTGTTTTTATATGATTATTTATTCTATTGTGGAACATTTTTGTTCTATTTCATTATGTTAAGGGTGGGACTTATGCATCTCTCCAGTGTATTGGGTAAGGATTTATATATCATGATATAGAAATTTATGGAATTGGAAATGAACTCTGTTAATTCTAATGGGGATGTAATGGAAAATTAACATGGTTTAGTTCTAAAATGATTGAATAGATATTGAACATGGTCCATTAATACCATGATAAAACTACGTTCGAACAGAATATAGTAAAGTACATTGTCCAAAAATATGGTCTTGGTATAATTACCATGGATACTATAGTAGTAATTATATTTAGATATGTTTCTACGATAATTCCATGATTTATTCCTATGTTGTTATTTCATAGATTATGTTTGTTATTTTTTTATGATTTATATCTTTTGAACTACAATACATTATGTTGTGATACATGTATATGATCTATTATATTCAGTCTATGATATTATGTTTTCATTTTCATGTTCCCAGAACCATAATCACATGATTATTCTTAAATATATGCCTTCTATACCCTTACTGAACATTTTATCTCACCCATTATTCTGTTCCATTTTCTATAATGTTATAAAGATATGTATAATATATGATGTTTCTATGAACGTATCTTGTAATGATTAACCTAGTGGTAGATGATATAACAAATTTATGTAACCATGTTTATGTTTCCATGTTTCTAATGAATCATGACTAATACAGTCCCTAGGAATCTATTTTTAGGTTCATGTTTTCCATAAAAATCATGAAATGATAATCAATTAAAAGTGAGGGTCACACATAATTCAAGAATCTATTGAGACTACATAATTTAAATGGAAGGGTTTCATATATTATATTGATATAATTGTAGTATTTCTGAAAAATATAGGTTTTAAATATTATACTATCCCACATAGAACGTATAAAATATCCAATGTTGATTATGAGACATTAATAAAAAATGATGTAAAATAATTTATTTTAAAATACATTGTGATATATTATCATTACTACTCTCTACGTATTTTTTTACATTCATATGTCTCCTTTTGAAACAACTTCTCACATTTTGTGGGAATTAATTTTCACTCATCATGGAATTGATAAGTTATAGATAACTAACCATTGAACTCATAGTCCTGAATTTTATGAATAAATAATTTCTTACTATAAATGGTTGAATGAGTTGCTACAAACATTCACTATGATCATGAACAACATGGTATTACATGATAAAAAGATAAATAATTTTGTTCCAATATAATGAATAATTCGAGATTTAACTAACAAGGGGAATTAAAATAATTTATCCGTTAATGAAAGAATTTTTTTATAAATACTCACGAGAGGAATGATTGGATATCCATTGAAATATGATTTTGATTTAAAGAAAATTATATTGTTTCATCTGTCTAAAGAACGTGAGTTTCATTTAAATCATAATATCTTTATTCTAAATCATCTAGTGATTTTATAGAATCTTCCTGATCATATAAATAATGTTATCAAATTATAGTCTCAAAATTAATTTTATGACTTATAAATAAGAAGAGTACAATAAAAAAATATTAAGAGAAAATAAATATAATCAAGATGTTTTTTAATAGAAAATTCAACCTATGTAAACCTACTATTCAATGTTGTTAATAGAGTTAATTTTTAAAAAGATTCCATTATTATTTTAAATTCGAACCATTATCATCCTATTGATTTTATAAAGAGTAATTTTAAAAGGAAGTCTACTTTATCTTCAGTTACATGATTTAAATGTCAGATCCATATTCATTATGCATATAATTTTTCTCAATGGTTTCCTCAATTACTTGGTATCCCTTGATTCTATATCTCTATGATTCCATGGTTTCATATAACATATAATACATGTTTCTATTCATATTGGGTACTTAAAAATGGGGTTAAAACCCCAATTAGACCAAAAATAGAATCAGTTACAAAAAATATCTATTATTTATTGCTTACTAGACTCTTTAGTGTGCGATTCCATTTTAAATCAAATGGTTTCTACACTCTAAAATCATTTATATTAACTGAATTATAAGGAGTATTTAAAATTTAAAATTATATATTCATTTTTTATAATTTTAACCTTTCAAATTAAATCATAAATTCATGGGGGTATCTTAACATACATTTCTTATTAATTGTGCATGTTCTTTAATGTTCTATCATATGGGATATGTTTAGGTAGTGTTAACGATATTAATATCCATTTTCATATATTAAATATTTTTATTAACACTTTATTTTGATTAATGTGACAAGGTAGATAATAAATTAGTTTCTCATAATGATCTAGTGATTGTATGTATTTTATATATTATTGTTAAAAATAAAATTAATATATTATATTTCAAAACCCTCATATCATTTTATGTGGAAATGAAATTTTACTAGATTAGTTTCTTTTGACTATTTTATATGTTTTATTGAATTTTTTTAATCATAACCATTTTATATCAGAGATAAAAAATTTATAAAACAATTATTAAATAATGAGAATTCTTAATTTAATCACTAAGATGTTTTAATTTCTATCCTAACATGATACATGCTATAGGTGTGGTTAATAATTTATTCATATTTCATTGTAAATTTTATTTATGATATATAATTATGAATTTATTTTTATATAATACCTTATTTTAAATCATATGTAATTTGGATGCTAAATAGTTTTTGAACATTTAATTAGAATAAATTGATGTATAAATTTTTTTATGTGGTGTAATATCTGAATGGGGATCATGAATTCCACTAAAAAACATATTTCAAATATTTATTTTTTTATTATCTATTAATTTAATTGAATTATTCATTTCAAAATTAATACATAACAAAAATGAAAGAATTCAATTTTATTCTATAATATTTAATGAAATATAATTAATTTTTTATAAATATTTTTGTATATGGTTTGGAATGAATTTTGATGTTTAAACTGACAACAAATGATATAATATTTATGTAATTACTTGGAAAAACTATAATTGTGTATACCTGACTTATTTAACAGGTAATTAAAATTCGGTTGAAAAGGTCATTATGTATTGAATTCAAACCATTATAGTTGTGATTATTATTTAATGTTATATTCTCGCCCTCTGATAATATTGTTTCATCACATTTATTATTATAACTCCTTTTGGGACTATGTAGTCCAAATTCATTTCAATTTAATATATTAAAGGATTCTATGAGATGATTACAATAAAGATGATGTACCGGGAACATGACGATCTCATATTCTCAAAATCTTATGACAATTAGGTGATCGAATACCTCAACCATTTTCATAATTTGTGATAAATTCTCTAAGAAGGAATAAATATTCTTCAACTTAATTCCCCTTTAAAGTATGTACAATATCATTTCTATAAATCCTATAATTCATCATTTGAGTCCTTTAAAATGGAATGAATTAACTATTTTCTCAATAATACACCATGTAAAAAACTATATTAGGTATCTTACTTTTTTATTTATTCATATGGTCTAGTTAGATTATTCCCAACAACCATCTTACACATAACATTTTATATCACTATAAAAGAAGTATTTTTTTTCAAAATTACCAAATGGAATTTCATTGAATATTGTTGGGCCAAAATCCCTCAAGGTATCATTGAAGCATTTTTGAGGTGATTGTGTTTGTTGACAAAGTGGACATTTGTGTGGTGATTGTTGACAAAGCAAAACAATGATATATAAATTTGTTGACAAAGGGGATTTTATGGTGGAATGTTGAGTTCAAGAGCTATGGTCAATGATCCTTGTTTTATTCCGTGCCATGTACATTATGTAGAGGAAAATTGTGCGCCTAATGTTTTTCAAGATCAGGAGGACAAAATATGGCAAATGAAAGTGGGTCACGCAGGTATTGGTGTGGTCGTGCAGGTGACTTGCGCGCCATGAATTGACGTGCGTTCCGGTACCAAGAATATTGGAAACATGCCTGCCATATATTTTTCAATATCATAACATCAAAATATGAAAAGGAAAGAGGTTTGCGCAAGTTTGGAAGTGGGTGACGCAAGTGACTTGCAGGGGAAGCGACCTGCGCGCCGATACTTGCGCGCCAAGGGTAGACTTGTGCATCATCGTGCAGGGTGGTCAAATTGCCTATAAATACTGGACCACCCCTCCTCATTTCGAAATGGAGTTCACCACTTTGAAGAATTAGAGCTCTCTTCGCGCAGGTGTGGAATTCGCGCAAGTGGTGGTGGGTCGCGCAAGTGGGACTTGCGCGCAAGATTTTAAGAAGGGCGATTGTTGTTTGTTGCGCGCCAATATTGTTTTGGGCATAAAGGGAAGTGCGTTGTGCATTTTTGGAGTTGAAGAAGCTTGTGTCACGCAAGTGTCTGAGGTGGACATGCATGACAGTTGTGACATGCACGTCGAGACTTGCACGCGGGGTTAGACCTAAGCACCAAGTAAGTGTTGATTCACGACGGTTATTCTGGGCTGCGTGAAAGCTGGAAGATTGCTTGATACCATTGGTGCAAAGTGAGATTCATCTACAGGTGAAATCTACACTTCAACAGAGCATCTACATATAGAGGAAGATGCATTCCTTCATGCAAATGAAGAGACCTACATGTTTATAAGCTGTGAGTGGATCCTTTCTAGAGCAGTGAGTAAAGGAAGAGGAAGAATGTGATCCTCTCCACCGGCAGTGAGCCAGAGAGAGAGAAATAGAGAGTGACCCTTGGGAAAGCAGTGAGCTTAACCTAAACCTTGTAAAGGCAGTGATCCTGGGATAGAGTGACTATGCCCAAACCTTGTTATCCACAGCAGGTAATGTTTAGTGGAATTTGGAACGACCGGAAACTTGTCGGCGTATGCTCCTTGGACGTAGCCCAGTGAGGGTGAACCAAGTAAAAATCTCTGTGTCTGTCTGTGTACTTCCCTGCATTGCATTTAAAGAATCATTATCAGATAAAGAGGAAAATAAGTGATCATAATAAACACACATGTTCAAACAAAGTGACTCTTGTAATAAAGAGGTAATGATCCAGTGGGGCGGGAAGAAATTTGAAAAATAATATACATACCTGGATTCACCCCCCCCCCCCTCTTAGGGTATATAGGCCCCTATTGGTCCTAACAATTGGTATCAGAGGGAAGGTTGTTGTTATCAGATTTGTTTTCTCCAGCTTGGTGGAGTCGATCTGTGTGGTCAAAGAATTAGTCTGGTCTTATCTCGGTGTGCCATGGAAAATGGAAAAACATCAAATAAGAATCAAAAGTCAAGTGGTATTTTTCAGTTTGGAAGTGTGTTTGGAAGAAGTGTGATTCAAATAAATGAGTCAAACAACTTATTGAAAGAAGGCCTGGATGAATATGATAGGGAAAAGATTGATTAACTCAATAATGATATAGGAATGAGTGAAGTACTTGAACTTCAAAGTGATGTCGAAACAACTGATGATGATGAAGTTTCAAGAAATAGGCCACCAGTAGATGTTGTCAACATGAAAAAGGATGTGGACCGGAAGTTGGATGAAGAAGTCAAATCTAAAGATATCCGGATCAAAGTATTTGAGATTGAGATCAACATTCTAAGAGGATTAAATCAAAGGCTTATTTATTTGGCTAGTGACATAAAAAAGAATAATGATTCACAATGTGAATAACTATAAAAGATGGCTAAAATGAATGGAAAAAAAGGCTGGTGATTATGAAGAGGATCAATAGTCAGATGAAGTTCAGAATTTTAACGCTAAAAATGATGATCTAGCAACACAGTTGTCGGAAGAAGTTCAGAAGAATCAAGGTATGCAACAAGAGAATGAATCTATCACTAAATATATTTCTGAGGAAAAATTGAAAGTTTTAAAGCAAGGTGACATGGTAGAAAATCTCACACAAGAACTAGAATATGAGATGAGTTGTGGAAAGGATCTCAGAAGAGAACTCAATGCCAAAATTGAATCAAGGGATATGGAGATTCAAAATTTATTAGAATAGCTTGATTTAGTGAAGAAGGAAGTGTAGAAAAAAAATGATAAAGGAAATCCCAAAATGAAGGATGCCTTACCTTGATATTTGATTATCCTTTGGCAGGTGATGATTAAATGAACATAAAATGTTCTATTTATGAAAAGAGGCAAGAAAAAATTTTCTCAACTCAAAAACCATACAGTCTGGGAATAACTCATATCAGATTTAATAAATTCCCTCCTGTTCAAGATAGAAAGAGAGCAGTGAATAGTTACAGATGTGAACAAAATCCTATAGGTTCTGGAGATAGGCCTATGAGGACAGTAAGAAAAAGTACTGACGACATGTGTCATTTCTTTAGGATTCATGGACACACATCAAGCTTCTGTTTAGTGGCTCTGGAATACATTTCTGGATTTGAAAATAGAAACATTGATAAATCTGAGAATAAGAAGAAGCATCATGTGAAATCAGAGAAAAGAGTCTCACAGGGGAATGCATTCATAAGATGCTATTATTGTGGAAGGATAGAGACACACCATGAATATGTGTCTGGAATCTCATGAGTTCAACTTCAGAGGAAGAACACAAACTGCGTCAACATCTTGGATATGAGATGATGAAATGAGGTATGCCTTTAATAGAAGATGTTTCATATGTTCTAATCATAGAAATTTGGCAAGAAATTGCAGCAAGAAGAATGAAAGAAAGGAAAAGGGGCCCAGAAAGAGAATCTTGAATCCAGTGACTCATAAAGAGAAATTGTACATTGGAAGACAAAGTGGAAAGTTGGACAATAGTCTTAGTGCCTCAGGGGAATCACATGGAGCTGAATGAAAGGTTTATATATCACCTCCTCTTTCACACTCACAACCGCCCTATATGAAATTACATGAACATATATGAACAAAAAATGGGGGAAATGTTACAGCTGTGAGTAAGAATAATGTATGTTTAGTAGAGGACCCACCACCGACACAAAAGAGTGTGGTGACTCCGACATATGATAAAATAAATATGAACAAAGAATGTATTGAAAAATTCGCATGTCGTGTTCCACAGAGAAAAGTGGAGGATGTTGCAAGATCCTTGAAATGGTGGAAGAAGAAAGAGAAGATGAAAAGAAAAGAGATTCATGCTCAGAGAAATAGTGAAGGAAAATGGAATTTTGGTAGAACATCAAAGACAGAAATGTGTACTAGTGGTTTTAAACCCCAAATTGTGAGAAAGGACAGCCTTGTAGAATCTTCATATCAGAAAAAGACTCTACATGCATGTGATGATTTCTTAGTCATATGGCCAGAACAATTGAAGTTATCCAAGCAGCTAGAAGAATCAAGGAAGGAATGTGATGCTCTGCAAGAAAGAATCAAAGGGTTGACCCATCAGGATCAACCATAATCCTCATCTTGAGGAGTCCAGAAGAACCCATCACCCTATGTATATAAATTCTATTAACTGATGATTCATGTGTTTCGGGTTTTAGGGAGATATGATTCAAGGGTATGTGGAATATAAGGATGAGAGTTGGAGAAGTGATATTCTCTAGAGTTTTAATTGGCTCATATTAGGTACCAGAGTTGTAGAAGAAATGGAGAAACATAACACAATCGAAATTGATTGTGTTATTAACTTTATCTCTTGTTTCCTACACTGAGCTCTAACTCATTAGGCTTAGATATTTTGTTAATGTCTCAATTCCAAGTGGAATATTAGAATAGATGATGCATAAGGAGAGGAATTTTTATGGGTCTAAATGGTGGGCCTAATCCTGGGAAGTGCTGCATAACATTGAGAGAGAACTCAATATCATATTCCGATGAAATATCTATCAAATAAATAATTAGATGACCCTACTCATGTATTATCTATTAAGAGAAGACACATTGCCGAAGAAGAAGCCAAAATCATGCATCTCATGCTAATCTATTTTTTTCTAACAAATTTGGTATCATCTAACTTCTTTCGGGATACCAAGAAGATGCGAGAGAAACTCAAAGGTGTGTCTACAAGAATATCTGAGAGAATATGTTCAAAGAAATGACATCATTGAACTATTAAATAGTGAAAAGTTTTCTGTTAAAAGCGAGTAAGTGGTAAGAGACTCATGGAGAGTAAATTTGGCTCAAGATGATTTAGAGAAGGATGCTGATGGTGAGTATAAAGAATTAAAATCCTTATCTGGACAAAAACCAAAGAGTCGAGCTGAAATTGACAGGCAGAATATCATTAGTGATCAGTGAGCTCCAGTTCAGACAAGAATAATGAAATCACTGCATCAAACATCATTAATATCATAGGTTTAGTCGAAATTCCTTGTCGATGCACCAGAAGATGAGAACTGGGTTCAGGCCATGAATGAAGAGATAAATCAAATTGAGAAGAATCAGACGTGGGAGATTGTTTCGAGGCCATCATATAAGAACTTAATTGGGAATAAATGTCTCTTTCGCAACAAGTTGAACGTATATGGAACTATGATTTGAAACAAAGCATGACTGGTGTGCAAAGGATACTCCCAAATCGAGGGTATTTATGTTGATGAGACATTTTCACCAGTTTCAAGGCTGGAGACAATGAGATTATTTTTTACCATAACTGTGCAAAGAATGATCAAAGTGTTCCAGATGGATATCAAATCTGCATTCTTAATTGGTGTTCTAGAAGAAGAGGTGTATATTGAGAAGCCATATGGTTTTCTCATTCATGAGGATGAGAACAATGTTTGCAGGCTGAAGAAGGCATTGTATGGGCTGAAACAAGCACCGAGAGCATGGTACTCAAGGCTTGATCAGTACTTGAAGAAGCTCGGTTTCCACCGTGGGGGAGATGATAACAATCTCTATTTCAGCAATTACAAAAATCAAAGAATGAAGGTGTTGGTGTATGTTGATGACATAATATTTGGTGGATAAGATGAAGCTCATTGCAGAAAATTTTCTGAATTCATGAAAAATGAGTTTGAAATATCAATTATTGGAGAGGTAACATTTTACTTTAGTCTGTATGTGACACAAGGAAGGAATGTAACATTCATTTCTCAATCAAAATTTTCCAAGGAGGTTTTAAGAAGGTTTGTCATGGATAACTCCAAAGAGATAAAAACTCTAGTTGCTACCCGGATGAAATTATCAAAATATGAGGATGTCAAGACAGTTAATATTACAGAATACAGGAAAATCATTGGAAGTTTGTGGTACTTGACCGCGACAAGGCCTGATATTGTTCTCGCCACATCCCAAGCAGTGAGATATCAGAGTAATCCCAAGGAAAGCCACATGATTGTAATAAAAATAATACTTCGGTATATAAAAGGCACCGTGTATTTTAGTCTGATGTATAATGAAAAATCTCAATCAGTGTTATTGGGTTACACGAATGTATATTGGTCCGGATCAGTAGATGATAGAAAATCAACGTCAGGAGGTGCATTCTATCTTGGTGGATTGTGTATTTCTTGGCTAAGCAAGAATCAAGATTGCATTTCATTGAGCACCGTGGAAGCTGAGTATATTGCGGCCACTCAAGAATGCACACAGTTATTGTGGATGAAGCAGTAGCATGATGATATGGGAGTTAAAGTGAAGTCTCCGATCAGAATCTAGTGTGATAACTCAAGTGCTTTCAATCTTAGCAAAAATCACGTCCATCACTCAAGGACAATGAACATTGAGATAATGTATCATTTTATCAAGGAGAAGGTTGAGCGTGGAATCATGAATTTGGAGTATATTCCAATAGAGCTACAGGTTGCCGAAATTCTGTCAAAGGCCTTACCCAAGGAAGCTTTTGAGAGGCATCGACCGGCTCTGGGAGTTCAGTCGACTCCCCACACATAAAAGAGTGTGGATGTGGGACCCCCCTCTCCCCAATGTATGATGTATTTCTTCCTACTGTGCTTATATGTGTTCTCTACTCTGTTACAGAGTGCAAAAGAGTGTCCTTTGGGTTAGTTGACAAAGGGGAGAAAATAGTGATTGTTCAAGGGGGAGACAGTGTGGCTATTTGATAAATCTTGAATGATATGGGGAGAAGCTGACAAGTGGAGCAGTCAGATAGGGGGAGTAGAAGCTTGTTGAATTTTCTTAGCAAGAGATTATCTTGTATCACACAGGAAATAGTGCTAAATGAGTTTTTCAGTTGATAGGAGTGCAATAAGAAAGGGGAGTATATTAAATCTGACGATGCTAGAAGTCATCGATCAATGAATAGATATCACGATAGCTGAGGATCGTGATAAAAGAAGATGAGTGGTTTTGGAAGAATATTTCCAAAAATTGGTATTAGTATGGTGAAAATTGGTATCAGTTTGGTGTCAACAATGGGTGTAAGAGATGAAGTGACTCATTTATGAACTTTTCATTTACTCTTGTTTCTCACGTCGATCATTTCTCATGTGGGCTTAGAGTATGTGTTGAGTAAATCCTTATTCTCTATCAGAATCGCAATGAGGCGAATGGTGGATGAAGAATCAACGATGTATATTTTTATGGGGGATTTTTCAACAAACCCAAAGGGGGAGTTTTTTGAGAAAAATTCCCTCAAGGTATCATTGAAGCATTTTTTAGGTGATTGTGTTTGTTGACAAAGTGGACATATGTGTGGTGATTGTTGAAAAATCAAAACAATGACATACAAATTTGTTAAAAAAGGGATTTTTTGGTGGAATGTCGAGTTCAAGAGTTGTGGTCAATGATCCATGTTTTATACAATAATTTGGACAATGGAATGGATGATCTGGAGGCGATACAAAAAGAACAGATAATAGGTGGCGCCATTTTCCAGAGTTTGCAAATATTTGGGCCTAAAAATCAACAAAAGGTGAAAAATGGTTTTGGAAAAGAGACTTTTTCACCATGTACTTGATGAATAGGAAACTTTCTTGCCTAATTTTTTTCAGGATCAGGAGGTCAAAATATGGAAAAGGAATGTGGGTCGTGTAGGTATTGGTGTTGTCGCGCAGGTGAATTGCACGCCATGAATTGACTTGCGCTCCGGTACCTAGAAGTATTTGAAACTTTCGCGCCATATATTTTTCAAGATCAAAACTTAAAAATATGGAAAAGGAAAGAGGGTTGCGCAAGTTTAGAAGTGAGTCGCGCAAGTGACTTGCAGGAGAAGAGACTTGCGCGCCGAGACTTGCGCGCTTAGGGTAGACTTGCGCACCATCGTGCAAGGTGTTCAAATTGACTATAAATACTGGACCACCCCTTTCATTTCGGAAAGGAGTTCAAACCATTTAAGAATCAAAGCTCCCATCACGTAGGTATAGAAGACATGCAAGTGGTGGTGGGTCGCGCAAGTGGGACTTGCACGCTAGATTTGTAGAAGGGCGATTGTTGTTTGTTGCGCGTCAATATTGGTTTGGGCATAAAGGGAAGTACATCGCACAAGTTTGGAGTTAATGAATCTTGTGTCGTGCAAGTGTTAGAGGTGGACTTGTGCGCCTGTGGTGACTTGCGCGCAGAGACTTGCGCACCGGGTTAGAATTGTGTGCCATGTAAGGGTTGATTCATGGCGGTTATTCCGGGATGCGTGAAAGCTGCAAGATTTCCCGATACCTTCGGTTCAAAGTGATATTCATCTACGGGTGAAATCTAGACTTCAACAGATCATCTACATATAGAGGAAGATGCATTCCTTCATGAAAATGAAGAGACCTACAGGTCTATGAACTGTGAGTGCATCCATTCCAGAGGAGTGAGTGAAGGAAGGGGAAGAAGGTGATCCTCTCCAACGGTAGTGAGCCAGAGAGAGAGAAATAGGGAGTGACCCTTGGGAAAGTAGTGAGCTGACCCTGAGCCTTGTAAAGGAAGTGATCCTGGGATAGAGTGACTGTTCCTAAACCTTTTTATCCACATATAGTGAAGTTTAGTGGAATTGGGTATGACCGGAAAATTGTGGGCTTATGCTCCTTGGACGTAGCCTAGTGAGGGTGAACCAAGTAAAAATCTCCACTTATACCTATGTACTTCCCTGCATTGCATTTACCACATCATCATTAGATAAAGAATAAAATAACTGATCATAATTAACACACAAGTGCAAACAAAGTGTCCCATGTAATAAAGAGGTCATGATCCAGTGGGGCAGGAAGAACTTGGAAAAAGAATATCCATACTCTGATTCACCCCCCCTCTCAGGGGATATATGCCCCTATTGGTCCTAACAAATATACACACTGGAACAAAAACCAAAGTTCTTTGGTTGGGTATTCTCCTAATGAAATCCATGGTTTTTGTCTGGTCTCACAAAATTCAAGGTGTATGTTTGGATCTTCTCCTCAAAATATATATAGTTAGGACTATACTATTTTATATTTATACTATTACATTTCTCCATTTTAAAATTCTATATCTTTCACTCTTTTTCCTAGCGTGTTCCATACTCTATTAAATAGATTATAATGAGTGGGTATGGTATCTCTTTGAATCAAAATAATATAATATTAGTTGTGATATTTTCATTAATTTTATTCTTAAAAAAATCCTCAGTTCATATAATTTTATGATGTAATTTTTGAATAATTTAGAAATTAAAAAAAATTCCTCAATTAATTTTTAATAATATGACATTTTTAATAAAAGAATATTCACCCCCTCTAGTCCTTCCACCACTAACCATTTAGGACATTATAGAATCTATATAGGTAATCTAATTTTCATGATATAATGAGGTTATGAAATTACATTTCACATTTAGTGTTCATAAGAGGGAAAATTAGCTATGGATTATCATTATCAGTTTTGCAGCCATGATGTGTTTCTAAAAACTACTCTTACTCTATTAGTATTATTACCTAATATTGATAAATTGTATAAAAATATTGCTCACATAGTGTATTATAATATGATACCAATTATGTTATTTATTAGTTATGTTGAATGGTGGATAAATTTTTTATGGCAGAAAAATTATAATATGAGAACAATCATAAATATATAATTATTAAATAAATTATTTACTACTAATTTTTTGAGTAATTAATGTCTTAATGTCATATAAAGGAATCTATATGTTATCAAGGTATACATTGTCACTCTTAGAAGGCATTTTTTCAATTTATTTAAATGAATATAATATTTTATAAAAAAATGAGAAATTATCTAACATAATTGATAATATTTCATTATATGAAATTTATGTATATAGTATGTAGGTATTTAATTATTTTTGGAATATAATAAAATTTGAAGATATATTTTGGGACATAAACTATTTTGATTTTAATGGTTTCCACATTAGAGGATAAATTATAATTTAAAATAGTTAAACTAATTTATAAAAAATTTACATCCGAAGTCAAATAAAGTTCTTACTTAAATTAATTATATATCCTTCCAAGATCCCATTCACTATCTATAAATTCAAACTGAAGGGACTCTCCTGAATTAATAAAATTATTTTTGAGGATTATTTTTCTAATTTTACAATAATCATATAAATTCTATAAATATTTATATTTTTTGATGGATCCTGATAACCAACTAATGCAATTTTGAGGTTTGTATTTAATTATAGATGATATATATAGATCAAACCTTTATCATTCATGCAAAAATTATGTATGAAAATCATTGCACATGATTTTTTGATAAACAAATGAGGAATAATTTACAAGTCTTTCTTCCTAAATTAATAAATTTTACATGAAAATTTGGGCACATGTATTACATATCTTGTGTTTAGGAATAGATTTTAAATTAAAAAATATAATAACCAACTTTTAATCATCTATAAAGGATTAAATACTTCATATTATATAATCAATCCATATTAATATTAATACTTCTCTATGTACTATTAACAAGGTAATTTCCTTAGATTGTTTGTCATTTCAAATGGTAATAGAATTTCAATTCTTATATGAGAACCTCAAGATACCATAAATATAATATTCATCCTCTATTATATGGTATAGATTCATCATATTTATCTTATATAGATTGTTTTTGACTATTAATTATTTTGGTATAATAGATTTTAACACCTTATCTAAAAACGTTTTTCATATTTATCTGAAATATAAGAGATCATGAATGACGAGCCATTATTTAGAACATTAAATTCCTTGATTTTTTTAGATTGTCCTGTCAATAATAATTTTTTGTGGTATCATGACTCAATATTATTTTTTATGTGTATCATTTAACTAAATAATTTTATTCAAGGAGAAAATAATGAAATTATATTTATTTGGAATTATAGATTTCATTTCGTAACACATTAGTTCCCAGAAATATTTTTATTAATAATGATTGGACTTTTAAATTTTTAAATGAAAAATATGTCCTCTTAAAAATGAATGGGATGATAGTTCCATGAATAAATCCGAGGATATGTTAGATGAAGAAAAATACATGTAATATAATAACAAAATTTAAATATTTCATATAAGGGTGATGACCCAATGTATTAATTATTCTTTATAAGATTTATTATGTTTTTAATGGTATTCATAAGGTCTTTATGTATAAAATTGAACATGATAGAATAAGGATTTTCAAAAAATGATATGTAAATAAATATTCTAGGACCTATTAGTTTAGAATCCTTGGAAAATATATTCTATGCATGAATGTTACATTATAAATCATAAGATTAATGAAAAAATAAATAATTCTTTGATAATACCATAATTATCCACGATTAACCCTGAATATGAATAATAATACAATTATTGGCATACTTTTAAAATAAAATAAAGGGATGAGCTCAGATGCTCAGTAAGTTTAAACAATTTAGCTGAAGCTTTCACAAATATCAATAAACACTATGTTAAGAATAAAACTGGAATAGAGGCCTTTTAAACATGTAAATGATCATATTTTGTCTTGAATAAACTGAATAATTAAATTAAAATATTCACATGAATATTATACTAGTCGAATAATCACTTGTAATATCAATGACTACTCTAGTAATGAGGGAATGCTTAATGTTAGACATCAGAACCGCACTTTCAAGGACACGTTCCAAGACCGTACACAAAAATACCATCAATGTATCATTCCAAGTCACTAGTTAGTCTCTTGAGATCTATTGATGCATCGAGAGGCTATAGTGGTTCCAAATATAACTTATTACATCCAATGCATTCCACTTATGAAAAGGGTGAATCATTACCTAAACATTCATATTTAAACTAGATTATGATATGATGATAATTGAACCATAAACCATGAATGGTGATAAAATAACACATCCACTATCAAACATATCATAAATAATTCAATACAATTATAATATGGTATCATAATAAATCAACCTTAATTAATCATTAATTTTAACAAAGGATGTTGACATATATGATAATAATATAATAAAATCATTAAAAGTCTTTGGGAGAGATATCCCATTCATTAATTTGAAATCATTTAAAATCCACACAATTATAAAAAACTATTTTCCTAAATATAACCTTTTTATATTGTAAGAGAATTTTACAAATTCTATGGCATCATGATGGCTGAAAATAGCCACCCGTGCTATATAAGTAGAATAACATTATTACCTTAATTTTCCAAAAAGATCATAACGTAACTCACTTAGAAAATGACAGAATGATTCCTTTAAAAACATTTAATCCTCCAAGGGGAGGTTGGAGGTGGGGTCCACCCGTGCATAACCTCCCACGGGAGGATATTATGTGGTGGGGTACACACAAGCTCAATCCCCTTTAAACAACCTTTGACCCTTGAGTTCCCCATTGATGGGGGTAACACTTTATTTACCCCTTAATGGCGCCAACACACCTAAGAGATAATTAATGCCTCAATTAATTATCTTTTGAAAACTTTTTTATTCTTCCACCCCATTTAATTTAGTGAGTTTTTTAATTTAATTAAACACATATCTTGTGTGTTGTAGTGCCAACAAATAATAGACTCCTCTTCTATTATTTTGGGATGGCACATAATACCTTGGTGGAGCCTTAGAGAAATTGAGAGAGATCATCCTCTCCAATGATGAACAATATCCTCTCCAACGAAGAACGATATCCTCTCCAATGAAGAACGATATCCTCTCAACGAAGAACGCCTATCTCCACTGAGGAATGACAACACCGTATTCTCCATTTCCAACCGGGGAAAGTAAGGGAAGACGCTGCCCGTGAAGAACCTCACCAACGACGACATCATCTCCTCCCAACGTCAATGAAATGATGCTGCCTTCCTGCAACTCTGCCGAGCGAACACCAATTACATGGTAGGGGTATTTGATTATTTTAATGTATGAATTATACCCTCATTCTTCGACGTTTATTTTTGTACGATAGTGGCCAAATGTTATCACCTAATGCTAAGGGTGCGGGCGGAATAGACACGGACCGACGTCCCTCCATTGATTCTTGTTTTCATGACATTGGAGGCGGAGCCGGAATGGCGTGGTGCCATCGCACCGTGCCGGAGAAGAACTATGGTGGATGAAAGAGGTGCGGTGTCGTCACTCCACGTCGTGATGGATAGGCGAATCCGCGGCCAGGGAAAGCCGCGACAAAGGGGTCTGGCACTGTCGCACTGCATCGTAGAGGAACGGTGGCTGGGAGGGCCGCGATTGATGGAGATGCGCGACGCCATCGCGCCATGCGGTTGAGCTGAAGGCCGCGTCCATGTCGGGTTGCGGCGGTGATGGCGCAGTGTCAACGCGCCACGTGGAGAGTTGGAGGACCGCGGCGCAGTCGCGCCATGGTGGAGGTGCGAAGGAGGCCGATCGAGCTGGCCACCATGGAGCCGGACACGTGGGACCACCCGGGTCCCACAGCCCATGAACCGGAACAAGGTGCCGGTTCTGTTCGAAGAACCGAGGATGGGCGCGACACCCCTCCCTCACGTGGCTGGCTGGGCCTCCACGGCCGGGCCACCCCTCGACCGGACCGTAACAGAGGAATCAACCGTCCATGTAGGACCCTCTCCTATCGATCCTCGATCTCCATTGGGACCTCCATGAATTTCTCCCCGATATCGATGTCCAGCTCTCCGTGGACGATGATGTGGGATGCATCATGCACGTATCTCCTTAGCTGAGATACATGGAAGACGTTGTGCACCTGGTGCAACTGAGGTGGAAGGTCCAAGTGGTAATCCACCTCGCCAACCCTACCGAGGACCTAGAAAGGTCCAATGAGTCGTGGAGATAATCTTTTTCCTCGGCCAAATCTCCATAGACATCATCGAGGTGAGACCCGTAGAAAGATGTGGTCTCCATCCTCGAACTCTAGTGGTCACCATCTCCTATCCACATAGGACTTATGACTGCTCTGTGCAGTCTTCATCCGCTTCTGGATGATCTGCCCCTTCTCCTTCATAGCCTGAACCATCTCTGGTCCTACTAGTGCTAACTCCCTTGGGTCAGTCCAGCATAATGGTGATCTGCAGGGTCGGTCGTACAGTGCCTCGTAAGGTGCCATCCAGATGGTGGAGCCTGATATTCCAGGGGCATGACGAGGCGTCATTACTTTGGACAGACTTCGAGAGTCTCGTCCACTCGGATTTTGTTTTATCCACCCTTTGGGTGGTGCGGATTCAGAAGTTACTTCATCTTAAGTAGGGTATCATGATAGTAGTTCACTACTCAGCGAGGTTCCCTGACCTCTCACTCCACTCCACGGATATGGTACGAGACCCGTTCTTCGGGGCTCGAACCTTTGAGCAGGGACTCAGGCATGAAATCAGGGCTTCGATGATTCTCCTTACCATCCCGACGCAGGAGAGGGTGCTGGGGTGAGCCCTCCTAGTGAAGATTTTTCTCACTGTGCAGTCACCAGCAGTGAGACCCACCGCAGGGAGACACGTAGTAGAGAATTCTACAGCTGACAGTAGACAGATGTCGCAGAGTTCCAAGCGGACCCAGCCATCTGGTGGGCGACCTCAGGATAAAGGTTTGGTTGTGCATGTCATAAGAGACAGATCCATCTATACGAGGAGAAGGTAGTGCTATGCATACGGCGGGTAGGGTCACATGGCTCGAGATTGACCGACCCACCATGCAGATAGGCAGCAGACAGTAGAGGGACCTCCCAGGAAGAGGAAGAGGTTAAACCGTTGTGGTCCTTTGGGAGAATGTGGATGTGGAACAGGAGCCAGTCGATCAGCGGGTGGTGGGTGACATTTCGATGCACTACCACCACCAACAACAGGAGGTCCACCGCAACCACAGGGAGCTGGCAGACAGAGGCGGGCTCAGCTCCAGGCACTCGAGGCCTAAGACCACGTCACACCTGAGATGATTTGAGGTACTATATATGTCTAATCCACCCTAGGTTGGGCCTCCCCTCTACTGGGTCCTACATGAACATTGGAACAATGTATGCATCAAAGAGCATGGAAATAATTTAATTTAATCCAATTACCCAATCTCAATTTCAATGTTCGTTTGACTGTGTCGTAGAAAGATAATTTGAAGACATCGTCGTGCGTTGTGCTCATCTCACGCCACTGATACCAGGCTCGAGTGTCTTACTCATTATTCATCGGAGAGGACGTCGTTCTTCATTGGAGAAAGGACTTCTTCGTCGAGAGGGTATTATTCCTCCAAGAGTTATCCTCCTCTACTTAGTTATCCCAACCAAGATTATGCCAACCAAATTAAAAGAATTTAATGTCTTCTTTTAATGTTGGGAAAACAGATTAAAAATATTTCAAACACCCAAACTAATTAATTAAGTTATTAATTAATTGTGTTGGAACCATAATGAGAGAATTTGGGAGGATTAAAATTTAAAAAAGGGAGAGGTGGCATCATTAAATCAAAGGGAAGTCCAAGAGTTTCAAAGGGGGTTAAAGAGAAGTTGAGGGGTTTGGTGTTAGTGTGGTCCCCACCACATAATATCCTCCCATGGGAGGTTATGTGGGGGTGGGCCCCACCTCCAACTCCCCTTTGGAGAAATTAACCACCACTTAAAAAGTATGCCACACATAATTCTTAATTTCTTAAAAATCCATGAAAATTAACTTCTCCTTCTGATAAAACACAACTGCGGTAAAGGTCACCTTAAGTGAATACCGACGCTATGAGTTCATCGGTATCCTTGGATTTCTATTCCGAGCACTGGTTCAAAAGAAATAAAAATCTCGCTCGCGTGTCTACGGAACGTACCTGAACAAAACTAAAAAAAATTATTCTGGGCACACTGGGCCTCAGAATCAGGTGTCATCAGAAACTGCAGACTCGTAAAATTCCCATTTATTTATGAAAATATTTTCCACATAATTTCTGGTTCTTTACATTCTCTTCACCTCAGGTATGTACATACCTATAAGTTATAAGACACACTATGGGAAAAAAGGGGTAATGAGTATGCATCTGAGCCTCCCGCTCCCATTTTCTCTCCTGGAGGTTCTTGTGCTGCCAGCGCATGTGCACTAGAGGAATCGACCATCCACGTAAGAAATTCTACGGTCGATCCTCTATCTCCATTGGATCCTCCATGAATGTCTCCTTATCATCAATTTCCATCTCCCCATGGTCAATGATATGGGATGGGTCATCCACATATCTCCTAATCTGAGATACCTGGAAGATATCGTGCACTCGGTGCAACTGAGGTGAAAGAGACAAGTGGTAAGCCACCTCTTCTACCCAACTGAGGACCTGGAATGGTTCGATGAATCATGGAGATAACTTTCCACCTCATCCAAATCTCCTCAGACCTCATCGTGGCGAGACCTGTAGGAAAACGTGGTCACCATCCATGAACTCCAGAGGTCTCTGTCTCCTATCAGCATAGGACTTCTGCCTACTCATTGTAGTCTTCATTCACTCCTTGATGATGTACACTGTCTCCATCATAGACTGCACCATCTCTAGTCCTACAAGTGCTGACTCCTATGGTTTAGTCCATCACAGATGCAATCTACAATTTCAGTCATACAGTGCCTTATAAGGTTCCATCCCGATGGTGGAGTGGGAGCTATTGTTGTACGCAAAACCACCAAGGGTAAGTGATCCTCCCATTTCACGACCCGACCCTACCTGGGCTCGAGCCGCAACTACCCCAAGCCAGCCTCCATAGGCTAGGGGCTGGCGACCAGGGCCGAAGGCACAACAACTCGGGGAGGCCTTTGCCTATGTACCTGTACACACACACGCATCACACTCAATCCCACAGTGCAGAGTAAAAGATAAGACAAGCAAAAAAGGATCAGCTGCTATATAAATACCACAAATGTGCATCGACCTCTAAACAGTACACGTAAAGTGCTGAAAATGAAAGAGGGGCAAAAAACGCGCCCAAGCAGAAAAGGTGCGACAACCTGGCAACATGTAAACAAAAAGGAAACAGCTGGCGGGTATCCCAGCTGGAACCCGGCCACGACCACCACATGCGGTCCATGCTCCCAAGCTCCTATGCTCCACTGAATTCACACTCCACCTGTCCGTCTTCTACAAGGGCACACCAAGTACGGCCAAAGCCCAAGAAGGGGTGACTATAAAAATACTCAGTAGGATACCCCGAAGGATCAAGGGAGGAACAAAAGGAGGTACCGAAGGGTGAGCAGTAGATCGAACAAGGGAAAGCAAAGGGAGTACAATAGATAGTGCAGTACAGAGTCCCGCTCAACCCAACAAGAGGAAGGAAGTAGACTCGTCCAAGCACAAGGAGGTGGGAATGGTGAGAAGATGAACTTCCTGTCAAGTCTTCGCTACCTATAGCAGGAGAGTAGACTCATCCAACCATGATAAGCTAGACATGGAAAGCACGTGGCATACCCCGCGCATCATGGCCTCTCTTGGAAGGAGAGTAACCAAACCCAAGAAGTGGGTACTAGAACAAGGTATATACATATCCTTACGCTCAATCAAGAAGCCCGATAAACGCCGTAAGGGGATCTCTATCGCATAGCGCATCCCAAGCAAAGTGAGTCGCCAACAGTCCCAGAAGTAATCCATCGATGCCCAGCATCCCGCACATCTGCCACGAACTACATGTCAAGGGATTAAACCACCACACCTCGACACTATCCTCTTTGGGCGGCACTAACTCGCCCGCATGGTTTTAGGTCGCGTCACAAGGATGCATCTCAGTGGGGGAAAAGCTCCTCGTACTTGAGAGTTCTGGGGGAACATCAAACCACACCACATCACTACCCTGCATTCGAGAGGTCTTCTCAAAGTCAAAGTCGTTCCATCACAGACCATACAACCAAGGGTCTCGCTCCAGTGGTCATGGAGGAAAGCCACAGACTAGCCTAGTAGTAAGGACTGAGTCTCGAATGCCAACCGGTGTCCCGGTGCCCAGCCCTGCTGGAGGGTAATTCATAATAAGATACTCAGTGACCCAGTGCCCAGCCCTGCTGGAGGGTAAATCAAAATACATCATCCGGCAACCCACTGCCCAGCCCCGCTGGAGGGTAGACCATAATACATCATCCGGTGACCCACTGCCCAGCCTCGCTGGAGGGTATAGCTTAATACATCATCCAGTGACCCACTGCCCAGCCCCGCTGGAGGGTAGACCTTAATACATCATTAGGCGACCCACTGCCCAGCCCTGCTGGAGGGTAGACCTTAATATATCATCAGGAGACCCACTTCCCAGCCCTGTTGAGGGTAGACCTGGAATAAGTCGACATGCGGCCCACTGCCCAGCCCCGCTGGTGGTTAGACCTGGAATAAGTCGACAGGAGACCCACTGCCCAACCCCGCTGGAGGGTAGACATGGAATAAGTCGACAGGCGACCCACTGCCCAGCCCCGTTGGAGGGTAGACCCTGAGAGGTCATCGGCTGACCCACTGCCCAGTCTCTGCTGGAGGGTAGACCATAACTGCGTCGGGCGACCCACTGCCCAGTCTCTGCTGGAGGGTAAACCCTAGAAGTCAGCGAGCAACCCCCTGCCCAGCCCTGCTGGAGGGTAAACCCGAAGAAGTCGATGAGTAACCCACTGCCCAGCCCTGCTGGAGGGTAAAACTCAGAACTACTCTAGCCATCTCTAATAGAGGGTACAACACTGGCCAACTGAACACGAAGTGGGTATCGCGCAACCACCCAACTCCAGAACAACTCTCCCAAAATATTTTTAGCTCTTGTTCCATCACGGGGTGCCACTAGCACCGCTACTGGCCGATCCATCGAGAACAAAACCAGAGGGAGACCACTCAACCCTGTTGGTCAACAAACGAGCACAGAGCAAGGGGAAAAACTCCACCATACTGGTCAAACAAACACATAGAGGGACCCTCTACGTCGCGAGAGGTCAAATTATGCAAAGAAGAACACGACACGCAAATGGGGCCTACACGACTTGTAGCCCCACGTCAACCCCAACTGAGCACACAAATGTTCTCAAGTACAATCCACACGTACCTCCAAGTGATCTCGTATACTCCCAGAGTATACCTCGTTCTATCCCAAAGGCAATCGTGCACACGACACCCAGCGTCAACGCGATGGTGTGACGTAACAACTCCACCTAAAAGGCACAGTCACATCAATCCACATCTCGTGAATCATTTATATCACTCTCCCAAGAGTGCGCGATCACACACCAAGGGTCCGCTACAAACACAGTAGACGAACCGCCCCCGGGGCACCTTCACATTTCCACAAGATCGCGCAAGAGGCTCCACACAACCAAATGGATCCCACCATTGTAATCCTCGTGGAAAAACACGTGAGATCGACTATTTACTTGCCTCCAACAGATATCCGATGAAAAGGTCACCAACACCGCCTCACGCCCAAACAACGTCCCGTGATCTCGAGCCTCGGCCCCGAAAATAGTCGGGCGCATCGCACCATTGCGATCCCCTCGGAAAAACACATCAAAAGCACTACTCACTTGAGTGCAACAGATATCTGGAGAAAAAGATGCATTCAGGCGCACCGCACACGAGCGGTGCTTCGTGGGACCTGCAACACGGTCCCTAAACACAATGAAGGGATCACACCATTGTGATCCTCTCGAAACAGTACACAAGGTGGACAATTCACTTGTCCAAAACAATTTCCTGGTTATTAAGATTGAAAATAACCGTCGACGCCCAAACGACCCTCTTGGGCCCCGTGCCATCATGCAGAATTACAGCGGGTAGACTGCGCCAACGTGATGCCCTCAGAAAAACAGCCAACATCGACTGCTCGCACGCCTCGAACGGACGTCTGGTGAAGAAGTTGCTAAAAGCTTCACGCAGCTCAAAAGACAGGCCATGGGGCCCACGCCTCAACTCCGGCTTCAACGCCCAGAACCACCTTGGGAAGCTCCACCTCGGTGCCAGGGTCCCAACGCCACTGATGGTATTCAAATTGGACGTCTGACGCGTCCGTGCCGTCCAAAACAAAATCCCCTGGAAAACGCCAATTCACTTAAAGGAGCGTCGTGCCTCCGAGACCCCTCGTTTCGGGAATAAAAAATTCCCAAAACCATCTCCAAAAGTCCGTCTCGTCGATAAGGATCTACTGCCACAGATGGCGTGTCAAACGAACGTTCCATTTGGAAGTTGCATCATCTTTTAATCTCACCGGACGTAAGAGGGGGTGGTCTGGACCGGTCCGGCCGGTCCACACCCCATGGACCGGCTCATGCCGGCCGTCCCGCGGCTTAGCCGGCTGAGCCGCCGCAGTCTGCGGATCACCTGCGTGGACCGCTTTACACCAAACTGGATCGGCCTGAAGGCCGGTCTCTCTTCCGCGCGCAGACCCGCAAAAGCGGGTCCGCTATCTGTCGGCCGCGGTCAGCGACCCCGGTCTTCCGCGACCTCACGCCCCGCTTGGAGCCGGAGCCGCCTGCTCGAAGCGCCACGCCGCTGCCCGCAATCCATGCCATCTCCTGAGCCGGAGTCGCCTCCCCCGCTTGGATGATAAGCCATCGCCGCCAAAGGGGAACCACTGTCGACCTTCGCCCGCGCCGCCGCGCCTCGGACTGCCGGATCACCTTGACCAGCCGAGATCACTTCAAAACCCGCAAACTTCAGCGATCAACCCCGGCCTCCTCAGAGCTCGGATTTTGATTATGAAAGATGTGCTGGAGAGATAAAAACGTATAATACACGTCTATGGTATTTTTTCGAAGATCATACAACAACATGGCTCATATAATTGATCTCAACGGGAGGTTTGAAAATTAAAACGCAAAACGCATAATCCTACCTCGATGGGCTTCGCCCGAAACTTCGCCGCTATCCGTCGGAGCCGCGCCTCGCCGGAGCTGTCTCGCCGGAGGAGGAGGGGGAGAGGGATAGGAGGGGATGCCTTGAGGGTGGTGTTTCGCCAGGGGAGAGCAAGGGAGGGGAGGAAGGAGGGTTTAAATAAAAAAAATAAAAAGAAATTTTAATTAATTAAACCCATAATTTTCCTCACATCTGAAACCTTTGTCGAGGTCAAAATTAAACCTCCCCTAGGGTTAACACCACCTCGCGAGCACAATGGTGGTCTCGGAATTTGATTCCTAGCTTCCGTTTTAATGTTATAAAGCTGAACGCCCAAAGCCGCCAAATTACGAAAACGCCCCTGGGGGCATTTTTCACAGACGGCCCGCACCTGTAGAACATATAACCCTACTAGGGTAAAAGGCACTCTCCAAACTCAACGGTGCCCTCGGTTTTCCAATCCAAACCACCATTTAAGAGTTACTCGAGTTTAACCATTAAACGAATGAATTAATTAATTAATTTATCCTTTCAATGTTCTGAAAGCGAGCGAGGGGCCCAAACATCCTGTGCTAACATGTTTTATGTCGTTCCTAGGGTAAAAACACCATTCCGGACCCATCGTTACACTCGGATCTTTGATCCGGAACTCTGTTTAGGAGTTATCTCATTTATTTGGCGTTTCCAATGTGAACGCACTGAATATTTAATTTCGGCCACTCCGGGGCTCAGAATCGCACACCGTCTGAAGGCACTGCTCTGGAATATCATGAAGAATATTAAAAAGTCATTCAAAGCAAAAACCGGGTTCTTACATCATTCCATCTTTCCTGAATTTCGTCCCTGAAAAGCAAAACTAGGGAGCAGCACAGGGTACTAAACTCACACCTGGCTTTCCCATACCCAGAAGAACCCACGCACAGCTCTGCGTCACCGCACACAGACCAACAGATTGATCTGTTCACTCTTTGTCGGCCCTTGCCGACTTCATGCACCCACTCCAAACTTTGGGGTTAGGGAAAGGCGGTAGGGCACCCCACGATCCCTTTTCACGGTCTCAAATGGCCCGAAGGCTCTCGGGGGTAGCTCACCTCCCCGAACAAACCTCTACGTTGCACACCGCGACTGGAATCACCGCCCGCCCCAGAAACAAGGCCCGGTGATTCCCTCCTTCAGAATATACATATGGTGAAACACCCAAGGATATCTGGTCACATAAGGTTCCACAGTCGATGCCTCTCAACCAAGACTCTCTTACATGCTGGGGGAGCGATGGAGTAAACACCATCGACTAAAGAAAAAGGTCCCACTCCTTTCACTTTACCAACACAGGGTTACACCTGACGCCCTGCATCACCCTGGTAACACCTCAACCAAGGAGAAGGGAGGAAAAATTTTGCACACAGAGTCTAAAAATTCTACTGCAAAAAGTAGAAGATCAGTAGAGTGTACCTCTTATCTCCCCATGCTATGCAAGATCATAGACATCCAAAGCTCACGGCTGTCCTCGGTCCCAAGTGTCAGCTCCCAGAGAATATCGTGGACCACCTAGTGGTTATGGGAAGACCTCTTAAATTCTTCCCCCACTACCATCTCCTCCCGCTCCTCTGCTAGCACCACCTCTCTAGGCGCTACTCTGATCACAACGCAGCCTCTGTCGTGGTGGTTCACCTGCTGCCGTCCCGAAGCTCTCCGCAACTCGGTTCGGGTAGTCTCGTGCCAAGTGACCTCGCCCGTCACCAGCATAGCACCGACCCTATCTGGGTTGCACTAGTGCCCTCCGGCACAACTGTGGTGTACGCCCACGCCCCTTAGTCCGTTTGTTAAAAATCCACCTGCGTCGTGGTCTTGCTTGCCGACGCCCACTAGCTACGACAGACGTGTCGGCTCTGATGTGCCTACTGCCACCACCAACTCTAGAACGTGATAGGAATACCGCTGTCACCAACGCCTGCTCTAGCACCTCAACATATGTGGAAATTCTCAAGGGTACTATGACAGCATGAATCTCTAGGAGAAGACCCTGCTCAAACTTCCGTGATCAGAGGCTGTCGTAATGGACCAAGTCCGGGTAAAAGCGTGCACGATCTGCAAAACTAGACGCGTACTAGGTCACCGTCATCCCTCCCTGCTGAAACTGCAGGAGCTACTGAATCCAAACGGAGCACAAGTATGAGGGGAAAACTCCTCATAAAACAACAACTAAAAGTCGCACCACGAAAGTGACGACTCGTTAAGAAGCTGAGTCACCAGACTCCACCAACGCGAAGCTGATCCACGGAAAAGGCTAGCTGCCAAAGCCATTATCTGATCTGGCGGCGTCTGCAAAAGCCTGAAAAGGCTAACCACTACCTCGATCCAAGCCTCTGCTGCCTGAGGGTCTGGCTCATCACTGAACCTCAGCGGTCTCTGCCGCTGGAAGTCACGGAGCCCACTCAACCTGCGCTCCAGCTCAGCCTACTCTGTTGAAACTATCTGCTGCTCAACAAGTGGGGGTACTGCTACCGGCCCACTCAGAGAATGGGGCCCACATGATGGGTCCTAGACTGAGGCCTCGTCGCTCACAGGGTCGTTGTCACGCACCCAAGCTGGTATCTTGGCTGGCTGTCTTCGCAGAGACATCCTGAATATCATCAAGGATTGCCGCGGTCAGAGGATTATATAGGTATATACCAAAAACAACAATGATGGATGGGGAGATGACTCAAGAAGTACAGTCAAGACTCAGTCCTATGTGATGCACAAAACAATTTACCCTGCAACAAGTGTATGAGTATGCCGAGTCGACAAGTGGGTTATCAAGGTCCTGGTGAATGGATACGTCGGTCGCCACACCATCAATAGGCTCACTCACCTGAGAGCCGCTCTCGAGACACATTAACACTATTGACCTATATCCCAACCAATTCCTCTTTTAGGGACGTCCGCACAACGTCCCAAGAAAAAATCCACCTCTGATACCACTTTGTCACGACCCGACCCTACCCGGGCTCGATCCGCAACTACCCCAAGCCCGCCTCCATAGGCCAGGTGCTGGCGACCAGCGCTGAAGGCACAAAAACTCGTGGAGGCCTTTGCCTAAGTAAATGTACACACACACATGCAGCACACTCAATGCCACAATGCATAGTAAAAGAAAAGACAAGAAAAAAGGATTAACTGTGAAAGAAATACCACAAATGTGCATCGACCTCTAAACATTACAAGTAAAGTGCTGAAAATGAAAAAGGGGAAAAACACGCACCCAACCAGAAAAGGTACCACAACCTGGAAATAGGTAAACAAAAAGGAAATAGCTGACGGGTCTCCCACCTGGAACCTGTCCACGACCACCGCATGTGGTCCAAGCTCCCAAGCTCCTACGCTCCACTGAAGTCATGCTCCACCTGTCCGTCGTCTCCAAGGGCACACCAAATGAGGGCAAAGCCCAAGCAGGGGTGAGTATAAAAATAATCAGTAGGATACCCCAATGGCTCGAGGGAGCAACAAAAGGAGGTACCGAAGGGTGAGCAGTAGAGAGAATAGGGGAAAGCAAAGGGAGTACAACAGAGAGTGCAATAGACCGTCCAGCTCAACCCAACAAGAGGAAGGAGGTAGACTCATCCAGGCACAAGGAGCTGGGAATGGTGAGAAGATGATCTTCCCGTCGAGTCTTCGCTACCTATAGCAGGAGAGTAGACTCACCCAACCATGAGAAGCTAGACATGGAAAGCACGTGGCATACCCCACATGTCTTCGCCTCTCCTGGAAGGAGAGTACCCAAAAACAAGAAGTGGGTACTAGAACAAGGTATATACATATCCTTACGCTCAATCAAGAAGCCCGAACAATGCTGTAAGGGGATCTCCATCTCGTAGCTCTGCGCAAGAAAAGTGAGTCGCTTACAGTCCCAGAAGTAAACCACTGATGCCCAGCATCCCGCACATCTGCCCCAAAGTACATGTCTAGGACTTAAACCACCACACCTCAACACTATCTGCATTGGGTGGCACTGACTCACCCACACGGTTTTAGGTCGCGTCACAAGGACGCGTCTCGGTGGAGGAAAAGCTCCTCGTACATGAGAGTTCTGGGGGAACGTCAAAGCACACCACATCACTGCCCTGCAGTCCAGAGGTCTTCTCAATGTCAAATTAGTTCCATCACCGACCCGTACAACCAAGGGTCCTTCTCCGATGATCATGGAGGAAACCCACAGACTAGCCTAGTAGTAAGGACTGAGTCTAGAATGCCAATCGGTGTCCCACTACCCAGCCCTACTGGAGGGTAATTCATAATAAGACACTAGGTGACACACTGCCTAGCCCTGCTAGAGGGTAAATCATAATACATCATCTGGCGACCCACTGCCCAGCCCTGCTGGAGGGTAGACCATAATACATCATCCGGCGACCCACTGCCCAACCCCGCTGGAGGGTAGACCTTAATACATCATCTGACGACCCACTACGCAGCCCCATTGGAGGGTAGACCTTAATACATCTTCAGGCGACACACTGCCCAACCCTGCTGTAGGGTAGACCTTAATACATCATCAGGCGACCCCACTGCCCAGCCCCGCTAGAGGGTAGACCTAGAATATGTCGACAGGCGACCCACTGCCCAGCCCCGCTGGAGGGTAGACCTGGAATAAGTCGACAGGCGACCCACTGCCCAGCCCCGCTAGAGGGTAGACCCTAAGAGGTCATCGGGTGACCCACTACCCAGTCTCTGCTGGAGGGTAGAACCTGAAGTGCGTCGGACGACCCACTGCCCAGTCTCTGCTGGAGGTTAAACCCGAGAAGTCAGCGAGCAACCCCCGGCCCAGCCCTACTAGAGGGTAAACCCGAAGAAGTCGATGAGTAACCCACTATCTAGCCCCGTTGGAGGGTAAAACCTGAAACTGCTCTGGCCATCTCTACTGGAGGGAACAACACTAGCCAACCGAACACGGAGTGGGTATCGTGCAACCACCCAACTCCAGAACAACTCTCCCAAAAGAGGTTCAGTGCCTGTTCCATCACGGGGTTCCACTAGCACATCTACTGGCCGATCCATCGAGAACGAAATCAGGGGGAGACCACTCAACCCTGCTGGTCAACAAACGAGCACAGATCCAGGGGAAAAACTCCACCCTACTGGTCAAACAAAAACACAGAGGGACCCTCAACGTCGCGAGAGGTCAAAGTACGCAAAGAAGAACACGACATGCACATGGGGCCCACACGACGTGTGGCCCCACATCAACCCCAAATGAGCACACAAACGTTCTCAAGTACAAACCACACGTACCTCTAAGCGCTCCTGTATACTCCCAGAGTATACCTCATTCTAGCCCAAAGGATTTCGTGCACACGGCACCCAGCGTGAACGCGAAGGCGTGACGTAACAACTCCACCTCAAAGGCTCAGGCACGGCCAACCACATCTCGTGAATCATTTATATCACTCTCCCAAGAGTGCACGATCACACGCCAAGGGTCCTCTACAAACACAGTAGAAGAAACGCCCCCGGGGTACCTTCACATTTCCTCAAGATCGCGCAAGAGGCTCCACACAACCAAATGGATCGCACAGTTTTAATCCTCTTGAAAAAACACATGAGATCGACTACTTACTCACCCCCAACGGATATCCGACGAAAAGGTCACCAACACCGCCTCACGCCCAAACGGCGTCCCGTGATCCTGAGCCTCGGCCCCAAAATCAGTCGGGCGCATTGCACCATTGCGATCCCCTTGGAAAAACACGTCAAAAGCACTACTCACTTGAGTGCAATGGATATCCATGAAAAAGATGCATTTCGGCGCACCGCACATGAGAGGTGCTTCGTGGGACCCGCAACCCGGTCGCAAAACGCAACGAACGGAGCGCACCATTGTGATCCTCTAGAAAAAGTACACAATGTGGACTATTCAGTTGTTCAAAACGGTTGCCCGGCGATTAAGATGGAAAATCACCATCAACGCCCAGACGGACCTCGTGGGCCCCGCACGATCGTGCGGAATTACAGCGGACAGACTACACCAACGCTATGCCCTCGGAATAAAACCCAACATCGACTACTCGCACGCCCCGAACAGACGTCCGGTGAAAATGTTTATAGAAGTTGCACGCAGCTCAAAAGATGGGATGTGGGGCCCATGCCTCAACTCAGACTTCAACGCCCGGAACCACCCTGGAAAGCTCTACCTCGGTGCTAGGGTCCCAACGCCTCTGACGGCGTTTAAATCAGACGTCGGACACATCTGTGCCGTCCAAAACAAAATCCCCCGGAAAACGCCAATCCACTTAAAGAAGTGTCATGCCTCTGAGACCCCTCGTTTCGGGAATTAAAAATTCCCAAAAACATCTCCAAAAGTACATCTCGTCGATACGGATCTACTTCTACAGACAGTGCGTCAAACGGACGCGCCGTTTGGGTGTTGCTGCATTTTTAATCGTCATCGGACGTATGATGGGGTGGTCCGGACCGGTCGAGCCAGTCCACACCCCCTGGACCGGCGCAAGCCGGCCGGCCCGCGGCTCAGCCGGGTGAGCCGCCGCGGTTCTCGGATCACCCGCGCGGACCACGGTCTTCCAAACCGGACTGGCCTGAAGGCCGGTCTCTCTTCCACGCACATACCCGCAAAAGCGGGTCCGCTGTCTGCCGGCCGGGGTCAGCGACCCCGGTCTTTCGCGACCTCGCGCCCCGCCTAGAGCCGGAGCCGCCTGCTCGAAGCGTCGCACCGCCGCCCGCATGCCGCGCCACCGACTGATCCGGATCTGCCTCCCCCGCCTGGATGAGAAGCTGCTGCCGCCATAGGGGAACCGCCGCCGCCCTTCACCCGTGCCGCCGCGCCTTGGACCGCCGGAGCACCCTGACCGGCCGGGATCACTTCAAAACCCGCAAACTTCTACGATCAACCCCTACCTCCTCTGAGCTCGGATTTTGATTCCGAAAGATTTTTTGGAGGGATAAAAACGTATAGTACACATCTATGTGATTTTTTCGAAGATCATATAACAACTTGGCTCATATAATCGATCTAAAAGGGAGGTTCAGAAATTAAAACGCAAAACGCATATTCCTACCTCGATGGGCTTCGCCCGAAGGATCGCCGCTATCCGTCGAAGCTGTCTCACCGGAGGAGGGGGGGAGAGGGATAGTAGGGGCTTCCTTGAGGGGGGTGTTTCACCAGGGGAGAGAAAGGGAGGGGAGGAAGGAGGGTTTAAATAAAAAAATAAAAAGAAATTTTAATTAATTAAACCCATAATTTTCCTCGCATGCGAAACCATTGGCGAGGTCAAAATTAAACCTCCCCTAGGGTAAAAACCACCTCCCGAGCACAAAGGTGGTCTCAGAATTTGATTCTGAGATTCCATTTAAAAGTTATAAAGTTGAATTCCCAATGCCGCCAAATTACGAAAACGCCTCTGGTGGCATTTTTCACAGACGGCCTGCGCCCGCGGAACTTATACCCCTCCCAGGGTAAAAGAAATGCTCCGAAATCAACGGGGCCCTCGGTTTTCCAATATGAACCACCATTTAAGAGTTAATCGATTTAACCATTAAACTAATAAATAAATAAATAAATTTATCCGTTTAACGTTTCGAAAGCGAGCGAGGGGCCCAAACATCCCGCGCCGACATATTTTATGTCGTTTCTAGGATAAAAACCTCATTCCGGACCCATCTGTACACTCAGATCTCTGATCCAGAACTCAGTTTAGGAGTTATCTCATTTATTTGGCATTTCTAGTGTGAACGCATTGAAAATTTAATTACGACCACTCCCGGGCTCGGAATTGCATGCCGTCTGAAGTCGCTGCTCTGGAATATCATCAAGAATATTCCAAAGTCTTTCACAGAAAAAACTGGGTTTTTACATTCCAGCTACGACCAAAGTCAAGGAAACATGCATGGAGATTTTCCTCGAGAGTTTGAATGGTCCTCTTAGTCTGACCATCCATGTGAGGATGGAAGGCGGTGCTCAAGTGAAGATGCATCCCAAAAGACTCTTGCAACCCCTTCCATAGCTGGGAAGTGAAACGAGCATCCCGATCGGAGATAAGCATTGATGGTACACCATAACGCCGTATGATGTTCTGTACGTAGAGTCGTCCCAAGCATTCTACTGAGCCCTGCTCTCTGATTGGTAGGAAGTGGGACGACTTGGTGAGTCGGTCGACAATCACCCTGATATAGTCGTGTACTCTAGATGTACATGGAATTCCCGTCACGAAATCCATGGATATCACATCCCACTTCCACTCTGGGTCCTCTAAGGGTTGAACCAAGCCTAATGAAACCTGGTTCTCTACCTTCACATTCTGACAAGTGAGGCATCACAAGACAAACTCTGCTACCGACTTCTTCATACCCAACCACCAGTTCTGTTGTCTCAGGTCCTGATACATCTTTTCCACTCCTGGATGTACCATTAGTGGGTAAGTGTGGAACTCCATCAATACCTCTTCCTGTAGTGCAACTAGTACCATGGTACATCCTCTGAAGGGGATGTCTTACTCCCCACCTTATGAAAATCCAGCAGGTGCCTACCCTGAGGATATCTGAGCACGTCGCGTCTCATAGTCAATGTACCCATGCTGTTCCTTTTGGACTTGCTGAAGGAGTGGAAGAGTGACTGTGAGAGACTGTAGAAAGGCAGCTCCATCTCTATCCACAAAGGATATCTGCAATGTGGCAAGATGCACCGTTGCCTCGGATACCAATATGTCACGACCCATCCTGAGGGCCCGTGTTGTGACTACCCCAAGACCACCTTCCATAGGACAGGGGCTGGCGACTAGCACCAAAAGCATAATCCCTATAAAAGGGAAGGCATTTCCTTTTAACTTGTAACACACACACACAACCTGAAAACAAGCTGCAGAGTACGCAACTGAATGTAAACACTAAGTAAAACTGTATACATAAGTAAGTGCTGAAAGGAAAGGGGCTGGAAATACAAGCCCAACAGTAATGTACAACAACTATAAAGCTAGTACAACTACAGAAAGGTAAATAGAACTACTGAGTAGTCCTTTGAGAATCCCACCTAAAGGGTTGGAACAAATGGCCTCCTCATTACCCCTGGTCTGTCTGTCCACTCCGAGTACATCTCGCCAAGTTTTCCACCTTCGAGTACCGTCCTGCTCTATAACTCTCTTCCTCGAACAGTGTTGTCTATCGTCTGAAACCAACACAACGATGTGTGGGCATAGCCCGTGTAGGGGTGAGTATAATGATACTCATTAGGGGACCTGGATACCCCCAAAGGTCTCCCAGAATCCACAAAGGATAATCCATAGTAGAATGATACAATCATGATGTTTCAACCAATCCTACTTAGTTATATGCCCATACATATACCTAAGTTACCAGTCACAGTCTGGCTCCAACTCTACTGCCCAATCACAACCCAGTCCAAACAAGAAGTAAATTCAACCACATCGATGATAGTGATTGAAATATATGACTCATCTCACACAAGTATACATCTTTTTTATAGAGATAGAGTTGATCAGATGTAGTCAGTGATTCATCTAAGCTATCACACCCACACAGGATACAGGAAAATCTATTCTAGAGTTATATAGATGATCAGATATACTCAATGATTCATCTAAGATGTCAGAACCACACAGGATACAGGACCAGATAAGCAGTTGGACCCACAAAAGATACATGACTAGCTATTTTTTCAGACCCACACAAGATACAGGAACATAAGTCAGTACTGTCGGACCCATAGAGAATCTTGTTACAGATTCATCGATGTCGAACCCACAAAGGATTCTGTTTCAGTAGTTATCTCTGTAGAAGACACGTAGGATACCAGTATAGTAGTCATCGTAGTTGAACCAACGTAGGATCTCAGTAAAATAGTCATCGGAGTCGAACCCATGTAGGATTCTGGTACAGTAGTCATCACAGCCTTCTCTAGGGTTCCCGCACACAGCATGCTTGATTCCGGGAGGGTCCGCTCATTGAGCCATGTTTCGATACATCAACTATCATGAAGTCTCGATTTAATGTATCTCGTAGTTCCGTCTCATCAAAAGAAACCCAACAAGAAAGATGACGCATCAATCGGATGCCCGGTCTGTGAGTTATTAGCATTTCCGTTTCGGAGGCCCGGTTGGATTTACGCTCTTTCCAAACCCAGTGGTTTTTTCAAATTTATGCCAAAATCACTTAGAGTATTGAAAAAGGAATGCCTCATCGTGAGGTTCCCAGTTCCATAGAGGGCGTGTTGATCGGACATGTGATCTAAGATATATTCGTGTTTAAGGGATGAAGGGTCCGGCCAGTCAAGCCCAGTGGGATGGCGGGTTGGCCTGACCCGGTTCGGCGGGTCTGACCCATTTGGGGGTTAGCTTGGCCCTGTAGAGCGTGGCCCACCCACGGACCCGACCTGGTGGGTCCGACCCAGTTGGGGGGTTGGCCCGGCCCGGTGGGGCGCAACCCACTCGAGGACCCAGCCTGGCAGGTCCGACTCGGTTGGGGGGTCGGCCCGACCTGGGGGGGGGGGGGGGGCGGACCGCCCACAGGCATGGCCCCCGTTTGGGCCAGTTCGGTTCTCCTGGAAGTGCCAAATAGCGCCACCCCTTCTCTTCCCAACCGGTTGTAGCTGTCCAGCCGTATTCAGTCGGTTCTGTCCCGAGCGAGCGTCCCACACAGCGGGGCATGGTTCTCCCACGCGGTTCCAAGCAGTGTCGCGGTCTTCCAGCCATGCCTATAGGTGGTCGACTAGTTCACCCAATAGAGTAGCCCACGCAGCGGGTCACGATCTTCTCCGTCGGGCAGCGCCTGTGGCCACCGCAGACCACTATCCTATAAGGCAGTAGACAGTCGGTTCTTCTCAGGCCAAGAGGCCCGCATTTGTGTGCTACAATCCTTCTCCACGCGACGCCTTCAGGAGCCGCGGTCTTCCAGCGGGCTGGCCAGTCGGCCGCCCAGTCATCTAGTTGCCCGGATCCACAGCGTCCAGTTTGTCTGGTCGCATCCGCACTTCCGTCGCGGCGCGACGACTCCGCAGACCTGCTACTCTCCACATGTCGCGATGTCACCACGCCACCTCCGCCTCCTACATCAGACTATATAAACCAATGGAGGGTCGTCGGGCCATGTATGTTCGTCCCGCACCATCCACGTTATATGATAACAAAAGGCTATTGTTGAAAAAAGTATGCATCTAAGAGCGTTGAAATAATTTAAAGTAATCAAATTCCCCTACCTCAACTTCAACGTTAATTTGACGGTGTCACAGTATGAGAATTCAAAGACGTCATCGTACGTTGTGCCCATCTCATGCAGCCGATTCCGGGCATGAGCATCGTCCTCTTTCTTCATCGGAGAGGATGTCATTCATCGTTGGAGAAAGGCATTCTTTACTGAGAGGGTATTATTCCTCCATGATTTCTCCTCCTCTATTTAGTTCGCCCAACCAAGATTATACCAACCAAATTAAAAGAATGTAATGTATTCTTTTAATGTTGAAAAAAAGATTCAAATGATTTCAAACACTCAAATTAATTAATCATGTTATTAATTAATTGTTTTGGCACCTTAATGAGAGAGGGTGGAAGGTTTAAAATTTAAAATGGGGAGAGGTGCCTTCATTAAATCAAAGGGAAGTCCAAGAGTATCAAAGGGGGGTTAAAGGGGAGGTGAGGGGTTTGGTGTTCGTGTGGCCCCACCACAAAATATCCACCCATGGGAGGTTATGTGGGGTGGGCCCCACCTCCAACTCCCCTTTGGAGAAATTAATCACCACATAAAAATTATGTCACACATAAATTTTAATTTATTAACAATCCCTAAAAATTAACTTCTCTTCCCGATAAAAAGAAAATGTGGTAAAGGTCCCCTTAAGCGAATACCAATGCTACGAGTTCATCGGTGTCCTCGGATTTCAATTCCTAGCAACGGTTTAATATTTATGAAAATCCCGCTCGTACGTATACTGAATGTAGCTGAACAAAACATCAAAAAATTATTCAGGGCTCACCGGGCCTCGGATTTAGGTGCCGTTAGAAACTACAGAATCGTAAAATTATCATGTATTTATGAAAAAAAAATTCCACAGAATTTCTGGGTCTTTCAATTCTCCCCACCTCAGGGATTTACATCCCCGTAAGCTACAACACACGCTATGGGGAAAAAGGGGGCAATGAGTATGCATCTGAGCCTCCCACTCCCATGTGCTCTCCTGGAGGTTCCCGTGCTACCAGCGAATTCGCACTAGAGGAATTGACCGTCCACGTAAGACCCACTCCTTTCAATCCTCTATCGCCACTGGAACCTCCATGAATGTCACCTCATCATCGATGTCCAGCTCCCTATGGTTGATGATGTGGGACGGGTCATGAACGTATCTCCTTAGCTGATATATGTGAAAGTCGTTTTGCACCCGGTGCAACTGAGGTGGAAGATCCAAGCGGTAAGACACCTCGCCTACCCTACTCAGGACTTGGAATGGTCCGATGAATCGCAGAAATAACTTTCCCCCTCTTCCAAATCTCTGTAGACCTCGTCGTGGTGAGACCCGTAGGAAATTGTGGTCACCATCCTCGAACTCCAGTGGTCTCAGTCTCCTATCAGCATAGGTCTTCTGCCTGCTCTGTGCGGTCTTCATCCGCTCCTTGATGACCTTCACCTTCTCCGTCATTTCAAGAACCATCTATGGTCCAACAAGTAATGAATCACCTAGGTCAGTCCAGCATAGAGGAGATCTACAAATTCGGTCATATAGTGCCTCATAAGTTTCCATCCCGATGGGGGAGTGGTAGCTGTTGTTGTACGCAAACTCCACCAAGGGTAAGTGATCCTCTCAGATACGACCAAAATCAAGGAAAAATGCACAGAGCATGTCCTCAAAATTATGAACGGTCCTCTCAGTATGACCATCCATCTAATGATGGAAGGCAATGCTCAAGCGAAGCTGCGTCCTAAAAGCCTCATGCAACCCCTTCCATAGCCGGGAAGTGAAATAAGCATCCCGATCAGAGACGATCGTCGATGTTACACCCTAAAGCTATACGATGTCTTGTATGTAGAGGCATCCCAAGATCTCTAGTAAGCCCTGCTCTCTAATTGGTAGAATGTGGGCCGACTTGGTGATTCGGTCAGCAATCACCCATATTGAGTCATTTCATCTGTATGTACATGAATATACCGTAAATAAATCCATTGATATCCCGTACCACATCCACTCTGGGTCCTCTATGGGATGGACCAAGCCTACTGGAACCTGGTGCTCCACCTTCACTTGCTGAAAAGTGAGGCATCGCGAGACAGACTCTGCTACCACCATCTTCATACTCGACCGACAGTGTTGTCGTCTGCGGTCCTTATTCATCTTCGCGACTCATGGATGTACCTCTAGAGAGGAATTGTGGAACTCCCTTAACATCTCATCATATATTGCAACTGGTACCATGATACATCCTCAGAAGAGGATGACGTCCTCCCCACCTTCAAAAAATCCATCAGCTATCTGTCTTGAGGATATCTAAGAATGTCATGTCTCACAGTCAATGTCCCCATGATGTGCCTCCATGACTTGCTAATGGAGTGGAGGAGTGACTGCAAGAGACTGCAGAAAGGCAGCTCCATCTCTATCTACAAATGATATTTGCAATGCGGTCAGCTGGTCTATCATCTCTCCTAGAAGCTAAATGCCCAATCTACTGCTGAGAGTTTCTTCTACAACGTTCCACTTCATAGGATTATAGACTATCTCGAAGTAAATGTCCTGGTGGAACTCGAGCCATCACTATTGTCTCAGGTTCAGGTCCTTCTGCAAGAAGATGTACCTGAGACTCTAGTGGTCAAAGTAGACTATAAAACGCTCACCCATCCGATAGTGACGCCACATCTTCAAGTAGAAGACCACAAATGCTAACTCCAGGTCATGGGTAGCGTAGTTATGATCATACTATCTCAACTTCCATGATTCATAAGCGATCACTGTTTGCTCCTGCATCAAGACACACCCATGTCCAGTCCCTAAAGCGTTGCAGTAAACTACATACCCTACTCCCTCCTCCGGTAGCCTCCAGATGGGCGCACTGGTCATCCTCTACCTTAGCTCCTGAATTCTCTACTGATATCTTTTTTACCACACGAAGCGTTTCTCATTCTTCGTCAATGCTGAAAGTGGTGCTGCAACTATGGAGAAGTCTTGCACAAATCCTTGATAGTACCCAGCCAGTCCCAGAAAACTCCGAACCTCTGTCACACTTATGTGTGGCTCCCAGGAAAGTACTTCCTCGATCTTTTCTAGATCCGTTGCGACTCTAGCCTCTGAGATGACATGTACCAAGAAGTAAAACTCTCAAATCCAGAACTGGCACTTCAAGAGTTTACCATATAACTAGTGATCACGGAGTGTATCTAGTACTACCTGCAAATGGTAGGTCTGTTCATCCTCAGTAGTCAAGTAAATCAGTATTTTGTAGATGAAGACTACGATAAAATGAAAGAGGTATGGCTAAAATATAATGTTTATGAAACTCACGAACATTGTTGGTGCATTGGTTACGCCGATGGGAATAAACAAGAGCTCGTAGTGGACATACCAACACCTAAAGGCCGTCTTCTGCACATCCTCATCTCGAACTCTAAGCTGGTGATAGCCGGACCTGAGGTATATCTTCGAGAACCATCGTGCTCCCTTGAGATATTCAAATATGTCATCTATACATGGGAGTGGGTACTTATTCTTCACGGTCACCTGGTTCTTGCGACGGTAGTCAACACACCGTCGGAAGATCACTTCCGCCTTCTTGGCGAACAAAATCAGTGATGCCCAGGGTGAAACACTGGGTCAGATAAATCCCTTCCCATGAAAGTCCTCCAGCTATACCCACAGCTCATGTAGCTCGGCGGGAGCCATCCGATATGCTGGAGTAGATATCGGTGTTGTCCTGGGGTAATGGACTATGTAGAAGTCTACCTATCTGCGAGGAGGAATTCTTGGAATGTCGTCAGAAAAACATCCGTGTACTGATCCACCACAATTGGAAAACTCAAACTCTGCACATCAACTACTCTGAGGATAAGACTAGCCAACTGATGTGTAATCGGCTTCCCCCTCCTATGTGTAAGTCCATCATGTGCTGCAAAGTATCACTTCTCACTATTGAAGGTGATTCTGGTCTCATCCATGTGGATACACTGCACATTGCACCTAATATAGTCATTCTGAGCATGAACTGTGGATAATCAATCCATACCCAAGATGACGTCGTGAGGCCTTGACGCCACTACAAGAATATCCCAGCCGAAGCTCTCTCCACCTATAGTAATCTCACACTACCGGAACCAGTGCTTAATCGTTGAGTCCCCTCTCGTAGAAGTCTCTTGTCGTAAGGATCGATCCAAAAACTCCATCAGAATCTCTTAACTCTGAACGAGGGAAATGGCAGTAAAAGAATGACTCGCACTGTGTCTATAAGTACTGCAGCAAGGGTGGAGTAGACGCAGATAAAACTCGAATCATCTTATTTGCGTCGTGGTCGTAGGCCTCGACTGTCTAGAGCTGAGCCTGCCTCTGTCTACCAGCTCCCTGTGGTCAGGGTGGACCGTCTGGTGTTGATTGTGTTAGAGCCTCGAAACGTCATCCACCACCCGCTGCTCGGCCAGCTCCTCTGCCACGCCTGCCTTCTCCTAGAGGACCACGACAGTCGAACCTCTGCCTCTACCTGGGAGGTCCCTCTACTGTCTACTGCTCATCTACATGGTAGGTCAGGGTATGAAAGGGAGATTCCACCCGCGAAGAATGTCACCAATGACAACAACTCTCCCTCCGACATTGCTGGAATGACGTACGTCATCCCCGACACCGTATTCCGCGACATCAACAATGTTCATGAATCGAGTTAGGGGAATTTGTTTAATTTTAAGTGAATTAAATTATATCCTCGATTATTCGATGTTTACTTTGGTTTGATGGTGCACAATTGATATCACCTATTGCGGAGTGTGCAGGCCAAACAAACACGACCCGACGACCCTCCTTTGAATCTCGTTTGGTTGACATTGGAGGCAGAACCGAAAGGACACGGTGCCGTCGCACCGCGCCGGAGATGAACTGTGATGGAAGAGGTGGAGCCGCATCGTCGCGCCACGTAGAGAGCATTATGACCATGGCACCATCCCGCCGCGGTAGAGGTGTGGATTCTGCCAGCAAAACCGGCCACCGTTGAGCCAGTCCATGGGACAATCGGTCGTCCCGCTAAAAGACTTCGGTGCCCATAGGAGCCGCATGGAGGGAGACTACGGACAACAACCGTGGGCCACTCGGCTGGAGGAATTGGTCGGTAGCCAGCCAGCTTGGCAGAAGGATCGCGGAGCACGTAGGCGCCGCGCGGAGATGAAGGCGGCCCACTGTGCGGGCCTCTCTACTAGGTGAATTGGCCGACCGCCTGCCGGACTGGCTAGAGGACAGCGGTGCCGATTCGCATCGCGTAGGGATAATTGCAGCCCGTACAGCGGATCCCTCATGCCGGACAGAATCGGCTGGCTATGGCCGGCCGGGCAGAATCGGCCGACAGTGCAGGGCGGGCCGACCCCCCAACCGGATCAGACCCCCCGGGAATGGTCCGGGGGTGGGATGCGCTCCACCAGGCCAGGCCGACCCCCAGCCGGGTCGGACCCACCAAACCAGGTCAGGCCGACCCAGCAGCCCACTGGGCTTGACATGTCTGACCCATCTTTGCTTAAACGCGAATATCTTCTAGACCGCGCATCCGATCGACACGTCGTCTGTGGCACTAGGAACCTCACAACGAGGCAGTCATTTTTTGATACTCTATGTGAGTTATGGACATATTTGGAAAATGACCGGGATTGGAATGAGCATAAATCCCACCGGGCCCCTGGAACGGAAATGCTAATAACTCACACACTGGACATCTGTTTGACGCGCTATCTGTCGCGTTGGGATCTTTATGATGAGACGAAACTACAAGATACATCAAATCATGACATAATTTATGTATCAATACTTTACATGGGAAGAAGACCCTTCCAGAATTGGGCATGCTTTGTGCGGGAACCCTAGTGCTGGTAGCGAAGACTTCTGTAACAGAATCCTTCGTGGGTTCGACTACGACAACTTATGTACCTGAATCCTCCAGGGGTTCGACAGTAATGACTTCTATACCAGAATCCTCATTGGTTTTGACAGTGACAACATCTGTACCAGAATCCTCCATGGGATTTAAAGTGATGACTTCTGTACCAGAATCCTTCATGGGTTCAACAGTGATGAATTCTGTACCGGAATCCTCCATGGGTTCGACAGATCTGACTTCTGTTCCTGTATCTTGTGTGGGTTTGACAAAGTAGTTGGTCCTGTATCCTGTGTGGGTCTGATAGCATAGCTGGTCCTATATCCTGAGTGGGTCTGACAGCTTAGATAAAATAGTGACTATATCTGATCATCTCTAATGCTCTACAAAAGATGTATAACTGTGCGAGTTGAGTCGTGAATTTCAATCATATCACATTGAGGTTATTGGAGTACTTCCTATGTGGAGTAGTATGTTCTTGGGATTGAGAGTTGGAGTCGAATAGTGATTGATAACTTAGGAATATTTATGGGAATATACCAAAGTAGGGTTCGGAGATACTTCGTGATTGTTTCATTCTTCTTTGTTATATCCTTCGTGGATTCTGGGAGACCTTAGGGGGTCTCAGGGTACCTTCTGAGAATCTTTATACTCACCCCTGCATGGTCTATGCCTGCAATTTGTTGTGTTGGTTGCAGATGACAGGCATCACAGATCGAGGTAGAGACTTGTGCAGCTGAACAGTACCCGGTGGTGGACCACATGGCAAGACGTACACAGAGCAGACGGACGGAACTGGGGTACTGAGGAGGCCATATATATCTACCCATCAGGTGGGATTCCTGTAGGATGACATAGTAGTTTTTTTACCTTTCTGCAGTTGTACTAGCTTTTTAGTTGTTTGTACTTAACTGTTGGGCTTGTATTTCTGGCCCCTTTCCTTTCAACACTTTATTTTGTATTCATTTTTTACTTATTGTTTACTTCCAATTGCGTACTCTACTACTTGTGTTCTGTTTGTGTGTGTGATTCATTTTAAAAGGTCATTCCTTCACTTTTATAGGGATTACACCTTTTGTGCTAGTCGTCAGCCCTTGGCCTATGGATGGCGGGCTTGGGGTAGTCACGGCACGGGCCCCAAGGACGGGTCATGACAAATTGGTATCAGAGGGGACCCCGACACCCCCGAAGGTCTCCTAGAATCCACAAAGGATAACCACAGAATAAAGATACAAATACGAAGTATCAACCAACCCTACTTAGGTATATTCCCACACATATAACTAAGTTATCAATCATAGTAAAACTCCAATTCTCGATCCCAAGTACAACCCAGTCCACACAGGACGTAAAGTCAATAACATCGATAATAATGATGGAATAGACAATACATAGCTAAAACTGGTATAAATATTTTGTAGAGTGATAGAGATGATCAGATGTAGTCACGGATTCATCTAAGCTATTAGACTCACACATGATACAGGACCAACTAAGCTATCAGATCCACACAGGATACAGGACTAGAAACTTTGTCAGACCCACATAGGATACAGGAACAGAAGTCAGAATTGTTGAACCCAAAGAGGATCCCGGTATAGTATTCATCGCTATCGAACCCACATAGTATTCCGGTACATTAATCACCGTTGTCGAACACACGTAGGATTCTGGTACTGTAGTCGTCGCAGCAAACTCTAGGGTTCCTGCACAAAGCACGCTCGATTACGGGAGGGTCCGCTCCTCAATCCATGTTTCAGTACATAAAATAACATGAAGTCTTGAGTTTATGTATCATGTAGTTCCACATCATCAAAAGGAACCCAACGCGATAGACGGTGCGTCAATCGGACGCCCGATCTGAGAGTTATTGAAATTTCCGTTCTAGGGGCCCGGTTGTATTTACGCTCATTCCAAACCAGACCATTTTACAAAGTTGTCCAAAACTCAATTAGAGTATCTCAAAAGGATCGTCTCTTCGCAAGGATCCCAGTGTCGTGGATGGAGTGTCGATCAGACACGCGGTTTAGGAGTTATTCACATTTAAGCAAAAACGAGCCCAGCCGGTCAAGCCCAGTGGACTGGTGGGTTGGCCCGACCCGGTTCGGCGGGTCCGACCCTACTGGGGTCAGCCCGGCCTGGTGGAGCGCGGACCACTCGCGGACCCGACTCGGCGGGTTCGACCTGGTTGGGGGGTCAGCCCGGCCTAGTGGGGCGCGGCCCACCGGCGGACCTCGCCCGCGCTGCGGGCCTCTTTGGTTCGCCCGGTGGCACCAAGAAGTGCCGACTCCTCTTATGCCTAGCTGGCTGTAGCCGACCGGTTCGGCCCGGCCCACGCAGCCCACACAGCATGCCACTGTCCTCTTTCCAGGCTGGTCATTTCCAGAAGGTTCTTCTCCGGCCTTGCGGCCCGCAGATGCGGGCCGCGGTCTCCCTCCATGCGGTTCCTTCATGCATCACGGCTCCTATTCGCAGACTGGCCGGATCGGCCGGTTGTTTGTCCCGCAGTCCGGGTGGCCCGAGCGGCCGCCGGTCTCCCTCCATGCAGCCACCAATTTGTCATGACCTATCCTCAGGTCCCGTGTCGTGACTACCCCATGCCCTCCATCCATAGGCAAGGGGCTAGCGACTAGCACCAAAGGCATAATCCCTATAAAAAAGGTAAGGCATTTCCTTTCAACCTATACCGCACACACAGCCAGAACACAAGCAGCAGAGTACACAACTGAAAGTAAACACTTGGTGAAACTGTAAACAAAAGTAAGTATTGAATGGAAAGGAGCTGGAAATACAAGCCCAATAGTAAAGTACAACAACTGTACAACTAGTACAACTGTATAAAGGTAAACAACAACTATTGAGTCATCCTCTAGGAATCCCACCTGATGGGTGGGTACAGATAGCCTCCTCAATACCCCAGGTCTGTCCGTCCGCTCCGAGTACGTCTCGCCAAGTGGTCCACCTCCAGGTACCATCCAACCCTACAACTCTTAGCCTCTATCAATGTTGTCCATCGTCTGAAACCAACAAAACGATGTGCATGAATAGCCCGTGTAGGGGTGAGTATAACAATACACAGAAGTGGACCCCAAGACCACCGATGCTCTCCCAAATTCCACAAAGGATAAATCACAGTAGAAAGATACAATCAAAAAGTATCAACCAACCCTACGTAGGTATATGCCCATACATATACCTAAGTTACCAGTCACATCCTGACTCCAACTCTCAAGCTCAATCATAAACCAGTCCACAGATGAAGTAAAGTCAATCACATTGATGATAATGATTGAAAGAAAATACTCAGCTCACACAGGTATACATCTTTCGTTTAGAGATAGAGATGATCAGATATATTCACTGATTCATCTAAGTTGTCGGACCCACATAGGATACAGGACCAGCTATGCTTTCGGTCCCACATAGGATGATGGACCAGCTACTCTTTCAGACCCACACAGGATATAGGAACAGAAGTCAGAACTGTCGAACCCACTGAGGATTCCGGTACAGTAGTCATCACTGTCGAACCCAAGGAGGTTTTTGGTTCAGTAATCATCGTTGTCAAACCCATTTAGGATTTTTGTATAGTAGTCATCGTTGTCGAAACCACGTAGGATTCCGGTACAGTAGTCATCGCAGCCAACTCTAGGGTTCTCGCACACAACACGCTCGATTCCGGGAGGGTCCTCTCCACGAACCAAGTGTCGATACAACAACTATCATGAAGTCCTGAGTTGATGTATCCCGTAATTCCTTCTCATCATAAAGAACCCAACACAATAGACGGTGCATCAATCAGACCCCCGTTCTGAGAGTTGTTGGCTTTTCGTTCGAGGGGCCTGGTTGGATTTACACTCGTTCCAAACCCGGCCATTTTCCAAAGTTGTCCAAAACACACATAGGGTATTGAAAAAGGACCTCCTTATCATGAGGATCCCAGTTCCGCAGACGGAGCGTCGAATGCAAGCGCGGTCTAGTAGTTATTCACGTTTAAGAGAAATGGGCCCGGCCCAACAAGCCCAGTGAGATGGCGGGTCGGCCCGACCCGGTTCGACTAGTCCGACCCGGCTGGGGGTCTGCCCGACCTGGTGGGGCACGGCCCACCTGCGGGCAAGGCCCACGTTGCGGGCCGCATTGGTTCACCCGGTGACACTGAGCTGTGCCGCCTATCCCCTGCCTGGCCGAATTTAGCCTGTTGGTTATGTCCTGTGCGCGCGGCACCCACAGCGGGTTGCGGTTCTTCCCATGTGGCTCCGTGGTTTCTTTATCCCTCCCGGCAGGCGGCCAGCTGGTTTTCCCGCTGAGTGGCTAGTGGTTGTGGTCCGCGTTCTTCTACACAGTGTGACACCAATCGGCACCGCCGTCCTCCAGCCTTGCTTGCAAGAATTCAGCCGGTTCGGTTTGTCCAAGTGGCCCACAGATGGGGGCCGCAATTTCCTCTACGCGGCCGACGTGACGACGCCTGTCCTCCACCATCGCGGCCCAGCCTGGCCGCGGCCTTCGGTTTTCACCGCCTCATGGTCGTGTACTCTACCTCTGGCACGGTGTGACAACATCGCGCCCTTCCGTCTCCGCCTCCATTGTTAACACAATCATGAATCAATGGACGGTCATCGGGCCATGTTTGTTCGGCACGCGCCATCCGCCTTAGGTGATAACAAAACTGGCAACCATCAATCCACATATAATCACCAAAGTATGAATGTATAATTCACATGTATAAATAAATAATCCAAATTCCCCAATACCTCGTATTTGAGGTTGCACGTTGACGAGCCGTGGAAGATGGGCATCGCGGAAGTTGGGCATCTTTGAAGACAAATGTTGTTCCGTCAACGTCGGAGGGAAAGACATTGTCGTTGGTGGAATTCGTTGCAGGTGGTGCCTTCTCCCTTGACGTGAAAGAAGTAGAAGGAAGACGAAATTTCTTCATGGGCCTTGCCTCACATTCTTGCCCCAGTTGAAGAAGTGGATGATATGTTCTCTGAGTTCTTCGTGTGAAGAAGGCTCTCCCTAATTCTCCTAAGTTCTCCACAAGGCTAAGACAAAATAATAGAGAGAGTTCTCTATTATTTTTATTCACAAAAACTCAATATTTTTCTCTCGTTAAATGTGACAACACATTAGATTAAATGTGGAGTGATGGATTCAAAATTATTGGAATTAAAAATAAATTAATTCTCTTCAATAATGTGGGAGAGCTGGCAAGAATTAAACCTTGGAATGAAAGGGGTTTCAAAGCATGTTGTGGGGTTTGAGATCATGTGGGACCCAGCACACAAATATCCTCCAATGGGAGGTTGTGTGGGTGTGGGGCCCACCTACAACTTTACTTTGGAGAAATTATCCACCACCCTATTGAAATTATGCCACACATAATTTTATTTAATTTATTAAGAAATCCCAAAAATTTACTTCTGCTCTTGACCAAACGAAACTGTGGTAAAGGTCCCTTTAACCGAATACTGGTGCTGCGAGTTCATCGGTGTCCTCAGATTTCAATTCTGAGTACCGGTTAAAAATTGCTCAAACGTTCACTAAACATACCCGAAGAAATATTCAGAAAATGTTTTTGGGCACACCGGGCCTCAGAATCAAGTGCCGTCAGAAACTGCGGACTCGTAATATTCCTGTGTATTTAAAAACAATACATGGAATTTATGAGTATTTACAGTCTCCTCAACTCAGGGCTTTACTTCCCCGTAAGCTACAACACACACTAAGGGATCAAATGGGGGTACCGAGCACGCATCTGAGCCTCCCGCTCTCATGTGCTCTCCTGGAGGTTCCCTCGCTACCAGTGAATGTGCACTAAAGGAATCAAACATCCATGTAGGACCCGCTCATTTTGATCCTTGATATCCATTGGGACCTCCAAGAATGTCTCCCCATCATCGATGCCCAACTCCCCGTGGTTGATGATGTGGGACGGGACGTGCACGTATCTCCTCAACTGAGATACGTGGAAAACTTCGTGCACCCGGTTCAACTGAGGTGGAAGGGACAAGCGGTAAGCCACCTCGCCTACCCTATTGAGGACTTGGAACGGTCCGATAAATCGTGGAGATAACTTGCTGCCTTGGCTTAATATCTATAGACCTTCTCGGGATGAGACACGTAGAAAGACGTGGTCGCCATCCTTGAACTCTAGTGGTCTTCGTCTCCTATCAACATAGGAATTTTGTCTGCTTTGTGCTGACTTCTTCCACTCCTGGATTATCTTCACCTTCTCCGTCGTAGCCTTCACCATCTATGGTTCTACTTGTACTGACTCCCCTGGGTCTGTCCAACACAATGGTGATCTGCAAGGTCGGCTGTACAGTGCCTCAAATGGTTCCATCCTGATGGTGGGGTGGTACCTGTTGGTGTACGCAAAATCCACCAAGGGTAAGTGATCCTCCCAGTTGCAATCAAAATAAAGGACGCATGCACATAGCATGTCCTCGAGAGTCTAAATGTTCCTCTCAGTCTGACCATCCATCTTAGGATGGAAGGTGGTGCTCAAGTGAAGCTACATCCTGAAATCCCCTTACAACCCCTTCCATAGTCGGGAAGTGAATCAGGCATCTCGATTGGAGACAATCGTCAATGGAACACCCGGAATCCATACGATCTTCTATAAATAGAGCCGTCCCTAGCTCTCTTCTGAGCCTGACTCTCTAATTGATATGAAGTGGGATGACTTGGAGAGTCGGTCGACAATAACCCGGATAGAGTCGTTTCCTCTGGATGTACGTGGAAGCCCCATCACAAAATCGACGTATATCCCATCTCACTTCCACTATGGGACCTCTATGGGATGAACCAATCCTGTTGGAACATGTTGCACCACCTTCACTTGCTGAAAAGTGAGGCATATCGAGACAAACTCTGCTACTTCCTTCTTCATACCTAGCCACCAGTGCTGTCGTTTGATGTCCTAATACATCTTCTCCACTCCTCGATGTACTACTAGAGGGGAATTGTGGAACTCCCTCAACACCTCCTCCTATAGTGAAACTGGTACCTTGGTATGTCCTATGAAGAGGATGATGTGCTCCCCACCTTTAGAAAGTCCATCAGGTGCCTACCCTGAGGATATCTGAGCATGTCGCATCTCACAGTCAATTTCCCCACATTGTTCCTCCCTGACACGCTGAAGTAGTGGAGGAGTGATTGTGAGAGACTATAGAAAGGCTACTCTATCTCTATCCACGATGGATATCTGCAACGCAGCTAGCTACTCAGTCGCCTACCCTAGAAGCTAAATTCCCGATCTCCTGCTGAGAGCATATTCCACAACATTCCCCTTCCCAGGAGTATAGACTATCTTGAAGTCATAGTCATAGAGGAACTCGAGCCATTGTCGTTGTCTCAAGTTCAGGTCCTTATGTGAGAAGATGTACCTGAGACTATCGTGTTTATAGTAGACTATAAAAATCTCTCCCATCAGATAGTGCCACTGCATATTCATGGTGAAGACCAATGCTGCTAACTCCAGGTCATGGGTGGAGTTGTTCTGCTCATGCTGTCTAAAATTCCATGAACCATACGCGATCACTGCTCACTCCTGCATCAGGATACACCCAATTCTGGTCCCTGATGCGTCACATTAAACTACGTACCCTACTCCCTCCTCTGGTAGCCTCAAGATGGGCAGACTGGTCAACCTCTGCCTCAGCTCCTAAAAGTTCCACTGTAATCTATCTGACTAAATGAAGGGTTCCCCTTCTTCGTCAATGCTGAAAGCGGTGCTGCAACTCTAAAGAAGTCTCGCACAAATCTCTGATAGTACCCACCTAGACCCAGGAAACTCCGCACCTCTGTCATAGTCCTAGGTGGCTCCCAAGAATGTATTTCCTCGATCTTCACTGGATCCCCTGCAACTCCAACCTCCGAGATGATGTTTCCCAAGAAGTGAACCTCTCAAATCCAGAACTGGAACTTTGAGAGTTTATCGTATAGATAGTTCTCTCAGAGTGTATCCAGTACAACCCGCAAATGGTATGCGTACTCCTTCTCAGTAGTCGAGTAAATTAGTATGTCGTCGACGAAGACTATGACAAAACGATCGAGGTAAGGCTAGAATATCATGTTCATGTGACTCATGAACACTGTTGGAGCGTTGGTTACGCCAAAGGGCATATCAAATAACTCATAGTGGGCATACCGACACCTGAAGGCCATCTTCTGCACATCCTCATCTCGAACTGTGAGCTGGTGATAGCCTGACCTGAGGTCTATCTTCAAGAACCATCGTGATTCATTGAGCTGATCAAAGAGGTCATCAATCCTCGGGAGTGGAAACTTCTTATTCATGGTCACCTGATTCAGGTGATGATTGTTGACACATAGTCTCAAGCTCCCAGCTTCCTTCTTGGAGAACAAAATCGGTGATGCCCAAGGTGAAACACTGGGTCAGATAAATCCATTCCCCTGTAAGTCCTCCAGCTGTACCCACAACTCACAAATCTCGGTGAGTGCCATCCGATATTCTGTAGTAGATATTGGATTTGTCCCGGGGTACAGGTCAATGTTGATTTCTACCTCTCTGTGAGGATTTAGTCCTAGAATTTCATTAGTAAAAACATCCGCGTACTGATCCACCACAATAGGAAAAATCAGACTCCACACATCAATCGCTTCGAGGATGAGACTAGCCAATTGATGTGTGATCGGCTTCCCCCTCCACTGCGTAAGTCCATCCTACACTGCAAAGGCTCCCTTATCACTGGTGAAGGTGAACATGGTCCCATCCATGTGGATACACTGCACTTTTCGCCAAATACAGTCAATATGAGCATGAACTGTGGATAACTAGTCCATACCCAAGATGACGGTGTAAGGCCTCAACACCGCTACAATAAGATCCCAGCCGAAGCTCTCGCCTCCTAGAGTAAGATAAAATTGTCGGTACTAGTACGTAATTGTCTAAGTTTCTCCCATAGGATTCTCTAGATGTAAGAATCGAGCCAATGACTCTGTTGGAATCTCTGAGATCTGAATGAGGGCAGTGGAAATAAAAGAATGACTGACACATGTGTCTATAAGCACTACATCAAAGATGGAGTAGACACAGATAGAACCTCGAATCATCTCTGGTACTCCGTGGTCCTAGGCCATGACTGCCTAGAGCTAAACCAGCCTCTGTCCGCCAGATCCCTATGGTCGGGGTGGACCTCCTGGTGGTGGTGGTGGTAGTACATCGAAACGTCGTCCACCACCCGCTACTCGGCCAGCTCCTCTTCCATGTCTGCCTGCTCCCGGCGGACCACGACAGTCAAACCTCTGCCTATACTTGGGAGGTCCCTCTACTGTCTTTGGCTAATCTGCATGGTAGTTCGGACAATCTTGAGCCATGTAACCCAACCTGTCACATGCAAAACACTGCCTTCTCCTCGTATAATTGGCTCTATCTTGTGTGCCTCACACAACCGAACCTGTATCCTGAGGTTTCCCACCTGATGGCCTGGTCCTCTTGGACCTCTATGAAATCTGTCTACTACCAGCTACAGAAGACTCCGCTAAGTGTCGCCCGGCCCTGGGTCTCACTGCTGGTGATTTCTCAGTGAGAAAACTCTCCACTAGGACGACTCTCTCAAGCACCCTCACATGCATCGGGATGCTGAGGGGAATCGTCGAAGCCCGGATCTCATGCCTGATTCCATGCTCGAAGGTCTGGGCCCTGATGACCGGGTCCTGTACCATATTCTCCTTTCACGATTCCCGTCTTCCCTGATGTGACTAACCCCAATCCCTCCTTCCATAGGCTAGGGGCCACCAACTAGCGGCAAAGGCATAATTCTCTACGGTGGGAAGGAATTTCCTTAATAAAAGTAAACACACACAATAGAGTACACAAGTGGAAGTAAACACTAAGTAAAAACTCTATACAAAAGACGGTGTTGAATGTAAAGGGGGCCATAAATACAAGCCCAAGAGTAAATTACAATACAACTGAAAATCTAGTACAACATCAATATAGTAAAACAACATCTACAAAGTCTTCCTCCAGGATTCGCACCTGAAAGGTGGGTACAGTTTCCCTCCTCAGCACCCCAATTCCATCTGTCAATTCCGTGTACGTCTCTCCATGTGGTCCACCTCCGGGTACCGTACAGCTCTACAACTCTCTACCTCGATCAGCGTTTTCTGTCGTTTGCAACCAACACAACGAGGTGTGGTAATAACCCATGCAGGGGTGAGTGTAACGATACTCATTAGGGACCTTGAGACGCTCATGGTCTCACAATATCCAACAAGGATAACCCACAAAGAAAAAATACAATCATGAAGTATCAACCAACACTACTTAGGTATATTCCCATACATATATATAAGTTATCAATCACAGTTCGACTCCAACTCTTGAGCCCAAGCACAACCCAGTCCACAAAGGAAGTAAAGTCAAACACCATGATGATAATGGTTGAAAGAAATGACTTAGCTCACACAGGTATACATATTTTGTAAAGAGATGGAGATGATAAAATATAGTCACCAGTTCATTTAAGTTGTCGGACTCACACAGTATATAGGACAAGCTAAGCTGTCGGACCCACACAGGATACAGGACCAGCTATGATTCATCTAAGCTGTCAGACCCACACATGATATAGGACCCTCTAAGCTTTCATACCCACAGAGGATACTGGACAGAATATTCTATCAGAACCACATAGGATCTAGGAATATAATTCAGAACATTTGGACCCATGAAGGATCCCGGTATAGTATTCATCATTGTCGAACCCATGGAGGATCCGATACAGTAGTCATTGCAGTTGTAGTAAGCCCTAGGGTTCCATCACACAACACGCTTGATTCTGGGAGTGTCTGCTACTTGAGGAAATTGTTGATACATCATCTACCAAAAATTCTTGAGTTAATTTATCCCGTTGTTCTGTCTCATTATAAGGAACCCAACGTGATTGATGGGGCATCAATCGGACGCACAGTCTGAGATTTATTGGCATTTCCATTCCAGGGGCCCGTTTAGATTTACGCTCGATCCAAACCCCACCGTTTTCCAAAAGTGTCCAAAATTTATTTAGAGTATCCAAAAAGAACTACATCGTTGGGAGTGTCCCAGTACCACAGACGGCACGTCAATATGATGAACATTCTAGGAGATATTCACATTTACGTGAAGACGGGTCCGGCCCGTCAAGCCCAGTGGGATAGCGTGTCGGCCCGAACCGACTCGGCGGGTCCGACCCGGCTAAGGGTCCGCCCGGACCGGTGGGGCACGACCCACCCGCAGACCAGGCCTATGCTTCAGGCTGGTCTGGTTCTCCCAGTGGATCCAAGCGGCATTGCCTCCTCCTTTTCCCGGCCGGATGGTTCGACCCAGCGCTCAGGGCCCGTGCTACAGGCCGTGGTTCTCCCCGCGTGGCGCCTGCAGGCATTGCAGTTCTCCATCCAGGCTGGCACGTAGACGCCTAGTTTTCCAAGCTTAGTGTCCCATGAACGCGGCCCGCGTTTTCCTCCATGGGGCGCCTTGTGCGCCGCTTTCCTCCTACGGACCAGCTGGATCAGCCGGACGGTCATACCGCTGACCGGGTGGCCCGAGCAGCCACTGGTCCCTTCACACGGCCAGCGCGCATTCGCTGCTTCTTCTTCCATCTCCAGTCGCCGGCGCCGCCACCTCTTCCATCCACCACAGACCACATGGTCGCGACCCCCATCCTCCGGCGTAGTGCAACGACAACGCGCCCTACTGGCTCCTCCTCCGTCGTCAACACAAACAAGATTCAACGGAGGGATGTCGGGCCATGTTTGTTTAGGCCCGCACCCTCTCTGTTAGGTGATAACAATTTGGCCACCTTCAATCCAAAAATAAATGTCGAAGTATGAGGGTATAAATCATATGTAAAAATAATCCAATTTCCCCCTACCTCGTAATCGGTGATTTCTTGATGGTATTGCGGGAAGACTGTGTCGTTCCGTTGACTTCGGCAGGGGATGACATTGTCATTGGCGATGTTCTTCATGGGAGGAATCTTCCCTTTCTTTCCCCGGTAGGAAAGAAAGGAGAAGCGTCATCATTCCTCGGTGGAGACGGGCATTCTTCGTCAAGAGGATATCATTCCTCCAAAAGTTCTACCAAAGCTCCACCAATTCTCCTAACAAAGGAAAAAATATTCCAACCACAACCATAATAATATAACACATATTAATATTCTCAAATAATTAATTCAAATTTATTCAAATTTTAAGATCCAATTAATTAATTACAGGCTTAGTAAATTAATTGAGAGAGTGAGTTGGCACATTAAGAGGGAAGGTGGAAAGTGAAGAGTTTCCACAAGTTATGGGAATTCGAAGGGTTAAAGAGGGTTTAGGGGATTTAAGGGGGTTGAGCTCATGTGGGCCCCACCGCATAATATCCTCCCATGGGAGGTTATGTGGGGTTAGAACCCACCTCCAACTTCCACTTGGAGGATTAAACCACCACTTACATAAAAAAATATGTTATTTCTATTTTTATTTAATTTATTTAGAAAACCCCCAAAATTAACATCCTCTCTCGATAAAACACAACTACGGTAAAGGACTCCTTAAGTGAATACTAGTGCTATGAGATTAATGGTTCCCTCGAAATTAAATTCTGAGCATTAGTTCAAATGATATAAAATCCCGCACATACGTTTGCTGAACGTACCAGAACAAAACATCAAAAATTGATTCTGGGCACACCGGGCCTCGGAATTAGGCACTGTTAGAAACTGCGAACTTGTAAAATTCCCATGTATTTAAGAAAACAAATTTCCACGGAGTTTCCAGGTGTTTTATTTCTCCCCACCTCAGGGCTTTACGTCCCTGTAAACTACAACACACACTAGAGGAACAAATGGGGGCACTGAGTATGCATCTGAGCCTACCTCTACCATGTGCTCTCTTGGAGGTTCTCATGATACCAGTGAACGCGCACCAGAGGAATCAACTATCCATGCAATAACCACTTCTATCGATATTCAATTTCCACTGAAACCTTCTTGAATGTCTCCCCATCATCGATGTCTAGCTCCCCGCGGTCAATGATATGGGACAGTTCATGCACTTATCTCCTCAGCTAAGATGTGTGGAAGACGTCATGCAACAGGTGCAGCTGAGGTGGAAGATCCAAGTAATAAGTCACCTCGTCTACCCTATTGAGGACCTAAAAGGTCCAAAAAATCACGAAGATAACTTGCCACCTCGGACAAATCTTCGTAGACCTCGTTGAGGTGATACCCGTAGAAAGACATGGTCACCATCCTCGAACACCAGTAGTCTCTGTCTCCTATCAGCATAGGACTTCTGCATACTCTGTGCAGTCTTCATCCACTCCTGGATGATTTGCACCATCTTCATTGTAGCATGTACCATCTCTGGTCCTACAAGTGCTGACTGCCCTAGGTCAGTCCATCATAGAGGTGATCTATAAGGTCGGTTGTTTAGTGACTCATAAGGTGCCATCACGATGGTGGAGTGGTATATGTTGTTATATGAAAACTCTACCAAGGGAAAGTGATCCTCTCAACTGCGACCAAAGTCGAGGACGCTTGAACGGAGCATGTCCTCAAGAGTCTGAATGGTCCTCTTAGCCTGGCCATCTGTCTGAGGATGAAAGTTTGTTATCAAGCATAGCTACATCCCAAAATCCTCTTTCAACCCCTTTCATATCTGGGAAGTGAAACGGGAATCTCGATCGTAGACGATCGTCGATGGCACACCGTGAAGTTGTACAATCTCTCGTACGTATTGGTTTCTTAGGATCTCTACTGATTACTGCTCTCTGATCAGTGGGAAGTCGGTTTACTTGGTGATTTGGTCTATGATAAACTAGATTGAGTCGTTTCCTCAGGATTTACATGGGAGTCCCACCCCAATTCCACACTGGGACCTCTAAGGGATGAACCAAGCTTTCTGGAACCTGATTCTCCCCCTTCACTTGAGGAAAATTGAGGCATCATGAGTCAAACTCTACTACCACCTTCTTCATACCCGGCCACCAGTGCTCTCATCTGAGGTCATGATACTTATTCGCCACTCCTGGATGTAACGCTAGAGGGGAAGTGTGGATGTCCCTCAACACCTCCTCCTGTAGTGCAACTAGCACCATGGTACGTCCTATGAAGAGGATGACATGTTCCCCAACTTCAGAAAATCCATCAGGTTCATGCCCCTAGCATATCTGAGCACGTCGTATCTCACAGTCAATTTCCCCATGCTATGCCTCCATGACTTGATGAAGAAGTGGAGGTGTGATTTTGAGAGACTGCAAAAGGCAGCTCCTTCCCGATCCACAAAGGATATCTGCAACGCGGCCAGCTGCTCTGTCACCTATCCTAGTAGCTGAATGCCTAATCACCTGCTGAGAGAATCTGCTACAACATTCCCCTTCCCAGAAGTATAGACTATCTGAAAGTCATAGACTTGGAGGAAATCGAGCTATCGTCATTGTCTCAGGTTCAGGTCCATCTGTGAGAAGATGTACCTATGACTATGGTGGTCGGAGTAGACTGTAAAATACTCTCCCATCAGATAGTGCCACCACATCTTCAAGTAAAAGACCATTAATACTAACTCTGAGTCATGGGTAGCGTAGTTTTGGTCGTGTTGTCTCAACTACTGTGAACCATAACCGGTCACTGCTTGCTCCTACATCAGGACACCCCCAAGTCAGGTCCATGATGTGTCACAGTAAACTACGTACCCAACACCCTCCTCTGGTAGCCTCAAGATGGGAGCACTGATCAACCTCTACCTCAGCTCCTAAGAGATCAGATGGTATCTCTCTGACCACACGAAGGGTTTCCCCTTCTTTATCCAAGCTAAAAGTAGTGCTGCATCTCTGGAGAAGTCTGTCACAAATCTTTGAAAGTACCCATCAAGTCATAGGAAACTCCAAACCTCCGTCACACTGCTGGGTGGCTCCCAAGAAAGTCCTGCCACAATATTCGCTATTTCCACTGCAACTATATCCTTTGAGACAACTTGTCCTAGAAAGTGTACATCTCAGATCCAGAACTGGCACTTCGAGAGCTGACCATAAAGCTGGTTCTCCCGGAGTGTGTCCATTACCACCTGCATATGGTAGGCATGCTCCTCCTTAGAAGTCGAGTAGATCATTATGTAGTCATCGAAGACTACGATAAAGAGATCGATATAATGCTGGAATTTCATGTTTATGAAACTCATGAAAACTTCTAGAGCGTTGATTATGCCGAAGGGCATAACCAAGAACTCATAGTGGCCATACCGACACCTGAATGCCATATACTACAGAACCTTGTCTCAAACTCTGAGCTGGTGATATCCTGACCTGAGGTCTATCTTTGAGAACCCTCATTCTCCCTTGAGCTGATTAAAGAGGTCGTCAATCCTCAAGAGTGGGTACTTGTTCTTTACCATCACCTGATTTAGGTGACAGTAGTCAACACATAGTCACAATCTCCCATACGCCTTTATGGAGAACAAAATCAGAGATTTCCAGGGTGAAACACTGGTTCAGATAAATCCATTCCCCTTCAAGTCATCCAGTTGTACATGCAGCTCACGAAGCTCGGCGGGAGCCTTCTGATATGCTGGAGTAGATATCGGGGTCATCCTGGGGTACATGTCAATGTAAAAGTCTACATCTCAGTAAGGAGGTAGTCCTGGAACATCGTTAGGGAAAACATCTGTGTATTGATACACCACAACCGGAAAACTAAGACTCCGCACATCAATCGCTCTGAGGATGAGAATAGCCAACTAATGTGTGATCATCTTCCCTATCCTCTGTGTAAGTCCATACTATGCTGAAAAGTCTCACTTCCCACTGGTGCAGGAGAACTTGGTCCCATCCGTGCAGATACACCACACTTTGTGCCTAATACAGTCAATTTGAGCCTGAACTGTGGATAACCAGTCCATACCCCAGATGACATCGTAAGGCCACGATGCCTCTATGAGGAGATCCCAGCTGAAGATCTCACCTTCTAGAGTAATCTCACACTACCGAAACCAGTGCATTATCGTCAAGTCTTATCATGTAAGTGTCTCTAGCCATAAGGATCGATCCAACGGCTCCGTCAGAATCTCTGAGCTCGGAACGAGGGTAGTAGAAATAAAATAATGACATGAACCTGTGTCAATAAGTACTGCATCAAGGGTGGAGTAGACACATATAGTACCTCGAATCATCTCAGGTGTGCCCTGGTCGTAGGCCTCGACTTCATGGAGCAAAGCCCGGCTCTGTCCGCGAGCTCCCTGTGGTCGGGGTGGACCTCCTCGTGATGGTGGTGGTAGAGCCTCGAAACACCATCCACCGCCCGCTACTCGGCCAACTGCTCTGCCACATCCACCTGCTCCAGGCGGATCTCCACGGTCAAACCTATTCCTCTGCTGAGGAGGTCCCCATACTGTCTATTTCATATCTACATGGCGATTCGGGTAGTCTCGAGCCATGTGGCCCTACCCGCCACATGAATATCATTGTCCGCTCCTTGTATAGTTGACTCTATCTTGCATGACCCATACATACGAACTTGTATCTTGGGGTCTCCCACCTGATGGCCTGGTCCGCTTGGACCTCTATGAAATCTGTCTACTGCCGGCTGCAGAAGTCTCTGGTATGTGTCGCCCTGTGGTGGGTATCGCTGCTGGTGACTTCTCTACGCGAAAACTCTCCACTAGAAGGGGTCGCTCCAGCACACCCATATGCGTTGGGATGTTGAGGGGAATCATCGAAGCACTGATCTCATGCATGATTCCCTGCTCGAAGGTCCAAGCCCTGAAAAATGGGTCTCATACCATATTTGTGGAGTAGTTAGAGAGGTCATGAACCTCGGTGAGTACTGAGCTACTGTCATGATGCCCTCCTGTAGATGAAGTAACTCCTGAATCTACACTGCACGAAGGGTGGATGGAATAAACACTAATAGGAAAAGACTCTCTAAGTATGTCTAGAGTATTGATACCTCTTCATGAACCTGGAGCATCAGGCTCCACCATCTTCCTGCTACCACATGCAGTAGTCTCGCGGAAAGAATCACCATGAGGTCGGCTGGTGTCCCTATCAATCTGAAAATTCTCACAACAGCCTCCATCCAGCCCTCAGCTGCATGTGGCTCCTTCTCTCCCTGAAACCTGGGCGGCCTCTGGTGCTGGAACTCATGCAATGAAATCATACAGTGTGCACTCTCTACTACTAGAGCTGGAGGTATCGGTGGCCCATCGGGTAGTGGTACACCTAGTACCTCTGATGTGATGGGGGCCTGCACTGATGCCTCGTCGCTTGGTGAGCTACCATCTCATATGTATCTCGGAACCCCAGATGGCTGCCTTCATGGGGCCATCCTGAAAAGAAACATGTTTTCCATGGTAAAACAGTAGACCTGGTGAGCTGACACAAAGTAATCATGAAGAAAACTTTTTCAATGGAAACACACATGTAATCAGTGTTTTTGTGCACAGAGTTGGAAAACAAAAGTCAGAGTCCTAGTGTATGGATACATCGGTTGTTGTACCAACACTTATTTCCCTAAACTGATAACCACACCCAAAAAACTTAACATTATTGCCGTTAAAAGAATCAAAGTCCAAGTTCTGCAGTAGAATAGACACCTCTGATACCAATTTGTCATGACCCATCCTCGGGGCCCATGCCGTGACTAACCCCAATCACGCCGTCCATAGGCGAGGGGATGGAGACTAGCACCAAAGGCGTAATTTGATAAGGTGGGAAGGAATTGCCTTTATATAAGTAAACACACACAACAGAGTACACAACTGGAAGTAAACACTAAGTAAAAAACTATATAAAAAAGAGTGTGTTGAATGTAAAGGGGTCCGGAAATACAAACCCAACAGTAAAGTACAATACAAGTGAAAAGCTAGTACAACTGCAGTATAGTAAAACAACATCTACAAAGTCATCCTACAGGATTCCCACATGAAATGTGGGTTCAGTTGGCCTCTTGAGCACCCCAAGTCCATTCGTCTGCTCCGTGCACGTCTCACCATGTGGTCCACCTCTAGGTACGTCCATCTCTACAACTCTCTACCTAGATTAGTGATGTCTATTGCCTGCAACCAACACAACGTGGTGCGGGAATAGCCCATGCAGGGGTGAGTATAATGATACTCAGTGGGGACCCTTAGACCCTCATGGTCTGACAATATCCCACAAGGATAACCCACAAAGAATAAATAAAGTCATGAAGTATCAACCAACCCTACATAGGTATATACACATTCATATACCTAAGTTATCAATCACAGTTCGACTCCAACTCTCGAGACCAAGCATAACCCAGTCCACAAAGGAAGTAAAATCAAACACCATGATGATAATGGTTGAAAGACATGACTCATCTCACACAGGTATACATCTTTTGCAGAGAGATAGAGATGATCATATATAGTCACTGATTCATTGAAGCTGTCAGACTCACACAGGATACAGGATCAGCTAAGCTGTCAGACCCACATAGGATACAGGACCAGCTATCTCATCTATGTTGTCAGACCCACACAGGATATAGGACCAGCTATCTCATCTAAGCTGTCAGACCTAGACAGGATACAGGACAAGCTATGATTCATCTGAGCTGTCAGACCCACACAGGATATAGGACCATCTATGTTGTTGAATCCACATAAGATATAGGACCGGCTATTTTGTCGGACCCACAGAGGATCCAAGAATAGAAGTCAGAGCTATCATACCAGCATAGGATCCCGGTACAGTAGTCATCATTGTCGAACCCACAGAGGATCTGGTACAGTTATCATCGCAGTAGAAGCCAGCCCTATGGTTCCAGCACACAACACGCTCGAGTCCGGGAGGGTCCGCTCCTTGATCCAAGTGTCGATAAATCAACTACCATGAAGTCTTGAGTTGATGTATCCTTTTTTTCATCTCATTATAAAGAACCCAACATGACAGACATCACGTCAATCGGACGCACAATCTGAGTGTTATTGACATTTCCGTTCCAGGGGCCCGGTTGGATTTACGCTCGATCCAAACCCTGCCATTTTCTAAACATGTCCAAAACTCACATAGAGTATCCCAAAATAACCACCTCATTGAGAGGGTCCCAGTGTCGTAGACATCACGTCGATCAGATGCACGGTCTAGGATATATCCCCATTTAAGAGAAGACGGGCCCGACCCGTCAAGCCTAGTGGGCTGGCAGGTCAGCCCGACCTGGCTTGACGGGTCCAACCTGGCTGGGGTTCAGCCTTGCCCGGTGGGGCGCGACACACCCACAGACCCATCCCGTGCTGCGTTCCAGTCCAGTTTTCCTGGTGGCGCCGCCTCGTCCTCTGCCCGGCCGACCGTAGCCTGCCGGTTTGGCCCGATGCCCACGACCCGCACTACAGGCCGTGGTTCTCCCCATGCGGCGCATGCGAGCGCCGAGGTTGTCCATCCCGGCTGGCATGCGGCCGACCATTTCACCTAGCCTTGTAGACCGCGGACATGGGCTACGTCCTCCTCCATATGGCGCCTTGTGCGCCGTGTTCCTCCAGCGGGCCAGCCGGATCGGTCGGCCGATCATCCCTCGGACCGGGCGGCCCGTGCGTCCACCAGTCCCTTCACGCGGTCGGTGCATGAACAGTGTTGCCCCTGTCACCTCCGGTCGCCAGCGTTTCCTCCTCTACCGTTCGCCATAGTCCTCCTGGCTGCGACTTCCCTCCTCCGGCACGGTGAGACGACACCGCGCCCTAGCGGCTCCTCCTCCGTCGTCAACACAAACAAGATTCAACGGAGGGATGCTGGGCCATGTTTATTCGTCTCGTGCCCTCTGTGTTAGGTGATAAAAATTTGGCCACCATCAAAACAAAAATAAACTTCGAAGTACGAGGGTATAAATCATACGTAAAAATAATCCAATTTCCCCTACCTCGTAATCGGTGATTGCATGACGGTGTCACTGGGAGACAGCGTCATTTCATTGACTTTGAGAGGGGATCACTTTGTAGATGGCGATGTTCTTCACATGTGGTTTCTTCCCATTCTTTCCTCGGTTGGAAAGGAAGGAGAAGCATCATCGTTCTTCGGTGGAGATGGGCATTCCTCGTCGAGAGGATATCATTCCACCAAGAGTACTCCAAAAGCTCCAACAATTCTCCCAACAAAGGAAAAATATTCCAACCCATACCATAATAATATAACACATATTAATATTCCCGCATAATGAATTCAAATTAATTCAAATTAGAAGATCCAATTAATTAATTGCATGTTTAGTTAATTAATTGAGAGAGTGACTTGGCACATTAAGAGGGGAGGTGGAAAGTAAAGAGTTTCCACAAGTTATGGGAATTCCAAGGGATAATGAGGGTTAAGGGGATTTAAGGGGGTTGAGATTGTGTGGGCCCCACCAAATAATATCCTCCCATGGGAGGTTATTTGAGGGTGGGACCCACCTCCAACTTCCCCTTGGAGGATTAAACCACCACTTACATAAAAAAAATATGTTATTTATATTTTTATTTAATTTATTTAGAAAACCCCCAAAATTAACTTCCGCTCTCGATAAAACGAAACTACAGTAAAGGTCTCCTTAAACAAATACCTACTTTGTGAGTTCAACTGTGCCCTCAGATTTCATTTCTGAGCACTGGTTCAAAAGATATAAAATCCCACACGTACGTTTACTGAACTTACCCGAACAAAACTTCAGAAATTGTTTCCGGGCAAACCGGGCCTCGAAATCAGGCGCTGTCAGAAACTGTGCGATCATAAAATTCCCATGTATTTAAGAAAAAAAATTCACGAAATTTCCAGGACTTTACATAATGTTAATACAAGTAAATTCTGTCTAAATTTCTTTTTAAAATACACGGGAATTTTACGAGTCTGCAGTTTCTGACGGCCCCTGATTCCGAGGCTCGGTATGTCCAGAATCATTTTCTGAAGTTTTGTTCAGGTACATTCAGTGAACGTACGAGCAGGATTTTATATCTTTTGAACTGGTGCTCGTAATTGAAATCATAGGAAACAGATGAACTCTTAGTCCCATTATTCTCTTAAGGGGACCATTATTGCAGTTGTGTTTGGCCGATAGTGGAATTTAATTTTTTGGGTTTTGTAATAAATTAAATAAAATTATGTGTGACATAATTTTAATATGGTGGTGGTAAATTTCTCCAAAGGGAAGTTGGAGGTGGGGCCCACCCCCACAAAACCACCCATGGGAGGATATTTTTGTGGTGGGCCCACATGAGCTCAAACCCCTCAACATCCCTTGAAACCGCTTTGAACTCTTGAAATTCGATGGTTTAATTATTGCCAACTCTCCACCGTTAATGAAGAGAATTAATTCATTTTTAATTCAAATATTTTGAATCCATGTCACCACATTTAATCTAATGTTTTGTCACATTTAATGAGAGACAACTCTTGAGTTTTTGTGAATATAGATAATAAAGAACTATCTCTATTATTTTGGATTAACCTTGTGGAGAACTAAGGAGAATTAAGGAGAGCCTTCTTCCCACAAAGAACGCGAAAAACATCTATCCACTTCTTAAACTAGGGTAAGAAAGTGAGGCGACACCCATGAAGAATGCATGCCTTCCTTCCTCTTCTTCTTCGTTGTAGATATCCTTCGTGGATATTGATGGAGTATCCTTTCTAGAGTCTCTCACAGTTACTCCTTCGCTACATTAGCGAGTCAGGGAGGCACATCGTGGGGACGTTGACTGTGAGACGCGACGTGCTCAGTAATCCTCGGGGAAGGCACCTGATGGATTTTTTGAAGGTGGGGAGCACGTCATCCTCTTCAGGGGACGTACCTTTGATACCAATTTGTCACTACCCGTCCTTGGGGCCCATGTCGTGACTACCCTAATCCCGCCTTCCATATGCCAGGGGCTGACAACTAGCACCAAAGGCATAATCCCTATAAAAAGGGAAGGCATTTCCTTTTAACCTATATCACACACATAGCCAGAAAAAAAGCAGCAGAGTACACAATTGAAAGTAAACACTAAGTAAAACTATAAACAAAAATATGTTCTAAAAGGAATGTGGCCATAAATAAAATCCCAATAGTAAAGTACAACAACTGTAAGGCTATCAGAACTATAGAAAGGTAAAAAGCAACTACCGAGTCATCCTCCGGGAATCCCACCTGAAGGGTGGGTATATATGGCCTCCTCAGCACCCCATGTCCATCCGTCTGCTCCGAGTATGTCTCGCCAAGTGGTCCACCTCCGGGTACCATCCATCTCTATAACTCTCTGCCTCGACCAGTGCTATCTGTCATTTCAAACCAACACAACGATGTGCGGGCATAGCCCGTGCAGGGGTGAGTATAAATATACTTAGTAGGGGACCCCGACACCCTTAAAGGTCTCCCAGAATCCACAACGGATAAACAATAGTATAAAGATAAAATCACGAAGTTTCAACCAACCCTTCTTAGGTATATTCCCATACATATACCTAAGTTACCAGTCATATCTTGACTCCAACCCTCAAGATCAATCACATCGATGATAATGATTTAAATACAAGACTCAGATAACACAAGTATACATATTTCCTATAGATATAGATATGATAAGATGTAGTAACTAATCCATCTATGCTGTCGGGCCAACACAGGATATTAGACCAGCTAAGATTTCAGAACCACACAGTATACAGGACTAGATAAGATGTCGGACCCACACAAGATAAAAGACTAGCTACTCTATCACCTCCCATGGTAGTTGAATACCTGATCTCTTGCTGAGTGCATCTGCCACAACATTCCCCTTCCCTGAAGTATAGACTATCTCGAAGTCATAGTCCTGGAGGAACTCGAGCCATCGTTGCTCTCTCAGGTTTATGTCCTTCTAAGAGAAGATATACCTGAGACTCTAGTGGTTACAGTAGACTGTAAAATGCTCACCCATCAGATAGTGCCACCACATCTTCAAGGTCAAGACCACTACTGCTAACTCCAGGACATGGGTAGCATAGTTCTTCTCATGCTGTCTCAACTTCCATGAACCTTACGCGATCACTGCTCGCTCCTGCATCAAGAAACACCAGAGTCTGGTCCCTAATGCATCGTAGTAAATTATGTACCCTATTCCCTCCTCTGGTAGACTCAATATGGGTGCACTGGTCAATCTCTGCCTCAGCTCCTGAAAGCTCTGTTGGCATCTATCTGACCACACGAAGGGTTTCCCGTTCTTCGTCAATGCTGAAAGAGGTGCTGCAACTCTGGAAAAGTCTGGCACAAATCTTTGATAGTACCTAGCCTATCCCAGGAAACTCTGCACCTCCGTCACACTCATTGGTGGCTCCCCAGCATGTACGGCCTCGATCTTCACTAGATCCACTGAAAATCCAGCCTCCGAGATGACGTTTCCCAAGAAGTGATCCTCTCGAATCCAGAACTGGCACTTCAAGATTTTAACATATTGATGGTTCTCCCATAGTGTATCCAGTACTAATCGAAAATGGTCGGCATGCTCCACCTGAGTAGTCGAGTAAATCAGTATGTCATCGATGAAGAATACTACAAAACGATCGAGGTAAGGCTGGATGATCCTCTTCGTGAGACTCATGAACACAACTGGAGCGTTGGTTACGACGAAGGGAATAACCAAGAACTCATTGTGGCCATACTGACACCTGAAGTCCATCTTATGCACATCCTCAACTCGAAATCTGAGATGGTGATAGCCTGACCTGAGGTCTATCTTTGAAAACCATCGTGCTCCCTTGAGCTGATCAAATAGGTCGTCAATCCTCGGGAGTGGGAACTTGTTCGTCACGATCAAATGATTCAGGCGACGATAGTCGAAACATAGTGGCGAGCTCCCATCCACCTTCTTGGTGAACAAAATCGATGATGCCCAGGGTGAAACACCTGGTTGGATAAATCCCATCCCCTATAAGTCCTCCAACTGTACACGCAGCTCACGATGCTCAGAGAGAGCCATCTGATATGTTGGAGTAGATATCGGGGTTGTCTTGGGGTACATGTCCATGTAGAAGTCTTCCTCTCTGTGTGGAGGTAGTCTTAGAATGTCATCCAGAAAAACATACGCGTACAGATCCACCTCAAGATGAAAACTCGGACTCCGCACATCAACCACTCCAAGGATGAGACTAGCCAACTGATGTGTGATCAGCTTCCCAATCCTTTGTGTAAGTCCATACAGCGCTGCAAAGGTTCCCTTCTCACCAATGATGGTGAACCTAGTCCCATACGTGCGGATACACCGCGGCCAGGGCAGGCCGCGACAAAGGGGTGTGGCACCGTCGCACCGCATCAGAGGGGAACCGCGGCCAGGAGGGCCACAGCGGATGGAGATGCACGGCGTCGTTGCGCCGCGCGGTGGAGCCAAAGGTCGCGGCCAGGTCGGTCCGTGATGGTGAAGGTGCAATGTCGTCACGCTGTGCAGAGATCAGGAGGACCGTGGCGCTGTCACACCGCGGTGGAGGTGCGGGCGTGACTGGTCATGTCGGCCGTCATGGAGCCGGACAAACGGGACCACCCTTGTCCCGCAGCCCCTGAACTGGTGCAAGGTGCCAATTTTTTTCGACGAACAAGGGAGGGGCACAAAAAACCCTCCCTCAAGAGGTCGGCTCGGCCACCACGGTCGGGCCCCCCTAGGCCAGTCCGCCACAAGCCGGGCCAGGCCGCGCCTTCTGGCCTGGCCGCACCTTCGGGCAGGGCCGCCCCTTTGGGCCGGTCCGCGCCCTTGGTTCTGGCCGCCCACTCGGTTCGGGCCGACCACTCGGGTCGGGCCACATCCGCAGACCAGGTCAGACCCCGGTTCAGAACGGGTCAGGCCAGGTCAGTCCGACTGGGTCAGACCGGACCCGGACCGGCTATGGCCATTTACACCATTTAGCCCGCATCTTGGGCTATGGGCGTCCGATCGACGAACTGTCTACGGTGATAGAATTCGTGGAGCGAGAAGATTCTTTTGGAATACCCCGCTTGGGGTTTGGATGTAGTTGTGGTACGGTCCGGTTGTTTGAACCTAAAAACCAACCAGGCTCCTGGAACGGAAATGCCAATAACTCTCAGACCGGGCATCCGATTGAAGCGTCGTATGTCGCGTTGGGTTCCTTAGGATGAGACGGAACTATGGGATACATCAAATAAGGACTTTTTGATAGTTGATTTATCGACACATGGCTCGAGGAGCGGACCCTACTAGAATCGAGCATGTTGTGTGCGGGAACCATATGGATGGCTAGGATTCTGATTCCTTATGTACCGGAATCCTACGTTGAGTCCTGGAACGCATGCATTATCTCCCCCACATACTCCTGGCAATAAAAACTAATTCCTCACATAGACGTTGTCATCCACATTTATGATCTAATTAGAAGGTGACTCCCCAACATCAAAACATTCCCTCAAGGTAAATCATTCTGGATACTCATACAATATTAACATGATTCATCCCAAAAGTGTATAATCCACTAAAATTGATACCTGAGTCATATTATAATGATTATCTAGTATCAAAATATGTCTATAATCCACCAATGTCATAATCATCTACTCAGCACTAGACTGATATACCTCATTCCATTAACATGTTATGCTGAAATTGGGGAATGCTAGTCTCTAAAATCAAATATGGAAATAGATAACATAGAAGCTACATGACTAGGACCTATCACTATCAACGGTCCCACCTCCGTTTCCACTAGTGTAAGATATATTGGGTGAATCTATCCTTCTCCTATTTTTTATGATGGTGTCTGACTCTCCCCAATAAAACAACTCTACTGATACAAGATACCTTTCCCAGAATTTCTACTTGAACTACCTCAACCTCCTCTTCCAATATAAATCTATATTATATAATTATTTTTTATAGAATAACACCTAAATGTAGTATGATTTTTCATAGTTTCACCCACAATCCACATATGTGGATAAGTAATTTTTTTTATTTTCCCATGTTAACCTAAGACATAAACTCTACTGGTGGTTTGGGGAACTACCTTCAATAGTGACCTGACATACCAAACTGCTGATAGATTAAAAATGTAAGGTCAAATGAAAATAATCCCGTTTTCTGGGTACTCGATTTAAAAATATTATGGATGATGCTATTATAGGAAGGATTTCTACTCTTGTAAGTAATACCTCATAATAATTTAGCTAACCCCACCATTCCAAAACTAGAAGTTCCATTCAGGTTCACCACACCCATTAGAGTTAGATCTGACACCATAGTAAACATATTTAACCTAAAAATGATAACTTGGGATTAGATATTACAGTTAATCCAATATTGAAATGGCATTGTCATAAATGTCTCATCCACCTCCAACACTAGATAAAAGAATTGAAAATCATCAAATACTGAAACATCTTCCATCATTGATATACTCTATTGAGTCTTCTTAATGAACTTAATTGATCTAACCTTACCTCATCATATCTGGATAGAAGTGATCCAAGAGCCTTCCCAAAAATTCATTCCATAAAATACCATCAACATCTACAGTCAATGCTTGATTGTAACACCATTGGTTTGTTGATCCATGTTGTATATAAGTATCCTATGTAATAAACTTCTCTGTTATAAATAAAATTTCCTTATGATTTATTTCAAATTATATAATGTGGTTATATAAAATAGATTATCCTTTTTTATTATATCAAATAAGATTTAAAAGGATATAAATAATCATCAATGTTGATAATATATCCATTAAACAAGGATCACATTATTTGTAGGAATATATGGATTTAAAAATCCAAATAACACAGACAGTGGAAATGATGGCCTAATTGAGTAGGATTATACCTATGTGAAATATTTATTAGAGTTTCCAAGGGAGACAACAAATTCAGGCATTCCCATTCACATAGGAAAAACTTATATCTAACAACTGAAGCACAAGTATAATTGTTTATTATAAAATTTCATACTGATCAATATCAGATCCCAAACCATGTTTGTTGTAAAACCCCATGAATGTCTATCCATTGCACACCATACTCATAAAGATCACCCTGTTTTATTAGAGGGATTTGTATCAAGACCCTATGAAATGGATTATGTGCATTACTTTGAAAAATAATGAATACATTTTTATTTTGATATTATAAAACATGAATAATATTTTTGGTTTTTATTAAATATAAATAAATTATTCATTTTGATGAATTAATTAATATTTTTGAAATAAATAATATTTTTATTTAATATTATTATTATATTATGTTATGTAAATATAAATTATTTTATAAATTTTATGAAATCAAATGTAATGTTTTATTAGGGATCAAAAATTGTTAATGGAAAAAACAAGTCATTTTCAATAAATGTCATTTTTTAATTTTAAAAGAGAAAAATAATATATTTATAAATATGCTTAGATAAAATGAATATTATATTTGGGAAAATAACATCCAAATTATCCAATGGTTAATTTTTTATAATTTTCTAAAATAGTCGAATATTCAGCTAAAAATTAAATAACATAAAAATATATGCGGTGTTTTATGACATCATAATGACAAAAAATTGATTTAATAAATACAGTAATTTCTATCCAAAACCATATATATGTATTACCATTTAAATGATGTTATTTAATGTTTATTTTATTTTTTTATTAATACATTATGAATCCTCCAAAAACATTAATATATTATACAATTTTATATTAAATTATTTAAAATTGTGAATTGCCTCCACATAAGCAGAAAAATTATTTTAATATATTTGACCCATTTTGTAATAAAATATATAATGAAACTCCCCTTTAGAAGAAACCATGGAAAAAATTGAATGTATTTGGTTTTGAATAAGGTATTTTATAGAGTCCAAAACGAAAATATTAAAAAATTCTATCTCTTTTCATAAATTAACCCACCGAAACACCCATTTATCTTCAATTAAAATCCTTTTATCTCATCGTTACTCATCACAAATCTCTCTAAAATTATTCCAAGTCACTCTATGCTCTAAATAAGACCCTTTTTTATGATATTGGACCCATGAACTCATATAAGATTTTTTTAAATTATTTTCATTATTAATTTTTTATTATGTTATTCCCTAAATCCTCCCTTACATAATGTTACAATATATATTTAATTGTCCCTATTATAGACCATTTTTTCGAAATTATTTGTGTCCCCTTTCTCTCCCATCAACACATTTTATTAATTTATTTTTGATGCCATTAGGATGTCAAAATTTCTTACCCGATGCTCTGACATGAAAATTGCATTTTATATTTCAATCACATTTAAGGGAAACCGAGAACTGAATCCACTACAAGATAAATTGATTCATACAACAATATAGATTAGATATCCATTGAAATTTAATTTAATTCCCTTAGATGTAGTATTCCTATGTATTCTTCAATGAATTCTATTTACCTATAACTCATAATCATCCATGATAAGGTCATATATCCAATAAGACATCATGTCCAATGGTTTCATGAACACATCCATGATTAAATTCCCATAATAGAATCCCCTTACAATAATACAATCATTCTTATAGATAAATAATGTATGCCACGTATTACTGTCCACGCATAAAAATATCTTAGTAACCTTATCACCATCCACTTTGGAGTAATTAATTGAAAAATATTCCTCCAACATTTCTTCATCAGATTTGAAAATTATTTCCCACAACACCTCATCACATATAGCCACAACCTGGTCATTTTTAACCATGTCGGATGAATGGTTCATCACCATGGAAACCATCAAAAGGTTTCCCATTATACTTTCAAAATTTCACTATGGAAATCCATGCCAAAATTATTGTGCAGTGAATAACATACTCAATTTATATTAAGGGTGTTCATATTTATGCACTTATACTCATCATTATTAGGAATATAAATTTACATATTCCAGACTCTATGTTCATTGAATAAAAAATTACGATGATGGAATCTATTTAATATGATCTATGTGGCACACATCAGCGTGAGAATGAAAGGAAGGTGATAGGAATGGTCAGAATTTTATAGCACTCTAATGCATTTTTTAATGTTTTTCATCATGATATGTTTTTTTGGGATAGGCAGTAAACCTTATTAATATAATGAACATTGTCCATTATGTTGTCTTGGCAGTTTTACTTGAAATATAATGAAGGTTTTTTGTTATTGATTCAATCCCATATTTCCATTATGTATTCATGATATATCATGTATTATAATTAATGTTTATGATTCATACTCATTTCACACCCAAGGATATGAATATTTTATATATATTTTTAACATATTCAATTATTATTTCTTTAATTGGTTTTTTAGTTCATCCCCTCTTCATGTGTTATATCTGCTTGTCCTATGCCGTTTTAAGTGAGATCATGTTAAAGAAGATCTCAATAAAGATGTTGTATTCCATGTATGATGTTGTAATTTAATGGACGTAGTTCCCAAATACATAGAACATATAAATCATTTAGAATGAATAAAGATTAATTTTAGGTAATAAATCATGAGTTAATTCGTAATAATGGGAGAGTTGTCATGCCTGTTATCAGAAGAAAAGTTTAGTTATTTTTTGGATTAGGATTAGAAAACTTTAGTGAATGACTTTGAGATTATACTAAGTATATGAAAACATACCTCAATATTTTTTAGTATATAGAATGTGGTCCATCATGAAAATATATTTGTGCCTGGATACTACAAGTGGGCATGGTTCTGGTGTAGATGTTCCGAGGAGTAACAACTCCTGCAAGGTGTTTCGGCCTAGTCTTGTGGTAACCTAGTACATGAAAAAGGCCTTTAAACATTATTTGTTTGACACTCCTAGGGGATAGGTTTCTGTAATTTACATGCTCAATACGAATAGTTATTAATATATTAAAACAAATACCCAAAATCATATATGTTAAGAAATAGATCACATATAAAAAATAAAAAATCATTCAAATTCATAATTAAAGGAAATACATGTAATTCATATGTTAGACCTTTAATGAAATTAAATTAACATTTATGTGATTAAAAGTTAAATATTATCATCCTTAATTATCCTTTTATTCTATCCAATATAGATAAATATGAGGAACTAGGTAAACAATCAATTTGAGGAGAAATGTGCTGAGTACCCCTCTGAGATGACCATCCTAATGGGAGCAAGAATCAATCAATTTATGAAGATATTATTCTAACTGAATCTCATTTAAAAAAACAATTATCATGAGTAGCTTCTGATTCCCTGAGTAGTTAACAATCATCAATAGAAAGAACCATGCATCAATGTCCACCTATATTTAATGGGTTTTTTGATCCCCTGATTGAGTTTTAGTGGATCTACTCCATTGAAAATTTCTTCTAAATACATTTATTTTCTGAACAAGAGAATATACTACTAGCTGTTTATCATATGGAAGTTGAAGTAGATCAGTGGTTTTCAAGGATAAAAAATATGAATCATGAGGATGAGATCGATGAAATGGGGTGGATGGATTTCTTTAGAATGTTATTTATAAATATTTTCGTTGCACTCTCTATCAAAAAATTTAAATGTATTTTATTTCCCTTAAGAAAAATGGAATCAAATTTATTAAAGAGTACGAGGAAAACTTCAATACTTTCATGGTATTCCTCTGTCATTGTCATTACCCCAAAATTCAAGGTTGAACACTTCTTTTTTGGGATAAACCATAGTATACGAAAATCATTGCTGATTCATTACACAGATTTCTATGATTTTTTTTTGATCTGCCCTAAATGTTGAAATGGAGATCATTGAATCTCAATAGTAACATAAAATAATAAGTGGGAGTTGGAGTTTTGTTATGTTGTTCTGATAGAGAGATCTAATGGTGAAATTAAATTAAAACACCACAATTATTGAAGGTCTGGAAAGAAGCACCCTTGGAACAACATAAGGGGACGAGGAATGTCCATAGGTTTTGGATGGAAGGGAACATAGATAGTAATTTTTGATATGGAAAAAATACTAATTTAATGGGGTAATGGAATGCTCTGGTCACCCCTCAACGTAGTTTCCACTACTACAGCTACAAGGAAGAAGGGCACATTACAAACCAATGCACTAGGACATGGGAATTCAGAGAGAAAAAAATACCTCAATGGTATCAAGGGTTATCTTTTTTACATCCATATCATCTATGTGAATTCTAAAAATGATGTGGTGAATCGTATAAAAGTAATTTAGTAAAAAATAGAAAATAAACTTCTTGATTCTGGTTCAAAACATTCCATTATATCATAAAATTTTAGTATATCTATCAAAACATCACCACAAATCGAGGAAGTATAGATATGAGTGAATATGTAAAATGGGTAATTTATTGAATCCGAATTATATAGCATATCCCCTTTCAATGGATAAGGGTTGAATTTCCATGTGATCCTGGTCATACTACACTTAGAATAATTTGATCCATCGATAAGGAATGATTCTCTTACACTTTATTGAGAAAGAATAAACTGATGTGATAATGAAATTAATATCTGTATTGGGAATCATCCGTAGATTCTACAAAAATGAAAGGAGATGATTTAATATTTTTTAGAATAATCATCTAAAGAATGGATATTATAACCCTAAATGGAATAATATCTTTATAAAATTGTGGAGTATATTGAAAATATCATCCTTGATCACATCCCATTGTGTGATAATACACTAATTCGTTTTCTAATGAATTGATGGGTATTCCTACTAGCCGAGAGGTTGAGTTATAAATTGATATAATACATTGGTAATTAACATTACCCAATACAAAATATAGAATAGAGGTTTTGGAACATGATAAATTGAGGAGACAAAAAAAATATAATCTAGATAGAGGGTTCATGCCCTCAAGTGCTTCACCATGGCGTGAACCGGTAATCTTCATCATAATGAAGGATTGTTCGATGGGCCTTTTCATTGATCATCTTGAGATAGTAAAGATCAAGATAAAGAAAAACTATCTTCTACCAAGGATTGATGTCCTATTCAATCTGTTATGTGGGTCATAATACTTCTACATGGCGGGTCTTTAATCAATATATTACCATTTCATTGTGAAAAAAGAGTCTATCTCCATGGATGTGTTTCATTTAAGGCCCTGGAACTATGACTTCATAGTGACCCCTTTCAGACTCTCTAACTCTATAGGAATGTTAATAGACACGATGAATAGAATCTTAAAGAATTACCTTGAATTTTTTTGGATGTTCATTTAGATGATAATCTAATATAATACAAAATAATGGAGGAACATTATGAGCATCTGATAACTACACTAAAAACCATGAGAAAAGAGAAGTATTATGTAATGTTCGTCAAATGTGAGTTCTAGTTGAATAAATTATCTATCTTGTGAAATATCATCATAATAAATTTTGAATCTATGGATCCTTCAAAAACATAAGCAATTTAAGGATGGATGATGCCAAAATTTGAGACAGATATATATAATTTCTATGGTTAGTTGGGTATTATCGCTATTTTGTAAGAAATTTCGTTAGAATTTCAAACCCTCAAACCAAGCTAACTCATACGGCTGTAAATGTTTATTTTAATTATGAATGTGAATAGTGATTCAAGGATTTGAAAAGGAGTCTTTCCACTACCATTGTTCATACACTACTATCATGTGGATATCTTTTTTGTGGTTTTCACTAAGGATTCCAAAAAAGTGCTTGGGTTCTGTATTAATGAAAAATAAAAAACTCATAGACTAGGATTCAAGGAATATGGATATTCATGAATTGAACTACCCAAAACATGATATGTAGTTTTATTCAGTAATATTCACTTTGAAAATTTGATGGTATTATTTCTTTGGGGAGAAGATCGAAATATAAATGGAAAACAATTCTCTTTTATATAATGACACAAAAAATGGATGAATATGAGCAAAAAGAGATGGTTAGAGCGGATAATATACTATGAATTATCAACCAACTATGATATTGAGAATGTGAATAATGTGGAAGAATACCTAAGAACAAAATAAACATAAAATTAGTCATTGCTGATAATAGAGAGGGATCTAATCCTCTTAGATAAAGAATGGTTGGATATGAGAATCATAAAATATGGAACATCCCCAATCCTTTCACATATTATTTCTCAACCATATATTATGGAGAGGTTATTGGATAATCAATGAGTTGATATAGGAATTCAAAATAATGTGGAAGTTATAAGGAAAGGAGAATCATCGGAGATCAGTTTTAATGGTGAAGGATTTGTTAGATTAGGACCAAGACTATGTGTACCATAAATTCTAGAGGTAATGAAGCATGTGTTGTATGATGAAAATAACTCAACCTTCTACATCCCCCCAGGAATACCAAAGATGTGATGATATTATTGAGAACTGTAGAGACCCAAAGCTTGACGTACATGGACATTACATTACTTTTTCGGAATACTTAGTACATAACAAAAACACACACACAAGGATCGTAATAGTTTAGTGTCTTTGGAAACTCGGAATATAATCTTCTAATCGTGGTGAAAGATCTTCAACATCTCCCATAATGATCTTCCCTTTTTTTTACCTAAAATATTTCTTTATATCCTGGGGAAACGAAAACATAAAAGGGTGAGCTCAAATGCTCAGTAAGGGTAAACAAAAGAAATATCAATCACATCATATTCATAAGAACATAACATTTTGGAAATCTTAACCTGCAAAAGAGAGCATAATTTCATAACATGGGATAAATCATAGTAGTGAAATGAAATCCCAATAATCATAACATAAAACAAGAAACTTTTTGGCATACACACAAAATCAAAGAGAATCATTTCTTATTATTCAATACTCATTTCCAAGACTATCTTAGTGGACAATGTCCATTTCTGAACCGAGTCACCCTCGTTTCAGTCCTGTTTCACTGAACCAGTATAACCTACCGTTCCAGCCATGTCTATCTCATGAGATATAAAATATTTACCCAATGCATTGGAGGGAGATATAGGTCCCACCCATCTCATAATGATACCATTCTTATGTGTGCAACAAAATCATAAACCATACATCATAGCATAACCCATGTAATAAAAATGGGAATCTTTAAACATCGTGACATCATAAAACAATTCATATAAAATAAAAGAATTCATAAAAATATTTCCATCACAATATAATCAAATCCATGTAATAATAGGGATAGAAACAGAACCCTTTATTATCTTAGATGGAAAATAATTTTGATAAAACACTTGAACTTCATTCTTGAGGAAAATATCCCTTCTACTTCAAAAACATTTTCCTTTCTTAACATGACATTCAATTTTACACTAAAATAAGTTGATTAAAAATAAACTTGAAAATGTGTAAAGGATGCTTCTTGTAAATAATGTTTTAAAAATCCATTCATGCCGTATAAGTTAAAAAAACATTCTTCTCGTACTTTTGTCGGAATAGTCAAAAAGTACCTCGTACGAAAAATGACAAATGATTCCTTTCATACCCTTTACTAAAAACTCACCAAAGGGTAAAATTGGATTTAAAAAATTGTAGGTGGATGGAAATAATATTACATATTGAGGAAACATGGATGTGGATGATAAAATACTCCCTAGTAAATGCCAAAGTATAAACAATCTCAGATAAAAATGAGATTGTGATGTTTCCCTTACCTTAGGTCCGATATGCTTTGTACGTATCCGAAACTCCCGTATAATGATTTAAATAATGTCATTAACTTATTAATGAATCATATTCATTGTTATTATATCATATATGGTTCACTTATGACATTATATTACCCATTCTTTTGTAAATTCCATGTTAAAGAAGCGTTTTGGGTAAAATCGTTTCATTTATCATAGGTGTTTGGACTTGTTGTTATTGACATTATTATTACTTATATCATGATTTACTTACTTCCAGAATATAAAATATGATTTATATATCATATATATACAGTATATATATATACATAGTAGATAGATAAATGAAATGAAACACACCGTTCATGGAGACGGTAGTCCGTACGTACGCATGAACGCTGTTTTCCTTTCCTTATTGTCTTGAATGGAAGTAAGTAGATGAAATATATATATACATAAATCCAGGAGATTTATAATGTCATATATTTCATTATTAATTCTTATATATACTTTATAATCATTCTAAAATGGTTAACGTGGAGATTGAATCTCATCGCGTCGTGGAGACGATAGTCCATACGTACGCACGAGCGATGATATCGTTCTCATGATTGTGAACTTGTGTTAAAGTGTATGTATTCTATTTCAGTATCAATATCACGTTATAATTATTATATATTACTCATTACACCATTATTCCCATCCAATTAAGGTGGTGGCGGAAAATAGATTACACCACAACGTGGAGACGGTATTCCGTACGTACGCATGCACGGTGATTTCCTTTTTCTGTAGGATGGATAGAAGTTTAATTAGAGTTGTTTCATATTTATAATAAAATATCAGTATATAATAAATACTGATGTTATTACTTTATCATGAAACAACTATAGTATAAGAAGTTGAAGATGAATGAAATTGAAAAAGATCGGTAATGGATATTACCTCTTTTTGACGCGCCTTTTCATAACCTCCACTTAAAGAACTAAGGATGTTCTTTGAAGAATACCAGGACCTCTTGGATGATACTAGGGAAGTGGAGAAGAGATTTTGGAAGGGGTTGGCCGAGCTTGAATGCTCAAATTGGTGTGAGGAGGAGAGGGAGGAGGTTCCCTTTTATAAGGGAGGAGAGGGGCAACTTAGGAAAATCTCAAAATATTATTTTATATTAAGGACAAATTCGGTTTATAATAGTTAAAAATGGTATTATTTCGAAGCTAAAGTGGGGATGGGTCGAAATACTCTCATACAATAATATTTAGACAAGTTTAGGTTATTATTTTAAACTTATCAACTAGATTTAACTCTAAGTTAAATAATTTAACTTTTACCGTGTCTTTTTGTTTTTTTACACTATTTGGTTAATAAACTTTCCATATCAAGCCAAAAGAACCCCAAGTTGTTTATTATTAATATATATAACCTTATCTATGTCATTTGGGCGAACCTTAGATTTTTATCAATAAAATAACAATTAATAATATAATATTTGTTTTAAAAACTATTTTATGTCAATTTTGACACTATTTAGTAATTGATTTTTGTGAAAATCATAACAGAATGATTAGTTCGAAGAAAGTTAATTAAATAAATAATAACATGTCATATTAACCTATAAAATTAGTTGAATTCATAAAAAGTATTAAATTACATTTATTTGGGTATTTATAACATCAATTATGTCAATATTTCATTAATAAGATAATTACTGAATCATCTTTGTGTCATAATAAATGATAATTATTTATTCCCTAAAAATTCTAAATAAATTCCTATGATGTATATAATGGTATTAGATTTCTGGAGACTATTCATGTTTGATGTTTAATGAAGTGTAACACTAAATTAAAATTATTATACTTATAATATTTAAGAGAGTGACATGTTGTCACATTCGTTGGTTTTAATAATAATTATATTATTTTCATTGACAGAATTTAATTAAATGAATCTAATCCGTCCCTTAGGTGATATGGGTCTACTTTTAGTCATCCAATAGTATTTTGACATATGTTAGGGTAATTTTAAAATATTATATTTACCATTAATTACAAGATTTACCTTTAACTATGGAAAATAAAATTTACCGTAGTTACTATTCATAATTCCCAAAAATAAAAAGTATCTTATTAACATTATTTGGATCCACTGATTCCAAATATGGAATCCCTTTTTTTAAATTCAATACACAAAAGTTGCAGAAATTAAATTAAAATTAATCCCGTTGTCAAAAGAAAACAGGTTTTTCTTTAAAACATTGTAAAAGATTGAATTAATATAACCTACGAATTCAAGGTAAAATCAATGCTAATGACATACATTATATTAAATGGTAAAAATATTTTCTATTTATACTTTAAAACCATTCAATATTATAATTTAACCACATAATATATTACGATGAAAAAAGTTCTTTTTAATTAAAATATATCGTGTTTTTACTATTCATTAAAATATGAAAGTTATCGGAAAAATATCAAAACTTTATCTAATGTAAATTTTTATATCCTGATTCAAAAGAAGAATTTTATTTTGTCATATTGAACTTATAAACATGTCAAAAACTAGATATAAAGTGGGTGCGCCATCAAAAGGTGGCAAAACAGCATTTTTTGAAAAATACTTATTTTACCCGAAAAAAATATTTTGTTCTTATACAATGTTCTAGAAATGTGTAAGATGAATAATAATGTTATAAAATTCAAAATTTATTTAACACTATTCATAACGGCTAGTTCATAACAATATTATAATAATATATCGTTGTTTAGTAAAACCCAGTATTGCGTACAACACACACTATCGAGGAAGGTCGTGATTGCGTGTAATGCAAGCCAAGTCAGGGTTGCGTGTTGCTCAAGAATCCTTCGTTGTTTCGAATAACATAATCCAAACATATTTCATTTATACATTGAATATACATATATATATATATATATACTCAATGTTGCGTAGAATAACTATTATCAAAATTGTGTGTAACACGATCCAAGAATAGTGTTGCGTATACTGCAAGCTAATACAGTGTTGCGTATAGCGTAAGGTAATCTTGGTGTAGCACAAGACATTAATGAAATTAAAAGAATATTTTTCATAAAATCTCAGGGTGTTACATTCTACCCCCCTTAAAATGAATTTCTCCCTCGAAATTCATCGGGGTTATAAATGGTTTATTACTCAAAAGTTTGTTTAATAGAAACCCACATCGTAAAAAGGAATACCAAAGCATGGATTTTATAAAACTAAAGTATGAAATGCAACGATTACCCAAATTAACTCATCACGGGGTTTCCACGTAGGAGAACATAGGTGAAAATATGGATATGGAAGAAAAATCTAACCATCAAGTTCTGATGGAGAGTGGTAGAGAACAAGGATATGAAAAAGAAAAAAATCACAAAGCTATTGATTTGTGATGATCTAAGGTACCATCTGATTAATCAGATATAAGGGAACTAGGACAGCATTTTTGGTTTTCAAGATCATTTCTCTAAAGTTGATGAATTAAAATAAATACATTCATGATTTTGGTACAATCTCACTATTGTTCGTGAATTGAACAATTTCCACTTCATCCCTTAAAGAAATGAAGTTGAATTTGTTATTCGTGATGTGTTAGCAGATCATGTGATAGAATGATGGGTCATTCTATCTTTATCAAACAAAAGTTTAGAAAAAGTTATAAGTCCATCTTATTGTTAGATTAATAGTATATGATTCAAAAATGAACTTATACTTCATATATCATACCGCTTAATAAAATAAAACTAGTTTATACTAACCAGGGACTTCCCGTAGGCCAATGGTAGGCAATAAAGGCCAGTCGCACTTCAGTTGTGGGTTCGATTCCTACAACCATTTCCGACGCGATGGGATATCACCCGTCCTGCAGGTTTTCCTTTTTCTAAAACTACATTACTATAAAATCCCATCAGTAATATCGAAAAAAGTTCTATCCTTAAACAATACTTAGCATATGTCCAACATAATCCATTCCAATATTTAGGCTTATCTAAAATACTTCGGTCCAAGCTCATAGTATAAAGGAAACGATTACTTGAAATGTCATAAACCAAGCATGTGAATACCATCATTTATCCCCCATATATATATATATTGTTGGTCACATTCCAATCATGTGAATACCTTAATCATGTATTCTCTTGAAAAAATAAATACCCATTGAACCATAGTGAAAACATGAATGCAGTTAAAAGTTAACACTTTCCACATACCAAAATCCTCAAAATTCTATATAATCAAACCATGATATCACTTAGTCCTTATATCAATAATGAGCTCATGAATACTATCAAACATATTAGATTCTCTTTATCCCTTCATTATGTGCATATCATCTGCTTTCCAAAAATATTTCAATCACTTTTCATGGTTACCGATTCCAAAAAATTATTGAAAACCACAATAGACCTATACATAAATATTCCAATATACAATTAAATTACCACAACAACATTATTCTTGAATACCAATACTTAAACACTTAAATCCATCCTCTTCAATGATTGTCCTGGAATCAGTCCTTCCTTGATTTAGAAGTAACTTTTTAGGTCAGGGCATTGAGTTGGGTAATTCCCATGTTCTCCACAAATAATACATTGAACTCCATACCATTTTGTCACTCTATGACTCTTTTCTCCACACAGATAACATCGGTCCCTCCATTTGAGGTATTCCTCAAGGTTCTTCTTCCCTTCTTTAGAAATCTCAATCTTCATTTCTTTATGCTCCTCAACATGCGAACATGCATAATAGTCTATCTTCCTCTTATTTGATGAATTAGGCATACCACTAAATTTCAACTTGTTAATCATATATCGCGATGACTGATTCGGAATAATCACAATATCTTTCTCTCTAGGCTTTACACAATTTTTTTGCTCATAGTAACCAATTTTTCCATTGGATTCAATGTTAACCGAATTCCTTTTGGTTCCCTCCATTAACTAAAACAAAAAAAGAATTCTGTGAGAGAAAAAATCATGCTATAGAAAACAACATAGTAAAGGTGAAGTAGCCTCAATATCTAACATCTTAGGTTAAATTATAAGATCCTTAGCGCAATCTTAGGACTATATCCTATACGTATACTTAACCTAAGAGACATACCTAGACATACCTTAGAAATATCTCTAGGGATCTCAGTAATGTTTTCGCATCGTAGTTTTCAATGGTTGACTAAACCTTTCCTCTGGTACCAACTATAGAGACCCGAAGATTGACATACATGGAAATTACATTACTTTTGCGGAATACTTAGTACATAACAAAAACACACACACAAGGATCGTAATAGTTTAGTGTCTTTGGAAACTCGGAATATAATCTTCTAATCGTGGTGAAGGATCTTCAACATCTCCCATAATGATCTTCCCTTTTTTTTACCTAAAACCTTTCTTTATATCCTGGGGAAAAGAAAACATAAAAGGGTGAGCTCAAATGCCCAGTAATGGTAAACAAAAGAAATATCAATCACATCATATTCATAAGAACATAACATTTTGGAAATCTTAACCTGCAAAAGAGAGCATAATTTCATAACATGGGATAAATCATAGTAGTGAAATGAAATCCCAATAATCATAACATAAAACATTAAACTTTTTGGCATACACACATAATCATAGAGAATCATTTCTTATTAGTCAAGACTCATTGAAAAGACTATCTTAGTGGAAAAAGTCCATTTCTGAACCGAGTCACCCTCGTTTCAGTCCTGTTTCATTGAACCAGTATAACCTACCGTTCCAGGAATGTCTATCTCATGAGATATAAAATCTTTACCCAATGCATTGGAGGGAGATATATGTCCCACCCTTATCATAATGATATCATTCTTATGTGTGCCACAAAATCATAAACCATACATCATAGCATAACCCATGTAATAAAAATGGGAATCTTTAAACATCGTGACATCATAAACCAATTCATATAAGATAAAATAATTCATAAAAATATTTCCATCACAACATAATCAAATCCATGTAATAATAGTGATAGAAATATAACCCTTTATTATCTTATATGGAAAATAATTTTGATAAAACACTTGAACTTCATTCTTGAAGAAAATATCCTTTTTACTTCAAAAACATTTTCATTTCTTAACAAGTCATTCAATATTACACTAAAAGAAGTTGATTAAAAATAAACTTGAAATCTTGTGAAGGATTCTTATTGGAAATAATGTTTTAAAAATCCATTCATGTCATATAAGTTAAAAAAAACATTCTTCTCGTACTTTTGTTGGAAAATTCAAAAAGAACCTCGTATGAAAAACGACAAAAGATTCCTTTAATATCCTTTACTAAAAACTCACAGAAGGGTAAAATTTGGATTTAAAAAATTGTAGGTGGATGGAAATAATATTACATATTGAGGAAACATGGATGAGGATGATAAAATACACCCCAGTAAATGCCAAAGTATAAACAATCTCGGATAAAAATGAGATTGTGATATTTCCCTTACCTTAGGTCCGATATGCTTTGTACGTATCTGAACCTCCTGTATAATGATTTAAATAATGTAATTAACTTATTACAGAATCATATTCACTGTTATGATATCATATATGGTTCACTTATGACTTTATATTACCCATTCTTTTTTAAATTCCATGTTAAAGAAGTGTTTTGGGTAAAATCGTTTCATTTATCATAGGAGTTTGGACTTGTTGTTTTTGACATTATTATTACTTATATCATGATTTACTTACTTCCAGAATATAAAATATGATTTATATATCATATATATTCATTATATATATATATATAATATATAGATAAATGAAATGAAACACACCGTTCATGGAGACGGTAGTCCGTACGTACGCATGAACGTTGTTTTCCTTTTCTTATTGTCTTGAATGGAAGTAAGTAGATGAAATATATATATACAGAAATCCAGTAGATTTATAATGTCATATATTTAATTATTATTGCTTATATATACTTTATAATCATTCTTAAATGGTTAACATAGAGAATGAATCTCATCGCGTCGTGGAGACGGTAGTCCGTACGTACGCACGAGCGATGATATCGTTCTCATGACCGTGAACTTGTGTTAAAGTGTATTTATACTATTTAAGTATCAATATCACTTTATAATAATCATATATAGTTACTCATTACACCATTATACCCATCCAATTAAGGTGGTGGCGGAAAATAGATTACACCACGGCGTGGAGACGGTATTTCGTATGTACGCACGCGCAATGATTTCATTTTTCCGTAGGATGGATAAAAGGTTAATTAGAGTTGTTTAATATTTATAATAACATATCAGTATATCATAAATACTGATGTTATTACTTTATCATGAAACAACTAAAGAAGAAGAAGTTGAAGAAGAAAGAAATTGAAAAAGATCGGTAATGGATATTACCTCTTTTTGACGCGCCTTTTCTTAACCTCCACTTAAAGAACTATGGATGGTCATTGAAAGAAGACCAGGACCTCTAGAATGATACTAGGGAAGTGGAGAAAATATTTTTTCATGGTTTAGCCGAGCTTGAATTCTCAAATTGGTTTGAGGAGGAGAGGGAGGAGGTGCCCTTTTATAAGGGACGAGAGGGGCACCTTAGGAAAATATCAAAATATTATTTTATATTAAGCTCAAATTCGGTTTATAATGGTTCCAAAGGGTCTTATTTAGAATCTAAAGTGGGGATGGGTCACAATCCTCTCATCTAATAGGATTTAGACAATTTTAGGTTATTATTTTAACCTTATCAATTAGATTTAACTCTAAGTTAAATAATTTAACTTTTACCATATCTTTTTGTTTTTTACACTATATGGTTAATAAACTTACTATATCAAGACAAATGAACCCCAAGTTGTTTATTATTAATATATCTAACCTTATCTAAGTCATTTGGATGAACCCTATATTTTTAAGAATAAAATAACAATTAATAATATAATATTTGTTTTAAAAACTATTTTATGTCAATTTTGACACTATTTAGTAATTGATTTTTGTGAAAATTATAACAGAATGATTAGTTCGAAAAAAGTTAATTAAATCAACAGTAACATGTCATATTAGCATATAAAATTAGTTGAATTCATAAAAAGTCCTAAATTACATTTATTTGGGTATTTATAACATCAATTATGTCAATATTTCATTAATAAGATAATTACTACATCATCTTTGTGTCATAATAAATGATAATTATTTAATCCCTAAAAATTTTCAATAAATTCCTATGATGTAGATAATTGTATTATATTTCTGGAGACTATTCATGTTCGATGTTTCATGAAGTGTTACACTAAATTAAAATTATTATACTTATAAGATTTAAGAAAGTGACATGTTGTCACATTCTTTGGTTTTAATAATAATTAAATTATTTACATTGAAAAAATTTAATTAAATGAATCTAATCAGACCCTTAGGTGATATGGGTCGACTTATAGTCATCCAATAGGATTTTTACCTTTGTTAGGGTAATTTTAAAATATTATATTTACCCTTAATTACCCGATTTAACTTTAACTATGGTAAATAAAATCTACCATAGTTACTATTCATAATTCCCAAAAATAAAAAGTAGCTTATTAACATAATTTCGATCCACTGATTGCAAATATGGAATCCATTTTTCAAAATTCAATACACAAAAGTTGCAGAAATTAAATTAAAATTAATCCCGTTGTCGAATGAAAACAGGTTTTTCTTTAAAACATTGTAAAAGATTGAATTGATTTAACCTACAAATTCAAGGTAAAATCAATGCTAATGACATACATAATATTAAATGGTAAAAATGAATTCTATTTATACTTTAAAATCATTCAATATTATAATTTATCCACATTAGATATTACGATGAAAAAAGTTGTTTTTAATAAAAATATTGCGTGTTTTTACTATTCATTAAAATATGAAAGTTATCTGAAAAATATCAAAACGTTATCTCATGTAATTTTTATATCCTGATTCAAAATAAGAATTTAATTTTGTCAAATTGAACTTATAAACATGTCAAAAACTATATTTAAAGTGGGTGCTCCATCAAAAGGCGGCAAAACAACATTTTTTGAAAAATACTTATTTTACCCGAAAAATTTATTTTGTTCTTATACCATGTTCTAGAAATTTGTAAGATGAATAATAATGTTATAAAATTCAAAATTTAGTTAACACTATTCATAACGGCTAGTTCATAAAAATAATATAATAATATACCGTTTTTTAGTAAAACCCAGTATTGCGTACAACACACACTATCGAGGAAGGTCGCGATTGCGTGTAATGCAAGCCAAGTCAGGTTTGTGTGTTGCGCAAGAATCCTTCGTTGTTTCGTATAACATAATCCAACCATATTTCATTTATAAATTGAATATATATATATATATATACTCAATGATGCGTAGAATAACTATTATCAAAATTGTGTGTAACAGGATCCAAGAATAGTGTTGCGTATACTGCAAGCTAATACGGTGTTGCGTATAACGCAAGGTAATCTTGGTGTAGCACAAGACATTAATGAAATTAAAAGAATATTTTTCATAAAATCTTGGGGTGTTACAAGAACCCTATGGGTGGGAAATATGAAGAAAGAGATTACATAATATACAACAAGATGAATTGTATGTCAGCATGTGAAAGAAAAAAAATGAAAACATCCTTGTGGATGAGGATTCCATTACCCATACCAATAAGAAAATTGGAAAAGATCACCATGGAAATTATAAATGATATTCCATGAACCTCAAGATAGAATAAATATATATTGATTTTGGAGGATTTTCTTATACATACTACCTAATTCGTTGTAATGTGTGATGAATTATCACTAGATTTAGTTTTACGGATATACATCCAAGAAGTGGTTAGGATCCATGGATTACCACTATCGATTGTATCCGATCTAGATCCATGATTCACCTCTATGTTCTATAAATGTCATTGGAATGCTCGAGACATGGAATTGAACTTCATCACGTCTTGTTACCCCTAAATAGATGGCCAATCAGAGAGGTCTATCTAGAAACATGATGACATGTTCAGAGAATTCTCAATTGACTTCCATGGAGGATAGTATCAACATCTTTATTTGGTTGAGTTCACATAATAATCCATTTCCACTGAAGAATCTAAATGGATACCTATGAATTCCATTATGGGAAGAGGTGTATAACACCTACATGCTAGGATGATGTTGGGGAACAAAAAATTTTATATCAAAAATTGGTCAAGGAAATGGTAGAAAAGGTTAAGACCATTCAGAGGCACATCAATGCTACTCAGAATAGATAAAAGAGTTATGCTGAAAATTATAAATGATACCAAGAGTTTGATGTTAGAGAAATGTTATTACTCTAAAAATATCCAAGGAATAATTGAATGGGATTTTAGAATAAGGGAACGATTATTCCAAGATACATTGGCCCATTTAAGATCCATGATTGCATCATAGTGGCGACCTTTCGGCATGCCCACCCACCTAACCTATCTTGAGTTTAGGATTTATAACATATTTTAATATTTAAAAATTACATAACTAACCCCTCAGAAATTGTAAATAAAATTGTGGTACCACTATAGAATGACCATTCCTATGAGTAGAAACCGGTTAATATATTAGATCATAGAGACAATGTTGTATTAAAAATGAAAATTCACCATGTCAATGTGATGTGGAGAAAAACATGTTTTAACAAGAAATGTGGGGACTGAATGAATTGAGGAGTCAAAATTACCCACATCTTTTTAAGGGGGTGAAATGAAAATATTTAGGGTGAAATATCTCAAGTTGGAGTGATTGTAACTACCCGAACAAGTAGAAATAAAATTCCCTTATGATTTAATGTAGTAATATGTTTATAGAAAGAGTGTGCATTGGTTTTATTATATCAAATTGGATTCCAAAGACCATAAATCATCATTAACATTTTCTATATAGCCGTTAAATAGTGATTACATGATAAATATAAATATATGGCTTTAAAAATTCCAATTGACAGAGAAAAATGATGTGATTTCATCATTTAGTTGGATTATTCCCTATATAGCACATTTATCAAAGATTTTAAGTGGTATAGAATCAATGGGATTTTCCTATGACTAATCCCAATATATGATTCTATAACACAAGGATTGGTGAAATCTTTTATGGAAGAAGTTCATGCTCATTGAGATCATGACCCATACCATGTATCATAACCATCTGATGAAAGTGTCCCCATCACACACCATACTCTTAGAGAGTATGCTATTGTATTAAAGGGATATTTATCATTATCTTTTAAAATTGATTATGTACATTAATTTTTAAGGAATAATGAATATATTTTTAATTTTATACTATAATACAGAAATACTATTTTCGGTATAATTTATTTAAATTTAGGAATTAATATTGAAGAAATAATTTTTTCTATAAAATAAACAATTTGTTAATTAAAAATTATTATTAATTTTTTTTATTAAATATAAATGATCATATACTTTATGTGAGGTTAATGGTAATGTTTTATTATGGTTCAAAAATCATTCTTTAAAAAAACATCATTTTCAATAAATGACAATTATTTGTTTAAAAAAAATTGAACATATTTAAAACATTATTTGAAAAAAAACAATATCATTTTTGGAATTTTAATTTCAAAATTCTCCCGAAAATAATTTTTTCATAATTTTCCGACACAATAGAATTTGTGTGTTTATATTAAAAATTGTATAAATATAATGTGTGTTTTAGGGCATAATAATGACCTAAAATATTTATTAAGTACTATAATGGATATACTCATTCAAATATATGTTTTTCTTTATAAATAATGAAATTTTATATTTATTTGTTTATTTTTATTATTCAATTATGATTACAAATAAACCATTAGTATGTTTTTTAATTTTAAATCCATTTATTTATAAGTGTGACTCACCTCCACATAAGAAAGGGAGTTATTTTTATAATTTCATACCATTTCTAATAAAATAATGAAAAACACTCCCCTTTGGTGGAAACTATAGGCATAAACAAAGATAATGATTATTCTTTTGAATATATTATTCTATAGTTTCCAAAATATAAATATTAATGAAATCTCTCTCCTTTCCTATATAATCCGTTCCAAGATCCAATATTTTATAACAACTATTATTTTAATTTTATATTTAAACATGGAATATTACATATACTTCTACTTAATACAACTTAAAATATTTTGAGGCCTAGCGTATTTGGGGCCCTGGAACATTAAATAACAACATAAAAAATGAAATACACATATTTTTTTTAAATCAATATTTACATGACCACAACATTCATTCATTCATATCGTATCATTGGATAACCAGAGGACATGCCACAGAAAATGGCGAGATATAAGTACTTGTAAAGGAATAAACATATAATAACATGAGAAAGACAATACATTTTAATCAATAGGAATATCAATGGGGTGAAAAGGAAACATGAACATATATGAAGGATATTGCATGATATTTATAACAAGGAAATGTTGTAACAACATACAACTGAAATTATCATGAGCCAAGGCTCCTTGCACATGGATTAGCATGAGTAAAACCATAATTAAAATGAAATATAATTATTAGAACATAATTTACCATAAATTATCATGATTAAACCCTATTTTAACATGGTTTATCATGATACATAACATTACCCAATGCATTGGAGATCGATCTGGAAGCACCCCTAATAAACATTTCATTTAATGCATAAGTGTGCCATGTAGATCATATAACATGGAATAATTGATCATCATATGTTATTCCATGATAAAAGAATATTGAATAAATACATGTATGAACCCAATAAATATTTACCTGATCATACAAGTGAATACCTTTGATAGAAAATGTAACACCCCAAGCATCCATGATATGCTTCTCTTTGAATAATACAGTAGCATGTGTTGTACGCAACTTCGAGTTCTAACACACACCGCGACCAATCATACTAGCCGTTATGAAGTGTAATACCCACATTTTTAAATTTTATAAATTTTATCTTTTAATATGGACTTCATTTTTGTATTCAGAATATCAAAATTAGCTTAGGGTGAAATTTTGGTGTTTTCTGAAAACATTCAATTTTTGATGAATACTGAAAAAAACACCGAGTTATAGTTTAAAACAAAACTTTTAATTAAATAATTATTTATTTTATTTAAATTTAATTCAGGTAAAAATAGATACATAATACCAATATAAGTTCAATGTAATTCAATGGAGTTAGTTTGGGATAAGTTTAGGTATATAAAAATTTTATTGAACTTTTTACCGTCATTTACCCACCTCCTAGGAGAATTTGGAAATTCACATAAAACTTAATTTTTCCGCTTCTGTGAGTGGAATTTCGAAAATCTGAGAGACACTGTTAATATTAAGGAGTAAAATGTGGTTCAATAAGATAAAAATAACTTATGGTGAATAGTAACTTTTTTCTTTTATTTGCCACGATTAAAAGTAAATAGGGTAATTAAGGGTAAAATGATATTAATATTACCCTAACACATGTCCTAATTCTATTTGAAAAGTGTATATCAACCAAAATAAACCTTAAGAATAAAATATTATCATTTAGGTCCACTTGGATTAGATTAGGACATTTATTATTATTTAATTCAAAGAAGAGTTAAAAGAGTTAAAATTAATGTTTAATTATTAAAACATTTTTAATATAGTGTTATGAATAAGATAAATTCTATTATAAATATTCATTAGAAATATAAAAAGATTTCCTACATAATTTTATTTTATTTATTATTTTTAGACATTAAATAATTAAATTTATTTATGACACAATGGTGATGCAGAAATTACTTTATTAATGAAATATGAAAATAATTGATATTATAAATATCCAAATAAATGTAATTTAAGACATTTTATGAATTCCACTAATTTTATAGGTTAATATGACATATTATTGTTGGTTATTTAAATTTTTTTTGAAGTAATAATGCTGTTATGAAATTATCAAAAACAAAATACCCAATAGTGTCAAAATTGACATAAAAGTGTTTTTAAAACAAATATTATATTATTAATTCATATTCAATTCCTAGAAATATAAGGATCAGAAAAATGACTTATATCATGATAGTTGTATCATTAATAGCTCTCTTGGGGGTTTCTTGGATGTATATAGTTTGATTATTAACTATATAGTATAAAAATACAAAGTGACTTGTAAATGTCAAACTAATTAACTAAGAGTTAAAACTAAACGATAAGGTTAATATAATGACCCAAGCCTGTCTAAAATTTATTGGTTAAAATGGTTTCGACCCATCCCCACCGTAGACTTTGAATAATCCTCTTTGGATCCATTATAAACCTAATATGAATTTATTATGAAATTATATTTCTAGCTTTTTTAAAGGTGCCCCTCACCCCTTTTATAAAAGGGCACTCCCCCTTCTCCCAATTTCACACCTTAAAAGCATTTTGGCTCCGCCAAAACATGCTGAAATATTATCTGAAATTCCCTCAATTAATCCTAGAGCCCTTAGTTTGATCATAATTCCATTCTATGGAACCCTTTTGATCAAATAAAAAGGAAGAACCCGAAGAAGAGGTAATGTTTTCACCACCATCTTTCAAGTTCCTCTCTTCTTAAACTTCTTATTTCTTTGTTATTATCATTCTAAAATAATAAATCTAGTATCTTCTATTTACTGTGATGTTACAATAAATAAGGTACAACCATATTCAGTATTCTATCTATCCTTTGAATGACATGTCACCATACGTGTGTACGTATGGATTACCATCTCCACGTCGTGGTGTAATTGCTATTCAAAACATTATTATTTGTATGGGTATAATAATTATGTGTAATTCATGTAAATAATAAATATAAAATGATAATTATTCTGTATATGTGACATACTATCCAATTATATATTATTTTAATATCAAAAGAATGATATTGTCACTCGTGCGTACGTACAGACTACTGTCTCCACAAACGCAATGAGATTCATTCTCCGTCGTATCCATTCAAGTAGAATTCTCATTTGATTATTAAAAATAATTTTTAAGGACTTTATATCATTATGAATATGAATAAGATACAACCTATCCATAAAAAACACATCTTAGGTAACAAAACATATAAAATAAAATGAGTAAGTTAACACCCGAAACAACGATAATACTAAAATATTATTAATAAAGCATTATTAGAAGATAATATATGATATCATAATTATGTATATGATTCTTTTATAATTTAATAATAGTGTTTTAATTATTATACAAGAGGTTAACATACCATATACTAAGGAAAAGTACAAGGTAAGGGTTTCTTTCACAATCTCTTCATTATCCGAGGTTGTTTATACGTAATTATCTACTGGGACCTCTTTATCATCCACATCCATGTTTCTTAAAAATGTATTTCAAATCATTATTAATATTTTATATACTATGGGTTAAAGTCATTTGTACCATTTTTGACCTTCTATAATATGTTTATAAAGGAATATTTCTGTCGCTTTCCAAACAAGGTCTTTTTTAACCTTTTCGACAAAATTAAGGTATGAATGTTTTTTTTAACTTATAAGGATCGTGCAACTAATTTCCGCCGTTATAAAATTGTCAAAGCTTCCCTTAAAAGATTATAAAAATATTTTCAAATTAAGTCTTTAATTTTATAATTATGTGTCTTTTAAATGATTAAAAAAAAGAGATATTTCTCTCAAATAGTTTTGATTTCATCTATGTCAACATCCTTTGATGGATTTTAAGTTTATTTGAAGTTGATTTATTATGATACAAAACATTCATATAGTATTGATGGTTTTGTGATATTTTTAACTATGGAATTGTTATCTTTATACCATTCATGGTTTGTGGAGAAATTATTGACATTTCGTATGCTAGTTTTAATACGAATATTTACGTTATGTTTAAACCTGTTCATATGAGGAATGCATTGGACTTAATAAGTGACATGTGGAGCCCGCAATAGATCCTCGATGCATCAGTATATCTCATGAGACAAACTAGTGTCTTGGATCAAGGCATTGACAAAATATTATTTGTAGTCTTGGAACAAAGCCTTGAATATGTGGTTATGATAGTCTGGCATTATGAATTCCATTATTATGAAAGTTGTTATTGATATTTCATGTGATTATTCAACTATTAGAATATCCATGTGAATAAGTTAATGTCATTATTTCATTTTATCTTGGCCATGTTATACTAATTTTCAAGTTTAAAAGGATTTTGTTTTAGTTATACATTGCCTTAAATGTATATGCTTATTTATGAATGTTTCTGCTATATTGTTATCCTTACTGAGCATCTAAGCTCACCCGTTTCAATGTTTTATTTTTCCCAGGATGTGAAGAAGTATATTATTAATGACCTGCAGGGATAGTATAAGGGGCTATGACCGTGGAGACCAGATGTTGTGGTAGTTTTTCATTTTATGATGTAATTTAAACTTTATGAATGTATCTAGTGATTCCAAGGCTACTAAACTTATCGGAATTTCGAGACTTGTTATTTTTTTATCATGCCAATGTTACGTAATAATACACTGACTCTGGGTAACTGAGGTCAGGGCGTTATAGTTAGTGTCATAGGAAGTTTAGTTCAATAATTGGAAGCTAGATTTATATAAACTCTGATTAGAGCACATAGCCCTAAGATGGACTTTGAGTATTAGTATAGAAGAACATCCTAGAATTTTGGTATTGTTTAGATTTCGTGCGTTTTCTAAGGAAAACATCACTCTCTGTATATGAGCAAGTAGAGGCGGCTCTGGCATAGATGTACATAGTGGTAAAACACGAAAACACCGCTTTGAGATAGACTCGAACGGGAACTGGTGCACGACAACGGGACTTGTTGCACTCTTGGTTACAACACTCCTGGGGGATATGATTAAGATAATTCTCATTTTCCTTACAAACCCTTATGAAGGGTTTATGAGTATATACTTCCTCACAGAATTTTTTTTATGATTATGGATTATATCAAAAAATAGTTCAATTTATGTTAATTGTTTTAGAAGTATGGAATTATGTATTTTGATTCATAAACTCATCTAGTTTCTGCCATTTTTTATAAATGGCCCCTAGTGGATGAAATGGAAACTGTATCAATGCATGAACTCTATGTGGGTATTTCCCTCCTACTCATGATAATTATAGTAGAACTCATGATGCAACTTGTGCTGATCATCTAATCACCGTACTGGGACAACTCACTCAGGTTATGAATAATAACCTTACCCGTATGGAGCACACTAATCCGAATCGTGGAGGATCAATGTTAGATCGCTTAATGAGGCAACAACCAATAACATTCAATGGGAGTACAAATCCCTTAGAAGCTGAGCAATGGATAAAATCCCTAGAGAAAATATTTTAGGATTTGGGGAGTAGTGAAAGGAAAAATGTTATCATGGCAGTTTATCGCCTCACGGGAGATGCTGATCAATGGTGGTCATTGATACAAAACAAAAAGGAAGATGATGAAGTATAAAATATGGAATGGAGGGAGTTCAAAGATCTTTTCTTTGAAAAATTATTTTCACATGACACAAAGAAAATATGGAAAGGAAATTTCTGTGTCTGAGACAAAAGGAGGATGATAAAGTCGCAAAGTATGAGACTAAATTTTCAAGGTTAGCGAGGTATGCTAAAAATTATATACGCAACCCAAGAAGTAATATTGATCATTTATTTTATTGGTTAGAACCATTTCTCCATTGAAAATTAGTCTCACAAACCTTCTCGTTATACGAAGATGTTCTCTCATGTGCTATCAAGACATAAAAATAATTCTCTAAGTCTTATGACTTTAAAGAAAATCAAGAGAATAAGATATCTACTGATCACTCTGGAAATGAAAATATGGGGAAGAAGGGAAAATTTGAATATCCATCCTGTAGTAAATGTGGGAAGAAACACCCCGATACTTGCTTGAATGGAATGGGAGTCTGTTACAAGTGTGGTGAAAAAGGCCACCAAGCTCTTAATTTCAAGGGGAAGAATGAACCTACTAATGTTCAATGCTACAACTACAGGGAGATGGAACATTATGCAAATGAATTTCCTAAGCTTCAGGGGAACATACCTCAGAAAAGGCTAAGTGATAAAGGACAAACATATGTTATCACTACTGCTGAGTTAGAATCTATGAAAGACGTAGTGGCAGGTAATTTAATTGTTTCCTCAAGTTTAGAAAATGCATTATTTGATTCTGGATCATCTCATTGTTTCATATCTTCCCAGTTTGATAGGAAAATTAGATATTTCCAATTTGATTTAACAAGGGAGTTGTCAGTCAAAACTCCTAAGTGAAGTATCATTGCAACAAAGTTTTGTAAATCAGTCCACACTAGAGTACATAAATGTTCTTTATCTGCTAATCTCATTATCATACCCATTATTGAATTTGATATAATCCTCGGTATGGATTGGCTTTTATACTATGATGTGAAGATTTATTGTAAGAAGAAGGAGGTTACAATTTATGATGATGATGATAAAAAACAACTTATCTTTAGAGCAGAATGGTCCCCACCTAATTCTTATCTAGACCCACCCCAAGTAGCTCAACTAAATTAAATTATTGGGGAGGAAGATAATGAAAAAACTATTGGTAAGGAAAGGAATTTTCAAATATAGGATGTGCCTATTGTGATAAAATATGTAGATGTGTTTCCGGATGATTTACCAGGACATCCTCCAGAACGAGAAATTGAGTTTTCCATTGATTTAATTCCTAATTAAAGTCCTATATTGAAGACCCCTTATAGAAGGCCACTATGGAATTAGTTGAACTAAAGAAAAAACTACAGTAATGGAGTAATAAGGGATTTATTCTCCCTAGTGTTTCACCATGGGGAGCCCCTATTATTTTTATTAAGAAGAAAGATGGATCTAAGAGGTTATGTGTCGAATATATGGAAATCAATGCTATAAAAATAAAGAACAAGTATCCCCTACCTCACATTGATGATTTATTTGACCAACTACATGGAGATCAATACTTTTCCAAGATTGACCTTCGATCTGGATACCATCAGTTGTGTGTGAAGAAGGAATTCATTCTGAAGATAGCATTTCTGTAGAGACCCGAAGCTTGACGTACATTGACATTACATTACATTTGTGGAATACTTAGTACATAACAAAAACACACACACAAGGATCGTAATAGTTTAGTGTATTTGGAAACTCGGAATATAATATTCTAATCCTGGTGAAAGATCTTCAACATCTCCCATAAAGATCTTCTTTTTTTTATACCTAAAACATTTCCTTATATCCTGGGGAAAAGAAAACATGAAAGGGTGAGCTCAAATTCTCAGTAAGGGTAAACAAAAGAAATATAAATCACATCATATACAAAAGCAGATAACTTTTGGTAATCTTAACCTATAAAAAAGATCATAATTTCATAACCTGGAATAACTCATGGCAGTGAAATGTAATCACAACAATCATAACTTAAAACATTAAACTTTGTGGCATACACACATAATCATAGAGAATGATTTCTTATTAGTCAAGACTCATTTCCAAGTCTATCTTAGTGGACAAAGTCCCTTTCCGAACCGAGTCACCCTCGTTTCAGTCCTGTTTCACTGAACCGGTATAACCTACCATTCCAGCCATGTCTATCTCATGAGATATAAAATCTTTACCCAATGCATTTGAGGGAGATATAGGTCCCACCCATCTTATAATGATATCATTCTTATGTGTGCCACAAAATCATAAACCATACATCATTGCATAACCCATGTAATACAAATGGGAATCTTAAACATCATGAAATCATAAAACAATTCATATAAGATAAAGTAATTCATAAAAATAATTCCATCACAACATAATCAAATCAATGTAATAATAGGGATAAAAACAGAACCCTTTATTATCTTAGATAGAAAATAATTTTGATAAAACACTTGAACTCCGTTCTTGAAGAAAATATCCTTTCTTCTTCAAAAACATTTTTCCTTTATTAACATGTCATACAACTTTAAACTAAAAGAAGTTGATTAAAAGTAAACTTGAAAACTTGTAAAGGAAGCTTCTTGGAAATAATGTTTTAAAAATCCATTCTTGCTGTATAAGTTAAAAAAACATTCTTCTCGTACTTTTGTCGGAAAAGTCAAAAAGTACCTCGTACGAAAAACGAAAAAAGATTCCTTTCATATCTTTTACTAAAAACTCACCGAAGGGTAAAATTGGATTTAAAAAATTGTAGATGGATGGAAATAACATTACATATTGAGGAAACATGTATTTGGATGATAAAATACACCCCATTAAATACCAAAGTATAAACAATATCGGATAAAAATGAGATTGTGATATTTCCCTTACCTTAGGTCCGATTTGCTTCGTAAGTGTCCTAACCTCCTGTATAATGATTTAAATAATGTCATTGACTTATTACAGAATCATATTCATTGTTATGATATCATATATGGTTCACTTATGACTTTATATTACCCGTTCTTTTGTAAATTCATGTTAAAGTAGCGTTTTGGGTAAAATCATCTCATTTGTCGTTCGTGTTTTAACTTGTAATTATTCATATGATTACATAGATAATTATTACTTAATTATAGAATATGAAACATGATTTATATATAATATATATTCAGAATATACATATATATAATGTATCGATAAATGGAATGAAATACACCGTTCATGGAGACGGTAGGCCGTACGTACGCATGAACGCTGTTTTCGTTTCCTTATTGAATTGAGTGGAATTAAGTAGATGACATACATATATATACAAATAAATCCAGTAGATTTATAATGTCATATATTTCATTATTATTTCTTATATATACTTTATAATAATTCTTAAATGGTTAACATGGAGAATGAATCTCATCGCGTCGTGGAGACGGTAGTCCGTACGTACGCACGAGCGATGATATCATTTCCATAATTATTGAATTGAATTGGAGTGGATGATACAATATATCAGAATCATTATGATGTTATAATAACTATTTATTGTTATTCTTTACAACATAATACCCATCCATGTAAGGTGTTGGTGGAAAAACAGATTACACCACGGCGTGGAGACGGTATTCCGTACGTACGCACGCGCGGTGATTTTGTTTTCCGTAGGATGGATAGATGGTGAAATAGGGTTGTTTCCTACTTATAAAAACATATCAGTATATGAGTGATACTTATGTTATTACTTCATAATGAAACAACCTAATAAGAAGAAGTGGAAGAAGAAATAAAGTTGAAAGAATCGGTAACGGATATTACCTCTTCTTTGAAGCGCCTCTTTGAGATCTCCCTTTAGGGCACTAAATTTGGACTTTGAGGAAGACCAGAACCTCTAGGATATTTCTAGGGAAGTTTAGATGAGAATTTGGCAGTGTTTGGCCGGGCTTGAAGGCTCAAAGTTGTGTGAGGAAGAGAGGGAGGAGGTTCCCTTTTATAAGGGAGGAGAGGGGTACCTTTGGAATAACTAAAACTATTATTTTATTATAAAGTCAAATTAGGTTTTAAATAGCTCAAAATTGATATATTTAGACTCTAAGGTGGGGATGGGTCGAACTCCTTTCACCCAATAGGATTTATACAAGTTTAGTTTATTATTTTAACCTTATCAATTAGATTTAACTCTATGTTAAATAATTTAACTTTTACCGTGTCTTTTTGTTTTCTTACACTATATGGTTAATAAACTTACTATATCAAGCCAAAAGAACCCCAAGTTGTTTATTATTAATATATATAACCTTATCTAAGTCATTTGGCCGAACCTTATATTTTTAGGAATAAAATAACAATTAATAATATAATATTTGTTTTACAAACTAATTTATGTCAATTTTGACACTATTTGGTACATGATTTTTATGAAATTCATAACAGAATGATAAGTTATAAAAAAGTTACTTAAATCACCAATACCAGGTCATATTAACCTAGAAAATTAGTTTAAGTCATAAAAATTCTCAAATTACATTTATTTGGGCATTTATAACATCAATTATGTCAATATTTCATTAATAAGACAATTACTGCATCACCTTTGTGTCATACTAAATGATAATTATTTAATCCCTAAAAATTCTAAATAAATTATTATGATGTAGATAATTGTATTAGATTTCTGGAGACTATTCATGTTCGAATTTTCATGACGTTTATCACTAGATTAAAATTATTATACTTATAATAATTAAGAAAGTGACATGTTGTCACATTCTTTGGTTTTAATAATAATTAAATTATTTTCATTGAAAATTTTTAATTTAATTAATCTAATCCGACCCTTAGGTGATATGGGTCAAAATTTAGTCATCCAATAGGATTTTAAAATTTGTTAGGGTAATTTTAAAATATTATATTTACCCTTAATTACCCGATTTACATTTAATTATGGTAAATAAAATTTACCGTAGTTACTATTCATAATTCCCAAAAATAAAAAATAGCTTATTAAAATAATTTGGATCCACCTATTCCAAATATGGAATCCATTTTTCTAAATTCAATACACAAAAGTTGCAGAAATTAAATTAAAATTAATCCCGTTGTCGAAAGAAAACAGGTTTTTCTTTAAAACATTGCAAAAGATTGAATTGATTTAACCTACGAATTCAAGGTAAAATCAATGATTATGACATACATTATATTAAATGGTAGAAATATATTCTATTTATACTTTAAAACAATTAAATATTATAATTTAACCACATAAGATATTACGATGAAAAAAGTTGTTTTTAATTTAAATATAGCGCGTTTTTACTATTCATTAAAATATGAAAGTTATCGAAAAAATATCAAAACTTTATCTAATGTAAATTTTTATATCCTGATTCAAAATAAGAATTTAATTTAGTCAAATTGAACATATAAACATGTCAAAAACTATATTTAAAGTGGTTGCGCCATCAAAACGCGGCAAAACTGCATTTTTTGAAAAATACTTATTTTACCCGAAAAATTTATTTTGTTCTTATACCATGTTTTAGAAAATGTGTAAGACGAATAATAATGTTATAAGATTCAAAATTTAGTTAATATTATTCATAACGGCTAGTTCATAATAATATTATAATAATATATCGTTGTTTAGGAAAACCCGGTATTGCGTACAACACACGCTATCGAGGTAGGTCGTGATTGCGTGTAATGCAATCCAAGTCAGAGTTGCGTTCTGTGCAAGAATCCTTCGTTGTTTAGTATAATAGAATCCAACCATATTTCATTTATACATTGAATATATATATATATATATACTCAATGTTTCGTAGAATAACTATTATCAAAATTGTGTGTAACACGATCCAAGAATAGTGTTGTGTATACTACAAGCTAATACAGTGTTGCGTATAGCGCAAAGTAATCTTGGTGTAGCACAAGACATTAATGAAATTAAAAGAATATTTTTCATAAAATCTCGGGGTATTACATTCTACCCCCCTTAAAATGAATTTCGCCCGCGAAATTCGTCGGGGTTATAAATAGTTTACTACTTGAAAGTTTGTTTAATAGAAACCGACACCGTAAAAAGGAATATCAAAACATGGCTTTTAAAAACTAAAGTATGAAATTTAACGGTTACCCAAATTAACTCATCACGGGGTTTCCACGTAGGAGAACATAGGTGAAAATATGGATATTGAAGAAAAATCTGACCATCAAGTTCTGATGGAGAGTGGTACAGAACATGGCTATGAAAAAGCCAACAATCACAAAGCTATTGATTTGTGATGATCTAAGGTACCATCTGATTAATCGGATATAAGGGAACTAGGACAACATTTTTGGTTTTCAAGATCATTTCCCTAAAGTTGATGAATTAAAAGAAATACTTGCATGATTTTGGTACAATCTCACTGTTGTTCGTGAATTGAACAATTTCCACATCATCCCTTAATGAAATGAAGTTGAATTTGTTATTCATGATGTGTTACCAGATCATGTGATAGAATGATGGGTCATTCCATCTCTTTTAAACGAAAGGTTAGAAAAAGTTATAATTCCATCTTATGGTTAGATTAATCATATATGGTTACAAAAATGAACTTATACTTCATATATCATACCGCTTAATAAAATAAAACTAGTTTATACTAACCAGGGACTTCCTGTAGGCCAGTGGTAGGCGATAAAGGCCAGTCGCACTTCGGTTGTGGGTTCGATTCCCACAGCCTTGTCCGACGCGATGGGCTGTCGCCCGTCCTACAGGTTGTCCTTTTTCTAAAACTATATTACTATAACATCACATCAATAATATCGAAAAACAAACAATACTAACTTATGTACAACATAATCCATTCCAATCTTTAGGCTTATCCATAATACTGCAGTCCACTCTCAGAGATTTAATACCATCGTTGATCCCCATATATCATAAGATATTTCTTGTTGGTCACATTTCAAACATTCAAAGGCCTTAATCATGTGTTCTCTTTAATACCCATTGAACCTTAGTGAAAACATGAATGCAGTTAAAAGTTAACACTTTACACATACCAAAATCCTCAAAATTCTATATACTCAAACCATGATATCACTTAGTCCTTATATCAATCATGAGATCATGAATACTGTCAAAAAATTAATTCTCTCTTTATCCCTTCATTATGTGCATATCATCTTCATTCCAAAAATATCTGAATAATCTTTCCTGGATACTGGTACCATTATTCATACACTTTCAAAACTCAAGGAAAGACAACAGTGTAACAATCCTTAGATGTCTCTTTATTCCATAGTACCATGAGATTACTTATACAACATTACACATGAAAAACATGTAATCATTCCACTACATTCTTAAACAATTGACTGAGCTTCAACAATTCTTTCATTTCACATATCATTTGTAGTCTCTTCATCATCATCAACATAAATACTACCCATACGACCATACTGATTCTCTTCACGAGACTTTACCTTAGGGCATTGGTTTTCATAATGCTCGTACATTCCACATTTAAAACATTTAACCATTGTTGATGTCATAGAAATACCATTATCCACATCCCTGGTGTTAACTGAACATTTTCCTTTGCACTTACTAGCTTTGTGTCCTTCTTTTCCACACCCAAAACATCTTCCAGTTCCATTGAAACATTCTCCTTGATGCCTCTTCCCACATGATTTACATAGGGGAAATTGAACTTTCTTTCCTCTATGATCATCATGAAACTCCATCATTCTCTTAGTAGTCGAGTCAGGAAACTTACCAAATTTGAGTTTATTGATCATATTATGAGATTGCTGATTCGGCATAATAATGATGTTTGGACTTCCAAATCCCATTTAATTTGGTTTCTCATGAAGAATATTATTCCATTGTCCATAATATCCTCTATTATCGTGAATCATCTAGTTTCCAGCCATTTTCTAAAACCCAAAAAGAATAGTGTGAGAGGAAAAAATCATAATAAAGGGGGAGTAACTTCAATATCGAACATCTTAGGTTAAATTCTAAGATCGTTACCATAGTTCTAGGACTATATCCTATACGTATACTTATCCTTAGGGACATCCCTAGACATACCTTAGAAATATCTATAGGGTTCTCACTAACGTTCTCACATCCTAGTTTCCAAAGGTTGACTAAACCTTTCCTCTGATACCAACTGTAGAGACCCGAAGCTTGACGTACATTGACATTACATTACATTTGCGGAATACTTAGTACATAACAAAAACACACACACAAGGATCGTAATAGTTTAGTGTCTTTGGAAACTCGGAATATAATCTTCTAATCCTGGTGAAAGATTTTCAACATCTCCCATAAAGATCTTCTTTTCTTTTATACCTAAAACCTTTCTTTATATCCTGGGGAAAAGAAAACATGAAAGGGTGAGCTCAAATTCTCGGTAAGGGTAAACAAAATAAATATCAATCACATCATATACATAAGAACATAACTTTTGGAAATCTTATCCTGTAAAAGAGATCATAATTTCATAACCTGGAATAACTCATGGAAGTGAAATGTAATCACAATAATCATAACATAAAACATTAAACTTTGTGGCATACACACATAATCATAGAGAATCTTTTCTTATTAGTCAAGACTCATTGCCAAGACTATCTTAGTGGACAAAGTCCCTTTCTGAACCGAGTCACCCTCGTTTCAGTCCTGTTTCACTGAACCGGTATAACCTACCATTCCAGCCATGTCTATCTCATGAGATATAAAAATTTTACCCAATGCATTGGAGGGATATATAGGTCCCAACCATCTCATAATGATACCATTCTTATGTGTGCCACAAAATCATAAACCATACATCATTGCATAACCCATGTAATACAAATGGGAATCTTAAACATCATGACATCATAAAACAATTCATATAAGATAATGGAATTCATAAAAATAATTCCATCACAACATAATCAAATCAATGTAATAATAGGGATAAAAACAGAACCCTTTATTATCTTAGATAGAAAATAATTTTGATAAAACACTGGAACTTCGTTCTTGAGGAAAATATCCTTTCTTCTTCAAAAACATTTTTCTTTTATTAACATGTCATACAACTTTAAACTAAAATGTTGAGCCCTCTGGAAGATTGTTGATTTCATGTCTATGATTTATGTTTTAATAATCAAAAATCATCACATACCATTAATGCTTAATTTGGTTTGATTTCTCATAAACATAATTACAATCTGTTAATGAATCTGTTATCATGTTTTTGTCTATGCTTATTGACTTACAAAGTATTTTGAAGTCTTCTGGATTCAACAGACATCGGAAGCACTGATCCAATATCAACAGACATCGGAAGCACCGATCCAATATCAACAGATATCGGAAGCACCGATCCAATATCAACAGACATCGGAAGCACCAATCCAATATCAACAGACATCGGAAGCACCGATTCAATATCAACAGACATCGGAAGCACCGATCCAATATCAACAGACATCGGAAGCACCGATCCAATAACAATAGTCATTGGAAGCACTGATCCAATATCAACAGACATCGGAAGCACCGATTCAATATCAACAGACATCGGAAGCACCAATCCAATAGCAAATGACTCACCGATGCAAATGACTCACCGATGCAAATGACTCACCGATGCAAATGACTCACCGATGCAAATGACTCACTGATGCAAATGAATCACCGATGTAAATAACTCACCGATGCAAATGACTCACCGATCAAATGACACACTGATGCTGATCAATATGAGTCACCGATGAAAATGACTCACTAATCAAATGACACACCGATGCTGATCAATATGAGTCACCGATGCAAATGACTCACCGATCAAATGACACACCAATGCTGATCAAAATAAGCCATCGATCAAATGACTCACTTATGATAATAAAACTGACTCACCGATCAGATGACAGACCGATGCTGATCAGTCTGACTCACCGATGCTGATCAGTCTGATTCACCGATGCTGATCTATCTGAGTCACCGATCATTACTCACTAATGCTGATGACCTACCGATCACTTGATTCTTCAATAGTCATAAACAACTATTTGAATTTCTTTATCTTTATCTTTATTTAATCTAACCAACGGTCATATTAGGTATATTTTAATGCTCTATCAATTAATTAATAAAGGTTGTCAGAGGTCAGGAAACCGTACCTCGTACCTGCGGAAAGGAAACTTTTTCTATCTTCCGAAGCACGTGACATAAATACAAGAAGACTGTGCTGAAGAAAATAGTTTGATAGAAGAACACAAGACGAATATAAAGGAAAGAAAGAGGAGGAAGAACCAAGCAAGACAGAACCTCATACACAATCAAGCCTACTCAAGAAGAGTTTTGTGCATACAAAAGAACATTGAAGAACTTCATCGACTACATCTCACTGCCCTTGAACCTGAAGCATACGACACTCTTCTTCTCAAACAAAAAACGAGAAGAGGACTCAGAATAAATTCTGACCAAATACAAAAGAGTCCAGAGCTACACTGAAATCACCAGAGCCATTTCTAAACTCTAGATCTCTTCTCTGTGATACATTTGTTTTACATTTTGAGCAGTGTGTGTTATTTGTTGTATTAAACACACACACTGACTCCAGTACTTTCACTGTAGTATCTATAAATCCTCAGCAAACCTTTTTACATTTCATTTCCCACTGTGGATAGTGGTAGAGGTCGTGTGAGACCTGGACAGCTCTAAGCTGTTGTTTGTTTTCCCACGCAGAACTGTGGTAGAGGTCTTGAGACATGGACAGTGTGTTCACTGTTATTAACCCCGATCCAGGGTGTGGATCATTTTTATATAAACTTTTGAGAGGACTAAGTCTCGTCTTGAGACTGAACCTCTTGGTTAATTCTCTGTTTTTGTAGCTACATACTATATCCATACTACATATTTATTTCATATTCTGCTGCTATTACTTTGAAATATAATTTTTCTTCAAAGCTACTTTGATAGTTAAACTCGCAAGTGTTTATATTTATTATAAACCAGTAAGTTAGTTTCAAAAGTTAATTTAATCATATGATTAAGTTAACTGAGAACTAATCAATCTTTGAGAAACTAATTGAACCTTTATAATCTGTATAAATTCACTACAGTTTAATCTGTTTTTAAAATAGGGGGATTTTAATAAAGATTGTTTTTAACAGAAAATTTTAATTGGAACTCAGTTCACCCCCCCCTCTTGAGTATCCACTCCGACCAACATTTGGTATCAGAGGTTGGAAAATATTTTTCTAAAGTACCCTATTTTTCAACTGTGATTTTAGTTGTATTTTAAAGTTCTTAAAATTTCTGTTATTTCTAAATTTTTATCTCTTTAAAATTCTTTTTGTGATATCATGGATAATAGACTTGAGGGTGCTGATACTAACCGGACACCTTTCATTAATGGAAACAACTATGCTCAGTGGAAGCTAAAAATAAAAATTCACTTAGAAAGTTTGAGCTTTGATATTTGGACTGCCATTGAAGCTGAATACAAAATTCCCAGTACTGATAGATCTACTTGGGATGAACCTACAAAGACTGCTTACAATAATAATTTTAAAGCTATGAATGCCCTGTACTGTGCTCTAGGAGATGAATAATTTAATAGAATTTCTGCCAGTAAAACTGCATATGAAATTTGGGATACCTTAGCTGTTTCTCATGAAGGAACAACTAATGTTAAGGAGATGATATTGAATACTTATACTATTAAGTATGCTAATTTTAAGATGAAGCCGGATGAACCCATTTTTGATATGTATCTCAGGTTCAATGAAATTGTCAACACAATGACCTCTTTGGGAAAGGATGTTCCAGCAAAGGAACAAATCATTAGAATTTTGAGATGTCTACCTGAAAGATGGAGAGGAACCTCTTTCTCTATTAGAGAATAATGTGACATTGGAGAACTGCCAGTCAAAGAACTAATTGGAAAACTGATGTTGTATGAAGAGGAACTGAAGGTAAATAAAGAAGAAGACGATGAACCTAGAAGAAAGTATGTTGCCTTCAAAACTACAAACTCAAAGAACAAGGATAAGGAAACACTTCAAGCTATAAACGAAAGCTCAAGCTGTGAAGACAGTGAGAGTGACTCTGACAGTGATGCTGAGAAGGCTCACATTGCCAGAAGATTTAAGAAATTCTATAGGAAGAAGATGTTTTTCAGAAAGTCAAACTACAAAGGCATGTATGATAACAAAGGACACTGGAAAAAGGATTGGAAGAAGTCTGATAAATCAGATGAAGTTGTCTGTTATGAATGTAAAGGAAAAGGAAATATAAAAGCAGATTGTCCAAGGATGAAATACAGAAAGAAGTATGAATACAAGGATAAAAAGTACAAGATATCCATGAAGGCTACTTGGAGTGCTTCAGAAGACAGCACAAGTGAAGCTGAATCTTTAGACTCTGAAAGGAATCGAGCCAACATGTGTTTCATGAAAAACACTTCTGAGGTAACATCAGAAACTCCTGCTTCAAATTCATATTATTCTGGAGATGATTCTGAATGTGATAACATATCTAAATCTGAACTGTTTGAATGTTGTGATATGCTTGAAGAAACCTGTAATGTGCTTAAAGATAAATATAAAGATTTAAAGAAACAGTATTCTTTAAGTGTTAAGCATAAATCTGATCTGGATATAGAAGTAGAAAAAAATGCTCAGTTGCTTAAAGAGAATACTAAACTAAAATTGTCTAATGAGAAACTCAGAAAAGACTTAGAGAAGTTCACAAATGGAAAGAATACTCTAACACAGATGCTAGGAAAGCAAGTTGCACCTAGATATACTACTGGTATAGGATACCAACCTGGACAAAGAAAAGTTGCCAAAACTAGATTCATTCCTAAATCTGGACAGAAGATAGTTAATTCTGGAACTTCATATGCCTCAACCAGTTATATTCATAGTTATGGATCTAATAAGGTTTATCTTTCAATGAATGTTAATTCTAAAAATTATATAAGACCCATTAGACAAATATGGGTACCTAAAGTATTATTGGCTAACCTGTCTGGACCCAAGAAAATCTGGGTACCAAAATCATCTTCCATCTAAATCTGTTTTGTAGGAGACTTGCTTGAAGAGCTTTCACAAGAAGATATGGTACTTAGACAGTGGATGTTCCAGACATATTTCAGGATACTTTTCATGCTTTAAAAGCTTAGTCAGAATTGATGGAGGTTTTGTTACCTTTGGTGACAATTCTAAATGAAAAATCACCGGCTTAGGCCAGATTGGTAACACGGATTCAATCTTGGTGTCTGAAGTTTTATTTTTCGATGGACTTAAATATAACTTGTTAAGCATTTCTCAGTTGTGTGATGATGGGTTTTATGTGAAATTTAAAAATTATTCTTCCAATATTTTTAACTCTAAAAATGTTTTAGTATTTTCTGCTTTAAGAAATGAAAATGTTTATGCTGTTGATTTAGATTCTTTATCTAAGCAGTATATTCCTTGTTTAAATGCTTTTCATAAAGAGTCTTGGCTTTGGCACAGAAGATTAGGACACTGCAATGTGCACTCACTTAGAAAACTTGCTAGGAAGAACTTAGTAAGAGACCTACCCAAACATGAATTTCCAGCAGACAAAATTTGTAATCCCTGTCAAAAGGGAAAGAAACATAAAGTTTCTTTCAAATCAAAGAAAGAAGTGTCAACTTCTCAACCTCTCGAGTTGGTTCACATGGATTTATTTGGACCCTCTAGAGTTTCTAGTTTAAATGGGAAGCACTATGTATATGTTCTTGTAGATGACTTTTCTATATATACTTGGGTATATTTTCTAGCTCACAAAAGTGAAGCTTGTTTTTACTTTGTTAAATACTCCAAGTCTGTAGAAAATCTTAGTGGACTCAAGATTAAGACCCTGAGAAGTGATCATGGTCGTGAGTTTGAAAATCATGAGTTTTATTCTTACTGCTCACACAATGGCTATAGTCACAATTTCTCTGCACCATGGACACCCCAACAAAATGGTTTAGTAGAGAGAAGGGATAGAACTTTGCAAGAAATAGCTAGAACCATACTCAATAAATATGAACTGCCTATTTACTTTTGGGCTGAAGCTGTAAATACAGCTTGTTATGTCATTAATAGAGTCTTGATCAGACCAGTTCTTAAAAGGACTCCTTATGAGTTGTGGAATCATAGGAAACCTAATGTTAACTACTTCAAAGTTTTTGGATGCAAAGTCTTCATTCTCAATACTAGAGAAAATATTGACAAATTTGTATCCAAGAGTCATGAAGGAATTTTCCTAGGTTAGTCTATCTCTAGTAAAGCCTATAGAATTTTCAATAAAAGAACCAAATATGCGGAAGAATCTGTTCGCATCAAATTTGATGAAACTGATCCACATGAACCTAAAATCTCTCTTGAAGATGATCTCTCTGGTTTGAATCTCAATGATAAATACAATGGACCTATAGTTAAAACACCAGTTCTGAAAATTTTCCAGAACCTGCTTCTGTTGAACCTCAATCTGTAGATGAATCTGAAATTTCTAGCCCTATCTTTTCAAGACCATCTAGGACTCTAAAGAACCATCCTTTAGATGCTGTTGTAGGAAATCTATATAAAGGAACACAGACTAGAGCTTCTCTAAGAAATCAGGTTGAACATCAAGCTTTTCTTTCATAGTTAGAACCTAAAAATATCAATGATGCTATCAATGATGAATTTTGGGTAATGGCTATGCATGAAGTACTAAATAACTTTGAAAGAAACAAAGTCTGGAAATTAGTAGAAAGAACTAAGGACATTTTGACCATAGGCACAAAAAGGGTGTTTAGAAACAAAGTTGATGAATCTGGAAACATCATTAGAAATAAAGCTAGGCTAGTTGCACAAGGTTACAATCAAGAAGAAGAAATTGACTATGAGGAAACCTTTGCACCTGTAGCTAGATTAGAGGCTATTAGGATCTTACTTGCCTATGCATCACATCTGAATTTCAAGCTATATCAAATGGATGTCAAAAGTGCTTTTCTAAATGGTTTTATTGTTGAAGATGTTTTTGTAGAACAACCACCTGGTTTTTTAAATCCTCATTTCCCAAATCATGTTTTTAAACTTTCTAAAGCATTATATGGTTTAAAACAAGCTCCAAGATCTATGTATGAAAGAATTTCAAACATTCTTATCTCAAAAGGATTTACAAAAGGAGTTGCTGATCCCACTCTTTTTATAAAAAGGATTTCAAAAGATGTATTAATAGTACAAATCTATGTTGATTATATTATTTTTGGATCTTCTAAAAATTCATTATGTACTGATTTTTCAAAAGTTATGCAAAATGAGTTTGAAATGAGCTTAATGGGAGAGCTTAAGTACTTTCTTGGATTTCAAATCTTTCAAACTAAAGATGGAATTATTCTAAATCAAAGTAAATATACTAAGGATTTGTTAATACGTTTTGGTTTGGATAGTATTAAGGAAAGTAATATACCCATGAGTACTACCTGCAAATTGGATGTTGATGAAACTGGGAAACCAGTTGATCAAACCAATTACAGAGGTATGATTGGGAGCTTATTTTATCTTACTTCTAGTCGATCCGATATTACGTTTAGTGTGTGTATGCGTGCTAGATTTCAATCTAATCCTAAAGAATCACACTTACTGGCTGTTAAAAGCATTTTTAAGTATCTTAAGTATACTGTAAATTTAGGTTTTTTTTATCCAAAAGAAAAATCATTTAACCTAAATAGCTATTCAGATGCTGACTTTGCTGGATGTAAGTTAGATAGGAAGAGCACATCTGGAACATGTCATTTTCTTGGAAAATCCCTAGTATCATGGTGTATTAAGAAACAGAACTCATTTGCATTTTCTACTACCGAGGCAGAATACATAGCTGCTGGTAGTTGCTGTGCACACATTCTGTAGATGAAACACTCTTTATTGGATTATGGATTTGATATTAAACATGTCTCAATTAACTGTGACAATACTAGTGCAATCAATATATCTAAGAACCCTGTGTCTCACTCTAGAACTAAGCACATTGATGTCAGACATCACTTTCTAAGAGATCATTATCAAAAAGATGATATTTCTTTAAAATTTATTAGTTATGAACATCAATTAGATGATATCATCACAAAGCCTTTATGCTCTGAAAAAATGAATTTTATTAAACAAGAGTTGTGTATGATCGATCTGTGAAACTGATATGTGAAACCAATCTGTGAAACTGATCTGTGAAACCGATCTGTGAAACTGATCTGTGAAACCGATCTGTGAAACTGATCTGTGAATCCGATCTGTGAAACTGATCTGTGAAACCGATCTGTGAAACTGATCTGTGAAACCGATCTGTGAAACTGATCTGTGAAACCGGTCTGTGAAACGGATCTGTGAAACCGATCTGTGAAACTGATCTGTGAAACCGATCTGTGAAACTGATCTGTGAAACCGATCTGTGAAACCGATCTGTGAAACCGATCTGTGAAACTGATCTCTGAAACCGATCTGTGAAACTGATCTGTGAAACTGATCTGTTAAACTGATCTGTGAAACCGATCAGTGCAACCGATCTGTCATACCGATCTATTTTTCATTTTTTTATATATTGTAATTAATTAGTAAATTTCTATTATACATTTTATGGGAACCCTAAATGATAAAATAAATGATACGCGGCTATTTATCTTCCCTAAACCATTGACCTTTCATTTCTTGCCGAACCTTTCATCCTCTCTTCCCCTCTACTTCGAACCTTTGAACTCCTGCCATCCCAAAATCTTCGAATGGCTAAGTAAAAGAGACTGAGAAAAGGACTAGATAGCCTTGTACCTTCAAAGCGTGCTCGCGGCGAGTCGAGTAGTACCTCTCAACGATCAGTAAATATGAACCTGTAAACTCGGATTGTTGCTGTAGAAAGAGAAGTCAGCTCTGCGTGGCTTTTGTCAAGTAAGTCACTGTTGCTGCAAGTTCTTGAATCGCAAGGATGGATAGACTTGTTTTCAGACAACTCTTGAATAGACTACCCGAAGCTGGTACATTAGTTCTACATGAATCTGAAAATCACTCTAGATGGTGTAGAGGCTTCCAGGATGTCGTCTGAAGTAAAAGGAAAGAAAATATCCCTTTCATCTAAACAATGGGCAGAATTCTTAAATGTACCCCATGAGGGTCAGTATGAATATTATGCTGGGAATATTTCTCAAACATCTGATTACTTCTCTTATGAATTAGCTCTAGAGCTTCTGACTGGAAACAGAGAGTCACAGAGAATCACATCTTCAGAATTAGATGGTGAATGCAGACTTCTTTTCAAGTTTATTCAACACCAACTTTGCCCTAGGAGAGAAGATTTATCTACTGTAATGTACCAGGATGTTTTCCTGTTGTTTCTTCTGAAAACCCATGAGAAGATCAATTTGTGTAGATATGTGATGGTGCACATAGCTAGAATGGTAAAACCGTTCAAAAAGGACACTGCCTTATTTTATTCAAAGATGATATCTACCATGCTCAAGAATCTAGAATGTGTTGATGAAGATGATGAAGTTGATGAAACCGATCATACCTTCTATCTCAACAAAGAGATCTGCAAGAGGATGAAAATCAATTGGAATCCATGGAAGAAGTGCTGGGTTACAGATGAAGATAAATTGTACGAAGCCTACAATCCCATAGATCATGGCAAGAGGCCAAAGGATTTGAGAGACCCTGGCTTGAAACCAGACGAGGAACCAGTTTATTCTGATGATGATGAGCAAGAAGAAGGAAAGGATGAGGCCACCAAAGCCCAAGAGCAAGAAGAAGCTGAGACTGAGGAAGGAAGTATGTCATCTCCTGATGATATGAGTGATCCTGACACTGCTAGTCCCAAAAGAAGAATAGAATTTGGCCTTCTAGTCCACCCTTAGACCTACCAGAATCAGAACCTATTCTTGGTGATGAAGAAGATTCTGATACTGAAGAATATCACAGTAAAGCTTCTGAGAAGAGTGATTATGGACATGCTGATGATGTTGAGGCTACTGCTGATGGTGATTACAGACCAGTGGATGGTCTTTCTGTAGATCAAATAGAATCACCTCAGTCAGTACAAGAAATACATATCAGTGGAAAGGTTGATTCACCAAAAATCAGTGGAACAACAAGCTATGAGAAACCCAAATACACCTTGTGTGCTACTGTTTGGGATGACTACCCTGGTTATGCTGTGTTGGGCTTAGAATATTCTGAAGAAGAAGAAATGCTAGAATCTGCTACAGTTGTGAAGAGGAACCTCCCAAGAGAAGCAAGGTCTGTTCCTGCTGTTGATCCTACAAATGTTCATTTGCCTGGTTCTGGAATCTCTCAAGCTGATCTTGATAAGTTTAAGATTGAATTGCTAACTGCTGTGAGAGACACAGTTAGAGAAGAAATTTCTAATGCTCTTACTCAAGTGTCTCTACAAGTTTCTGAAAATTCATTGGAAGCTTTCTCACAAAGAGTATCGAATGCTGTAAAGCCAGACCTGGCCAATACTAGTGACCTTATTGGCAGGCACATAGCCTTTTTGAATCAGACTATGAAGAATCTTCACACCGGCTTGGTATCTCTATCAAGAGAATTCCGATCAACTATCTCTGGTATTATGGAAGTTTTGAGAAATTTGATTGAACATCTCAACAAGTCTGACCTGAGAAAGTTGAAAGCTGAGTTAACTCACATAGTTGGCCAAGCCAGTATAGTAAAGTTCACCAAGATCACTACCCGTGAGCTAGAAGCTCTACGAGAAGTTGTGCATGATGAGTTAGCTGATGTTAGACAAATTCTTGATTTAGAATCTTTGCGGAAGATGAAAGAGCTCTGTGATAACAGTCATAAGATGGCATTGGTGTATTCAGCCGATGCTAAGAAAGCTCTTCAAGAGATCAAAGAGAAAGTTGATAATTAATTTTCCAAGATTTATACAAAACATGAGATGGCTGCAAACTTCAAGGTGTTGGCAGAGAATCTGAAATTACCTCCAGTCACTCAGGCCTTCAAAACTCAAGTACATCAATTGCAAGATTTTACCCCTTCCGTGGCACAGTTCATGGAGAACAAAGATGATTTCGAAAAGGCTATACAGTATGGTGCAGAAGTTATTCAGAGTTTCATAACTCTTTTGAAGTCTTATTTGAATGCACAGGCCACTGCAATAGTAGTTCCTACTTCTGAACCTCTCATTGACTCTGATGTAGCTCCAAATCAGCTATCTGTTGCTCAAGCTCTATCTCAGTTGAGACCAGTCCCTCAGCAAGCTTCTTAACCATCTCCTGTTTCTCAACAACAACTCTCTGTGGCACCTACTCCTACACCTGCCCAAGTTGTCCTATCACCACTTCAGATTCGCCCAGCACAACCTGCCTCCATGTCTTCCAACTTACCCTCTATTGATCCCAAAGACAAAGGAAAAGCCCCTTTTTATCCCTAGAAATAGTTGTGTATCGTTTTTGATTGGGTGAACATTGTGTTGGTTGTAATCTTCTATACTTTATAAAATATTGTTTTTCTCTATACTCTATGCTAACTGCTTTTACTTTCACTTATATGTTTTCCCTCCTTTTTGATTATCCCAAAGGGGGAGAAGAAAGCTGTATGGGAGAGATATATGGGGGAGAAAAGATGTATATATCTAAGGGGAGGAGACAGATCTATATATATATGAGGGATGTATATATATTAGGGGGAGAAATCTGTATAATATATATGGGAAATTTAAATTAAGGGGGAGATTTATATATCTCTTTATATTTACTCTCTTTATGTTTTAATTCTCATTATGTTTTTATTGATGATATATCATATTATTTATATTTTATGATAAAGATTTGTGATTATCAAAAAGGGGGAGATTGTTGAGCCCTCTGGAAGATTGTTGATTTCATTTCTATGATTGATGTTTTAATAATCACAAAACATCACATACCATTAATGCTTAATCTGGTTTGATTTCTAATAAACATAATTACAATCTGTTAATGAATCTGTTATCATGTTTTTGTCTATGCTTATTGACTTACAAAGTATTTTGAAGTCTTCTGGATTCAACATACATCGGAAGCACCGATCCAATATCAACAGACATCGGAAGCACCGATCCAATATCAACAGACATCAGAAGCACCGATCCAATATCAATAGACATCGGAAGCACCGATCCAATATAAAAAGTCATCGGAAGCACCGATTCAATATCAACAGACATCGGAAGCATCGATCCAATATCAACAGACATCGGAAGAACCGATCCAATATCAACAGACATCGGAAGACCGATCCAATATCAACAAACATCAGAAGCACCGATTCAATATCAACAGACATCAGAAGCACCGATCCAATAGCAAATGACTCACTGATGCAAATGACTCACCGATGCAAATGACTCACCGATGTAAATGAATCACCGATGAAAATGACTCACCGATGCAAATGACTCACCGATGCAAATAACTCACCGATGAAAATGACTCACCGATCAAATGACACACTGATGCTGATCAATATGAGTCACCGATGCAAATGACTCACCGATCAAATGACACACCGATGCTGATCAATATGAGTCACCGATGAAAATGACTCACCGATCAAATGACACATCGATGCTGATAAAAATGAGCCACCGATCAAATGACTAACTGATGCTAATCAAACTGACTCACCGATCAGATGATAGACCGATTCTGATCAGTCTGACTCACCGATGCTGATCAGTCTGATTCACCGATGCTGATCTATCTGAGTCACCGATCATTTCTCACTAATGCTGATGACCTACCGATCACTTGATTCTTCAATAGTCATAAACAACTATTTGAATTTCTTTATCTTTATCTTTATTTAATCTAACCAACGGTCATATTAGGTATATTTTAATGCTCTGTCAATTAATTAATAAAGGTTGTCGGATTTCAGGAAACTGTACCTCGTACCTGCGGAAAGGAAACTTTTTCTGTCTTCCGAAGCACGTGACATAAATACAAGAAGACTCTGGTGAATAAAATAGTTTGATAGAAGAACACAGGAAGAATATAGAGGAAAGAAAGAGGAGGAAGAACCAAGCAATACAGAACCTCATACACAATCAAGCCTACTCAAGAAGAGTTTTGTGCATACAAAAGAACATTGAAGAACTTCATCGACTACATCTCACTACCTTTGAACCTGAAGCATACGACACTCTTCTTCTCAAACAAAAAACGAGAAGAGGACTCAGAATAAATTCTGACCAAATACAAAAGTGTACAGAGCTACACTGAAATCACCAGAGCCATTTCTAAACTCTACATCTCTACTCGGTGATACATTTGTTTTACATTTTGAGCACTGTGTGTTATCTGCTGTATTAAACACACACACTAACTCTTGTACTTTCACTGGAGGATCTGTAAATCCTCAGCAAACCTTTTTACATTTCATTTCCCACTGTGGACAGTGGTAGAGGTCGTGTGAGACCTGGACAGCCCTAAGCTGTTGTTTGTTTTCCCACGTAGAACTGTGGTAGAGGTCCTGCGACCTGGACAGTGTGTTCACTATTGTTAACCCCAATCCAGGGTGTGGATAATTTTTATATAATCTTCCGAGAGGACTAAGTCTCGACTTGAGACTGAACCCCTTGGTTAATTTTCTGTGTTTGTAGCTACATACTATATCCATACTACATATTTATTTCATATTCCGCTGTTATTACTTTGAAATATAATTTGTCTTCAAAGGTACTTTGATAGTTAAACTCGCAATTGTTTATATTTATTATAAACCAATAAGTTAGTTTCAAAAGTTAATTTAATCATATGATTATGTTAACTCAGAACTAATCAATCTTTGAGAAACTAATTGAACCTTTATAATCTGTATAAATTCACTACATTTTAATCTGTTTTTAAAATAGGGGGATTTTAATAAACATTGTTTTTAACAAGAAAATTTTAATTGGAACTCAATTCACCCCCCTCTTGAGTATCCACTCCGACCAACATTTGGTATCAGAGGTTGGAAAAATATTTTTCTAAAGTACCATGTTTTTCAACTTTGATTTTAGTTGTATTTTGAAGTTCTTAAAATTTCTGTTATTTCTAAATTTTTATCTCTTTAAAATTATTTTTGTGATATCATGGATAATAGACTTGAGGGTGCTACTACTAACTGACCACCTTTCTTTAATGGAAACAACCATGCTCAGTGGAAGCTAAAAATGAAAATTCACATAGAAAGTATGAGCTTTGATATTTGGACTGCCATTGAAGCTGAATACAAAATTCCCAGTACTGATAGATCTACATGGGATGAACCTACAAAGACTACTTATAATAAAAATTGTAAAGCTATGAATGCCCTGTACTGTGCTCTAGGAGATGAAGAATTTAAAAGAATTTCTGCCTGTAAAACTGCATATGAAATTTGGGATACCTTAGCTGTTTCTCATGAAGGAAAAACTAATGTTAAGGAGATGCGATTGAATACCTATACTATTAAGTATGATAATTTTAAGATGAAGCCTGATGAACCCATTTCTGATATGTATCTTAGGTTCAATGAAATTGTCAACACAATGACCTCTCTGGGAAAGGATGTTCCAGCAAAGGAACAAATCATGAGAATTTTGAGATGTCTACCTGAAAGATGGAGAGGAACCTCTGACTCCATTAGAGAATCATGTTACATTGGAGAACTTCCAGTCAAAGAAATAATTGGAAAACTGATGATGTATGAAGAGGAACTCAAGGTAAATAAAGAAGAAGATGATGAACCTAGAAGAAAGTCTGTTGCCTTCAAAACTACAAACTCAAAGAACAAGGATAAGGAAACACTTCAAGCTATAAACGAAAGCTCAAGCTGTGAAGATAGTGAGAGTGACTCTGATAGTGATGCTAAGATGGATCACATTTCCAGAAGATTTAAGAAATTATATAGGAAGAAGAAGTTTTTCAGAAAGTCAAACTATAAAGTCAAGTATGATAATAAAGGACACTGGAAAAAGGATTGGAAGAAGTATGATAAATCAGATGAAGTTGTCTGTTATGAATGTAAAAGAAAATGACACATAAAAGAAGACTGTCCTAGGATGAAATATAGAAAGAAGTATGAATACAAGGATAACAAGTACAAGAAAGCCATGAAGGATACTTGGAGTGCTTCAGAAGACAGCACAAGTGAAGCTGAATCTTCAGACTCGGAAAGTAATCGAGCCAACATGTGTTTCATGACAAACACTTATGTGGTAACATCAGAAACTCCTGATTCAAATTCATATTATTCTAGAGATGATTTTGAATGTGATAACATGTCTAAATCTGAACTGTTTGAATGTTGTGATATGCTTGAAGAAACCTGTAATGAGCTTAAAGATAAATATAATGGTTTAAAGAAACAGTATGCTTTAAGTGTTAAGCATAAATCTGATCTGGATATAGAAGTAGAAAAGAATGCTCAGTTGCTTAAAGAGAATACTGAACTAAAATTGTCTAATGAGAAACTCAGAAAATACTTAGAAAAGTTCACAAATGGCACGAATACTCTAACACAAATGCTAGGATAGAAAGTTGCACCTAGATATACTACTGGTATAGGATACCAACCTGGACAAAGAAAAGTTGCCAAAACTAGATTCATTCCTAAATCTGGACAAAAGATAGTTAATTTTGGAAATTCATATGCCTCGACCAGTTATATTCATAGTTATGGATATAATAAGGTTTATCATTCAAAAAATGTTAATTATACAAATTATATAAGACCCATTAGACAAATATGGGTACCTAAAGTATTATTGGCTAACCTGTCTGGACCCAAGAAAATCTGGGTACCAAAATCATCTTCCATCTAAATCTGTTTTGTAGGATACTTTCTTGAAGAGCTGTCACAAGAAGATATGTTACTTAGACAGTGGATGTTCAAAACATATGTCAGGAGACTTTTCATTCTTTAAAAGCTTAGTCAGAATTGATGGAGGTTTTGTTATCTTTGGTGACAATTCTATAAGAAAAATCAACGGCTTAGGACAGATTGGTAACATTGATTCAATCTTGGTGTCTGATGTTTTATTTGTCGATGGACTTAAATATAACTTGTTAAGAATTTCCCAGTTGTGTGATGATGGTTTTTATGTGAAATTTAAAAATGATTCTTGAAATTTCTTTAACTCTAAAAATGTTTTAGTATTTTCTGCTTTAAGAAATGAAAATGTTTATGCTGTTGATTTAGATTCTTTAGCTAAGCAGTATATTCCTTGTTTAAATGCTTTTCATAAAGAGTCCTGGCTTTGGAATAGAAGATTAGGACACTACGATGTGCACTCACTTAGAAAACTTGCTAGAAAAAACTTAGTAAGAGACCTACCCAAACATGAATTTCCACCAGACAAAATTTATAATCCCTGTCAAAAGGAAAAGCAACATAAAGTTTCTTTCAAATCAAATAAAGAAGTGTCAACTTCTCAACCTCTCGAGTTGGTTCACATGGATTTATTTGGACCCTCTAGAGTTTCTAGTTTAAATCGGAAGCACTATGTCTATGTTCTTGTATATGACCTTTCTAGATATACTTGGGTATATTTTCTAGATCACAAAAGTGAAGCTTGTTCTTACTTTGTTAAATACTCCAAGTCTGTAGAAAATATTAGTGGACTCAAGATTAAGACCCTGAGAAGTGATCATGGTCGTGAGTTTGAAAATCATGAGTTTGATTCTTACTGCTCAAACAATGGCTATAGTCACAATTTCTCTGCACCTAGGACACCCCAACAAAATGGTGTAGTAGAGAGAAGGAATAGAACTCTGCAAGAAATAGCTAGAACCATGCTCAATGAATATGATCTGCCTATTTACTTTTGGGCTGAAGCTGTAAATACAACTTGTTATGTCATTAATAGAGTCTTGATCAGACCAGTTCTTAAGAGGACTCCTTATGAGTTGTGGAATCATAGGAAACCTAAGGTTAACTACTTCAATGTTTTTGGCTGCAAAGCCTTCATTCTCAATACTAAAGACAATCTTGACAAATTTTCATCCAAGAGTGATGAAGGAATTTTCCTAGGTTACTCTATCTCTAGTAAAGCCTATAGAGTTTTCAATAAAAGAACCAATGTGTGGAAGAATCTGTTCACATAAAATTTGATGAAATTGATCCACATGAACCTAAAATCTCTTTTGAAGATGATCTCTCTGGTTTGAATCTCAATGATAAAGACAATGGACCTAGAGTTAAAACATCCAGTTCTGAAAATTTTCCAGAACCTTCTTATGTTGAACCTCAATCTGTAGACGAATCTGAAATCTCTATCCCTATCTTTTCAATACCATCTATGACTCTAAAGAACCATCCTTTAGATACAGTTGTAGGAAATCTAGATAAAGGAACACGGACTAGAGCTTCTCTAAGAAATCAGGTTGAACATCAAGCTTTTCTTTCACAGTTAGAACCTAAAAATATCAATGATGCTATCAATGATGAATTTTGGGTAATGGCTATGCAAGAAGAACTATATCAATTCGAAAGAAACAAAGTCTGGAAATTAGTAGAAAGATCTAAGGAAATTTTGACCATAGGCACAAAATGGATGTTTAGAAACAATGTTGATGAATCTGGAAACATCATTAGAAATAAAGCTAGGCTAGTTTCACAAGGATACAATCAAGAAGAAGGAATTGACTATGAGGAAACCTTTGCACCGATAGCTAGATTAGAGGCTATTAGGATCTTACTTGCCTATGCATCACATATGAATTTCAAGCTATATCAAATGGATGTCAAAAGTGCTTTTTTAAATGGTTTTATTGTTGAAGATGTTTTTGTAGAACAACCACCTGGTTTTTTAAATCCTCATTTTCCAAATCATGTTTTTAAACTTTCTAAAGCTTTATATGGTTTAAAACAAGCTCTAAGAGCTTCGTATGAAAGACTTTCAAACTTTCTTATCTCAAAAGGATTTACAAAAGGAGTTGCTGATCCCACTCTTTTTATAAAAAGGATTTCAAAAGATATATTAATAGTAAAAATCTATGTTGATGATATTATTTTTGGATCTTCTAAAAATTCATTATGTACTGATTTTTCAAAAGTTATGCAAAATGAGTTTGAAATGAGCTTAATGGGAGAGCTTAAGTACTTTCTTGGATTTCAAATCATTCAAACTAAAGATGGCATTATTCTAAATCAAAGTAAATATACTAAGGATTTGTTAAAACGTTTTGGTTTGGATAGTATTAAAGAAAGTAATATACCCATGAGTACTACCTGCAAATTGGATGTTGATGAAACTGGGAAACCAGTTGATCAAACCAATTACAGAGGTATGATTGGGAGCTTACTTTATCTTACTTCTAGTCGACCAGATATTATGTTTAGTGTGTGTATGTGTTCTAGATTTCAAGCCAATCCTATAGAATCACACTTACTGGCTGTTAAAAGTATTTTTAAGTATCATAAGTATACTGTAAATTTAGGTTTGTTTTATCCAAAAGGACAATCATTTAACCTAACTAGCTATTCAGATGCTGACTTTGCTGGATGTAAGTTAGATAGGAAGAGCACATCTAGAACATGTCATTTGCTTGGAAAATCCCTTGTTTCATGGTGTAGTAAGAAACAGAACTCAGTTGCATTGTCTACTGCCGAGGCAGAATACATAGCTGCTGGTAGTTGCTGTGCACAAATTCTATGGATGAAACACACTTTATTGGATTATGGATTTGATCTTAAACATGTCTCAATTAACTGTGACAATACTAGTGCAATCAATATATCTAAGAACCATGTTTCTCACTCTATAACTAAGCACATTGATGTCAGACATCACTTTCTAAGAGATCATTATCAAAAAAGTGATATTTCTTTAAAATTTATTAGTTCTGAACATCAATTAGCTGATATCTTCACAATGCCTTTATGCTCTGAAAAAATGAATTTTATTAAACAAGAGTTGTGTATGATCGATCTTTGAAAATATTCTGTGAAACCGATCTGTGAAACTGATCTATGAAACCGATCTGTGAAACTGATCTGTGAAACTGATCTGTGAAACTGATCTGTGAAACCGATCTGGGAAACTGATCTGTGAAACCGATATGTGAAACTGATCTGTGAAACCGATCTCTGAAAATGATCTGTGAAACCGATCTGTGAAACAAATCTGTGAAACCGATCTGTGAAACTGATCTGTGAAACCGATATGTGAAACTGATCTGTGAAACCGATTTGTGAAACTGATCTGTGAAACAGATCTGTGAAACTGATTTGTGAAACTGATCTGTCAAACCGATCAGTGCAACCGATCTGTCATACCGATCTATTATTCTTTTTTTATATATTGTAATTAATTAGTAAATTTATTTTATACTTTTTATGGGAACCCTAAATGATAAAATAAATGATACGCGGCTATTTATCTTCCCTAAACCTTTGACCTTTCATTTCCCGCCGAACCTTTCAACCTCTCTTCCCCTCTACTTCGAACCATCGAACTCCTGCCTTCCCAAAATCTTTGAATGGATAAGCAAAAGGGACCGAGCAAAGGACTAGATAGCCCTGTACCTTCAAAGCGTGCTCGAGGCGAGTCGAGTAGCACATCTCAATGATCAGTAAATCTGAACCTGGAAACTTGGATTGTTGCTGTAGAAAGAGAAGTCAGATCTGTGTGACTTTTGTCAAGTAAGTCACTGTTGCTGCAAGTTCTTGAATCGCAAGGATGGATAGACTGGTTTTCAGACAAATCTCGAATAGACTAACCGAAGCTGGTACATGAGTTCTACATGAATCTGAAAATTACTCTAGATGGTGTGGAGGCTGCCAGGATGTCGTCTGAAGTAAAAGGAAAGAAAATATCTTTTTCATCTAAACAATGGGAAGAATGCTTAAATGTACCCTATGAGGGTCGGTATGAGGATTATGATGGGAATATTCCTCCAACATCAGATTACTTCTCTTATGAATTAGCTCTAGAGCTTCTGACTAGAAACAGAGAGTCACGGAGAATCACAGCTTCAGAATTAGATGGTGAATGCAGACTTCTTTTCAAGATTATTCAGCTCCAACTTTGCCCTAGGAGAGGAGATTTTGCTGCTATAAAGTACTAGGATGTTTTCCTATTGTTTCTTCTAAAAACCCATGAGAAGATCAATTTGTGTAGATATGTGATGGTGCACATAGCTGGAATGGTAAAGCCGTCCAAAAAGGCCACTTCCTTATTTTATTCAAAGATGATATCTACCATGCTCAAGAATCTAGAATGTGTTGATGAAGATGATAAAGTTGATGAAACAGATCATACCATCTGTCTCAACAAAGAGATCTGCAAGAGGATGAAAATCAATTGGAATCCATGGAAGATGTGTTGGGATGCAGATGAAGATAAATTGTATGAAGCCTACAATCCCATAGATCATGGCAAGAGGCCAAAGGATTTGAGAGACCCTGGCTTGAAACCAGATGAGGAACCAGTTTATTCTGACGATGATGAGCAAGAAGAAGGAAATGATGAGGCCACCAAAGCCCAAGAGCAAGAAGAATCTGAGACTGAGGAAGGAAGTCTGTCATCTCCTGATGATAGGAGTGATCCTGACACTACTAGTCCCAAAAGAAGAATAGAATTTGGACCTGCTAGTCCACCCTTAGCCCTTCCAGAATCAGAACCTATTCTTGGTGATGAAGAAGATTCTGATACTGAAGAATATCACACTGATGCTTCTGAGAAGAGTGATGATGGACATGCTGATGATGCTGAGGCTGCTGCTGATGGTGATAACAGACCAGTGGATGGTCTTTCTGTAGATCAAATAGAATCACCTCATTCAGTACAAGAAATACATATCAGTGGCAAGGTTTATTCACCAAAAATTAGTGGAATAGCAAGCTATGAGAAACCAAAATACACCCTGTGTGCTGCTGTTTGGGATGACTACCCTGGTTATGCTGTGTTGGGCTTAGAATATTCTGAAGAAGAAGAAGAAATGACAGAATCTGTTGCAGCTGTGAAGAGGAACCTCCAAGAGAAGCACGGTCTGTTCCTGCTGTGGATCCTACAGATGTTCATTTACCTGGTTCTGGAATCTCTCAAGCTGATCTTGATAAGTTTAAGATTTAATTGCTAACTGCCGTGAGAGACACAGTTAGAGAAGAAATTTCTAATGCTCTTACTCAAGTGTCTCTACATGTTTCTGAAAATTCATTGGAAGATTTCTCACAAAGAGTATCGAATCTTGTAAAGCCAGACCTGGCCAATACTGGTGAACTTATTGGTAGGCACATAGCCTTTTTGAATCAGACTATGAAGAATCTTCACCCCAACTTGGTATCTCTATCAAGAAAATTCCGATCAACCATCTCTGGTATGATGGAAGTTTTGAGAAATTTGATTGAACATCTCAACAAGTCTGACCTGAGGAAGTTGAAAGCTAAGTTAACTCACATAGTTGGCCAAGCCAGTACAGGCAAGGTAACCAAGATCACTACCCGTGAGCTAGAAGCTCTACGAGAAGTTGTGTATGATGAGTTAGCTGCTGTTAGAGAAATTCTTGATTTAGAATCTTTGCGGAAGATGAAAGAGCTCTGTGATAACAGTCATAAGATGGCATTGCTGTATTCAGCAGATGCTAAGAAAGCTCTGCAAGAGATCAAAGAGAAAGTTGATAATTACATTCCCAAGATTTATACAAAACATGAGATGGCTGCAAACTTCAAGGTGTTGGCAGAGAATCTGAAATTACCTCCAGTCACTCAGTCCTTCAAAACTCAAGTTCATCAGTTGCAAGATTTTACCCCTTCCTTGGCACAGTTCATGGAGAACAAATATGATTTCGAAAAGGCTATGCAGTATGGTGCAGAAGTTATTCAGAGTTTCATATCTCTTTTGAAGCCTTATTGGATTGCACAGGCCACTACAATAGTAGTTCCTAATTCTAAACCTCTCAGTGACTCTAATGTAGCTCCAAATCAGCTATCTGTTGCTCAATATATATCTCAGTTAAGACCAGTCCCTCAGCAAGCTTCTCAACCAGATCCTGTTTCTCAACAACAACTCTCTGTGGCACCTGCTCCTACACCTGCCCGAGTTGTCCTACCACCACTTCAGATTCGCCCAGCACAGCCTACCTCCAAGTATTCCAACTTACCCTCTATTGATCCCAAAGACAAAGTCAAATCCCCTTTGTATCCCCAGAAATAGTTGTGTATCGTTTTTGATCGGGTGAACTATGTGTTGGTTGTAATATTCTGTACTTTATAAAATATTTTTTTTCTCTATACTCTATGCTAACTTCTTTTACTTTCACTTATATGTTATCCCTCCTTTTTGATTATCTCAAAGGGGGATAAGAAAGCTGTATGGGAGAGATATATGGGGGAGAAAAGATGTATATATATAAGAGGAGGAGACATATCTATATATATATGAGAGATGTATATATCTCAGGGGGAGAAATCTGTATAATATATATGGTAAATTTAAATTAAGGGGGAGATTTATATATCTCTTTATATTTATTCTCATTATGGTTTAATTCTCATTATGTTTTTATTGATGATTGATCATATTATTTATATTTTATGATAAAGATTTGTGATTATCAAAAATGGGGAGATTGTTGAGCCCTCTGGAAGATTGTTGATTTCATGTCTATGATTGATGTTTTAATAATCACAAATCATCACATATCATTAATGCTTAATCTGGTTTGATTTCTCATAAACTTAATTAAAATCTGTTAATGAATCTGTTATCATGTTTTTGTCTATGCTTATTGACTTACAAAGTATTTTGAAGTCTTCTGGATTCTACAGACATCGGAAGCACCGATCCAATATCAACAGACATCGGAAGCACCGATCCAATATCAACAGACATCGGGAGCACCGATCCAATATCAACAGACATCGGAAGCACCGATCCAATAACAACAGACATCGGAAGCACCGATTCAATATCAACAGACATCGGAAGCACCGATCCAATATCAATAGACATCAGAAGCACCGATCCAATATCAACAAACATCGGAAGCACCGATCCAATATCAACAGACATCGGAAGCACCGATTCAATATCAACAGACATAGGAAGCACTGATCCAATAGCGAATGAATCACCGATTCAAATGACTCACCGATGCAAATGACTCACCGATGCAAATGACTCACCGATGCAAATGACTCACCGATGCAAATAACTCACCGATGAAAATGACTCACCGATCAAATGACACACCGATGCTGATCAATATGAGTCACCGATTCAAATGACTCACCGATCAAATGACACACCGATGCTGATCAATATGAGTCACCGATGCAAATGCTCACCGATAAAATGACACACCGATGCTGATCAAAACGAGCCACCGATCAAATGACTCACTGATGCTAATCAAACTGACTCACCGATCAGATGACAGACCGATGCTGATCAGTCTGACTCACCGATGCTGATCAGTCTGATTCACCGATGCTGATCTATCTGAGTCACCGATCATTGCTCACTAATGATGATGGCCTACCGATCACTTGATTCATCAATAGTCATAAACAACTGTTTGAATTTATTTATCTTTATCTTTATTTAATCTAACCAACGGTCATATTATGTATATTTTAATGCTCTGTCAATTAATTAATAAAGGTTGTCGGATGTCAGGAAACCGTACCTCGTACCTACGGAAAGGAAACTTTTTCTGTCTTCCGAAGCACGTGACATAAATACAAGAAGACTCTGCTGAAGAAAATAGTTTGACAGAAGAACACAAGAAGAATATAGAGGAAATAAAGAGGAGGAAGAACCAAGCAAGACAGAACCTCATACACAATCAAGCCTACTCAAGAAGAGTTCTGTGCATAAAAAAGAACATTGAAGAACTTCATCGACTACATCTCACTGACTTTGAACCTGAAGCATACGACACTCTTCTTCTCAAACAAAAAACGAGAAGAGGACTCAGAATAAATTCTGACCAAACACAAAAGAGTCCATAGCTACACTGAAATCACCAGAGCCATTTCTAAACTCTACATCTTTGCTCTGTGATACATTTGTTTTACATTTTGAGTAGTGTGTGTTATCTGCTGTATTAAACACCCACACTGACTCCTGTACTTTCATTGGAGGATATGTAAATCCTCAGCAAACCTCGTTACATTTCATTTCCCTCTGTGGATAGTGGTAGAGGTCGTGTGAGACCTGGACAGCTCTAAGCTATTGTTTGTTTTCCCACGCAGAACTGTGGTAGAGGTCTTGCGACCTGGACAGTGTGTTCACTGTTGTTAACCCCGATCCAGGGTGTGGATCATTTTTATATAAACTTTTGAGAGGACTAAGTCTCGGCTTGAGACTGAACCTCTTGGTTAATTCTCTTTGTTTGTAGCTACATACTATATCCATACTACATATTTATTTCATATTCCGCTACTATTACTTTGAAAAATTATTTGTCTTCAAAGCTACTTTGATAGTTAAACTCGCAAGTGTTTATATTTATTATAAACCAGTAAGTTAGTTTCAAAAGTTAATTTAATCATAAGATTAAGTTAACTGAGAACTAATAAATCTTTGAGAAACTAATTGAACCTTTATAATCTGTATAAATTCACTACAGTTTAATCTGTTTTTAAAATAGGGGGATTTTAATAAACATTGTTTTTAACAGAAAATTTTAATTGGAAATCAATTCACCCCCCTCTTGAGTATCCACTCCGACCAACATTTGGTATCAGAGGTTGGAAAATATTTTTCTAAAGTACCCTATTTTTCAACTGTGATTTTAGTTGTATTTTAATGTTCTTAAAATTTCTTTTATTTCTAAATTTTTATCTCTTTAAAATTATTTTTGTGATATCATGGATAATAGACTTGAGGGTGCTACTACTAACCGGCCACCTTTCTTTAATGGAAACAACTATGCTCAGTGGAAGCTAAAAATGAAAATTCACTTAGAAAGTATGAGATTTGATATTTGGACTGCCATTGAAGCTGAATAAAAACTTCCCAGTACTGATAGATATACTTGGGATGAACCTACAAAGACTACTTACAATAATAATTGTAAAGCTATGAATGCCCTGTACTTTTCTCTAGGAGATGAATAATTTAATAGAATTTCTGCCTGTAAAACTGCATATGAAATTTGGGATACCTTAGCTGTTTCTCATGAAGGAACAACTAATGTTAAGGAGATGAGATTAAATACCTATACTATTAAGTATGATAATTTTATGATGAAGCCTGATGAACCCATTTCTGATATGTATCTCAGGTTCAATGAAATTTTCAACACAATGACCACTCTGGGAAATGATGTTCCAGCAAAGGAACAAATCATGAGAATTTTGAGATGTCTACCTGAAAGATGGAGAGGAACCTCTGTCTCCATTAGATAATCATGTGACATTGGAGAACTTCCAGTCAATGAACTAATTGGAAAACTGATGATGTATGAAGAGGAACTCAAGGTAAATAAAGAAGAAGACGATGAACCTAGAAGAAAGTTTGTTGCCTTCAAAACTAAAAACTCAAAGAACAAGGATAAGGAAACACTTCAAGATATAAACGAAATCTCAAGCTGTGAAGACAGTGAGAGTGACTCTGATAGTGATGTTGAGATGGCTCACATTGCCAGAAGATTTAAGAAATTCTAAAGGAAGAAGATGTTTTTCAGAAAGTCAAACTACAAAGGCAAGTATGATAACAAAGGACACTAAAAAAGGATTGGAAGAAGTCTGATAAATCAGATGAAGTTGTCTATTATGAATGTAAAAGAAAAGGACACATAAAAGCAGACTGTCCAAGGATGAAATACAGAAATAAGTATGAATACAAGGATAACAAGTACAAGAAAGCCATGAAGGCTACTTGGAGTGCTTCATAAGACAGCACAAGTGAAGCTGAATCTTCAGACTCTGAAAGGAATCGAGCCAACATGTGTTTCATGACAAACACTTCTGAGGTAACATCAGAAACTCCTGCTTCAAATTCATATTATTCTGGAGATGATTCTGAATGTGATAACATGACTAAATCTGAACTATTTGAATGTTGTGATACGCTTGAAGAAACCTATAATGAACTTAAAGATAAATATAAAGGTTTAAAGAAACAGCATGCTTTAAGTGTTAAGCATAAATCTGATCTGGATATAGAAGTAGAAAAGAATGCTCAGTTGCTTAAAGAGAATACTGAACTAAAATTTTCTAATGAGAAACTCAGAAAAGACTTAGTGAAGTTCAAAAATGGCAAGAATACTCAAACACAAATGCTAGGAAAGAAAGTTTCACCTAGATATACTACTGGTATAGGATACCAACATGGACAAAGAAAAGTTGACAAAACTAGATTCATTCCTAAATCTGGACATAAGATAGTTAATTCTGGAACTTCATATGCCTCACCCAGTTATATTCATAGTAATGGATCTAATAAGGTTTAACTTTCAAAGAATGTTAATTCTACAAATTATATAAGACCCATTAGACAAATATGGGTACCTAAAGTATTATTGGCTAACCTGTCTGGACCCAAGAAAATCTGCGAACCAAAATCATCTTCCATATAAATCTGTTTTGTAGGAGACTTTCTTGAAGAGCTGTCACACGAAGATATGGTACTTATACAGTGGATGTTCAAGACATATGTCAGGAGACTTTTCATGCTTTAAAAGCTTAGTCAGAATTGATGGAGGTTTTGTTACCTTTGGTGACAATTCTAAAGGAAAAATCATCGGCTTAGGCCAGATTGGTAACACAGATTCAATCTTGGTGTCTGAAGTTTTATTTGTCGATGGTCTTAAATATAACTTGTTAAGCATTTCTCAGTTGTGTGATGATGGTTTTTATGTGAAATTTAAAAATGATTCTTGCAATGTTTTTAACTCTAAAAATGTTTTAGTATTTGCTGCTTTAAGAAATGAAATTGTTTATGCTGTTGATTTAGATTCTTTAGCTAAGCAGTATATTCCTTGTTTAAATTCTTTTCATAAAGAGTCGTGGCTTTGGCACAGAATATTTAGACACTGAAATGTGCACTCACTTAGAAAACATGCTAGGAAGAACTTAGTAAGAGACCTACCCAATCGTGAATTTCCACCAGACAAAATTTGTAATCCCTGTCAAAAGTGAAAGCAACATAAAGTTTATTTCAAATCAAAGAATGAAGTGTCAACTTCTCAACCTCTCGAGTTGGTTCACATGGATTTATTTGGACCCTCTAGAGTTTCTAGTTTAAATGGGAAACACTATGTCTATGTTCTTGTAGATGACTTTTCTAGATATACTTGGGTATATTTTCTAGCTCACAAAAGTGAAGCTTGTTCTTACTTTGTTAAATACTCCAAGTCTGTAGAAAATCTTAGTGGACTCAAGATTAAGACCCTGAGAAGTGATCATGGTCGTGAGTTTGAAAATCATGAGTTTGATTCTTACTGCTCACACAATGGCTATAGTCACAATTTCTCTACACCTAGGACACCCCAACAAAATGGTGTAGTAGAGAGAAGGAATAGAACTCTGCAAGAAATAGCTAGAACCATGCTCAATGAATATGAACTGCCTATTTACTTTTGGGCTGTAGCTGTAAATACAGCTTGTTATGTCATTAATAGAGTCTTGATCAGACCAGTTCTTAAGAGGAATCCTTATGAGTTGTGGAATCATAGGAAACCTAAGGTTAACTGCTTCAATGTTTTTGGCTGCAATGTCTTCATTCTCAATACTAAAGACAATATTGACAAATTTGCATCCAAGAGTGATGAAGGAATTTTCCTAGGTTACTCTATCTCTAGTAAAGCCTATAGAGTTTTCAATAAAAGAACCATATGTGTGGAAGAATCTGTTCACATCAAATTTGATGAAACTGAACCACATGAACCTAAAATCTCTCTTGAAGATGATCTCTCTGGTTTGAATCTCAATGATAAAGACAATGGACCTATAGTTAAAACATCCAGTTCTGAAAATTTTCCTGAACCGGCTTCTGTTGATCCTCAATCTGTAGATGAATCTGAAATCTCTAGCCCTATCTTTTCAAGACCATCTAGGACTCTAAAGAACCATCCTTTAGATGCTGTTGTAGGAAATCTAGATAAAGGAACACAGACTAGAGCTTCTCTAAGAAATCATGTTGAACATCAAGCTTTTCTTTCACAGTTAGAACCTAAAAATATAAATGATGCTATAAATGATGAATTTTGGGTAATGTCTATGCAAGAAGAACTAAATCAATTTGAAAGAAACAATGTCTGGAAATTATTAGAAAGATCTAAGGACATTTTGACCATAGGCACAAAATGGGTGTTTAGAAACAAAGTTGATGAATCTGGAAACATCATTAGAAATAAAGATAGGCTAGTTGCACAAGGTTACAATCAAGAAGAAGGAATTGACTATGAGGAAACCTTTGCACCTATAGCTAAATTAGAGGCTATTAGGATCTTACTTGCCTATGCATCACATCTGAATTTCAAGCTATATCAAATGTATGTCAAAAGTGATTTTCTAAATGGTTTTATTGTTAAAGATGTTTTTGTAGAACAACCACCTAGTTTTTTAAATCCGCATTTTCCAAAGCATGTTTTTAAACATTCTAAAGATTTATATGGTTTAAAACAAGCTCCAAGAGCTTGGTATGAAAGACTTTCAAAATTTCTTATCTCAAAAGGATTTACAAAAGGAGTTGATGATCCAACTCTTTTTATAAAAAGGATTTCAATAGATGTATTAATAGTACAAATCTATGTTGATGATATTATTTTTGGATCTTCTAAAAATTCATTATGTACTGATTTTTCAAAAGTTATGCAAAATGAGTTTGAAATGAGCTTAATGGGAGAGCTTAAGTACTTTCTTGGATTTCAAATCTTTCAAACTAAAGATGGAATTATTCTAAATCAAAGAAAATATACTAAGGATTTGTTAAAACGTTTTGGTTTATATTATTAATTGATATTCAATTCCTAGAAATCTAAGGATCAGAAAAATGACTTATATCATGATAGTTGTATCATTGATAGCTCTCTTGGGGTTCTCTTGGATGTATATAGTTTGATTATTAACTATATAGTATAGAAATACAATGTGACTTGTAAATGTCAAACTAATTAACTAAGAGTTAAAACTAAACGATATGGTTAATATAATGACCCAAGCCTATCTAAAATTTATTGGTTGAAATGGTTTCGACCCATCCCCACCGTAGACTTTGAATAATCCTCTTTGGATCCATTATAATCCTAATATGAATTTATTATAAAATTATATTTCTAGCTTTTTTAAAGGTTCCCCACACCCCTTTTATAAAAGGGCACTCCCCCTTCTCTCAATTTCACACCTTAAAAGCCTTTTGGCTTGGCCAAAACATGCTGAAATATTCTCTGAACTTCCCTCACTTAAACCTATAGCCCTTAGTTTGATCATAATTCCATCCTATGGAGACCTTTTGATCATATATAATGGAAGAACCCGAAGAAGAGGTAATGTTTTCACCACACTCTTTCAAGTTCCTTTCTTCTTAAACTTCTTATTTCTTTTTTATTATTATTCTAAAATAATAAATCTATTATCTTCTATATACTGTGATGTTACAATTAATACGGTACAACCATATTCAGTATTCTATCCATCCTTTGAATGACATGTCACCATACGAGCGTACGTATGGATTACCATCTCCAAGTCGTGGTGTAATTGTTATTCAAAACATTATTATTTGAATGGGTATAATAATTATGTGTAATTCATGTAAATAATAAATATAAAATGATAATGATTCTCTATATGTGATTTACTATCCAATTATATATTATTTTAATATCAAAAGAATGATATTGTCACTCATGCGTACGTACAGACTACTGTCTCCACAAACGCAATGAGATTCATTCTCCATCGTATCCATTCAAGTATAATTCTCATTTGATTGTTAAAAATAATTTTTAAGGACTTGATATAATTCTGAATATGAATAAGATACAACCTATCCATAACAAAAGCATCTTAGGTAACAAAACATATAAAATAAAATGAGTAAGTTAACACCAGAAACAACGATAATACTAAAATATTATTAACAAAGCATTATTAGAAGATCATATATGATATCATAATTATGTATATGATTCTTTTATAATTTAATAATAGTTTTTTAATTATTATACAACAGGTTAAAATACCATATACTAAGGAAAAGTACAAGGTAAGGGTTTATTTCACAATCTCTTCATTATCCGAGGTTGTTTATACGTAATTATCTACTAGGACCTCTTTATCATCCACAACCAAGTTTCTTAAAAATGTATTTCAAATCATTATTAATATTTTATAGACTATGGGTAAAAGTCATTTATACCCTTTTTGACCGTATATAATATGTTTATAAAGGAATATTTCTGTCTCTTTCCAAACAAGGTATTTTTTTAACCTTTTCGACAAAATTAAGGTATGAATGTTTTTTTAACTTATACGGATGGTGCAGCTATTTTCCGCCATTATAAAATTGTCAAAGATTCCCTTACAAGATTATAAAAATATTTTCAAAGTAATTGTTTAATTTTATAATTATGTGGCTTTTAAATGATTAAAAAAAGAGATATTTCTCTCAAATAGTTTTGATTTCATCTATGTCAACATCCTTTGATGGATTTTAAGCTTATTTGAAGTTGATTTATTATGATACAAAACATTCATATAGTATTGATGGTTTTGTGATATTTTTAACTATGGAATTGTTATCTTTATACCATTCATGGTTTGTGGAGAAATTATTGACATTTCGTATGCTAGTTTTAATACGAATATTTAAGTTATGTTTAAACATGTTCATATGAGGAATGCATTGGACTTAATAAGTGACATGTGGAGCCCGCTATAGCTCCTCGATGCATCAGTAGATATCATGAGACAAACTAGTGTCTTGGATCAAGGCATTGACAAAATATTATTTTTAGTCTTGGCACAAGGCCTTGAATATGTGGTTATGATAGTCTGGCATTATGAATTCCATTATTATGAAAGTTGTTATTGATATTTCATGTGATTATTCAACTAGTAGAATATCCATGTGAACAAGTAAATGTCATTATTTCATTTTATCTTGGCCATGTTATACTGATGTTCAAGTTTAAAAGGATTTTGTTTTAGTTATACATTGCCTTAAATATATATGCTTATTTATGAATGTTTCCGCTATATTGTTATCCTTACTGAGCATCTAAGCTCACCCGTTTCAATGTTTTATTTTTCCCAGGATGTGAAGAAGTATATTATTAATGACCTGCAGGGATAGTATAAGGGGCTATGACCGTGGAGACCCGATGTTGTGGTAGTTTTTCATTTTATGATGTAATTTAATCTTTATGAATGTATCTATTGATTCCAAGGCTACTAAACTTATCGGAATTTCGAGACTTGTTATTTTTTTATCATACCAATGTTACGTAATAATACACTGACTCTGGGTAACTGAGGTCAGGGCGTTATAGTTAGTATCATAGAAAGTTTATTTCAATAATTGGAAGCTAGATTTATATAATCTCTGATTAGAGCACATAGCCCTAAGATAGACTTTGAGGATTAGTATAGAAGAACATCCTAGAATTTTGGTATTGTTGAGATTTTGTGCGTTTTCCGAGGAATACATCCCTTTCTGTATATGAGCAAGTAGAGGAGGCTCTGGCATAGATGTACATAGTGGTAAAACCTGAAAACACCGCTTTGAGCTAGACTCGAATGGGAACTGGTGCACGACAACGGGACTTGTTGCACTCTTGGATACAACACTCCCGGGGGATATGCATAAGATAATTCTCATTTTCCTTACAAACCCTTATGAAGGTTTTATGAGTATATACTTACTCAAAGAATTTTTTTTATGATTATGGATTATATCAAAAAATAGTTAAATTATGTTAATTGTTTTAGAAGTATGGAATTATGTATTTTGATTCATAAACTCATCTAGTTTATGCCATTTTTTATAAATGGCCCTTAGTAGAATAAATGGAATCTGTATCAATGCATGCACTCTATGTGGGGATTTCCCTCCTGCTCATGATAATTATAGTAGAACTCATGATTCAACTTGTGCTGATCATCTAATCACCGTACTGGGACAACTCACTCAGGTTATGAATAATAACCTTACCCGTATGGAGCACACTAATCCGAATCGTGGAGGATCAATGTTAGATCTCTTAATGAGGCAACAACCAACAACTTTCAATGGGAGTAAAAATCCCTTAGAAGCTGATCAATGGATAAAATCCCTAGAGAAAATATTTCAGGATTTTGGGAGTAGTGAAAGGAAAAATGTTATCATGGCAGTTTATCGCATCACTGGAGATGCTGATCAATGGTGGTCATTGATACAAAACACAAAGGAAGATGATGAAGAATAAAATATGTAATTGAGGGAGTTCAAAGAGCTTTTCTTAGAAAAATTATTTTCACATGACACAAAGAAATTATGGAAAGGCAATTTTCGAGTCTGAGACAAACGGAGGATGAGAAAGTCGCAAAGTATGAGACTAAATTTTCAAGGTTAACGAGATATGATACAAATTATATACGCAACACAAGAAGTAATATTGATCATTTCTTTGATTGGTTAAAACCATTTCTCCATTGAGAATTAGTCTCACAAACCTTCTCGTTGTATGAAGATGTTCTCTCATGTGATATCAAGACATAAAAATAATTCTCTAAGTATTATGACTTTAAAGAAAATCAAGAGAATAAGATATCTACTGATCACTCTAGAAATGGAAATAAGGGGAAGAAGGGAAAAGTTGAATATCCATCCTGTAGTAAATGTGGGAAGAAACACCCCGATACTTGCTTGAATGGAAAGGGAGTCTGTTACAAGTGTGGTGAAAAAGGCCACCAAGCTCTTAATTTCAAGGGGAAGAAAGAACCTACTAATGTTCAATGATACAACTACAGGGAGATGGAACATTATGCAAATGAATTTCCTAAGATTCCGGGGAACATACCTCAGAAAAGGCTATGTGATAAAGGCCAAGCATATGTTATCACTACTGCTGAGTTAGAATCTCTGAAAGACGTGGTGGCAGGTAATTTAATTGTTTCCTCAAGTTTAGAAAATGCATTATTTGATTCTGGATCATCTCATTATTTCATATCTTCCCAGTTTGATAAGAAAATTAGATATTTCCAATTTGATTTAACAAGGGAGTTGTCAGTCAAAACTCCTAAGGGAAGTATCATTGCAACAAAGTTTTGTAAATCAGTCCCCACTAGAGTACATAAATGTTCTTTATCTACTGATCTCATTATCATACCCATTATTGAATTTGATATAATCCTCAGTATGGATTGGCTTTTAGACTATGATGTGAAGATTTATTGTAAGAAGAAGGAGGTCACAATTTATGATGATGATGATGATAAAAAACAACTTATCTTTAGAGCAGAATGGTCACCACCTAATTCTTATCTAGACCCACCCCAAGTAGCTCAACTAAATTAAATTATTGGGGAGGAAGATAATGAATTAACTATGGGTAAGGAAAAAAATGTTCAAATAGAGGATGTGCCTATTGTGAAAGAATATGTAGATGTGTTTTCGGATGATTTACCAGGACATCCTCTAGAATGAGAAATTGAGTTTTCCATTGATTTAATTCCTAATTAAAGTCCTATATTGAAGACCCCTTATAGAAGGCCACAATGGAATTAGTTGATCTAAAGAAACAACTATAGGAATTGAGTAATAAGGGATTTATTCTCCCTAGTGTTTCACCATGGGGAGCCGCTGTTATTTTTGTTAAGACGAAAGATGGATCTAAGAGGTTATGTATCGAATATAGGTAAATCAATGCTATAAAAAGAAAGAACAAGTATCCCCTACCTCGCATTGATTATTTATTTGACCAACTGCATGGAGCTCAATACTTTTCCAAGATTGACCTTCGATCTGGATACCATCAGTTGTGTGTGAAGAAGGAATTCATTCTGAAGATAGCATTTCTGTAGAGACCCGAAGCTTGACGTACATTGACATTACATTACATTTATGGAATACTTAGTACATAACAAAAACACACACACAAGGATCATAATAGTTTAGTGTCTTTGGAAACTCGGAATATAATCTTCTAATCCTGGTGAAAGATCTTCAACATCTCCCATAAAGATCTTTTTTTTATACCTAAAACATTTCCTTATATCCTGGGGAAAAGAAAACATGAAAGGGTGAGCTCAAATGCTCAGTAAGGGTAAACAAAAGAAATATCAATCACATCATATACATAAGAAAATAACTTTTGGTAATCTTAACCTATAAAAGAGATCATAATTTCATAACCTGGAATAACTCATGGCAGTGAAATGTAATCACAATAATCATAACATAAAACATTAAACTTTGTGGCATACACACATAATCATAGAGAATAATTTCTTATTAGTCAAGACTCATTGCCAAGACTATCTTAGTGGACAAAGTCCCTTTCTGAACCGAGTCACCCTCGTTTCAGTCCTGTTTCACTAAACCGGTATAACCTACCATTCCAGCCATGTCTATCTCATGAGATATAAAATCTTTACCCAATGCATTGGAGGGAGATATAGGTCCCACCCATCTCATAATGATATCATTCTTATGTGTGCCACAAAATCATAAACCATACATCATTGCATAACCCATGTAATACAAATGGGAATCTTAAACATCATGAAATCATAAAACAATTCATATAAGATAAAGGAATTCATAAAAATTATTCCATCACAACATAATCAAATCAATGTAACAATATGGATAAAAACAGAACCATTTATTATCTTAGATAGAAAATAATTTTGATAAAACACTTGAACTCCGTTCTTGAGGAAAATATCCTTTCTTCTTCAAAAACATGTTTCCTTTATTAACATGTCATACAACTTTAAACTAAAAGAAGTTGATTAAAAGTAAACTTGAAAACTTTTAAAGGAATCTTCTTGGAAATAATGTTTTAAAAATCCATTCTTGCTGTATAAGTTAAAAAAAACATTCTTCTCGTACTTTTGTCGGAAAAGTCAAAAAGTACCTCGTACGAAAAACGACAAAATATTCCGTTCATATCTTTTACTAAAAACTCATTGAAATGTAAAATTGGATTTAAACAATTTTAGATTTATGGAAATAACGTTACATATTGAGGAAACATGTATGTGGATGAAAAAATACACCCCATTAAATACCAAAGTATAAACAATCTCGGATAAAAATGAGATTGTGATATTTCCCTTACCTTAGGTCTGATTTGCTACGTAAGTGTCCAAACCTCCTGTATAATTATTTAAATAATGTCATTTACTTATTAAAGAATCATATTCATTTTTATGATATCATATATGGTTCACTTATGACTTTATATTACCCGTTCTTTTGTAAATTGATGTTAAACTAGCGTTTTGGGTAAAATCGTCTCATTTGTCGTTCGTGTTTTAACTTGTAATTATTCATATGATTACATAGATAATCATTACTTACATATAGAATATTAAAAATGATTTATATATAATATATATTCAGAATATATATATATAATGGATCAATAAATGGAAAGAAATACACCGTTCATGGAGACGGTAGGCCGTACGTACGCATGAACGCTGTTTTCGTTTCCTTATTCAATTGAGTGGAATTAAGTAGATGACATACATATATATACACATAAATCCAGTAGCTTTATAATGTCATATATTTAATTATTATTGCTTATATATACTTTATAATCATTCTTAAATGGTTAACATTGAGAATGAATCTCATCGCGTCGTGGAGACGGTAGTCCGTACGTACGCACGAGCGATGATATCATTTCTATAATTATTGAATTGAATTGGAGTGGATGATAAAATATATCAGAATCATTATGATGTTATAATAACTATGTATAGTTATTCTTTACACCATAATACCCATCCATATAAGGTGTTGGTGGAAAAACAGATTACACCATGGCGTGGAGACGGTATTCCGTACATACGCACGCGCGGTGATTTTGTTTTCCTTAGGATGGATAGATGGTGAAATAGGGTTGTTTCATACTTATAAAAACATATCCGTATATTAGTGACACTGATGTTAATACTTCATAATGAAACAACCTAAGAATAAGAAGTGGAAGAAGAAATAAAGTTGAAAGAATCGGTAACGGATATTACTTCTTCTTTGAAGCGCCTCTTTGAGATCTCCCTTTACGGCACTAAATTTGGTCTTTGAGGAAGACCAGAACCTCTAGGATATTTCTAGGGAAGTTTATACGAGAATTTGGCAGGGTTTGGCCGAGCCTGAAGGCTCAAAGTTGTGTGAGGAAGAGAGGGAGGAGGTTCCCTTTTATAAGGGAGGAGAGGGGTACCTTTGGAATAACTAAAACTATTATTTTATTGTAAAGTCAAATTCGGTTTTAAATAGCTCAAAATTGATATATTTAGATGCTAAGGTGGTGATGGGTCTAAATCCTCTCACCCAATAGGATTTAGACAAGTTTAAGTTATTATTTTAACCTTATCAATTAGATTTAACTCTAAGTTAAATAATTTAACTTTTACCGTGTCTTTTTGTCTTCTTACACTATATGGTTAATAAAATTACTATATAAAGCCAAAAGAACCCCAAGTTGTTTATTATTAATATATATAACCTTATATAAGTCATTTTGCCGAACCTTATATTTCTATGAATAAAATAACAATTAATAATATAATATTTGTTTTACAAACTAATTTATGTCAATTTTGACACTATTTGGTACATGATTTTTATGAAATTCATAACAGAATGATAAGTTCTAAAAAATTTACTTAAATCAACAATAACATGTCATATTAACCTAGAAAATTAGTGTAAGTCATAAAAAGTCTCAAATTACATTTTTTGGGCATTTATAACATCAATTATGTCAATATTTCATTAAAAAGAGAATTACTGCATCATCATTGTGTCATAATAAATGATAATTATTTAATCCCTAAAAATTCTAAATAAATTATTATGATGTAGATAATTGAATTATATTTCTGGATAATATTCATGTTCGAAGTTTCATGAAGTTTATCACTAGATTAAAATTATTATACTTATAATATTTAAGAAAGTGACATGTTGTCACATTCTTTGGTTTTAATAATAATTAAATTTTATTCATTGAACAAATTTAATTAAATTAATCTAATACGACCCTTAGTTGATAAGGGTCGACATTTAGTCATCCAATAGTATTTTGATATTTTTTAGGGTAATTTTAAAATATTATATTTAACCTTAATTACCCGATTTACCTTTAACTATGGTAAATAAAATTTACCGTAGTTACTATTCATAATTCCCAAAAATAAAAATTAGCTTATTAAAATAATTTGGATCCACTGATTCCAAATATGGAATCCATTTTTCTAAATTCAATACACAAAAGTTTCAGAAATTAAATTAAAATTAATCCCGTTGTCGAAAGAAAACAGGTTTTTCTTTAAAACATTGCAAAAGATTGAATTGATTTATCCTACGAATTCAAGGTAATATCAATGATAATGAAATACATTATATTAAATGGTAAAAATATATTCTATTTATACTTTAAAACCATTCAATATTATAATTTAACCACATAAGATATTACTATGAAAAAATTTGTTTTTAATTAAAATATAGCGTGTCTTTACTATTCATTAAAATATGAAACTTATCGAAAAAATATCAAAACTTTATCTAATGTAAATTTTTATATCCTGATTCAAAAGAAGAATTTTATTTTTTCAAATTGAACATATAAACATGTCAAAAACTAGATTTAATGTGGGTGCGCCATCTAAAGGCGGCAAAACTGCATTTTTTGAAAAATACTTATTTTACCCGAAATATTTATTTTGTTCTTATACCATGTTTTAGAAAATGTGTAAGACGAATAATAATGTTATAAGATTCACAATTTAGTTAATATTATTCATAACGGCTAGTTCATAATAATATTATAATAATATATCATTGTTTAGTAAAACCCAGTATTGCGTACAACACACGCTATCGAGGAAGGTCGTGATTGTGTGTAATGCAAGCCAAGTCAGAGTTGCGTGCTGTGCAAAAATCCTTCGTTGTTTCGTATAACAGAATCCAACCATATTTCTTTTATACATTGAATATATATATATATATATATATATACTCAATGTTTCATAGAATAACTATTATAAAAAATGTGTGTAACACGATCCAAGAATAGTGTTGCGTATACTACAAGCTAATACAGTGTTGCGTATAGCGCAAGGTAATATTGGTGTAGCACAAGAAATTAATGAAATTAAAAGAATATTTTTCATAAAATATCGGGGTGTTACATTCTACCCCCTTAAAATGAATTTCGCCCTCGAAATTCATCGGGGTTATAAATAGTTTACTACTTGAAAGTTTGTTTAATAGAAACCCACATCGTAAAAAGGAATACCAAAACATGGATTTTAAAAACTAAAGCATGAAATGTAACGGTTACACAAATTAACTCATCATGGGGTTTCCACGTAGGAGAACATAGGTGAAAATATGGATATTGAAGAAAAATATAACCATCAAGTACTGATGGAGAGTGGTAGAGAACATGGCTATGAAAAAGCCAAAAATCACAAAGCTATCGATTTGTGATGATCTAAGGTACCATCTGATTAATCGGATATAAGGGAACTAGGACAACATTTTTGGTTTTCAAGATCATTTCCCTAAAGCTGATGAATTAAAAGAAATACTTGCATGATTTTGGTACAATCTCACTGTTGTTCGTGAATTGAACAATTCCCACTTCATCCCTTAATGAAATGAAGTTGAATTTGTTATTCGTGATGTGTTACCAGATCATGTGATAGAATGATGGGTCATTCCATCTCTTTCAAACAAAAGGTTAGAAAATGTTATAATTCCATCTTATGGTTAGATTAATCATATATGGTTACAAAAATGAACATATACTTCATATATCATACCTCTTAATAAAAAATACTAGTTTATACTAACTAGGGATTTCCTGTAGGCCAGTGGTAGGCGATAAAGGCCAGTCGCACTTCGGTTGTGGGTTCGATTCCCACAGCCTTGTCCGATGCGATGGGATGTCGCCCGTCCTGCAGGTTGTCCTTATCTAAAACTATATTACTATAACATCGCATCAATAATATCGAAAAACAAACAATACTAACTTATGTCCAACATAATCCATTCCAATCTTTAGGCTTATCCATAATACTGCAGTCCACTCTCAGAGATTTAATACCATCATTGATCCCTATATATCATAAGATATAACTTGTTGGTCACATTGCAAACATTCAAAGGCCTTAATCATGTGTTCTCTTTAATACCCATTGAACCTTAGTGAAAACATGAATGCAGTTAAAAGTTAACACTTTACACATACCAAAACCCTCAAAATTTTATATACTCAAACCATGATATCACTTAGTCCTTATATCAATCATGAGATCATGAATACTGTCAAACATTTAATTTTTTCCTTATCCCTTCATTATGCGCATATCATCTTCATTCCAAAAATATCTGAATAATATTTCATGGATACTGGTACCATTATTCATACACTTTCAAAACTCAAGGAAACAAAACAGTATAACAATCCTTAGATGTCTCTTTATTTCATAGTACCATGAGATTACTTATACAACGTTACACATGATAAACATGTAATCATTCCACTACATTCTTAAACCATTGACTGAGCTTCAACAATTCTTCCATCTCACATATCATTTGCAGTCTCTTCATCATCATCAACATAAATACTACCCATACGACCATACTGATTCTCTTCATGAGACTTTACCTTAGGGCATTGGTTTTCATAATGCTCGTACATTCCACATTTAAAACATTTAACCATTGTTGATGTCATAGAAATACCATTATCCACATCCCTGGTGTTAACTAAAACTTTTCCTGTGCACTTACTAGATTTGTGTCCTTCTTTTCCACACCCAAATCATCTTCCAGTTCCATTGAAACATTCTTCTTGACGCCTCTTCCCACATGATTTACATAGGGGAAATTTAACTTTCTTTCCTCTATGATCATCATGAAACTCCATCATTCTCTTATTAGCCGAGTCAGGAAACTTACCAAATTTGAGTTTATTGATCATATTATGAGATTTCTGATTCGGCATAATAATGATGTTTGGACTTACAAATCCCATTTAATTTAGTTTCTCATGAAGAATATTATTCCATTGTCCAAAATATCCTCCATTATCGTGAATCATCTTGTTTCCAGCCATTTTCTAAAACCCAAAATGAATAGTGTGAGAGGAAAAAATCATAATAATGGGGGAGTAACTTCAATATCTAACATCTTAGGTTAAATTCTAAGATCGTTACCACAGTTCTAGGACTATATCCTATACGTATACTTATCCTTAGGGACATCCCTAGACATACCTTAGAAATATCTCTAGGGATCTCACTAACATTCTCACATCCTAGTTTCCAAAGGTTGACTAAACCTTTCCTCTGATACCAACTGTAGAGACCCGAAGCTTGACGTACATTGACATTACATGACATTTGTGGAATACTTAGTACATAACAAAAACACACACACAAGGATCGTAATAGTTTAGTGTATTTGGAAACTCGGAATATAATCTTATAATCCTGGTGAAAGATCTTCAACATCTCCCATAAAGATCTTCTTTTCTTTTATACCTAAAACCTTTCTTTATATCCTGGGGAAAAGAAAACATGAAAGGGTGAGCTCAAATTCTCAGTAAGGGTAAACAAAAGAAATATCAATCACATCATATACATAAGCACATAACATTTGGAAATCTTAACCTGTAAAAGAGATCATAATTTCATAACCTGGAATAACTCATGGCAGTGAAATGTAATCACAATAATCATAACATAAAACATTAAACTTTGTGGAATACACACATAATCATATAGTATCATTTCTTATTAGTCAAGACTCATTGCCAAGACTATCTTAGTGGACAAAGTCTCTTTCTGAACTGAGTCACCCTCGTTTCAGTCCTGTTTCACTGAACCGGTATAACCTACCATTCCAGCCATGTCTATCTCATGAGATATAAAATTTTTACCCATTGCATTTGAGGGATATATAGGTCCCACCCATCTCATAATGATACCATTCTTATGTGTGCCACAAAATCATAAACCATACATCATTGCATAACCCATGTAATACAAATGGGAATCTTAAACATCATGACATCATAAAACAATTCATATAAGATAAAGGAATTCATAAAAATAATTCCATCACAACATAATCAAATCAATGTAATAATAGGGATAAAAACATAACCCTTTATTATCTTAGATAGAAAATAATTTTGATAAAACACTTGAACTCCGTTCTTGAGGAAAATATCATTTCCTCTTCAAAAACATTTTCCCTTTATTAACATGTCATACAACTTTAAACTAAAATAAGTTGATTAAAAATAAACTTGAAAACTTGAAAAGGAAGCTTCTTGGAAATAATTTTTTAAAAATCCATTCTTGCTGCATAGATTAAAAAAACATTCTTCTCGTACTTTTGTCGGAAAAGTCAAAAAGTACCTCGTACGAAAAACGACAAAAGATTCCTTTCATATCATTTACTAAAAACACACCGAAGGGTAAAATTGGATTTAAAAAATTTTAGATGGATGGAAATAACGTTACATATTGAGGAAACATGTATGTGGATGATAAAATACACCCCAGTAAATACCAAAGTATAAACAATCTCGGATAAAAATGAGATTGTGATATTTCCCTTACCTTAGGTCCGATTTTCTTCAAAAGTGTCTGAACCTCCAGTATAAAGAATTAAATAATGTCATTGACTTATTAAAGAATCATATTAATTGTTATTATATCATATATGGTTCACTTATGACATTATATTACCCGTTCTTTTGTAATTTCATGTTAAAGTAGCGTTTTGGGTAAAATCGTCTCATTTGTCGTTCGTGTTTTAACTTGTAATTATTCATATGATTACATAGATCATTATTACTTGCATATAGAATATAAAACATTATTTATATATATTATATATTCAGAATATACATATATATAATGGATCGATAAATGGAATGAAATACACCGTTCATGGAGACGGTAGGCCATACGTACACATGAACGTTATTTTCGTTTCCTTATTGAATTGAGTGGAATTAAGTAGATGACATACATATATATACACATAAATCCAGTAGATTTATAATTTCATATATTTCATTATTCATGCTTATATATACTTTATAATCATTCTTAAATGGTTAACATGGAGAATGAATCTCATCGCGTCGTGGAGACGGTAGTCCGTACGTACGCACGAGCGATGATATCATTTCAATAATTATTGAATTGAATTGGAGTGGATGATAAAATATATCAGAATCATTATGATCTTATAATAACTATGTATAGTTATTCTTTACACCATAATACCCATCCATGTAAGGTGTTGGTGGAAAAACAGATTACACCACGGCGTGGAGATGGTATTCCATACGTACGCACGCGCGGTGATTTTGTTTTCCGTAGGATGAATAGATGGTAAAATAGGGTTGTTTCATACTTATAATAACATATCAGTATATGAGTGATACTGATGTTATAACTTCATAATGAAAAAACCTAAGAAGAAGAAGTGTAAGAAGAAATAATGTTGAAAGAATCGGTAACGGAAATTACCTCTTCTTTGAACCTCCTCTTTGAGATCTCCTTTTAAGGCACTAAATTTGGTCTTTGAGGAAGACCAGAACCTCTAGGATATTTATAGGGAAGTTTAGAAGATAATATGACAGGGTTTTGCCGAGTTTGAAGGCTCAAAGTTGTGTGAGGAAGAGAGGGAGGAGGTTCCCTTTTATAAGGGAGGAGAGGGGTACCTTTGGGATAACTAAAACTATTATTTTATTATAAAGTCAAATTCGGTTTTAAATAGCTCAAAATTGATATATTTAGACGCTAAGGTGGGGATGTGTCTAAATCCACTCACCCAATAGGATTTAGACAAGTTTAGGTTGTTATTTTAACCTTATCAATTAGATTTAACTCTAAGTTAAATAATTTAACTTTTACCGTGTCTTTTTTTTTCGTACACTATATAGTTAATAAACTAACTATATCAAGGAAAAAGAACCCCAAGTTGTTTATTATTAATATATATAACCTTATATAAGTCATTTGGCCGAAACTTAGATTTTTAGGAATAAAATAACAATTAATAATATAATATTTTGTTTACAAGCTAATTTATGTCAATTTTGACACTATTTGGTACATGATTTTTATGAAATTCATAACAGAATGATAAGTTCTAAAAAAGTTACTTAAATCAACAATAACATGTCATATTAAACTAGAAAATTAGTGTAAGTCATAAAAAGTCTCAAATTACATTTATTTGGGCATTTATAACATCAATTATGTCAATATTTCATTAATAAGACAATTACTACATCATCTTTGTGTCATAATAAATGATAATTCTTTAATACCTAAAAATTCTAAATAAATTATTATTATGTATATAATTGTATTATATTTCTGGAGACTATTCATGTTCGAAGTTTCATGAAGTTTATCACTAGCTAAAATTATTATACTTATAAGATTTAAGAAAGTGACATGTTGTCGCATTCTTTAGTTTTAATAATAATTAAATTATTTTCATTGAAAAATTTTAATTAAATTAATCTAATAAGAACCTTAGGTGATATGGGTCGACATTTAGTCATCCAATGGGATTTTGACATTTGTTAGGGTAATTCTAAAATATTATATTTACCCTTAATTACCCGATTTACCTTTAACTATGGTAAATAAAATTTACCGTAGTTACTATTCATAATTCACAAAAATAAAAAGTATCTTAATATCATAATTTGGATCCACTGATTCCAAATATGGAATCCATTTTTCTAAATTCAATACAAAAAAGTTGAAGAAATTAATTTAAAGTTAATCACGTTGTCGAAAGAAAACGAGGTTTTCTTTAAAACATTGCAAAAGATTGAATTGATTTAACCTACGAATTCAAGGTAAAATCAATGATAATGACATACATTATATTAAATGGTAAAAATATATTATATTTATACTTTAAAACCATTCAATATTATAATTTATCCACATAATATATTACGATGAAAAAAGTTGTTTTTAATTAAAATATAGCCTGTTTTTACTATTCATTAAAATATGAAAGTTATCGGAACAATATCAAAACTTTATCTAATGTAAATTTTTATATCCTGATTCAAAAGAAGAATTTTATTTTTTTCAAATTGAACATATAAACATCTCAAAAACTAGATTTAATGTGTGTGCGCCATCAAAAGGCGGCAAAACTGCATTTTTTTAAAAATACTTATTTTACCCGAAAATTTTATTTTGTTCTTATACCATGTTTTAGAAAATGTGTAAGACGAATAATAATGTTATAAGATTCAAAATTTAGTTAATATTATTCATATCGGATATTTCATAATAATATTATAATAATATATCGTTGTTTAGTAAAACCAGGTATTGCTTACAACACATGCTATCGAGGAAGGTCGTGATTGCGGGTAATGCAAGCCAAGTCAGAGTTGTTTGCTATGCAAGAATCCTTCGTTTTTTCGTATAATAGAATCCAACCATATTTCATTTATACATTGAATATATATATATATATATACTCAATGTTTCATAGAATAACTATTATCAAAATTGTGTGTAACACGATCCAAGAATAGTGTTGCGTATACTGCAAGCTAATACGATGTTGCGTATAGCGCAAGGTAATCTTGGTGTAGCACAAGACATTAATGAAATTAAAAGAATATTTTTCATAAAAGTTCGGGGTGTTACAATTTCGAACCAGGTACATGCATTATGAGTTTACAGTAATGCCTTTTGGGCTGACTAATGCACCCTCTGTATTCATGGATCTAATGAATAGATTTTTCAAGGAATATGTAGATTAATTTTTGGTGGTATTTATTGATGATATCTTGGTATACACCAAAATCTATGAATATCATGAAAATCACTTGCACGTTATCCTGAAGACTCTTAGAAGACATGAATTATTTGGGAAGTTTAGCAAGTGTGAATTATGGCTTTAGGATATCTCTTTTCATGGCCATATTGTCTCTAGGGATGGAATCTCTATGGATCCTTCTAAGACCAAGGAAATCCAAGAATGGCCATCCCCGATGACTATAACTGAGGTACGCAGTTTTATTTGTTTAGAAGGTTATTATCGGCGTTTCATCCATCATTTTTCCCGATTGGCTAACCCATTAACAAAGCACAAACGTAAAGGGGTTAAATTTGATTGTACAAAAGAGTGTGAAGAATGTTTTGAATAACTGAAGAGAAGATAAGTCAATGATCCTATATTGACTCTACCATCTGGGAATGATGGATTCGTTATTTATAGTCATGCATCGAAGAAAGGACGTCGTTGTGTCCTTTTACAGAATGATAGGGTTATTGCCTATGCCTCAAGACAACTAAAAATTCCTGAGAAAAACTATCCTAATCATGATCTTTAGTTAGCTGCTGTAATATTTTCTTTAAAGATATTAAGACATTATCTCTATGGGAAAAATGTGAGATTTATACTGATCAGAAGAGTTTGAAATATATTTTCTCACAAAAATAACTCAACATGAGGCAAAGGAGATGACTTGAACTACTCAAGGAATAAAATTGCACGATACACTACCACCCGGGGAAGGCAAATGAGGTGGAAGATGCTTTGAGTAGAAAAGATCATGGAGTTTTGAACAATATGAGAATTGAAAGGGATCCAATTTTCATGGATCTAGTGAAGATGGAAATGGGAATAACCATGGAAGGTGAAACATCAATTCTTTTTCAAATGGTTTCCAAGCCATCATTAATAGAAAAGATTAACAGTTCTCATACCAATGATAAAGAATTTAGAAAAATGATTAAAGATGTGAATAATGGGAGATTGAGTGACTTTGTGTATGAAGATGGAATTTTGAAATTCGGGAAGAGACTTTGTGTTCCCGATATACCAGATCTGAAAAGCGAATTATTAGATGAGACTCAAAGTTCCAATTTTTCTATACACCATAAGAGCAACAAAATGTATAGAGATTTGAAGGAACATTTTTAGTGGGACAACATGAAGAGGGAGATTGCTGATTTTGTGTCAAGATGAATGGTTTGTCTTCAAGTGAAAGCAAGAAGGCAACAGCCTGGAGAAGTCATGCTACCTTTTCTCATACCGGAGTGGAAATGGGAAAATATTACGATGGACTTTGTCATGGGGCTACCAAAGACTCCTAGAAGGAATGATTAAATACGGGTTATTGTTGATCATCTTACCAAGTCAGCACATTTTCTTGCTATAAGAGAAGATCTACCACTGGAAAATCCAGCAAGACTATATGTTAATGAAGTTGTGAGACTTCATGGAGTACCTCTATCGATTGTTTTCGATCATGATCCAATTTCTACTTCAAGATTATGGAAGAGTCTTCAGAAGGCCTTGGATATTGAACTTCGTTTGAGCACTGCCTCCCACCTTCAAAAATATAGACAATCAGAACGGACTATTCAAACTATAGAAGACATGTTGAGATCATTCTTACTTGACTTTCAGGGTATGTGGGATCAATATTTTCCTCTGGTGTAATTTTCCTTTAACAATATCTTCTATTCAAGTATTCAGATGGCACCATATGAAGCATTGTACAGAAAGAGATGTCGCACACCAACCTGTTGGGATGTTGTTGATGAAAGAAAAATCGTAGGCCCAGAACTGGTGGAGGAAATGATGGAAAAGGTGTAGGTAATCCAAAACCACATTAAAGCAGCTCAAAGTAGGTAGAAGAGCTATGCCTATAACCAAAGGAAGGATTTGGAATTTCAGGTAGGAGATCATGTTTTCTTGAAGGTATCTCCATGGAAGGGAGTTATACGTTTCGGTTAAAAGGGTAAATTGATTCCCAGGTACATCAGACCTTTTGAAATTCTAGAACGAATTGGGGTTGTATATTACCGTTTGGCAATGCCGCCAAGTCTCTCCAAAGCTCACTATGTGTTCCACAGACCACTGTTGAGAAAATACATGCCTGACCCAACACATGTACTCACTTACGAGGAATTAGAACTAGAATCCAATTTGTCTTCTTGCGAAGTCCCCGTCAGGATTCTTGATACAAGAGAACAAGTGCTGAGAAACCAGACAACTCGTCTGGTTAAAGTTCTATGGAGAAACCATAAAATGGAAGAGGCAATGTGGGAACCCGAGGAACTTATGATGAAGAATAACCCGAGTCTTTTCATGTGGTAGTATTCTATAAATTTCAAGGATTAAATTATTTGAATGAGGAGAGAATGTAACACCCCAAGCTTCCACGGTATGCTTCTCTTTGAATAGTACAGTAGCGTGTGTTGTATGCAACTTTGAGTTCTAACACACACCACAACCAATCAAACTAGCCGTTATGAATAGTAGTACACAAATTTTGAAATTTTATAAATTTTATCTTTCAAAATGGACTTAATTTTTGGATTGCGAATATTGAAATTATCATAGGGTGAATTTTTGGTATTTTTCTGAAAGCATTCAATTTTTGATGAATAGTGAAAAAACACAGAGTTATAGTTTAAAACTGAATTTTTATTTAAATAATTATTTATCTTATTTAAATTTAATTATGTTAAAAAAAGTTAAATAATACATATATATGTTCAATTTAATTCATTGTAGTTAGTTTACAATATTTTGAGATATATAAAAATTTTATTGAACTTTTCACCGTCTTTTACCCACCTCCTAGGAGAATTTGGAAATTCACATAAAACATAATTTTACAGCTTCTATGAGTGGAATTTCAAAAATACGAGAGACAAATTTAATATCAAGGAGTAAAATTTTGTTCAATAAGATAAAAATAAGTTTTGGTGAATAGTAACTTTTACTTTTATTTACCACGGATAAAATTAAATAGGGTAATTAAGGGTAAAAATGATATTAATATTACCCTAACACATATCCTGATTCTACTGGATAAGTATACTTCGACCAAAAACAACCTTATGAACAAAATATTATCATTTAGGTCCAATTGGATTAGATTAGGACATTTATTATTATTTAATTCGAAGTAGAGTTAAAAGAGTTAAAATTAATGTCTAATTTCTAAAAAAATTTAATATAAGGCTATACATAATATAAATTCTATTATAAATATTCATTATAAATATAAAAATATTTCCTACATAATGGTTTTTTATTTGTAATTTTTAGAAGTTAAAGAATTTAATTTATTTATGACACAATGGTGATGCAGTAATTACCTAATTAATGAAATATTAAAATAATTGATATTATAAATATGAAAATAAATGTAATTTGAGACTTTTTTTTGAATTCCACTAATTTTTATGTTAATATGACATATTAGGATTGGTTATATAAAATTGTTTCTCGGTAATAATGCTGTTATAAAATTATCAAAAACAAAATACCCAATAGTGTCAAAATTGACATAAAAGTGTTTTTAAAACAAATATTATATTATTAATTGATATTCATTTCCTAAAAATCTAAGGTTACGAAAAATGACTTATATAATGATAGGTGTATCATTAATGTACCACTTTGGGGTCTCTCGGATGTATATAGTAAGTTTATTAACTATATAATATAAAAATACAAAGTGACATGGTAAATGTCAAACTAATTAACTAAGAGTTAAAACTAAACGATAAGGTTAATATAATGACCCAAAACATATCTAAAATCTATTGGTTGAATGTATATTAACCCATCCCAACCATAGACTTTGAATAATCCACTTTGGAGCTATTATAAACCTAATATGAATTTATTATAAAAATATATTTCTAGATTTTCCAAAGGTTCCACTCACCCCTCTTATAAAAGGGAAACCCCCCTTCTCATAATTTCACACCTTCAAAGCCTTTTGTATTGGACAAAAACAGCCAAAATATTCTCTCATCTTCCCTCAATTCATCTTAGAGCCCTTATTTTGATCATAAATTCATCCTATGGAGCCCTTTTGATCAAATCAAAAGGAAGAACCCAAAGAATAGGTAATGTTTTCACCACCCTCTTTCAAGTTCCATTCTTCTTAAACATCTTCATTCTTTGTTATTCCCATTATAAAATAATAACTCCAGTATCTTATATATAATGTGATTTTACTATAAATATGGTACAACCATATTCAGTATTCTATCCATCCTTTGAATGACATGTCACCATACGTGTGTACGTACAGCTTACCGTCTCCACGTCGTGGTGTAATTGTTATTCAAAACAGTATTATTTGGATGGGTATAATAATGTTGTGTAATTCATATAAATAATAAATATAACATGATAATGATTCTGTAAATATGATATAATATCAAATTATATATTATTTTAATATCAAAATAATGATATTGTCGCTCGTGCGTACGTACGGACTACCGTCTCCACGAACGCGATGAGATTCATTCCCCATCATATCAATTCAAGTATAATTCTAATTTGATGATTAAAAATAATGTTTAAGGACTTGATATGATTCTGGATATTAATAAGATACAACCTATCCATAACAAACACGTCTTAGGTAACAAAACATATAAAAGAAAACGAGTAAGTTAACACCCGAAACGACGATAATAATAAAATATTATTAACAAAGAATTATTAGAAGATCATATATGATATCATAATTATTTATATGGTTCTTGTATGATTTAATAACAATTTTTTAACTATTATAAAGGAGGTTAATATACCACCGACTAAGGAAAATTACAAGGTAAGGGTTTATTTCACAATCTCTTCATTATCCAAGGTTGTTTATACGTAATTATCTAATGAGACCTCTTTATCATCCACATCCATTTTTCTTAAAAATGTATTTCAAATCATACTTACTATTTTATAGACTATGGGTTAAAGGTATTTATACCCTTTTTGAATTTCTATAAGATTTTTATAAAGGAATATTTCCATCGCTTTCCAAACAAGGTCCTTTTTAATGTTTTTGACAAACTTAAGTTAATAATGTTTTTTAACTTATACGGTGGGTGAAGCCAATTTCCACTGTTATAAAATTGTTGAATCTTCCCTTACAATATTATAAGAATATTTTAAATGTAAATGTTTAATTTTATAATTTTTTTGTCTTTTAAATGATTTAAAAAAACAGATATTTCTCTCAAATAGTTTTGATTTCATCTATTTCAACATCCTTTGTTGGATTTTAATCTTATTTGAAGATGATTTATTATGATACAAAACATTCATATATTATTTAAGGTTTTGTGAATTTTTTAACTATGGGTGTGTTATTTCTATAAAATTCACTGTTTATGGAGAAAGTATTGACATTTCGTATGCTAGTTTTAATACGAATGTTTATGTTATGTTTAAACATGTTCATATGAGGAATGAATTGGACATAATAACTGACAGGTGGAGACCTATATAGATCCTCGATGCATCGGTAGGTCTCATGAGACAAACTAGTGTCTTGGCACAATGTATTGAAAAATTCTTATTTTTAGTCTTGGCACAAGGCCTTGACTATGTGGTTATGATAGTCTGGCATTACGTGTTCCATCATTACGAAAGTGGTTTTTGGTATTGCATGTGATTATTCGACTAGTAGTATATCCATGTGAATAAGTAAATAGAATTATTTCACATTATCTTTGAATTATTATATTGATGTTCATGTTTAAAAGGATTTTGTTTTAGTTATACATTGCCTTAAATATTAATGCTTATTTATGAAGATTCCGCTATATTGTTATCCTTACTGAGCATCTGAGCTCACCCCTTTCAGTGTTTTATTTTTTCCAAGATGTGAAGAAGTATTTTATGAATGACCTGCAGGGATAGTATAAGGGGATATGACTGTGGAGAAAAGATGTTGTTGTAGTTTTTTATTTTATTATGTAATGTAAACATTATGAATATATCTAGTGATTCCAAGGATACTAAACTAATCGGTCTTTCAAGACATGATATTTTGTGATCATGCTAATGTTACGTAATAATGCACCGACTCTGGGTAACTGGGGTCAGGGCGTTACAAAAAATGTTATTGGTATTCACTATAAGATTATTTTTTTAATGGAAAAACAATGTGTAATTTCGACAACATAACAATGTCAAATATAAGTTTATAAAATCGATTGATGCGATATAATGGGATCTATAATCATATATACATGAAATGGATGGTAAGATAATCATGGAACATAATATCCCAACATATGTAAAGGAATTTAGATTCCTAATACAAAATAATTTTATTTAAGAAATGAGAAGTGAGAAATCCTTTATGGAATATTTTCATGGTAATGGGTGGGATTAAGGGATCACAAGTGGAATAATGGGAGGGAAGTGAATATACCATCATTTATACATAAAATGGACATAATTTAGTTATGTAATAACACATCCCAAATTAAGAAAATGAAAATTAAAAAGCATGACATAAAGGAGGTTCTTGAAGTAAAATGATAGAGGGAGATCCCTTACTTGGATATGTTACCCCAGAGTATTGGGGAAGGGTTTTTAGGATAGTTAGGGAGCCTTGGGAGTGATCCAAGGAGAAGGGGTAAGAGGGTGGAAAGTAATAAAAGAGTTTGAGTGAATAGAAATGGGATCTTCAGTTGGCTTATATCAAAATGTTGGCAGAATTATTTATTATTTTGGTTTTGGACACTATACAATAAAATAACCAAAACAAAATAACCTCATGGTTTGTTTCTAATGGATTATAATAATTGGGAGTGGTATACATTATTATATATGTATATGGGAAAAATATATTAAAATTTTCCCTTCCAATGAATAGGTGAGACACAGATTGAAGTAAATTATTTTAAAAACATTAAATATTTTATATGTCATAGAGGAATCATTAAGGCTTTATAAAATATGAAAAATAAACCAAAAATTACATTATTTTAGTGTAAATAATATTTTTGGCCTAATATACCTTTTATAGTTTTTTATTACTTCACAATTGGGTCATTATGTTAAAAAAACATATTATTTATTTATAGGGTATTTAGTTATTACCCAAATTTTTTTTGTCTCATGAAATTATGAAAAATTCACCATTGGATAATATAGAAATCCGAATTCCAAAAATAATAATCATTTCATCTAAATAAATTTCTTAAATATATGTTATTTTTTTATTTTCAAATAAAAACTATCATTTATTGAAAATTAATAGGTTTTAATAAAAACAATTTTCAAACATTAATAAAAATTGAATTTGTCATCATAAAAATTATATGATCATTTATATTTGAATAATTAATTTAACAATAAAAATTTGTTAATATATTATTTATTTAAAAAATCTATTACTTCTACCAAATATATTTTATAATTCAATTTGAATATTTAAAAATTACTATTTGTACATTACCAATTATTTCAAATGTAACAATAATAGAATGAATGTATATTCCTAATTCTTTTCAATAATCATGGGTTTGGAAGTGATCTCTAATAGCTTGAACTTCTCATGTAAATGATTTTACTCATGTTAATGTTGTTGGAATTTGGATTTGGATTGGTAAAGGGAAAAATACATAACCTGTATATCCCTAGGAATCTCTGATTTAGGGGATTCATTGGGTATTATCATACTAGTTAAGTCCTCAATTCCACTATCTATTCCTAATGGATTTGTTAAAACCCTCTATTTAATAATGTGATGTCATAGCTATTCATCAGTTGTGTTATCAATGGTAATGATAATTCACAGTCATTTAAATATAATTGGATAGAATAAAATAAAATTATTTCATTTGTTTTCTATATCCATATATCATTTAATAAAAAGAAATTGAATTTTATTTAGAAAATTTTGGTTTGTTTCAACCATACCCCTATATGAAATTTCAACCCCAAAATTTCCTTCTCACTTAGTAAAACATATTAGGTTTTCTGTGCAGCATCACTACATGTGGTTCCCACATCTCTTCTTCAACCTCATGGTTTTTTCACAACACATTGACGAGGGGCATTGACTTTTTTGTAGAATTCTTTCTCTGTGATCTAATATTTTCATTAGCTTTTCCTCATTGGAGAGGTCATAATCCAATGGACCACCTATGGATTGAGTACATGTGATGGTTATGGTATGTACATCCTAAAGAATGATACATGGAATTCATTATAGTCATGAGACCAGTTCGGTGGGAGCGCTAGTGGATAGGCCACTACTTCATTGTGAATAGGATATTTAAAGAGCCAATGTACATTGGACTAAGCTTTCCCTTCTTCCCAAATCACAGAACTCTCCTCCACATAGATATGTGGGGAAATACCATGTATCCAACCTCAAAATCTAGGCCTCATCGATGATTTAAAGCATAACTCTTTTTAATCACTGGGAACCTTTGATAAGATTTTGGAATGTATTAACCTTCTCTCCCATTTCATCCACCATTTATAGACCTCGATTTTTTCATTCCCCAACATCATCACAACATGTAGGTGTTCTTCACCTATTCCCGTAAAGGGATTCAAAAAGATCCATTTGGATGCATGAGTGGAATATTTTGTTGTAATAGAACTTTGGAAAAGGAAGATATTGGTCCCATATGTATTTGATGTCCATTTACCAAGATATCAACATGTCCATAAGAGTCTAGATAGTTTGCTTATACTGGCCATCAACTTGAGGGTGATAGGTCATGTAGAATTTTAAATCAGTGTTTAGAGTGTATTGGAGACTCTTCCAGAACATAGTCATGAATAATGGATATCTATCAGATACAATCAGTAATGGTACACCATACAACCTCACAAATTCTATCATTTATAACAATTATAAATGATTCAGTGAGAAATTATCTCAAATCACAATGTAGTGTGCAGTTTTTGTGAGACAATGAACTAGAACTTTGATGTCATTGTTTCCTTTGGATGTATTTAAAAATCTACAGACAACATTCATGGTGATGTTTTCCCATTTTCTTTTTGGTATGGGTAATGCTGGAATCACCCCATTATACTTCTACTGATTATCCTTCACTTGCTGACATACCAGGCACATTGATATTGTAAGAACCCTATTCTTATTCTTGAGGTACGAGTTTCTACTTTTCCATTTCCTTAATTGTTTATGATAAAACAAGGGAAATATGGAAAAAATCCAAAACCTTATGGGTACACGATGTGTACTTTTTCCATGTGGGATTTGAATATAGGATGTGTTGGATTTTCGGAAATTAAGGGTGTAAAAACTCACTACATGCCATTTAATTAGTAATACATATCGTTTAATCAGTCAGAAAATGAATAGAGAGGAAGTGAAAGTACCCACTAGAGGAAGAATTAAAAAAAATGGGACACATCGTGTACATGAAAGTACACGACTTGTAGTTATGTTTTTTCGTTAAAAATAGGCAGTAGCCTCCTCATTTGATAGAGGAGGTAGAGAACTCATCAGGAGCTGTGGGACAGAAGGCCGGGACGTGGAGGAGCTCCTGATCGCACACCGGGACTCTGATTCTCCCGCAGTCGATCTCATTTGAACCACACAGGAAAGGTCTTCCCACTTCATGAATATTTCCTTCCAATTATATCCCTAAGGGATTTTATATAGTTTTGAACAGATAATCTTTTATCTCAGATCTGTGTCGTTCTTAGTTTATTTTGGAGGCACCTTCCACTTAAATCGATCAAAGGAGATCGAGTTTGGTGGTCTTGTGTTTAATTCCAGTGGTTGGGTTGATTTTTTGTACCGTTGTGCCGTGTACCCAAGTTCGGGGTGTATTATGGCTGATACTTTGACTGTTGGGATACCTATAATCCCATAGTTAATCAAATGAATAAGTATATACAACAGTTTGGGATCATTGCTTTGATCCAGGGCCACATCGAGGGTGTTTTCCCTTGTTTTTTTGTTTGTACAGGATACCCATGGGTATGCCGTGATTGTAGCATGTTTATAGTTTTCTTGAGAGGAAACATGTTTAAATTTCTTGCTTATGCATTGGGCTTGGCCCGGTTTCTTGTTTTTCTTCTGATTAGCCTGAGGGAAATGTTCTGTTTAGCATGAGGGAAAGGTTTTGATTAGCCCGAGGGCAAGGTTCTGATTAGCCTAAGGGAAAGGTTTTGTTTTTCTTGAGGGAAATGTTATTATGCCTGAGGGAAGTAGCTTATGTGCCTAAAAGAGATATATCATATTCCTGAGGGAAATATTTGTTATTACCAAGGTCAGTCACCTAAGGGTTTCGTTTCTATTTGCATGAGGGTAAGGATTTTCTTATCTGAGGACAATTTTTACTTTGAATATTCACTGTAGTGATTTATTATGTTGTACCTGCAAAGATAAAGCACATAATTGGTGTTATTATTTTCTTTTACATGTTAGATAGCCTGTTGTGGTTTCTGCAGTGAAACTGGTATAGGATATTGTCGGTCAAGGCTGAGTCTCAGGAAACTCATAATTCAATTATATTGAATTGTTAAATAATTATTAAAATTAAAATGTAACTGGTTGGAATGGTTACTTTTGAGTACTTCCTAGTTTACTGTATTTCATTATTTTACACTCTGATTTCACATTCTCATTGAAAGTTGGGAACGAGCCTTTAGTGGTTGCCTACTAGGATTTATTTCTCACACTCTGTTTGAGTCAAGTCTTGGGTCCAAATAGATTATATTGCTATAGGTGTCGATAAGGTAAAGAGTCTCTACATAGGTACATGATTGTTGTAGAGGAGTATGAGAGCATGGGATCGAGCTTAGGCTTACGATACTGCTGCGTTCATATTACACTTCTAGGGTTTAATTTTGTTGTACTTTGTACCTTGTGATGTATTGTATCAGATTGCAGTGTATCATGTTTTGGATACTTTCTTAGAATTATAGACATATTAAATCATCATATATATGACTGTTGATTATCTTTTACTTTAGTTCCATCATCCATTTCAGGTATATATTGTTTACTGCTTCCACTTTTGAAGGTTTATATTTTATTTCTACTGTTCTACACTTTGACAAATGAGGTCATAGTTTCACCACTATTAGTCCTAGGCCCTAGCTTCTATTCGGTAGCCTCTGGCATTTGGGGAAATTCTCTTGAGGTCATGTGACCCACCGGGTTCGAGGCACCCTTTGTGTGGAACTTGGATCCAGGATGTTACGAAGGGGTATCAGAGGTAGTTTTTTTTGACTTACTGTTTGGATCCTATAGATGGAGAAAGATAGAATTGGTACTTGGTAATAATATGATCTTGGTAGTAGCTAACCTATGTATAGGGAAAATCCAATCTACCTCATTTAATTTCAATTTTTTTAGTTTTTCAATTTTACTGTTGATTTTATTTTCACCATTGGGTGATACACTTGTGGTGTGATTTTTATATTTTATACTTTTGTTTTATTTAGTTGCAACCGTATGAGATGTGGGTATGAAATCACATGAATCATTTAGGAACATGTTAGGATCACTTGTCATGCATAGTCTCCTTACCATGAAGGTGCATTATAAATTTCAGGGTGTAGTGATAGATGTTTTTCTAGAAACTGCATGTTTTTGTGATAGACACTTTGATAAAATTCTGTCTATTTGATAGGGTATCGTTACGTAAGGTTTTGTTGTGAAAGAAAAACATTGGTAATTAAGGAGTATGGGACCTCATCAACCGGAATTTGGTTGATCAACAAATTTTTTACATTTTTATAACATGTATAAGATGCCAATCTTCGATTCGAGGAGTTTTTGGGCCCTCATGGATCAAGGTTTGGCACTTTGGTGTTCGTTTCAGTGTTTTTATGAACTCTAAACTAGTTTCTAAAGCTTATTGTCTGAAAAAACTCAGAATACATGCCGTGTAGTTTTGAATATGTGCCACGTGTTCTTCTGTTTGGGAAGAAACTATTTTTCTTAAGTACATGTCGTGTACCTTATGTACACACCATGTAGTCTCAAACTGTTTCAAAGGCCATGTGGGCAGAGACACATGATATGGATGTTCTTGGGGAAACACGTCGTGTACCGGTTGTACACATCGTGTAGGGTTGACCATGTGTCTTCCCGTGTAACTAAAAACACGGACGGGAAACCCTTAAGCTATACACGCAATGTCAGGATTGAACATGTATTTTAGTCTAACCTTGGTATCCAGCCATGTATCCAACCACACGAGTCGGTTGGGGCTTCTTAGTACATGTCGTGTTCGTCTGGAACATGCAGTGTAGTGTAATCTAGGTACATATGTTGTGTCACTAACAACATGGGCCAGTAAAGCTTGTCTAGTACAATCTGTGTCTACCTTTACCACACTGTGTAGTCTTGTATTAGGGAGCCGTGTGGAGTAGCCGTGTATAATGACACTAGAAGGGGAAGAAAGTTTATATACACGATGTGGGTAAGGACAACACACCGTGTGTTGGCGGTGTTACATAACCAATTCTGGCAGGAGTACTCTCCCATGTGAAAAGACATATGGGAACATGTCGTGTAGTTATTATACACGCTGTGTAGTCTTGTTTTGTAAAAACATGAATGTTTTCTTCTCATCTTCCCTTCTTAAGTTTCCAGTTCTTAGTCCTTGATGATCATAATCTATGGCATGTTTTTGAACTTGTAGATTCATACTGCCAATACAACCTCGAGTTTCTCTCCAAGAGAGTGGCGGCAATTATACTCCTGATATGGTAGGCCATGGGGTACCGATGGATCCTCCAGCAGTGATAGATGCGGCGCCAGCCATTTTACCAGACGTAGGCGTGGATAAACCGTATCATTAAGGCTTCATACGGTTCATACAGACTTCCCAGGGAGCACCGTCGGTTGACACATCTATGGCAGAGCTTACATGTATATTACAGCAGCATTATCCACCTACGTTTTCAAGGGATGACTAACCAAAGGCTTTGGAGTTATGGTTGGGTTCTATGGAGATGATCTTCGAGCATTTAGAGACTTATTCTAGGATGATGGTCATGCTCGCTACATACATGACGTGTGATTCCTCCAAGAGATTGTGGGATGTTACCACCCAGGCTAAGCATCACTAAGACATGGAATAGGAAGATATTCAGGTAGTCTTCCATGAAGTTTTCTTTCGAGAGACTCTAAGGGAAGATTGAGCTTGAGTGTTCATGAATCTGTAGTAGGGCGCATGTCTGTGATGGACTATTATGCCCGCTTCACTGAGATACAATGGTTTGAACCAGTTCTACTATGTGATGAGACGTTGAGGGCTAGACACTTTGACGATGGTCTTCGATTTGACATCCGATTACTGGTGAACATTTTCATGTTTCCTATGGTACATGATATTGTGAACCAGCTATTGATTACTGAGTGGAACCTGCGGGAAGCTAGTGGTGAGGACCAGGGCACTTCGGCGCCGGTCTCGGGTCCCGGGTATGATTTCTACCAGAAAGAGGAGGAGGCAGATGGATTTTTATCATGGTGGAAGTATTATCTAGAATAAATCTTCAGGTGTGTAGACAATGTGATACTAGTGTGTAAAAGAGGGGAACAAGAGACCTCAGTGTCTACATGACCTAGTGGAGTGTTGAGCTTATGGAAAGATGGGTCATCTTAAGCATTTTCTCGGGCGTTTCCACCAATGAATAGTGAGAGGGGTTCTGTGTAGACTCCACCTGCAGGATCATGGCTATCGGTTTCTTACTAGTCGGGTAATTGGAATATGTTAAGATGTTTAGGCCGAGGTGGTGGTCGTGGCCATGGTATCCAGGCAACATGATCATAGAGACACCCGGGCGAGTTAGCTCAGGGTAGCCAAGCTATGTCATAGGGTTTTGGCATTAGGCAGACATATGCAGTGCAACATACCCAACAAAAGTAGGATCCCGGAACTTCCACGGTCAGAGGTAATATTCTAGTTTCTTTTGTTTTATCTTCTGCACTTTTTAATACTGGTGCTACACATAGATTTATATATGTTTACGTTGTAGAGATACTTGGGAATTGTGTTTCTTCATCCTCAAATATCTTGACGCTAGATACTCTGTTGGGAAATAGAATGGTAGGTGTGTTTCAGTGCAAGTAGTTCCTCCTAGTGGTTGGTGGGTGTCACATTCTTTGGGACCTCTATGTCTTAGAGATGATAGCCTATGATGTCATTCTCTAGATGGAGTGGTTGGTACCCTTATGATCCTTTGTGGATTTCTATCATCGTAGGGTGAGTTTCACATCACCAGAGAGAAGAGAGCTTCTATAAAAGGGTTAATGGGATGTCTAGCCGAGCTGAGCTGGACCCGAGCATCGTGGGTGAGGAGGAGTGACAGCCCAGATTTTGAGTTTATATCTAGATGAATGGGAAACCTTTCAGAAGTATTTCACTCCAGTGGTCAATAAATTTTGGGATGTCTTCCTAGATGTCTTTTTTAGGTCTACCTCGGGAGCGAGAGGTGGACTTCTCTATTGAGCATGTTCCAGGAGTGCCACCAGTGTCCATTCCTCCTTATATGATGGTTATGCCAGAATTGCAGGAGATCAAGAGGTAGTGAGAGGAGTTATAGAAAAATGGTTTAATTTAACCCTATACTTCTCCTTGGGGTTTGCCTATCCAATTTTCAAAGATGGCGGATGGTAACCTCAGACTATGTGCGGAATATCGGAAACTAAACTAGTTGACGGTTATGAACTGATATACCTTATCAATAAATGATGATTTTTTTGATCAACTTAGAGGAGCATGAGTGTTCTCAAAGATTGACTTTAGATCTGGATATAATCAGATGCACATTAGACCATTGAAAATACCACTTACAGCCTTTCAGAGCATATATTTTCTATATGAGTACATGGTCATGCCGTTCGGACTGACAAACACGCCAACAATTTTTATGGCTCTGATGAATCGTGTGTTCTGTCCATATCTATATTCTTTTGTGGTAGTCTTCATGGAAGATATCTTGGTGGAATCTCACACTCGACACAACTGTGTTACCCATCTTGGGAGCATTCTGAGTACACTGAGAGAGCATTAGTTATATGTTACGCTCGCAAAGTACCACTTTTTAATGGGCCAGATTCACTTCCTGGGTCATATTATCTCAGAGGCAAGAGTTTGGGTAGACACAGGGAAAGTGAGAGCATTAGTTTCTTGGGAGAATCCTAAGAACATGTTTAAAATATGAAGTTTCTTGGGGTTGTATGGTTACTATAGGCACATTATATAGGACTTCTCCTCCTTAGCAGTGTCGTTGACGTGTTTGACTAAAAAGGGTATGACGTTATGTTGATCAGAATATTGAGAGACAACTATTCAGGAGCTGAAGGGAAGGTTGACATCAGCACTAGTCCTGATACTTCCAGAGAATGGGAAGAGCTATACATTTTCCTATGATGAATCAGGTATTGGGTTGGGAGTTGTGTTGATGCAGGATGATCGAGTAGTTGTGTATGGGTCTCGGTAGTTGATGCCACGTTAGAGGAATTATCCAACACCTGATCTCGAGTTGGATGCAGTTGTTCATGCATTACGCTAATGGAGACATTATCTATTTGGAGAACATTTTGTGGTGTTTATGGGACAAAAAAGAATAAAATAAATCTTCACCTAGCATGACTAGAATTTGTGACAGTGAAGGTGGGTTGAATACCTTCAGTCCTTCGCCTTTAAGCCTCCATATACACCTAGTAAGGGTAATGAAATAGCTAATTCACCGAGTAGGAGGACTCAGATACAGGCGGTGAAGGAGGACAGTGGTGAGTGGAAGCTTATGGCTTTGTTCTCTGAGATGTATTTAGAGGTGCACGATAGTCAGGGGATAACCTATCTTTCATTATTAAATGTGACTTCTACGCTCCCGTAAAGAATGGCGATGAGATAGATATCAGATTCAGAGGGCCTAGTTCTATGGGAGTCGGTGGCAAGTGAGGACCCTCCTCCTTGTTGGATGATAGGAGATGATGAAGTACTACGTATCTGTGGACGAGTATGGGTTCTAGGGGTTATACGATAGGATTTGATGTAGGAATTTAATGCTTCAACTTGGGTAGTGTATCCTAGAGTTACCAAAATGTAACGTTACTTAAGACATCAGTATTGGTGGCCAGGTATGAAAAGAGAGGTAGCTGGTTTTGTTACGAGATGTTCCATCTACTAGTAGGTGAAGGTGGAGCATCAAAGGCTAGATGGACTGTTACAACAGTTACCCATTCCGTAGTAAAAAAGGGATGTTGTCGCGATAGTCTTTGTGACCGAGTTTCTAAGGACACCTCGAGGAAATGATGCTGTATGGTTTTTGGTGGACAGATTTATGAAGGAAGCTCACATTTTTTCAATCAAGGAGACCTTTTTTGTTGACGAGATTAGAGAAGTTGTATATCCAAGAGGTAGTACGTCTTCATGGGGTACCTCGTTCTATCGTTTTACATAAGGATTCATGTTTTATGTCTCGTTTCAGGTAGGGTTTTCATTGGATACTGAGTACAAAGGTGCTTCTGAGCAGAGCTTACCACCCTCAAACCGATGGCCAGTCAGAGTGAATGATACATGTGCTGGAGGACATGCTCTGTTCATGCATCCAAGACTTTGGGGTATCTTGGGAGAAGCACATACCCCAGGTCGAGTTTGTCTATAATAATAGTTTTCATGAAACTATTGAGATAGAACATTACGAGGCTTTAAATGGTATTCCATGCCAATCTCCCTTGTGTTGTATGGAGGCAGGTGATACAACAATACTAGACCATGTCTCATATAGGAGACTTCAGAGTAGGTCCAGTTGATTGAGAGGTGGTTGGATACTGCACAGTCTCGTCAGAAATCTTATGCTGATCACGGCAGATGGCCCTTGATGTTCGTCGACAAGGATAAGGTTTTCTTACGTGTTTCACCGAGGTTTGGACATAGGATAATTGGGAGGTTGGGTAAACTTTCACCGAGGTATGTAGGGCTATTTGAGATTCTAGAGAGAGTCGGGCCGGTTGCCTATCGGTAGTAGTTACCACAGAGGTATCAATCCATGCATGATGTCTTCCCCATATCTCAGTTGCGCCATTATCACTCAGACGCGTCTCAAGTTTTTCATCCTGAAGAGGATGAAAATAATGTTGATGAATCCTTTGAGGAGAATTTGATTCGTATTGTTGATAGAAGAATGAAGGTTCTCCGAGGCCAGTCAGTTCCACTCGTACGAGTGCTATGAGAGCATGGCCGAGTGCAGGACAAAACCTGGGAGCGGGAGACTGATGCATGTGCTTAGTGGCCAAATTGTTTCTCGACATTATCTAAAGCACCCTTGGAAGGGAAATTTGGGTATGAATTACTTTAAAGGAAGATGTTTACAAGAACTAGGTTCATATTCATGAGGTACAGGTTTCTTCTTTTCCTTTTCCTTATGTGTTTTCGAGAAAATTATGGAAATGTGGAAAAAATCCATAAATTTATGGGTACACGCTATGTACTTTTTTATACATTCCATGTACTTTGGCTGTGTGATATGTGAATACAAGGCGTGTGGGCTTGTTGGAAAATAAGTGATTAACAACTAAATACATTCCAAGTAATAAGTAATACGCACCATGTAATGAGATGTCATATGAACAGTGAGGCGGTGCAAGTAGCTGCCAGAGGAACATTTTAAAAAATAGTACATGATGTGTACGTCAAAGTACATGCCTTGTAGTTTTCTTTTTCATTAAAAATAGGTATTTACCTCCTCATTTGATAGAGGAGGTAGGGAACTCTCCAGGTGCCACGGGAGAGGTAGCTGGTACATATAGGAGATCTCGATCACACACCAGGACTCCGATTCTTTCGTCATTGATCTCGTTTCAACCAGGCGGGTATATTCTTCCCTCTTATTGAATATTTCTTTCTAATTATTTCCTAATGGAATTTATTTAGGTTTGAAATGGTAGTTGTTTATCTCAGATATATGCCATTATTGGTTTTTTCGGGAGGTTCCTTTGATGTATATCGATCAGAGGAGATCGAGGTAGGTGGTCTTGTGTTTAATTCAAACTATCGAGTTGATTTTGTGCACCGTTGTGCCACACGCCGATGTTCGGGGTGTCGTATGGCTAAGACACTGACTGTTGAGACACCTAGAATTGCATAGGTAATCTAATTAATAAGTATAAACTTATGTTTGGGATCATTTATTTGATCTCGGGCCACACCAAGTGTGCATTTCCCTTGTTTAGCTGTTTCGCCAGGATACCCGTGGGTATGCCATGATTATAGCATGTTTTGAGTTTTCATGAGAGGAAACTTGTATAAATTTCATGCTTATGCATTGGTCTTGGACTGATTACTTGTCTTTCTTCTGATTATCCTGAGGGAAAGGTTCTGTTTAGCATGAGGGAAAGGTTCTATTTAGCCTGGGGGCATGGTTCTGATTAGCCAGAGGGAAAGATTTTGTTTTTCCTAAGGGAAACGTTCTTATGCCTGAGGGCAGTAGATTATATGCATGAGGGCAATATATCGTATGACTTAGGGTAGTATTCATTATTCCTATGGGTAGTCACATGAGGGTTTCGTTTTTGGTTTCCTAAGGGTAAGGATTTGCATGTTTGAGGACAATGTTTACTTTGAAAATTCAATATGGTGCTTTCGTATGTTGTACCTTCCAAGCTAAAGCACAAGCATGGTATTATTATTATCATTTACTTATTTGATACCCAATTGTGGTTTCCACTGTGGCACTGTTATATGAGATTTTCGGTCGAGGACGAGTCTCAGAAAACTCAGAATGCATTTATATTGAATTGTTAAATAATTATTAAAATGACAATGTATATGGTAGGAATGGTTACTTTTGAGTACATCCCAGTTTACTGAATTTCATTATTTCACACTACAGATGTACATTTTCACTAAAAGTTGGGAATGAGCCTTTGGTTGTTGCCTACTGAGATTTACTTCTCACTCCCTGTTAGGGTCATGTATTGTGCCCAAACAGATTTTATTGCTGTAGGTTTCAATAAGGGAAAGGTTCCCTACATAGGTACATGATTGTAGTAGAAGAGTAGGAGGGCATGAGACCGAGCTTAGGCTGGCGGTGCTACTATATTCCTATTTCACTGTTTGGGGTTAGTTTTACTATACTTTGTACCTTGTGTTGTATTTTATTAGATAGAATTGTATCATGTTTTGGATACTTTCATAGAATTAGAGACATATTTCATCAACATATATATGATTTTTGATTATCTTTTACTTCAGTTCTTTCGTCCATTTAATTTTTATATTTTTTACTACTTCTTCTTTTGTATGTCTATATTTTTTCCGCTATGCTGAAATCTGAAAAATGAAGGAATAGTTTCCACAATATCGGTCATAAGCCCTCGCTTCTAGTCGGTAGCCTCTGGCGTTTGGGAAAATTCACTTGAGGTCTTATGACCAACCGAGTTCGGGGGAACCATTGTATGGAACCCAGATCCGGGACATTACAGATGTATATTTAGAGATCCCCTTCTTTATGTTATCCCACCAATAGTGCTCCTAGAGATCTGGATAAATCTTCATGCTTCCTAGTTGAATGGAGAAATTTAAAATATTTGAATCATCTAAAAGATCATTATTTACCTCTGTAATTGATGTAAGACAATATCTTGACCCAAATATAACAATTTCATCATCATTAACATTAAAATCCAAGGATTTACATTTTTTCATAGTTCTCCCTTTTTCTAGAATTCCCACATCATCATTTTGTGCATCCATTAACCATTACAAAATTGATTTATGTGAAATAATTTGGGAAAGGATTGGTGTTATCCCGTTATATATGATTCCCATGCCCATAATCATCAAATAAAATAATATTGCATCAATTTCATTTCTCATCAATTATAGAATTTCTGGGTCCTTTCTAATTAGAGAATCTGCAACCTTGTTCACTTTCCTCGAGTGGTAATGGATTGAGTATTAATAATCCATATGAGCTCTAGCCATCTTTGTTATTGCATATTCAGATCTTTTTATGTGTATATATATTTGATACATTTATTATCTATATATATTTCATACTTCGTGCCAATGATATAATGACACCATATTTTAAGCCCAAAGATAACAACGTCCAACTCCATATCATGTCGGGGATAGTTTTTCTAATGAACATTCAAATACTCTGAGGAATATGAAATGGAATTGTCATTTTTCATCAATACATAGCCCATGAACTTCTTCAAAGAATAAATGATGATTATGAAAAGCTGGTCAGATATAGGTAGTGTGAGCACATGGGTAGTGAAAAACCTTACGTTAAACTCCATGAAGCTTTCTTCACATTCATCATTCCGAAAAACATGAAACCATTCTAAGAAATGTTGCTAAAAGGGTTAGGAAATCATGAAAAATATCTCACAGAACAATGATAATATCCAAATAACCCCACGAAGCTATGAATATATATCACAGATGTCATTCTCGAACATCCATAAATTGATTTTGTTTTGGAGGGATCCACAAAGATCCCATTGATTCAGATGATATGAAGCATGAATGATACATCCTTCCACCAGAACACACACTTGATGGAATTCTCTAAGAGATTATCATTTCACAAGGACTCTAGAATAGTGCTCATATTCTCATCATGTTCCTCTATGTTTTGGGAGTATATTAGAATATCAATGATAAATACAAATTCAAAATTGTCATGTTAATATCTAAATACTCTATTCATCATTTCGATTAATATTATAGGAGAATTAGTGAGTTCGAAAGGCATCAATATGAACTGATAATGCATGCACCCAGTACGAAAAGCAGTATTTGGTATATCCCCCTTCTTCAACTTTACGTGGTGAAAATCCTGACCACAGATCCACCATGGTGATGTTTAGTGCTCTAGAAAGATGATCGAACAATTAATCATTTTTTTGGAAAATGTTAATTTTTCATTATAATGTTTTTGTTGAGATCGTGATAATCAATTAGAAGGCTCATTGATCAATCATTATTCTTAATTAAGAGGACTAGTTCACCACATGTTGAATCACTTTTGTATATAGACCCTTAATCCAGATTCCCCTATAGTTTTTTCATTACATTCTCATGCTCCAAAACATCCATTCTATATGGATTCTTGGATATTGTCAATTCCCCAAGTATAAGATCAATAGTGAATTCAAAATCTATTCTAGGAGGGAGAACATAAAATTCCTTGGAAAACATAGTAGTGAATTCCCTCAAAATAGGCATGTCTTTGAGGATAGTTCTTTTCTTAGACTCAATCATCCGAGAATGATATGTGTTCCCATAGGGAATTAATATCCATGTTGAGTTAACTGTGAAAAAATATATTCATCCTCCTCCTTGTACTTGTATTGAATCATGGGTTGATTCCCCATATGGATAGTGGTTTCCCATTCATGACAATTTATACTGGATATATATAAGTAAGTTAAATTAATGCCATGAATTTCATCAAATTCTACTATAGAGATTATTACGAGGTTCACTGGGAAGTTGAATCCAAAAATTGTGAAATTGGAGGAGTAATATACATTTTATGAAATAGTTTTCCTATTTTCAATCATCATTTACATCTCATCTTACAAGATTTTTGTGGTGTTTAGAATATTCTACTAATCATTCAAGATATACAATAATGTGTAGTACCAAAATCCGAAAGTACATTCACTATTACTGAATGGATAACATGTGAACATGTCACCACAATATTGTTGGGATTTAAATTGATGATAGTGATAGGAAATCTTTACAGTGCTTCCATGGAGGTTGTTGGTTACATCCTATTACCCTCATCATAAGGAACTTGTTCAAAAATTTCCCTAGATACTTGATATTATAGCATTGACCAATACCATGAGGGTTGACTAGAGCATTCCTTTCTTATATCAGATTGAAAAATTTATCCTTTTGGAAATTCTTATCTAGATTCCCTTCTCTTCAACAGATATAGAATTTCTTCAATACAATTAAGAAATTTTATGGGATCCTCTTTATGCACCTTTGACAAGTGGTGTGTTGTAATATCAGAAAACTATTGGTTTTACCAACAATATGCTAGAATTAATGTATAATGTTTACTTATTATCCCAATGATATCCCTTATATTCAACTATATCCATCTCAACATTTAGGTAACACCATGAAAATCTCATCATAGCTATTAATTTCACAGATCATTGAATCTTTTCTTAGACCAGGATATAGCCTACAAAAGAAGTGGTCATATTTTCATTCGGGGGTGACAAAGAAACCAAAGGCATATCATGAATTTCTTGTAAATTTTTCCATGTACACTCTTATGGAATAATAATTTCATTTCTTGAGGTCAAGGAATTACCATTACATCATATGTCATAGGGTGTGGGGAAAATATTTATTGTAAAACATTTTTTTTGAAATACTTTCATTCCATATCCTTAACATCTTCCCCACACATCATATTTTTTATCAATATACACCATTGATCATCATCACCCTCTATAAAATATGAATCCAGAAGAAAAATCTATTGTTGAGATAATTTAAGTTTCAGAATATTTTATCAATGTATTTTATCCATAGTTTAGCGATTAATGGATCTGATGATCTGTTGAAAGTTGGAGGACTTGGTCTCATCAATATTTTGAATAGAACATGTTATTTCTTGGGGGGATGGATGTTCCTATTGACCCATTTTTCTATTAAAATAATGATTTAATAGAGAGTTTGTTATGTAAATGTTTGTGATTGCTAGTCCCATTTGATATGGAATATCATTAGAGGAGTCATCACATTGATCTTCACATCAGTTCTTAGAACGATTCCTCTTAGTACCTTCAATTAGATAGAATTGAGGGAACATAAGAGATGATTATCTTAAACAGTTAAACACATAATGGGAAATCTAATAAAATTAAAAGGATAACTTATAAATAACACTTATCTCCTTAACTTCTTAATTTCTACTCTTCGTTCTATGTTATCCCTGATCTATATCCTAGCGTATATCATTATGGAAATTTTTTTGATCCTTTAGTAATTGTCTGTACTATTCTTATAAATAAACCAATGAATATCCCCTAAAAGTGTTGAACCAAGAGTGAATTAAGGCCTATTTTCAAGCAACAGTTCTAGTTCAAGTCTAGATCAAAGCAGTGTTTTAGGGTTTTCCCCCTATATACATATTTGTCAGAGAATACTCTACTTGTTCATATCCAAAAAGGGATATATTTTCATGATAAAACACATACTATATACTAATCAAAATTTAGGGATTATTTTCTTGTACATATTTATATCCTGAAGGCTTTCACAAAGTGTTTCTAATCCTAAACCCAAAATTAACCAAATATATTATCTAATACAAACTATAACATCCATTATTTTTTATATATTATTTGAAAACAATTTATTACATAACCATGCACTTAATAAAACTAAACTTATTGAGAGATATAGTGTATTTAGGGATTAGTAACATTACATTACATCTTCAAACATAATATACACATCTTCTTTGAAAACATATTTCACACGACCACAACACCATTTGTACTTATCTTTTAATGGGATAACCTATGAAAATGTATAACAATAGGGTGAGATACAAAGCCCTGTAAGGAAACAGACATGGAATAACAATAGGAAGAAAATAAATTTTAGTAAATAGGTTTATCAATTGGGAACAAAAAATCATGACCATAATGTCATGATATATCATGATATTCATAAATATGAAATGTAGAAACAACATACATCATGATATTACTCTGATATAAGGATCATTGCACATGGACTAGAATGCGTAAGCCCTCGTTGGACTTGAATTATCAGGATTGGACACTAATTTCACATAAATTAGCATTAGTAAACCCTCATTGAACATGGTGTATCATGTTACTAAATATCACCAAATGCATTGGAGTGCTTTCAGGGAACACCCTTCATAAACATTTCATTTCACGCAAAAGTGTGCCACTTAAATCATTTATCATGTAATAATTAATAATGAAAAGTTATTCTAAGATCATGGAAGGTGGAATACATACATGTATGTCCCCATTAAAACAGTACATGACCATAATTGTAAATACACATGGTAGAAAAATGGGTTTGGTAATCACTACCTGATTATTTTGGCATGGAAAACCATGGTGTGATTTTAAAAGCATAATGACGTCTAATTGATGTTAATAAAATGGGTTAATGAGAAAGAAAGTGGTATATTATAATTTATACTTTAAATTTCTGGTAAGGGTAACATGGAATATGATATCACAACATATGAAGTGGAATTTAGATTACTAAAATAAATAAAATTCATGAATGGAAATGAGAAGATAGAAATCCATTAGCGAATGTTGTCATGGTAATAGGTGGAATTAAGGGATCATAGGGGGGTTTAATTGGAGTAAAAGTAATATACCATCTTGTATACATCAAATTTACAGCAGGTAGTTATAGAATAACATATTACAAATCATGAAAATCGAAATTAAAATACATGACATAAAATAGGTTCTTGAAGATAAAAAGAGAGGGAGATCCCTAACATGGATGTGTGATCCCAAAGTAATGGGGGATGCATTGTAGGATATTGGGGGTGCCTTGGGAGGGATATTGGGATATGCGGAAGAGGGTGGTAGAGATTCAAAGAGCATGACTGTAGAAATATGGGAAAATGGGTGGGATAATTTAATAAATATTGGATAATTATTTATTAATTTGTTTTAGGACACTACACAATAAAATAATCCAAACCACAAAGCATCTCATAGGTTTTATTCAATAGTTTCTAGAATGGGGGAGTGGTATATATTATTTTATAAGTGTAATAGGTGAGGATATGATAAATGTTCCCTTTTTTAGGAGGAGGCTCATCACACATTCATGTAAATGATTTTAAAAACGTAAAACATATTATATGCTTTGGAGGATTAATTATGGATTTATAAACTAACTGAAATATAACTAAAATTATATAATTTCAAAGGAAAAACAAATATTTGGTTGAATAAACATTTTATAGTATTTGAATTCCTCACTATTTCATAATTATGATGTCATGAAACACATCATATATTTATATAGTATTTCATTTTTACACAAAAATTCATTTGCCTCATCAAATTAATAAAAATTCACCGTTGGATAATTTAAAAGTCCTGATGAAAAAAATAATATTAAATTTATTTAAAAATTTTACGAATTATATGAATAATTATTTTAAAAATATAAATCGATATTTATTGAAAATCTAATGGATTGGTCAAAAATAGTTTTGAAAAAATAATAAAAATTACATTTGACTTCATAATAATTGAATGCTAATTTATATTTAAAAAATTCAATTTAATAATAATATTATATTAATATATTATTTAATTAAAAATACATTAAATCATAAAATGAAAAATTTTAATTGAATTAAACTAGTAACCAAATATACTAATTGTGATATAAATAACATTTACAAATTAAAAATAATAGAATGAAAGTATATTCATTATTATATTAAAATGTAATGCACATAATCATAATTCTATTGTCTTGTTACCTATCAATTTCTTACACTGGAATAAAAAATAAGTGTAAGGTGTGTGATGGTGGAGATTTCGTAGGGACTTTTTATGAACATGGGTTGGGCCATGATCTCGATGAGATTGAAATTCTATCATAATTTTTTTTTTCAATCTTATGTTGTTGGATATCAGCTCGGGCTTGTTCAAGGGAAAATAAAAAAAATGATATATCCATTAGAAAATATAATAAATGTGCTTCATATGGTACAGTCCTACTTGTTGTGTCTATCACTACATTTTTTTTATTCCAAAACGATTTGTTAAAACCCTAAATTTATAGTACTCTTGTGATCATAGTTCAAAAACTACATTATCAGAGGCAATGGTACTTAATAGTAATTTAAATCCCATTTGATATAATAAATGAAAAATAGTGCATGTTATGTCTATATCCATAAGGCATTTCATTAAAAGAAAGGGATTTTTACTCATAAGTGTCTAAATGATTACATTTATCTTCACAAAAAATCTAAGTATCATCTACATACTCTTACCTCCTCTCTCTAGAGTCCTCAAAAGGTACGCCAAGCTTTCTATAATACCCTTCTAATTATTTTGTATTCACTAACATAAGTAACAGTTCATTCCTTCATCCTCCGTATTCATGTTTTTTTATTATGTTATGGCTTATATTATAGAATCCCTAGCCTTTTACAAATAACATTACATGATTTTAAGAATTATTATACATTAAAGTACATGATAAAGATAGTTAAGCCTAGTGTCTTGGAAGACTATGTACATACAACTAAAAAATGGGTCTAAAAACACTTCATTGTTTAGTATTCCAATTTAGCTTCTAAGTTCCATTGTGCCCATATATCACCATAGGGTACCCTAGGGAACATATGAACAATGGGATGATATAAATAGCTTAATAATAGAATAACCATAAGAACAAAGCATTAGCACAAGGAATTGATGGCATGACATGATGCTACAAAAAAGAATATGACATATGGAATCATATCATATAAACATAGAATCATGTAAAAATGGAGTCTTAATAATGTGGAAGAAACGTAAAACACGACTATATCATGAGTCATGGATAATCTCCAAGACCATTTCACATGGAAGCACAAGCCAAGGATAAATACCAAGACTGCCACACATGGTAGCACCAGTCAAGGCTGACTACCAAAATCTTTGCACATAACGTGTCATGAGACTCATCATTACCCAATACATTGGAGCGCTAGATGGGTGAACATAGCATAACTTTTCATGAATATCTTTTCCACATAATTAATAATACATAATCAATCTTACATAAAAATAAGGGTTAACCATTGAAGGAATTGGGTTCCACAATCATGTAATAAAGCATACCAAATGGGCATATAAAAAAAGTGTCCACGAAGGAATGGAACAAGATCATACATTTAAATTCATAAGGTAAAATAAGAATAAATCATTGTATGTGATTTCGAATAGATGTTACAATATGTATGTTGTGTATTCCAGAAATTATGGAATTAAAACATTTTTGTAGGGTTTTAAGGAAAATACTAAAGAGCTTTAAAATAGAAAAATGAATAACTTTTACATAAAACCAAAATTGAAACATGAAGGATTTCATAATAAAAATAATCATTTCATAAAAAAAATGTGTATTAAAAATATATAATTTATTTTATATTTTTATTGGTAGGAATTCGAAAAGATCCCATAAAACAGGATTGTTTATCGAGAAGTATTAAAGAGGGAATCCTTTAAAAACATGTAGTTCCAAGAAAGAGCATGATGAAATGGAATTCATAAATGAATTTGGTATATGTATACAGAATTTATAAGATAAAAATAAAATGATAAGATTACTTCATTTTTGTAAATTTAATATAAGGCAACCTGAAGGAACAAAGGAGGTTCATTTATAATCTGTTACGAAATATCGACATGGTATTATGTGTACATAAGAGGGATTAATGAGAGGGAAAAGGGTTTTTCATGACATATAGATCATGACAGTAGTATGGGTATGGTGATAAATCATACAAAATCAATTGGGATTGCACATAAAATGGAAAAAATAGAGGAAATGTTTGAATAAAAGTGAAATAAAGAGGATCCCATACCCTAAGAGTGACGATGTTATTCTCTTCATATTAATGACATCTTGATTAAATCTTCTTTTATTTCATATTATGGGAAGAGTATTTGGACATCTGAGGACACCAAGGGTTGTTTTATGTTTGTTAGGTTCTTGGGGATATATTTTGTTAGAATTTAGGGAAGGCTCAAGGATTGAGAGGAGTGATGAGAAGATGTGAGTGTTGATGGTTTTTATAATAGAGAGGAGGAGGGTTTATATAATATTTCAATCAATAGTTTATTATTTTTCCATTAGACATGAAATAGTAATTATTCTTGTGATCCAAAATAGTAATATCTTATCGGGTGTTTGAAACAATGGCCATTTACATCATACATGTGTGAAGCAGGATGAAAAAATTCAGTTTTTTGCATATATTGTGAATTTTCTTACTTTACAATTCATAAAAAAATTCTTGGATTTTAGAAAAAACCAATTAATTATACCTAACAATTTATTATATTTATAATCTAAAAATGAAATTCATGTTTCAAAAATAATTTTATAAATATTGTTAATATAATTATTAATTAAAATAATTAGTTACTTTAAAAAGACAGATTTCAGAACTATAATTGATTTTATAATGATTTCAAAAATTACATATGGTCATATAAAATTATATTAAAACTAGAGGATATTAAAATTCTAATTTATGACCACATTTTAGGAAAATAATTATTCTTTTAAATAATTAATTAACTATAATTAATTATTTATAATTTACAAAAATACCAATATGATTATTGTATTCATATTATCACTTATATGATGCCAAAAATTTTTTATACATTCATGGATGAGGTTACTATTCTTTTAGATGAGTTACTATTCATAGTGTCATATTACTATTCAAATGAGTGGGTTAATATTCATAATTGTAGGTTACTATTCACCAAAAAATTATTTTTGTTCCCTTATACAACAAATAACTTACTCATCACAACCCTGTATGTCATATTTTCGAAATTCAAATCATATAAGTGAATAAATTATGATTAAAGATCCAATAGAACTTAGTAGTTCATTTTGTTGTAATTCAATGCGATTATATGACATAATTATAAGATGAAAGAATCCCTTTATAAAACATTGTATCATTACATTATTACCCCCATATAAAATTTGGCTCCTGACATTTTGTTTTATAATCTAAGCCATAAACAGGTGCAGGTGCATTCCCTTCATTGCTTCATCTAGTTCCCATGTCCCCTCTTCATAATTATGGTTTCGTGATAGTAATTTGACAAGGTGTGTAGTACTGTCATGTTGAACATTAACTATACAATCCATGATCATCATTATTTACTCCTCGTAAGAAATATAATTCTCCAACTGTACCACCATTAAAGAGAGTATATGTGAAAGATCTGGTATGTTCTTCATTAAGAGAGATACATGAAAAACGCTATGTACTATTGATATGGTAGGTTGAAGTTATATTTGATGGAAATATTGCAAACTCGATCAAGAATCTTTAAGTGGAAGATATACCTGGGACATAGATTTCCATCAATCCCAAAACTCATGAAATTTTCCAAAGAGATATGTGTAGAAATACCTAGTCTACAACGCTGAACTGAAGGAATCATTGATGATTATCTACATAAATCATATGTCGACTTTGGGCTTCTGGAATGTGATTCTGAATAGTTTTTACCTTCTCCACCATTTCTGCTATCAATTCATGTTCTAGAAGCTTATTCTAACCAAATTCATTCCAACACACCAGTGATCTCCACATATTTCCATAAAAGGGTCTTTTATGATTCTATTTGGATGTTCGAGTGGAAATTAAGAGTAAGAGAGTTCAAGAATTGGATGATGTTTTTCCCATCCAATATTTAATTCCATAGAACATGATCTCAACATCTTTTCTTATTTCTAAATAGTTATCTCTGATTGGCCATCATTTTGAGAATGATAGGATGTACTGATGTTCAGTTCAATGATTAGAGCATGTTGAACACTTTTCTAGAATTTCGGGTTGAATCTCATATATCTATAAGATAAAATATATTTTTGTATTCCATGCATCCTTATCACCTCTTTGATATAAATCCGTGAATTTTGATCCATTTATAATTCCTCTAGAATGTAAATAAATATACATATCTTTATAATAAGATCAACAATGACACATATAGCATTTTTTCATCTAGATGTCCTTTGATATCTAGTGATAATGTCCATTGTGAAATTATCCAACTTCCACATTGTTATGGGTTGTAGTTTCATCATCCCATTAGACTTCTGTCATTAATCCTTCACTTAACGAAATACCATGCACATTAATATATACTCTACAATATCCTTCTTCATATTGTCCCACTAGAAGATCTCTCAAGGATCTGGATACGTCATTGTTCTCCCTTTGTGAATCGAGAAGGTTGATCTAGGTGCGTCATTCAAATACTATTTGGTTGTATTTGGATCAGATGGTGCATATAATCATGGCCAAAATTTTACAGCTCTTTCCACATAAATCAAGAACTCATAGGATTTCTCATATTTAATGGCTTCCACACTATTATAAATTTCCACATAATTTCTTTGAGCATCCATTATTTTCACCATGAGGGATGGTTGAGAAATAATTTTATAATGGTCTGATGGTGTTACTCACTTAATGATTCCCATGTCAATCGTTTTCAAATCTATGAAGATATGATCATTTTCAATTCTCATCATTGATAAATGTAAAGAATCTTTTCTACTCAGAGAATCTTCCACCTTGTTTGACTTATTGGGTTAGTAGTGGATTGAGTAGCCATAATCGTTAATTATTTATATCCATATTCGTTGTTGCGTATTTATATCTTTTTGTTTGAACATACATTTGAGATTCTTTTGATCAATATATATCACACACTTCTGCCCATAGATATTGTAACAGCCTGAGATTTTATGAAAAATATTCTTTTTAATTTTATTAATGTCTTGTGTTATACGCTACACCAAAAGGAGCTTTCACAATACACATCTCTGACCTGGATTGAATTATACGCAATCGCGACCTTCCACGATAGCGTGTGTTGTACGCAACACCGAGTTTCGCTAAACAACGATATGCTATTAAGATATTATTAAAACTAGCCGTTATGAATAGTAATAACCACTTTTTGAAATTTTGTAAATTTTATTTTTCAAAATGGAATTCATTTTTGGATTCGTAATATCGAAATTAGCTTAGGGTGAAATTTTGGTACTTTTTGAATAACTTTCATATTCTGATGAATAGTGAAAATTACTAAATTTTAATTAAAAACAACTTTTTTAATCGAAATAATTAATAGTGATAAATTATTAATTTGAGTGGTTTTAAAGTATATTTATAATATATTTTTAAAATTTAATACAATGTTGGTCATTGGATGTAATTTTACATTTAAACTAGACATAAACAAGTGTCAATCTTTTGATAGATATTGTTTCTTAAAAACACGCTCTTTGTTTTAACAGCGGGATTTAATTATAAAATTAATTAATGCAACATCTATGATATGAATTTGGTAAAATAGACTTCATTTTTGAATTCAGAATATGAAATATAGCTTAGGATGAAATTTTGGCATTGTTCTGAAAAACATCAATTTTTGATGAATAGTGAAACTACTAAGTGGTAGTTAAAAAAATTAATTTCTTCATAAATCTTAATTTTACCGCTTCTGTGAATGGAATTTAAAAAATCCGAGAGACACGGTTGATGTCAGTAAGTAAAATGTGGTTCAATGAGATGAAAATAATTTTTGGTGAGTAGTAAATTTTTTACTTTTATTTACCACGATTAAAAGTAAATAGGGTAATTAAGGGTAAGAATGATATTAATATTACCCTAACGCATGTCCTAATTCTATTGGACAAGTGTATCTCGACCAAAAACAACCTTAAGTGTAAAATATTATCATTTAAGCCCACATGGATTAGATTAGGACATTTATTATTATTTAATTCAAAGAAGAGTTAAAAGAGTTAAAATCAATGTTTATTTACTAAAACATTTTTAATATACGGTTGTACATAAGATAAATTCGATTGTAAATATTCATTAGAAATCTAAAACGATTTCCTACATAATGATATTTTATTTGTAATTTTTAGACATCAAATAATTTAATTTATTTATGACACAAAGATGATGCAGTAATTATCTTATTTATGAAATATTAACATAATTGATGTTATAAATGCTCAAATGAATGTAATTTGAGACTTTTCATGAATTACACTATTTTTTAGGTTAATATGATATATTAGTGTCTATTTAATCAACTTGGTTCGAACATATAATTCTGTTATGACTTTCACAAAAATCATATATCAAATAGTGTCAAAATTGACACAAAATAGTTTTTAAATAAAATATTATATTATTAATTGTTATTTTATTCCTAAAAATCAATGGTTCGGCCAAATGACTTAGATAAGGATATATATATTAATAATAAACAATTTGGGGTTCGTTTGGCTTGATATAGTAAGTTTATTAAACTTATATTATAAGAACACAAGAAGACACGGTAAAAGTAAAATTATTTAACTTAATGTTAAATCTAAATGATAAGGTTAAAATAGGAACCTAAATTTGTCTAAATTCTATTGGATGAGAGGATTTCGACCCATCCCCACCTTATCCTCGAAATAAATCAATTTGGAGCTAATTAAAACCGAACTTGACTTTATAATAAAATAATATTTTGAGATATTCCTAAGGTGCCCCTCTCCTCCCTTATAAAAGGACACCTCCTCCCCCTCCTCCTCACACCAATTTGAGCACTCAAGATCGGCCAAACCCTTCCAAAATCCCTTCTCCACTTCCCTAGAATAATCCTAGAGGTCCTGGTCTTCTTCAAAGACCAATCTTAGTTCCCTAAGTAGAGGATTCAAAGAAGCGTTCCAAAGAAGAGGTAATATCCATTACCGATCTTTTCAATTTCTTTCTTCTTCAACTTCTTTTTCTTTAGTTGTTTCATGATAAAGTAATAACATCAGTATTTCTTATATACTGATATGTTATTATAAATATGAAACAACTCTAATTAACCTTCTATCCATCCTATGGAAAAAGGAAATCACCGCGCGTGCGTACGTACGGAATACCGTCTCCACGCCGTGGTGTAATCTATTTTCCACCATCACCTTACAAAGATGGGTATAAAGGTGTAATTAGTAACTATATATGATTATTATAAAGTGATATTGATACTTAAATAGTATAAATACACTTCAACACAATTCCACGACAATGGGAACGATATCATCGCTCGTGCGTACGTACGGACTACCGTCTCCACGACGCGATGAGATTCATTCTCAATGATTAGCCATTCACGAATGATTATAAAGTATATATAATAAGTAATAATGAAATATATTACCTAATAATGATACTGGAATTATTTATATTTATATGTATGTCATCCACTTAATTCCATTCAATTCAATAAGGAAACGAAAACAGCGTTCATGCGTACGTACGGACTACCGTCTCCATGAACGGTGTATTTCTTTCCATTTACTAATTTATTATATATGTATATATATATAAATCATGTTTTATTTTCTGTAATTAAGTAATCATGATCTAAGTAATCATATGAATAATTACAAGTTAATAACACGAACGACAAATGAGACGATTTTAACCAAAACACTACATTAACATGAATTTACAAAACAACAGGTAATATAAAGTCATAAGTGGACCATATATGATATAATAACAATGAATATGATTCTGTAATAAGTCAATGACATTATTTAAATCATTATATAGGAGGTTCGGACACATACGAAGCAAATCGGACCTAGGGTAAGGGAAATATCACAATCTCATTTTTATCCGAGATTGTTTATACTTTGGTATTTACTGGGGTGTATTTTATCATCCACATCCATGTTTCCTCAATATGTAATGTTATTTCCATCGATCTAAAATTTTTTAAATCCAATTTTACCTTTCGGTGAGTTTTTATTAAAGGATATGAAAGTAATCTTTTGTCGTTTTTCATACGTGGTACTTTTTGACTTTTCCGACAAAAGTACGAGAAGAATGTTTTTTTAACTTATACGGCATGAATGGATTTTTAAAACATTATTTCCAAGAAGCTTCCTTTACAAGTTTTCAAGTTTATTTTTAATCAACTTCTTTTATTTTAAAGTTGTATGACATGTTATGAAAGGAAAAATGTTTTTGAAGAAGAAAGGATACTTTCCTCAAGAATGGAGTTCAAGTGATTTTCAAAATTATTTTCCGTCTAAGATAATAAAGTGTTATGTTTTTATCCCTATTATTACATTGATTTGATCATGTTGTGATGGAATTATTTTTATGAATTCCTTTATCATATATGAATTGATTTATGATGTCATGATGTTTCAAGAATCCCATTTTTGTTACATGTGTTATGCGATGATGTATGTTTTATGATTATGTGGCACACATAAGAAAGGATTCATTATAAGATGGGTGGGACCTATATCTCCCTCCAATTCATTGGGTAAAGATTTTATATATCATGAGATAGACATGGCTGGAATGGTAGGTTATACCGGTTCAGTGAAACAGGACTGAAACGAGGGTTACTCGATTCAGAAAGGGACTTTGTCCACTAAGATAGTCTTGGCAATGAGTCATGACTAACAAGAAATGATTTTCCATGATTATGTGTGCATGCCACAAAGTTTTCAAGTTTTATGTTATGATTATGGGGATCTCATTTTCACTTCTATGATTTGTTCCATGTTAAGATATTATGCTCTCTTTTGCAGGTTAAGATTTCCAAAATGTTATGTTCTTATGAATACGATGTGATTGATATTTCTTTTGTTTACCCTTACTGAGCATTCGAGCTCACCCTTTTATGTTTTCTTTTCCCCAGGATATAATGAAAGGTTTTAGGTAAAAAAAGGAAGATCTTTATAGGAGATGTTGAAGATCATTCACCACGATTAGAAGATTACGTTCCGAGTTTCCAAAGACACTAAACTATTACGATCCTTGTCTGTGTGTTTTTCTTATGTACTAAGTATTCCGCAAATGTAATGTAATGTCAATGTACTTCAGGCTTCGGGTCTCTACAGTTGGTATCAGAGGAAAGTTTTAGTCAACCTTTGGAAACTAGGATGAGAAAACGTTAGTGAGATCCCTAGAGATATTTCTAAGGTATGTCTAGGGATTTCGCTAAGGTTAAGTATACGAATAGGTTATAGTACTAGAACTACGCTAACGATCATAAAAATAAACCTAAGATATTAGATATTGAAGGTACTCCCCCTTTATTATGTTGTTTTCCCTAGCTTGATTATTGCCTCTCACACTATTCTTTTTGGGTTTTAGACGATGGCTGGAACCCGAAAGAACCGTGTTGATCAATGCAATGGACAATGCAATGATTGTACTCCTGAACAAAAAAATGTTATGGGACATGGAGTGAAAAATCTTATTTCTATACATACATAAGCTATGAATCATTCTGGACTTCCAAATGAGCAGAGAAGGGAACAATATTCTATTGAGTCCTTCATGAGGCAACGTCCACCTTCTTTCAGTGGGTCTTTTGATCCACTTGTTGCTGAACAATGGATCAGTACCACTGAAAAGATATTTTCAGTTCTTCAATGTTCTGAACATGATAAAGTCATCTTATCAGTATATCGTTTGGAAGGTGAAGCTGATCAATGGTGGAATCTTATCAAGAATACAAGCCAAAGAGATGAAATTGAGTCCATGGAATGGGACGAGTTCAAGAACATATTTTTCAATAATTACTTCCCTCGTATTCTTCGAACAAAGATGGAGAAGGAGTTTCTTGAAATAAAGCAAAAGGATGATGAATCTGTTGGTATATACGAAGCGAATTTTACAAGACTTGCAAGGTATCAATCTGGCATTATCATCCAACCTGAAAGTAAAGTTGATCGATTTTTCAGTTGCTTAAAACCAAGTCTTCGAAGGGCATTAGCTATAAGAGACTTCAGTAGCTATGAAGAAATTGTGCGTTGTACTATCAAGGTATAGATGGAAGTTGGTGTTACAGATCCATCTCATGGTTTTGACAAGAAATGAAAGATGGAGTTCAAGGAGAAATCTCAGAATAATGGTGAAAAGAAGATGAATGTTTCCTTATGCTCAAAGTGTGGAAAGAAGCATGTTGGAGATTGTCTTAAAGGGACTAGAAAATGTTTTAAGTGTGGAAAAGAAGGTCATCGAGCAGCTGAGTGCCGATGTAATGAAAAAAGGGTTTCTAATGATGTGAATAAAGAAAACACTGCAGAGAACGCACCACCAACACTTCAATTCTTCAAGTGCAAGGAAATGGGGAATTATGCTAATAAATGCCCGAATTCAAGGGTTAGTGATGATCAACATGAGCAACCACTGAAGGCAAAGGACAAAGGGAAGTCACATGCGATCACTATTGGCGATGTTGAATATGACAACGATGTGGTGGAATGATTAAGTGTTTATGTAATGGGATTCCAAAATAATATTGTATCATGGAGTATTGGAATATTTATGTATTGGTCTAATGTGGTATTCAAAGTAATTGAGATATTATGCGCATAATGAAGGGAAAACGAGAAAACGAAATGTTTAACAGTATTCATGAGCTAATGATTGATATAAGGACTAAGTGATATCATGGTTTGAGTATAGAGAATTTTGAGGATTTTGGTATGTGGAAAGTGTTAACTTTTAACTGCATTCATGTTTTCACTATGGTATTCAAGAGAATACATGATTGAGGACATTGAATGTTTGGAATGTGACCAACAGAACATATCTTATGATATATGGGGATCAACGATGGTATTAAATCTCTGGTAATCATTTTCACTATGTTATAAGAGTGGACTGCAGTATTATGGATAAGCCTAAAGATTGAAATGGATATGTTGGACATAAGTGAGTATTGTTTAAAGATAGAAGTTTTTTCGATATTCTTGATGGGATGTTATAGTTTTAGAAAAAGGACAACCCGCAGGACGGGCGACAGCCCATCGCGTCGGACAAGGCTGTGGAAATCGAACCCACAACCGAAGTGCGACTGGCCTTTATCGCCTACCACTGGCCTACAGGAAGTCCCTGTTTAGTAGAAACTAATTTTATTATATTAAGCAGTATGATATATGAAGTATAAGTCCATTTTAGGAACCATATGTGATTAATCTCACTATAGATCGACTTATGTATATAATTTTTTCTAACCATTTGTTTGAGACAGATGGAATGACCCGTCATTCTATCACATGATCTGCTAACACTTCACGAATAACAAATTCAACTTCATTTATTTAAGAGATGAAGTGGAAATTGTTCAAGGCATGAACAACAGTGAGATTGTACCAAAATAAAGAATGTATTTATTCTAATTCAAATTTTCAACTTTAGGGAAATGATCTTGAAAACCAAAAATGTTTTCCTAGTGATCTTATACCTGATGAATCAGATGGTACCTTAGATCGTCACAAATTTATGGATTTGTGATTACTGGCTTTTCCATAGCCATGTTCTCTACCACTCTCCATCAGAACATGATGGTTAGATTTCTCTTCCATATCCATATTATCACCTATGTGGAAACCCAGTGATTAGTTTATTTGGGTAATCGTTACATTTCATACTTTAGTTTTAAAGCCAAGTTTTGGTATTCCTTTTTACGATGTGGGTTTCTATTAAAGAAATTTCAAATAGTAAACCATTTATAACCACGACGAATTTCGAGGGAGAAATTCATTTTAAGGGGGGTAGAATGTAACAGACCGAGATTTTATGAAAAATATTCTTTTTAATTTTATTAATGTCTTGTGTTATACGCTACACCAAAAGGAGCTTTCACAATACAAATCCTTGACCTGTATTGAATTATACGGAATCACGACCTTCCACGATAGCGTGTGTTGTACGCAACACCGAGTTTCGTTAAACAACGATATGATATTAAGATATTATTAAAAGTAGTCGTTATGAATAGTAATAACTACTTTTTGAAATTTTGTAATTTTTAATTTTCAAAATGGAATTCATTTTTGGATTCGTAATATCGAAATTAGCTTATGGTGAAATTTTGGTACTTTTCGAATAACTTTCATATTCTGATGAATAGTGAAAATTACTAAATTTTAATTAAAAACAACTTTTTTAATCGAAATAATTAATAGTGATAAATTATTAATTTGAGTGGTTTTAAAGTATATTTAGAATATATTTTTACAATTTAATACAATGTTGGTCATTGGATGTAATTTTACATTTAAATTAGACATAAACAAGTGTCAATCTTTTGATAGATATTGTTTCTTAAAAACACGCTCTTTGTTTTAACAGCGGGATTTATTTATAAAATTAATTAATGAAACATATATTATATGAATTTGGTAAAATAGACTTCATTTTTGAATTCGGAATATGAAATATAGCTTAGGATGAAATTTTGGCATTGTTCTGAAAAACATCAATTTTTGATGAATAGTGAAACTACTAATTGGTAGTTAAAAAAATTAATTTCTTCATAAATCTTAATTTTACCGCTTCTGTGAATGGAATTTCAAAAATCTGAGAGACACGGTTGATGTCAGTAAGTAAAATGTGGTTCAATGAGATGAAAATAATTTTTGGTGAATAGTAACTTTTTACTTTTATTTACCACGGTTAAAAGTAAATAGGGTAATTAAGGGTAAGAATGATATTAATATTACCCTAAAACATGTCCTAATTCTATTGGAGAAGTTTATCTCGACCAAAAACAACCTTAAGTGTAAAATATTATCATTTAGGCCCACTTGGATTAGATTAGGACATTTATTATTATTTAATTCAAAGAAGAGTTAAAAGAGTTAAAATCAAAGTTTATTTACTAAATTTTTTTTAATATAGGGTTGTGCATAAGATAAATTCGATTGTAAATATTCATTAGAAAGCTAAAAAGATTTCCTACAAAATGATATTTTATTTGTAATTTTTAGACGTCATATAATTTAATTTATTTATGACACAAAGATGATGCAGTAATTATCTTATTTATGAAATATTAACATAATTGATGTTATAAATGCTCAAATGAATGTAATTTGAGACTTTTTATGAATTAAACTAATTTTCTAGGTTACTATGATATATTATTGTTGATTAAATCAACTTGTTTCGAACATATAATTCTTTTATGACTCTCCCAAAAATCATATATCAAATAGTGTCAAAATTGACACAAAATAGTTTGTAAATAAAATATTATATTATTAATTGTTATTTTATTCTTAAAAATCTATGGTTCGGCAAAATGACTTAGATAAGGATATATATTAATAATAAAAAATTTGGGGTTCGTTTGGATTGATATTGTAAGTTTATTAACCTTATAGTATAAGAACACAAGAAGACACGGTAAAAGTAAAATTATTTAACTTAATGTTAAATCTAAATGATAAGGTTAAAATAGGAACCTAAATTTGTCTAAATTCAATTTTATGATAGTATTTCGACCCATCCCCACCTTATCCTCGAAATAAATCAATTTGGAGCTAATTAAAACCGAACTTGACTTTATAATAAAATAATATTTTGAGATATTCCTAAGGTGCCCCTCTCCTCCCTTATAAAAGGACACCTCCTCCTCACACCAATTTGAGCACTCAAGCTCGGCCAAACCCTGCCAAAATCCCTTATCCACTTCCCTAGAATAATCATAGAGGTCCTGGTCTTCTTCAAAGACCAATCATAGTTCCCTAAGTAGAGGATTCAAAGAAGCGTTCCAAAGAAGAGGTAATATCCATTACCGATCTTTTCAATTTCTTTCTTCTTCAACTTCTTCTTATTTAGTTGTTTCATGATAAAGTAATAACATCAGTATTTCTTATATACAGATATGTTATTATAAATATAAAACAACTCTAATTAACCTTCTATCCATCTTACGGAAAAAGGAAATCACCGCGCGTGCGTACGTACGGAATACCGTCTCCACGCCGTGGTGTAATCTATTTTCCACCATCACCTTACAAGGATGGGTATAAAGGTGTAATGAGTAACTATATATGATTATTATAAAGTGATATTGATACTTAAATAGTATACATACACTTCAACACAATTCCACGACCATGGGAACGATATCATCGCTCGTGCGTACGTACGGACTACCGTCTCCACGACGCGATGAGATTCATTCTCAATGATTAGCCATTCATGAATGATTATAAAGTATATATAAAAAGTACTAATGAAATATATGACCTAATAATGATACTGGAATTATTTATATTTATATTTATGTCATCTACTTAATTCCATTCAATTCAATAAGGAAACGAAAACAGCGTTCATGCGTACGTACAGACTACCGTCTCCATGAATGGTGTATTTCTTTCCATTTACTGATTTATTATATATGTATATATATATATATAAATCATGTTTTATATTATGGAATTATGTAATCATGATCTAAGTAATCATATGAATAATTACAAGTTAATAACACGAATGACAAATGAGACGATTTTAACCAAAACAATACTTTAACATGAATTTACAAAACAACGGGTAATATAAAGTCATAAGTGGACCATATATGATATAATAACAATGAATATGATTCTGTAATAAGTCAATGACATTATTTAAATCATTATACAGGAGGTTCGGACACATACGAAGCAAATCGGACCTAAGGTAAGGGAAATATCACAATCTCATTTTTATCCGAGATTGTTTATACTTTGGTATTTACTGGGTTGTATTTTATCATCCACTTCCATGTTTCCTCAATATGTAATGTTATTTCCATCCATCTAAAAATTTTTAAATCCAATTTTACCTTTCGGTGAGTTTTTAGTAAATGATATGAAAGGAATCTTTTGTCGTTTTTCATACATGGTAGTTTTTGACTTTTCCGACAAAAGTACGAGAAGAATTTTTTTTTAACTTATACGGCATGAATGGATTTTTAAAACATTATTTCCAAGAAGATTCCTTTACAAGTTTTCAAGTTTATTTTTAATCAACTTCTTTTATTTTAAATTTGTATGACATGTTATGAAAGGAAAAATGTTTTTGAAGAAGAAAGGATATTTTCCTCAAGAATGGAGTTCAAGTGATTTTCAAAATTATTTTCCATCTAAGATAATAAAGGGTTCTGTTTTTATCCCTATTATTACATTGATTTGATCATGTTGTGATGGAATTATTTTTATGAATTCGTTTATCATATATGAATTGATTTATGATGTCATGATGTTTCAAGAATCCCATTTTTGTTACATGTGTTATGCGATGATGTATGTTTTATGATTATGTGGAACACATAAGAAAGGATTCATTATAAGATGGGTGGGACCTATATCTCCCTCCAATGCATTGGGTAAAGATTTTATATCTCATGAGATAGACATGGCTGGAATGGTAGGTTATACCGGTTCAGTGAAACAGGACTGAAACGAGGGTTACTCGATTCAGAAAGGGACTTTGTCCACTAAGATAGTCTTGGAATGAGTCATGACTAACAAGAAATGATTTTCCATGATTATGTGTGCATGACACAAAGTTTTCAAGTTTTATGTTATGATTATGGGGATCTCATTTTCACTTCTATGATTTGTTCCATTTTAAGATATTATGATCTCTTTTGCAGGTTAAGATTTCCAAAATGTTATGTTCTTATGAATACGATGTGATTGATATTTCTTTTGTTTACCCTTACTGAGAATTTGAGCTCACCCTTTTATGTTTTCTTTTCCCCAGGATATAAAGAAAGGTTTTAGGTAAAAAAAGGAAGATCTTTATAGGAGATGCTGAAGATCTTTCACCACGATTAGAAGATTACGTTTCGAGTTTCCAAAGACACTAAACTATTACGATCCTTGTGTGTGTGTTTTTGTTATGTACTAAGTATTCCGCAAATGTAATGTAATGTTAATGTACGTCAGGCTTCGGGTCTCTACAGATATAGTTCCACCGGATTTTTAATGAAAATATCATAGCTTCCAACTCGAGATAATGTGTAGGATATTTATTGTCATGAATTTTAATATACCATTTGGTGTAGGCTTTCAAATTATCATTTTCATCATAACACAGCCTACACCCCTATTTGAATCATCACTGTAAAACACAATGATATCACCACTTATTAAGAGTGTGAGTATTGGAATATTTATTATCCACTTTTTTATCTCCTTAAATCATTCTTCACATTCATGAGTCTTGAAAAACATAGCCCCGTTCTGTGTCATCTTGGTCATTGGGTTTGAAAATCGTTAGATATTCTTCACAAATCATCGATTATACCCAGATAGACCCAGAAATCTGTGGGTCCCCATTATATATGTTGGACATGTCCACTCATCAATTTAATTTTTCATTTAAGGGTCCACATATATCCCTTTTCTGGTGATAACATGCCCCAATAATGATACTTCCTCCATCCACAACTCAAAATGAATGTACATTTCATACAACTTAGCTCTTTTAAAATTCTTTAACATGGTATTCAAATGCTTATCATGTTCCTCCATTCTCTGGGATTATATCAGAATATCATCAATAAATTATACCAATTTTTTTTTGAGGAAATCCCTAATTAATCTATTCATTAAATACATTAAAATCGATGTAGAATTACTGGGTATTAATAGAATCACTATGAACTCATAGGTTCCATACCTCATTTGAAAGGAAGTCTTAGGAATATATTTCTTTCTCAACATTAATTGGTGATATCCAGACTGAATGGTACATCTTAGAGAAATAAGTTACCCCCAATGTAGATCAGACAAGTCTTTTAACTGTGATAGGGTACACTAGTTATTTATAATGATTTTATTGACCACATGATAATCAACGCAGAGGCGAATTGATCCATCCCACTTCAAGAAAAATAAAGCTACAACACCCCATGGTGAAGCACTCGAGCATATAAAAACCTTCTACAGATTATATTCTAAATGGTTCTTCTAATATTCCTTCTCTACGGTGGCCATTCTATAAGGTTTCATAAATATAGGCAATGTTCTGAGAATATGTTTAATTTATAACTCAACGTCATGGTCTAGAGGAAGAGTATGAAACTATATGGGAAATGCATTAGTGTAATACCACAAGATGGTAATGTCCTCAAGAATGATTCTCCCCTTTGTATCAATCAATTGATCTAGATATTCTCTCTCATAAGGAAGAAACATCTACATTATAGATGATGATTCTAATAAATATTCAACATTATCATTACATATGTAATGAATTAGAGGATTCTTTGGGGTATGAAGGGTGATATACCATTCCCAATAGTTGATGATGGATTTTCATAATGATACCCAATCCATTCACTAGATAAAATAAAACTACACTAAAGGAAGTATGAAGAGGTTTACTAGGAGGTTCAGTCCAAAATAATTTATCAGGGAGGGGTTATAAACCATGAATGCAATAATTTCCTCATTCACTATTCTCACAGATAACTTATCCTTTAAACTTTTAGGAGTTATTTGAATATTTCTACTAAACATGCATGATCTAAAATAATCATAAGAACTATAATAAAATAGTATTTTTTCTATTCGTGAATGAATTACTTGAGTACATGTTACCACATCATTGTCTGGATCCACATCAGTAGTGTCGATAGAATAATCCCTCTCGTGTTTACATGGTGGTTGTTGTTGATTTCCTTCAACAAGCCTTAGTATAGGGAAACTGCTCACATAATTCCCATACTCCTTGAATCTTTAACAACGCAATACAAGACGGTGGTTTATCTGAACCTTCCTTTATTCATCAACATTAGTGGGATTATTCATATCTCATCTACAGTTTTTAGCCACATATCCCGAATTTCCACATTAAAAGCAATTCCTAGATCCATTTAGATAGTTTTCTCAAGATTTTTCTATGCACAGTTTTTAGCAATGGAATTATAAATCTTATATCCATTGTATAATTTATATGCCGAACCACCCACATTATAATCCATGTTCCACTTTTTTTAATTGGGGCCACATTACCACAAAGTTTCGATGATCTCTATTTCAACCATAAGGGTACTACATAAAATCTCCTAATATCTTTCAATGTCTCCAATATACAATAATTTAAATAGACTCAGCATTAGTCTTATAATCAAGAGATCCACCATTCATTCTGTGTTCATGACAATACTAGAGGCGTACCTTGCATTCTTTGTAATGTTTTCTTCATAAGCCTTGATTGAATCATCATTCTTTATTCCTGATTGAGAGGAAATATCCATCCATCATGAATGGATGGTTCATTTAAAATATTTATTGAAAAGAATTATCATGAATTCATCCCAATAAAAGGAATTATTTTCCACAATGGTATTTTTTTCTTGATCATTTTTCCACCACTAATCAGCATCCCTTTCAAAATGATAGACCGCTATCACAACATTCTCATACTATGACCACTCGATGATAAGGATTATCTTTTCAATTGAGTAAATCAATTGTTCCCCATGGATGGTATAAAAATATCCACTAAATATGGATAGACTTTTCTATATGAAGGATTGAATGGAAAATTTATATTTCCTCGGAGGTGGAGGTTGTTCCACACAATTCAAGTTAATATTCGTAACACGCGCCTATTGATCAAGTACTATAATGATGTTTTGAGCACATATTCCCATCATATAATACATATCATTTGGTAAATCATCACATTTTTTATCAAATTAATAGTTAAATCATGTTATTTTATTTCCCACCCTGAACTAAGAAAATGATATTATAATTAGGGGTCTTAGAAACATTGATATTTAGCATAAGAAGTAATATTTTAACATAGGTGGATAAACTTGCAAAGAAAAAGTATATGCAATCTAGTGATTCCCTATGATTCATACTCTATTATCCTTGATCTATTTAATAACTTATATTTGTAGGGGATTTTTTATTCCATTAATAATGGGTTTTACTATTCTGATGAATTTACCAATGCATAACCCCTAGGTGGGTCAAACCAAGAGTGAAATAAGGCCCTTTTTCATGAACCAGTTCCGGTTCGAGTCTAGATCAAAGTAGTTCTTTCTTATTTTACCCCTAGACACATATATTGAAGATCCACCTCTTCCAATATGTATCTTGATAGGGATTTATTATCATGATAAACAACTAACACATTACTTACCAAATTTTAGTTGCGTTTTCTTATACAAAGTATCATTATTGTGGTTCTTAATAAAGTGATCAACTCTTATTCTATAAAAATAACTAGGGAATCCTCTAATACCAACTATAGAGACCCTAGATATTTACACATAAAATTACATGATTTTACGAATAATCATACATCATAGTACAATCCTAGGATTGTGAATTCTAGTGTCTTGGAAGACAAGGTACATAGAACCAAAAACATGGGACACAAATGCTTCTTTATTTAACATTAAAATTCATCATCTACCTTCCAATGTTCCCTTACCTCTGCATAGGGTACCCTTGGTAACACATGAACAAATAAATGAGGATAATATTCCAATAATTGAATAATCATAAGAACAAATTATTATAAAATGGAATAAAATGCATTACCTAATGATATAAAAAGGCATGTAACATATGGAATCATAACATATAATCATTGAATAATAAAAAACATGGAGTCTAATAATGTTGAATGAACATAAAAAAAACTTTATCATGATTCAAGGATAATCACTATGAATGTTTCCCTTTATATCACAAACCAAAGGCTAGCCATGAAGTCTGTTGTGCCCAGTAGCACATGCCAAGGCTAACCGTTAAGACCGTTACGCATAATGTCTCATGAGATTCAACATAACCCAATGCGTTAGAGTGATATCAAGGAAATCCCATCAGAACATTTCATTAATTTTTTAGCCACATAATGAATAATACATAATTAGTCCTACATAAACATAAGGACTTCCCATTGATGGAATTTTGTACCACAATCATGTCATAAAGAATAAGAAATGAGTGTGTCATAAAAATTCCCATGATTGAAACAAATTAAAACATAAAATGAAATTAATAAGTTAAAAAATTCATAAATCATTGTATGTGATACATAAAATGACTACATGTAAGAAGAGTATTTATGAAATTTTATAACTAAAACATTTTAGTTGGATTTTAAGGAAAATAATAAAGTTCTTTTAAAATATGAAAATGAATAATCTTTTACATAAAACCTTATGTGAACAAAAAAGGTTTTCATAATAAAATGACGGAATTTATAAATACATTAGAAGATTATAAAATAAAATATAGAGTACATGATGGCAGGTAGGAATTTGGAATGATCCATTAAATCAAGTTTTCTTATCGGTAAGTATTGTGGAGAGAATATCTTAAACACATGTATATCCCCAACAGGGCAAGATGAAAGGGTCTTGATAAATGAATTAGGTACATATTAATATAAATTTTAAGATTCACATAAATAGATAAGATAACGCCAATTTCGTAAAAGGAAGACAAGGTAACCCAAAGGAAGAGAGGAGGTTCGGGTAGAAACCCTTATGGATTGTTATCATGGTATCATGTGTATTAAAGACGGCTTAATGAGATAGAAAAGGTTTTCTCATCACATATACATCATTATGGTAGTATGGTGGAGGTGGTAAATCAAACCCTATCATTAGGTATTACACATAAATGGTCATAACATAGATGAAATGCTTCAATAAAATTGAAATAGAAAGGATCCATTATCATAAGTATGATGCTATAATTCAATTTATATTAATGACCCCTAGAATCAATCATCCTTATGAGACTTAAAAGGGGAGATAATTAGGTGTTTTAAGGACTCCAAGGTATTTTAAATGTGGGGAAGGAGCTTGGGGAGAGATTTGGGTAGAATTTAGGGAATGCACAGGGGTTGAGAGGAGTGAAGAGAATTGAGGAGTGTGGGTTGTTTTTACAGGAGAGGGGTGGGGTTTTTCTTAATATTTTAATCATTAGATTAAATTTTTTTCATAATACAAGAAATAGTAATGATTCATGTGATCAATAATAGTAATATGTGCATCTGATTTTATACCAATGTCCATTTATATCATCATCTTCTCATTCATGGTGCATAAATTTTGGTTTTAACACATATTGTGAATTATCGTATATTATTATTCATAAGAAAATTGAATCATTTTAGAAAAATCCTAAAAAATTAACCCTATAAAATTATATATGTGTAGAATCCTAAAATGAACGAAATTTTTTGAAAATAAATTTCTAAATATAAATAATTTAATTTTACATTAAAATCATAATTTAATTGAAAAATACAAATTTCAAAAGTATTATTGATTTTATAATGCATTCATAAATTACATATGGTCTTATAAAATTATCATAAAACCAAAATACAGAATATTTTTCATGTATGATCTAATTTTATGAAAGTACATTTTTTAAAGTAATTAATTAATTTTAATTAATTATAAATGACTTACACAAATACTAATACTTTTACGATGCCTAGATTTTATAAATACATTCATGTGTGCAATTCCTATTCTTTCATACGATTTAATATTCATAATGGTCATATTACTATTCATACTGGTGGGTTACTATTCATAATAGTTGGTTATTATTCGCCAAAAATTATGTTCATTCCATTAGACCCCAATCAGCTTACTGGTCCTAACTGTGTATATTATATTTTTGAAATTCAAATCATAGACGTGAAAAGATTATGTTTAATGGGAACATAGAACTTATTAGTTCATTATGTTTAAATTTCACGTGATTATAAGACATTATTATAAGAAGAAAAATTCCATTGATAAGACACTGGGTCGTTACATCTATTCTCCCTATCATAATGTTGGGATATGACATTCCATGTCCATATTACAACCCATTTGATGTCCAAATTGGATAACCCATTTCAAAATCATAATCCAATATTATTATTATTTATAGGACATTTTTAGGCTTCCAAAATTTCATAAGGGATCCTATATTTCAACCATTTAATCATAATTCATTTCAAATTTATGACCATCAATTTTGAATTCCTAATGATGGGGTGTTTTTCTCACATTCCCCATATTGTCCTTAGTATTTATAAATGAAGAGGGACCCATTTTCTCCCATTATGTCCTCCGTGAATATGTACACTTTCCCTTTTTGCTCCCAAAATTTCAACATAGAAATCCATCCCAAAACAATTATGCACTGTATATCATACACAATTACAATCATGGGTGTTCACATTTATGCACATATAATCTTTTTTGTTTTGGATTTATATGTATTTATTAAAAAATTAATGTCCATGGAATACAATATGAGGATGAATGAGTTCAAATTGTATGATCTACAAGGAACATATAAGCATGAGACTGAAATGAAAGTGACTGGTGCCACCTGATTATATTGTGCTCTAATGCATTGGATAATGATTCGTATCATGATATTTCATGTTGGTATAAAGAGTGAATTGTATTACTTTAAAGGAATATTAACATTATAATCTATTCCCATTTATCCTTATCCAATGATACAATGTTCTATATTGATTCCACATTCCAATGTTGTCGTTTTGTTATCATGATATATAATGACATATAATTCTTGTTTTTGATTCATACTATGTTTGTAACACTTCATATGTGTTAGGTACACTACGATAGATACCATGATAGAAGATAGGGGTGAATCGGGGTATGAGTGATTAAAAGAACCACCCATTTTATCTTTTTTCATTATTATAAAAAAAACTCTTTTCTCTCCATCTCATCATAGATTATGAATAGAACTGAAAGCATACACTGGAAACAACAATTATAAATGGAAAACCCTCACTAGGCTACGTACAAAAAGCATACCCTAGAAATTATTTTGATGTACCAAACCAACTAAAAGTACATTCTTGTTTAAAAGTTGTTAGAAGACTCATTGTCTGTCCTGGTTTACAACCAATAGTAAATTGAGTACTCACTTATATCTCAACATAAGTTAGAACACTACTTCTTTAGAAGATCTAATTACAGTTTATAACCCTGTAGGTGTCTTCATAATCCCTAATGAATGCATCCTCCAATGTATGTAGATGCATTGTTGATGTCCGAATTTCATCCACTGATTAATACCCCTTGTTTTACCGATCACTGGGCAACAACCATTGACATTACCTTCACAAATCTCTCTATATCGCGAAGATCCCAATTTTGAAAATCCCAAACAAGCCTTCGTGAAATACCTACCACTTCACAATGAAAACACCTCCGTAGACCTCACTGCATCGTAGAGGACATTACTTCACGTATAATTCTTTTTCACAGAGCTCATGCCTACGCATAGCTAAAGCTGTCGCAAAGAGACTTCCTTTGTGAACCTCACTAAGCCAGTGCGGAACATACCACTTTCACATAGCAATATTGGCCACCACAAATCTCTTGTATTGTGTGAATCACACTACCTCTGTGATCATCTTTTATGATTCGATAGATACAAATTTTTCCTGTAAAACTCTATCTTTTACTCTCGAGGGGGTCGCAACCTATTTATAGGTGATTCCACAGACTCGAGAATCTTCTGCGCGAAGTCAGCACCACATCATCTCAAATTGAAAAGGTCATATGTTTCTACTGAAAATCACTCAATATCGTGAATCAACACATAATTTTTTGGATCGAAGAGATAATTTTAATCACTAATAATTCCTAACAATCCTTTGTGCCACTTCTATAAATCTCCCTTGCAATGCGCTTAATCTCTAACACTTGCATAGCTCTCCGTAATTGTAGATCTCACTAGAAATGATCTGATGTACCATATTTTTCTATCTATTCTTTAATGCCACCTCTAGATCTTCCATTCCTTCTTCATCATTCATTTTTAATGTGTATTTTCAAAAACATCTCTTGAACTCGAAAATTCTCCATGAAAACATGCATTGTCAATAAACATAACCAACCCGAATATGATGCAATTTTTATATGAGGGAATTTTTCCCAACAATCAACCCTTTGGGTTTGTTGACATCTCTTCTCAAAATGGTTCTCTGCACATTTATACCTCACTTAATCTCCATTCATCATCTACCACCATTCACCACTTTCGATTTATATAGAGACCAAATATTCACTCACCACATACTTTAAGGCCACACGAGAAGTTGTTGGTGTGAGAAACCAGAGTAGTACAAAAAGTTCATCAGTGATACACTTAATTTCAAACACCAATCATCGATACCATACTAATATCAATAAAATGAATTCCTAAAAAACCTCAAATATTGTGATATCCATTATTTGATCGATCAATGCAAGAATCGTCAGATTTAAAACTCTTACTCTCCCAATCTTTTTGTTATCTTTCAATCTTGATGCTCTACATGTCAACATCTCCCTATGTATTTGATTAAGTAATTTCATCCCTTTATTAGCCATATATTCTCCTCCTTAAAAATTGTTTCTTCCCCTAAGTCAAAAAACCCAATGGTCACTCCTTTCTGGTCTACAACAGAGTAGAGAACACATATCAACACATTTGGGAAAATCACATCATACCTTGGGGAGAGGGGGTCCCACATCCACAGTTGTTTAGTTGTGGGGGTCGACTATACTCTCAGAGCTAGTCAATGCCTCTCTAAAGCTTCCTTGTGTAAGGCCTTTCTTAGAATTTCGACAACCTGTAGTTTTATAGGAACATACTCAAACTTCATGATTCCCTATTAAACATTCTCCATGATAAAATGATACATTATCTCAAAGTTCATTATCCTAGAGTGAGAGATAGGATTTTTGATATGAATTATAGAACTTGAGTTATCACAATAGATTTTGATCGAAGATATCACTTAAAATCTTATTTCATCTCGCTGCTGCTTCATCCATATTATCTATGTGCAAGATTGAGTGGCTGCAATTTACTCAGCACCTGCGGTGCTCAATAAAATGAAATTTTACTTCTTTCTTATCCAATAAATACACATTCCACCAAGATAGAAAGGACATTATGATGTTGATTTCATGTTATCTAAAAAAATATCCCAATATGAATTTATATATCCCAATTGCTCCGGTTAAGATTTATCATTATACAGAAAACCAAAATCTACAGTTCCCTTGGTATAACAATGTTTTTTTCACTAAAATAATGTGGATTTACATGGGATGTAATTGATATCATGTTTCTTGGCATGGGGGAAAATATCAGGTCTATTCACTGTTAGGTATAGTAAGAATCTAATATCCTACATATATTACGTAATATTTACTTCCTTTCCACCATCATCTTTAGATAATTTCATTCGGGTTGCATATGGAGTTTTTATATCCTTGTAATTTTCCGTCCCAAATCTTCTTAGAACCTCCTGGGAATACACGGATTGATAAATGTATGTGATATTCCTTCCCTCTGCTACCTAAAATCATCGGAGAAATGTTTGAAATCCAATCATTGACATTTCATATTATTTTTCATCTATTCGGAAAACTATCTACGTTGAGCATCATCTGATCCATCAAAAACAATTAAATTGACATTAACTACCACGATCATCCATTGATTACTATCATTGCTGAAATAGGGATTATAATCAACTCCAACACTCTGAATTCCATACATTTTAAAATAATTATCTAACCTAGAGTACCATGTGCTTGGTGCCTGTTTTAGTCTATATAACGCCTTCTTCAGTCGACAAACCTTATTATCATTCTCATGAATGGGAATACCATCTTCCTGCTCCATATACACTTCTTACTCTATAACCCCAATCAGGAATGAAGATTTAACATCCATTTGAAACAACTTGAACATCCATTTCACTATAATGGCTAACAATAATCAGATTGTCTCATGCCTCGTAACTGGTGAAAATGCCTCATCAACATCTAGTCCCTCTATTTGGGAGTATCTTTTGAACAATATTCATCCTTTTTTAGAATCACTATTCCTTATATATCTTGTTGTGATAGACCCATATAGTTCAAATGACATTTTTGTTTGCTTCCCTCAAAATAATTACCCATGTCTGATTCTTCTCAAACTGATCTAGATCTTCATTCATAGCATGAACCCAATTTTCTTTTCAGCTGTATAAGAAAAACATTTAGGGTTTAATGGACATATGAAATATTTCTTCTGTAGTGATTTAATGCTTCTTGTCTGAACTGGTGCTGACTGATCACAAATGATATTCTTCATATATATTTTATTTCGATTCCATGGATTCATTACTGATACATATTTAACTTCCTTGTGCACTTCATCAGTATCTTCTTCTAAATCAGCACCTTCCACTTCTTCTCCCCCTGTGTTTATTTCCTCCACATCACCCTCATCAATAAATTTTTCACCGTTTTTTTGAATGCTCGCCTCAGTCTCCACTACGTGGACAACATTGCTCTCAACTTCTTTTCCCAGCCTCTTTTTTTAACATTTGTATGATTTTCATTTTCCAATGTAGTTAGGTAATATCACCTCGTTTCCTTGTGACTCAAGTTTACAATTTTTTCATTGTTGTGAAAAATGGACTTACTTCAAAATATTATAATGTACTTTATTGTTGTCTTGTTTCCATTACACATATAATATTGAGTCTTTATTTTTTTTGGACACAGTAGAGCCCTATTAAAAATGTTTAAAAATGTCAATTTGGATTCTTTCAAATATATATGTGGTAGTTATTTTTCTATCAGCATTATTCATTATACACAGTTGATGATTTAGTTTCTCCTTTCATCCAATCCATTCTCTTGGGGAGTTCTTACAGATGAAACATGATTCCTTATCTCAAGTTTCTCTAGATAATCTTCCACCTGACTGTTTTTGAATTTAATACCACTGTCAGTACAAAACTTCAGTATTCTCTTCCTAAGCATCCATTAAGATTCCATTTGATACTATTTTATACAACTGAACACATCAGGAATATAGGAAATGATGAATCCCAATGCCATTCTACTAGAGTCATCAATGAATAGAACATAATAAATATTTCATACAATGACTTTTGGTGTGATAGGTTCATAAAAATCTTCATGAACCAATTGATCCACCCTTTTTAATTTCTTTTCAACTGTCTTGTGTGTCATTCTGATTATTTTACCCTGTTGGAAACAATTAGACGTATATGTACGATCGTATGATATCTTACGATGGTCTCTTTCTACATAAAACATTACCAGATCTTCCAAGTATGGCTGCAATAAATGACCATGTTGTTTTTTCATCAGCTTATCTTATTCCTCTATATATAGAAAGAACATATCTTCTTCTCCACCCACCAAGTAGATATTTACCTTTTACCTTTTTTCCCTTGATGAACCACTTCACCATATCTTTTTTTATGAAACATATTTTCATTGTGATCCATATAGAATTACCTAAGTCACATACTTGATTGACATTAAGAAACTTCTATCGAAGACTTTCTCCTACAAATACAACATCACATATCACTTTTTTTCCCTCAAACATGTCCCTTCCTAAGAATCTAATATTCATCCTTAATCATTTAAAAAATATGAAAACTCATTAATTGTAAGAATTTATACCTGTAATAAGATCACTAGTAACAATCCTGTGGGATGTGTACCCGCTCTCAAGGATCCATACAAAATAACCGTCTGGTGGTTAAAAGGAAATTTTAGAAACCACTGCCTTTTCAGTTCATATTTTATTGACCCATTTCATTGACCTCAGACATGGTGTAGTTTTAAAATCATAATCTTCCTCAGAGTATGATGGCCTAGTATCATCCAATAGAGCTACAAATCGATTATTCATTGTCAACTCACATGTTTTTTTGTTGATTTGCGGAGTGTGACAACTTTGATTCTACCTTGAATCATTAATCTTTACAGTTTATGTACAATATCTAGAAATGTTCCGAAACTATTTTCACAAAAAACAATTTCCCTCAAACGACATTCAATAATATCAAGATCTATTTGAATGCCACTATTGTTATTATTCCCTTCATTATCTATTTTCTATGGAACACACATACTGTGAATTTCCAATATTTCACCACAATGACTCCTGATATATGATGTATCATTGCGTTACTTTTCCACTACAAGTTTACCATTGGTGTCTCTAAATACTATGATTATAAATTGTTCCCAAATCAAATTTCAATTATGGAATGTGTTCTCACAGTCTGATGTCAACATTCACAGATTATTATTTTTGGTTAGGCCAACCATCAGTCTTAACATCCAATCCCAATTCTTGCTTCCTTTCAATGGAACCACTATAGTCCACCATCATCTTCTCTATTATCTGAGTGATATGATTTCTTTTTTTCAGAATAGAAGTCAAGTGTTTTTCCTTATCATTTTACTTCTTCCGCGAACTGATAACTTCTCCATTGAATTACTCAATAAGCTTGTTTTGATCTTTACTTGTGTTATTCAAGCCATCAATCTCCCTTTTCTATTTTTTAACCTTGATTTTATTTTGACTATCCAATTCTTAGTCATCTGGTGTTGATGTCTCGAGAATCTCAATTTCATCCATCAACTCAAAATTTTCTTCTTCTGGTGGATGTATATAGAGTTATTTATCACGAACAACTTTATTGGATTTTCCCCTCCAATCATTATCTCTTCAAGAGAATCATCAAAATCAGCTTTCATATCAAATATTTGTTTATCTTATTATTCATCATCAATGTTGGTTTTTTCCTTCTTCTAAGTACTACCGACAAATTCTACCATAGAATTTTCTCCATGATATTTATAGTTTTTTATATCTTCAAACTCCTCAACCTCATATTCTTCTCCACTATTACATTCTTGTGAATGAAGATTCTACTTATTAAATAAATTTCTTTTTAACTGTTTCTTTCCTTTAACATAGGCTAATGTATTCTTCTTGTGAATTTCAATTTATTCCTTATAATTTTATTGAAACTTATTAGGGAACCTTGTCGAATGATGAAAAACATTTCCACAACTAATGAAAGAATGTTGAAGTTTTCCTTTGAAATGTATTTTTACTCAATAATGATTTGATAAAAATAATGACATCACATCATATGTCACTTATTCATCCTAATAATCTTTAATGGTGAGCTTCTATAAGGCCATGAATGCGACCTCTTTAGATTTCACCTTTCCAACATCGTTATTATCATCATTTCTCATTTCATATACAATATGGGTGTAGTTTAGTTTATCCAATGTTATCTCTTTTGAGTATTTATTTTCAAAATATAATACTTTTGGATTGAAACGAGGTTAATGCTTCCCTAGGATATTGGTAATAATCATTATGGGTTCAGTGACTTCACCAAGACCTCACATGTCTTCCACTACAATATTTACCCATTAAAATAATGCATAAATAGACTCATTCAAGTTCATTCCTAGATCTTCATATTTGTCCCAAAAAAACATGAATATTTTCCTCGATGACCTTTCTGTATCCTCCCTATATATTCAATATATTTTCCTACTGGGAATTTATTTTTTTCAGGACATCATCTTTGTATGGATAGAATTGGATTGGGCTCTTCATAAAGCATTGATTCCCTTGGAGTCAACATTCAATTCTCTTAACTCATCTTCCTATAAAGAACCACTATTAATATCAGTAGTTATTACGTACATTACTGATGTAAACACATAAATTCCAAAAGATCATAAGTAGTGTTGTATCTGATTCATTCAATGCTGAAAATTGATCCCATCGATGACCAAAATACCTTTTTGATTGGTGACCACCATTTGAGAGAGAAACATTGATTTCATATTTTTTACTATGATAAAAATTGTTAGTTACACTATGATAGATATCTTGAGGTGGGGGGAGGGTTTGGATGATTAAATAAACCTCACCTTTGATCTTTTTTTGTTGTAAGAAAAAGTAATTTTCTCTCTGCTTCCCATTGCAGATCATGAACAAACGTGAAAGCATGCACACGACAAAACAATTTTACATGGTAAACTCTCATTGGGATACATATAAGGAGAATACAACCGCAATGTACTGAAGTAGAAAATACACAAAAAGAAATATTCTATTTATAAGTTAGAAGATGAGTCAATTTCCATCCTAGTATACAACCACTCACAATTTGAGAACTCAGTGTTCTCTCAACTGAAGTGAGATCCCTACTAGTTCATAAAATCCAATCACAGTTTAAAAACCTGTAGGTATCTTCATATTCACTAATGAATGCATCCTTCACTTTTTTCATATGCACTATTTAAGTCCCAATTCTATCTATAGACGAATAAACCTTTTCCACATATCACTAGGAATCAACCATTGGAAATACCATCACAAAGATCCCTACTTAACAAATCTCCAAATTTTGAAAATCTCAAACAAGAATTCATGAAGTCCCTGCCTCTTTACAAAGCACACTCATTCACAAAGCTCACTACATCGCGGATCACACTACTTTATAGTGAACACTACTTCATAGAGCACAATGCTTCGATGATAACACTACATCACATATCACAAGATTTCGCAAAATATACTTCTTTCACAAAGCTCACCAAGCCAACGCAGAACGAACCACTTTCATGGAGCTATATTTGCCTTTGCAAAGCTTATATCTTTTACGAAGCACATTTCCTCCACGAACCTCCTTTTCGATTTGAGGGGAACAAATATTTCTTGGATGACTCTCTCTTTTTCTCTTAAGGGGGTCGAGAAAAATTTAAAGGTTATCCCACCGACTCGAGAACTTGTCATGTGATGTTAGTGCCAGGTCAACTCAGATCGAAAAGCTCCAATGATTTCGCCAAAAATCTCTCTATATCACAAAGCACTACAAAAATTATAGGATTGCGGAGCCCATCGTAATCGCAGAGCTTTACATCAATTCCTATGTGCTGAAATCACAAATCTCCCTCACAATTCCCTTCATTTATGTCATTCAAAAAGCTCATCATAATCATAGAGCACACCATCAACATTCATGCTGACTCTGTAAAATCCACTTCAAGATTCTTATCTTCATGAAACTCATGCCTTTTATATATTTTGATGATATATTAGAGGAAATCCACTTTTCGTGATGCTCACCTAACTCTAAATTTTAAACCCTAATAATTAGGAAAACACTGGAATAAAATGACACATTCTATATGTTATTTTCTCCACCTCTAGGTATTTCATTCAATTGTCATATTTCTTTGTCGACATGTTTTTTCAACCAAATATCTGGAACATGACCAATATCCAATAAAATATGAATTTTCAAAAAACACGACAAACTCAAAATGCATCAATGTTACATTGAGGGATTTTATACCAACAATATGCCTATTTTATATTATTTATTATCTTATTTCATGTGTATTCCCTTACTAGTCATTATATGTCATCCCAATAATTTGTATATCATTAAGTTATCCCATGTAGTTTTAAGTTAGAGCTTGTTAGTGAAGTTTTCAATATAGATGTTGTATTCCATGATTCTGGTTATAATATATTGTGCCTAATTACCTATGACTATATACATATTGATCATTCAAGTTTAATTTTCGGTAATAATCATAGATGAGATCTATCCATCGTCATTTTTGCTTATTTATATTTTTTTTTGAAAATACATTTGAGATTCTTGTGATTAATATATATCTCACACTTCTCCCCATAGATATAGTGCCACCCGATTTTTAATCCAAATATCATAGACACCAACTCTAGAAAATGTGTAGGATATTTATTGTCATGGATTTTAATCTCCCTTGTGGCGTATGCTATCAAATTATCATTTTTCATCAGAACACAGCCTACGCCCCTATTTGAAGCATCACTGAACAACACAACGATCTCTCCACTTTTTGGGAGTGTGAGTATTGGCGTATTTATTAGCCTCTTTTTAACTCCTTAAAACATTATTCATATTCATGAGTCTAGAATAACATAGCCCCCTTCTATGTCATCTTGGTTATTGGGTTTTAAAATTGTGAAATATTCTTCACAAATCATCGATAATACCATGATAGACCCATAAATCTGTATATCTCCATTAAATATGTTGGACATGTCCACTCATAAATTTATGTTTTCATTGAAGGGTCTACATATATCTCTTTTCTGTTGATAACATTCCCTAGGACTGATACTTCCTCTATCCACCACTCAAAATTAATGTACATTTCATACAACTTATCCCGTCTCAAATTCTTTAACATAGTATTCAAATACTTCTCATTTTCTTCCATGCTCATGGATTATATCAGAATATCCTCGATAAAGTCTACCAGAAATTTTCTGAGGAAATCTCTAATTAATCTATTCATTACATAAAATAAAATTTATGTATCACTGGTGGGTCTAAAGGGAATCACAATGAACTCATAGTTTTCATACATTTTTTGTAAGGAAGTCATAGGAATATATTTCTTCCTCAACATTAATTGGTGTTATCCCGACAAAAAGGTACACCTTACAGAAATAACATTCCCCCGATACTGATCAGATAAGTATTGAATCTGTGATAGGGGATCCTAGTTCTTTATAATGATTTTATTAAGATCATGATAATCAATGTAGAGGAACATTGATCCATCCTTCTTCAAGGCAAAGAGGACTATAACACCCCATAGTGAAGCACTCGGGCATATAAATCCATTCTAATAATTCTCCTCTAACTACTTTTTTAGAACATCATGCTCTACGGTGGCTATTCAATAAGGTGTCATTAATATAGGCAAAGTTCCAAGAATATGTTTAATTTATAACTCAATGTCATGGTATAGAGGAAGAGTGTGAAACTATATGGGAAATACATTAGTTTAATACCCCATGATGGGAATGTCCCAAAGACTGATTATCCCCTTGGTCACAATCTATTGAGCTAGATATTCTCACTCATTAGAAAGAAACATCTATACTATGGACTATGATTCTAATGAAGATTCAACATTCTCCTTACAGTTGTAATGAATTGTGGGATTCATTGGGGTGTGTAGGGTGATATACCATTCCAAATAGTTGATGATGGATTTGTATAATGATACCCAATCCATTCATAAGATAACATCGATCTACACTAAAGGACGTATGGAGAGATTTGCCGGGAAGTTCATTCCACAATAATTTTTCAGGGAGGAGTTATAAATCATGAATGAAATTTTTTTCCAATTGATTGTTCTCACAGATAACTTATCCTCCAAATTTTTAGGTGGTATTAGAATATTTATACTAAACATGAATGAAATAAAATAATGATAAGAACTATAATAAAAAAGTATGTTCTCAGTTTGTGAATTAATTACTAGTGTACTTGTTACAACATCGTTGTCTGGCTCCACCTCTATAGTGTTGATAGAATAATCCCTTCTGTGTTTCCATAGTGGTCGTTGTTGATTTCCTTCAACAACACTCAGTATAGGGAAACTGTTCACATAATTCCCATTCTCTTTGAAACTTTAACAATTAAATACAGGTCGGGTGTTTATCTAAACCTTCATTTCTTCTTCAACATTAGAAGGATTATTCGTATCATGTTTCCAGTATTTAGCCACATATACCATCTTTCCACAATGGAAGCAACTCCTATATCCCTTTAGATAGTTTCCTCAAGATTCTTTTATGTAAAATTTTTTGAAATGGAATTATCAATCTTCTATCCATCATAGAATTTATTTGTAGAACCACCCACATTAGATTCCATTTTCCACTTTTTGTCGTTGGGACCACATTACCACTATGTTTCAATGATCTCCATTTTAATAATAAGGAAACTACAGACAATCTTTTCATAACTATCAATGTCATGAATATCCAATACTTTTAATAGAATCGACATGAGTCTTATAATTATGTGATCCACCATTAATTCTGTGTTCATGAACATGCTAGAGGCCTACCTTACATGCCTTATAATGATTTCTCCTTGCCCCTCGTTTGAATCATCTCGCTTATTCCTGATTTAGAGGAAGTATAAAACCAACAATAATGGAGGGTTCATCGAAAATATTTATCGAAAAAGTTATCATGAATTCATCCAAATAAATGTAATTAATTTCCACAACGGTATTTTTTTCTTGATCTGTTTCCACCACTAATCAGCTTCCATTTCAAAACAATAGACCTCCATCACAATATTCTGTTCTTCTTACCACTGGAGGAATGATATTATCTTTTCAATTGAGTAATTAAAATGTTCCCCATGGAGGGTAAAAAAAGATCCATTAAATATAGATGGACTATTACACATGAAGGATTCAATTGAAAATTTATATTTCCTTGTAGACGGAGGTTTCTCCACTTCATTCATGTTAATATTCATATCATGATCCTATTGATCAAGTACTATAATGATGTTTTGACAACATTTTCCCATCATATTAGGCATATCATTTGGTAATTCATCACATTTTCTTTCACATTGATATTTGGAACAAGTTCTTATATTTCCCACCATCAACTAAGAAAATGGCAATACAATTAGGGGTATTGGAAACATTGATTTTGATCACAAGAAGGAAAATTTGAACATAGGAGGATAAACATGTAAAGGAAAAGTATATCCAATCTAGTGATTCCATATGATTCACTCTATGTTATCCTTGATCTATTTCGTAACATATATTCATTGGAGATTTTTTTATTCCCATAATAATGGGTTATACTATTCTCCTGAATTTACCAATGCATATCCCCTGGGCGTGTCAAACAAAGAGTGAAATAAGGCCCTTTTCATGCACCAGTTTCTGTTTGAGTCTAGATCAAAATGGTGTTTTCATGTTTTACCACTAGATAAATTTATTCTACATCCACCTCTACCAGTTTGGATCTAGATCGGAATTTATTACCTTGATAAACCACTTACTCTATAATTACCAAAATTTAGTGGAATTTTATTTTACAAAGTCTCATTATTGAGGTTCTTACTAATGTTCTCAACTCTTAATATCAAAAAATAATGAGAGCATCCTCTAATAACAACTATAGAAACCGTATCTATTTACACATAACATTGCATGATTTTAAGAATAATCATATATCATAGTACAATCCTCAGATCGTTAATTCTAGTGTCTTGGAAGACAAGGTACAAAAAACTAAAAACATGAGACAAAAAACCATTCATTATTTAACATTAAAATTTATCTTATACCTTCAATTGTTCCCATAAATCTTCATAGGTTACCCATGGGAGAAAATGAACAAATAAATTAGGATAATAATATTTTATGGGAATAATCATAAGAATAAGGTATTAGCACATGGAATAAAATGTGTGACCTGATGATATAAAAAGGCATGTAACATATTGAATCATAACATATAATAATTGAATAATATAAACATGGAGTTTTAATAATGTTGAAGAAACATAAAAAATGACTCTAGAATGAGTCAAGGATAATCTCCATGACTGTTTCCATTGGTATCAAATACCAAAGGCTAGCCACCAAGTCCGTCGCACACAGTAACACAAGCCAAGGCTAACCGCCAAGACCATTGCGCATAACGTCTCATGAGAGTCAACATTACCAAAGGAGTTGGAGTGATATCTAGGAACACCCATCATAACTTTTCATTAATTTATTAGCCACATAATGAATAACACATAATTAATCCTAAATAAACATAAGGGTTTCCCATTTTAGGAATTGGTTACCACAATCATGTCATAAATAATAAAAAATGGGTGTATCATAAAAGTTTCCATGAATGAAATAAATTAAAACATACATTGAAATTTATATGATAAAATAGGCAAAAATCATTATAAGTGATAAAAAACCGAGCTGACAACATGTAACAAGAGTATTTTTGAGATTTTAGAAATAAAACATTTTAGTAGGTTTATAAATAAAATACTAAAGATATTTTAAAATATAGAAATGAATAATCTTTTACATAAAACCATATGTGAAAAAATAAGGGTTTCATAATAAAATGACAGAATTTATAAAGACATTAGTACATTAAAACATATAATATATAGTATATGAAGACATATATGAATTTGGAATGTTCCATTAAATCAGGTTTGCTTATCGGGAAGTATTGTAGAGGAAATCACTTTAAAACATGTATATTTGAAAAAGAGCATGATGAAAGGATATTGATAAATGAATTGGGTACATGTAAATATAAATTTTAAGATTCACATAAATAGATAAGATACCATAAATTTGGTAAGAGGATGACAAGGTAACCCAATGGAAGAAAGGAGGTTCAGGTAGAATCCATTATGGATTATTTACATGGTATTAGTTGTATTAAAGTGGGATTAATGAGAGAGAAAAGGGTTTCTCATCACTTATACATCAATATGGTAGTATAGGGGGGGGGGGGGAAATAATACCCTATCATTAGCGATTACACATAAATGGTCATAACATGGAGTAAATACTTCAATAAAAGTGAAATAGAAAGGATCCATTATCATATGTTTGATGGTGTAATCCACTTATTAATGACCCCAAGATTCAATCATCCTTTTGAGCCTTAAAAGGTGAGAGGAGTTGGTCTTTTAAGGACTCCAATGGATTTCTTATGTGGGGAAGGATCTTGGAAAGAGATTTTGGAAAAATTTAGGGAATGCACAAGGGTTGAGAGGAGTGAAGAGAATTGAGGAGTGTGGATGGTTTTTATAGTGGAGGGGTGGGGTTTTTCTTAATATTTTAATCATTAGATTATTATTTTTCTATAATACAACAAATTGTTATGTTTTTTTATCAATAATAGTAATATGTGCATCTAGGATTGAACCAATGTCATTTTATATAATCAACGACTCAAGAACAATGCATAAATTTAGGGTTTAACATATATTGTAAATTATCATATTTTATTATTCATAAAAAAATGTAGTGTTTTAGAAAAATCCTCAAAAAATCACCCTATCTGATTTTATATGTGCATAATTATAAAATGGACTCAATTTTTTAAAAATAAATTTCTAAATAAATTTAATTTATTTTTAAATTATAATAATAATTTAATTGAAAAATATAGATTCTAAAACTATAACTCATTTTATAATGCGTTCATAAATTAAATATGGTCTTATAAAATTATCATAAATCCAGAAGACATAATACTGTTCATTTATGATATAATTTTAAGAAAATACATTTTCTTCTAAAAAGTCTAATTAACTTTATTTAATTATAAATGATATAAAAAAATACCAACACTTTTACTATGATCATATTATCACTTATAAGATTCCTAGATTTAATTAATACATCCATGGGTGTGGTTACTGTTATATTTTATGATTTACTATTCATAATGTTCATATTAATATTAATACTGGTGGGTTACTATTCATAACTATTGGTTACTGTTTGCTAAAAATTTTGTTTATTCCATTATACCCCAATCAGGTTACTGGTCCCAACATTGTTTGTCAGATTTTCGAAATTCAAATCATAGAAGTAAAAAAATAATGTTTAATGGTAACATAGAACATAGTAGTTCATTATGTTGTAATTTCACATGATTATATGACATTATTATAAGAAGAAAATTTCCATTTATAAAACATCGGGTCGTTACATCTATTTTACCTATCATAATGTTGGGATATGATATTCCATGTCCTTATTACAACCCATTGGATATGCAAATATTGGAAGCCCCATTTCACACTCATAATCCAATTTTATTAATATTTATGGGACATTTTTATGCTTCCAAAATATCATAAAGGATCCTATATATGTACCATTTATTCAAAATTCCTTTCAAATTTATGACCTTTAATTTGGAATTTCTAATGATAGTGTATTTTTCTCACATTCCCCATATTGTCCTTAGGATTTTTAAATGAATAGGGACCAATTTTTCTCCCATTATATCCCCCCACGAATAGTCCAACTTCCCCTTTATGTTTCCAACCTTTCACCATAAGAATCTGTCACAAAACAATTATGTATTGAATACCATACACAATTATTATCATGGGTGTTCAAATTTTTGCACATATAATCATTCTTGTTTTGGATTTATATGTATTTATTAAACAATCAATGTTCATGGAATACAATATGATGATGAATTAATTCACATTATATGATCTACATGGAACATATAAGCACAAAAAAGAAATGAAAGTGACAGGTTTTACCCGAATTATATAGTTCTCAAATGCATTGGGTAATGTTTCATATCATGATATTTCATGTTGCGATAAAGAGTGAACCGTATTCTTTTATGGGAATATTTTTCGTTATAAGGTATTTCCATTTATCCTTAACCAATGATACAATGTTTTACGTTGATTCCAAATTCCAATGTTTTCATTTTTTATCATGATATATAATTTCATATAAATCATGTTTTTGATTCATACTATTTATGTAACCCTTCATATGTGTTAGGTCCACTATGATAGATACCCTGAGAGGAGGCAAGGGTGAATCAGGTTATGGAAGATTAAAATAACCACCTCTTTGATATTATTTAATTTTTATAAAAAACACTCTTTTCTCTCCATCCTGTCATGGATTATGAACAAAAATGAAAGGATGCATAGGACACAAAAATACTAATTGGAAAACCCTTACTATGTTACATCCAAGGAGCATACCCTGGAAATATTTTGGATTTACCAAACCAACTAAATGTACATTTTTGTTTATAATATTGTACAAGGATCATTGTCCCTCCTAGTTTACAACCAATCATAATTTGAGTACTCACTTCTATCTCAATTGATGTTAGAACACTACTTCTTTAGAAGATCCAATTACAGTTTATAGACCTATAGGTCTCTTCATAACCACTAATAAATGCTTCCTCTACTGTATGTAGATACACTATTAGAGTAAAAATTTCATCCACTGATTAATACCCCTTTTTTATAGATTAATGGGCAACAACCATTGAAATTACCTTCGTAGATCTCACTAAATAAGGAAGCACCAAATTTCGAGAATCCCAAACAAGCCTTCGAGAAATCCCTACCTCTTCACAAAGAACATACCTTCATAGATCTCACTACATCGCAGATCACATTTCTTCGTAGATAAAACTTCTTTTCAGAGCTCTTTCTTTCACAGAGCTCTAGTTTTCGCAAAGAGACTTCCTTTGTGAAACACACTTAGCCAATGCATAATCCTCCTCTTTCACAGAGCTATATTATCCACCACAAAGCTCCTGTATTTTTTTTAATCACACTGACTCTTTGATCATATTTTTTGATTTGAGAGCTACAAATTTATCATTCCAAACTCTGTCTTCTACTCTTGAGGGGGTCGCGAACAATTTATAGGTGATTCCAGGGACTCTAGAATCTTCCGCGTGAAGTCAGCACCACGTCATCTCAAATTGAATATGTCCTATGTTTCTACAGAAAATCTCTCTATATCATGAAGAAACACATAAATTTTTCTATCACAAAGCTCATTGTAATCATGGATCATTCAATAAATTCCTTTCCATCGCTTTCATCAAGAACCTTTTCAATTCCCTTAATCTCTACCATTTGAAATGATCGCCTTAATCATAGAGCTCACTGAAAATGATCTGATGTACCATATTTTTCTATCTATTCTTTTGTGCCACCTCCAGATCTTCCATTCCTTTGTCATCATTCTTTTTTAACATTTATATTCAACAAAATCTCTAGAAATCAAAAATTCTCCATGAAAACATGCATTGTCAACAAACATAACCAACCAAAAAATGATGCAGTTTTTATATGGGGGAATTTATCCCAACAATCTCCCTCTTTGGGTTTGTTGACATCTCTTCTCAAAATGATTCTCTGCAAATTTATACCCCACTTAATCTGCTTTCATCATCTACCACCATTCACCTCTAGCGATTTATATGGAGACCAAAGATTCACTCACCACATACTCTAATCCCACACGATATGTTCTTGGTGTGAGAAACCAGAGTAGTACAAAAAAGTTCATCAATGAGTCACATCATTTCTAACCTCAATCATTGATACCATACTGATATCAATAAAAATAATTCCTCACAAACCTAAAATATTGTGATATCCATTATTTGATCGATCACTACAAGAATTTTCTGATTTAAAACTCTTACTCTCCAAATCTTTTTTAAATCCTTCAATCTCGTTTCTCTACATGTTAGCTTCCCACTATGTCTTGGATTAAGACATTTCATCCCTTCATTAGCCACAATTTCTCCCCCTTAAGAATTTATATCATACCCTATGTCATAGAACCCAAAGTTCACTACTTTATGGTCTACAAGAGATTAGAGAACACATATCAACACATTTTGGAAAAGCATACCATACCTTGGAGAGAGGGGGTCCCAGATCTACACATGTTCAGTTGTGGGGACTCAACTAAACTCATAGAGCCAATGGATGCCTCTCAAAATCTTCCTTGTGTAAGGCCTTTCTCAGAATGTCTGCAACCTATAGTTCTGTAGGAACATACTCAAACTTCAAAATTCCCTATTCAACATTCTCCATGATAAAATGACACATTACCTCAATGTTAATTTTACTAGAGTGATAGATATGATTTTTGCTGAGATTTGTAGAAATTGAGTTATCACACTAGATTTTGATCGAAGACATCACTTAAACTCTTATGTCATACATCTAATACTTCATCCATAATAACTATGTGCATGCTTGAGTTTCCGGAATATACTCAGCATCTACAGTGCTCTAAAAAATGAAATATTACTTCTTTCTTAGCCATGAAATACACAATCCACCACGATAGAAAGAATATTATGATGTTTATTTCGTGTCATATGCTGAAATATCCCAATATGAATTTACAAAACCCAATAGCTATGTATGAGATTTATCATTATACATAAAACCAAAATCCATAGTGCCCTTAATATAAATAAGTATTCATTTCACCGAAATCATGTGGATTTCCATGGGATGTCATTGATATCACGTTTCTTGGTATGGGGGGAAAACAATATCAGGCCTATTCACAGTCAGGTATAGTAAGTATCTAATAACCTACCTATATAAGGTAATCTCAACTTCCTTTCCATCATCATCTTTGGATAATTTTATTTGGGTTGAATCTGGAGTTTTCATATCCTTGTAATTTTCTATTGGAAATCTTCTTAGAACATCATTGGAATACATGGATTGTTAAATGAAAGTGAAATTCTTTACTTTTGCTACAAAAAATCTACGAAAAAATGTTAGATCTCCAACCATTTATATTTCATATTCATATTTCATTAATTCAGAAAACTATCTGCACTGAGCATCATCCGATCCACCAAATATTTTTTCATTGACATAAACTAGTACCATAATCCTTTGATAACTATCATTGTTGAAATAGGGATTATAATAAACTCCACCATGATAAATGCCATGCTTTTTAAAATAATGATCTAACCTTGAGTACCATGCGCTTGGTGCTTGTTTTAGTCCATATAACGCCTTATTCAGTCGAAAAACCTTATTCTCATCCTCATGAGAGATAATACCATCTAGATGCTCCATACACACTCTTTTCACCAAAACCCCATTCATGAATGAAGATTTGACATCCATTTGTAACAATTTGAACTTCCTTTACACTATAATGGCTATCCATAATCAGATTGTCTCATACCACATAACTGGTGAAAATTCATCATGAACATCTATTCCCTATATTTGGGAGTGTCTTATGAACAATAGTCATCCTTTATTTCGAATCACTATTCCATATTCATTAATATTGTTGCAATAGAACCATAAATATCCCATGAAATTCTTGTTTGCTGGCCTTGAAATAATTACTCAAGTCTGATTCTTCTCAATTTGATCTAGCTCTTAATTCTTAGCATGAACCCAATTTTCTTTTTAGTTATATGAGAAAAACATTTAGGGTATACGAGAGATAAGAAAGATGTCTTCTATATTAATTTCATGCTTCTTTTCTGAACTGGTGTTGACTGATCAGCAGTGATAATCTTCCTAAAAATTTTATCTCGATTACTTGGTTTCTATGCGGAAACAAATTTTACATCCTCATACTCGTCATCAATATCTTCTTTTAAATAAGAATCGAACACTTCTTCCCCCCACCCCCCTTTTTCTTTCATCCTCATCACCTTCATCAATAAATTTTTCACCATTTTGTTGAATGCTCACTTCATTATCCACTATAGTGACATCATTTCTCTTAACTACTCTTCCCAGCCTCTTATTAAAACATTTTTATGCACTTCATTTTCCAGAGTAGACAAGGAATATCCCCTGGTCTCCTTGTGACTCCAATTTCCAATTTTTTCATTGTTTTGAATAATGCACATACTTTTAAAGATTCTATTGTACTTCATTGTTAGATTATTTCAATTAAACATATAATATCGAGTATTTATTTCTTTTGGAAACAATAGTGCCCTATTATAAATGTTGACAAATTTCAATACTACTTATTTCAAATATATATATGGTAGTTATTTTTCTATAAGAATAATTATTTCCATGATGTTGATGATTCAGTTTCTCCTTTAATCCAATACATTCTTGTTGGGGAGTTGTTACTGATAAAACATGATTCCTTATGTCCTATTTCTCAGGATTGTTTTCCAGCTGACTGTTTGTGAATTTCGTACCACTGTTAGTACCAAACATTAGTATTCTCTTCCCAAGAATTCTTTAAGATTACCATCGATACTATTTTATGTAACTGAACACATTGGGAATATGGGAAATGATGAATAACAATTCCATTATACTATAGTCATTAATGAGAAAAACATAATACATCTTTCCATCAATGTATTTCGGTGTGATATTTTATAAACATCAGCATGAACCAATTCAGGAACTCTATTTGATTTCTTTTATATTGTCTTGTGTATCATTCTGATTTTTTCCATTGTAGGAATGAATCAGACTTATGTGTATGATCACTTGATAGCTTATGATTGTCTCTTGCTACATAAATCATTACTAGATCTTCAAATTATGGTTACAATAGATGACCATGTTTTTTTTCAATATCTTGTTTTCTTCCTCTATATATAGAAATCACATATCTTCATCTCCACCCACCAAGTAGATATTTCTCTTTTTTCTTTTTTTCTTTGATGAAACACTTCACCATATCTTCTTTTTATGAAACATATTCTCTTAGTGATCCATATAAAATTCCCTGAGTCACATACAAGATTGAAATTAAGAAAATTGATTTTGTGACCTTATCCTACAAATACATTATCACATCTCACTTCTTTTCCCCCAAACTAGGCCCTTCCTAAGAAACTAATATTCATCATTCATCATTTAAAAACATGAAAACACATTAATTGTAAGAATTTATACCTGTAACAAGATCGTTATTAGCTATCATGTGGGATGTGTACCCGCTCTTAGGTATCCATACACTAGAACAGTCTGGTGGTCTATGTGATGTTTTAGAAACCACGGCCTTCTCACTTTATTTCTTATTGAACCATTTCATTGACCTTAGACACATTTTAGTTTGAAAATAATAATCTTCCTCAGAGTGTCATGGACCAGCTTCATCCTGTAGAGATGAAAATAATTTTTTCATTATCAACTCACCTATTGGATTGTTGATTTTCTGATTGTGAAAACATTGATTATGCCTTGGATCGATAATCTATATGTTTTATGTACAATAACTATCAATTTTACAAATTATATTCACAAAAAATAATTTCCCTCAAAGGATGTCCAATAATATCAATCTCTATTTGGATGCCACTATTGTTCTGTTCCCTTCAGTATCTATTGTCTATTGAACACACATACTATGAATTTCTAATATTTCACAACAATGTCTCCTGATATATGGTGCATCATTTTTTTTACTTATTCACTACAAGTTTCCCATTGGGATCTCTGAATACTATGATTATGGATTGTTCCCAAATAAAATTTTATTTATGGAATGTGTTCTTGTGGTCTGATGTCAAATTTCATAGTTTATTATTTTCGGTCAATTCATGCATCAGTCTTTACATCCAATCCCAATTCACGCTTCCTTTCTATAGAAACACTATACTAAACCTGCAGCTTCTCTATTTTCTGACTGATATGCTTTCCTACTGTCACAACAGGAGTTAATTTTTTTTCTTTATCATTATCCATCTTACGCTAAGTAAAAAATTCTCCGTTGACTTATTCAATAAGATTTACTTGATCTTTACATGTGTTATTCAAGCCATAAATCTCCTTTTTCTGTTCATTAACCATAATTTTATTTCGACTAACCAATTCTAAGTCCTCTGTTGTTGATGTCTTGAGAATATCAAATATGTCCATGAACTAAAACATCTCTTCTTCTTGCGGCTGTATATATAGTTTTGCGTCACAAAAAACATTATTGGATTTTTTTCTCTCCAATCATCTATCTCTTCAAGAGAATATTATAACTCAGGTTTCATATCAAATCTTCCTTTATCTTCTTATTCGTCATCAATGTTGGTTTTTTTCCTTTTTTTGAGTATTACCAAAAACTTCAACCATAGCATTTTCTCCTTGATCTTTACAGTTATTTATATCTGCATCCTTCTCAACCTCAAATTCATATCCAATATTACATTCATGTGAAAGAAGATTATTCTTATTAAATAAATTTCTTCATAACTATTGCTTTCCATTCACATTATCTAAATACTTCTTCTTGTGAATTACTATTTCATCCTCCTATTATTCATGAAACATCTTAGGGAACCATGTCAGAAGATGATTTACTAATTAAATATTTGAGGAAAAGAATGAAATCACATCATATGTATCTTATTCTTCCTTAGAATCATTAATGGCGAGTTTGTACATGGCCATGAATGCCACCTCTATAGATTTCACCATTCCCAGATTGTCATTATCATCATTTCTCATTTCATATGAAATAAGGGTGTGGTAAAAGTTATCTAATGATATATCTTTTGAGTATTTATCTTCAAAAACTAATAATTTTGAATTGAACCGAGGTGGATGTTTTCCCAGGATTCGCTTCACAATATTTATGTATTTAATGAATTTACTAAGACCTCACATGTCTTCCACTACTACATTTACCCTATAAAATAATGCATCAACAGACTCATTCAAGTTAATTCTCAGATCCTCATATTTGTTCCAAAAACATGAATATCTTCCACAATGACCTTTTTGTATCCTATATATATATTCCATATCTTTTCCAACTTGTAAATGATTTTTTTCATGACATCATCTTTGTATAGATAGAATTGGACATGGATCTCCCTAATGCATCAATTCCCTTGGTGTCAACATTCAATTCTCTTCACTCGACTTACTATAAAGAACCACCATTAATATTAGTAGTTATACCATACATTACTTCTATAAATACATCAATTCCATAAGATTGGAAGAAATGTTTTATATTATTCATTAAAAGCTAAAAATTATTCATGTCAAAGACCAGAATACCAATTTGATTGGTGACCTCCATTTAAGAGAGAAACATTGATTTCATATTATTCACAATGATACAAATTGTTAGGTCCACCAGGCTAGATATCATGAGGTGGGGGGAGGTCTGATTCAGGGTATGGAAGATTAAATATACCACAAATTTGTTCCTGTTTTGTTATTAGAAAAAAAACTGTTCTCTCTCCTTCCCATTGTAGATTATGAACAACTGTGAGAGCATGTACATGACACAATAATTTAACATGGTTAGACCTCACTAAGATACATCCAAGGAGAATACAGCCAAAATGTACTGAGGTAGAAAATCCACTAAAAGCACACTTCTCTTTAAAAGTTCAATGACGAGTCAATTTACCTCCATGTTTACAAACACACACAATTTAAGAACCCACTGATCTATTAACAGAAGTGAGATCACTACTGGTTCATAAGATCCAATCAGAGTTTAAAACCCTGTAGGTATGTTCATATTGACTAAGGAATGAATCCTCCACTTTTTTAGATGCACTGTTGAAGTCAAAATTCTGTCCACAGATGAATATCCCATTTCCAAAGATCACAAAGAAACAAACATTGGAAATTACATCGCAATTATACCTACATCACAAAGCTCAAAATTTCTCAAATCTCAAACAAGACATCATGAAGTCCATGTCTCCTTGCATAGAACACTCCTTCACAGATCTCAATACATTGTAGAGCACACTGCTTTATAGAGCACACTGCTTCATAAAGAACACTACTTCTCATAGAACACTACTTCACATAACTCTAGGCGTCGCTAATATAAATTTTTCGCGATTCTTACTAAACCAATGAGGAACAAAAATCATTCATGGAGCTATAATAGCCTCCAAAAATCTCATATCTTTCACAAAAGAACATTGCATCCATGAACCTCCTTTTCTATTTGTGAGGTACAAAAGTTCCATTGAAAACTCTCTCTTATTCTCCTAAGGGGGTCGAGGAAAATTAATAGGTGATTCCATCAACTCGAGAACCTGACATGTAATTTCAGTTCCATGATAGCTCATATCACAAAGCTCCATAGATTTCTCCGAAAATCTCTATATATTTCAAGCATCACAATAATTATTGGATTGTGGAGCCCGTCATAATCATGGGTCAATCTGTCAATTCCTTTATGCTGAAATCAAAAATCTCTCTCACAATCCCCTACATCTATGTTATTCACAAATATCATCGTAATCGTAGAGAACACCATAAACATTCATCCAGACACTGAAAAATCCTCTTCAAGATTACCATATTCATGAACCACATGCCTTTTATATATTTTGATGATATTTTCATAGAAATACACATTTTGTGAACCTCACCTAACTCCAAATTATAATCCCCAATAATTAAGAAAACAATAGAAAATAACACCACTTTATATCTGTTATTTTGTACCACATCCATATATTTCATTCTATTGTTATAGTTCTTGGTCCACATGGTTTTTCAACAACATATTTGAAACTTGACAATTATCCAAGCAAACCTACATTTTCAACAAACATAACAAACCCAAAAAATTCAGTAATGTTACTTTGTGAGATTTTTTACAAACAATATTCCAATATTATATAATTTATTATCTTATTTCATGTGTATTATTTTACCAGTCTTTAAATATCATCCCATTTATTTGTATCTCATCAGGTTATCCCATGTAGTTTAAAGTGAGAGAATGTTAATTAATATTTCAATATAGATGTTGTATTCCATGATTTATGTTATGATGTATTGTGCCTAATTACCAAAGACACTGGAGTTATTGATCATTCAAGGTGAATTTTTGGAATTTTAAGTAATAGATCATGTGATAATGTCTAATAGTGGGAATTGTAAATATTTCCTACATGAATATCTTCTTAGAAGGAGTATCTAAATGGACATGTATATTTTTGTCCGAAACAACCCGTAACTCAAGTCCCTTAGGTATACCCTCTCCAATAGTATTCAGAGGGTGCAAGAACTGTAAATCCCTAGTATGACCAGACACACTCTTTAAAACCAACACTATGTTCCATCCATTGAATTACATGAACCAGTAAATGTTCTCTTAGAATGTCTCTCTTGTTTCCTCGACCAACACCATTAGTGATTCATGTTACACTTAAAGAATATCATCTCCATCCATGAACTCATTTTGTCCACTTAAAAAGTTATATCATGGAGGAATATCTCTATAATCCCAAGGACAACCATTGGACAAGATTCAAAACACTAACACATTTTTGTATGAGTTAAACATCATAAAAATTAATTATTCATTTCTCAAAACCCCACTACACTATCGAAACTATGGAAATATCACTACCCATAACCATCCTACACCTATATCATTGTTCAAAATGTGAATATAAATATCATTATTCAGGTATATAATTTACAAACTCCATTATTCTCACCTTTCATCATTTTAAATTTCCTTATTTCACAAGAATGGAAAACAAGTTAATGTTTAAAAACATACACATAACCCTTTTTCTTATTTGTTCCTAAAAATGAAGCATGACACAAAATATTCTTAAGCTGGAAGATTGATTCCTAGAAACTAAACTCTTGTTATATATCTGGCCAGGAGTCAAATATCAACAAATATCATAATCAATACTCATATCACATAAAAACTATGTCTCCAATAGAGAAATAATATTCAAATATAAAAGAAAATAGAATGAACAACTAAAATTCCAACGTTGTGTTTTCCCTCCATACATGGGATTATTACCCCTATGCACGAGCTCATAAAAAATCCACGACTCATACAATTTTCATATGTACCATTCTGATGTAGTATGAAAATAAAATTGAAAAGAAATATTTTCAGATACAACATTGTAACATCCAATCTTGGGTTCCAGGAACCAGTGCCCCAAACTGGTCGACCACATGACCTTAGTCATGCCACCCCATAATATAGATTTTTTCAACTTTCAAAGAGGTTATAATACCGGTCATGGGGTATTAGACCCTCTTTATAACATCAAAAAAAACTATTGTAAAAATAATTAACCAATAATCGACAAAATATATAAATAATAAAGCATTGATAGAACTATACCATTATCACAATATTACCCAATTGTAGAAATACAATATCAATATTGAATATTAGATATTCCAAGATAATGTACTTTACATGAATCTGAAATTTAACTGAATAGTATAGACACAGAAAACATCTAAGATGGTCCTGAACCATGTGTGGTTCCCTTACCTATGATCCATCCCAAAATAAGCTATCTAATTGAGGTATTTTCCATTATCATATCTAGAAAACACAAAGTAAATTTTTCTATAGATCATGATTCCCATTTTTGTTGTTGATACAACTCGGTATGACACCCCCTATGTCTAATACAATGTCCAGTGAATATATGGTGTTTTTTTGTATAAAGAAATAATTACAATGTATAAATAAAAATTTATCACATTTTAAATTAATATTTATTTCACCCAAAAAACACCCATGTTCTCATATACACATACAACTTACTACATTTTTTATCTCATTCCGAAGCCAGAAGTATGTCAGAGGGAACTCTTATATTATAATTCCATTATTACCATTATTTAATTCATAAATTAATTCCCATGTTACCGCTCACACATTATAGAATATAATGACCATGTTCACATTCCTTAATTCACAACTAATTTAATATGTTTCCATTCATACCATACACAATTGAATGACCTTGTTCTCATTCATTAATTCATAATTAAATTTCCATGTTACCATTCATATATTAAATATCAGAACACCAATGTTCAAAATATTTATTTCATAACTAAGTGACCATGTTACCCTTCATAAAACATTATTACTTCTATAATAAATTATACACATCTATTCCATTACTAATTAAACTATTAATTAACCAATAACCCCTCAATTAGTTCCCCAATTAGAAAATTACTTTAATCACATTAGTTAAATAAACAAATAATTAATCAATATCTAGAAGCTACAAATCCCATATATAATTACATAAATAATTATATCAAACAAAAATATCAATATATAAATATCAATTTAATAATAAATTCTCTAAAATCAGAAAACTCTAAAAATAATTCTTAATTTTCAAATTAATTGTATAAAAATCTAATTTTTAAAATCCCCAACTTCACATCTCATTAATTAATTAATTCAACTTATCGAATAGCTAATTCACGATCACAATTAAAAAATATATAATAGAAGTTAAATGATTATATAAATGTAATTTATATACAATATTTGGGATTTAAATTATATTCAAACTGTGATAATTCATTGAATAATGATCTCCCCACTAAAATCCACTAAACTTCAGCAGCACAACGACGTGGAGTGAGGTCCTGATCTAAAAACCAAATCAATATCAAATAAATAATGGTACCTTTAATATTGTTAGGGATCTATAATTCAAAAACCATATCTATAATAGTAGGTCTAGATCTATCTCAAAATGTATGAAACCCACCCATATAATAGGACAATGTATGTGGGATGAATGGTAAGAAAATCAATATAGGATTAAAATATTTCAATGGTGAAGATTTTGGATGTGTGCTTCGAATAATTATTAATGGAGGAAGAGATGTCTTGGCATCCATTTGGGTTTCTCTTAAATCTAGATAAATCAAGTTGTTCCACATTTTTGTAGAATGTCGGGAGTTTTTTGGGTTTGGTTAATAAAAATTAATTTCTCGGTGACATTAATAGCTGAGCACATTTTGCAGGTAAAGGAACTATAGTTTTACTTAACCATATATCTAAAAAATTCTCATATTTTATAAAGGTTAATTGGTACTATTAAGATGGAAAAAAAATTTTCAAAACATTACCCAAACATTAAATCCCCCTCTTTCTGGGATTTCACAGTTTTCATGGCCAGGGTTCATGTTTTTTCCAAACCATTCATTATCCTTGAAAAACCCTTTTTCATTCATTATTCTCAAAATATCACCAAAAAACACAAAAAAGTAAATCCAAAATGAAAATTACTCAACACAATAAAAAAACATACATGTAACCAAGCTCGATAAATCTCATTAAATGTTCAATATTGTACAGTTATGGGACTTGGGTTATGTGGTCACCATGGTATGTTGTCTTGGATTAGTTTCATTCATGAAGGACACCTCAAAAAAGTGGAAAAGATGAAATATTACTTGTTAAAGTGGTGATCAATAATGGAGAAGTAAGAAATTTTGTATCTATATGAGAGATCTTCTTAATTTTCATATCTTTTATTGATTTTTGGGGGGTAATTATTTTGTGGTATGGGATCTAAAACGAGTGGTGCACTGGTATAAATTTATATGCCGAAAACAATTGGGTACTCCATTACTAATGTTTCTAAGGCCAAAATATCCTTGATCTCATGTTTAAAGAAAATATTTCATATATCACTTACGTATCAACATTCTATGGTGTATTGATTTTAGGTTTTATCCATATATGGGGTTTCAATTAACAGGTGGATAGCTCTCATATTTCATAGTGCATCTTGTATGGCTCCATCAAGAAGTTACTAGGATACAAGATTCATCTCCTTCCTTATATTTGGAATTTAAAAGCACCATATATAATGAAATTAAGAAATTTTTATATAGTTAGATGTTATATGTGTTCAGGTCCACTCAGTGTAACATATCTATAGATAATGTGTTTTATAGGGTAATTTTTATATTACTTAGGGGCCTAATAACCTGAAGTAATGTGTGACTTAAGGGTTTGTCTGTGGCTATTGAATACGAATGGTAGTGAGAAAGGCTGGGTAAAACATGCTAGGCCATGTGAGATAGGTCTCGTGATGATAAGGGATGAATAATTTTTTTTAAAGATAACCACTAAAATATAATGCAATCAATGATATGATGAATGGATAGTTATGTAAAAGGTAATTAATGCATATCTAATGTATATTTGAAAATTTTTAGAATGAAATTTCATAGAAATATAGGCAATATATTTGGAATTCACATTAGTGTGTGTATGGAATCGCACCATTTTATTACTTTACATTACATAGAATTTTCAAAAATTGTATATTTTAAGGGTTAGGGTCTTGAAAAAAGGTACATAATACCTAAAAACATAAAATGTTATTATATTCTCCTTATAAGAACATTAATAATATCAATATAAAATGAAAAAGATGAAATCCGGAATCTTTAAAAAAACATGAATCAAATCTTCTAAATTTGGAGACAACTTTTATTATAGACATTTATAACCATATCTCCATGTTACATCCCGAGGATGTCATAAAAATTACCAATGTTATTCACCAAGGTATCATAAAACATGTCATCTCGAGATATTAAATTCGTTACATAAGGAATTATAGAGATATCAAGTCATGAACTTATTATTCCTTAATATTCATACAATACACATACATCATAATCAAATATTACCTAAATACACCATATATAATAAAATAAATGAGTTTCATATCAAAATGATGGTGTTTTAAAAAGTTCTTAAAATAATAACATTATTTCATTTATAACATAAAAAATTGAATAAGGGTTTAATTTATATCAATTAACGAATTAAATAAATAATTTTTATATCTTTATGAATACCCCTAGAAATGAAGGTGGTTTTTTTGTTCACATAATTAAAATAAAATAATTTCTCGAGAAAAAGTTGATATTTTGAGTCTAAATTTATGCAGCAAATGAGTATGAAACATGGTATTATAAAACAATATAAATTGAGATGAAATGGTCACCTATTCATAAATGAATCATAATATAGAATATGATAATAATAAAATGTAAATATTAACATGGTTTGGAAATTTGAAAAACATACTACATAAAAGAGAACATTTACAGAAAAGGGATGTTTAGAATTCGCTTACCTTAAAGAATAACATCTAAAACATTATGATTGGTACCTTGGGGAAATAAGGAAACAAGGGGGGACTCATTTAGAGGTATTAAATTTATAGTTTTTAGGGCTCTGAATTTGGAATGAATATAAATGACATAAATTTTGGGTATTTATAATAAAAAAGAGGGAGTTTGTTATTAATTTACGAGGACACATCATTAGTAGTATTTGCCAAACCATAGGATTCACCATGGTTTTTTCCAATGGTATTGAAAACCTAGGACACCTAATATCCTATTTTATTCCTCAATAGTTTAGAATTATTATTACATTTTTATTACATAACTAATGATGTCATTAGTAATACTGAAAATTCAAAACTATATTTTTATTATTAACATAACATTAAACAATTTTATTAAAAACACATAAAATCACCGTAAAATAATATTAACCTACATAAATAAAAAATGAAATATATTTTATCATAATAATTCTCTAAATATCAAAAATTAAACTGTTAACCTCGAAAATAATTTTTTATTAAAAATAATTGTAGTCAAAAAATGCATAGTAACATGCACGGTAAAATTTATGACAGTTGAAAAATAAAATATTATATTATTTTTAATTAAAAATAATTCTTTATAGAAATACTCTATTATAAAATGATTATTAATAAATAATTATTTTAATATTAGAATTTATATCTTTTTTGAAAAGTATAACTTTAACTCAGAAAATAAATTTAAGAAATTATATCTTTATTTTAAAGTAAAAAAATTCATAAAATAAAAAATATAAAATAAAATAATTATTTATTAAAAAAAATTATATGTAACTAGGTACATGAATAATAACCCCTATAAAACAGCTACATATGACCTAAGGGTTAGGTGTGTGATGGTGATGGACTCTTGGTGAGATTTCGATAACATTGCCCGATTGGTAATCTCCACTAAAATGAACATCTCCCATATTCTATTTTATTCAATTTTACTTTGTTGATGATTATATTGGGAATAGTACAGAAGAAATCCCCATGAGGTTACTTCCTTCCTAAACTCGAAAAAATGGGTTTCATATAACCTGATTCTATTTGTTGAGGCCAACGACTCTTCGTTTTTCATTGATTAACCCATATATTTTCTATTTTTAAATGATAATAATAATGTTATGAGTATAGTTTCATATGGTACCGTTGAACAACTTTCATAATTGACCAACATTAATATAATTGCTAAAACCTAATGGTTAAATTAAAATATACTTACTTTTTTTAATAATGAGATATGGGTTTTTTGTGTAATATGATAACACACATTTTCAGGAAACAATTATCGTTCAAAAAGCTATAGTCATTGCATTATTACCCAATTAATAAAGTTGATCCTAAAAATTTCATCTCATTCCCTATGTTAGGAAAATATTACGGTACTTATGCCTCATTATTTCCTCCAGTTCCCACATTGCATCTTCAGTCATGTGGTTAATCATTAGCACATTGATGAGGTTGGAACTATTGTAGTGTAGAACCTTGTCCCTATGGTCGAAGATCTCTAATGGATGCTCCAAATATGATAATTGAGTTCATGTTGTTCCACCATTATATTTAGTACCCATGAAGGTTTCGGTATGTACCATCTCAAGGGAGATACATGGATATTATAATAAAATTGAGATAGATTTAGGGGATGTTATAGTTGATGTAACACTACTCTTATGTGATCAAGAATTTCATAAGGTCCAATATAACTAGGGCTAAGATTATATTTCTTCCCAAACAACATGGATCTCTTCTGTGGTAAAATTCAAAGGAAGACATTTTCACCAATATCAAACACCAAGTCCTTAGATTTTTTATTGAAATCGCCCTTTTACTGACTCTAAGAAGCGTTAATTTTTTGTTGGATGCATTGAACCTTTTTTGTAATCACCTGCACAAGATTAGGCCCCTAATGATTTCTCTCAGATGCTTCATCCCAACAACTAGGATTTATATATCACTTCCCATATAGATCTTTATAGGGATCCATTTGAATACAAGAACTGATGTTGATGTTATTGGATTACTCAAATATTGGGGGATATTGATCATATGGTCATTTTAATTTCATTGATAATGTTACTAGAATGTCATAAAGTGTTTGAATAATCCTTTTAGATTGACCCTAAGTTTGGGGAAGATATTCCATACTGAAATTCAATACATCCCTTAGAGGGTATTGAAGAAGTCACCAGAAGTTCACAGGTTCCTTGGATCATGATCATATTTGATAGAAAGTTGTACCCCATGCAGAGTCACCACATTCTTCATGTAAATCCTAGTATGATAATAAATAGTATAATCATACTGAATAGAGATAATATTTTTTGTATTGGTGAGATGGCCCAATAGAACCCATAATAGATTCTTTCCTTTGAACATTATTTTGAGACCAGTGAAAAATTCCATAGTGATATTTTCCAACTTCAATGATGGTATAGGTAGTGGTTTTCGTACCCCGTTACGATGTTTTCATTCTTCATTCACTTTCTGACACACTAGGAACATTGTAGTGTAGTCGAGAATCTCCCTTTTCATGTTATCCCAGTATTAATAATCACAAGGGACTCTATACATTATTGTTCTTCCAGGATGTATATGGAACATAAATCTATGAGTATTATCCCTTAAAACCTCATTTATTTCCAAAAATATATAGAACACATAGTCTTTTATGAAACTTCATTACACCTTATTGATAAATATTTGACTAAAGAAACTTCCTATTATTCAGAGACACAACCATTATATGAATCAAATGATCATATTTTCAATCTGTCTTGATCATATACAATAATGATGTTTTAGACATAATTTGGGATATGTTTTATGATTTAAATTCCCTTAGGATTCCAATGTCCAGTTTTAGTGGTTCTTTGATTAAAGGATCTCATTGAATCTTCATCATTGGAAAAAATTATGTTCATTGTCACTAAATGCATTAGTAACAATGTTTTCACTTTCAGGATAATAATGAATTATAAAATCATCATCTTTAAGAAGATAAAACCAAATCGTGTATGTCATGTTCTATTGTTTTTTAAATATAATTCAAACGTTGATGGTTCGTGTATATATCACATTTCATTATATATAGATAGTGCATCCCAATATTCAGAGAAAAAGCATCCCCAACCATCTCCCGATCAGGCATAGGATAGTTCTGCTCATCAGGTTTCAATTATCATGATGCCTAAGAAAAAACCTTGTAATTTTTCATGAGGATTCAACTAATAAATTTCCATGATGAATCACTTAATATAACGAATCCTTCTCCAGTAGAGGGTAGAGTTGACATAGGTGTAGTAACCTATCACTTCTTCCTGCATGGAAACTTTTTCCACAATCCAATTTCTAGATAAACTTCAACCCTTTTCGAGTAAACATAATTGGGGGATTATAAATTCATGATTTTGTTTTCAAGAAACTCCCATAATATATTATGAATATATGGAATCTAAGAATCTCAGTTACTATTCTATGATAAAACAACTCCACCACATCCCTTGTCTTTACAGGGTAAATAAATATTCCTTCACTTGTTTTAACATGACCACTAAAGAAACTTTATTTAACCAAAACATACAATTTATAAACATTCCAAATAACCAATACATCATAAAATTTAGAAATATAACACTTATAATATCTTCATGCTCCTCAATGATTTTGGAATATATCAATATATGATCAATAAAAACTCTTAAAAATTAATCAAGGTAGTTCATAAAGACTCTATTCATAAAATACATAAAGAAAATAATGAGAACTATTCAAGCAAAATGGAATAACATCAATATAATTATGAACATATATTGATCATATAGCGGGAATTGGAATATCTTATTTTATTACCTTCAATTGACAATAACCTGAATGAATATCATTCATGGTGAATAATTGAGTCCCATGAATCTTATCAGATAAATCATAAATTCAGGGAATATGTTATTGGTTATTAATAGTGATCCCAGTATGTTCTCTATAATCAATGCATAACCACATTGATCCATTGTCATTATTCACAAAGAGAACATGTGCTCCCAAAAGAGACACACTTGGTCATATAAACCCCTTCCCCAACAAAATTTGAGTTGTTTCTTTAATTCTGATGACTATATATTTTCCATTCTATATGGGGTTTTTGTAATCATATTGGAACAAGTAATGAGTTCATAGGAGAACACTAATTATCATTCTTGGGGAGGCCTAGGTAACTCCTCATGAAATAAATCAATGTGTTCCTGAACAATTTGGATATTCTCTATTCATATTCTTTCATCTCCATTTTTATCTTTACCAATAAGCTCCATAAAGAATACTATGGGTGGTTCTTCTAGAAAATGTTTTGGTTGACATATCTCCATATTGAAAATAGATATAGTTTTCCTATTCAAGAATTATTTGGTTTCAATTAATCATTAAGATATTTTATAATTACACATTATCTCTATTTCACCCCTATTATAATTTCAACCCCCTTCATGGGAATGGATACTATATTTTAATGAGATTATACTCAAAAATGTAAATAAAACAGTATATAGAAAATGTTGATTCTTGGAAACCCCCCCCCATAAGTCTTGAATGATAAATCTATTTTTATAAAATCATGGGTTTATTCCTAATAATTATTAAATATAGAGGAAATAATGGAATGATTATAACCAGAATCAAACAATGTAATAGAAATATAGGATATAACACCAATAGTACATGACACCCCATCATCTGCAGCTTAAAATTCAGATTTTGTGATAGATAAAGCATGAACTTCCTCCCTTGGCCTATGCTGAGGTTGATGGTGATTCCCCTACAATACCGTGGAATTTGGAAAATTATTGAAAAAGTAACAAATATGTCCACACATGGATAATTGGACTTCAATTATGTCTAGTGCCATCTTCCCTTTTCCATTAGTGTTGTGATGTTGAGGCTTCAAGTCACTATTATAATTTTGAGTAATAAAACCTTCACTTCCACAATAATAACAGTTCCCTCTCCTGAGAAGGTCATTCCATGAATGCTTCATCACATATTTATAGAATGTGGAATGTTCCAACTACTTTCCTCCTCATTTGTTATAAAATATCCTCCCAAAATTTAGCTATATATAACAATTCATCTCATTAGATTTGAGGGATCACTGCATCTCACCAAAATCTAGTTCTAACTTCATAAAAATCCGTATGATTTTTTTATAGCTCTCATAGTCTATGTTGGCTATATTCTTCTGTATATAAGGACTTATTACAATGAAGAATATATAAACTATCCCATTGATATCCATGAAAATGATATAAGTATAATGGAATGTCCTGTGAAGTTCATATCCTATATTCCAATGGATTCATTCTCATTTTTCTTTAGTTTGTGGAATTCATTCTCTATATTATTTCTCTTTGATTGAGGGAATGTTTTTTAAAGAATATTCCCAGGAACTATTCCCAATAAAAATCATCAATCTCCCCTCTTGAACTCATTATTTTATTTAGTTTCCACCATAGATTAGCTTCTCCCTATAAGCGGTAAATAGATAGGGTGTCATTATTTTTTTTCTGAACAATGGCGTACTGAAATTATTTTATATATCTCATCAATAGTTTAGAAATAAATGGGTTGGTAGATCAATTGAACGTTTGAGGTCGTTGATACATAACGGACTCAAGAAAACTTTTTCCCCTTCATGGTGAAATTATCCTCTCATCATGATTGATGTTTCCCCATAACCTTAGTAATTTGATTCATCATTCTAATAATGGTTTTCATTCTAGCATCCATTAGTGGGCCTCTAATACATTGTCTGTTAATGTCACGATTTGCTTTTTCCACTAATTTCCATCCATTTTATTGAATATGATAACCTTAGTGAGAAATATATTTAATTTAATAATCTAATCATTATAATAGAATTTAATTTCTAAAAATCCTTCAATAATATGTTATTCAATGAAAAAATCACTATTTATACAAATCATTTATAATGGTTCATAAAATGATTATGATTAACTAGTTATATCCCCATGGAGTGTCAAATTAGGAGTGTAGTAAGGCCTGTTTTAATGAACCAGTACCCATTCTAGTCTAGCTAAAAGAGGTGTTTTCATGTTTTACCCTTTCATACATTTGTCCAAGAGCCGCATCCACTTGTTCGTATCCAGAGATGGATTTATTTTTTTAGAAACCACATCCTTAATACTTCACAAAAATAGGAGGTTGTTTTCCTATGTTAAGAATTTACAATTGGGTTATTCTTAAAAATTAAGAATCCTAATTACAAAAAATTACTAAACCATAACTTGAAATCAACTATGGAATCCCCCCCATTTACTACATAACTTTACGTACCATTCACAAATAAGAAGATATTTTATGGTTTAGTGTCTTTATTGAAATGTATATAATACATAATAACATAAAATATTATTCTTATACATGTGAATTTTTACATCAAGGGTCATCATAATTAATTCTATTTCTTCTCATAACATATTGAAAAACATTAGTGTAAATGTTGAAAAAAAATCCCATATATGGGAATACTAGTACAATAATTTACAAGTGATCTAGAGAAATATTGATTAGAACATGATGAATATTAATATGTCATGGAAAAGATTACTTAAAGAATAAAATAAATTAAATAACATTAATCATAAAATTGTTATGTGGTTAAAAAAATTATTTAGACATTCGTAAGCATATCAACATGGTCCACCCACATGTTTTTATAAGAATTACCATGGTTATTCCCAAAAATATCATAAAACCTGCCATCTCAATAGACTAAATTTTTTAACTAGTGAATAAGAGAGATATAAGGTTGAAACTGTAATTTTTAGTCATTTTCAAGCATGTGACATAGATAATAATGATGCATTTCATAAATAACCAATTATTAAAAAATAAGTTTCATATTAAAATCATGACATTTAAAAAGATGTTAAAAACATGGTCTTTATGTAATTTATAACCCATGGAAACAGAATGAGGGTTTTATGTATTTAAATTCTAGAATAAAATAAATCATTTTTATATAATGATATATACCCCTATAAATGAAATAGTTTTGTGTATTTACATAATTAAAATAAAATAATATCTTGAGAAAAGGGAAATCATTTGAGAAGAACATTCTATAGTATAATGGTTATGAAAAAAGGCTTTATAATGAAATAAAACGTGAGGTGACAAAGGTAAACCATTCATAAAAGACTCATAATATAGAATAGGTACATAATAAAATGTAAATAAGATCACGATATGTTTTTTTAAAGATTTAACACATATAAGAATACATGAAAAAAGAGGTGTTGAGAATTACCTTACCTTTAAGAGTAACATCTAAAAACCTATCATCAAGAACATGGGGGCAAGAGGATACTTTTGTATGACTCCATGGGAGTTAATACTATCTTATTATAAAGGAGTATTATTTTCTAAATAATAGAAATTTATTAATGAGTGGGTATTAATAGTAAAATGAGGGTGTTTTTTTTAAATATTCAAGGACACCTCATTAGTGGTATTTACAAAACCATGTGCTTGACTGTGGTATATTCCCATGTTATTGGCCATATGGAACATGTACTATAATATTTTCTACATTAAGAGTCGACTAGAATTACTAAATCATTATAAAATAACCAATTAGGTCATTAAACATTCGGAAAATTCAAAACATTATTTTTACTACTCAGTGAAAAAAATATTATAAAAAACTCATAAATTCACCATAACATAACATCAACCTTCGGGATTCAAAAATTAAATTTATTTTAATATTATAATTATCTAAATATGATAAATTTATCTTTTAACAATAAAAAATAATTATATTAAATTATAGCAGAAAAATGAGCTTAGTAACATGCATATTGAAATTTCCCACAATTGAAAAAAAAATATTTTATCATTTTAAATTAAAAAGGAGTGTCTTTATAATACAATTTAATTATAATAAAAAGTATTAATAAATCTTAATTTTAATATAACAATTAATATCAGTCCAAAATGTATAATTGTTACCTGAAAATAAATTTATCATATTCTCTCCCTATATTTAGGTAAAACCATTCATAAAATATAAATGATGAAATAACGCTTTTATTTAATCAATGGTATTAAATTTTATGTAACTATAGATTTTACACATAAACACAAAAAATACCCACATATGACATGATTCTATTATGTGTTATGGTGATGGACTCTTGGGGTAACTCAAATAACATCACCAAAGTGGTAATCTCCACAAACTAGAACTTCTCCTATATAGTAATTTTGTTGAAGCATAATATGTTAAATATCATCTTGGGATTATTCTAGAGTGAATCCCAGTGACACTACATCCATCCCATTCTCTAAAAAATGGGCTTCGTATGGGCTAATTTTTCTGTTTGAGGCCATCGAATCTTCGATCGACATTAATTAACCATTATTCATTCTATTTATAGTCAATAATAAAAATGTTATGAGAATTTCTTCCAACTGTCATATTGACCAATGGTTATAAATGACCAACAACCAGCTAACGTTCAAAACCTGATGGGTATATTAAAATATTCATACATCTTTTTTATTGAGATATCTTTTTTTGTGTAATAATATAACACACATTTTCATGAAAATATTATCATTAAAATTGTTTGGGTCGTTACACTGTCACCTAATTTTAAGGAACAATACAAAAACATCAAAATACTTTATATTTTTTATAGGTGAGTCAATTTTAAATCCATGTCAAATTAATTTGAATTCTATATATTTTTAGATGACCTTCTTTAAATTTTGTTCCTATAATATGGGATAATTTCTGAAACAAATTGTCTATATGACCATGAAAATTAATTATCATTGTTTAAAAAATATATTAAATAGAAATGAATGAAATAAATGATATAATCCCCCTGTAAGTTTCAAATAAATATAAACTCGATCCCGCACTCACAGATCTGGTGCTGGAATAAAAATGTTTACATTTCTGGGCTTGATAACAATGTGGATGACAAACGTTTTTCCATCTAAAACATACAAGATCAAAATAATGTATTTTATAATTACATACACAATAACCTCTTAGGTGTTTAGGTTTATATAATTAGGATATGATGTTATATACAAAACCTATGAATTTTTTTTATTATTTATCCCATAAACATCATATTTTATTCTTTCACAATATGTCATCATCATTATCCATATGACACCTTTATGGACAGAATTCATTTAACATCATTATTGAAAAATAATGGTATATTAAAAATATGAATGTAAGCTCAATTTTTATTAACATTAAATAGAATAATTAAAAAATGATCATCATTAGTGATAATAAGAATGAATTAATGATATTATGACATTAAAAATTTGCATGAGAATAAAATAAAAATATTCATAAAAAAATTTATAGATAATTAGTAATGAATACTGGATTAATAATTTTGAATTGAATGTTCCATATTAATATATAATCATGATCTAATTTATTTCAATAATGATCAATTGAATATATAAATATTCATAGAAATATCAAGAAACCTTCTTGGAAACATGATAAATAATCTTCCTAGAATCCTTATAAAACCCTTAAAAATATAATAACCCTAAAGTAGCCTTCCATAACCAATATGTTATAGCACTATCTGGGTACACCAAAAACTACAATATATATCTGGATAACCCAATCCTATCATGGATAACCCATAATATAATAAATTTCCATGAAAAAAACATGAATAATATATAAAAATCTTGTACTATATAATAGAAATACTAGAAATAATCATTATTCCATTAAATACATCATTTAATTATCCAAAAGTAATGAGTAATTTAAAAATATCATTCAAAAAATCATAATATATACAAATATTGAGTGATGATAGTATCAATACAAAATATTCTTACTAGAGATAATATAACTTCAAGGATTATTAACATAGATGAATACAAATAATGTTAAATGACCATTAAAAAATTAATTATTAAAATAACCATTTCACCAAAAAACAACATCAAAAAACTAAATTTCATAAAATAGTTAGAAATAAATTTCTTTGAATATAACCTTAGAAACAAAAAATGATTGTTAGAATAAAATAATGATCATGAAGGAATGGAAGTTTTTTCATGACGAAAAAATAAAAATATATTTTCAAACATTTTGAAAAGCATGTAAAATTTAAATTTTTTTGAAGAAGATACAAAATATAATTTGGAAAAGATGAATTTTTTTTCAAAGACCGGGTCAAATAGATTTAGAAATTTGTTTTAATAAAATTACATTCTTTTAAAATATTTTTGAAAACATTAGGGTGGAAGAGAAAGAATCTTTATCTAATAGAAAATAAAAATTTAAAATCAAAAATTATATAATTTCGTACGTATTAATAAATTAATAATGAAATAAATATAAAAAACATGTTTTTTCATATTCCTAACTAGCGGGGGTGATATATAGGTGGTTAAATAAAATAAAAGGTTATGATTTCCACTAACTTAACATTTAACATAAATAATCCACCAATAAATGATATTGTAACATATAACTGTTTCCACATTGGTTTCTATTCAATAACACATCACATGGATTAATAAATAAATGGTTATATTAAATATAAATAATATAAGTATTTTCTAGATATAACATTTCAAAATTGAAGTGGATATTCCTCAGAAAATAATTATAGGTTTACGTGATAAATATTTTTCCAATGAACACAAATTTAGATGATAATACCTTATAACGATCATAAATATTAAGTCATAATTAATCACGTAAATCATTAATGGTAAAATAAAAAATAAAAAGAAAACATGGTATCATATGATATAATATAATCTATTTACATTAAACACAAAATAATTTAATATCAATACAAATTAATAAGTAATAGTACTCAATGAAAAAAATTAAGTTCAGTAATTCCTTACAAAATTTTAACATTCATATAAAACCCAATTGGATGAAATAATTAAAATTGAGTCATAAAATGAAATTTATTATTTTGGATTAATTATATTACATTTAAATGGGGTATCATATAGACCATAAAAAAAATTATGTACATAACAATAAAATATTCCTCATTAGAGGGAAAATTGAAATGATGTCAATTACATCTTTGGAAATATATGTATCGATGCCTCATTAAAAAGTGAACCCTTTATGGATTTGTAAATACCAATAAAATTAATGATAATTATCATAACACAAAATTAAAATATGTTTTCAATATGAAAACTGTCTCACATAAGTAAAAGTCATGTACGAAACCCTTATATTGAATCTAAAATTTCCATGTGTGTTTTTATATAATATATAATAAGACTATATCAATTATTAAATAAATAATGAAACATACAATGTTTTATTAACATATATGTTATTTATTTATTTATTTTAATTACATATTTAATTTCTCAATTAGTTAATTCGACATTTATTTTTGAGGATGTTCAATTGATTTTTTAAAAATAGCATCGATGTGTTGGTTCAGAAAAAAGTGGTCATAATTTCAACCTATATATAATACCAATAATGAAATAGTTTTAATTTTCAAATAAAACATATGTTTTTAAAACCAATCATGGATGATCATTATGAAATATGAACAACATATCGATCATGGAGACAATAGGCTTTACGAGCAAATGCGTAGAGATTCTTGTTTCTAAAAATCATTATTTAAAAAGAAGGTAAATAATATTTTATAATTATATAATGATAATTTTATTAAAAAATAAAACAGTATATATTCATATATATGTATAATATAATATTTGTCATTGTGTGATGAATAGTGATTCACCACACATTGTTGAGGTTTTAGTCAATACCAACGTAAGAACAACTTCATGATTTTTTCTGTGTGACATAAAAAAAGATTTCTTATATTTAAAAAGGATAAATATGACATTAATATAATAATTTTATCTTTTACATAACATAAATTTATTATTTTTATCCTTATGAACTTCTATTTAATGTTTTAGTGAAAAATGAATCACATCACTACATTAGACGATATTCAGTTGTACACAAAAGTGTTGTTTTCTTATCGCCAAAATATTGGAATGTAAGAGGGTATATGTGATATAATAACTCCCTACGTATAAATATTCCCAAAATATCTCATATATATATATAAAATTTAATTCATTAATTATAACAATCCATGAGATGTGATAATCGAAAAAGATTGACTTTATTTTGTGAGGTAGTTGTCAGTCGTACCTAGGAATGATGATTTAGTATCCCATTTTTTGTAAGCGAATATGGATTTGGTTAAAAAAAATTTAATAAATTATTAATATATGGGTTATAATCCTTATATTATATATTCATAATTGATGATTTTTTTATCGAATTAGATGGGGAAATATAGTAAAAATGCAAGGTTAATCATGCGACCTCTTATTCAGAAAACCTCCTTATGTAAGTACCAAAATCCATCCTATGATGGATTTATGATTGTTTTAATTAATCTAGGTCATGGGTATGAAATTAATTAAGATATTTGGGTAGTGATATTCCATTACAAATGGATTAGACGGTATGAAGATGAGCGGATTATGTGTGGGATTTATAAGTGAGGTGAGTGGCACACATGTATGAATTTAAAAATAAATAGTTATTCTCATGTTTTTAGATACCAAGAGTATCCAAAATTTAAATTTATTACTAATTATGGCTTATATGGTCAAAATATTTCAATAAAATAATTTATACCTATTTTAGGTCATTTTAACCCAGATATATTTAGTTAGAGCCCCAATTAATTCTGTTTTTACCTTAACCATTGTTATTGATTTTTATAATGCCACATTAATTACATAAATAGAATTATTTGAAATTATAATATAATATAAATTATTATTATTTTAAATATTAAATTTATATTAACTAATTCAATTCACATAGTTGAAACAGTATAATTTAAAATTGATTATGAATAAATGATGAAAATGTTGTTTTCAATAAGTGTATCATTCAAGAAAAAGTGAAATTTATATTTATATTATTAATTGTTTTAATAGTGAATAATTTAAAATTAATATTTATATATATATAATATATGAATCGAAAATAAATAAATCATAATTATTTTATTATTTAAATTATTAAAATGGAGTTACATTATCCACATTGAAACATTTTTTAGAAAAAAAAACCTTATCTCGAAATTAATCTTGTACTAAGATCCAATATACTATTTTTTGGAAGGTTATTAAGTGAATAAAATATAAAATTATTATTATTATTTTACATTAAAAAATAATAAAAATAATATTCCACATTTAAATTTCCTATTTTAAGGAATATAAATTACATTTTAAAAAATCGGTATGTTTAACTATTCACATAAAAAAATATTTTTTTAAAACTAAACAAATTTCAGAATATTATGATATAGATAATACAAATTCAATTAGTAAAACCATTTAAAAAATTATATTTGTTAAAAATTAGTATTCATGCATGTCCTCATTGCGTTGTTAATTCACTTTTTTGAGAAAGAACGTTTTCTGAAAACATTTCTTTTTAATTAAAATGAATCTTATTTTTTATTAAAATAAATAGATAAAATTTTCATTTCTTTTATTCCTATTTATACTGTATATATATATATAATTATTTCATTGGACCCATTCACACATTTCAATTTAATATATGGAAAACAATGTCTATATATATGAAAATATTATTTCATGGTTTTTTTGAGCTCAGTGTTATGGTTTTATACTCTCTCATTAAACGATTCCATTTTTTTAGAAAAATCACACTGTCTTAAATTATCCCCACTTTAAAAAATTTCATAAAATAATTTGTAAATTTTTAATATAAATAATCATTATTCAATTTTCAAATACTATTTTTCAAAACTGACAACATATAAAGGGTTAATGAAGCATACCATTGAAAAGAGAGAATGTGATGTATGATGGTCATATGGAGTGACACATAACAATTTTTTCGTGTTGGAAAACCTTATTAGGCGTTGAATACAACAAATTCATGAATTTGTTTAATAATTTTAGAGAGTGGTAGTGTTTTCTGATCAAAATAATGTGAACAATATTAAAAATCTATAAACCCCAAATACATAAATATGTAATGATTAATAAGACCATCAGTTCATTGGATTTTATGTTACTATGATATAATTTTTTTTCAAGAACAATTTCTTATAGTTATGTAATTAATTTACTATAAATACTAGAAACATAGTGGAGTATAATTAGTTATAATTTTAATATCACTATTTTACAAATTTCCACCAAAATATCTACATTGTTTAAAAAAATGGGCCTTTAGTACGACATTTCAAAAATTCCTAAACAACAATAAGTAAAATTTTAAATGAAACATTAACATATAATAAACAATCAGGAAATTCAACTGATATATTATAATTATTTAAAAAAACATGGATATAATATGTTTTGATATTTTTAAAATTTTATAAGCCTCCGAAATTATACATTAATACCAAAATATTAAAAAAATATTCCATAAATTAATAAACTTATATCCAAAATAACCTCAATAACATCAACACTAAATATTATTTTAAACTCAATGCCTATATCATATCATTCATATTTAAATCTCAATAAAATTATTGTTCTTATATAGGATATCACATAGGTCTATGGTATGCATTACATGTGTATCGCCTTTGGTAGTGTATTCATTCTCTGCAGCTTTGATAGATGTTATGAGTTGTTTCTCATAATTTAGGATAGACATTTTTCCTATAATTATATCATTATAGAATTCTATAAAATATTATTAAAAACATTAAAAATTATTTTAATCATTAAAGATTATATAAACTATAATGGTTATTAACACAATTAAACTTATGATCAACATTAAATTCATAATCCAATGATGTTATCCTTAATCATTAATATAGATTCACATGAAAATATAAAAATATAAATTTTTATCTAAACATGTATATGAAACCAACTACAATAGCCTCATACTGGCACTCAATGATTAGTTGTTATAATCATAATCATTTATACTTTTATCTTTGATATAGATGAATGTGACCTGATTTTCATCATAAAATCCTATGTGACTGAAATGAATTGTTTTATTACTTACATAACCACTGTACTTTTATTCATATAGTTTTTTTGAATTAGTTAAACCTATTAAAACAATTCTTCATGTCAGTATTTCTCCAACAAAGGACATATTTTTTTCATAATAGGTCATTATCATTATCATCATGAAAAACTTCTATAAATTTTACATTTAACAACATTCAAAATATAATAGTGAAAATAAAAATTTATAGGGATGAGATAAAATGATACACAAGTATAAAAATAACCATTATAAATTTAATATCATTATGATGATTAAGAAGAGCATAATGATATGATTATATAATCAAAGGACATGGGAATACCATTAAAATATTTATACCCACCAATACCATTATCATCAACTATGAACCATAGAATTAGCCTTATCAAATGAAGGAGTTAAAAAGAATTAATAACTATTATCTATGAGACTTAAAATCATGATAAAATATATAATTAAAAACACATACCAATCAAAAACGACAAATGTTGGTATAGTTGGACATAACATTCATAAAACCCCTATAGAACCCTTGTAAATGGAATAACCATTTGATCAATTTACATACCCTGCAAATTAGAGCGTTATCAGGGTTAACCAATTGAATAATTTATATCAGTCTGAACCCTTTTTATCTAGGTCTACTCAATATATTAACAATTTTAATTAACCAAAACATGAATAATTAAAAACCAAGTCTCATTAAATTAAAAATATAATAGAATCAATCATAATTCCATTTATAAATTAATTATCCAATTGAATAGAAATGGGTTCCATGAAAATATCTTATTTAAATTAAAATCCTTCAAAATTTAAAATTTTTAATCTATTAATTCAAAAGATACTAAATAGAGCATTATTAATGTCATGTTTTTAATGTTAATGAATGGATGTAAAAATAAAATATCATTGAAAATCTCTTAAGGAAAATATTATTTTCACCTTAAAATCACTTTTTAATAAGTAAAAATTAAATTAAAATTTGAAAATCCTTTCTATTTATAATAAACATGGAATCTTATATAGTATTCTTGAATGAAAATTTTTATCTTGATAGTTGGAAAATCCTTTCTATGTGTAAATGATAAAAATAAATATTTTTTTACAAAAATGTGCACAGTTATTCAAAAGTTTCCAATATAGAAAGAATTAATATATTTTCACTCAATAATATTTAAATGGAGGTAAATAACAATGTAAATAATAATTTGGAAGTAATTTAATTTTTAAATGAAAATGATATATTTTTTTAAAACATGTATATCAAATAAAATTATGACCAATATAATGGATGTTATATGATAAATGTCACTTATTGAATACATTCATCATGGTTATCTAATCAATAATGGTGTTAAGGATATGAAACAATGTTTTAAACATTCCTAACTAGTGATGAAAATGTGGTTTGGTTCACATAAAAAAGGTCATATGATTTCCAATAATGGATCCTTGAACTCCACCAATCCCGAAAGAAACGATATGTAAATATAAATCATTTTCCTATTTGTAAAAAATTCAATAGTAAGCCCCATAAAAGAACGACATCAAATAATATAACAAATATAATTTACACAAGGCCATTAAGTTTATGATATTTCAAAATGGAACTATTTAAAACCTTATATAATACGATAGATTCATATATTAAACATATGTGCCAAAGAAGACAATATGAGATGATTGAAAAATGAAATTATCATAAATTTGAATTGTGAATTAATTAGTGATTTTATTATTATTATCAATTATAACTTCACATAAAATATAAATAGAAAATAATATCATAAAAATAAATTAATCACATAATATTATAATATCAATGTTAATGAAAACGTAATATTACCAAATAAAAGAAAATATTGTTATGAAATTTCCTAAAACTTGTTAACCAAGAAGAAAAATTCCCATGGATTAAATAAAAGAAATTGGAACATAAAATAAATTTTTTTACTAATTAGTAATTATATTAGGTGTAAAGGGATATTATTATACACCATAAAAAAATATTTTGTGCATATCATTAATATATGTCTCAATGAGAGGGTAATTTAAACGAATTCCCTTACTCCTTTTGTAATATCTGGATCAAAACCACTTGAAAGGGAGACAATCATATGGATTTATAAATAAAAATATTTTTTAGGATTTTAAATATGAATTAAAATTAATAGGAATTATATAAATAACAAACTAAAAAAGAGGGGAATATGGCATATGTTTTAAAAAATGAAATTTAAGATGACAAAACGTTATATTGAGTTCATAATTTTCATTCATGTATATTATATCATATATAATATTCTTATACCATTTTTTATATTGGTTGATATAAATTTTAAATGTTTAATAATTTATTCGTTAATCAATTATTATTTTTATTTTAATGGAATATTTTAATATAAAAATTTTCAATCCAACGTCATGGGTTTCGAGGATGTTTGAATCATTGAATAGAAATGATTTTAGTAATTTGAATGGGTAAATGTTGTTTTAAGTTCATCATAAATATAATAATTATCATGAAATAATTATTATATTTACAAATAAATTATACATTAAATATAATAGTTAAGAATATATAAAAAATATAACTATATTACGATCATGGAGAAGCTTTGCCGCACATACAGATGAGTAACCTTTTCCATTTTCAATCATCATTGTGGAAATAATATATGCAATTTTTTACATTTAAAAAGTAACAATCATAAAATAAATACTATATTATTTACATAAACCAAATTATTTATATCATCCATGTTGTGTGCTGATAAAATAATAATCAAAACACTTCGTGGAGGCTGTAGTCCACACGTAGGGACGAATGATGTTATAATTTTTTAGGTGTAAAAAGAAAATTATATCTCATCTTTAAATAATCATATATATACAATATAAATATATTAAATTTTTAATTTTCATTAAATATTATCATTAGATGAGTATTTATTACAATCCACATAAATTGTAACAGAAAAGTAAATCACATCGCCCTAGGAGGCGGTAGTCCACCGTAGAAAAAAGTGACGTTATCATATACAATGATGAATGAAATATAATATGTTATATGTTATATAATATTTAAATAAGATTATATATGTTAAAAATGTCATATATATACACTTCAAATTCTTCATTATAACAAATTTCGAGTACAGATGATTAGAAACATATGAAATCTGTTCGTAAGGTGGTGGTCCACCATTCACACATATGATGATTTAATATCCTATTTTACAAATAGGAGATGAATTTGGTTAATTAAATTATGTTCATAACAAATATTTATAGAGGATTTTATGGTGAACTAATACTTTTATAATTTAATAATATTTTAATGAGATGGAAGAATGAATAAAGGTAAGCCTGATGCATTTTAATTGGAAAACAACATTATGTGAGCACTGTAAACCTTCATAACATATATTTTTTTTATCACACTAATTGATACATGGCATGGTTAATGTTGTAAATATTATATTTGGGTATGTATATTCCTTGATATTTTTATTTTTGGCTAGAAAGAGGATTTGTGAGGCGGTGACCTTTTATAATTTAGACGATGAGAAAATTTGTAATTTTTTAATGGAAAAAGTTGTTCTAATGTTTTTTCACAATAAAAATATTAAAAATAGTCTATTATAAGTAATTAAGATGTATTAGTTCTAAAATATATAGATTATATTCTTTATACATGTTTTAGTTAATTTTATCTCTTATTTGATTAATTTATCCCACTAGTAAAGATATTTTTCCCTAACCATGATAAATAATTTTTTCTATTTTCCCGATTCATTATAAAAATAAATAATGTTGACCATAAAATATAATATAATTATTTTTATTCAAAATATGTAATCAATTTTTCAGAATTAATTACATATATTCTATGAGATGTTATTAATAAATAACACTATAGGTGAGATAAAAAATCATGTTTTTAGGAAGCTTATTTTTCATGGGAAAGATTGTTCTGTAAAAACTCTATGAAAGTTAATAATAATTATATAAATTAAAATAAATACTTATAGACTTATAATATATAAAATTAATATAAAACAGTGTTAATAAAAAGTTTTTTTAATTATATAAATGGAGAAGCATTATGGACTATAACATAGTATTAAAAAATCACGTTTGTAAACAATAAAATATGATTATATTAAAATAGAAAAGAATATTCAATAACAAAAATAATTATGCCAATTAAATATATCTAAATAATATTTAAGTTACAATAAATCATATCGAATATATAATGGGACTCTTAAATATCATAATTTATTCAAAATAAATGACATTATTACGAATATCTATATTTTTCACTATAAACATAAAAATTAATATTTTTAGACAATCAATAATTTCACCCTAAGATTAAATTTATACTATGAATTAAAAAATGGAATTTACTTTTTAAATTATATTTTATATTATTGATATAAATTAATTTTAATATTTTTATTCAATCATGATGAATGTGATAATGTGGAAAATATTTGTTTAGAAAACTTTTTATTCTTCATTCAAATGATTATTGTGTTATTTTATAATCAGTTTATAATGAATTAATATATTTTAAAATAATATATATAACATATTCTTATCAATTATATAGAATGGTTCATGCCTTATAATTTATTGGATAGGTTTTATTGGTGATATTTAAAATAAAATTATTTCAAAAATTATTTACATCCATTGTTGCATGTATTGCATGCCATTGAGAATGGATTCCCTTAAAAATCACTTTGTTACCCTCACCAATATATACATAAAATGGAATATCCATTTTATGAATATCTATCCCTTGATGAGTAAAAAATCATGTGGAATAAGTAAATATTATTGTAATCTTGTTCATTGAGTGTGACACTCCATTATCATCAAATCATCATATTCTCTTAGAATTGGACAAATATGTTTCCATAATTGAGTCATATTTGGCATATAATTTTTAGGACAAAAATACCCCCTCTCAATAATTGGATAGTATTAAAATAATTTTAATCAGACTAAAAAGTAATATTCATAAATATTATGGATTACTTGATTATATGGTTGTCTCATAGAGAATAATAATTAATTATATTATATTTACCAAGTGGATGGTCTCAAATAAAATTATTTTTGTACAAAAAATAAATGTAAATAGGCATTTCATGGAAGCTTGTGGTCCAAGAACATTAAATATTCCATTTATCAGAGTGACGCAAACTCGTCAACTCGGGTGATTTGGCCTTAATGTTTTCTGATTTTCCTGCATGGATTAATCAAAACACAAACATAAAAAAATACAGACTTCCATTTCGATGTGTCCAAACTCATTTTTGGCTTCCTTCATACATTGGACGAAGGACCTGCCAACAAGTCCATACTGATCTTACAAACATTCTTCTCAAATCGATGCGATCACCATATGTCAGAATCCCAATGCTATCATGGATATATAACAACCACATTGACACAACGACAATCACCACGATTCCCTATAATCGTTCAATGAAGATGATCATTGATGAGTCACTCGATTAAGTGATTCCCAAATGAATTTAGAGGAGAGATAATTTATCAATTCCAATAGAGTAAATTGTCATCTTAAGAAGCGGTTCCATCTTCTTATATATTTGATATCCATAATACACATTTGGTTTCCCAACACCCATGTAATAGACATTCACTAAAAAAATTATAAATAATTATATATAATGAGAGGAACTACTACATAAATATTATTTATATGGTAACAAATACATATATTATATTAAATATATTAATTTATAGTCTTAATTTATTATCTAAACACATATCAAATGATAATATTAGATGATAATAAATATTAAATAAATATTTTTTAATTGATTATTTATCGATAATTTTACATAATCACTTCTAAATAAAAGTTATAAATAAATTAAACAAAATTATTCATCAACTAAATAATGATGAATATATTTATTTACTGGTGACTCATACAACATGGATAATAAATATACCCCATGGTAGTGATCACAAAGTATTATATTCATATGGAATACAATTGGGGATATTCTTATATTGATATTGTTTGTGACCTTTTAGGCCATTCTCTTGATAGTAGTGAATAACATTCCAAAACTAATAGTGGGGTATATCCAGCCATCAATGCCCAAAAAGTGATAATAAAATGTCAAATCATTTACTTCCCACAAATAAACATTAAATTTGTAATAGAATAATTTTTTCATTGATTTCTTGTAATGAATGATGCACACTGGTGTCATAATCCTTTACGGAATTTTTTTTGTTGATAAAATGCGATAAACTAACATTAAACTATAGAGTCCTTGGATTAATCATGGTACTGGCATCATTATCAACTAGGCCCATGATATCTCTTCCTCATCTTGTAGTGAAAATTATTATCTATATCATTCAATCAATGTCATGTCATCAATGACACACCCTACACAAACTACCTCACAATGCCACAATTTTCATTTTTTTAGACCTGAACCCATGTACACAATTAAATGACACACACTGATAATTATATCTATTTAGGATACCATTACCCATGTCTATAGATCGGAATATTCAATTACACTGGAAACATGTGGTGTTCTTATTGGTATATATGTTCTCATGATCACAACTACTATTGATCACCATGTTCGAATAACAGGATAAGAAGTATAATTGCTTATTATCCCCTAGATCTTGATAGTAACACATGATCATTGTCCTGTCAGTATTATATATGATGGACCTTGTAAATTAAATTAAGATGATATTCATAGTATTTATAGGTTCTCATTATATCATGTGATCTACTATAACCCATCGATTCATCACATAATCTATGGAAATTACCAAAAAATGTGTGGGTGTAGAAGAATCAACGATATTATTTAAAGATAAAAACATGTATACATATAAATATAAATATATATATATGTAGTGGTAATCAATGTACATAATAATTTGGGTATCTTACTCCCACAATCAGTACACCCACAATCACTATAGATAAATACTAACATGTCTCAATCTAATAGAAGTCACATGAGTGTAATTCATCTGATGAGATATGTCATTAGTTGGGGGAATTATATGTTTTCATCTTTGGATAAAATGCTAACTGTAACTTCACATATCTATGTAAAATCCATTAAGAGATGTGACTTATGAATTATATTATTTTTGAATTGATGTGGCCCGATTCGCATGGATAGAACCAGTTCTATATATTATCACAATTAAATGAAACATGGTCGATTCTAATAGGAACAACACCAATGTATGTTGAAAATATGTGTATATATAAAATTCCATTACAACATTATAAGATTTTATATACTTAATTTCTAATGTTGAATCTATGACCATAAATTACATTGAGTTTATTCTACTCACAGTACCACAATTCAATAAAAATATGTATTCAGAGTGTGTTTTCATATTATCACGATATGTCTGGTAACAAGAATTAGTGTACCCTCTCATGAATAGTTTCTAATCTCATATATACACTAGGAACATATCATTTAAACACCTCAATTACCTGATGATAGTTTTTATAGCTTCCAAGTGAATCTCTCCTTGAAAAATATGATATCTTCCCACCATGAATAAAAAAGAAAACATCAAACCTAGTACATATCATGGACTAAATTATTGAACCTGAAACTGATTCATAAGGGATTATACAAATTCGATCAATATCCTTCTATATTTGTGGACATATTTTCATGGAGGTATTGATACAATATGACATAAGATAATACCATATTTGGGATTGTTCCATATTTTACCTTTTGAGTACCTTATTTATATATTTTCCTTAACATAGACCATTCATCCTCTCAAATCCATCATGATAGATCTTGATCCATAAAATTTAGTCTGATTCACCTATGCCTTTCAGGAATTATCATTCATTTAATCATGTCTCCACATAATAGAATACTCTCACTTCTTTTCAAATAATTAATATTTCATCAACATATAATACTATAATAAGTATTGCATTTCCATTAACTATATTATAGACACAAGGCTCACATTATTTTTTAATGAATCCAAAATCTATTATATCTAAATAAAGATAAACATTCCATTATCATGAAGCCTTTTTTAACCAACAAATGGATCTGTGAAGCTTTCAAACCATATTGAAATTCCTTGACATGAAAAGACATTCGAGTTAATTTATATAGAGGACTTGAACCAACATCAATTTTTGAAAATCACTTTTTACATGTACTTGAGAAATCTAATAATAATGATTGGATTTTATTACAAGAATTATTTTTGATGGATTTTAGAATTTCCACTGGTGATATGGTTTCATCATCGCCATTTCCTTGATGTATCTTGACACTCTTTGTAGATAGTATTTAATTATAGGTACTGACCATTCTATCTATGTCAAGCTTTGTCTTCAATACCAATTTTCTCCTGAAGGGTTCTACATCATATGAATGATCTAGAAAAATCGAAACAAGATTTCGGTACACTAACTCAATCTCATAATAAATGGAATCTTGAAATTTTGTAGCATCATTTAATTCTACTCATTCCATTATGGTTAGAGGTTCATCATCCTAAAGGAGTAACGTGTCACCTTACTCTTTTATAGTAAAACAATAACACTCTAGTTATTTATCCTCTTGACTATAATTATAATGTAATTGTGTCTAAGTAACCTATTTATCTCACATTGTATCTCGTGGACATAGATCTCATACCAACTCATATACGTCTAGAGAATTAACATTATAAAATTAAATATTTCTTCTACTATTTACAATCTAATTGTGTTCCCTTTCTAAAAATGTGGATTGTTATGCCACATCAACTTTTTTATCAGATGCATGATATAAATAATATCCTTTCATTTCTATAGGATAGCCTATGAAGATGCCCTTCATGTGTCATTTTGTCAATTTTATACTAAGTAGAGAATTGGAAAATTCCTTTCCTAACCATACATGTATGTGTGTCATAACGGGTTTTTTTCATGCCATATCTCATATCGGATCCCATACATATCATTATTTTTAACATTATAAAGGGTATATGGGGTTACCAGCTAGGCGTATCCCCTAAAAAAATGGAAGAGGTTTTTGACTTTTCATGATCTGATCATGTCAAGCATGTAACATCCCAAGAATCAACAGTACGTTTCACTTTGAATAATGCAATAGCTTGCATTGTACGCAACTTCAAGATTCTAACACACTACGACCAATCAATCTAGCCGTTATGAATTGTAATACCAAATTTTTGAAATTTTATAAATTTTATCATTAAAAATGGACTTAATTTTTTGGATTGGGAATATCAAAAATATCTTAGGGAAAATATTTATTATTTTTCTAAAAACATTCAATTTTTGATGAATAGTGAAAAACACTGAGTTACTGTTTAAAACTGACTTTTTATTTAAATAATTATTTATTTTATTTAAATTTATTTTACAAAAAAATAGATACATAATACCAGTATATGTTCAATGTAATTCATTGGAGTCATTTTATAATGATTTTAGGTATATAAAATTTTATCGAAGTTTTTACCATCTTTTACCCACCTCTGAGGAGAATTTCCAAATTTGTATAGAAATTTATTTTAATGATTCTATGAGTTGAATTTACAAAATCTAAGATAAAATTTTGATATTTTTATGTATAATTTGGTCTAATAAGATGGAAATTATTTTTTGTGAATAGTAACTTTTTACTTTTATTTACCACATTTTAATGTAAATAGGGTAATTGAGGGTAAAAATGATTTTATTATTACCCTAACACATGTCCTAATTCTATTGGATAAGTATAATTCGACCAAAAACAACCTTAGGAATAAAATATAAACCTTTTTGGTTCACTTGGGTAAGATTAGTACATTTATTATTATTTTATTTAAAGAAGAATTAAAAGAGTTAAAATCAATTATTAAAAACTAAACCATTACTAATATAGGGTTATACATAAGATAAATTCGACTATAAATAATCATTAGAAATATAAAAATATTTCATACATAATGGAATTTTATTTATAATTTTTAGACATTAAATAATTAAATTTCTTTATGACACAATGAAGATGTAGTAATTACCTGATTAATGAAATATTAAAATAATTGATATTATAAATACCCAAATTAATGTAATTTGAGACTTTTTATGAATTAAAATAATTTTATATGTTAATATCAAATTTCAGGGTTTATTAAATATATTTTTTAAGTAATAATTATATTATGAATTTATCAATAACAAAATACCATATAGTGTTAAAATTGACATAAAAGAGTTTTTTTAAAATATTATATTATTAATTGATATAATATTCCTAAAAATATAAGTTTCATCCAAATTACATAGATAAGGTTATATATATTAATAATGAACCACTTTCGGCTAGATGGGATGTTTATAGTATGTTTATTAACCATATAATATAAAAATACAAAAAGGCATGGTAAATGTCAAATTATTTAACTAAGAGTTAAATATAAAATATAAAGTGAATATAGTGACCCAAACATATCTAAAACCTATAAGTTGAGTGTTTTTTGACCCATAACCACCATAGACTCAAAATAAATAGATTTGGAGCCATTAGAACCCGAAAATGATTTTATAATAAAATAATATTTCATCTTTTTCTTAAGGAGCCCCTCACCCCTCTTATTAAAAGGCACTTCCCCTCCTCTCAAATTCACACCTTCAAAGCCCTTTGGCTTGGCCAAACCCTGCCCAAATATACTTCCAACTGTAAATCCATCATCCTAGAGGTGTTACTTTAGTCAAAAATCCATCCTAAGGATCCATTTTTTTCAAATTAATAGGAAGAAACCGAAGAAAAAGTAAATATTTCATCACATATTTCAAGTTCATTTCATCTTCCACTTCCTCTTTATATGTTGTTTCAATTTTAATATAATAACTCCAGTATCCTAAGCATAATGTGATGTTATCATATAAATGGTAAAACAATATTCATTATTCTATCCATCCTATAAATGACAAAGTCACCAAACTTGCGTGTGTATGAATTATCGTCTCCACGTTGTGGGGTAGTTTTTTATTCAAACACTTCATCATTTGGATGGGTTTAATAATTAGTATAAATGATGAAAATAATAAATTTAACATGATAATAATTCTGTAAATATAATATTCTATCCAATTATATACTATTTTAATTCCAAAATAAGGATATTGTAACTTCTGCGTACGTACGAATTACCGTCTCCACGAACTCGATGAGATTCATTCCCCATCGTATCCATTCAAGACTAGTTTTCATTTGATGATTAAAAATAATCATTAATTACATAATATCATTTTGAATATTAATAAGACACATCCTATCCATAATAAATTTTACTTAAATTACATATTATATAAAGGAAAACGAATCAGTTAACACCCGCAACGACGATAATAATAAAATATTATTAACAAAGGAAAATTAGATGATCATATATGATATCATATTAATGTATATGGTTCTTGTATAATTTAATAGAAATTATTTCACCATTATAAAGGATGTTATCCTACCATCGACCAAGGAAAACTACAGGGTAAGGGTTATTTATCCAATCTATTCATTATCCGAGGTTGTTTATACGTAATTATCTACTGGGACCTCTTTATCATCCACATCCATGATTCTTAAATTTTATTTCAAAACATTTTTACTATTTAATAGACAATGGGTTAAATTCATTCATACCCTTATTTGAAATTATATGTTTTGAAATTAATCCTTCAGTCATTTTTCAACCAAGGTACCTTACGAACTTTTCGAAAAAATTGAGGTAATAATGACTTTTTTAACTTATACGGCATGTGTAGTTATTCTCCGTTGTTATAAAATCTTCAAGCATCCCTTAAAATATTATAATAATATTTTCAAAATAAATGTTTTCTTTTATAATTATTTAATAATAAACGATTAAATAAAAGATATATTTCTCTCAAATAGTATTGATTTCATCTATGTCAACAACCATTGATGGATTTTATTCTTGTTTGAAGTCGATTAATTATGATAAAAATAATCCATATTGTATTTAAGGTTTGGATATATGTTTGATTGTGGATGTGTTATTTTTATACCATTCATGATTTATGGTAAATTTATAGATATTTCATATGCTAGTTTTAATACGAATGTTTATGTTATATTTCAACAATTTCATATGAGGAATGTATTGGACTAAGTAAGTAACGGGTGGAGCCCTCTATATGTCATTGATGCATCGGTAGGTCTAATGAGACAACTAGAAGTGGAATTGGATGAGGCATTTCCCAATTTTATATATTGTATTTGCCGATGCCTTATTCATTTTTAGACGTCTTGGTCGAGGCATTGACAAAATGTTTCAGAATATCCGACATTATACATTCCCTCTTTAGGAAAATAATATTGATGGTTCATGTGGTCATTCGACTAGTATAATACCCATGGTTATGTATTATTATGGAAATATTTACTCAGCTCATATTCTTTCCACAAAAGGGTTCATTCTTATTATTGGTAAAGGAATGTGTTTTCAATTATTCACAAAGATTAATATTTATGTTTTCTTTCGTTGTATTGAATTCCCATACTGATCATTTGAGCTCACCCTTTTTTTTGTTTTATTTTCCCAGGATATAAAGAATTTATTTATGAGTGACTTATATGCATAATCTAAGAGGCTTGGATGCTTATCAGGGTATATTTTTGTGTTGTATTTATTTTCAAATTGTAAATTTGAACATATGTATGAATCTCATTTCCAATAATACTAAACTGGTCGGTCTTTCGGGACACGATTTCTTGTGATCATGCCATTGTTATGTAATAATGTACTAACTCCAGGAAACTGGGGTCTGGGCGTTGCAGTTTGTATTAGACGACGTTTAGTACAATCCTTGGAAACTAAATTTAGATAAACTCTAATTAGGGAACATAGCCCTAATATAGACTTTGAGTATTAGTAGAGAGGAAGATCCTAGAATTTTGGTACTATAGAGATTTTGTGAGATTTTCAAGCAATACATCCTTGTCTGGATACGAGCAGGTAGAGGTGACTCTATCATAGATTCACCTAGGGGTAAAACCTGAAAACACCTCTTTGAGCTTGAATCGAATGGGAACTGATGCATGACAACAATCCTTGTTTCAATCTTGGTTACGGCACTAATGGAAGATATGCTTAAGATAATTACCATTTTCATTAAAAACCATTATGAAGGGTTTATGACTATATACTTTATCAAAGAAGTTTTTTATGATTATACATTATATACATAAACTATTTAATTTATGTTAAGTGTTTTCCAGTATGGAATTATGTATTTTGATTCATAAACTTATCTAGTTTATGCCATTGTTTAGAAATGGAACCTAGTGGAAGCAATGTAAATTGAATCAATGCAGGTAATACAAATAGGGATTTCCCTCATACTCAAGATAATTATACCAGAGCTGGTGATGAAACTGGTGATGATTAGCATATCACCATACCTGGACAACACACACATATTATGAATAATAACCTTACCCAGATAGAGAACCCGGATCCATAACGTGGAAGATCAATGATAGGATGCTTCATGAGGTAACAACTACCAACATTCAATGATAGTAAAAATCTATTAGTGGATATACAATTGATAAATTATTTAGAGAAAACATTTCATGCTTTGGGTAGTAGTGAAAGGAAAGAAGTTGTCATGGAAGATTATAGCCTTGCTGTAGATGTCGATCAATGGTGTTAATTGATTCAAAACACAAAGGCAGATGAAGTAGTGTCCATTATGGCATGGAAGGACTTTAAAGAACTTTTCTTTGGAAAATACATTCCTCATGACCATCGAGTGGAAATGGAAAGGCAATTTCTGAGTCAGAGCAAAAAGAGGATGAGAATGTCACAAAATATAAAGCGATCTTTACAAGGTTAGCAAGGCATGCTGCAGATTATACACATAACTCAAAAAGTAAGATTAACCTTTTATTTGATGGGTTAAAACAATTTCTACATCAAGATTTAGTATCAAAATCCTTCTCAGCGTATGAAGATATTGTCTCGTGTGCTATCAAGATAGAAAAGGAATTCTCTATGTCATAAAACTTTAAAGCAATGAAAGAGAATAAGATATCTGATGATCACTCTGGGAAAGCAAATAAAGAAACATGGAAGAAGGGGAGAATTGAATTTCCAACCTGTTATAATTATGGAAGGAAGAACCCTGGTGCATGTCTAAAAGGAAATGGAGTATGCTACAAATGTGGAAAGAAAGGCCATATCGCTGGTGATTGTAAGGGACAGAAAGACGCTACCAATGTTCAATGATACAATTTCATGGAGATGGGACATTATGAAAATTAATGTCTTAAGATTCAGGGAAACAAAACTTATAAAAGGCCAAGGGATCAAGGCCAAGATTATGTGATCACTACTACTGAGGTTGACGCTCTGAAATACTAGGTAGAAGGTAATTTAATGGCTTCCTCAAGTTTAGAAAATGCTTTATTTGATTCGAAATAATCACACTATTTATTATCTTCTCAGTTTTCAATGAAAATTTGATATTTCCAATTTTATTTAACAAGGGAGTTTTCAGTCAAAACTCATAAGGTAAGTATCATTGAAAAAGTGTTTTGTGAATTAGTTCCCATTAGGGTATATAAATTTTCTTTATCTACTGATCTCATCATCATACCCATGATTGAATTTGATATAATCCTCAGAATGGATTGGAATTTGGACCATAATGCGAAAATTTATTATATGAAGAAGAAGGTTACAATTTTCAATGATGATAAATAGTACCTTATCATTATAGAAAAAACATCACCATCTCATTCTTATCTAGATCCACCCCATGTAGCACAACTAAATTCAATTATTGGGGAGGAAGAGAATGAAATAACTATGGGTGAGGAAAAGAATGTACAAATAGAGGACATACCTATTGTGCAAGAATATGTTGATGTGTTTCCAGAGGATTTACATGGACAACCACTAAAATGAGAAATTGGTTTTTCCATAGATTTAAGTCCTTGTTCAAAGCCCATATCGAAGACCCCTTTTAGAATGGCCACTGTGGAATTAGTGTAATTAAAGAAACTATTAGAGGAATTGAGTAATAAGATATTTTTTCTCCCAAGTGTTTCTCTATGGGTATCCCATGTTGTTTTTGTTAAGAATAAAGATGGATTTATGCGGTTGTGCATTGAATATAGGGAGATCAATGTTATAACAATAAATAACAAGTACCCCTACCTCGCATGGATTATTTATTCGACCAACTTCATGGAGCTCAATATTTTTCATAGATTTAACTTCGATCTGGATATCATCAGTTGTGTGTGAAGAAGGAATACATTCAAAAAAATCATTTCGAACCAGGTACGGGCATTACACATTAACAATAATGCCTTTTGGGATGACTAATGCACCACCGGTTTTCATGGATCTAATGAACAGATTTTAAAAGGAATAACTTGATGAATTTGAGGTGGTATTTATTGATGATATCCTAGTATTCTCCAAAATCTATGAATATCATGAAAATCTCACTCCCTTCATTCTGAAAAACCTCATAAGAAATGAATTATACAGGAAGTTTAGAAAGTGTGAATTTTGGTTTCAGAAGATTCCTTTTCTTGTCCATATTGTCTCTATGGACGGAATCTCGGTTGACCCTTCTAAGACAAAGGCAATCCATGAATGGCCAGCACAGACAAGTATTTCTGAGGTATGCAGTTTTATTTCTTTTTCATGTTATTATCGACGTTTCGTGTAGAATTATTCCCGATTGGATAACCCATTAACTAAGATCACACGTAAAGTGGTTAAATTTGTTTGGATAGAATAGTGTGAATAATGTTTCTAAGAACTGATGATAAGATTAGTAAATTCTCATATCTTGACTCTACCTTCAGGGAATTATGGTGTTGTTATTTATAGTGATGCCTTAATGAAAGGACATGGTTGTTTCCATTTTTCTAATGATAGAGTTATTTTTTATGCATCCCGATAACTAAAAATTTATGAGAAAAACTATCCTACTCATGAGCTTTAATTAGTATCTCTATTCATTTATTTGAAGATTTGGAGACACTATATCTATGGTGAAAATGTGAGATTTATACTGATCACAAGATTTTGAAGTATATTTTTTCACAAAAGAAACTCAACATGTGGAAAAGGAGATGGCTTAAACTACTCACGAATTATGATTGCACGATACAATACCAACTGGGTAAAGCAAATAAGGTGGAAGATTCTTTGACCCGAAAGGATCATGGAGTTTTGAACAATATGAGAGTCTAAAGGGATCCTATTTTCATAGATATAGTAAAAATGGATATGGAAATTACCATGGAAGGTGAAACATCAATTATTTTTCTAATGGTTTCCAAACAAACTTTACTTGAAAGGATAAAAAGTTATTAGGCTGATGATGAGTAATTTCAAATGAAGATTAAATTTGTGAATGATGGGAGATTGATCGACTTCATATATGAAGATGGGATTTTTAAATTTGGCAAGAGACATTGTGTTCCCTATATAATTTAACTGAAAATGGAATTTTTAGATGAATCTCATAGCTCCAATTTATCTATACACCCTGGGAGCACCAAGATGTATAGGGATTTGATGGAAAAATATTGGTGAGACAACATGATGAGGGAGATTGCTGATTTAGTGTCATGATGTATGGTTTTTCAACAAGTGAAAACTGGAAGGCAACAGCCTGGAGGATTCATGAAACCTATTCCCATACCTGAGTGGAAATGGGATAATATTACGATGGACTATGTCATGAGACTACCAAACTCCTACAAGAACGATGCAATATGGTTCATTATTGATCATCTTACCAAGTTAGCACATTTTCATGTTATAAGAGAATATTTACCACTTGAATGTTTAGCAAGATTGTATTTTAATGATGTTTTAATACTTCATGGAGTACCCCTATCTATTTTTTTATCGTGATCCCCATTTTATATCAAGATTTTTGAAAAGTCTTCATAACGTCTGGGATACTAAACTTTCTTTGAGAACTGCCTACCACCCTCAAACTAATGGACAATCAGAACAGACTATTCAAACCTTAGAAGACATGTTGAGATCATGTTCACTTGACTTTCATGGTATGTGGGATCAATATTTACCTATGGTAGAATTTTTCCTATAACAATAGCTTCCATTCAAGTATTCAGATGGCACCAAATGAAGCGTTATATGAAAAAAGATGTCACACACCAACCTGTTGGGATGATGTTGGTGAAAGAAAACTTGTAGGCTCAGAACTTTTTGAGGAAATGATGGAAAAGGTGAAGGTAATACATACCTACATCAAAGAATCTCTAAGTAGGCATAAGATCTACACTGATAACTGAAAGAAGAATTTGGAATTTCTGGTAGGAGATCATGTTTTCTTAAAGGTTTCTACATGTATTGGAACTATACAATTTTGGTAAGAAGGGTAAATTGAGTCCTAGGTACATCGGGCATTCGAAATTCTAGAATGAATGAGTGATGTAGCTTACAGTTTGGAAATGCCACCATGTCTCTCCAAAGTTCATGATGTGTTCTACGTATCGCTGTTGAGAAAATACATGCATGACTCAACGCATGTACTCACCTATGAGGAATTAGAACTGGAACCTGATCTGTCTTATTGCGAAAAGACTGTCATGATTCTTGATACAAGAGAACATGTTTTGAGAAACTGGACGACTCAACTGGTAAAAGTTCTATGTAGAAACCATAAAATGGAAGAAGAAACGTGGGAAACTGAGGAACTTAAGATAAAGTACCACTTGAATCATTTTTTGCAGTAATATTCAAGATATTTTGAGGACATAAATATTTGAAGGATGGGAGAATGTAACACCCCAAGCTTCTATGTTACGTTTTCCTTTGACTAATGCATTAGCTTTCATTGTACACAATTTTGAGATTCTAACACACCATGACCAATTAATCTAGCCATTATGAAAAGTAATACCCAATTTTTTAAATTTTTTAAATTTTATCATTCAAAATGGAATTCATTATTGTATTCGGAATATTGAAATTAGCTTCGGGAAATATTTTTAAATTTTTCTAAAAACATTCATTTTTTGAAAAATACTGAAAAACACTAAGTTATTGTTTAAAACCGACTTTCTATTTAATTAATTATTTATTTTATTTAAATTTATTTAATCTCAAAATAGATACATAATTCCTATATATGTTCAATTTAATTCATTGGAGTAATTTTATAATGAGTGTAGATATATAAAATTTTATCGAACTTCTTACCTTCTTTTACCCACCTCCTAGGAGGATTTCCAAATTTGTGTAAAACATAATTTCACCGCATCGGGGAGTTGAATTTCTAAATTCTGAGAGACAAGGTTGATATCAGTAATTAAACTGTGTTTCAATAAGATGAAAATAATTTTTGGTGAATAGATATGTTTTACTTTTATTTACCACGGTTAAAATTAAATAGGGTAAATAAGTGTAAAAATTATATTATTATTACCCTAACACATGTCCTAATTCTATTGAATATGTATAATTAGACCAAAAAAACCTTACGAATAAAATATGACCCTCTTTGATCCACTTGGGTTAGATTATGAGATTTATTATTATTTTATTTAATGAAGAGTTAAAAGAGTTAAAATCAATGTTTAATAAATAATCCATTTTTATTATAGGGTTACAAAAAAGATGAATTCTCCTATAAAATTTCATTATAAAGATAAAACAATTTCATACATAATGGTATTTTATTTATAATTTTTAGACATTAAATAATACTAGTTATTTATGACACAATGATGATTTACTAATTACCTTATTAATAGAATATTTAAATAATTGATATTATAAATACCCAAAGAAATATAAGTTGAGACTTTTGATGAATTCCACTAATTATATAGGTTAATATGAAATTTTATGGTTGACTAAATGAATTTATTTCAAAGTAATAATGTATTTATGAATATAAAAAAACAAAATACCAAATAATTTTAAAATTGACATAAAATAATTTTTAAAACAAATATTATATTATTAATTGATATAATATTCCTAAAAATATAATGTTCTAAAAAATGACTTATATATGGATATATATATTAATAAGTAACCATTTGTGGATATTTAAGAAGTTTATAGTATTTTGTTTAACCATATAATATTAAAATACAAAGATACATTGTAAATTTAAAACTATTTAACTAAGAGTTAAATCTATAAGATAATGTTAATATAGTAAACCGATCCTGTAAAAAACCTATTGGTTGAGTTTGTTTCTACCTATAACCACCTTATTTCAAAATAAATCATTTTGGAGCCTTTAGAAACCGAATATTATTTTATTATAAAATAATATTTCAATCTTTTCCTAAGGTGCCCCTCACCCCACTTATAAAAGTTAACTTCCACTACTCTCAAATTCACACTTTCAAAGTCATTTTTCTTGTCTATCCACTGAACAAATATCCTCCCAACTTTCCTCCCTTCATCCTAGTTTCCTTACTTTACTCAGAAAGTTATCCTATGGATCCATTTTGATCAAATCAAAAGGAAGAACCTGAAGAAGATGTAAATATTTTATCACCTTTTTCATGTTCATTTCTTCATCCAGTTCTTATTTCATTGTTGTTTCCATTCTAAAATAACACCTCATGTATCTTCTATATACTATGGTGTTATTATAAAAATTTTAAAACCCTGTATATTATTCTATTTATCCTATAAATGACAATGTCACCATACGTGCATACGTATAGATTACCATATCGACATCGTGGTATAGTTTGTTATTCAAACACTTCATGATTTGGATGCGTATAATAATGATTATAAATGATGAAAAAAATAAATATAAAATGATAAATATTATTTATATATGATATTCAAATAAATTTTATATGATTTTAATATTAATAGAATGATATTGTCGCTCGTGCGTACATACAGATAACCATCTCCATGAACGCGATGAGATTCATTCCCCATCTTATCCATTCAAGACTAATTTTTATTTTATGATTAAAAATAATGTTTAAATACTTAATATAATTCTCAAAATGAATAAGATACATCCAATCCATAACAAACAATACTTACATAACAATTCGTATAAAAAAAATAAGGTAACACCTAAAACAACGATAATACTAAAATATTATTAACAAAGCAATATTTGAAGATCATATATGATATAATATTAATGTATATCCTTATTTTATAATTTAATAACAATATATACACCATTATAGAGGAGGTTACCGTACCCTCGGCCAAGGAAATGTACATGTTAAGGGTTAATTCAACAATTTCATCGTTATCTGAGGTTGTTTATACATAATTATCTACTGGGACCTCTTTATCATTCAGAAAAATGTTTCTTAAATGTATTTCAAAACATTTTTACTATTTACTAGACAATGGGTTAATATTATTTATACCCTCATCTGAACTTATATGTTTTGAAAAGAATCATTCAGTCATTTTCTAAACATGGTACATAACGACCTTTTCGACCAAATAAAGGTAAGAATGTCTTTTTTTACATATACGGAGGCTGCTGTTATTCTCTGCAATTATAACATCGTCCAATCATCCCTTACAAGGTTATAATAATATTTAAAAAAAATTCTTTTATAATTATGCCACTTTAAAATATTTCAAAAAATGAAAGAGATATTTCTCTCAAATAGTTTTGATTTCATCAATGTCAACATCCTTTGATAGATTTAATACTTGTTTGACATCAAATCATTATGATACAAATCTTCTATATTATATTTAAGTTTTTGTGATATTTTTAACTGTGGATGTATTATATTTATACCATTCATGATTTATGGTTAAATTATTGACATATCATATGTGAGTTTCAAAAATAATGTTTATGTTATATTTCAACCTTTTCATATGAGGAATGTATTGGACTTAGTAAGTGACAGGTGGAGCCCTCTATAGCTCCTCGATGCATCGTTGGATCTCATGAGACTACTAGATGTGTAATTGGATGATTCCTTTCCAAATTTGATATATGGTTTTGGTTGAGGCCTTAATCATTTTAGACATCTTGAATGAGGCCTTGAAAAAATGTATCAAAATGTCTGGCATTATACATTCCCTCATTATTAAAATAATATTGTGTTGGGAAAAAATCCCTCAAGGAATCATTGAAGCATTTTAGAGGTGATTGTGTTTGTTGGAATAGTGCGCCTCTGTGTTGTTATTGTTGAAAAAGCAAACCATGAGGGACAAATTTGTTGACAAAGGGGATTTCATGGTGGCATGTAGAGTTCAAGGGATGTTGTTAATGATCCATAATTGATTGAAGATCGTTGAAAAAGGAATGTTTGATATAGAAGCGGTTCAAAAAGAGCAGATACAAGGTGGCACCATTTTCGAGTGGCTTCCAAATTTTTGGAACTCAAAATCGACAAATGGGGAAAAGTGTTTTTGGAAAAGGGACTTGCACGCTGGTGTCTTTGAGTCTTGGAAAATTACACGCCATATGTTTTTCAAGATCAATACATCAAAATATGGAAAAGGAAAAAAGGGGTGCCCATGTTTTAGGTTTGGTCGCACAAGTGACTAGGGTGATAGAGACTATGGTGGATGGACTTTCATGCCAGGAGGAAAATTGTGATTTGTTGATCATGGTGTCCTAAACCCTATAAATAGAGTTAGACCCCTCCCATTTGGTTGAGAGTTCAACACTCATAGAAAATCAGAGCTATCGTCGACAGGTGGTGTGGTCGCGCAAGTATAAATATATTCATAAGTTGAACGATGGTTGATAGTTGTGCGCCCTAAGTGGTTTGGGAGAGAAAGGGTGTGAGTCGCCCAAGATTAGAGTTGAAGAAGGGGGTGTCGCGAAGGTGGTTTGGTGACACTGGTGTTCCTGGATTGAAAAAGCGTGATAGTTTATAGTTGCATGCCAAAATTGGTTTGGGCATAAAAGGGTGTGAGTCATGCAAGTTTGGAGTTGGAGAAGAAAGTTTCATGCCATTGGTTGAGGTGAAGTTGTACGCCATGTTAAACATGCACACTGAAACATGGGAACCAGCATGGAGAAGCGCACTAGGTATGGTTGAAGCATTCTAGTCATTTTAGGGATGCATGAATGCTGTAAGATTGCCTGATACCTTCGGCACAAAGTGATATTAATATATGGGTGAAAGATGGAGTTCAACAGAGCATCTACATAAAATAGAAGATGTATTCATTTGTGACAATGAAGAGACCTACAGGTCTATAAACTATGATTGGATCTTCTGAAAAAGCAATGAGCACACTTCACTTGATAGAGCAGTGAGCTTTCATTTTGTGAGTGGTTGTAAACAAGGAGGGACAGTGAGTCCGCTCTGAAATTGTAAACAGCGGTGCGCCTATAGTGGAATTGGTACATCGGAACACTATCGGTGTATACTCCATGTACGTAGCTCAATGAGGGTGAACCAAGTAAAAATCTATGTGTCCTATGCATGATTTACGTTTTATTCTTACTCTGCATCAAATAGGAGAGAGAAGAGAGTTTTTTCTAATATAAAAACAATACCAAAAGGGGCAGTTGTTTTAATCTGTCATACCCTGATTCACCCCCCTCTTAGGGTATCTTTCCTTGTGGACCTAACAATTGGTATCAGTGGGAAAGGTTTATATTCATGTTTATCTCTCAAATGCAGGTCACTAATCATAATGTGATTCTGATCTTCGACGGGAACAATTTTCAGCTATGGAAGAATCAGATGAAACACAACTTCTGATCTTCAGGAATGGATGTGTTTACAGCAGAAATGCATGGTATCACAGCTGATATTTATAGCGGTTCATTATCAGAAGATGAGCAAAGAGAATTGGATGCTGATGAAAATGGAATCAATTCTTTGGGATGAGCCCTATCCAATGCTATATATAGCAAGGTGATGTCATGCAAAACGTCACATGCTATGTGGGAAAAGTTGTTGAACATATATGAAGGAGATAGAAAGGTCAGAGAAGCGAAGATGCAAGTATTATGGAACAAGTATGAAGATCTAAGAATGAACTCGAATGAGTCTATTGATGGATTCTTTGATAGGGTAAATTTTTTAGTGGAGGATATGCGAGGCCTGGGAGAAGTCATTAAAGAAATAATGGTCATAAAGCACATCTTGAGGAAACATCCACCTCAGTTCAATCAGAAGTTTTCAGTACTATAAGATAATGATCCAAAGGAGCTATCATTGGAAAATTTTCATATTATCTTGGTTGCATATGAAATGTGAAACGATGATAACAAGGAAGTGGAAAAGGGGAAATCTAAAGAAGTGGCATTAAAGGCCATGAAGAAGCTCCCCATTGAAGATTCTAGAGAAGAAGAAGAGACAAATGAGGTGATGTAATTCCTCTCCTCAAATATTCCAAGAGGAAAAGTAAAATTTTAAGGGAAACTTCCACCATCATATTTTTGATGTGGAAAGGTTGGTCATCTTGTAGCAAGGTGTTCCAGAAAGTTCCAAGAAGATGATGATGTCGACGAAGTCAAAATTCCCAAGAAGAAGTCATAAACTTGTGGGAAAGGAAAGAAATAGTTAAAGAGGAATTTCTTTAAGAAGAAAAATCTCCATTCAATAGAATGCGACAGTTCAGATGAGTCTAAGGCTGAATAGGTTAAGGAGAAAGAGAATTGTAAAGATCATAGAGAAAATTCTATGGTGACAGTTGTCAATAGTTCTTAGGAGAAGAATGAAACCGAAGGTGATGATGAAGAAGAATAAGTTGAAGGAGGAATTGATATGAAAGATGAGTTACAATATGTTATTGAGGAGATAGATGTTTGGAGAGCCAAAACAATGAAATATAAAAATGTTTTTCATGATGCCAAACACTATATGCAGCAGTAGGAAGAAGGGAAGTCTGAGTTGATGGAAGAAATTGAAAACCTCAAGTCATCAACACCACAGAACACAGAATCCGTTAGTGAGTATAAAATCAAGATTGAAGAGAAAAAATTGAGATCTATGTCATGAAAAAACACAAGGAAATATCACATCAAGCGTATCGAAAAACATGAAGAGGAAGTTTCCAGTACGCAGAGAAAAGTTAAAGACCCGGAAAAACCATTGATTCCCAACACATTCTTGGGATAGCAGGTCATTCCGAAGACTGAAAATATGAAAGTGGATCCTAGTATTTCAGCAGAAAAGAGGTAGAAATTGAGATAATACATCATGGATGATTCATGGCTTGATCAAAAAGAAAAACCTATGAAAATTAAAGTCAGACCACAAACACCCATCCCAAGATTGAAGGTTGATTTGGTCACATATCAGAATCAGAATATTGAGAGGTCCCAAGGGGAAACTCATAGTGCATAAGTAGCACAAAGGAATGCACCTTAGATCAGGAGTAATTATTGTGGAAATATGGGACATTAACATTATGCGTGTTCCATATCCAAGAGATATCGAAGGGAATAAGAAAAAAGGTGGTAGCCAAATAGAGAATGTTTCTCTAGAACATATTTTGAAGAACACTATTTTTGGTGAGGAGAATTTGGGCACATGGATAGGTACTTATAATTACACATACTTTACATACATGGACATTACATTACTTATGTGGAATAATTAATAAATAACAAAAACAAACACCCAAGTAATGTAATAGTTTAGTGACTTTGGAAACTCGGAAAAACAATCTTCTAATAATGGTGAAAGATCATCAACATCTCCCATGAAGATATTCCCCTTTTGTTTTTTTACCTAAAACCATTCTTTATATCTTGGGGAAATGAAAACATAAAAAGGGTGAGCTCAAATGCTCAGTAAGGGTAAACATAGAGAACAAAAAACAACCCATAAACATTTTAATGTAAAAACATGAAAATAAAATCTAAACATCCAAATCTTGAGAAAAGACATAAATCATGGAAGTATGTAAGGAATATATCATAAAGGAACATAAATCATGATAAAATAGCATGGTAATAAAAAATGTAATTATGGAAAACCATTAAGCACATGATATGATTTCCATAGTATCCAATGCATTTCTTCCAAGACCATCTTAGTGGACAAAGACCCTTTCTGAATCGAGTTAACTCCTCGTTCCAGTCCTGTATGACAAAACCAGATTAACTTATCATTCTAGACATGTCTATCTAATGAGATATAAATCATTACCCAATGCATTGGAGAGAGATATAGGTCCCAACCATCTCATAATGAAACCATTCTTACGTGTGCCACAATATAAAAATAAATCATTCATCATAACCCAAAGAATAAAATGGGTTTCATAAACATCATTCCATCATAACATAACAAATGGATATCATTTCATCAAAAGAAATGTAAAACCATGTAAATCATAGAGAAATTATACTTTAATCATACACATATGAAATAATGGCATCTTAGATGGAAAATGGTTTTGATAAAACACATGAAAAAAATTCTTGAGGAAAATATCCTTTCTTCTTCAAAATCATTTTATTTTCAAAAAATGACACACAATTTTAACAGAAAAGTATTTTCTTGAAAATAACCATGAAAACTTGTAGAGGAATATTCATGAAAATTAGGCATTATGAAACTGTAAATATCCATTCATTCCATATAAGTTAAAAAAACATTCTCCTCGTCCTTTTTCCGGAAAAGTCAAAAAGTTCCTCGTTTGTAAAAAAAAAGAAATATTTGTTCCATAACACAATGTAAAAGTCAAAGAGGGGTAAAAATGAATTTAAAAATACATGGAATAATATTAAAAACTTTATGAAAACATTTTTTATGGACATCGATGAAAAATATAACCCCAGTAAATACTTACGTATAAGCAAATCTCGGATAAAAATGTCATTGCATAATTATCCCTTACTTTAGGTCTGATATACTTCATACATATCCGAACCTCCTGTATAATGACATAAATAATTCCATTGAGTTATTATAGAATCATATTCATTGTTATGATATCATATATGGTTCACTTATGACTTTTATTACCCATTCTTTTGTAAATTCCATGTTAAAGCAGCGTTTTGGGTAAAATCGTTTTATTTATCGTACGTGTTTGGATTTGTTGTTATTGATATTATTATTACTTATATCATTATTTAATAACTTCCAGAATGTAAATATTTATTTATAAATCATATATATTCAGTATATATATATAATAGATAGATAAATGAAATGAAATACATCGTTCATGGAGATGGTAGGTCGTACGTACGCATGAACGCTGTTTTCCCTTCCTTATTGACTTGAATGGAAGTGAGTAGATAGAATATATATATATACTTAAATCCAGAAGCTTTATAATGTCATATATTTCATTATTATTCATTATATATACTTTATAATCTTTCCTGAATGGTTAACATGGAGAATGAATCTCATCACGTCGTGGAGATGGTAATCCATACGTACGCACGAGCGATGATATTGTTCCCATAATTATTGAATTGAATTGTAGTGGAAGGAATAATATCTCAGAATAAGTATGACATTATAATAACTCTATATAGTTATTTTTTAAGCCATTATACCCATCCAAGTAAGGTGTTGGTGGAAAAACAGATTACCCCACGGCGTGGAGATGGTATTCCGTACGTACGCACGCGCGATGATTTCATTTTCTATAGGATGGATAGAAGGTGAAATGGGGTTTTTTCATATTTATAATAAAATATAAGTATATTAGTGATACTATTGTTATTAATTTATAATGAAACAACTAAATAATAAGAAGTTGAAGAAGAAAGAAACATTAAAGAATCGATATACGAGATTACCTCTTCTTCGACCACCTCTTTTAAGCATCCTCCTAAGGCCCTAGAGTTGGTATTTTGAGAAGACCAAAACCGCCAAAATGTTGCTACGGAAGTGGAGAATAGAAATGGGCAGGGTTTGGTAGAGATTTAAGGCTCAATTTTGTGTAAAGAGGAGAGAGAGGAGGTGCCCTTTTATAAGGGAGGAGAGGGGCACCCTTTGACTGTGTGAAAATATTATTTTATTATAAATTTATCTTCGGTTTCAAAAGGTCCAAAAATCATTAAAGATGAATATACGATGACTCATTGTCGAAATAAAATCATCCAATTAGAATTAGACATGTTTTGGACAATATTTTAATCATTATAATCTTATTTATTTAAATCATTTATTAATTAGGTAAATACTGCATCATTATTATTTCATAAATAATTAAATTTATTTGATGTCTAAAAATTATAAAATAAATAACAGCATGTATGAAATATTATTTATCTTTCCAATGAATATTTATAGTCGAAAAGTTAATTTATATAACCCCTTATAAAAATTAATTTCTAAAAGAGTTTTGTTAATGTCAATTTTGTCTTTACATTAAATTAATTAATCCAAATTGTCATTATCACTACCAAGTGGCTCAATGGGGTCCCGAAATCGACCCAAGGATGCCCATGGTCGGCCACTAATCATCCAATAAGGTTAGTGCAAGTGTTAAGGTTATTTTGAATTATTATAATATTCTTTTAACCATAAATTACCCTATTTACCTTTAACCGCAGTAAATAAAAGTCAAAAGTTACTATTCAACAAAAATTATTTTCATCTTATTGAACCACATTTTACATCTTGATAAAAACCATGTATGTAGTATTTTTGAAATTAAATTCACAGAAGTGTTGAATTTTCAATTAAATGAAAGAGTCAGTTTTTCTAACTACCACTAAGTGGTTTCACTATTCATCAAAAATTGATGTTTTTCAGAAAAATACCAAATATTCAGCCTAAGATATATTTGATATTCCAAATTAAAAAATGATGTCTATTTTTCCAAATTGAAAACATATAAGTGTCATTAAATAATTTTAAAATTAATTCCCACTATCAAAATAAATAGCGTGTTTTTAAAAAACAATAACTATCAAAAGACCGACACTTGATTATGTCCAATATCAAAGTGAAATTTATTCCAATGACCAAAAATTTATTAAATGGTAAAAATATATTCTAATTCCACTTTAAAACCAATTAAAAAGATAAACAACCATATAAATTATTGCGAAGAAAAAAAGTTGTTTTTAATTAAAATATAGCATATTTTTACTATTCATTAAAATATGAATGTTATCAGAATAATATGAAAAATTTAACCAAAGTAAAATTTTATATCCTAATTCCAAGGATGAATTTTATTTTGTCAAAATAGACTTATATAAATTTAAAAATATATATTGAACCTGGGAGTGCCATCAAAAGGCGGCAAAACTGCATTTATTGAGAAATACTTATTTTACCCAAAATATTTAGTTTGTTCCCATACCATGTTCTATAAAATGTGTAAATGAATAATAATGTTATAAAATTAAAAATTTAGTTGATACTATACAAAACGGCTAGTTCATAATAATATTATAATCATATATCGTTGTTTAGTGAAACCTGGTATTGCATACAACACGTGCTATCGAGGAAGGTCACAATTGCGTGTAATGTAAGACAAGTCAGGGTTTTGTGTTGTGAAAGACTCCATTGTTTCGTATAGAAGAATCCAACTATATTTCATTTATACATATATATATACACTCAATATTACGTAGAATAACTACTATCAAACGAACTTGAAATTGTGTGTAACAAGATCCAGGAATAGTGTTGCATATACTACAAGCTAATATGGTGTTCTGTATAGCACAAGGTAATCTTGGTGTAGCGTAAAACATAAGATATGAAAAAAATAATATATCTCCTAAAATCTCGGGGAGTTACATTCTACCCCCCTTAAAATGAATTTCTCCATCGAAATTCATCGAGGTTATAAATCATTTACTACTTGAATGTTTCTTTCAAAGAAACCCACATCGTAAAAAGGTATACTAAAACTCAATTTTAAAAAGTAATGTATTAAATGTAGAGGTTACCCAAATTAACTCATCCCTGGTTTTGTACATTGGTGAAAATATGGATATGGAAGAGAAATCTAAACATCATGTTTTGATGGAGAGTAGTAGAGAACCTGGCTATGAAAGAGCCAACTATCACAAAGCCATAAATTTGTAATGATCTAAGGTACCATCTAATTCATCAGATGTAAGACCACTAGGAGAACATTTTTGGTTTTCAATATCATTTCCCTAAAGTTGAAAAATTTGCATTAGAATAAATACCTACTTGATTTTGGTGCAATATCATTTTTGTTTGTGCCATAAAAAATTTCCACTTCATCTCTTAATGAAATGACATTGAATTTTTCTTCCATGAAGTGTTAACAGATCATGCGATAGAATGATTGGTCATTCCATCTGTCTCAAACATAAGGTTAGGAAACATTATATACATAAGTCTATATAGGGTGAGATTAATAGTATATGGTTCCTAAAATGGACTTATACTTCATCAATCATACCTCTTAATAAAATAAAACAAGTTTCTACTGACCAGGGACTTCCTGTAGGCCAGTGGTAAGCGATGAAGGCCAGTCGTACATGGGTTGTGGGTTCCATTCCCACAACCTTGTCCCACGCGACGGGTTTTATCCCTTCCTGTAGGTTGTCCCTTTTTCTAAAACTACATTATTATAACATTCCTACAATAATATCAAAAAAACTTCTATACTTAAACAATACTATCTTATGTCTAACATAATTCATTATAAACTTTAGGCTTATCCAAAATACTTCAGTCCATGCTTATTGTATAATGAAAATTATTACATGAAAGGTCACATAATAAGCACGTGAATACCATCATTTATCCCCCATATATCATAAAATATATCTTTTTGGTCACATTACAAAAATGATCATACCTTAATCATGGATTCTCTTGAAAAATGAATACCCTTTGAACCTTAGTGAAAACATGAATGCTCTCAAAAGTTAACTCTTTCCACATACCAAAATCCCAAAATTTTGATACACTCAAACCATGATATCACTTTGTACTTATATCATTCATGAGATCATGAATACTATCATACATATTATTTCCTCCTTATCCCTTAATTATTTGCATTTCTTCTACTTTAAAAAAATATTTCAATCACTTTTCATAGTTATTGGAACCATAAAATTATTGAAAACCAGAATGTACCAATACATAGATATTCCAATATACCATAAAAGTAACTCAACAACATTATTCTTGAATACCAATAAAAAAACACTCCAATCCATCCTCTTCAATGATTTTCATGGAAAAATTCCTTCCTTGATTTAGAAGTAACCTCCTAGGTAAGGGCATTGAGTTGGGTAATGCCCATTTTCTCCACAGATAAGACATTGAACTCCATAATAGTCCGTCACTCTATGACCCTTCTCTCAACATAGATAACATCTTCCCCTCCATTTGATGTATTCATCAAGGTTCTTCTTCCCTTCTTTTGAAATCTCAATCTTCCTTTCTCTATGCTCTGCACCATGCAAATAGGAATAAAAGTCCATATTCCTCTTATTTGATGAATCAGGAATACCACTAAAGTTCACCTTGTTAATCATATATCGCGATGACTGATTCGGCATAATCACAAAATCTTTATTTTTAGGAATTACGCAATTTCTGTGCTCATAATAACCAATTTTTCCATTGGATTCAATGATGACCCAATTCATTCGGGTTCCCTCTGTTGTCTAAAATAAAAAACCATGGTGTAAGATACCATTAAAATAACAAGGAACCACATAATCATAAAAAGTCACTTATGGGTTCTATAACTTATCACACATTCTTTAATCCATGACACACTAGGTTCACCCTAGGTTATTCATGATCATCAAAATAATTCTACATTTTTACCTATAGTTATACTAATCCTTAGGGACATCGTAGACACACCTTAGAAATATCTCTAGGGATCTCACTAAAGTTCTCGCATCCTAGTTTCCAAAGGTTGACCTAACCATTCCTCTGATATGAACTATATCAGTCTGGAATTACATACAGTGGACTATAATTGATACCAATAAGGGCACTCCGTGGGTGGCTATACCCCCGGGGTCGGACACACCACCATCCCCAGTGGCAGCCATTTCCTCATGAAGCCCTCGGGCGGAGACCCATGTTTCTTCCAATGCTCACAAGTGAGAGTTCCCAAGGATTGGATACCTTCCTACCTCCTTTTCCAATGATACCAACTATAATGACCCATACTTTACATACATGGACATTACATTACTTTTGAAGAATTCTCAATACATAACAAAAACAAACACACAACGACTGTAATATTTTAGTGTCTTTGGAAACTCGAAAAAATAATCATCTAATCATGGTGAATGATCATCAACATCTCCCATAAAGATATTCCCCTTTTTTTCATACATAAAACCTTTCTTTATATCATGGGGAAAATAAAACAAAAAAATGGTGAGCTCAAATGCTCAGTACGGGTAATCATAGAGAACATAAAACAATCCATAAACATTTGAATGCAAAAACATGAACATAAAATCTAAACATCCAAATATTTTGAAAAGACATAAATCATGGATGTACGTAAGGCATATATCATAAATAAACATCAATAATGATAAAATAGCATGGGAATAAAACATGTAATTATGGAAAACCATTATACACATGATATGATTTCCATAGTAGCCAAGGCATTGCTTCCAAGACCATCTTAGTGGAAAAATTCCCTTTCAGAATCGAGTTCACTCCTCGTTCCAGTCTTGTATCACTGAACTAGATTAACTTACCGTTCCATCCATGTCTATCTCATGAGATATAAATCTTTACCCAATGAGTTGTAAGTAGATATAGGTCCCAACCATCTCATAATGAAATCATTCTTACGTGTTTCAGAGCATAAACATAAATCATTCATCATAACCAAAAGAATAAAATGGGTTTCATAAACATAATTCCATCATAACATAACAAATGGATATCATTTCATCATAATAAAAGTGAAAACATGTAAATCATATAGACATTATACTTGAAAATACATATATGAAATACTATCATCTTAGATGGAAAATGGTTTTGATAAAACACTTGAAATGAATTCTTGAGGAAAATATCCTCTTTTCTTCGAAATCGTTTTATTTTCAAAAAATGACATACAATTTTAAAAGAAATGTATTTTATTGAAAATAACCATGAAAACATGTAGAGGAAGATTCATGAAAATTAGGTGTTATGAAACTGTAAAAATCTATTCATGCCGTATGAGTTAAAAAAACATTCTTCTCGTACTTTTGCCGGAAAAGAAACAAAGTTCCTCATATGGTAAACAAAAGAAATATTCATTCCATAACACAATATAAAAGTCAAAGAGGGGTAAAAATGACTTTAAAAATAAATCGAATAATATTAAAAACTTTATGAAAACATTTTTTATGGATATGGATGAAAAAGATATCGCCAGTAAATACTTACGTATAAGCAAATCTCGGCTAAAAATGAGATTGCAAAATTATCCCTTACCTTAGATATGATATGCTTTGTACGTATCCGAACCTCCGTTATAATGATTTAAAAAATTTCATTGACTTATTATAGAATCATATTTATTGTTATTATATCATATATGGTTCACTTATGTCTTATATTACTCATTCTTTTGTAAATCCATGTTAAACCAGCGTTTTGGGTAAAATCGTTTTATTTATCATACGTGTTTGGAATTGTTGTTCTTGATATTATTATTAATTATATCACGATTTACTTACTTCCAGAATGTAAATAGTGATTTATATATCATATATATTCTATATATATATATATAATAGACATATAAATGAAATGAAATACACCGTTCATGGAGACGGTAGGTCGTACGTACGTATGAATGCTATTTTCTTTTCCTTATTGACTTGAATGGAAGTAAGTAGATGAAATATTTAAATATAAATAGATCCAGTAGCTTTATCATGTCAAGTATTTTATTATTATTCATTATATATACTTTATAATCCTTCTTGAATGGTTAATATGGAGAATGAATCTCATCACGTCGTGGAGACGGTAATCCGTACGTACACACGAGCGATGATATCTTTCCCATAATTATTGGATTGGATTGGAGTAGATGATATAATATATCAGAATCAGTATGATGTTATAATAACAATATATAGTTAATCATTAAAACATTATACTCATCCAAGTAAGGTGGTGGTGGAAAAACAGATTACACCATGGCGTGGAGACTGTATTCCGTACGCACACACGCACAGTGATTTTGTTTTCTGTAGGATGGATAGAAGGTGAAATGTGGTTGTTTAATATTTATAATAACATATTAGTATATTATTGATACTGATGTTATTACTTTATTATGAAAAAACTAAATAAGAAGATGTTGAAGAAGAAAGAAACATGAAAGAATCGATAGAAGAGATTACCTCTTCTTCGACGCACCTCTTTTAAACTTCCACTTAAGGCCCTAGAGGTGGTCTTTTGAGTAGAAAAAACCCCCAGAATGTTTCTAGGGAAGTGGATAAGATAAATGGGAAGGGTTTGGCCGAGAACAAAGGCTCAATGTTGTGTAAAGAGGAGAGGGACGAGGTGCACTTTTATTAGGGAGGAGAGGGGCACCTTTGGAAAGGGTGAAAATATTATTTTATTATAAACTTATCGTCAGAATAAAAAGGACCAAAAATCATTAAAGACGAAGATTATATAACTCATGGTCGAAATAAAATTATCCAATCAGAATTGGACATGTTTTGGATAATATTTTAATCGTTATAATCTTATTTATTTAAATCATTTATTAATGAGGTAAATACTACATCATTATTGTTTCATAAATAATTTAATTTATTTGATGTCTAAAAATTATAAAACAAATACCACCATGTAGGAAATCGTTTTAGATTTCCAATTAATATTTATAGTCAAAAATATAATTTATATAACCCCTTATAAAAATTATTTACTAAAAGATTTTTGTTAATGTCAATTTTGTCTTTATATTAAATTAATTAATCCAAATTGTCATTATCACTACCAAGTGGCTCAATGGGGTCCCAAAATCGACCCAATGATGCCCATGGTCGGACACTACTCATATAATAAGTTTAGGACAAGTGTTAAGGTAATTTTGAATTATTATAATATTCTTTTAACCTTTAATTGCCATATTTACCTTTAACTGTAGTAAATAAATGACAAAAGTTACTATTCACCAAAAATTATTTTCAACTTATTGAACCACATTTTACATATTCATAACAACAATTTATGTCGGTTTTTTGAAATTCAATTCATAGAAGTGGTAAAATTTCATTTAAATGAAAGAGTCAGTTTTTCTAACTACCACTAAGTGGTTTCACTATTCATTAAAAATTGAAGTTTTTCAGAAAAATACCAAATATTAAGCGTAAGCTATATTTGATATTCCGAATTCAAAAATGATTTCTATTTTTGCAAATTCAATACATCTAAGTTTCATTAATTAATTTTAAAATTAATTTCCGTTATCAAAACAAATAGTGTGTTTTTAAGAAACAATAACTATCAAAAGATTGACACTTGTTTATGGCTAATTTCAAAGTGAAATTAATTACAACTACCAATATTGGATTAAATGGTAAAAATATATTCTAATTAAACTTTAAAAACAATTAAAAAGATAATCTAACCATATATATTATTGTGAAGAAAAAATTTGTTTTTAATTAAAACATAGTTTCTTTTTACTATTGATTAAAATATGAAAGTTATCAGAATAATATGAATATGTCATCCAAAGTAAATTTTTATATCCTGATTCAAAGGAAAAATTTTATTTTGTCAAATTGAACTTAAAAAATTGTCAAAAACTATATTTAAAGTGGGTTTGCCATCAAAAGGGGACAAAACTGCATTTTTATAAAAATACTTATTTTACCCAAAAAAATTAAGTTTTTTCTCATACAATGTTTTAGAAAATGTGTATGATTAATAATAATGTTATAAAATTAAAAATTTAGTTGATACTATTCATAACGTCTAGTTCATAATAATATTATAACCATATATTATGGTTTAGTGAAACCTGGTATTGCGTACAACACACGCTATCGAGGAAGGTCGCGATTGCGTGTAATGCAAGCCAAGTCAGGGTTGCGTGTTGTGAAAGACTCCTTTGTTGTTTCGTATAATATAATCCAACCATATTTCATTTATACATATATATATACATACAGTAAATGTTTTGTAGCATAATTACTATCAAACGAACATGAAATTCTGTGTAACATGATCCAAGAATAGTGTTGCATATACTGCAAGCTAATACGGTGTTGCATATAGCGTAAGGTAATCTTGGTGTAGCATAAAATAGAAGATATGAAAAAAATAATATATATCATCAACTCTTAGGGTGTTACAGTATTGCACTTCGACCATATAGAGGAATTTTCCAAAGAAGAATCAAAATGTTCTCAAAAAGTAGATCAATAAACCAACAGGTGAGTTAAAAATGAAAAATATATTTGCAGCATTAAAAGATGAAGTTGGTTCATCATAATCTACGAAAGAACATATGTATGAATCCATTCCAAGTGTGAAGGAAAAAATATGGACCAAAAAGTAGAAGTATGAGAAGGCCGTGGTGGCAGAAGTTTCCCTTAAAGCATCAGATCGCTCTGGTGTGTGGATCCTTGATAGTGGTTTCACATCTCACATGACAGGTAATAAGGATCTTGTTATAGGCGTAAAATTTGATAAATAAGGATTTTTCAAGTTCAGAAATGATGAAGGCCTTAATATTATCGGCAAAGGAAAGGCCAAGTTTGGGGGTAAAGAGATGAGACGTGCTGATGTCTTAGTAGTAGAAGGCCTTAGTCAAAATATGCTCAGCGTCAGTGAACTATGTGACTCAGGACATTCTATAAGGTTTAATATGAATATGTGTGTCATAAAAGGAAGAGATGAGGCAGTAGTTCTACAGGGAAAAAGTACAATGGGAAATCTTTACTTGGTAAGTGGAGAAGAAGATATGATTTTTCTGTCCAAAGAGGAAGAAAACAAGTTGTTGCATAAACGACTTAGTTATCATTACCAGCCATCCCTGGAAGATTTGGTGAGGTGTGATGTAGCAAGAGACCACCATATGCTATCGTGTGATCTTACTCACACGTGCGATGCATGCCAACAAGGGAACCTTATTAGAAAGTCGTATAAGGAAAAGGAAAATAATTCAACAAGAGTGCTCAAATTGGTGCATGGTGATGTTTGTGGTCCTATCACACCAAGAGAAATTGACAGAATGAGGTACTATGTTCTTTTCATTGATGACTATAGTAGAATGGAATTGGTATATGTTATTTACCATAAGTCAAATGTGTTCATCTGCTTAAAACAGTACCGGATGGAGTTTGAAAGGATTCTTGGATAGAAACATTTGAAGCTTCGTACTGAAAATGGAACGAAATTCACAAACAGTCAAGTGGAAGGATATCTTGAGAAACATCGGATAAGGAATCTAGTTTCCTTAGTAAGAACTCCCCAATTGAATGGATTGGTTGAAAAGAGAAATCAGATCATCAATAACATGGACAGAACGATGCTCATTGAAAAAGAGCTACTAGAGAAATTTTGGAAGGAAGTAGTTTTGACATCGGTATACATTTCTAATAGGGATTTGTTGTGTTCGAATGAAGGAAAGACTCCGTACGAGATGTGGTATGGAAAGAATCCAATGGTGAAATACTTTAGAATATTTGGAAGTATGTGATTTATCCACAATAATGAAAAACAAAGGAAATATGAGTCATGAGGAGATGAAGGGATATTCCATGGCTACTCAAGAAAAATTAAGGCATATAAATGCTTTCAAAAAGGCTAGTAAAAGTATTTGAGAGAAATGATGTCACTGTAGTAGATAATGAGGAGATCATTCAACATCGTAGTGAAAAATTTCTTGATGAGAGTGATGAGGAAGAAAGTATCACAGAAGTTGTTGATGTTGATTCAGAAGAAGATAATGATGATTAGAATGAGGAAGTAAAATCTGTATCTGCACAAAAGCCAAGGAGTCGAGTTGAAATTTATAGTCATAATATCCTTGGTGATCAGTCATCCCCAGTTCAGACAAGAAGAATGAAATCACCATAGTAGACATCTTTCTTATCTCAGTAAGAGCTGAAATACTTTGCTTATGCAGGTGAAGATGAAAACTGGGTTCAGGCTATGAATGAAGAGATTGATTAGATTGAAAATAACCAGACATGGGAGATTTTTTCGCCACCATTAGATAATAATGTCATCAAGAATAAATGTGTATATCACAACAATATGAATGAAGATAGAAAAATGGTTCAAAACAAAGCACAGCTAGGGTGCAAAGGATACTCCTAGATAGAGGGAATATATGTTGATGAGACATTTTCACCGGTTGCAAGGCTGGAGACAATCAAATTATTCTAAGACATTGTACTGTAACGGAAGTTCAAAGTGATCTAGATGGATGTCAAATCTGTATTCTGGAATGGGGTTCTATAGGAGAAATTTTATATCGAGAATCCAGATGGTTTTCTCATTCATGAGGATGATAACAAGGTTTTCATACTGAAGAAAGCATTGTATGGGCTGAAGCAAACAACAAGAGCCTGGTACTCAAGGCCTGATTAGTATTTGAAGAAGCTTGGTTTCCAGAATGGGGGAGTTTATTATGATCTCTATTTCACCAAGACAGTAATCAAAGGATGATGGTGTTGGTTTATGTCAATGACATAATATTTGGTGGATCAGGTGAAGCTCAATGCAAACAATTTTCTGAATTCTTGAAAAGTGAGTTTTAAATGTCAATGATTAGAGAGATAACGTTTTTCCTTATTCTATTGGTTACACAATGAAGGAATGGAACATTCATTTCTCAATAAAAATATGCCATGCAGTTTTTGAAATGGTTTGGAATGGAAAAATCCAAGGAGGTGAAGACCCCAGTTGCTACTCGAACGAAACTTTCCAATAATAAAGATTTCAAGGCAGTTAATATAACAGAATATAGGAAAATTATTGGAATTTTGTTGTACTTGACTGCAACAAGGCCTGACATTGTATTCGCCACATACCAAGTAACGAGATATCATAGTAATCCCAAGGAAATCCACACACTTGCAGTGAAAAGAATATTTCGGTATATCAAGGGCATGGTGAACATCGTCTTGACATATAATGACAAATATCAGATAGATTTATTGGGATATAGTGATGCATATTGGGTCGGTTCAGCATATGATAGGAAATCAATGTCAGGTGGTGCTTCATATCTTGGTGGATTGTGTATTTATTGGCTAAGAAATAAGCAATATTGCATTTCTCTGAGCACCGCAGAGGTTGAGTATATTTCGGACACTCAAGTGTACACACAGATATTGTGGATTAAGCATCAGCTTGAATATATGGGAGTTGAAGTGAAGTCTCCGAACGGAATATTGTTTGATAACTCAAGTACTAACAATCATAGAAAAAATCCAGTTCATCACTCAAGGACAAGGCACATTGAGATGAAATATTATTTCACTAAGGAGAAGGTAGAGAAAGGGTTTTTGATGTTGGAGTTTGTGCCTAAAAAGCTATAGGTTGAAGATATTCTAACAAAGGCCTTACCCAAGGAAGCGTTTGAGAGGTATCGACTAGATCTAGGAGTTTAGTCGACTCCCATGACTTAAGAGAGTGTGGATGTAACCCCCCTCTCCGAGAGGTATGATTTGTTTCTTTTCTCATGTGCTAATATGAGTTCTCTACTCTGTTACAGACTGCAAAGGAGTGAGCTTTGGGTTCATTGAAAAAGGTGGAGAAAATAGTGATTGTTTAAGGGGGAGACAATGTGGCTATTTTAGAAATCATGAAAGATACGGAGAGAAGATGACAGGTGGAGCAGCCAGATAGGGGGAGTTGAATATGATTCAATGTTCTTAGTTAGTGCTTATCTTGGACAACACAAGAAATAGTGATGAAGAGGATTTGTAGCTGACAAGAGATAAAGTTGTGAGAAGACAGGGAGAATAACAAATCTGAAAATGCTAGAAGTGATAGATCAAAGAATAGATATCATGATAGATGATGTAACACCCCGAGCTTCCATGATACGCTTCTCATTCAATAATGCAATAGCTTGCATTGAACGCAACTTTGAGTTCTAAAACACCGTGACTAATCAAAGTAGCCGTTATGAATAGTAATAACCACTTTTTAAAATTATAGAAATTTTATATTTCAAAATTGACTTCATTTTTGGATTCGGAATATCGAAATTAGCCTATGTTGAATTTTTTGTATTTTTCTGAGAACTTCTAATTTTTTATGAATATTGAAAATAACTTAAAACAACTTTTTTAATCAAAATAATTTATTGTGATAAATTATACTATTTAGTGGTTTTTAGGTATAATTAGAATATATTTTTACCATTTTATCCAATGGTGGTCATTAGAATTAATTTAACATTGAAATTGGACATAAACAATTGCAAATCTTTTGATATAAATTGTTTCTTAAAAACACGCTATTTGTTGTGACATCGGGAATTAATTATAAAATTAATTAATTCAACTTATATGTTTGGAATTTTGTAAAATAGACATCATTTTTGAATTCGGAATATCAATTATAGCTTAGGGTGAAATTTTGGCATTGTTCTGAAAAACATCAATTTTTGATGAATAGTGAAACAACTAAGTGGTAGTTAAATAACGGATTTTTCGTTTAAATGAAATATTACCACTTCTGTGATTTTATTTTCAAAAATCCGACATTCATGGTTTTCATTAAGAAGTAAAATGTGGTTCAATGAGATTAAAATAAATTTTTGGTGAATAGTAACTTTTAAGTTCTTAATCGCGATTAGAGGTAATTAGTGTAGTTTAGGGTACAAATAATGTTTTAATAATATGAGATGAGCATGACACTTGTCCTACTCCTATTGGATGAGTAATGGACGACCAAGACAACCCATGGGTCAACTTTCGGACCCCATGGATCCACTTTAGTTGGAAAATGACATTAATATATATTTATTTAATGTTAAAATTAAATTGACACAAACATGAGTTATTTTACTAAAACAGTTTTTAAGTGGGGTTACACAAGTCCCAATTTTGACTATAAATATTCATTAGAAATATAAAAAGATTTCCTACATCATAGTATTTTTTTTTATAATTTATAGACATTAAATAAATTAAATTATTTATGACATCATTATGATGCGGCGATGACCTCATTATTTAACGATTTAAATAAAATGAGAAGATAATGCAAAATCCAAGGCTTACACTTTTCCAAAGCCTATTGGATGAGTATATTTCGAACCCTTATTGTCTTATCCTCGAATTATATAAGTGTGGGACCTCTAAAATCCGAAACTCATTTTATAATACAGTGACTTTTCTTTACTTTCCAAGAGTGCCCCTCCTCTCCACTTATAAAAGGCCCCCACCTCTCCCACCTCATTTACACTTTCAAGCCATTTGCCTCTGCCAAAACCTGCCCAAATACTCTCCCAACTTCCCACTCTTACTCCTAGAAGCCTCACTTTGGTCAGAACTCTTCTCAAGGAAGCCTTTGGTTCAAATCAAAAAGAGTTACCCGATTTTGAGGTAATGTCTTCTCTAATATTGTTTTGTTTTATTTTTCTTCTCCAACCCCCTAAACTCTTTTTATTCATTTCGTTTGTAACAACACCAGTATCCTCAATATACTAGGATGTTTTTATAAGAAGTATTCTAGCTACACTTACACACACCTACATCTAATGGTTAAAGAACATACGGTCTCTGTGGATGGCGAATTTCTGCCTCACGAAACGATGATTGTTCAACACTCATATAACACCTTCAAAGGTTTCCATTAAGATGTCATTATTTTTATATATGATATATAATATGTTTATGTTTTACTTATGCTTCTGTATTTCTCATTTATGGCATACTTTATGATTTCCATTATGGGTAAAACGCGATAATTTCATTTTAGGAAGTGCGGACTACCGCCCCCTCAAAGTGATTTGAATCGTTAATGACATATGTGGGATGTATAAAGGATGGAGTAAATGGTATTATACACTATATTATACTGAAATTATATTATAAATTTATATCATTATGATTTTGTTCCATTAAATATGAAATTGAAATGAAAGTAGCGTTCATGCGTACGTACGGCTTACCGTCTCCATGAACGGTGCATTTCATTTCTTACCTCTAAATGTTACGTAATATTATAAATGAATGTATATACTGGATATATAAGATATATATGACATCTAAATAATGAATATAATTCTAGAGATAATGGATATTCTACCACATAAACAACTTGTAATTATAAGAAGTTTATTTTTGACTCAAGTACCAAAGATCGACAAAACGACCGTTATTAACTTAAATAATTAAATAATGTTCATAACATGGTAATAAGGGATATAAAAGGAATAATGAACATGAAAAAGGTTCTTAAGTAAATATAAATTAACTCTAGTTTATTATTCAGGAGGTTAAAGAACGGTCGAGTCAGGACAAGACGCAAGGTAAGGGAATTTCTTAACCCAATATCCTTTCTTTGGGTTAATCTCCTACTTTCAAATTACGTCATGATATTATTATGTCCTATTTTGTATTTTTACATTATTTATGTGTACCTATAGAGAATACACATAATAGATCTATTTTATTTTAAAAATTATCTTTTTAAGGACTTAGTCTCAATCTCCTTTCATTGAGGCATATTTGGTTTTATACACAACTTTCTTTTATACGGTGTATAAACCCCTTTGACTTTTACGTTGTTCAAAAGGAATCTTTTTTATAACGAAATGTTTTACTAAACGACAAAAAGGGAATGTTTTTCTTTCCGTACATATGCGGCGACAACGACTTCTCCGCCGCCGTGACCATTATTTGAGTTTCAGCTTCCTCTACAAGCCATCACTTTTTTTAATGAAAAATAAATATAAAGTTTTAACTTTCTTTTATTTTGGTATAGAAAATGGTTTTGAAAGCGTTTTTATTATATCAATGTGTTGTATTGATATCTTGTGATTGAAATGTGGAAATGTTATGTTTCCTTTATGCATGTTTTATGTGATATGAATATGTTATGGTTTATGATATGTTTAAACCTATTCATATGAGGAATGCATTGGACTTAATAAGTGACGGGTGGAGCCCGCTATAGCTCCTCGATGCATCGGTAGGTATCATGAGAAAACTAGACATGGAATTGGCCGAGGCCCTTTCCCAATTTGATTTGTGATTTTGGCCGAGGCCTTAATCATTTTAGACGTCTTGGCCGAGGCCTTGACAAAAAGATTCAGAATGTCTGGCATTATGCATTCCCTCATTATGAAAGTGGTTATTGATTTTGCATGTGATTAGTCGACCAGTAGAATATCCATGTGAAGAAGTAAATGGAATTATCTCATTTTACTTTTGCCATATTATGTTGAAGTTCAATTTTAAAAGGCTTTTGTTTTAGTTATACATTTCCTTAAATGTTAATGTTTATTTATGAAAGCTTCGGCTATATTGTTAACCTTACTGAGCATCTGAGCTCACCCCTTTCAATGTTTTAATATTTTCCAGGATGTGAAGAAGTGTATTATGACTGACTTTCAAGAATAGTCAGTGAAGATATGAGTGTGGACTATGAAGACCATGTTATTGTAGTTTGTTTACTTTTTGATGTAACGAAAGACTTATGAATGTATCTAGTGTTTCCAAGGCTACTAAACTAATCGGTCTTTCGAGACTTGATCTTTTGTGATCATGCCAATGTTACGAACTAATGCCCCGACTCTGGGTAGCTGGGGTCGGGGCGTTACAGTTGGTATCAGAGGCAGTTTAGTAATAACCTTGGAAGCTAGATTTAGATAAACTCTGATTAGAGCACATAGCCCGAAGATAGACTTTGAGGATTAGTATAGAAGAGCTTTCTAAAAATTTTGGTATTGTATAGATTTTGTGAGTTTTCCGAGCAATACATCCATGTCTGGATATGAGCAGGTAGAGGCGGCTCTGGCACAGATGTACCTAGGGGTAAAACCCGAAAACACCGCTTTGAGCTAGACTTGAACGGGAACTGGTGCACGTCAACGGGCCTTGTTGCACTCTTGGTTACGACACTCCTGGGGGATATGCTTAGGATAATTCCCATTTTCATTACAAACCACTATTAACGGTTATGAGTATATACTTCCTCAAATAAAAACTTTTTATGATTATGGATTATATCCATAAATAGTTCAATTTATGTTAAGTATTTTACAATTATGAAATTATGTATTTTGATTCATAGACTGATCTAGTTTATGCCATTGTTTAGAAATGGCGCCTAGTGGAAGAAATGGAAACCGTATCAATTCAAGAACTCCATGTAGGGATTGCCCTCCTGCTCAAGATAATTATGGTGGAGCTAGTGATACAACTGGTTCTGATCAGCTTCTCACCGTACTGGGACAACTCACGCAGGTTATGAATAATAACCCTACTCGCATGGAGAACCCTGATCCGCAATGTGGAGGATCAATGTTAGATCGATTCATGAGGCAACAACCACCAATTTTCAATGGGAGTACAAATCCCTTAGTAGCCGAGCAATGGATAAATTCCCTAGAGAAAATATTTCAGGCTTTGGGGAGCAGTAAAAGGGAAAAAGTTATCACGGCAGTTTACCGCCTCACTGGAGATGCCGATCAGTGGTGGTCGCTGATTCAAAACACAAAGGAAGATGATGACGTATCGAATATGGAATGGAGGGAGTTCAAAGAGCTTTTCTTAGAAAAATACTTTCCTTGTGACCATCGAGCAGATATGGAAAGGCAATTTCTGAGTCTCAGGCAGAAGGAGGATGAGAATGTCGCAAAGTATGAGGCTAACTTTACAAGGTTAGCAAGGCATGCTGCCGATTATATACGTAACACAAGGAGTAAGATTGATCGTTTCATTGATGGGTTAAAACCATTTCTCCATCGAGCTTTAGTATCACAATCCTTCTCATCATACGAAGATATTGTCTCATGTGATATCAAGACAGAAAAGGAATTCTCTAGGTCTTATGAAAACAAAGTAAAGAAAGAGAAGAAGAGAACGGTGGAACAAGAGACAAATAAAGGGAAAAAGGGAAAGAAGGATTTTTCATTATGTGATAATTGTGGGAAGAATCACCCTGGTACTTGCCTAAAAGGAATGGGATTTTGTTATAAATGTGGAGAAAAGGGTCACCAGGCTCGTGATTGCAAGGGAAAAAAGAGGCTGTCAAAGTTGAATGCTACAATTGTAGGGAAATAGGGAAGTATGCTAATGAATGTACTAAGCGTCAGAGAAACCTACCTTAGAAAAGGCCAAGGGATCAAGGCCAATCTTATGCTGTGACTACAGTTGAAGCGGAATAATTAATGTATTGGTGCTTTTGGACTAAAGGATTATATTCTGGTTATAAGAATAATGTGATATATATATATGGATTGTACTGCAGTACTTGTTGATTTCAGTATGGTTTTAATATGATTAAGGTAATCATATTTTTATTATGTGACAATAAGAGAAACTTTTCTTTGTTTGGGGAATCTGATGTTACAATTGATTTTGGAATTTAGAGACCTTTTAGAGAAAGTCTGGACGGAGGTATATTGGATAACTATAAAGGTTGGAGTGGATTAAGTTGATCTTTGGATAGTATTGTTTAAGGTTAAAAATTTATGAAGATTATTTTTGAATATTATAATACTATAGTTTTAGGAAAATGACAACCTGCAGGGTGGGGCATAACCCGTCGCGTCGGACAAAGCTGCAGGAATCGAACCCACAATCATAGTTCGACAGGCCTTTATTTCCTACCACTAGCGTACAGGAAGTCCTTGGTTATTAAAAAATAGTTTTACTAATCTAAATGGTATGTGTTAACATTTTGAACCTTATACAATTAGGATAAATAGAATATTTTTGAGTTCCGTTACCATTTGGAGTAAAAGTTGGTTTGTGGTAAAAATTTATTAACGAATGAAAGTATACATAACAAGTATGTATATTCCCTTACGTTCTTAGTAAATCTCCTAAATAAATTCATCAACATTATAAAAGGTAACTTAAAACAAAAATGTTGTCGGTTAACTTTTCCAACTGGGGATTCAATGACCGTTTAACCAATCACAAGTTTGTGATTTTCTTGTGGTTAAACTTTCTCCTAATACTGTTTTCTATAACTCTCCATCATACCTTGATGGTTTGTTTCTCCTCCATATCCATATTTTCATATAATCCTAGAATGGGCTATATCGGGTGACCTTTGTACTTATCCTGCTTTCTTTTAATGTTATATATTTATTAACCTTATTTCCGATGTGGGTTTTCCTCAAAGGTATTTTCTCTTTTCAACCTTTTATTTTCAAAGAAAAATTTCAAATTGCGAGGACGCAATTTATTGAAGGAGGGGAGAATGTAACACCCCGAGCTTCCATGATACGCTTCTCATTCAATAATGCAATAGCTTGCATTGAACGAACTTCGAGTTCTAAAACACCGCGACTAATCAAAGTAGCTATTATGAATAGTAATAACCACTTTTTAAAATTATAGAAATTTTATATTTCAAAATGGACTTCATTTTTGGATTCGGAATATCGAAATTAGCCTATGTTGAATTTTTGGTATTTTTCTGAGAACTTCTTATTTTTTATGAATATTGAAAATCACTTAAAACAACTTTTTTAATAAAAATAATTTATTGTGATAAATTATACTATTTAGTGGTTTTAAGGTATAATTAGAATATATTTTTACCATTTTATCCAATGGTGGTCATTAGAATTAATTTAACATTGAAATTGGACATAAACAATTGCCAATCTTTTGATATAAATTGTTTTTTAAAAACACGCTATTTGTTGTGACAGCGGGAATTAATTATAAAATTAATTAATGCAACTTATATGTTTGGAATTTTGTAAAATAGACATCATTTTTGAATTCGGAATATCAATTATAGCTTAGGGTGAAATTTTGGCATTGTTCTGAAAAACATCAATTTTTTATGAATAGTGAAACCACTAAGTGGTAGTTAAATAACTGATTTTTCGTTTAAATGAAATATTACCACTTCTGTGATTTGATTTTCAAAAATCCGACATACATGGTTGTCATTAAGAAGTAAAATGTGGTTCAATGAGATTAAAATAAATTTTTGGTGAATAGTAACTTTTAAGTTCTTAATCGCGATTAGAGGTAATTAGTGTAGTTTAGGGTACAAATAATGTTTTAATAATATGAGATGAGCATGACACTTGTCCTACTCCTATTGGATGAGTCATGGCCGACCAAGAAAACCCATGGGTCAACTTGGGGACCCCATGGAGCCACTTTAGTTGGAAAATGACATTAATATATATTTATTTAATGTCAAAATTAAATTGACACAAACATGAGTTATTTTACTAAAACAGTTTTTATGTGGGGTTACACAAGTCCAAATTTGACTATAAATATTCATTATAAAGATAAAAAGATTTCCTACATCATAGTATTTTTTTTATTATTTATAGACATTAAATAAATTAAATTATTTATGACATCATTATGATGCGGCGATGACCTCATTATTTAACGATTTAAATAAAATGAAAAGATAATGCAAAATCCAAGGCTTACACTTGTCCAAAGCCTATTGTATGAGTAGATTTAGAAACCTTATCATATTAGCCAAGAATTATATAAGTGTGGGACCTCTAAAATCCGAAACTCATTTTATAATAAAGTGACATTTCTTTACTTTCCAAGAGTGCCCCTCCTCTACACTTATAAAAGGCCCCCACCTCTCCCACCTCATTTACACTTTCAAGCCATTTGGATCGGCCAAACCCTGCCCCAATACTCTCCCAACTTCCCTCTCTTACTCCTAGAATCCTCACTTTGGTCAGAACGCTTCTCAAGGAAGCCTTTGGCTCAAATCAAAAAGAGTTACCCGATTTTGAGGTAATGTCTTCTCTAATGTTGTTTTGTTTTATTTTTCTTCTCCAACCCCCTAAACTCGTTTTATTCATTTCTTTTGTAACAAAAACAGTATCCTAAATATACAAGGATGTTGTTATAAGAAGGATTCTAGCTACACTTACACACACCTACATCTAATGGTTAAAGAACATACATTTTCTGTGGATGGCGAATTTCTGCCTCACGAAACGATGATTGTTCAACACTCATATAACACCTTAAAAGGTGGCCATTAAGATGTAATTATTTTTATATATGATATATAATATGTTTATGTTTTACTTATGCTTCTGTATTTCTCATTTATGGCATACTTTATGATTTCCATTATGGGTAAAACGCGATAATTTCATTTTAGGAAGTGCGGACTACCGCCCCCTCAAAGTGATTTGAATCGTTAATGCCATATGTGGGATGTATAAAGGATGGAGTAAATGTTATTATACACTATATTATACTGGAATTATATTATACATTTATATCATTATGATTTTGTTCCATTAAATATGAAATTGAAATGAAAGTAGCGTTCATGCGTACGTACGGCTTACCGTCTCCATGAACGGTGCATTTCATTTCATACCTCTAAATGTTACGTAATATTATAAATGAATGTATATACTGGATATATAAGATATATATGAAATCTAAATCATGAATATAATTCTAGAGATAATAGATATTCTACCACATAAACAACTTGTAATTATAAGAAGTTTATTTTTGACTCAAGTACCAAAGATCGACAAAACGACCGTTATTAACGTAAATAATTAAATAATGTTCATAACATGGTAATAAGGGATATAAAAGGAATAATGAACATGAAAAAGGTTCTTAAGTAAATATAAATTAACTCTAGTTTATTATTCAGGAGGTTAAAGAACGGTCGAGTCAGGACAAGACACAAGGTAAGGGAATTTCTTAACCCAATATCCTTTCTTTGGGTTAATCTCCTACTTTCAAATTATGTCATGATATTATTATGTCCTATTTTGTATTTTTACATTCGTTATGTTTACCTATAGTGAATACACATAATAGATCTATTTTATTCTAAAAATTATCTTTTTAAGGACTTCGTCTCAATCTCCTTTCATTGAGGCATATTTGGGTTTATACACAACTTTCTTTTATACGGTGTTTAAACCCTTTTGACTTTTACGTTGTTCAAAAGGAATATTTTTTATAACGAAGTGTTTTACTAAACGACAAAAATGGAATGTTTTTCTTTCCGTACATATGCGGCGACAACAACTTCTCCGCCACCGTGACCATTATTTGAGTTTCAGCTTCCTCTACAAGCCATCACTTTTTTTTAATGAAAAATAAATATAAAGTTTTAACTTTCTTTTATTTTGGTATTGAAAATGGTTTTGAAAGCATTTTTATTATATCAATGTGTTTTATTGATATCTTGTGATTGAAATGTGGAAATGTTATGTCTCCTTTATACATGTTTTATGTGATATGAATATGTTATGGTTTATGATATGTTTAAACCTATTCATATGAGGAATGCATTGGACTTAATAAGTGACGGGTGGAGCCCGCTATAGCTCCTTGATGCATCGGTAGGTCTCATGAGACAAATAGACATGGAATTGGCCGAGGCCCTTTCCCAATTTGATTTGTGATTTTGGCCGAGGCCTTAATCATTTTATACGTCTTGGCCGAGGCCTTGACAAAAAGATTCAGAATGTCTGGAATTATGCATTCCCTCATTATGAAAGTGGTTATTGATATTGCATGTGATTAGTCGACCAATAGAATATCCATGTGAAGAAGTAAATGGCATTATCTCATTTTACTTTTTCCATATTATGTTGAAGTTCAAGTTTAAAAGGCTTTTGTTTTAGTTATACATTGCCTTAAATGTTAATGTTTATTTATGAAAGCTTCCGCTATATTGTTAACCTTACTGAGCATCTGAGCTCACCCCTTTCAATGTTTTAATATTTTCCAGGATGTGACGAAGTGTATTATGACTGACTTGCAAGAATAGTCAGTGAGGATATGAGTGTGGACTATGAAGACCATGTTATTGTAGTTTGTTTACTTTTTGATGTAATGAAAGACTTATGAATGTATCTAGTGTTTCCAAGGCTACTAAACTAATCGGTCTTTCGAGACTCGATCTTTTGTGATCATGCCAATGTTACGAATTAATTCACCGACTCTGGGTAGCTGGGGTCGGGGCGTTACAGCTGAGGATCATGATAAAAGCAAAAGATTAGTGTTGGAATGTAGTAATAATATTTCCAAAAATTATTAACAGTTTTGTATCAATGGTGGGTGTCAGAGTTGAAGTGATTCATTGATGAAATTATAATTTACACTTGTTTCTCATGTCGAGCATTTCTCATGTGGGATTATAGTTAGTGTTGAGTAAATCCTTGATCGCTATCAGAATCACAATAGGTGAATGGTAGATGAAGAATTAACGATGTATCTTTTTATGGAAGAGTTTTCAGCAAACCCAAAGGGGGATATTTTTAGGGAAAAATCCCTCAAGGAATAATTGAATCATATTTGAGGTGATTGTGTTCGTTGACAAAGTGGGCCTCTGTGTTGTGTTTTTTACAAAGAAAACGCTGAAGATTTTTTTTTTGAAAAAGGTGATTTCATGTTGGCATGTCGATCTCAATGGATGTTTTTAACGATCCATGAATGATTGACGAACGTCGAAAAAGGAAGGGTTGATCCAGAGGTGGTTCAAAAAGAGAAGATACAAGGTGGCACCATTTTCCTGTGATGGCAAAATTTTTGGACCTCAAAATCGACAAATGGAGAAAAGTGTTTTTGGAAAAGGGACTTGTACGTCAGTGTCTTGGATGCATGGAAACTTGCGATCCATATGATTTTTAATAATAGTACATCAAGATATGGCAACGGAAAATGGGGCGCCCAAGTTTTAGGTTTGGTTGTGAAAGTGACTAGGGCGACAGAGACTAGGGCGGCTGGACTTGCGTGCCGAGAGGAAACTTGCACGATATCACTAAGGGTATCAAAATGCCTATAAATAGAGACCGAACCCTCCTCATTATGTAGAGTGTTCAACACTTAGAGAATATCATAGCTCCCGTCGCGCATGTGGTGTGGTCACGCCTGTATAAATACATTCAGAAGTTGCACACCAGTTGATAGTTGCATGCCCTAAGTGGTTTGGGCGAGAAAGGGTGTTAGTTGCCCAAGTTTAGAGTTGAAGAAGGGGGTGTTGCACATGTGGTTTGGTGAAACTTGCACTCTAGAATTTGGATAAGAGAAACAGTTGATAGTTTCATGCAAAAATTGGTTTAGGCGTAAAAGGGTGTGAGTCACGCAAGTTTGGAGATGATGAAGCCAGTGTCGCGCAAGTGGTTGAGAAACACTTGTGTGCCGTATTGAACATGTGTGCCAGAACTTGTGGGTCGGCTTGGAGAAGTGCTCTAGGTATGGTTGAAGCACACCAGTCATTTTAGAGATGTGTGAAAGCTGTAAGATTGCTCGATACCTTCGGTGCAAAGTGTGATTCATATACGGGTGAAAGTTGGACTTCAACAAAGCATCTACATACAAAAAAGGATGTATTAATTTGTGATAATAAAGAGAACTAAAGGTCTATAAACTGTGATTGGATCTTCTGAAGAATTTGTGAGGACACATCAGTTGAGAGAGCAGTGAGCTTTAATTTTGTGAGTGGTTGTAAACCTGGAGGTACAGTGAGTCCGCTCTGAACTTGTAAACAACAGTGCTCTTATATTGGAATTGGTACATTGTCACATTGCCGGTGTATTATTCTTTGACATAGCCTTTTGAGGGTGAACTACGTAAAAATTGTTGTGTTCTATGCATTCGTTAAGTTTATTCTTACTCAACATCAGGAAGGAGAGAGAATAGAGTTTTGTCTGAAAGAAAAACAAGACCAAAATGGGCATTTCATTTAATCTGTCATACCCTGATTCACCCACCCCCCCTCTCAGGGTATCATTCCTTGTGGACCTAACAAATTGATGGTTCATGTGGTCATTTTACTATTATAATACCCATGATAATGTTTTATTACGGAAATATTTACTCAACTCATATTGCTTCCCTAAAAGTGTCCATGTTTATTATTGGTAATGGCATGTGTTTTCAATTATTCACCATACTTAATATTTATGTTATCTTCGAATTTATTGCTTACCCTTACTTAGCATTTGAGCTCACCCCTTTCTTATGATTCTTTTTCCCAGGATATGATGAAGTTAGTTATGAGTGATTTGTATGCATAATCTAGGAGGCTTGGATGTCTCTAATAGAATAAATTAGTGTCTCATTTATTTTCATGTTGTAAGGTTGAACATATGTTTGACTATTGTTTCCAATAATACTAAACTAATCGGTCTTTCGAGACATTATTTCCTTGTGATCATGCCATTGTTATGTAATAATGTACCGACTCTGTGTAACTAGGGTCGATGCATTACAAAGCTAGGCCATATTCCACCTGTCACTAACACCACTCTATTATGGTGTATGAGGAGGTGTGAGTTGGGATACTTTCCAACAATACATTATGTTATAAATATACTCTTGGTTAATATATTCTCCTCTTAGGTATGTGTGTAGTTCATTAATATTCATACCAAATGGGTTTTCTACTTAATGTTGACATTCCTTAAGAATCCGAAAGAAATAAGACATATACAACATTAATTAGATATAGTCCTACCAACTACGGTCATTGGTAGAAGAAATGAACTATGAAAAAACACCGCTTTACTCTACCATAAATGGACCACATAAGTCAGTATGAATTAATTTGATTACTTCATTGTCTCATACTTCGTTCACAGAGATGGATTTTTCAGTCATTTTCTCTAATAAACAATCATGACATGCATATAAGGGTTTTAACTGAACCAAGGTTCAATAAATTTATTGATTTAATTTATATAATAACTTCTAATTTAAATGAACTATCCTAATATTCCATTGGTGGGTGTCATATGAGTCATGTTCTCTGGTTTTTTCTTTACCAAGTTTTCATGTTCATTTATATATAAGCCATTGTAAAAATTCACCATACCATAAAATATGTTATAATTAGAAAAGTGAAAAAACATACCTCGTGTAGTTATATAAAATAAAATATTTTCTATATTTGAGAATGATATTATGATCCTCGGAACATAGGGTACATAATAATATTTGTTCAATACAAGAACCATTACACAAGGAAAAGTAACGTGATAATATCCAACTGCCAAGGATGCTAGATTCTCACCATTTTCATCTGGTAGGTCTACTTCCCCTTTTTAAATATTGAAAAAGCATCTTGTTTCTTCTATATGAATACAAATTTCTTACCCACATACTATATCAAACAAACAACTTGTAGATAATGATAGATTTCATCCAATGAAAAAAATAAAAGAAGTAGAATCCTTGCCTTGTTTCTTCTTCCCAGTTCTACAATTTGAATTCAAGTGTCCATCCTTGACACATAAAAATAAAACATCCCATCTCTCAATTCCTTGCCTCGATATCATTTTCAGCATTGAAGAATAGTATATAGGTGTCTTTGCCCTAGAAAAATATATATACACCATTTCATTTTCTATTTTTTCTCTTTCTTCCCAAAAGGACGGGAGAATTATTATTCTTAAAATCCTTATAAGATTGGAGAACTGAATCCAAACTATCATAGAGTGGATTTTTCAAATAAATAAATATATATTTGAAAATTAATGTAAAAAATAGGTGGTAAAGAGGTAAGAATGAGATCTATATCTAGTTCTTACATCAAATTAAACCCATGGTATTCTAGCCACTCAATGTACTCGATCATCTTATATACAAGAGGAATTTCATAATTTCATTCAGTTATACTGAACCTATAATGGGAACTAGAAATATAATTCATTTCATACATTTTTTATAAGGACCCGGCCTTAAAACATACTTAAAATTGAATTAAATGAATAATTCACATTGAGGATCTTTTTAGGTTTAGAGTTTTAGAGAATTAGGACATAACTATTACATCTCAAAAGATTACAAAGTAGTCACTTCTGCTAAATTTCCATAAAATAAAAACTCTTAAAAAGAGACATGTCTAGTTTCATGCTCTAGGTAGCATGACTTTCCCTTGATCCCATCCTTGAACCTATTCCACGCTAAGTCCTGTGAAAAAAATTTCAAAAACATGGGATGAGCATAAAAATCTCAGTAAGGGTTATAAAAATATGGAAAGGAAACATGAGTTCATATATACATAAGAATAAAATCATACTTTACCCATAAAACATAGGCATATCAAATCATGAATAAATCATAGAAATCATAAGACATAAAAGGTAACTTGAGGCATTAATAACATTCTTACGTAGGGAGTAACTCTCTTGGTTATGTTTTGGAATACCCATCACAGTATATTCCCTAAATCTCTTCGGAGAAACCTCAATGTTTCACTCCTTCGCGTTACCCAATGCATTTGAGATCTATATCGGGCTCACCCGCCCTTAGTTTATCACGGAACCACCTATTTTCATAACAATTCCCAAGAACCATAAAATAAATGTATCACATAAAACATGCATAAAGGATACATAACATTTCCACATTTCAATCACAATATAACATTTTAGTATATTTAAATAATGAATCCATTCAAAAAGAAACCATTCCCAAAACCATTTAAAACATTTAATAAAGAGATTTTTGAATCAAAGTGTCCCATACCACCTTGAAGATTAATATTTTAAACCATTAATATCCATATAAATAAATTCTAAAAACCATTTTGAAAACATGGATATTAATAAGAACAAATAATTAAAACATTTAAGACAATATTTTGGATAAAGGGGTTTTACCAAAATTAGAGACACCTGAATACAATAATTGAGGAATAACATTTAGTCAGAACATTATAATATCATGAGAATAAATGGATTCATGATATAATACTCCAAAAGATAGTATATACACCATATAATAGTGAATTGGTGCAAAAAAAACAATGAACCCTCAATAGAAATGTCAAATGTGATGAAATCCCTTATAAAGAAGGTATCCTTAAATTAAGGACAAATCAATCTCAAAAATATGTGTGACAAATATAAATACACCCAATATAAGTGGATATTAAGTGTAAAACAATAAAATTTCATTCACACATATTCAATGGATGACATATTCAATGACTATATGTTGAACCCAAAGAAATCGAAATTGGGTTAAAAAATTCCCTTGACAGCCTAACGGCATCACATCAAAATGAGTTGGTGAGAGATAAAAAGTGTATCTCATCACTTGGACATAAAATTTACATCAATAAGGATATATGAGAACATATCCCAACATAACAATATGTAAATTAAAAGAACCAACAAAATAAGTCTTTTAAAAAAAGGAGGGTTAAAGGTTCCCTTACCGACTTGGGTATCTTTCAAAACATACACCCCATGAAAGAAGGACAATAGATAATTGATGTAAATACTCATAAAGGAAATTATATTACTCAAAGAGTAGAATAATGGGCAGTACATACACCACTCAATGGAATTTATGGCAAATTTAGAATAAATCTCACGGGAATAATAGTGAGATGGAAAATCCCTTATGAAAACTCGGCAGCCTAACGACGCCACATAAAACTTCCGAATATGGATTGATGAGATCAAATATGGTATCTCATCACATTAAAATAAAATGTACAGCAAAAGGAATATAAAATAACATCCCCCAACATTACAAATAGGAGCTTAAAAGAAGTTACATAAAGGAGAGTACTTAAAAAGAAAGAGAGAGGTTAGATCTCTTACGAAAGTTCGGCAGCCTAACGACGCCACTCAAAACATCCAAAATGGATTGATGAGAGAGAATAGGGTCTCTCATCACATGAACATATAAATTACAGTATTTTAAATATAAAAGATCATTCCAATAACAAGAAAGATGAGCTTTGAAAGGAATGACATAAAAGTGTGTACTTAAAAAGAAAGAGAGGAGTAGGATCCCTTACCTCAGGTCCGACTTGACTCGATCGTTCATTAATCTCATGAATAATAAACTTGAGTTAATTTATACTTCCTTAAGAACATTTTTAAAGTTAATTATTCCTTTTATATCACTTATAACCATGTCATAAACATTATGTAATCATTTAAGTTAATAATATTTGTTTTGACGATATTTGGTTCTTAAGTCGAAAGTGGACTTCTTACAATTACATGTTGTTTGTGTGTTCAAAGGTTCTTTATATCCAGAATGACATTCCTGATTTGGATATCATATATATCATATATCTCTAGAATATACATGTATTTATAATATCACATAATCATTTAGAGGTAAGAAATGAAATGCACTGTTCATGGAGATGGTAAGCCGTACGTACGCATGAACGCTACTTTCATTTCTTTGTCATATTAATGTTGTTAAAACTAAATGAGAGGTATGTATATTTTAATTAGAGAATTATATTAATCATTAGGATGTATAATTCATAATATATATCCATTATATAAATGTACTTATAATAGTACAATACATTTGGGGATAAGAAATGAAATGCACCGTTCATGGAGACGGTAAGCCGTATGTACGCATGAACGCTACTTTCATTTCTATCTCATACTTTAATGGAAAGAAATAATAATGATATAGAGGTATATAATAATTCTAGTATAACATAATATATAATAACATTAAATCCATCCTTTATACGTCCCACCTATGGCATTAACGAATCACATCACTTTGAGGGGGCGGTAGTCCGCACTTTCTAAAATGAAGATATCGTGTTTACCCATAATGGAAACAATAATGGTATTCCCTAAATGAAAAATACAGAAGCTTAAGGAAAGAATAAAAATATTATATATCATATATAAAAATAGTGACATCATAATGGCCACCTTTGAAGGTGTTAAATGAGTATTGAACAATCATCGTTTCGGGAGGCAGAATTTCGCCATCCACGGAAACCGTATGTTCTTTAACCATTTGATGTAGTTGTGTGAGAGTGTAGCTCGAATAAATCTTATAAAAACATCCTAGTATATTGAAGATACTGGTGATGTTATAAAAGAAGTAAATAAAAAGAGTTTAGGGGGTTGGAGAAGCAAAATAAAACAAATGAACAAAAGAGAATGAATTACCTTTAAAAGTGTAACTCCTTTTGATTTGAGTATAAAGGATTCCTTTGAAAGGATTATGCCCAAAGGGAATCCTCTAGGATTAGGAGAGGGATCTGGAGAGAGTAAATGGGCAGGGTTTGGCAGAGACAAAGGCTTGAGGAGTGTGTGAAATGAGGTAGAGGTGGGGGCGTTTTATAAGAGGAGAGGAGGGGCACTTTTGGAAAGTAAGAAATATTACTTTATTTGAAAATGTGGTTCGTTTTTAAAAGGTATCACATTGATATAATTAGTGTATAAGGTGATAAGGGTTAGAAATACACCCATACAATAAATTTTGGACATGTGTAGGTCATAGAGTTTACATTATCTTCTCATTTTATTTAAATCGTCGGATAATGATGTCATCGCTGCATCATTATGATGTCATAAATAATTTAATTTATTTAATGTCTAAAAATTATAAAAAAAATACAATGATGTAGGAAATATTTTTATCATTCCAATGAATATTTATAATAAAAAATATGACTTGTATTACCCCACTTAATAATTGGTTTAGTAAAACATCTCATGTGTGTGTCATTTTTACTTTGACATTAAATAAAAAGTTATTTATGTCATTTCTCAACCAAAGTGGCTCCATGGGATCCCCAAGTTGAACCATGGCTTGTCTTGGTCGGCCATGACACATAAAATGAGGTTAGGACATGTTTCAAGTTCATTTCATATTATTAAACATTATTTTTACCTTAAACTACACTAATTACCTCTAATCGCGATTAAAAACATAATATGTTACTATTCACCAAAAAATTATTTTAATCTCATTGAACCACATTTTACTTCTTAATGACAACCATGTATGTTGGAATTTTGAAATTCAAAACACAAAGGTGACAAAATTTCATTTAAACGGAAAAATCAGTTTTTATAAGTACCACTTAGTGGTTTCACTATTCATCAAAAATTGAAGTTTTTCAGAAAAATCCCAAAAATTCACCATAAGCTATATTTGATATTCCGAATTCAAAAATGAATTATATTTTACAAAATTGAAAAAATATAAGTCAGATTAATTAATTTCATAATTAATTCCCACTGTCAGAGCAAATAGCGTGTTTTTTTGAAACAATAAGTATCAAAAGATTGACACTAGTTTAAGTCTGATTTCAAAGTTAAATTAATTCCAACGACCACTATTGGATTTAATAGTAAAAATATATTCTAATTTAACTTTAAAACCAATTAAAAAGATAAACTAATCATATAAATAAATTAGATTAAAAAGAGGTTTTGAATTAAAATACAACATCTTACACTATTCATAAAAAATGAACATTATCGGAAAGATACCAAAAATTTATAAAAAGTAAATTTTGATGTCCCAATTCTTCAGAAGAGTTTTATTTGGTCCAATAGAAACTTTTATTGGATAAATGTAAAAACATTAAAAAACATATATAATCATATTTTAGTTATTTCTATCCATTCCCGCCATTACAACGGCTACATGTTAACTACCATTTAAAATAATATTATTTTATTATTAGAGTGCAACGTAAGATACCCAAGAAACTCGTTGTTGCGTGCTGGGTACGCCATCGAGCATAGCATCCCCTTTAAAGTCATATTAATATTTTATTCAAAAATATGTATAAATATGAAAATTTCATATTCTTTATTTACCTGGGGTGTTACATCCTTCCCCCCTTTTGGGAATTGCATCCTCGCAATTTTAAAATTGCGCTTGGAAACATCCTTGAAAGTCCCACATCGGAACAAGAGTCGGTAAAACAATCAATTTAAAATAAAGAAAGATAAGTACAAAGGTCACCCAAGTTAACCCATACTAGGATTCCAAGTATGAAAATATGGACATGGAGGAGAAAACATAGGGTCATGTTCTGATGGAGAGTGATAGAAAACATGTTTAGGAGAAAGTTAACCATGAGAAAATCACAATCTTGTGATGGGTTAAACGGTATTCGATTCCCCAGTAGGAAAAGTTAATAGACAACATTTTTATTTTAAGATACTTTTTATTGGTGAATTTATTCATAAGGAAACATAATCACTTATCATGTTGACATTGAACTTTTATTAGATTCCTTACACAAACTCATATTTTCTCCAAAAGGTGAGTATTTAGGGAGACTTTTTCACATTAAGAGTACTATAATCAACTTCTAGAGAATTACCTAACCCAAAAAAAGAACTATATACATCCCATGTCTTTAGACATTAACCAAAACCAAAACCGAAAAGATTAGTACAAGATCAGATAACCCAGAAAAGGATAACCCATTTGAAAGAAAATATACTCTTAATCTCCAAAATTTGTCCAACAAAACCAAAAGTTCAACGAGGACCATCCGATAAAAAATTTGTCCATAAAATTGTTCAAAGTAAACCAATATAATATTGAAACCCAAATATTTGAAGGATTTAGTCACATTGTCTTCCAAGTTAAATCGTAACATTTATCTCCAAACAACACCAGTTACTCTTAATGTCTCATATTGAAAAGTAATTAACCTAATCACATATCCTCCATGACAGGTTAATAATTTCCATAGATAACCCAAAAACAACTTACTATTAATTCATAAAATCATCTAACTAAAAAGAATCGGTCAAACTAACCAGGGAATTCACGTAGTACAGTGGTATGCGATAAATACCAGTTGCACTTTTTTTGTGGGTTCGATTCCCGCAGCTTTGTCCGATGCGACAGGTTGTCACACAGTCTGCATGTTGTCCTTTTTATAAAACTAAAAAAATAACCCAAACATTTTTTAATCTCAATAGATTCCTTATACCTTTCATTTTCATCCAAATTCATTATGATCTCAACACCTTAATTCTTGAAGTCTTAATTCACCACCATAAGATATAATAAAACAATTCCCAAAATGAATAACATCATACCTTGATCATGGCGTCCACTCGGTTTCATCGTCATCTTACTCACGTAGGTAGAAGTCCCATGCATTACAAAAATGATTTAGAGATCCTTCAAAATCATTTTCTTCCTCCATCCAAATACACCTTGTGCAACATGGGTCATATGGGTGTTCATAGAAAAACAGTTTTGGAAAATAATCATGTATGACATATAATTCCAAAACTTCTGATAAAACATGATTTCTAAAAAATATTCTAACCGAACTTGAGTTGAAACTTTCTATTATTGGTCCTTTTAAAATACCATAAGTATGTGATGTGAGACTATATTTTAAAAGCAAATATAAATAGGTTGTGCAAGGGTCTCCTTCCTCAGCACCATCTTTAAAATCATAATTTGCTTCAAATTCTTGTGATAAGGTAAAATATTTGAAAATACCTTGATAATATTTACCTCTCTTGAAAACATGAGAATATTATGAAAATAGTATTTTTCTAAAAACAACCCATGATCCACGATGATAATGAGGTATAGCGGAGGTTTTTGATATCTCAAACAAATGCTTGAAAGTGAGTTGTATGCTAGAAAATGTTTCACAATCATCTGAAGATGACTTTGCAATAATTATTGCAAGCATGTCATCAGGAAGAGATAGGAATGTCGTTTGAGATCCTCCTCCTTCCATTCGAAACCTACTTTAATTGACCTGAAAAAAAAAGTTTTAAAACAAGGATTTAACTGAAATAATAGTTATAGGGACTAATCATGTGCCTCACAAAAACTCCTAATCCCTAAAGTTGTCTAAACTAACCTTTGATACCAACTATAAGGCCCCGGCCTTAAACCATACTTAAAATTGAATTAAATGAATAATTCACATTGAGGATCTTTTCAGGTTTAGAGTTTTAGAGAATTAGCACATAACTATTACAACTCAAAAGATCACAAAGTAGTCTCTTCTTCAAAATTTCCATAAAATAAAAACTCTTAAAAAGAAACATGTCTAGTTTCATGCTTTAGGTAGCATGACTTTCCCTTGATCCCATCCTTGACCCTATTTCACGCTAAGTCCTGTGAAAAACATTTCAAAAACTTGGGATGAGCATAAAAAGCTCTGTAAGGGTTACAAAAATATGGAAAGGAAACATGACTTCATATATACATAAGAATGAAATCATACTTTACCCATAAAACATAGGCATATCAAATCATGAATAAATCATAGAAATCATAAGACATAAAAGGTAACTTGAGGCATTCATAACATTCTTACTTAGGGATTAACCCTCTTGGTTACGTTTTGGAATACCCATCACAGTATATTCCCTAAATCTCTTCGGAGAAACCTCAATGTTTCACTCCTTCGCGTTACCCAATGCATTGGAGAGCTATATCGGGCTCACCCGCCCTTAGTTTATCACGGAACCACCCGTTTTCATAACAATTCCCAAGAACCATAACATAAATGTATCACATAAAACATGCATAAAGGAAACATAACATTTCCACATTTCAATCACAATATATCATTTTAGTATATTGAAATAATGAATCCATTCAAAAAGAAACCATTTCCAAAACCATTTAAAACATTTAATAAAGAGATTTTTGAATCAAAGTGTCCCATACCACCTTGAAGCTTAAAATTTTAATCCATTAATATCCATATAAATAAATCCTTAAAACCATTTTGAAATCATGGATATTAATAAGAACCAATAATTAAAACATTTAAAACGATATTTTGGTTAAAGGGGTTTTACCAAAATTAGAGACACTTGAATACAATAATTGAGGAATAAAATTTAGTCAGAACTTTATAATATCATGAGAATAAATGGATTCATGATATAATACTCCAAAGGACAGTATATACACCATATAAGAGTGAATTGGTGCATAACAACAATGAACCCTCAATAGAAATGTCAAATGTGATGAAATCCCTTATAAAGAAGGTATCCTTAAATTAAAGACAAATCAATCTCAAAAATATGTGTTACAAATATAAATACACCAAATATAAGTGGATATTATGTGTAAAAAAATAAAATGTCATTCACACATATTCAATGGAGGACATATTCAATGACTACATGTTGAACCCAAAGAAATCGAAATTGGGTTAAAAAGTTCCCTTGACAGCCTAACGACATCACATCAAAATGAGTTGATGAGAGATAAAAAGTGTATCTCATGAATTGGACATAAAATTTACATCAATAAGAATATATGAGAACATATCCCAACATAACAATATGTAAATTAAAAGACCCAACAAAAGAAGTCTTCTAAAAAAAGGAGGGGGAAGGGTTCCCTTACCGACTTGGGTATCTTTCAAAACATACACCCCATGAAAGAAGGACAGTAGATCATTGATGTAAATACTCATAAACGAAAGTATATTACACAAAGAGTAGAATAATGTGAATTACATACACCACTCAATGAAATTTGTGGAAAATGTAGCATAAATCTCAAAGGAATAAAAGTGAGATGAAAAATCCCTTATGAAAACTCGGCAGCCTAACGACGCCACATAAAACTTCCGCATATGGATTGATGAGATCAAATAGGGTATCTCATCACATTAAAATAAAATTTAAATCAATAGGAATATAAAAGAACATCCCCCAATGTAACGCCCTGACCCCAGCTACCCAGAGTCGGTGCATTAGTTCGTAACATTGGCATGATCACAAAAGATCACGTCTCGAAAGACCGATTAGTTTAGTAGCCTTGGAAACACTAGATACATTCATAAGTCTTTCGTTACATCAAAAAGTAAACAAACTACAATAACATGGTCTTCATAGTCCACACTCATATCCTCACTGACTATTCTTGCAAGTCAGTCATAATACACTTCTTCACATCCTGGAAAATATTAAAACATTGAAAGGGGTGAGCTCAGATGCTCAGTAAGGTTAACAATATAGCTGAAGCTTTCATAAATAAACATTAACATTTAAGGCAACGTATAACTAAAACAAAAGCCTTTTAAACTTGAACTTCAACATAATATGGAAAAAGTAAAATGAGATAATGCCATTTACTTCTTCACATGGATATTCTACTGGTCGACTAATCACATGCAATATCAATAACCACTTCCATAATCAGAGAATGCATAATGCCCGACATTCTGAATCTTTTTTTCAAGGCCTCGGCCAAGACGTCTAAAATGATTAAGGCCTCGGCCAAAATCACAAATCAAATTGGGAAAGGGCCTCGGCCAATTCCATGTCTAGTTGTCTCATGAGACCTACCGATGCATCTAGGAGCTATAGAGGGCTCCACCCATCACTTTTTAAGTCCAATGCATTCCTCATATGAATAGGTTTAAACATATCATAAACCATAACATATTCATATCACATAAAACATGCATAAAGGAAACATAACATTTCCACATTTCAATCACAAGATATCAATACAACACATTGATATAATAAAAACTCTTTCAAAACCATTTTCAATACCAAAATAAAAGAAAGTTAAAACTTTATATTTATGTTTCATTAAAAAAAAGTGATGGCTTGTAGAGGAAGCTGAAACTCAAATAATGGTCACGGCGGCGGAGAAGTCTTTGTCGCTGCATGTGTACCGAAAGAAAAACATTCCCTTTTTGTCCTTTAGTAAAACACTTCGTTATAAAAAAGATTCCTTTTGAACAACGTAAAAGTCAAAGGGGTTTAGACACCGTATAAAAGAAAGTTGTGTATAAAACCAAATATGCCTCAATGAAAGGAGATTGAGACGAAGTCCTTAAAAAGATAATTTTTAAAATAAAATAGATCTATTATGTGTATTCACTATAGGTACACATAAAGAATGTAAAAATACAAAATAGGACATAATAATATCCTGACATAATTTGAAAGTAGGAGATTAACCCAAAGAAAAGATATTGGGTTAAGAAATTCCCTTACCTTGCGTCTTGTCCTGACTCGACCGTTCTTTAACCTCCTGAATAATAAACTAGAGTTAATTTATATTTACATAAGAACCTTTTTCATGTTCATTATTCCTTTTATATCCCTTATTACCATGTTATGAACATTATTTAATTATTTAAGTTAATAATGGTTGTTTTGTCGATCTTTGGTACTTTAGTCAAAAATAAACTTCTTATAATTACAAGTTGTTTATGTGGTAGAATATCCATTATCTCTAGAATTATATTCATGATTTAGATGTCATATATATCTTATATATCCAGTATATACAATCATTTATAATATTACGTAACATTTAGAGGTAAGAAATGAAATGCACCGTTCATGGAGACGGTAAGCCGTACGTACGCATGAACGCTACTTTCATTTCAATTTCATATTTAATGGAACAAAATCATAATGATATAAATGTATAATATAATTCCAGTATAATATAGTGTATAATACCATTTACTCCATCCTTTATACATCCCACATATGGCATTAACGATTCAAATCACTTTGAGGGGGCGGTAGTCCGCACTTCCTAAAATGAAATTATCGCGTTTTACCCATAATGGAAAACATAAAGTATGCCATAAATGAGAAATACAGAAGCATAAGTAAAACATAAACATATTATATATCATATATAAAAATAATTACATCTTAATGGCCACATTTGAAGGTGTTATATGAGTGTTGAACAATCATCGTTTCGTGAGGCAGAAATTCGCCATCCACAGAAACCGTATGTTCTTTAACCATTAGATGCAGGTGTGTGTAAGTGTAGCTAGAATACATTTTATAACAACATCCTAGTATATTGAGGATACTGGTGTTGTTACAAAAGAAATGAATAAAAAGAGTTTAGGGGGTTGGAGAAGAAAAATAAAACAAAACAACATTAGAGAAGACATTACCTCAAAATCGGGTAACTCTTTTTGATTTGAGCCAAAGGCTTCCTTGAGAAGAGTTCTGACCAAAGTGAGGCTTCTAGGAGTAAGATGGGGAAGTTGGGAGAGTATTTGGTCAGGGTTTGGCCGAGCCAAATGGCTTGAAAGTGTAAATGAGGTGGGAGAGGTGGGGGCCTTTTATAAGTGGAGAGGAGGGGCACTCTTGGAAAGTAAAGAAAAGTCACTTCATTATAAAATGCGTTTCGGATTTTAGAGGTCCCACACTTATATAATTCTAGGATAAGATGATAAGGGTTCGAAATATACTCATCCAATAGGATTTGGACAAGTGTAAGCCTTGTATTTTGCATTATCTTCTCATTTTATTTAAATCGTTAAATAATGAGGTCATCGCCGCATCATAATGATGTCATGAATAATTTAATTTATTTAATGTCTATAAATTATAAAAAAATACTATGATTTAGTAAATCTTTTTATCTTTCTAATGAATATTTATAGTCAAAATTTGGACTTGGGTAACCCCATTTAAAAACTGTTTTAGTAAAATAACCCATGTTTGTGTCAATTTAATTTTAACATTAAATAAATATATATTAATGTCATTTTCCAACTAAAGTGGCTCCATGGGGTCCCCAAGTTGACCCATGGGTTTTATTGGTCGGACATGACTCATCCAATAGGAGTAGGACAAGTGTCATGATCATCTCATATTATTAAAACATTATTTGTACCCGAAACTACACTAATTACCTCTAATCGCGATTAAGAACTTAAAAGTTACTATTCACCAAAAATTTAATTTAATCTCATTGAACCACATTTTACTTCTTAATGACAACCATGTATGTCGGATTTTTAAAAATCAAATCACAGAAGTGGTAATATTTCATTTAAACGAAAAATCAGTTTTTTAACTACCACTTAGTGGTTTCACTATTCATCAAAAATTGATGTTTTTCAGAACAATGCCAAAATTTCACCCTAAGCTATAATTGATATTCCGAATTCAAAAATGATGTCTATTTTACAAAATTTCAAACATATAAGTTGCATTAATTAATTTTATAATTAATTCCCGCTGTCACAACAAATAGCATGTTTTTAAGAAACAATTTATATCAAATGATTGGCAATTGTTTATGTCCAATTTCAATGTTAAATTAATTCTAATGACCACCATTGGATAAAATGGTAAAAATATATTCTAATTATACCTTAAAACCAATAAATAGTATAATTTATCACAATAAAGTTTTTTTATTAAAAAATTTGTTTTAAGTGATTTTCAATATTCATAAAAAATTAGAAGTTCTCAGAAAAATACCAAAAATTCAACATAGGCTAATTTCGATATTCCGAATCCAAAAATGAAGTCCATTTTGAAATATAAAATTTTATAATTTTAAAAAGTGGTTATTACTATTCATAACGGCTACTTTGATTAGTCGTGGTGTTTTAGAACTCGAAGTTGCGTTCAATGCAAGCAATTGCATTATTGAATGAGAAGCGTATCATGGAAGCTCAGGGTGTTACATTCTCCCCTCCTTCAATAAATTGTTTCCTCGCAATTTGAAATTTTTCTTTGAAAATAAAATGTTGAAAAGAGAAAATACCTTTGAGGAAAACCCACATCGGAAATAAGGTTAATAAATATATATCATTAAAAGAAAGCAGGATAAGTACAAAGGTCACCCGATATAGCCCATTCTAGGATTATATGAAAATATGGAAATGGAGGAGAAACAAACCATCAAGGTATGATGGAGAGTTATAGAAAACAGAATTAGGATAAAGTTTAACCACAAGAAAATCACAAACTTGTGATTGGTTAAACGATCATTGAATCCCCAGTTGGAAAAGTTAACCGACAACATTTTTGTTTTAAGTTACCTTTTATAATGTTGAGGAATTTATTTAGGAGATTTACTAAGAACGTAAGGGAATATACATACTTGTTATGTATACTTTCATTCGTTAATGAATTTTTACCACAAACCCAACTTTTACTCCAAATGGTAATAGAACTCAAAAATATTCTATTTATCCTAATTGTATAAGGTTCAAAATGTTAACACATACCATTTAGATTAGTAAAACTATTTTGTAATAACCAGGGACTTCCTGTAGGCTAGTGGTAGGAAATAAAGGTCTGTCGCACTATGATTGTGGGTTCGATTCCTGTAGCTTTGTCCGACGCGACGGGTTATGCCCCACCCTGCGGGTTGTCCTTTTCCTAAAACTATAGTATTATAATATTCAAAAATAATCTTCATAAATTTTTAACCTTAAACAATACTATCCAAAGATCAACTTAATCCACTCCAACCTTTATAGTTATCCAAAATACCTCCGTCCAGACTTTCTCTAAAAGGTCTCTAAATTCCAAAATCAATTGTAACATCAGATTCCCCAAACAAAGAAAAGTTTCCCTTATTGTCACATACTAAAAATATGATTACCTTAATCATATTAAAACCTTACTGAAATCAACAAGTACTGCAGTACAATCCATATATATATATATCACATTATTCTTATAACCAGAATATAATCCTTGAGTCCAAAATCACCAATACATTAATTATTCCGCTTCAACTGTAGTCACAACATAAGATTGGCCATGATCCCTTGGCCTTTTTTTAGGTAAGTTTCCCTGACGCTTAGGACATTCATTTGCATAATGCCCTGTTTCCCTACAATTGTAGCATTCAACTTTGACAGCCTCTTTTTTTCCCTTGCAATCACGAGCCTGGTGACCCTTTTCTCCAAATTTATAACAAACTCCCATTCCTTTTAGGCAAGTACCAGGACGATTCTTCCCACAATTATCACATAATGGAAAATCCTTCTTTCCCTTTTTCCCTTTATCTGTCTCTTGTTCCACCGTTCTCTTCTTCTCTTGCTTTACTTTTTTTTCATAAGACTTAGATAATTCCTTTTCTGTCTTGATTGCACATGAGACAATATCTTCGTATGATGAGAAGGATTGTGATACTAAAGCTCGAAGGAGAAATGGTTTTAACCCATCAAAGAAATGATCAATCTTACTCCTTGGGTTACGTATATAATCGGCAGCATGCCTTGCTAACCTTGTAAAGTTAGCCTCATACTTTGTGACATTCTCATCCTCCTTCTGCCTCAGACTCAGAAATTGCCTTTCCATATCTGCTCGATGGTCACGAGGAAAGTATTTTTCTAAGAAATTCTCTTTGAACTCCATCCATTCCATATTCGATACGTCATCATCTTCCTTTGTGTTTTGAATCAGCGACCACCACTGATTGACATCTCCAGTGAGGCGGTAAACTGCCATGATAACTTTTTCCCTTTCACTGCTCCCCAAAGCCTAAAATATTTTCTCTAGGGAATTTATCCATTTCTCGGCTACTAAGGGATTTGTACTCCCATTGAACGTTGGTGGTTGTTGCCTCATGAATCGATCTAACATTGATCCTCCACGTTGCGGATCAGGGTGCTCCATACGAGTAAGGTTATTATTCATAACCTGCGTGAGTTGTCCCAGTACGGTGAGAAGAAGATCAGCACCAGTTGTATCACTAGCTCCACCATAATTATCTTGAGCAGGAGGGCAATCCCTACATAGAGTGAGTGCATTGATACAGTTTCCATTTCTTCCACTAGGAGCCATTTCTAAACAATGGGATAAACTAGATCAGTTTATGAATCAAAATACATAATTCAATACTTGTAAAATACTTAACATAAATTGAACTATTTATGGATATAATCCATAATCATAAAAAGGCTTTATTTGAGGAAGTATATACTCATAACCATTCATAGTGGTTTGTAAAGAAAATGGGAATTATCCTAATCATATCCCCCGGGAGTGTCGTAACCAAGAGTGCAGCAAGGCCCGTTGTCGTGCACCAGTTCGCGTTCAAGTCTAGCTCAAAGCGGTGTTTTCGGGTTTTACCCCTAGGTACATCTGTTCCAGAGCCGCCTTTACCTTCTCGTATCCAGACATGGATGTATTGCTCAGAAAACTCACAAAATCTATACAATACCAAAATTTTTAGGAAGTTCTTCTATACTAATCCTCAAAGTCTATCTTCGGGCTATGTGCTCTAATCAGAGTTTATCTAAATCTAGCTTCCAAGGTTAGTACTAAACTACCTCTGATACCAACTGTAACGCCCCGACCCCAGCTACCCAGAGTCGGTGCATTAGTTCGTAACATTGGCATGATCACAAAAGATCAAGTCTCGAAAGACAGATTAGTTTAGTTGCCTTGGAAACACTAGATACATTCATAAGTCTTTCGTTACATCAAAAAGTAAACAAACTACAATAACATGGTCTTCATAGTCCACACTCATATCCTCACTGACTATTCTTGCAAGTCAGTCATAATACACTTCTTCACATCCTGGGAAATATTAAAACATTGAAAGGGGTGAGCTCAGATGCTCAGTAAGGTTAACAATATAGCGGAAGATTTCATAAATAAACATTAACATTTAAGGCAATGCATAACTAAAACAAAAGCCTTTTAAACTTGAACTTCAACATAATATGACAAAAGTAAAATGAGATAATGCCATTTACTTCTTCACATGGATATTCTACTGGTCGACTAATCACATGCAATATCAATAACCACTTTCATAATGAGGGAATGCCTAATGCCAGACATTCTGAATCTTTTTGTCAAGGCCTCGGCCAAGACGTCTAAAATGATTAAGGCCTCGGCCAAAATCACAAATCAAATTGGGAAAGGGCCTCGGCCAATTCCATGTCTAGTTGTCTCATGAGACCTACCAATGCATCGAGGAGCTATAGCGGGCTCCACCCGTCACTTATTAAGTCCAATGCATTCCTCATATGAATAGGTTTAAACATTTCATAAACCACAACATATTCATATCACATAAAACATGAATAAAGAAAACATAACATTTCCACATTTCAATCACAAGATATCAATACAACACATTGATATAATAAAAACTCTTTCAAAACCATCTTCAATAACAAAATAAAAGAAAGTTAAAACTTTATATTAATTTTTCATTAAAAAAAGTGATGGCTTGTAGAGGAAGCTGAAACTCAAATAATGGTCACGGCGGCGGAGAAGTCATTGTCGCCGCATATGTACGGAAAGAAAAAAATTCCCTTTTTGTCGTTTAGTAAAACACTTCGTTATAAAAAAGATTCCTTTTTAACAACGTAAATGTCAAAGGGGTTTATACACCGTATAAAAGAAAGTTGTGTATAAAACCAAATATGCCTCAATGAAAGGAGATTGAGACGAAGTCCATAAAAAGATAATTTTTAAAATAAAATAGATCTATTATGTGTATTCACTATAGGTACACATAAAGAACGTAAAAATACAAAATATGACATAATAATATCATGACATAATTTGAATGTTGGAGATTAACCCAAAGAAAGGATATTGGGTTAAGAAATTCCCTTACCTTGCGTCTTGTCCTGACTCGACCGTTCATTAACCTCCTGAATAATAAACTAGAGTTAATTTATATTTACTTAAGAACCTTTTTCATGTTCATTATTCCTTTTATATCCCTTATTACCATGTTATGAACATTATTTAATTATTTAAGTTAATAACGGTCGTTTTGTCGATCTTTGGTACTTGAGTTAAAAATAAACTTCTTATAATTACAAGTTGTTTATGTGGTAGAATATCCATTATCTCTAGAATTATATTCATGATTTAGATGTCATATATATCTTATATATCCAGTATATACATTCATTTATAATATTACGTAACATTTAGAGGTAAGAAATGAAATGCACCGTTCATGGAGACGGTAAGCCGTACGTACGCATGAACGGTACTTTCATTTCAATTTCATATTTAATCGAACAAAATCATAATGATATAAATGTATAATATAATTCCAGTATAATATAGTGTATAATAATATTTACTCCATCCTTTATACATCCCACATATGGCATTAACGATTCAAATCACTTTGAGGGGGTGGTAGTCCGCACTTCCTAAAATGAAATTATCGCGTTTTACCCATAATGGAAATCATAAAGTATGCCATAAATTAGAAATACATAAGCATAAGTAAAACATAAACATATTATATATCATATATAAAAATAATGACATCTTAATGGCCACCTTTGAAGGTGTTATATGAGTGTTGAACAATCATTGTTTCGTGAGGCAGAAATTCGCCATCCACAGAAACCGTATGTTATTTAACCATTAGATGTAGGTGTGTGTAAGTGTAGCTCGAATCCTTCTTATAAAAACATCCTAGTATATTGAGGATACTGGTGTTTTTACAAAAGAAATTAATAAAAAGAGTTTAGGGGGTTGGAGAAGAAAAATAAAACAAAACAACATTAGAGAAGACATTACCTCAAAATCGGGTAACTCCTTTTGATTTGATCCAAATGATTCCTTGAGAAGCGTTCTGACCAAAGTGAGGCTTCTAGGAGTAAGAGGGGGAAGTTGGGAGAGTATTTGGGCAGGGTTTGGCCAATACAAATGGCTTGAAAGTGTAAATGAGGTGGGAGAGGTGGGGGCCTTTTATAAGTGGAGAGGAGGGGCACTCTTGGAAAGTAAAGAAAAGTGACTTTATTATAAAATGTGTTTCGGATTTTAGAGGTCCCACACTTATATAATTCGAGGATAAGATGATAAGGGTTCGAAATAGACTCATCCAATAGGCTTTGGACAAGTGTAAGCCTTGGATTTTGCATTATCTTCTCATTTTATTTAAATCGTTAAATAATGAGGTCATCGCCGCATCATAATGATGTCACAAATAATTTAATTTATTTAATGTCTATAAATTATAAAAAAAATACTATGATGTAGGAAATCTTATTATATTTCTAATGAATATTTATAGTCAAAATTTTGACTTGTGTAACCCCACTTAAAAACTGTTTTAGTAAAATAACTCATGTTTGTGTCAATTTAATTTTAACATTAAATAAATATATATTAATGTCATTTTCCAACTAAAGTGGCTCCATTGGGTCCCCAAGTTGACCCATGGGTTTTCTTGGTCGGCCATGACTCATCCAATAGGAGTAGGACAAGTGTCATGCTCATCTCATATTATTAAAACATTATTTTTACCCTAAACTACACTAATTACCTCTAATCGTGATTAAGAACATAAAAGTTACTATTCACCAAAAATTTATTTTAATCTCATTGAACCACATTTTACTTCTTAATGACAACCATGTATGTCGGATTTTTTAAAATCAAATCACAGAAGTGGTAATATTTCATTTAAACGAAAAATCAGTTATTTAACTACCACTTAGTGGTTTCACTATTCATCAAAAATTGATGTTTTTCAGAACAATGCCAAAATGTCACCCTAAGATATAATTGATATTCCGAATTCAAAAATGATGTCTATTTTACAAAATTCCAAAAATATAAGTTTCATTAATTAATTTTATAATTAATTCCCGCTGTCACAACAAATAGCGTGTTTTTAAGAAACAATTTATATCAAAAGATTGGCAATTGTTTATGTCCAATTTCAATGTTAAATTAATTCTAATGACCACCATTGGATAAAATGGTAAAAATATATTCTAATTATACCTTAAAACCACTAAATAGTATAATTTATCACAATAAATTATTTTGATTAAAAAAGTTGTTTTAAGTGATTTTCAATATTCATAAAAAATTAGAAGTTCTCAGAAAAATACCAAAAATTCAACATAGGCTAATTTCGATATTCCGAATCCAAAAATGAAGTCCATTTTGAAATATAAAATTTCTATAATTTTAAAAAGTGGTTATTACTATTCATAACGGCTACTTTGATTAGTCGCGGTGTTTTAGAACTCGAAGTTGCGTTCAATGAAAGCTATTGCATTATTGAATGAGAAGCGTATCATGGAAGCTCGGGGTGTTACACCCTAAATTACAAATAGGAGCTTAAAATATGTGACATAAAGGAGAGTACTTAAAATGAAAGAGAGAGGTTAGATCTCTTACGAAAGTTCGGCAGCCTAACGGCGCCACTCAAAACTTCCAAAATGGATTGATGAGAGAGAATAGGGTCTCTCATCACATGAACATCAAAATTACAGTATGTTTAATATAAAATATCATCCCAATAACAAGAAAGATGAGCTTTAAAAGGAATTACATAAAAGTGTGTACTTAAAAAGAAAGAGAGGAGTTGGATCCCTTACCTCGGGTCCGACTTGACTCGATCGTTCTTTAATCTCCTGAATAATAAACATGAGTTAATTTCTAATTTCTTAAGAACATTTTTCAAGTTCATTATTCCTTTTATATCACTTATTACCATGTCATAAACATTATGTAATCATTTAAGTTAATAATATTTGTTTTGCCGATATTTGGTTCTTAAGTCGAAAGTGGACTTCTTACAATTACATGTTGTTCTTGTGGTCAAAGGTTCTTTATATCCAGAATGACATTCCTGATTTGAATATCATATATATAATATATATCTATAATATACAAGTATTTATAATATCACATAATCATTTAGAGGTAAGAAATTAAATGCACCGTTCATGGAGACGGTAAGCCGTACGTACGCATGAACGCTACTTTCATTTCTTTGTCATATTAATGGAATTAAAACTAAATGAGAGGTATGTATATTTTAATTCCAGAATTATATTCATCATTTATATGTATCATTCATCATATATATCCATTATATAAATGTACTTATAATAGTATATTAAATTTGAGGATAAGAAATGAAATTCACCGTTCAGGGAGACGGTAAGCCGTACGTACGCATGAACGCTACTTTCATTTCTATCTCATACTTTAATGGAAAGAAATAATAATTATATATAGGTATATAATAATTACAGTATAACATAATATATAATAACATTAAATCCATCCTTTATACGTCCCACGTATGGCATTAACGAATCACATCACTTTGAGGGGGCGGTAGTCCGCACTTCCTAAAATGAAGATATTGTGTTTACCCATAATAGAAACAATAATGGTATGCCATAAATGAAAAATACAGAAGCTTAAGGAATGAATAAACATATTATATATCATATATAAAAATAGTGACATCATAATGGCCACCTTTGATGGTGTTAAATGAGTATTGAACAATCATCGTTTCGGGAGGCAGAATTTCGCCATCCACGGAAACCGGATGTTCTTTAACCATTTGATGTAGTTTTGTGAGAGTGTAGCTCGAATAAATATTATAAAAACATCCTAGTATATTGAATATACTGGTGGTGTTACAAAAGAAGTAAATAAAAACAGTTTTGGGGGTTGGAGAAGGAAAATAAAACAAATGAACAAAAGAGAATGAATTACCTTTAAAAGTGTAACTCCTTTTGATTTGAGACTAAAGGCTTCCTTTGAAATGATTATGACCAAAGGGAATAATCTAGGATGAGTAGAGGGATGTGGAGAGAGTAAATGGGCAGGGTTTGGCCGAGCCAAAGGCTTGAGGAGTGTGTGAAATGAGGTAGAGGTGGGGGCCTTTTATAAGAGTAGAGGAGGGGCACTTTTGGAAAGTAAGAAATATTACATTATTTGAAAATGTGCTTCGGTTTTAAAAGGTCCCACATTGATATAATTAGTGTATAAGGTGATAAGGGTTTGAAATACACCAATAAAATAAATTTTGGACATGTTTAGGTCATAGAGTTTACATTATCTTCTCATTTTATTTAAATCGTCGGATAATGATGTCATTGCTGCATCATTATGATGTCATAAATAATTTAATTTATTTAATGTCTAAAAATTATAAAAAAAATACTATGATGTATGAAATCTTTTTATCATTCCAATAACTATTTATAATAAAAAATACGACTTCTATAACCCCACTTAAAAATTGTTTTAGTAAAACATCTCATCTGTGTGTCATTTTTACTTTAACATTAAATAAAAAGTTATTTATGTCATTTCCCAACCAAAGTGGCTCCATGGGGTCCCCAAGTTGACCCATGGCTTTTCATGGTCGGCCATGACACATCAAATGATGTTAGGACATGTTTCAAGTTCATTTCATATTATTAAAACATTATTTTTACCTTAAACTACACTAATTACCTCTAATCGTGATTAAAAACTTAATAAGTTACTATTCACCAAAAAATTATTTTAATCCCATTGAACCAAATTTTACTTATTAATGACAAACATGTATGTAGGATTTTTGAAAATAAAAAAACAAAGGCGGCAAAATTTCATTTAAATGGAAAAAATCAGTTTTTATAAGTACCACTTAGTGGTATCACTATTCATCAAAAATTGAAGTTTTTCAGAAAAATCCCAAAAATTCACCATAAGCTATATTTGATATTCCAAATTCAAAAATGAAGTCTATTTTACAAAATTCAAAACATATAAGTCAGATTAATTAATTTAATAATTAATTCCCGTTGTCAGAGCAAATAACGTGTTTTTATGAAACAATAAGTATCAAAAGATTGACACTAGTTTAAGTCTGATTTCAAAGTGAAATTAATTCCAAAGACCACTATTGGATTTAATTGTAAAAATATATTCTAATTTCACTTTAAAACCAATTAAAAAGATAATCTAATCATATAAATAAATTAGATTAAAAAGAGGTTTTGAATTAAAATAAAACATCTTACATTATTCATTAAAAAAATGAACTTTATCGGAAAGATACCAAAAATTTACACAAAGTAAATTTTGATGTCCCAATTCTTCAGAGGAGTTTTATTTGGTCCAATAGAATGTATAAGAGTGAAAAAAACTATATTTAATGATGGTTCGCCATTAAAAGACGATAAGTGAACCTTTAGTGAAAACTAGGGCATACACGCCTAAAATTGAATTCATTCTATATTTTAAGCCTTTATCTTTTATTGGATAAATGTAAAAACATTAAAAAACAAATATAATCATATTTTAGTTATTTCTATCCATTCCCGCCATTACAACGGCTACATGTTAACTACCATTTAAAATAATTTTATTTTATTATTAGAGTGCAACGTAAGATTCCCAAGAAACTCATTGTTGGGTGTTGGGTACGCCATCGATCATAGCATCCCCTTTAAAGTCATATTAATATTTTATTCACAAATATGGATAAATATGAAAATTTCATATTCTTTATTTACCTGGGGTGTTACATTATTCCCTCATGATATAATTTTGGGAGATGTGTTATCATCTTGTACTAATCCTTTTCCTCAGGGGTTTTCATTACTTGATTGGGTTGGGATGACAAAATTATGCACCAAACATCTAGTGAATCATCTACCTAATTTTTTCACCTATCATTATCATCCATGATAGCTCCCTAAAACTTCTTAGACGGTACTAATTATTCGATAACATAATGAATCCTTTCTTGGTGGAGTATAATCTGACAGTTCGTTTACCACTACTGAATGTTATGGTAAGTAAAAATAATTTCAACATCAAAAATATATCCCACTGATAATGTACTTGTAGTGTTTCTAATTTTCATTTTAGATCTTCCTGAAATTAATTTTCTCATTCAATAGTATTTTTGATTAAATTTTAGAAATTTATGATTACTTAATTATTATATCATTTAAATTCCTCACACTATTTTTATATAAACGTATCAAACATCACTATTACATTCGAAATACATTGTTTCTTGAGTATTATAGTGGCATCGATCCAAGAAATCTCACTCATAGTCTAAAAGATACAGCTATGTCACTATTTTGAGGGTTTCAAGGAATGAACTGGGTTGGACGACCACCTTAACTAGTAGGTCCTTGATCTATTGAGTAAAGTCCCAACATATTGGAATCGTAAAAATATTCCCTCAACCCTTTTACTATAATGTGATAGATAATTACCTATGGATATTCCATAACTGCCTAATTTATTTTAATTGACCAAATAATCTGATGAGAACTCCATAATAGTATGATGATCCCTCAACAATGGACGATGAGAACCCTGAACAATAGGTTTTGATGAAATGAAAATATTGGAACGAATTATGACATAATATATCGTTGAAGGATTTTTTTCATGATGGACATAATACAATTCGTTAATGTTTGTTCAAAATTGGTTCACATCACAACTAAACACGAAATTGAAAAAAAATTGTTGGTCAAAGTAGAGTAATAATTAGGGGGGAGGATTGAGTATGTATAAAAATGTGTTAAAATCACATTAAATATATTCCCAAATAAGAAAGCGTACATGTCAGTTAATCAAGGTAACTTGGTCATAAAGGTTGGACTATTCAAAAAACATCTTGAAAGGTTGATTAATTATCATTGATATCAATGAGAGATGTTAATAAAAAATTTTATTCTATTTTAACAAGTCTAAATAGTTATAACATATATCCAGGACTAATTATCAAAGTAAAATTTCGTTTTTTTTTTGAAATATATAGTAGAGAAGGTTAATACTAAATTAAAAGGAACAAAGGATAAAACAAGGGGTTCAGTATCATGATGAGTATTAATCCACTCCAATTAGTGATCACATACCACCAAGAAGTATATATTAATAAACATTATCCACACCCTGGATCATGGTAAACTATAGTACATAGGACTGTCCAGGTCAAACGACCTCTTCCACTATTCTTGGTGGGAATAACCTACCAGGAACACCAGTAAATCTTCCACAGTTATCTATGGGAGTAAATAGATGTAAGAAGATGTGGAAGGAAGGATATCTTTTATCCATCTGTTTAATACAATATATAATATGTGTTTTAATACAGACTCACACATACATTTCTCAAAATCTAAAAATATAACACAACTGAGAAAAGATGATGAAAATTTATTAGATGTACTCTGAGGTTTATTCTATATAGTTATTCACTTGTTATATGATTAAATTGAACGTATTAGATCGACTTGTGAAAAATAGTGTACCACAAGTTTGGTTCTATGGTTTCTACTTCAATGGTGTACTCTATACAGCTCATGTTTTTAATTTCAGTTGGTATTGTGAGGAAAGATTTGGGTCTGATCCACGGTAGTACAACCATTAGTAATCAAGAGTGATTCGTGTGTTCTTCATTTGTATCTTGTAAAATGTATCAGTTTTCTTTTCAAAACTTTTTCCTCTACTCATTGTTCTGGTCCCATGATTTTCGTTGTTTACCAGGTACATGTGTTGGAGCGGACATGATGCATGTGTTCGACACCTCATACCTTGTACTGGTAGGTGACATGTCTATAGAGAAAAATTAATTATGTCAGTGCCTTCATATAACACAAATAATAATTTTAGAATATAAATTGAAAATGACCAAACATATTAAATTATTGTGTCATAATTTTTCTTGAAAAAGTATCACTTGGAAATAATGTCACCAAGAAATGGTGTCTTCTTCTTTGCATTTGAGAGGTGAGAGGGTTTTGGTTCCACAAATGCATTAAAAACTGGAACCGGTAGTACATATGTTTTCATAGGATCATGATTTCCCTGGTAGAGGTGTGTAGTCATTTATTAAAATATTGAATGGTGTGTGAGTCACGGTGTCAGGAGCACGGTGTCTGGGTCACAATGATTGGGTCATGGTGATTGGGTCACAACATCTGGGTCACAGTGTCTTATACATTGCCCAAATCAAGAACTAGTTTCAAGCTTATGGATTCTCATACATATCTAGATATATATAAACAATATTATGTAGAGCCATCATATAATGTATTAAACTTAATATAAAAAAAACATAATAGAACATGATTAAACATAACTTGTGAAATTATGAATTAGAACTACTAAGCAAGGAATCATAAAAAGGCCAACATGAATATTTGTGAGCATTAAGTCATTATAAAATAGGATTCCAAATGTATCCTCCATTCTTATGATATAAAATCATGGAATGTAAGAACTTTCAAAAAGTAAATAAATATTTTCTTATTTGTACTCTATTTTTTATAAAAAATAATGGATAAAAAAGAAGTGGAAAAAATGTAAGACAAAACTAAAATGGTAATAAGAACCATTTAACTGATAAAATTAAGATAGAATATAGTTCATATATAGGACAAAAAGGCAAAATGGAAATCATTCCTATACTAAAAGATATCCTTCACATATCTAAGGATGTAAACTCATCTTTTCCCTTGGAAAAATCTATACAATGAGCCACATAAGAAGAAGATGAGGTGGTAGCTGAGTGTGATAAAATGGTGATAGAAGGAAGAGTAAACCCTTCAAAAATAGATGGTTCAAGTGTTGGTTGGGTATATGATTAAGGTATGGTTTTCTCAATAATAAAAAGTCTGATCTGATATAGAGTTTGAGAGATATACAATGTAACAGGGAAAAAATCTGACAACGAGGAGGAGGTGGAACCAGGTCCCAATAGAGTAGCTGCAAGAGCCACTATAGAGTTTCTTTTCACGTGGAGTTATGAATTCATCAAATTGAAGATACTAGTGATGACTTCACCACTATAAAACATTTCCTTCTTATAATTATCTATATTCACAAAACATTTATCCAAGTTCGGTATAAACACTTTTATTTTATGCAATTGGTCATTAAACGCTTGAGTCACCAGAGGATTTTTTATTTTTAGTGAAATATGATTGAAATGATTTTTAAAATGATGCTTTGTATAAATTATTTGGAAGTTGAAATTCACCTTCTTTACAATCTCTGTACAGGATGTAATATCTCCCTTAGCGTACAGTCAACCAATTTTATGGACATGATCACTGTTGGAATAGTTTTTGGGAGGATTTATTGAAATATGTAATTTTCAATGATTTAATCACCTCTTGAAATACCTTTCGCAAAACTAAAATTTTGACTGAGATGATTAAGTAGTATTGGATAACGAGGAAGGAGAATTAAAGGATATAGTTGGTGAAAGAAGACTTTTGAGAGTAGTTTCAATAATTTCCTTGAAGATATCCGGAAAGGAATCTATTAAGGAAGCTTAATTTTGAATTTCTTCTTCAAACATTTAATTGTTTTCCAATTATTATCATCAACTGATACCAGCTTTGGTTTGATTAGTACATAAATATTTTTTTCTATCTTGTCAACATCATCAGTGATGAAATGAGCAACATGAGGTTAATTAGTTTCAGTAAAATTCTTCAGTTCCCCCACCAAGGAATTTATGGATTTTACCTCCTCACTTAGCTGTTGATTTTAAATTTTTAATTGATGAATTTCCTGAAATATATGAGGTTTATTTTTCCATATATGTTTTTCAAAAAGAATACTCGCATCATGATCTCTTAGAAAATTTATAGATAATGTTACATCATTCAGATGCTTCTTAATGCTAGGTAACATATTTTAACCCAATAACTTTAAGACCTCATGGATTAAATATATTGAATCTCTCTGTGTAATCTCTGGTTCAGAAACCACAATGGCATCGTCCTCCATAGAAATTATTACACATTTTATAGAAAAATATTTCAATTGAAAAAACATTTGTAATAATTTTTCTTCTCATGGAGGCCACATGGCAGTTCGAGACATCAAAATAACTAGTTAAATTATACACATTGTCCATAGGACTTGACTCAACCTAGATTTGTAGTTTTGTACATTGTAAAATTAGGTTTTCTCCACCTCAATTTTTCATCAGCTTTTTGAGTGAGAGACCCAGTCACTTGCTCTATTTTAATAATTGCATCAATTCCAGGCTCACCCATATTTGTTCTAGCTTTATGAAAATATTTTTCAATTCATTCTTCAGCTGTCAGGATTAATTCTGGATCAACATTTTCTTCAATCCATTCCACATATATAGGACCTTCATCAATAACATGTTCTTCTAGATGTTCCATTGGAACATCCTACTCTTCCATATCAACAGTAGGACCATCATTATCAACAAATATATCATCAACTATTTCTTCACCAATTTGTTGTTAATCAAATTATTGTTCAAATAATACATTGTATTTTTCTAAGATAGTTCTTCCCACATACGTATCATCAATATCCTATTCTTCATGACATGTGTATTCCCCCAGTTCAATAGATTCTAGGCCTGGGTTACGCTTTACCTTATTCTATGTGGGATTTTCAATGGTATTAATCTTTTCATACCTACTTTCAATGTACTCTACCAATGAAATTTTCCATGGATTCCAGTTTATCTTCAACCTTCTAATTGTAAACATTGAGACACAAAACCCATAACATTCAATGACTTCGTCAATAGGTCCAAATACTCCGTTAGCAGTCAACATTGCAACGATTACTCTTGAATAAAAAATAGGTATATATTGAAGTGTTTTTTATCATTTCACACATGTGAATTATAATATACATACATAGATTAATCCTAAGCACATTTTTGAGGAGAAGTATCAATAATACATCTTGAATCATATGAGTAGAAAAATCACCTTTCCTTGGACTAATAATATTCTCGAAAAACATAAATAATAATATTTTCTCACTATCCAACTAATAGGCAATTGAATTTCATTTATTTTTTTTCTAGTTAGACATTCTAAAGCTTATGCTAAGTCAAATATATCATTAGGAGGAGGAGGTTATCACTATTGATCCTCACATATTACTTCATGAGGTACCCCTAGGCATCCATCCCATAACCTCATAGAGATGTTAAAACATTGACCAATAATACATCTTCTTACAACCAATTCATCATCAATATATAATGAAAACTGAATATAATGAAAAAACCAGGAATCAAATTTTGGATAAATGGGTCAATTGGTTTACTAAAAAAAATCCAACCAGACTTGTTCAGTCAGAACATTAAAGAAAAGATACTTACATTACAATTTCCAATTCATACATTCTTCCTTTTCATAAATGATTATTCTATTTAAAATTACAGGATTTAGCAGTCCTTTTAGGTGCTATTTGCAGTAAATTGCTTATAAAACCATCACTTTATAAGAGTTGAAGTATATGGTCTCATAATTATGGGAATAAAACGTTGGGTACCATATAGAAAAAGTATTGAATATGAGTAAGATATTTGGAAGGTAAGGGCATCTGTTTCGATAGAGGAAAGATTGAGTGAAGATTGATGTGAATGAAATATCAGGGTTTTTAACATTTAGCAAGTCCAAACATCGTAAACAAAAAGCGTAGAAAAATAATAATAAATTAATCAATAGTGATACTTGTAATAAAAAAAGAAAAATAAAAAACTACGTCATTGTGGGGAGACCAGAATAGGTTTTCCTGGTGCCATCTATACCGTGTGATAGAAAATGGTGTGACTGTAATTTTAAGAGAGTAAGTGTAAAATACTGACATGTGAAACCATGAATTTGAATCATAAATTCTGAAACTATAACATGTGATACAATATAAGTGAATCAGTATGTGCGAGATAGTAACATGTGAAACCATAAGTTCAAGAGCACAATCCTATCACATAATACTTATCAACCCTGATTCAGGGATGATGTAATTTATCCTTTCTGAATTTAATGGTTTTGTGAGTACATCAGCATGCTGATATTATGTTCCAATGAATTCCAATTGGATATTACATTTTTGATAATGGTCCCTCAAAAAGTGATGGCTTACATCAATATAATTTGTACTCGAGTGTTAAATAGTTTTCTTCAAAATGATAATATCACTTTTATTGTCGCAATTTATAGGTACATGTATGAGTTGATATCCAAAGATTTGTAATGTGTGTTTCATTAAACAAAGTGTGCACAAAAAATACCATCAGATATGTATTCATCTTTTATAGTAGATAATTCAATAATGATTTGTTTCTTACTAAACCATGACACTAGAGACTTGCTTAAAATATGACATGTTGTAGAGGTTCTTTTTCAATCTAAATCAAAACCACAAAAATCAGAATAAGAATAGTTAACTAACAGAAATGATTGTCCACTACAATAGAACAATCCTAGTTTGGGTTTCTGGTTGAGGTATTTGTATATCTTTTTAATAGAATTTGAATGAGACTCTCTAGGGTTTTCATGAAAGTGAGCACACATACATAAATTAATCTTAATATCATGTCAGCTAGTTGTTAAGTAGAGAAATCTTAGTATCATTCCTCTATAAGTTGATTGATGAACATATTTTCCATTTTCATCAAGATCCAATATATAAGTAGTAATTATTATCGTATCAATGATTTTGGTGGTGTCCAAGCCAAAACGTTTAAGATGGTCTTTAGCATATTTTCATTGAATTAAAATGATACCATCTTTTTTTATGAAAGATTTGAATTCCAAGAATAAATTTTAGTGCACCCATTAAACTCATTTCCAATTCATTTTTCATTGTTTTAGAAAAATCAATACATTATAAATTTTTTGAAGATCCAAATATAATATCGTCTACATAAATTTGAACTACTAATACATCCTTTAAAAATCATTTTATAAAAATTGTAGGATCAGATATAACTTTTGTAAAAGCATTGTAAATAATAAAAGGTACTTAATCTATCATACAAATCTTTTGGATAATTTTTTAAACCATACAATGCTTTTTATAAATTAGAAACATGATTTTTAATGTAATGATTTTTTTAACCAGGGGTTGTTCAACAATGACATCATCATCTATATAACCATATAGGAATGCACTCATAACATCCATTTGAGTTAGTTAGGAATTCAAATGTGCTACATATTCTAGAAAGATTCTAATGATTTCTTTTCTAGCTACTGGTGAAAAGGTATCCTTATACTCAATTACTTCATCTTAACTATATATTTGTCCAATCAGTAATGTTTTTTTCTACCTATGTTACCAAAATAATATAAATTATTTCTAAAAACCCACATAGTTCTTATGGTATGAATGTCTTTGAGTCTATCAAAAAGTTTCCAAAATTTGTTCCCTTCAAACTGATTAAATTTTTCTTGCACTACCCAAAATTCATCAATGATAAAATCATTGAGGTTTTTAGGTTCAAGTTATGATAAGAAAGATTGATGTTCAACCCAGTTTATAAGATAGGCTCTAGCATGTGTTCTTATATCTGGATCTCAATGTACAACATCAATGTGATGGTTATTAAGGATTGTAGTTAGACTAGAAAAGGTAGGTCATGTTACTTCAGTTTCATCACTTGGTTCTGGTTCATTTTAAAATGAATCTAGAGTGTTTCTAGAACAAGATGTTTTCAAATATTCCTTTATAGGATAGTTAGTGAATTTTTCAATGATGTCCAGATTTGACATATCATCCTCAAGATTCTACTAAGTTGTCTTAGACTCATGTGGATCTATCTCATCAAACACAACATTGAAAGATATCTCCAAACATTTAGTTTTTTTGTAAAAAAACAATATAGTCTTTAATAAAGATTGAATATCCTAGAAATATTTCATCATCAATCTTGGAAACAAAATTTTCAAGACATTCCTTAGTATTAGGGATATTGAATTTTTAAGAAAATGATTTAAAGTAGATAACTTTTGGTTTTCTATTGTACCACAATTCATAGAATTTTTTTTATTAATATATCTAATCAACACCCTCTAAATAATATTGCATGTTATATTTATAGCTTCATCCCAATAATAATAAGTGTTTCATATTCACAAAGTGTGGTTCTACAAATTTCTTGCAAGGTAATAATTATTCATTTTACAAATCCATTTTGTTGAGGTGTTCTAGCGGTTGAGAAATTATGATTATATACATTCAGTGAGAAAAATGGTTCAATCAATTGATTTTAAAACTCACGAGCGAGATCACATTGTAGAGAGTTGATGGAAAGTCCACTAAGGTTTTCTACATTTTTAAGATATTTGGTGAAATCAGATAAAACATCACATTTGTGAGCCATGAAGAATGTCTTGTTTAACTTGAAAATTTATTTACAACAACATAAAGATAGTACATCCCATTTAAACTAGAAACTAAAGATATTCCAAACAAATCCTTGTGATCCAACTTGATTGGTTGATAAGTTGAGACTCCAATGATTTGTTTGAATGAAATTTTGCATTTCTTTTCCTTTTGAGAATGACTACACAGATTATCATTTTGGAAAATCTTGTTTGAGTAGATATTTGACAGTACATTTTATTTTTAGAATTCGAAGGGTGTAAATATTTAATTATCCTTTCATTCTATGACAAATCCAAGCCTCTTTGTGAAATACATTTAATGATGAAGGATTTTGAGAAACTAGGATATCTATGTTAACATAATATACATTTTCATTTCTTATTGTAGAAAATACTAATACCTTTTTAGAATAGTGAATATTGAAGGAATCAATTTAAAATTTAACATAAAATCCACCATCACGTAGTTATGAAATACTATGCAGATTATATTTTAGTCAATCAAAAAGTGTACTTCAGAAATTAGAACCAAGTTAGAGTTACCGTTTTGTCTTAGGAGAATGATTTTTCCTCTAGAATTGTCACCAAAAGTGACATACCAACCATAAATAATTATTAGATTCTTCAAACTGGAATAGTCTTCTGTCATGATTCCTGAACACCAACTGTCTAAATATAATATACATTTATAGTATCTCTTCAAATAATTTTCCTACAAAATAGTCAAATAAAAACAGAATTTATAACCCTTATTTGTTTAGTTATAGTGATATTAGTGACTAGTTCTTTAAGAAACTACATCTACTTCATATTTTTCTAATAAGAATTATGTAAATCATTTGAAAAATAAAAATTATTTGGTCCAAATAAACTCAAAGAAATAGAGAATGTGTCATAGATTGAACAAGAAGAATGCTTTCCTAAACTAAGAGAAAAGGTTTATGTTCTAGATTTATAAAAAAATTTGTTTTCCGAAAATTTCATTCACAAAGATGATATCCAATGCCAACTATGTATTGAGGGGAAATTGTTTTACACAGAATTTTTACAAAAACATCATTACCATTAGTCAAAGATTTATGACCCTTTCTCAATTTCTCGTTTGATAGATTTAATTAATTTTATTAATTTAGTAAATTTCCATTTTTCTGTCTTCCTACATCAATTTCAGATTATAAATTTTAGGAAGGAGAATATTGTCTCTTTAAATACTTGTATTTATCATTATGGTCATTACATGTATCTTCAATCCTATTGTGATACATAAACATTTCATGTTTAGATACATTTTCAGGACTCACATAAATCTCTAGAATAATATGAATTTTTGTATTGGATATTTTAGGATTAACTCAGATGTGTTTTTCAGGAAACACATTTATTCTTTGTTAGCTAGTTCCTCATAAAGAAGACTTCGAGTCACTTGAATTTTCCTTAGAAGCACTCCAAGTTGCATTCATTGACATTTTATATTTTCAATCTTTTTCTTCATATTTCTTTTATACTTGATATTAGGATAGTCATCCTTTACATGTACCTTTCACTTACATTCGTAACATACTATCTCATCTGACATGTCATTTCTTTTCCAATATTTCTTCCATTTTTCTTTTTGATCACATATTCCATTGAAGTTAGGTTTTTTGAAAAATTTCTTCCTTTTGTAAAATTTCTTAAACCTTATAGATAATTGACCCATCTTCCCATCCCTATTAGGGGATGATTGTTAACTTCTAGAATATTTTTCAGAGCTTGGTAGTTACTCATTTTCATTGTGTTTAGAGGTAGTGGTCTTCAATTCCATATATTTTCTTTTGGTTTCATCCTCCTCATCCTTGTTGACTTTCAGATATTCTTCATACATCATTAGTTTCTCAATATGTTCTTTGACAGTTGTTTTTCTAATGTCACTTGAATCCCTATTAGAAATATAAGTGACTCTACATATGTCAGGTACGCATATGATAATTATCATAATTTGTTATATGGATGTAACATCACTTCCCAGAGAGATCATTATATTGAAATTTTTGTTGAACCTGAGATACATGTGAGAAATACGCTCATTAGGAATCATTTTCAAGTTATCATATTTAATAGTATAAGTATTCTGTCTCATTTCATTTACACTATTTCTTCCCTCGTGTTAAACAGACCATGTATCCCAAATTTCATGGGATATTTTACAAGAATAAATTCTGTTAAATTACTCACCTCCTAAAGAGTAGTATAAGGCATTCAAGGATTTGTAGTTATTATTATAAGAGGTCTTAGTTGGTTCAAAACAAGTAGTTCAGTCAGCAGTATAATATTTATATACCCATCTACAATTGAAGACCAAAATTGAAAACCATACATTCTAAATGTATTTTAATCTTAATTTTCCATTGGGAATCATTTGTTCCATTATAAAATAGATTTTTGTTTATTGCAAATACATCTTCTCTATTTTCCATAAAAAGGAAATACTTTCAAAGAGCTAGAAATTTAAAACTAATAGAAATTTAATGATCTTAAATTTAAAACAAAAAACCATTTTATTTTTTTAAAAGAAAGGCTTAATAGGAACAAACTCTTATGATACCAAATGTTCGTTGGAGGAGGGTACTCAAGAGGGGGGGGGGAGGGGTTAATTGAATATCTCTAAAACTTTATGCTTAAATTTTCACATTAAAAGGATTCCCCAATACAAAATAATACATTCTACATAATCAAGGTAATAAGGTTATACATGATTGACGGTTTAAATAACTTCTAATAAGATTGATTAATTCTCAGTGATAACAATTTTAGTTATTGATCCAACTGTTGATTCTATTATAATAAGGAAAAAATAATTATAACTTCAATCCAAGTATAACTATCAATGTAAAATCTATTTTTGTCTAAAATATATGGTAAAGAATAGATATATTAAATTAAAAGGAAAAACAGATAAAACAAGTGTTTTAGTCTCAATATAAGACTTAATCCATTCCATAGGGTGATCACTTTATGTTAAGTTGTCTATATATATAAACTTGATCCACAACCTAGTTCGGGGTAAAAAATAGTACATAGGACTTTCCATGTCAAATGACCTAATCCATAGTTCTTCGTGTGAATAAGCTACCTGGTATCACACGGGCCTATTCCACACTTGTCCTTCAGATTAAGCATATTTAAGAAGATATGAATGGAATGATATCTTATATAATTTAATTTAATACAGGAGAAAATGTGTGTTTTAATAGAAACTCACACACTACTCAAAAGCTAAAAACTTTAGATTATAGAGCAATGATACTGAGAAAGTGTAAGATGTTCTCTAAGTGTTGTCAAATGAAGCTATGGACTTGTAGTATGAAGAAGATGAAAATATAGAGTCCACTTGTTCAATAAAGTGTATCGCAAGTCTAATGCTCTAGTTTCCAGTTCAATTTCATAATCTATGTAGCTCATATTCTTATATGAGTTGGTAATATGAAGATTTTTATGGGTCAGATCTACAGTAGTCCATCCTTTATGAATCTATAGTGATTTTTGTGTTCTTCAGTTGTATCATGTAACTTCGGTCAGTTCTATTTTCAAAACCTATTCATCTACTCATTGTTCAAGTTCCGCACTTTTCTTTTTGTTACTAGGTGCATGTGTTGGAGTCGATAGGATTCATGTGTTCTGAACCTCGTACCTCGTACTGTCAGGTGACATGTCTAGTAGGAAACATTAATTACGTCAGTTCCATTAAATGAATCAAATATGACCATTAGAAATTAAATTGAATATTATGAAACAGATTAATGAACAATGTAAATGTTTGTCTTGAAACTGTATCACTTGGATAGAGTGTCACCAAAAAACACGGTCTTCTCCTTTTCCATTGACCAGTGAGAATGTTTCGATGCCATAACAGTGTTGACATCTAAAATCGGTAGCAGAAATTTGGTGTTACTTTCATAGTGTCTTGGGTAGTGGCGTCTAGTATTTTGTTAAAACATTGAATGGAGCTTGAGTCACACTGTCAGGAGCATGATGTCTAAGTCATGGTGTCTGTGTCAATGTGTTTGGGTCATAGTGTTTGGTACATTGCAAACATCCTGGACTGTTGTCAGACATACAGTTTCTCAGACGTAGCTCTATATATGTAAAAACTCTTAATCAATAACCTTCAAAAAACCTATTATACAAAAGATTTGGAAAAACAAAATTAATGTTGATTATGTATAACTTTTGAAATTCTTAATTAGAATCAGTATGCATGGAATCATAAAAAACAACATGATTTAAACATGATTAACAAGATTTGAATGATTTTTTAGAATTTAACCATGATCAAATAGGAGGAGTCCTACAATATTCATTACATTGTTATTAATTTTAGGTTATTTTTTATTTTATTTGAACATGTAATTATCATGTAGTTTCATATGATAACAATTGATTAATAAAACTAAATAAATCAACCCAACATATCATGAAATTCGAAAAATAATTTATCCATAATAAATCAAACATGGCCTATGGGGTTTAAAACCTTAGTCGACTATTGAATCATATCACTGATTTCCCCCACATGTAAGGTAATCGTCTCCCCATAATGATTATTACTTTGACTAGGTGGGTTTCGTATCTTATAATGTCATCGTTGTTGTACCAATATACTCTCACATTGTCACGGGTTGTTCTACTAGTATGTCGAACAACATTGGAGTTTCATTCCCTTATACATGTTTGAATACTGTTAGATGATACACATACCTTAAATTAATAGCCTACTTATTTAAAGCATATCTTGAAATATATAATTAAATATATAAAATATTTCAGGTATAAATGTATCAGTCACTAGCTCAAGACTAATCAGAATAAAAATAATTCCCACAAATCATAAACTGTAATAAATTTAATTAGTTCGAGGGTGTTTCGATAAATTTAATTAAATTAAATTATATAAATTATTTTATTTTTTGTATTTTAGCTATATATTCAATTTAAATCTCGAAAATAAATTAAAATCATTAATATAATTTAATTCTTTAATAAAATTACTATTTCAGATTCATAAAAGTTGAAAACAAAAACTAATTTTGATTAGTTTTATTTAATAACAAAATTAATATAATCAAAATAATTTATTTAAAATTATCAATACCAATTATGACCAAACACACATATAGGGAACATAGATGAATTTTCCATACCCCACTGTCCCACTACTTCATAGAAATAGATGTATAGGGGAATTCTGGCCCATGTGGAACTACCCAAACCCTATTTGGGTCGTCCAAGCACACCCTGACCCATTAGCATTGAATATTTGGTCAATCTGGACGATGGGAAATTTGGTAAAAAGAACTATAGCAGAGGTCGAAAGGGATTCAGAGGATGTCAGGGGAATATGGTTGGTAGTGGGGTCTGGTTGATAGAGGGGAAATGAAAGGGATCATGAGATAATGGGAATCCACTATGTAAACAATCCCTATTTGTGGCACCCCAAAACAATACATATTGGTCTAGGAGACACATTCGATTGCTCAAAATGGGACCTGACATCTTGTGGGCCAGACAGTTCAAAAGTTCATGCTCAACAATTGGAAAAGAGTCCCATGAATGAGGCATTGCGATGGTGGTGGTGTTGTGATATGTGGTGGATGGTGAGGCCTCATATGTCGATGGTGGCGGCAGACCATGATGCTGGAGATCGGGTGAGGTGAAGAAACTGGTAATGTAGTAGTGGAGCTTGTGGCATAGGTACACCAAGGACGGGATTTCGACCAGGGTAGAGGGAATATCAATAATGGGAGAGGTATATGGGATTCCAGATATAGGTTTCGTTGTCCTAGTCTAGGTCAGAAGGTAACGGGCAACTAGTTAGGTCTCACATGGAGAGTAGGGCTCCACAAAAATCCACTTAGGATATGAGTTCCACACACCAAATGAGGGATGAAGACTTAGATGGTCAAGGTCAGATACATTTTTTAAAATTTCATAAAATTTATAAATCCTAAAATAGGATTTTTTTAAAAATTATACCTTATATAAATAATTTTTTTGAGATAAAAACAAAAAATATAGAGATTTATTTTATTTTATTAGTCTCTATAGTGAAATAATGGTCACCACCAGAGGACCACCGATGATTAGATTTTGTCCAATTATTATCCAGATTCAAATAATTTAAAGAACTGAAGTAAATAATTATATTTATAATACATGATCTTAAAAATATTTTGAATCCGCAATACAACCAGAGTGATCTATATAAAAATTTATATGGTCATAAAATGGCCATCTAAAATCAAATAAATGCACTATTAGAGTCTTATGAACTGTTTTAAATCCCTCTTCATAAAATTTATGAAATTCATTCCAAAATGCGTCAAAAAAATCAAGTGGATCCCTTATACTAATTTAGGGTACCATGGTGCTTAGAAAATATTACTGGGATGATAATTTAAAATTCATAGTTCATCAGAGCGATGAGGCATATTGTCTCTTGTGATCATGACCCCATACTATCAAAGGACCTAACAAGGTTATATACGAGAGAAAATCTAAAATAATCTAACACCTCAATCTGTGTCGATGTGTGAATGGAATTCATGTGTTTTTGGCATCCATTTCTTGAAATAAACAATGTTTAATCCATAGGTATAGTCCACACATTCTTCATGAATCAGCACACACACTGTACGCCTTAATCTGGGTTTCAGAGTAGAACATTGATGACCATTTTGATGCAGCGATGACCACCATGATCCTCTGTCTTTAATCTGGGAATGCAAGCATGAATTTATAACTCGATTGAGTGATTATATATATAGGAATCCTATGGAGAGAGATGTACTCAATTACAGTGAAATGAATATTCATTCAATAATTTCCCCAATTATATAGTGGATATCCCAAATATATGGTTTCAGTCCCCATCCCCATGTAATAAACATCCACGAAATAATTTATAAATATTTATTTATGAATATCCAATATACATCATAGACATTATTTATATTTTATGAATTACCTATAACATTTGAAATATATTTCATGATATTCCTGAGTCATTACCTCGACTCACATTTTTTGATAATATTAACCAAACCTTGAATATTTAATTAATATTTAATTAATATTAATTAAATGACACCCATTGATAATGATATCATGTTAGGAGAACAATACAATACTCCATCGATAAGAACAACATATGACCCTTGAAACATGTTGTGTTCCTATTGGTGGGTCATTCAAAATAAAATCAACTATTGGAGATCTCCGTATGAGAATTTCATGAGAGGAAGTCTAAATGATAATTATCCCCCAACACATGATAGTTAGAAACCATCTAGTTCAAATCAGTATGATTTATATGGACCATAGGAAAGTAATTTATGATTACTACCATACTATATCTAGGTTCACATTATAACATTTGATCTGCTACATCCCTTAAATAGGACATTCAATATATACAAATCACCATAAATATAGTGGACATAGATTTATCATCATTATTATGTCAAGATAAATAGATGCATATATACCAAACTTTATACATGTATTGGTAATAAAAGAACAAAAAAAGTTGGGTCTAGGGAGCCAAAACTCAATAAAATGTTTATCATTAATCATGTTGTTGGAGTTTTTGAGATAAAAAATTATAGGATTTGGTTTTTTTTAGAGTAAAAAATCGAGTCAAGGCCCATACCTTCCTATCATAGGGTTAATAGGGGAAACACATTCTAATGTGGTAATCCAAAATTCTAGGATTATAAACGGTAAAATTAAATTCAAATTTTAGAATTTATCTAAGATAAGAGATAAATATAAAATTATATATAATGTGAGATGGAAAATAATAGAACATATATTTTATATATGGGTCTCTTTGAATATGTTTGTGATAAATATGATCAAATAAAATAATATTTTCATAAAAAGGGATCTATTGATCATAAAATCCAATATGTTATTCCATAATTCAAATTTTTATTCCGAATTCTTTTTATGGGAAATTCAATCACTTTTTATTTTAATAATAATTTGATCTTTATTTAAAAAATTCATTTATTCTATTATTCTATATATTATAAATTATATTATATTTTAGGAATAAAATATTCCATAGTGATACAAGTTCTGGTATTAAATTTTTAAAAGTATGTAAATGAAATGTTTAATTAAAATTTTCTTTGAGTAGAATATTTCATTATAAATCAATAATGAATAATTTATTTTTGGACTTAGAATAAAATACTATATTGTAATTATTATGATGATGTGGTCTTATCTCACAAGGTTATAATCCAAATTAGTTAAAATTCACAATGACATATAGAGGTGGAAATATAATTTTTTCTCTAAATATTTATGTGCATGATTACATAGATATAAAGTTCATAGATTAATTATAAATTAGATAATGAAAATATGATGAGTCAATAAGGAAAAAAATGGTTTTTTATATTTTGAAATAATGTTCTATACATGTGGACAAATAATCTGATCTTTTGTGGCCCATGAGTAGTATATATGTGAACAATGAAAAACTAGGAACCATTTTCAAATTAATCTATTAAACAAGTCTTAATTGTGATAATTACATGGGGATATATATATATATATATATATATTAAATACCACCCTACAAGGCTATAATTTTTTTCTCAACCACTTTAGAATAGTTTTACATGTTTTTCAACTATTTTTTGTATCATTATAATTTATTAATTTACCAAACTATTAATATATATTATTATTTTATTATAATAATATTTTACTATATATTTTGTGTTCTATTTTATTATTTCCCAATACACTTTTAACAACAAGATAATTATAACAGTCAAGACCCACCATCCGAAATTCAGTGATGAATTATCACATATTTCATATCAACATTAAAAAACTACCTCACCGTGGTCATAAATATCCCATAATTTAATGAATTAAATCAACTATTACATTCCACACACTCCAAATATCATTTTGGTTTACATATTTAGAGTGTTAGGTAAAATCACATACTAATAAATATCATTACATTTTATGTGAATGTTAAATTTTTTTTATACAAAAAAGATAAAAATTACGTGATAGTTCAATAATACATACAAAAAAACTAAATTCATGAGTTATTATTGAAGAAATTACATTTTTAATTCAATTTTAATCCCCCGATTAGTTTAACATGATATTACAGAGGCCACATTCTATATAATGGAAAATTAAAAGAAAATTATTTAACAAATTATTAATTAAACAAATAATATTCAAATTATTTGAAATTATAATGAATGTGAAAGAATAACATATCTATGGACAATATTGAAAATTTCAAGAACAAATGGATTAAAAAAATAGTTAATTTACAATGAAATTAATTATTTCAAGAAATAATTCCAATCACTATGACATACATCATGTTCATTGACATCATCATATTACCTTCAACGCATTGGGTCTATAAAAAAATTAGGGAGGGCTACATCATCATACATAAGAATGCTTGTTTTATGGTCCCTATCAAGTAATCCATGGTCTATTGCTAGTCCCACAAGAAATTAATAATGACTAATGCAATCATTATAAGAAGTTATGATTATATATTACAATATATAATAAATATTTCACAAAATCATTAATAATTGGTGTTGAATTTGAAATTATATTGATTGTTAATATTTCTCAAATCATTAAATGGAATTTTTTTTCTATATACACTCTCTAACTAGCACCATATAATGTAACAATATATGGTTAATATAATAATTCCCATAATAAATATATGTATTCTTATCTAGTTTAATTTTCTATAAACAATTTAATAAAAAATTTGATATTCACAGATTGAATTCACTGGAAGAAAAAAATGACAATAACATAGGATAAACATTTAATAAAAAATTAAATGATGTATGTATTATTTGGATGAAAATATTATTTCATAATAAATTATTACAAATAAGGTTGTTTTTAGCATTTTAATAATGTCCACTTTCAAATTTAAGAGACATCAATGAAGGCTGATTTATATGAGAACCATTTTTTTGAGTTTTATAAAATTCACTTTCAAAATAATAAATAGATATGATAATTGGAAAACATTTATCGTTTAAAATAAGTACAGTATTAATTTCATTTATAAAATGTGATTGTGTAGTGAGGAACATTAATGGAAAATACAAAGGTTGTGTATAATTGATTTTATAATAGAATAATTAATAATATATTATTTTCCCTTTTTGAAGAAAATAATCCATATGAAAAAAATAATTTTATATAATAAATTTTAAAAATATATTTTATTTAAAAATGACAATAATAAATATTTTTGAATCTGAAATGATAGTCATAATATATTAAAATTAATATAGAAATTGAAAAAGTGAGGTTCTAGGATGAAAATAAAAGTTTCTATTAGATTCCTTACAAAGGGTAAATAATGTCCAATTGGGAATCATAAATAGATAGTATATATATAATAGCCTTATAATATTCATAGAAGAATAATATAATAGGTTTTTTAGAAATAAATATATACAAATTGCCCACAAATATTATCATTCAAAAGAAATCTCCAATTGAATATATGATTGTAGAAATAACCCCCAATGTAGTGGTGAAATAAGAATCAAAAGAAAATTATAGAATATCCATATATTGACATTTCAACCACATTATGTGGATGATATTTTGATATATGACTTAAATAGGGTAATTAATACTGCATATAAAATTATATTGTGTAATATAATATATGTCTCATATAGTTTAATTTGAGACAATGAATCTCTTTCACTCTTTAGAAATATTTAATTCAAATCCATGTGATGGAAATGGTTTTTAAAGAAAAATTAAATACAATAAATAATGAATAGATCTTGATCCAAAAGTTTAAGTATGTAGATACACCATTATAAATAAAACATGTTGTATAATAATGAATATGTATTAATAAGTGAATACTTGTGATTAGAAACCATTATAACTGTAGAATCACTCATGTTGAAAACCAAAGAATGATATCATTTAAAGATAAATATTAATTACCTATAATTATGAGAGCTTCATGAAAAAAATAAGTTCAATTATGTACAACATTTGAATTAAAATGTTGTTTATAATAATGAAAATGTCTCATGGGTTATCAATTTTAAACTAGAAACTCATACTTGGTTACCCCACATGTTAGAACTCATTATATCCTTTTTTAAATAAACAATAACTTTATTTGTAATCATTTTTATTACTATAGTAATATCAGTATCCTTTTATAAAAATAAATTATTATAATTATTTACGTATATAATAGTTTTCTTATCTATTTTCTACCATTGTTTTGAGTAATGTTTATTTTATTGACCTAGTCTCCTAATAGTAGTGTTGTTCATCATTCTACTTCAAATTCATATCATTTCCATATAATATAAAGTAACATAATATATTTTTTATTTATAAATATTGATTTAATATAATTATAAGGGTGAGTTCATTACAATACATATAGATGTAATTGATTTTGGGTTTGTTTCTTTGGTTCTTTATGAATGGATGTTGGTATCTGGATTTGTGGTTTTAAAAATAATTTTATTAAAATAAAACTGAAACAAAATATTTATATACATAATTATATCACAGATTACCATTAATTATTTTACCAAATTCGTTCATGATCTAACAATATTTTATTATTCATTTATATTGTATAAAAAATATTTAAGTTTTCATCCGTTGTTCGGATTCCTCCTCCAGATCTCATTTTTTCTCACGAGTTCTTGGAGTGAAATGAATTAAAATTTTATGGGATATTTTGTTAATTTTGGGCCCCACATTTATTACATAGTTCCTATACTACTTTATGTTTAAAATGGGTGTTATTTTTCATAACAAACGGTGTCTCATGGTTGGGACATGGTTAGAGGAAATCATGTGTCCAAGATAAGGAAACCATGTGAGACTTGGAAAGCCTCTAGTGAGGGGAGCATGAACCAGACACAGTTAGGAAGGACATGTGGACACTGTGTGAATGGTTCTTCCATTTTGGGTAGAAACATGTAACACATTTGTTCCATGATATCCCAAACAAAGCGTCCAAACTATTCGTGTTCCCAATGTCTCCATTAAGGGGTGCATTATTTGAGAACAATTTCAGAAACCATGCAGTGTAGCCATGCACAATGTCCAAATCATTAAAATGTTGAAATTACAATTCTACTCTATCACTATATTACCCCCAAATAACCCCTTTCACTCACCCCTAGTTTTCTTAACCTTTAGGGGCCTCCTCCCTTATTCTTTATAGCTCTCATACACTCCCTTGAATAGAATTGTGTGATTTCATCAATTTTGGGGATATATTTCTCATGGTATTCTACTTTTTCATCATCCATCTATAGATTTCTTCCTTTTTTCTATTGGTTCCTCTTAACCCATGATCACTTGGATCTAGTGTTCATGTTTATGTTGGATTATGTAGAGGATTTTTTTGTTGATGGTTTCTATTCGATGTTCTTTCTTCCTTAACCCTTCACAATGTTGTCTTGAGTGTGTGTAATTAATGCATCCTGTGATATTAGTAGGTATCCCTTTTCACTTGTCCTTTAATTTTAAGAGTTGTTGATTTCATTATTAATTCACATTACATAAATTTAAAATAGCGATGCATGATAATTAGAATAATTTTTTTGTTTCAGAAATGATGATTTCATCATTGTTTTGTGATAAATGGTATTGCGTTATTAAATTTTTCAGAACAAGTGTATGATAAACTGTTTCATTAGAAAATACGAGTGATTTATGATATTAAAATCATAATTTGGATTATTATTTATTTTTTTATCAATTGAATAGATTTTTTGGGTTTCTTAAATTTGTTTTCTAAATTGTTTGTATTAGAATGTTGGGCATGATACATTGTTTTTAAAATATTATATAAAGGGTTGATGTTGTGTTTCATAAATGACATTATAATTAAATAGTATTCGGTTTTCAATCGTGTCATTAGTTTATTAGTGGAATTTTCTAAAATGACTATAAAATTAGAAGAGTATTGATTTCACCTTTTTGAATGGATGGAGTTGGTTCTATGAGAAATTTTGGTTATGTGAATCGTTATTTAGGAAATTTAGGCTCTTTTTTTGAAAATTATTATCGTGAAAAATCTCGTTGAATAATACTCTATCATTTTATTTCAAATGGATGGGATGTAATCACAGTAGAATCCTTATTACCCATTTTTTATGAATGGGTGGGACATCCTTATTAAGGACTCCTCATGATCCATTTACATTTAGTGGAATTGAATATACCCGACATGGACCCTATAAAATATATAAAAAAAGCATGATAGAACACATTAATTAAATTATTTTTTATATTTAACGTTTAACTAATATAGAAATGTTTTAATATGATTATAATTTTTCATTAAAAATAGTGTTTATGAAATAATTTTTATGAAAAAGAACAATAATTGAAATATTTTTTGAATAAATATTTTAAATAAAGAGAATAAGTTATTAATTAAATTATTTTTTATGGAATTGAATTTTTTTGAGATGCTAAAAATGTTTTGAATGATTTGAATTTGATTTTTGGACATGATCCATGAGATATTTTTTGAATAAGATAACATGTATTCATGGGTGATGTTTTCAATTTTTTTGTTAGTGTTTAATGGTCATTCAAAAATATTTATGACATTGAAATGTGAAGTGAATTGAGATTATGAAAACATGGGTGGAAAGTTCTACTTTTAAAAATGGTAATAGTTTATTTTTAACATTCTCATTTCCATAATTTTTTACATGAACAAATATGTTTGGGAAAGTGGAAAGCTGCTGATAAGAGTTTATGGCTTCCTAGGTGGCATGTGAATTTTCATGTGTGATTCTCCATTTGATACAATTAGTGTGTGTGAAATCAATTAATTTTTTTATAGTTCAAAATTATTTTCTGAGTAAAATCAAGGAGTTTTGAAACTAAGTTTGTGTATTATATCCCCTTGTGAGTTGGTTATACTTCCAATATACAAATTCAGTTTATGACATCATTGGTGATTTAATTTTTAAGTGTTTTTTGTTCGAGGTGAGTTTTAGACTATGATCTATTTTGATTGAACTATAAAAATTATTGTTTCCTAGTATATGCTCCCACAAAGTATTGATGAATATGATGAGTTCATATAATGTTGGTTACCTAAAGCTTATTTTCCAATAGGGACTACAAATAAATTACACATTATGATTCAAATTTTACATCCAGAACTCTTTTATTTTCATATAGATCCTCTCGAAGAGAATGAGTTGATGTGGAAAATATAAAGGGTATCTAGTATCCTTGGGAATCCTATGTCATTAAAGGATGAATTGTATACCTTCAATCCTGAGGTTCTCACCTAATTGTGGTGGATGTCGGTCCCTAAAACCAATCTTGGGGAAAATCATATGTAGAAATTATTCATGTTTTTTTATTCGCCCATTTTTTTCTTAGGTAGAAAATGAAAGCCATGGGATGGTTATGTGAAATTTTCATAAAGGTGATAGATTAGTGTTAGTGTTATTTTTTCATATTTTGAGTCATGTCCATTTTATTATATAGTTTCTAGAAGATGATTCTTTAAAGGCATGAGGTTTTGAGGGTGGTCTTAATCATGTTTTGTAGTAAAAGGTGTCAGATTTTGGTTTAAACTCTTTTGCCGACATTGGGGGGAATGCAATTCACGTAGATTTTCTATCGCCATGAGTTAATGTAAATGTAATCCTTCAATCAATACATAGAATAGGTGAAGGTAATTTTACTATGGAGATAGAGAATTTTCCTGAAGCATCTTATACTGGTTGTGGTGTTAAAATGCATATATAAATCATTCCTCATCATCATCCAAGAACATGTTTATGGTGTCTCATTAGTAAAAAAATCGGATAATAAGAAGATTTTGTATACACATTCTATGAACACCTTCCATATATAAGGATACATTTTCCACTAATAAATATTCTATCTGGGTGTTTCGAAGAATTGATGTAGATACCAGTCGTATGAGTTGGGTGTTGTTATGATCTTAGTTTAAAATACCTTTATGTTTATGCTAATTATTTTTATAACAGTTGTGTTTGATAGTGTTTTGATTATTTTCTTTCCCTATAATTTTATAATACTGGATGTTGTGGATACCCTAGAAACTTATTTTTTAATAGAATCACGTTTTTCATACATAGATTTCAGAATTATTATCCTCAACAGAGGATATGCATTGTATTGTGTGAATTTTTCTAAAATATCTCATTTAATGTGATATATGCTAAGTGTGAGAATCTTTTGAATCCCTATTTATATTGAAATAAAATCTTCTATTTAGGGATTATTTTCTATTGAATGCAAGGAGTGGATGCTTAAATTAATTCAATTGTCCCTCTAATAGGGAATAACCAGTTCTTACAATTTCATATTGGACTAGTGGTCTAATTAATTATTCCATAAAAATGTATTTTTTTTATCCATTGGTAACAAATAGGAGTACCATAGTATTCCATTGGGTGGTTTCCCTTATAAATTCCTACTTTATCTTAGATAAAAACATTCGCCTTCCTAAAAAATTATTAGAGATTTTTATATTATATTTTTTAGATTGATTCTTTGACATATCATTTTTACAAAATACATCATCATTTCCATGAACCAGACATTTGAAATTTCTCTCCCACTCATTAAAATATAATGTTTTTAGAAATTATGATATGGGACATCAGAATAATATTAGTCATATTTTAATAATGTTTTATTCTACCACCCTCATTGATTTTATTAATATTCCTTATAATCATCATCTTTCCCCTAATGAAAAATTTGGGAGATAGAGGGTCCCCATACAATACACTAAGAAAAGAATTAAAAAAAATGAAACAGAGCCCCATTAGAGATATAGTAATCATTGTGGATTCAAAACATCTGAAACACATGTAACAAAAAAATTCATGAAATATAAATTTTCTAAATTTTCTTGTAAGGACATTCAATATTTTTCAATCATAAACCATGTCCATGTATTCCATTACCTTGAAATTAGATCGAATTATAATATTACTAATATCCACCAATATTTCATTAACAACACTATTTTTCCCTTGATTGGATCCCTCAACTACAAAAACATGTTTTCCAATTAAATTTCTAAGGGAAAAAATTTTAATATCTACATTTCATAAAACTAGACATAATCTTATAAGAATAATTTCAAAATAAGATTGGTATCCTTTAAATAACCGAATTCATTAAAATAATAAATCCATCTTAGTGGGTTTTAAATATAAATTTATTAACTTGAGAATATCCCCTTGGAGGTTCTAATAATGTATGATGCATTTGGAAGATTGATTATACACTAGATGGATGATTGAGTTGGTACTCAAATATAAAAATTCATATTGATTACCCCTAGGTTAATATCTTTTAGAGACACAACCTTGTTCTAATATCTAGAGAGATATGTATTTTCTAACAAGAAAAACCAATATCTTTTTTTCCAAACAACATGATGTTGTGATATACATAGTCATGAACTCTATAATTAACTATAAGATTCCCACTAAATTTCATGTATCATAATATCAAAAATATTTATTATTACAATAACTAACCTAAAGGGTTATCAATTCCATTGAAATTGTGAACTACCAAAAATTATTAACCCTTAATTTATCATTAAATATAATCATAACCTATCTAGTTTCCTAGACCATGTTTGGACACAAACTGTGGTTCCCTCGATGTGAACTCTCATGTTCAATGTAAAATAGAAAAATTGTACATTCTAGATTTCATACCAACTGTAATATGTTATATATAAATATATCATAATTTTCTAACCTAGTTAAAATTATACATTACATACTTTCCAATACACCATTTCAGTTGTATAACATTAAAATTAGATAAAAACATTAAATATTAAATCCAATGTATTATTAAAAATATATATATTCTAATCACTATATAAGAAACTACATAATATATATTATTTCATTAAAATCTCCCATTAATTCTCTACACATGATATTTTATTCTGTAAATATCATTTATAGAAAATTTATTCATAACCTGGGTATATGGAATTATAATATTGTCGATATCAAACCCACAATATTTTAAAATGTGTATTCACAAATATCATGGAATGAATGACATTTCATGAACTAATAAGGGTCAAAATTACATTATGTAATGAAACTTAATATAATATATTTAAATAAATAAAAATTTAAAATAAAATATTGCATGGATAACAATAAGATGATTATATATGGGGAAATTCCAAATTCAATAAAACTAATTTCTTGCTTTATGACAATACACCATGATATTTTACATCATAATCACAACATTAGGGTAATATTTTTTAAAAATAACTATTTATATATAGGAATACCCTAAAACACACAAGATTGTTTGTCTCATTAAACACCTCAATGTATTGATGGGCTGTTTTTTTTTCACCACCCATCATTAATTTAATCTTAATAATTCATCATAGAAATGAATCACTAAGATACATAATACCTATCTATTATTCCATTAATGAAATAAAAATATCTATATTGATATATCAAAGTATTATAAATGTAAAAATCCCCTAAACTATCATTGTTTTGAATAATGATGTATGATTGCGTTAATAACTTTACCACTACTTTTATTAATGTATATTTAAGTTCATTCCATCAAAAAAATATATATAATTAATTATTCTTATAATAATTTCACTGGAGAATAAATATAGGTCATAAAATAGAATAGTTTAGAATAAAAAGGTACTGATTGATCGTTTAATTTTTTAAATTAATATTTCAAACATCATTATAAATAATTTAGACATATTAATCTGAACAAATTATATTATAAAGAATATTATATGTAAATGAATGAAGAAATTGATGGAAATAATTTCATAGATATTTAAAAAATCACACTGGATATAAAGAAATTCCTCTATGTTTTTAAAAAAAATATTATTAAACTAGTAGTGTAATAATATCTTTGTTAAAATATGAATGAAAATCGTGCAATTTTTACGAAAAATAAAAATTCAAAAAAGAAGTGTTCAAATGGAAAAATTTTAAAGGAATATTTTTCGAAATTATAACTAATTAACCATATTGAATGTGATAAAAATTAAAATAAAATTTATAAAAAAATTTAACTTGATGAAAATTAACATCTTTATTTTTCTATGAAAAGGTAAATAAATTCTATAAAGCATCCACTAAATATGGTTTATGAAAACAGTGATGATTTTGAATGAAAATAAATTGTATGTTCAGTTTCCTTATTGTCTAAAAATAATTTTATAATGGGGAAAACTAAATTCAGATAATAAATTTGAAATAGAATGAGTTACAAGAATTGAATTAAATGATATATTTTTTTACATATAAATATATACAAATTTTCTAGATGAATTATATTTCAAAATTAATCTCTATTTGTAAATTGGATTGGTGATAAAGGATTCATGATATTGGTAACACCTGAATAAGAAAATCTTGAGTTGAAGATCATTAGGTAGACATTAAAATTACATGAAGTATAATTTATTTTCATATATGAATGTTAAAGATATTTTAATAAACTATATTAAACAAATTTTATTTTTCACTATCAAGCCGGCCTCACAGAGTTGAAAATGATTCATAGAAACATATACAACATGGGGAATTTACAAATGAAAACCCGTGAAATATGTGATGTCTACTAAAAAATGTAAAAAATTAATATTTTTTGGATTGTTTAAAAAAAATATTCCCATATATAAATTACAAGTAAAACATAGTGTTTAGTGAGGAATGTGTCTCAAGGGTTAAAAATTTTAAAAAATAAAACCCTTAAAACTGTAGAAAAATTCGAGTCAAACATCCTTGAAGTATATTATTTAAAATGAAATATTAAATACCTTTAATAATAAGTGGATAATTATAAATCATATTATATAGGTTAATAGACACACCATTAAAAATAATATTTTTGAATAAAATATATTATCTCCCATTTAGTTAAAAATTGAGACACAAAACCCTAACATTATTTCACCTTATAGTCAAAATAATTCTTACCACCGGTATAATAAATATAACAATATTAAAAATGAATTTTATAAACATAATATATATATATATATATATATATATCAATTTAAAAATTCATATTTATTTATTATGTACATGTAAGTCTATTTTTTTATTATTTATTTTCAATATCGGGTGAAAATATTCGTAACAGTTTGGAACTTGTTTCAAAATAGTTGTGTTGTTATCCAATCATCTCCAAAAGTGCTCCCTTAATATTTGATGATTATCACTATAATTAACTACCTATTATTATTTAAATTTAATAACTCTGATAAATTATTTATTTAGTGATGGTTCCCAATGAAGAAATAGGTGATGTGCATGTTTCTGTTATTTAGCTTAAATAAATATTAATATCATAATTCATGAGATTTAAATTTATTTTAAATATTAAAAACTAAAATGAAATATTTAAAGTATTTTTTATATCATATATTATGTGTTTTTACATTTCCATATTCATCCATGATAATGATGTATATCATTTTTCATATAGGGGGTTATACCGACCGAAAAAAATAACTTAACATAATTAATCAAGTATGGTGAATGTAAATGTGGTTTATTTTGGAATAACATCACTATTAATGTATAATAATTATATAATTTATATAATTTTATCTTCTGGAATCATATTTTAATTGAGTTTAAAATGTAATAAATAATATATATTAAAAAATTAGTTTTATTAATTCGTGGAGGTGGTAGTCCAAACAATTCAAAGTTAAAATTTTCATTTCATAGAAATTTTGATGGTAAAAAGGTCTGTTTTAATTTTACACTTCATAAAAATAATTATATTATATATTTCAAACATAGTATTTAGTTTAACAATTCAAACTATTTATGGGAGGTGGTTGTAAAAAACGTCATCTCTACTTTTAGGTAATTTTCATCACAACAGATGAAAGATTTTTTTTAAAAACAAATTAAGGGAATGTTTTTAATGACCCGAAATTTATGTGGAATTTTTTTTTCTTAAATACATGTGAATTTTACGAGTCCAAGAAAACTGAAGGCTTGTGATTCTGAGGTCCGATGTTCCTGGAATCAATTTCGGATGTTTTTTCTGGCTACGTTCAGTAAAACTAAGAGTGGGTTTTTATAAATTTTGAACCGGTGATCGGAATTGAAATCTGAGGGCACTGTTGAAATATCAATGGCGGTTTTCACTAAAGGGGACCTTCAATTCAACAACATTGAGTCGAGAATAAAAGATAGTTTTTGGTTCTTTGTGGATGGTAATAAAATAAATTGAGCTTCACCTTATTTTATTGGAGTTGTCATGTGGGTGTTTGTTGGTTAAAACCTCCTAATGAAAGTTTAAGGTGGGACCGACACACCTTAACCTCTAATGAGAGGCTATTGTGGTGGGGCCCAACCAAACCTTTCCTCCCACGAGAGGTTATTATGTGGGGACCACATGGGACTAAACTCCCCAATTAATGGGAGGCGTGGAAAATATCTCAACTCCCCTCAATAATTAGGGGGGTTCCTGTTGACCTCCTCTCCCATTATGGTGCCACCACCTTCCCAATCATTATTGGTGCCAACTACCCTAATTAAATTGTGCCAATCATCCACATTAAATTATATTGTGCCAACACTCATGAATTAATTAAGGGGGGATCCAAGTTAATTATTTCACCATTTTGAATTCTATTCCAACGAAATAATAGATAACGCAATCTATTATTATTTTCGTTGGCATTGCTCATTTGGTGGAATATTGGGGAGAGGAGAGCTTGGGAGGATTATATTTCTTCCAACAAAGAACGAAGAATGAAGAATGTATTCTTACAACGAACAACCCCGGAAATGCCGATTCTCTTCAAACTTCTTCACCGGACACCTACTGACGTGGAGCGTATTCCAAAGCTGACGGAACGTGGGATTAGAAGTGTGTGGAAATGTGACGAACAACGATAATCATCGTCTAATTTCGATGACTTATTCGTCAAATGACGATCAAAGGTAGGGTTTTAATTTTATTTAAGAATGATTTAATTTCCATGTTCTTCCTTTCTCTCAAAACAATGAATGAGGGTTGTTGTTCTTTATTCTTGAGACCAAATTGCTACCATCTTAAACACAGAGGATTTGGGCCAAACTAACATGGCCCGACCACTCCACCTTTCTTTTTTATGATGACCTTCGTCCTAAAAATGAAGTAATGAGGCGGAGAAGGCGGCGATGAAAAAGTCGCACTACATGCATCCTCTGCAAACCGCGCCACCCCCGCGGAGCTCCGGCACTCCAGGCCGAACCGCAACGCTCTTAACAAGCCACCTCATCTGCACCACTGCCGGCCCGCACCACCCATCTTCCGGCCGATGCCGGCCTCCCGTGCGCCCTGCGCCGCACCCCGTCCACCCGCGTCGTCCTGCGCTGTGCCCTGCCGGTCTTCCTGGCCACCTCCCGACCACCACCAGCCGGCATAGAACCCTGACCTACCACCTACTGGCCTACTAGGCCACCTCTTGGCCTACCTGTCCGCCTCCTAGCCGTTTCATGCCCCACCCTGTTGCCCGCCAGCCCACTTTTCCCCCCGCCCGGCCACCTTCCGGACTGGCCGTGCCCAGCGCGGCCACAACCTGGCCCTCTTGACCGCCTGATGGCCCACCGCCAAGCTCGGTTGCGCCGACCGGGCTGAGCTGCACTAGGTCGTGCCCGCACGATGCTCTGGGCCGAAGCGGCTCGATCCCGGGCTAAACCGCCCATGGGGCAGGCTGTGGTGGGACCAACGGGACGGGCCGAACATAACAAGCAGGCTTGCCCTATGGTTCGGGCCAGACCCAACTGGTCCGACTGGGTCAACCTGGACCGGGTCGGCCCAGACGAGGTCAGACCGGGTCGGTCGGACCGGGTAGGAATGGACCCAGGGCCTCTACTGACCCCTTTACATCCTTTGACCATAAAGTTGGAACCATACGTCCATTTGACGAACCGTCAGCGGCAATGCTAATCGTGGAGCATGGAGGTCCCTTTAAGTATACCCCACTGATGTTTGGGGTACAGTTGAGATAGGGTCTGGGTGGATCGTACACGAATCCAACCAGGCCCCCAGAACTAAAATGCTAATAACTCACAGACCGAGCATCTGATTAACACACCATATATTGCGTTGAGAACCATGTGATGTGGTAGAACATTGAGATAATTCTTCGTGTTAATTCTTGAAAGTTGGGGTATCGACCAGCAGCTCGTGGAGCAGATCCTTCCAGTGATGAGTGAGCAGAATGCGGAGAGCTAGTAGCTGGCTGAGACTAGACGACTGCTAACCGTTTTGACTCGGAGTGACACTACTAGCCCATGGGGAAGTTCCATGGTGTCATGACATTCCCACAGTGGGGAGCGCCATGGTGTCATGGAAAACCCACGATACTCGACAGGAGAAGTACCTCAATAGGATACAAGGTGGAGTGCCTTGGTGACGTGGCATACCCATGGTGGGGAGTGCCTTGGTGACACAACAGACCCACATTACTTGATTGGAGGAGTACCTCAGTAGTCCAAGGTTAGTGGGTATCTCTTTGGTGTAACAGAAATCCCACTGTACTCGATTGAGTTGGAGTTCTCATACATTCGAGATTTTGATAACTGAAATCCTGGTTGAGTTAAGTCAATAACTTTTTTATTTACCTCCTGATGGAGATGGTTTATTTGATAACATAGGTATATGTAATGGAATATACCAAAGCGGGGTTATCATTTGATTTCAATCTTTGTGGTTTAACGTTGTTGGATTTTGTGAGACCTTGAGGGTCTCGGGATCCCTATTGAGTATTGTTATAGTCACCCCTGCACGGGTTATGCCCTCACCTCGTTGTGTTGGTTGCAGACAACGGACATCGCTGACTGAGGCTAAGAGTACTAGGACTGGACGGTACCCAGAGGTGGACCATATGACATGTCAGTACATAGAGGAGACTGACAGACGTAGAGTGCTGATGAGGCTATCTGTACCTACCTTCAGGTAGGATCCATGTTGGATGATCCCGGAGCTGATTTTCAACTTTTAGTTATTTTTTCCTTTTCAGTTGTACTTGTTTTCACTTGTACCTGTACTTTTATGTTGGTATTTTATTACAGCCCATCAACATTCAACACTCTTATGTGTAAAGTTTTACTTAGTGTTTTTCTTACAACCCATACTTGTTTGTGTGCATTTCCAAGTTTTCAAGTAAATTCCTTCCCAGTTTAGGGATTTACGACTTTGGTGGTAATCGTTATCCCCTAGCCTATGGAAGGTAGGCTTGGGGAAGTCACGACACGGGCCCCGGGTGACGGGTCGTGAAAAATTTGTATCAGAGGAGTCGGTTATACCGCTAAACATATGACACTAATATTTTTTTCTATGATAAAATAGAGTTTAGTGTATTGAGTGTGGTTTTCAATTCAGGGAGTCCAGTGTTGCTGCAGCGGCCTACATATCTCTACACCCGGACCCTGAATTCTGATTTCTGACTCAATGCACGAAAATACTGATTGCATTTGTGTTTTCAAATGTTTTTTTACGTCAACTCAACTAGGTTAGCTCACTAGGTACAATCATTGAACATGTCAAATTTGTTTCTTTTAAGATGCCTCCCTGTGAATGACCAACTAAATCCTTGAGAGTTGTACGCACAGATATCCCACCGAGCGATGAGGCCTCAGTGCATGGCCCTGTCACAGTGGAGGCACCAGCGGTACCACTATCCATTGGGCCACCGATGCCACCAGCCCAAGCAGCAGATGATGCATCCCGCTTGAGCGCATTGGATGAGTTCCAGCACTAGAGGCCACCCAGGTTCATGTGTGAGATGGACCCACAAGCGGATGAGGATTTGCTGGAGGCTTTGGGGAGAGTATTCTGACTGGTAGGGACACCAGAAGTCCTCATGGTGATTCTTGTTTCCATCCTTCTATTGGAAGCCATAGGTAGATGGCGGAGCCTGATGCTCCCGGTGCATGACGAGGCGATGCTTCTCAAGGCAGACTTCAAGAGCTTGTTTCCGGGAGAGTTTGTCCCAGCGACTCTCCACGCAGTGTGGATGCAAGAGCTACGTCATCTGCTGCAGGGTAGTATGATGGTCAATCTGTCCTTAGCGAGGTTCACAAACCTCTCATGCTACTCCACTAATATGGTGTAGGACCCATTCTATAGGGCCCAGACCTTCGATCAAGGACTCAAGAAAGAGATTAGAGCTTCAGTGATCTCGCTCAGCACCCCAACGCAGGCGGGGGTGCTAGAGAGAGACCTCTTGGTAGAGAGTTTCTTCCATGAGCAGTCTCCAATAACGAGACTCACCACTAGTCGACATGCCACCGAGTTTTCTATAGCTGGAAGTAGACAGATATCATAGAGGTCCAAGAGAACTATACCACAGGTGGACGACCACATGAATATGGATCGGTTTTTTGGGGAACTCGGAGCAGAGACACACATGCCAAGAGTTGGCAAGGTTTCACATGCGGCGAGTAGGGTCACATGGATCGTGACTGTCCGAATTGTCGTTCAGATGATCATAAGATGGTCAAAGGACCACCCATGTAGAGGCCGATATTCGATCGAGGTGGGAAGCATGGATTAGGCAGACGTGGAAGAGTAGCTGGTTGTGCAGCTAGCGGTGGGTGACATTTCAAGGTGTTTCTGCCACCACCACCAGGTGGTCCACCCCGACCGCATGAAACATGTGGACACTAGAGAGCTCAACTCCAGGAAGTTGAGGCTAACAATCATGGAACTCCGGAGATGATTTGAGGTATGATCTGTGTCAACTCCACCATAGATATATTCTTTATAGACACAGGTGTCAGTCACTCTATCATTACCACTACCCTCGTTCAGAGCTCAGAGATTCCGACAGAGCAGTTGGCTCGATCCTTACGGTTAGGGACTCCAACGAGAGCAGACTCGATGATTACTCACTGGTGCCAACAGTGAGAGCTTACACAATGAGGCGAGAGCTTCGGCTTGGATCTCTTAGTAGAATCATCGAGGCCTTACGACGTCATCTTGTGTATGGACTGGTTATCTACAGTCCATGCTCAGATACACTGTATTAGGTGCAAAGTGGGGTCTATCTGCATTGATGGGAATAGGTTTACCTTCATCGGTGTGAAGGGAGACTTTTCAGCATAGAACAGACTTGCTCTGAGGTGTGTGAAACCGATCACTCATCAGTTGGCATGTCTTTCCCTCAGAGCAGTTGATGTGGAGAGTCTGATCTATCCATTAGTGGTGGATCAGTATGTGGATGTTTTCCCAGATGATGTTCCTGGACTACCTCCTCACAGATAGGTGGACTTCTACATTGACCTGTACCCCAAGATGACACTAATATCTATACAAGCGTATTGGATTCCTCCCACATATCATTGCGAGTTGCGAGTACAACTAGATGACTTATCAGATAAGGGATTCATCCAGCCCAATGTTTCTACCTGGGCATCCTCAATTCAATTATCCAAGAAGGTGGATGGGAGCTTGAGGCATTGTGTTGACTATCGTTCAATAAATTAGGTGACTGTAAAAAAAAATACCCACACCTGAGAATTCATGAACTCTATGATAAGTTTAAGGGATCACGATGGTTCTCGAAGATAGAACATAGATCAGGCAATCACCAGCACAGAGTTATAGATGAAGATGTGCATAAGACAAAAATCATATGTCAGTATGGCCACTACGAGTTCTTGGTTATTCCTTTTGGTGTAACCAATGATCCAACGGTTTTTATGGGACTCATGAATAGGATTTTCCAGCCATACCTCGATCGCTTTGTCATAGTCTTCATCAACGACATTCTGATATACTCGACTACTGAGGAGGAGCATGCCTATCACTTGAGGGTAGTACGGGACACACTCTGAGAGAACTAGCTTTATGGTATGCTCTCAAAGGTCCATATTGGGATTTAATAGGTTCACTTCGTGGGACACGTCATCTCAAAGGATAGAGTTATAGTGGATCTAGAAATGACTGTGGCGGTACATGCTTGGGAGCCAACTAGGAGTGTAATGGAGGTGCGAAGTTAAATGGGTTCGGCTGGGTAATACTGAAGGTTTGTTCTAATCTTCTCCAGAGTTGCAACAACACTATCAACCTTGACGAATAAGGGGAAACCCTTCATGTGGTCATAGAGATGCCATCAGAGCTTTCACGTGCTAAGGTAGAGGCTGAATAGTGCCCCCATCTTGAGGCTTCCATAGGAGGGAATATGTTATGTAGTCTACTGCGACGCCTCAGGGAACAGACTCTGGTGTGTCCTGATACAGGAGTGAGAGGTGATTGTGTATGGTTCTTGGCAGCTAAGACAACATGAGAAAAATGACGCTACCCATGACCTAGAGTTATCAGCAGTGGTCTTCACCATAAAGATGTGGGGACACTATCTGATTGGAAAAAGTTTAACCATGTACTATGACCACAAGAGTCGTAAGTATATCATCTCTTAGAATGACTTAAACCTGAGACAATGATGATGGATTGAGTTCCTCTGAGACTATAACATTGCAATATTCAATACTCTTGGAAAGGGGAACTTTATTGCAGATTCACTCAGTAGGAGGTCTATTATACAACTTCTAGGCAAGGAGACAGAGCCACTGGCAGCTTTATAGATATCATTTGTGGATAGAGATGGAGAAGCCTATATTTAGTCTCTTATAGTCACTCCCCCACTTCTTCAGCGAGTCAGGGAGGCACAGTGTGGGATGCTGACTGTAAGACACGACGTGATCATATATCCATAGTGCAGGCACCTGATGGATTTTATGAAGGTGGGGAGCACGTCATCCCCTTTAGAGGACATACCATGGTACCAATGTCACTTCAGGAGGATGTGTTGAGAGTGTTCAACACATCCCCTTTTGTGATATATCCAAGAGTGGTGAAGATGTACCAGGATCTCTGATGACAGCACTGGTGGCCAGGTATGAAGAAGGCAGTAGCGGAGTTTGTCTCTCGATGCCTCACTTGTCTGCAAGTGAAGATGGAGAAACAGGTACCAGCAGGCTTGGTTCAGCCTTTAGGGGTCCCAGAGTGGAAGTGGGATGGGATATCCATGGACTTCAGGACACGACTTCCGCATACATCTAGGGTTCACGACTCGATTTGGGTGGTCATCGACCGACTCACCAAGTCATCCCACTTCCTACCGATCGTAGATAAGTGTTCAATAGAGAGATTGGGACACCTCTCCATACAAGAGATTGTGCAGCTACATGGAGTACCTTATTCTATTTTCTCCTATCATGACGCACAATTTACTTCCAAACTATGGAAGGTGTTGTAGGAGACTTTCGGTACACAACTTCGTTTGAGCACCACCTCCCATCCTCAGACGGATGGTCAGACTGAGTGGACCATTTAGACCATATAGGATATGATGCATGATTGTCTCCATGACCTCGGTCGTAGCTGAGAGGATCACTTACCTTTGGTGGAGTTTTCATACAAAATAAGCTACCACTACACCATAGGGATGTCGCCTAATGAGGCAATATACAAAAGACCTTGCAGATTGCCACTATGCTGGACAGACCCGGGGGAGTTAGCACTAGTGGGACCCAAGATGGTACGGCCTACCACGGAGAAGGTTCAGATCATCCAAGAGCAGATGAAGACTGCACATAGCAGACAAAAGTCATATGCTGATAGTAGAGGGATACCTCTAGAGTTCGTGGATGCCGACCAAGTCTTTCTTCGGGTCTCACCTCGATGAGGTTTGCAGTGATTTGGCCGAGGCAACAAGTTATCTCTGTGGTTCATCGGACCTTTCCAGGAATTCAGTTGAGTAGGCGAGGTGGCTTACCACGTGGCTCTTCTACCTCAGTTGCACCGGGTGCATGACGTCTTCCGTGTATCTCAGCTAAGGAGAAACATGCATAACCCATCTCATATCATCGACCATTGACAGCTGGATGTCGACGAAGGGGCGACATTAACAGAGGTTCCAGTGGAGATTGAGTATCGATAGTATCAAGTCATATGTGGATAGTCCATAACCCTTGTGCATGTTCTCTGGTAGCATAAGAACCTCCAGGAGAGCACATAAGTGTGGGAGGCACAGATGTGTGCTCAGTACCTCCACTTGATCCATTATTTTCAGTTGTAGCTTATGGGGAAGTAAAGACCTAAGGTGGGAAGAATGTAAAGACCTGAATTTACATGGAATTTTTTTTCATTAATTACATGGGGATTTTACAATTCTGCAAAAACTAATAGCGCCGAATTCTAAGGTCTGGTGTTCCCAGAATCAATTTCTAATGTTTATCTCAGGTACGTTTAGTAAATGTACGATTGGGTTTTTATAACATTTGAACTGGTACACGTAATAGAAATATTAGGGCACCGTTGAACTTGCAACGCCAGTTTTCACTAAAAGAGACTTTACCTTCGATGGCACTGAGACAAAAATAAAATTTAGTTTTTGTGTTTTCGTGGATGGTAATAAAATAAAGTGAGCTTCAATTTATTTTATTTGAGCTACCATGTGGGTGTTTGTCGGTTAAAACCTCCTCATGGAAGTTGTAGGTGGGTCCACCACACCTTAACCTCCCATGAGAGGTTATGGTAGTGGGCCCCACCCGAACCTAACATCCCGCGAGAGGTTATGATGTGGGTACCACCCGGGACTAAACTCCCCTATTAATGGGAGGAGTGGAAAATCTCTCAATGCCCCTCATTAATGAGGGGGGATCCCCTTGACCCCCTCTACCATTATGGTACCACCACATTCTATTTAATTTTTTATGCCAACTCCCCTAATTTAGTTGTGCCAATCCTCCTCGTTAAATTATTTTTTGTGAACACTCATGAATTAAATAAGGGGGGAGTGAAGTTAATTATTTAACCATTTTTAATTCTGTGCCAATGAAATAATAGATAACTCAATCTATTATTATTTTGGATGGCATTGATCATTTGGTGTAATATTGTGGAGAGGAGGGCTTGGGAAGATTAGAATGCTCCCAACAAAGAACGAGGAACGAAGAATACATTCTTCCAATGAAGAACACCGACAACGATGATCCTCTTTGAACTTCTTACCCAGACACCTAATGATGTGGAGCATCATCCATAGCCAATACAACATGGGATTGGAAGTGTTCGGCGACGCGATGAATGATGATCTTCTTCTTCTAATTTCTGTGACATCATCGTCAAACGACGATCAAAGGTAGGGGTTTAATTTTATTTATGTATGATTTAATTACCATGTTATTTCTTTAAATTAAAACGAATAACGAGGGTTGTTGATATTTCTTCTTGAGAGACAATTGCTACCATCCTAATTGTAGAGGGTGCAAGCCAAACTAACATGGCCAGACCCCTCCATCATTCTTCTTTATAATGACTTTATACATGTCAATGAAGCAACGAGGCGATGAAGTCGGTGACTACAAAGGTCGCACTACCCATGGCCTCTACAAACCATGCCGCCCCCGTGGCGCTCTGATGCTTTGGTCCAACCCACAGACCTCCGGCTGAGCCACCTCGGCCGCACCGCCACTGGCCCGCACCTCCCATATCCCAGTCGCCGCCAGCCTCCCGTGTGCCCAGGGCCGCACCCTGCCGGCATGAGCCGTGCCCAACCGGCCTACCCAGCTGCCGCCGACCCAGCTGTTTTCCTTCCTGGCCTCCTCCCGGCCAGGCCCCCCCCCCCCCCTCGGTCTCCCGCCAGCCTGCCTGGCGCCCTGCCCGACTGCCCGTCAGCCCACCTGGCCTCCTGCACGGACACCTGCCAGCCCGACCAAGCCCTTCCTAGCCTAATCCCAGACTACCTGACCGCCAGATGTCCCCCCTCCTGACCCGTCCATGCCCTCCGAGCTGACCCTCACCAGGCCGCACCCTCAGGACGCTCCGGGCCAAACCGCCCAAGCGGTCGGCTGAGCGGGGCCCAAAGAGCCGGACCAAATTTAACAGGCTAGCCTGTGCAATGGGCCATGCCAGACCCAACAGGTCCGACCTGGTCGACCTAGACTGGGTCAGCCCAGACCGGTTCGGACCGGACCCGAGCCCCCTACTGACCCCTTTACTTTTTGGGCCATAACTTTGGCATCGGACGTCTGTTTGACGAACTGTCAATGGCGCTGGTAATATTTGAGAATGGAGGTCCCATTGAGTATTGCCTACCATATTTTGGGGTACAATTGGGATATGGTCAGGTTGGATCATACACAAATACAACCAGGCCCCCAGGACTAAAAGGCTAATAACACACAAATTGGGCGTCCGATTGACGCATAGTAAGTTGCGTTGAGACCCCCTGTGATGTGGTAGACCTTTGAGATACTTCTTCATGGTACTTCATGACAGTAATAGTATCATCCAGTAGCTCGTGGAGCAAATCCTTTTGGTGACGAGTGAGCAGAGTGCTGAGACCTTGTAGCTGGCTGAGACCTGACGACTGCTGACCGTTTTGACTCACAGTGACTGTACTAGCCCAGTGGAAAGCACTATAGTGTCACGACATGCCCATAGTGGGGAGCACCATGGTGTCACAACAGACCCAATGTACTCAACAGGAGGAGTACCTCAGTAGGCTATGATGGGGAACGCCTTGGTGACACAGCAGACCCATGGTGGGGAGTGCCCTGGTGACACAGTAGACCCACGGTACTCAACATGAGGAGTACCTCAGCAGTCCAAGGTTAGTGAGAAGCACCTCAGTGTCGCAGAATTCCCACTGTACTCAATTGAGCAGGAGTTCTCCAGTAGCTGAGGTTTCGATAACAAAAATCCCGGTTGAGTTGAGTCAGTAACTTTTGTATTTACCTTATGATTGATATGGGTTACATGATCACTTAGGTATATGTATAGGAATATAGATATGTGGTGCTATTTGTTGATATCAATTTTTTGATTTATACTTGTTGGATTTTGTGAGACCTAGAGGGTCTCGAGGTCCCTACTAAGTATCGTTATACACACCCATGCACGGGCTATGCCCGAAACTCATTGTGTTGGTTGTAGATGATAGACACTGCTGACTGAGGATTAGAGTACCCGGATTGGATGGTACCTAGAGGTGGACCATAAAACATGTCGGTATATGGAGGAGACTAATAGATGTTGAGTGCTGAGGAGGCTATCTGTACCTACCCTTTAGGTAAGATCTGTGGTGGACAATCTAGGAGCTACTTTTCACCTTTCAGCTTTTTTGTCCTTTTCTATGGAACTTGTTTTCAGTTGTACCTTTACATTCCTATTGGGCATGTATTCCGGCCCCTCTACTTTCAACACTATTTTATATACAGTTTTACTTAGTGTTTTGCTTCCAGGCTGTACTGAGTTGTGTGTGTTTTCATGTTTTAAAGGAAATGCCTTCCCAATTTAGGGATTTAGCCTTTGGAGCAAGTCGCCATCCACTGGCCAATGGAAGGAAGGCTTGGGGTAGTCACGGGACGGGCCCCTGGGGATGGGTCAAGACAATGATAGAAAATAATTACCCCCTTTAAATAAAAAATTAATTCTTTAAAAAATTATAATATATTGTGAAATTAATTATTAAATTATATGATAAAAATATTGAGTTATAAGAACATAAAAGAAGAAATAATTTACATGGGTTGGGGACATTGGATTTCCATTACAATATTCCATGTTAATGGAGGACATTGGACAATATATTTTAAAGATAGTATGACGAATTATGACCAATAATTGAGGAGATGGAAAATTTTTAGAGTTTTAGTATGAAATTAAATTTTGGTTTTTGTTTTTATGTAGTGGTGTTATGCCCCATTTATATGTCGTGGTAATGGTAGTGTTTCAAATATTTCAATATAATAAATTAGGAGAAAATTATTCACATATCATGAAGACAATAAAATGTAAAATAATTGATTCATAGATTAAATATACTCTATAATCAATCAAAAATTCCATTTCTCAGATTTCATAAACTTTTTTTCATGTCCCTTACACTTATAATTTTTTATATTACCATTTTATATTTTACCACAGTAAATAGATTTTATCTAAATCAATTATTATAAAAAAAATAAAATTTATATTTTTACATAATAAAAAAGTAATAATTATATATATTAACTATTTTATATCACATATAATTTCTAGTCTTATATAAATTCATTTTTTTGTTATCACATATATATTGTAAAAACCCACTTTTTACAAAAAAATGTTTTCTTTTGGATAAAATTGAATGTCTCTGTTAAAATTAACAATGTATATTATATTTATAATATTTTTTTGTTAAAATATATTCATAATTCCAATGCAATCCCGAATCATATTTTCCAAAAAAATATCTATAAAAATGAATATACCAAAAACAATTTTTATTGGGAAAAAATATTATTTCCAATAATATATTTAGTTTCAGGAACAAATGAACAATAGTCTAATTTATAGAAATGTTCCATTTTTGTAGAATATTCAATTCTTATTTTATTTTTAATTTCTCTTCACATTTTTACACTATTAATTTTCCTTAAATAATGAACTTTATTTTTGATCATATATATATTTATAATATGGTTAGTTCTATTTTTACATTCCAATTACATTTCAATATCAAAAAAATTATATAATGTTCAATAGTTTATTATTGTTTGGTGTTTCATTTGAAGCAAGATATTATACATATTAGGATTCATTAGAAAATATATAACATTAATAATCTAGGATATATATAATGTTGAAATAAATTCAATGTTTGTTCAATGAAAATTTTATGTGGATTAATTGAGTTATGGTTCATTCATGTATCTATTTATTTCCTTCTGTTAATTATTCTGATTTTTGAATCATTTATGGGATGTAGTCTCTAAATTTTCTCTATCACCTGAGTTCTTCTTCATATTGATCAATATTACTTCAATCTATTTTTTGATTCTTGCATATAGTCTATTATGAAATATATAGCAATTTTCAGTGAATAGGTTTCATGAAAAATTTATGATTAATATTTCCCAAATATAAATAGGTCACTTCACGTTGTAATTCACTTTAAAATGGGATAGTATGGTGTTATAAGCTACGATGAGTAGAATTGTGAGTGTTATTTGATAACTAATGATATATCCATTTTCAACTCAATAGATATATTTGCATATCAATTTAAATAATTATTGAACACATTCATTATATTTATAAATATAAATATTTATATTTATCAATTTCATATTGAATCCACCTTGTATATTATTATTACATTTTGAATAATATTTTACTAATAAAATAGTGAAAATAGAAATGTATCTTGTATAAGGACACTACCCATGGGGATGAACGAATGTTGAACAATATATAATATTCTATAGTATTATAAATAAATATCATATATCCATGAAAAACACGTGTACATCATTTTGGACCCAATTTAATAGAATAAAAGAGTGTTTCTTTGGAATTAGAAAAAAATAATAAATTTCACGAATATCTATTCAAATTTTTCATTGGTTAGAAATAATTTCATTATCATAAAATGGTTTATTCAAATCATTATAAATATTTATATTGTAGTATTACTTCTCCCATTAGTGTAAAAATACTTTATACCATCATTTTGGAACCAATGGTATAGGCCTCCAAACCGTTGGTATAGCCTATACCAAGGGTTTGGAGAAGTGTTTCCAAGTAAGCCATGAAGATAGGTTTATATCAACAGTTTTAGGAAAACCATTGGTATAGACCTATACCAATGGTTTTGAAAACCATTGGTATATTTAATATAAAAATCTATACCAACGGTTCAACAAAACCATTGGTATATGTAATTCAAAAAATAATCATCTGTTTGGATTTTATCCCAGCACCTCCCGTTTGTAATTGAATGACCTAACCAATAACATAACTTACTTTTGTGAACATAATTTCAAAAATATATATATATATATGTATTATCTTAAGTATTTTAAATTTTGACTTATTTAATGTCATGTCTATGAAGATTCGTTTAAAAATACATGTACCTCTACCAACGGTTCTCAAAACCATTGGTATAGACATATACCAACGGTTTTGAGAACTGTTGGTATAGGTTCTTAGATTTTGGGACCTATACCAATGGTTTTGTCCAAAATGTTGGTATACGTCCATATAAGTGACATATACCAATGGTTTTAGCCAAACCTTTGGTATAGTTCAAAATAAGTGACATATACCAACAGTTTTCCTAAAACTATTGGTATAGATCACATTTCCATTAGTTTTCAAGAGAAGGTTGAAGGAAAATTCCAATGGTGGAGGGATTTTTGTTGATAAAGAAATGGAAAAAATATGTTTACTTTTCTCAATTATCATATTGATATCAATCATTTGTTTTGGGAGGAATACCGAAATATAACTATTTAAGAAGTGTACATACTCTACATAATTTCATATATAAATATCCTGATGAGAAATTAAAATTTATTCTTGACGATCCATTTAAAATTTATCAAACAAATATTTAGGAGGTTATTGATGTGGACATTCCATCTGGAATTTTTGTAGTAGAAAAATGGGACTGGGAATAATGTTGGTTAATGATTTCATAAGATTCAAAGGTAAGTGATCCTAACATACTTAACCAATATTTTTCATAACATATCTGTAAATATATTTTATTATATGATTAAAACACCAATGTTTTTAATTTAATATAATGATCAAGGATCCTATATACTTGTTTTTATCCCTTCCATCCTAAATACAATAGGCATTTATCTAATAAGTAGATTTTAAATTAAATCCAATCAAGGGAGATAATCTTTTCATAGTTAATTTTGTTATAATTTTATTTAATTTTAATTTAGTATATCTTCGACTTGTTTTTAATTTTTATATTTTTATAACACATTGATTTACATATATTTTGATGAATGAAAATAATATTCTACTACTGAGACTGAGCCACTAGTTTGCTTTCCCGATGAGGTCAAGATTTAAACTACATTACAAGAATTTGTTGTATTCAATATTGATATTTCAAAATTTAATTATATTAATGATTATGTATTAATTGAATTTAAATTTATTAATAAAAACTAAGGAACATTTAATATGATGGTGTTGTAATATGTTGATTAAGATGACAAAGAAGATGTGTATAAAGTAATAAATAAGACATTTTATTTTTTATTCCCCAAACATGGAAGTTGTAAAAAAATTATTTGGGGCTTGATATTATTTAATTTATACATAGGTATATCTATAATCGATTTCAAGTCATGTGAAATGAAATAAATAGGTTTTAGTGGTCATAATCATTAAAGCCTCATATGTAATCATAATGGGTAAAACCAGATAAAATTACAAACTAGGGGATATATTATCTTAGAACCTTGTGGGTGTTCATTGAATATATTACCTCATTTTAATGCCGCATTATTCTATTAATTTGAATAATTTTGTTACATTAGGTTTAAAGTGGTTATAGTTTGGAGGTTAAATAAATTATTCCAAAAAAAAACTATATTTTTAATTTATTTATATTTTGTTTACATTCCATTAGATATCTAAATTGTATTTTAATATAAATGTATGTTTAGTTATATACAAAGTGCGAGGGTGGTGTGGAGGGGGAGGTTTGTGGTTTTCCATGATATTAGGGTTTTCTATAAATTTTTATTGATTATTATTCACTATAATATTTTGTGTGATTTTTATAGGGAGAACTGTATCATAAAAAAAATTCTTTTATAGTAAACATTTTCACACTATAATCTAGGATTTCATTGACATTAAATTTTATGATATTATATAATTGCAGAGTATGTCATATTTAAAAATCCATGGAATCTTTTTAACAGGAAAAATGAACCTCAATGGTTGAAAATTAAAAGGAATTTCAATTAGAAAATGGGGAAACTAAAATTATTACATCTATAATGTGTTTCATTTCCATTATTATAAGTTATGCCTTTGGGGTCCTTTCCAACATGTTTTTTATTAATATGTGTTATCTGAAATTGGATTGGGATGGTAAATTGGTGTCCAATATGATTATATATGATATTTGGAAATAAAAAAAATTAATAAAAGTAATATATAATAATATCGAGAACATAAACAAAATATATTTCCAAATTTAAAAAAAATAATGCATTTGGGTAGGTAGAATATTTAAAATAAAAAGACCATGGGGAAATGTAATTATAAAATATCCATTTTTGTTGTACCATCAATGTTTTTAATGGATATATAGTATCAAGAACATTGAATTTCTGAATTTTATTACTTGAACAAGTTAAAAAATTAATCCACTAAATTATATTTTCTTCACAATCTAAGAACATAAAAATTTTAATTATTTAAAGTATATTTGACGATAAGACATATGTTTGAGGAATGATATTTTTAATAATAAATTAATCATTTTTTATCTATATTTCTTATTTGTGAGTTTGGACTACAAATGGTTAATCCATTTTAATAGTAAATTTCATTACATTTCCAATGAGTGAAAAGTTAATGTATAGATGAATGATAAATTTAAGAAAGTTATATATAATAAAGTATAATTAATATTTTTAGTCCCAATAATGATTTATTCTATTTTACACTATCACATTTTTAGGTTTTATCAATAATATTACATTATTTTTGAAAACTCTTTAATATATGAATATTATATATTTTAAATATGGGTTATATTTAAGTTATAAATTTTCCTACAAAAAAAGAAATTATTTAATTGATTTTTCCAAGAATTAATGGATTTCATTGATACATATCATTCAAGTAGACCATTTGTTTAATAAATTATTTTATGGCATAAAAGGAGCATGCAAGCTAGGCCTGGAATATGTTCCCATATCCAGATGAATTTTTAAGGTGGATATAAATCAAACATATTTTTATTCTAAATGATCATAAAATTCACATTCATATTTTAAATAGAATATGGAGAAATATATTTAACAATATAAATTATTTATTATATGGATGTCAACTCCATAAATTCATGTTATACAAGAGGAGTAAAATAGGAAGAGAATGATTGGAAACAAACTTTTCATTTTGTAATGAATTTATTGTTTTTCCTAATCACTGAAAAATATGATGGAATATTTTGTGGTCATTTTAAATACATATGAGAACATGTTTTGAAAACTAAGCTTCAAAATATTCATTAATTTAATTTTGAAACTGTGCATAAACACTGGGAAACATAATATGGTGAAAACTTATAACACACCTACTAATGTAAATTTTAACTCAACCTATTTTGAAATGTGTTTCTCATTTTGGTAATACATTATGTATATTGTTATACTATTATGGGATTATATGGTTTAAAAATAAAAAAATATATTTCCCTCATTTTTTATTCTTATTCCGTTTACTCAATATGTTTCCCTTTTTTACCCCACATACTTATTTGTCTTGATAAAAATTGAAAACTAAAATCCCTACTTTTTTTATGTAATATAGATGTATATTTAATATATTCGTGTAATTTAATTTCTCTTTATTTATTTGTATGAATTTCAGTGATTTCTTAAGAAAATTTATTTTGAGAAGTCATCCAATTTTCTCTATTATCTGAGTTCTTCTTCCCACACACTAATATTCATTCCTTTCACTATTTGATTCATGAAAAGAGTGAAGTATATCAGAGATATTTCTATTTAGATAATATGAGTCTTACATTTACATAAAAAGAGTATTTCCCCACATGTTTAGATCATGGTGTAGGGTAACTAAAATTCTTTTTAGATGTCCTATAATAGTCTATATTGATTAGATTACATATTGTTATTTTAATGGGGATGATTATTCCATTATAAAAACCATAGATAACGTTATATAAATTTATAACCTATATTGGAATTAACATTAACACTGTATGTTTGAATTTATATTCTAATATTTATATCATTTTCAAATTTTAATCCTCCCCACTATATTAGTTTTTATAGTTTTAGTTTATTTGGTTAATAAGTTTTTTATAATTGAAATTTAGTTTATCTATGTGGACTCTTGGATAGATTTGTCATAGGATGTGTTGTATATAGAATTCATATATAATAATATTATTTTATACATCTTTTTGAACAATTACAATTCATTTTCATATCTCATAGTGAATACGTGACATGAACTTGTAAACTAATACACTATGAACTAAAACATAGATCTCAATTAAACATGAGGCAGCAGATTCATATTGAATTATTTACACCATAAAATTTAGTTTCCTGATGAATATGTTATTATGTTGTGAAATTTATGGTCATTTTATGTGGTCCATGTACAATATGGTGTATTATTTAAACAAATATGTGAGAGGAAAAAATAATTTATTTTATTTTCTTACATAGAAAAATGACCAGTAACCCTTATATTTGAATTATTATTGGATTTGATTATATTATTTAATATCACTTCTGATTTTTTAATTTTAACCAATGTATTGATTATGTGGTGAAATGTAAAAGGAATAAAGAATAAGAAAATTTATTTTTTCCTATCCTTTCATTGTGATTTTTCATTAAATATTTTTTGTGCCTAATCAGTTTTAAATTTTGTATGAGTCTTCCTAACCCATGAGAGGTTATCACCTTATTAGTAGAGACTCTAAATTTTCCAATGATCGCCAATATGAAAATTCAATGTACCTGGTACCATATATACTTCTATAATTTTGTATTAATTTTTTGGTGGACAATTTTGTTTCATTATTTATAGACACATAATTAATGAAATAACCCAAAAACAATTTAGTGAGGAATCTATCTAAAATTTTCATTCGAATTGTGAAAAAGAGTATACCAACATAAGGAACATGGAATTCAAATAAGATTATCCAAACTCAAGGAATTATATACATTAATTACTAAGTGTACCTATATATAAAATGATAAAATAATAAGGTTCCAAAAAATTTATTCGAAATAGTGTATGATGCACAACTGTATAACATTTATTGTTTATAATTATAATTAAAAAATTGGTTATCCGAAGGGTATATCATAATATAATAATGTATAAGTAATATTATGATGAGAATATATATTAATAACATTACATTGGGATTTGAGAGACTATCTCACAGCAGTAATAAATAGAATAGGAGTTTATGGGGCGTCTATCCCTTGAAAAAAAAATTTATATGGTTAAAAAATTAGTCAATTGTTACAATGCTCATAAAAAATGATGGGATGCTTATTTATAACATTTATTTTACATATAAAAATTATATATGAATAAGGAAAATTGGTTATAGTCTTACAGTTTTGGGGATTCAGGTAGATAGTAAACTCACAATGATATTGGATGGTGATGAATAAATATCATATGTATGAATGAGGTTTAATGAGAAAAGTATATTCAAGAAGTGGTTGAGTAAACTATTTTTTTCACTATGTATTAAACACATTAAATGGGAGAAGAGTATAAGATCATTTAAATTTATGGATTTACCAATGTTAATAGATATCCTAGGTGTCAACGAAAATGTACAAATGGTATGGTTTAATTTCCCATGGGTAAATAATGTTAATCCCTAACATATAGCAAAAATATTTTGTACTGTGTGAAAAGAATAAATTTTAGCTCTGATAACTATTTCCTGAAATAAGTGTTCAATTTTTATTTGTGATCTATATTTTCCCTATTATAATAAATGGAATATGCCTACATGGAATAAACATTATTTTTCCCTGATATCTGTTTATCAGTATTAAACCATACAATATTATAAATTTCATATTTTTTTTATAACTATCTTATTTTTCATAGCCTATATGATGTACATGAATTTTTAAATGAGACTCCATTTTTTCTATGTATTTATTTTCCCTGTTTTCATCCTAATGAGTACTATGAATATTTCTATTAGAATTTTATAGTATTGAAATCTAGACTACGAATATTACTGTGTAATGTTGACCAACCTTTTCCAATTTTGTTGTGGATTATGTTTTCTGGATCATTGACCCAAAATATGATACCTTTTATATATAGAAATAATGTTGAGGTAACACTAATTTGTGTTTCAATAACATTACAAAAATATAAATCCTCATGGTAGTGTCTAAAATGTTTTTTTCATGATTCTTACACTAACGGTTCCTTAAAAATTTAATGAGAGGTTAAATAAAAATGAACATGTATAATACAAGAACCAAGTTAAAAACTATATATTTTAGGGATATTTTCCTAGAGACCTAGGGTTGGTGATAAAAGAGTCACTATATATACTATACTAATAGGCCTCAATCCACACCTAGTAAATTCAAAAAAAATATATTATTAAATCCTATTATATGATGGAAATAATAAGTACGTGAATGGGAGGACTAAACACTAAGTGGTTATTTTTTTATGGTGAAATGTTTTTTTTTGAAGAATTTGAACTAAGTGAATTTCTATATTCCCTACAATGATAGAAATAAAAATAAAAATTGATATAATTATTCTTTTAGATAAATTAGATCAAAATAAATAGATAATTTCATATAATTATTCTACATATAGGTTTCAATAATTGAACCAAAAAGAAAAAGTGAGAGTCTATGAACTCGAATTAATGATAGTGAGATTCATTGTTGTACAATAAATATTATTTCTTGGATTCATTAAAAATCCTAAGATGTCTTGAATTGGGATATATTATGTTTTTCAAATATAGTTATCTTGTTGAACTAACTCATACAATGGAAAAATGGTTGTGAAATGAATAATTATTTCTTATCAATAAAAAAGTAAAGACAATGGGAATGAGGTATCAAATCCATGATTAATTATAATGGTTCTTTAATAACATGATACCATTAAATTAATAGAATAGTTTTATATTGGAATCATCCATCGAGAATTTTTTGGAATTAAAATAGCATCTTTATCTTGGAAAAACATTAGATATGGAGGTATCATTATATATCTCATATTTATAGGAATCAACCCTATGTAGTTTTTGTAAAGGGAGTTTTTCATACGATAGGTGAACCATTAAATTTGGATATGTAGATTTTCCATTTCTATCTAAATCACCATAAAAACAAAACACTTATATATATTGATCTATTATATATAGTTTAATTCATCCATTCAATGATGCATGAAATAAGCTACTACAAGAATGTTAATGACATATAATATAGTCCTCATAAAATTAATAAAATAAAAATTGGTAGGATTATGTGTAATGTTCATTATGTTAATGTGATGAATACCATACGTCATGATTCTTTTATATTAGTGACATGTAATTAATACTATATAGTTTTAATACCTTATTTAATGAATCAAAATCATAAAGATTATGGTTATATGATAAGGAATCAATACGTTTTATTTTATAATAATTCACCATGTGAATTGGTTCATCGATCTTGATTCTTCAAAAATTAAATTTATTTATTAGAATGACACTGACTGCCATACATGTTTCATGAGCCTCAAGATTCTATAACTATATTATGAATTTCTATATCCTCTTTTTCTGATAATCATTAAAAAACCATCCTTCAATCATATTTCCCAATATATTGTTTTATTTGAAAGAATAGTATTTATATTTCATATATTCTTTCTTGAGTCTCCGGATCATAATATAATAAAAAATTTAAATTCCAATATACTTGTTAAATATATAGATACATGATCCAACATTAAGTAATAAACCTTAATTTTTCTATCATTTTGAGGAATATAAATTTGATTCTGTAGGGGGATTTATGTATACTGATCCAGATGAACACATGTACATAGTGGAGATATTGACGTCGATGGATCAGTCATTCAATTATCTATCGACATATGAATCCCATAATTAACTATTAAGTACGTCAAAATTTTATTCCAAAATAGTAAATTTTAGGGATTTAATTCTAATTATATCTCATATCACCACCACCGCTTGGGTATTTTAATCCTTGGGAGATCAATAAAATTATTCCCCGTTACATATGTGAAATCCATGTTGACCTTCTATAGTTAGGAGAAATATTCATCTATTTATCTATTACTGTGAGATAAAATAATTGCTTAAATTTTGTTCTATATATTCATTTCATAGTATGCTTATGTGATTGAATTTGATATTAGGTTGGAAATTTTATTTTCTTAAAAGTACTATTGTAGCTTTTAGAGCTAGTGATGACTAGGACATGATACTTCAACCCTTAGAATAGTGAAGTATGAAAAATTTGGTATGTGATTGGTGAATATAGAAGTTGAATGATTTATTCAAAAAAACCAATATGGGAATGAATAAAAATAATAAAAACAAAAATTTATTAGATTCAGTGATTCTCTATATGGAGGGACACTAAATATCGATTTTACCATTTCACCATATGAGAAATATCCCTAAAGAAACCATAAAATATTTTCATGATATTTAAATTTTATCACGACATCTGGTTGATCTCTGACATAGAAACAATATCTTTTTATTCATTAGGTGGTAGATAGACCTAAACAGGATTATAACTCACCACTTTGAGATGATATATGGGTGGATGAAAATGTGAGTTGAGGTGTGGAACCTAGTGACTGGATTTACTACTCGTATCAGACACATGGTTTTTTACTATTTTACCTTGAGAAAATAATAAGGATTATGATAACTTTTATATTGGTATGTGGGGGTATCTCTAGGATCATATTACCTAATTGATGATTTAAATGATGTGAAAACCAATTTATTTATAAATATTTGATTATATTTTTGATAATGCCTTTTAAGAATTCACTTATTATGACCATGTAAACATTTATTAAATCCAACCAATACCATGTTAATAGGAAAACAAAACAAATTTCAAGAAAGTATTATTTTATTTTTTTCATCACTTTACAAATAAAAATACAGTATAAATAATTCCCCTCATCAGTAGAGAATATCATTTTATAGTATGCTCCTCATAAGATCGTTTAATGGTATGATTGTTGTTATCTTACTTGATTGGATGTTGAGAATTTTCACATTTGGTAGGATACTTTCCATTGTCTATTTGAGTGTTTGATTAACATTATGTAATTTTGTAGAAGAATTATTATTGTCATTATTGGTGGTATGTTTCCTATTATACATATATTAATTCAATGAAGTCATGGAAATTTTGGACTCAATAATTATTTAATGGTGATTTTTATTTAAATTTATCTCTCTTATTCCAATAGTATGATATATTTAGATGTTAACTAGTTAATGGGTCTATAATAATATAATTACAAGTAATTGGATTGATGGGTGGTTAATTAAGTAACATGTTAATGAAAGAATTTTTGTGATACATTTTCTTTCAGAGCATCCAGACATCAACATTTTACATATTCCTATACATTTATGTTTCCAATTCATCTCATATGGGGATAATTGGTGGTACATATGTAACCTATTCTATTGGATTTTGTAATAAAACACAAACATCAGTATCCATCATCTCTAATAAATCCACGATGACTAATAATTCCTTGATTATGTTATCAAGTATATGATGGAACGAGAAGTAATTTTTGTGGTCATTCATCAAAAATTCCAAAGGATCCTTTACATAAAAATACATGATCTTGTTATTTTATAATATTAAGATAAATTATTTTGAAAACGTATAATTATTAATGGAATTAATTTTATTATTACTAAAATAAATATTCCATCTCATAATCCTTTTCAAATTTAGTGTGATTAAAAATATTTATTGATTCATGAATAACCTTATTTTTTATGGTCCATCTTGATGTTATCATTCCATGGTTCGATAAATATAATTATATTAAAATTATGATATAGTGTTATCCTCTCAAAATACACTATGGTAATTTATGGTCATAAGAGACTTTGAAAAAAGAATGAGTATATTTTCCATATAGATATAATATAATAAATAATGGGGATGATGTATTCCAAAGGAGTTAGAAACACACTTCCATTTTTTAATGATACCCATTTCCCTCTCATTATTCTATTTATAGGAATTATAGGGGATGATGACACGTTTTTCCTAATTTAAATGATTAATGTTTTATGAAAAACTGATGGACCACATCCAATAATTCATGGAGCCTAACAATTATATTATTATAAAAAATTATGAAACCCTAAATATTTTTGATGAATTATATTATTTCAAATTCTATTATTGTTTTCAGTTTTAAATTATTGAGATAATATAGGTAGAAAAATAAAAAAAAATTTCCCTAGATCTCCCATCTAACCATATATTGATAAATTTGAATTTATGAAGTTAGATGTAGATGAATATATTGAAATCACATGGGATATATGTACTTGTAAAATGAAACTGGTGGGAATAAACCGTCTAAATAATATATCCTATAGTTAATATAATATAATTATTACCATGATATTATTTCATGATTTGGCCTTAAGTGAAAATTTTTATGTAGTTGTTGATGTCAAAAATATGGTGGGATGTCATTTCAATAAACCATAATTACAGAAAAAGGGCTCATTGATATGAATCATGATGATGGGGTGACAATTTCAACCTTTTTAGAAAGATTAACCTTCACTTATTTATGTGGGTTAAATAAAGGAGTTATGAAATATTTACTAGGGAAATCAAAGGTAGGTGATACATTTATCTAAATAATATATGTATTAATATACATAATATATTATATTCTAAACTCAATATAATAATTAATCTCTTCTTCTATAGTGGATGTATAATATTCTATTGGTGGGATAATTAATGATGTCTCTACACCATTTATTCATTAATTCACTCAATCTATCTGAGTGGTTATTAATTGAATATTTTGAGGAGGTCACAACTTTAATTTCCCTTTATGCTTTGAATATACCACTTACTTTAACAAATATATATGAATGGAATTCTTAATAAATTTTTCAATTATTCAAATTCCTAGAAATTATCATGTTTCACAACATTATTTGGCTAAACTATAATGAGATATACTAATAAGAGTTCTATTGTGGGATAATATTTTAGGTATTTAAAAGTACATTGAAAACTATATGTTATGACATATGATTACTAAATCACCAATGTGATAGTAGCTAGAAGTGAGTTTCTCAATCTCCCTAACAAAATCTCTAACCCCACCGTATTTTTTCTTGTCATGGTCTATGAAATGATCTCTCATACCAATATAATTATCAATAAAGAATAAACCACAAAACATAAAACTAATATAAAAACATATTAAATTCACATGATTATGATCTTAGAAATACTCAGTAAAATTTCAATGTTTTTTGGTTTTATCTTTTTGTTTTTTAGTATTTATAATTTTTAATTATTTTCATATATTTTCTATTATCCAAGGGCATGAGGTGAAAGAAACAATAATGAAGAGTGGATCATTATATTGGTTGGGATTTCTATAATTCTTATTTCTAGAAACAGATCCATGGTGGATATATAAATCAAAATTTATAACATATAATGATTGATTCTCATCAGAATCCTAAATAATTGGTATTATTGATTTTTGTTATTGTAGCTATTCTTCAGTTTTCTTAGAAATAAATTGTATGATGGTTAGTAACCTAATAGGTTTCATTGGTTATTTATTTTACTATATTCAAGAGGAATCTCACTCATATGTCAGTGGTGCAACCCTATTTCAGGGAATATCAGAAGATCACCATCAAACCATCTGTATGGTAGAATTATCTATTACTGACATATTATTAGAAATATAATTTCATGAACATTAATGAATTATGGAATAATACAATATTTTTATATTTAGTGGGATTAAATTTTTATAAAGGGTTGTTTTATGTTTGGTATGTTCTAGATTTATTTCCATTGGTTAATGATTAAAAAAATATTGGAACTGGTGTGCATAAACATATATGGTTTTTATGATTCATTGGTGGGATGTTTTTTAGATGGAAGGTTGTTAAAAGAACACTGATCTATGAGATTAAAACACAATTTAATGTTTTATATATTGTATCTTTGAAAAATGGTCATCGTCTCTAATGGGTAGATATTTAATGGTAATGCTTATGGTTACCACTACGCTCTGATTATGGTGATATAAATAATATAGAGACTAAACATTTCTATACGTGAATATTACATAATTCAAAATAATTTCAAGATAATGGTTATAAAAATATATGATCAAATAGTTCAGTATCATGTGAATGTTATGATCATTCATAAATTTTACATAATAAAAGATACACATTATTTAGATTCTTTATTTTTATCCATATATAGATCTCACATCATAATTAGTACATGTAGTTACCAGATTATATATTTCAAAAAAAGTGATGAGCTAAAACACTAATATCGTGGGGAATAAGGGACATAATTCAATAGAACATTTCTGAACATAATCGACATCCTCATAACATTATAATAGAATCCTAATTATAATAATGAGTGAAACATTTGAAAAATGAATGAAATTTGGAAAATACAAATCAAAGTCTCATCATTACATTGTTTTCAAATAAATTACATATTTTTGAGAAAAACAACAATCATGTTAACCCAAAATATATGTACATAAAATGTCACAAAATCATTATGAACAAATTTAGAATCAAGTTCATTCAAAATAAACATAATATAATGAGATATATAACTTTTATCAATGAAGTATAGAGGTATATAATTATAGAATAAACTATTAAATATCATAATGGTTATAATTATGCATTCCACATGAAAGATGAAATTTATATTCCAAAAGTAACTTGTGGAAAATAGTGAGTTTCATAAAAGAATACATATAATGTAACCTATGAATAAAATTTTTAATTACAAAATTAATGACAATGATCATAATTTTACATGATTGATCATTTTATTATTTGAAATGTGAAATAACTCAATAGGATTTACCGAATAACATTGAATTTGAATTATTTTTCAAAAAAGAATTACTAATTTTATAGAGAAAAAATTTGAAGGGAAGAAACATGTATATATCAAAAGAGAATAAAAATAATATTTAATGGTTTTATTTTACACATTATATGAACATTAAAAATGAAATAAATTTCAAATAATAGATAACGAAACTAAATTATTTTGGGTTTTTCAATCTCCTTTCCTTAAATCTAAGAGTATTAAGTTGTTTTCTGCCTCTTGAATAACAGAGATAGGTTTATTAAAAAATTAAACTAGAAGTGAATTATTTTCTATTTTCGTTATTTAAATATTTTAATTATTGTTTTATATTTACAAATATCATTTTATAAATGTATAACACTTTGATTTCTAATTTTCTATAAAAAAATTTACATTTTGATACAACTTCACTATTTTGATAATTGTAATTTATATATTAGTATAATTAATTTCAGTCTTGTAAAACTTTTATATTTAAAAAATATTTGTAATAAATAATTAATTATTACCGTCCTTACATTTGGTGATAATAAATAAAATCAACATCTCCATGTCGGTGGTTATAAAAATGTTTATAAGACATTTTTGAATAAGGATGTATGTGATTTAAGAAATATAATTAAATAATAGATATGATTATTTATATTGGAAAATATCAATAATATAATCTTAAAAAACAATATAATTGTTCTTAGAATTTTATTTTTTTTTCGAAGAAATAGTGAAAACAAGGAATAGAAGAGGAAAAAAGAAGAGTTCATAAAAACATAACAACTTTTCAATGATTATTATCTTGTATGGCCTTAAACACCACTGAATCATAGAAATGGTTACTCTAGAACACCCCTATTGATTCAAAGAAAGTTGTGGGATATGATTTTTTTATAGTATTGATATATTTGTGTGAGGGGATAATTTTTTCCCATGGGAGGGGGTGAGGTTATTATACATTAGAAGTGGGGTATTTCTAGAATAAAATATTAAAATAAATATTATATAAATGTTAAAACATTTAATACTGAATATTATTAAATAAAAAATCCTAGATCGACAAATTAAAATTATTTTTAGAATTTCAAACACCTTTCTGAACCGAATTTATTCTTATATAATAAATAAAACTAGAATGTATTGAGAATTATTATTTTAAGGGATCATTTTAGATTTTAGACTTTTAAATATCATTTTTAGTTTTTTAAACATCAATATTATTTTTAAATGAATCATCTATCTAATTAAATATATTTTATAGAGAGAAAATTCCTAGTATTTATTACATTGTGAATGTTAAAATTTAAAATACTTTATTTATAGAAAACAATACACTATGTATTTTCTTGAAATTAATTTTTTCCGAAAAAAAGTATCTGTATATATTTATCACATGATGATTTCAAAAATGAAATTAATATTATCAAACTAATTTTTTTAACAAAGTTAAATAATTGTTTTTAATAAAAAAATAATTATTTTTAATTTTAATGTTCTTTAAAAATGTGTTTATATTTAAATTTTGTTTTTAATTATGAGATTTATTTTGTGGCATTATTAAATATGTATTTATATAAATTAAAAATTATATATATTAATATTACTATTAATTTTCATTATTTTGATGTATGATTACTATAATTATTATTTGGTTACATAGTATTGAGTTAATAATTGCAATGATTATGTTACCATTCCCAAGATCCACATATTATTCCATGATTCATATTACCTTCCATAAATACTAACTCATTACCTAACTCAAAAGCCTTTACAAATATGCCAATGGTTCTAAATTGTTATATTCTACAATGACGATTTCATAAGTAATTTTTTTATTTTTCTAGTGTTCTACATGTGTGAAATGATTCTAGAATATTGGTAGGATATGTATTTTCTTTATCTAGTTTATTAAGTTTTTATTTTACCACATTATAATGTTTTTAATTATCAGTTGTTATGTTAATGAATAATCTAAGTATCATTATTAAATAAATTTGGATTTTAATTTAATTATTTGTTGTCTGTATCCAATATTTATATAATATAATATAACAAACATTCAATCAAGAAATAATTGGGATAAAAAATAAGTTTCATTACATTCCTACCTACAACAAAATCATCAAAAAAAATTCAAATCATTTTCTCATTTGAGAATAGATTATTGAGAGTTTTTCATTAATTCCTATAATTCCCATGTTTCTTCATTATAAATATATTTCTACCAGAAAAATTACATGGTTATTCTTCTTATTTCATAGATAATTGTGTCCAAGGTCCATGATATTTTTTAAATAGTCCTCAAAAGAGTGGTTGTTCCCTTGATTATGCGACTCTGGATTCATTCAAATAGATAGATCACTTATTTAATTCTTTATAAGTGATATGAAAAATTACTAATTAACGTGAGACATAATTGGTGGTAGTGAAAGTCGATAGGAGACTACTATTATCTTATTAAGGATCTCAGAGGTTCCACTATACCAATGGATATGCTTTCCTTTATTTGAATATTTTGTGAATCTCTTCTATGGAGATATTTTATATAGAAAATTTTCAACAATTACAAACATCATATCCCTTAGGTGGGTATTATCATTTCACTTCTTTATAATCAATGAATCATTCAGATATTGTTCGTTGGCTTGAACCTTCTGTATCATCTCTTACATAAGATCGTGTAAATGTATATTTTTTCAACATCATCCCAAAAATTTTGATTTATACAGAACATCCCAATCAAACAATCATATTGATCTAATTGGATACATTATTTGAATTTTTTATCTTAGGATAACCGACCTAATAGAATATTTTGGTCCCAATATCCTATCAATTCCATTGATCATGTATTTCCCATTCCTTTGTCTATCTGAATATACCATTATGATTGTTGATGAATTTAGATACAATAGGCCATACATAAATTAAATTATGTATTCAGAAAATGATGATGGAATCCCAATAATTCAGATGTGATCCATGAATCATGATAATTGAGGATAAGATAAACATTCAAACTATACATCCCAACCACATCCTATAAATAATTCATGGTATATTTTTCTATTGATAAATATTCCAAAATATCAATGAAGTAAGAAGTCATGGTGAGTCAATACAGTGAATCCCATATCACATAGCTTCTATTGTTTTTCATCGAGGGAGTTTTGAAAATACCCATGGGGATTTTTTTCCCATTTACATGTTGTTATATTTAAGGGATTCAAAATCACTAAGGACTTTTTCCTTTATTAATAAACATTATCATAGACCCATATTTTTTAAATACTATTATGAATATTCTCATTTCTGGTGTCTGACTAGAAGTGATCTCAAAGATTATAGAACATAATAGTACTTCTAGGATGGGTAGAGAAAAATTGTCAAGGTTCTTCTCTAATATCTCCATATTCATATTTAGTTATTCTAGAACAAAAATCCAAGATCTAATATATCATTTAATTCCTCCATGGTCTTATCGTTGATGTATGGTTTGGAAATGAATCTAGAATGGTGTGGTGTCTTCCCTATAACAATTATTTCCAAATCCATCCTTTTCATATACAACTCAATATGTTATTTCACAGTCATCATCCAGGATATTGTGATAGTTAATTTTTATAAGACTATTTTCCACCATGTTCATATATCTTGGATTATATTGGAACGATCAATTGTAGTAGTTGATCTTAACTATATATAATTTTGAATTCATATTGAGCTATTTTTGTGAAATGATAAAATATAGATTCTAGTGATCTTTATATATGCCACACTTCTCATAGTTAAGTTATAGAATCCTTATGTTTACTGAGAAGATTATAGTTTTTAACTCCAAATAAGTGTTACATTACTTCTACTCAAGGATATTCATTTTTTAGGATTTGTATGATATCACATTAAAATATTTCCCTAGTACACAACCCGTGAAATACATTTCATTTGTTTTTGAATATCTCATAACCTTATTCAATTGATTTTAGTTTTTGTAAATGTGTATTAATTATCCTATTATTAAGATCCCTAATTATTTACAGACATTATTTGACCTATACATACTTTACTCCATTCAACATAAAAATATAGAGCTGGATTAAAAATCTAAAAAATTACTCCAAAATTATTTTCAATATCATTCTATGATAAGAAAAATATTGATTTATATTATATTAGTATGTATGTGTCATTCCCCAATTATGTTCTTCATTGAAGGGTACACAATCATTTTCTCACTTCTGATAACATAACCAATGATCTTGAGTTTTGGAAACCAAAAAGTGACCCCAAATGAACAAGGAGTTCATTTTCCCATTATTTTTATTTCTATTAAAATCCTTAGTTTTTCATTGTGTTCCTCCATAATCTTAGAAAAATTTATATTATCCTCAATATAAACTACCATGTATTTTTATATATAATCTCTTAATACATGATTTGTCACACCAATAATCATTGTACGGGAATTTGATACTATAAAATGAAATAAATAGGAACTCATGGAGTCCATAACTTGTACAGAATTTTTTATTCTAAATATCATCCTTCATTATCATGTTATAATGACTTAAAAAATGAATCTTTAATTTTTATAATTATTGTTCTCTTCCATATTTTTTTAAAAATTCATTGACCCTTAGTAGGGGATAATTTTTTTTATGTATCCGTATTATCCACAAATAATCAATAAATGACTTTATTAATCTATCATTATTCATAAAAAATAACACAGACACAGTCTAAGGTGATACACTAGGTAATATTAATCCATTTTTCAAATGATCTTGTCACAACATCATTAACAACTCAATTTCTATCGGGACAATATTATATGGGTATTTGGTTATAGGAGTGTCTCTAGGTATATTCTCTATTGATAAATCTATTTAAAGTATTATGGAAGTATAATAAACTATTCTGAAAATATATTTTTTATAATACCTTATAATGTGAATATACTCTATGTTAATACTTTACTTTATCTCAGCATTTTTGGGATGTTACGCTTTATTCCAGGGAATTATAACCCACAATGATGATGGATTTTATCAAAGATATAAATGATCTTCCTTTCTTGAATAAAATATCTTGTAATGGTTTGGAATATAATAATTGATATCTTTTGACCAAGTGTTGATGTATATTATATAGGATTATTGGTAATACAATCCCTATATTGTAATATATTTTACTAGGATAATGACTATAATAATAAAGGGAAGAATACTCCCATATATGATAATTGGAGATTTGTCTCATACCTGGGGTTCAATGAATCCACCACATGGTGTTTTTTCAGATATATGTACAACCAGGTAGCAGGTATTTGAATCAAAATATCTGTGAAAATTATAAAATTTAAAGAATATTGTAGAACAAGAAAGAAATAATCCTTTCTCCATTCATTATTTGATAAGAAGTGTATTCTGAACTCCATTATTTTTCAGCTACACATCAGCAGTGATGAAGGAATAATCATTCACTAACTCCATTAGCTTTCATGGTTTCTATTTATTGATTATAGTCAGGGACACATGGATTAGTTCACTAGAATTCATAATTACCTTTCTCCCTCATGTTTATATATTGATCCATGTGGGGATATTTAGGAGGTGACTCAATATCCAACCTCAAATTGGCCTTCTTATTCTTGTATCTTCAATAATCATGACACTATTTTGCTTTCCTCCAACAAATGATGCATTTCCCATCCCGTTTAGACATTTTCTGTGACACTTCATCCATCATTATTGAATTATTCTTGATCATCATTCCTCTATTTTAATTTCAACTATAAGAATGAAGTAACATCTTTTTTTATTATCCCCATAAATATTTTATAATTCAAGAAACACCATCTATACGTTGATTTCAAGGAAAAATACATCCTCATAAAAACAAAAATCTATAGTAAATATATCCTTTTAGGGTTATAGTTTAAATCCACTTGAGAAACTATTTATTTTACTACTATTATTGTTAACCAAACTCATTTTTTATTTTGAACTACTCATTAATTTTTCTTGACATGTCATGACTAATTAACCCTCCATTTTAATAAATCTAGAAATTATATCTCCATTTTTTTTGAATATTCAGAGGAAACCAAATGTTAGGATATATTATATTAATTAAATTACAATCTATATCTTCCATTTAATTTCTCAACATGGTTTTATTTATCAGTTCCCACCATTGATCACTTTATCCTTATATATAATAACCGTCTATAGTCACCTTCTATATTTTAAAATAATGGAGCATAAAAAATATCATCTTTATGGACATAAACCATTTATCTGTGGCATGTGGTTTCTATGTCCAACTAAATTTGATGTACATTAATGAATAAAAACTAGAGTGATAGTTTCACCTTAATGGGTAAAAGAGGATGTTACTCAAAATCCATTCTCTTGTTAATATATTGATATAATTGGGTAAGTATCTATTTTTTTGAATTCAATGTCCCATGGAATCAAGGATACAATTTAGGAAATCAATATATTTTCCATCTAATAGGTTGTTAGTCGAGTTTTCCTAGTTCCCAATAGTTTCTAAAATTGATTATGTTTGAAAAAAGAATAGGTAAAAAATTCATGAATAAATAATTTATAATAATTCAAAAATTATGTCTAATGACATATGTCTTGGGATACCAATTTTTTTCCATCTTCTACAAAGATACGTATTGGACGATTACTTATACATTATATTTTACAAAATTTTTTCAAGTAAATTTTGTAAAAAATAATTAAAAAATTAATTAAACCATTATTTGATACCACCTATATAATACAATAATTTCATTATAATAATATTACAATATGTTAATAGTTATTATTATAATATTGATAAAAATATAGGATCCAAATGTTTATTATCATGGGACAATTTGAAGCATAAATTAAATGTAAAAAATAAAACATAATCATTTGTTATATCAGACTTATTTATCCTCCAAGAAATATCATCAACACCTTAAAATATGTATTCAATTGAGGATATGAATCAAAGAATAGAGTGATCTAAAGTCCGAGTAATAGGGGAAGTAGAAATAATGATTCAATATATCACTGGTGAGAGTAATCATCATCATTATATCATAATAAAAATAATAATACTAATCATGATGGAAATATTTTATTAATTAATATATTATAAAATATACATAATAATTAACCATAATAACTTATTATTAAAATAACACACATACTTATGGGCAATTATATAGTCACGCTCACAAATAAAATATTTGAATAAAACATAAAATTACAATGGTGAAAAATATATCTTAATGTTCCCCCATAATACAGACAATATAATGATATATAAAAAATTTTACAAATAATAATAGGGATTTATATTTCTTATACCACCCATCGCATCATTAAATTCGCAATGTCAAACATTCCACATGGAATGACAACAATTTTTGTCAAAAAATAACCCATTGAAATGAATATGTTTCGTAACAAATTCCTTATATGATTCTTAATCAAAAAAAAATTAATATTCCCTAATACATAAGGTACTTCATACATTAGAATAATATATCATATTTTTCATTTGAATATACAGTCAAGTAACAGATATATATATGATTCATTGATATTGGATACTTTTTGAAAAAAATTATTATAAATGGTTTGCAAAATAATTTTGATGGATAGAAACGTCTATATCCAACCAATTAAAGTGGATAATATTTAAAGTAATTTTTTAATATTAGTGTATAATTTATAATAAGAATAATGTTCAATAGAATATAACCTAGCATATAATATTTGGGTTTGAGAATCCCCATACATGAAATTATGCCTTATTTTGTTGTTTTTTCGCACTATACAAATTTAAATGTGGTTAACTAAATCACTAAAACAGAAGTCAAAAATATTAATAGTTTTCAATATTTATACAATATTATAATTTCCGTCCCTTTAATTATTTTTTTGGTTAAATGAAGGAATTTTGATAAAACAATTTCCATAAAATTTCCACGTTCTAAATCGATTTCACTATTTTGTTCGATGTAATTTATACATTAGAAGAATTAATTTATGATTTATAAAAACATTACATTTATACCATATTTATCATAAAATATTTATTATTAGGATTTTTATGATTTTTTTTATAAAATTATTTGTGACATTCTAATTGGCTATTAACTGACCAATCGTGCGATATTGTCCAATGAGAAGGTATGAGAATTATGAAATAAAATTACATAGTAAAAATGATTATTTAATTTGGAAAAAACTGTTAATATAATTATATCTTACTAATTAACACGTATTATAATATATGATACTGTATGTGAAAGAATGAATGAGGAAGAGAACATGAAACCCAAAAAAGAGTTGATGAAAATATACACTCCTCTCAATGTTTCTACTCTTATATGGCACAAAAATCCATTAATTATTAGATTTGGTTACTCTAGAACATAATAATGGAATGTAATATTCATTATAAAGAGTATTAGGGTATATTTGTTACATTGGATAGTGTTGTAGGATTAGTTTATCAAGGTGAGGTTAGGGGTTATTTATTCAAGTGGTATTATGTTTTTTTGAATAAAACAATGAAAAAAATTCTATATCAAAGGTAAACATTATAATAATAATTTTTTTAAAATATAAATAATATATATAATTATAAATTGTTTTTCGAGATTATTACACTTTATAAATTGAATTCAATATTATATGTTATGTAATGTATACTAAATTTAGTATTGTTATATTAATGAAACATTTTTTACCTCAGATTTTGTAATATGATTTTTATGTTTGGAAAAAATGTTAATTTTATTCCAATTACACATTTAAAAAGTAAATATTTTATTGAAGGAAATATATCTAGAATTGTTTTCATCATAAATGATTTAATTTTAAATACATTAGTTTGTAGAAAATATATTTTTCATATTCACCCGAAAAATGAATTATTTCATAAAATATCTAAAAATAATCTTTGAAAAATGTTGGCGTGATGTTTTAAAAAATGATATTCAATGTATGGGAATAATTTAAAAATATATGTGAATTTTAATATTTAATATATAAATTCTAATGCCTAAGAATTATAGTTTATTAAAATTATACTAATATTTTATTTGAGACATTAATAATTATACATATTTTATGGAATTATAATATGTATATTTTCATAAATTACCTCTGATAAATATAATTAATTTTTTATATTTTATTTTTGATGCACAATTACTATTTAAATATTTTTATTATAATCCAAAATAGTTCGTATACTATTTCCAGTGGTCACATTACTATTCCAAATAGTCTCATGTCAATTATAATGATTATATTACCTCTTTAACTAAAACTACCTTCTTTCATTCAACATTTGTTAAAATTTGACCAATGGATCTATTATTATCATTTTCAGTGATGTTATTTGGTTTACAAATATTCTGTTATAATTCTATATTATTGGTTATAGAGGAGATGATTCGTGTAGATTAGAACATGCATAATTTTATTATTCTAATATTATTAATATAAATTATTGTATTCTTTATGTTTTAAAATTTACAAGGATTTTTTTAATTATAATGTAATGATGCTTATTAATGAAATTTTGTTTTTCTCATTTCACTATGTCTTGTTTGTTTATAAAAATTATATAATAATTTATATAACATATATTTCGAAATTAATAATCATTTATGAGTATTGAGTAATTAAAATGAATGAGTCAATTATAATCATCAGGTGACCTTTATTTCATTTAGTATTGATATATTAAAAGGGATTTTCAATGAAAATTATGGGATCAAAGAACCCATTCGGAATGGTTACCATTTGTAGGATCCACAAATATAATAACTGGGAGTCGGTTTATATATTACTACTATTTTTTCACAAACTATATTTAGCCAATAATCATATACATGTGGTACTAATCAATCACAAATCAACGGGGGTGACAATTATTTTGGAATATTCACCTGGGATTCACACCAGATCAGGGGAGAAAGAGTTTATTTATAGAGTGTGATATTCTTATAAATAATTAAAATATGAATTGTATGATAATACTGGGAAATGGAAGAACATTTTTCAATATGTATCATAGAAGTGGAATAGTTGGAAACATTATTTATTTCAGAAAATATATGTGGTCATTAAAATAATTGAGATAGTTTCAAGATTTCATTAATCACATAAATGTGATATTGTGGGGAAATATTAATTTTATATAGACATGCACCAGTGGATATAAATAATGGTTGTTTTTATTATTCTAAATGAATTATTTTTTTATTGTAACATATTTGATGAGGGGAAACAATATTTCATGTATTTTTAGGTAAGAACAATTTAATGAAATTTTGGAACATTCATAGGGGAATAACCATTATCTTTTGCTTACTAAATTCTAATAGAGAAGCATGATGACTATTATAATGTGAATTAATGTTGATAGAATTACTAGTAGTTTCATAATCAATATTATTAATAAGTCATGTAGTAAAAGGAGAATAATCATGGAACAATATGAGCTTTCATAGAGTGGTGATGTCTTCATTTGAGGGATTATGTTTCAAAATAATTTATTTAAAGAATTTGGATAGATATTATTCCATCAATCCAAATTTCATTGGGATGTTGACAAGAACCATATTTAATCTAGATGAGGGACTACCAAACAAAATGGGCATGAATTCAGTATAAGGAGTATCATTTAAGACATTGGTGACTTTGGAAATATGAATATTTCCATTTTAAGTTCATTTAAACATCATATGGAATGTTTTATTATGGGGGTAAATATTTTAATTATTCAGTATATAAAATTGAATGTAGTAGGGGGAGGTAAATGTCTAATAAAATACATGGTTTTATTCAGACATGTATACTATTATTTTATAAGTTATTTCCTTTTTTTAATTTAGGTTTATAGATTCCATATTTATAATAGAAAAAATCTATAGGTACTATTAGGTTCATATTTTATCATTGGAGTTTTTTTTATTTTACTTATTATATGTTGAATATATTAGTAGAAATAATTAATATGTATCTTAAAATATGGAATATGAAAATAGAAATTTTATATTTTAAATGAAACATTATAGGAATTCATAATGATATAATGAAATCTTAACCTATTTTCGTTTGAGGAAATTACATGGAGGTATTCAAAAGATGTAATGATTTCAATGGAACCAGATATCATGATATTGAAGATGAGGGATGATTTTCACTATGATGTAGCTTGAATTATTATATAAATTAAAGGGATTTTTGTTCACAAAAAAAGTTTTTATTAATGTTAGTTAACATGTTGATGTTTGGTCAAAATCGTGATAATTTAATTTGATTGGATAATTGATTGGTATAACATTTGAAAAAACATTATCATGTGGGAGTCATTTATATCTCTCTATCAGATATATTTTCTAGATAATGTCTATATTTATAGATTTTAACCTCATGGATATACAATTAAAGATAACTAATAGGTATATGATCACCTATATCATTGATATATGTTTCATTCTAAAGGATGTAGTTCAAACAATCTTAGATGAATGGTTGTCATTGAGTGTAAAATAGATGAATAAAGTCAATTTCTAGAGGATATCTATGTAGAATATGAAATATAATTTAGGTAATTAAAAAGTATAATATTTCATATTATGGATGAAATTAAAAAGAATCTATAATCTTTGTAAGGATGAAGTGATAGAAATGAAACATTTATGATTCCAATATGACCTAGAAGTTCAAAAGGATATTGATTTTTGATGAAAAGGTATTTGGTAGATGATAAAGTACTAGTACATAGTAGAGATTTATAATAGTAAAAATGATTAAGTATTGTAGTATTTTGAAATATATATAATGGAAGTATTATTTGTTTTAATGTTAAAAGTATTCAATAGGTGTAATTGTTTTGGAAATTTTCTCCTTTGACAATGTAAAAGGATTCAGTTAAATTAATAATTGATACGGAATTAATTATATATATTTGGAATCATGTATAATTATAAGGAGTCATTTGAGTTGTTTTCTTCTTCATAGTGTTATGAATCCAATAGATGAAATCAAGACATAGTCTCTTTTAACACAAGATGGGAATTATAACATAATGGTATGTTTTAATTTTATCTTAGTTTCTAAATTAATATAAATATTAATTGTTTTTCACTATGTTGTTGGATGAACATTTGAACTATGTAATTTCAATATTTTTGTGATGGAACTAACATTTTCTTATATTTCACATAGTAATTCAATGTTATTAATCCGACCACCGTGTCATTTAATGGTAAATTGTCACATTTTTTGTTTTCTATTATATTGCGAGGAAATGAAAAATGGATTAATTATGGAATTTTAGATACATTCAATTAATTACTTATTTTAGGATGAAGCTAAATGAAATTTAGTGCTTCGATGAAATTGAATCAGTGCAATAATGGATTTTGGAGGCTAAAGCAGAGTTGGAAAACAATAGTAGATTTGTTACATGATGTGTAATGTCAAGACACATTGCGAATTCGTTGAAAGTAATTCACCATGAAAAAATGTTGTGACTCTAGTGCAATACATGCAATTTAGATAAATTTCATATACCACCATTATATGATGTGGAAATTTTAAGTATGAATTTTTAGAAGTGCTAATTCTAAGATTCATGACGATAGTTTACTGAGTAATTACATGTCTTCAGTCTCAATTAAACAATGTGTAGTGAGTCTATGTTCCAAATATGTAGTTGAGATTCACATGAGAAATTTGTGTAGATCCAAAAGAAACAAAGGAATTACATGACATGTGGGGCCAATACATGTTGTGGTGATGGTGGGGCTCTAAAATTTTAATGTGACTCTATATGCTCACCATGGTTTTTCCTATTTATGGAGTCATCAGCCACCCATCCGATGTATTCTGGTGTGAAAAAATATAGGGATAACCCTTTTTCCATTATAGTATCTCTATAGTTATTATTTTTGTAATATTACATGAGATTTAATATATTAGTCATCATCATTCATCTCATTCTCTCAATTTCTTTTTACTTGGTCTTCCACTGTGATCCATTCCCAACTCCAACAAAAATAGAGAACTAACATCGACACTTGTTCAATGGAAGGGACAATGCCTTTATTGAGTTTTATGTGCATTAATTCTTAATATATTTGTTCAATTATATAAATTTGGTAATTGAATAAATCAATTATGTGAGTGGTATATCTATTTTTGGTATCATTTGAATTATTCATCTCATTTATGAATCATCATTACCATCAATATATATGTCGTACATACATTAGAGTATAGATTTAGTAGTGATGGTCAGCCCATAGGTCTTCTATCTGATGTTCAGAAGATTATTTCATTGTATGAAGGGGTATCTATATGAGGTAATTAAATTTCTAATGAGAACATGATGTGTGACAAGTCTTGATCACCTCATTGAATTAAATTTTGAGAATTAGATTAAAAAATAATTTGAAACACCAAACACTCCCAAGAACAATTTCCTTCATTTTATCTTCTAATAACATTCTATTTTGTATCGCATTTATATATATTATATTAATTTTTAAATGCATGATTTGAAAACCCCCCATCTATAATAGTTTAATAGTTTAACATTAGTCAGTTTATAATATTGAAAAAATAAATTCATTGTATGAAATAAGTCTCCTTGAGATCCACCTTAGGTTTTGCCACTACGGCGAATTCTTAGAAAAAATAACAATTAAATTGAATAGAGGAAAATGTCGCAAATCTCTATCATCGGTTGGGTTTATCAATTTTATGTAATACGATTATTGAATATTTTTTCTAATATTTTTATTGAAGATCATTCAAAATTATAATAGGTGACAACCACAAGAAGGAAAAGATAATTTTATGGATGGGTGGGTTGCTGAGACTTCCCAGTTTTTGACCTTGAACCATGGGTGATGTATCAAATAGACATTTTCAGTTTAAGTTCTTGATATTCCTGGAAATCTGGAGAAATTTTTATTTAATTAGATTATTTATTTACATCATCACATCTTATTTCATAATGATTTATGATACTAAATATGATTTTGTCAATAATAACACTCCTACACTATGCGATATTTTTGATAGTGGGATTGTTTCACGAAACCAACATTTTTCATTGAATCCAGGTCCCATAATATATTTTTGTGTTAAATGTGGTGGAGTTCCACTGCAAGAAACATAAAATGTGTTAATAAACTTAAACGTGAGTGAGAGGATGGTTGATGTAGTCCCCAATGAGGATATTGTTGAAAAATGAGTCAATTGAGTATTTATAATTGGTATTTCCCTTGGTCCATTATTTGTAAATGATAATGGGCTTCATATGTGTCAAATATGGTAGTTACATGGACCCAAATGAATGTTGTAGTGGTTATTGACAATGGATATCTATATTTCTTAGTTCCCTAGTCTATATGGTTTTCGGAGGAAGAAACACCTTCAAAACATCAGTATTTTTTATGGTCGTGCATGGGTAATGATTGATATAGTATATGGATGCCCTCCTAGGATGATCTGTTCTATTTTCTTGGACCAATGGCATTTCATTCATTAAAACATATGATATGGATGGTTGGAATTTACCTACTCTAGAAACATACACATGATCAATTTTTATGTTGATTGGGTTCCCACCTTCAACTTCTTGCCTACAAACATGACATTTCCCTCCATGCATTATATAGATCTATATTTTAATGTGATATATCCAAATGAAAAAGAATCGTACCATCAAGATATTTATGAAATATCATATTCAAAATATATCATTATATTTATTGGTTAACATTCATATTATTTCAAATGACACACAATGGTTTTGATGTAATAGTGAGAACTGTATTAGTTTCTTGCTCTATTAACTATGAAGTTTGATGAAGAAATCATTTCAATGCTATTTCAACCTTGTTTGAAAGATATTTTTATCACTTATTTAATTTTTATCATGGGTGGTATTAAAATTATTTGAGATAATTTATTAAACCCATATGTTTAAAATCACCAACAATACATTAGGTTCATTCAGTATCCCAACCAAATAATGATTCATACTTGGTTCATTATTATGCTTACAGTAGGGTATATTCCATCACAATGTCAATTTTCCCGAATATAACATCTAAAAGAAAGTTGTAGATATGTCATAAACTATATAATTTTGGTTAGAGATTGGTATGTTATATGAGATGTAGAATCATACATAAATGGATTTGGATTTTTAGGGAAATACTCTCATATAGAATACATATATATTTGTGAATCCTTCAAATTAATAATATAAATAACCATTATGAAATAGCTGGAATGAAAATGATTTTTAGGAGGAACAATACATGGTGAATATATTTTCACTCGTTATCAATGTATTTGATCTCTCAATAGTTTGGATCCATATATTTTTACAACATATAGATTTTTTTAAGAATGTATAAGGGCTCTTAAAAATGGATACGGGAGGCATCATGGTGTTGCATTTGGGCCTATAAAATTAGATTTGAATGAATATAGAGAATACTAATCAATGTATCCTCTACTCTGGGTATATGTTTTTCTCATTAAATTTATTAATATTTGTTCTCAATTCCCATAATATGTAAAAAGTTTCATTAGAATCATGGGAATAAATTTAGAAATATTTTCCCCAAATTATGCCAAAAAACAATATAATAGTGTCCAAACCATGATCTTCAAAAGACCTCACTATACATCAGTGATTCATGAAACAAAAAATATATATATTAAAACAATAAATCATAAACAATCCAATATATCAAAATTAACCATATTAATAAACATAAACATGGAAAATATATAACATTTTGTAATTAATTGAGCATTAATATTCAAAAGTAGAAGGAATGATGATAATAAAAAAAAGGTAATAAAAAATTAAAGGACCACAATCCATGACTGATAACAATATATTCTTACATTTTAGAAACTCATCTAATTTTGACATGATAAATTTTCCCTACCATACCAATAACTAAATTAAAATATAAACATCATCCACCATTAAAATGTTCCTTTCCTTTACCTATATTAGAAAAAATTGTCAACTAACACCCATTTAGAGTGTGTATGGTGTGATAATAACTATCATAGATGGATCATGAATGGTTATTCAGTATAAAAATTAGTTATATATATCTATGTGTGATAGTTTGAAAACTAAATCATATAAAGTTTTTCGTTTAACATATTAATTTTAATTAAAATATATGAATATTTTTTAAAAATTGTTATATAATTCATTGTTATGTAAACAGTCATTTAAATTTAAAAAAATATGAAACCCATCATGTTTTCTAGGGTTATGTTAATGATTATCCTCATACAAAGTTTTTTCAATTAAATTATACCAAAAAATTTATCAAGCCACTGGGGAGTGCATCGACAATGCTAATTGGTTGGGTGAAACCACAAAAAGTCACACCCTAAACAAATAATCTAATTTAAGGGATTATGTTAAAATTCATTACAGAACATTTATTTGGATACGTATCTAAAAAACTCTAGGTTTTCCATGAATCCTAACCAACTAAAATGATTAAAATTTTCATTATTAATATATTTCCCAATTATTATGACATTTCATTAATTTAATGTTTATTATTGTCAAACTCTATATAAAAATATAACATCAAAACAAGATTATTTACTAAAATAAAATAATAGGAATTACAATAGATTTTCACATATATATATATATCCTTAAAATGTTATATCATGTTTTCAAAAAATTGAAACGCACTTCAAATTTTATATAAGAAAAAAATATAAAAAAAATAAATTCCTTAAACTTCCTATCATGAAATCATTAAACTGCAGGTTAATATTATAAATACAATCAGATAATGGAGCAGGTATCCTTATAATGTAACTAAATTCCATAAGAATCAGACATTCAAAAATAATATATGGGTAGTACATACCAAATATCTATATTTCCAAAAGATGAAGTGAATCAGTCATTGAAGGGGGTATAAATCAATATACATGTAGTTTTATTGAACAATCATAAAGAATATCTTATTTAAATTGAATTTAATGGGAGGTAGGAAAACATTATCGACATTCATTGTCTGGATAGATCAAATAGAGAAATAAGATAGATGAATTTCAGCTTAAACGAGTTAGTGAAATTTAGTAAATCAAAATTTTCATAACTTGTATAGACATTATGGATTAATTGAATAGTTTACTAGAGTATTCACCAACTGTGTGGTATGAAATAAATATATAAAGTAAAAATTTGATTAACGTTTTCCCATATTTTGATGAATCAAGCTCCAAATATTTTGGGAATTTTTGAAGCATAAAAGTTTGAGTATTTTTTTCCATGATATGTATACATACTTTAAACGGGTTCCCATTAATAATGAGATTTCAATTTGAATTAACCATATATATACCTACATTTTATCATTTAGTAACCACCTATATTTTCATCAACGATTATTAAACTAGGGGAACCCCATTTGAAATCATTATACCCTTACAAATGGTTTTGTTTCATGGTTATCACTAAACATGTCATAACATTGAACCATAAAAAACATAAAATTATTATAAATATATTAGAAACTAAAATAAATGATATTGTTAATGTAATAATAAATAAATAATGAAAACTAGTTGTAAAAGTGAAATTTGGGTGTGAATCTTCTAGAAACGATATGAAATCCTTTCCCAGCATTACAAACATTATGTCAACATATATTATTATAAATTAATAAATTAAACAACCATAGAACATTACCAGTCAAACATCTCATGAAAATAACTCCCATATGGCCAAAAAACCTATCAAATTGAAATAAATTCCAGCATAAAAATTTAACATGTGACTAAATATTAAAGATCTGTATTCTAAAACTGAACACTCTATCACTATATGAATATCTTGAAAATTTATCAATAGTGAGGGATTTATATGATATTCAATTGGGATAACCAATATGGTAAAAAATTGATATCAATTGATTAATAATTTCCAATTTATTTGTGACATTATCAATCATTTTGAATATATTTATTGGTCCAATTAATCACATAGTTAGTTTACCATGATTCAATATCCATCAGGGGATAATTTGATCTAATTAAATTAGAAACACCTTGTCACTGGAGAAAATACAATCGTCAACGATGATGATATGTATATGATTTATGGTGCCTCTAATATATCACAAGTCATTGTTGAATAACTACATTATCCATGGTCATCTCCAAAACAATGCTAAGCCTCATAAGAATTTTCACACTAACTCTAGTCCAATATAGAGAAAATTGGAATGGTTAACCATAGAAGAAATTAAGAAATATATCATGTTATATGATGAATATATTTTATTATATTTAAGCTCAAACAATTGTTGACTGTTGTCCCATGAACATAAAAATCCTAAGACATGTGTGGGGACTATATGATCCAAAATATAGATGGAAAGCTCTATATAGACATCTAATTATGGATTATTCAATATTATAAATAAAACATGGGATCACATTTCCTGTTGAATAACATTATATAATTGGTAGGTGAATTGGGGAGCTCTATGAAAACTTTTAGTAGAAGGAACCATGTTCAATTTAAAAATCCCTTGCACATAAAATTTTTCAATTTCTCCCACATTATTGGTATCACCGAGGGAATAAAATGAGTGGATTTTGAAAAAAAATAAATTTAGGCCAACCTAACATTCTTCCATTATGTGTATGTCGAAATTAAAAAATATTGGAGATATCTCAACCCTTTTACTAGTTGCAACAAAATGTGGTTTTAAAAAACAAGTGGGATTCTCATTATCTACCATCAACTTCTTACAAGTGTCACATTTTGGCAAAGAATCAGTAATATAATGTCTTATAGAAATATATAACTAATAGTTGTACAAGACATTTAATATCATTATTTTTAAGTCAATAAGGACTTCCTTATGGATTTTCCATTCCTTCATACTAAGGGGAGATTGTTATGTCAATAAAGTTTCCTTATGACTTTACCATTCCTTCTAGTTTGGAAAATCACAAACACCTTATCTCAAGTAAAATTTCATTTTACCCTATGTTTTACTTCTATAAGGAAAAATTTCCTTCCTCAAGGAAATTTATCCTTACCATGTTTTCATTGTTGTTATCATAATATTCCTAAGTGTAAAATTTGGTTTGTAAGCAAAATCGTGGAATCTTATAAATACATAGACATGAAGCATTCTATTTTAAGATCTGAATTATCAGAATTCAGGTTACAAAATCTTCGGAGTTCTGAATCTGATTTATGATTACAAATTCTGGTTACGAACTCTTCTAACTTCTGACTTTGAATTCTGATTACGAATTCTAGTTAAGATCTCTTCTGAGTTTTGTCTATGAATTCTTTATATGAATTATGGTTACGAACTCTTCCGATTTCTTACTCCGAGTTCTCTGAATATAGACTCCGAAAACTTTTGCGTTCTGACTCCGAATTCTCATGAACTTTGACTCTGATCTTTGTGTGTTCTGGTTCTGAATTCATGTGAATCCAGATTCTGAATTTTCGTGAAATTCAGACTCCATAATTCTATAGATTTCAGAATCCAAATTCATATAAAATAGAATCCAAATATCCTTGTATTATAGACTCCGGATTAATTTTCGTTTAGACTACAAACATTCATTTGCTTACATTCCGAATATTGGTATTTTAGTTATGTAATCTTATTTCATCTGACACTTGTTTTGTTATAAAATGATGTCGTGATTTCAGTTACTAACTTGTCGTTTTTTGAGTGACACGTGTACTGGTCCCTACGAAATTCAAGGAAAAATATGACTATTTGAAGAGGGAGACGACGGTTGAATTCATGCCTATAAATAGGAGATCATTTAAAATAGATCAAGACATTTGGAAAACTTTTGATCTGAAGTGATTTCTAGAGAGAGATACTCTCATGCTTTGTGCGTAATGAACTTCTGGTTCAGATTTTCTTTGTGCGACTCTGATTGTTGCTGTATACAATTGAGGGATTACGGGGATTGGAAGACAGAGGTGCCGACTACCTTGAAGTTGAGGGCTTCCTTGCTGAGGAAGACCGAGGTGCCGAATACCTTAATATTTATTTCTTGTGAGGATAGCAATATAGACTCCAATCTTTATATCGAGGGCTTACCCTAGTGTGGGTAAGATAAAATTTCTTGAAAGTATAAACCAAGGTTTTTGGATAGCCTTCTCTTTAGGTTAAAAGATTTATTACTTGTTACTTGTCTGGTTACAAGTTTCCGCTGCATTTTATTTATTGAGGAAAGTATAACTATCTTATACAACCTTATAATTGTAATCTGATCTAGTTTGATTCTATACTTTTTAAGGTATAATCTTTATCTTTGTAAATATTCATTACGTTTCATTTCTAGAACCATCTTTTCCAGAATCACTTTATCGGAATCATATTTCTGGAATCGATCAAGTGTGTAGAACATAGAGGTTTTGTGAATTAACATGTTTAACATTGTTAATCATAAACATCTTTAAAAGTTCTGAATGAATTTTTTAAATTATATAATTCACCCCCACTCTTGTATTTAAAGAATCATTAGATACTATATTATGTATCTTTATTTTTTCGATCCTACAATTGGTTATATAGTATATCATACTCACACATACCATCTCAACAATTGGTATAAAAGGAGGTGACCTTGAATTAGGATCCAATATAACAATTGGTTTCAGAATTTTGGTTTAATCTGAGTTAATCTCACGATTAGATTCAGAAGAGAAATCTTCTCCTTCTATTTTTTTGGAATCATATTTTCAGACTTGTGTAGTTCGGATTCATTTTTTCTTAAAGATACTCTTTTTCCATTTTTTCCTCACTTAGGAATATTTTCCTTATTTAGAAACATTTATTACAAACAAGTTAGTGTGGAAGGATTTTTCTATAATATCTAAGGAATCAATGTCGGTTCTATTGACAACTTAAATCCAACTAGACCACCTATTTTTGATGGAAATGATTATGATTATTATAGATATTGCATGAATTCTTTTATTATCAATACTGGTGTTGATAATTTTTTATGCTTACTAGAGGATATAAATTCCCGGACAAGGAATCTAGTACCTTCACCAATCAAAAAAATCATGAATATAAACTAAATTATAAGGTACACAATACTTTTTTTTGCTCCATGACTAGAAATATATATATCCATATTTCATCTTGTGAGGTAGCAAATTGTATTTGGAAGAAACTTGAAGTTACTCACTTTGGAACTTCCAATGTTGTTGAAACAAGAATAGCCATGCTCAGAGCTGAATATCGTGGTTTATTCTTTCCTTATTGAGAACCCAAATGTAAGTTCCAACAAAGATTCATGATTACTGTCAATAGTTTACAATCCATGTATGAGAAAGGATTATATGATGAAGCTTTTGTTGATAAGATCTTAAAAATCATGCCCAATGAGTTGGAATCCAAGAGGATTGCTATTGATGAGAACCAAAAGGTTACTTAGATTACTCTTGATGAACTATTTGTAACTCTTCTTCAACATAATTCTAGAATGATGAGAGATGATGATAATGTAATGAAGAAGAATGGGTATAACAGTATTTTTTTTACTAGAACTTCAAGTCATATGAAAGTTATGACTCCTGAGAGAGTTACTAGATTCAAATATAAGAAGGTTGTTATCCAATTTGAATCTAGTGGAAGAAAATCCTCAGAGAATGAGTTAGAAAATCATTCATGAAAGATGAACAAGATAGCTAGATAAATGAACTTTCAATCCACATACAAGAAGATAGAATCGAAAGATATGAAATATTCAGAAGTTACATGTTATGAATGCAAGAGAGTAGGACACATAAGACATGATTGTCCTATGCTTATGAGAAAAGAAAGAAAGGAAAATCATTCTGAGAGAATAAGAAATAGGTATTAAAAGGCTAAAGCTAAGAAAGTATTGAAAGATAATGACACTTGGAGTTCCATTGGTGGTGACTCCTGAGATGAATCTTCAGATTATGAATATTCAGATTATGAATCTTATGGATAGAAGAATCTTGGTCTAATAGCCGAAATACCTATTGAAAATCATTGGTTTATGGATAAGGTACACAATACTGATTCTATGACCAATATATCTTTGAATTATAATGGTAGTAAATATTATAACCTTTCTGATGAAGAATCCTCTTCTGATGAAGATAATACTTTACCTTCATATGAATAAGTTTCTAGGTTTTCCAATCTTCTTGAGATTGAGAATTCAAAACTCATGAAAATTCTTGATAATGAAAAATCTGGGAATACTATTCTTACTAAGTAAATATCAAATCTTTCTAAATATATTGACATTAAAAATGTGAATTTTGAAAGTATTTCAAAAAATCCTGAGGAAGTTAATTCTTAGAAGAATAAACATTCTAAAGATCTAGAAAACATAATTTCTAAAAAAATGTTTTTGAGCCTTACTATAGTTCAAAATAAAATGTTTTAAAAGAAAAGAACATGGTTATCAAACTGAAATATGAAATTTTTTCCTAGATTAAGTGTCTATCAAACTTTACCATAGGTAAAGAAAATATTGATAAATTGTATTCTAAAATCTGACCTCTAAGGAATAGATCTAGTTTTGGTTACACTAGTTTTAAACAGATTTTTAGCAACAATTATTTTGTTCCTCAATGTGCTCCTTTCTGTACTAAGTGTCATTGTGGTGGAAACTAGTAAAAAAATTGTTCCTTAAAAAAAACCCAATCATTAGGATTTCATAAATCATACTTTTCAGAGATAATGTGGGTACCTGAAATTTTGATTTCTAAAATTTCCGGATCCAAGAATATTTGGATCCTAAAAGTCTAACTCTTTTGTTTTCAGGGAAATAGATAGAGTACCAATAGAAATAATTGGTACATGGTTAGTGTATGCTCCCATCATATGACCAGTAACAAAAACTTTTTTGAATAGATTATCAAGATGAAAGGAGGAAAACTAACTTTAGGAGATAATGCTTAGGAAGAAATTATTGGTATAGGTAACATGGTTCTTCTTGAAAAAACATTGATTTCAAATGTTATAATTGTTAAGGGTCTTAAGGACAACCTCATTAGTATAAGTCAGTTATTTGATGAAGGTTACCTTGTGAATCTTAGGATTAATAAGTGCTTAGTACACAATTCCAAGGACAATTTTGTTCTTTGTTCCCATAGGCAAGAGACTTTTTACACACTAAACTTAGAAGACCATAGAATCCACGATCTACCATGACTTAGTGAAATGGGAGATCATTCTTGATTGTTTCATAGAACGTTAGGACACTGTAACCTTAGGATCTTATGCAAACTTTCTAAGAATGGACTAGTTAAGGATCTACCAGAGATTACATTAGATTCTTATAAAGTTTGTGACCCTTGTCAATATGTAAAGTAACCTAAATAGAGTTTTAAATCAATCGGTGAAGTTTCAGCTACTGATGAATTACAATTAGTACATATGGATCTCTTTGGTCCTAAACAAACTGGAAGCTTTGGAGGCAAGAATTCTGTATTTTTCTTGTTTGATGAATACACTAGATTTACGTGGGTCTATTTTCTAGCAAAGAAGTGTGAAGTCTTATTGTATTTTAAAACTTTAGAACCCAAGTAAAAAATGAGAAAAATAATCCATTGAAAACTATTCATAGTGATCATGGTGGAGAATTTCAAAATTCAGATTTTGAAACTTTTTTTAGTAGAAAAGGCATTACTCATAACTTCTCAGCACCCAGAACACCTCAACAAAATGGTTTTTTTGAGAGAAGAAATAGAATTCTTCAAAAAATAACAAGAACCATGTTAAGTGAATATTATATATCCAAACATTTTTAGGCTGAATCTATATATACTTCTTGTTTTACTATAAATCATGTTTTAATTAGACCGTTTTTTATTAAAACCCCTTATGAGTTATGGAATGGTAGAAAACCTAGACTTTCCTAATTCAAGGTTTTTGGTCGTAAAGTATTCATTCTGAATACTAAAGATAATATACATGAATTCACCCCAAAATACGATGAAGTAATTTTCTTAGGCTCTTCCACAACTCCTAAGGCCTATAGAGTTTTCAATAAAAATACATGTAATGTTAAAGAGACTATAAATTTTAAATTTGATGAAACTGATCCTTTTGTTTTTAAACAATCCCAACCTACATCTTCGGATGTGTTTTAAAAAAATGATTATCAACCTTTTTTAGAAAATTCTTCTGATAAGGAAAATATCGAAGAATATTCTAAAGCATTTACTCTAGAAGATTTTCTACCCTATGTGGATGAACAGGTTTTACAGATCCCAAACCAGTTGTTTCTTAAGAATCACCCCAATGATTGTATCATTATTTATGTAAATAAACATGTAAGTACTAAATGTTCCTTAAATAATGAAGTATAACATTTATCATTTATTTCCAAATTAGAACCAAAAAGCACTGATGATGCTTTAGGTGATGATGGTTGGATTAAAACCATGCAAGATGAACTAAATTAATTCGAATGGAATAAGGTCTAGACCATGGATGAAAAACCTAAGGAAACATCTATAATTAGAGTAAAATGGGTTTTCATAAATAAGTGTGTTGAAAATGGAATCATAATTTGAAATAAATCTATATTACTTACTAAAGGATATAATCAATAAGAGGGAATAGACTATGAATAAACCTATTGTCCAGTATCTGGACTTGAATCTATTCGTATCTTACTTGCCTGTGTGGAATTATTCAATTTAAAACATTTTCAAATTGAGGTGAAATGTTCTTTCCTTAATGGTTATGTTGAAGAGGATGTTTTTGTTGAATAAACTCATATTTTAGAAGATACAAAACATCGTGATCACGTTTTTAGACTTACCAATCATTTGTATGGACTTAAGCAAGCCCCTCGATCCTAGTATGATAGATATACAAGATTTTTGATTCCACATAATTATGTTAAGGGAAATGTAAATCCTAACCTTTTTATAAAGAATGATATTAAAAATGTTTTGATTATTCAAATTTATGTTGATGGCATTATATTTGATTCAACGCAGCAATATATAACTAATTACATTGTAGATCAAATGAAATCTGAGTCTGAAATGAGTATGATGGGTTAGTTAACATTTTTACCTGGTTTTCAAATATCTAAAAAAATAGAAGAAATCTATATATCGCAACATAAGTATATTAATGATCTTCTTAAAAAATATGGATAAGAAAAAACTAAGAGTATAAATACTCCCACTGGTACCTCAAGCACACTTGATCTTGATGAAGCTGGGAAAATAGTAGATCAAACAACTTTTAGAGGAATGATAAGATGTTTACTTTACTTGATAGCTAGTCATCTAGACATAATGTGTTCAATATGCTTATGTTAAAGATATCAATCCAATCTTAAGGAATCTTATTTAAAGGCAGTGAAAATAATTTTTCGCTACATAAAGGGAATAATGGATTTATGACTCTTTTATACTTCTGGAAATGATTTTGTTTTGAAATTTTTTTAAATGCATACTTTAGTGGATATATAATGGATTAAAAGAGTACATCCGGAACTTGTCATTTATTAGGAGATTCGTTAGTTTCGTGGTAATGCAAGAAGAAACACACAGTAGCACTTTGCACTACTGAAGCTGAATATGTAGCAGGTGGAAGTTGCTGTGCTCAAGTGTTATGGAGGCAACACACACTCAGAGACTATGGTATGAGTTTTACAAAAACAAAAATTTTGTGTGATAATAAATGTTCCATTTACCTTAGTAAAAACCCTGCCCATCACTCTCACGGAAAAAATATAGATATAAGGCATCACATTCTTATAGATATCACTAAAAAAGAAGATATCATTTTTCAATTTATCAGAACGCAAGATCAACTTGCTGATATTTTCAAAAAATCATTACCGTCCGATAGATTTTAATACATTAAACATAAGTTAGGAATGATAAATGTAAGTAAATTTTCCTCGTTAACTTCATGTATAACCAATCTCCATATAGTAATAAACTACATTTCATAGGGGGAGTACATTTGGTCATAAATCATTCATGTTTTTCGTAATAATGTTTTTCATATTATTCATAATGAATTTTTTCATATTTTTTATAATGAAGTTTTTCATATTTTTTCTAATGATGGTTTTCATGTTTTTCGTAATGAAGTTTTTCATATTTTTCATAATGAAGTTTTTCATATTTTTCTTAATGAAGTCTTTCATATTTTTCATAATGAAGTTTTTCATATTTTTCATAATTATGTTTTTCATGTTTCTCGTAATGATGTTTTTCATATTTTTCGTAAAGAAGTTTTTCATATTTTTCATATTGGAGTTTTTTCAAAATTTCTGTAATATCATTTTTTTTCAAAATTTCCGTAATGGATTTTTTTTGAAACATAAAAAAAATTTGTAATTGAGATTTCAATAATTCTTTGTAATGATGATTTGCTAATTTTTTTTTCTAAAATTTTCGTAATGAACATTTTCTTAATGAAGATTTTCGCATTGAATTTTTTCGTAATGAAGATTTTTGTAATGAAGATCTGCGTACTCAATTTCTCTTCCGTACTCATGTTTTTTTTTCAAAATCTAAATTCCTTCAATAAGAATTTTCCTCAATACAAATAATTTTCCTAGCAATCCAAAAGGTGCAATTCCTTTTTGAGTTTTCATAATCAGTTTTTACTTGCGGGTAGTTTCATTGTATTTAAAAATTTATGGATTCTAGTTTCCCTAAATCCGAATGTTTTCATTTAAATACCTCAAAAGATTGGATCCTACCAAATATTCCTTGAGGCTATCATATCAACCGTCAGATATAATAAGAAGGATTTCTAGCCATTAGATCAAGTTTGGAAGTTCAATTTTTGCATCAACGCCTATATAATGGAGCCCCAAAGGGTTGTCCCACATCGTTTTTCAAGCCTCTGCGTGTCGAAGCTCTGCTCCTCTTTCAAAATCCCGTTCTAAACATCTCAAACTTTGCTCAAATCCGAATGTCTGGTGATGTTCCTTCTCAATAAATGTCAACATTCAAGTCCACTCCGAAGTGGAAGATTTACCAAGAGAGGTTAGTGCATCCCAATTTCTTCAACATGTATGATTCTATAATATCGAACAATATAAAACTCAATGAATGGGAAATCGTTTGTATTACAAAGACATTAGCTAAAGACTTGGTGTATTCAGATCTTCTTATTGACTTCTATGATTTAGTACGTTTTTTAAGGAATTTGGGAGAGGGATGTTTTCATTCAAATGTTATGGAAAATGCTATGGTTTATCTTACACTAAGGCAGCCAGCTTAGCTAGAGTTCTATTCGAAGGGGAATATAAATTTTTTTCCCATAAGTTACCCGATGTACACGGATGTTTTGCAATGTGATAGCTATGGAGTGTCTTGTACTTTCAGATATCATGACTCCGAAGATTTATAATCTTTCAACAAATAATCGGATCCTTGAGTTGTGGGTTCAAGGGCTTATCATTCCGAGGAAGGGTGAAAAATACATGCTCAATAAGAGTGATATGCATATCTTGGATATTCTGGTAAATCTATGGAAGATCAATATAATGAATCATATTCTCATTACGAAAGAGAATATCAAGAATGAGAACTTGAAAGCTCAGATTCTTATGTACCCAGCCATTCTTTCCAATCATATTTTTCGGTTCATGGAGTCCTTCAAAATCCCCTACAGTTCAAAGTCGAGGAATTTCAAAGTTATGACAATCAGTGATGATACTCTCAAGAGGCTGAATGTTGGTTTCTCTAAAGAGACAAGATAATTCTATGACTTACAATAGGAATAGGTTAAAGATTCTCTAAAGTAAAAAAGATGTTCCTGAACCATTGAAAAAAAGGAAAGAAGAGTAAGTTGATGGAATTTGTAGAAGAACGAAAAACCCAAAAAGCTAAAGAAACTTAATCTGCACCTCCAAATCCCTAGAATATTAAATCCAAGTGGGGGGAGGACAAAAATAATTGGGAGGAAGGAGAACCACAATTTTGTTTAGACCCTGTAGAGGCCAACGCTTTGAAAGAGAAGTCAGCTGATGATCTCGAGAAGCAAGCTAAGGAAAAGAATCAAAAGAAGAAAATGTATGTGGATTAAATTTGTCAATCCCTTCCGAGGGATACAGAAATAGAATCTGAAAATATATCTGTACTGAAATCTTTCTTGGTTGATCCTTTACCTGAGACTCCGGGGAAGAAGTTTATGACTCTGGAAGAATCCCAAGAGAAGGTTATTGAAGAAAAGGTAGTTGAACGAAAATGAGAATAATAGGTAGAAAAAGTGATGGTACTAAAGACCTTATAAATCATGTTGAAGATTATCCTGAAATGGAAACCCCATCCGAAAAACGATCAATCCAAACTTCTGAATCAGAGTAATCAATGCACCTAACTCCTAGGAAGGATGAGGTAGGTAAAGATGAGAATGGTGAATAAGAGGTTACTAGATTGTCTTAGGAAGAAATATATAATCATCACTTTAAATATCTTGAGGATGTTGAGGCTAGAGTTGAGAAGGAGAAAGTATATAAAGATAATATTGATCATCTGTCTCATAGTGAACATGATTCTCCAAATGAAGAAGATGTTCTGAGAACCAATAATGGAAAATAGGTGGCTGAGGATACACCTACCAATGTTTCTTTATGAAAGAAAAAAGATGGTGGATCTTCTAAGAGAATTCTTGTTGAGACAGAGGAAGAACCATCCCCTAGAAAAGTGTCAGAATTAGAATCATCAACTCTAGGACATGATTTTTTCATTCATTATCTGAAAAGCATGTTGTCACCATTCCAATCATTCCAACCATTGAATCCAGATGTCAGAAGCTATAATATAGCTTGAATCAAAAATTGGATTCTATATCCATGGTGATGGATAGGTGGGTAAAGATTGAGTCTGATTACAAGAACTTCCTTATCAAGTACGATGCCCACAGAAAATCTTGTAAGAAAGTGATAAGATTTTCAAAGAATATAATTGAAGATTTGAAAGATATTGATGAGTTCCAAGATGATGGTAAGGAAACTTTTGATACACAAGATAGAAAAATCTAGGATCTCAGAAATAGCTTTGAGGAGAAGCTAAATCTTGAGAAGAATACTCGGATTCAGGAGGTCAAGGATCTGAATGGGATGTTGTATTCTGTTGCTCAAAGCTTGAAGAGAGAAAGGGATATTCAGATCTAGATCGAAGAAAATCTAGTCATGAAATATGACTTGTTGAAGGTTTAGGCAGAGGATCTGAAGGCTCAGTATGATAGGATCAAAGCCGTAGAGAAGCAAGCAGAGGAATATCACAAGAAGCTAAAGAAGATGAAAACCATTGTGAAGAAATTAATACCCAAGGAGAATAAAGGAAGATAAATCTGATCTTTTGTTGTTTTTTCTTTCCTTGTACAAATTTATCCAACCTTAATGAAATCTTGGTTGCTTATTTTAGTTTGGATGTTTGTACTAATAATTCAGGTATGATATTTTTTCCATTCCCTCAAATTATTTTTGTAAATCACAAAGGGTGAGAAAAGAAAAATAATTCTATGTAAAGAAGAAATTTCCATAAGTAAGATGGAGTTTATCTAAGGGGGAGTTTTCAATACATAGATTTCCGTACTCAAGATAATGAAAAATCTCATTCCGAAAATCTAGAATACGATCCTTTGTGTTCCAAAGCCTAAGGTGGAGTTAGTCATATTCATCCTTTTCAATGTGATAAGTGAGATAGGTTTTATTTCAAAATAAAGAAAAATAATTTCTATGTCCTTATATTAATTTTCCTAAGGATGTTTGTGCTTTCCAAAAATAGGGATATTGTTGAGTGAATAATGTCTTCCTTATGACTTTTATATTCCTTCATACTTAGGGGAGATTGTTAAGTCAATAAGGTTTCATTATGACTTCAACATTCCTTCTTGTTTTGATAATCACAAACACCTTATCTCAATGAAAATTTCATTTTACCCAATGTTATACATCAATATGGAAAATTTTCTTTCCCCATGTAAATTTATCCTTACCATGTTTTCATTGTTGTTATCATAATTTTCCTATGTGTAAAATTAGGTTTGTAACCAAAACCTCAAAATCTTATAAATACCTAGATATGAATCACTCTTTTTTAGGATCTGAATTCTTAGAATTTTTGTTACGAACTCTTCTGAGTTCTGAGTCCAAATTCGGATTACGAATTCTGGTTACGAACACTTATGAGTACTGAATCTGAATTCAAATACGAATTCTGGTTACGAACTCTTTTGAGTTCTAACTCTGAATTCTTTATAATAATTGTTCTTATGAACTCTTCCGAGTTCTGACTCCGATTTCTCTGAATACAGACTCTGAACTCTTATGAGTTCTGACTCTGAATTCTCATGAACTCTGAATCTGAACATTTTAAGTTATGGTTTCAAATTCTTGTAAATCCAGATTCTGAATTTCCTTGAAATTTAGACTCTGGAATTCTATAGAGTTCATGTTCCAAATTCCTGGAAACCAGAATCCAAATATCATTGTATTATAGACTCCGAATTTATTTTTGGTTAGACTCTGAACATTCATTTGCTTACATTCCAAATATTGGATTTTAGTTATGAACCCAATTTTTTTCTTACACTAGTTTTTTTATAAAATTATGTCGTTCTTTAAGTTACTAACAAAACATTGTTTGAGTGACACATGTACAGGTCCCTCCAAAATTCAAGGAAAAATATGATCGTTGGAAGAGCGAGCCGACTGTTGAAGTCGTGCCAATAAATATGAGCTCATTTGAAAGAGATCAGGGCTTTTAGACAACTTTTGATTTAAAGTGATTTATAGAGAGACGTACTCTCATTCTTAGTGCTTACTAAACTTCTAGTTCATATTTTCTTTGTGTGACTATGATTTTTGTTGTGTACAATCGAGGGATTCTAGGGATAGAAATATAGAGGTGTTGACTATCTTGAATTTGAGGGCATCTGATGATAGGAAGGCAGAGGTGATGACTACTTTAAAGTTGAGGGCTTCCTTGTTGAGGAAGACAGAGGTTCCAACTACCTTAAAGTTGAGGTTTTGTGGGTATAGAAAGAAACACTTTGATCTTCATATCGAGGGTGTACCCTAGTGTGGGTAAGACATACTTTCTTGAAAGTATAAACCAAGGGACCTTTATCCACGGTTGATGGATACCCTTCTCTTTGGGTTAAAATATTTATTACTTGTTACGTGTCATGTTACATGTTTTCCACTACATTTTGTTTGTTGAGGAAAGTATAATTATTTTATACTTATTTATACTTGTACTCTAATCTAGTAAGATTCTATATTCTTTAAGGTAGAATCATTATCTTTGTAAACATTCATTAAGTTTCATTTCCAGAACCATATTTTCTAGAATCACATTCTCAGAATCATATTTCCCTAATCGAGAAATTGTGTAGAACTTAGAGATTTTGTTAATTACCTTGTTTAACCTTGTTAAAAATAAAAATCTTTAAAACATCCAAAGCAATTTTTTAAAGTTTACAATTCAACCCCTCTAGTGTTTCAAGCATAATTAGATACATTATTCAGTATCTTTTTTATTTCGATCCTACATTTGGTATTATAAAGTATATCATACTCACACATACCATCTCAACAGTTATGACACATGGATTGAAACCCCTTATGAGTTATTGATGTACTTCAAATATTGTTTTTCCTAGATATAAGAATCTGAAAATGGATCCTAAAAATTGATCCCAAAATAATGATACCATTCTATAATGGTCTCTCCATTAAATGAATATATTCTCATTTTATAGAACAAAAAAATGACGGATTTATATGGGTAAATATGTATATGAAATAAATGATACGATTAGAGGGTGGAATGATATATAATCTCATACACATGTTTCACCTCAAAATTACTATGAGTGTAGGGACTCATTATATTCCATTCGCCAGTAGATTCATTAAATAAATTTGATAAAAACTATATACTGATGTTTTTAATGATTCATTATCCCTATATCAGTGCATGTTAGTGGAAAAATACGTTTTCTATGGTATTCCACCATTAGACTTTTTAATTGTTATTTAAATTGCAACGCCCCGACCCTAGTTACCTAGAGTCGGTGCCTTATTACATAACATTGGCATGATCACAAGAAAGATAAAATCACGAATGACCGATTGGTTTAGTAGCCTTGGAAACACTAGATATATTCATAAGTCTTGAATTACATCATAAACTGAAAAACTACTACAACAACATATTGTATCCATATTCCACACTCATATCCCCACATAATATCCCTGCAGGTCATTCATAATTTACTTCTTCACTTCCTGTGAAAAATAAAACATTGAAAAGGGGTGAGCTCAAATTCCCAGTACGGCTAACAATATAATGGAAACTTTCGTAAATAAGAATAAACATTTAAGGAAATGTATAACTAAAACAAAATCCTTTTAAACTTGAACTTCGACATAGTATGGAAAAAGTAAAATGAAATAATGCCATTTACTTATTCACATGGATATTCTACTAATCGAATAATCACATGCAATATCAATAACCACTTTCATAATGATGGAATGCATAATTCCAGACTATCATAACCACATATCCAAGGCCTCGTGCCAAGACTACAAATAATATTTTTCCAAGTCCTTGTGCCAAGACACTAGTTTGTCTCATTAGACCTAATGATTCATCGAGGAGCTATAGCAGGCTCCACCCGTCACATATTATGTCCAATGCGTTCCCATATGAAAAGGTTTAAACATAACATAAACATTCGTATTAAAACTAGCATATTAAATGTCAATACTTTCATCATAAACAATGAATGGTATTAAAATAGCACATCCACAGTCAAACATATCACAAAACCTTCAATACAATATAGAAGTTTTGTATCATAATAAATCAAATTCAAATAAGCGTAAAATCCAACAAAGGATTTTAACATAGATGAAATCAAAACACTTTTTAGAAAAATATATATTTCTATTTTGAAATCATTTAAGAGTCTTATATTTATGAAATAAAACATTTTCTTTGAAAATATTCTTATATGCTTGTAAGGAAAGCTCAGACAATTTTATAACGGCAGAAAATAGCCGCACCCACCGTATAAGTTAAAAAAAAATTCTTACCTTAATTTTGTCGAAAAGGTTAAAAATCACCTTGTTTGGAAAACTACGGAAAGATTCCTTTATAAACCTCTTATAAAAAGTCAAACAAGATTATAAATTACTTTAACCCATATTCTAGTAAATAGTAAAAATGTTTTGAAATTCATTTTTAAGAAACATGAATGTGGATGATAAAGAGATCCCAGTATATTATTACGTATAAACAACCTTGAATAATGAAGTGATTGTAAAATAACCCTTATCTTGTACTTTTCCTTGGATAGGGTAGGTTAACCTCCTCTTTTTCGGGTTATTCCTTTTGATTTGAACAAAAGGGCTCCTTAGGTTTCCTTTCGAATCAAACTGAGGCCTATAGGTTGTAGTGAGGGAAGTTGGGAGAGTATTTGGGCAGTGTTTGGCTGAGCCAAAAGGCTTTGAAGGTGTGAAGAAATGAGAAGGAGGAGTGCCCTTTTATAAGAGGGGTAAGGGGCACCTTTGGAAAAGCTAGAAATATTAATTTATAATAAATTAATATTCGGTTTCTAATGGCTCCAAAGTTGATTATATAAATTTTAAGGTGGGGATAGGTTTAAGACCATTCAACCAATAGAATTTAGACTGGTTTGGATTACTATATTAACCTTATCTTTTAGTTTTAACTCTTAGTTAATTAGTTTGACATTTACCATGTCACTTTGTATTTTTATATTATATAGTTAATAAACTTACTATATACATCCATGTGACCCCCAAGTGGTCCATTAATGATAAAACTATCAAGATATAAGTCACTTGGCCAAACCGTAGATTTTTAGGAATATAATATAAATTAATAATATAATATTTCTTTTAAAAACTCTTTTATGACAATTTTGACACTATTCAATAGTTGATTTTTGTGAAACTCATAACAGAATTATTAAATCAAAAAAAGTTAATTAAATCAATCCTAATATGTCATATTATCCTAGAAAATTATTGTAATTCATTAAAAGTCTCAAATTATATTTATCTATGTATTTATAATACCAATAATTTTAAATTGTCACTATTATGGTAATTACTACATCATCATTGTGTCATAAATAAATTAACTTATATAATATCTAAAAATTATAAATAAAATTCCAATATGTAGGAAATATGTTTAGCTTTCTAATAAATATTTATAGTCAAAAAATTAAACATATATAACCCTATGTAAAAATAGTTTTTCTAAAAGATATATGCGTGTGTCATTTTTGAATTCATTTTAACTTAATTAAAATAAAGTGTCCCTATCACCTACAAGTGGCTCCATGGGGTCCCAAAATCGACCCAAAGATTCCTATGGTCGAACATGTATCAACCAATAATTCTTGGACACTTTTTATGGTAATTTTGTATTATTATAATATTATATTTTTAACCCTTATTTACCGGATTTACCCTTAACCATGGTAAAAAAAATATTTACCGAAGTAATTATTTGAAATGTCTAAAAATAAAAGTTACCTATTTAAACAATTTGAACATCCTGATTCCAAATATGGAATCCATTTTTCCAAATTCAAAACACAGAAGTGGCAGAAATTATTTTAAAATTAATTCCTGTTGTTAAAACAAAAAGCGTGTTTTTAAGAGATAATAACTATCAAAAGATTAACACTTGTTTATGTCCGGTTTAATTGTAAAATTAATTCCAATGACCAAAATTATATTAAATGGTAAAAATATATTCTAAATATACTTTAAAACCACTCAAATTCATAATTTATCACTATTAATTATTTTTATGAAAAAAGTTGTTTTTAATTAAAATTTAGTAATTTTCACTATTCATCAAAATATTAAAGTTATCCGAAAAGTACCAAAATTTAACCTTATGCTAAATTTAATATTCCAAATCCAAAAATGACGTCTATTTTAAAAAATAAAATATATATAATTTCAAAAATTAGGTATTACTATTCATAACGGTTAGTTTGATTGGTTAGGGTGTTTGTTAGAACTCGAAGTTGCGTACAACAGACGCAATTGTATTATTCAAAGGAAAGCGTACCGTGGAAGCTTGGGATGTTTCATTTTAAATTTTTTATGTCCTAATTTAGTCAAAAATTTTAAAATATTGTATTTTAAAGGGTTCACTATTAAAAGTTGGTAAAAGTGAAATATAGAAATGAATTTGTTCTTACATTATGTCTATGAAACTCATAATATGTATTCTAAAATTATAAGGATTAATAAAGTTTAAAATTTAGTTAATACTATTCATAACCTCTTTTGAACGGCTTGTTTGGCCAGTCATGGAGCGCTTGAACTCGGTGTTGCGTGTAGTGCAAGTTATTGAATTATTTTGAAGAAATAACACGCTATTAAATCTTGGGGTGTTACATTCTCCCCTCCTTCAATAAATTGCGTCCTTGCAATTTGAAATTTTTATTAGAAAATAAAAGTTTGAAAATAAAAAATATATTTGTGGGAAATCCCACATCGGAAATTGGGTTACTAAAATTTAGTCTTAATATTAGGAAAAGAGAAATGAAACGGTCACCACCATATTATGATCTCGATTATGAGAACATTAGGGGAAATTAGAGACATATAATTGGAGGAAAAACGTAAATATTTATAGGTAGTGATTGAGGTCATCAATCACAAAAAAGTTTAAAATTGAGGTCCTTAAATTCATTAATCTATGATGATTTGAAATATCATCGGTTCAACAAAACATAGGGTATTAGGATAACACATTTTTGGTTTTAGGATTCCTTAAATAAAGTATAAGAATAAATTTCTTCATAGAATAAGAGAAGATGAAAAATATATTCTTGAAAAGTAGAGTTCCATCCTTTAACTAATTTCTACGACAGACTCATCTTTCACTCTAAAATATAATAGAACTTAAAAATAATATTCTATTTATCTTATTCGTATAGGGTTAAAAAATTGAATTTATAATTCATCTAACAGAACCATTAAAAACAACATTATTCAATCTAGGACATCGCGTGGGTTAGTGGTAGGTGATACACCTTTGTCACCCATCTGTTGTGGGTTCAAGTCTCGCGGCCTTTTCCGGATGTGAGAGGTTGCCGCCCGACCTCTGGGTTGTCCTTTTATGGAAATCCAAAATAATCCAAACTAGAACTATCCAAAATTATTCAGTCCAAAATTCATAAGGAAGGTAAACACAATAAAGATCTTTTTTTCTGCATAATAACATGTGAACACCTTCATCATGTATTCTTTTAAAACACTGCAACATCCTGAATTACCATAAATCCTTATTGATTACATTCATGATCCCTTATTTATTAAAGAATAATAGATATACTACTTCAATCCAAAAATGTTTTAAACCCCAACAATGATGGAATATACAAATCATTAATCAGTTTGAAGGTAGTCAAGAATATCCAATATAATTTATCCAAATCAATCATGTATTATTCCAAAATCATTACCTCGGTATCAGAACTATATTATGGTTTATCATTCTCTCAACCATATATTTTCCAAAAATTTATCCTGCTATTGAGTCACTTTTCTTTGTTCCACACAATCTCAAGTCCTAAACAAAATAGTACTATAGTACAATCCTTATATACTCCATAATTATTAAAACAAGTAAATTGTGGATAAAAAACTCAATTGACATAATCAACAAAAGAACTCTAATCATTCTTCTTCATCTATGGTAGTATCATTACTTGATTATTATCCAATAGCATCATTTTCGGCATAGTCTGATGATTGGGACATAGGTCCGTCTCATGTCCAAACTCCTTGCAAATGAAGCATTGTACATTTGAAACCATTTTCTTACCCTTGTAGTCACGTACTTTGTGCCATTTTCCTCCACACTTATAACAAACTCCCATTCCTTTCTGGCAAGTTCCAGGGTGTCTCTTCCCACAGTTATCACATATGGGAAAATTCTTCTTTTCCCTCTTCCCTTTATCCATCTTTTTCTCATCCATACTTTTCTTCTCTTGCTTCCCTTCAAAGCCATAGGACTCAGTAAAATCGTTACTTATCTTATCGACACATGATATTATTTCTTCATATGATGATAATACATGGGAGACTATTTCTCTTATAAATTCTATCTTATGGACATGAAAGATATGATCCTTCTTTCTCTTTAGATCATGTGCATTGCTGGAGTTCTCATTCCTTCTACTGGGTGCTATTTCTAAATAATGGCATACAGTAGATTAGTTTATTAATACCAATACCTAATCCCAAACTTGTAAGACACATAACATAAATTAAATAGTTTATGTATATAATCCATAATCATAAAAATGTCTCCTTTGAAGAAGTATATACTCATAAACCCTTCATAATGGTTTATAATGAAAATGAGAATTATCCTAATCATATCCCCCGGATGTGTCGTAACCAAGAGTGTAGCAATGCCCGTTTTCGTGCACTAGTTCCCATTCGAGTCCAGCTCAAAGTGGTGTTTTTGGGTTTTACACCTAGGTACATCTGTGCCAGAGCTGCCTCTACCTGCTCGTATCCATACAGGGATGTATTGCTCGGAAAAATCACAAAATATCTACAATACCAAAATTCTAGTAATTTCTTCTATACTAATCCTCAAAGTTCATCTTTGGTCTACGTGATCTAATCAGATTTTATCTAAATCTAGCTTCCATGGTTTGTACTAAACTTTCTCTAATACCAATTGTAATGCCCCTACCCCAGTTACTTAGATTCGGTGCATTATTACATAACATTGGCATGATCACAAGAAAGATAAAATCTCTAAAGACTGATTGTTTTAGTAGCCTTGGAAACATGGATATATTCTTAAGTCTTACATTACATCATAAAGTGAAAAACTACAACAACAACATATTGTATCTATATTCCACACTCATGTCCCCACATAATATCCTTGCAGGTCATTCATAATTTACTTCTTCACTTCCTGGGAAAAATAAAACATAGAAAAGGGGTGAGCTCAAATGCCAAGTAGGGATAACAATATAGCGGGAACTTTCATAAATATGAATAAAAATTTAAGGCAATGTATAACTAAAACAAAAGCCTTTTAAACTTTAACTTCAACATAGTATGCAAAAAGTAAAATGAAATAATTCCATTTACTTATTCACATGGATATTATACTAATCGAATAATCACATGAAATATCAATAACCACTTTCATAATGATGGAATGAATAATTCCAGACTATCATAACCACATAGCCAAGGCCTCATGCCAAGACTAAAGATAAGATTTTGCCAAAGCCTTGTGCCAAGACACTAGTTTGTCTCATGAGAACTACTGATGCAACGAGGAGCTATAGCGGGCTCCACCCATCACATATTATGTCCAATGCATTACCATATGAAAAGGTTTAAACATAACATAAACATTCGTATAAAAACTAGCATACGAAATGTCAATACTTTCACCATAAACTATGAACGGTATAAAAATAGCACATCCACAGTCAAACATATCACAAAACCATCAATACAATATAGAAGTTTTGTATCATAATAAATCAACTTCAAATAAGCATAAAATCCATCAAAGGATGTTGACATAGATGACATCAAAACTATTTTTAATGAAATATCTCTTTCTATTTTGAAATCATTTAAGAGTCTTATATTTATTAAATAAAACATTTTCTTTGAAAATATTCTTATAAGATTGTAAGGAAAGCTTCGAAGATTTTATAATGGCGGAAAATAACCTCACCCGCCGTATATGTTAAAAAAACATTCTTACCTTAATTTTGTCGAAATGGTTTAAAAGCACCTTGTTTGTAAAACAACGGAATGATTTCTTTATAAACCTCTTATAAAAAGTCAAACAAGGGTATACATGACTTTAACCCATATTCTAGTAAATAGTAAAAATGTTTTGAAATTCATTTTTAAGAAACATGGATGTGGATGATAAAGAGATCCCAGTAGATTATTACGTATAAACAACCTTGGATAATGAAGAGATTGTGAAATAACCCTTACCTTGTACTTTTCCTTGGTTGTGGTAGGTTAACCTCCTCTTCTTCGGGTTCTTCCTTTTGATTTGATAAAAAGGGATCCATAGGTTGGATTTCAGATCAAACTAAGGCCTCTAGGATGTAGTGAGGGAAGCTGGGAGAGTATTTGGGCAGATTTTGGCCAAACCAAAAGGCGTCGAAGCTGTGAAGAAATGAGAAGGAGGAGTGCCCTTTTATCAAAGGAGTGAGGGGCACCTTTGGAAAAGCTAGAAATATTAATTTATAATAAATTAATATTCAGTTTCTAATGGATACAAAGTTGATTAATTAAATTTTAAGGTGGGGATAGGTCGAAAACCATTCAACCAATCGAATTTAGATCGGTTTGGGTTACTATATTAACCTTATCTTTTAGTTTCAACTCTTAGTTAATTAGTTTGACATTTACCATGTCACTTTGTATTTTTATATTATATAGTTAATAAACTTACTATATACATCCAAGCGACCCCCAAGTGGTCCATTAATGATACAACTATCATGATATAAGTCTTTTGGCCGAACCTTAGATTTTTAGGAATTTAATATCCATTAATAATATAATATTTGATTTAAAAACTCTTTTATGTCAATTTTGACACTATTCAATAGTTGATTTTTTTGAAACTCATAATAGAATTATTACTTATAAGAAAGTTATTTAAATCAATAATAATGTGTCATATTATCATAGAAAATTATTTTAATTCATTAAAATTCTCAAATTATATTTATTTGGGTATTTATAATATCAATTATTTTAAATTTTTACTATTATGGCAATTACTGCATCATCATTGTGTCATATATAAATTAAATTATGTAATCACTAAAAATTATAAATAAAATACCATTATGTATGAAATGGTTTTAGCTTTCTAATGAATATTTATAGTCGAAAATCCAACATATATAACCCTATGTAAAAAATTATTTTCTAAAAGATATATTATAGTTTCATTTTTGTATTCATTTTAACTTAATTAAAATAAAGTGTCCCTATCACCTACAAGTGGCTCCATGGGGTCCCAAAATCGACCCAAAGATGCCTATGGTCGAACATGTATCGACCAATAAGGCTAAGACACGTTTTAGGGTAATTTAGTATTATTATAATATTATTTTTTTAACCCTTATTTACCGGATTTACCGTTAACCATGGTAAACAAAATATTTAACGGAGTAATTATTCAAAATTTCTAAAAATAAAAGTTACCTAATACAAAATTTGAACATCCTGACTCAAAATATGGAATCCATTTTTTTAAATTCAAAACACAGAAGTGGCAGAAATTAATTTAAAATTAATTCTTGTTGTTAAAACAGAAAGAGTGTTTTTAAGAGATAATAACTATCAAAAGATTGACATTTGTTTATGTCATGTTTAATTGTAAAATTATGTCCAATGACCAAAATTATATTAAATGGTAAAAATATATTATAAATATACTTTAAAACCACTAAAATTCATAATTTATCACTATTAATTATTTTTATTAAAAAAGTTGTTTTTAATTAAAATTTAGTAATTTTCACTATTCATCAAAATATTAAAGTTATCTGAAAAGTAACAAAATATCACCATAGGATAAATTAGAAATTCCGAATCCAAAAATGAAGTCCATTTTAAAAAATAAAATATATATAATTTCAAAAAGTAGGTATTACTATTCATAACGACTAGTTTGATTGGTTATGGTGTGTGTTAGAACTCGAAGTTGCGTACAACACACGCTACTGTATTATTCAAAGGAAAGCATACCGTGGAAGCTTGAGATGTTTCATTTTAAAATTTTGATGTCCTCATTTAGTCAAAAAGATTAAAATATTGTATTTAAAAAGGGTTCACTATTAAAAGTTGGTAAAAGTGCAATACTGAAAATGAATTTGTTCTTACATTATGTCTAAGAAACTCATAATATGGAATCTATAATTATAAGGATTATATAAAGTTTAAAATTTAGTTAATACTATTCATATCATCTTTTGAACAGCTTGTTTGGTAAGTCATGGTGCCCTTGAACTCGATGTTGCGTGTAGTGCAAGTTATTGAATTATTTTGAAGAAATAACACACGATGAAATCTTGGGGTGTTACATAAATTGTGAATTAAATTTTTTTACCAACTTTTATGATCAAAATAACACTTACACATCCGAAAAGAAGTTATTGTTTCTGAATAAATATGCATTAGTTGATTCAATGAAAAATTAATTACAAATGGATAAAATAGTATGGTGGATACCAAGGGTATTCTTCATGTGGGATTGAAAATATCAATATATCAAAATTAGTATAATTAATGAATTGGGATATTGATTGGGTTCTCTATAAAAATATAATAATTCACTGAATAATAATTTTTTTATTAGAGTTATAAGATAAATTAATGGTTTAAGTGTTGCACCATAAATTCGTTGGTTATAATGTCCTTAATATTATTAGTCCATTTATGGAAATTTTATTAATAAGATAATGGAAAATAATTTTATCTCTCATCAAGGTTTCGTAATGAATGGGATTTTCAATAAGCAATCATAATAAAAATCGCATTCCTACAAGTATGAATGTTAGAAAATTGTATTTAACTAAGCTATATAGTTTAAACAAAATTGGTTGAACGGACTCATGATTAATACTGATAAATCTAAAACCTTCCATAATAATATATGATATTTATAGATAATTAAAAAAACATTATTGATTAAATTTTGATGATAATTATATATTATATGGAGATATGTTTTTGTCCGCCCAAGAAATAAAAACTGTGAAATAACAAAAAAATACATTATCATTTAATTATATGTAGAAATACATGAGATAGAGATAAAATTAAAAAATATATATTTTATATTGATTTTCAGAAAAAGGATTTAAAAAAAGTTATAATCCCTAATGAACCAATAAGAAAAATAAATGTATCCCTCATTACCTATGGCTATAGATATGATATATCAAATTAAAATTACATTGCATCATGAATTAAAATAGGTAACATCAAACTCTTCCTTCACCCTCATGATAGAATGTCTTTAATCTCACATTGTACATTCTAAATAACACCTCCCCATGACACCAACAAGCTAATATACATTCATTATCTTTATAGATTCATTTACACATTTTCAACAACATACTTCATCCCTAACCATGTAATGATCCCTTGTGCTACAGCTTCACATTGTATCAATACTATGAAAACAACATTTTTATTATATTTTAAATTCCCCAGATTGTCTTCAATGCTATTTTTCAACGATTCCACTTTGATTTAAGGTATTATTTCTACTAATGGTTTTTGCATTTTTGGAAACTATTGTGGTAGATATTAGGATTTACTTTAGTGGTGTTTTTTCATGCAAAGGAATGGACATGGAACTATTCATAACCAATTTCTCATTTCGAATACATAATAAAAATTTCATATAGATTATATTAGATATGGAAAAATTACATTAACAATAGAAGTGGAAATAAAATTATTTTCATCTTACACATTGAATATCTCAATATTCCATGGTGGAAGGAATCTTTTATCTTTTACATGTACTGGTGCAACACCTCATGATTAAAATCTATCAAGATTTTATGCAGACTAAAAACATATACATTCATTATGGATTTATATGAAATATTTAAATATTATTCATAGCTCTTCTCATTTCTAACAACTCAAGGTACATAGATTATTTGAGGATGTATTTCCATTCATGTAAAAAAGTATTTTATTATTTATAGGGATTAAACCATACAAATAAAATAACTCTTACAATGTAGTTTTTATAAATATCAAAAAATGCATAAATACTATAAAATTTTTATATTATAAGAATAATTGAATGTACATTTACTCTTAATTTAGTTATAAGTTTTTCCGAACATAATGTATAATTATTTGAATGTTTCTTGAAATATCCATCTTTATACAATAGTGTAAAAAATTAATATTATGAAATACAGTTCCCTAAAAAATGTATCTTATCAATAATATATCAAGTCTTATAAATTATATAATTTTCCCATTTCAAAAGTAAAAATTCATAAGAACATTTAAAAACCCCAAATATTTTCTTGATAACACTTATTCATTGAAATATTTACACAAAAATTGCCTTCAATTTTTTTTCAATTTTTCCAAACTACTTAATGAATCATTTATTATTTTATAATAACAGTATAACTTATTATGAATATTTTTCATTCAATTTTTCACGAACATAAATCAGCTATATCCAGAATTCATCAATTTAATGAAATATTCATGAAATTTGACGAAATAAAGAATTACATAAAAAATATCAAAAGCGAATTTTGTATTAAATGTTATTTCAAATCGAAAACATGTTACAATTAATTTCATATTAAATTACATTATACTTTAAATTTTAGTATAAATAATCCAAAACTATATATTTTTAAAATATAACATTGAAAACACTAGTTAGTATATGACTATTTTAAATCAAAAATTATATTAATAAATATCATGAATAAACAATGTAATTAATTTAATACTATCAATGTGGTGCATTTAATTCATTTTCACCTCTTTATCCTTGAATTATCATTTATTCACACCTCATTGGAAGTATTTCTCTCATACAAAATTATGATATTATAAAAAATCATACCAATCATTTACAACTGTCTTCATTGAATTATTAAGATTCTAAATATCATCTCAATTCATAATATATTTTATTATCATAAGTAATTTCATAGGATATTACATGGTTATTGTTTGGTTGGTTTTAGATGATTTTTTTAGAAATATTAATAATGGTAGGATATATTTAAATAAAATTTTGTTTACCTACCAATGTTATCCTCCTTGTATTAACCTCTGATAAGTATTAACAGCAGAAACCTTTATATCCATATAGAGGGTTCACTCATTCATCCCTTGTGTACATTTTAATTTTTCCCTATGTTACCTTTATTAGATTTTTCTTTGATGTTTTTTCAAATCTTCACTAATTTTTTTAATTTTAGAGATTAGAGTTTATAGTTTAAAATTTTATGTGTAATTACAATTCAATTTTTATACGGTTTATTTCCTATAATAATTTATAATTTAATGATTAGTTTTCCCAAAATGTTTTATTTTTATTATAATTTCATCCAATATATCTTCATTTGATGTAGTATTTAGAAAATGGATGCACCACAAACACACACAGGAGTTAAATTATTATTATAAAATTTCATAAAATAATGGGGAATGAAATTTCAGGTTTTTAATGTGGTAATATAAGACTTTATTTCAAGTATTATATAGGAAATAATGGATCAAATATAAACTATATTTCAAAATGAATGTTTATGATAAAAAATTTATATCAAATTCATAATAATTACCCAATACTTGTCTATAAATTTTATGTATTTCCCTAAAGTTATGATTTAAAATAACATCCAATAATATATAATAATTTATTGATTTATTATATCATGTTATGTTGATATTTAAAAAAACATTAATGTTTTTTTATATGACTCATTAGAATGTGATTTTAACATTTTACTGTATTTTATGATAGTGGATTTAAAAATCATTATCCCATTAATGAAACTAAAAAATTTTAAATCTGAAATTTTATCCATTTTTTACTTATATATTTATTAAATATATTAAATAAATTCCTAATTATTTTATTGTTCTTAAAATATAAAATATTATGTAGTTTTTTATATGGTTTGAACAGAATAATGAATGAAGATGTTTAATACTTGAAAAAAAAAGAAAACCAATATTGAGAATTAATAGAATTTGTGACTTTTTCAAAAAAAGTGCACTAATAACTAAAGGAGTCCACATTACTATACATGAATGATACAATGTTGTATGTATATCCTATGTAAAATAGATTTTTGGGAACATTTTACTACATGATTGAAAAAATATTGTAAATATTGGTTATACTGTAGTGGTTTTACTAGTAGAATGCTTATAGTTGAGAGATATCTTGTAATGGTGGTTACAATAGATTCCCAAATTACCCTTATAGAATATTTCCTTTTATATTGAATGGGTTCTCCACAACATATAACAAAATATTATAAAATCCAATGCGTAGAAAATAGTGATAAAAACTTTCATACCAATACTGAAATATGTTTTCCTAACACAAGATTCAATCTTGAGTATTAATGTAGAATATTCAGTCCTTGGTGAAATTAAATCAACTGTATTATCATGTCATGTGATAAAAGTTTCATTAACTATTTTTTTTATTTCATAAATTATTCCCTTCTTATTTCCTTTAACAATTTAATATAATATATCATATTCTTTCTACTTTCATCAATATCCCAAAAGAAACCCATGATTTCCGAATAAATGTTGCATTCTATAACAAGTTGATAATGAAATCATTTACAATAAATCAACAAATTTAGGAACAAGAAATTGTTATTTTTATGTTATTATATACACCCATAACTAATCAAGAATCCATATCACTTAATAATGTCATTTTTTATATACATCCTTCTACAGAATTCCATTAATATTTAGGTTGGATACTTCATCTTATACATTGTTGTGACAATGGTAATATTTTTATGTAATGTAGGTAAATATTTTTGTTATAATTAAATATTTCATTCCACTTTTACAAAAGTGTGTTCAATACTCCATAATTATTTTCCTAGGAATGTGAAATCTATAAATAATGTTCATCTTAATAAAATAAAAAATTAATAGTTTAATCATCAAATTTAATTCCTTATAATACCACTTATTCTAATTCATATCAATAAACTAATGTGTTTTTGGAATTTTTAAATTGAATGGTAATGATCCTATAAAAATATTTTCCACACCTATTTGATTTCATAGAAATAAATTTTTATGTATATATTTTTTTATCACATTGATATACTCTTAGTGAATTTACGTTATTTTCATTTAATTAAAAAATCCATAGAAATCATTAAATAATATGTTACAACAAATTATTGATTCTAATACAATGTTCGATGTTTGTTGAAGTATAATATTTCCATATATGATCTGTTGGAAAAAAATTGATTTTACCAATTACATTTCACATTCAATCATACATCGCCCGATCATTTAATTATTAATTAACTTTTAATGTTATATATAAACTAAAAGATAAATCCATGAATGATGTTTTTGAATAGAATCATGTTGTGGAGTCGAATTTTATTGAACATTAGATATTAAATGTCATTTTTTCATGTCAACATACCATGATACATATCTGTTAATTAAATAACTTTTTTATTCCTCTAATGAAGTTAATAAATTTATTATTGTACGGAAATTCATTTTTATTTTTGTTATATTACTTGATTCACTACCAGGAGATATTATTTTATACTTCCCTCATATATTTTATCTCAAAATCATATTTTGTGATTAGTGGAATCCATCTTAAAAAACAAAATTTTTCTTTATCCTTTATTTTCAATAACCCTTGAGATACGTCATCAAATATAGTAGTCATATAATTAACATTACAATATTATCTATATTTTTTTAGACCATATAAAACTTCTAAGAAAAATTTTAGTTTCATAATAATTGTCTAATTTTTCATCTAGTATTAAGGAATCTATTTAAATAATATGATTTTATACATCATGTTTGATAGAAAAAACCAATTTAATAAAATGGTTTGATGTATCATAATTAAACTAAACAATTTCTCCATATTATTTGATTTCGTAAATGTTTTTCCCGATTAATTTAGCATTTAATTCCTACAAATCCTCCTTAAAATGATTCGAAAAAATGTTATAAAAACATGTCTAAATAAATTGGGATAGTGAAAATGAAATAATATTAAAACCCCTATAATTCATTTCATATAAACATTTATTTCCAAGAATTGTTGTAAAATATGTCTCATAGGATATGACGTGTAATACATTAAAAAAATTTAGAATCATAAAACTCAATATAATGTTTAGAAAATATATTCCCATGAAGAATACTTATTTAATCCATTAAATTTACTACTAAAAAAATTCAAAAAATAAATTTTTATCTTCACAAAATTGATTAATAGAATCACTAAAAAATTAAAATAATATAGCAAATAAACAAGTTTGTCCCCAATAAAATCAATTAAATTTGATATCATATATATTTTATCTGTTTTGTGTTTTTCATAATCTAGATATAATTTTTCTATATAAAAAATCACTATAGGTACATGTGAATGTATCCATTTTTATGTACTCTTTTGGAATAAGAACCTAAACGTGTATTAAAAATATACTATGATATTAATTAGTTTTATGCCATAAAATAAGTCATTTAGTGGGTCAAAAATTGTTTTGGAAATCCAATTTTCCTATAACATGATTTAGTACTATATAATTGATAAATATTAACCATTTTTTTAAAATAAAGGATGAATTAACGTATTTTTTTCTTATTTATAGTGGGTCATTTTTTCTTTGGTGATATTTGAGCATGACCAACAGAAAATAAATTTTAAATTGCTTAAATTGTTTCTTCATCAAATAAAATATTAGTTTCATTCTAAAAAGAATCTATAATTATTGGTTTGAGTCTCCCTTTTGGATTAATATCATATTTGGCATCATTTTCCTATAGAGTTACATATATAAAGAAATTAAATATAATAAAAATCATGTCCTTAAATTCATTAAAAAACCTATCAAATTTTCTCCCAAACAACCGTCATTCATTATTCTTGATTATATGACTGTTGCAGTAAATTATCATAAAATTATTTTATACATAAAATATAATCATCAATTTTTTGTTCATTTTTTAAAATATATTTTTTGGATTAGAAAGAAAATATATTTATATTTGGTTTTAATTTACTAATAAATGGAATAATATATATGAAATATGAAGTGTTATATATTATTACACAGAAAAACAATAAAATCCAACAATGAAATCATATATTACATCATCATCATATGGCAAGATAGAATGTTAATGTCATCCCCATGTATAAATTCCTTACATTGATTAGACTCATATGAATTTTATATTTAATAATGTGAGTACTCTTCTTATGAGAATATTGAAACAATATGAATTTTGAGTGGACATGTGACTATATATGTTAATTAAAAAATGTTGACTTGACATTTTAGTTATCATTCAATTATTATTAGGTATTCATTATATCTATGATTTTAAATTTTATGTTGTTATGGTTTTAGTTCATGAAAAATTATAAATTATGTGTGTATCTATCTATGTATGAATATACTTATTTGATTCTATTAATGAATTAAGTGTGTGGAATTATATTTGGATATGTGTTAGAGTGGATTATTATCGTTAAATTATGGTCATCCCTCAAATGCACGGAATCCAAGAATCCAGACTAGATACGATGGTGGAAATTCTCCAAGGAACCACCGATATAGGTGGGAAATGTGAGTGTACATTATCCGTGGTTTGGTTGAATGGTCCTTTAAATTTAGGAAGGTGTATGTTTTGAAAAAATGGAAATGGGAGATTATATTATCATTTTTGGGGAATAATGAGAGGCAATATGGGAGCATAATTAAATAATATTTATAAATAACCTATTGAGAAGGGATTTTGTTAATATGATATTTTCTATTTAATGAGGAATTAAAATCTATAAGGAATACATTAATCATGATTATTTTATTCATTAATTATTTACTAGAAATAAGAAACCCCATTATGTTTATTTTTTATCAACACCTCACTCAAAATTTCCCATGAATAAGAACTCAACACAGCTGACACATAATCTTGGTGGAATAATAGATATCATCACCAGATTATAGAATCTTGAGGATATATTTCATGAGTGATCATGAATACAGAATTATGGATGATTCAATTATTCGGAAACCAAGATTCATACAGTTTTTATAGAGTGGAGGTAGTCCTCAAAGTCAAACAAGATAGCAATTTTCTAGATATTTGAAAACGGTCTATAAGGGTTCACCGTAGTGATTCACTAGATGTGATGATTTACGTCAATATAATGGTTTTGAGGTTGAAACATAGGTTTCTTAATGGTATATAGATACCTTATATAAATGTTATCGAATATAATGATATATTTTGAATGTTGGTTTGGATTGGCCCACATATTGCATTAAAAATATAGAGATTGGATATTCGTTTAGGGAAATTTGGATAAAATTCATTTGATTATCATATAAGGGTTAAATAATGTTTTTAGTGGGTATTTGTGATTCATGTAGTCATATGAAGGTAATCAATGGATTGAACAACATATGTTATAGTCCAAATACTATAATGTTATAGAAAAAATGTCCTTGAGTGTTTAAAGGTTTCTAGTTTATATAAGGTTACCAATATGTTATTTTAGTCACATAATTTTACCATATATTTCAAAATAAATATTCTTGAATTTTTTTGAAACATATTTTAATAAAAAACATTCTAGTATTTTACTACATTAAAATCTAAACCCTAATATTAAGATGAAATTTTTTTTATAATAGGATAAGAATTATGGATTATCTTCATGTGGGATTCTCATGTATATCATATTTTGGAATATGATGATATAATCAATAAATTAAAAAATTATATATTTTGTTGCATATAAATTATATATATGGATGTATTTCAATGGAATTATAACATTGATTTTCATGTGCTAGTTTTCCAGGATTTTTATATTTTTATATTGAAAAATAATTTTTATTAAGAAAATTAATGGTTTAAAAGTATAAAGTCATTGGTAATGAAAAGAAAAGTAATTTATCATATGAAAATTTATAAATAATGATATATAGAGAGAAGGATGTATATATTGAGATTGATATATATTTTAATCATGTAATTCATTATTACAATTTATATATTGAGAAATAAATAGTATTTTTTGTTGTTTTGTTAGTAAATAGGGACCCACATACATGTCCATATTTTAGATAGAAAGAAAATAAGTTATGGTATTAATAAAATAGAATAATTTTTTGACTCATTGTGGAATTTTAAATGAATCGTAATATTATTCTACATTAATGATGTTATGGAATCTCATGATGATCTTGGAAATATAGGATGAATTTCCATATCCTCCCAAGGAATTATAATGATCATAGTTATGTTCAATTCAAACATATGAATATATAAATGGAGTTCTAAGTTTAATATATTATATTAATTGAATCATCAATAAGGTGATATTTTTTATCCCATATTCCTATTGTATTTATCATTGATATAGTGAGTGAAGTAGAGAATAGTTAGGGATGAAATCATGTGGATATAGTATATCTACCCCGATTCATTTTGATGATATGATCCTAGAAATATGTTACCTAGAATATATCACACATATATTCAATATATTAATTTTTTTTAAAAATAAAATATATTTTAATAGTCTATAAACTATAACATATTAGTAAACATTTTGTTAGTTTTTATTTACCATAATCATATTCCGATCAGTTAATAATAGATCATGTATACATTAAATATTTTTTCAATTTTATTATTTACACATATGCTAAATGAGAAATTTAATTAACATATTTATTTAAGAGTTAATAAACCTCTATGGATTTAGTCAACTATGTTATGACATATTCACTATATTACATACCTCGTATCCTCCACCAGTATAGGGTATATCTCAAATTTTCTAATGTTGATCCATACAAAAAGTAGTAGGCAATGTGATTATTATATTAGATTTTTGGGAATTGGATTATAATGTTTTAATTTTGACGTTTTATATAGTTATAACATTCTTGGGATCAATAAGATATTAAATAATTTTAATGTTGAAATATAATTATGGGAGAATTTCTCTATATGAAACTATGTATAGAAATAAGATTACTCGGTTTAATGAAAATTGTAGCACATAAATTAGTGTCCCATTAAAATATTATATGGAATCAATTTTTTTCATTAATGATGCTATATGAAAGAGCGAGTGACATATATTTTAAAGCATTGTAAAACCTGTGGGTGATAGGTATATTTTTTTAAAGCTAAATGTAGAAGTTATCTACATGTTAAAATATATAGTTCTTTATGTAATAAAATAGATTATGAATTTAAATGAGGAGAAAACACTTCCAAATATATTGACTACTATTTTATGAATTTATGAGGAAAACTCACATATCATATAATAGAAGTAATTTATATAAATAAAATTATATTAAATAAAATATCATTCCTAACAAAATCATTTGATGAAATGATTTATAAAATAAATAATAAATGTTACATACTTGAGAAACCCTCTCGGGAATTGTATGATGATATTTGTAATGAAGGGAATCTAAAAAAAGTTTATATTTTAACAACATATTAATGTAATATATGTTTGAAATATTTGAATAAGTCCTAAAAATATCAAAAAATATTTAGAGAAGTCTTGTGTTTACAATATTCCTAAATTAAATATTTCCTTGAATTTCTTAATTTATCATCCTTAATTAGTTAATAATTAAATGAAGTTAATATATAATATATACATGGAAAATAATTATAATACTATAATGTCTTAATGGTCATGAAATATAGGAAAACCTTGAATTTTATGTGATTAGAACTCTTTAATGAAGGTGAAATATTGACCCATGGAGAATCAAACTAAGAAAAAATTATTATTGAATATGAAAATGGTTATAAAGATATATGTTTAAGATGTAGAGAAAACTAGAATATCCCTATAATATGTTATGGAAATATTTCATATTTCTTCCTGATTTCATGAAACAAGTTATTTTTTTATTATTATATACTGTTTATTTCATGCTTTGATTATTTAAAAATACTAAAACAATGAATCAAATCATATCATATAAATAATAGATATTTTTTCTAATTAATCCATCCATAATAAACACGAAACTTGTATAAAATTATATGATTTTTTATAAGGATTTATAGATTAAATATGAGTGAACATCATGATAAATTTTCCCTTATTAATAAAATAACAAAATCTAGACATGAATGGATCATATAATTAAACAACTGGAATGAGATTATTCAAAACTATTTCAAATTATCAAACCACATATAGAGTCATTAATAGTATTAGAAACAAAATCTTATAGAAAATAAAATAATTTATGATACATTTTCCAATGATTAATATGGTGGAACATGGATTATTTTTTGTAGAAAAATACCAAGTGTAATCCAATAAAACTATATAATAATGTAAAATGTAATTTTATATTAAACACAATAGCAACTGTTTTTTTAATGTGACCCACTATTCACCTCCTTGTGAATTATAAAAAAGAGAACCTCATCCTCCTTATCATTATATGGTGAAACGTATTTAAATAAAAGCATGGCTAAATGGGAGGCACAATACATGTGGTGTTATACCATAAAAAAATTAAATTTTCTAAAAATAGAATTTGAATTTATGATTTAAATTTAATTTAACTTCTATTATTTTAGGAATTTAATTTCCATGTAGGAATTCGACCTGATGGTACATGTATTTTTATAGGTTCTAGATACATTTCTAAAGAAATGATTAATTTAAATGAAAAATAATGGAAGATAAATGATATAAAATGATCCATAATATCAGGATGAATATTATATAAAAAAAAATAATAGTAAATATGATATGTGTATTTTTTAAAAAAAATTGAATAAATTTGACTGGAATTATAGAAATGATTGAATTTGTATGTATCTTCTGATATAAATAATTGGGGATTATTTATTTTCTACATTGGAAAAAAATACCTGAATTCAAGAATAAATATCTATCAATATGGTGATTCCAAAAAAACTAATGAGAAATCCAAATAGATGAAGCTAAAACTAAGTGGGGATGAAGTTGAATGTTATAATGGTTTTCTTACATGACTCTTAGTTGATGTAATTTTATGAGATTATTGATGACAAGGTATTCTTGCGGGTATAATAATTCATTATATAAAAATAGTTTATAATATTTTCAACTGTTTTATATCACACACCATTTTTGGTAAATAATTTCCATTCAAATAGTTTGGTGTACGTTTTTTGTAAATAGAAATTGAAATAAATTATAAAGGTTTAACTATTGTGAATATATTATCCGATGTTAGTAAGATGGAAAAAAATATGTATGATTGATATAAATTGTGTTCCCGACATAGATCCATGGATCAACAGTCTAATAGAATTTGGTTACACCTCATATGATATGTGATAAATTTACTCACTATATTTCTTATAATAAATCAATTATGATTATTGTAAACATTATTTTAAGGATTAAAAGATTAAGGATTATTATTTTTGTAGTTCCACTAGAATATATTGATAACTGGTATCATGAAATCTTGAATGAATCTATAATAATAGGTGGTAAATACCAAACACATGAATAATCCCTCTCTGATTAATTGTGCAAGGGGAGAAAGAATCTAGGAATGAATGAATAATTTAGTGTCAATGAAAAGACATCAAATCTAGAAATGGTATATAAATTGGAGAATTTTTTTCCCTTAAAAAGTATAGTGTTTGATTTCAATTGACCACTTATATTGATTGAACAAATGTCGAAAATTATTATCATATATAGTGAAATATGGTATTATTCTCAAAAGAATCAAATATGTTGACTATTAAACCCCTGTGAATTTTGAAGGATTTTTTTTACAATATTATTTATATTGAATTTTTTTGCAATATAATGTTTTTTATTCCTATTATATTGTTTTATATTCATTCAACAAATAATATTGAATTTAAATTATTTTTAAATTATATTACATTAAAATTAAAGTTATAAATATATATTTGTTTCTGTGTGTGTGTTGAAAGGGTTTTATTTTGTTCTTTTAATTCTATCTTCTTGAGTAATTCTATTTTCATATGTTGTGGATTAGTCAGTTAAAAAAACAAATGTCCAACCATTTGAACCAGAACCCATGTGGCATGACAATAAATGTTTTGGATTTCTATTAAAGGAAAAAATTTATCAATTACGATAAAGGAGTATTGGTGAGAACCAGTGTGGGTACCATAATATATTAAGATATGTAGGAACATGAGATAACATGTTTAGGAGAAAAGAGTTCATATACACTTCTAATGTGATGAAAAATGATGTTATAGGAATGTACTAGAACTACAGAAAATAAAATAAATTCTTTTGAAAAAATATTGGTTAATATATCATATGGGTGTAGAAAATGAATTCCAATATTAGACAAATTAATTTCAGTAATCATAATTCATTCATTATATTGTGTGAAAATAAGTAAAATCATAATTTTTTAATCTTTAACCAAATGCTCAATATTTCTTATATAAATCAAATTAACACCAACGACACTCAATCTGGGAGTAATTAACATGTGAATAAAATACAAATGAATGAGGGTTATTTTATGATGGTGTTTTAAAATGTATAATATTGGATTATCTAATTATCATGAATCCACTATGTTTAGACCAATATCAGAGGTATTGTCGGTTGAAATGAAGATGATTTTAATCCATAAATGGTTTTAGTTATGTTGTTAGATTATATTGTGAATATCATATTTAGATTTAATTTCCTATGAGTGAGTGACGATAAGAATTTTCATGCTACTGTGAGTATGTGAGGGAATGGAAAAATGAGGAACTGTATTTTAGGTAATGTGACCATGACAAATTAACGATGGCAGTTTAAGTGGAATTGTGAATGATAAAATGAGGATTTGATTGCATGAATGAAAATTCACACATAGAATGCCATGTTACATTGTTTAAGTTACAATATGGTGAAAAGTGGACTTTTATTGTAGGTCAAGTGAAAATCAAGTAGAGACCAGATAATGACATGTGAACTAGCACTTTAGGTAAATTAACCATGTAAAATATCCCATATAAAGAAAACGATATTTTCTTGAAGATAATGATAAATGACCATATATAGTTGAAATGAACACATGATCAGCCTCATTAGAAAATCTATAGATGATGAAGGTTGAGGGTAAACTAGTAAAAGTATTGGGAAGAGCTCTATAAGTGATTAAATTTCGTGAAAAAAGATATCATGCTTCATTAAAAATGTTATCGAATGGTCTTTAATGGAATAAAGAAATAATATATGGGAGGAAGATAGTGTTAAAGATGTTTGGAGAATCACATAACTGATTAAAATTGTTGAATGCCTATGTTTCTAATTACGTCACATATCCATTTTCAAATACATTGTTCATTAACTAACATTTTCATTTTTGGTGATATATCTTATGGAAAATTTTTCAATTTGCATAAAATGTTTATGATAAATTCATTTACCCATTTTAAGTCATGTATTTGTTTAATTAATATAGAAATGATAAAAAATAGGGGATTGTAACATGATAAAATTTCATTTTTTAAAGATGATTAATTCATATAACTGAATTCGTCATTTAGTGATTTCTGAAAAATAGATAATGTGACGTAGCTGAAATTTATATGTTTAGGGTCTTAAGGGGAATAATAAAAATATTTCGTTTTCATTGTTCTCATAAATGAATAATTCACCAATGATTAATTATATATTGATTTAGTATTAATGAAAAACACGATTAATGAAAAATGAATATGTTATTTCTATAGGACTAAATGTACTAGTTGAAAATAGTAACAAGAGATATATAAAATGGATGATATTAGTGTCACTAGATCGTATATTTCTATAAATTTCAATTAAAATATATTTTGATGATACCATAAAAATATTAATATTGAATAAATATAAAGGATAATTCCATGTAAAGTAAAGGATGAAAATTCAATAATTAACATTATTTTTACATTCATAATAAAATATGGTCATTCAGGAAAAATTATCTTTTTTATATGACAATATACTGGTGTATATATATATATATGAGATGTATAATAAGTACTGGATAGATGAATTATTATGTAAAAATATTTATATGAAGTCATGGATGTGAAAGAATTTAAGGGGATTTAGAAGATTTCAGCACATAAGAAAACTATACTATTGTTTAAATTGTAAGAGATAGAAATTATCTCTTATAATTCCAAATTTTTATAAGTATGGGTCACACATGTGATATGTGGATTGTAGAAACAATATTAATAAGTATTAGTGATTTATATAGATATTCCCAACACATAGTGATTTATAATTCTTTGTTAGTGGATTGTATGATCATGAGTATTTCTCTATCATTCGTAGGACTAGATACTATCATTGAGTAGTTGACCTTTTAAATTTATCATTCTATCTCTAGTTGTTATTGTATTTATCATGACATAATAAAATTCTATAAATATTAGTGGAGGAAGTTTTTGAAATGAGAGAACATAAAATTTATAAATCAATTATTAACCACCATACCAAAAAACACCTTTTATTACTATATAATGTGTCCCTATAAGTTGTATCCTAACACAGGTTCTCCATAGAGGTGTTTTTTTGTTGCATAATAGATAATTTCATTGTATTTGTAGTCTACTTAATAGATACATTAAATATATTTAAAATAATGGGGATTAAAAAATCATATAGAAATTTTTTTCATATATATATTTATAAATTAGTACCAAAACTAATTCAGATTAGTAATGACATTATGGAAGTGAAGAAAATCCAGGTTGAAGCATGATATGATGTTGTTCTGTAGACTCAAATATGAATACATTCTAATTAATTATGATGAGATAGTTGATATATTCTTTACATGTTTCAATTAACTTTATAGTACCATTAGGAGATACAATGAATGACTGGAGGATTATATTATTTTTCAAAATATTTTAAACATCTCACAAGATTAATTTGATGGTAATGTCTCATATTAATAAAATGATTCTGGTGATATTCCACTTCAAGATCCACATTTTATTCTATTTTAAATTGAAATTATTAAATATGATGTCATAAAAAAATGTTAATAGTTTAAAAGGAAATTAACTTTAAATCTATCAAATCTGATAAAGGAAACAATACTAATTATGATAATTGGGAAGCTAGATCTCAATAATCATACTCAGTTTTAGAAGTGGCATTAATTAAAATATTTTCCAAAATATAATGAAATTTTAGAAGAGTAAATTCATATTAAAATTTATTATTGAATATAAATGAAATAAATATAGTTATGTTGGATACTTAAAATAAAATTATCCCAAACTACAATAAGAAAGTATCTTTTTAGATGAAGATAAAGGTATCAAAAATAATAATACATCCTATAAAAATTTCCAATCTAAATAATGTTTATGAATATTCATATTAATAAAAGGATAATCCATTATCTATTTATAAGTACATTAATGAAAATTATATGTAAAGTGATTTTGATGATAATGATATTAATAATAGTTAAAAAATTATTGTTACTAAAACAATGGTTAATACATCAATAGTGATTAAAGAAATATGTCTTTATATGAATATAGAAAAACAAAAATGGGGTCTATAAAAAAATATAATTGAGATAATTCCCCTAAAATTTTACATTTATCAAAATAATAATTATTAGTTAATGAATTTTAATCAATGTACTAGTAGTATGTGAACAACGCATGATGGTGAAAAAAATATGATATTAATGAAGATTGATAATATGTATAAAAATAATGAAACCTAGATGAGTTTGGGAGTCATCATGAAATTGGTCATATATGGGTTATAAATATAGTATTATATTATTCAACTAGATAATTTTAATATATAGGAAAAAATGAGTCTTAATATAATAAAATAATTTATTTATATTTAGAGTGTTGGGCAATGATCAAATAAGAAGTATATAAATTTATCCATGTTTGAGGTAAAATATGATGAGTCATTAAAATTAGGGCATTCTAGTATTGTTAACATTGATTAAAAAAATACTATATCTAGAGACTATAAAATTTTTAGATGATTTTTATTGATAAAAATAGGGTTCCAAAAGATTAAATAAATGAATTTTCAAATAAAGAATCCAAAATTTTAAATTATTGTAAATTAGAATTACAGAGACATTATTCTTGAAAACATACAATATTCAAAGGTATATATTTCATTAATTTTTATTTATGGTACATTATAATCTTTAGGAATACATCAAGGGTGTGTTGGTTCAATTTCCTTCACTATTATGATTTTATCAAATTTTATTAATAGTATTTATGGGGTAGTCATGTTACTCTATGAAATCAGATTAAATAAAAAACCTAAAATTTTTAGACACAAAAAAAATTTATGTATATGGATTCAGATTTTGAATTAGGTTATATACCAAATTATCTCACAATAGAATGTATGAATATCCATTCTCTTGAATAGATGATGAATTAGAATAAAACGTTAATATAAGGGATCATTTTATAAATGTTTATCATAATGCCTAAAACGATATATGTCCATAGATTTTGGATTTGGGGTCTTAGTACATATGAAACAAAACATGAGGTTGTTGAAAAATGATATTAAATGTAATGATTATTCAGTGTCCATTTGATATTATGGGTCACTTAAAATTACTGTTTATGTCAATTTTTATAATTGAAAAAAAATAAAATCAAAGAACAAAGATAATATTTATGATTTGAAATATAACATATTAATTTATTTGATGAACATTGATATATGTAATGATGTAACTATAAAAAAATATATTTTAATTGAAATTTCATGATGATAGAAAGGATTTACTAAGAGGGAAATGAAATAATTAAATTTATTTCAAATTGATGATGATTAAAATTCATGTTATTTAATCATTAATGATGAAAATGTACTCTTTAATTGGTATCTTGGTAATCTAGGAAAAAGGAATATGATCGATAATTCTCCTATTGAATGTGTTTCAGAATTTATTAATAATAATAATGATATTGAATATATATTCTATATATTTATGTAGGTGATTATCCCTAATTCCTCAAACAAAAGGACTAATAATTAGAAATCACAGCCTTTTGAACTAATCCATTCAAATATATATAGGACGATGAAAAATTAGTCAATAGGGGGTGCTAGGTAGTTTATTATGATTTATTGTATACTTTTCTCACATTATATTTACTAGGATTATGATCTTTAAATTAGGGGATCAAATAATTATTTAAATTTAAAAATAAGAAATAGAAAATAAGTGGTTCCTTTATGAAGAAATTTAATTTTGATAGATTTCAAAATACACAAATTATAGGTTTGAGGATTTTATTTGAAAAAAATGTAACTCAAAATTAACACAGTATACAATATAGGACACAAAAAACTTGTTAATCTATATTTATGAATAAAATATTATTAATGATAGATCAAAAAAAATAATATAAAATAATATTTATAGATCATTTTAGGGGAATGTTTTTTGAGTAGTAGTAAATGTTAAAAATCAGATTTAATAGAGATAAAATTTATATTTAACTCTATTTAAGAAGTACATAGAGAAGAATTCAACATTTTTGAATCACAGTGTGTTTGGCATTCACTGTATCATGAATAATAATGTTTACCATTTTTGTTATGTTTGAGTCATGAGGTTATTCAGGAATATTTCACGGTTACTATCCAAAAGGAAGAGCATTTCCCAACTTATAAAATTGAGAATTGTATAATTTTGGATTGTTATGATATTATTACCATTGCATTATTATGGAATGAAATTTGTGATAACGAATCTAGTATTGGATGTTATTTATGTGCTAATTATATTGACAAACCTGATGAAATAATTTTCAATGATGAAAATGTTTATGTTATTAATAATTAATGATATAAATATTACATACCATGGGATGATTAATAATTACACCCAACTCATTCAAGGCTTATTAGATGGGTTTGTTTTCCTAAAAATGGTGCAAATCAATATAAATATGTCAAAATTAAAAGAAATACATTTAAATTGTCTTTTTTTTTTAATTTCTTTCTCCAGGTGAACAAAATTATAATGATGAATATCTAGAGAATAAAAATTGATTTGGATATATGACTTAATAATTGGATCTGATTTTAATTAATGAGGGTTGGGATAAAATTCATAAAAATAAATATAATAATTTCAATGTAAAAAAAGATGGTGTTCTGAAATAAATTGATTGAAACATATGACATGGTGAGAAATAAGTCATGTTGGGATATAAATACTCTTTAAATATTGACTAATATAAAATTGATGAGTCTTATTCACCATTACCAATGATTTAAATCATTAAAAGTTCCTTGTTATTTCCTAAGAAAGTATTTATATGATCTTCAAAATGGACGTCAAGTTTATATTTCTAAATAGATAATTTGAGGAAGCGATTTACAATGAAAAACCATATGGTTTCCATATTATATAAAAAATAATCACATTTTCATGTTAACTAATGGTTCATATGGGATTAATGTAGTAAAAAAGAGCTTGATATTCTAATCTTGATGGTAGGATGAAAAGATTGAATCTCATAATGGGATGTTTGGATAGAAATCACTACATCAATGATGAAAAATGATTAACAATAATTATTATTTTTATGTAGTAGACATAATGTATTATTTAAATGTTAATTATATCAATGAAATTATTAACAACCTAATAAATGACTTGTGTTAAATTTCTATTCTTGGAGAGATGATGTTCATTCATTGATAGAAAATATAATAAGATAATTATCAAAATTTTCATCCTCATGACATGTATAAAATGAAGATAAAGAAAAATTAGATATGGAATAATACTGGAACTAATCCAAAATAATTTCATTGGGAAAATGGTTGTTGAAATATAAACATATAAATGATGTTAATTAATGATAGATTTGAACATTTAATGGTTGTTTTCTATATATTTTATCTTTAAGACCAACTATTCATAATGATAATCGACTTTTTCCAAAATATCAAACTCATCAAAATGAATCCCATTTTTTATAAATATGTATTTTATTGTATTTAAATGGTATATTATATATTTTATTGTGATTTGAAAATAAATAATATTTAAATCAATTTTGATCTACTTATGCTAATAGATAATATGTAAAAAACATAATTTCGAAATATGGTGGTGTTTTAATTCTTATTAATTGGAATTTCTATTATAAATAAATGAAAAAAAATTGGTCACAGTTATCATAACTATTGTAGAATATGTAGCTATAACTCATTCAAAAACATTTTTTTGGTTGATGAAAACACTGATGGAAGATCTGATGGTGTCAAGATACTACTTCTTCCCAGATGTGATTATTTATGTACTATTAAATTGTCCAAAAAATTGTTCAACATTATATGGGAATGAATATTGATATATAATATTAATTTGTAATCTATATTTCTGATTGGAATGAATTAAATTTATAGTTTAGTACAACAAAATTTCAAATTACATACATATTAACTACTCCATTAGATAAACTTGGATTTCAGTTTCTAAGGCTGAAGTTTTGTGTTCAACCACACCATATACATGGATATGGTATGATAATTATATCTCATCTCTATTATTGTCATTAGATGACTTATTCAAATGGAAAAATATTAAAAACCTAATATATCCATTTAAATTTGGATTAACTCTTTAGTTTTTTACCTTATTTGGAAGATCATATATTTCAATGGGTTTCTTAAATTGTGTAAGAAATTATTTAATTATTTGTATACTATTTTAATATTTTGTTTGAAGTGGTTGGAGGAACTATTTTCTATTGGTTACTATTATTTTCTATTAATATTATTTAATTACAAAATTATAGATATAGATCACTTTTTTATTGACAATATGGAATATTTTAAAATAATTATTTCTAGATACACATAGTATTCTCTAGAAGAAATAATTTTTTTGGATAAATATAAATTTATTTAGTTTCAATGCTTTTGTTATTTATGTTCAACTATTAAAAAAATTATAAATGGGTAGAATATTAAGACTAAGAGGTGTTTTATTGTTTTTTGAGGTGAATATGTTATTAAGAAGGAAATGTTTTTGGTTTTGTTGTTATATATTTCTATCAATATCATATCAAGAATAATTTGACCATGAGTATGTGATTTCATGAATATTCATGTTTCCAAGAGGAAGTGACCACATGTAAATAAATAGACACCCATAAAAGGTCATGTGACCTTTTCTATGTGACCAAATGATGAAATGTGAAAATACATATTAGTTAGAGAATACATAAAAATGTGACCATAAAAAGAACATCAAAATTGTTGTATGAATAATGTTATGTGACCATATAATGAAAAAGGGACTATGTGACAATCCTCCTCTAGATTTAAACGGAAAATTATGTTTATTGGTAAATCAATAATTATAATATGATGTGATCTTCGAGTGATTAATTCTCAAAATAATAGTTATCATGAATCTATAAATTTGGTTAATTATGTTTGAAAGAAATTAGAAGGAATATATATGTGGTTGATTATACTCTGTTATCATTTTTAATTGATTTATCCAATTAATCAAAATAGAAATTTTTATACAACATAGATAATTATCCAACGTATCAATTTTATGATATGTATTAGATTATGTAATGTAGCTATATTTATAAGATATAGATTATTAGGACGGATAGTTATTAGTAATGATGTAGCTGATTAAGCAAAGTACTTTATTTCTTCGTCTGGGGATTTCAGTTACATATGAAATGTAACATTCCCATGATTGATTGAGGTTTTTATTTGAGAGGAATAAGTCCATGAATGAATATCATGTGTTCATACCACAGTATCATGCATTACCAATACAAACATATGTTTTTAATTTTGATGAAACACATGTTTAACGTATAATGAAGAATATATTTCATTATGGTTTTATATTTTTACAAATTTTTATGGAAATCACATAATGTACATTTTTTTAGTGTTAGTATATTCGATGTTTCATGGAATTTAATTTAGATAGATTTATATTTTGTCATATATATTAATAAATAAATAGAAATGGATATATCACGTAACAGAAATGTCAGTGATGTATTTATTTTTCATATTATAATAAATATATAAAGTGTAGGTTGATGAGGAAAAACTTTTTATGTATGTGTGGGGGTGATGGTCAAGATGGATGGATTTAGAGAGACGTTTTAGTAATGAAAAATTATAGCTTGTAGTGTTTTGCATGTAAATCGATGTGATGTCTTTCATTTAGAATAATATATAATGAAAAATAATAACATTAATGACTGAAGAATATAATACAATATAATTTATGAAGATATATCTATTGTCTCATTTCATATATATTTTTATTCTTGTATGATGATCATTTTGTCCATGGTGTACTAACAGTTCAGAGACATTTCATGGACTTTTAAGGATTTACCCTTATTATGGTGAATTATAAATATTAATTAGTGGATAATTGGTCATGGGTCTTATTGGATTATTCTGGGGTTTAAATACTCAAATATAGTTGTGATCCTTGTAAATAGATTGTTATAAATCTGTATTCTCATATATTTTTATTGATAGGAAATTTCACAATAAGTAGTGGTTATAGATGTTTTTTTAAGTGAGGGAATATTTAATTACTAATTCACTGATTCACACCACTCTTAGTTAATACATATAAATGTGTACCTATAATAATTTTATCCAATATATTTCATGTTGTTTTAGTTAAACATTTTTGATCAATTGAATTTTCCCTTTTTAGTTTGAAAATATTCTAGTAGAGTTTGACATGGGTTTTTTGTAACACCCTTTGCATTTTTTACATGGGGTTTTGGTGAGATATGAGTTTTTTCTTACTCTCAACTCCATGTTTTAAATATTGAATATATAAATATAATACTATTATTTAAATTCTACCATAATCTCACAAATATTAAAATTTGGGTGATTAAAATGATTAAAAGTTTTAAAAAATTATTTATAATAGTAAAAAATAATAATTTTTTGTAATATCTATATATGTTTCAAAAATATTTTCCATTAAATATTTTTTATTACTCATTATGAAGAAATAATAAACTTTGTTTTCTTCACATTTAGAAAATTTATTTTTTAAAAAAATCATTATCAATCATTACATTCCAAAATTATCATTGATTTAAGTTTTCAATATCTTTCAAAAGGTATATTCTATCGATGGATAGCAATAAATTAATAATTTCTAAAATTAATTTTTGATTTAATGATTTATTGAGCCCTATTTAATATTAACATGGTTTTTAAATTATGAATAATAAAATAAAATATTTATTAATTAAATTTATTTAATTTTATTTACATTTATATTGAATTATTATATTAATTTTTTTTAAACTGATGAAATGTTTTTGTTTGAAAAAAATGCTTATTTGTCTCATCAGTGAAGTTTTATATAATACAATTTACCAAATTAGTGATTAAAATTATAAAAAACGGATTACAAATATTTTTCAGTATAATTATTATCATATAATAATGTTTTACATAGAAAATTAAAAACAAATAATATAAATTTGTTATCGTGGTTAATGTTAAAATGAGTTTAACAATGGCTAAATTAAAAAAAGGATAAGGGGTAAAATAAACAAGAAACGCGTAAAAAATCCAATTTATTGGATTTATTATACCATAATACCATATATGGTTATAAAAATACCAATTTTATATCATTTTTCTTGTTTAAAATATTGGTACACAATTTTCATTTAATAAATTACAATTGTTTCCAGTACTACCTCTAATGAAATAGATCCCCCTCTTCTCTCAACTAAAATGATCTAAAACTAGGTTCTTCCCTAATACACATCAATCTTCCTTCTTTAATTATATTTACGCATCCTAGATTCCTTATTTTGATAATAAAACCATCCTATGAAGTCTTTATGTGTAAACTAATAAGAATCTCAAAAAATAGGTATATTACGTACCGTGAGTTTTTGTGTTATTTTGTTATCTACATCCTAAAATAATATTAAACCATGATGATATCCTGAAAAAAATATCTCCAATATAAATTTATTTTATTATTTAAATTTAATTACCAATATCTATCTATAATTCCATCATATTTGATTTTAAATCTTGGATCATCTGTATGGTAGAGTACCATCTCACGAACCATTGTATCTCATTTTCTATCACCTCCTCTCATGGATATAGGTAATGATGGAATTATGTTTTTTATATGATGTTAATTACTATTTTATACTTCTAAATATATAATATTATATCTTCCTTCTTACCTTCCCATCCACTGGAAAACAATAATGTTTCTCATGCATACATTTGTACGACCACCTCCATGAAGTGGTGTGATATGTTTGTCATGTTACATTGAATTGGATGGAAATATAGATATATTAAATGAATATAAATGATATATATGATATAAAATGATTTGGGAGATGTGATTAAATATTTTTTTTTCTTTATTTACATCTATTTATATGATGGAAACATTGTTCAATCATATATATGGCCTACTATCTCCCTGAATGGTGTAATTATTCTTCTATCTATAACACTAATGGATTACAATGAATAGATATAAAATGAATAGATTGGATAATTAAATAATTTTTTCCATTCTAGAAATGGTGTAACCATTATCAATAAAAAAGTATATAAAATACTAAACCCTAAAAAATACATGAAGATAGATACAATTAATACCCAAAACATGGCATTAACCATAAATTTATACTAAATAAATACTGAAATTTATAAATTTAATCATAATTTCTATGATATAAATACATATGTATCTAATATTGATTTATAATAAATCAATATTTAATATATATGTGTTTCAAATGTGTGAAGGATTTTGAGAAATAAATAGTGGTATTATTCATCTCACTATTATATTTGTGGGAATCAATCCATATTAAAAGTTTATCTATTTTTAGTTGGGTATATAATACCAATGAATTTATTTTTTGATTCCCCACTAGATAATTGTTTTATAAACATATCCATCTATGGTTTATTAATTAATAATGATTATGATTTAATATTTAATATAGTGGTAGAAGATTTATGTTACACTCTCATCAGTTATTTGGATTATAAAGGATTGTGCATCAAACGAGGAGATTTTTTTAATAAAAATATAATTCAAGTCATGAAATTAATGCTAATATATTTATTACCTGAAATTACATTATTCCTTCAAATTTGATATGTCAATGTACCCAAGATTCCAAAGTAATTGTTTACTAAAAAATTGTTATATCTGATTAATTTAAATATTATTTTATTCCATTTCCAGGTCTTGTAATTATTTTAAAATAATGTTTACACTATTCAATAGTTCATGTAGAAAGAAATTTATGCACATGTTTTAATTTTAATGAATTATTTTAAACAGATTATTCATGCTTTTAAAACATCCTCTCTTTACATTGTATTAAAAAAATTTGGAATTTTCGTGTTAACATGTATGAATTGTACATTATTTTCCAACATTATGGTCATTATATTCATTATGGTTTCATTATATGTTTATAAGGGTATTTTCAAAGAAATTAATTTCATTAAAATTTGATACATGTTTATATTGTCATGAATTATTTTCAAAATGGAAAGGTTATTTTTTCAATAATGCATTAATGATATTTTTATTTAATTTAATTCATCAATAACAAAAAAAACGATGTTTCTTTTTTTATTGGGATATAATAAATTTTTACCGAATCGACTTGTTATTAATTTGTTAATATTTTATGACATGATTACATGTTTAGGAATCCCTTTTCATTTCCATGGTCCATTCTATGATGAAATTTTTATGAAATAAATATCATTTTATGGATTCAAAAATGAAGAATATTTTATAATATCATGTAATAAAAATTAATATATTTTGATATGGGTGATTATTATATCTCCCTCAAATACATTTTGTAATGAGTAATGTTTTTGAGGTTAAGGTTATGTGGGATGTCATCTAAGGTCCAATATAGAGGGTATGAGGGAGGTTAAAAAACCCTGAAAAAGAGGGTAACAGAGATGTTAACCCAATACCACATTACGTAGGCATGTTGTTATTCTATGAATAACATCGTATAGATTTCCCTATGGTTATACCTTAGAAATGTTTTGGTGTGATCATATGTATGCCAAAAATCTATGTCTTATGACTCTGTTATGATCTCATATATAATATACAGTGATTTAATTATTATTAATTCCTTATAAGCTAATAAGAAATTGTTTTTTGAATCCTCTATATATTGTGTTGTTTTAATAATATAGATTTCAATTATTATAACCAATTTTCATCACCTTATTATCATTTTATGTTGATATGTACCACGGTTACACATGCATGAATCTAAGATCATAAATTCTTATGTTTTCTTTCCCATGTTAATAATGAAAAATATTATATATTATATGACATTGAAAAACTTTTAGTGATTATAAACCCATTTGGGGATTATGTAGTCCAGTAATGAACCATTTCTTATGTATTCATGTTTCCAATGTCAGTAATCCTTAATGATACAAGTGGTTATAGTTATGTTCATAATGAATAATAATATAATAAAATATAATATCGACTTAGGAAAAGAATGGGTCCTAAAAAATTTTGATAGAGAACTTATTATTTATCCACTAAAAACAAAGATGAGAATACTATACTAATATCCATAATGATTTCTCAAAGTATATATGAATGCATTTTTAAATAAATAGGAAAATGTTCATGAATATTAGTTAAAGATAGATTAATTTTTTTCCAATAATCTACATCCATGTTTGCATATAACCATTTGACGTGGCTCTACCACATTTGTTCCTAGAGGTAGTAACTCAGAGGAGGGATCATTGAGATAACCTTGATCTCCACCACGGTTCATGGAAATAAGAAATTCTACAAACCTAGTTTTACAAATATAGTGGATATGCATATTAAATTCAAAGACACTTAATGTTTTTATATTTAAAGATTTTTATAATGACCCTAAAATACCTATGTTAGTATTAAACTGTAATATTTTGAACATATGTCATTGTTTAAAAAACTATACGTTATTTTTTATGAATATATTTTCCATTCAGGGAACATTGTCTCTTAAACTATTTTTTGTGGATTTATTCATTGGTTGTAACTAGAATTAATTGTGTTAAGAGTTAATGTAATAGGAAAAGAAATGAAAATTCTAAAATGAAAACATATTTTATTATAGAAAGAATGGAAAACATTGTTTTTATAATACAAATAATTTCTAATTTTATGAATCATTCCTATCTTTTAAATGAGAAACAAAGTTAATTTTGCACTATAGGGTCATTCATTATGAAAAATCCACCTTTTTTAGTTTTTTTATAGATAAAATAGTTCTTGAGTAATGGATCAATACAATTAACATTATATTATCGATTGTGTAATTATTGGATAATTAGAATTGTATTTTTTTTTATAATTTGATATGTGAAGTGGATAAATAGTGGACTCTTATAAAAGTGCTGGGGTATTATGATAAATTTGAATCCATATAGTGGAATGAGTTTAAAATCTTATGAATCATTTAGTAAATTACTTGTATTACTTAGATAAAATGGATAATTTATGCACTGAGGAAAAACATAATGATGAATATGATTTATAGCTATCAGTAAATTATTACATGACATGTGGAGAATCCTTATATTTTTATCACCCAAAAAGTATTAATGTTTTACAATTAATTCGTTGATTAAATCCATGTCTAATAAGGGAATTAACCATAATATAAATTAGTAGTTATGATGATGTTGTTCTCTAGAAAATTGTGGAGAAAAGGGATAATCAGGACACTAATCAATCTCATGGTTTTGATAAGAAAGAAAATATGAAATTAAAAGGAAACTCTAAAATCCATTGGCTGGAGGAGATGATATTTACATGATACTAGAAGATTGGAAGGAATAATTTTGTAAATTATATTAGTTGGAATAAAATATGGTTTAAATTAGTAAATGGATATCATCAAGTGGATGAATTCCAATATGATGGGTAAAAGATTGATAATTATATAAATAATGAATAATCCCCAAATAATGAACCTCATAAACATAAATACATGGAGATTGGGTATTGAAAAAATAACTACACATCTCTAGATGTTAATGTTTATGATCGACATTAGCAACCCCTTATTGCGAGATATGATGGTAAATATATTTTTATCACTATTTTTTAGGAGTATATAATAATGATGTTGTGAATGGTGCACATAACATCATCTTTAGAATACATAATTGATTATATTAAACAAGATCTACACCAAATTTTTATCTATAAAATTTTAAAAGGGGTCACAATACCCCACTATGATTAGTTATTAAATTAAAAATAAAAAACATGAATCAATGGATTATAACATCAATTGTATATGATTCTTCCATGGTTTATTTTTGTGGTAATGTTTTTCATATAAATCATTTTATTCTTCCTATGGTTTAATTTTAATTTATCTTGTTCAATGGAATGGATTTACCTATATAAATACAATATTAATATTCAATGTCTGTAGGACACATTTGATATTCTAATATAATCAATGATAGTCCACCAGACCAACTATTAATTTGAAAATCCAATGTAAATTACACCAATTATATGGATATTATTTTCTATTCAAAAGGTTTTCTTATCTTATATGGTTTGGGAGAAATATATTATCAATGATATTCATATTGATTGGATGCTTATCAATTAATTTATAGATGAATTTCAAATTCTTCGACTAAATCATGAAGTTGAATTCTCAATTTAACTCAAAACATTTTCCTCACAAATTTTAGAGATTCCATATTTCATAACCTTGGATGAGTTCAATGAATTGAATAGAAAACTCCAGGGGAGCCTTAATAAGGATTCATTAATTAAATATATTCACAATTTTGTTTGAAATTTATTTTTATTATGATGAACGATTAATAAATGTGAAATTATACAGATTATTTAGAGTCAAACAAGATCACAATTAAGAAAATGTATCCACTTTCCCGTAACGATGACTTTCTTGATCAAATACATAGGGTCTAATACATTTCCATGATTAAAATTCATTATAGATATCATCAATAATTATTCAATAGGGAGGATATACTGAGGAAACCATTTTGTACATGGTAGGTAAATAATGATTATATAGTGATGGGATATAGTTTTATTAATCCCCCCTCTATACTAATAATCTTAATGAACAATTTCTTACGATATTTTCTTTATATATTTTTGGTAGTATTTTTATTGATATTATTATATATTCAAAAATAGAAAAAGTGAATTATGGACATATTGAAATTGAACTGAATACCCTATAAAAGGAGAAACCATATAAATTTTTTAATAATTCGAAAATTTTAACAAAAAAATGATTCAATTTAGGTCATATAATCAAAACCAAGGTAATATCGGCAGATATATAAAAATTTTATTTTATTTCATGTTTTCCCAAGGAAAAAATTATGATTGAGAATATTTTTTTCTACCCTAACATTATCAATTTTTTTTTGAATCATTTTTCATTGATTATAATATAATCACCTTGTAAACATGGAATGGGTCCGCATATCTATATAATAAATAATGTGTTAAAAAAATCAAGAAACAATAGCTATTATTATTCAATGGTCTTATAATGAACATAAGGTTCTTTGGATAAGGGTATTCAATCAAAAGTTATATATAAAATAGGGGATGTTAATGATTTATTACCCCAAATGATATGGTGATACTTTTGCCTCATGATAATTGATGTTTCGTAATATAAATTACACAAAAGAGGATTTAGAGTTATGTACCATAATTATTTAAATAAATATATTGAATATTTATATTTATATTTAATAGTTCCATATATATATACTTATCATAATAGATTAAAATATATATTCACATCGATGGAGTTGGTCAAGTTACAGAGAATATTGTTATAGATAAATAAATATTTTGATTGTTCAATACATTACCAGCATAAGGAAGTAAACATGGACATTGATGCTTTATTTCAAAATGATCATTCTAGTTTATCAATGACAAGGATCATAAATTACTGAATAATGATGGACATAAAATGGGTGGATATGGTCATCTTGAAATATGTGGAGAAAATTTATCTCCCTCAATTAGGTGTTCAAATTTCTATCCATGTAACAATGAAAGGGGAATATAAGGATGATTTATAGCTTTATAATATGGTTGTAAATGTTGAAGAATTGAACATTTATTACGATAGAATGATAATATTCATGAAAAATGTTTATATTTTATCCATAACATATTTAATAAAGGTGTTATTAATAAAAAATCTTATTTTTCATTTTTCCATTCACCCATGATGTATAAATATCCATTATGATTTTAATGTGTACTTCTGGTGTGATGGAATAAAGGGTTACATTGTAGAATTTGAATGTCATTTCATGGAATATTACAATATGAATCTTGAGTGATATAATTTTAATGTTCTCTTATAACCATTACCCACTATCGAATGAAAAATTAAAAACATCACCCTATATTTTTTCATTAGACTCCCCAAAATATCTAATGGTAATAATGTTATATGTGTTGAATTCGATCAACATATCCTTCACACTCCTGGTAGATCAGATAATATTTCACTCTAGATTAAAATTTGTGAATATAAATTATCGAAGGGTTACATTTTCACAGAGTTCAATAAAATATTATTTATGATTGGGAGCCAAGGGTAACTTTTATGTTCTATTGAAGAGTTCCACAGGCTCTTGATATATAATTGAGCTACAATATTGTATATAATCCAATGAAAAATTTTCCGTCTGAGAGAATTATTCAATCCATATGGGATATATTGGCCTAATTATCTATTAATTTCTATGGATTTGGGATCATCACCTTCATCTGGTCGATTTATCTTATGATAATAATTTATACTCAGGAATTTATATGGATACCTATGAATAATAATATAGAAAGAAGGGTGGAAGTATAATTTTCATGGATGAGGTTAGTAAAATAATGAATGTGGGACCATATCTAGATGATAAAGTAATAGTTAAATGCATATCAATACAATAATACATCATGGAATCTCTTATTCGATGGAATAATTATGATGAAAATAATTAACATGATATAGAATTTAAAGTTAGTGAAACATTGTTCCAATGGATTTATTTAAGGAATAATTTTATGAGATTAGAAAAAATGAATATTATCTACAATGAATATATTTATTTTGGAAATTATTGTTCATATTATGATGGTACCTTATTAATTTGTTCTTTCTCTAAACCTGTCTCATTTACCTAATGTGTTCCTATAGTCTATCTTGATATTGCATGTACAATTTCTATCACATATACTATACTAAAGTTTTATTCTAAATGATTATTATCTTTTAAATAAAGTATAACTATTGGAGATTTTTAATTGTAGTAATATTGTTCTATGAAAAAATACCTCTAACATGATAATTACTTTATTCCAAAACCATGAATTTTAAAAAGAAATATGGGAAATTTAGTATGAGGAAAACAAACTAATTCCTTACATAATCAAATTTCTTCAATTATAATAAAACATTTACATTCCAAATGATATTTTCAATTTAAAGGTATGGAGAATTATGTTAAAAATAATACATTAAATCCCCCAAGAATACATTGTCGGTACTAAAAAAATAGTATCACTTCCATCATTAATTTTTTTTATTAAAAAAAACAATCATTTCATGAAAATTATTCCCAACATTTATCTTTGCTTCTTCTTTCCTCTTACACACCATTTTACCCTAGGATAAACATATTAAAATATAGGATGGAAACAGGACGATATTAAGTGACATAAAAAAACGAACCATTATCCCATGAATACTTATAATCATCTATAATCATTTTCACAATGAGAAATATCTAACCCATAAAGATTCATATACTTTTTGAAAACAAGATATTTCGATGAAAAACAAAAATCAAAAGTTAATCAATAAAGGTAATATGGGATAAAAATTACTTATGATTGTAACACTCAAGGATACCATATGATATATAACCCTAAAATCCATATTACCATGTATCCATCAGGGATACCATATTATATAACCCTTATGGATATCATATGGTTTAACAATCACCATTGTAGATGGATTAACAAAACAATGGCATCTATCATAATATAACCAATGAATTGGGTGGTGATATAATACCAATACAGAATAATAAAAAAATCCTATTAACTAGAGCACAATATTAAATTAATGATGGTTTTATCATAAAATCATTCCATTTTAATTTTTACAAAGAGAAATTTTAAATATGATTTTCAAAGAAAAGTACCTTACTTCGGGATCATCATACTTAAAAAAATTACAATCCACATATAACATTATTTATATAGTGTTTTTAATTTTTTACAGAACTTTAATCATGTTTATACATACTTATATTTCCATATTATTACAAAATTCCATCAATTTATTAATAACATGGTTTTATTTCCATTATTTTAGGTAAGTTCCTTTCATGGTTTCCATGGTCAGTTAGTTTTGGATTTTCTTATCAATTTATGAAAAAATAAATAATTGGAATGGAATGTTATTAATTTGTTTCATGAATTGTAAATTATAAAATATTTGTTTTTTTTATAATATTAGGTTGATTCATCTGATTAAAAATTCCTGAAAATTATTTAATTTGGATTGGAGGTTTTTAGAACCATCATGATCATATATAATTTTATTTAATATCATGTTTAAATATTAGTTCTAGAACATTATAAAACATATGAAATGTGTAATAAAATATTATTTTACCGTAGAAATGGTTTTATGACCAACCATAGAGGAGGTAAAAAAATGGAACTGCATTTTCTAGAATGGCAGTAAATCGACCCATTAGGAATGATGTTTTCTTTTTTAGAATAAATTGGATAGGATAAAGATTTTGATGATAAATTAACAAATTAAAAAACTAAAATTATATTATAGATAGTATACTAGAGTGTTAAATAAACTTTGATAAGGGGATGCGAAGTTTTAATAAGAAAATAAAATAAAAAATAATATAATATAAGAAAATTAAATGTGAATTTTACATGTGGAATTATTTCCATTAAGAACCTCCATATGGAACATGTTTTTTTCATATTAGTGATATTAGAAAGTCATTTAGGTAGGTAATAGTATTGGAACTAAATTGGGTAGAAATTATTCAATCAAAAAGGCTTTTATGTGTGAGTGGAAGAGGTGGTGAGATATGGTATTTAAATTAGATTAGAGGGGTGTGTTTTTAATCTTTTATTCATTATAATATTATTTTTTGTCAAAATAATAAATAGATTTTAATTATAACTAAATATATTAATATGATGAAGGGGACATAAAACTTTTGGGATGATATCAACCATACATCATTTATGACTCAACAATTCATTAATTTTTTAAATACTGTAAATTATTATATTTTACTATTCACCAAAAATTCAACAATATTATAAAAATACCAAATTTTCACCAAAAAAATTTATCGATGTGTAAAACTCAAAAATGGACTCCATTTTATGAAAATAGATGTCAAAAAATGAGAAATTTATTTATTAATTATAATTATCAATTATTTAAAAAATACCTTTTTTTATGTAATAAATTTTTTAAAAAAAATTGAAAAACTAATTAAGGTCTCATAAAATTATCATAAAATCATATGAAAATAAAATATTTATATTTCATTATAATTTATGAAAATATATTTTCTTTTAAATACTTAAATTATTTATAATATTATAAATAAACATTAGTGTTTTACCAAAATACCAGTAAAACAATTTATTATATTAAAAACATTTATTTACATAGGGTTAGGTGTTATTATATGATATTTTAATTTATAAGATGGAAAAAATTTATTTATACATTATTTGGTGTGGTTTCTATTATACTGTCGATATTTCTATTCCAAATTGTCATGTTACTAATCATAACATAAACTTATTATTCCATAAATATAAATTTCATAATTTCTATATATTTCACAACATTACATAAACAATTATAATTAATTTCACTAAATATTTCAAAAATGAAAAGAAAATTATTATATAAGTACTTTTTTTACATTCTTTCCATCTTCCGAAAATATCATCCTAAAATGTTTTTTATATGATAACCCAATGGGTATAAATTTCTCTCATTTCATTTTAAGATTTCTTTTTTTCTTCTTCAACAATGTGGTTACTCCAAAAACCATAAACCATGGAATATTTTTACTCAACAATACTTGATCTCTTTGATCATGAATCAAAACAAGCATTTCCTCATACGAATGGTTCTCTTGTAGATGAATTAATTCCTATCTCAAAACATGAGATAAATCTAGAACCTACTTTTTCAACATCGAAACATGAAAAAAAAATATATATATAAGATAAACATATAGAAATTACTACTCTATAGGAAACTAATGTGACAATCTCTAGTATTTCAAAAGGTCCAATAAACAATGCCCTTATATTTCCTTTATTACAAAAATGCTAACACAATTATAATGAGATAGTTTAATGGAAACATTATCACCTAATTAAATTTAAATGACATTCCACATATTATATGTATAAAATTTCTATATACTCTTAGCAGTCATCATCTATTACTGGATCAACATCACCTTATCGACCACTTCCATAATAAATTAGGGACCCCATCAACATCTATTCCAATACTTCATCTGAAAATAATGGAATTTGAAACCGATTTATATATAATTATTCAAAAGGATCCATCTATATAGTAGAATCAAAACATTTATTTTTATAAATCTCATCTAATGAATGATACTGACACTAACATCTCTCATAGTTTATTGAAGAAGATCAAAGAATATCCTCTATGGTCTAAATTGTTCTCTAAATCAATATGAAAAATTAAGGATGAAATGATGCGTTGAAATTTAATATAATTCCCAACGACATCAAAATTCCTTTCCAAAATTTACAGGTGAACATGGGGTCATATAAATATACAATGAATAGAGTAAGTCCATTTAACATGACTATCTCTTAGAGGTACAACTAAGTAAGATGATATGTAGAAAAAGAACACTGAAGATGAATAAAATTTCATATGTCTACAACCAATCAATAATATATCAAATCAATTTTTTATCTTTATGATTCATTTTTTGTCCCACCATGATTTCCATGGATATATTTTCTCATCCTTACTATGGCACTAGAAAAGGATAAAGCATACCCTTTGGATTTTGTCTCTCTATTTTAGCATGTTGACATGTCAACCTATTTATATTAAAATATGTAATATATATTTTAATTCCATCCCTCCAGTAATAATACCTAAAGTCTATGTACATCTCAGCACTTCCAAATTAAACATAAAATGAAGAACTATGATATTCACATATCAATTCATTCTTTAACAGGGAATCACAAGGAATACATATCCTCCTTTAAAACCCCATGAAATAATTGATATCAACATTAAATTTACGAAACAAAAAATTATATACAAAATTTACATTATTCTACAGCTCATGGTAATCCTTATAACCTTATTTAATTCATTCAGAATTAGAGGTATACACATACACATGATATATATATATATATATATATATATATAAATTTCCAACCCCAATAACATCCAACAAAAAATTCTTCACATTATTAACCAAAGGGTAATGTTTCAAATGTAACATTGTTCATATATCACGATTTTATCAACTCAAGGATTCAACCACTTTGTTCACTTTTACAAGATGAGAACTGATCATTCCATCATTAACTTTTATCATATCCATTAATCTCTTCCACCTCATGTTTAATTACATATGATTAAATAAACACATCAAAAATGTATGGTCAGTATATATATCACATTAATCTCTAAATATATGATTCTACATATTTTTATAACTGAAAACCATATTTTCTAATTCCATTTCATTTGTGGGATAATTTAACTCATGATGTATCAGTTGTTAAAAAGTAATAAATATTACAATATCATTCTACACCAGAACACAACCAAGTCCCATAAAAAAATAATCATTAAAGATGTAACAATCCCCATTTCTGGAAGGTTGGAACAAAATAATATCATTCACTAATATCTTCTTCAGTTCCTAAAAACACCATATTCATCAATAAAAAAAATAATCCATTATGTGTTAACATATTTAATGGGATACATAATCGTGAAATGTTTTTAATAAACCATTAGTAATTGCTTCCAAATCCATGAATACTAAGAATATCAGTAAAAGTTATAGGTCACATCCATTCATCAATGACTTTTTTGGCTAAATCAACTATTACAAAATCATTAATTAATGTGTTCCCAAGAAAATAGATCAATTTCAACCAATAATCATATTTTCTAAATTTTCCTTATATCATATTTTTGTTGAGAGGTTTTTGGATAATCCATACACATTTTTCATGATCCCGATAAAATTTTGGGAAAACCAAATGATCCAAAATAAAAAAAAATTATTCAAATAGTAATAGATGATTCTATGCATATCTTCCAATAGTTAATGAGAGGGAGTTTTGAAACCAAAAGGAAAAATAATAAATTCATAATTCCAAAATCTAGATTGAAGTTATATATTCGGAATTTTATCCTCCACCATGCTTATTAGGTCCACTAGGCCAAATACCCTAAGATGGGTGCGAAATAGGGTTTGACAGATTAAAACCATTTCTCATTCAGATCATGTTTTTTTGTTAGAAAAAAAGATATTATTTCATACTCATATAGCAATATAAGAATTGATATGAAATCAAGAACCAAACAAAATTATTTTACTTGTTCCAACCTTTCCTGGTTATGTCCAAAGAGCATACAACGACAATGTGCCGATATACCAAATTCACTAAGGATCACTTATAATAATGTGTACAATGATCGGGGTAGATCTTTTCTTTCTAGGCTCACTGACATTACAAGGTTTATAGTCATCTCAATGCATTCCAAAAATTCACTCCCTGTGCCTTTTTCCTTTCTCACTGCTAGGGGAAAGGGTCATTGTCTTCCTCTTCCTTCTCTCACTAATCTTGGAAAGGAATCCACATATAGTTTATGGACATGTAATTCAAGTGTAATTTATGGACAAGTATGTCCCTTCATTTTCATGAATTACGGCATCTTCAACAATAAGTTGATGATTTGTATAATTTCTGTTTTCATCCATAGATGAAGTCCCCCTTCCTGTGTACTTCTAGGTACCAGAAAATACTTTCACAAATGGATTTGAAGATATCAAAATCTTCCTTGTGAAAATAGAAAATTTTTCTCCTCTCCCATGTATATAGTACCATGTTTTTTATATGGGATAGCTTCTTCACATACCACCACCACAACTGTGAACCACACATAATCTATGGATTGCCTCTACCATCGTGATCACGTACCGCTACCACTTACTGATTTCACGAACCTCCTCTATGAAAACCCTCATGTACGAAAACTTTTCACTGTTTTTGGACTACCTTTTCTTCCACGTAATGAATAACCCCCTCGACGTACCCCTAAATGAACTCCCCCTCCAACTTACCAGAGATTACTCCTCCACGTACCGATTTTTATGCTAACACAGCTTTCATCTTAAATACTTCAATGAAATTCTTTCCTCCAAAACCACAATAGCCTTTGCGGGATTATCCCTTGCGGGCTTCAGTCGGACATCACTGAATTCCTAGGGATAATATGTGTTCTCTAATGATATTCAATCTCCCCAGTAATCGGTTGGATTGGAAAAAATTATATAGGAAATGATATTCACAAAAACCGCTTGTCCAAGATTTACCAAATCATCGATTGAGCCTCCAATGCTTACCGATCCTTCAGCCGCCACAAACTGCAAACCACCCATGAACCTTTTTTCCACACCATCTACATAATTAATTTTATATTATGTGGTCAATTTCTTCTGGGGACGTCAATCCATCCGCATACCACATTTCTGCTCTCCCGCAAACCTCTTTCAGTTTCGCGAAAAGCATCCACATACTATTCAACCCGCTCTGCGTACCATTCCTATAACATGGTATGTGGTCCATGAATAATGGAATGCAGTTATCATCATTTGTAAATTTTCTTCAACATTATTCATACTATTCAATCGTATGAATAAATCATACGTTATCGAACATCAAAATCCCAATTTTGAGGCCCCAAAATTTGGCATACACTAGGAAATCGCACCATTTTAAAAATCTACCATTGGAAAACACCAACCATAATTATTTACAATCATCTAGCTTTTTCAATATACACAACCACACCAATAATATATTGAGAAGAAACACTGGGAGATTGTTTACCAACAATTCCCCCTTTGGGTTTAATGTCTACTCTGTTGATAACAATTATTGGAATTTTGATATTTTTTTAATACTCCTTCCAACATCAACCACCATTCGCTTAATACGATTAATATATAAATTCAAGATTTTCACAACACATGCTCTAAGCCCACATGAATGAGGATCCGTGTGAGAAACAAGAGTTTGATGTAATTTTATCAATGAATCACATCAGTGCTACATAAAAAATTACCAATACCATAATGATACACTAATAAAAATAATATATATTCATCAAGAACCTCAAATGTTGTGATATCTAATCATTGATGAAACACTTCTAGCATCATCATATTTAATACTCCCATATCATATAGCTATTCCAAATCACTTCATCTACACTTAAGAAACCCCTATCGTGCTGATCCACTTAACAGCTTCTCCATGTGTCTTTTCTCCACAAAGATGTCACACATTCCCCCCCCCCTTTATCAATGAACCTGATGGGCAGTCAAATGTTCTCTGCAACAGGGTAAAGAACACATATTATCACATTATGGAATGACATATCATACATCATGAATAGGGAGTAACATCCGCAATTTTTCAAGTGTGGGAAGTCGAATGGACTTCCAAAGCCTATCAATGCCTTTCAGAAACTTCTTTGGGTAAGGCCTTTGCAAGAATATATGCACCTTATTGTTATATAGGCACATACTCAAACATAACAATCCCTTGATCCAATTTCTCCTTGATAAAATTATAGTTTATATCAATGTGCTTTTCCCTTGAGTAATGGACATGATTTTTGCTCATATTTATAGAACTTGAATTATCACAATGGATTCTGATCAGATATTTCACTTCAATTCCCATATAATCAAGTTGTTACTACATAAATAATAGTTGTGTGCAATATTTAGTAGCTGTAATGTATTCATATTCTATGGTGCTTAATGAAATGCAATCTTGTTTCTTTCTTATCCATTAAATACACAACCCTTCATGATAAAAGTCATATCCTTATATTGATTTCTTATCACCAGCTAAACCAGACTAATCCTCATATGTATATCTCAATAACTCTTGTTGATATTTGTAATTATACATTAGTCTAAAATCCAATGTTCCCTTGATATAAAAAATAATTTTCTTTAATGAAATCATGTGGCTCTCCTAGAGATTTAATTGAACCATCGTTGTGTGGAATGTGGAAAATACTATATCATGCCTTGTTGTTGTCACATACAATAGACTTCCAATGATTTTTCTGTATTAGGTGATATTAACTAGCTTTCCTTCATCCTCTCGTGAAAATTTCAACCGGGTAGCAACCAATGTCTTCATCTCTTTGGAATTATCCATTCCAAACCTTCTCAAAATCTCCTTAGATTATTTATATTGAGAAATAAAAGTTCCATTCATTTATTTTTTCACCTATAATCCAAGGAAAATTGTCACCTCTCCTATCATCAAAATTTCATAATCACATTTCAGGAATTCAGAACATTTTCGGCATTATCAATCATCTGGTCCACCAATGATTATGTCATCAACACAAACCATCACCAAAATCCTTTGACTGTTGCTATTTTTGTAATACAAATTTTAATCAACTCCTCCATGCTAAAAATCAAGCTTCTTTTGAAACTACTCTAGACTTGAATAACATGCTCTTCGTGCATGCTGCAAACCATATAAAGCATTCATCAGTTGACATACTCTGTTCTCATCATTATGAATGAGAAAACCATATGGTCCCTTAATGTAGACTTTTTCTTCCATAAATCCATTGACAAATGCTGACTTGACATCCATATGGAAAACATTAATCATTCATTGCATATCTAGGGTCAAGAAAATTATAATTTTCTATAGATTTAAACATGTACGCATGATTCATCGATATTTATACCCTTTATCTGGGAGTACCCATTGCACACAAGACGTTCTTTATTTCTAATGACAACACCATATTCATTCATTTCGTTGAGAATTGGGCCTATGACATTCTTTTCTCTTAGTCCTGAAACTATTTCCAATGTTTGATTCTTCTCAATTTGGTCAAACTCTTCATTCATCACATGAACCCAATTCTCATCTCTAGATACTAGTCAAATCATTTAGGCTTTACGTGTGATAAGTATGGTTCTTACTGTAGATACTTCATCCCTCCTATCTACACTAGTGCTTTCTGATCAGAAATTGTGTTATATCTATAAATTTCACCATTTATTTATGGTCTTTGGGAAGACACATATTTATTCTCGTCATCTGTGTCTTCTTATGAATCAATCTCTAGAGCTGGAGAGTCTCCTAATGTGATCATCACTTCATTGAAATCCTGCTGAGTATGATCATGTATTTGCTGAACATTATTTTCTTTTTCTATAATATACACATCTTGAATTTCAAATATCATTTCCAACAACATATTTAATCATTTATATACATATATTTTCTTTGAGTAGCCAAAAAATATCCCTTCATCCGCATGAGATACAAATTTCATATGTTTCTCATAATTGAGAATGAATCATTTAATAATGAATATTCCAATGTACATTAATGACTGCTTCATTCTATACCATAACTCATATAGAGTCTTCCCATCTATTGGAGAATGTAATGTTCTATTAAAAGTGTGTACTGCATTCCTCACTGCTTCATTCAATAATTTCTCCAGAAGGTATTTCTCATTGAGCTTTTTTATGGACAAGTTTTGATAATCTGATTTCTTCTCTCAACTAATCCATTCTACTTTGGAGTCCATAAAACGGAATCTTGATTCCTTATCCCATTTTTTCAAGATAATCCTCCACTTTTCAATTTTTAAACTCTATTCCATTATCTGTTCGAATCGTTCTGATTTTCTGACCAATCATCTTTTCACATTCTCGTTGATATATTGTTATGCAACTGAAAACTTCAGAATTGTGGGTGATTACTGAAATCCATGCCATTCTGTTATAGTCATCAATGAATAGAAAATAATATCTTATCCTATTAATATTCATTGTGGAAATTGGCCCACACACATCAATATTCACTAGCTCAAGAAATCTTGTTAACATTTTCTCCTTTTACATAAATGTCTTTCAAATGATCTTTCCTTGTTGGAAAAGATCGCCTGTATAAGTAAATCACATAATAATATAGGGAGATTTTGTCACAACCCATCCTCGGGGCCTGTGCCGTGACTACCCCAAGCCCGCCTTCCAATGGCCAGGGGCTGGAGACTAGAACCAAGGCGTAATTCCCGATAAAAATGGAAGGAATTGCCTTTGTAAAGTAAACAAAAACCACAAAGAAAGCAAGCGGTAGAAGTAAACACTAAGTGAAAACTGAGTACAAAAGTAAGTGCAGAAAAGTAAGTGGGCCAGTATACAAACCCAAACTGAAAATAAAGTACAACTGGAAATGGAAAACAACAACTATAAAGTAGAGCCGCAGCGTCGAGTCATCCACTGGAAGTCCCACCTGAAGGGTGGGTTCAGATAGCCTCCACTTCTCCTCGGGTCAAGACGACCGCTCTGAGTACGTCCCGCCCAGTGGTCCCCCTCCAGGCACTGTCCTGCTCTGCAAACCTCAACCACAATCAGCGCCGTCCTTCATCTGCAACCAACACAACGTAGTGCGGGCATTGCCCGTGCAGGGGTGAGTATAAGCTACTCAGTAGGGACCCCGAGACCCCCGAAGGTCTCCCGGAATCCACAAAGGATAATCCACAAAGGAATGATACAATCACGAATTAACATCCGACACTGCTTAGGTGTATGCCCATCCATATACCTAAGACATCAATTCTCGTTCAACTCCAACATCTGAGCCCAAGTACAACCCAGTCCACAAAGGAAAGCAAAACGTAAATCCACATAAGATAGCACATCACAATCCACATAGGAAAGAAAAACAGGATTCAGCTCACACAGGTATACTTCTTCGTATAACGATAGAGATGATCCGATATTTCTACTGAATTATCTAATCTGTCGGACCCACAAAGGATCGATAGGTACTAACCCCCGCAATGACCCACATAGGATCTGACCCACAAAGGATCGATAGGTAACAAACCCCCGCAATGACCAACACAGGAGCGGACCCACACAGGATCTGTAGGCGCTAGCTCACACAGAACCGTTGAGCGCTGACCCACACAGGATCAGACCCACATAGGATCGGTAGCACTGATCCACATAGGATTGCTGGGTGTTGTAGTCATCATCGTCGAATCCACTGAGGATCTCTGTACAGTCATTGTCGTCATCACAGTCGCAAACACAGCCAGCTCTAGGGTTCTCGCACACAGAAAGCTCGTTCGGGAGGGGCCGCTCCACAAGCTGAGAGGCTGAGACATCAACTGACATAAAGTCTGGAGTTGATGTATCCAAAAGTTCGGTATCGTCAACAGGAACTCAACGTCACAGATGGCACGTCAATCGGACGCCCAGTCTGGAAGTTATTGGCTTTTTTGTCCCAGGGGCCCAGTTGGTTTTTAAGTCAAAACCAACCCGACCATACTCCAACTGTGTCCAAACCTCAGGCGAAGTTAGCCAAAAGACCCTTCTCTCTAAGAGGAAACCAACAATGTCGACGACACATCAATCGGACGTCCGGAGCTCATGTTACGAGTGTTTCCACTCCGAGGGCCCGGTTGGTTTCGTGTACAAACCAACTCGGTCGAACACAATGTATACCAAAACCTTGAGTTCTATATACCGAAACGACCGTCTCGATCCAAGGATCGCATCTCAACTAACGATGCATCGATCAGAAGCGCGTAGAACATGTTATGGGCGTCTGACCGGAAGAGATTCGGTATGAAGGGGTTCGAGCCCTGTCTGACTCGGCCCGATACACCCTGGGTCGGCCCGAACCGGGTCGAACCGAACCGGGTCCGGGTCCGGGTCCGGCCCTCTTGGGTGCTGCCCGGCCCGGCTGGCGTGGCCCAGCCGAGCGCTTGGCCAAACGGCAGAGCCGTTGAGGGGGGGGGGGGGTGGGGGGCTACCCCCCGAACATTGTAACCGCGACCCCCATTTAGGGGGGCCGTTGGGCTGGCCTCTGGGGGTTCGTAACCCCTAGCTTCTCCTTGACTGGCCGGCCCGCTTGGTCGGCCGGCTTCCGCCGCCAGGGGCCCGGCGACGGCCGGTCCCCCCTGCTCCGACACCAGCCGCTCGGAACTGGCCGCCCAGAACTGACCGCCGGTCTCCCTGCTCCGCTGCGGCCCGGAACCGGCCGTGGCCTTGGTTCGTCTGGTGCGGCGCGTTGGCATCGCGCCCCTTCGCCGCAGCCCCTCTCCGGCCGCGGTATCTTCGGGTTTTTCTGACGCGGCGCGATGGTGTCGCGACCTTTTTCGGTTTCACACCGTGGCGCAACGGCGCCACACATTCCTTGTCATATGATCCCGCGCGGTGCGACGGTACCGCACCATTCCCATTCCAATCCACATTAGAAACAACAACAGGGATAATGGATGAGGGTTGGCCGTGTTTGTGCGGTCTGGCCCCCTCTCGTTAATCGATAGCAATTGGTCATATTTCACGAAGAACGTCAAGGTTGTAATCACGAACAAAATAAATAAATCCCCTACCTTGAGCATAGCTTGAACGGCGGTTCGTCGCGGAAATAACCGTCGTGGAAGAAGATGTCGCGGGAGAAAAGATTCGCTTCGCGGGGACGGCGTCGCATCGTCGATCTCCGAGGAATCCTGCATGCTTCGCGTTCTTCGCCGAAGAGGAAGAATTTATTCAAGCTCTTTGCTTTTCTCCGAAAGACTCTCAATGAAACAAGACTCCAACAAAAATAAAGTAAGTCCCTTACTTATTTTATTAACACAAGTTAAGGTTTGAAAAATCAAAAGTTTTAATTAATCCACATAATTAATTATCACATGTTGTCAAAATTAATGAAAGGTTATGGAAGGTTAGATAAGGTGAAGGGGTTGGGTTCGTGTGGGCCCCACCACCTTCATAACCTCCAAATGGAATTTGGGTGGTTTTCCCCAACTTCCACCCAAAGCATAATCCAATTAGAGTAAAAATAAAATTGATGCATAATTTTATTTTTTCCTTCCACAAAAATTTAACAACTTCTCTCGTGTAAACACAACTCTGGAAATGGTGTTCCTAAGTAATTACCGGCGTTACGGTTCCATCGGTGCCCTTGGAATTCAATTCCGAGCACCGGTTCAAGAGTTAGAAAAACTCACTCGTTCATTCACTGAACATACCCGAGCCAATCTTTGGAAAATGATTCCGGGCACACCGAGCCTCGGAATCAGATGCCGTCAGAAACTGCGTTCTTGTAAAATTCCCAAGAAAATTAAGAAAAAAATTTCCTTGAATATTACGAGACTTTACATTACTCCCACCTCAGGGCTTTACGTCCCCGTAAAGATACATTGAAAACTAGGGAAACAAAAGTGGGTACTGAGCACGCATCTGAGCCTCCCGCTCCCAAGTTCTCTCCTAGAGATTCTTGTGCTTCCATCTAATGCGCACTAGAGTAATCGACCGTCCACGTAGAAATCGCTCTTGTCGATCCTCGATCTCCACTGGGTTCTCCATAAAAGTCGCCCCATCATCAACGTCTAGATTCCCAGGGTCAATGATATGCGTTGGGTCATGCATGTATCTCCTCAGCTGATATACGTGGAAGACGTCGTGCACCCGGTGCAACTGAGGTCGTAGATCCAGGCGATAATCTACCTCGCCAATCCTGCTGAGAACATGGAATGGTTCGATGAAGCATGGAGACAACTTTCCGCCTTGGCCGACTCTCTATAATCCACGTCTAGGTGAGACACGCAAGAAGGTGTGGTTGCCATCCTTGAACTCTAGTGGCCTCCGCCTCCTATCAGAATAAGACTTCTGCCGGCTCTGAGCTGTCCTCATCCGCTCCTGGATGACCTGGACCTTCTCTGTCGTGGCCTGGACCATCTCTGGTCCCACAAGTGCTGACTCCCCAGGGTCTTTCCAGCACAAAGGATATCTGCAAGGTCGGATGTACAATGCCTTGTATGGAGCCATCCCAATGGTGGAGTGGTAGCTGTTGTTGTACGCAAACTCCACCTAGGGTAGGTGGTCCTCCCAGCTATGACCAAAGTCGAGGACACATGCACGGAGCGTGTCCTCGAGAGTCTGAATGGTCCTCCCTGTCTGACCATCCGTCTGAGGGTGAAAGGCAGTGCTCAGACGTAGCTGCGTCCCGAACGCCTCCTACAACCACTTCTAAAGCCGGTATGTAAAGAGAGCATATCTATTGGAGACGATAGATTAAGGCACACCATGAAGCCGTAAAATGTCCTAAACATAGAGACTTCCCAAGATCTACACTTTGCACTGCTCTCTGATGGGTAAGAAGTGTGCCGACTTAGTGAGTTAGTCGACAATCACCCAAATGGAGTCGTGACCTCTGGAAGTTCATGGAAGTCCAGTCAAGAAGTCCATATATATCCCATCCCACTTCCACTCCGGGACCTCAAAGGGTTGTACCAAGCCTGCTGGTACCTGAGGCTCTGCCTTCACCTGCTGGCAGGTGATGCATTGAGAAACGAACTCTGCAACAGCCTTCTTCTTGCCTGGACACCAGTGCTATCATCTAAGATCCTGGTACATCTTCACCACTCCAGGATGTACCGCCAAAGGAGAAGTGTGAAACTCTCTCAGCACCTCCTCCCGTAAATAAACTGGTACCAAGGTATGTCCACTGAAAAGGACGTCGTGCTCTCCTCCTATGAAGAATCCATCAGGTGCCTGCCCTGAGGATATCTGTGCACACCGCATCTCACAGTCAGTTTCCCCACGATGTGCCTCTCTGACACGCTACAGTAGTAGAGGAGTGACTGTGAGAGACTAAAGGAAGGATGATCCATCTCTATCCATGAAAGATATCTGCAAAGAGGCTAGCTGCTCTTTCGCCTCCTCAAGTAGCTGAATGCCCGTCCTCCTGCTGAGAGCATCAGCTACTATGTTCCCCTTCCCAGGAGTATAGACTATCTCAATTTCATAGTCCTAGAGGAACTCGAGCCATCGTCTTTGTCTCAGGTTCAGGTCCTTATAAGAGAAGATGTACCTGAGACTCTAATGGTCAGAAAAGACTGTAAAGCGCTCACCCATCAGATAGTGTCGCCAAGTCTTCAGAGAAAAGACCACTGCTGCTAACTCCAGGTCATGGGTAGCGTAGTTCTTCTCATGCGGCCTCAACTAACAGGATCCACAGGCGATCACGACCCGCATCTGCATCAGGACGCATCTGAGTCCGGTCCTTGATGCATCGCAGTAGACTACGTACCCTACTCCATCCTCAGGCAACCTCAAGATAGGGGCGCTGGTCAATCTCTGTCTCAGCTCCTAGAAGATATGATGACATCTGTCTGACCACACAAAGGGTTTCCCCTTCATCGTAAGAGCTAAGAGTGGTGCCGCAACTCTGGAGAAGTCTGAAAAAAATCTCTAATAGTATCCAGCTAGTCCCAAGAAACTCCGCACCTCTATCACGCTCCTAGGTGGCTCCCAAGCCAACACTTCGTCGATCTTCGCAGGATCCACCGCAAATCCCGCCTCAGAGACGACGTGTCCCAAGAGGTGGACCTCACGTATCCATAATAAGAACTTAGAGAGCTTACCAAAAAGGTGGTGCCCTCGGAGTGTGTCTAGTACAACCCGCAAGTGGTAGGTGTGATCCTCCTCGGTCGTCGATTAAATCAAAATGTCGTCGATGAAGACCACGACAAATCGATCGAGGTATGGCTGAAATATCCTGTTCATGAGGGCCATGAACACTATTGGAGCATTGGATATGCCGAATGGCATAACCAAGAAAACATAGTGGCCATACCGACACCTAAAGGCTGTCTTCTACAAGTCCTCGTCCCGAACTTTGAGCTGATGATAGCCCGACCTGAGGTCTATATTCGAGAAACATCGTGCTCCCTCGAGCTGATCGAAGAGGTCATCAATCCTCGGTAGTGGATACTTGTTCCTCACTGTCACCTGGTTCAGGCGATGATAGTCGGCACAAAGTCTCAAGCTTCCGTCTTCCTTCTTGGCGAACAATATCGGGGAAGCCTAGGGTGAAACACTAGGTCGGATGAAGCCCTTGCCCTGCAAGTCCTCCAACTGTACCCGTATCACTCGAAGCACAGCGGGGGCCATCCGATACGCTAGAGTCGATATCGGGGCTGTCCCGGGGTACATGTCAATATAAAAGTCTACCTCTCTGCGAGGAGGTAGCCCTGGAACGTCGTCGGGGAAAACGTCTGCATACTGATCCACCACTTTATAAAAACCAGGACTCCGCACGTCAACTTCTCCTAGGATGAGGCTAGCCAACTGAAGAGTGATGGGTTGTCCTCTCCTCTGCGAGAGTCCATCCTGCGCTGCAAAGGCTCCCTTCTTGCCGGGGAATGTGAACCTGCTCCGGTCGGTGCGTACACATCGCACCTTGCGCCTAATACAGTCAATCTGTGCATGGACTGTAGATAACAAATCCATGCCCAAGATGACGTCGTAAGGCCTCGATGCCGCTACAAGAAGATCCCAACCGAATTTATCGCCTCCTAGAGTAAGCTCACACTTCCGGCACCAGTGCGTAATCATCGAGTCTACTCCCATAGGAGTCTCTAGCCGTAAGGATCGAGCCAACGACTCTGTCGAAATCTCCGAGCTCCGAACAAGGGCAGCAGCTATGAAAGAATGACTCACTACTGTGTCTATAAGTACTGTAGAAAGGGTGGAATAGACACATATAGTACCTTGAATCATCTCAGGAATGCCATGGTCATTGGCCTCCACTACCTGGAGTTGTGCCTGTCTCTGCCCGCCAACTACCTGTGGTCGGGGTGGACCTAATGGTGGTGGTGGTAGAGCCTCAAAGCGTCTCCCACCACTTGCTACTCGGCCAGCTCCTCTGCCTCGTCCGCCTTCTCCCTGTGGACCACCACGGTCGACCCTCTGCCTCTACCTGGGTGGTCCCTCAACCGTCTGCTGCTCCTCAGCATGGCGGGTCGAACAGTCATGAGCCATGTGGCCATGCCCGCCGCATGAGTAGCACTGTCTGCCTCTCGAAAGACTGGCCCCACGCTGTGTGCCCCGCATAGTTGATCCAGTGTCCTGAGGTTATCTTCCTGAGGGTTTGATCTTCCTGGACCCATGAGTCATCTGTCGACTTCCTGCTTCATAAGACTCTGCTACCCTCCACCCTGCGGTAGGTCTCACTGCTGAAAAAGGCTCAACAAGGAAGCTCTCCATCAAAAGGGCTCGCTCCAGTACTCCTGCCTGGGTCAGAATACAGAGGGAGATCAGTGATGCCCTGATCTCGTGTCTCAATCAATGCTCAAAGGTCTGGGCCCGGAAGAATGTGTCATGTACCATGTCTGTCGAGTAGCGCGAGAGATCGGTAAATCTCGTAGAGTACTGGGCGACCGTCAAGCTGCCATGCCGAAGTTGTAGCAGCTCCTGGATGCACACCGCACGGAGGGTGGCTGGGATGAACTCCGAGCAGATGGGGCTCTCAAAGTCTATCCACAGGAGAGATGCCACATCGTGCACCTGGAGCATCAAGCTCCACCATCGGCCCGCTGCTGCGTGTAGTAGGCTCGCTGCGAGGATCACCGTGAGGTCTGCTGGTGTCCTCACTAACCGGAAAACTCGGACCACTGCCTCCATCCAGTACTCAGCTACCTGGGGGTCCATCTCCCCGCAGAACCTAGGCGGTCGCTGGCGCTGGAACTCGTGCAGTACACTAAGGTGACGTGCATCGTCAGTGGCTGGGGCTGGAAGGATCAGTGGCTCGGAGGGTAGAGGTACTGGCGGTGCCTCAACTATCAAAGGGCCCTATACCGAGGCCTCATCGCTCGGTTGGATGTCGTCACACTCAACTCTCGAAACCCTAGTTGGTTGCCGTCGTGGGCCATCCTTAAAAGAAACTGGTGTACCACAGTCAAACAGTATACCTGGTGAGCTGACATAATGTAATCACAAAAGAAAACATGAAACACACATGCAATCAATGTTTTCGTGCATTAAGTCAGAAATCAGAAGTCAGGGTCTTGGTGTACGGATACTTCGGCCGCCACACCAACACTGGACTCCCTGGACTAATATCCACTCCCAATACTCTTAATATTATTGCATCACATAGAAAAAGATCAAAATCCTGAGTTCTGTGGTAGAACTGAACTCCTCTGATACCAATTTGTCACGACCCTTCCTCGGGGCCCATGTCGTGACTACCCCAAGCCTGCCTTCCATAGGCCAGGGGCTGGCCACTAGCACCAAGGATTAATTTCTGGTAAAAAGGGATGGCATTGCCTTTTGTAAAGTAAAAAAACACCACCGAGAAAGAAAGCGGTAGAAGTAAACACTATGTAATAACTAAGTACAACAGTAAGTGCGGAAAAGTAAGTGGGCCAGTATACAAACCCAAACTGGAAATAAAGTTCAACTGGAAAGGGAAAACATCAACTGTAAAGTAGAGTCACAGTGTCGATCCGTCCACTGGAAGTCCCAACTGAAGGGTGGGTACAGATAGCCTCCACTGCTCCTCAGGTCCAGCAGACAGCTCCGAGTACGTCCCACCCAGTGGTCCCCCTCTAGGTACCGTCCTGCTCCGCAAACCTCAACCATGATCAGCACTGTCCTTAGTCTGCAACCAACACAACATATTGCGGGCATAGCCCGTGCATGGGTGAGTATAAGCTACTCAGTAGGGACCCCGAGACCCCTTAAGGTCTCCTAGAATCCACAACGGATAATCCACAAAGAAATGATACAATCACGAAGTAACATCTGACACCGCTTATGTATATGCCCATACGTATACCTAAGACATCAATTCTCGTTCGACTCCAACATATGAGCCCAAGTACAACCCAGTCCACACATGAAATCAAAACGTAAATCCATATAGGATAGTACAACACAATCCACATAGGAATGAAAAATAGGATTCAGCTCACACAGTTATACTTCTTGTTCATGGTTACATAAATTGTATTCAAGGCCTCAGATCGCATAGGGTGAGGTACATTTCTATGTTGCAATGATGCACCACTAGTTGTGCATTGGGTTTTTAGAATATTTTGATTCTACTTCATAAACAAAAATATTTTCAATCATATAATGGGTTCTTATGGTCTGAATTGAACAAGAAGTTATTTTTGTTTTAGATCAATCCTGATACCAGCCTTATCATTCAGTGTGGATTTGTACTTCTATTCCGATGGACCACTCTGCTCAAATCTCATCTTCTCTTATACATGTACTATATTACTTCCTATATGTTTCATTTTGATCTTCAAGTTTTCTTCCTAGTCTTACGACTTCTTCTTTTAGTTGTTCAATACGCTTGATTTAATCTTTTCCAGTTTTAGTCAAACTATCAATTTCAATTTACTATTCTTCAATTTTGTATTTGTAATCAAGTTAATTTTGAAGAGTTTTATGGCATTGAAGATTTCAACATTTCAATTTCATCACTTAGATCGAATTTATCTTCTTCTTGTTACTATATAAAAATTTGGGAATCATGAACAAATTTGTTAGATTTCTTCATTTAGCTCTCAAAATATCTACCTCTTCATGGTAAGCTTCTAATTCATAATTAAAATAAAATCATCCTTGATTTTCTCTTTCTTCATTGTCACATTTTTCACATGTTAGTGAATTTATATCAACTTCTACCAAATCATCTACTATATGATTTATGCAGTCATCCAACTCTTCTACTTCAGATTATTCTAAACTCTCATCTTCTATTGAAAGAAAAGTTTTATTTTTGATAAAATTTCTCAATGTACTTCTCTTACATTTCTCATTTGACGAATACTTGTTTTGGATAATTTCATTTCTTTCTTCATTTTAGTCATCTAACTTCTTCTGACACTTTTCTGAAAAATGAAAAAAAATTCAACATCAAAAGCATGAAAATGAAATAATACATTTGAACATCCCTTTTACCTCTGTATATAGGAGGAGATAAATGAAATTGTATCATCCATATTTTCCTCCTCAGGACTATCTTCAACAACAAAATTCATCATGGCCTTGAATTCCACTTTATTTGGATTCCCATTTTCCACTAAATCTTATTCAACATTTATCATTTCATATTTTATGGGGGTAATGTGTAGGTTATCTAGTATCATCACATTTTGGTATTTATCTTCCAACACTGAAACAATCTGATTGAACCGTGGTGGAAGATTCCTCAATATTCAATTCAAAATATTTATATCTTCTATGACTTCTCCAAGACCTCACTTGTCTTCCAATACAAAATTTATCATATTGATGAACGCATCAACAAACTCATTGGGATTCATTCTGAGAACCTAAAAATTGGTCTACAAAACCAAAATCTTTTCTTATCTGACTATTATGTCTCCCTCATAAAATTTTAACATATTTTCCAACATTGAATTTTATATTAAAAACGACATCACCATCGTGTAAATTGTATTTGATAGGGATCCCCCAAAAGCAGTGATCTCTTTATCATCAACATCCAATTCACTTATTTAAGATTATAATAAAGCGCCACTATTAATGTTAGATAATTGTCCATGAATATCTGTTGTTAATATATCCATACCTACTGATTGGAAGCAGTTTTACATCTTGATTATTCTATATTTTAAGATTATTTCTATTAATGATCGGAATTATTTTATGAATGACCACATCCATTTCTTCTTCTTGAGAGAGAACCAATGAAATTCAACCTTTACCTATGATAAAAATTGTTACGTCCACTAGGTCTAATTCCCTGGGAGGGGGTGGGTGAATTAGGGTATGAAAGATTAAAATATTTTCATGTTCGGATCATGATTCATTGATAGAAAAAAACTCAATTATCCCTTCCTCCCATAGTGTTATATGAAATGATATTAAATCAAGAACACAACATAAGGATTTTATCATTTGTTACCCTTCTTAGGATACATCTAATGAGCATAAAAAGGCTACATGTCGATGTACTAAATTTAGTAAGGGTCACCACCAATAATGAGTACAATGTTCGGGCTAGAACTTCTATTCCTAGGCTCACTGCATTTAGATGGTTCAGGTTCTATATACTCGATCCCAAGGGTCACTTGATATGTATCTTTATCTTTCTCAATTCCAGTGGAAAGGGTCATTGTCTTCCTCCTACTTCCCTCACTGCTCTTGGAAAGGAATCCACTAACATTTTATGGACATGTAGGTCAGACAATGTTTATGAACATATTGGTCCCTTCATATGCATTTATTACTACATCAGGAACTATATGTAGATGCTCTGTTGAACTTCTATTTTCACCCGTAGATTATGTCGACCTTCCCAAGTACATATGGGTACTGGAAAATACTTTATCAAACTGATTTGTAGCTCTCACAATGATTATCGTGAAAATCATGAACCATTCTCCTCTCCCAAGTACATAGTACCATGTTTGGTACAAGTAACACCTTATTCACGTACCACTTCCACTGTCGCGTACTGCCCTTCGTCGGCAGACTACATTTGCCTTCCCGATCATGTACCACTACCATTTACCGATTCCATCAACACCATATTTGAAACCCATCATGTCTGCGAACTATTCTCTCTTTATGAAGTTCCTTCACTTCTACATACCAGATCCCCCCCTCCGCATACCAAATTCAGATATGTCCCTCTCGCATACCAAAGATTCCTCATCCGTGTACCGAGTCTTAAGAGAACATATCATTCCACTTAAATCCTTCGACATGATTATTTCCATGAAAACCAATATATCCATCTTAGGATTATCCATTGCAAACATCCTTCAGACATCTCATAATTCCTAGAGAAAAAACGTATTTTCTAATGATAGTCAATCTCCCTTGCAATATGTGGGATTAGAAAATATTATATAGGAAAATATATCCAAAAAACCCGTTAATCCCAGATTTACAATGTTATTTGTTCAACCTGCACCACTTATTGATCCTTCTACTTATGTGAACCTATAGGAAGATAACCTCATGGTGATGTTCTTGGATTAATGAATCTATTAACAAGAATCTTATGAAACTACTTTTTTAACTCTAGAAGTTAAACATAACCCATTCGATAAGAGGGCATTGAAATTATCACACCATCAGGAACTAGGTCACATGTAAATTCCACTTCTTTATTGGTTATAACAATAGAACACTCATTAAAAAACTTACAGGTGGTCATTTTCTACAAGAACATCATTATACATAACAGTTCCCTTATTTCCAATAATATGTTAAAGATAACAATCATTTCTATATTTTAATAGTTCCTCATATTCTTTATTATTATCAATGTTATGGGTTAATTCTTCTATGTAATCTAAAAATATTTTATAAAATACCATCTTTGGCTTGACAATAAATCATAGCTTGGTAAAATGACAGCCATTAAACACACAGAATAACATCATACACTATTCGATGCAAAATATCAATGATTGAATGAAATTTACTTAGAGAACAATATAAAAATTATCATAATTTTTTTACTTAATATTATCAATATTTTTTTACCATATGATCACATTTCATTTCATGATGTGAAATTTCAAAAATTCAAGAAAATTATTCATAAATAAAGGAATGTGTAAACATAATATCAAACAAGACATTAAAAAATATCATTAAATAGAAAATGTTCCTAAAATAATGTCATTGGATGGACTGAAATCTACTAAATTAGTCACAAATGACTTCACAATACCTTTATTGGTATAGTTTTTCTTCATCCTATCATTTAGAAATTTACTTTAGTAAGTATTTTCATAATGACCTATCCCACCACATTTGAAACATTTCACTATTTTATTATCAGAATTAAATATATCATCACTAATATTTTTTTTCAATTTCAGTCACATTCAATATGTCCAAACATACCCCATTAAATTCACTTCTAAGATTTTTTAATTCATTCCCCATGATTATTTTTACCTCAGTTAAAACAAACTGGTTGCTGGATTTTCATACCTTCTGATTTCTTTGAGATACTGTTACCCATTTATTTCTATCTCGATGTCTTCTTTTACATATTTTAAAATTACATGTGATTATCATAAAAATTTATTTATACCCGAACAAAACATCTAAAAATATTGTAATATAATTTCAACCAACAATAGGCCAAATCAATTATGTATCTTGAATTCAATTCTGAGTAAAAACTATTGATTTTACAATTAAGATCCCCAATAATGTCTGGAGAATACCTTTCCACTCTGCCAAAGTATTATTTAAACAAGTCCATTGAATCTTACGTTTTTTGTTTCAATTCATGTAATTTATTTTCCATTCTAATTGAAACCACCTTAAAATTATATTTCTCAAGGAAAATATTATTATATTCTTCACTTTCCAAGGCATCAATATCCTCACTATCTTTGAAATTATTGAACGTTGACCAGCAATGGTCAGCTTCACCTTTAAAATGGTAAATAATAGAACAAAAATTATGATTATCAGGACATCCCATGTCATCAGATATATTTTTAAGGTTATTAATTGAACCTTTTGGCTCCACTGGGTAAGAAGATCCACTTATTGTAGGTGGGTCTTTCCACTTAAAATGATCTACTATATTCATCATGCACTATTCTATCTTTAAATGTTATCTTGAATGAATATTTCTCATATTTATATATGTTGTCAAATGAGATGTCACTATAATAAAATACTCATATCCAATTTCCACAATTCTGGGATTCATGCCTTCTTACTTCAACTTCCTTATTTATTTTTCAGAAAAAATTTCTAAACTAACATATCACAGATGAAGAAACATGGTATCCATAAAATGGTATATTGTTTCAAATTTACCATAGATTAAAAATAATTTGTGGTATTATATTATCGTCATTCTATCAATTAATATTATATAAAATATTATATGATACCAATTATAATTACTCAGCTATAAAGATTACATAATACATTTTATTCAATGAAAATACACTAATTTATGTCCAAATTACCATTACAAATAAGTTTTTTAATTAATTAGGCATTAAAAATTCATGAAAAGACATAAGAATACAATGTGGTTACCAATAAAACATTATCTATTTCGTCCATAATAATGAATATTTTATAAAAGCATGAAATATATTATGGAAAGTCTTCCAAATATTCGTCTTGGCTTCCTAATTTCTCTTACACACCCTTAAACCCTGTGAAAAATATTTGATAACATGGGGTATGAATAAAATAATACAAAGGGACATAAAAAATAATGATATAAAAAATTATTCATTGAATAATTATAATCATTTTAAATAATTTTAACAAATAAATACATCACTTCCATTACATATAATGTACTTAATTTGTGAAAACAATTGATTTCATTTAATCTTATAAAATATAAAATACCCCTAAAAGTAACATGATTGATTAATTAGGTAAGAATGTAACATTCATAGAAACCATATGATTTTTAACCATAAAAGAATCATTAAAATGTATCCCTCAGAACTACCTTATGATGTAACCATCATGGATACCTTATATTCTAACCATCATAGTTACACATGGAGTATCTATAAGGTTGACCTACAGCATAGGCATAACCCTTGAATTATGGGGAGATATAGGCCCCACACATAATCACATAAAATTCTGAAGAACTATATGATAACCTATAATCAATGATAGTTTTATCATTACACATTCAGTTATTATTTGTAAAAAAAAAATTAAAAGTGGATTTTTTTCAAAATGACAATAACATCATATTCATCTAACTTTACACAATTTAAAATCTATTGTATAATACTTTAAATAGTCTTATTAATCATTATTGAACAATACTGTTATTTATACTTCCATATATTATAATTTAATAACAAATTTCCTTCCATTTATTTTTAATATATTTTTATTTCCAATATTTCAGGTACATTTTTTCAATGTTTTCAAGGTTGGTTAGTAATAGATTTTCTGAACGAATAGAATCAAAAACCCTATAGTATAATGAATTGGTATTAATTGGATTAAATACTTTTAAATTTTACCATATATTATTTTTTTCTGATAATAGTTTGTTTAATTTGATAAAACAATTTTGAAAATGATTTACATTTTTAGTGGTTTTTATAACCCTCATGAAACTTATTTCATTTAATTTTATATCAGATTTATATATTTTTAATAGAACATTAAATAATATATAAAATTTTTCATACAATCTTATTTAATCATACTAATGAGTTTTTGACCATCCTTGACTATTTTTATGAAAAGTTAGATTGTATTTTCCATGATGGTGGTGAATCCAAACATCATGGATAATGTTCTCTTTTTTTGAATAAAATGGAAAGGAGAAATAGTTTGATGTTGAATTTTTTCATCAGGATAATAAAATAATAGTATATATAATATAATTATGTTTTCAAGAAACTATTATACGTGGAGGTTAATATTGACAATTAAAAGAAATAAACCAAAATAATTGTAATATAAAACGGAAGAAAATTTTACCTCTTGAATTCTTCCCCATCGGAACCTCCTTAAAAAAGAACATTATTTCTTTTTTGTGAGACCATCAGGACATGGAAGTGGTGAAGAGGATCATTAAGATAATGGGGAAGGTAGGAAAAAATCTATACAACTTTGATTTTTGAGGATATGGGTAGGTGAGAGGTGATATTTTTTGTGGAGGATACAAGTTCTTTTTAAATACTTTTTTCGTTAATTTATTATTATGGTAGAATTCAATGAATAAATTAAAAATTTCACTATATATATATATATATTAATATAATGATATAGAATTCTAGATTTTGGGATTACATCATCCATACATAATCTACGACTAAATAATTTATGAAATTGTTTAATACCATTAATTAATGTATTTCTCCATTCACCAAAAATTCAATTATTTTATAACAAACCCAAAAAATAATCCAAACATTTTTCAAGGGTTAGATTTAAATATGTGATTCCATTTTTTGACATAATGTTTCAAAATATAATACTTTTATATTTAACTCATCATTCATTTCAAATTAAAATTTTAAAAATTATATTCCATTTGGTAACACTTTGAAAAGATAATAAAGGCCTCAGAAATTATCTTATAATTAGAAGAAAATAAAAAATTATTATATGATTATCTATTTTTAAAATTAATTTTATTTTAAATCAATGTAGTAATTAAAAAATTTTAGATAAGAAATTATATTTTATAAGAATACCAACACAAAACATATCATTTTTAAAACATTTATTTCATATACATTCTTATAATTATATCATATTTTTATTTATAAGATCGATAAATTTTATTTATACATTCATAGGACTTGATACATTTATATTGGGTATATTTTAATTCCTAATGGTCATGTTACTATTACTAGGGTCATGTTATAATTCAACTAGTTTATATTTGATAATTTCTATGAATTCAACATATATCATTATACAATTATAATTATTTTGAATATAGAATTTGAGAATGAAAACAAACTATTTTATAACTACCTGGGTTGTTACACTGATGATGTGATGTGGTTGATGTATCATAATTTTTTTGTAACATATGAGTGAATTAATATTGTGAACATTACGTTAAGGGGGTGGGGGTGGGTGGTATAATGTTACAAAAAAAAATTTTATGAATATTTTTAAGCAAAATTATATTTCATTGATATCTTGAATTACATGAAACACTATGTTTTATCTAATTGTAATTTAATGTTAATATTATTATTTAAACATAACTTTTATAAACAAGATGTTAAACATGGTATCATGAATATGTATGATATATTTTTAAAAATAATCTGTAAGGGTTTTAATGTACATTATTTTTTGTAATATCAATATATGTTTTGAAAATACAATTTTTAGAAGACAAAATAAATACTTATTATGTAAAAAATAAAATTATTTTTTAAAAAATTTTGAAAAATTATTTGAGAATATTGAAATAATTTTAAAAATTTACATCTCATGGTTTTCTTTGTGTTATTTTTAGGACTCTTCACATTGATTAATTTTATTATGAATAGAAAATAATATTTACTTTTATTAACATTTTTGTTTTCGTTTGAAAAATATACTGGCGCCATTTTAATTTTATATAGTTTAAAATTAAAATTATTAAATAATTTTTATTTATTATTCAAATACAAATAATTTTAATAATTTTCATATTTAATAATTATATAAAATCATCATATACATAATAAATATTTCTCTTTTGGAAATTTTGTTTTATCACATATATGAGTATAAGATTAATTCAAACATTTCCAATTACATCAATGTTTTTATTAAAAATGGATTCTATATTGTGAATTGGAATAATTGATATTATATAATACATCTGACATTGTTTTAAACAATTATATTAAATATCGCAACAATTATTTATCATTTTATAAGTTTAAAATTTTTTATATGATTTAAAAATAAAAATATAATGTGTAAAAAGATATAGAAACATATATATTTTAAATTTTCATGAAATATATCAACCTTATCGCATTGAATTTAATAAAAAAATAAAAAATACTGCCTTTTGGAATGATGTAAAAAATGTTACACCTTTCAGAAAACATAATGTGTATCCTCCCCCAACATATAAATGGGGTCCTCCCTTTCCATTACTCTACACGCTTTAGAGGAAATTTTTCTCATCAATTATATTTTAATATCCATTTCTCAAATTCCACCCCACATGGTTGAATTAATATTTTTATTATTAAATACTAGTATGAATGCATTATTTGTAATCATAAAGGTGTTCTTCATAGAAGAGGTATAATACTTTAAAATGAATTATCATTTTATTTCATAATATTAGACCTTAAATTCTTATTCAATAAGTATGATATAATGAATTATATATATATATATGTTCAAATTTTTTTTCCTTGACCTATTTATATCCTAATGTCTATCTTGTGGGACACAAAAATGTCAGTCATGTGTACGTCAGACTATCACCTCATGAACTGATGTAATTTTTATTTCCATAAATTCCTCAAGAATATAAAGATAATGATGGATTTAGTATTTATAAATTTTATTAAGAAAAAATTATAATTATTAATTTAAAATATCAGGTATACATTCCCACCTTCCAATCCATTTGTAAATGATAATGTTTTTCATGTGTATATGTAGTCAACCACCTCCACCAAGCAATGATATATGTTTTTAATTTTATTTATAATGGATTATAATAAAGATTGATTAAATTATTATATTATATATATGATATATAAATCATTTATAATGGTTATTTAATATTAATTTTTTATTATTTACCACCACGGGGAAAAAGGAATGAACAACTATGCGTATGTATGACATACTGTTCCCATAAAGGGTATAATTCATTTAATATTTATATCTAAATTGTAATAAAATAAATATATACTTAAAGATTGTATTTTATATTAATATCAAGTATAAAATTTATCATATTATTTATCCATGATTAATTAAAAAAGATGGAATATACAAAAACAGGACATGCTTGAGAAATTTAGAAGTTATTACATGAAACGAGATTTATAAAAAGAATTATTAACAAACCAGTAATTAAATGACCTCATTAAATCACATATTGATTGATATATATATATATATATATATATATATATATATATCAATTTTTATATAATTTTTTTAGAATAAACCTATATTTATTATACATTATCATTTATCATTTATGATTTAAGTCGATAGTTAAGGAAAGTGATTTTTCGTATCAGTTTTATTTTTATGGGAAGCATGATATTTTGTTCAATTTCTTTTTTATTGTTTATATAATACCCTTGAATGAATTTTATGATTATTATAATGATAAAATGTGGTATTCCTATCTTTATATGTTTGATTCATTCACAGGGCTTATGATTTAAATGTTACCAATGTAATCAATTTTTTTTGTTATGATATCACTCTTTATTGGAATTTTTTTGTGTTATGCTTTCAAAGAAGAAATATAATGATCCAAATATTAAGAAAACCTTGTTGTTTAACATCATATATATATTTTTTGAAATGATATTTTTCCCTTCCTTTTTATATATTTATAAACATAATATTCTAATATAAATGTTTTGATGAATTAATGTATTTATCAATCTCTTCAGTCGACACCATTATTTATTCAATATCCATGTTTAGCAAATAATTTCTAAGGTATGTTTCCACTATTATATAGTGTGTTTTTAAATAAATTTTGGCCCATGTAATAATTTTTATATAAAATTTAAAATTAAACCCTCTTTTCATTTTCTAAAAAAAATATCATGGTTGTTTATCCAAAATAGTAATTCACACATATTTTTAACATGTATGAGATGAATAGTATTTTCCACCATCATGACCTTAAGATGACTTCAGACATCCATTAATCATTTCCATAGGTATTTTAAAAGAAAAATAATTTCTTTTATATTTCAGAAATTTTTAGATCTAAAATTATTTTTTCCAATGGAATTGATATTTTCCTTAAGAACGTTTTGTTGATCTTTTTAGGAAACTTTAATTTGAAAACGACAACAAAATTTTGGGCTATATATGTTTTTATGGGGATATGATCCAATTGTATTTTACTTATCATTTATATTTATGGATTATTATTATGTTGAACATATGTTTACAAAAATGGTTTATTTATCCTTTGTTATGTTATAATGAAAAGATGAAAAGTTAATGAAACACATTACTTTTCCACCACTCATTCTTAACTAAAATGATTAGGGAATCACATTTTCTTCATTTAATCAGATATGATGAACTTTATGATATTATGGAACACATTTTTACTCATTATGAGATGGTTCCGAACTGTATCACAATCTAATTAATTTGGCCAGGATTAATGTTTTATGGGATTAGATGTTAGAAGGGAGGTTATCCCTTGTTTGTAAAAGATGGAACATGTGATTTTTCCTTTTCTAAAGAATATATATTACAGGGGATGATATCTCAATCCTAATGTAGGTACATGGGTGGTTAACCCAATCCAATACAATTATGAATTTCATGGTGGGTAACCTTGAAATGAGGTTGTCAATTAATATATGTTTTAAAAAATCTATTTTTTATGTTAATATTACTCTCTCAAGGATTATATACATTCGTACCTTTATGATAAATGTTTTATTAAACACAATTATTTATTAAATGAAATATTTTCATGATCAATTATATGAAAGTTAGCGTTTTTAAATTATATTCTTATGATATCATAGCTTGGTGTTCATGTTATATTGATATATCTTTAATTTAAAATTATTTAAAATCTGATTTCACCCACTATTGTTTTTTCATTCCATCGATTATTCTGAAATTTATTATTTATTATTTGTATAAGATGGGTACTAGACATGAATAATATACTAGGAGATGATTTTGTAAACATATGAATCAGTCGTTTAAGTTTCCAGGTTTCTAAAGACACTATACCTAAATGTTTCTTGTAATGATCATTATGTAATTAAATATAAATTCATCTAATTAGATATTATATAATTGAATGAAAATTATGGATCATTATATTTTTTATTTATCATGGTTATTGATGTTTTTGTAAAGGAGGTGAGGTAGAGTCATATATTTCATGATGGTAAATAGATACCTCATGATAAGGGGATCAAAAAATATGATTTATATATATGTGATATAAAAATTGTCACGGCCCGTCCCCCCCTAGCCCAATATCCATAGACCAAGGGATATCGATTAGCACTGAAGAGGCGCATCCCTAAAAATAAGAATGCATTGCTTTTAAACCTATACAATGACACATAGTAGAATGAAACAAGAGGTAATTGTTAAGTATACTACTTTAGTAAAAGAGTGTTGAAAATAAGGGGCCAGAATAAAATCTGAACTTAAAAAGTACAAGTTCAACTGAAAAGTACAAAACAACTGAAATGTGAAATGCAGATCCTAGATCACCCGCCACGAATCCTACCTGTAGGGTAGGTACAACTCACGATCAGTAGACCTTGTGTCATGTCACATCAAATGGTCCACCTCCATGCATCGTCTAGTCCTGGCTCCCCCAGCCTCGATCAATGTTGTATGTCGTCATCACAAGACACAAACAGGTGTGGGCGATGCCCATGCAGGGGTGGGTATAATGATACTCAGTAGGGATCATGATACCCTGTAGGTCTCTTAATGTTCGACAAAGGAAAAACATGAAGCAACACATCAATTATACTTAGGTATATTCCCATACATATTCCAAAGTTATCTAGATATATTCATCCCACACATGAGGGGATTATATCACAATGTTAACACCACTAAGGTAGATATAAAACTAAGGTTGAATACTTAGTTCAAACAAAGTCTCATATCAAACTAGGTATACAACACATAGAAACATTATTATGATGTAAACCCACATAGGATCACTATGAATACTGATAGCTAGCCACAATATTCTCCTAAGGTAGTAACAAGTATCAGTCCATGTCACAACGTCGAACACCTTGAGAAACTTGAGAAGTAATCCTCTAATGACCACAGAGGGCCTTCTACGTCACACATTGGTGCTTCCCACTAACCTTGGACTGTTGAGGTACTCCTCTTGTCATATACCATTGTTCTACCGTGTCACACAAAGGTGCTCCCCACCGTGGGTCTGTCGCGTCACATGGAGGTTCTCCCCCTCATTGCATGTTGAGGTACTCCTCTTGTCGAATAAAATGGGGAAATAATGTAACATAGAGGTGCTCCCCGCCATGGGTATGCCGTGTCACACTGACGTGCTCCCCACTAGGCATGTCGAGTCTCTCCATGTTGAAACAATCAGTAGTCTTCAAGTCTCATCCAGTCGCATGGTTCCGTATGTAGCGCATTTGGGAGAACAGCTCTCCAAGCCAACAGTCTTATTTCAACCATCCCAAAGTCCCACCATGAATGTAACCTAATGATACATCATGTCTCATGGGTTCCAACTAAATATACAGTGCGTCAATCGGATGCTCGGTATGTTCATTATTGGCATTTCAGTGCCAAGGGCTTGATTTGATTCGTGTGCGATCCAACCCGGCCATACTCCATGATTCTACAAAACTCTCATGGAGTAACTCAAAAATACTCTCTCGCACCAAGGATTATGAATCTATATATGGTTTATCAAACGGACGTCCAATTTGGGAGTTAGGGCATGTTTTGTGTAACTGGTCCATACTGGGTCCGGGTCTCGTTCGGCTCGGTCTGACTGACCCTGCCCAGTTTGGCATGGGCTGACCCAGATTCAATTGGGTTAACCTGACCCAATTGGGGTCCGACTCGACCCGAGTCAACCCGATCCTCTGGGCCCAGCCCATCCTGGCTGGGTTTTAGGTCGACCCGCTGAGCGGTGGGTTGGTCCGCTAGGCCGACCCGGCGGTGGCACCTGACTGGCGGCATGAGCCGCCAGGGATACTCGGATGCAATATGTCCAGGTAGGGATGAAATAGAGAGGAGACACATCAGACGGTCAACCTGCTGGGTTTGAACCAACGTAGCCCTACGTGGCGTAGTGGGTCCTCAGTGTCACATCCGACAGGCCACGGCTTTTTTGATGGGTGTGTCATGGGCACGTACCCCGTCCCCAGGCTACCGGTCAAACTTCCGACCCTCAGCTTTTGAAGTTTCCTTTCTGTTGTGTGGGTTCGCCCTACTTTCACTATATCAGTTCTGTCATGGCCGTCCAATGTGCATGACGACCTCTCCAGTGGCACGCGACTGCACGCCGCACCGTCACCCATAGACAGTCGGTGTGCCATCCGCCTTCCACTGATTGCCATGGATGATGAGTCGTGGCCTCAATTTTTCATCGGTGGTGCACAATGGTGTGCCACTCCTCCTCTGTGGTTGGCTAGTGCTAGCTGCTCCAATTCCCATCATGTCTTTGTGTCATGTCCTCTTCTCACGGCATGTGTTGACGAGCTATCCCCAATGTAGCTGCTCTATATCGTCTCGCAGTCAGTGTTCCATAGAGGTCCTAAATTAGAAAAGTAGCGAAGGGTTCCTACGAGTTTTGTTAGGCCCAAGCCCTCCAAGTTAGCTCAAAAACATGAGGCGGTTAAGGGTTTAACAAACTCTTGGAATTAAAATCACGATATACCCCACAAATATTCCTCACAATAACTGCCCGCAAAAACAAATGAATCGTGGGTCCACCCAATAGTCGGTTGATCTGTTTTCTTTGTATTATTCATGAATAGGGAATAGAAAATCATTTCAAATGCATAATCAAAATACCCCTACCTCATAACCCATTGGAGAGCATTCATGGCTGGATGGTGGGTTGGCGTTCTTTGTTTTCACAACAGTTTCCCAAATACATCACTCGTACGCCTTCCTCTGGTTCATGGTTTGGTGTCACCTATCACCTCTTGTTAGGATCAGCTCCCTCCTCTAAGGTTCCGGTGTCACGGTGCTTCTTCATCACTTTATATCTTGGCAAAGTTGTGTCAATACCTTTCTTCAAGCCCTATATATATAGGTGACGGTGAGGGTAAGTAACGATGTTGGAATTTAACGGGGATCATTAATTAAGAAGCCTCTTAATTCCTCAATGACGTCATTACATAGAGATAGTAGATCAATAAATTTATCGGCTTGACACATCACTGGCCCCACCCCTTTTCTTGTCCCTTGGAGGATATGAAGTAAAATAAGAAAATTAATGTGTTTCATTTCTTTTAACAAGTCACAAAACATAAAAAAATTTCTAGACCTACTACTGTCAAAGTAAATCCTCCCTTAAGCGAATCCTGGTGTTGTAGATTCAACAGTACCATCAGTTTAATAATCCGAGCACCAGTTCAAAAGTTATAAAACACCGCTCACACCATTACTAAATGCACCATTAACAAAAGATCAACAAATTAATTACGTTCACCCTCAACCTGAACTGGTCGAGGATTGGATCTTCTTAAGGAGAACATGCCCTAGAAAACTCAATAGTACCGAGGAATTTTTAATCCAAGATACCATTTAGATGTTATAGATTTTATAATAAAATAATTGTCACTTAATTATTCAATTTATGGCCAAAAACTAACTTTCACTATTACCCGGAAAGGACAATGATTTTATCTGCCTAAAGAAATCATACCCTAACAAGTTTGGTGGTGGTTTCATATTTTTAATTGAAGTTATCATTCATGAGTAATAATCATTTGAAATATAAAATAATTTTATTTAATTATTATATTTACGGTTATTCTATTTTCATGTTTTCTTAGTGGAGGCCCGCACTACCTAAACTTAAGTCGCGCCTAAGGTAAAGCTTCCATCCTAAGAACAATGGTTCCCTCGTATTATTGATCCGAGAAATTGTTTATGATTTATTCCATTTTGTCAAGAAAACGGCTTTTGGGCACTATTTAATGATTAACAAAACATCGACGGATCATTCCGGGTACTCCAGGCCTCGAAATCACGCGCCATTATATTTTTCTGTCTTGAAATAATTCCAAATAATGAAAAAACATATATATGGAAATTCTAGGCGGTTACATTATCCCCACCCTTGGAATTTTCTTCCCCAAATTCCAAAAAAAGACTGAGAAAACAAATGGGGGTACTCAACACAAATCTAATCCTCCCGCTCACATATGTTCTCTTAGATGCTCCCGTTATTCTTGAAAATGTTCACCATAGGTATTGATTTCCCAAGAAGGACTCTCTCTTATCGACCATCAATCTCTAGTGTAACCTTTGTATACGTTTCCCCATCGTCTAAGTCTAGCTCCCCATGGATGATGATGTGAGATGGGTCCTACACGTACCTCCCCAACTAGGATACATGGAAGACATCGTGCATTCTCTCAAACTGCAGTGGAAGTGCCAAGAATTATTCCACCTCTCTTATCCTCTAATGTATCTGAAATGGCCCGATAAACCTTACTGATAACATTCCACCTCGACCAAATCTCTATAGTAAGATATGGTCTACCTCCTTGAACTCCAATGATCATTGTATCATGTTTGCATCAGACATCTGTCTGCTCTATGCAGTCTTCACTTGTAGCCAAGTGAAGCATAATAATAAAAACTTAGTAACTTCTTACTTTATCCCTGGCCACCAGTATTAACGTCGAAGATCCTAGTACATCTTAGTCATCCAGAATGTACCGTTAGAGGGGACGTATGGATCTAACACAAAACATCCTCCCATAGTGCCACTGGTACCATTATATATCCTTTAAAGAGGATGAAATGCTCTCTAACTTTATAAAACACATCAGGTGCCTGTCCTAATGATATATCACTATGTCGAGCCTCACATTCAATTTCCCCAAGATGCACCTCCTTATATCGCTGAAGGAGTAGGGGTGAATTTCATAGATTGGAGGTATGCTGATCCATCTCAATCCATGAAGGATATTTGTACTTTGGTAAGCTGCTCTATCATCTCAATAAACAACTACAGAACATACCTCCTTCTGAGTGCATCTGCTACCATGTTCCTCTTCCCATGCATATATACTATCTCAAATTCATAGTCCTAGAAGAACTCTATCCATCGCCGCTATCTCAGGTTCAGGTCCATCTTAGAGAAGATATACCTTAGACTCTAGTGACTAGAGTAGACTATTAAATGCCCACCCATCAAGTAATGTCCCCCCATATTCATGGAAAATACCACTACTCCTAACTATAGGTATTGGGTAGCGTAGTTCTGCTCATGTTATCTCAGATGTCACACGCTATAAGTGATCATTTTTACCTCCTTCATCAGGACACACCCAAGTCTAGTCCTCGATGTGTCATAGTATACTACAAAAACAAATCCCTTTTCTAATATCCCCAAGATGGGTGCACTCAACCGTCTCTTTCTCATCTCTTGAATGCTATACTAATACTTCTCCATCCATAGGAAAGGCTCCCCCTTCTTTTTCAAAGCTGAAAAGGGTTCCTCCACCCTGTAGAAGTCGGGTTCAAAACTCATATAGTACCCCAAAAAAGCCGAAGTCCCTACCCCTTCGGTGAGGTTACCATAGATACATCATTTGAATATATTTTTCCAAACTCTACCAATCATGTTGGGAACTGAAAACCCAGAACTCCTCCAACCACGAGGGTAAGGCTGGCTAACTCAAGAGTGATCAGCTGCACCCTCTTATGCATGAGTTTATCTTGTGTTTCCGGGGTATCCTTTTTTTCACCAACTAAGGAAAACCCCATTCCAATGTTGTAGATAAACCACAATACTTTTTCCAAATACATTCAATTTGAGTAAGGACTTTGGATGTCTAGTAAATTCCCAAACAAACATTGTAAGGCATAGATGATGCCATTAATAGGTTCCAACCAATTATCTTTCCTAAAGGGTCAGATCACAAAGTCTACATAATTGTGTTTATTTAGTCCCCTCCTAAAGGTACATCTAGACGTGAGGGTCATTCCAATGGTTTAACCAGAAACCCTAGGTCTTGGACAAGATTCATGTAAGGATGGAATGATATGTTCCTATGTCTATTAATACGTCAACTAGTAGTATACACAAACTGTACCTCAAACCATTCCTAGATCCCTTGGGTCTCACACCTTTACGGCATAAACCTACTAATTTCCCTTATCCTACAACAACATGAGCATGGTGGGGACCACAAAGGGAGGTGGTTATAACTTCTCAAAATTTACACAACCTCATGCTGCTCACCATTCTCTGATTCCACATCTACAGCCCTATAAATTGGTTAGTCAAAATCATATCCTCTTCCTAAAAAATTTTACATGCCCAATTTTCTGAGACTGGCACCAGTTTCCTACATTCCAACTGCTAACATTCACTGGCTGTATCCGCTCGTCCAAAGAACATTCAACCACAAAGGTTCTCTCTAGGACTCTGACATAAGTAGGAATGCATAAAAAAATTATGTTGGATTGAGTGGTCTTAAACGCACCTCAGTTAGAATTCTTAACCCTAAAACACTGATCGTATCATTTTGATCGAGTACCAGGAATGGTCGGTACACCTCGATGAATACTCATCTACCTACATGACATCTTACTAAAGCTGTAAAAGCTCTTGGGAACTCTCAACCCCCTCCTTAAGACATTCCATAGCCACCTTTGAGTCAGGATCAACTTAGAACCAGAGGGGTATCTGATGCTGAAACATCTTTAAGGAACTAAGCCTGTATGTGTCCACTACCAGTACCGCTGGTTGTAAATATTGACCAATAAGAAGTGATGAAACTGGCACACTACCTGAAGGTACGATCATGGGAAACGGTCCAACTACCGAAGCCTCATTACAATGCAAACCATCCTCATGGTCACATACTATAATAGACCAGCAGCTAGGAACACCTTCTAATTGACTGGTTTTACAACTAGGTGGAAAACTCTAGCCACAGCCTCCAGGTTGTCCTTAGCTTCATGGGAATCTGTTTTGCCTTGAACCCTTGGAGGCCTCTGCCATTGGAACTTGTGCAACATGCTCAATCGGCGTGCGTCATCTGCCAGTGAAACTGGTGGTAACTACTGCCCAATGAGTGGTGGTGCTGCTGGTACACCACCCGAAGGTTCCATCTTAGTATGATGTCCCTACACAAGAGACTCATCTCTTGGTGGCCCATCATCGTGTTCTATTTCGGGAATCCTAGATGGATGTCTACACGACGTCATCCAGATTAGTAAAAAGGTAACCACTATCATTAAGTTATACCTGGTGAGATGACTACATAGAAATCACAAGAAAAAATGTTAAAAAACACATGCAGTTAGTTATTTCGTGTACTTAGTAAGAAATCATAATTCAGGGTCCTGGTGTATGGACACCTCAGCCTCCGCACCATCACTAGACTCCCTAAATTGAAAACCACAATCATAACACCTAACACTATTGATTCATAGAAATGATCAGTTTCCCCGTTATTTGGTAGAACTAAACTCCTCTGATACCACATGGTCCAGACTTGTCCTCCAAGGCACGTGTCGTGACTACCCCATACCAACATTTCAAAGGCCAGGGGCTGGCGACTGGCACTAGATATTCGTATCCCTAAAAATGGAAAGGCATTATTTTTAAACCTGTACAAACACACAAAGTAGAATTCAACAAGAGGCTACTATGATGCAAACTGCTATAGTAAAAGAGTGTTGAATCTAAGGGTCCAGAATACACGCCCAACTAGATAAGTACAATTAAAACTGAAAAGTAAAAAAAATCAAAAAGTGAAATGTTTCTCTTGGATCGCCCAACACTGATCCTACCTAATTGGTATGTACAACTCATGATCAGTAGTCCTTGTGTCACATCACAACAAATGGTCCACCGTCGGGCACTGTCCAGTCCTGGCTCCCATAGCCTTGATCAATTTTGTACATCGTCTTCACAAAACACAAATAGGTGTTGATGAATCCCGTGGAGGGGTAAGTATAACGATACTCAGTAGGGAACCCAAGACCCCGTAGGTCTCCAAAAGTTCAACAAAGTAAAAACCACGAACCAATAAATATACTCTACTTAGGTATATTCTCATACATATTATTATGTTATCGAGATATACTAATCTCATACATGAGGGTAGTATACCAAAAAGGTAACACCACAATGGTAGAAGTACCACGTAGGTAAATGACATAGTTCAAATAGAGTCTCAGCTCAAACTAGGTATACAACATAGAGAAACAATATTAGGATGCTGACCCAAACTGGATTTTTATGAATGCTGATATCTAGTCACATAATTCTCTAGGGATAGTAATAAGTATCATTCCCAGTCACAACGACAAAAAAATCAGCAGCTGGAGAACTCCTCATCTAATAAGTACAGAGGCCCTACCGCGTCACACAGGGGAACTTCCCACTAACCTTGGACTATTGAGTTACTCCTCCTGTTGATTACGGTGGGTCTGCCACATCACACTGAGTCACTCTCCACCATGGATCTGCCGCGTGACAGAGATGTTCCCCCCCTCGTGGTCTACTAAGGTACCCCTCCTGCCGAGTACTGTGGGTTTTCCACATCAAACAAAGGTTCTCCACATTATGGGTCTACCACGTCACATAGTGATGCTCCCCACTAGGCCTGTCGAGTCACTCAGAGTTGAAACGGCAAGCAGTCATAAAGTCTCAGCTAGTCACAGGGTTCCGTACAGAGCGTGCTAGGGAGAACCAAACCCCAAGCCATCAGTCATATTTTAAATGGAATTAATTCTCAAAAATAATGTAACCCAATGATCTGTCAGGTCACAAGGGTTCCAACACAATATAGAGCGCTTCAATTGGACGCAAGGACTGTGTGTTATTGGCATTTCAGTGCTGAGGGACCAGTTGGATTCGGGTGCGATGCACCCTGTCTATACTTCATGTTTTCAAAATCTCTCATGGAGTAATTCAAAAGGAAATTATCACTCCAATGATCTTGATGCCATATATGGATCATCAAATGGATGTCTGGTTTATGATTTATTGCTCGTTTTGTGTAACTGGAAGGTACTGTGTCTGGGTCCGATATGCCTCGGTTGAACCAGCCCAACCTGGTTTGGCATGGGCCTACCTGGATCGACCTCGATCGACCCGACCCAGGTCAACCGACCCAGCTAGTTTGGGCCCTACCTGAATGGGCCGCTGGTCAAGCTGTTGGGCCGCGTGTTGGCCCGATGAGTGCCTGGTTGGTCCGCTGGGCCGACCTAGCGGTGCCACATTCTTGGAGGGACATATGGGTAGGCATGAAGTGGCTTGGATCCAATTAAGCGGATCAACCCACGGGTTTTGACCGTACATGGAACCACCTAGCACAGTGGGTGCTCTGTGCTATGGCTGACGGTCCACTTCTTTGTTGCCGGCGGCACCGCTGGCACGGGCCCCTTCCCCTGGTTGTCGGTCGATCCAGTGGCCCCATGATCCTATTGTAGCCATCGTTGGAATAGGTCTTGCGATTTCTCCGCTGGGGGTGCACCCCACCTCCGCTCCGTCAGTTCCATCATGGCTAGCCGGCATGCCGACAACCTTCCTCTATTCTTCGTGGCTGGTGAGTTGTGGCCTCATTTGTTCATCCGTGACATATGATCGCACGTCGGGCCTCCTTCGTAGTTGGCCGGTGCCAGCCACTCTGATGCCCACCATGAATTTGTGTTCCAACCTCTTCTTGTAGCGTGCGTCAATGTGGTATCACCAACATAGTTGGTCAGTATCGCCACACTGTCGATGTTCCTTGTAGGTGGAAAATTAACAAATTTGGAGAAGGTTTGGGTTGTGTTCTTTATGCCTTCACCCTCCGCATTAGCTCAAAAACATGGGGGCAACAAGTTTAACAAACTATTGGAATATAAATCAGGATAAATCCCACAAAGATACCGTGTAATAACCTCCAAAAATCAATTGAATCATGGGCCACCCATTTATTTGGTTGATCCGCGTTCTTCGTATTATTCCAGAATGGGGAAGAGGAAAATTGTTTAAAATTCATAACAAATAACCCCTACCTCGTAACCCGTTTGGGAGCATCCGCGGCATGAAGGTGGGTTGGTGTTCATCGTTCCCACAGCAGGTTCCCAAATATGTCACTCGTATGTCTTCTTATGGTTCATGGTTCGGTGTCACCTGTCACCTCTAGTTGGGATTATCTCCATCCTCAAAGGGTTCGGTGTCACGATGCTCCATCATCATTTCGTTTCTTGGGGATTTTGTGTCTGTACCTCCCACCGAGATCCATATATATAGGAGAGGTGGAGGGTAAGTAACGACGTTAGAATTTAATGGGGATCATTAATCAGGAAGCCTTATAATTCCCCAACAACGTCATTAATTAGGGTTAGCAGGTCATGCCATTTATTGGCTTGACACATTCTGGCCCCACACATTTTCTTGTCCAATGAAGGATATGAAATAAAATAAAATAATTATTTCATTTCATTTCATTAAAAAAGTCGGAAAACACAAATGTTTCTCTAGACCTACTATGGTAAAACTAAATCCTCTCTTAAGAGAATACCAGAGATGTGGATTCCACAATGCTCTTAGATATTTAATCTGAGCACCTGTTCAAAAGTTAGAAAACGCCACTCACTCATTTACTGAACGTACCTTTAAAAAAGTTCAATAAATAAATTATGGTCACCCTCAACATAAACCAGTTAAGGATGGCTTCCGCCTAAGGAGAACCTGCCCCAACGAACTCAATGGTTCCCTCAGATTTTCAATCTGAGGGACTGTTTAGATTTTATGGATTTTACAATAAAATAATTGCCACTAAATTATTTTATTTACTTCCAAAAACTTACATTCACTGGTGCCTTGCGCTGAAAAATGTGAGTATCTGTCTAATGAAAGAATATACTCATGAGTTCAGTGGAGGTCTCAATTTGTTAATCCAAGTTATCGTTCGTAAGTTATAAGCATTTGAAAAATAAAATAATTTTATTTAATAATTTTATTTAATGTTATACCATTTTGGGGTTTTCTCACAAGAGGCCCGCACCGACTAGACTTAAGTTGTTTCTAGGGATAACATGTCATCTTAAGCACAAAAGTTCCCTATGAATTTTGATCCGGGAAACCATTTATGAGTTATTCCAATTTTTTAGGAAAACTGCATACACAATCTTATTAATGTTTATCGAAACATTGACTGATCATTTCGGGTACTCTGGGCCTCAAAATCACGCGTTGTCAGATTTCACGGTGTCAAAATACTTCCAAATAATAAAACAAATTATACAAAAATTCTCGGAAATTAAAAAAATTGTTATAATTGATTCAATAAAACCACACGAGGAAGATTAAATTTAAAGTATATATCTATAAAGTTCAATTGATGTTTTTTAAGGTTATAAAATTTCAATGTTAATTTCAATTTATTTTTAGCTAGCTAACAAAATGTAATCATGTGTATAAACTACCTATATATGGGTAATAAATGAATAATGGTCTACAATCCATGTTTTTTTTTGTAATAGGGTTTCGTTTTTTGTAAAGGAATATAAATAAAAATCGAGCCACAAGAGATACAACTTATGTTTCTAATCTGAAAATGAATTAATTTTAACAAAGTATATATTCTGGAAGAATAATACTTCTAGTATTTTATTACTATAAAATGAATTAATTAATAGTATGAATAATGAAGTATGTATAATCAATGTTGGGAAATATGTTGCATCATCCTATAATTTTCAAAGGGATTTCATAAGTAAAAATTTTATATAACCATGAATTGAATCAAATTAGATATATGGGGGATTCAAAAATATAATATGAAAAATATACATATAGTGATATCATTGAATTTGAAGTGATGGTGTTCGTGTATTTTATATATTTTATTTGATAGAATTATATAACATTAAATACGATACTATAAAAATACAAACGATTTATTAATGAATATATATGATCCATACCATATAAAAATACCTATAGAATGAAATATAAAGATTAAACAAGTAATTCCTTGGTGTGAACAACTCATATAAAAAAAATAAAAGGATTCATTCTACTATGATAGTAATTAAGAATCCCTATAATATTATAGTTTTCAAGATGATTAATAGGAGATTATATATTCAGCGAATAGAATTCATTCTAATGTCATTATAGGTTGTGGTCAACTGAGACTTCCTGATTCTAATTCTTTTTTGGACAATACCCTTTTCTAGGTCGAGGGGGAACCCTTAAATATCCTATAGTAATAATGTAACTAAGTCTACTACATGACCCAAATACCAAATGAACAATGCCTAATACATGTCCTGAAGTGGCAATAGCCAACAAGACTTGCATCTACATCATTAAATACATATAGCTCCCCACCTCGCAAGGATGATCAACTAGAATTTACCAATTTCTAGAGGTGCATGATGAATAGAACCAAAGTCAATATACATACCCACTCTTCCTTCCAATATGATTAGATCTATGTGGTAGATGCTACTTGCACTGAATCCTCATATGGGTCCAGCCCTGGTGTGATATACCCAGAATGTTTCTTCTATCGAAACTGATAATGTACTATAATATTATGAAAAAATTAACACCCAACCAAATTCAATCATTATTATTATGAATTCTAAATAGAACCTCTACTAATCAGTTGTAAACTCATTCAAAAACAAATTTAATTATCAATTGGTAAAGAGATTCTCTATTTATTCCAGATAAATGAATACATGAAATCCATTTTTGATAATTCCAAAATAGGATGAGTTTCACAAATCATAAATTTAAATACAAGTCATAATGTGATATTCATATCCATACACTCATTTATCACATGGAGATTAATTGTAACAACCCTATATTCAGTGCATATTCAATAACAAATCATTATTATATGGTCTACATGGACAATATTTTTCACATTGATGACATCAGTCAATGGGGGAACAGTGAGGGATGTGATTCAGAGGAGATACTATATATGCCACAAAATATTCTATAGGACTTGATCCTAGGTAATAATTCTCTAGAAAAAACTTATAAGTATTGTTTTTAGGGAATTTGGTCACCAACACCTTGTATGATTCATTCCCCTTATAAGAGAACACTGTAGAGAACTAAGTAAAAATATTTCTTTCCTTTTTCTTATATTTTTTTCCTAATGCACAAAACTACAAGTAAATTATAACATATGTATACATAGATGGATGTTCATGTATTTAGATCATCACATACCGTAAAAGAGAAAAATTGGTGGTCCTTTTAATTATGTGGATAAAATCAACTAGGGTTTTGATTGAATAATAAATTGATATAAATTTGGGACATAGTTATATACATTGAATTAATGCCCGAAACCCAATATGAATATATCTAACATTATAACCTTTTAGTCAAAATAATTCATGAAAAATAAGAAAAAATATTAAGGTGGATAATATTCTCTCTAAAAACAATTGTCTATGTATGAAGGACTATAACATTTATAAATAAATTTCTCTTTGTGAATAATTTAAATGTATAATTATGTATTATGGTTATAGAAAACACATTCACAAATTGGGATTTATTAAATTTTATTATATTTCAAAGACGATTATACAATATCATCATTTTTAATGTTCTATTCAATAATGAAATTATCAATAGTATATATATTAGATTTTGAAAAATCCAATTTACATACACAATGGAAGTTATTTCCTCAATAAGAATTATTGTATCTTATGAAATCCAGTTTATCATAGCTTCCATGGGAGATAAAATCAGTCTCCTTTTCCATTTAAAAATACTAATTTGAAATCCAATAACTAAATCCAGATAAAATTGTATTTTGGATATGTTCAATATCTTCAAGATGATATCCCAAATCATTCACACTAAACCACTAAATAAAAATATCATCATCACACACAATAACCATAATGAAATTTATGGTTTAATGAATGGTTATGTATCGAGACCATAAATATATTAAAATTAATTTTATTATGTATAGAATAATTGTAACATTTACTTCTTATTATTATGTATTTATAAAAGATTACTATTAGATAAAAAAATAACTGTATTCTTGGGTTACAAGTATTTTCAATGAAGATATTGTTGTTATCAAATTAATGACTTATACATATAAATGATACTTTAATAAATAATTATTTTTAAATATTATTATTATTTATTATTAGTGATATTATTATGGGATGTCAAAAACTACTATTTATAAGTGTTCTAAAATAGTTTTTGTCAAATATAACTACTTCTCCCAATAAAATCGCCATTATTAATTTCAAATTAGGAAATAAAATATTTAGAAAGTTATTTTATTATTATAAATATTATTATTTGTTTAAGAATTTGTAAATTATCTAACATATAATATTTCAAAATTTTCTGAGATTGTCAAATTTTCAGGTAGTTATTAGAATGTCTGAATATATACCCTGTGTATTATGACATCGTATTGACCAAAACTAAATTATGTAATAAATTCTAAAAATGATATCCATGATTGAATATATAATTACCCATTAATATAATATTATTTATAGTTTATTTAAAAAAATTATAAATCTTTTTGGAATCCCCAAAATGAATTATTATATTTTATTGTTTTAATATAATTACATTAAAACCAACACTTGTATCGACATATCTAAGGTTAATATTTTAATAATTCATGGCCATATACATATAAAATAATAATAAACACACCAATTTCCTAGAAACCATTTAAAAAAAAACTATTTTACTTTCTATGGTTTTGATTACATTATAATGTAGAGTCCAAAACCTATGTTTCAAAAATAATAAAGAACACCACTTTATTTTATAATATAAACACAAAATAAATCATTTTTCTAGAGTACTAGTAAGGTTTACCACTATATAGTCCTTCTAGGGTTCTCTTATTATATTAATAAGCTTATATAATGATTTTGGAACAACCTTATCAAGGTAAATGATCCATTTCTTCTCCAATTTATTCAATCATCTAATTCATTTTATGCCTTTTATTTCTCATTCCTAATTTTGGGGTATGATTTTACAAAAACCAATAATTATCCATTTGATTAGAAAATTATGATATAACTTTTTTACAATCTATAAATCATGTTATGACTCATTATGTATGGAATTAATGTCTCATATACTAAACTATGATTTTTCTATGACAATCATTTGAATTGTGAAAACCATCGATGTTTCCGCTCAAGACTATTCACCTAGAAATAAATTTACTTTTTTGATTAGTGATTTAAGTGCATTTCATCCACAAAAATTATTCATAGAATTAAATTTTATAAATTAGTATTATTTGTTCAATGATCAATATAGTACACTTATTCATGTACATGATATGATAGTGACAAGTGCGCTTGGAATTAAGTAGTTCTGCAATATATTGGGTATTATTTTGGTCCCATGAGATATAATTATTGTTATAATGGAGTTATCCTAATCCATAATGGTACATTTACAGCTTTTTTAGGACTTGTTTTAGATTATCCTTAACATAAGTAATGATGTTTTATTTAATGTTTTTTTTCACTCTCTCATGTTGCATTTATCTTATTATTCCATATCATATCGCTTTATTGATATTTAATATTCTTACAGTTTATACATACCTTTAATTGTCTATTATTTGACATGTAATATGTTGTTTATGTTATTAAATTTTTATTCTCATATTAATATTTATATCTCACCACTTTCTTTCGTATTTCCAAAGGTCATCCCATTTAGATTTGTGTACTGTAGATTATAATAAAAATGAATGGGTACTATTCAAGAAGGGATATATACCTTCACAAGTAAATTTTAATATACTATATTGAATTAATAAAATTAATTATACATCTAAATTTATTTGATTTTATTATGTGAAATATTATTTTAATAATTCACAAAATTATGTTAAATAAACTAGATTTTTCATTGATGGTATGAGATAAATTTCTAAATATTTTTAGGAATAGGATTAAAAGACTATAGAAAAATCAAACGGGATAATACTATACAAAATTATACATCAATAAATTTGGGTAAATAATAGGATAAGTGTATACCAATAATATGCCTCCCTATAAAATTAATACAAGTGGATGTTTCTATGTAACAGATGTACATAAGGGTATCACCATAGAAAACCATGTTGATCTAGACTATATTGGGAACTAAATTAATGTTATAGTCCTTAAATAATACTCAGTAAAACACTTCCAACTGACTTTTTTTGGTATATTAACAAGGTTAGTATAAAAAATTATTATGGGAAAACAAAAAATCCCATTAGAGTCTATGATAGATAATAAATTCTAGAAATAATATATTGAAACCTATAAATTCATGTGTTTAAAAAAAATACATGTCAGTTAGATATTTTCATGTTAATTTAAATGGTTTCTAATTATTTTTTTATAAGTTGAAATTAATCAAATTAAATATTCTCTTTATTACATAATGTAGATGGAAATAGGATGAACGGATTAAACAACCAATGTGAAGGAAAATGTGATGACATTGTAAAAGAGACGCCCAACCCTATGTGAGTGAGAATAATAAATAATATTTTGAAAAAATATCAACTAACTTAGGTTATGAATGTAAACATACATCAGGAAAAATTCCAAAATCCACCTATGAATGAATAAAATACTATTGAGACAATTCTATAACAAAGGCCTTAAAATTTAAATATATCTTCTCATACCTTAATCAAAGAAAAATAGATCAAATAAATTGGTAAATAATCATCCATTATTTAATTTTTTGTGAAAGGTATGGTAAAACTTCATTTTCATAATATTTAGGTACATATATATTACTGGTAGAAATTGATCTCAAATAAACATCTTGGAGAAGGGATCAAATTTATATGGTGGTTTGAATTCCATAAAATGGTTTTTGAAAAATATTTTCCTCAAACACATAAATATAATATTAAATGTTATCTTTGTTACCTTAACAAAAATAAAGATGAATACATTGAGTCATATGAAGAAAAAATCACGAGACCATCCCGATTAGTCTTTATATTTCTTACTACACATGACTATATTGTTGAATTATTTATTGTTTTGATAAATCCAAACATATGAAAATCCCTACTGATCAGAGACTTTTATAGTAATGATAAAATTATCTGAGGTTCCCTTAATGTTGAAATTTAGATGAATGAATCAAAATCATAGGACTGAGAAATATGTGGAACGTTGAGATAAATTCTGCAGGCGCAATGGATAAATATAATGGTGGAAAGAAATTAAAACATCACACTTTTCAACTATGTGAAAAGAATAATCAAATAAATTCCATATAGGTGATGATTATATACATTAATTCAAGGAAGGAAGGGTTTCTTGATATCTATTTTCTATCAGAGAAACATAATAATGTAATGAGAGAGTGTAAATCTACAGTCAAACAATATCTATCTTTTTTAAAGAAAAAATATAATGGTATATTAAGTATCAATAATAATATCTAATTATCTATGATATGGGAAGTAATTATTATGATATCTCAAATCCAACACCTAATTTTTAACTCACCATGGTATTTCAATCTATTTATTTTTCCATATAGTATTTAAATACCGTATTTAATTATTTTGGGGAATTAATTTACCTAGATTTTTCTATCATCGAGTGTTGGATGAAAAACTTGTTTCCCACATCAACCAGATATCCATTTCTTTGTATGGAAAGATTCATGAATTTGAGAATGATTATGTAATTCCATTATCTCAGGAAATTTATAGGAATATTATTAAGCTATTATTGATAAGAATTCCTTTTTTCACAACTATATGGGGGAAATATTACAATTGAATTCAGTTCATAACTATTAACTAGGTTATACGATGTTCAGAATTCTCCTTATAAGGGGGTGAAAAAAAATTAAAACGTCAACATATGTGTGGAATCTAGTACATAACTACTCTGAGAAACATTATAGTTATAAACCTTCAATAATACATATAGAATATATCCCTAAAATAAAAAAATATTTTTTTATATATTTTTTCATTTTTATACAACATATGAGATACTAGTTCATCCAAAATTATGGACTCTTTTGTTTTTAGAGTTTATAAGGAAGAATTAAGGATAACACCCTGACATTTTCTGAGGGATAGATGAATGTATAATGATGGTATATTGTCTTTGGAATCTAATTACATATTCATATTTTAACATATATCACATTAAATATCAATATTGAAAATTGAGGCATCAATTAGGTTGATGATTCCTTTTTTATATGCAGTTGGGTTTCCAATAAACTCTTCCTCACCAATAAAATTTGTATACGATGGGAAAAATAGTTTATCCAAATACGATTCTATATGTGTTTGATAATGTTAGTTAATATTTAAATAATTATTACATGGTCAAGATTCCTCAAACAATGTTGATACCATGGTTAAGGAAATATAAGATATCATTTCATAAAACCATTATTTCTCAATATTCCCATGGATCAGTCTAATAACATTCATTGGGGTAAAAATGATCTTTTATCGGAAGAGTATCTGGTTTAATAGATTTTTTTCCATTATCTCTATATCTTGCACAATATCCAATATCTCATATAGTAGGATAGTTCACATTTCCTAATTTGATGGGATGATATATGTGGCCTAATATGGTGGAATGGATCTCATTATCATTATTAGTGGGATGGATCCATTTATACCAATATTAGGGGAATTATATTGATGAATTTTACCATTTTCTATATAATCTATGTGGAATACTATTTTTATTTTCCTCTCATGTTATTATTAAACCAGATCACAAGAACCTACGAACATGATAGTTCTTTTGTTCACATATTATATGAATTTTTTTTGAAAACGAGTAGATTTATTTATTACATAATGTTGACAGACATTAGTTATATGATCTTCTAAATCAACCATTTATCATAATTATCAATATTCCTATATTGTTCATATTGTAATTCTAATCAAGCTATGTAATGGTTGTTTTAAGATTATGAAATAATATTCTTGGGGGACTTAAATAGAACATGAATTTCATTGATCATAAATTTCAATATGTCCATGAATAAGTGAAATTCAACATTCATGTAATCCAATATAATATTAAATGAGGTGAAATTTGGGGGATCATTCTTTCCTCATTCAAATAGTTTCATGATTATTGGACACAAAATTATGTTCTATTATAAGATATTTATGATTTACTCATAAAAATATTTATTATTAATGAAATAATTTTTATATTTTAATGTTTGAAATTCATTTAACATCAACGTTTTTGTATTGAGGGAGAAAAATTATTTTTCAAGAATACTTAACATCCATATTTGGATGTTACTTCCGTTTGATTTTTAGAATCTTCGGTTATGAAGTTAGGACCCATAAATTATATATATATATATATATACTGTCTTTAATTTATAATTTATTTAGTTTCAGGGATTCCATTTGATCCAATAATGAATTTATAAAAATTATTAAATATATTAAACTAGTTGCAAGAACCATTTTATAAATAACGGTATTGACGTAGTGGAAACACTATATAATATCTGATATGTATATTCTCTAGGTTTATACATATAATCATTGATATTGGTGTAGTTTATATAAATATAATACTTAATAAACAAATATGGGATGAACATGGATCAATGATCGCATGTATCAAACCTCGACACTATCATTAACATGGAACCCATAGAACAAATTATTTTCAGTAATTGATCAAATGAAAAAAAACATTATTTAAAATTTTTACTTGACATTTATAATATATTAAATTTCCAATCAATTTCATTTTACTTTCTACTTCTACAACATTAAATAAATTTAATATTAATTTATTTTATCATTTTAATGTACGAATGATTATTGAAAATAGAATACAATATTTATTCCTTGATTTTAAAAAAGATTGATCACTGGTTAAATACATCCCATCTAGTGGGGAAATTCACAATTATTGGATTTTTTGTTTACAACCACCATCTCACACACACATAAGCTTCTGCCCTATTTTGGTTGCTGGTTATAATATTTCATATCTACATCAAATCACAACAAAACCGATGGATTAATATAAACATGTGTCCAGAAAAATGTAATGATCGTGGATCTAGGATAAAAATGAAATGATATTGGAAAGATGTTCTATAATGTTAATCAATATTATATTTCACCACATTTTTGTGACCAGCATCTATCATAAGAGATAGTTATAACAATTATAGTGATGCAAGGAATGGGGATTCAGCTCCATTGATTACTGATACTTGATTAATATATCTGGTTTAATCTTTTAAAAGGTACATATTGTGATCAATGAACATGTGATGGTATTAGTAGAATAGAATTACTATATTTTAATTACCTAATATCCCTATATGTGTTCCAGAAGGTGTTAAGTCGTTCAATCAGGTTTTTGATTGTGTCTGAGGATTCATAACTAATAGAAAACTTCCCAAGAAATTTGGGGTTGATCCTATAAGCTAGCTGACTATACCATGACAATAAATCCATTTAGATATAATGCATATATAATACATTATGTGGTCTTAAACAATATTTACCATGGTATACACACTCATTATATGTATTTTTTTTATTTTCAATTTGTTGATGCGAAATGATCATAAAATGACATAGAAATACATATAGGGTACCCCAAGAGACACATTTTATACCCCTCTTAGAATGTTCCACTACTCACCTCTCCTTTATTGGGACACGTAATTCAACAAATGAGTGTCCCTTCATTAGTAAAGTTATACATAATTTATGATGGTGTTATATATTTTTACATTATTTATATTGTGAGGTGCTATAATAAGATCACATATTATTGCTTGGGTGGCTAATATATAATTGGGGATTTGTGTTGTGTGTGATATGAGAGATTGAAGCTACCCTAAAATACATATCAGTAGATGTACTGGGTATGAAATTTCCATTATCGATTGGATTCTCCCCATGTACACATCATGAGGTGTGGGACTTTTATCTATGTTGTGTGACCATCTCACCATTGAGAACATTTGAGACATTAATATACTATCAACTTGGGGTCATCAACTCATCCATTGTAGAATTCCATTAGTGATCTATGTGTCCCACCTAATTAGTGATGTTTACAATTGCATACATGTTTTGGAATAACACAAGAACATGGATCTGTATATTAAATCACAATATGTAAATGGTTGCGGTGATATTGAGCTTCCTCTCCCTATATATATATAATTATCTATAAATTTCTGTTCATATCAATTCAATCAGTTTAATCTACATAAGTATTAATTTTTGTATTTATTCTCACCATAAGGTCTAATGGGTCATGTTGACTATTTATTTCTATTTCTTCCCAATTTGATTTCATGGTGTCTTATTGGGAAATAATATATTCCCTCTTATATGGATTTTTCTATCACAAGTCAGATATTATAATGATGATTGTCAGTTAGATGGTTTCTTTAGTGGGATTGGTGTTGGAGGAGCATAGTAGTGAATTGTGACCGTGATAATATGTGGTTTTTAGTATTAGAGATCATAAGAAATAAATTCCTATATATCAATGGTTTGGTTCATACTCCCACTATTTTTGTTTTTATATTTATCTAGTCCCATTCATTCAAAGGATATATTTATTTTGAAAACTTATTGTAGTTCATATATGTTATTAAATGATTTATTTTGTCTTGAATTTGTATAGTTTATTTAATAATTCAGGGTTACGATATAAATGGAAATGTGTATGTCTTTGTGTTCCTTAAGAAAACGCCTCCATTTTGAGTGACATGCCCACTCGATGATAATATAAACCCCTTATCCTATTACTAAGGGCTTAAACTTCTATACATAGTTATTGTTAGTCAATGTGTTTCTCTAGTGGCCAAATTTTTTTTTAGAAAAGTGAGACATGGGAAGGTTTCCCAACCCATATCCCGGAATAATTTATTCAAAAATTGAAGAGATACAAAGTATTCTCGAGGAGTAATGAAGCTACACCAGCAAGGAAAGAAACCAGATACATGGGGATATGTAAAAATTTAAAACAGGTACCGACTCAAAAAAGAGAAACTGCAGATCTTCAAGCTTGTTCACCATTCATCCTTCACCATTCCACATCCATCATAAGAGAAGCAGAAACTAAGCATCTAGACCAAGCAGCGACGCCCAAGACAACATGGAGGGTACACCTGCCTGGCAGCCTTAATCAGACAGAGCAGATGAGAGGACCGTCCAAAAAAACAATATACAACATCTCAAATTCAGAACCAACTAGCAAAAGGAGGCTCTGAAAAGAAAAGGTACATATCCAGGGTTGTAGCAACAACCAAGAGTCTGCACTCCAACAGTCGAAACAGTGAATCAGCAGCTTCACCCAAAAATAAAACAGCACATCAAAAGAACTGAAACCAAAATGAGTAAAATCTTCCAGGAATTAAGATGGTTTGTTACTCATCTTCGATTTTTCCTCGGGGATGGATCTTTTTATACTAAGGTATTCAGCAGATGAAATCTTATTTTCTTGAAAATCATGATGGGAAATTTCATGATGCCTATCCATATACTAAGTCCACACTTGTATGTCTTGTTCATCAAAATCCTGCAAAAAGTAATACAATAGAGTATTAGAGGAAGCAACCTGAGCATTTTCTTGAGTTTCCTCTGCAGGTTTAGGTTCGGAAGAATCAACAAGAGGTTTTTCCTGAGGGACTTCAACATGTTCAGACTTGGAAGTATTCACTGATCTAGTCACAATTGTGCATTTAGTGTTTGAGTAATCCTTTCGTCTTCTAGATTTTCCTGATTATGGGGTGATGAAACCGTCATCATCGACTAGGGGATTCTTACCTTTTTTTCCATTGAATTTATAAATGTTTCTTCAATCTGTCCTGGTTTATCATTATAATCATAGGGCTCAAGATCTCCTTCATTTTCATTGTTTTCTAGTGCTTGTGTGTCATCTTGATTCGAGACAAGTCCTTCATTATTACTTGAGGTAGGGATAATATCACACCCTTTTTCAATGGCCACCTTAACATGTTCCTGAAGCGTAGCCTGATTAAGATCAGGATTCAGGGCTATATTTTCTGAGAAAGCCATGAAAAAAGCCTCAACTTGATTCTTCATCAATGTGATTATACTTCAAGCTATCTCCAAACACCATGTTAGAGGTTTTAGGATCAATAGAATCAACCACTACCGCCTGAGCAGCATTCTTCAATGAAACGGTTTGATTATTTTTCATACTTGGTTTCTGTTTTTCAACCCATGTTGTCTTAGTATGTATTTGAGTGATAAATTTCCCACAATCTTTATAAGAGTGGCCTACTTTGAAGCATTTTTTACAAAAAGGTCATAGGTTCTCAAAAACCACATCCTGAACAAAGCCTCTCTCACCATTTAGGATCCAGAAATAGGAGGGAAAACCATTGGATATGTCAATTTCAATGAAAACTCTAGCAACCAAAGGCCGAGTGAGATTCAAAGTGGCATAATCTAATTTAATGGGAGTTTCGAATAGCATGGAAATTGAATATAGGACCCTATTTTTAAACAGGTGAATCGGCAAATCAAGAAAAGCTAACCAGATGGGTGCAATGGGGGACTCAAAGTCCGAAACAAAATCTGGAGACCATTTATGAACATTCATAGTTTCTCTCCCAAAAGACCACGAGCCACGCATCCAAAAACGGTAAAAATGATAGACTGAAGAGAATCTAAACAACACATTCCAAGAGTTTAAGAAGACAATGCTAAAATCAACAAAACCAATCCTTTCTAACGTCTTGCGCAAGAACATAAGCGAGGGATGATGCTTTGAAAATTCCCTGACCAAGGCAAAATGATGATCAGAGGAAGGAGAGCTTACCTCATCTTTCGAGAAGGAAATTGTAGATAAACCTCGATACATGAAAACGTTTGGCGTGATAATCGCCTCCTTCTTCAGAGCAGATCTCAAATTTTCACCTTCAACCACTTCGGTGAAGGTTCGGTCATCCTTCTTCCACCCTAAATTAGGGTTTTTTCCTTGCTTGTCATCACCTGACAGAGCCCCCGCTTCGGCCATCTTTTCACAGGACAACCAATGTGATATTCTTTCTCTAGTGGTAAATAAATTGTGTGGTATAAGACCTATCCATTAATAAAAACCCTGATAAACTATTTTTAAACAAGGAAAATTGATGAATCGATTGTCGAGAAAACAATGACATATAAAATTATATAAGAATGGTTTTGTGACTTACATATAATTCTTGAGTCTCATCCCTTATATTCTTATATAACTCTGGTAGGTCATGTCAAATTTCAGGTTATCTATGTGATTATGGATAACATGGATTCTGATAGTTTTTCATAAGGATGGCCATTTGAGTGATATGGCCTCAGTTCATGGACATACCCTAGAATGTTTCCAGCTATGAGATTAGATAATAGTGAGCCCACCATATTAGAGGCATGTTGTCCAAATTCTAGTAGATTATGATAATATTTATATTTATATTGAGAATTTAATTATTCTATATGGACATTATGATGATTTTTTTGGGTTTAGTGAATTATTTTTGTTTCATTTTTAAATGAAAACCATGAATAAAAGTGAAAATGACCCCCATTAATTATATGATATTATTAATTAAATTGTTTTTGTTTTAAGAATCATTCAGGGACCAATTGATTTGGTGGTTTTATTTCATACTAATCTTTTTAACCATGATTTAGAGAACATGTTAGATATAGTAAACCAATCCCATTATAAAATAACTCTCAAGGGGAATGATTTGAATTACGTATTAAATGATGTGTAGTATTCTTCAAAATTGCACTCAATGAGGATTCAATATATTCAAGAGTTAAATAAGGTTGACATAACTATTGCAGAATATGTGTTGATCTTCATAAACCTCAATCACTACTCATTCAATATGGTGTCTATATTATACTTCTAGGAACATATTTTTTAGTAGTAAAATTATATATAAATGTTATATATCCTAATATATAAATTCATTTTTACTTTTATCATAGTGATTGGGTGGAATATGATACAAGAGAACTTCTTAGTAGGGGAGTGTTGGCTAGATGGATTAGTAAGTGTACCTCATGGACAAGAATTATTAAATAATTCTACTAGAAGTATGAATATAGTTTATTTTAGTATGAGTACTTCATGAAATAATTCTCAGTCACATAGATCAACTATACTGATATCCCACTAAATATCTAATGTTTTAGGAGATACATGGTACAATGCATGAGATTGGTATAGATACATATCACTTTATTTCTTGAACTATAATCCTATAGATGGTGGATAAGAAAAGGAAAAATCATGGTACTATAAGAATCATTAGGATTTGGTATAATCTACTGGGGGTCGTATAGGGACCCATTAAGGTTTTTTAGACATTGGGGATGGAAGAACACCATGTGAATCATTTATTGGTGGTGGATAATGAAATATTTGACTTCCACTAGCACCACTACATGGACTTTTTCTCCATAGAAGTATTATTGCTACGTATGGGTTTAATTATTGTATACAGAGGCATATGATCAGGATACACATTAGATGATTAAAGATAAACTATTTTCTAATCCACATTAGAACCAGAACATGTTTTAAATGAAGTGAGTGATTCATTCATCATCTATTCAATTTTTATTGGAATTGTTATTTTTGGGTTATATTTACACATTAGATATATCTAGACATTAATATAGGAAACAATTATAATTTTTCTATCATATTTCGATAGTACATATTAATGATTGGTGATGATAAATTCACATTGATCCTCTTTTTAGTTTAAATAAGGCCTTACAAAATAACTATTTGTATAATAGTTATATCAAATCTATGTTCCCAAAGTTATTTTAAAGAAAGGATAGTTTTGAACCTTTATTATAATAGGATGAAAGTCTTGTTTACTGGAAATATGGACTTACTGGATGAGTTTTATGGACTTGTGGGAAGCACAATTCAACCAACGTCCCATAAATTTGTGAGTTATCTTTTTTTATTTTAGCAGTATTTTTTTCCATTTTTATATTTTTACTAGATATGTACATGATTATCATTCATTATGGTGTCACGTGAATACCTACACAATGTTCTATAAATATCTTTATTAATGATCACCCTACGACTAAACAAATATATTCTAGAAAATAATAGATATATACTATATGGATATGGTTGTTGAGGGAGAATGAAGAACTCCAATCATGGGTTGTGGAAAAATAATTGTTTCCAAATTTAAATTAAAAAATATTTTTTTTATCATAGGTTTAGTCAAAATAATATCACATGAAAAGCATGTTTATTGAATTAAATTATAGAATGATGGGGTTTTTTGAATGTATTTTTATTTTGAAAAAAAAGTGAATAAAAATATTGACAGTTGATTAATGATGCCCATGTTTAAAATTTGGGATAAATGAATTGTTATTAGGTTGGTTTTTTGTATTAAAATTTCACTTTTATCATCATTCTATGTCACCCAATCCTCTTCTATTGATATGATTAAATTGAAAATCGAAAATTTATTTCTTTCACTCCCTTAGTGAAATAATGATGTCTAGAATAGAACGTTCCCAAATTTCATGATAGTCTATCATCCATCTTATGTGAAAGACTGTTTCAATGAATACACCCATGTGAATTAGAAAAAACATGACCGGGTAATGTTTATGATAATGAATTAGTCATTTCATTTACCCATCCCATAGGTACTGATGATGACCATGTAATTAATCCAAATGATGTAGTATATTCTATATAATATAAATTATATCCTATTAGATGGGAATAATGATCATCAACTATGGAATTAACAATTTCATAATGTAAAAAATAAATATGACCATACTTGTTAATGAAAAACTACTATTAGAATGTAGAAAAAAAAGTTAACAAAAGGGATATACAGAATGAATTCAATGAAATGATGGAAATCAATCATTGAAAATTAAATCAGTTTCTTTCATAGTTTATAAAAAATTGTCCCACCTTTTTATAACTATAAAATATGTATATGGATCATGAATCAACTATAATAAAATAATATGTAATATTATGATATAAATATATCTTCTCCATAATTAATTTCCTGAATTTTTAAAACATTCCTTCCCACTATGTGGCTGGAAATAACTATGGTTTCTTATTAATTTTTTTTTCAATTTTTATTTTGTTTTAATTAAAAAACATTAAAATAAATTTTAAATATGTAACAACATCATATGACTGATTTAAATTTTCTCTAATTTTTAGGTAGAAGATTCAATTTTGATGCATGAAATAATTGAATTAATGACTGAATTTATCTATTAAATTTAATTTGAAAAATGATATGTAGAGTTATATTCCCTATCCAAATCCAATTAACTTATTTAGCAACCATTATCCAAAAATATAACACATTTAATGAGTAGTGGACAATTCTATCTTCCAAAACTATTTTTTAAGTAAATTAATATGTTTTTGCACAATGGAGTAATAGTGTGTACTGGGTCAAGTCGAAGAAGATGAATCCATAAAACCTAGGAAATATTTTAAAATTTAATTAAAAAATTTGAAATAATATTGAAAATTTTATCCATTATATACATAAGTGATAAAAAATATTTTAAATTCTGGAATTAAGGAAATATCATATTAATGCACAAAACATCCCTAAACAAAAAAATGACGAATTAAGCATAGAATTATTAATTGGTGGGTCATGAATCATTCCAATACAGATGAAAAATAAAAAATTTTGAAGCTATATAAATTATTACACTCATATAACTAGTTCTCAATGATAATTATACATCTAAATGAAATCATCGATAATTTGTTGCATATACCCATGAAATACACAAATTTAAAACTAATAATGTAATGATATAATGACTAGTCAAAACAATTATTCCTTGTAATCTATTCACCAAATTATATCCATTATCACTTAATATTATCATATGATATAATCATAACACTTTCTTCCCCTTAATTTTGTCTAATAACACAAATAATAATTTTTAAAAAGTTGTTTCATATCAAAACGCACTAGAGAGATACCATATGCTTGATGAATTTATAAATATATACTCCAATGAGAGTTAAGGAAATCAGTTTATCATTATGAAACTTCTCATATTTTTGTTGGCTATAATTGTTTAGGATTTAGATTTCAAAAAGTCTGATGTAGAATATTATTTTTTCCCTCATTTATGGAAAAATGGAATATTATAATTTTCACTCATGTACAGTCTCCACCTCATTACAAATATTATTAATTTAAATCTAACTATCATTAAAAAAAATTGGTAAGTTTAACAAAATTAATTATTTTTAAAATATATATTAAATTTATTTTTTCACTTGAACATCACCATAACACATATTGATCCACCCAATTCATATATTGAAAATATCTAAAAAGGAAAAAAATTATGTAGTATTACATTTTTAGTAGAATAACCATCTCCTAAATTTTTACTCCTCCACATATTGTAATAGTAAATCATATTTCACAACATGTGATATCCCTCCACCACATATTTTCATCCAGATCAAAAACAATTCACCTCTATAGGAGGATGTATAGGAAAAATTGACTATTAATTCAAAAATAAAAAATACGATTTTAATGGAAACTATGAGACAAATATATTAAATTTTTAGATCATTAGATGATAGAACGTATTATCTGAAAAAAAAATATTTTTAAAACAATGAAATTCATTAGTAATTTAAAATATATTTTCCCCAACGTTTCTTGTTTTGATAAAAATAAATAACATTGAGATTATTGAAATCATGGATTTGTTAACTCATGAAATGAGGATAATTTAACAAATATTTAATGAAATTATAAAAATACAAAAAAATGATTTTAAATATAATAATACTGATATGCTTCATAGCATTCATTAATCATAGATCCTTTCATGAAATGATAAATGTTTTAAATATTTAGAGGGCTAATTTTCAGCAATCAAATTTGTCTCATTTAATGAGATAATTAACCACTCATTCACATGGGTTTCAAAAAAAATTATGTTAATAATTAGTTATTAAATACTCAATAACATTATAAACATTTCAAAAAAAGAAAAACAGTTTTTAATAAAATTACACATACATTTTGAATAACAAAATTTTAATAATCGTAAACTACAATGGTTCCATATTGCACACATAAATGATATAGTGTCATCATGTAATTACAATAAATATAACATTTATGAATATTTTAAATTGAATAACCATAATAAATTTTGTTTTAATGATAGATATGTATAATGAGATTCTATTGATAACAAGTTGGTGGAGTTTAATTTCATTCACTAGCTCTAATGGAATGTTCCCATGGAATATCAATTGACATGGTCAATAAATATTAAATTTTCTAGTATATCCTTTCCACATTATATAAATAAAATAAAATGAATTTACATCATTCACTATAAATGTGATTTCCCATGAAGCATGAATTTTACAAATTATCTTCTTGTGTCTTGAGTTGAATAACAGATCATTATCTATATAATATAATTGTTTCTTTTCAATCGATAATTAATGATCCACCATTATAAATTATATATATATATATATATATATCATTTAATTATTAAAATTACATCTTGAAATGTCATCCACCTACAATATCAACATCAATCACTCTTTCCTAGTTCCATAAAGATCCAAATTCATCTCTCTGATAGCCTTGTATGGTTTATGCTCGAATTTTATAGAAACGTGACAACAATTCCCATAAATAAACTTATTTAGAAACATTTCTATGATGGGGGTACTATGTTTTTCTATAATACCATATGTTTTTTATTCTATTTGGTAAAATTATGCTTTTTATATTTAATATCCTTTATGAAAATTATTATTTTTTAATTATTGGAAAATCTTCATTATCGTATGTTTTTTAGATATAAAAGAGTTTATATTAGAAGATTAATTACTTTCTTTATAATAAATTATTTTATAATCCTATTTAATAAGAGGCTCCCATGTTCACTGAGGATGGATTAGGATCTCCAAACCAGTAAAATATGTTATCCATGATAAAAACACAACCAACCGAAGCATAATAAATCAGGGTGTTTTTTTACTCAACCAATTTGGAATGTAATCAACTACAAGAAATTTATGTCAATATACAAAATATTTTAATAATGGGACCATAAAATCTACGCCCTATAATTCAAAAATTAATGAAAAATAATATGGAATTTTGGTATTTCTTCTATCTTCAAAATAGATCATTAAATATAGCATATTTCACACCATTAGAAAATTTATGGGAATAGTTTATAAGGGTGTTGAAATAAAATCTATATTTTAAACCATTAATTCTTGCACATTGATTTTTTAAGATTCCTTGAAAATATATTTTCAAAAAAAACTAAACAAATGAATTTTACATTCATAAAATCAAACTCGTATCACATGGTAGTTGAAATGTTTCCAATGAAATGGATTCTTCCAAATTTAATATAATTATTCAAATTATATATTTTAATTTTGGTGTGAATTTAAAAGAGAGGAGACCAATGTTTTTTCAAAATAATTTACTATTTAGTACACCAATGATCTTTTCCTTCAAAAACCTTCAAATTTTCTCATATAATCCAATTATTCACTTTTCCTTGGTGTATAATTTATATATTATGAGTATTGTGTTGTATACTAATGTGACCAGACACATAGTTCTTAGTTCACTTCATGACGTGGATTTCAATATCGAACTCCTATAGCAGTTTCATCTATCACAATTTCCATGATTTCTATTTACCCTATTTCATCAAATACCAAATTTATATATGATCAGAAAACACAATGATTATGGTTTCAAGAAAATACAATCTACTTATTTTAAAATAAATAAAAAATACAAAAAAAAATTTCTATGTTTTTATAAATTAATAAGGAATGTTATTTTCTTCATGAATATTTAATGATTTTGGGCCTACTCCAACTCATTTTTTAAAATCATAAACAAGTAGTTAAATAGTTAATTCTAATTTAGTGGTTACATCTCTAGGTGAGTAAGAAATCTCATATACATATTATCAATCGATTCCCAACTTTACATGAATAAATCTTAATTATCATCTTTCAAATTTAATTAATATATATTTAGAGTAATCATAATGATATTTTGGGGAAAAATACTATACAATTAGGTTTGTCCTAAAAATATCTATCATGTTTCACATAAGTCATTCAATGGAAATAATTTGTAAATATATTATTTTAATTTTACAAATCAATTATATTTTATTGAATTGAGTTTCAATGGACATTTCCTTTATCTTCCCGAAAATAGAAATTTTTAAAAAAAAATGTATTAATTTTAATGCATGAATTGTAGTCATTATTTTTATTTTCCATTCCATGGTTAAAATAATTTCGAAAAAATGTGATATCAACTAAAAACACATCAAAGAAACCATAAATGTTATCAGAAAATATATTTAACATGATCCTATAAAATATAATAGGATCATTACATAATCCATATGGAATTATTTTGTAATAAAAAGCGTCAATGGTTCAAGTAATTAGACACTTTTGTTGATCTATGGCTTCCATCTGAAGTATAAAATCCAAAAAAATTTCAATTAGTTCACAATGACAATATATCTAAGAACCCGTCATTGAATTTGATGGTTATATGATCATTTTATGTGTTCTTATTTAACATCCTAAGTAATGAATACACTCTCTAGGGATTATCATATTTCATGTTGATTATTTCATTCATTTCATTCCACATCGTAGCTAGTATTGTTTTTATTTGAACTGCATGGATACAGATAGACCATTGAGAATCTGAAATCAGATATATGTTCCCGAGATCAAATATCTTCTTTATCTCTTTAAAATAATCAATATAATAGGGATTCAACCTCCTTTGGGGATATTAGTATGGTTTGGAATATCCCTAAATATTAATTAAATGTGAACATATTTTTGTACATATTTGTGGTACATCACAAACTAACTACACTATTAATATGGAAATCTCCCTCAAAAAACAATATGGGTTTTCTCATAGGATTCGGATAGATTGATATAAATTATCAACTGTAATTTCACTCTTTCAATTCGGTACACATATACCCTATTAGAGTGATGTAGTTTTATTCAAATACCTGGAAAATAGTCAAGTGGTGATATTAATTTGATGTCCCCACATCACAATATTTAATAATCAAAAGAAAAAAATTCATATCAACTTCATTAGTATTTAAACCAAAAATGACATGACATGTTACCTGTTTATCATATATGTAATAAGAATAACTTTATTTTTATGACATTGAAATGACCCATGAAAATTTAAATAGGAAAATTATATAATAATTAAAGGGTTTTTTTTGACATACCATATTCTAAAATTGGTTTATTCCATTCATTATAATAAAATGAAAAGGGTGAGTCTTCATATGAAGTGTTCCTCATATAGTGAAAATTTATTTTTATATGCATTTCTCTCTTCAAAATCCACTATTAGTTATCCTTAGTTGACATTCATGATTTAATTTTACATTATTATGAATATTATTGTCCCACATCAATATTTATCAACAAATTTATTTAATAATTTATTTTAAAATATTTTATAATTTCATATTCGAGTCTTTTAATTTAGGATAAAATTTTAAACAAATTATCTCTATGTGTTTCAAACAATTTAGAAGCATGGATGTGTAGATAATGTGATAACCAAGTAGGTGATTATATCAACTTTGTAGATATGTTATTTATATTTGGAAAAAAAATTTATATATTATGTGATAAACATAATTGGGTCCCCAATATTCCCATTATAGTGTGAATAATTGGTGCATGGTTTCCTAATTTGTGCCCCAAAACCATGTGAGTCCCACATCTATTAATATAAAAATATGAAATAATAATAAACAAACCCCATATAAATATATTCCTCCCATTCTCCATGTATTATACATTTACAACATACTCTATTATGTGACCAACCTTGGTCCAACCTCCACCATTCATGATTTTTCTTCGACAATTAGTCCAAGATAATTCTTGGTAATTTTTTCCTCCTCTCTATGTTCTTCTTCACCCATCATCATTCAGGCTCTTTCTTTTTACCATTGTGTGTCATGTATTTCCATAACTACATGTGTATGTTTGACTAATTATTGGGTATTTTTGTTTCACTATGGTGGTGTAATCTATTTTTGTAGACTTTATGGCTCGATTGATTTGGATTTGAGAATGTATTTCAAATTTTAATGATTTCTAGGAATATTTTCCCCTTGTTAACCACTTTATTTTTAGTGATTTTTATTTCATATATTATAAATTGACAATCATGATATATAAAATTTTTATTATGTGTAACTATAAAATCAATATAGATGAAAAAATGATTCACTTCATATTTTCATTTGTTTCCTCCATTGGATCCTTCTACTTAATAAATTTATATTTTTATTTATCCTATAAAAATACATATGATAAATTTTACTGAGAAAATGGGTACCATAAATTTATTATTCTTTATTTACTTTTTTTATATGAACATCCAAAAATATTTATAAGAACTAATTTTTTATTCAATTATTGGATAATTTTGAATTGTTTCAAAAAAAATCCATTGTTTTCTATTTACCAATAACTACTAATTTTTATATATGTATGTGTTGTAGTATGTATATATACATCAATAAAATTATTTTTGAAATATCTATTGGATAATTTCAGTAATTATAATAAAAAATTCTATAAATATATTTTTGGATTTACAATGGTTATGAGTTTATATTTGTTAAAAATATATATATATACGTTAACAAATTTATATGGTTGTATGAGAATTTAAAAAGTTTGAAGAAAATAATTATTTAAATGTTTTAATTGAAATATATTAATTTCATTTGGAATCCATAATAAAAAAAGTGTTTTTTGAGTCATCAATTCAAACAAGTCATTGAATGAATTTATAATGTCTAGTACTGGAAAGTTGGTAATTTCGGAAGGCTTTCAAAATGAAAAGTGTGGTCAAATGGAAGACAACTATTTTTTTAATTTATAATTGATATAACTATCATGTTCATATGATTCAACAAAAATGGATTCACATTAGTATAGTAGGGATGTGAAGTGTTACTTTTTGATTGCTTATCATTATTATGTGATTGATATTTTATTTTAATATTAAAGATACCTATTGTATAGTAGATATATCCATGAAAAATGTGAATCCTGGGAACTAAGGTAGAGCAATATGAAATTTATAATTATAATGACCCACCTTATATAGTAGGATTACAATAAAACTCTAACAAAACTATGAATGATAACATGGATTGGTTGGATCGAGTATGTGGATGAACCTTCACATCAATAGTATGGTTGTAGACCCCAGGATTCCCTGAGAGGTGAGGGTTGAACCACAATGTCAACTTTGTATTTTATTGTTATAGATATTGTTCCTACATTGGAAGGAATGAATATAACATATATAATGGATATGAACAGAAAATAAACAAACACATGCAAAGAGTCAACCAACCACTTTTACTTTGTTAAACATAGAGGGATAAGTACAAGAAGATTATGCCGATAGGTTTTAGTCATAACAAAATACACTAATATTCAATAGTTTTTAATTAGAGAGTTCTGTCATAGTTATTGTCTGCCAGGCACACTGCCTTTACAATAATTCAGGGATAGCTCACTGCATCCCACAGGACACTTCCGTCTACTCTCCCTTGCTCACCACTCTGGGATAATTCTTACTCATATTATTAACATGAGGGTCTCTACAATAGGGTTTAGGTTATGTCTTTGTCTGAGTATTGTATGAGACTCTTCTTGCATCAAAGTCATGAATTATTGCACTTGAAAGAACTGATCACACAAACCGGATAATCAAAAGATTCTCTGATGCATAACACCGCACCTGCGCACAATTACTGCACTTGTGTGCATGATTTGGGATTGGTTGCACGAGATGACTTTAGTGCAACACATACATTTCACACATCCCTTATCTTTCACGAAACTACACCGAAGGGTTAACATGGCCTTCTCAGACTAAATTAAAACCTTGTGTGAAGGATAAAATCTCTTTAATTCTTTCGCGTGCAAATATTTTATGTGTAAGAGAGACTGTATTTTAATTGTTTAATTTTAATGTCTTCTATTGGGGTCACCACATATTTATAGGCCTTGATGACCCTATGATCATGATTCCTACACATCTAATTTTTGGGCCCTAAATTCATCGGTGAAAACTCAAATTTTATGGACATTTAATTCATGCATGCACTTTTTTCATTTTCTATATTTTGATTAATTGATCCAAAATTATTCAATTCACACATGTTTCTTAGAACCATTCAATATTGCATGAAAATCCATTTTCCCAAAACACATTTCACCATATTCAAATTTTTGGGCCCTAATTTTTGGAAAACACTGTGAAACGATGCCACCTTCAATATTATTTCCCACTTGAACTGTATGATCCCATTCCTTGAAAACATCTTGAACATTGAATGAGGATTGAAAACAAACACTAACTATACACCATTTCTTACATAGAACTGTCAGGGTTCTAAAAATGGTCACCAATATTATGTAAAGCCTATGTCCCCACTAATACTATATGCTAAGGGAATTCCCATTACTCTGACTCTCATTTACTCTTATATTATGTGGTATTATATTTAAAAGTTCTTTTATTAGTTTATTTAGTCATGTTAAAATTTAAAAAATGTTTGTTTTTTTACATTAATATTTTATGTCTCTCTCATAAGTCGTTCCAAAAAATAATTCCTTTTGTGATTTTTATTTATGTTTTCTTTTTTACATTTACTATTATAACCATTATATTCAATTGGTTTCCACTAGTTCCCACACTTTTTTGACATAAAATATTTTCCATTTATAAAATGTAATTGTAAAAAGGGATTCCATTTTATTATAAATTATGAAAATATATATATATATATTTATTTATTTATTTTTTATTTCCCTGAATAGAATTATAATAGTTAATTAATTAATAAGGTTTTTATATGGAATGGTGGGTGGTGGCATATTATTCATTTTTATATTAATGCATATATAACTATATATATATTGGTGGGGGTTCCTATCTTACTATATAGACCTCCCTTGAGAACATTGCTTCCACAATGGATTTTTTATTTTATCGTAGTTGGCTATATTTAAAAATAAATATATTTTAGTAGTTTATTCATTCATTTTTTCTATAATGTTCATCATAGTTCAAATTATCTGATTTCTATTTGGCCACATAATACATAAACATCTCTATATATTTTTAGGCTCGTTTTACATACTAGTATGTGAATATAAGCCATTATAATGTATTCTTTTCCTTTAATGAGAGTGAGTTAGGAGGGTAAGAGAATTGTTTGTGCACAGTCTCATTTACTATATTCCATATACTGATATACTGTTATTGTTTTGTTTATTTTTCTCTGGTTTAGAAATAAAATGTATACATGGAAAAAAATCATTATCTATAATATTAGGCTGGTTTTTGTAATTATTTATTTGTTGAAATACTTCCAAACTGGTGTTCCATGAATCTTTTGAACCTGTGTCTTCTTATAAGGATAAATAATTCCCTTTGGACTATGTCGTGGGATGGTATTGGCATCTCATAGAGGGATATCTCAGGTTAGTTCATTAATAAATTTTTATCTAACCTTGTCATGTTATTATCTATATATAAACATTGACTCTCTCCCATGTATACCATGTTATTTGGAATTTCATATAGATGTGGGATATTTTTGTTGGATATAAGAGTTAGTACATTAGTTTGTTCTTGATCACCTCCAATCCCGGTGCAAATAAAGTTACCATGAGTTTTATGGGTTTGAAGTTTTAATTTGACCATTGTATGATATATGTTTATATTTGGGGTGAACATTTAATGTATGGGGAGGAATTAGTGTCACATATGGCTTGACACCACATATAGAGCTCATGCAGATAGTTCTAAATGAATATCAAAAGTATTTTCATGTTTAATAGAAGGTATTTAATATAATTTTGTCTAACCATGTAGTACCACCATCACTATAAAATTATATTTTGGGATCCATTGGCTTCAGAATATGTTTTATGTTGTGTTATTATGATTTGGAATGATTTCAAAATATTCATTAAAATGATTTTTTAATGTGAATATAGTGGATGAAAATGATTAATGAGGGTCTAAATTAAATTAAATTAAATTAAATATAAATTTATATACTTATGATGTCTTTTTAAAAGGAACTTGTGATTTTTTAAATTGCTTGGAAATTAATGTTATTTTTTTTAAGAAAGGATCTTTGATATTTTATGGTGGTATAAGTATGATCCCATGGTTTGGAAACTAATAGATATGGAAAAAATGTTTTTTTCTATATGGTTTCATATTTTTTTAAATAGAATGTTGTGCACCAAAAAGATAATAGATGGGGAATATGTAGTTTAAAATGGGTTTTCTTTATTTTTTACATGACTATGATCAGGGTTCTTTACTTATTTTTTTGGAATGTGAATTATTTCTGATAACGGTGTTATAAACTGTGTTTTGTTCACAAAATGTGGTGTGAAAATATTAATTTTTTAAAAAATTTATTAATTGGAAAAGAAAATCAATTAAATGTTGTATTTTTTTGGATTATATACAATTTGGGTTTTCATATTTCCTATTATGATGAATTTTTTATTCTTTTGAAATTCAATTTTCAGGATGTTCAGAAATACCTCCCAAAATGTCCTTATTATTTTTAGGTGGTGGATATTTCCTAAAAACGATTCTTGATCAATAGAGTTCTTATGATAGTCCCAAATTGAGTTGAAATATGTGGGACCCACTATAATTTCTCACATTTTATAATTTTTTATTGTGTTATGATTTCGATTCATTAGTGTAGAATCTAATTCATGATGATCCTAGGTGATAATGGGTTTGATGATAACTGATTTTGTTTGAATATATATGGGATACTATAAATTTTTGGGTTTCAATGTTTAGGATGGATTCAACTCCATTAAATAATATTATTGGTCTAGTTTTAGTTTTTTTAATATTGGGAATTTAATAGTGGGTGATTTAGATTTGAGGCCCTTGGTCAACCCTTGTTTTTTATACAATATGGGATACCGTTCTTGAATATTAATATTCATAATTTATAATTATTTACCTTTTTATTAGATATATCAATGGTTTTCAATATCATAGTGGTACAAGATTTGAGAAGTCATCATATTTCCCTTAAGGTGGAGTTATTCATTAAGGATGGATGGGTAAGGCATTTGAGGTATTAGTTTCTTTCTCCCTTTATTTGTCTTTATTCTTAAATTGATGTTTCTAGTTTTTATCTTAGAGTTGGTGATATGTAATAATTATTTTTTCATAGTTTAGATATAGAGAATAATCTTTTCATATTTTCTACTTGAGTCCACCGAGTTAGAAACATGTGTTGTTCAATGTAGTTATTGTCATGGGGTTCCCCATCCCCACAAATCTATAAATGTTAGGGAATAACTAAATTTTTGGATGGTAATTTTTTATTTTACACTCTTTTTTTTATTTTTATGAATGTGGTAAGGTATGAGTCATAAATTAGAGGTACTTGTATATTCTTAGGACTTCCTGAATGATCAAGTGGTTTGATATTGTTTGAGTGTTTCATTTTTCCAATTTTTGTTTCTTCAATGTGTCCTATTTCACATGTCTTATGGAATTGTGGTGGTAATAAAGTGTCATATTTGAGATCATTTTCACACCTAAATCCACTTTTAATTATTATTTTATATATGTATTTACTAAATTTTTTAGAGAATAATATATATTTATTTTGAAAAATAAGAAAAAATTAATTCTCTATCATTATCTCATAATATGACCATGAGGTTGGCTAGACCATGAAGAATCCATGATAATGAGTCTTTTATCATGGATGTATATATTTTCATTGTATCCATATGTATTATGAAAATTTATAACGAACCTTTGCTAGTTATGATTATTCCCAGTGAAGTCTGCTTGGTTTTTTGACCTTGGTACCAACACCATGAGATTCCCTCCCTGTGTACCATTAAATAAATTATTGAATAATAATAATAACACCTAAAACACCCCCATAACTCATAAATCGTAGATGAGACCCCTCCCCTTTGACCATTACCATCTCTTTTTTATCCTACATGGTTTGAACTGCACCCTTCATCATTTTTTTCTCTCCAGCCACTTTATGACCATGTGATGTAAGTGTTTCCTCAACATCAAATTCTTCTTACTATTCAATTTACTTTCCACTTTTATATATTCCCAATATGTCATCATGTGTGGGTTGAACCATAGCTATATGGATTGTATTTTTTTGGTTGTTTTTCTCCATATGTGGTCTGATCTCTTTTTATGGAATCTTTTGCACTATTATGGTGGATTTGATCCCCATTTGTCAAAAATGACGATTGTAATGAAATGTTTCACAATAGAAACAACCTTAATTATATGTTATTTTAATTTATTACTCTTTAAATTATAATTCTAATTATCCTGTAATTTTATAATAGGTGATAATTAAATCTCTATACGTGAAGAAATGCTTAAAACTGAATTTAACTTGGTTTTTATATTTATTCCTTCATCAATTGAAACATTGATATTTTTTCCAAAAAAATAACATTTGGAGATTTATAATGAATAATTAGGTTCTCTTAATTTCTAATGAATTTTTTTATATTGTTCAATATGATGTTATATTATAATTTAATGGAACTCGTTTGATTTATTCCACTCCATTTTAATTAATAATTGTTTTAAAACCACCATATGTTATTCATTAATAATACCATATAATATATATATATATATATGTGTGTGTAGGATTATAAATATATAAGAATTTATAATCTATGTCAGAAGATATTTTAAATAATTTTAATGCAACATTCTTAAATTTTCTGCTTCGGAATCAATAATTTATGCATATAAGCATTGGTAAACACGCACTCCCACACAAACACATATATATAAGTTTAAAAATTTACTACCTATCATGTGAGTTTCTTTAAACAATAAAATATAAATAAATACGTGTGTATTTTAATATGGAAATAACTCAAGGAAACCACAACAATACATAGTTGTTTTATAAAATGGTTTTAAATGATTCATGAAATGAATTTAAAATGAACTAAACTAGCATTGTAGAATCATTCCATTGTCTTTAAAATTGTATAGTGAACTCCAATAGAGACCTATGAATTTAGTTTATTTTTTTGGGACTCAAATATGAAATGATAGGAATATTTGTAATATTCTATAAAGGGGTATTTAAATTAGTAGTGTATTGATGTGGGGAAATATTGTTTTCCTAATTTTAATTTTTTTTTCAGATTGAGATTTGGCCTTTTAATTACCCCATATTTATGTATATTAATTAAACAAAAGGAACATGGAAATCTGAGATACCTATGTTGGATGACTAGGACCAATACACTTGAAATCATGCACCCTATCTAGAAGAGTTATGTGATAATACTAAATAATCTATGGATAATGATTTGGAATGGTTTGGAAGATCCGGAAAAAAGACCTCCATGTCTAAGGTCAGATCACTGAGAGTACAAGTATCCTGGATCCATAATAACACTTGAGACATAGGTATTTCTCATTATTCTAGGTTTTATTTAACACTATATTTTGTATAATGTTTTTGGATTCATTTTTAATTTTAAAAATAATAAAAACAATTTATCTTTACATTATTATATAGTGTTTATCTCGCATGAATTCACATAAATTTTTCTATATTATGATTTTGGGTTGTGTTTTACTTTTAAATTTTACTTTAATTCCTTACACTTTCAATTTATAACCATTATTACTCTCTCTCTTGGTACTATAAATTATGTGTTACTTTTTTTAAAAAGTACTGTTAAAATTGGATATGATATTTTGTTCTAAAACATCCAAAACACTATATAAACTTTTTATATCTCCAAACATGAAAAAAAAGATATATTAAATATAATAGTAAATTTATTTAAAGGATAGTGGTGGTATGATGGTCATTTTTATTTCCACTCCTATATATATATATCAAATTTAGTTTCAAGTTTTAGTTCTCATTCATGTCATTAGAGCAATTTTTCCTCTGTGTTTATTTTTTCTTATTGCATTTGGAAAACTATTCATATTACTATATTTTTGTAATGATTTATTTTTATTTGGATATCTAGAATGTTTACCTTTATATTATTTCCTTTAGGAAAGATATACCTTTAACATATTTATAAATGTGATGGGGATAGATATATATTGTTTGGAAACGAAATTTCTTTGGGGGTATTTCCTTGTAGGATATGGGTTTCTATGGTGAGGTATGTTTGTGTTTCTCATTGATGTTATTGAGTTGAATATATTTTTATCCATTATTTGTTTCTATTTTTTTCTCTTTGTAGTGGATATCTGATGTAAATATAATCCGAGACTAAAATCGAGTTTCTTCTTATACTTCATTTCAAAATTATCTATTTGATAAAATCATTCAATAGTCGGGTTTAGATTAGGTGCATAAACTTATGTAAATCCATGGGAGTTACTATTCAATGTTAGGTGTATTAATGAGGGATTTATTTGGATGGATCATGAAAGGTCTCCTGAAAATTATTTGTGTGTGGGATAGTTTCTTATCTTCTTCCATGTTCACCACATTGTGGTCAACAAGGAATATGTGATTTTTTTTAATTTCACATGTAAAAATTACAAATAACATTCTATAAAATCAATGAATCTATTTTCACATTTTATCACCACTATTTTTTCCATAAAGAATCTTATATATAAAGAAGTGGATAATATTTTAGGAAATGCATTAATTGAAGTAGAAAGATAAAATAAATCCATCAAAAATGATAAAGATTCAATTGTGTAGGAAATGATATTATTCCCTATATCATGATTTTTTTTAAAATAAAGTTTTAATAATGGATTAGGTAATTAATCCCATAATAATCCTCTCATACTATTAAATACACCTCCTCTTAGTGAAAATTTGATTTAAAATATTGGAATCCCTAATTATTGTTTTAGTGCATCAGGTTGGGGGATATTAATTTCTTCAAAATATAAAGTTTCCAAAATTTCATTTTGATGTGCCACTATTTCCATTTTCCTTATTTTTATCATCCTTGATGAAAAATTTGGTGTTATGTTTTTTTTCAACCAAAATGTACATTAAATTTTCTTTCATTTCACATCATCATTGACCTATTCTTCTCCTCCATTACATTCATTTCATCATCCCATGAATTTTTATTGAAATTATAGAATTATTAATATCATTCTTCTCAACCATAGGGGGGAAGGTTTTAGTTTCATGGTAGGATAGTGGTGGTATTTAAATTAGAATTGTAATTTGTATCATATTTACATTATCCTTAAAATTCAGAATATTCTACAATGATATTCTCAATGTATTATTTTTCCTAGAGTACGTGAGGCTTTTGATCATTCTTTATAAATAATTTCTTGTTTATTTGTATCCAATAACCTCAGAATGTTGTTTCAAATTATCATATTATTGTTCATATATAGAGGGATAATAATAATAATTTTGATGAATGGATTTGGTCATTAGTATATAGGATGCTTATATGATTTTACTTCAAAAAAATTTTCGGGGTTTTGGAATTGATTTTTAAATGAATGTTGGGCTTGGAACATATTCTGGTAAGGGGTTCCCACATGATTTTACCGATTTCTAATTCCATATTGGAATTTTCTATGATCTCCCATAATTTTTAATAATTTCATTTGTTTATAGGATCACAAAAAGTTATCCATTACTCACACTTTGTCAAACAATTTATTGAAATGATTAGCTTTTAAGAATAAATCACACACCTTATCTCTTATATATTTCTCAATAACATATTTCGAGGACATATGTCTCATAATATTGGATTTCACCAATCATGTTTTCTGAATAATGGTGATGGATAGAATGTTATTTCCTCACTAATAACTCTTGTTTCAGAACCATTTGTACCAATCTATTTCAAGTGTGGAGAAATCATTTCTCTCAATCCCTTGCCTTTTTTTGGAATCTATTCAATCTGCTTTCCTACAATTAATGCATCTGAGTTGTTTTCAAAATTTTCCATTGAGGAATTATAAAACAAAACAAGGACATGATAATCTACAACATTCTGATTTGGGTACCTCTCTCTTAGATTTATAGAAAATTTCTTATACCGAAAGAGGGTCTATCCATTTTTCAAAATAATAGCTTAGATTACATTTATGATTATTTTTCTCCTAGAAAAGGGGATGAATATTTTGTAGAAACATCTCAGTATGTCATACTTTTCATGCACATCCCATTATTATATTTCACATGTCAATTATTTAGAACCTCTATCCCATGAGTGGTGAATTTCTTTAATATTACCCAGTCCATAGCTACTCATGGCCTGAATGTTGAGTTGAAATATGAGATTTAATTAATATGTTGCATTGGGTCCTCCCTAAACAAGTCGTTGAATTTTTGATGTATTGGGATCATTTTATGGATCATCTAAATTTCATTTTGTAATTTCCAAACAAGTCTATCCAAAATAAAATCATCTGAATATTTATATAGAGGAAAAAAGTAAAAAAGAGAGGAAAATGAGTTCAAACATATAGAAATGCCCACATCCACAAAAAATAGGTCTATAGATCATAGTATGACATATCATTTCCATAATCAAAGTCACCAGAAATATCCCACTTAGATTGAGAATTATTTGGTTTGACGATTTTTAGGATATTTATATCCACCTTCCCTGACACCTTACACCACAATCTATTTGACATGTATCTAGGAAAATTAAATTAATCCACATGTGGTCTCCTCCTTTAGAGTATGTGTAACACCCCAAGCTTCCACGGTACACTTCTCTTTGAATAATACAGTAGCGTGTGTTGTATGCAATTTTGTGTTCTAACACACACCACAACCAATCAAACTACTCATTATGAATAGTAATACCCACATTTTGAAATTTCATAAATTTTATCTTTCAAAATGGAATTCATTTTTGGATTCGGAATATCGAAATCACCTTAGAGTGAATTTTTGGTATTTTTCTGAAAACATTCAATTTCTGATGAATAGTGAAAAAACACTGAGTTATTGTTTGAAACATAATTTTTATTTAAATAATTATTTATTTTATTTAAATTTAATTAAGGTTAAAATAGATAAATAATACCTATATAAGTTCAATTTAATTCATTGTAGTTAGTTTAGAATAATTTTATATATATAGAAAGCCTATTGACCTTTTCACCTTCTTTTACCCACCTCCTATGAGAATTCGGAAATTCACATAAAACATAATTTTACCGCTTTTGCGAGTCGAATTTCTAAAATTCGAGAGACATAGTTAATATCATGTAGTAAAATGTGGTTCAATAAGATAAAAATACTTTTTGGTGAACAATAACTTTTAACTTTTATTTACCACGGTTAAAAGTAAATAGGGTAATTAAGGATAAAAATGATATTAATATTACCCAAAAATAGGTCCTAATTCTATTGTACAAGTGTATCTCGCCCAAAAACAACCTTAGGAATAAAATTTTATCATTTAGTTCCACTTGGATTATATTAGGACATTTATTATTATTTAATTCAAAGAAGAGTTAAAAGACTTAAAATTAATGATTAATTACTAAAACATTTTTAATATAGGGTTATACATAAGATAAATTCTATTATAAATATTAATTATAAAGATAAAGATATTTCTTACATAATAGTATTTTATTTATAATTTTTAGACATTAAATAATTTAATTTATTTATGACACAATGGTGATGTAGTAATTACCTACTTAATGAAATATTTAAATAATTGATATTATAAATATCAAAATAAATGTAATATGAGACTGTTTTTGAATTCCACTAATTTTCTAGGATAATATGACATATTAGTATTAGTTATATAAATGTTTTTCGAAGTAATAATGCTGTTATGAAATTATCATTAACAAAATACCAAATAGTGTCAAAATTGACATAAAAGTGTTTTTAAAACAAATATTATATTATTAATTTATATTCTATTCCTAAAAATATAAGATTCGGTCAAAGGACTTTTATCATTATAAGTGTATAATTAATGGACCACTTGGGGGGTCTCTTGGATTTATATAGTATGTTTATTAACTATATAATTTAAAAAAGACAATGTGATAAGGTAAATGTCAAACTAATTAACTAAGAGTTAAAACTAAACAATAAGGTTAATAAAATGACACAAACCTATCTAAAATTTATTTTTTGTAAGTATTTCAACCCATACCCACCTTATAATTTTAACAATCCTCTTTGGATCCATTACAAACTGAATATGAATTTATTATAAAATAATATTTCTAGCTTTTCCAAAGGTGCTCGTCACCCCTCTTATAAAAGGGCACTCCCCCTTATATCAATTTCACACCTTAAAAGCCTTTTGATTCAGCCAAAACCTGCCCCAATATTCTCTCAATTTCCCTCACTTCAACCGAGAGCTATTATTTTGATCAAAAATTCATCCTATGGATCCCTTTTGATCAAATCAAAAGGAAGAACCCGAAGTAGAGGTAATGTTTTCACCACCCTCTTTCAAGTTCCTTTCTTCTTCAACTTATTCTTTATTTTTTATTCCCATTGTAAAATAATAACTTCAGTATCTTCTATATATAGTGTTGTTACTATAAATATGGTACAACCATATTCATTATTCTATCCATCCTTTGAATGATAAGTCACCATACGTGCGTACGTATGGCCTACCATCTCCACGTCGTGGTGTAATTGTTATTCAAAACATTATTATTTGGATGGATATAATAATGATGTGTAATTTATGTATATAATAAATATAACAAGATAATTATTCTGTATATATGATATAATATCCAATTATATATTATTTTAATATCAAAATAATGATATTGTTGCTCGTGCGTACGTACAGACTACCGTCTCCACAAACGCGATGAGATTCGTTTCCCATCGTATCCATTCAAGTATAATTCTCATTTGATGATTAAAAATAAAGTTTAAGGACTTGATATAATTCTGGATATGAGTAACATACAACCAATCTATAACAAACACGGCTTAGGTAACTAAACATATAAGTGAAAACGAGTAAGTTAACACCCAAAATGACAATAATACTAAAATATTATTAACAAAGCATTATTAGAAGATCATATATGATATCATAATTATGTTTATGATTTTTGTATAAGTTAATAACAATTTTTTAACTATTATAAAAGAGTTTAACATACCATTGACTAAAAAAAAGTACAAGGTAAGGGTTTATTTCACAATCTCTTCATTATCCGAGGTTGTTTATACGTGATTATCTATTGAGACCTCTTTATCATCCACATCCATGTTTCTTAAAAATATATTTCAAAACATTTTTACTATTTACTAGAAAATGGGTGAAAGTCATTTATACCCTTGTTTGAATTTTATAAAATGGTTTGAATGGAATCTTTCTATCGTTTTCCAAACAAGGTCCTTTTTTAATTTTTTCAACATAATTAAGGTAAGAATGTCTTTTTTTAACTTATACGGAGGATGCGGCTATTTTACATCGTTGTAAAATTGTCGAAACTTACCTTACAAGTTTATAAGAATATTTTCAAATTAAATGTTTATTTTATAATTATGTGGCTTTTAAATGATTTAAAAAACATTATATTTCTCTCAAATAATTTTGATTTCATCTATATCAACATCCTTTGAAGGATTTTCGGCCTATTTGAAGTTTATTATTATGATACAAAACATTCATATTTTATTGAAGGTTTTGTGATATGTTTAAATGTGGATGTGTTATTTTTATACCCTTCATGGTTTATGGAGAAAGTATTGACATTTCGTATGCTAGTTTTAATACGAATGTTTAGGTTATGTTTAAACCTGTTCATATGAGGAATGCATTGGACTTAATATGTGAAGGGTGGAGCCTCCTATATCTCCTTGATGAATCGGTAGGTCTAATGAGACAAAATCATAGATTTGGAATAAGGCCTTGACAAAATATTATTTTTATTCTTGGCATAAGGCCTTGACTATGTGTTGATGAAAGTCTGGAATTATGCATTCCATCATAATGAAAGAGGTTATTGATATTGAATGTGATTATTAGACTAGTAGATTATCCATGTGAATAAGTAGATGGAATTATTTAATTTTATCTTTACCAAATTATGTTGAAGTTCATGTTTAAAAGGATTTTGTTTTAGTTATACATTGACCTAAATGTTTATGCTTATTTATAAAATTTTCCGCTATATTGTTATCCTTACTAAGCATCTGAGCTCACCCCTTTCAATGTTTTATTTTTTCCAGGATGTGAAGAAGTATTTAATGAATGAACTGTAGGGATAGTATAAGGGTATATGACTGTGGATACAAGATTTTGTTGTACCTTTTCATTTTATGATGTAATGTAAACATTATGAATGTATCTAGTGATTCAAAGGCTACTAAACTAATCGGTCTTTCGAGACATGATCTTTTGTGATCATGCCAATGTTACGTAGTAATGCACCGACTCTAGGTAACTAGGTTCGGGGCTTTACAGTTGGTATCAGAGGAAGTTTAGTACAAACCTTGGATGCTAGATTTAGATAAACTCTGATTAGAGCACATAACCCTAAGATAGACATTGAGGATTAGTATAGAATAATTTCCTAGAATTTTGGTATTGTAGAGATTTTGTGAGTTTTACAAGAAATACATCCCTGTCTGGATACGAGTAGGTAGAGGCGACTCTGGCACAAATGTACCTAGGGGTAAAACCCAAAAACACTTCTTTGATCTAGACTCGAATGAGAACTGGTGCACGAAAAGAGGCCTTACTTCACTCTTGGTTACGACACTCCTGGGGGATATGCTTTGGATAATTTTCATTTTCCTTACAAACCATTATGAAGAGTTTATTAGTATATTCTTCCTCAAAGATAACATTTTTATGATTATGGATTATATCCATAAATAGTTCAATTTATGCTAAGTGTTCTAAAAGTATAGAATTATGTATTTTGATTCATAAACTGATCTAGTTTATGCCATTGTTTAGAAATGGTGCCTAGTGGATGAAATGAAAAATGTATCAATGCACACACTACATGTAGGGATTTCTATCCTAATAAAGATAATTACTGTGGAGTTGGTGATGCCACTGGTGCTGATTAGCTAATCGTCGTACTGGGACAACTCACTAGAGTTATGAATAATAACCTTACCCATGTGGAGCACACTGATCCACAACATGGATGATCAATGTTAGATCGCTTCATGAGGCAATAACCACCAACGTTCAATGGGAGTACTAATCACTTAGTAACTGAGCAATGGATGAATTCCCTAGAAAAAATATTTCAGGATTTGGGGAGTAGTGAATGGGAAAAGGTTATCATGGAAATTTATCGCCTCACTGGAGATGCTGATCAATAGTGGTCATTGATACAAAACACAAAGGAAGATGATGAAGTATCAAATATGGAATGGAGTGAGTTCAAAGAGATTTTCTTAGAAAAATACTTTCCTCGTGACCACCAAGAAGATATGGAAAGGCAATTTCTGAGTCCGAGACAAATGGAGGATGAGAATTTCGCAATGTATGAGGATAAAATTACAAGGTTAGCGAGGTATTCTGCAGATTATATGCATAAAACAAGAAGTAAGATTGATCATTTCTTTATGGGTTAAAACAATTTATTCGTCGAGAATTAGTCTCACAATCCTCCTCGTCATAAAAAGACATTGTCTCATGTGCTATCAAGACAGAGAAAGAATTCTCTAAGTCTTATGACTTTAAAGAAAAGAAAGAGAAGAAGAGATCCCTTGATCACTATGTAAATAGAAATAAGGGGATGAAAGGAAAAGTTGAATATCCATCCTGTAGTAAATGTGGGAAGAAACACCCCTGTACTTTCTTGAAGGGAATGGGAGTCTGTTACAAGTGTGGTGAAAAATTCCACCAACCTCGGGATTGCAAGGGGAAGAAAGAAGCTACTGATGTTAAATTCTACAACTGCAGGAAGATGTGGCATTATGAAAATGAATGTCTTAAGCGACAGGGGAGGTTACCTCAAGAAAGGCCAAGGGATCAAGGCCAAGCTTATGCTATCACTACCACTGAGGTAGAATCTCTGAAAGATGTGGTGGCAGGTAATTTAATGGTTTCCTCAATTTTAGAAAATGCATTATTTAATTCTGGATCATCGCATTGTTTCATATCTTCCTAGTTTTCTAAGAAAATTAGATATTTCCAATTTTATTTAAAAAGGGAGTTTTCAGTCAAAACTCCTAATGGAAGTGTCGTTGCAACAAGGTTTTGTGAATCAGTCCCCATTATAGCACATAAAAGTTCTTTATCTACTGATCTCATCGTCATAGCCATGATTGAATTTGATATAATCCTCGTTATGGATTGGATTTTGGACCATGATGCGAAGATTTATTATAAGAAGAAGTAGGTTACGATTTTGATGAGGAAGATAAGGAACACCTTATCTTTAGAGAAGAATTGTCACCACCTAATTCTTATCTAGATCTACCCCCAGTAGCTCAACTAAATTAAATTATTAGGGAGGAAGAGAATGATATAATTGTGGGTAAGGAAAGGAATGTTCAAAAAGAGTATGTGCATGTTGTGAAAGAATATATAGATGTGTTTCCAGAGGATTTACCTGGACATCCTCCAGAACGAGAAATTGAGTTTTCCATTGATCGAATTCCTGGTTCAAGGCTTATATCGAAGACCCCTTATAGAATGGCCACTGTGGAATTAGTTGAACTAAAGAAACAAATTAGAAGAATTGAGTAAGAAGGGATTTATTCTCCCTAGTGTTTCACCATGTGGAGACCCTGCCCTTTTTGTTAAAAAGAAAGATGGATCTATGAGTTTATGTATAGACTGCAGGGAAATCAATTCCATAAGAATAATGAAAAAGTATCCTCTACCTCACATTGATAATTTATTTGAAAAACTGCATGGATATCAATACTTTTCTAAGAGTGAACTTAGATCTGGATACCATTAGTTGTGTGTGAAGAAGGAAGACAGTCCAAAGATAGCATTTCGAACCAGGTACGGGCATTACGAGTTTACAATAATGCCTTTTTGGTTGACTAATGCACCCTTTGTATTCATGGATCTAATGAATAGAGTTTTCAAGGAATATCTTGATGAATTTGTGGTGGTATTTATTGATGATATCATGGTATACTCCAAAAACTACGAAGATCATGAAAATCACTTGCGCATTATCTTGAAGACTCTTAGAAGACATAGATTATATGTGAAGTTTATCAAGTGTGAATTCGGGATTTAGGAGATCTCTTTTCTTGGACATACTGTCTCTAAGGATAGAATATTTGTTGATCTTTCTAAGACCAAGGTAATCCATGAATGACCAGCCCTAATGAGTATAACTGAGGTATGTAGTTTTATTGGTTTAGGAGGTTATTATTGGCATTTCGTCCAGAATGTTTCCCGATTGGATAACCCATTAACGAAGCTCACACGTAAAGGGGTTAAATTTGTTTGGACAAAAGACTGTGAAGAATGTTTTGCAGAACTGAAGAGAAGATTAGTCAATGCTCCTATATTGACTCTACCATTGGGGAATAATGGATTCGTTATTTATAATGATACATCGAAGAAAGGACTTCGTTGTGTCCTAATGCTTAATGATAGGGTTATTGCCTATGCATCACGACAGCTAGAAATTCATGAGTAAAACTATAATAATCATGATCTTGAGTTAGCTGCTGTAATATTTACTTTGAAGATATGGAGACATTGTCTGTATGGTAAAAATTGTGAGATTTATACTGATCACAATAGTTTGAATTATATTTTCTCACAAAAAGAACTTAACATGAGGAAAAAGATATGGCATTAACTACTCAAGGATTATGATTGCACAATACACTACCACCCGGTGAAGGAAAATAAGGTGGAAGATGCTTGGAGTAGAAAAGATCATGGAGTTTTGAACAATATAAAAATTGAAAGGGATCCAATTTTCATGGATCTAGTAAAGATGGACATAGGAATAACCATGGAAGGTGAAACATCAATGCTTTTTCAAATGGAAACCATCTTTACTAGAAAGGATTAAGAGTTCTCAAACCAACGATGAAAAATTTCAAAAGAAGATTAAAGATGGTAATAATGGGAGATTGAGTGACTTTCTATATGAAGATGGAATTTTGAAATTTGGGAAGGGACTTTGTGTTCCTGATATAGCTGATCTGAAAACTGAATTTTTTGATGATGCTCATAGTTTCAATTTCACTATACACCCTGGGAGCACCAAAATGTATAGAGATTTGAAGGAACATTTTTGGTGGGACAACATGAAGAGGGAGATTGCTGATTTTGTATGAAGATGTATGGTTTGTCAACAAGTGAAATATGGAATGCAACTGCCTAGAGGAGTCATGCAACCACTTCCCATACCAGAGTGGAAATGGGAAAATATTATGATGTACTTTATCATGGGGCTACCAATGAATCCTTGAAGGAACGATGCAATATGGGTTATTGTTGATCGTTTTACCATGTCATCACATTTTCTTGAAATAAGAGAAGATCTACCACTTTAACGTCTAACAAGACTATATATTAATGAAGTTGTGAGACATCATGGAGTACCCCTATCGATTGTTTCTGATCGTGATCCCTGTTTTACTTCAAGATTCTGGAAGAGTCTTCAGAAGGCCTTGGATACTGATCTTCGTTTGAGCACTGCCTACCACCCTCAAACAGATGGACAATCAGAACGAACTATTCATACCTTAGAAGACATGTTGAGATCGTGATCACTTGACTTTCAAGGTTTGTGGGATCAATATTTACCTCTCGTGGAATTTTCCTATAACAATATCTTCCATTCAAGTATTAGGACGACACCATATGAAGTGTTGTACAAAAAGAGATGTCGCACACCAACCAGTTGGGATGATGTTGGTGAAAGAAAACTTATAGGCCCATAATTGGTAGAGGAAATGATGGAAATGGTGAAGGTAATACAAAACCACATCAAAGAAGATCAAAGTAGGCAGAAGGTCTATGTCGATAACCGAAGGAAGGATTTGTAATTTCAAGTAGGAGATCATGTTTTCTTAAAGGTATCTCCATTGAAGGGAGTTATACATTTCAGTAAAAAGGGTAAATCGAGTCCCATGTACATCGGACCATTCTAAATTCTAGAACGAATTGGGGCTATAGCTTTCCGTTTGTCAATGCCGCTAAGTCTCTCCAAAGTTCACGATGTGTTCCACATATCATTGTTGAGAAAATACATTACTGACCCAGCTCATGTACTCACTTATGAAGAATTAGAACTGGAACCCGATATATATTATTGCGAAGAGTCCATCAGGATTCTTGATATAAGAGAAAAGTGCTGAGGAACAAGATGAATTGTCTGGTAAAAGTTCTATGGAGAACCCATAAAATGGAAGAGGCAACGTGGGAACCCGAGGAACTTATGATGAAGAATCACCCGAGTCTTTTCATGCGGTATTATTCTAGAAATTTTGAGGACAAATTTATTTGGTGGAGGGGAGAATGTAACACCCAAGCTACCACGGTATGCTTCTCTTTGAATAATATAGTAGTGTGTGTTGTACGCATCTTCGAGTTCAAACACACACCACAACCAATCAAACTAGCCGTTATGAATAGTAATACCCACATTTTGAAATTTTATAAATTTTATATTTCCAAATGTACTTCATTTTTGGATTCGTATTATCGAAATTATCTTAGGGTGAATTTTTTGTATTTTTCTAAAAACGTTCAATTTTTGATGAATAGTGAAAAGACACAGAGTTATAGTTTAAAACCGAATTTTTATTTAAATAATTATTTATTTTATTTAAATTTAATTAAGGTAAAAATATATACATAATACCTATATAAGTTCAATGTAATTCATTGGAGTTAGATTAGAATACTGTTAGATATATAAATATTTTATTAAACCTTTGATCGTCTTTTACCCACCTCCTAGGAGAATTTGGAAATTCACATAAAACATAATTTTACCGCTTCTGTGAGTGGAATTTAAAAAATCTAAGAGAAACATTTAATATCAAGGAGTAAAATTTGGTTCAATAAGATAAAAATAATTTTTGGTGAATAGTAACTTTTTAGTTTTACTTACCACGGTTAAAAGTAAATAAGGTAATTAAGGGTAAAAATGATATTAATATTACCCTAACACATGTCCTAATTATATTGTACAAGTTTATCTCAACCAAAAACAACCTTAGGAATAAAATATTATTATTTAGGTCCACTTGGATTAGATTAAGAAATTTATTATTATTTAATTCAAATAAGATTTAAAAGAATTAAAATTAATGTTTAATTACTTAAACATTTTTAATATAGGGTTTTACATAAGATAAAATATATTATAAATATTCATTAAAAATATAATAATATTTACTACAAAATCATATTTTATTTATAATTTTTATATATTAAATAATTTAATTTATTTATGACACAATGGTGATGTAGTAATTACATAATTAATGAAATATTAAAATAATTGATATTATAAATATCATAATAAATGTAATTTGAGACTTTTTAGGAATTACACTAATTTTCTAGGTTAATATGACATATTAGGATTGGTTATATAATTTTTTTTCGAAGTAATAATTCAGTTATGAAATTATCAAAAACAAAAAACCCAATAGGGTCAAAATTGACATAAAAGAGTTTTTAAAACAAATTTTATATTATTAATTGATATTCTATTCATAAAAATATAAATTTCAGACAAAGAACTTATATCATGATACGTGTTTAATTAATTGACCACTTAGGGGTCTCATCGATGTATATAGTATGTTTATTAACTATATAATATAAAAATACAAAGTGACATGGTAAATGTCAAAATAATTAACTAAGAGTTAAAACAAATAGATAAGGTTAATATAATTAATCAAACCTTTCTAAAATCTGTGTGATGAAAGGATTGGGACCCATACCCACCTTAGACTTTTAATAATCCACTTTGGCGCCATTAGAAACCGAATATGAATTTATTATAAAATAATATTTCTAGCTTTTCCAAAGGTGCCCCTCACCCCTCTTATCAAAGGGCATTCCCCCTTATCTCAATTTCACACCATAAAGGCATTTTGGTTAGGCCAAAACCTACCCAAATATTCTATAAAAATCCCTAAATTCAACCTAGATCCATTAGTTTGATCATAAAGCCATCATAAGGAGCCCTTTTGATCAAATCAAAATGAATAACCTGAAGAAGATGTAATGTTTTCACCACCCTCTTCCAAGTTCCTTTATTCGTCAACTTCCTATTTCTTTGTTATTCCCATTATAAAATAATAACACCAATATATTCTATATAATATGATGTTACTATAAATATGGTACAACCATATTCATTATTATATCAATCCTTTGAATGACATGTCACCATACGTGCGTACGTTTGGCATACCGTCTCCATGTCGTGGTGTAATTGTTATTCAAAACATTATTATTTGGATGGGTATAATAATGATGTGTAATTCATCTAAATAATAAATATAACATAATAATGATTCTGTATATATGATATAATTTCCAATTATATATTATTTTAATATCAAAATAATGATATTTTCTCTCGTGCGTACGTACGGACAACCGTCTCCACGAACGCGATGAGATTCATTCCCCATCGTATCTATTCAAGTCTAATTCACATTTTATGATTAAAAATAAAGTTTAAGAACTTGATATCATTCTATATATGAATAAGATACAACATATTCATAACAAACATGTCTTAGGTAACAAACCATATAAAAGAAAATGAGTAAGTTAACACCAGAAAAGACGATAATACTAAAATATTATTAACAAAGCATTATTAGAAGATAATATAAGTTACCATAATTATATATATGGTTTTTTTATAATTTAATAAAATTTTTTTAACTATTATACAGATGTTTAACATACCATCAACTGTGAAAAAGTACAAGGTAAGGTTTTATTTCACAATCTCTTCATTATCCGAGGTTGTTTATACGTGATTATCTATCAGGATCTCTTTATAATCCTCATCCATGATTCTTAAAAATGTATACCAAAACATTTTTAATATTTACTAGTAAATGGGTTAAAGTAATTTATACCCTTATTTGACTTTTATAAAATGGTTTGAAAGGAATCTTTCTGTCCTTTTACAAACAAGGTCCTTTTTTAACCTTTTCGACAAAATTAAGGTAAGAATGTCTTTTTTTTAACTTATACGGCTGGTGCGACTATTTTCAACCGTTGTAAAATCGTCGAAGATTTCCTTCCAAGCTTATAAGAATATTTTAAAAGTAAATGTTTTATTTTATAATTATGTGACTTTTAAATTATTTCAAAAAAAGATATATTTCACTCAAATAGTTTTTATTTCATCTATGTCAACATCCTTTGATGGATTTTAAGATTATTTGAATTTTATTATTATGATAAAAAACTTCCATATTTTATTGAAAGTTTTGTGATATGTTTGAATGTGGATGTGTTATTTTTATTCCATTCATGGTTTATGGAGAATGTATTAACATTTCGTATGCTATTTTTAATACGAATGTTTATGTTATGTTTAAACTTGTTCATATGAGGATTGCATTGCACTTAATATGTGACGGGTGGAGCCCACTATAGCTTCTCGATGCATCGGTAGGTCTCATGAGACAAACTAGTGTCTTGGAACAAGGCCTTGACAATAGATTATTTGTAGTCTTGGCACAAGGTCTTGACTATGTGGTTATGAAAGTCTGGAATTATGCCTTCTATCATTATGAAAGTGGTTATTGATATTTCATGTAATTATTCGACTAGTACAATATCTATGTGAATATGTAAATGGAATTATTTCATTTTATCTTTTCCATATTATTCTGATGTTCAAGTTTAAAAGGCTTTTTTTTAGTTATACATTGACTTAAATGTTTATGCTTATTAATGAATGTTTTCGCTATATTTTTATCCTTACTGAGCATCTGAGCTCAACCCATTGAATGATTTATTTTTTCCAGGATGCGAAGAAGTATTTTATGAATGACATGCAGGGATAGTATAAGGGGATATGACTATGGAGAAAAGATGTTGTTGTAGTTTTTCATTTTATGATGTAATGTAATCTTTATGAATGTATCTAGTGATTCCAAGGCTACTAAACTAATCGGTCTTTCCAGACTTGACCAATTTTGATCATGCCAATGTTATGTATTAATGAAACAACTCTGGGTAACTGGGGTTGGGGAGTTACATGATGGAGATGAAACCATCCATATTAGTAATCTTTTCCTTTACACTTAATATTTTATCCTATTAAGTGGTATTCCCACCAATACAAGAGACTCTATTTGTTGTACCCACCTGCTCATGTTTATCAATAGAAACATTCACCCTTTATCAGATAATTCATATGAATGAAATAGCTTCTGGATTTCCTATTGATAGTCAAAATTTTGTTGTAATTATTTCATGATAATATTTTTTTTGATATATGAGTTATATTACATAACTTTATTTATAGTTTTGTTTTGGGGTTTCATCCACGATGACAGTATCAATGTGAACACCAATGTATTACTCAATTAAATATAAAATAGATTACAGAAATAAATTTTTTAAATATTATCCTTGAATAAAGTAATGAAGGTTATTACAATTTATGTGCCTAATGGGGTATTTGTCTATGTTAGTGGTTCAATTCATAAAATATTTTAAAAAAATGGTCACCACCTTCGTTGAAATGGAAATAAAATGTCCCAAATCCCTTTAATGTGGTGTAAAAAAGGAATAATTTAATATCATAAAATATATTATATAGTTTATCCATTGTTTAAACAATATATGAGAAAAAAAAAATAATTTTTTCACCATAAAATAGAATATGAATCAGTTGTTTTGAATCAATTTTTCATTTATGAAAAAATATTTAATGAAAACCAAATATTGAAAATTGTTTGATGAAGAATGTGATTTAAATAAGTGATATGAAAATCATGATCAGTTTTTGGATCAGTCTTACAAAAAAAATTCCATCCCCATTTTATATTATACAATTCCCTTATGATAGTATAATTATATTAAGATTCCAAAATTTATTCTGCTTAATAACATGGATAATTTGTGATGGGGAGAACAAGCCATGAAAAAACAAATTCTACACTCATTCTTATGGGTGATAAATTTTCAGGGAATAACCCCAATTGTGTTTGGAAAATACATGATTTTGATGAGTTTATTCCAAAAAATCAAGAGTTTCCAGAAACTCTCCCACACGTAATGACAATCAACCAACGATTCGTCTATAATCCCTACTCTCCTCCGTCTATTACAAACCAGACCCTTTTAGAGGAAAAAATGATCATTAACTACTAGAACAATCATAAAATAATCTAGATCCTTTGTACATTATAATAAAAACTACAAGTATAATATTTAAATCAACATATCATAATGAGTATATGAATTTCATTCAAGAAAGTGTTGGAACACATGAATGGAAAAACAAGAATACCTCCCCATCACCAACCACTAAATATTTTACCCATTCATATGAAGTGGTATTTTTTAGAAGGGGAATATTGAATCCAATATAATAAAAAGAAAATAGAAAATGAAGAGAAAAAATTTCATCTCTGAAATCATACCATCCAAATATGTCTCAATTTCATCCCCCAGATTGCCATGAAATTTACATGTTTCCATCCTACAGAATATTTTAAATTATATTGGATATTTAAGCATAACATTTCAATAATTTTAGAATTGTATAAAACAATTATTTGAATATTTAATAAAACTATATTTTTATTGAGGAAAAAACCGTTATATTCTTACAATATAATGAATGAAATGGCTTCTTTAATGAGTCACAATCTCCAATTTATTTAATGTCACCATTTTTATTTAATTCCAATTTAATACAAAAATAATTATCAACTTAGATTTTAGATATATTATGAGGAATATATAATTTATTGATGACTAGAAAAATCTATTAGGAAAAATTACTTTCCACATTGACTGATTTATTTAGGTACCATTGATTTCAAATGAGCATTGTGTATAGTTGATGAAGATCAATACCATGAACAAAAGAATCCTAAAAAAAATATTTCAATAATTTGTATCAACATTAAAAAAGATGTGTTTATGACAATGATCTAATAGAAGAATGTTAAAATTTCAAAATTAAGGAATTTTGACATTTAATATCATAACATCCCTAAAATACTGAATTAATAATATTAATTTCTATTATATTAATTGGAGGGGATTAAATAATATAAATACAAATGAAATTTTATTAAAATATTATCACAATCATGCAATCTAGAGGAACATCCCTAGAAGGATTTAGTTTGAAAGTATGTGTCCACCAGGTTGGCTCAACTGTTATTCACGTAGATTTTTTTGGGATATTGAGGTCAAGTATTGATTACTCATTCTTAAATAAAGTGATGATAAAAAATTACCCATCTCTATGTTGTATGACCTATTCAAATATATAAAATGTAAATTGTGGTTCTTAAAGACTAACCTCATATCTGACTGCATCCATGTGTCATTTCCTGATGTGGATATTCTGAAGAAGATATTATCATGTCAGTTGACTGCCAATATTAAGTTGTTAAATACTCATGGTGTGGATAAAATTAGATATCTACATATTATATACCAAAAATAATAATAAGGTCATATTGTAGTTGATGTGCATGGTCGATCCCATAGAGTGCAAGGAACACAACAATGTCAAATTTTGAACAACAGTTAGTATACTCAAATTTCAATTTTATAATAGTTACACTATGATTGTAAAAAAATCAATTAACTAAAAAACTATTATAATAAGAGATGGAACTTTTTTACAGGGCTAGGGATCTGAAATAAATTTATCATTTTTTAAATAATAATATTACATAGATGTGAAATCAAAAAGTTCTATGGATATATGAAATGGTCATTCCTTAAGAAATGTACTACGGGATACTACTTCTCTATGTTTAGAAGAATGATATACTAGGATTGATTATTTTCATATTTATGAAATTACAAAAATAATTTAATTCAATGATCATGAAAAAGTCAACTCAATTATGTAGGGGTTCTTACATTATTGAAAATATGGTCAATGAATCAACAAGGGATAAAATATATGCATAAGAAAAACAACATATATTATTGAAATAAAACCATCATTTTGATAAAATGTAAATGGATCAATGATACTAATCCCCCACTTTTTTTATTTTACTCTCCCCTATAGATTTATTTAATTATATTTGTGTAAATCTACTAATAAAATAACTATATTCCACAGGGAAGAGAATAAATTAGGGGGACTGAGAATGATAATGAGAATGAATAAAAGAGATTTCAGAATAATCCAAAATATCATTCAATGTTTACCTAAAAGATTAATAATTAAAATAAAAGACTATCCTAAAAACATATCTATAAAAGGTCAGAACCCAATGACATATTCCTATTTTTTCATGCATCAATCGTCATATCGAATCTTATTTATCCTCATTGGAACCCCTTATTTATTTCCTTTTATGTCATATATTGGTTCCAATGTGTAAAAAATGGGGTTAAATGGACTCTTGGATCAAATTACTGGGGATTCCAACAAATACTATGTATAAAACATTTCTTCGGTATCTGAAATTCACACGACATGTAAAGTTTAAATGACATGTTATCTTACACCACATGTATCAAATTGAAAAACAACATCCTTTATCGGAATGCATTTTTATATCATGCAATGAAACATATTTTTTCATAAAATGAAACATGTTAAATTATCTTTATGTTAATTTACATTATTCATTCCATTTAGTTCTTTCATGACATACATCGGTTCAGGAAATATAATTTTTATTCAACATTTAAAGTCTTTTTCTAGTTCTAGATGCACAATTTTTCAATGGATATTCATATTTCTACCTCTACAACCTTAGTTTTTCTCAATTGATACAACTATTAACCTTTCCCAGGAATATATATTTTAAGACATAGTGGGGTGTTCCTTATAATTCATAATTTTACCCATTTTCAATTATATTCAATAATTCAGGTCCTAAAACATAATACACAACACATTAATATCATTCAAATATATCATATTAAATCAATTAATATTTAATGAATTTAATACAAAAAATAATCAAAATATAGATGAAAAACATAGATATCTAAAACCCCCAAACTAAAATCATTTCTCATAATAGGGAAAAACCACAACTTCAAAATACCAAGAATATATATCTCAACATTGTAATTTTTAAAATAGTATTCCCATAAATAAAAATTGTTACTCAATTTTTTAAAATGAAAACACATATGTAATAAAGATTCTCAAAATAATGCTTCCTTTAAAACGTGAATGTCTAGACATTTTCACTTTTTCACTCATCAATTTGAAGATATCATCAACACCGATTCCATTTATGATTTACCTTACCATTAATTTTTTTCTATAATAAGAAAGGTTTAAAATTTTAATTTGGTTATCCTACTAACATTAGATTTTAATTTTGAAATGATTTGAGAAAGGCGAGATGTTAATTCTGATTATTCTCTCAGTTCAGACTCATTATCATCCATCCAATTGTCAATCATTGGAATTTAAAAAATGATTAATTCATTTAGTAGGTCATCTTAGTTAATATTATCCCTGTTTTTTTTATTAACCTTGATAGTCCATAGATCTTTCAAATGGATGATATTAGGTGGTGTTCCACTATGGGGGATTGATTTCATCATATTGAAGGAAATATTTGTCATTCTAACTATCATTATTCAATATCCAACATTCAAAATTTAGTTCTTCCCATGTGGTCATATACTCTAGATATTCAATGACTTCATATGGTGGATTGGCATCAGAGTGGTATGGCATGTAATCCATCCCACACCACACCAACTCCTACTTGGATGATGATAATGAAAAAAAATTTAAAAAATACCTATCATAAAATCAATAAATATTAATTGTATAAGAAAAGTATTTTTCCTAATATATGTTTCTCAAGTAATTTATAATAATCTAATACTATATAGAAATGATTCAAAAAATTTATTTCAATCGAAAGCACCATTAAATTATCATATAATTGATCAAATTAGAATATTTATATTTTCTTGAACTATAATAACTAAGAACCTACAATATAGTATATATTTCAGTTCGATCCCATGGAGAGTGGGGAACATATTGATGAGATATCTCGACTAAAGGTTATGATGCTCCAATTTTAGTTTGATTTTAATAAAAATAATGCCACAAATAAAATAAATGTATATAAAAAACTATAAAATAGGGGGAGAATATTTGTATGGGTTGTTATATGAAATTAATTTATCCTTTCCTGTTAGATGATAATAATAGATAGATGCCCATTCAAACAGTTTTATGGATAAAATAAATGGTAATTATTAATAAATATACCCTACAATACCTATTATTGAGGGCCAGATGAATTAAAATACCACGATGTATTTAGTATAAAATTTGAAATCTATAAAAATAATTCCACTCATTTGTACTGTTGAACGCACTGTAGTAGGTACTCATGTATTACTCTGTGGGTATTATATCATATACTGTAGTAGTATAGTAGTAGGTACTATTAGGTACATTAATAGCCATAACTATTCATGTTGGGCCACCAGTTCAGGCTCAATGTCTTTAAATACATCGGGCCACCCATACCATCGGGTCTATAAGGCTTTTGGGCCACCGTTAAGGCCTTCGGGCCACCTCATGGCCATTAGGACACATGATCAATGTAGTTTTCCCAAACAGACTCTACAGAAAGGAGTAACCCTAGATGATGATTCAAAGTAAGGCACACTCAACATAGTAGAACCAACAATTTTCGAAGAATGAGAGGGTATGGAAACACCATTTGGTCCAGCACACGCTTGCATGAGAAGCTTAGCCGGATGGCCATTTAAAGGTGGAGAGCTACCATCAGAATACAAATGATGGGGAGGGGAAATTACTTGTAGTTATAGTCTTGTTAAATTCGATGAGACATTTTGGTCATGAAATGTTTTTTAAGAATATGTTCCATTTAATATATATGTCTACGGGAATCATAAGGGTTCCCCATCATCCATTGAAATGGGTTTATCAAAAATCAATAAAAATGAAGGCCTTTTGGCCATTAGGGGATAATAAAATTTACACATTGGAACAAGATGATACTATACAAATTAAATCAACATTATGAGAAAAGTAAAATCATACTATGTTGGGTTTCACACCCTTTTTTAGATTATTATCTCACTTGTGGATTTAGTCACTCATCATTGGGTTATCACCAATAATGAATGAAATTTACTCAACAAAGAAGACAGTCAAAGATGGTGAATAATAAAATGAATGTATAAAAGAACAATTATAATAAAAATAAATATAACATTATGTATACATGGATGTACATGAAATGAAGGAAAAGAAAATATAATAAAGATGACATTTAGAATAGGTCAAAACCATATGAATGCCTCATGGTGGTCACAATTCTTTCATGGAATGGAATCCCCTCTCTCCTTGATATAATCCCATTTTTGTAACTATAGAAGAATTCTTTTTGTTTAACTTAGTAAAATATGGTGTTAAATTTCCATATAGGTCAAATTCATAGGGTATTCATTAAAAATTACTTTGAAATAAACGTTTTTATGTTGATATAGTAATTTTCATGACATGTATAGTTTAAAAGATGAATTACCATTCACCATTTTTATCAAACTCTTGAATTGTTGCATTTTATGGAAGCCATCACATGTTTCATGTTATGAAACAAATGTTGAACGTTCTGAATCATTTTCTGCTCACATCATTTTTATTTTCACCACATAGTTCCCTATATTTATTTCACGACATTCACATATTCACCATAGGTAATGGTTATTCAACACGTAAAGTCATATTTCAGCATCAAATGCTCTGTTTTTTATTGAATCCTCTGTTTTGTGCATTTTGAACAACACATTTTCATTTTTTAGCCTTTACCATGTATTCTTCATCATTTTACATATTTGTACCTATCCACTTCACGTATCAATGTGATGTTCCTTTTTGATAATTATTTTCCATGTCTTCCATCATTTGCTCCAAATTCCTATCATATAGAAGTATAAACAAAAAATTATTATCACAAAAGGATATCATATACAATACATTAATATTTAGTAAATTTACATTTTAAAAACCATAAATATATAGATTAAAATAATAGATAAAAAATAAATATATAAGAAAATCATTTCCTGTCCCTAAGGAAAACATCAATACAAAAATTCCAAGAATATATACAGCAATATGAAAATATTCAAATTATTATTCTCATAAAAATAATTTATAATAGAATATTGAAAAATCACAAAGAATACCCAATGAAGAATATATAAATCATTATTCAATTATTATTTTAAATTAAATACATTTTTCTCTTTTCACTTAAATATTTCAACTACTCATAAATAACCATGCCATTTATCATTTACATCACTATAAATTTTTCCACTCATAACTCAATAAATTAATTCTAATTGAGTTATTCTAAAACATTGAGTAAATGATTCAAACCATAGAATTGAATTTAATCAAGATTCAGCACTGTCTAAATAAAAAAATTCATAATTACTTCACCTAGAATTGAAATTTGGATCAAATATTTTTGTGGAATAAAATGATTTAAAATCATGTAATGGTCAATGAGTAGGCCAAAATATAATGCACAATACATGATATTCAATCTATTGGATCATTGAAATCCTCGTCACCAATATTTAATCTCATCTCACTCACATCCAAAATTATATATGAAGGATTAGAGAAAATTTAATCAAAATGAAAAATCGCCCTCTTATGTTTTTAATTTTTAATTTTTTTACAAAAATTCATTATTGGAATAATCTTCAGATCTACAGCGTACCCACATATTATAAAAATAAATAAAGGTGGTAATTGATATTTTTTCATCTCCCTGTTGAAATCCCATTTTTTCATTTTTAAAGACTCTCTGGGATAAGACACATATCTACCACCTAACCACTTAAGATTGTATGATCATCAGTATGATGTTGTTGATTTTGGGATGAACCACGAAAAAAACTTTTCCATTTTTCTTCATTTATTTTTTCGATTTTTATCCACAATAGTGATATAATATTTAATATATATAATGTAAATTTGACGCATCCACAAAATCCCACAAAAACTCTATAGTATACTCTAAATATATTTAATCATATATCAACCATAACCAACACATCCCCCAATGTCTTGTAATTGAATATCCTGAAAAATACATGTTGTAGGGTTGGAAAGTAAATAATGGCTTGTAAGATGGTTTAATCCTAAAAGATTCATCAATGGATTCATTCGTATAACGATCGATCAATGTGAAGTTGGGTCTTATGATAAATTTTCTCATCAATAAAATTCCTTAATAATTTTATATTTGAGTTTGTTCTATCATTTCATTAACCAGATATGAATTCATGTTGTATTAGGATTACATGAACCAACTCTCACTAGTGATATATGCTATAAAAAGGAATTATTTTTTCTCTAATTCTGTTAGGAATGGGAATATAATATGTGTCATTAAGTTCATAGATGGAAAAATATTTATTAGATTACTCAATGAATTATTCTTTGAATTAACATCCTGACATTCAATCATATCTGTAATAATTTTCATGGAATTTGAAACTTTTTTTAGGAAGTGACTAAAATAATGTACATTTATATATATTTTCATTTATGTGAATTATATATCAAAGTAAATAAAAAATAAAAATACTTATATATGGTGATGATACATCCTATATAGGCGTTTATATGACAGAAAGATCCTTTTTTGTGACTGAATCTAATTCAATTCTTATCAGGAAAGAATCCAATTTTTTTTCAAAATTCATTTGTGGAAAAACAACTTGGCGTAAAGAAATATCATTAATTAAAATGTAATACCCTTTCATAGAAATCATTTAGGGGGTTTCTCATATTCTATCTAATATAGTTTAAAAATATGTTTTTTCTTCATGATGTTTATTTTCATGATTTCAGGACATGAGTGAGGATCATGATGTTTATTATTCGTTATTAAAGATCATCATTTTTTCCTCCTTCATAATTCCATGTCCATACAAAATATGAATAGAATTTGAAATTTATTTCCTTTTTATATTAAAAATTATTTAACTAAAAAAGAAAAATAGGTCAACCATTATGAGATTTATTTAAAAAAATAAAATAAGATATTAATAATAACGAGAATGAAATTTAAAACTCAGGGATTCCTCCAGGTAGTGCTACATTATGTTCTGTATCTAGACCTCTTACATTTTTCATATAATTGAAACATGATATAGAGTTGATCTTCTTGGATTTATCTACTTAAGAATGTGTTATTCCTCTAGGGTATTATTTTCTTTCATCAGCTATTTGTTCATCTTATCTAGAGTTTGAATGAAATTTGAGGATATATTTAACGAAAATAAAATTTAATCTAAATCGAACAAGATTTTATAGTTCCCTAACTCCACAACTAATTCTTCATTATTTACCTTTGTTTGAGTTTCTGTTATGTCTACATGAATTTGATCATATGAATTGTTATATTCATCTTTAATGTTCTTGAGTGATTTCCATTCTTCTTTAGTATCAAAAATACCAAGTTGGTCTATGCATGTTTTCGAATTATTCACTTCTATAAATTTTCCATTCTGTTCATAAATTCACTGTAATGTAATAATTTGATGAACTTAACAGCTTCCACATCAACCATAAAATCAAGATATTTTTTCGTATTGTTGTACTCTTCCTCTCACATTGGAAAAAATTATTCCCCTTATTATTTTTAGTGTTTCCATCTTCGTAAAAGGGTTTCCTTAGGAAATAAAACCTTTTTCTGAATCCAATTGTTCATCCATTTTAATTTTTTCATCATGATCCAAGTAATATTCTTTCTTTTTTTCCTCTTATTATCCATACCTTTTTTTCTTGTTGTGAGGAATTTTTCCACCTTGTGATCTTCAACACATTCCAACCAAGCAATCCATAAATTATAGTATAAATGTATGTTTTATGGTAGTGAATTTAAAAATGAGAGTAATACATTCTCTATATTCACTAAGTTAGGATTCATTATCAACACCCAACATATCCAACACTATAATGAACGTTTTGAGAAATGTGGATAGTATATCATCTGTGTTATTCTCTTAATGCTGTTGGAAGTAATGGACTTCCAGAATATTCATCTCCTATGGTTATTTTATTTAATTAGCTTGGATTTCGGTCATTTATTTGCATTCAATATCTTCAAATAAACTGTTATTGAAAATAGAATATATTATTAGTGTACTAACAATAGAATTAAAACTTTAATGTTTTAAAAAAGGATAATATTCAACAATCCATGTTCACTAAGTTCTTTTTCATTATCATCAATCCTTATATATATCACTAGAATTTACCATATGAATAATCTAGATACTCAATATTATGAGATCTCTTCATCCCCAGATCTACTTTTGTATCCTTGATAATAGGGATATCATCTATAGGGATAATAGTATGTGGTGTTCCACTATGGGGGTTTGAATTCATTATATTCATTAGAATACAGATCATTCCATCCTTCCTCTTGATGTTTCAAACCATCAAAATTTAGTGATTCCAATGTGGTTGGATACTCCCCATATTCAATGTATTGTAATGATGGAGGCGTGAATGGGTGATATGATATGTAATACATATTTCATAATAACATCAACTACATGGTGTGTAATATTGGAAAATAAAAATAATAAAATCAAAAATGAATGAAAAAAATTCCTAGACTAAAATGTGTAAAAAGTGGGACAAAAAAATACAATGACATTAGATATTCGTCTCTAATCATCTGTAACACTATGTTGATCATTATAAATTGACCTATAATGATAGGCATCTGGAAAACAACAGTAACTCCTTCAGGCAAAGATTTAAGTAGAAATTTATATAGACTGAATCCTTATTATCAACAAATTCATAGTACAATAGATGTGTTAGGCCGATCCTATATAGAAAGGTGAATGAATTGATGGAAAATATTGACTAAATATTATGTCATTATAATTTCGGCTTGATATTATTAACAATATTTCCTTAAATAAAATTGCAGAAATAAAATAAAAAATAAGAAGAGAGGTAATCATAACCAATGTGTTATTTTTCCAAATTATTTTATCCTTTAATGAAATATAATTATATTAGATAGATTCAAAATCAAACAGTTTTATAGATATAATAAATGGTTATTACCAGACATTTTTCATAGAATACCATTTCTTTGTTTTCAGATGAAATAAATTACTAGGATGTGTTATGTATTGGTTTCCAAAATTAGAAGAATTATTCTATTAAATGGATATGAAAATATCAACCCAATTATATTGGTGATTATTCATTATTAAAATATTTTGTAAAATGATTCAACAACTAATATAATAGAAACATAAGTAAAACATAATAATATAAAAAAATCTCAACTTTATGAGAAATGTTAAATTGAACTATGTTTGTAAGCACCACGTTTAACTGATTCTAATCTCCCCAAAAGATTTAGCCAATCAACATTCCGTTTTTTCCAATTATGAATGAACTATATTCCATTGGAAAGAGAATACATAAGGTTGAGTGAGAATCCTAAGGGAAATAATTAGATTATTATAAAACCAATTATTATTTTATGTTTACATGTAATCTGAAGAAATAAAATAAAATTAATAATACAAATGTAGCCCTATCTATGGTAGTAAGATACTCCAAGGAAGCCTCATCATTTCCACACAATTTTAAAGGAATTTTATTCCATTTATCAAATATGGAAACAATTATTTGTATCTTTGGAATCCATCATAGGTTTCCCCCAAGTCAAACATTCTGTTGAATTACCATCCTAGTAAAATACATATGAATTTAAAAAATTCATTTAAAACAATATTTTTATCTGTGTCAAGAATTTACATGTAATATAAATTTTACATGGAAGGTATTCATTTTACATGGGAATAAATATCACAAACTTCATCCTTTATAGAAATAAACACATGTTTCATGACAAGATACATTTTATATTCCCTTTAATTGGATTTTCACCACTCCAATCCATTTGGTTTTTTCACAACATGAACCATTTCACCTTGGGTAATACCTATTTAACATGTAGAGTCATCTTTCTGCATTGCATACTCTATTTTTTCATGGATATTTAGTTATGTGCATCAAAAACCTACATTGTTATCTTTATCATCAAATTGAAATTAGATAAACCTAACCATTAGTCAATAGTTTTCATCATCTAGATGAAACACCTTATACCTAACAATGTAATTCATCATAATGGTCCCTTGGGTAAAATATTTTGTTAAATGATTGACTAGGTAAAATTCATAGGGTCTCCATTTGAAATTATTTTGAAATCAATTTTTTTATGTAGTAGGAATTTATATGACATGTATGGATTTCATGAGGTTTAATATTGATCCATATGTATCATGTTCTGTACATGCATTCATTTTGGGAATACAAAGCATGTTCAATTTCACTAATAATATGTGTCATGGAATAAAAAATGATATCTTTACTTTATGTTTATTTTCATCAATTCACACCATGTGGTTAATTCAAAACATTCACTAGTTCACCATAGATAGTTTACATTAAACATTTAATGTCATATCATACACATGAATCTATGATTTTTGAAGGATCTTTAGTTTTTTTCATTGAAAAATCATTGTTCTCTTTGGATTCAACCATCGACCATTTGTTGTTGATTATTTTCAATGACTTCACCCTTCCATGTTGTGGATTTCAATGAAGGTCCTTCTTCAAATTTTCATTTTTATTTAACAAATTTTGGTATTGTAGATGAATTAAAAAAACATTAATATCAAGAACATTTATCATATTCAATCAAATAATATTAAATGTTTTTTCATAAAAAATCCTATCAATATAATGATACAAAATATGGATATCATCACTATAGGAATTATGAGTTCCATATGATAAACATTATGGTGGGAAATTCTCATTATTTATTCATAAAAAAATATCAAATCATTTTTCCCTTTATGTATGACATCATGGTAATATTTATTAAATTCAATTTCATTTACACCTCCTCATAGGATGAGTACACAATGTATGTAAGGAATTTACTAGGGATACTCCAGGAACATAATTTATAATTAATGGTCTAAAATAGTTCATTTTATATTTTAGTAGATCAATTTTTGGATCTTTTTAACTTTGATAATTGCATTTTTTTTCAGAAATAAATTATATGGTAAATCTTTTCTTGGGACCCACCCAATAATGTATCAAATACATAAAGTTTTCTAGGAAGGGATTTGTATTTTTAGATACTTTTTGATTAATTTTAATAGATTAATTACCCTATGTAAACATTGATATGAAAAGATTTATCATTCACCTATAACATTAATATTTTGTAATAATATAAGGTGATGATGTATAGGTAGATCAGTTATCCAGTTTTGGTGCTTCCATAGAGGGTGTGGATTATGTGGTGTTATTTGGTGTCTCTTTGTCTATTCTCTATTTTCAACTGATATAATGAAAGGTGGTGAAAACTTATTCTTTTGGAATTTAATACCCCCAGAGAAGAACTACATGGCCATGTAATTGGATATTTTAATAGTATTCTTCATAGGTAATGATTTTGTTATACAATAATTGTGAGTAGTGGATTGTGGTCTACTAAGACAACCAAAATATCAGGGATATATTTTCACTACAAGAACAGAATTTAATAGAGTGTTGTTGGTTATAGTTACACTATGAATTCATATTTTATATAATTTTTGCTATTTGGAAGGGATATTTAGTGTCCCTAAATATGAAATCCATGTCTTTCTTTGTGGAGATAACATCAGAAATAAATAAAATGTTCTTTCAGAACTATGCATATGAGTAGGGCACAAATATTATCATGTTAATTATAGTAAATTAACAGCTTATCATAAATTTAAGAGAAACTGATTTTATATAAAATTATTATATTGATATATACATCCAAATAAATTAAAGATATATTCTAATATGATTTTCTGAAAATGTGGAGAACATAATCCATTTTCAAGGAAAAATGGTTGTTCCTATCACCATTTAGGAGGAAGTTTTAAGGTATCTCAATACCTCTACTATGGTGGTATATCATAAATTGAATATTATTTATCATTTCCTTCAATGTAGATCAAGTGGGTTGGTATGTAGTATAGTGTTGCTGAGCTTTTTTTCAATGAAACACCTATAACTTGGTAAAAGTGAATCATCATGCTTTAGAAGGATTGAATAAACCAAAAATAAACATGAGTGGATCTGTGATGGAATATTAACTAATTTATTATTTTGAATCTATGGATAGTGAATAGTGATGAAACTATACTGGAGTTTTTTTATAATGTTATAAATTATTCTATTATTCTTGATATATGAGAGGAGAGAATAGTGGATAGTTATGGAAACTTGTATTTGATTGAAATCATATGAATTTATGAGTACCCTCAATGGTTGTATCTGACCATGATACTCAGTTCATTACATTGTTGTTTCAAGGTATTATGTAAGCCTTTAAGACCATATTATGCATGATAATTTAATTTTACTCTGGAAAATATGGTTAACTATAATGAACCATCCATGATTTAGAATATATTTTGATAGCCAACATGTTTTAATTAGGATGGAGTTAGGTGGATCACTACGCATTGATGATGATATTTTTTTAAGAATATATATAAGTCCAAAATAATAATGAACAATTAGATTTTATATAATGGATACCCTATAGGAAACCATTCTTCTAGAATGTGATATATAATAAATCAGTTTTGTAACCAGAAATGGAGTATGAGGTGATGGAGAATGTAAATGTGATCCATGTGTGAATGAAGACCACTTAGAGTTGAAAATCATTAATATATACATACATTTTAGATCCATGGAGATTTAATATGGAGAATATTTTCCATGGGGGTCTATCCATGATGAAGCTTGTGGGGGTTTGGATACTGTAGAATGACTTCCACACGGTTCATCAGGTCATTTATAGGTCATGATGAGGATTGGAGATATTTATTACCATGTTGAGAACACGAATAGATAGTTAAGTGGTTTTATATCATCTATAATTCCTGGATGGTAAATATGAGAACAAATAATGAAACATTATTGATGGGGATGTTAGAGGTCATGAATAAATCCATCATTTATGAAGAACTCACTAGCCCTCATGGATTGATTGAAGAAGACAATTCATGAGAAAGCAATCCCACCGGTTATGTGTTTTAAAAATCATGGGAGAATATATAAGAGATAATGGGAGTTCTAGTTATATATGTGTACTTAGTAAGATCACATTTTCATTAATGTTTATCTTTTTTGAGAAAAAATCATTTAAGCTCTGAAATTGTAAAAACACGTATTTTCATGTTTGGACCCTTTCCATATGTATATATATATAGATAAAGACAACTCAACAAATATATATATATATATATACAAATAATTGTTTGTGTATGTGGGGTTTTCATTATAATTATCACAATGTTTATGAAAATCCCAAGAAACAAATTATAAAATATTTAGAAAATAAAATATAATAAATCATGCACAAAATTATTTCTAAAAAATATTTTACAATTTTTCAATGTACTAGATAAGATATCCAATAATTCTAATGGCTTCTAGAATAGGTGGTTACTATATAATAATTACAATGTATGTTTACATCCTGAATTTGAATGACGTTTTTTCATCAGGGGATGTTATAAAAAAACAATTAATTAAATTAATGAATTATGTAATTTTTTTAAATTGAAGCCTTAACAAATTAATTATTCTATAAAATACATTATATTAAAATTTTATAGAGTTACCCACTTTACCATGTGTTTTTAGATATCTACCATTTATGGTCATGATTGAAAAATTTGTGAGGATAACCTATTGGTTATCGAAATCCCTAAAAATCTACATTGATGTCAATATAGAACATATATAATCAATATTCACTAGTGATAAAAATAATGGCGATGTAAGTATTTTTTAAATTGAGGATTCTTCATCAATATTTTAAATTTCATACATGAACTATAAATATAATCATTATTTTTTTATTAGAATTTCTTTTTCATGTCATAATAAATTAATGATTTCATGTTCAGGTCAAAATTATTTTTGAAAATAGAATAACATTGTCATTCACTAGTTTACTAAATAATGATCATTTGTAGCATATGTATGAGAATAGATTTAAATTTAAATCATTAATTTTTTATTTTCCTCAATCCCTTCCTCATGTTCTTCTCCATCTTCCCAAATACAGGTTGTGATTTTACAATTCTATCAAAGTTTAAATAGAAAATGATTCCTTATATAAATTTTTATGTTCATAAGGATGAACAAGATGATAGCGGCGGATTCAGAATTAAGATGTGGTGGTTTACATTGGGTCTATCAATGGAATTTTGGCCGACATTTCCATGTTTTTTGATAAAGAAAATGAAGATCTCTGGAGGTGAATTTCATTCAGGTCAAGTGAGGACCTAGGATGAACCATCAATGATGGAAAGCAATGATGGGTGTATCAAATATCATATTGGGTAAGGTTTTCATTGATTTCATAAAACATGATAGGATTTTATTATAAATAATATACTATCTATTGAATTCTTCACTATACATTGTGTTTTCTAGAAGAGCAGACACTATATCATCTACTTCTGGCTATGGATAGAGTTTATTATCCCATTTAAATATCACATGTTGTGTGTTCAAGAACACATGCCATATGACTATACCTAGTCATCTGATTCATTCCCATAGAGAGCACACCTGTGGTCCTAGGTAGTACCACACACCATGTACCCTAGAAAACATACTATATATATGGATTTCTACATTCAATTGTATGTGTTGGGATTATAACAAGAAAATTATTATGAATACATCACTTTAAACATAAGGTATATGGAATATAGCCTTATAAATAAATTCCACAACTATTGTATCGATCATATAGACACGAAACTATACTAACAACTAGTCTTTCTAGAGTAATTTTCAACATAGTAAGGGATGTTATTATTATTTTTACAAAATATATTACATGAGGAGGTATAATAATATTTCATCTACCATCATGGTTAGTTAATATTGACTGTTGATAATGATCTTCAATGTAATATTGGTGTTCGAGTATACTCTATAAGAACATGTTAGTCAATATGTGGTTCCCTGTCACACCCCAACATCACACATCGGTAATGATTTTAATTTTTTCCTTTATCTGATAATTTTATTTGATTTAATTGTTTTTTTCGAGGTGCATGTCTGGCACGATGAGAGTTTTTTCATTTTTTCTAATAAATGAACATTTGGTTTAGCAGTGGTCGACACACGGGCATGGCTCAGTCGAATCTGCATCTCTTCGCTAAAGCGATATGCACCCAGACCATACTTTATTTTATTTTAATAATTTTGGGGCCATAATTTTGAGAGGCAGTTTGAACCGGGTATTTTAAAAGGAGATGGGATCTTATTTGCGTGCGCGAATATCTGTGTGTCCATTCATACGGTTTTTCACAGTGTCCGGACTCAACAATTAATGCAATTATTTTTTTGACTGGTTCTATTATTTGAGTTTTATGATTAATATTATAATTATTTTAGTCAGTGCTTCAATTATGTGATAATTATTATTATTATTTTAGTTGATACTTTAATTTGGTCATTTTTATTATTTTTTTTTATTATTTTTAGTTTTAATTTATCATTAAAATTTGTTTTTTTATTATTAATTATAATTTTGTTGATTTATTTTATTGTTAATTTTTTTTATTTTTTATCTTATTATTCATATTACTAATTTTTCTTTTCCCCTTTTATCTCTCCCTCCTTTATTTTTTTCTCCCTCTTTTCTTTTCTCTTATTTTTCTCTCCCTCACTTGCGCTCCACCCTTACCTACACAGACCCTCCCCCTCTCCACTTCCTAATTCTACCTGAGCCACATGCGCCCCCTCCCCTTGCATTCCTCCTTCTACTCCAGCACGGACCACCGTCCCACACCTAGTTTCTCGGCTGAACCCACTTCAAGCCGCACCACCCTCCTCTCCTCCTGGTTTGGGTTCCCCTCTTTGTGCCCCCACTCCTTCTATGAACATAAGCACTACGCTGCCCTCCTCTCCCTCTTCAGACTATCGCGTCGCGCCACCCCCTTATTCCCTTCCAATTTTCATCCGCGCTTCACCCAGCCCAGGTTCCCCTCTGAGTGAATCACCTCCTTATGGGAAACTCTTCCCGGCCGGATCTCTCTCTACCCTATTGGCACCTCCCTGCGGCCTCACTCCTCCAAGCCAGCACCTGAATTTCCCTTGTGTGCTATGCTGGCCAACTTTGTCCCCCCTACCGGTAAAGAATCTTCTGGCACAGTTCTCCTAAGGCGACCCCCAACAGTTTTCACACCTTCTACCTTCGACGTCTTCCCCTCTTGGTAAGCCTCCCCTTATGCAATCTATGGTTTTACTTGTTTATTTTTGGGTCATGATTCATATTCATTTGGGTTGCAGTTTGGCATTTGGATAGTTTGTAGTGTAATTGGTCCAACTGTTTGTTTTTAGGGTTTAATTGTGTTGTTTGTTGTGCGCTTGGAATGCGGTGGGAGTTTCGCACCATGCTCATGAGGTTTCCTACATTCCAGGTAGGTGGTTCCACCGTTAATTATTTCTTGATAAATTGATTTGCAAGTTGGGTTAATTTTTCATATTAGTTGATTATTTTTTATAGTGTGAAGTTTCTCTCTTTTGAAGAATGATTTGAATTTGAATGGTTGGGTGGATTGTTAATTTTATCTGGGTGATTTCCACTGAAAACCCATATTTGGTAGTTACTAATTTTTATATCGCTCGATTTTCTGTTTAATCTGTGCAGTTGGTGCGAAGTATGTTTTTGACATGGCGGTGAGTGAATTACGTCATAAAATATGGTTATATGTTGGTTAAAGGGTGGTGCTAAGTTACTTATTTAAAATTGTTTCATAAAATTTTATTTTTGTTGTGATAAATTGTGCAGTTTGTGCAAAGACATTTGACATGTGGTGTAGGGTTTTTCATCAGACTGTTTGAGTGGTGCAGGCCACACTTTAAATTTGTACTTGAGTACGTGCGGTGTTGGAATATGTTTTGGACTTATAAATAGTCACATTTGGGTGGGTAAAACAAAGTGGCACCATTTTTCTATTGCTTTATAAACTTATTTTAAATGGTTTATTAGATTATGTCAATGTCGTGAGACAAGTTTGAAAAATGTTCTAGTGGCAGTTTTTTTTTCAAATTGTTTTGTGTGTGTGAAAATGGTTGTTGGGGCAGGTGTAGTGTCTTATTGGGTTTGAGTGTATTATTATGACCTATGACATGAACTCTGAACTACATGATCACAAACGGGAAGCCTGGGTACTAGATGGGTGGACTAGGACTAGTGTGCTAGTGATTCAGAAGTGGCATCGGCCCGGTTTCACTTAGATGGATTGAAGACTACAACACTAACTAAACTTTTGGATGATTTTTGGAGACCACTAGGTTATGGATGTATGGCCTTACTAGTGGCTCATGCACGAGAACCTATATTTTTGTGTTCTTGTACCATTTTTCACCAAGACACGATGTTCTAGGGTCCCACTTCTCGCTAGTATCATTAGGGCCTCTTCAATGTATTGTGCTCCTCTTTTTCTCTGCGCTCACCATCTGCACATGGTGTGATGTTGGGGTCACCAAGAAATTGTGTGTGTTAATTTAAGTTGGTTTCCATTTAGAATAGATTTCCCTTAAAAACTGTTTTCATTAAAACTCTTTAAGAACTTAATTATTTTTAATTCGTTAAATTGCAAATGTATTTGTCTTATAAAAATTATGCATGGAACCTTTTATCGGTGGAATCGTACTGGGATTTTAGCTCAGACCCTAAATACACCTTTGGGTGTTTGTAGATTCCATTTCTTTTTCTTTTCAGGATGAGGTGTCGAGCATAGCATTGGTGATTCAGGTTTTCAGTGGCATCCTCGTGTTGGTTTGGTGGAGGTGTCTTGGGGATGTGACTCCTCATGTCGCACAGAGGTTTGTGTTGGATTTTTGGTTTTCCCTTGATGTAGTATCTTTTGGGTTTTAGTTCATGTTATAAACTATAAATCTGAACTTGGTGTAGGGGTTTGTTTGGTTGTCTAACTTTAGTTTCAATTAATTCAGATTTTGGTTTGTTTTATATATATTTTTTCAGGTAAATCATTACCAAGTGATATTATTGATACTCGGGAACTTGGGCCAGCCCGTGGGGATCAGTAACGCTATTCAGGCCATGTCACGGATCGGGTCGGGCGACAGGTCGGATGGCGACCCAACCAGGTTCGTGACAAAATGGTATTAGAGGGAGGTTTGTGTTCTTGTTATTTGGGATGCTAGGTAGATCAGAGATAGGACTGTTGGTACTCGAGTGGTAGGTGCGGGGAGAGCGTCACGAACTCTTACTCGTTCCGACCCTCGAGTACCCAGGGGTAGTCCAGGATTTATGTTTTTGCCTTGGTCTTTGTAAATGGGTGATGACAATGGGAGTAAACCGGTACTGTGCGTAGTCTCACATGGAGTAGCAACCCATGTGATGCACGAGAGTATTGTTCAACACTCCTCATGGTTGGGCTTTCCTAGGGAATGGTCTACTAAACCATGTAGCTGTGTTAGACACGACCACTAGTCCACCACTCGGGTGATTTAATGCTTGTGATGTATTGCTTCAGTTTTCGGATTGGAACGAAAATTTTTTCCCTTAAAAAGGGAAGTAGACTTTGGTGTTGTTCTTATTTTATTTTGGTGTGAAGTTGACATGACATTTGGGGGCATTTCTCTGGGACCTCGTTTTTTGGAAATTTGGTGTTTGATTTGTTGAAAATTGAATTCCAAAAATAAAACCTTGGTTTATCTAAAATTAAATTGAGTTATTTTTGAAATGGGGAGAATTTTTTTTAAAATATGTGTTGAATTTTTGAAATGTTTCTAGAGAAAAGGGGGTATTTTTGGATACTGAGAATGTATTGTTTTGATAGCGGAGTAGCCTTGTTTCTTTCCAGTGATATTCATATGGGTTCTCTCATGTGCATGTGGACATGATTAATGGATAGTTGGTGGATCGTGTGGACGGGTGCCTAAGTGAAATGAAAATGCATATTTTCGAGGAACCATAGAATATCATTGGTGATTGATTGATTTCTATGGCTGCTTCATGTTTCCTAGATAGTTGGATTTTTTCTTAAAAGGGTTTTTGTGCACAAATGGTTCTGGAAATGGGAAAAAATGACATTGCATTTAGAGTTAAGATGGATTTTCAAAATATCTTTTGGGATTTTTGTGCAGTGCTTGGTTTTACAAGCATGTGTTTTTCCTTGAAAATTAATTGATGTTTTAAATTAGAATTATTGGATTTTCTTTTGGAATGTTGATGTTTGTTTTTTGATGTGTTTGGATTTGTGGAAGTATGTTTTATGTTTCTTGAATGGGATATGCCCCCTAGAAATGTGCTATGGGTTCCAGAAGGTCTGTCTTTGTTCATGGCTCAACCCTGACTCCCAGTGGAGTGGTGGAGTTGGGTTTTGTTCGATGGCGTCGATTGTTCATAGACGCCGAGGTCAGTTGGATATCGTTCAATTCTTTGGGAATGTTGTAAATTTCATATGTTTTTGAGGGACTTTGAATGTTGTATGGGTGTAAGTTGTCTCGGGTATGTCTGGTGGAGAAAAACTAGATTGGTGAACATGGATTGTTCAATTCCTGTTGCGAATGGGGATGTTGTGAGCGATCCTTAGGACTAACCACATTCGGCGGTTGTACCTATGGATGTGAAGGCGATAGAAATTGGTGGATCTCATAGGTTCTCAATCAATCAATAGGGGGATATTGAGGTGTGTTAACCTTTCAGATGATCTGGTTTCATGTTCTCTAGAGGTGGTGTGGAAAGATCAGCTTATATATCATAATAGGTGTTAGTATCACCCATATTGTGGTAAGTATAGGTTCCTCATCCGAGGAAGAGTTTGAACCAAAGGAACTTGTTCTTGGAGTGCCCCTATCGTTAGTTTGTGCCACGCATTTGACAGACCGCTCAATCTCCTACCTCTAGTGTGGTCAGTCGGACACAATAAGTAATTTGCTATAATTATTAGTTGGTATGTTGATGGAGTGTCCCTTTGGGTAATGAGGAGTAGCATGCAGGTTGCTTTTCCAGCAGAGGAATTTCCAGTCAGAGGTGGTCAGCTTGTGACTGCGAGGCTGTAGATTCTTCAGAAATCAGGGCCCAAGCCATAGGTCTTGGGGAGAAGCTTGTGTGCAGTAAAAACTCATCGGACGTGATATGAGCTTGATCCGACTTTAGTTATTAGTGACGGGATGGGGAAATATTAAATTTCCTTATTGCGGTATCTTCTCTGAAGACGTCATTCTTGTTGTGGGGGGAATGGATCCCTTGTCTACTTGTCATGGTCTTATTTTATGGGAGTTATTCTTGGGACTTAAAGAGGTTTAGAGAATATGTATTCTTGTAATGCTAGATGCTGGGCTCTGTAAACCTTCTTGTGGGTCGCTTAAGATTCAGAATTGTACTCTTCTTGGAGATGTTCATATCTTGTGAAATTGACACATGCTTGTCTGGTTCACCTCCTAGTTAGGGGTTCCTACTGTAAAAAACCCTCCAATGTGGCAAAGTATTGGCCAGTGTAGAAATTATCCATGCAAGTCAGCCCATGTTGGTGGGATCGTGATGTAGAGTTTAGTCAGTATTGCTCAATGTAAATTCAGAATACCCGCGTGTGATCTGTGGTGTTAGGAGATTTTTAAATGGTGGGGAGACCCAGTGCGGGTCTCGTCGGCATCCCCTCTTGTGTTGGTTGGTTAAAATTTGGGAGCTTTGATGGTCATGACAGTGTTGTAGGTTTGTCTATTTATTTGAGTCATTTTAGTTTGGAGAAATAATGTTTGAAAAAAATCCTAATATAGTGGGAAGACCACCGTAAGAATAGCTTTTGGAAGACTCTGTTTTCAAGTGCACCTGGCGGAGCAACCCCTTACTTATTCTCCGCCTGACCTCGACCATACTAATTGGTTAAATTAGATAGTGGTTCGTTGGGCGAGTGTTTTTGGAGATCTCGAGCATCCCTGGTAATCCCTATGTTAGGGGTCGGGGTGTTCCATGTTGTAGATGTGTTTGGAGGTGAATTCCTTATTGTAGGTTGTTTTTCTTGGTGATTCTGGTTTTGAGATTGTTGGAGTTTTAAGTCATGGGCATTGTGAATGCTTGACCTTCGGGTGATTGAGTTTTTTATATTACATATCTTCGCGGTCTTTCTTTGAATCTTGGGTTGGTCATGTCTTTCGGGACTTACTGGGTGAAGAAAGTGTCATAGTGGGGAGAATTGTCACACCCTGAAATTTCACATCTGTAATGATTTTAATTTTTGCCTTTATTTGATAATTTTATTTTATTTAATTGTTTTTTTCGAGGTGCATGTCTTGCACAACGAGAGTTTTGGCGTTTTTGCTGATAAATGAACATTTAGCTTGGCAGCGGTCGTCACACGAACATGGCTCGGTCAAATCCGCATCGCTTCGCTAAAGCGATATTCAACCTGACCATGCTTTATTTTATTTTAATTGTAACACCCCAATCTTCTATGGTACGCTTCTCTTTGAATAATGTGATAGCGTGTGTTGTACACAACATCGAGTTCTAACACACCATAACAAATCAAACTAGCCGTTATGAGTAATAATACCTACTTTTTGAAATTATATATATTTTATTTTTTAAAATGGACTTCATTTTTGGATTCATAATATCGAATTTAGCCTAAAGTAAAATTTTGGTACGTTTCAGATTACTTTAATATTTTGATGAATTGTGAAAATTACTAAATTTTAATTAAAAACAACTTTTTTAATCAAAATAATTAATAGTGATAAATTATGAATTTGAGTGGTTTTAAAGTATACTCAGAAGAAATTTTTACCATTTAATATAATTTTGGTCATTGGACATAATTTTACAATTAAACCATACATAAACAAGTATCAATCTTTTGATAGTTATTACACACTTTTTGTTTTAACAATGGGAATTAATTTTAAATTAATTTATGCCACTTATGTGTTTTGAATTTGGAAAAATGGATTCCATATTTGGAATCAAGATGTTCAAATTGTGTAAATAGGTAACTTTTATTTTTAGACATTTTGAATAATTAATGCGGTAAATATTTTATTTACAATGGTTTAAGGTAAATCCGGTAAATAAGGGTTAACAATTAATATTATAATAATACTAAATTACCCTAAAACGTGTCCTATCCTTATTAGTTGATACATGTTCTACCATAGGAATCTTTGGATCGATTTTGGGACCCAATGGAGCTACTTGTAGGTGATAGGGACACTTTATTTTAATTAAGTTAAAATAAGTACAAAAATGACATAAGTATATATCTTTTAGAAAAACAATTTTTACATAGGTTTATATATGTTGGAGTTTTGACTATAAATATTAATTAGAAAGATAAAAAGATTTACTACATTATAATATTTTATTTTCAATTTTTAGAGATTAAATAATTTAATTTATTTATGACCCAATGATGATGCAGTAATTACCATAATAGTGAAAAATTAAAATAATTGATATTATAAATACCCAAATAAATATATTTTTTTGGCTTTTAATGAATTAAAATAATTTTATAGTATAATATGACATATTTGGATTTATTTAATTAACTTTTTTTGAAGTAATCATTCTGTTATGAGTTTCACAAAAATCAACTATTGAATAGTGTCAAAATTGACAAAAAATAACTTTTAAACAAAATATTATATTATTAATTGATATTAAATTCCTAAAAATCTATGTTTCTGAAAAAATACATATATCATGATATTTGTATCATTAATGGACCACTTGGGGATCTCTTGGATGTATATGGTAAGTTTTTTAACCATATAATATAAAAATACAAAGAGACATTGTAAAAGTGAAACTAATTAACTCAGAGTTAATACTTAAAGATAAGGTTAATATAAGTACCCAATCCTATCTTAATTCTATTGGTTGAGTTGTTTTCGACCTATCCCCACATTAAACTTTGAATAATCAACTTTGGAGCCATTAGAAACCCAATATGAATTTATTATAAATTAATAATTCTAGCTTTTCCAAAGGTGCCCCTCACCCCTCTTATAAAAGGTCACTCCTCCTTCTCATTTATTCACACCTTCAAAGACTTTTTTTTCGGCCAAACTCTGCCCAAATACACTCCCAAAATCCCTAAATACAACCTAGAGGCCTTAGTTTGATCATATAGCCAACCTATGGAGCCCTTTTGATCAAATCAAAAGGAAGAACCCGAAGAAGAGGTAATGATTTCACCACCCTTTTCCAAGTTCCTTTCTTCTTCCACTTCTTCTTCCTTTGTTGTTACCATTCTAAAATAATAACTCCAGTATCATATATATACTGTGAAGTTATTATAAATATGGTACAACCATATTCTGTATTCTATCCACCCTTTGAATAACATTTCACCATACGTGCGTACGTACGGCTTACCGTCTCCACGTCGTGGTGTAATTGTTATTCAATATATTATTATTTGGATGGGTATAATAATGATATGTAAATCATGTAATTAGTAAATATAACATGTTAATTATTATGTATATATGATATAACATCCATTTATACATTATTTTAATATCAAAAAAAATGATATTGTCGCTCGTGCGTACGTACGGACTACCGTCTCTATGAACGCGATGAGAATCATTCTCCATCGTATCCATTCAGGTATAATTATCATTTGATGATTTAAAAATGATGTTCAAGGACTTGATATCATTCTGGATATGAATAATATACAACCTGTCCATTACAAACATGGATTACGTAACAAAACATATAAAAGAAAACGAGTAAGTTAACACCGGAAACAACGATAATACTAAGATATTGTTAACAAATCAATGTTAAAAGATCATATATGATATCATATTAATGTATATGATTATTTTATAATTTAATAACAATTATTTCACCATTATAAAGGAGGTTAACCTACCTCAACCAGGGAAAATTACAAGGTAAGGGTTTATTTCACAATCTCTTCATTATCCGAGGTTGTTTATACGTAATAATCTACTGGGATCTCTTTATCATCCACATCCATGTTTCTTAAAAATGTATTTAAAACCATTTTTACTATTTACAAGAATATGGGTTAAAGTCATTTATACCCTTTTTTGACTTTGCATAAGAGTTTTATAAAGGAATCTTTCCATCATTTTCCAAACAAGGTTCTTTTTAACCTTTTCTACAGAATTAAGGTAAGAATGTTTTTTTAACTTATACGGTGGGAGCGGCTATTTTCCACCGTAATAAAATCTTTGAAACTTCTTTCACAAGATTATAATAATATTTTCAAAGAATTTTTTTTTATAAATATATGACTCTTAAATGATTTCAAAATATATAGAGATATTTCTATAGAAAGAGTTTTGATTACATCTATGTCAACATCCTTTGATTGATTTTATGCTCACTTGAAGTTGATTTATTATGATACAAAACTTCTATATTGTATTGAAGGTTTTGTGATATGTTTGACTATGTATGTGCAATTTTTATACCATTCATAGTTTATGGTGAAATTATTGACATTTCGTATGCTAGTTTTAATACGAATGTTTATGTTATGTTTAAACCTTTTCATATGGGAATGAATTGGACTTAATATGTGACAGGTGGAGCCCGCTATAGATCCCCGATGCATCGGTAGGTCTCCTGAGACAAACTAGTGTCTTGTCACCAGGCCTTGGCAAAATCTTATTTGTAGTCTCGGCACAAGGCCTTGGCTATGTGGTTATTATAGTCTGGCATTATGCATTCTATCATTATGAAAGTGGTTATTGATATTTCTTGTGATTATTCAATTAGTAGAATATCCATGTGAATAAGTAAATGGCATTATTTCATTTTACTTTTTCCATACTATGTTGAAGTTCAAGTTTAAAAGGATTTTTTTTTAGTTATGCATTGCCTTAAATGTTTATTCTTATTTATGAATGTTTCCGCTATATTGTTATCCTTACTGGGAATTTGAGCTCACCCATTTTCTATGTTTTATTTTTCCTAGGATGTGAAGAAGTAAGCTATGAATGACCAGCATGGATAGTATATGGGGATATGAGTGTGGAATATGGAGACTATGTTGTTGTAGTAGTTTTTCACTTTATGATGTAATGTAAAACATTATGAATATATCTAGAGTTATCAAGGATACTAAACCAATTGGTTGTTCGAGATATGATCTTTCTTGTGATCATGCCAATGTTATGTAATAATGCACCGACCATGGGTAGCTAGGGTTGGGGCGTTACAGTTGGTATTAGAAAAAGCTTAGTACAACCCTTGGAAGCTAGATTTAGATAAACTCTGATTAGAGCAGGTAGACCTAATATGAACTTTGAGGATTAGTATAGAAAAACTTCCTAGAATTTTGGTATTGTAGATACTTTGTGAGTTTTCGGAGCAATACATCCCTATCTGGATACGAGCAGGTAGAGGTGGCTCTGGCACAGATGTACCTAGGGGTAAAACCCGAAAACACCGCTTTGAGCTAAACTCGAACGGGAACTAGTGCACGACAACGGTCCTTTCTGCACTCTTGGTTAGGACACTCCCAGGGGATATGCTTAGGATAACTCTCATTTTCTTTACAAATCATTATGAAGGGTTTATGAGTATATACTTCCTCAATGAAAACATTTTTATGATTATGGATTATATCCATTAATAGTTCAATTTATGTTAAGTGTTTTGTAAGTATGTGATTATGTATTTTGATTCATAAACTGATCTTGCTTATGCCATTGTTTAGAAATGGCGCCTATTGGACGAAATGGAAACCGTACCAATTCACGCACTCCATGTAGAGATTTCCCTCCTACTTAAGATAATTATAGTGGAGCTAGTGATGCAACTGGTGCTGATCAGCTAATCACCATACTGGGAAAACATACTCAGGTTATGAATAATAACCTTACCCGTATAGAGCACCCTGATCCGCAGTGTGGAGGATCAATGTTAGATCGATTCATGAGGAAAAAACCACCAACGTTTAATGGGAGTACAAATCCCTTAGTAGCTGAGCAATGGACATTTTCCCTAGAGAAATTATTTCAGGCTTTGGGGAGTAGTGAAAGGGAAAAAGTTATCATGGCATTTTACTGCCTCACTGGAGAAGCTGATCAATGGTGGTCATTGATTCAAAACACGAAGGAAGATGATGAAGTATCAAATATGGAATTGAGGGAGTTCTAAGATCTGTTTTTAGAAAAATACTTTCCTCATGACCACCGAGCAGATATGGAAAGGCAGTTTCTGAGTCGGAGACAAAAGGAGGATGAGAATGTCGCAAAGTATGAGGCTAAATTTACAAGGTTCGCAAGGTATGCTGGAGATTATATACGTAACCCAAGAAGTAAGATTGATCATTTCTTTGATGGGTTAAAACTATTTCTCCGTCGAGAATTTGTCTCACAATCCTTTTCATCATACGAAGACATTGTCTCATGTGATATCAAGACCGAAAAGGTATTCTCTAAGTCTTATGACTTTAAAGAAAAGAAAGAGAATAAGAGACCTGCTGATCAATCTGGGAATGGAAATAAAGGGAAGAAGGGAAAGGTTGAATATCCATCCTGTGGTAAATGTGGGAACAAACACCCTGGTACTTGCTTGAAGGGAATGGGAGTCTGTTACAATTGTGGTGAAAAAGGCCACCAAGATCGTGATTGCAAGGGGAAGAAGGAAGCTACCAATGTTCAGTGCTACAATTGCAGGGAGATGGGGCATTATTTAAATGAATGTCCTAAGCGTCAGGAGAACATACCTCAGAAGAGGCCACAGGATCAAGGCCAAGATTATGCTATCACTACTACTGAGGTAGAAGCTCCAAAAGATGTGGTGGAAGGTAATTTAATGGTTTCCACAAGTTTAGCAAATGCATTATTTGATTCTGGATCATCGCATTGTTTCATATCTTCCCAGTTTGCTAAGAAAATTACATTTTTCCAATTTGATTTAACAAGGGAGTTGTCAGTCAAAACTCCTAAGGAAAGTATCATTGCAACAAAGTTTTGTGAATCAGTCCCTATTAGAGAACATAAATGTTCTTTATCTGCTGATATCATCCTCATAACTATGATTGAGTTTGATATAATCCTCGGTATGAACTGGCTTTCAGACTATGATGCGAAGATTTATTGTATGAAGAAAGAGGTTACGATTCTTGATGATAATGATAAGGAACACCTTATCTTTAGAGCAGAATCGTCACCACCTAATTCTTATTTAGATCCACCCCCAGTAGCTCAATTAAATTCAATTATTGGGGAGGAAGAGAATGAAATAACTGTGGGTGAGGAAAGAATGTTCAAATAGAGGATGTACCTAATGTGAATGAATTTGTAGACGTATTTCCGGAAGATTTACCTGGACATCCTCCAGAATGAGAAGTTGAGTTTTCCATTGATTTAATTCCGGGATCAAGGCCTATATCAAAGAACCCTTATAGAATGGCCACTGTAGAATTAGTTGAACTAAAGGAACAACTAGAGGAATTGAGTAATAAGGGATTTATTTGCCCTACTGTTTCTCCATGTGGAGCCCCTATTCTTTATGTTAAAAAGAAAGACGGATCTATGAGGTAATGTATCGACTACAGGGAGATCAATGCTATAACAATAAAGAACAAGTATCCCCTACCACACATTGATGATTTATTTGACCAACTGCATGGAGCTCAATAATTTTCAAAGATTGACCTTTGATCTGGATACCATCAGTTGTGTGTGAAGAAGGAAGACATTCCGAAGACAACATTTCGAACCAGGTACGGGCATTACGAGTTTACTGTAATGCTTTTTGGATTGACTAATTCACCCTCTGTATTCATGGATCTGATGAATAGAGTTTTCAAGGCGTATCTCGATGAATTTTTGGTGGTATTTATTTATGATATCTTAGTATACTTCAAAATCTACGAAGATCATGAAAATAACTTGCGCATTATCTTGAAGACTCTGAGAAGGCATGAATTATATGGGATGTTTAGCAAGTGTGAATTCTGGCTTCAAGATATTTCTTTTCTTGGCCATATTATCTCTAAATATGGAATCTCTGTTGATCCTTCTAAGACCAAGGCAATCCAAGAATGTCCAGCACCTACGAGTATAACTGAGGTACATAGTATTATTGGTTTGGTAGGTTATTATCGACATTTCGTCCAGAATTTTTCCCGATTGGCTAACCCATTAACGAAGCTCACACGTAAAGGGGTTAAATTTGTTTGGAAAAAAGAGTGTGAAGAATGTTTTGAAGAACTGAAGAGAATATTAGTCAATGCTCCTATATTGACTCTACCATCGGGGAATGATGGGTTCGTTATTTATAGTGATGCATCGAAGAAAGGACTTGGTTGTGTCCTTATGCAGAATGATAGGGTTATTGCCTATGCATCACGACAATTGAAAATTCATGAACAAAACTATCCTACTCATGATCTCGAGTTAGCAGTTGTGATCTTTTCTTTGAAGATATTGAGACACTACCTCTAGGTGAAAAATGTGAGATTTATACTGATCAAAAGAGTTTGAAGTATATTTTCTCACAAAAAGAACTCAACATGAGGCAAAGGAGATGGCTTGAATTACTCAAGGATTATGATTTCACCATACACTACCACCCGGGGAAGGAAAACAAGGTGGCAGATGCTTTGAGCAGAAAAGATCATGGAGTTTTGAACAATATGAGAATTGAAAGGGATCCAATTTTCATGGATCTAGTGAAGATGGACATGGGAATAACCTGGGAAGGAGAATCATCAATGCTTTTTCAAATGGTTTCCAAACCATCTTTACTAGAAATGATTAAGAGTTCTCAGACCGATGATGAAGAATTTCAAAAGAAGATTAAAGCTGTGAATTATGGGAGACTGAGAGACTTTGTATATAAAGATGGAATTCTGAAATTCAGGAAGAGACTTTGTGTTCCCGATATACCTGATCTAAAAATGGGTTTGCTGGATGATTCTCATAGTTCCAATTTCTTTATACACCCTGGGGGAACCAAAATGTATAGAGATTTGAAGGAACCTTTTTGGTGGAACAATATGAAGAGGGAGATTGCTGATTTTGTGTCATGATGTATGGTTTGTGAACAAGTGAAAGCTGGAAGGCAACAGCCTGGAGGATTCATGCAACCTCTTCCCATACCGGAGTGGAAATGGGACAATATTACGATGGACTTTGTCATGGGACTACCAAAGACTCCTAGAATGAATGATGCAATATGGGTTATTGTTGATCGTCTTACCAAGTCAGCACATTTTCTTGCAATAAGAGAAGATCTACAACTTGAACGTCTAGCAAGACTATATATTAATGATGATGTGAGACTTCATGGAGTACCCCTATCGATTGTTTCTGATTGTGATCCCCATTTTACTTCAAGATTCTGGAAAAGTCTTCAGAAATCCCTGGATACTGAACTTCATTTGAGCACTACATACCACCCTCAGACAGACGGACAATCAGAACGGACTATTCAAACCTTAGATGATGTGTTGAGATCCTACTCACTTGACTTTTAGGGTATGTGTGATCAGTATTTACCTTTGGTAGAATTTTCCTATAAAAATATCTTCCATTCGAGTATTCAGATGGAACCATATAAAGCGTTATACGGGAAGAGAGGTCGTACACAAAACTGTAGGGATGACGTTTGTGAATGAAAACTTGTAGGCCCAGAACTGGTGGAGGAAACGATGGAAAAGGTGAAGGTAATCCAAAATCACATCAAAGCATCTCAAAGTAGGCATAAGAGATATGCCGATAATCGAAGGAAGGATTTTGAATTTCAAGTCGGAGATCATGTTTTCCTGAAGGTATCTCCATGGAAGGGAGTCATACGTTTTGGTAAGAAAGGTAAATTGAGTCCCAGGTACATCGGACCTTTCGAAATTCTAGAACGAATTGGGGTTGTAGCTTACCGATTGGCAATGCCCCCAAGTCTCTCCAAAGTTCACGATGTGTTCCACGTATCTCTATTGAGGAAATACATGCCTGACCCAACGCATGTACTCACCTATGAAGAATTAGAACTGGAACCTGATCTATCTTATTGGGAAGATCCCATCAGGATTCTCGATACGAGAGAACAAGTATTGAGAAACAAGACAATGCGTCTCGTAAAAGTTTTGTGGAGAAACCATAAGATGGAAAAAGCAACATGGGAACCCAAGGAACTTATGATGAAGAACCACCCGAGTATTTTCATGTGATTTGTATTCTAGAAATTTCGAGGATGAAATTATTTTAAGGAGGGTAGAATGTAACACCCCAAGCTTCTACGGTACGCTTCTTTTTGAATAATGTGATAGCGTGTGTTGTACGCAACACAGAGTTCTAACACACCATAACCAATCAAACTAGCCGTTATGAATAGTAATACATAATTTTTGAAATTATATATATTTTATTATTTAAAATGGAATTCATTTTTGGATTCGTAATATCGAATTTATCCTAAGGTAAAATTTTGGTACTTTTCAGATAACTTTAATTTTTTGATGAATAGTGAAAATTAATAAATTTTAATTAAAAACAACATTTTTAATCAAAATAATTAATTGTGATAAATTATGAATTTAAGTGGTTTTAAAGTATACTTAGAATATATTTTTACCATTTAATATAATGTTGTTCATTGGACAGAATTTTACAATTAAACCGGACATAAAAAAGTGTCAATCTTTTGATAGTTATTATCTCTTAAAAACACGGTTTTTGTCTTAATAACAGGAATTAATTTTAAATTAATTTCTACCACTACTGTGTTTTGTACTTGGAAAAATGGATTCCATATTTTGAATCAGGATATTAAAATTTTGTAAATAGGTAACTTTTATTTTTAGACATTTCGAATAATTACTGTAGTAAATATTTTATTTACCATGGTTAAGGGTAAATCTGGTAAATAAGGGTTAAAAAATAATATTATAATAATAATAAATTACCCTAAAACGTGTCCTAGCCTTATCTATTGACACATGTTCGACCATAGGCATCTTGGGGTCGATTTCTGGACCCCATGGAGCCACTTTTAGGTGATAGGGACACTTTATTTTAATTAAGATAAAATATGTACAAAAATGACATAAGTATATAGCTTTTAGAAAAAAAAATTTACATAGGGTTATATATGTTGGATTTTAGACTATAAAAATTAATTAGAAAGATAAAAAGATTTTCTACATGATGATATTTTATTTTCAATTTTTAGAGATTAAATAATTTAATTTATTTACGACACAATGATGATTCATTAATTACCATAATAGTGAAAAATTAAAATAATTGACATTATAAATACCCAAATAAATATAATTTGAAACTTTTAATGAATTAAAAAAAAAATTAGGATAATATGACATATTAGGATTGATTTAATTAACTTTTTTCTAAGTAATAACTCTGTTATGAGTTTCACAAAAATCAACTATTGTATTGTATCAAAATTGACACAAAAGAGTTTTTAAACAAAATATTATATTTTTAATTGATATTAAATTTCTAAAAATATAAGTTTAGGAAAAGAGACTTATATACTGATATTTTTATCATTAATGGACCAATTGGGGGTCTCTTGTATGTATATGGTAATTTTATTTAACATATAATATAAATATACAAAGAGACATTGTAAAATTGAAACTAATTAAATTTGAGTTAATACTTAAATATAAGGTTAATATAAGTACCCAAACCTGTCTAAATTCTATTGGTTGAGTTTTTTTCGACCTATCCCCACCTTATCCTTTGAATAATAGACTTTGGATCCATTAGAAACCGAATATGAATTTATTATAAATTAATATTTCTAGGATTTCCAAAGGTGCCCATCACCCCTCTTATAAAAGGGCACTCCTCCTTCTCATTTCTTCACACCTTCAATGCCTTTTGGTTCAGCCAAACTCTTCCCAAATACTCTCCCAACATCCCTCACTACAACCTAGAGGGATTAGTTTGATCATAAAGCCAACCTAAAGAGCCCTTTTTATCAAATCAAAATAAAGAACCCGAAGAAGAGGTAATGATTTCACCACCCTTTTCCAAGTTCCTTTCTTCTTCCACTTCTTATTCCATTGTTGTTACCATTCTAAAATAATAACTCCAGTATCATATATACACAGTGATGTTATTATAAATATTGTACAACCATATTCAGTATTCTATCCACCCTTTTAATAACATGTCACCATACGTGTGTATGTACGGCTTACCGTCTCCACATCGTGGTGTAATTGTTAATCAATATATTATTATTTGGATGGGTATAATAATGATATGTAACTCATCTATGTAATAAATATAACATGTTAATTATTCTGTATATATGATATAACAGACATTTATATATTAATTTAATATCAAAAAATGATATTGTCGCTCGTGCGTACGTACGGACTACCGTCTCCACGAATGCGATGAGATTCATTCTCCATCGCATCCATTGAAGTATAATTATCATTTGATGATTTAAAAATGATGTTTATGGACTTGATATCATTCTGGATATGAATAATATACAACTTATCCATTACAAACATGGGTTACATAACAAAACATATAAAATAAAATGAGTAAGTTAACCCCCGAAACAACGATAATACTCAGATATTATTAACAAATCAATGTTAAAAGATCATATATGATATAGTATTAATGTATATGATTATTGTATAATTTAATAACAATTATTTCACCATTATACAGGAGGTTAACCTACCCCAACCAAGTAAAAGTACAAGTTAAGGTTTTATTTCTCAATCTCTTCATTATCCGATGTTGTTTATACATAATAATCTACTGGGATCTCTTTGTCATCCACATGCATGTTTCTTAAAAATGTATTTAAATTTTTTTTTCTATTTACAAGAATATGGTTTAAAGTCATTTATACCCTTGTTTTAATTTTCATAAGATTTTTATAAAGGAATCTTTCCGTCGTTTTCCAAACAATGTGCTTTTTAACCTTTTCGACAGAATTAAGGTAAGAATGTTTTTTAACTTATACGGCGGGTGTGGCTATTTTCCGCCGTAATAAAATCTTCGAAACATCCTTCACAAGCTTATAAGAATATTTTCAAAGAAAATGTTTTATTTTATAAATATATGACTCTTAAATGATTTCAAAATAGAAAGATATATTTCTCAAGAAAGAGTTTTGATTTCATCTATGTCAACATCCTTTGATGGTTTTTATGCTTATTTGATGTTGATTTATTATGATAAAAAACTTCTATATTGTATTGAAGGTTTTGTGATATGTTTGACTGTGGATGTGCTATTTTTATACCATTCATTGTTTATGGTGAAAGTATTGACATTTTTTATGCTAGTTTTAATACGAATGTTTATGTTATGTTTAAACATTTTCATTTGGGAATTAATTGGACTTAATATGTGACGGGTGGAGCCCGCTATAGCTCTTCGATGCATCGGTAGGTCTCATGAGACATACTAGTTACTTGGAACAAGGCCTTGGAAAAATCTTATTTGTGGTCTTTGCACAAGGCCTTGGCTATGTGGTTATGATAGTCTGGCATTATGCATTCCATCATTATGAAAGTGGTTATTGATATTTCATGTGATTATTTGATTAGTAGAATATCCATGTGAATAAGTAAATGGCATTATTTCATTTTACTTTTTCCATACTATTTCAATGTTCAAGTTTAAAAGGCTTTTGTTTTATTTATACATTGTCTTAAATGTTTATTCTTATTTATGAATATTTCCGCTATATTGTTATCCTTACTGGGCATTTGAGCTCACCCCTTTTCTATGTTTTATTTTTCCCAGGATGTGAAGAAGTAAGTTATGAATGACCTGCATGGATGGTATGTGGGGATATGAGTGTGGAATATAGAGACTATGTTGTCGTAGTAGTTTTTCACATTATGATGCAATGTAAAACTTTATGAATATATCTTGTGTTTCCAAAGATACTAAACCAATCAGTCTTTTGATATTTGATCTTTCTTGTGATCATGCCAATGTTATGTAATAATGCACTGACTCTGGGTAACTAGCGTCGGGGTGTTACATTAATTATTATGGGGCCACACTTGTGAGATGCGGGTTTAATCGATTTTTTAAAAGGAGTTGGGATCTTATATGCGTGCACGACTATCCATGTGTCCATTCATGCATTTGTGTGTAGTTTCCAGACTCAACAATTAACACAATTATTTTGCGACTGGTTCTACTATTTCAATTTTATGATTAATATTATGATTATTTTAGTTAGTGCTTCAATTAGGTGATAATTATTATTATTCTTTTAGTTGATACTTTAATTTGGTCAATTAATTTAAATTTGGTTTTATTATTTTTAGTTTAAATTTATCATTTAAATTTGTTTTTTATTATTAATTATAATATTTTTGTATTATTTTATTGGTATTTTTTATTTTTTTTTCTTATTATTATTATTACTATTTATTCTTTTCTCCTTTTACCTCTCCCTCCTTTTTTTATCCCTTCGTTTATTTTCTCTTTTTTTCTCTCCCTCACTTGTGCTCCACCCTTACCCACGTAGACCCTCCCCCTCTCCCCTTCTTAACCCTACCAGAGCCGCATGCGCCCCCTCCACTTACCTTCCTCCTTCTCCTCTGGCACGGACCACCCTCCTGTGCCCAGCTTCCTGGCCGAACCCCCTTCAGGCCGCACCACTCTCCTCTCCTTCTAGTTTGGGTTCCCCTCTGTACGTCCCCCTCTCCTTCTACGGATAGCAGCGCTGTGCCGCCCTCCTCTCCCTCTCCGGACTATCGCGTCACACCACCCCTTTATTCCCTTCCATTTTTCCTCCGCTCTTCATCCAGCTTAGGTTCCCCTCTGTAAGTATCTCCTTCTTCTGAAAAACTCTTCCCGAGAGGCACTCTCTCTCTTCCCTGTCGACACCTCCCCGGCATTCTCACTCCTCCAAGCCAGCGCCTGAATTTCCCTTGTGTGATCCACTGGCCAACCCTATCTCCCCTAACGGCAAAGCCACTTCTAGGGTAGTTCTAATCCGGTGACCCCCAACGGTTTTCCACACCTTATCCCTTCGGTGTCTGCCCCTCTTGGTAAGCCTCCCCTACACCAATATATGGTTTTAATTGTTATATTTTTGAGTTTTGATTCATATTCATTTGGGTTGCAGTTTGTCATTTGGTTTGTTCGCAGTGTAATTGGTCCAATTTTTTTGTTTTTAGGGATTAATTGTGTTTTTTGTGGTGCGTTTGGCATGCGATAAGAGTTTCACGCCAAGCCCATGAGGTTTCCTACATTCTAGGTAGGTGGTTCCGTGCTTAATTATTTCCTGATAAATTTACATTCAAGTTGGGTTAATTTAGCATATTAGTTGATTATTTTTTTAGTGCGATTTTTCTCTCTTTTGAAGATTTATTTTCATTTGAATGGTTGTGTGGCTTGTTTATTTTATCTACGTGCTTTCTGCTGAAAACCCATATTTGGTAGTTACAATTTTTAGATTGCGCGATTATCTGTTTAATCTATTCAGTTGGTGCGAAGTATGTTTTTGACATGGCGTTGAGTGAATTTGGTCGTAAAAGATGGTTCTGTGTGGGTTAAAGGGTGAAACCAAGTTACTTCTTCAGAATTGTTTCATAAAATTTTATTTTTGTATTGATAAATTTTGTATTTTGTGCAAAGGCATCTGACATGTGGTGTAGGGTTTTTCCTCAGACTAATTGAGTGGTGCTGGTCAAATTTTAAAATTGTATTTGAGTGCGTGCGGTGTTGTAATGTGTTTTGGACTTTTAAATAGTCACTTTTGTGTGGGTAAAAACATGTGGAACCCTTTTTATATTTTTTTATAAACTTATATTAAATGGTTTATTATATTATGTCAATGGCATGAGACAGGCTTGGAAAATGTTTTAGTGGGCGTTTTTTCAAATGGATTTATGTGTGTGCAAATGGTTATTCTGACATGTGCAGTGTCTTATTGGGTTTCATTTTATGATTATGACATGTGACATGAACTCTAAAATACATGAGCACAAACAAGAATCATGGGTACTAGGTGGGTGGACTAGGACTAGTGCTATAATGATTTAGAAGTTGCATCGGCCCAGTTTCACTTAGCTCGATTGACGACTACAACACTAACTAAACTTTTGGATGATGTTTGGAGACCACTTGGTTATTAATGGGTTTCCCTACTAGTGGACCGTGCATGAAAACGTATATTTTTGTGTTCCTTTACAATTTTTCACTGACACGCGATGTTCTAGGGTCCCACTTCTCACTAGTATCTTTAGGGCCTCTCCCATGTATTGTGCTCTCTTTTCCTATGCACTCATCGTCGGCACACGGTGTGACGTTGGGGTCACCAAGAAAGTGTGTGTGTGGGTGGGTGTCTATGTATTAATTTAAGTAGGTTTCCATTTAGAGTAGTTTTTCCTTAAAAATGTTTTTCATTAAAATTATTTATGAACTTAATTATTTTTATTCTATTAATTTGAAAATGTATTTGTCTTTTAATAATTATGCATGGAACCTTTTCTCGGTGGCATCATACTGTGATTTTAGCTCACACCATACATAAAACTTTGGGTTTATGTAGATTTTGATGCTTTTTCTCTATAGGTTGAGGCATCGAACATAACATTGGTGATTCGGGTTGTCAGGGTCATCATCGTGTTGGTTTGGTGGCGATGGCTTGGGGTTGTGACTCCTCATGTCACATGGACGATTATGTTGGAGTTTTGGTTTTCCCTTGATGTAGTATCTTTTGGGTTTTAGTTCACGTTATAAACATTAAATCTGAACTTGGTCTAGGGGTTTGTTTGGTTGTCTGACATTAGATTCAATATATTCATCTTTTTGTTTGCTTTATATTTATTTATTCGGGTAAATCATTCCCAAGTTATATTCTTGATACCCGGGCACTTGTGCCAGCCCGTGGGGATCGAGAACGCTCTTCGGGCCATTTCGTGGATCAGGTCAGGCGCCGAGTTGGATGGCAACCCAGCCTGGTTCATGACAGTCCCTAATTTCCTTAATTGATTGTGTTGTTCCCCCTTATATACACATAAGTGAATGAGTCTTATATCTATGGAGAGGATCCCTTTAATCATCAAATTTATATGTAGCAAGGGTCCTCCACAAACATGGGGTCTCAAACCCATCAATTATACAATTTCATATGTGTTGTATGGGTCCTCAGTATATATTGTGTTTTTCATTAGGCTACTAGTATTGAGATATCACATGTACATGGATTTATATAAAATTATCATCCAAAACTACTTGTGAATATTGATATCTTCCACTATTTTATTTCAACTTCTCATGTGACTATTTTTTGGATGTGTTTCATCAACCCACTTTTTCCCATAGGTCAATAAAAAACATTCTTTTTTCTATTTCATCCACTTTGGTTTTTCAGCTGTCTAAATGACCTGTTTATAATCACCCATTCATGTGTTTTCCCAATGTGAGTCATATCTTATGTAGATTACTAGTAGTTAAACAATGACTTTTGTTGGGTTGGTGTTGGTGGAGATTAAAATTACATTATAACAATGATTTTTCATTTTGGATGATATCATATATTGGGAGAAGGAACTTATTCATCAGCTGTTATTGGATTTATAAAACTTTTTTTTCTTTTGGGTAGTATATATTATACATTACGGTTAGGATGTACTTGGAGTTGTGTGATTGTACAGATTTATTCTGATAAGTCTCTCTATTTGGTTGATATTCCTCCCAGACTGAGGTCAGTAACCCTAGGATTAAAGAAGGGGGATTCCCCTGTCACACTCAGTATGCCATTAAACAAGGTGGGTCTCAATGGGATTATATTGGTAATGATATTTTTCTTTTTTTCACTAAATAGTAAAATCTATATGGTTTTCTTTTGGTGAAATTTCGTAGAAACTAAAAGGTTACATTAGGTAGTGTGAATGGATAGAAACTTCTCATATACATTCTCCAAATTAATGATTTTATAAATTCCTAGAAAATAAGTATTTTTAAGGATTATTGCATTACATTAAATTATTAAAGGATGTCCTTAAATATCTCAATATTTTTATACTAGAAATTATATAGTTCAGGTTTTGGTTTTTCCTCAACCGAAATATGAATTAAGAGCTGAACAATGGATAATGATCCTCTCGACCTTCAGAAGGTTGAGGTACAGGGTTATAATAACAAAAATAGTCAATAAAATCTACAGTATACATAATGTATATGCATTTGGATAAGAATAATTATTTAGTGATTCCCAATACTTGGCCACACTAGGATAAAAATTGGATTTTATATTTCACATTATAATTCATTCCAACAAATTTGGAGATGATGGGGTATCAATGATTTGATGTGGAGGATCTATACCCACTTATCTATGTTATTCCTTCTTCTATTATTGTACAGATAGACATAACCCATCCATGATATCCATCCATGTAGTCAATTCATCTAGTAATTCATAGATACCACTTCTTGAGATACACTCATGGGAGTTTCCTTAACCCGTAGTAGATATCCCTATAATGATGTGAGTTGTTGATTATCGATCAAATCAATATATAAAAAGGAAAATTTATTTCATATCTCGTTGATTTAGTGGCTCAGTAATATTGTTTAAGAGTAGAGAAATCACATTACATTGATGGGTTTGGATAAAGGAGTCATGATAGATTCATCTAGAAAATAATAATCATGACCATTCCCACAGAGAGTTCATGACTAGTGGTATGGTATGTGATACCCTCCATGAATAATAGTATCATTCTAGGGACTAGTGAATACTTTTTTTTAATATAATAAAATTGTAGGCCTTAGACAATGTACCTTTTTGCATGCACCCAACCATCTAATTAAAATACCGTGATCATAAAATAAATCATTGAACATCTTGAGTGTAAAGAATTCATGCAACAACCTCTAGGGAATAATCAATGAAAAAAATACATAATTATAACATTTAATGGGGAAAAAATTCCCACTCTAATATTTGGTCTCATCCTACAAATAATTGGTAAAATTAATAATAGATATATTCCATCTCACAATCACCATGGAAAACCAATAAACATGGTCAACTCTTCTAGGTGAAGAATTTATTTTGATGTTCCTAGTCAGAAAAACTATATCACTGATTGGGGGACGAGGGGGGATCTATGATTTATATTTATTTTATGTTGCATTAATTATGAAACATCCTTTGCGACATGATTAAGATAACTTCCCTATAGAAAAAAATAAAAAACACATCCATAGTAAGAGAAGAATATTCATGTTTCACTATTCAATAAGAATATATATATCCTTGGTATGGTTAGTAAGTGATCCATTAACACACAATTCACTATAAAATAATACATTTTTATGGAATACAATGAGTATGACATGAAATTTCACTCATGAAGCACTTTGTGAACAATTTAATAGCTAGTGTGATACTTCTAGAAAAAAATGATGTAACTCAATGTTTAAAAAAAACATTTTATGGTGCATCATTATGAACTTTAAAAAATATAAAAATTAAAATTGATTATCCCATTACATATCTAGAAGCAATTAAAAATATCCAAGAAATTGTAATAAAACTCAAGCTGGTTTTCCTATCCATTTTTTCCCATTCTGTTTGCTTAATAGAGAGATATATATATTTATAATACAATGGAGACAATTATGAACACATTATACTTCATTTTGGATATTTCAATACTATAATATTTTTTAATTCATTAAAAATATGAATACGATTATCCAAAAATATATAATAATAGGATAATATGATAATCAACAGAATATGATCATTATCTAAATATGATTAAATATTGTCTCTTTTATTTATTATTCTTTCTAGGATTACTTATTGAAGAAAAATTATCAAGAAAACATACACCACCCTATAGATTTGCCTTCTCTCTTCTTATAATAAACAATAATTCTTGTAGAAAAGTTCAATTTAATTTTCAGCATTTATAATGGGCCTGATTTTGGATTGGGTGGGATTTCTAAAATATTTCATATTCAATATAATTAACCAAATTTTTCAGGTTTTCAAGGATTTATAGTGCCTCTAGACTTCATCTATTTTTTTATAAACATATCAATTCTTATCGATTCATATTGAATATTCAAATCACTAATGATCTCTTATGACTTCTTTTAGAAACTCCAAACCAATTATGATTTCCCATTCTAATTTTCTCAATATTATTTGTTCATTATTTAGTATTTATAATTATAATGAAATCAATATATTTAATCATTCCAGAAAATTCCATTTTGTATTCTTAATATTGACTACATGAAATATTTTATTCATTACTTTTATCGACACTAAAATAGAAGAACAAAGAAATCTCCACAGAAAATTAAGAATTTCCTTTACAACAGTCATGTACTTCCTTTAATATCTCCGAGGAATGATTCCATTTCTGACTACAAATTTTATCATTTTCAGAATGAAAACTATAAAATAATATATTATTATTCATTAATTCTCTTGAACCATTTGAATGATGAACTATGTTATTCAACCTTTTGAAAATGGTTAAATACATAGTTGACTATGCTATGAATTGATTCATCATATTGGAAATCAAATTCTTTTTAAATATCATTCATTTCTCCATGTAAATTCTTACTCCAATGATTACAATGACATACTATGTATGATGGACTAGTATAAACAACTTCAATGTCAGAAAAGTATTTATCTCAGGAATATTTTAACAATGATTTTTCAATTAAATCAATATATCCACTTATGAATATGAAATTATACCGAATATGATGGATCAATATTAAATAACATTGAAATAAATAACTACATTCATTAAAAAAAATCTTATTGTATCATGACTCCCTTCATGACATTAAATACATTGAAGATCAACTTTAACGTCATCAGACTCTTAATGGAATATATAATATATTCTAATCCATTATAGCGGATTATTTATTTCATTTGGATGTGTAATAACTTCCTACTCTTCCAGAAATGACATTATTTCCTCATCATCCCGAATACAATTATCTTTATTATGATTAAGTTGAATAAGATTAGTCAGAATCGTTTCTCCCCCATTTTTAATGATGTATGGATCACATGTTTTTCAGAATACTTATGATTTATGAGGAATCCAAGACCAGTAAATGATCGTAACATTTGTATGTTAGTTATGAATGCTATGATTCACCCCCATTACAATATATTCTTTCAGTCTAGAAATGAGGTGATTCTGATGATCCTTTTTACACAGAAAACAACTTCCTGATATGATTGAATTTGTCATCCCTTGTAATTCTGGTTTTCATGAATAAAATGTTCAATCTAATTTTAACCAAAATAAATGTGATGTGATTTCTATTCTTCATTAAATAAATTTTCCAATAAATCTTTGCTGACAACAAAATACAAAACCAAGATATAAACATCTTTATCAGCTTGGTCCTAAAAACATGCCACTTTGTATTTTTTTCAACTAACATTCGTAAATTAATGAACATTGTTTCATCAAGCTATGGATTACTTATCAACAATTCAAAGACTACTTGAGAAAACTCATTATAGGAAAAAAAGTATCCTTGATAGTAAATCCTTGTTTTCCTAAAATATTGATTATAAAATAGTCCTTATCTTTTTTCCTCGTCATCTCAATATTCGTAGAACACAAAAATAATAGTTCCCTATAACAACTCTAATAAACAGTTAGAATAGTTTACACACATACAATGTTGGATTGATAAATTACACAAAATTATCTCTATTTACATGATTCCATAAGGATATATTTATGAAAAAATTATCCCCCTTGAGAATAATATCATAATGTAGGAGGAGAGTGGTAAAATAAAAATACTTCAACCATTATTATAAAGAGGATTTATTACCATGTTAAACCTCAATTCAGAAAAGAAATCGCTTGGTAAATGTTTTCTGAAAATTTAAAAAGCATGTATTGATGTAGTAAAATAGATAAACAACAATTAATTCATATCCAAATACACTATAATGAAATGATATTTGATATCAATATGTTTTGAATTTGATGGTCGAATCATATACCTTGTGAGATTGACTACACTTTGATTATCACACTATTTCACTGTGTGTATACCACATCGGAATTTTTTATGTTGTTTATAAATAAACAATGAGCAATGTCAGATAAATTGATTTATCTCATCGTTTATATCATAACCAACATAAAATATGAATTAGAATGAGTGGTAACATTAGTTATAAAATAACTAAAGTGATAAAGAAAAAACCATTTCTTTATCATGTCAGTTATAATATAGTAACTGTTATAAATCATTTTATCGTGTCAGTTATTTTATAACTGACTTGATAAATATTTTTTAACATTTTATAATGTCTTGTTTCATGTTATTCTAATGTTTTTATTTTAGGTGACAATGACTGGGTATCTCTCTCTCTAACACAAACCCTATAATTGATTCTTCGATTCGGTAACTTCCAAAAATATTTTGATTACTATATTCAATTTTTTTCATCATCATGTATATCTTAAATACTTGAAACTATCAAATAGGATCCAAATACTTTGATTCCACTCATTGACGTATTCAAAAATTTTCATATTGTGATTCTATCGTGTATTTCTTTAATTTTTTTAATGTGGTTTTATATCCATATATTATTTTACCATTGGTCATTGATGGAAGACCAAAATATACAGATACCAAAAATATCATTTTTTAATTTCATTGAATAATGCCCATTTGTGTCAGAAAGACTATCATGAAGCTGTATTATTTTTTCAATTCAATTCTTAATAATTTAATTGATCTGGATGCTATGAATATTTTGGAAAAAACTGAAATTCCATTACATTGTAGATTGGAAATGTATTTTAGACATCTTGTTTTGATATAATTTTGCATTTAATGGTTCATGTTGTTTGAGAAATTAACCATGGAAAACCTTCATATCTACGTTTGATGTATCCTTTTGAATGATATATGATGATATTGAAGAGGTATGTTAAGAATCCATATCAACCAGAATACTAGATTATTGAAAGGTAACTTTATGAAGTGGTTTTGGATTTTTGTACGAGCTACCTGTCTACAGCACATCTCCGTGGTTTGACTCCATATTTTAATGAACATATTAATAATGAGGTAAATATGATTCTTGGCTTGAAAGTCAAATTGTTTTCTGGTGAATAGATGATAAAGGTAAATTTATACATCTAGAATAGCATGGATGAGGCTAATCCATATATTTCATCGCATAATATTGAGTTTAAAAAATGTCATCCAAATAAGAAATAAAAGTGGGTTCTGAATTATCATAATATAATTTTTTATCAGGGTTTAAAAATATTATTCTTGTTAGACATGATGCATCGAATTCATTATGAAGGATATTGGATCGTCTATGTTCAAATGATATCACACGGTTCAGGTATAAAATTAATGGAAATACATTTCATATGAATCCTTAGGACAATTTATGTTTTGTTTATAATAGTGTTGTATTGTTGTTCATAAAAGCAATGCATTTTTTTAGTTATAAAAGAAAAAACCAATTTCTTCATAAATTTCATATTATGGAATCATTGAAGAAATATGGTAGATCTATTACATTAAAATTAATGTTCATGGGTTTAACTGCAAATTATTATTTGGTAACAACAATATCAGAAATGATGAATTTGGAATGAAACTTGTTAATATGTATTGATTTGATGAAATAGTTGATACATTTATATGTGGAATACATGATAAACTAATTTCCATGTTCTTGATCAATCTGAAATGTAGTGGTATATTGTTTTACAAGGATAAAAAAATATTTTAGTGATTATCTACATGATGAAGATGCAGATTTATGTGAGATCCCTACATGCATGGAAATATTAACAGATAATAAATATGAGAATGGTGTAGACATGGGTTGTCTCATAAGGAACAATCATGACGAAAACATTTGGGACAACAAAACATTAGTACATTCTTAATATTACATGTAACATATGTTTATTTTTTGTTTACTTTTATTAATTTCATAAATTGGAAGATATTTTTTTTTCATTACTAAAACTAATATATATATTAATAAGTATAATTTTTTGTATATTTTAGTTTAGTTTTTTTTAGTTTACCATGTTTACCATTTCATAACTTACATATTTATTTATATTTTTGAATTACGATTATTTTAAATCTATATGTTAAAAAATATACATTTTTCTATACCAAAGTGATATATTTGGTTTGACAATATTTTAATTCCTACACCAATTTTGGATTTTTTTTCATTCATTTACATGATACTTAATATATTATTATTATTGTAATTTTTTTTAACTATAACAATTATTATTAAAAATGTCTTCTATTTTAGATTCCTTTTTTTCATAAATATTCTTTTTATTACATTAGTATTGTAATATATGAAATTTTATGTTTTTTGTATTAAATTTTTTGACTTTGATTTTATATATAATGATAGGAAAGCAGTAGATCATCCAAAAACTTCTTGTGATGAGATTAAAGATTATTACTCCAGGGAAAAGAATCCATATATTTTTTATGATTTTCCATAATCAACATCATCTGCTCACACAATAGTAAATAAGATTTTGAGGGTTAGTAAATGTGACAATGCACGTTTACCAAAATTATCACTTTCTCATAGCAATGACTAGAGTATAGTGGTAGAAATTGATGAAAATTATATTCCGAGAGCTCCTAATGAAAATAAAAATCAGGATTTTTTAGCAACTCAGGGTAAAATAAAATCAGAAGTTTCTATAATAATTGGTGATGTGTTGAAAAAAACACTATATCAGTTATAGGAGACCATTTTGGTAAGATCTTTTTCTATTGTTCTACTAATGTAGAAATTTTTATAGTATTGTATTTTTTCCTATCCTTTATCGTATCAAATTTGATATTCCTGACACTGGGGGAATCATGAGGAATTGATTATCGATGATTGCTAGGAGATTGAGGGATTTAAAATCAACCCCCACATATGATATCATTTTTGGGGATATAAAAACATGACTGTCAATGTTATATATATCCTTTTATAGATGAATACACATGTAACAATTTGTAAATAGTAAAAGAAAAGAATCATTTTTAGTAAGTGAAATGAAAAAATTTAGATGTATTCTTTTATTAATGATCTTATTAATGACTTATTAATGATTTATTATTCTTAATTAATAGGAATCAAAGAGAGTTCATCTAGAGATCTATTCAAGAAACACATACCCGCACGTATATCTTAGGGAGGGTATACTTTATTCGAATAAAAAATGATATATAAAATATTAAAAAACCATAGAGATGATACTTCATACTCTAGAGAGGTTCCACCTCCATCACCTCCACCAAGACATGAAAAATGAATGAGGTCATGGTTGTGAAAAAATGGGAAATATCTTACAAAAGAATAAGGGGTCATAGTAGAGAGGATTATACGCTTTTTATTTATTTATTTAAGTCAATTAAATTAATTTTATTGTTTGAATCAATAATTAATTGTTAATATAATTTATACAAGATTCTCTTGAGGAGTAGAGAACACTTGTGGTATTTAAATTGAATGGGTGGCACAATATTTTATTTTCTGCATTGGGAAATCCTGATCATCCGAGTCATGTACAACGATGCCCGATGGGTTTATAGATTAGAAAAGTTTGACCACATTTATCTTCTTCTCCCATGGAGGTTTTATATCTAAAAATAATAATATTTGGGGGATGATGTACTCAATATTAATACAACTATGGAGGAAAATATCTGATCACTTGTATACTCTAGGTTTGCAGACATGCAAGGAAAATTTGATACTACAACTCCTTCTCCACATCCGCAAGCATATCCCACTCCCCCAACATCGCCTACAGACCCCATTATTTTACTTCCACCACCACCTGTAGACCAAAATTTTTATGCTAGTCCTATACCCCTCCTCTATAGTTTCATTGTTATTGTGAGTTATATGTTGATGATCCTCACAATCATATAGTTTCATATGGGATTATATATTTTATAGGAGATATAATTCATCATAAATAGTTAGAGGTAGAGCAGTATAGTGTCACTGTACATGATATTATAGATATTTCAACTTTAGTACTGTTACCTATATATGAGGTGATGATAGTTGGTAAATGTATTAACCATTTTTTGTTTTTTCATCTAGACTTCTGTGAGCCATTACCATAGAGGTATGTGTACGTTATATTATTTATATTATATTTTTGTCATTTATTTTTAATAATTTAATGTTAATATATTGAAATTTTTATTTACTAGAAGACCATAAAGGTAATGATATACTTTATATCCAACAACAATGTAAAATATCTATGAAATCAGATTCAGATTCTATTAGTACTAACAGATTGTCAAGATATTCAAATTTTATTGCAGTTGATTATATGTTTCTAGGGGAAGCTCATGTTTTATGATGTGAAATTGATGTGGAGATAATAAAAAATTATATCATGAACCTTGTTATTGTAGATAAGTTGGGAATCAACCTAGTTCATTTTTTTATATAAGTCTTAACCCAAATCTATCCATCAATTAATTTTATTGAAAAATTGTACTTTTGTCTGTTTCTTATTATATATCATTATAAAATGTGTACGATGAATGATCAAGTATATGTATATGAGTTGATGGACCTAATGTTTATATCACCTAAAGGAAATAAATTTGATGAGGAATATATTTCAGTTTAAATTGCTGAAAGATTAAAACAGAATATAATTATGCATTATTGCATGTTTCTTTATGTTGAGATGTATAAAACATATATCTGACACATTGTTATTTATAATTTGACATAATAACCCCTATCATTAAATTTCTTTTATATTGGTTACAATTGGATGTCTTTCTTCTTATGAAGAAAACACTTTTTTAGATATGTTATGTCCATGATGATGTGAAAGAAAATTTTAAGAACATGTCAGAAAAGTAAGTTTTAATTTCATAATAGTTGTATTATATTTTAATGGATTTTAAATTTATTTCCCTCCTATTATTTTCTAACAGGGCATGGGTTGTATTTTTAAATACCACAAATAAATAGACTACTAATGTCAAATATGTAAAATTAAATTTGAATATCAATTTATAACTATTCATTTTTCATGTAAACTGCATTATTTTTAATTTGTAGCAATTTGATGACACACAAGCTTATAGTTAAAAAGAGGATAAACACATAAAAATTAAATGGTAAAATTACATTACAGGTTTGGTTAGATTTTATTTTATTTTTATAGAGTATTTTAATTTTTTATTGTTTAATTATCAATGTGTATCTGGTAGTTGTTTTGTTTTGATTTAGGTTTTATGTACATTATATTGTAATTTTTTAATGTTGTAAATGTGAATGTGTAATTTTTATGCTAGTTTTGTTTGTTTCTGGTCTATTTCGGCTTGTTTATGGTATGATGTATGGTCTAGTTACTGGTATGGTTTTGGTTTTTTCAAGTCTTGTTATATAGTGGATAAGAAGGGATACATAAATTATTTTAAAAATATATATTATTTTTATTTTAGTAATTTAATAAAAACCTTAAAAAACAATTTTGTGGATTTTTTATGTTAGTTATTTTATAACCAAGATAAAAAATTATTGGAATCATTGTTTTCTACATCATTTGTTTTATTATTGACTTATTATACTGTTCTTATGGTTGTTATTTAACAATCCACGTGAAAAACATTCACCCCGAAGCATTTTTAATGTCAGTTATCAAATAACTAATGTAAAAAACTCGTAAGGATTAGGGTTTTCCATAATGGTTATATAAAAAATGATATGGTATACTATATTTTTACATCATTTATTAAAATAACAACATAAAAACTCATATAAATCATGGTTTTCCACATTGATTATATAAAATTCGTCTTGGTAGACTATTTATTAAGTCAATAATTTAATAACTCACTTGAAAAACCTTTATAACCAAGAATATTTAACGGCTGTTATTCAATAAACTATGTAAAAAAACTCTAAAACAATATTTCACAAATCAGTTGTATTAACTGATGTAATAAAATATGATTTTTTACACCACCTCCATCTATGTCGCCATAAAAATCACATGAACACCCTAAGAAAACAGATGTAAAAAATCATTTTCTGCACTTGTGTCACAACCCAATAGCAAGTGTACCTTCACATCAACAAGTAAGTCTTATAATTGGGTATTTATCAAGGTAAATTGCGTAACAGATTTAGTAGTAGCAATATAACCTTCATAATGCATACTAAGAGTTATAGAACATTGTTTCTATTTATGTAAACTAATACAACTTTTCTAAAGAAGAATAAACCAGCAGATGTGGATTTTTTATCATCCTCATTTCCTTCCAAATTATAATCTCAATATATATAGAAATAATTATTATATGAGCTATCATAACAGATTTTTAATTTTTGTGTGCCCTTGATGTTTATATGAATTCTTTTCAAGTAAAGTTAATGTGATTAGTTTAGAGAAATTTTTTTTATTACACATAAGGTAACAACATGAATAATATCGACTCATAATGTAGTCAAATATGTACTAATCAGAATTAGTACCCAAAATTATTTCTAATCAACTTCATCATTATCTCCGTATGTTGACAAATTGTTCCCACTAAAATTTGTGTGGAAGAATGTTTCAAGTTTTCAAGGCTGAACATCATAATGAGATCATTAGTATACTTTTTATAATTGTTAACAATACGACCCTGGATTTGTAAAATTAAAAACCCACGAAAGAATTTCCTTTCTCCTAGTATGGACAAATCAAAAAAACTATTTCATTCCATCATAAAATCATTCACATGATCTTTCCTCATTCCTAGAAATTATAATTTCATCAACATAAAAAATTATGATGAGGAAAAATCATTACTTTATTTGATGTAACGATTTCAATAAATTAATCATTTATTAAAAAACAACATCCTTAAAAATGTATAGAATTTAGAAAACCATGATCTGGGATCTTTTTTAATCTCTTATAAGGATTTCTTCAATATGAAAACGTAACATTATTTTTTTCAAGAAACAAATCCACATGGTTGTTCAATGTAAAAAATCACAAAAAGATCCATTCATGAAATGTGGATATTATATCCATTTTAATGTAATTATCATTATTTTGAATCAATAGTTAGAAAAAATATAATTTTTTCTATCATTTCAATCATAATAAAAGATTCATCAAAACCAAAACTTTCAAATTTTGAGTATCCATTACACAATAATCATTCTTTATTTCTCATTGCATCATCTTATTCAATTAGTTTGATTAAAAAATAATCTATAAAAAAAATATTACTAGATTATGAACAGGATCCCATGTTTCTTTATTTTCTATCTGGAACATCTATTCATTCATTGTATGAAGCCATACTGAACACTAATATGTTTCGTTCTCATCATTTATCTAAACATTTGTATACATGGAAGTATGTGTAATGTCCTTTTTGGATCTTATTCTTTGGGCCTTTTGACATTGATCCCCAATAATATTTTAAGATTAAACATGTTTTTATCATATTATTAGATTATCATGTATCTTACTCATCACTAGAAACTATTTTTTTTTAATTCTTCTTGAGTAGGATTATAATTATCTGTCTCCGTATTATAATTATTAACAAAACATTCTATATCCTCCACAATATCCTTGTGTGTATGAGTATGTGGATATTCATATTCCTTCTCACTAAATTCAACATTAATATAAAAAATATTCTTCATGTTTCATTATTGAAACATATGTGTCATCATGCTTGGAGAGAATAACCATGAAAGGTTTCTTCTTCACCATTCCACTCAAACATTTCATGGTTTCCAACTATTTATTTTTATATGGGATGGACTCCTGAAAAATAATAAGTGCTCCAAATATAGAGTATTATCAAAAAAACATTTCAAATGAATTCATATTAGAATATTTCCTATAGAAAAATAAGATTTGAATAAATATTACAATAATCATGGATTTCCTCTAATAATAATGAGATTGACCATGTTCATGTAATATAGTTATCCACATTTCCAACAAAATTATATTATTCATTTCAACAAATCCATTTTTTATGATTATATAAGGAAATATACATATGATAAAATCTATAATTTTCATGATAATGTTCATGTTATTTAATCTTATACTCACCTTCATTATCAGTTATCATATTATTCATTAAATACTCACACTCTTTCTCAAAAATCCTCTTGAATCTTTTAATCATCTTCAAATCATCATACAAATATTTCACAATCATAACACATGTAATGTTGGTAATGTCATAAATTAGTGTGATGTATTTATTACCGATATTTCTTGAATGTTTTTTCATTGGCCCATATATAACAGAATGAATAAGTTGTAGGGGTTTATTTGAATAAATGTCAAATTTCTTTTTCACTGAGTTTGTAATTTTTCCCATCTGAGAAATATTTAAACACTGATATATTCTTCATGGAAAATATGTAATATAATGAACAAAATATCTCTTTAATAACATTATAATAACTATTTGACAATGATGTCCCAAATTATTAATTCAACAATTTATTTTCATCCATCATACTCATGTAATATAAGTATTTTATTTCACTAACTTGAATCATGTTTCCTTTATCACATTGTCCTCAGGTAACTGTACTACCATATACCTCACCTTTCACAAAAACCTGATAATTCATGAATATATCTTTTTTAACCTTATTAAAAATTAGTGAAACACTTAGTAACTTATGTTTCATTCCATAATTGTATATTATGTTCTTGGATTTCATCTTTTCATTCACAATGATAGCTATTACAACCGATTTGATTCTAAAGGATTCATCTTTACCAAATCTCACAGTTTATTCTTTAATGCATTACAAATTATTCAACAATATTAAATTTATAATCATTAGAGAAAAACTCTGACTATCAATAATACAAGTTCAATTCCCTTTTATAGATTTAATATCTTTTTGAACTACAAGAGCCTCTTCCTCTTGATTTTCTTTCTTCAAACACATATTTAAGGAATTGTTATAAATCATTTTTTATCCGAGTATCAAAACAATAAATCCTTATTCAAGATGTCCAGGTAGTTCCAATATTTCAAAAATAGTTTCCAATGGTTGGAAGCTATTTTTATCTTTAAAACAAACCATATTTAACTCCTTTCAAACATTCTTCTAAGAAATCATATAATGAGAGGATACCCTCCCCATAAAATATTTCCTTCAATAACCATTGGAAAAATAGTAATACTATTAGTTAACCCAAAAATTAATTTATATATGTCTGATTGAACTAAAATACCAGTAGTATCTATAGAAGTAATATTTTCCTCTAAAACATCCATTCAAATTAGAGTTGGGAACACATTTCTTAGTAACCATCATGTGTTTCCTATATGAACCACAAACCATTTTGTTACTAATATGAATCATATTTTTCTATTCAACCATATTATAACTCCAAATAATAGAATCATTTTTGGACTTATGTTTTATTAGAAACATCTTATTTACCAACATTTTTAGTATTTTTCACATACATAACCTTCCCATAACATTTTTTTAAAAAACACTTCCTTATATCTTCTAAACCATTGAATGTAACATTTTATGATGCTTCATATGTTTCTAAGTATGGGAAAATTAACCATTGTTAGATATATAGTTTTTAAAACTGATACCTTTTTATTCTAATGTAGAATTTCTTTTTGCTATAGAAGATCCAACTATTGTTTTTTTCCATTAACATTTACATATAGATGTTATTTACAATTATTTTCTTCTCCAAGATATTTCTATAATTATTCACTCTCCACAATAATATATTTCTATTATTCTGAAAAATATTTCTTCAATTTTTTTTGAGGAATATTCATCATCCACATTCTTGATTTTACTTTTAGTCTTATAATTATTATTAATAATTCTTTCAAATATAATTTGAAATTAAATTAAAGTATAGTTTTTCTTCATAAAAAAACTTTTTATTATTATTTATCATTCAATATTGAAATAAAAGTATTCTCAGCAACATGCTTAGAAGAAATTTCTAAATAATATTTACTATATTCTTAATCATGATAATTAGATAAGAAACTCCACAATTTGAATAGAAAAAACATCAGATCATTTTATATATTAAAAAATGTATCATTATAACCATGTTTCTTAAATGAACTTATTGTATCTCATTATTATTTATACATATCTTCTACTTTTCTTCTTGATGGAATATTTTCTGCAAGGTACCCAATGGATCCACATTCAAATCATTTCATGGGATGTTTCCATTTTCATTTACATATAATATTCTCCTTTTTTTAAAATATGGATTAAATATCATCAAAAAATTTATATACCTCATATTTAAAATGAAAGTTTATAGCTTTTTATTTTATAAGGATCCTCTTGAACTTCTCTTTCATGGATTCCTTGAAAAAAATTTATTAATAAAATATTTTTTTTATTTTCATATCTTTCTTCCTTCTCATTTTACAAGTGATGTGATTGATATTTAAATCATATAGAGATAATGTATTAATATCACAATCTTCTAGGGAAGATACATTAAATTCAAACATATAGGGAAGAAATCTCAAAATATTTTCAACAACTATAGAATCATCTATATTTTCAACAATACATCAAACCGTGATGAAAAAATAATTTACCTTTGTAAATATGTTCTGAATGGATTTATAGACCCTATTTTTCAAATCCTCTTACATAGTGTCTATATTATATATTTTTCCTTTTTTTATTTTGTATTCCCTTATTATATGTTTTTTTACCTTATCTCATATACATTTGGTTGTGGAAAGAACCATTCAACCTTATATATTGTTTTTATAATGTGATGGTAGTAAATAATTAGTAGTCCGTCAATCATTCTCAATAATTTTCATGTCAACGTATATAAGGGGATATTTTTCATAAATAGGAGGAAATTCAAATATTTCATCTTCAAGAACATTATAACGAGTAGTCATAAGATAACGAAACATTCAATCATTAAAAATATGGTTTTTATTTCAAAAAGAAACCTAGGATACCTTAACTATTCACACAAACCAGATTCTCCATCAACTTATTTTTAACACATCAGAAAATAACAAATAAAGGGAACCTTCACTCTAATACCAATTATTGGTGCCCTGTTTTGATATTTTGAACCACAATATGGGTAAGGTTTGAATTAGTGATGTATTTTTCTTTTATGTTTCCTTTCATTTGAAAAAACGTTTTCCACCTATTAATGATAACATTACCTATTGATTTTAATTCAAATACACATCCACATGAACTCAATAATTTACAAGTTTCATTTTCCAATTAGAATAGTAATGTCTTGGAATGGTTCACAAATCATCAGACACCACAGAACCTACTAGAATTTTTTTTGAATACAATGAGTTGGATATCCCATTTCACTCGTGTAGAACTATGTAAACGATTAAAGAGTGCGGGTGCTCCTTCTAGTAAAAATGATGTAATACAATGTTTTTATTGTAAAAAAACATTTTACGGCCTTTCATTATCAACATTTAAAATTATAATCACTCAATGAAATCCTTCATGTTCTTACATAGAAGTTTTTAATAACTTCATGGACATTGTAATAAAACACACCCTAATTTTCTAGTCAGATTTATCCCAATCCAATTGCACAATAATGAAATATATCTCTACATAATACAATTGAGACAATTCTCTACAATTTCATCTTCAGTACCAAAATACCAATATGATAATACATCCCAAAAAGATATCAAAAAGAATATTATATTCCTTCCAAATACAAAAAACATCAGAATAAAACATTTAGATGAATATGAGGATCATATAAATATATTGCAATATTTCCTCCTCTCTTTTCTCTTCTGACCAACATGTCTTCTTAATGAAAAACAGTCTCAAATCCCTTCATCTCTAGGGAGATACACATTTTTTCTACTTCTCAGGATTAATACTTCCATCAAAAATTAAAATGTACATTTATCCCTTTATAATTGCCCAAAATGTGGATTGTGGTATATTTCTGTGAACATTTTTTCTCTACCAAATTACCTGAATTTGAAGGATTTCTTTAATTTCAGGAACATCTTGATATTGTCAATGTTTATTAACTCTTCTTATTATTTCCCTATTCTTCTCAAATATACTAAACACTTCATAAATTGTCTGATTTCATTCAAAAACAATGTACAAATTCCAATTTCCCAATCAAATTTTTTCATTATGATTTCTTCATTATGATTCCATGTACTAATTGCAGATATGATGAAATAGAGAGCTTGGATCTTTTTAGGAAACTAAATTCTTATTCTTCATGCCAATTGACCCAGATGTTTTCTTCATTAATTTTCTATACAAAATAATGATGAAACCCAAAATATACTTCAAAATTTATGAATCCCCTTTCAAGCACTTTTATGACTCGTTCATGATCTATAATGTATGGTTCTATTTTATTATGATTTTACTCATTACAATAAAGTAAAATATAATTCAAGAGATTATTCCTCATCTCTTCTCTTGATATATTTTCTTGATAAAAATTTAATTCATCATTTTAAAAATTGTTCACTACATTGTTGATTATGATCATAATTTCTTCTTCATATTAGACACCACTTAATTTTTATTTTCTTTGATTTTTTACTTCGATAAAATTCCTCCTCTAATGATTATGATTACATATTGAGTGAGATAGATTTGTATGAGAAACATAAAATTCTGAAACCTCACTCTCATTTATTATTATACTTATTATTTTCCTATACAAACAATTCTTCATTGGATGAATATGATTGTATACCAAATACGAGGGATTGGTATTCAACAACTTTGACTTTATTAACATCATTTATTCACAATCATTTTATTATATTGTGACATCCATCACAACTTTTAATACATTTAAGATCATATTTAGCATCGTATAAATTTTAATTCAATGTATTGTAACATACAATAATTACCATCAACCTCTTTATTTCATTAGGAAGTATTGAAACTTCTTACTCATCCAACAACATATTTCTTTCACACTCATCCTCAATATTGTGGAATTGATTATGATCATGATAAATATGTTTTCTTAGAATATTTTCTACCCCTTTCATTCATCGACATTTTATGAAATTTATTTCAGTGTTCTTTTTATTTATGAGAAATCATGGATCATTAATGATTCGTCACATTTGTTTATAGTCATGCATACTATGATTTCCCCCCATTACAATCTGTTTTTCAAGATTTGAACGGAGGTATATCCGAAGATCCTTTTAATATTGAAAAAATATTCTCAATATTATAGAATTTCTTAACCATTATGTGTATGATTTTTTGAATATCTTGGTCAGACCAATTTTCACAGAATTCAATGTGAGGTGATTACATTATTCTTAATATTCCATTTCTTCTAATTCTCCATTGACAACAAAAGACAAAAACTAAATATGATCATCCTTATAAAAATGGTCCAAACTTGTTCTTTTAATACATGGTCCACAATTTTCCCTATAAATATTTAATTCATCTTGATAAGAAAAAACATATAATGTAAAAGCCCATATAGGGGTGGGTATATGCATACCCAGTATGATTACATGAAAAACAATAAAGGGGAAAATGAAAAAAAATAATCATCTCAAAAAATAATCATGAGGTAATTGAAACCAAATATATATTATTTATATATCCCCAAGGGAGAGAAAAAGGGGATAAAAATCACCAAGACGTAGTAATAAATGATGAGTCTTCCTTATTCTCAAATGGATATTTGTTTTTTTAGAGAACAATGCACAACCTCAGTATAATTTTTATAGAGAGAAAGAACCTAGTCATTTAAATCCATAGCCAATGGGTCAAAATCTACCATGGTCTTCACACTACCCATAGACACTTATTCAAAGAGGAGTGACATATAATATATAGATAACCCCAACACTATAGTATAATGGTTTCGAACTCAATATTTGTAAAGAGTATGGGAACCCATTCCCTTAAATGAAAAGGGGGTTACCAACACCATTTATTCATTGATAATCACACATTATCACAATCACATGATATGTGTTTTTGGAATATGAATCATATCTATAACACATTAAGTAATATCTCTATTTCACGGAACAATATCAACATTTTTTTCTATATGTTAAATATCATATGAAAATATTCATGTTGTTCAAAAAAATATTCCTAAGGAATAAAATATTGATGGTGGAAGTCTCAGAGAAATTTTTTCAGTGTCTATGGGGACTAAATCACATGTCTATGATACCATGTGTAATCTTGTGCCGCCCATCCCATTCCCAAATACATTAGATTTTGACTATATATATGGTATTTTCCTAGGTTATTAGAAGTATTTGGGTACACATGTCATGTGTAACTATGTGATCACACCAATTTAATATGGTTATTCCCATGTTCATTAAAATGTTAGTGCTAATGAATTCTAGGGAATATGTATATTGTCTATAACTAGTTCACACTTCAAGAATGGGTATTACACAACATGTGATATTTATCTCAAAAAAACAATTGCTACAACTTCCAATAAAATACACATAATTATTCATTTAAGAGATAAATAATGTAGAATTAATTTATTTATAATAATTCCCTATCATTCACTTTACATTACCAAATTGACCAAAACAATAGGGAAACCATCTATTTTTTGGTCTTATAACCCACTGTGCCCATAAATTGAAACTTCATTAAACATTTTCAGTCATTCATGCCTCTCTTCACTACATAATATCATTAATCCCATTTTACAACAACCACAACCACCAATAATAAAATATAAATCCATCACAAATGATCACTATGTCATTCAGACACCATCCCATAAAAGGGGTCTAATTATTCTCGAATATTTCCAGAAAATGTTTCCTGCAACCTATGTAACACACCTAGACATTAAAATATTTTTATTTCTGAAGAAAATTAAATTTTTTTCTTACATTTGTTTTAGGAAAAACCATTTTAATATTATGTTACACACAAAAATGATTTGTCTTTCATTACATGCCAGGACCTATTTTACCGGACACCAATATATTATTAAAATTTTCTTAATATAATATATAACTAGGATATTAGATTAAAGGTTTTGAATTTTAATAAAAAAATAATTAAAATTATATAATATAATTAATTAAATGGTTTTACATCCATCAAATTGATTTTATAGTCATAAGATAATAGTTAATCCAATATCACACATTAAATTTTTATTTGTTTGTAAAAAATAATTTACCTCCATCTAATGGAGAAACCCATTAAAACCCATTAATTGACACATATATATATTATATTTGACCAAATAAACCTCACATTTATAATAAGGAAATAAAATTTTATGTTGGATAAAAGTTTGGTGTTTTTCTGATAAATTTTCAATCTTATTGAAAAAATGCATTTTAATTCAATACTACTTTTAATCTAATTTATTATATTGTTATATTATCCTTGTAATTAGTTTTAATGTATAAATTGATTATGATTTTATATTTTCAGATAATATAGGAAATTGGAGTTATTTTCACATTAAAATTAGATATTAAAACATACTAGTCCATTGATGGTTTTACATTTAAAGAACATGTTTTCTCATTTTTTTCAAGAGTGAGTTATTTTATATTAATTAATGAAATTTAATTTTTTTTATTTTAAAAATTTATTCCATATTTTGGAATCAATGGGTACAAATTATTTAAAGATGTTCTTTTTATAATTTTTAATTATGAATAGTTACGTTGGAAATTGTTTTACTAAGATTAATGGTAAATCATGGAATTAAAGGTAAAATTAATAATATAAAATTATCCAAACACCTATTGAAATACTATTTTATGGCTATGTCCAATCCTTAGAATCTATTTTCTGGATTGGAATCATAGTGGACCTATGTCCATTGATATTGCATGAATATTATTAAAATTAACGAATATGACAAAATGTCTCACTCCTATTTTATATAAAAAAGTATAGTAATTATAATATAAATATATCTATGATATAACATCGTTTATAAATATTATATAAAAATATAAAATTATTAATTTCCACATATAAATTTATTTCAAATTTTATGAGATTAAGGAATTACCATTAATGATGTCAAAACCATGACGTAGAAAACTATTTTATTAATATAAATATCAAATAATTGATATTGAAAATATTAATATAAATATATACTTACACAATTGATGACATAAAATAATTTTATGGATAATTTAGGCATCATAATGATATATCATTTGTATTTTTTCAATGTTATCATGTTGGTATGATATTTTTAGAAATGGAAATATCGAGTTGTTTTCAAATTGAAATAATTTATTTTATAAAATAATTAATAATTTATTAAATGAAATAAAATTCCTAAAAATATTTTGATCATATAAAAAACGTGAATAATGTATAATATGTCATAAATAATGTTATTGTTGTTTTCTTGCATTATAGAGTTAATATTTTATCCATTTATTGTATAAATAGAAAAATAAATGGTTAGAGTTATACTGTTTTACTGGGGGATAAATTCAAAATATAAGGTTACATTTTTGAAATAATCATGTATATAATTCATTGGATTAGTGGAAATAGACCATTAATCCTCTTATGTTATAAATAAATGTCTTTGTATCCATTTTGATTTAAAAATTAACATATAATAATTTAATAGTTTTTGTGTTTCCAGAGATGCTCCCTCCCCCTCTTATAAAAGGGAACTTCTGCCTCTCTATAATTCACACATCCATAATCATTCAGTTCAACAAAAACCATCCCATTTCCTATCCCAAATTACATCACTACATCCTAGAGGCCATTCATTGATAACAAATCCATCCTATGGTGTTATATTGAGAAAATCAAAAGGAGATACATAAAAAAGAGGTAATTGTTTTATCACAACATTCGAAGTTCATTTCTTCTTAAACATCATATATCTATGTTGTTTTCAATTAAAAATAATTATTAAAATAATATACATATACTAAGATGTTATTATAATCATTGGACATCCATATTCATCATTTTATCCATCATATGAATAATGATATCACCATGCATTCGTATGTACGTCTTACCATCTCCGCATCATTGTGTCATTTATTATTAAACACAACATCAATTGGGTGTGTATAATAATGATTATAAAGGATATATATAATGAATTAAAATATATATTAAATATTTATAATTAATATATCATCCAATTTCATAACATTTAACAATCACAGAAATGATATTGTCGCTCGTGTGTACATACGGCTTATCGTCTCAATGACGCAGTGAGATTCACTATACACGTTAAACATTCAAGACTTGTAATAAATTTAATATGATGAGAAAAAATAATACCTATGAACTTATTGTCATTATTTATATGAATAAAATACAACCTATTCATAAAAACCTGACTTATATTAAAAATGAATGATAAAATAAATTAGTTAACACCCGAAACAATGGAAATACTGGAATATTATAATTAAAATTACCTAATAGGATCATATATGAAATCAAAAATTTGGATACTATTCAGTTATAATTTTATAAAATTATTTAACCATTATAAAATAGGTTATTCCACCATCAACTAAAGGAAATTATATGGTATGGGTTCATTTTACAATCACATTTTTATTCATGATTTTTTATAATAAGTATCTACTCTGGCTTATATAACATCCATGTTCATGATTCATAAAAAATTGAAATTATTTTTACTAATTCTATGAATATTTTTAAAATAAATTCATCCCCATGTTTGATAATTGGAAAGTAATTTTTTATCATTTTTCAAACAAGGTACATCGTGAGCTTTTTTAAAAATTAAAAATGAAATGTATTCTAACTTATATGATGTGAGTGACTTTATAAGTCATTATTTCGCCATAACATTTTAAAACATCCCATACAAGTATACTAGGTAATTTTAAAATGATTTTTTACATTTATAATTTTGCAGGTTTTAAATGATTTCAATGTAAAAAGGGGTATTTCTATAAATAGTTTTTAATTATATAGTTAGATTATTTTCATTTATTCAACATACTTTATTTGATTTTATGATTCATTAATCATAATTTATTATAGGTTTTATGAAATTTTTAACTATAGATTTGCTATTTTGATACCATTGGATGCTTATGGTTAAGTTATTAACATTTCTTATGCAATGTATAAAATAGTTTTTATATTATATTTTACCATTTTCATATGAGGAATGTATTTTACAAATTATGTGATGGGTTGGGCCACATATTTCCCCTTAATGAATCTATATGTCTCATGATACGTACTACATATGTATTTTGATAAGGCCTTACCCATTTATTTTCAGAAGTATTGGTCGAGGCCTCGACAAAATGTTTTATATGCATGATATTATGAATTCATTCATAATGACCTTAGCTATTGATATTAAATGTGATTATTCTTCAGTAGAATATCCATTAGAATTTTTAAATGGAATTATATGATTTAATATTGCAATATTATGCTGAATATTATGTGTAAAAGTCATGTGTTTCATCTTTATACCTTTCCATAAATGTTAATTATTTTTAATGAAGGCTTCTGCTATATTATATAACAATACTAAGCATCTAAACTAACCCCTTTCAAATGTTTTATTTTCCTAGGATGCGGAGATGCATTTTATGATTGATATACAGGGATAATATAGAAGAATAATTGGGTTCACAATGAATGAACTGTGTGCATATGTTGGTTTGAATCATATTGGCAGGTCCATGTATGTAATCTATTTTCCAAGACATCCAATCCAATTGGTCCATAAAAACACAATTCCCTATATTCATACCAATGTATTGAATTAATGAATCAGCTCCATCCATCTATGATCAAGTCGTTATAATTTGTATTAGAGGGTGTCTTCGTAAAAATACATGGAAATTACATTATGAAAACATTGATTTGAAAATATTACCCTATGAACAACATTGAGGATATGTTTATGTATAATTACCATATTTTTAATTTTTTAATGGGTCACTTAGGTTTTTCCTATGGAAAAATTAATTGAAATGAATATGGAATAATTTAGAGATCCTATAGATGATTCTGGATAATAATATCACTATGATTTGTGTTTCTAATATTGTTCATTTAGTATTATTAAATGGTTAAAATTGGGAAGGATATACATGAAATGGTTATACTATTGATGATGAATAGACTAACAAATTTAAATGAGAAGAAGGTGGTATTAAGGAACAATTTATTGAATCATACATAATGGTTTATAAGTGATTTGGAATAATTAACGTTATTTTGTATTTTGAATCAAGAATTATTTCATCAAAAATTCAATGTCTATAAGATTTATGATATATATAAGGATGGTACTACAGTACTTATTATTTTATTATTTGAGTGCATAAGAGTTATAATTTAGGATTAAATGATGATAAAATATTCAGTGTGTAAAAATATCAATATACTACATTGTTTTGTGGAATCTGATGTTAAAATTGATTATTTGAATTTAATAACCTTATTGGACAGTGAATTTCGATGGTAATATTTTGGTTGGGTATTACGTTTTGAATTTCGTATGTTGAAAAATGGATTTTATTGTTTGAGGTTAATAAATGATTTATTGGATACATTGGTATAACATTTAGGGATTCAATAAACATATAATGTTTGATGTGAAAATATTAGAGAGCCCAACCAAAGGATTACATTGATGGAATCAAGTATGTTTCTTTCGAGTAAATAACAGTATAGTAAAATATTTCCCAACTATTGGAAAATGTATCTAAAAAAATACGTGTATCCATATTATGTATCTTAAGTGAAAATTCAATTGAATCAGTGGTTTTTAATACCATCATATAATTTTGTATTTGAGACCCTCAACTTTCCATTTATTTTTTACTTATTTTTGAATAATGTCCTCAATCACTCCTTTTAAATATTTATATTTTTCTTCAAAGTACAAATCTCTACCTTCCACTAATGTCCAAATATTCCAAAGCATAATTTCATATATAACTTCACATTTACCTTTAATTATTATTAGGATTTTAATTTTAACCCTATTCATGACATGGGTATCCGACAAAGGTATATTTTTAGTATCAACATTTTATTTTCTATCTGAAATTTCGAATTGCGAGTATGCAGTTTATTAAAGTAGGGGATAATGTAACACCACAAACATTACAATATTTTCATTTATGTAATAGTAGATTTTTTTTCTGGATTTATTTTTATAAAACACTATTTTATGATTATATTACAGACAAACATGAGTTGGTCTGTGTTACTTGCAATAGACTATTTTACCGAACAATTATACATTAATGAAATATTATTATTTAATATATTATATAACCCATCCATAAAATTAGATGTTATGAATATTATTATAAAAATTATAACTTTTATAAAATATATAATTAAACAAATTTTTTTGAGATTCATCCAATTGATTTTATAGGAATAAGATATGAATTAATCCAATCTAACACTTTAAAAGGCTATTTGTTTTTAAAAATGAATTTACAGATTCTTAATGGAGAACTCTTTTTAAATACAATATTTGACACATTAATATATTCAATTTGGCAAAATAATATTCTTCCTCAAATGTGTGGACTAAAAATTAGTTTTGAAATATTTCTTTCATTTTTATGATAACATTCATATTTTTCTGAATAGTAATCAAATAATGAATTTTAATTCAACACTAATTTGTTATATAATTTAATTATAATGTTAGATAATCCATTTAATTATTTTTAAAGAATAATCTCATTATTTTTTTATAATTTAATATAAATTAGGTAATTGATATTTTTTTCATAAGAAAATTTGATGTATACACATGCCAATATTTTGATGGGGTTTAGTTTTAAATAACATGTTTTCCCATTTATTCAATAGGGAATAATCATAAATTAAATAATTAAATTTATATGTTATGAATTTTTAGAATTGGATTCCAATTTTTGAATAAATGTGTCCAAATTAACTGAATAGTTTCCTTTTATTTTTGGTAATTAAAGATAGTAACATTAGTAATTTTTTTATTACCACGATTAAGGGTAAATCATGTAATTAAATGTAAATATTATCATCTGAAACAATCCAAAATCCTTTTAAAATCTAATTTGAGGAGTAAATACAACCCTTTTAATCTATTTTTACAAATTTAATAATTTATTAAACCCTTTCCCATGAATAAGACATGAATATTATGAAAATTACTGACTATGAAAACATTTAAAAATCTCAAACCTTATAAGTATAATATTTTAATATGGAGATATAAAAGTGTTAAAATATGTTATTTATAGTATTTATAAGGAAAAAATAATTACCATTCTCATAGAAATTTATTTATAATTTTTAGAGAATAAATAATTACCCTTAATGAAGACACAAAAATGAAGTAGAAATTATTTTATTAATAGAAATATCAACTAAATAATATTAAAAATATTAATATTAATAAAACATGACATTATTAATGGAATAAATTAATTTTAATGACACCATAGACAAGGTAATTAAAAATTTCATGTATGGGTTCGATGTTATCATGTTTTATTGATATTTTTAAAAATGGAAATATTGAGATGTATTAAAATTGATACAAATGATATTTTTAATTAAATATTAATATATTAAATTCTATAAAAGTCATAAAAAATAAGGTACAGAAAATATAACTTGTATAAAGTGAATTATGTAATGAATAATAAAATTGTGGTTTTTTTGGAATTTTATAGTAACCATATTATCCCTATAGTGTAAAAATACAAGAAGACAATGTATTAGTTTAACTATTTGAATAAGGGTTATATTCAAAAGATATGGTTACTTTTATGACGTAATGATGTCTAAAATTCTTTTGATTAAGGGATTTAGTGCCATACTAATAATATACTAATAATAATAGAAAATTTATTCATTTTTATTTAATAATTATATTATAATAATTTAATAGTTTTTATGTTTCCAAATGTGGATCTCCCCTCTCTTGTAAAAGGGAACTTCTCCATCCTTTCAAGTCACACACAAAAATGAATTAGGTTCACCGAAACCTTATAAATATAATCAAAAAAATTCCATAAACATTCCCTAGAGGCTACACTACTGGAATAAATCCATCCTTCAAAGTAATTTTGTGCAAATCAAAAGGAGGTACATGAAAAAGAGGTAATTGTTTTATCACATCTTTCAATGTTTTCATATTCTTATACAATCTCATTATATGTTGTTTCGGTATAAAAATAATACCTCTATATAATCCTTATACATATATGTTATCATAATCATGTGAGAACTATATACCTCATTTTATCTATCATACATATAAAAATATCACCATGCGTGCAAACATACGGCGTATCGTCTCCACGGCGTGGTGTAATTTATTATTCAACACTACATTATTTGGATTATTATAATAATGAGTATATATGATATAAATAATAATATATCATTTTAATGATTCTATATATTTAATATTCCATCCAATTCTATACCATTTAACCATCAATGGAATGATATCGTTTCTCGTGTATACGTATGATCTAACATCTGCATTATGCAATGATATTCATTCTCCTCATTAACCATCCATGAAAGATTATAATTTTATATTATGAGTTTAAATAATAACTATGAACGTAATGAAATTATATATATGAATAAAATACAGCCTAAATTAAAAACATGTCAAAATAAAAATGGGAAAAAAGCACGTAACACCCAAAATGATAGTAATACATGCTTATTATTACAAAAGATTTATAGGAGGATCTTATTTGATATAATTAATATGGATATGGTTCTTGTACAATTTAATAACATTATTTAACCATTATAAATTAGGTTAACACACTACTGAATAATGAAAAATACACAATAAGGGTTAATTTCTCCACCTCATTTTTATTAGAGATTGTTTTTACAAATTATCTACTTAGGCTTATTTAACATACAGGTTTTGTTTTGTAAAAATTAATTTTAAAATATTTTTACTATATCACTAAAATTTCTTAATAGATTATATAAACATTTTATATATTATTAATGGAATCATTCTATCATTTTCGAAATAATGTACTTTTTGACCTTTTCAACATGAAACGTAATGAATGTTTATTTAACTTATATGACGCGAATGGATTTTTCCACCATTATGATTCCTTAACATTTTGATGCTCCCCTTACAAGAATATAATGTTATTTTCAATAGAAATGTCTTCTTTTATAATTTTCTGGCTATTGAAATATGTCAATGTAAAAAGCGATAATTCTAAAAAAATAATGAGTTTGTTAGATTATTTTCATCTATGTCATTATTATTTGTTGGATTTTATTCTTAATATAATTTTGATTTATTTAAGGTTTTATAATACGATGGACTATAGATGATCTATTTTGATACCATCCATGGTGTATTGATAAAGTATTAAAATTTTAAATTCTATTTTTAATATGAATTCTTATGATATGTTTCAACCATTTTATATGAGGAATATATTGGACTTATAATGTGTTGGGTGAGGCCCGCAATAGCCACTTAATGAATTAGTATGTCTAATGGGACAAAATAGTTTTGAATTTTGCCTAGGCTTTAACAATTTATTTTAATATTTCTTCGATAAGGCCTCGATTGTATGTTTCAGATGTACGACATTATGAATTCATTCATTATTAGATTAGTAATTATTATTAAAATTGATTAATCGACAAGTAGAATATGAATGTGAATGTTTAAATGCAATTATTTAATATATTCTTCCAGTAATTGATTATGAGTTTTTGTAAATTCTTTTGTTTCAAATTTTACCTTTCCTTAATTTTTTTCTTATTTACGAAAGCTTATACTATATTATTTTACCAAACTGATAATATGAGTTCACCCATTTCATATGATTTATTTTTCCAGGATACCAAATAGTGTTTTATGATTGATATAAAGGGTTATGAAAGTAGAATAATGTTATATCAATGAATGGAATTTGTGAATATTTTTTTAGTTTTAATAAAAGTATCATGTATGTATTATATCTTCCAAGACTGATAAAGTAATCTTTCTATAAGGACTGGATTCCTTATAATCATGCTAATGTATTAAAATAATTCACCCGGTCCTGGAATTTAGTGTTAGGGTGTCACAAAAATGATTTCTAATGATTAAAATATAGATTGAAAACATGGGGAAATTCACATGATTTAATATAACATTCATTTATCTGATGAATTCTTAAAAAACACAATGAATTAAAGAAACAAAAGGTGTTCAGATAATATGTGAATCAAAGATAAAAATAAAGGATTGTGAATACCAGAATAAATGGAGATCATTTAAAGAATAAAAATCAACGATATTGGAAGTTAAAATTTAATTTTATCATTTATATCTTATAGGGTAATAAAATATTATCTTTAATTACCTACCATGACAAATGAATGATCCCGGTGAAGAGAGAATCTTATTGTGTTTATGATGATGATCATTATACCTTTGACTTATACCTCATGAATATCCTTATTTATTCCCTATTAATCCTTGTTACTTGTTTTTGAACACTAATTTAGAAATATATTTCAAATCATCTAATATACCAAGGGTATACTACTAACATTAATGTTTTCTACAATAGATAATTTATAAAGGTTCCATCATATTTATTTCCTGAAAAAATTACATAAAGTACATAAAGCATCCACTAATGATAATCTGATATGGAATAGAAAATATCACCATATTGATATCTCACAAAGGAAAAGCTTTTTTTTGGAAATAACCACAATATCAATTTTCCAATTTTATTTCCTAAACAATGGGAAACCCAATAATTAATAAAGATTATGCATGTTCTTTAATGTGTATTATTATCATCATTATATTCTTTCTAGTGTCATGTGACTTGAAAACACTGAACCAATATCCATGAAATATATATATATATATATATATATATATATATGAAAAATAATAAACTAGAAGAACTAGAGTCATGAAATTCTTCACTCATCCATGGATATTGACCTTGAGAATCACAAGGTTCCCAAAATGGTGAGGGTACTGATTCCACATCTCACTATCACAAAATGAGGACCTCTACATCTCACACTCATGAATCAAATTCATGCAAACCAAAGGTAATTTTGTCTTTGTGGGGTCCTTTCCTATTAGTCCTTGATTTCCACCATGAACTCCATGAAGATGTCTCTGTCCCCAATGTCCAACACACACCAGTCAATAACTTATGTATCATCATGAACAAATATGCTCATTTATGTCACATAGTAGATGTTTTATAGTCATAACCACTATGGGGGAATTGATATGAGGTATGAAACCTCACCAACCCGCTGTTGGATATCGAATGTCCTGAAAAGCCTTAGAGGTATATTTATTCACTAGTGAAATCACATCAATTGTCATCATGGGGAGACTTCTAGGAATAAGTTTATCCATGCCTGAACAAAAAATTCATACATATTCGACTATTTTATGATTTTTTTGGGCTCCATGTTTTCCTTATATGATCGTTGATCACAAGAAAATTCATTATATCTCCATATATAGCCTAATAAGATTTGTATTTCCACTTACATTCAATCATATGGTTGACCAGTAGTTCCTTCTGAAAAGATCCATGAAATGTGTCATGATGATAGTTTATTTTTAAATGTTATAAAATGATAACTCAACCAATAGAATGTGATCCTACTAGTTGTGGTTAACTCCCAACAAATGGACTCTCAATATTCCATCTTACACATAGGTAGTTTGTTAGTTTTCCTCTCAGTCTTGGTGTGAAATGTGATTCAAATTCATAATGAGTTCCCAAATTACTCTTACAAGACACAATAAAAATTTATATTAATTGAGCATTAATATTGGAGACGGCCTCTGTGGGTACCATAAATATCCAAATGAGCTCCAACATATACAGCATCCCTGAAAACACAAAAAAAATCTACTCATATATGGAAATATTGTGTGCTGACATGGTGATTTTATCAATAAAAACACAAATGTCATCATGTCCTATTAATGTTCGCAAAACACCATCTCAAAATAAATTTATATTTAATACCATATCTATTAATAGAACTCATGATTTTGAGTGGAGCATACATGGAAATGATATAAATCCTTTACCTGAAAATATGTCAGGCACTATGTGACAAATGTGGGGATTCACTATACAATTACAAAACATCAAAACTGCTCTTGATGGTCATTATACGTCATCAACATATTCAGAATTATATTGAATGGGGAAGTATAATCATCCCTAAACACCGATTCATGGAACATGAATACAACAACCACATTTCCCTATAAATTAATGATGCTCTCCCCTCCTTCAAAAATATATATCAGGTAAATCTGCTAAGGATATCAGTTCACATGTAACATCAAAGTTAATGTATCCCAATGGATCCTCTCACCCAATATGATGATATGTTGGAGTCAATACAATCTACAAGATAAATGTTTCACCACTTTTCCTCTAATAGGATAGGTGTATCCAAACCATCTTCCCAGAAAACACATCCACAAAGAGATAAAGGTATTACATTCTATTGTTATATGCCACTACATTACCCATCCATGGAGTTTATAATTTCTCAAATTTATAATCTTGTAGGAACTCTTACCAAGACCAATATTTTTTATAAATATATCTCTATGTTAATATTTACCTTATCCTATTTTGGTCTAAATGGACAAATAAATTTTCACATAGAAGATAAATCATCCATATCATTTGGGCGATGACTACGGCATTAAACTCTAAATCAAGGGTTGCAAAATTCTGATCTTGGTGTTTCATTGCTTAGACTCATAGATGAGAACTACCTAAGTCTACAAAAACAAGTAACTAAGTCCAACTCAATAGGCATAAAAACTCCATTTATTTAACGTTATCCTCCATTAGTCTTGAAATAGAATAATAGTTCAACATCATCGTTATGTCATTGGAGAATCGTAGAAACATCTTACTCACCAGAAACTTCTTCAATATTCATTTCAATTCATCCAATTGGGTATACGAAACCACAACATTTTTATGGAATGTAACATATTAAAAAATATCAATTTTTATTGGTATATAATGTTGAATGCAACATCACTCTTAATAAAATTTTGTAATACTATTATATATTAAAAAAGTGTGGGAACAAAAATGTGATAGTTAGGAACAGTCATCTAGAAATTAAATCAATAAACTCAGATATGAAATTATAAATAATATATAGGTATCTCATAAATGAAAATATGAAGTATTGATACCATGAAATAAGTTAATATATGTTTTAGAAAAGATAAATTTGTTGTTAGTATTTTTATGAAAATATCTGTTTATTTAAAATTTTATAGTTGTTATAATTATAGATCTGAAATTAATTCTCAAAAAATAGATTCATAAATAAATAATTTATTGAATTATATTTATAAGATAATTTTGTGAGATTTTAATTAAATGTAAATATTTTCGTAAAATCAATTTTAATAACAAAATTGGTATTTTAAGAATAAATGATGGTTTTATTTTAAAATTTAATTTCTTATGTATATATAATTATTTATAAACAATTTAGTACAATTTTAAAAATAAACATCTTGAAATGTAATGGGTAATTTTTTTGGATTTTTATAAATTTGTTTGATTTTTAATGTGTAGAAAAATATGGTAATTTACGATATTTAACATTAAAATATAAACACTTAAATTTTTGAGCTATTTGTGATGTTATGATAAATTACATCAAACTCAGATGAACTAAATACTATACATATACATAATAAGCAACACTATTTATATTCATGATCCAAAATAATAAATAAAATAATAAAATAATCAAAAAATACCCTTATTGTATCCTATAAAAAACATCCCTCACCATCTTTATCCGAAAACCTTCTAAGAATTGATGATTGTATAATTCATTCACAATTAGATTAAACATCTTCTACCCCACATCCAGTACCTATATTTCATTACAAAATGTCAAAAAACAAGTGTCTTAAGGGGGAACCCAAGGAGACTATATTCATGTGGTAAATCTGCCAGCTATCCCCTTTAATTTATTATTTTTATACTATATTATCCTCCCCAATAAAATGAATCATGGTAACTCTATTATCATAGATAAATTGGAATGTTATCATAAAAAATATTATCCATCGTTTATTATGTGATGTGTCGATTCACCGCTTTCATGGATGAAAAATTTTCATTTTCTTGTACCACATTCAAGGATGGTCATAAAACTATTATTATGGTTAAGTAAAATTTAAATATTCATATTATAATTTATATCATGTTTTACAAAAAAAATATAATAATTTTATAAAATAAAATTATTTAATTTTATGATGGTCATTAACCCATGAAAATGAATTAAGACATTTTCATCAATAATGTTTCTAATGAATTATCATCTTACCATGTCACCAAATAATATACGAGACCTTTTATACATTTATAAGTTAATTAATAAAAATAACTTTCCTTCGATAGATTTTATTACCTATTTACATGAACACACATATTCATACTCAAGGTGACCATCCATAAAACACTGAATGAATGTTTCCATAATAATGAAATTAAAATATATAACTCATCAGAATGGCCATAAATGAATTTAATACATTTAAAATAATTAAAATATATTTCAAACAAGATATGAATTATGTAATTAATGAATCTAATAATATTCTCTTTGATATTACGTAAAATTGAATAACTCATTCGGATACAAGGTAATTTTTATTATCATAATATTACTTGTATGATATATATTCATTATTCAATCATTTTTTTCATTTTTGGTGTACATGCTAAACATTCATATATCATATCATGAACCTATTTATATTCATGAAATTAATATTTTCATTATATTATAATTCATTTTATGAGGAATTTGGTTTCACTGATTACATTGTGGTAAGCCAATCAATAACCAAATTTCTGTTCTTTGGGAGAAACTTCTACTCTATTGATTATTTCAATCCAAGAGTATGTATGAAACTAATTTTTATTATATAATGTTTTATATCAAATTTTAGTATGTTTCTTTACATATGATATTCATAATTTATTAATTTTTTATTTCTCACACGTTCTTTTAAAAATAATATTTAAATTTTTTTAAATTTTTTTAAAAGGAATGCATTTATAACTTATACGGCATAACCACCTTTTCCCAGTTTCATGATTCCATAATTTGATGAAGGCTCAATTAATATTTTACAATGTTATATTCATGGAAAATATAGTCTTTTATAATATCATGACTTATTAAATAAATCATTTAAATGGAAAGTGGCATTTGTCTCACCAAATTAACAATGATTTTATTAATGTATATTAATTTATGTCAACATCCATTGTTATAACTTATGACTAATTTTGTTATATCTCATATGATACAATATACATTATTTTTTGTAATTTGTTTTGAACAGTTTGACTAAGGATAAGTTATTTTGATACCATGAATAATATTACACTAAATTATTTATGAATGTGTTTATTTTTGGGGAATGTTATAAACCTTTATTTTCATAGATTCTCTATAAATTTATATGTTAAAAATGTTTCACCCATTTCATATGATGAATTCATTGGACTTAGTAGGTGATGGTCGGGGCCTACTATAGCCCCTTGATGAAACGATACATCTCTTAAGAAAGAATGTTTGGTTATTGGCTATCTTGTTTCACAACAATAGACTGTGTATTTGTTGAATCCAATAAGGAATGTTTATGATGTCTCATATTATCAATTCTGACACTATGAGATTAGTTATTGATAATCAATTTTTTATTGAGATAGTGGAATTCCCATCATTTTTTTATTCTGATGTGATTATTTATATGTAATTATTTGATATGATTTTATTCATGAAATATTTTGATTAAAATTATGTTTTAATGGATTTGATTTTTAGTTATTCAATGTGACTTATTGTTTATGTTTAATTATAATATATTTTAGTATATTCCCTTACTTATAATCTAATCAGATCCCTTTATTTTTTCTCATTCATCCATTAAAAGAAATAATTTATATTATTATTGACATATTGGTACAATCTATCAGAATTGGGGTTTTTTCAATGGAGTTTCTATGTTGATTTTCATTTCAATTCATCAGATAATAATTATCTTTTTATATCATTTTTCAAATTTTTTAATCCATTTGGATCATTGGGATGTTAATCTGTATTTATAATTACTAGGTAAAAATGTAAATCAGCATATTTGGGCTTCTGGAGTTGGGGTCATTATAATTTGTATCATATGATGATTAGTGGATAATTTGGAAACTTGATTTAGGATAAACATATGTTATAGAAATATAACCCTATAACTAACATTGATAATATTCCATAGGTAACCAGGATTATGATTTTTATAATAGTTATACCTAAAAAATTTATATTCTTCACAATTTTTAAAAATTCATAATCATACATAGTGTATATTATTCTTTATAAATGGAACGTCATTGATGGAATGGAAACAGAATCAACACATGTATTCCATTTATAGATTGAATTCATATACATGAAAATGATGTCAGAGAAGCAGTTCCAACTGGATCTGAACAAATTATTACTATACATAGACAAATGAATTTTGTAATGATTAGTAACAATTCTCAAATGGATAATCTCAATAAAAAATGTGGTGTAACAAGGATAGAACACTTAATGTGATGAAAACATCAATTGTAAAATTAGTCTAAAATACTTTTTGATGTTGAGAAATGGATAATATCTGTAGAGATGATATTTCTCTTATTAGTATGTAACGTAAAGAGGTGTACATCTTAGAAATTGATCATATCTCGAGAGATATAGATAAATGGTAGTCATTAATTCAATATTCAAAGGTGGAGGAAGATATTAAAAATATGTAATGTAATTACTTTTGAGACATTTTAATGGAAAATTATTTCCCTCATGAATATAATAAATATATGGGAAGAGAAATTAGTAGTATGAGAAAAAAGATAATGATTAATTTTTATGTATGATGCCGACATTACAAGGTTAACGAGTCATTCTATAGACTACATATGTACCCTATATAGAAAGATTAAAAATTATGTTGATGGTATTAATAAAAATATAAAATGGAAACAAGCCTCCCAAACATTCTCACTATTCAATGATGTAATATAATGTTCCATAAATATGGAGAAATAAATTTCCTAGACCTATGGTGTCATGGAGAAGATATATTAGAAGAAGGATTTTGAGTATTATGGGAAAGTAAATGATGAAATGTTAAAAATGGAAGAATTAAAAGATCAAATTTCAATAAATTCAGAATGAAACATCATTGGAAATTCTTATTGGGAATGGGATTTTGTAATTAGAGTTTAGAAAAATTCCACCAGGACCATTATTGAAAGGGCATGAAAGAGGTCATAAATTTGAAATGCATCATCTATACGGAGATGGGGAACTATGAACATGATTTTTCTATTGGTCAAGGAATATTTCCCCATAATACTCTAGGGGATCATGTATGTGCTTTTGCAATCATATAATATAAGGATGATGTTATTAATAATGTGGAATAATGTACATTTATAATCTCTTTAAATTTATAGAAATAATTATTTGATACTGGATCCCACATTTTTTTATATCTTCCTACTAAGTTATAAAAATTTGATAATTACAATTCACCTTAACAATGGACTTGTCAGTGAAAAAATCATTGAGTAATCCTTTTTTTCAAAAAATTTGTTCAAATAAATTCCTATTATTACACATATACAATCTCTATATATTAATTTTATTATCATACCTATAATTTATTTCGATACAATCCATACATTGGATAAGATTTCTAAATATAATGAAAAAGCATATTGAAAAAATAATGAAATTAAGACTCATCTGGAAGATTTTTAATTTTATAACGTTATTGGGGAGACGTCATTATTTAACTCATATCTGAATCTACTATCAATATCTCTAATAAATGAGATTAATTTAGAATAAGACCAGATAAAACCTACTAAATAAAATGATGATCTTAAAATTGAGGATGATCCTATTATATAGGAATAAATTTAGTTATTTCTATAGTAATTACAAAGAGATCATAAAGAGTGTGATGTCAGGTATTCTATTGATATAATCTCTGACACAATACATATATCCTAGACTCCCTATATAATGGAAAAAGTGGAAATTATAATGTGAAAGAAAAATATATAGGCATTTATGGAATAGGGTTTATATGGAATATTTTTTCATCTTGTGGATATCACATTAATTTTGATACGAATAATGATTTGTCTATGATGACGTAATTGACTATAAAAAAGACATTTCAATTTCAATAAATATTAATTACCCTTTTTCTCACATTAATTAATTATCTAAAAAACGTTATGAGGATCAATATTTATAATATATTGATTTTTGATTGGTATATCATCAATTTCATGTTAATAAGGTTGATATTTCAATGATAACATTTCGACCAAAGTATTGATATTATGGTTTTATAGTAATTCAATTTGGACTAATTAATAGACCCTCTATTTTGTTGATTTAATGTGAAGAGTATTCAATGAATGTCTTGATAACTTTTTTTTGTATTTATTGATGATATCATGGTGTACAATAAATTATACAATGTCTATGATAACCACATGCATAATATTTTGGACACTCTTATATAAAATATTTTTTATGGAATTTTTAGCTTGTTTGAATCTGTGATTCAGGATCATTATTTTCATGTCCATATAGTCTCAAGGTATGGAGTCTCAGTTGATCATATGAAGAAAAAACGGAGCCTAAGAATGGCCTACCACAATGAACTAACATCGATATTATGTTTATTGGTATAAAATGTTATTATAGGGTTTTCATTCAAAATATGACCAAATTAGTTAACTCATTGTCCAATATTACAAATAAAGGGGTTATGTATATTTTTAAAAATTAATGGGATGAAATATATGAGTATTTCAAGAGGAGACTAGTGAGTTCTCCAATCAAGACTCTGCCATCATGAATTGGTGGATTTTTCATTTATAGTGATGCATCGAAGAAAGGATGTGGTTAATTTCTTATATAGAAGGATAGTATTATTGAATATTCATAAATCCAGTTAAAAAATCACGAATTTTATTTTACATGTTATGATATTGTGTTAGAAACTATGATTGTTTCTATGAATATATGGAGAGAATACATCTATGGTTGATTTTGATAGATATATACATTTTATAAGAGTTTGAAATATATCTTCATAGATAAATAACTAAACATGGGTAAAATTATTTGGATTTAGCTACTCCAGGATTATGATTTTCCAATACACTACCACAAAAAAAGGAAAATAAAGAAAAAATGCATTATGAATAAAGGATCATGGTGTTCTGGAATAAATGAGGACTAACTGGTATTATTTTTTACATGGATCTTGTAAATATAGATATAGTAATTATCATGGAATGTGAAACATTAATTCATTTTTAAAATGGATTCAATACAATCATTGTTAGAAAACATAAAATGTCTTCGGTCTTATGATGATAATTTTCCGAATGATATTATTTTTTTGAATGATAGGAATGTAGTAGACATAATATATGATGATGGTATTCTAAAATTTGATAACATGATTTTTTTTCCTCTATACCCAAGCTAGAATTTATTAATTGGATGATTCCCATATCTCTAATATCTCTATATACCCTTTCAACACTTTAAATAATTGAAATTTTAAGGAATTTTTTTATTGGGTTATTATGAAGAGGTAAATTTATTATTATGTATCAAGATATTTATTTTGTTAAATGTTGAAAGATGAAAGACAAAATTCTAGGGGAGTCATGAATCCTATAACTATTAATTCATTGAAATGGGAAGATATTACTATGGATTTTATGAATAGATTTCCAAATGTTTCATGAAATAATGATTCAATATGGTTAATTATTGATCAATGTACCAAGTCATCACATTTAATCTATATAAGGAATGATTTTTTGATGGGGTGTCTTTGAATAATCAATATTACAGATAATGTAAGACAATATGGTCCATGCATATTGATTGATTTTAATCATTCTTATTATTTTAAATAAAAATTTTGGAAGGGTTTTTAGAAGATATTATATACTGAGATTAATTTTAGTTTTCCTAATCACCCTTACACAAATGGATATTCTGAAAAAAAAATCAATATTTTCATGAAATGTTGAGACCATGGTTACTTGATTTTGAAGTTATGTGGGATCAATATTTACCTTTATTTGAGTTTTACTACAATAATTATGTCCATTATAGTTATCAAACGGTGTTATATGAAGTGTTATATGGAAAAAGACGTCCTACACCATTTTTTTATGGAGATGGCGAAAGGAACCTTGTACTATCATAACAAATGGTGGAGACAAAATAAGGTAAATACTATACAAACCCATTTCAAATCTACTCAAATTAAGAACAAGATCTATAATGACAAGATGAAGAATTATTTAAGGTTTCATGTGGGAGATCAAATTTTAATGATGTTATCTCAATGAAATGGTTTCATATGGTTTGATAGGGATGAGAAACATAGACCTAGGTATATCAGAACATTTGAATTTGTGGAATGAATTCGATTTGTGGTTTATTTTTTGGTGATTCCATCTAAAATATGTAATGTAAACGATGTGTTCCAAATCCCTATGATATAAAAGTATATTCCATAACCAACACATGTACTCAAATATAATGAAAATGAACTAGAACGATATTTATTTTAATTTGAAGATTCTATTGAGTTTCTCGACCCCAGAGGGAAACCATTTCCAAATTAGAATACACTGGTTGTAAATGTTCATTGGGGAACCCAGAAAATGGAAGAAGAAATGTGGGAACATAAGGATTCTATTAAGATGAAATAGGATCATTTTTAAAAAGGTAATAGAAATAAAAATATCACAAATATATTCTTTCAATGGAGGGAAGATTATATAAAGCCCAAATATTTTACAATATGTACCTCCATATATAAACTCCATTTATTAGATTGCTTTATGTTTCAGGAAACATCAAGATTAAACATAATGTCTCATAATATGAATTAATAACATGAATTTGGTAATGTTATTGTATATATTATGAAATGTAATATCTCAATTAAAAAAATATCTTAATATATGAAAGAATAAATAAAATTCAGTTTTCTCATAAATTAAAATCTGATATATTTATGTCATTGAATATGTAGATTATTTTTTAACAATTTATAAGTGTTTTTATTTTTTTCAAATGTAAATATTTATTTATAATTTTATAATTAATATAATATTTTAAATGTAAATTTAATTCCCCAAAATAGATTTAAAATATAATAATGTGATGGATTATAATTATAATATAATTATATGTGACCAAAATTATTTTCTAAAGTGCCCTAAAATATGTTATGATATTAAAATGAAGATATTTTTAAATAAATTATGATATTATTTAAAAATTCAATTTTACATATGTATAAAATTATTATTATCAGAGGAGTACAATTTTTAATTGTAACTGTCAAAATGTGGTTAGTGTGAATTTTTTGGATATTCTAAAATAATTTTTTTTAAGAACATTGAAATACGATAATTTCATTATTGGAATTGTAAGTAAAATAAATAAATTTTTGAGTAGTTGATGATGTAATAAAAAATTATTTTAAAATCACATTCACTAGTTACATTACATAGTCTCATGAATCACCACTATTATGTCTTGATCCAAAATAATAAATAAATAAATAAAATTATCGAAAAACACACCACTCCGCCACTATAAATAGGACCCCATCCATTCTCCTAAAACACTATAAAATTTGTAACTTGTATAAATTACTCCATATTCTGTCACAATACTCAGCCTGATTTCCAAATGATACTAGTCTTAACGAATGACCAGGTCCAAGTACCTTAAGGAGGTTCCCATGGAGAATATATTCAAAAGGTATAATCATTATTCTTTTTTTTTGAATCCAATCCCCAACATACAAATTAAATGTTGAAATGTAACCCCATTATCATATTTATTAATTAATATTATTATGAAATTGTATTATCCCCTGTCAAATATGTTATCCTCACCCTTTTTATTTTAAAACTGAAAAAATCATCTATGATTATTCGATTCACCACCGTTGTAGATAATGAGTTTTCATTTTCCATTACTGCATACAAGGATGGTCTAAAAACCATTATTATGGTTAAATAAGATTTTAATATTATTATTATAAGTAATATAATGTTATGTAACAAATATAAAACAATTAAATAAAACGATGCATGTTAATGATGGTAAAACAACTGTCCAAATAAATTAATACACCTTCATCATCATTTTTTTAATGAATCATCCTCACAATGAATGAAAAAATCAGATATGATACCAATTATTATTTTATATTTTTTGGAACTAAAAATAAATCATATTTTGGGAATATATTAATATTTTAAAAGAACTCCAATATTTATACACAAGACAACAACCATAATACCATGAAAAACATCCTATATAAATAGTGAAATTAAACGCAGTAAATCATCAAAATGGTTATAAATAAATTTAATAAAATTATTATAAATAAATTAATTTTTTTATAAGTTTTTAATTACATAACTAATAAATATAATTTTATTATCATGGTCATTATGTAAAAGTGAAAAACTCTTTCAAACATAAGGAAATGGTTTTTCGTCTCACTTTTACTTCTGTGAAGCATATTTGTTATTCCACCGTTATTTTTCATTTGAGGTTTATATAATGTTATTTAATATATAATATCATTACTGTATTTATATTCATTACATTAAATGTTTCATATTGTGATCATTTATTTTATGGTTCATATGGTATGACTGATTACAAAGTGGAAAGGAAAATATTTAACCCAATTTCCCTTCATGGGTTTAAACATCTAATCCAAAGATTTTTCCATGTAATGATTTTTTGTCTAATGAATTTGGATTAAATTATGTTTTATTTTAACATTTTTATGGCGATATATACTTGATAAATATAATCATTACATTTATTAAACACTGATACATTATTTTAAAATCACCCTTTTACATGTATGTTTTTCAAAATTAAAAGAGAATGTTTCTAACTAATATGACATGACTGAAATTTCCTGATTACATGAAACCATAATATATTTTTGAATTCATTACAATTTTATAATTTTATTGACAAATAAAATATTTTCTTTTATAATCAACTATCTTTTTATATAAATTATTTCAATTTAAAGTGGTATTTCTATCAATAATTTTAGAGTGATTTTATTAGTGTATTTCAACTATATCAAAACCCATTGTTAGATATTATGATTAATTTTGGTCAATATATAATGATAACATCATCCATATTTTGTTGAATTAAGTTTTATCTGTATTACTATGGATGTGCTATTTAGAAACCACTCATCATATTACAATAGATGGTTTAGGATTGAGATTATGTTTTGGGGAATATTAATAACATTTCATATTTTGGATTCAATATGAATGTGTAATTTGAATTTTTTCACCCCTATCATATAAGGAATTCATTGTAATTGGTAAGTGATTATAGGGACCCACTATAGCCCCCTTTTTCCTCAGTATGTCTAATGAGAAAAACATGTTTTGGAATTTGATGATGTATTACCTTATTATGTGTGGTGTCTTGGAAGAACCCTAGATGTTATTTAAATGACGTCCCAAATTATTTATTCTCTCATTATGATATTGGCCATTAATAGTCTATGTTACTATTATACTAGTTGAATATCCTTAGTAATTTTCCATTTTCATGTGATTATTTATATGGAATTACGTGATCACCTTTTATTTATTCCATATTATCCTCAATGTTATCTTTTAAAGTGTTTTTTATGGCTATCCACCATGACATAATGTTTATGATAATTTATTATATGTTATGTTGTATTATTACCCTTACTAGTCATCTAATGTAAACCATTTCTAATTTTTTATTTTTCTACGAGATGTCAATATATAGATATATATTATGACTTATATGTTGGCATAATCTAAGATAATCTAGATGTTTCCAATGGAGTTACTATGTCGGTATTCATTTCATGTTTGAATGTATATGTATGTTTGTATCCGGTTTTCTAATGATACTAAACTATCCCATCATTCAAGATGTGATTAGTTATTTATTATGCCAATGAAAAAAGTATGTCACTATCTCCAGGGTACTGGGGTTGGAGTATTTATTACATAAATTATTGTCTATTTATTATAAACATTTTAATAAATATTTACGAAATCATATATTAAGGAAATATATATATATGTGTGTGTGTGTGTGTGTGTTTTACAATATTCCCAAGGTAACCAAGAATATTATATTGAGATTAGTTTTGTGTAATGTTTTTAAATGTTTTTCTTATTTTAAAATTTCATAATTTAATGTAGTGTATGTTCTTTTTTAGTAATGGATAATAGAGGAAGGAATTGAATGTGTATCGAATCATGTATTCATTATAGGAATTTATTTCCAACTAATGATAATGATATTAGAGTTGGAGGTTCAAAAATAGCTAAAAATATATAGCTATACAAGGAAAACTATTGCAGGTTATGACCAATGACCTAAATTATATTGATAAACCATACCCTCAGTGTAGTTTATCATTGATAGAATACATCACGTGACAAAAAATCCATTATTGAATTGGAATATATACTGATTTTTAGTACAGGAATTTATAATATCCATAGAGAATATATTTATCTATTTGGGATGTAATAAAAAGTTAAGAGGTTATCATAGTAGTTTATCATCCCTCCAAAGATGTAGATAAATGATGTTAATTAATACAAAACACAATTAAGGATGAATAAATTGAAAAAATAAAATGTGTGTATTTTAGTGAAATTATATAGGACAAATATTTCCCACACGAATAACATGTAGATATAGAAAGCCAATTATTTAGTCTAATATAATAAAATAATGATATACTTTATATGTATGAAGTCATCATTATAGGATTATCAAGGAAATACATGGACTTCATAAATAATCCATAGATCAATATTGAATGTTTATATAATGGTACTCTTCCAATTCTATAATGGAAGCTACTATCCCAAAAAATTACCATCAAACAGTGATATAATATCATGTTCCATTGAGGAATAGAATGATTTTTACAAGAAATATCTATCAAAAAGTAATAGATATATGGGGAGGGATGTTGAGTACTCTGGAAAAGAAAATAATGAAAAAGGTAAGAAAGAAAGAATACAATTTAATACTTGATATAAATGTGGACTAAAATATAATGTAGCATGTATATTGGTAATGATAGATTGATTCATGCATGGAGAAAAAGTATACCTAGAATGTGATTTAAATGGAATGAAATAATTAATCTATGTATAAATTTCCGTTGTAATGGAATGTGACACTATACACATCATTTTCCTAGATGTCAAGGAAACAATTCCATTATTATAGAGACACAATATCTATAGTTGATATTCTAAATCATGTGGTGGAATATACTTTAATCATCTCAAAAAAATTATCCAAGGTTCTATATGATTCTTGATCATCACGTTATTTAATATTTTCCATATTTCCTTTAAAAATTAGATATTTCAAATTCACCTTTACCAGGTATCTAAAAAATCATAGGGGAAACATTATTTCAAAAAAGATCTTCCATGAAGTTCCACTTATAACCCATAAACGTGCTCTAATTCATAGTTGTATAATCATACCTATGGTTGATTTTTTACAATGCTTAGTATGAACCATATTTCAAAATAAAATTCAAAAATGTATTAGAAAAAAAATAAAATATGATTCATGATGAAGATCTGTAATTTCTTATCATTCGAGGGGCGACTCCATCATATGATTCATATCTGGATCGACCTTTATTAGATATTATTATTTATTCTCTTAGCAAATAAGATAAGATAAAACCAATGTATGAAAATATGATCTCCCACATGATATTGTACCTATTGTATAGAAATATATTAATATATTTCTTGAGGAACTACCATGAAATCAACCATATCATGAAGTTGAGTTTTATATTGATTTAATACATGATGAAAGACCTATATCAAAGGATACCTCTAGAGTAGCCACAAAGGAGTTAATATAGTTAATCCACGAAATAGAAGAATTGATTGGTAAGGTATTTCTACAGATTATTATTTCACCTTGAGGATCTCCTGATATTTTCGTTAAGATGAATGATTAATATGTGTGACTATGAATTAAATATAACAATATCAATCCTATTACAGTAATGGAAATGTATCCATTGCCACACATTAAATATTGTTTTACCATGTTCATGGAGATAAATATTTTTATATTATTTTTATTAATTTGGGAAATAATCAATTTCAATAAAGTAAGGAATATATTCCAAGTGATGTTTTTCAAAAATTGTATGAGGATTACGACATGAAAATTAATATATTTGGAATAACTAATGCACCCTCTATTTTTAACAAAATGATGAAAACTGTATATGAACAATATCTTCAAAATATTTTGGTGAAATTTATTGATGATATATTGGGGTACTTCAAAAGATATGAGGAACCTAATAATAACATTCAGATTGTTCTTGATACTCTTATTAGAAATGAGTTATACATGATGTTTAAAATGTGTTAATTTAGGATTCAAATAGTTTATTTTCTTATCCATGTTGTCTCCAAATATGTAATATCTTCATATATTATGAAGAAAAAGGAATATTGGAAATGTCCCACTCCAAGGAACACAACAAAGATACATTTTCTCATTGGTTTAGCAGATAACTATAATGATTTGGTTCATAATTTTTATTGATTAGATAACCAATTAACCATGTTTACTAATAAAGGGGTAAAATAATTTGGACAACATGATGTTGAAAATATTTTCAATAATTGATTTTGGAATTACTGGACACTCTGATGTTGAATATACCATCGATAAATGGTGATTACATATTTTTTTGATGAATCAAAGAATAGATTGGGTTGAGTCATTATGAATAATGATAGAGTCATTTCATATTAATAAATGTAGTTAAAAAGACATGAAAAAATATTGATCTCATGATCTTGAGTTGAACGATATAATCTCTGATCAAAAGTTATGGAGAAACTATATCATTAGTTAATGATCTATGATATATACAAATTACAAGCTTTTGAAATATATATTCTCACAGAGAGAACTCAAACTGAGGTAAATGTTTTATTATTACGTTCCCTATATAAAACTATTCAGTAAATTTGATTAATATATCATTCATACTATTAGATATATATTATGTTGACATACCATTATAGTATAGAAATTTCTTCATCCACGATTAAATGTTAATTTCAATAGATTAATTTTCTTATCAAATATTTGTAGTACATCCTAGGATATTCTGAGAACCTATAGATACTTTTACATTAATCATTTAAAAAAGATCATATGGTCTTGATACATCTTACTAAATTGAAATAGTATGTGCTTGATTATATTATGATGGGGGATCAAAATTTTGTGGACTTCTTTGCATGAATTTGTCACATGGTGATCCCTAGTTGTGACGTCATGAGGACATACAAGAAAATTGGAACACCACATGTTTCAGGTTTCATTTGTTGTTCCTATCTATTGACATTTGAATTGGTCACCTGAATTGAGATCGTTTTCATTGTGTTCCATTTTATTGCATACATTGATGAAAATCAAAAAAATGTGATAGTGAAATTGTGGTCAGTTATCTAGTGTATGGTAAACAATTGGTGGTTTGAAATTGGTTAAATTTACAAGAAAGGATTTGTCACATTCATGTTTAGTAATTAATATATGATAGGCCTAGTTGTTCCAGATGGTATTACCATCATAGGACAATGTGCATGGAGGTCTGGATTATATTTTCTATTAAGATTAGCGAATTTTAAATATGTGAAGGATGAATACACTGGAGTCCATCCTACATTATAACATATTAATAAAAATAGATTATATTACACTATGTGTGTTCATTATTTAGTAGACATTAGTATGAATATGTATATTAGTTTATGGTTCATGATGGGTTTCTAGAACCCTCCCTTGATAGGTGAAATTTTTTCACTACTATGGATGTCACGACCCATCCTCGGGGCCCGTGCCGTGACTACCCCAAGCCCGCCTTCCATAGGCTAGGGGTTGACGACTAGCACCAAAGGCATAAATCCCGATAACTGGGAAGGCATTTCCTTATTAAAGTAAACAAAACACCACAGAGTACAAGCGGAAGTAAAACACTAATTAAAACTGAAAAAAGCTGTGCCGAAAGTAAAGGGGCCGGAAATACAAGCCCAACTGTAAAGTACAAGGAAAAAGATAAAACAGCCGGAAGGTGACAAGCATCTCCTGGATCATCCACCAAAGATCCTACATGAAGGGTAGGTACAGATAGCGCAGCTCCTGGATCGTCCACCAAGGATCTTACTAGAAGGGTAGGTACAGATAGCGCAGCTCCTGGATCGTCCACCACGGATCTTACCTAAAGGGTAGGTACAGATAGCCTCCACAATGCTCTCTCCCATCAACCTCCTTCGAGTTTCGTCTCGTCGTGAATTCTACCACCAGATACTGTCTCGTCGGGAGGTCCACCTCTGTGTACCGTCCAGTCCTCGAACACCCAGCCTCTGTCTGCGCTGCCCGTCGTCTGTAACCAACACAACGAGGTGCGGGCATAGTCTGTGCAGGGGTGAGTATAACGATACTAAATAGGGACCCCGAGACCCTCAAGGTCTCACTAAATCCAACAAGGATAACCAAAAAGAAGATCTCAACAGATAACCTCTACCTAGGTATATGCCCATACATATACCCAAGTTATCAAGTAACCCATCTCAATCATGAGGAAGCATAAAGATTATGAAATCAACGGATAAAAACTACCCAGGTATATGCCCATACATATACCTAAGTTATCAAGTGACCCATATCAATCATGAGGTAAACACAAAGGTCTTAGACTCATCTCAAACCAGGATTTTCATTATCGAACCCATAACTGCTAAAGAGCCCCGTCTCTGTAGTGTACAGTGGTCCTGTCACGACTCTGAGGTACTGCTCCCTAACCTAAGACTGCTGAGGTACTCCTCTTGTCGAGTACTGTGGGCCTGCTGCTACAACCAAGTGCTTCCCACCATGGGTCTGCCGCTACAACCAAGCGCTCCCCCTCATAGCCTCCAGAGGTACTCCTTCTGTTGAGTACTGCGGGTCTGCCGCTACAACCAAGCGCTCCTCCACCGTGGGTCTGGCGCTACAACCAAGCGCTCCCCTTCATATCCTCTAGAGGTACTCCTTATGATGAGTACCGCGGGTCTGCTGCTACAACCAAGCGTTCATCCGCCGTGGGTCTGCCGCTACTACTAAGCGCCCCCCACTGGGATATCTGAAACACATAGAGTCGATCGCTCAAGCAGTCGTCAGGTCTCAGCCAGCTACACGGTCTTCATACTTCGCACGCTCGTCTCCAGGAGGGTCCTCTCCATGAGCTACTAGTCGATACTCCAAGTATCACAAAGTCCCACGAAGAAGTATCTCAAAGAACCGCCTCGTCATAGGGGTCTCAACGCAACAGACGGCGCGTCAATCGGACGCCCGGTCTGTGAGTTACTTTCCTTTTCATCCCCGAGGCCCGGTTGGTTTCGTGTGCGATCCAACACGGCTGTATCTCAACTATACCCCGAACTCTCATAGGGTATACTCATAGGGACCATTTCTCAACGTGATCACCAACGCCGCTGACGGTTCGTCAAACATGCGTCCAATCTGAATGTTATCAGCTTTTCGGTACAGGGGCCCGGTTGGATTTCGGGTGCGATCCAACCCGGCCACTATCCAACTGCATACAAAACTCAAGCGAAGTATGCCAAAAGTTCCGTCTCATCAAGAGGAAATCAACGAGACAGATAGCGCGTCTATCGGATGCCCGGTCTGTGAGTTATTGGCTTTTTCGTTCCAGGGGCCCGGTTGGTTTCGTGAGTGAACCAACCCGACCGCACTCCGACGGCATCGAAACCTTGAGAGGAGTAAGCCAAAAGTTTCATCTGATCAAGAGAAAATCAATGAGATAGAAAGTGCGTCAATCGGACGCCCGGTCTGTGAGTTATTGGCTTTTTCGTTCCAAGGGCCCGGTTGGTTTCGTGAGCGAACCAACCCGACCGCACTCCGACAACATCTAAACCTCGAGCAGAGTAAGCCAAAAGATCCGTCTCACTTAGAGTAATCCATCAAAGTCGACGGCACGTCAATCAGACGTCCATAGCTTATGTTATGAGCGTTTATGCTCCGAGGGCCCAGTTGGTTTCGTGTACGAACCAACCCGGCTAAACCCAAAGTACCCCAAAACCATGAGTGTGATATACTTAAACGACAGCCTCGATCCAAGGATCACATCGCCGCTGACGGTGCTTCGATCGGAGGTTTGTATCCCATGATATGGGAAATATACCGAAAGAGGTCCGAAAATGGGGGGTCTGGGCCCGGACCGACCCGGCCCAACCCCCCTCTCGGTCGGCCCGAACCGGGTCGACCCGACGCGGGTTCGGGTCCCACCCAGATGGCGTGACCCGGACCGGCCAGGGTGGCCCGACCAGGCCTAGGCGCGACCCGGCCCGGCCGGCGGGTCGGCTAGGCCGGTTACGGCCGAGCGGAGCGGGGGGCGTGCTGCCCCAGCGTGATTGAGCTGCGGCCCCGCGTGGGGCTGCCCTTGCCAGCGGACACAGCCGGGCCGCCGCGTCCCATCCTCCTCCGGTCCTGCGCGGTCACGGGACCCTGTGCTGCTGCCGCAGCGGTTCCTTCTGGCGGCGCGCCGGGCGCCGCAGCCCCCTGCCGCCGGCGCCGCCGTGCCGGCGAGGCGCGCCGGCAGGCTACTCTGCGGACCACCAGACGAGTTCCGGTGGTCGGAATTTCACGTCGTCTTCTCCAAAGGCCCACTCGGGGTCCTTCCTTCACTGTGAGGACCTTGCATCGCCCGTGCGACCTGATTTTTCGACGTCCGCCGTTTCGCACACCAAGAACGAAAGGGGCGGTGGGTTCGGACTTGTTCGTTAGTCCGCACCCACCGCGTTAGCGGTTTTAAAAGTCTCACAACAAATATTTAATCATACGCCGCGGGTATAAATCACAAGATTTAAATGAATCAAACCCCTACCTCGAAATTGACATCGCACGTCGTCGAGTCGCGGAATTCGAACGTCGCGGTACAACGACGTTGCGAAGAAAGGATAGAGAGTGACGACAGTCGTTGGTGTTCGTTGCTTCCGTCATTGTGGAAGTGCACCCAAAGAAGAATTGAGGTCTCCTATCCCGTCGCAAGAATAAGTGTATGGAGGGTGCATCTTCGTCCTTCGTGGAAGGGTGTGTCGTTCCTCGCCGGAGGTTTCGGTGTTCTTCAACGAAGGAGATGAAGTGCTCTTCACAACTCAAGAGCTTTTTCCCCCAAAATTTCCCCACAACCCAACCAAAAAAAATAATAAGGTTTCTCTCTTATTTTATTTTAACCATTCCATGCATAAAAAGTTCAAAATTCAAACACTCCATTGATTAAGAGTTTCAAAAACTTAATTAAAGTGTGAGTTGGCATGAGTTATGAGGGAGAGAGAGAGAGAAGGAGTTACCCAAATAATGGGGGGGGTTAGGGAGTTATACAAATAAACACAAGGGGTGTTAAAGGGATGGTGAAGGGTTGGGGTTTCGTGCGGACCCCACCACCCTTGGTCATACCCTCTCTTGGGAAGTTAGGTGGGGTGTGGCCCCACCTCCAACTGCTCTATAGAGATATTAACTTATACTAAAAATAAATTGTAACACTACAATTTATTTTAGACTTATCGAATCCCCAAAAATTAACCACCTCATGCGAAAAACGCATCTGCGATTAAGGTCCCCTTAAGCAATTTCCGGCACTGCGAGTTCATCGGTGCCCTCAAATTCCGATTCCGAGCACCAGTTCAAATTTTAGAAAAACCTGCTCGTTCATTCACAGAATGTACCCAAGCTAATCTTCGGAAATTGATTCCGGGCACACCGGGCCTCGAAATCAGGTGCCGTCAGAAACATCGTTCTTGTAAAATCCCAAAGAAATTAAAAAAAAAATCCTTGAAATTTACGGGTCTTTACATTACTCCCACCTTAGGGATTTACGTACCCGAAAAGCTTTAACACAAACTAGGGATACAAAAGTGGTATTGTGCATGCATCTGAGCCTCCCACTCCCATGTACTCACCTGGAGGTTCCTGTACTGCCTACGAAAATGCACAAGAGGAATCGACTGTCCCCGTAGGCCCCGCTCCTATCGATCCTCAACCACTACTAGAACTCTGCAAAAGTCACCCCATCTCCAACTTCCACCTCCCCATGGTCGATGATATGGGGAGGATCATGCACGTATCTACTCAGATAAGGTACATAGAAGATTTCATGCACCCGATGCAACTGAGGTGGAAAGGTGAAGCGGTAAACCACCTCTCCTACCCTGTTGGGAACCTAGAAATGTCTGTTGAACCTCGGAGATATCTCGTCGCCTCGGCAACATCTATGTAAACCTCGTCGAGGTGATACCCATATAAGAACGTGGTCTCCATCCTCGAACTCTATAGGTCTCCCTTTCCTGATTAGAACTAGAACTCAAAACTCCTACTTCCATGAGGGTAAGGTTTGACAACCCAAGAATGATCGACTACACCCTCCCATGCACGAGTTTATCTCGTGATGCCTGGGGATTACTTTTCGCCGACCAAGGAAAACCCATCATGACGCTTTCCTAATATCGTCAATTTGAGTATGAACAGTGATTGCCCAATCCAAACTCAAACTAATGTCGTAAGTCCTCGACGCTGCAACCAAGAGGTCCCAACCAAGACTCTCGCCTCAAGGGTCAGATCACACCGTCGGTGTAAGTGTGACTATCGAGTATCCTGCCAAGGGTATCTCCAGACGTGAGGGTCAAGTCAATGGATTAATCGGAAACTCTAGGTCTGTGACTATATTCATGGAAGTAAAGGATGATTCGTATCGATGTCTGTGGCTACGGAATCTAGTAGAAGACAAATTCTGCACTTAGAATCATCCTTAGAACCCTTTCGGTCGCACTCCTTGACCACATGCAGCTACTCTTTTCCCCTTCCCTCCAGCTCCCTGAGCCTGGAGGGGACAACAAAGGCAGGTGGTTGTAACATGTTGAAATGTACACCACCTCATGCTACTATCCTAGCTCATCCTCCATGTCTACTTCTCTGAGGATTTATCTATCCTTAACATTTCCTCTTCTTGAAACATTCGCACGCCCAAGTCTCTGAGACTGGCACTAGCTCGCTGCATTCCAACTTCTATCATTCTCTAGCTGTATTCGTTCAGCCAAAGAACATTCAACCCCATTGTTCTCTCTAGAACCCTAACGTGAGTAGGAATGCATAGAGGAAAAATTGATGGCTCTGATATCCTTAAACACACCATGATCAGTGGTCCGAGCTCTATAGCACTGATCTAATCGTATTCATCAAGTACCCGGAATGTTCGGTACGCCTCGATGAATACTCAGCTACCGACTCATCATCCTGTCGAAGCTATATAAGCTCTAGAAACCTTTCAGCCACCTCCTCAAGCCAGTCCTCAGCCACCTGTGAGTTAGGTTCGCCTCGGGACATGAGGGTATTTGATGTTGGAACGCGTATAAGGCAGTAAGACTACATGTGTTACCTACCGGTACCGCCGGTTGTAACTGCTGACCAACATGTAGTGATGTAATTATGACACACTACCCGAAGGCACTATCTCAGGCATCGGTCCACGTACCAAATCCTATTCACTATGTGGACCATCCTCATGGTCATTCACTGGAAAACACCAGTGGGCATGTCCACCATCCACCATACTGATGTCTCAGCTAGGTAGAAAACTCTAGAAATCGCCTCCAGCCAGTGCTCTGCTGTCTGGGAATCTGTCTCGCCTCGTAACCTCGGAGGCCTCTACTACTGGAACTCATGCAATGCGCTCTGTCAGTGTGCACCGTCTGCTAGTATGGAAAGTGTAATTTGCTTCCCAACAGGTGGTGGTGCTGCTGGTACACCACCCGAAGGTGCCAACATAGTAAAAAAAGGGCCCCGCACCGGAACCTCGTCGCTCGGTGGGTCGTCATCGTGTACTATCTCAGAACTCCAACTGACTGTCTGCGTGGAGACATCCGGAACAGATGTGACACGGTCAATGATTTATACCTGGTGAGATGAACTAGTTTTAGATGACATTAAAACTTTTGGAAACACGCACACAATAAGTGTTTTTGTCCACAAAGTCGGATATCAGAAGTCAGGTTCCTGGTGTACGGATACGTCGGCCGCCACACCAACATTGGACTCTCTGAACTAAAGACCACACTCAGTACTTTCAACACTATTGCTTCACATAGAAAAAGACCAGAGTCCTGAGTTCTGTGGTAGGACCGATCTCCTTTGATACCAATTTGTCACGACCTGTCCTCGGGGCCCGTGCTGTGACTACCCCAAGCCCGCCTTCCATAGGCCAGGGGCTGGCGACTAGCACCAAAGGCATAAATCTCGATAACTGGGAAGGCATTGCCTTAAAAAAGTAAAGAAAACACCACAGAGTAAATGCGGAAGTAAAACACTAAGTAAAACTGAAACAAGCTGTGCTGAAAGTAAAGGGGCCGAAAATACAAGCCCAACTGTAAAGTACAAGGAAAAAAGATAAAGCAGCCAGAAGGTGACAAGAAGCTCCTGGATAGCCCACCAAGGATCCTACCTGAAGGGTAGGTGCAGATAGCATAGCTCCTAGATCGTCCACCAAGGATCCTACCTGAAGGGTAGGTACAGATAGCGCAGCTCCTGGATCGTCCACCACGGATCCTACCTGAAAGGTAGGTATAGATAGCCTCCACAATTCTCTCGCCCATCAACCTCCTCCGAGTATCGTCTCGTCATGAAGTCTACCACCAGATAATGTCTCGTCGTGAGGTCCACCTCTGGGTACCGTCCAGTCCTCGAACATACGGCCTCTGTCTGCGCTGCCCATCGTCTACAACCAACACAACGAGATGCGGGCATAGCCCGTGCAGGGGTGAGTATAATGATACTCAGTAGGGACCCTGAGAGCCTCAAGGTCTCACTAAATCCAACAAGGATAACCACAAGGAAAATCTCATAGATAACCTATACCTATATATATTCCCAAACATATACCCAAGTTATCAAGTAACCCATCTCAATCATGAGGAAACCCAAAGATTATGAAATCAACTGATAACCACTACCCAAGTATATGCCCATACATATACCTAAGTTATCATGTGACCCATCTCAATCATGAGGTAAACACAAAGGTAATAGACTCAGCTCAAACCAGGATTTTCATTATCGAAACTGTAACTGTTGAAGAGCCCCGTCTCTGGAGTGTACATTGGTTCTGCAACGACTCTGAGGTACTGCTCACTAACCTAAGACTGCTGAGGTACTCCTCCTGTCGAGTACTGTGGGCCTGCTGCTACAACCAAGCACTTCCCACCATGGGTCTGCCGCTATAACCAAGCGCTCCCCCTCATAGCCTCCATAGGTACTCCTTCTGTTGAGTACCGTGGGTCTGCCGCTACAACCAAGCGCTCCTCTGCCGTGGGTCTGCCGCTACAACCAAGCGCTCCCCTTCATAGCCTCCATAGGTACTCCTTATATTGAGTACCGTAGGTCTGCCGCTACAACCAAGAACTCATATTCCGTCGGTCTTCCTCTACAACCAATCACTCTCCACTGGGCTATCTGAAACACACCGAGTTGATCGGTCAAGCAGTCGTCTGGTCTCAGCCGGCTACACGGTCTCCGTACTCCGCACGATCATCTCCAGGAGGGTCCGCACCACGAGCTACTGGTCGATACTCTAATAATCACAAAGTCTCACTAAGAAGAATCTAAAAGAACCATCTCGTCATAGGGGTCTAAATGCAACAGATGGCGCGTCAATCGGACGCCCGGTCTGTGAGTTACTGGCCTTTTCATCCTCGGGGCCCGGTTGGTTTCGTGTGCGAACCAAAACGGCTGTATCTCAACTATACCCCGGACTCTCATAGGGTATACTCATAGGGACCGTTTTTCAACGTGATCACTAACGTCGCTGACAGTTTGTCAAATGGACGTCCAGTCTGAATGCTATCAGCTTTTCCGTTCCAGGGGCCCGGTTGGATTTCGGGTGCGATCCAACCCGGCCACTATCCAACTGAATCCAAAATTCAAGCAAAGTATGCCAAAAGTTCCGTCTCATCAAGAGGAAATCAAAGAGACATATGGCGCGTCTATCGGACGCCCGGTCTGTGAGTTATTGGCTTTTTTATTCCAGGGGCCCGGTTGGTTTCATGAGTGAACCAACCAGACCGCACTCCGACGGCATCCAAACCTCGAGCAGATTAAGCCAAAAGTTTTGTATCATCAAGAGAAAATAAACGAGATAGACGACGTGTCAATCGGACGCCCGGTCTGTGAGTTATTGGCTTTTTTGTTCTAGGGGCCCAGTTGGTTTCGTGAGCGAACCAACTCGACCGCACTCCGACGGAATCCAAACCTCGAGCGGAGTAAACCAAAAGATCTGTCTCACTTATAGAAACCCATCAATGTTGAAGGCACGTCAATCGGACGTTCGGAGCTTATGTTATGTGCGTTTCCGCTCCGAGGGCCCGGTTTGTTTCGTGTACGAACCAACCCGGCCAAACCCAATGTACTCCGAAACCTTAAGTGTGATATACCGAAACGACCGCCTCGATACAAGGATTGCATTTCCGCTGACGGTGCATCGATCGGCTGTCCGTAGCCCATGATATGGGCAAAAGACCGAAAGAGGTCCGAAAATGGGGGGTCTGGGCCCGGACCGACCCGGCCCAACCCCCCCCCCCCCCCCCCCCCGGGTTGGCCCGAACCGGGTCGACCCCGCCTGGCCGGGGTGGCCCGGCCCGGCCTGGGCGCGACCCGGCCTGGCCGGCGGGTCGGCTCGGCCGGTTACGGCTGAGCGGAGCGGGGGGCGTGCTGCCCCCATGTGATGGAGTCGCGGCCCCGCGTGGGGCCGCCCTTGCCAGCGGACGTGGTCGGGCCGCCGCGTCCCGTCCTCCTCCGGTCTCGCACGGTCGTTGGACCGCGTGCTGCCGTCGTGACTTCAGCCGTGGTGGTTCCTTCCGGCATCGCGCCGGGCGCCGCCGCCTCCTGCCATCAGCGTCGCCGTGCTGGCGAGGCGCGCCGGCGGGCTGCTTCGCGGACCACCGGACAAGTTTCGTTGGTCCGAATTTCATGTCGTCTCCACCAAAGGCCCTCCCGGGGTCCGTCCTTCACTGCGAGGACCTCGCATCGCTCGTGCAACCTGCTTTGTCGACGTCCGCCGTTTCGTACACCAAGAACGAAAGGGGCGGTGGGTTCGGACTTCTTCGTTAGTCCGCACCAACCGCGTTAGCGGTTTTAAAAGTCTCACAATAAATATTTAATCATACACCGCGGGTATAAATCACAAGATTTAAATGAATCAAACCCCTACCTCAAAATTGACGTCGCACGTCGTCGAGCTGCAGAAGTCAAACGTCGCGGTAGAACGGCGTTGCGAAGAAAGGATAGAGAGTGATGAAGGTCGTTGGTGTTCGTCTCTTCCGTCATTGTGGAAGTGCACCCAAAAAGAATTGACGTCTCCTCTCTTGTCGTAAGAATAAGTGGATTGATGTTGCATCGTCGTCATTCGTGGAAGGGTGTGTCGTTCCTTGCCAGAGGTTTCAGTGTTCTTCAACGAAGGAGATGAAGTGCTCTTCACAACTCAAGAGCTTTTTCCCCCAACATCTCCCCACAACCCAACCAAAAAAATAATCAGTTTTCTCTCTTATTTTATTTTAACCATGCCATGCATAAAAAGTTCAAAATTCAAACACTCCATTGATTAAGAGTTTCAACAACATAATTAAATTGTGAGTTGGCATGAGTTATGAGGGAGAGAGAGAGAGAAGTAGTTACCCAAATAATGGGGGGGTTAGGAAGTTATACAAATAAACACAAGGGGAGTTAAATGGAAGGTGAAGGGTTGGGGTTTCATGCAGACCCCACCACCCTTGGTCATACCCTCTATTGGGAAGTTAGGTGGGGTGTGGCCGCACCTCCAACTTCACTATGGAGATATTAACTTCTACTAAAAATAAATTGTAACACAACAATTTATTTTAGACTTATCGAATCCCTAAAAATTAACCACCTCTTGCGACAAAACGCATCTGTGCTTAAGGTCCCCTTAAGCAATTACTGGAACTACGAGTTCATCGGTTCCATCGGATTTCGATTCCGAGAACCAGTTCAAAAGTTATAAAAACTCGCTCGTTCGTTCACTGAACGTACCCGAGCTAAACATCGGAAATTGATTCCGAGCACACCGGGCCTCGAAATCAGGTTCCGTTAGAAACTGCGTTCTTGTAAAATCCCAGAGAAAATAAGAAAAAAAATTCCTTGAAATTTATGGGTCATTACAATGGATATATAATCCTAGATGGTCATAATGAATTTTTTTTTTAAGAAGATTCCATATTTATATGAATTGGTAAGTAGGACGTGGTGCGAGAACCCAATGGAGACTGAGCTTTGCCTAAGGAGATAGGGTCATCAATGTATTTATTATAAAAAAATGTAGTTAATAATAATTGGACATTAACATATTAGTTAATTGTTTTTTCATGTATTATGTTAATTACATGGAAATATTCTTCGAACAAATATTAGTCTAACATATTCTAGTATCATTTAATATTTGCGTGAATGAGAAGTAAAGTAAATGGAAAAAGTATTATCATATAATATATTTATTATATCATAATAAATTGATAACAATATTTATGTATTAGAATAGTTTTTATAATGTGACCTTTATAGTTTGTTAATTATTCGTAGGCTGAAGAGGCCATACAAGTGAATTACATAATATGCTATAAATAAAGGCAGAGAGACTCCCACTAATTAATTTTCTATTCATCTCTCTCTATTATTTATTCTCAAAAATTATTGAGTGAGAGAGGGAGTCCTAGGATCATAGATTTTGAATCAATATCTCTCTCATATATTCCATTAATTGTGAGGATGTGATCATCAGAGCATTGAAGATGTCATCAGATCTCTGTACTAGTACGCAGAATTTGAATATTGGTGGTCCCATTTTTCATGATGCATGAGTGGATGATCTAAAGTAATTATGAATTGATTATTCAAATAGGTATTTCCAATATATATAATACATCATTTGAAACATAAGATCAAAATATATATTTATGGAAATTTATTTTTTGTTTATAATTTCTCATGCAATGTGCTTATGTGTTAATTGGGAAACAGTTCACTAACAACAATGACATCATGTCAATCATCGATGAAAGAAATTTAAACTCCCATTTATGGGGAATCTATTTCATATATTTTACCTTGTGTTGGTATCATAGTTAATCATTTTGATTTTAATCCAATCATAAATCAAATTATCATTAAATATCATAGAGGGAATCATTCAAATATCAACAATGTATAATACAATTCAATTACAATTCAGACGAAAAAATTACTGTAATCTAATTTTTAAACATGGACTAAACGTATTTAATATTTAAAAATTATAGAAAATATATGTTTAATATATTTGGGCATCTACTTGAAACTATATATGAGACTGAGTTCCGATAAAAATTATTATTGTGGCCAGTGATCCAGTGACCATAATACTCATCGGAATATGCCTTCAGTGTTGAAATCCCTTCCATAATATTATATGATATTTATTAATATAATAATAAAATTATAATAATATGCCTATGTTTTTTTTGAATCCTAGAATAATAGACTTCTAATTATGTGGAGATTTGCACATTTGAAACATAAATAGGAAGTGGGTTTGTGGAAAATTCCAAAAAATAGACCAAAATTTAAAAAAAGTAAAGTGAATTTTCATTGGAAAGAGAAAATAGGTGAAAAAATAATTTTTGAAAGGGTATTAACCTTGTGTCTCTATTATCATCCAATAGTCATCCCGGGTCAACTGGTATCATTCCCCTTCATCACCCTTAAGGCTTTCCTCCCATAAAGGTTAGCTATCATGCCACTATGGTGAGACCACAACACTTACGTTTCCTTTATGAACTCTATATCCTCCAGCAACAACCCTAGACACCTAGATCCTTCTTTTAGAAACTACATATGTGGCGCCATTCCTCTTGGTCATCTCTCCTTCATCACAAGAATCCCTGGTCATTGTAGGCCTATCACAACACCTACTGCAAGCACCAATGAACCTAAACCCAAGTCTCAAATACCAAACTACCTCCTCATGAGCCCCTATCTTTCTAGCCCCATCCTCTATGTACGACAACTATCTCAACCACCTTAGACTTGGGTTCCCTCTCTTCATAGTGACAACGAGGCCACCATACTTGACAATCCCACCTCCAATGACATCCTACATCTGCTGCTTGGTCGCACCTTCACTGATATGGTTGTTTCCTCCATATATTCTTCCACATTGGTTCTTTACTAGAGGTCGATGGTAGAGTTACCTTTAATAAATGTCATGACTTATGTTTTGTTTCATCGAATCAACAAGAATTTGTTTCTATGTTGTTGGACATAGTTTCTTCTATATGCCACATCCATATCCTCCTATGTAATGTGGATCTAGCTTAGGAGATTCATTGGACGTCTGATGATTCGCTGCATTAGCAAGGTACCCTCTTAGTTATTACATTATGTAGGACTAGTATCATCCTGAAACATTTACATTTAGGTCATCCAATTCCATAATTGGTGGGTGAGGGATCACCCATCAAAAAAAAACAATGCACACGGTTTTCATGGCAGAAAATGGGCATGGGTTGGTACATCTCGAACGACATAGGATTGAATCTGGTTTTTAGTTCCTGGGAAATATTATTAATAAAAAAAATATTTAATTTATTTATTTTAGTTTTGGTTTTAAATTATATTATTTATTTATTACTATTTTCTTTAAATTTTTATTAATATTTGACGTCAAAATTAATATAATTTTTATATTTAAATAAAATTAATTAAATAATTTAATTTCAATTTGGGTATTAAAATGAGGTTATGTAATGGGATTGAATTATGTAATTTCTAGTTTAAAAATTTAATCAACTTTTTAATTCAATAAAATTTCCCTTGAGTATAATTTATTTCAAGTGTATTTGGATTTATACATTTAATATTATATACACACGTTTTATGAATATAAGACTTATCAAGAGACATATATTATCTAATATATGTCTTGTTCATTGTAATTAATTTTATAAATTATGGAAATATAGGTTTTTCATAATTCTTTTATTTTATGGTGATCTACGAGTCATCATGGTCGTCATATTTACAAAGTCATGCTTGAACATTTTTATAATTTTTTTTACTCCTATGTTCCCCTCATCAGTGAGTAATTATTATCATATAATTATGAAAATGAGTTGTGATGTAAATTAATTCAAATTACAAGAATGCATGACATATGAGTTTGCAACATCGGATTATAAGGCACTGAATCTCATGTCACAAGAGATGTGTCTCGAGGTATTACCCCTAGCGAATAAGTTGAACAATTATTCACTCAATGGTTCAAAATATAGTATCAACTCATGATCACCTCATAATTTTATTTTAATAGATTTATTAAAAATATATAATAAATAACCATTCATGATAAAATGAACTTGTGATGTGCTGAATATTTTTTAATAATTTCAAATTCAGTTGTGAGTGTGATCATATAGAACGTTATAATTTGATAGATAATGATTTATTTTTACATTTAAAAATAATAAAATCCTCAGTGAAATAATACATTGTAACCACCTTCAATCATTCCAATTTTGTAAGAATCGGGGGTTTGGGGTGATCATCAGCCTACATTGAGGGTACCTCTGACTATCGGGGAGTTATATTTAGAGTGGTGGGTTGACTTAAATAAGGTGGTATTAATGATTATACAAAGAAAACATTAAATCATATTAAATTAAAGGGTTGAGTAAATCAATTTATGATATTATTTTCTTGGAATTAACTCAAAATCTCAAGGAATCCCGAGTTAATGTGGTTTCCTGGTAAAATCACTATCTTGAACCTTCCTTTTAGTGTTGTATAAAAGTTTAGTAGAATATTAGAATTGGATTAGGGATCCCATCCACAAGAATAGTCACGAAAAATTTTATTCTTATTCTAGAACCAAGGGTTCAATGAATTCAATAAAATAGTGGGGGATATTTAACGATTTAATAAATTATTTAAAATATCTAAATATGTAATCAAGATAAAAATTAAAAATATTACTGAACATTATCTTAATAGAAAATGAAATATTTTACCACAATAAATACTCTCATAATTAATGTCAAATCTAAATTTCATCATAGGAACAGGTTTCCAATGGTAGTACATGCACTTTCACACAATACTATTATATAAGAAAGTGATTGTTTCAGTATCACTAACACTTATTAAGCTACCTATTCATGAGAGTGTGAGAAATATTCTTAAAGGAGAATACTATGTTAAGAGTATAATTGTTATTTCATAATGTTATCACCAACATCTGATGCTAGTTGTGGTAGCTACATCCAGACATTGGTGATATAACATGGATTCAAATCTACAAAATGTATTCCAGGAGATTGTAAAGAAAAATATGAATAAAGTACTGATTACACTGCACATGTGTAAAATGAAATTTGTATCATGAACATTCAATATATCCATTTTTTACATCATTTTAACCAATTTACTAAAGTATTGGTTTATGTTACAAAATATAAAATATTTATTAAAATATTCATTCCCTATAAACGTAATGCTCTCCTAGTTAAATAAGAACATAAAAAATAATATTTAATTCTTAAGGATAACAGATTGAATAGAAAAGAAAAATTAAAATGTAAAGAGGCATGAAAAATGAGACTTCACCACATTCTATTATTAAATAGGTAATTAACAAGAAATTATTTAAATTTCAAATCCTGAAATAAAACAATTTATGTATAAATACAATAAACTAAATCAATGAAGCATTAAATAAATTCTTTGTGTATTTTTATTACATACCAGTAATGCTTCAATATTAATTATTGGGTATTAAATAATATATTCTAATCACATATGTTGATAAATTTTTTTGATAATGTTTTTTAAGAAAACCTTACTGGAAGTTGTGTTTCTTATCTAAGAGGCTGAGAATTGGTTCTGCATAAGTCAATGGTGAGAAGTACATGACTCCCCTATTTCCAAGTGAAATTATCATAAAAAATGTTATTGAGTATAAGCACATAATTTATCTTGTTTACCCTTTGACACATAGAGACAATATTATTGGTTTAGTAATGAATTATTTTTGTGGTTTTTCATTCTGAACTGATAGTTCAATGATATATGAATAATAAGAATTACCTGATGAATATAAAACATAAGACCGATTTACCCAATTTTGAAAAGATAATCATAGTCTAGAAAAATTAATGTGTGCATCCATGATATAAAAAGTATGCCATTTACACTCAGTATTTCTAAACACCTTATCTATTATAGATGTATAGTCATAATTAGTTTTTAAAAAAAGGATCCATTAGAAATAAGGGTAAGCCATAATTCGTTACGAATTAGTTAAAAAAAGAGTATCATCTATTCCAAGGGTATCAATGTGGAAAATATAGTTCATTAGATTAAATATGATTTTATGAAATGTTTATGTGATGTATAATATATTCATTTTTTGAATATTAGAGTCTCTTCGTGTTGGAATGAAAAAGTATATCATGACCAAACATTCATCGATCAATATATTGAGGTGGGGATAAATTACTACATGAACATAAACATATATATGTAAAATAATTGATGTTAAATTAAATGATAGATGATGAATTCTTAAATGATATCATTGATTAAAAAAATGTACTATAGATAAATTCCTAATTGAAAATTTTATACATTGGTGTTACGATGTATGAATTATCAATGTTGTAATTTGAAGAATCACCCATTATATTCAATAATGATCTTCACGAAAAACAACTTTATCCCATAACTATATTATAAATATAATGAAAAATGTATTTCATATTAGTTATATCATAATGAAAATCCATTATTTCATATAATGTGTTTGGATGAAATTAATTTTTTGGACATAAACAATCTTGCGTCAAGAACGAACTCAATGTGCATCTATAGTAGTTATCATAATGGTTTCTTAAGATATTACATAAATCCCTAAGTTATAAAAATGGTAGTGGAGTGATAGACTAAAGTTATATAAAAGGTTTCACATTCCTGTTAGAGATAGTGAGAACGATATTAAAATTGGATTAGTCATTGATTTAGATGCACATGTAGTTGGAATTGGAACAAGTTATACAAGTGAATTTGAAAGAGGAATGTTACACAGATACATACATAATTGGAAATTAAAAACCATAGTGACAGTTTGGAATTCACCATGGTGGGTGATGCATTATTCATTTTGAATAATAATTCCAATAAGTAAGAAATATATGGTAGTTGTATAATATTTACATGATCAATTTAAATTTAACATAAAATTCTATGTATCAAAGTTAATAGGGGCTTGTGATATTTAAAATTATGGCGGTTATTCAAGTGAGATGATACGTGGATGGTTTATTAACGGTGCCAATAATTATTGATTGGTTATAAAATGTTGGTATACCTAAATCCATTATAATTAAACATATCATAGATAACTTATATGTTAATTATATTGAGAATTGTTTGTCTTGACTACTAATCGAGGAAGGTGACTATACGACAAATCCAAAAATGGATGGTCACGTCACAGATTGATAATAAAGGATATAAGTTATTGAAATTAAATCTTGGATTGATTTAAGAAAAAATATCATATTATTATTACTTTCTACCATTCTACAAAATTTTAGTGGTAACACAATTGTTTTCCAAGATATGTATTTTCATTGTCATGTGGAAAAAAGATATATATCATCATGTTTGATCAGAACAAAAATGAAAGAAGAAATTATACAGTGATTGAATTAATATAGCATCCTATGTTTTAGGTAAAAGGATATACTGAGGTTGACATGAAGGATTATTAGGCCCAGTTAATCGTATGTATAGTGACGTTGTATTCAAAAAAATGATAGATAAATTAAAGAGAATAACAGTTTTCAATGTCACATGGAATAATCTATCCAGGTTGAATGTTTCGGGACATAGGTGGACATTAATGCGGTGAGTTGGGTACCATAATCTTCTGTGATGGGTCATTCAAATATTCCCTGATTTTTACAACAATTGATATTCTATAGGATATACATTATTGTATGAAGATATCAATTATATTATATATAATAACAATTGATGTAGTCATAACTATCTTATTGTACTTCGGAATATAAAAAATATATGTTCCAAGTATATAGATAAGAAAGGATACTAATTTTTTTGGGATAAAAACTAGTCTTACTTATATTCATGTGAATAAATATCACCGTTATGAGAATATAATGAGTGAGACAACCTCAAACCAGACATTGGTAACCATATCTATAAATACTTAGAACATTTTATCTTCTAAGGTAGCATTGAGGAACATAAATTGAATGATTTTTTCTAGTTCATGGGATCACACATTATATGTAATTAATTATCATCATGTAAATTATTATATTCATACTATCCATGATGTCAATATTTGAGTGTGTAAAATAAATATAAACTCAAGGATAAAATATATTGAGATGTTTTAAACAAGTACATGAAGTCACATATAAAGAATATTCAGCATGGAACAATCATGGATGACCCTTCAACTAATGTCAAGAATCTGTAGAAACATTTTCTTAATCATCTAAGAGCCAAAAATATTTTTTAAAATGTAAGATGTTGCACTAGTGGGAGTGTTGTAATAATGGGATACCTATATCAAAACATTTAGTAATTTTTTTATCGTCTCTTATATTCAGTTATAAATTCATGATTTACACATAACATTATAGTGCAGATAAAATTGAATCAAATATTAATTGGTAATTTACATAGAGTAATTTTTATATAAAATCATTTTATAATTTCATCAACTATAATGAGAACCTTTATATTGAATGGATTTTACCATCAACAATGGGAATATGTTTAGTTACATCTTACTAACTGGACACAATAGTTGTTTGGATATCAGGAGTCGTGTATCATAAGAATTCAAACATATTCTCATGATGTTCATGCATGGTGATTTATAATATTGATATCATGAGGATAGACCCACCAATAGAAACACCACATGATTCTGTTATCGTTTTTTATTCCAATCTAGCGACATGTGTATTGGTCTCCTCACTAGATATAATTATAAATTTCCGACATTTGACCACATACAATGATACATGGGGAGAACATAGTAATGAAGTGATGGAACAATATGTTTTTGTTTGTGTGTTATTGAAGGTATGAAATAGTTTAAATGGCCAAGAAATGATTTTTCCATTCCAGGTTAATAAAGTAATATATCACGAGCTCAGTTGACTAAGATATTAATAGCTTCATAACACTATGTACATTGCTATCGAATGTAAATACATCCAGTCAGATAAGGAAAATATTAAATCAATAAAGGATGATGATGTGTGTCTGTGTCTTACATTATGAGATATTAAATACAATGAGATTATATTACACAGTTTGTGTTCATAAGTTGGTTTTCATTGCAATCATTATCCTTTTCTATTTGGGGTCTATGATGGGTTTCTTGATCCCGATCTTGGTGTATGAATAATATTAATCGATATGAATCTAATGTCCTAAAGGGTAAAACAGAATATCATATTCAATAACCTTACATATTCAGTTGAATAGCTAAATAGTACAAGGTGGGACCCACAACCATGGGATGTGTTTTCCACATATATATACGATCGCCGATGTAATAAATAAATTAATATAATTATGGTAAAGTATAATTGGATTTGGTATTGAATTTATTTATTAATTTTATTTAGATTTTTTAACAAAAATAAGTTCAAGTATTATTTTAATGAATATTAGTTTAATGTATCCATGGTTCATTTCATATTTCTGGAATGATGATTTGAGTTGATAGCTCGAGTATTATCAGTTACTATATTAATGAAACTGAAATAAATTGATAATAATATGTTTGAATTACAAAATTAGTCATAACATGTCGTTTATAGCATGTTAATTATTTAAGATCCTTAGAGGAAAAACAGAATAATTCCTTAACATGCTATAAATAGAGTAAGAGTGGCTCACCAATTACTATTAACTGTATCTCTCTCACACATTGCTTTCTAGGAAATTTTATGATCATCAAATCCTTGAAGATGTCATCGAATCACTATTCTAGCACCCAAAATTTGAGGGTTGGTGTTCCCACATTTTCTGTAAGCACATACAGATGATTTAGAAGATGTGGGATTTAGATTCATAAAATATTGATCGCCTATGATGAGAAAATGTCAATCATCATTTGATATCTGACTAGGTTCTTATGTTTTTCAATTTATACTTACATTACCCAATGAAAGATCATACTGTGGTAATTGGGAAATGTTTCTCCAGTGATTTTAAGCTCATGTCAATCTTCATGGAATAGTTTTTAAATCCAATTTTTGGGGCTTCAACTGCATTTCTTCTACCATAAAAAATGTTTACAACTTTAGTTACCTAAGGATTATGATTTTTTAATAAACTTCTACCCATTTAATAAAAATAATTTAGGAGATGCATTGAGCTGAAAGGATCATGGAGTTATGAATAGAATTATGATTGGAAGAGATTGTATATCTGTTGAACTAGTATAGATAGATATTGGAATTTCCAATATTGGTGAAACATAAATACTTTTTCAAAAGGTTGAAAAAAATAATTATTGGAAACAATTAATTTTTTTCAGAATTATGATGAGAATTTTCAATAGATAATTAATTTTATAATTGTTTTGAAATTTTTAGACTTCATATATGAATATGGTAATTTAAAAATTTGGAAGTGGTTTCTTATTCCCTCTATGCCCAATATAAAAATAGAATTATACAAGGATTCCAATAGCTCTAATTTCCATATACACAATTCTATCAGTAAGATGAATAGACATTTGAAGTAACATTTTTGGTGGGATAATAAAGAAGAAAGAAGTTGAAGATAATGAGTTAAGCTATATAATTTTTCAAGAGAAAAAAGAAAAAAATAAAATTGCAATAGCTTTTATGAAACCTATACCTATTCCTTCACAGAAAATTGTAAGGAATTACTACTAATCATGTCACTGGACTACCGAAGACTCTATCAATGAATGGTGATATACGGGTAATTATTGATCATTATACTCAATATGCAAATATCCTATATATAATGGATACTTTCCCCAAGATTTCATCCCACAAAACAATACTAATGATGTTGTATGACATCATGGAAAACATATATTAATTGTTTTATTATTGAGATCCTTATTTTACATCAAAATTCTGGAAGATTCTTTTAAATTAATTGGATACTAAGATTTATTTGAGTAAAGAATATTACCCTAAAAACGAACGACTGTACGAAAGGAATATTAAAACATTACAATACATGTTGATATCATCCTCACTTGACATTCAATGTTTGTTGGAAATGTATTTTCCTTTGGTATAGTTTCACTAGATAAAGGTTTCCATTGTAGTATTAAAATGGATCCTTATGAAGCATTATATAGAAAGGGATGTCATATACCTACATGTTCCAATGATGATAGTGAAAGAAATATTGTTGGCCCATAACCTTTGTAGGAATGAACAATTAAGGTAAAGTATATTAATACCCATATCAAATCAGATCAATGTTGTAAAAGGAGATATACTGTTAATTATGGAAATATTAGGAGTTTCAAGTGGGAGATCATGTTTTCCTGAAAAAAATTCCATGGAAGGGTTTCGTATGTTTTGGTAAGAAAGAGATATTGAATCCTTGGTACAACAGACCATTTAAATTTATGTAATGAATTTGATTTGTGACTTATGTATTGGTGATTCTATATAGCCTCTGAAAGGTACATGATGTTTTTGAAATCTCATTATTAAGGATGTACATGCCCGAACCAACTCATGTACCCACCTTTTATGAAACAGAATAGGAACAATATTTTCCTACAGTGAAGAGCCTATCGAGATTCTTGAAAATATATATCAAGTACTGAGAAATTGAATTACATGAATTGAAATAATTCATTAGAGAAACCAAAATACGGAAGAAGAAACATGGAAATCTAAAGATGATATGAAAAAGATCCACCCTTCTCTTCAAAGATTGAAATGGTTATGAAAATTTTGATGATGAATTTTTTTGGAGTGAATAATATAACCCCGCAATATATTATGGTAGATATCTTCTTAAATAAATTCAGCTTATTAGATAATACACGTTGCATTTAACACTGACCTTAAATGACATTTTTCATATTCTTAAATATTAACATGACCATTAGAATAATTATATATAAGTAAGGAATATAAATTTGAAAAATAAAAAAACAAAACCCACATATTAAATTATAAATTAAATTTTGGTATATCATAAATGAAAATAAAATATATTTATATTCTGTGATAAATAAATGTTTTTTTAGAAATGAAAAATTATGTTTTGATATATTTGGGAAAATAAATATTTCTTGACATTTTTATAATTAATATAATGATTAAGAATAAAATTATTCTTCATAAAGAGATTCATATATTATAAATTTTCATAATTTTATTTAAAATATAATTTTATGAGATGATAATTAATTTTTTAAGTTTCCATAAAATCAGTGCTAATGTTAAAAATGTTCTTTTTCGAATAAAAGATGTATTTATTTAAAATATAAATTTCATATATATATATATATTCATAAATTTGTGTTGATTTATGAAATATAAGAATTGAAAAATGGTAATGGAAATTTTTGTGAATTGTTTTAAAATAGTTTTATTTTTTTGAATAGTGAAATATTGAAATTACTTTTTTTTAATTATAAGTTAAATTAAATAATTTTTTCGACATTCATTCTGTAAGAAAATATTAATTGGAACTAACATGAATAATTTATAGTAATTATTCACCACAATACACACTATTTAGTGTCATTATCCAAATTAATAAATAAATGAAAAAAACAATATGAAGACACACCTCTCCTCCTCTATAAATACTGCCCTAACCTCCATTTATCCTAACATAATGTAAACCATGAATATAGTCAATATTCCTCCTATTAAAATTATTAATCCTCTTCTCTAAGTCTTAGTGATAGTTGTCATATAAGATGATAAATTCAATTTTCCTTAAAAAGGTTCCCAAGGAGAAGATATTCAAGAGGTAAAATCAACTTTCGTTATCTTTTTTTTATCCTCTAATTAAATACACTGTAAAATGTGGAATGGTAACTCCAGTATCATATATATACTAGAATTTTTTTTCCAAAGTATTATCCATAATTAAATCCCTTCTCCTCCCCTTTATATTTCAATAATGAAAACATTGTCTGTGATGTGTCGATTAACCTCTTTTATGGATGAATAGTTTTTATTTTCCATAACTGCCATCAAGGATGGTAATAATATAATTAGAATTCATAAATTGCATTTTAATATACAAGTTATAATTTTAATCATGTTCCATAACTAAAATATAAAATTAATATTAAATAAAATGTCCCAGGTTTGTGATGATCGAAAAAATCATACAAATAAATTAATTGATTTTCATCGGCAATTTATCTAGTGATTCATCATAAAAACATATAAAAATGTTATTATGAGACCATTAAAACACTTTGAGGTCTATTATTTCTAATTAGCATCTTTTTTAATGAATTTATTTCTATTTTACAAGAAATTTCATTTTTTACAAAATGAAACTGACCATAAAACTCTGAAATAAGTGCTACCAGAACCACAAAATTAAACAATATAACTAATAAAAATACATATAAATTAATTAATTAAAATTATAATATATAAATTATATTTTTAATTTTGGTAATTGAGAAATTAATGAATATTATTTAATTGCCCAAGACATTATGGTAAATTTATGAAATATTCCGATCTTTAGGTAAGGGTTTATCGTTTCAATTTTACTTCTATGGAAAATATTCATTATACTACCATTATTTCATTTTTATGGTTCATGTACTACCCTTTAATATATAATATCATGAATCTATATATATATATCCATGAAATTAAATAATTTATTTAATGATCATTATTTTTATGAGGTTTTTGGTTTGACTTATTACAATGTGGTACGTGAATTCACAACCCAATTTTCATTCATTGTTTCAAAATTATACTCCATTTAATGTGTCTATATATTATTATGTGTAAAATGAATTTTTATTATATTATTTTTTTTTTCCATGTGTTATATTTTTCTTTACAGGTGATACACTTAATTTATTCATTTTTTAATGCTCTCACTTTCTTTTAAACATACTCTTTTAAATGTTACTTTATCAACATTTAAAAGGACTGTTTTTTATAACAAATATTGATTGACTGTATTTTACCAAATTCATAGTTCCTAAATGAATTATAACATAGAATTAATATTTTCATGTTTCATGTTATAGTGAGTATATATTATCCATATGGATTCCCCAAAACGAATTGAGGATCAATTGAATGAAACAAATGTCGTCTAAAAAATAATTAAGAGGGAAACAAAAGCAATCATATAATCTAAAAGACCACAATGAGAGAGATAAATATGATAAATATCTATATATCCTACAATATAATGTTGGGTCGGTTGTCCTCTCCAAAGGTCGACCGTTGATTCTCGGTACCATGTAAAACTGTATAAGATTCTGCATAGAGGGACCACACAATTAAGAATCTTACACTCATTGTATACCATGTCATATCTCGAATTCCCAAACTCATTCCATCATAATGTTCTATGTTGAATAATGCTCAATATAGGATTTTCGTGGGCCCAAATAAAAGTACAAAAAAAGACACATAAGTTGGATGTCACATAGAAATGTATAGGGGATTTATAAGGTATAGATGTAATCCCTTTTCTACACTTGTTCTACTTGATAATCCTGGTATACACCTATATACATAGGCCTATCACCATTCACTATGATTGTTCCTTTGTAACTATTTTTTCTATGAACCCTAGTTGTGTCTGAGTATGTGATTTTTCCCATGTACTCTGGTCATGCTCGTGTTTTTGGAATTTTCTAGGCCCTTGTATAGTTTTTGTACAAAATGAGCTACTACAACTAGGTCACATGAAATTTATGGGACATAAAGGGGAGATGATATTTTTCTCCACCAAAACACATATATTCCATATCATTTGGACTACATGTTGTTTTACCATATGGAACATATGGTGAATACTAAGTTTTTTATAGATGAACATTGATGTCTTAACATATACACTAGATCCAAAATCTATGTTTCACAAAATTAAATTTTTACCATATAAAACATTATAAATATAGGTTGAAACCTATAATTCAAGATTTTATGACCTCAAATTGTTTTAAATTGAATCTCTGATCTCATGTGTGAATTTTTCATGCCTCTAATCATGAATCAAAATCAAGATTCTCTATAACCAACACCCACACACATATATTCATCACCATCCATCCACTGAACACCTATCCTATAATATTTTATGCCACCATCGAGTATCAAATGGTTTTATCAATCTCAATGGTAACCTATGAATGTCATATAATGACCACATTATACAATGAAAATGAATAATTTTTTTTTATAGAAATGAAGAAAAAATTAGTGATATTTAAATTGGATGGAATATCCCAAGAAAATTAAAATTAATTAATGTAACAATAGGGGTATGAGTCAAATTTATCAGAAAGATAAACAAATTTCTTTAGGAATGCCTAAATAAAAGGGTCTCTTGCGAGGAGAGAAAATAAAAATAAAAAAGACAATAAAATACATATTTATATATTAAATCGTATATGTTTGAGATAAATGAGGCTATTTAACATACCTATATATTGGATTGTCACTAGTGAAGATCACCTCTATTAGAAATAGATATGATGATCCAAAACCACTCTTCATCCTCCTCATGGTTTATATCGGTTATTTTTTATCGAACCACATTCTTGATTTTCCTATGCCTTTGAAGAATGATTCCTCCTCTTATATAAAATCATAGGGTTTGTAATAATAGATTATAGATTTTGTAAAACAGTTCATTTATGTAGGAGTTTATAGGTTTAGGTAACAATATTAATAAATAAATATGTAAATTAATTTACATAACACACCTCACAACGACCAAATTTGGTGGAAGACATGACGATGGGAAACATTATATCATTCCATGGGTAAACTATGAATTCTCGAACCAACTATATTCTTTGATTTACTATATGTGGTCCCTAAAAATTTAAAATATTTATCCCAAAAATAATTATCTACATTCTTTAATATATGTTTTTTATTTTTTATATATTAATTATGGTGTCCTTCGACACGAAAACAATGATCCTTCAATTATATATAGAGAAATATTCAATATTCTGTACCAAAAAAAGATATATTTTTTACTATCATACTCAGTCAGATCATTTCTCCTATATAGTTAATCACTACTTTTGAAATGATTTTCTATTATGTCCTTTAATAGATAAATATGGTATTATACAATGATAGTGTCACCACTATTGGGTGGATTTTGGGATGTGTATTTTCAAAAAACCATTTAATTTTATTTTCTTCTACACCATCGATTATTTCATATTTTTATATATATAAGAGACCACATGTTTCATTTTCATTGATTGTAGGGATGTACAAATTAATTACATATATCTATGTGTGTGTAATTTTCTACACTAACCTAATTTTTTGATATTATATTTTATTATCTCATTTTTATTATCATTTAGTTCATAATTAAATATATTTATTGATGAGGGAACTATGTTAGGAATTTTGGATATTCATAGAGAAGTAATATCCTTAAACAAGGTAAATATGTTCCGAATTAATGATAAAAAATATGATTATAAGGGTAAATCACGTTCAAACAATTTAGGTTAGTATCACCCATGAAATATTTTATAAGGATTTGTAATTATCATTGTTTCTTGTGATCATTTAAGGATTAGATTAAAATTTGTTGGAATACTACTACATGGACCATAATGAGTTATAATATCATTCAATATTAGTGAGGTAAATTTTTGAAGAAGTTACAGTCTAATTCATTACAATAATATGATTACTCTATCAATTGTTCCTATTTATTTTAATTATGAAAATATTTATATACATTGATTGGAAAAAATGGTTTTGGAGACATCTAAAATGTGGGGTGACATATATGTTTGATTCAATTGATGGATAGAAAAAATCTATGAAATATTTACATATTTTTCAAAGATGGGGTTGGTAAAACATCCCCTATATATTATTTTTTCAAAGGGCTCATACACCTATAATGATGAATATAGTGAATATAATCCCTATAAAAATCCCTTGGATGGTTCCTTAGACATATTGGATTCCCTTCTCCACCATCTTTAGATAAGAAAGGTGACCAATTCCATTTTGTTGGTAAAGTCTCCTTATCTCCCAAGATTGGAATGAGTTGTTTTTTAAGATCAAATTATTTCTTCTCAGGGGTATTATTACACTGTCAAATTGAATATCTAGAATTATAACCATTATTTATGTGGTAGTTTATAGAAGTTCCTTAAAGATGAATACATTATAGTAAATACCACAATGTAGGTTCATTGATCCCTAAACTAGATGTTTATAGAAATGTTACCTTATGTGAAACAATCCCAAGCCTCTTTAAATTTTTATTATTTAATTTCTTTTTATTATAATACAGAATTCATGAAATCTATCAGTTTTTTTTAACAAATACGAATTTAGGTACAATGAACTTCTTTCTTATATAAGGATTCACATCGAGTTAACCATTCATTTTCTTATAAATCATATTCTCATGTTTTTTGTTTAAGATAAGATCTAAATTCAAATGGAATTTGGTTTCTAAGACATTCTACAAATACATTGGGATTAACATGTTGGCCCCATTTGTATAAATTCATTGATTGGGGTGAATCCAGATATGACATATCAATGTACAACAATTTTTGGATCCTATTTAATTAGTAAAAAAATTATTCCCAGTAATTCCTATATGAATTTATGATAAAATATTAGAACATTCCAGAGACAAAAAAATTTTAAGTCGTTATCTATTTTATATGATTATCCATGGAGAAAACAAATGCATTGTGTACATGTACTATATGTACTGTAGTTAACTTCTTTTAAAATGTTCAGTGTGTGTATAATGTCCCTCGCAGATTATTACATGTCACAACATGAAATCTCAAGTCTCCATAAAATTATGAATTCTCACTACCCTGACGAAATATTTAGCAACTGAATACAATAATTAATGTTTCTTATATAATATTTTCTTTTTCAAGAAGCTTAACATTCACCACTTTAGGAATATTAATATTCCTCATAATTTCAAACAACATCCTTCTATTTAAGGAATTTTTTTTCTTTATTAATTTATTAAAAATTCATGGAAACTTTATAACCATTACTCTTCATTTCATTTTTCTACAATACTCCGAAAATTCATTCATGTTTCTAGTACAACCAGAACTCCCCAATATTATGAAATTTTTTCATTGAAGTGAAACTATTTTGGTAATATTTTAAAAAGTATCTTTTATTTTTTTCAACTATATTATCATAACATCTTAATGTAGTAAATGAAATCATACATCTCTAACAATATTTTAGAGACCATATAATTTATACGGTTTAAGAACTCCAAATGAGGGGAAGAAACCAATTTAAAGATTTGGTTGACCCTTCACATTATTACCATGTGTTCCAAGGACATTGCATGAAACATCCATAGTTAAAATAACTTAAATGATTATATGACTACTTTAGTGTGAAAATAACTTAAAATACAAAAAAAAATATATCGATTGTTAGGGTTCATGAAACACTATATTCATCAGAAAAATATTAATTTCATGATAAATTAAAACTATTCAGAAACACTTCCCTTTTCAATATTTTGATAAGTCATATGTGAATCATTTCATTCGATGTAATATTTGAAATCCATTCACCTATACTTGAATCATTTTTAGTTTCATGAAAATAATTTCTTTTCATAAAACAATTCCCATTATAATTAGACCAGAAAAAATTGGAAAACTAGGGTAATAACTCCACCAAATACATGGAACTTCCGGAACACCATACATAGAAAAAATATAATGAGTCCCTTCTTTCCTAGATAGATTCATCCTTTATACCAATATATATGATCCTAACTCATACTGAAATCCACCATTCCCAATATTAATCTACTAAAACTACTAATAACCATAATATAACTTCATAGAATACATTGTCAATAAAATATTTCAATAAACAATAACAACACAAAAATACCAAAAAGTATCCATGGAGGGTTTTCCCTAAATTTCATGCATTTGGGATTATGTAAAAACATTCACCCATTAATATCACATTTTTCTTCTAATTTATATCTAATTGAAAATTATTTTCACACTTTGTTATCTAACAAAATGTTTATTATACCATCAACAGATTGCGATCAAAGATTTACACCTCACAAAAACTAATCCCACATGACCTGTAATGAATATGAAAGAAAAAATTACTATGAAGATTTAATAAATGAAGCGCCTCATTATCAAAACATATTTTTTTTGTATCTATACCATTTTAACATAACAATTTAATTATGACTACGAACAGTGAATGTAGTTGAAAAGATCAATTCATCAGCCCCACTATGTAACAAATTTAATCACAAAATCACTATTAAGATATCATTGTATTTCTATGTTGAATGAATATCTTTATCATTATAATTTATTGAAATTACCTTAATTTATATTCTCCTCCAATAAAATTCTCCTTTTAAAAAAAATGATTTCTCAATATTTTTCAAATAACCTAAATTACACTACATTTTCATATATAACAATGTAAATATCACATATCAATAGTTATGAAAAAACACACCACAACACAAGGATAGGGGGATCGATATTTTCAAATTTTACATTTTTGGTTTGACTGGATTTCAATATATATCAAATATATTTCAAAAGAATTTATAGTAATGGCCATTGTTTTAATGTTTATAACCTGATGTTCCATTAGCACCAACTCATGATCCACTATCTGTGTGATAAACTTATAATTTATTTCATTGTAATTTATCCTTGATTGATGGTATTAATTTATATATATATATCCCTATAATTATAAAAACATATTCTAACAAGTCACATTATTTCAACTCTTATATATTGAATCATTTTCTTCTATCATAGTAACTGCATGAAATCATTGGTAAGAACAGTATATTAAGCTTCTATTATAGATAGATAAATAACATATTTTTTCATTCATATCTATTAAATACCAAATCCAGAAAAAATAATTCACAAAATAATATTTATTTTTTCTTCTATTAATCACTATTAATCTACATCTATATAATCCTATAACTCTTCCTGGGATATTTTATTATATACAAAATAGAAATACATCATTCCATTTATATATCAATGTATTATATTCACCATAGTTATGTTAATTTTATTTAAATTACATAATTAATATTCCATATTACATATATAAAAATATTCTAGGGTCTATATTGTTATTTGTAATTGGATCCTATAGATATTCAATTATTGTGTGAAATTAGCTACATTGCATACAACATTCCATGACAGTTTCATCCAAGAAGCTGACAAAGTTTTCATTTCAGTAAAATTATATATTATATGTCATATTATAACATACAATACATATTTTTATTAAAAAATAATAATTCCATGCATTCATTTTGTCACTATTAATGAAAGGAAGAAACTCAGTTGTATAATTATTTTCATTTTGATCATCTGTTTTTGGCTATGAATACTATTATCAACACACATCCTTTGACCCTGAAATTATTATGTCATTGATACAAACTAGCACCGTCATTTATTTATTATTCTAATTTTAAATATTTATATTTTTATCAATTCAACCCATATTGAAATTGAGGATCTACTACTATTGATCTAGTCTCGACTTACACACTCTTATTACCTTCATTATTCTAGAATTGTTGTTCAAATTTCAATGATTTTTTTTAACATCCTCATTAAAATGAAATCCATATAGATTTTGGATGTAATAACATTCATCCTTAAATGCATTCATAAATGACGATTTTAAATCCATCATGATATCATTGGACATTCTTTTCATTATTGTGGATATGAATTGAAGAACAATATCTTGTATTGAAAATGGAATGAGTGTATAATCAGTATATATTCTTTAAAATAGTGAGAATACAATGTAAAGAATTTATATTTTTCATCAAATTCTCATACCATATTCATTCATTTTGTTCTAAATGTCCTAATTAGTTTTGATGAAATTCTTATCATCTAGTCTTGAATCTGCCTCTCGGGTCAAATTCTTTACAATTTTCTCATTCTCTTAATTCATCACCTTAACCCATTCCACACCCCTTTCAACTTATTCATCACACATTTCATCTACCAATAATACTAAACATTATTTTTATAGATACATTATTCTCATTATCAATACTAGTTATTTCTAATCCTCCATTATATTCAATATTATAATTTTATCTCATATAATTGGTTAGTTGAACAAATTGGCCTATGATATTATTTCATATCAACTTATTCTTCATCCAAATCACACATATACACATTTAATCCAACAGAGATGGTAATATCTTATTTACTATAAATTGTTTTCTATTAAATGTTTTTTTGATTATTCTAAGAAATAATCAATATAAAAAATTATTTCTCATTACAACCATTCCTAACTACATATTAAATAATTCATATGTTTTTAATTACAAATTTATGCAATAAATATCCAATATTCAACAATTGATTCATAGTCTGTGAAATTGTCCTTATTATGAATAAAAAATAGAATTATGAAGACATGAATTTACATCATCATCAGCTTCATTCTATAAGAAAACTTTGATCCTATATAGATATAGACCAACAAAAAAATTAATTCATTTCAAAACTAATCATGAATGGGTTTAAAATTAATCAATATTTAGTGTAGGTTGTTCATGGTATAGTTTCTACTATCAATTAATTTTTTTTGTGGATTTAACATTATTGAAACATGTTGTTTTATTCCATGACTATCGATATAATCTACTACCTAGTTATAATAAAATATAATTTTATTTCATATTCAGAACATTATAATATTTATCCAAGCATATTATTTTTCTATCATCAATATTTATTAATGAAGTAAACACTTCATACATATAGGGGATGGTAAAAATATGTTTCTTTATGTTATTATCATCAATAAAAATATGATAATCATTATTCTCATAAATATATCAAACATAGATCGGTCTACATACATCATGTGTTGATATTCCACCAATATTTTCAACATTTATTTATTCTCCATGTTTTTTAATCCTCTATTATTCAATTTTTAGAATGCATCACAGTTGTTTGTATGATAATGTGAATGTTTATGGTGATTTCATGATCTAATCAATTCAATAAAATATCCATGGATGGATGGCTAAAATTAAAAGATTATTATTCAACAACCTCTTCTATTATTCCTTGGATAGAAAGATAATATATTATTCTATACTCATGAGCTAGATACTCCCCATAGTTCATTTAAATATCATCACAAATGGATATCCATTTCCTATAAAAATCAAAATATTTTTAGTTAACCGTATTTCCATCCCCGAGTTACAATATTCACTAACATTAACCATGTTTACACGTAGACCTTTTATTTTTAGGACATATTCATCTCTAAAATCATTCCACCAAACATGAATTTTCCAAATAAAATTAATTTTTGATAATTGTAAATTTCAAAAAATTATAATAACTTACTAGTCATAAATTATTCTTGTTACAGGTTCCTCATTTCCTGACATGTGTGATTTGTACCCACTATCAACAATACATATCCAACCATTGTCATATACATTTTAGGGACATCCCTGATTCCCATTACTCATATTATCTTTTCTTTTTGATCTATGAAATTTAAAGAATACATTATGTTAAAAGGTTTTAATTAAATTCTATAGAGTATGGAATTCCCATATCATATTGTAATGCTTTATGTTTATTTATCATTTTCAGCTCTTTTGGTGAATCCATGAACTTTTTTAAGACAACATTTTGCATGTTATATCACATTAGACTAGGTTATCATTGATAAATATATGAAAAGGTTCCAAATACTCCACAAAAAACTACTAACCTTAAAAAGTATTCAACGAATATTGAACTCTATTTGGAAGCATCATTTTATATTATTCTATTTAGTGTCAATTTGCTATGAAACAACCATTTTTAGAATTTCCCATCTCTTCATAACTATATCATTTGAGAAAAGGTTAATTATTTTTTTATTAATACAATATTTTATGTCCATTACATCTCAAAATTATTTTATTCTTATTCATACCCAATTAAATATTTATCCTTTTGGTAGGTTATTATGATCTCACGCTAATTGTCACTGCAATGCATATTTGATCATGTTATATTCCAATTATTATTATTTTATGTATCATTTTATTATCATGAAACATTATTGACTATTTTTCAATGCATTATTACAGTAATTTACCCTCTTCTATTTCATGTGTGTCCACCTTTCAAAATTTTATAGTGGTTGGTGAATTTTTTTTGCAGATCATCTACATATATTTAATGACTTAGAAACCAGTCATCATGTTCTTTGTTAATAATGAAATAATATGTCAGTCCATTAATATTACCATCAATAAAACTACTTATTATTTTATGTTGAGAATATACAGAATAATAACTTTTTAGTTTTACAGACATTATTAATTGATCATTTAAATATAAAAATTTCTCAGAGACATGACTTACCCATGTTTTCATATAAATTTTCAAATTATAAATGATTATACTAGATTTTATTATTCAGTATCACTTAATAAATATATCCTCAATAGAATATTTTATGTCAACATAGTGATCAACTGATATTTTGAATTATCCATAAAAATTTTATCTCTTCCCATTTCTATGAATTGCGTATAAGTACCACCACATAATTTTCTATATGATGATGGGTATTTTTTATGCATCTAATATATTTTCCTGTGAATTATAATTTTAATGTGATGTTATGTTATTCTTTATCAAAATATTTTTCATTGATCTATTTTTATCTATCACATATGACAAACACTTATTTATGGGGACTACACAATTATCATAATCATTTTCTTTAAAAATATTTAGAAATTAATATGCATGGTTACAACAATTACATATCAATACATGTGAGTTGAGTATCCCTTTAAACATTTTATTCCACCTTTTTTGGATTTTAGGAAATGAATGAAATGATATTATCTATATCTTCTTCACTATGGAAATCTACATTAGTGATCTTTAGAGTGGCCTTGAATTACACATCCATAGACATTCCATTTTCCACATCTACATTATCTTCATTTTTAGTATCATATGAAACAATATTTCTATGAAGAATAACTACTGTAAACTCATTTTCATATTTATATTTGATAAATAATCCATTTGTATTGAATAAAAGTTGTAATAATTCCATGATGTAGTTGATTTTCTTTACATCATCAAGGATTTATCCAAAACAACACATGAACTCTACATTCAAATTCACCAAACCTAATAATAAATCAATATATTAATAATTATTTATCATTAAGAACTCATATTTGTTAAAAAGAACATGAATGATTTATTCATGATATTTTTATGAAATTTTTTCATATTTTATACATTTTTTACATGGAATGTTAGGATTTTCCAAAATATACATTAATATATACATGGTTGGATAGATATCCTTATTTAGAATTGATTCCTATATAATCCACATATAGTTATGAACAATCATTATAAGGAATGGCCATGCTATCCATAGAGACTAATATATAATGCATCACATCTATAATCACATCTAAGAATAATGATCATATGTTGTACTATATTTGATAGTTAAAAAGATGAAAATGATTCCAAAAAATATCAAAATACCATTTTTATTGATCGATGTCATAGTTTAAATGGTGGGATGAAAACATTATTTGGTCATTTTATCTGATATTGTTTTAATACAAAATGAAATATAACATGATGGGGGTGAATTGGGGGATGAAAAAAGTAATACACTTCCCTTTTTTCACATTGTTTTTTCCTTAAAATAATCAACATTATCAATCATTCCCATAGATATCTATGAGTAGAAGTGAATTATTTCATGAAACACAGTAATTTCACTAAATTCACCTTTATTTCTGCTAGTCATGAAATCATAAAAATGTAATGTTTTGATGTATTAAATATCATATAGAGAACTACTGTCACAGTGTTTGTTTAATACCAATTGTCTCGTCTTTGATCACTACTAGTTATACATTGAACACTCATTTCTCTCTCAACTATGTCATATTATCAACTCATTAATAGGAATACTTTATTTATTACATGAGTCAATGTTTTTTACAACCCATTTGAGGTGTTATAATGTTCATATTCCATCCACCTTATGGATTCATTATATTAAAGAATTTCAAGGAAATGCCTTGAAGTTTCTTCTACCCTCACATTCATTACTTCATTGTATGTATTTCATGAAGGTTTTGGGCACATCCGAAGCGCATGGGTGGATGTGACCACTTGGCTTTTTGTCATTAACAATGATCAATCCGGGATCAATACGAAGATAAATTCCAGTCTCTACGGATTGAATCACAGAAATTGACAAAGAAAAGTAACGTCCTGGAACCACAATGTAGGATTGTTACAGGTTGATTATAATTAATTTAATCAATTGAAAATAAATTCCTTTTGGGTGTTCTTTCTTCGTTGATGTTCTTGATCACAGTCCGATGTGATTCGTCATTGCGTCACAGAAGCCAAGTGTAGACTTCCCCTAGCGGTGATCTACACGTGTACCTCGTATCTTAGGATTTCTTCAAAGGAGTCTCCGGCTGCTAGCATGGAGAAACCATTTCTTGTGTTGTCCACCTTAGATTGTCTTGATCTGATGGGAGAGGATCTCTCTCGGTCTTGAGAGCATTCTTGGAGGAAGAGGTTCTTTCATCCTTGAAATAATTCTCCAGAGATGTTGTGCACAATGATTCTTTTGGGTGTCAGAAAAGAGTTGGGGTTGTGAGGATATTTATAATCAAGTCTGAGGTTGTTGAGTTATGATAATAAATAAACGCGTTACGCATTTTATTTATTTCATTGACACTTATTTAAAACCCCATGTCGAATAATTAATTCCTTGACATGTGCCCACACTGATTATAATAAATATCATTTAAAACAATATTATATCCTCAAAATCCTGACTGGAAAAACTACATGGCATGTATTAATAATTACACGGCGTGTACTTGTTTTTCATTGAAAAATACACGGCAAGTACATTCAATGTACATGGCGTGTATATATTGTTTTCATTTATTCATTTCCTTTACATATAGAAAACTACCTGGTGTGTAATAATTAATACATGGCGTGTACTTTTTTTCCATGAAAAACTAGACGACATGTAATCTTTAATACATGGAGCTTATATCTTGTTTTTCATTTCCTTATTCCTCCAATCATTAAAACATTCTAGGCTTCCTTGAATAATTATTAAAACATGTATAGGAATAATCTTTATTCTACTTGAGATACTTGAATACACTTAGTGTGTGACCCTCTAGGCCTCTTTCTCGTTGGCATTAGGCGGGCTTGCCTAAAGTCCAAGATTACTATCTAGAAATGGGTCAATCCACCCAAGATAAAGAAGTTGATGCCGCATTGATTTATCACCTCATACGAATGCTTTATATGTAATTTAATCCCATTGTCTCAATATCTCATCAAGCAGTTTTCATGGTAGTGTCATAAACCTACATGCTTGATCTGTCATTCTTTGACTTCCTGAAATAAACTTGTCCTTTACACCATGGACATGGAATTTAATGCAACAGTTCTATTTCAATCAAATGGCCGAGATGTCAACTTCTATAAATTTAAGGGAAAAATCCTTCCTTGACATATCCATTAACAACATGTCACTTGTGACGCACCCAATGTACCCTACTTCCCACCAACTATCTACGTAATGGTTTTAGTCTGTAAATCTAAGTGTGTGAGTCATGACATGAGTTAATGATAATATTCCAGTCTAAGGACCATTACACATGCTCGTAGATAGCTATTTCTGATGACACCAAGACATGTGGAATTGCTACTGGCGGGTCTGTTCTCATAATCTCCCGTCATGGGGATTACCAAGTGTAAACATCATGATAGAGAGTCTCGTCTTCTTACGAGTGCTCGCACATGACGGTCTATATACTATGTGTCCTATCATAGTATGTCATCCAACCGTAGAACATTATTTAAGAATATTTTTATATCATTTCAAGGTTCTCATCACAGCGGGGATCTGCTACGACCTTATCAATACAAAAAATATTCCAGGACATTATTATATTATAGTCATGCAGAACAATGAACAATATATAATAAGTAATCATTAATGTAATAAAAGTACAAAACAGTTGGTTCTAAGGTCCCAAACCCTTAAAAACTCCCACTTGGACTAGATCCAACTGCCTACCACTTTTAGTCCGCTAGACCTCCCATGATGATCATGTTTCCGCTGAGTCAAGGCTTTAGACAAGGGGTCTGCCATGTTGTCTTCTGTGGAAATACTTCTCACTGTAACTTCATATCTCTGAGAAAAATCCCTCAAGAGATGATACTTCTGAAGTATGTGATTTGTCCACCGATCTGACCTTGTCTCTTTAGCAAGTGCCACCACTGCAGTATTATCACAATAGAGTGTGATGGGATCTTTACTACTTGGTACTACATCCATCTCTTGGATGAAGCTTCACATCCATACTGCTTCTTTAGCTGCCTCAGAAGCTGCGATATACTCGGACTCCACTGTAGAATCTTCCACCACACTTTGCTTTGAGCTCTTCCAGCTCACTGCATCCCAATTCAAACTAAAGATGTATCCAGTTTGCGACTTCATGTCATCTTGATCAGTCGGGAAACTAGCATCTACATGTCCTCTGATGACTAGTTCATCATCTCCTCCATAAACCAGGAACATATCCTTAGTACGCCTCAGATACTTAAGGATATTCTTGACTGCCATCCAATGGCGGTCTCCTGGATCAGCTTGATATCTTCCTACCACACTTAATGTGTAAGCTACATCTATCCCCATACATAGCATATCATACATGAATGACCCAATCACAGATGCGTAAGGGATCCTTGTCATTCTCCTTCTATAGAGACCCGAAACTTGGCGTACATTGACATTACATTACATTTTCGGAATACTTAGTACATATCAAAAAAACACACACACAAGGATCGTAATAGTTTAGTGTCTTTGGAAACTCGGAATATAATCTTCTAATCGTGGTGAAAGATCTTCAAAATCTCCCATAAAGATCTTCCTTTTTTTACCTAAAACCTTTCTTTATATCCTGGGGAAAAGAAAACATAAAAGGGTGAGCTCAAATGCTCAGTAAGGGTAAACAATAGAAATATCAATCACATCGTATTCATAAGAACATAACATTTTGGAAATCATAACCTGCAAAAGAGAGCATAATTTCATAACATGGGATAAATAATGGCAGTGAAATGTAATCACAATAATCATAACATAAAAAATGAAACTTTGTGGCATTCACACATAATCATAGAGAATCATTTCTTGTTATTCAAGACTCATTTCCAAGACTATCTTAGTGGACAAAGTCCCTTTCTGAATCGAGTAACCCTCGTTTCAGTCCTATTTCACTGAATCGGTATAACCTACCGTTCCAGCCCTGTCTATCTCATGAGATATAAAATCTTTACCGAATGCATTGGAGGGAGATATAGGTCCCACCCATCTTATAATGAATCCTTTCTTATGTGTGCCACATAATCATAAACCATACATCATAGCTTAACCCATGTAATAAAAATGGGATTCTTAAACAACATGACATCATAAAACAATTCATATAAGATAAAGGAATTCATAAAAATATTTCCATCACAACATAATCAAACCAATGTAATAATAGGGATAAAAACAGAACCCTTTTATTATCTTAGATGAAATATAATTTTGATAAAATACTTGAACTCAATTCTTGAAGAAAATATCCTTTCTACTTCAAAAACACTTTTCCTTTATTAGCATGTCATACAATTTTAAACTAAAAGAAGTTGATTAAAAATAAACTTGAATACTTGTAAAGGAATCTTATTGGAAATAATGTTTTATAAATCCATTCATGCCATATAAGTTAAAAAAACATTCTTCGCACTTTTGTCGGAAAAGTCAAAAAGTACCTCGTACAAAAAACGACAAAAGATTCCTTTCATATCTTTTACTAAAAACACACCAAAGGGTAAAATTGGATTTAAACAATTGTAGGTGGATGGAAATAATATTACATATTGAGGAAACATGGATTTGGATGATAAAATACACCCCAGTAAATGCCAAAGTATAAACAATCTCGGATAAAAATGAGATTGTGATATTTTCCCTTACCTTAGGTCTGATTTGCTTCGTATGTGTCCGGACTTCCTCTTCTTTGAAACGCCTCTTTGAATCCTCCACTTAGGGAACTAAGATTGGTCTTTGAAGAAGACCAGGACCTCTAGGATTATTCTAGGGAAGTGGATAAGGGAATTTGGTAGGGTTTGGCTGAGCTTGAGTGCTCAAATTGGTGTGAGGAGGAGGGGGAGGAGGTACCCTTTTATAAGGGAGGAGAGGGGCACCTTAGGAATATCTCAAAATATGATTTTATATTAAAGTCAAAATAGGTTTATAATGGTTACAAAGGGTATTATTTCGAAGCTAAAGTGGGGATGGGTCGAAATCCTATCATCCAATAGGATTTAGACAAGTTTAGGGTATTATTTTAACCTTATCAATTAGATTTAACTCTAAGTTAAATAATTTAACTTTTACCGTGTCTTTTTATTTTCTTTCACTATATGGTTAATAAACTTACTATAACATGCCAAACGAACCCCAAATTGTTTATTATTAATATATATATCATTATCTAAGTCATTTGGCCGAACCATAGATTTTTAGGAATAAAATAACAATTAATAATATAATATTTTATTTAAAAACTATTTTGTGTCAATTTTGACACTATTTGATATATGATTTTTGTGAAAGTCATAACAGAATTATATGTTCGAACCAAGTTGATTAAATTAACACTAATATATCATAGTAAACTAGAAAATTAGTTGAATTCATAAAAAGTCTCAAATTACATTCATTTGAGCATTTATAACATCAATTATGTTAATATTTCCTTAAAAGGGTAATTACTGCATCATCGTTGTGTCATAAATAAATTAATTTATATAAAGTCTAAAAATTATAAATAAAATATCATTATGTAGGAAATATGTTTATCTTTCTAATGTATATTTATAGTCGAATTTATCTTATGTATAACCCCATATTAAAAATGTTTTAGTTATTAAACATTGATTTTAACTATTTTAACTATTCATTAAATAAAATAATATTAAATGTCATAATCTAATCCAAGTGGACCTAAATGGTCATATTATATTCATAAGGTTGTTTTTGGTCGAATTACACTTATCCAATAGAATTAGGACATGTGTTAGGGTAATAGTAATATCATATTTACCCTTAGTTACCCTATTTACAATTAACCAAGGTAAAAAAAAAGTAAAAAGTTACTATTCACCAAAAATTACTTTCATCTCATTGAACCACATTTTAGTCCTTGATATTAACCGTGTCGGTCGGATTTTCGAAATTCCATTCACAGAAGCGGTAAAATTATGTTTTATGCAGAATTCAGTTTTTAACCTACCACTTAGTGGTTTCACTATTCATCAAAAATTGATAGTTTTCAGAAAAATGCCAAAATTTCATCCTAAGCTATATTTCATATTCAGAATTCAAAAATGAAGTCTATTTTACCAAATTCATAACATTGAAATTTCATTAATTAATTTTATAATTAAATCCCGCTGTTAAAACAAATAGCGTGTTTTTAAGAAACAATATCTATCAAAAGATTGACACTTGATTATGTCTGGTTTAAATGAGAAATTACATCCAATGACCAACATTGTATTAAATATATTCTAAATATACTTTAAAACAACTCAAATTAATAATTTATCACTATTAATTATTTTGATTAAAAAAGTTGTTTTTAATTATAATTTAGAAATTTTCAATATTCATCAGAATATGAAAGTTATCCGAAAAGTACCAAAATTTCACCTTAGGCTAAATTCTATACACCGAATCCAAAAATGAATTCCATTTTGAGAGCTAAAATTTCTAAAATTTTAAAAAGTGGTTATTACTATTCATAACGGCTATTTTTAATAATATTTTAATAGCATATCGTTGTTTCGTGAAACTCAGTATTACGTAGTACACACGTTATCGAGGAAGGTTGCGATTGCGTGTAATGCAAGGAATGTCAAGGATGCGTGTTGTGCAAGCTCCTTTTTGTGTTGCGTACAACACAAGACATTAGTGAAATTAAAAAGAATATTTTTCATAAAATCTTGGGCTGTTACATTCTACCCCCCTTAAAATGAATTTCTCCCTCGAAATTCGTCGGGGTTATAAATGGTTTACTATTCTAAAGTTTCTTTAATAGAAACCCACATCGTAAAAAGGAATACCAAAACCAATATTTTAAGACAAAAGTATGAAACTTAACGGTTACCCAAATAAACTAATCACTGGATTTCCACATAGGTGAAAATATGGATACGGAAGAAAAATATAATCATCGTGTTCTGAGGGAGAGTGGTAGAGAACATGGCTACGGAAAAGGCAACAATCACAAATCCATAAATTTGTGACGATCTAAGGTACCATCCGATTCATCAGGTATAAGATCACTAGGACAACATTTTTGGTTTTCAAGATCATTTCCCTAAAGTTGAAAATTTGAATTAGAATAAATACTTTCTTTATTTTGGTACAATCTCACTGTTGTTCATGCCTTGAACAATTTCCACTTCATCTCTTAAATAAATGAAGTTGAATTTGTTATTCGTGAAGTGTTAGCAGATCATGTGATAGAATGACGGGGCATTCCATCTGTCTCAAACCAATGGTTAGCAATAATTATATACATAAGTCGATCTATAGTGAGATTAATCACATATGGTTTCTAAAATGGACTTATACTTCATATATCATACTTCTTAATATAATAAAACTAGTTTCTACTAAACAGGGACTTCCTGTAGGCCAGTGGTAGGCGATAAAGGCCAGTCGCACTTCGGTTGTGGGTTCGATTCCCACAGCCTTGTCCGAAGCTATGGGATGTCGCCCGTCCTGCAGGTTGTCCTTTTTCTAAAACTACATTACTATAACATCCCATCAATAATATCGAAAAAAAACTTCTATCCTTAAACAAAACTCACTTATGTCCAACATAATCCATTTCAATCTTTAGGCTTATCGATAATACTGCAGTCCACTCTCATAACATAGTGAAAATGATTACCAGATATTTAATACCATCGTTGATCCCCATATATCATAAGATATGTTTTGTTGGTCACATTCCAAACATTCAAAGTCCTTAATCATGTATTCTCTTGAATACCTTAGTGAAAAAATGAATGCAGTTTAAAGTTAACAGTTTCCAAATACCAAAATCCTCAAAATTCTATATACTCAAACCATGATATCACTTAGTCCTTATATCAATCATGAGCTCATGAATACTATTAAACATTTCATTTTCTCGTTTTCCCTTCATTATGCGCATATCATCTTATTTCCAAAAAAATATCTCAATCACTTTGAATACCACATCAATAAATATTGCAATACTCAATGATACAATATTATTTAGGAATCCCATTACATAAACACTTATTCATTCCACCACATCTTTTTCATATTCAACATTGCCAATAGTGATCGCATGTGACTTCCCTTTGTCCTTTTCCTTCAGTGGTTGCTCATGTTGATCATCACTAACCCTTGGATTAGGGAATTTATTAGCATAATGCCCCATTTCCTTGCACTTGAAGCATTGAAGTGTTGGTGGTGCGTTCTCTGCAGTGTTTTCTTTATTCACATCATTAGAAACCCTTTTTCCATTACTTCGACACTCAGCTGCTCGATGACCTTCTTTTCCACACTTAAAACATTTTCTAGTCCCTTTAAGACAATCTCCACCATGCTTCTTTCCACACTGTGTGCATAAGGAAACATTCATCTTCTTTTCACCATTATTCTGAGATTTCTCCTTGAACTTCATCTTTCGTTTCTTGTCAAAACCATGAGATGGATATGTAACACCAACTTCCATTTCTACCTTGATAGCACAAAGCACAATTTCTTCATAGCTACTGAAGTCTCTTATAGCTAATTCCCTTTGAAGACTTGGTTTTAAGCCACTGAAAAATCGATCAACTTTACTTTCAGGTTGGATGATAATGCCAGATGCATACCTTGCAAGTCTTGTAAAATTCGCTTCGTATATACCAACAGATTCATCATCCTTTTTCTTTAGTTCAAGAAACTCCTTCTCCATGTTTGTTCGAAGAATACGAGGGAAGTACTTATTGAAAAATAAGTTCTTGAACTCGTCCCATTCCATGGACTCAATTTCATCTCTTTGCCTTGTATTCTTGATAAGATTCCACCATTGATCAGCTTCACCTTCCAAACGATATACTGCTAAGATGAATTTATCATGTTCAGAACATTGAAGAACTGAAAATATCTTTTCAGTGGTACTGATCCATTGTTCAGCAACAAGTGGATCAGAAGACCCACTGAAAGAAGGTGGACGTTGCCTCATGAAGGACTCAATAGAATATTGTTCCCTTCACTGCTCATTTGGAAGTCCAGAATGATTCATAGCTTGTGTAAGTATAGCAATAATATTTTGCACTACATCTCCCATAACATTTGTTTGTTCAAGAGGACAATCATTGCATTGTCCATTGCATTGATCAACACGGTTCCTTCGGGTTCCAGCCATCGTCTAAAACCCAAAAAGAATAGTGTGAGAGGAAAAAATCATGCTAGGGAAAACAACATAATAAAGGGGGAGTACCTTCAATATCTAACATCTTAGGTTTAATTATATGATCGTTAGCGTAGTTCTAGTACTATAACCTATACGTATACTTAACCTTAGGGACATCCCTAGACATACCGTAGAAATATCTCTAGGGATCTCACTAACGTTTTCGCATCCTAGTTTCCAAAGGTTGACTAAACCTTTCCTCTGATACCAACTGTAGAGACCCGAAACTTGGCGTACATTGACATTACATTACATTTTCGGAATACTTAGTACATAACAAAAAAACACACACACAAGGATCGTAATAGTTTAGTGTCTTTGGAAACTTGGAATATAATCTTCTAATCGTGGTGAAAGATCTTCAAAATCTCCCATAAAGATCTTCCTTTTTTTATACCTAAAACCTTACTTTATATCCTGGGGAAAAAACACATAAAAGGGTGATCTCAAATGCTCAGTAAGGGTAAACAAAAGAAATATCAATCACATCGTATTCATAAGAACATAACATTTTGGAAATCTTAACCTGCAAAAGAGAGCATAATTTCATAACATGGGATAAATCATGGCAGTGAAATGTAATCACAATAATCATAACATAAAACATGATACTTTGTGGCATTCACACATAATCATAGAGAATCATTTCTTGTTAGTCAAGACTCATTGCCAATACTATCTTAGTGGACAAAGTCCCTTTCTGAATCGAGTAACCCTCGTTTCAGTCCTGTTTCACTGAACCGGTATAACCTACCGTTCCAGCCCTGTCTATCTCATGAGATATAAAATCTTTACCCAATGCATTGGAGGGAGATATAGGTCCCACCCATCTTATAATGAATCCTGTCTTATATGTGCCACATAATCATAAACCATACATCATAGCTTAACCCATGTAATAAAAATGGGATTCTTAAACAACATGACATCATAAAACAATTCATATAAGATAAAGGAATTCATAAAAATATTTCCATCACAACATAATCAAACCAATGTAATAATTGGGATAAAAACAAAACCCTTTTATTATCTTAGATGAAAAATAATTTTGATAAAATACTTGAACTCCATTCTTGAGGAAAATATCCTTTCTACTTCAAAAACACATTTCCTTTCTTAGCATGTCATACAATTTTAAACTAAAAGAAGTTGATTAAAAATAAACTTGAATACTTGTAAAGGAATATTCACGGAAATAATGTTTTAGAAATCCATTCATGCCATATAAGTTAAAAAAAACATTCTTCGCACTTTTGTTGGAAAAGTCAAAAAGTACCTCGTACAAAAAAACGACAAAAGATTCCTTTCATATCTTTTACTAAAAACTCACCAAAGGGTAAAATTGGATTTAAACAATTGTAGGTGGATGGAAATAATATTACATATTGAGGATACATGGATTTGGATGATAAAATACACCCCAGTAAATGCCAAAGTATAAACAATCTCGGATAAAAATGAGATTGTGATATTTTCCCTTACCTTAGGTCCGATTTGCTTCGTATGTGTCCGAACTTCCTCTTCTTTGAAACGCCTCTTTGAATCCTCCACATAGGGAACTATGATTGGACTTTTATGAAGACCAGGACATCTAGGATTATTCTAGGGAAGTGGAGAATGGATTTTGGAAGGGGTTGGCCGAGCTTGAGTGCTCAAATTGGTGTGAGGAGGAGGGGGAGGAGGTACCCTTTTATAAGGGAGGAGAGGGGCACCTTAGGAATATCTCAAAATATTATTTTATATTAAAGTCAAATTCAGTTTATAATGGTTACAAAGGGTCTTATTTCGAAGATAAAGTGGGGATGGGTCGAAATCCTATCATTCAATAGGATTTAGACAAGTTTAGGGTATTATTTTAACCTTATCAATTAGATTTAACTATAAGTTAAATAATTTAACTTTTACCGTGTCTTTTTGTTTTCTACAACTATATGGTTAATACACTTACTATAACATGCCAAACGAACCCCAAATTGTTTATTATTATTATATATATCCTTATCTAAGTCATTTGGCCGAACCTTAGATTTTTAGGAATAAAATAACAATTAATAATATAATATTTTATTTAAAAACTATTTTGTGTCAATTTTGACACTATTTGATATATGATTTTTGTGAAAGTCATAAAAGAATTATATGTTCGAAAAAAGTTGATTAAATCAACACTAATATATCATAGTGACCTAGAAAATTAGTGTAATTCATAAAAAGTCTCAAATTACATTCATTTGTGCATTTATAACATCAATTATGTTAATATTTCCTTAAAAGGGTAATTACTACATCATCGTTGTGTCATAAATAAATTAATTTATATAAAGTCTAAAAATTATAAATAAAATATCATTATGTATTAAATCTTTTTAGCTTTCTAATGAAAATTTATAGTCTAATTTATCTTATGTATAACCCCATATTAAAAATGTTTTAGTTATTAAACTTTGATTTTAACCATTTTAACTATTCATTAAATAAAATAATATTAAATGTCATAATCTAATCCAAGTGGACCTAAATAGTCATATTATATTCATAAGGTTGTTTTTTTTTCGAATTACACTTATCCAATAGAATTAGGACATGTGTTAGGGTAATAGTAATATCATATTTACCCTTAGTTACCCTATTTACTATTAACCGTGGTAAAAAAAAGTAAAAAGTTACTATTCACCAAAAATTATTTTCATCTCATTGAACCACATTTTAGTCCTTGATTTTAACCGTGTCTGTCGGATTTTCGAAATTCCATTCACAGAAGCGGTAAAATTAAGTTTTATGCAAAATTCAGTTTTTAACCTACCACTTAGTGGTTTCACGATTCATCAAAAATTGAAAGTTTTCAGAAAAATGCCAAAATTTCATCCTAAGCTATATTTCATATTCCGAATTCAAAAATGAAGTATATTTTACCAAATTAATAACATAGAAATTGAATTAATTAATTTTATAATTAAATCCCGCTGTTAAAACAAATAGCGTGTTTTTAAGAAACAATATCTATCAAAAGATTGACACTTGATTATGTCTGGTTTAAATGAGAAATTACATCCAATTAACAACATTGTATTAAATATATTCTAAATATACATTAAAACAACTCAAATTAATAATTTATCACTATTAATTATTTTGATTAAAAAAGTTGTTTTTAATTATAATTTAGAAATTTTTACTATTCATCAGAATATGAAAGTTATCCGAAAAGTACCAAAATTTCACCTTAGGCTAAATTCGCTACTCCGATTCCAAAAATGAAGTCCATTTTGAGAGCTAAAATTTCTAAAATTTTAAAAAGTGGTTATTACTATTCATAACAGCTAGTTTTAATAATATTTTAATAGCATATCATTGTTTCGTGAAACTCAGTATTACGTACTACACATGTTATCGAGGAAGGTTGTGATTGCGTGTAATGCAAGGCAAGTCAAGGATGTGTGTTGTGCAAGCTCCTTTTTGTGTTGCGTACAACACAAGACATTAGTGAAATTAAAAAGAATATTTTTCATAAAATCTTGGGCTGTTACACCTTCTTTCCTCATGTGTTTGAGAAAACATTTTCTTGGAAAGACGAATGCCATGTGTCACTGGTAACAGTCCCCTCTTGGACTGTTCCATACTGAATCTCTTCAGTATCTAGTCTGTGTATATACATTGACTCAGGCCCAGAATTCTATTGGATCTATCATGATGGATCTTGATCCCAAGAATATATGCTGCCTCGCCTAAGCCATTCACGGGGAGGCATTTATACAACCATTCCTTAAATAACTGTAAGACAGGTACTTCATTCCCAATTAGTTATATGTCATCAACATATACTATTAGGAAAAATAATTCACTTCCACTAAACCACTTGTAGACACAAGGCTCACATTTGTTCTTAACAAATCCAAATTCCATTACAGCTTCATCAAAATGAATGTTCCATAACCTTGATTCTTGATATAATCCATAAATGGATTTCTGCAACTTTCATACCTTGTTGGCATCCTTTGGAGTCGCAAACCCTTCAGGTTGTGTCATGTAGACATCTTCATGGAGGTTCCCATTAAGGAATGTTGTTTGGACATCCATATTCCAAATTCCAAAGTCATTGTAAGCGGAAATAGCCAATAGGATTCTGATGGATTTCAGTATCGCAACCGGTGAAAAAGTTTCATCATTGTCAATTCCTTGATGCTGTATAAAACCTTTTGCAACTAGTCGTGCCTTATAGGTGTTGACTTGCTCCCCATGTCTAGTTTCTTCTTGAATACCAATTTATTACCTATAGGGTTTACATCAACTGGAGGATCTACCAAAATCCAGACATGGTTTTGGTACATGGAATCCATTTCAGAATTCATGGCTTCTTGCCACGTGGAAACATTTGTGCCTTCAACTACTTCCTTTTAGGTAAGAGGATCGTCATTGTCAACCAATAATGAGTCACCATCCTCGGTGACAAGAAAACCTTATCATTCTGGTTCTCTCACCTCTCTCGTGCTCCTACGCAGTTCTTGTGTCTTTGGAACAGATTTTTATTCCACTAGGCTTTGTGGAATCTGTTCTTGTACCAACTCCTATGTATATTGAGCCTCGACTTCATTGAAGTCTATCTTGCTCCCATTATCTCGTTTGGATATGTGCTCCCTCTAAAGGAATATGTCATGTCTTGCCACTGTAACATTTTTTTATGAGGGGTTTTATATGTAATATCCCCTTGTTTCCTTGGGATATCCAATAAAGACACACTTTGTGCCTCGGGGAGCAAGTTTGTTACCTGAAGAGGCCTTAACATATGCTTCGCTACCCCACACATGTAAATTTGATAACATGGATTTGATTCCACTCCATAACTCGTATGGAATATCATTTATTGATTTAGTTGGTACTTGGTTTATTATGTGCACTACTATTTGAAATGAATATCCCTAAAAGGATAATAGAAGACTCGCATGACACATCATTGATCTCACCACGTCCAACAGCATGGGGTTCCTCCTTTCACTTACACAATTCCACTACGGTGTGTATGGAGGAGTGAGTTGAGAAAGAATCCCAATCTCCTGTAAGAAATCAATGAAGTCCGGATTAATATATTCTCCTCCTCTATCTGAGTGGAGTTCTTAATCTTCTTACCAAGCTGGTTCTCAACTTCATTCTTGTATTCTTTGAACCGATCAAATGAATCTGACTTATACCTCATTAAGTAGATATATCCATATCTACTAAAATCATCAGTAAAAGTTATGAAGTACAAGAACCCACCCCATGCTTCAACTGGAAATGGTCCACACACTTCTGTATGAACTAATTCTCAAAGCTCTTTAGCACTTTCACCTTTCCCACTAAATGGGGCTTTGGTAATTTTGCCTTGTAGACACGCATGACATACACTAAGTGGTTTTAGTTCGAAAGAATCTAAATACCCATCTTGTTGTAATTTTGACAAACGTTTCTCATTAACATGACCTAGACGGTGATGCTAAAGTTGGGTGTGGTATGAGTCATGTGAATTAAATTTGTTATCGATTTCCATTACTTGGTTTGTTTAGTCTACCACATAAAGGCCGTTATATAAATGTGCCCTACCAAAACAAATGCTATCTTTATAAAAATAGCAACATCCACTTCCAAACTTGAAGATGAATCCATCAGTATTCAATTAGGATACTGAAAAAATGTGTTTGGTTACAGAGGGTACATAATAACATCATTTTAAAACCAAGACCATCCCAGTAGGCAATGTGAGATGGTAGTCCCCGACAGCTAAAACAGAAAGCTGGCTCTGTTGGCTTCTCGTGGATCTACCTCCCCTCGATCAATATTCCTGAATCTACATGGTACCTATATTTGGATACAGAAGTGAGCACCACTAGTAGTATCTAATACCCAATTAGTAGAAACAGATAGATTGTATTCGATAACAAACACCCCTGAAGCTTCCCCTTGCTTCCTTGGCTGGGTGCAGTTGTTCTACCAGTGGCCCTTCTTGCCACATGCGAAACAAACATCATCTTGTTCCTTTTCCTCCCCTTTGATCATCCTTTTCTTGGAAGTCCTTGAAGAATCTTTCATCTTAAATATCTTCTCCTTCCCTTTCCTTTTATACACCAATAAGTCAGAAGGCTTTTCACGCTTCATGTCAATGTCCACTTGGAGATTAAGGATAAGAATATCAGACAAAGACTTCTCAAAATTGTTAATTTTGAAGTTCACAAAAACGTTTGAGAAGCTCTGGGGAGTGATGTGAGAATTAGATTGGTAATCAGTTCTTCAGGGAGTTTAAACCCTAGAACCTCCAAGCGATCAATGTATCCGGTGAGCTTGACTACATGAGGCCCAGCTGGGGCACCCTCTCCAAGCTTTCTCTGAAATAGAGCCTTCGAGATCTCAAACCATTCATGTCCTTCTCTCTCCTGGTATAGTCCACGGAGTTGCTCAAGCGTTCTATAGGCATCCATTTCTTCATGAGAATTCATGAGCTCACTAGACATTGATGATAGCATCAAACATTGAACGTCAAGTTCATTGTCCAAATGTTGATCATAGATAAGGAAATCTTCATCACTCACCCCTGGGGTAGTGGAATCGGGAAGTGAATACTCCATCACGTAAAACTTTTGTTCATGGAGTAGGATAACCCGAAGGCGCCTAAACCATTTCGGAAGGATACTGCTAGTGAGGATGTTGTCTTTATCCAGAATTGATCGCAGAGAAAATTTTGTTGATGTGTTTGTCATTTTGATTCTACTAATTAAAAGAGAAGATTTATCAATACTTTTTGGATTTGAGTAAGTCTCCCGCTATTTTATCTAGTCCTAATGGACCTCACCATTGAACATGAAATGTCCAGTTTCTTTGACATTCTAGTGGCAAGGATCCATATTCCCCTTCACATAACCCCAACCATGGTTGGTCAAGCTATTTGAAGGTTTTTAGGTAGGAAGGTCTTTTCCAACTGTGAGCTTACAATTCCTTGATCTGTTGAGGGGACTCCCCAATCCAGAAATCCTGACTTGGATTTCCTCAACTCTTGCCTCCAATATTACATCAAGTCTATAAAGGGCTACTCCTCTTGATGTAATATGGTTATGTAAACCCAAAACCTTTCATAAGGGATTCGTTTATCAAAGTAAGTGTCCCAAAAAGGGTTGGTAAAACACATAGTTTTATTGAGTCTTTCCCTTAATCAGGTAACAGAAGGCTATTTCTTACTTAATATGGTATTGAGGTATTTTAATCATTTATGCATAGTTTTTCATTATCACATGCTTGTTAATATTAAGTGACACTTACTTATGTTATTAACCATGTTCTGATAATGTTTACGCATAGTCCAGTTTTTATTTTATTCCATATTTTCATGCTTGTTCATTTTATTAACTATGTGATCACAACAACACATACATAATAAACAAACCATGCAATTTAGATAGAAATAAAATAATATGGCATGATCATGATCTTCTATTGGTTAGCTTATCAATCTGTTTTGATAAGCTAACCCTGACCTAGGGAAAAACACCATGAACCCGATGGTTCGTGTTTTACAGCTCCCACCTGTCCACCTTTTTATCTTCTTGGGTTGGTTTCACCATCTCCTATGGCTTGGGATATCCTCCATTACATGGGTATACATTAAAGAAACCATGGGCATACAGGCCCTACATTTTATTGGAAGAAGGCTTACAGGGCAACAAATTTAAATTAATCAAATTTAAATGAAACCATACACTCATAAAAAGGGTCTTTGGTCTAGCTCATGATCATCCATAAAATGAAATGACATTTACATATATTTAGAATTCAAATTCTATTAAACGTTCTATTATTTAAGATAAGACATGCTTGAATTTAATTAATTATGTTCTTATAATTAATAAATTATTTATCTTAAATTCGTTTCTGAATTTCCTTAAGATTCTTCTCATCCATATCTCTTGTACAGGTCATTATACTTTTGGAGGAAACCTGGTGAAATTTTTGGAATGTAAACGGTGTGTAGATTATATTTACACGACGTGTATTTCTTTTCACCTTTTATCCAAAGTGTATGATGGGGGATTTGGTGTGTTCTCTTTACTTTTGATATTTTGGAGAACACGACATGTAGATTAATCATACATGATGTGTAATTCCTTGTTACGCAGTAACCGGCCTGGAGATCCCATGTACGCGGTACATGGCATATCTTTGTACATGGTTTCACCTTGTCCGGAATGGACTACACGACATGTTGCTCCAACATACACTTAGTGTATTCTGGTTCCACACACCATTCAATTCTGGTCAACACAGCGGGATTAATACTCAGGCATATTCAATTTACACGGCGTGGTTTGGCGGACCAGTGTCGGTTCATTGAACCTAAGTACATAGCATGTAGTTTTAATTACACGCCGTGTAATCCCGTGTTGTACAGACAGAAAGAGAGGCTCCTCTGGATGAGTTCCTCATCTTATTTTAATCAAAAATTATAATTAAAAGGTAATTTCTATGACATGAATCGAGAAACAAAGGAGGAAGAATAGATCTCGTTTATTCAGATTAATAGAACAATATATTTCGAATAGAATCAAATATAAATGTGTAAATTATTAAAAAAAATTAAATAACTATAATCAACGTTGTAACCTCTCTCTGATACCATTTTAAGGTTCTAGGCGCAGTGGAAGAATGTGGGTGTATGTGCCCAATTGGATTTTGTTCATTAACAATGATCAATCCAGGATCAATATGACGATAAATGCTAGTCTCCACGGATCGAATCACATTAATGGACAAATAAAAGGAAAGTCCCTGAACCACAATGTAGGATCATTATAGGTTGATTATAATTAATTTAATAAATTGAAAAGAAATCCCTTTTTGGTGTTCATTCTTCGTTGATGTTCTTTATCATGTTCCAATGTGATTCGTCATTGCGTCGCAGAACCCAAGTGTAGACTTCCTCTAGCGGTGATCCACACGTGTACCTCGTATCTCAGGACGTCGCCAAAGGAGTCTTCAGGTGCTAGCGTGGAGAAAACATTGCTTATGTTGTATTCCTTAGATCGTCTTGATCTGATGGAAGAGGATCTCTCTTGGTCTTGAGAGTGTTCTTGGAGGAAGAGGTTCTTTAGGCCTTGAAATAATTCTCCAGAGTTGTTGTGCACAACGATTCTCTTGTGTGTCAGAAAAGAGTTAGGGTTGTGAGGATATTTATAATCAGGTTTGAGGTTGTAGAGTTATGATAATAAATAAATGTGTTACACGTTTTATTTATTTCTTTGACTCTTATTTAAAACCCCATGCCGAATACTTAATTCCGTGACATGCACCCACGCTGATTATAATAAATATCATTTAAAACAATATTGTATCCTCAAAATCCCGAATGAAAAAACTACACTACGTGTATTAATAAATACACGGTGTGTACTTGTTTTCCTTTGAAAACAACATGGTGTGTACATTCAATGTACATGACGTGTATATCTTGTTTTCATTTATTCATTTACCTTCCATAAAGACAACTAAACGGCCTGTAATAATTAATACACAGCATGTACTTTTTTTCCATGAAAAACTACACAACGTGAAATCTTTAATACATTGCGTGTATATCTTGTTTTTCATTTCCTTCTTCCTACAATCATTAAAACAATCTAGGAATTCTTGAATAATTATTAAACCACATACGGTAATAATCTTTATTCTACTTGAGATACTTGAATACACTTAGTGTGTGACCCTCTAGGCCACATTCTCATTGGCATTAGGCAGGCTTGCCTAAAGTCTAAGATTATTGTCTACAAACGGGTCATGGAACCCAAGAGAAAGAAGTTGACGCCGCATTGACGTATCACCTCATATGAACTCTTACTATGTAATTTAATCCCTTTGTCTCAATATCTCATCAAGCGGGTTTCATGGAAGTGTCATAAACCTATATGTTTGATCCATCGTTCATTGAATTCCTGAAATAAACTCGTCGTTTACACCATGGCCATGGAATTTAATGCGACAGTTCTATTTCAATCAAAGGGACGAGATATAAAATTCTATAAATGGAAGGGACAAATCCTTCCTCGACTTATCCATTAACAACATGTCACTCATGACGCACCCAACGTACCCAACTTCCCACCAACTGTCTATGTGACAGTTTTCGTTAGTAGATCTAAGTGTGCGAGTCATGACATGAGTTAATGATAATATTCTAGTCTAAGGACCATTAAACACGCTCATAGATAGCAATTCCCGATGACACCAAGACATGCATAATTGATATTGGCGGGTCTGTTCTCATAATCTCCCATCTTGGATATTACCAAGTGCGAACTCCATGAGAGAGAGTCTCATCTTCTTACAAGTGCTCGCACATGACGGTATGTATACTATGTGTCCTATCATAGTATGTAATCCAACCGTAGAACATTATTTAAAAATATTGTTATAGCATTTCAAGGTTCTCATCACAGCGGGGATCTGCCATGACCTTATCAATGAAAAATATATTTCAGGACATTATTATATAATAGTCATGTAGAACAATGAACAATATATAATAAGTGAACATTCATGTAATTAAAGTACAAAACAGTTGGTTCTCAGGACACCAACCCTTAAATTTCCAGCATGAACTCCCAAATTTATAAAAAAATTGGGTTGGTCACTAAATACCGCATCTTCATAAAGATTTCCTTTTTTTCAAAAAAACTCCCAAATTTCAAAAATGTATTCAGTGTTGTTGGGACTCACTAATTCTTATAGAATCATGTATTATTCCTTCACACAATTTAGGCTTTCAAATTTTATTTTCATATAAAATTAATATACTGGACTCTCATATTATATAAATTCTAGTATACTTTCAACGGGTGGTATAGTAAAAAAATGGGGTTGTTAAATATTTATAGATTAAAAAACCGCTAGTGAATCATCATTTAATTCGACAAAATTTTTTTATAACATTATTGGTTAACTAAACATAAATTATTTCGAATTTCATTTAGTAAAAAACTCACTTATATAACAAATATTCAATATGTATTTATCTATATTATTGAACTATATCTTTTATGTGAAACTATAACATTCATAAAATTATAAAACATTCAAGAAACCAATTACTGTTATATATTTTGAAGAGGAATCATCCAATAAACTCGTTCAAAAAACCATTATCTAACTCTCTCACTTTTTAGTGAAAACATTATTCTTTTGTGAAAAAATCCATTTAACTTTATCAAATCACTCCCCTTACTTCTAATTGTGGTTGAACATATTTTTAAATGCATGGTAAACAACACCACCTATTACGAGAAAGATCCTAAACACCTTCTAGTGTTCACATACCATGATGGTCCCCATTCAGAAATATCATCATCCCCACTATGAGTATATATTATCTGAACTCTATTTGGTATGTACATTCACTGTACATGGTAAAAATACTTATTAAAAAACAATTTTATTACTTCCAAATTAACAGTGTTAGCCATCATGGTCAAAAAACCAATAAATTCACCTAGATGTATTTTTTCATAGATCATTGGTATAGAGAATGGAAAGGTGGATCTTCACTCGAGGGGTTTTCATAAATTATACACAAACAATGTAAATATTTAAGGCACATTCATTAATCATTCTCAGTAATAGTACTAGTTATGTGACACCGTAATTGACACTACATTGAATTTTAACAAACCAGAATATCTTATTAGTATCATCATTTCAGAAATTCCATTATAACCTATATGTTAAAAATTTTAGGTATGAATAGGAATAAATGAATTTGGATAATTTCTTATTAATGTTTTTGATAATGAAATTAACTGATATATATGTACATAATTTTATTAAATAAATTATCTTGTTCCAAAATTATATTTTCTCGAAAAAAATGTTTTTTTAATAATAAATTCAAATTTTTAAAATTTAATAAAGTTTATTATAAAAAATAAAATTTATTTTTTATTGAATATTTTAAATTTTATCTACTGCAGTTTTTAGTATTTTCTAAAATTATCTTTTTGATAAAAATGTGAATACATACTTTTATTAACAATGGCCTTTTCATTAAATCTTTTATATGGTTTTATTTTTCTTTAATTGTTTTATAAAATTATAATTAATAGAATTATATAATTACTAATCCAATTTATTTAATTTGAATCAATTTTATCTAAAAACGTTAATAAAATGACTTTTTATTCTTTTGAAATACATTTCTTAGGAAAACTATTTTTTCATCGAATCTATGATATTAATTTTATGTAAAATTATTCAACATATATTAAATTTATTTTCATAAATTTATACCACAATTATAATCATAAGAATTAATAATATATAATAATTTCAATAGATTCATTTTCATAATTAATATTAAAAACTATAAATATTAATTTCTAAGATTAAGGTTAATATGGGTTAATCTGGAAGATAAAATAAAATTATAAAGGTAAAAATGAAATAAAAATGTAAAATTACATTTTTATGAAAAACATTCATCCCTATGTGATATAAGGTTATATAAACTTCCTTTTTCGATCAATTTAATATTTCACAAAAATGGGTATACCTTTTTATTTTCAAAAAATTCTATGTATGTCATCTCCTCAACTTCTAAAATGGAACGCTCTATCAAATCTATTTATATATTAAAATCTTATAGTATTACTAAATACTGAAAATATTTTATTAAATACTACCCTAAACATATCTTATAGTCCATATATTAATGAATAAACAACAATATTATGGATTTTCATTCCAAATTAAGGAGGTTGTTAAAAGAAGTGAAATCCTTATTAACTACGCATTTTTTATTCCCTCTTCTACCTTCATAAAATATTCTTAATCAATGAAAATATAATAAAATAAATACCTCATATATAATTATATTTTATAAATTTAATGAAATACCCATTATTCATCTCCTCCTACATCAAATATGAGATGGAACTGAGGATCCTGTGTACGGTGGACTACCACCTTGCGAACCGATGTAATTAATTTTATATGAACACAATTAATGGGATGATATAATGATGTATAAAACATATTTATATGATATATATATGGAAACATTATACCTATTTCTGCATAATATAAAATATACATTTTTACCTTCCAATCCCTTGGAAAACAATAAAATCACTCGTGTGTACTTGTGGATCACCACCACCATGAATAGATGTGATATGTTTTTCATTTTTTATAGGGATGGTAATGATTATATATTTAGTTAATATAAATTATTTATATGATATAAATATTATTTTATTAGGTTAATGTTTATTTATGTGTCATTTATTTCAACCTTTAATAAATTTGAAACAGCGTTTGTATATATGTACGACCTACCATCTGCGAGAATAATGTAATTAATTTTATCTATATAAAATTTATGAATGAATATAAATGTATAAATATATTTAACTTTAATGTTTTAAATATTATTATTAATATTCTGGATAAGATTTTTGAATAATTAAATTACAACAACTAAAAATAATGAACAAAATCATTCATGAAAAATGAAGTTATTATCACCTATAACATTGATTTCACAATGAATTGGTAAAAATGATTGTGAATATTTGTATTAAAGAAATATATGGTATGATATATATGAATATATATTTTATATAGATTTATAATAATTCTATATTATGTATACTATAGGAAATAATGTGTATGATTAATTTGATAATTAATCTATGGGATTTTCACCGCACATTATTATTTGTTATACAAATGTATCATTCAGTACTTGATTATTTTGGGTGGTGTATATAGACCACATTAATTTAATTAATGATTATTATTATCAAGTTTATGTTTATTTATATATCCATATATGTTTCCTTCTTTCATTGTACTTATTATTCAGAAGTTACAAATGTTGTAAGGGTTTAATGAAACAGTATCATTGTTTATGTTCTTTTTTTATGATTATGATTAAAATGAAGAAATATAATGATCCAACCTTCAAAAAACATGTTCAATATATTACCCTATAGTTATTTATGCAGAATTAATATATTGTATCCATTTTAATCTCCTTTATAACTAATGAGACCAAAATAATGTTTTTATGAAAAATTTACATTATCTTATTCATTACTGAAAAATCATATTTATTGTATATATGTCTTTATATAAATGGTTAAAAATGTTTTAAATATTACAAAATTTTTATTTAAATTATCTTTTAATGTGTTTTATTTTTAAAAAAATTTAAATGACAATATCTTATTAACATTCATTGAAATCAATCACTATTAGTCTTTGAAAATGTGAAATGAATAATTGTTTTAATGAGAATGGAATAGATTATATATCATGACGTCTTTAAGGATAAATAATATAAACCTTCTCATAAATGATTTCGAGGGTTATTTTAAAATAATAATTTTTCTTTAATATTTGGGAAATTTTATGAATTTAATTAATTGATTTCAAATTAGAATGGATATTTTCCTTTTGAATTTCGTAACGAAAATTTTATTGAATTTATATAGAAAAAAAATAAAACCTTTTTATTTTATTATTTTTTACTCATGATATAATTCATTGTTTATATCCTTATTCTTTCTAAGTACGTTTCATGATTATTATGATGAATATTTTATCAAAACCATTTATTCTCATGGGTTATTCTATTATGATTTGATGAAACATGTATGAAACTCATTTCCCATATATGGGTTATAATGTGATTATAATATGAAATGATTTTATCATGTGAAACAAATCTATTTGGTTTTAATTATTTCATTATTTTTCCATTATAAAATCATTTCATGTTGATATGTTATTAGTAGAGGTTGGTGGTCTATGTCGTAGACAATGGATGGTGGTTATGTTATAACATAGAAGAGACTGTTACATTGTAAACCAAGGATGGTGGTTATGTTATAACCATATATGGTTAGTTACATTATAAACCCTATATAGGTTTTTATGATATTGAATAAACATAGGTGGTAATGCTATAAACCTTGGATAGGTGAGCATGTTACACCTTTATAATGAATTGGGTATAGATATTTAACATTTGATCTAAATATATTATCCGTGAAATAAATTTCATGTTGAAAATTCCATTCTTGGACATGGTTTTCATATATATAAGATGAAGGGTGGTCCTATATTAGAGGTCCATATTTTTCAAGGACTTCATTTCTTGTACATGTCCTAATTAGTGAACTTATTTCTATTTTTTCAAGTTCTAAATATAATTTTCTTCTCATTTTTTCACATTTCTATCTCTATGATTTATATCATGTCTCATGTAAATTGAGTTCCACTATTATTAACGTATATTGGAATTACTTGAAATATTACATGAGTCGTATATAAATATATATATATATATATTGGGTACAAAATTCACTACATTATGGTTATGATCTCACACATTTATTCATTTATTATTATTTCATATGATAATTGATTAATATCTCCCATGATTACCTTTACTGATCATTTGGGGACGACATTTATCATCTTTTATTTCCTCATACCATGATGAATGAATTTAAGACGGGGATTACTATAATGATTATTTAATGGGATTATATTTAATTTCTATATTGAATATAATTCATGAAATAAGATGATTGATCATATAGATTCTATGGAAAACAATATTTTTGGTCACTCAAGCATATATTTTAGAAATGTATTTATAATTGATAAAAATTGATTTTCTATTAATTTATGAATATTCTGGGTCCTTATAGTTTGAATAATGTTTTTTTGAAACATTGGAAACTTGGATGAGAAATATTTGGTGGGAAATCTATGGATAAGTATAAGGATAAGATAAATTTGAGTAAAATATCATGGAATTTTTGTAGTGGATAATATTAGTGGTTTCCTAGAAATTAAATTTCTAGAGAGATAAAATAAGTAGATTTATCACCGACATAGTCTTTCCTATATGTAATTACTCTGAATATAGTATATTGTTATTGACTCAGTAAACCCCTGGTTCTTGAAAATGGGCTATGTTGCACACCATTTTTGACACTCCCAGATTATATATATAATATGAAAAAACTCTATATAAATCATTATGAAGGAATTGAATATATAATTACATGAATGTTGTGGTTAAATTAATAGTTTCATTGAATGGAAGTACGGTGTCATGATTTATACATCATATGAATGATTTTTAATGATAAATCATTCTGGTTAACAATGATTTATATTCATGAAAAATACATGGATTTTACAAAGGTATAATATATATAATAATAATATTTTTGTAAAATCTGAATGATCAAATATTAAACTAAACTGTTAAAAATTAGTTATATAAATTCTTATTTACCATGAAAATTATCAAGGAATTTTAATTCATATCCTCGTGTATTAAATGAGAAATTAGAATTGATCAACCTTAATGGGATCATGATCAAATATAAAATCTAAAAATCATAATTAGCTGGAATTTATGGGAGTTTTCATCCAAAAAATATTTTCCTTCTCCCTATGGTTTATCTTGATTTTATAATAGTCATTGATTTGATATCTATAAATAAATCCCAATGTACTTATAAGGAATTAATGTAATATTTTATATTCCAAACCAACCTACGATTTTATAACAGTGTGTAGATAAATATATACATATAATTTAAATAACATCCATTTTATGGTTACTGATGTAAATAAAAAGGGTTTTTTATCTATGATGATTGGGGAGAAAATAAAAATAAACGATATTCCTATTATAGAAGAGTTTGTTATTGTATTTCTAGAAATGTTTTTTATTATTTCCCCAAATCATAATGATGAGTTCTAAATGTACCACATACCATATGATATATATATCTAAACTAATCCAAATAAAATAGATTAATTTGTGTTTCATGGATTGACGATGATATGCTCAGATAATCTATATAAATGATTTATTCAGACGATTATGTTTCCTTTGGGATTAAATGATATGTTTCTATAGAAGTCAAAATTTAAATGAAAATATAAATTGATTATCAAGAGCTCAGGAAGATCAAAATGCAGAATATGTGCCCTATACCTTGTATTTTTGAGTTAAATGATCGATATTGTGGAGAAAAAATTATAACATTGATCATTGTTCTATTTATAATCAATTAAGGGTCAAAATATAGATACACACAATACAACATTATTTTAATTGTATGGTCACTATAAATATTTTTTAATTCATTTTTTATTACTAATTTCAGAACAATCTTCCCGGGATTAATGAATATTTTATTTAGAGCCAATTGGGACCTTTTCATGGATATATTCATAGATTATATTCATATCTAAAAAAATTCCACGAAATGGATTGTATATCCCTTGGAAATTGAATGAAATGTCATATGGAAGGAGTGTTTGTATGAAAAATTCACTAAGTAGGAATTTTGGTTACATAATGGTTTAATTTTTTTTCATATATTCACGGGATGAGTTATATACTTGGAGACATAAAAGGAAAAAGGCATTGTAATAGTCTCTTGCTAACCATAGTTAATGGGATACATAGTTTTCTTATATTTTATTAATATTAAGGATTATTTGTGTATTATTTCTGGTTGATTTCCAATATGATCAATATGATAACTTGGAAGGGAGACAACTTGAATTGGTTAGATGAATGTGGGATAAATTTCTAGTAACTGAATTGAAGATCATTTAATAGATATATACAAATATTAAACTAAAGTAGAGAAGTTTTCTTAATTCATATTAATGTATCAAAAATGAATTTGGAAAATTTCACAAATAGAATCAAATGGTGACAGCTTATTCCTCATGAAAATAGAATGATTATGGGAAACAATACTCAAAAAAAGAATTAGATTTAGCTATATGAATTAATGATATTGGGGAAATATAAATATATAGTAAGTTGTGTCATATATGTTTCATATAAATGTTTACTATATATTTTGATACATAAATAGATTAAAATGATCCATATAATATTGTCATAATTGATTAAAGATAGTGATTTATCAATATATTAGAGCACTTGTATATAGAACAAGGTGGTCAGTTCTTTTAGTTTAGAGGATCAAGATATCTTATACATGATTAAGATCTCTATATATATAATATTTATGTATTTTAAATGGTTACACATTGAAATCATGAAGGAATGGGAGATATATTTTCTTCCTAAAATGAATGATCAACTATCTATTCTTGTGAAGTATAAAGAGGCATAGAATGGAGATAAAGGGCTTAGGAAAAAGGTTAAAAATATTCCATGGATTGACCATAATAGTGATGTAATGATATGTTTTAGGAACCATTTACCTTTTCCATCAATAAAAGATTTTAATAAGGGCATCATAGTGGAGGTTTATTGTTATCCATTCTCTATTTATCTTGGGAGTTTAGTGATATATAGGGAATTTAAATATCATTTCAAGTGGTAATATATGAAAAATAATTTTTCAAAAATTCCATCTTTATGATTTGAATGAAACCCTGTTATGGAGGAAGGAAAATTCTATGGGTTTGTTACAACCATTAACCATAGATGAAAGTAATGGAGATACTCTAACAATGGTTTTTCTCATCAGCCTCCCAAAACCATCATAATTGTAAAATGATATATTGATTATAGTCAATAACCATATTATGTCATCACTCATCATTGTTATAAAATAGGATATATATATTGATAATATTTCGATAATATAAACTATGGAGTAGAGTGGTTGCATGGATAACCACACACCATTGTATTAAATTGGGATCTGGGCTTTACTGTGAAGATTTTGTGAAGTCTTCTGTAAGAAAATGATACATTGTTCAGTTTAAACACTAAATGTCATCCCATAGAAATGGTTAGTATAATAGAACCATTAAAACCATAGATTATATTTTCTGATCTAGTTCTATAGAAATAAAATTTGGTTGGGATCAACACCATCTACTAGTCTATTTTTCATAAAACAACATCCTTCACTATGAATTTAGATTTCTATTTATGAATTACTATATATAATGAAGTGTATAAATCCAAAATGAGTGGATCATGATTGTGAAATAAATATTTGCCTTGTGATATACATTATGAAATGGTTAAAAAGGTTATATACATTTAACATCACCACAATGTAGCTCAATGCCAACTGAATATTTTCACTGACAATCATTGGTGGGAACTAGTTATTGGAGTTTGGGATAAAGATTTATAATGAATTTCACCAATAATTAATAATGTAATAGTCTAGATACAGTATTGTTGATCCTTAGGTATATTAGCGATTTCAATATTCATGATCGATTGAGGACAATTTAATATCTCATAGGGATTCCAACAATCCTCTATTGGGTCCAAAATGAGTTCCATGTATATCTATTTAGGATGTACATACCAAAAAATTCACATGTTATTAACTCAGAGGTCATACAATTGGATACTGAACATTACTATAAAGAAATACCAATGGTTATTCAAGAACATAGATAGAAAGTGCTATGGAATAAGGCCCCTCACATAGTCCATACTTCATAGAGAAATCACCTAATCCATGAAGCTATAAAGAAAATTAAGTATATGATGAGGTAGAGGTATCCTTAGGTGTTAATAAAAAACTTATTTAATTTTTATAGATAAATTAATTTTTTCTGGGTAGAATTTAAGACACTGAGTATTTATGAAATATTTTTTAAATGAATTTAATTTATTTGATACCATGTATTACACGTAACTCGTAGTTCTAATAAAATGAAATATAACATTTATATACTTATTTAAATATTTACATTATAACCTATATGTTAAACATAGTGGTATGAATATGAATAGTTTTTTTATGTTTATGTATGAATATATTAGATAATGAAAATATATTGAAAATAATTTCTTAATTTTTTAATGTTTTTATATACATATAAAAAACTTTTCCTCACAAAAATGATTTTATTTATTTTTGTAAACTAATAAACAAAATTATTCATTTAAAATTAAAGATAATTAATTTAGAAAATAGAAAATTTTAAATCAACCTGTTAAAATTGCATTGGAGTAAATTTTTAATATTTTTCTAAAAAAATTATGTTATCAATTAATAGTGAAAAAATCCGGTTTTGAATTAAAATTTTCTTCTTAAAAAATTATTTAAAAGAGGTTATTTATTTCAGATGGTTTTAAAATAAAAATTAATTCATTTTTTGTATTATAAATATAATTTTATTCATTTTAATAAAATTTCATGTAAATATTATATAAATGTTTTCTATACTTATAAAAAACATTTTTATAGAATCATATTTTTTCGTCACATCTGTGACTTTTGTTTTAAATTTAATTATGAGATTTAGTGAATTGAATTAGTAAATAAAAGGATTCCCAATTTCCATTAATAATATTTATCATTATATAATAACATAAACTTAATTAATGGTCATATCAAATAGTAATAAAAATTCGCCATTGTTAAGGCTAAACATGGTTAACTTGGATGTTAAACTAAAACAATAATAGTAAAAATAAAATACAAATTATCCAATTTACTAATGTTTCACTATATATCAACCTTATATCATATAAGGATTAATAATGATCCATTATTTATCCTTTTGGAATGTGAAAAAATGTGGGAAAACATTTTCTATTAAAACATTCGAGGTGAATAATCTCCACCACTTAAAAAGGGAAACTCATCTCCTCTAATATTTAAAATTTAAAAAATATTATAATTAGACACTACCATCCTGAATACAAGTAAAAAAACCAACCCCCATTACTAGGGGAATTATTATAAATATTATACCCTCCGTATAAGGATGTTTGTTCATACATGATGAGCTCGTTTGTAGATAATGTATCACTCATAACTAAGCATGTTTTTAATTTACTATTCCTTCATATTAAAATATGTTTCTCTATGATATTAAAAAAAATAATTAATATGATATAATAATATTATATTATGATAATTTAATATCCAATATCCATATCATCCTCTATAAAATTGGAATCAAAACATTCAATTATTTGTAAGGAGGGCCATAACCTCAGGAATAAATGTAATTCAATTTCCCACTTCTTCTCTCATGGGGGGATAAATTTAGTGATATAACTTATTTATATAATATTTATTAAATTATAAAAATTAGGGAGTTATAATATCAAATCTAGATTCTTAGCTTCCGATCATTAGGAATTGAATAACATTGCTCATTTTTGTATGTAGACTACCAACTCCACGATATGAAATGATACATTTATCATGTTATATTTATATATATTGTAATAGGGATATATATAATTTTTATATATGATATATATGATACAAAAAATATTTAATAATGGTTAATTAATATTTACCTTTCATTCATTTAATTCGTCAAGAAAATGGATACAATGTTCATGTGGACGTAAAACCTTCCAACTTCTAGAATGGGGTAATTCATTTAATGTTTCTACCTTTTTTGGAATACTATAAATGTGAATAGAATAAGTTTGTATGATATTTATAACATTATTTAAATTCAAAATATTTAAAAACCATAATAAAATTAAATGTTAAATTAATATATTAAAAATGAATTAGTTATCTCCTTGAATAGTGATTTTAACAAAGACAATTTAATAAAAAAGTTTTGAAAGGTTGTCATATAATCATATATTGTAAAATATATTTAAATAATGATTAATAATTTATTTATAAAAAATTGAAATTTATTATACAAACGTCTTAAACATGTATAAATAAATTCAATATTTAATGTATGGGGTTTTCATCTCGCTTTTATATTTGTGAGACACATTCTATATTCAAAACATGTTTCTCTTATAACATATATATAGTATGAATGAATGTATTTTATGATTATATATAAGAAATTTTAATAGATTTATATATCCATGTTTGTTTATTTGATTCATGGGGATTATGAATCAAATTTTACCTATGTCATAAGGGTTTTGTGATATAGTCTCATTATTTATCGGGATTGAATACGACAATGCATCAGATTATGAAATCATACAATAAACTCTAAGGAAACACATGAGTTTTATAATAATGTATTTATTTATGTAGATTAACTGTTTTTATTTCAATATCATGTCATTGTGAAAAAATGATACGAAAATAATAGTTATAATGAAAATAAACATTGTATCTCTCTTCAGTTGACATTCAATTGTTTTTCATGTCCATGTTCCAAAAAATGATTTTGGGAATGATTTTACTATTCTTCAAGGATTATTTAAATTATTATTTCCCATTATATAATTTTTTTAGATAAAATTAATTGAAATCATTTTAAAATTTTAAAAAATATAGTAATGAATACTTATTACTGAAAATGTGAACGGAATATTTGATTTAATGTTCACAACAAAAACATTATTTACCACTATCACACCAAATAAATGATTTAAATATTATTTAAAAAATATGAAAAGTATATTTTCAATGAAAACCATTTCTAGTGGGTTGTGCCTATGGGTCATCTATGGGCACGGTTTGCCTCTGGGCCTTCGGGTCTTGTATTGTGGGTCTTGTCGGCCCTTGTGCCTTGGGCTTATGGGTCATGTATGGGTTCCCCTTAAACCCTTAAAAGGGGGATTATCTATAATAAAATAAAAAAATAAATTCTTCTGGCCATTCGAGGGAGGTGTGTGGTTATGTTATAATTTCATAGAAATGGTTACATTATTAATAAGGATGGGTGGATACTTTATATATTAATGATAGTGGTTATGTTCTAACCATAGATGTGTGGTTGAGTTGTAAACCATGTATTGGTGGTAATGTATTAAAATAATTATGGGTTGATTCATTATAATATTAGGATCTCTAATCACATTATAGCTCTATAATGAATTTTATATAGATTGATTACTAATGAGGTAAATATGTTATGTATGAATTTATGTTTATGATAACTATTTATTATGAAGACCTGGTAGTCATATCGACCTGATTATGCATGGATCTTGTTTTCATGTTTATATATTTAAGTGCAGGCCTTATATATTTTGTATTTACTAACGAATGAACCTATTTATATTTTTACATATTCCCAATGTTATCAGAATATATATTTCTATATTATAATGTATATTATATTCTCTCATTTCTTATTATTATTGATATACAATATGATTCATGAATTATGGATTTCAAATATTTATACAATGACTAATGTTTTTTATCATTAAAATATTGTATTTCAATATTGAAATTCCCTGGTAATGTTCCTTTACAATTATCATTTTCATATTCATACATATTATCATTGATAGATCTATCCCATGTTCACCATTTTATTGAATCTATGATCACCCTTCCATATTTTTATTTTCATCATTCAATGAATTTTTCTTAATTTGAGAATTTCTAAAAGGAATTTACATGGGGAGATATTTGAGGTATAAATTGAAGAAACTTCATGAAATAAGATGATTTTTTATCTAGTCTCCAATGAAATTAATCAATTAAAACATTGGTAATGATTTTATGGAATTTATTGAATATTCTATTAAAAATATTTAACACTCATTAATGAATAGATAAAGTTATTATAGTTTAAGAATAATAAAGTTATATAGTGAAATAATTAATTTCAAAATAAAAAAATTGATAAGTATGATTTTTTTCATTGATCAATGTATTTGATCAATAAACAGGTTTTGGACACATGTTGGAACCGTTGATTTTTTCTCTATCTGGGGAGGCATTAGACTCCTATGGCAGGTGGTGGGAGGTGTTTTGAAGTTTGGATTAGGTCCATGGAAGGGGTTTCCTACATTGTCCTATTAGGTAAATCAAAAAAATGACATTTATTTCATTTTAATTTGAAACTTATGTGTATTTATGGCCTTGAAATATGGACCCCAATAGTTCTTAAAATTGTTTTCATCCATAACCACTTAAAATAATTATAATTTCATGTAGAATTAACTATGATCTGAAATGGTAATTATAATACCAACATAAATTAAAGTAATTAATCATTATAATATTATAAATTAATAATATAATGAACATTTTAATGTAACCTGACACAAAAAATATATTTTTACTTGATGAATAATGATTTTGAACATAATAGGTCAACAAAAAGCCCACAATGACTTTTTAAAAATCTCTATAAAAAATAGGGTGCTAAAAATGATTGACATATTTTTTTGTTACCATTCATAATTTAATTTATAAATTTTTAATATTATGTATATTTAATAATTTATTAAATTTAAATTTAATAATAAATGAATATATTAACATTTTAATATTAAAATGTATATTTTTGAAAACCTAATTTTAAAGTGTCATTTTTTCAATTATAATTAATCAAATAAATAATGATGAATTATTTAAATTAAAAGAATATATTATATATAAAAATATATTAATTTAAATATTTATATTTATTATTACTTTTCATATCGTAAATTTGATATTATATTATGATTTAGAAAAGAATTTATTGAAATATTATTTATTAAAATGTTTTACGGGATTGTTTTTAAATTATATTATTCCAATTTTGTGAATTTAATTTGATAAAATGGATTAAATATTTTCAATCAGAAAAATGGATTTTATGAGATACTGTAAACTTAATATTTTTACCTAATGAATATTGAAAACCAAATAAATATATATGACATTTATGTTTAAATCTGGTTTATTGAGAGTGAAGGTATAATGATAATTGTTAAGATGAAAAAACATTTTATAACACTATTGTTTGATTTATATCCAAATTAACCGTAAAAACATATCAAATTAAGAATTTTTGAACCATATGTTTAAAATAATGAAATGAAATCATTGTAATGCATTGAAAAATTATATCCGTGCCACTCAGGTCAATTATAAAATAACAACTCCTTAACTCATTTCATCATACCTATAAATCAATTTAATATGACCAAACCATAAATAATATCTCAAAAAACACTATACACCTTCTATAGATACTATTATTCTTGAAACAACCAACCATATTATGATTAATAAGATATAAAATGGATGTTTTTAAAGAAAATGTAATTTTCAACACCATGCACTTTTTATTTTTACTACTTTATTTACCTTTTATAATAATGTAATAAAATTAAAATATAATAACTCCGGTATAAACCATTAATTTAGATTTTAATAAGTTTATGTAATATTATTTATCCATATCCATATACATTAAATTGTAAACAAAACAATCTCTCATGTGTACAACATATAGTGGACTCACCAACCAATGTAATTTTCTGTACATGACATACTCTCATGGATAGTTATTGTGTTTTAAAAAATGAATATTTTTGATACTGTTAACATGACATGAAAATTTAAAATTAATATATCAAGTATTTTTGTATCCTATAACCCGTTTATAAATTTATATGTTCACTCATGCGTACATGCAGCCTAAAATTTACACAAAGAGATGTGATTTATTTTTTATGTGAAAATATCAAGGATATTTATAAATATATATGGGATGAACTAATTAATATTTATAAACTTAATGTAAAATTTTATATCATTTAAAATTTTCATATACATGTGGACTAGAAATATGATGAAAAAACATTAATGATAATATGAGGTAGATAATAACAATATATTTTGTAATATTGTGTGTTTTTAAAGAATGGGATATAATTTGTTATAATATGATTATAGAGGGTATTAAAAAATTTAATAAGGTTCTATTATAAATTAATAACTTTTTTAAAACTGTTACATATGTAATTATATCACGTTTAACTAATGGGAATGGTGAGGTAAGAAAATGTTTTCATGATTTTCAATCTATCATGACATATTTTTATACACATATTCAATGTATATGGTATATGTACATACTATTTGATATTTTAAACTTGAATAATAATTTATCCATTATTATTTGAGTTTAAATTAATTTTAAATATTTTTTTGTAGTTGTATTTTAAATATTACAAAATATGTGTGGAATTATTTTACAATATCATATTTTTTTGATTTCCATAATTGTATATGATGCAATCTATTAATCTATCCTTCTCGAAAACTAATAATTTTTTTAATAGTAATACTTAAGGGATTATAATATTTTATTCTATATTTTTAGTTCATTTGACCTTTTATGATGCAAAAAAATGTTTCAAAGTAAAATCCCATTTATATTTCACATTTAATCATATATATATGTCTTCCATGTCCATATTATTCCAATACATTTACAGAAGTTATTTTTATTAATCAAATGATATATTAAGGACATAAAATTTATAATTAAAATTTTATTGATCTATAATAAATTATTATAATTTTTTATTAAGGTTATATTGTTTAATTACTTTATAAAATTTGAAAATGAATTCTTTTTCACATATAAGGGGTTTAAAATCATTAATTTTTCTTTAAGGGTGTTATGAAATTTATTATCATTTATACATTTTAAACGTTTTTAACAAGAGAACCTTTAAATGAAATATTTTAAAAAAAATATCTTCCACATTCATTATTTCTCGATATTATTTTATTTTATTTCAAAATGAATAGCTCTAATGAATCTATTATCTTCTATTATCAATTATAATTTTTTTTTGTTTTTATTTACTATATCTTTGAAAATTAAATTTTGGTTATAATAAGATAAAACTTTCTCTTAAATTTATATATTATATTTCTCATGTTTATTATTTATTCCTAAATCATATACCATTTTTATATATGCTGTTTTACTTTGAATGATATTTGATTAACTATGGAAATTTATTATAAATTTTCATTCATTAGTCATTAAAATTAATCATCGATAAAGAATATTTTTTATATATTTAATTGATTAGTCAATATATAAGGGAAAAATTTGGAGTGGGATGACGGATAGCGGGGGAATGTAAACCTACCTCGATTTTAAGTGATTCAAACAAACATGGCCTCGTTCAATCCATAATGGGAGATGGAATGTAACCCGTGAAGGGTGTCGAGGCTTCTGGATCTACTTTCCACTATGATGGTGATCATTCAAGTGTCATGTTCTGGGACTATACATTTCTATTGGAGTAGCAGGAATGTTGTTGTACACAGAAGATCCTAATTTACTGCACAAAGAGCACTGATCTCTGTCCTCGCTGCTGTCCAAGCCGCTAATATCCTGCATTCGGAATGTTGCAACATTTAAATTGATGATTGGGTGGTCCTCAGGAGGTTGAATATTTCTAGAAATTTTCCGGCTACCCAACACACTTTGGAAGTTTTCTGGACACACCCTTTTGAAGGCTGTGTCAAATTTAATACAGATGGAGCTTCTAGAGGGAATCCAGGCCCCCCGGGTTTTGCAGCCACTTTTAGGGATGAAAACGGTGACCTCATTGAATTTTTGTATGGTCATTGTGGAAATTAATCTACACTTGAGTAGGATATGATGGGGCGCATAATGTCGGTTGATATTGTTGTCCAAAGGAATTGGAATAATGTCTGGTTCGAATGGGACTCCACCACTCTAGTACAAGTGGACAGAATGGGGCAGAAGCAGCTACCATGGAAGCTGGCTGAAAAATAAGAGAACTACCTTGAAAAGCTCTCCTCCTCGAGCTACTTCATCACCCATGTTATCTGGGAGGCCAACTATAATGCTGATGGGCTGGAAAATAAAGGGTTAAATGAGGAATGATTCCATCATTTGACCGCCTAGCCCGATGACTGGGTGCCTAATCTACTTCGGGATAAATGTATAATTCCTTCATTTCACCTTTTGTAACTCTTATTTTGTATATTCAGGGGCCTCAGTGCTCACTTTTCTCAAGGGAAAAATTTTATTTGAATTTATGGCTTGGGCCTCATTATAGATATACCATTGATTTATCAATAAGCCTTCTGACAAAAATATTCTGGCCAAATTAAATATGTTTCCATTATATACATAATAATAGAATAAATTGTCTTACAGATATTTTATGATGGTATATATATCATGATGAATGATATCATTTCATCCAATATTATGTATTTACAAAATATAGAATTATTTTATTATAATATATTATATCTTTTAAATTATTTTATTAATAGATGAATATAGTGTTAGAGTTATGGTTTAAATGGAATGTTTTTCTAGTTATTCACATTGGCATACTCAGTATGAAATATATACAACTGACATCTTCCATTGTTTCATACCCTTTATGAGAATTTGATCTCACCATTACATGATTCCATTTCCATATGATACGAAGATAAATTCTTTGAATGTCTTCATTGATAGTAATTTTTTCAATAACTATGTTAAATATTTTATTCGCAAATTAATTCTCGTATAATGTATGTATCTGGATCACCAATAGTGTTAAATGAATCCATACATTAATATTAGAACCCTTGTAATTATTCCAATGTAATAATCCAGACACATACTCTGGGTTATGGGAGTCCTAGTTCATAGAGTTAGTATCAAATAAAATTAAATTGAAAAATTGGGAACTATATTTTGGAAAATATAGATTAGATAATGTAATCATGTGATGGAAATGGATAACATATCTATCTATAGAATAATATTATATTTTTTAGGTTATATAATATTTTTTGTCGTTGAAATAAATCTCTGACTAGATACAATAGGTGGACATGGTTTTGGTTTGGCGCATCATGGGGTAATAAGCCCAAAAAGTGTTTTTGAATTATATCTCAATTGTTATTCTAAAGATTATTGAATATACCTACACTATGAAACTAATTTGAATCCCTTGTGGGATAAAATTTGAAAATTATTATTTAACATTAAAACCACTATCAATGACTTAAAAAATTATAATTTAATGATATTCTTTAAGAAATAATATTAATAATTTTCATATAAAAAATGATCAAATTTTCAATTTATGTTATGTGATACCAAAAATTCCAAATTAAAATGTATGATTTCAAATTAATAATATCCTGATCAAATAGAATATATTCCATCACATAAAAATTCCACCTTGAATAATGAATGTTATCAATACTAGTGGAAATCTTGTTAATTTCATATTGAGAAAGAGAAAACAATTAATGTTGGATCTGAGAAACTAATTTCTATATTAGGGTTGTAAACCCAGATACGGAATAATAACCTTTAAAATATTGAGAAACATGATGTTTCATGAGATTATACACCAATAAAAGTTTATTTAATGTGATATAATCCCCTATTATATTTTGGAAATACAAATCCAGTAGTAGCGAAATAAATTTATTAAGTCCCCTATAATGATATTTTTGGACATATGATGTAATGAAAGAGAAAATTCAATCCTGGACGTTTATTTTCTGAAGGTTAGTTCTTTCCAATGGTGTTCATTGATCCATAATTCTAGGTTCGAAGATGAAATTGAACACATGGAATTGAGTTGTTTTAAATTAACATTCCTTGACAAATATTTCCCCTCAGAGGAATGAATATAAATAAAGTAAATGATCATTAGAACAAACAAAAATGCATATTAATGTAATAACAAGTATTTCGATACATTTAAAATCTAAAGTAGTTATTCCATGGGTTATATATAGTATATGGAATGATATATTTACTATTTAATTGAAATTCATATACCATTTATTTTATGCACATAGGTTTGCCAAACATTTTCATTATATTATGAAATATTTTTAAAAAAAATCAAAATAGAGAAATAATTTTCATGATTAACTATATTCAAGGGTAATAAAATGAATAAAAGTTCAACAGAAAACCAAACAAATGTATCATGAAGTAGAAGAAGTCGACGAAAAAGTAATTTCAAACATGTAAAAATTATTGATTGGATGATCCGTAAAAATTATTAAAGTGTATATGTGATTTCTATATTTGAATAGATAAGGTTCATATGGATATTAAATTTGAGTTACGTTAATAAAAACTATTTTCAAGTGCATAAAATGTAATCAAATGGGGTACTATTTAGAAAACATTCCATTGTGTTTTGTCAATCTACCACAGAAGAATCCTTAAAGAGATGTATGAGTATATGTGATCACTAAAGTTGCGGTTGGACTTTACTAAGATGTGGTTAAATATTTAGAAAATTTCATCAACTTTAGTTAATTATTTATTATTTTTGGATCCTAAAACTATTTTATGTCTTCTATATTTATTATGAAGATTAAATGTTTCCCCAAAATATTTAGAAGGAGGTTTCTAGAAAAAAAATACTAGTAAAAATATCCTTAAAAACGTTTGTGTTAGAAAATTCCCATTATGAAACAAAAACATTAGATATTTTTGGAATTTATTATCATACATATAGTTAAAATTAATATATTACATGGTATGGATGTGATTTGTAAATAAGATGCAACATTTTATTTCAATGATAAGGAAATAACTATTTTTGAAGGAGATAAAGATTTCAATACATGTAGAGTATAGCTTCCATCATCTAAGTCACATACAAATTCAAACCCAATAGATCATCAGAGTGAGATTTATAGTGGTGAATAGAATAAACTACCAATGGATAGAAAATTCTATATTTATAATAATGATGTACCTAATTTACAGGAATACGTATATGTATTTCTTGATGAATTATCATGATATCCAATAGAGTGTGATGTTGAGTTATCCAGTGATTAAATCATAGATAGAATACATATTTGAAAATATCTATATTGAATGGATACAATAGGAGTATATGTGTAGAGGAAACAACTAGAAAAGTTGTGGGATAATGGATATATATACCCCAGTGTTTCAACATGTGGATAAACTATTTTTTTGTTTAGAAGAAATATAATTACTTGTGTATATTCATATATTATGTAGAAATCATTGATATCATTGTTAATGACATTTATCATGTACCTATTATTGAGGAATTATTTAATTGATTTCAAATAGATAGTCATTTTAAAAAAAATTACCTTCTTTATAGGTATCATAAATTATGATTATTGAAGTTATATATTCTAAATAATAAATTTCTAATGATGTATTGAAATTATGAGATTACAGTATGTCCATTTGGATTACATAATTTACCACATGGTTTTATCGACAAAAGGAAAAGTTTATTCAGGGAATATAATGAAAATTATGGTATTCAATTATGATACATCGGTTAAATATAAAATATATGAGGAGATAGATAATCACTTTCATATAATATTTGATATTCTTATAGGAATGGAGTTAAATGGAAAATTTATAATGATTGAATTATGGAATCATTATATTTCATTTAATTTTAATATTTTATCCATTAATGTAATATTAGTTGGTCCTATAATAAAAAATGGCATTCAAAGAATTTTGTAGACCAATAATCATAAATGTGGTACATAGTTTTATAGGATTTTCCCGTTAATTTTGTGATTTTTCAAAATTTATTATGCTTTTATAAGATTTTAACAATGAATATAAAGAAATAGTTTATTTTTATTATGATAAAGAAATTTGATTAGTATTTTAATGAAATAAATATTATATTGTCTAATGCTTTGATTTTGAGTGCACCATCAAGAAATGATGGATTCATTATATATATACTGATTAAAAACAAAAGTGAAATTATATGTGTCCTTATAAATAATAATAATTTTATTTACTATACATATAATATGTTTTAAAATCAAGAACAAAAATAGCGTACTCATGATCTTTATGTGGAAGCTATAATCATTAAATTGAAGAAATGTAAACAATTTCTCTATGGTAAAAAAAGTTATAAATATAATGACCATAGGAGGTAAAAATATTGTTTTATATAGAAATAGATAAATCTATGGAAGAGACAATGACTCAAGTTACTCAATCATAATGATTGGTCTATATAATTCCACATGTTTTAGGAAACTATGGTTTTTAATGCCTTAACATTGAATGATCAAGGATTAGTGACTAATATGACGATTTACAGGGATCCTAAATTTTGGGATATAGTAATAATGGATATGGTAATTATTAATTAATTAGAGACATGACCCCATTTTTAAAATTATTATAAACCCATATTTATTGGAAAAGATAAAAATATATCAATTTGATGATGATATTTTTTTGAATTAAATTTTTTAGACAAATAATGGGAAAATCGAAGACTCCATATATTAATTTGGAATTCTGAATTTTGGGGACTGGATAAGTGATCCAACAATAATTGAGAAAAAAAATAGATCTATTGGATGAATCTCATATATCAAATTTATATTTATAGAATTTTTCCACTATCATGTATAGTTAATTGATGGAATACTTTTCATGGGATAATTTGATGTGGGAAATTGATAATTATGTCTCAATATGATTTTTTTTCAACAGGGGATGGCTTAGAGGCATCATCTAATATGATTTCTGTAAACTCTATTTGTTCTTATGTTGAAATGGGTTGTCATTACTATATAATGTTTTACTAGGTTACCAAAAAAAATTAAAATAATAACACAATATGGGTTATTGTTTATATCCTATAAAATTATGCATATTACATTGTTATACCAGAATATTTTCCTATTGAGAACCTTAAATTAATAAATATTAATATAATTTTAATAATTATGGATGTATATATTTCATTATTTTCTGATTTAGATCATAGATTTACAACAATATTCTAGAAATCTATTCAGAATTAAATTGGATCTCAGATTTATTTGAGTAATGTCTACCATCTCTAAACAAATATATTTTCCAAATGAACTATTCTATCATTAGAATACTTGTGGATATCATAATAAATTTAAATTCAAATCATGAGGGATAAATACATACACTTTTTGGAGTTTTTCAATCTAAATTGATTCCATTTTTTGTATTCAAATTTCTCCATATAAAGCATCATATGGAAAGAGCTTTCATACTCGAACATTGTGGGGATAATTTTCGTGAATGTAAACATATAGTCCCAGAACTGATTAAGGATGAAATTTTAAATGAAAATACTATTGAAAATCATATTATAGTGGTTCAAAATTGTAAAAAAAATTAAATTTACAACTGATTTATTTTTTCTTAATTTCTATTATGTGATCATTATTACATCATAGTACCCCTACTAAAGTTCTTTATAATGTTATGTATGAAAGTGAAATTGAGCCCTATGTACATGATACCATTTAATTTTATGAAATGAATTTTATTTTTTCCCAACAATGTGATAATTCCACCATGTCTCTCTCAAGTACATCATTTGATATGTATATCATTGATATGGATACACACTTCAAATAAACAACATTTACTCACCTATAAAAAATAATTGAACATGATATATCTTAATTTGAAGAGACCATGGATAATAATGATGATATAGAGAATGTATTGATGAATAATTTTACATAACTAGTAAGGGTACATTAATGAAATTATAAAATAGAAGAATAAATATCTGAAAAAGGTGATGATATGATGAAAAACAACACTCAATTTTTTGAAATAGAATTCCCTAAAAATTACAAGGATAAAATTTCATTAGGTGGGAAAAATGAACCCCAATTATAAATTTATAGTAAGTAAAAATTATATCATAACAAAAATATATTACAATGTACATTTCAAAATTTTAATGCACAGAGAAATGTTTTTTTAGAAGATCAATATCGATTGTGAAGTTAATTTGTCTAAATAAGCCATGAATGAATGTTTGAAATTTTAACATAGAAATAAGAATGTATCAATAAGAAAAATATAATAATTATCTATTCATCGTTTTATTTATAATGATGTTTCATTATAAGTAACAACCCGATGTTTATTAGTAATATTTTTTAAAATAAATTATTTTTTTATTATATTATATTATATTATACACAAAAAAATATAGAGAAACCCAAAACTACTATTTCAATAATATGTGCTGTAAAAATAATAAATAATTAAACCAATATATATTTTAACACTACAACGAGACAAAAAAATACAACCAAAATGATTAAATCGGAAAATATATATTTCCGAATTCTACCAGAATAATCACCCCCACAACCAACACTATTAAAAAAACAAAAATATTATTATATAAAAAGACATCATAGAAAATGGATATTTATAACCTTAAGATTAATTGTGATGAATATTTATTGAAATTATGTAGAGGTATTAAAAAGAGGTAACACAATATTTGAATAGTTATCTGAATGCTCGGAATAGTAAAATACCCACTAGGAATAGTAGCATGACCATTTGAATAGTAATTTTACCTCAAAATAATAACTAATTTAACAAATAATATTTATCCTTATTAATTTATATAATTATAAAAAATAAAATTCCAAATAATAAATATTCTCATTAAAAATTTCAATCAAAATATAAGCATAGTTTTGGTAAACATTATTTTAATATTTTTTCATAAAAGTCATTTTTTATAAAAATAACTAAAATTGACTATCATAGAAATTTATTTGGATAAAATTAATATTATTTTGGAATAATAATTTCAAAATTAACTGAATGTGATATTTAGGTAATTTTATCAAATACTTCAATTTTCATGTGAATATTAAAAATATATTTTTTCACATAACTAATGTATCATAAATTAAATCATTCGTGATTTAATAATGAAATAATTCTTTTTATATTTTTTATTCTCAAATGATATATTTTACTTCATTAATATGTTATTAAAATACAATAATCTTAATTTCAAATCCTATAGTGATATTTTCATTACCTAAATTCAAAATTGATTCCTTAAATAATAATTTCCATTTTCCCATTTTTTATAAAAAAATGTATTCATATTTTTAGAGAGTTTTAATATATTAGAATCATTATATAATATTTATAAATGATTTAAATTTTCAAATAATATAACGGGGATTAATATGGATATATTATTTTACTATATATCTATTTCAAAAAATTCGCACATTTTCAAGTATAAATAACCCCTCTCCCTTCCAATGGAAAACTACTCCTCATGAACAATAAAAATATAATATCTTCTCAAAACATCAATATTTATCCTAATATAATAGTTAGGGAATGTCTAAAGAATTCCAAATCAAATTTCCATGGTACTTATAGTGGTGTAGGAGATTATTTTCACTGAGGAGTGAGTAGTTCACTATTAACTATTCAACCTTTTCTTATCCCCATTATTATTTTTCAAAATTACATTCCAAACCATATACTATATGAATTATTTGGAATTAATTTAATATTATATTAATGATGTTATCCTACTGTAATTTTAATATTTTCTGTATATATATATATATATCAAACTTCTCTTTCACCCTCTTTGGATAATGTCTCATCAAAGGTCGAGTAACCACATAAATAGAAATTTCCAAGTTAATTACTATAACCAACATAATATATGGATACTAATAATTTCATATAATGTAAAAAAAATTAATTATTTTTATTTTATTTATCTAAAATTAATTATACTATTTTATACCTTACATTTATCCAAATAAAAAAAGTCCAATAAAAAATAGAATGTTTTATTTTAAACATGATAAAAATGACTATCTCATAGAAATAGATATTAATAAATTTAATGAAATGACTATAATTTAATAATAGTTTTAAAATTAACAATAACACACTTATAGATCAATTTTTTAATAAATATATTTTAATTATTTTAGAGGTGTTAATGTACAGAAATAATGTGGGATGTAAGGTAAAGGGATTCTTGAACCCATCTCTTTTTATTTGTTTTCTTCCTTATTGATGACATATTTGGTATGAAATATAATATATAATTCTATTAATATCATTTCATTATTATTCAATTTTATTTTTAGGGATATACATGTTTTTTACTTAGTTTTTTTATAAATACAAATATTTTTCAAAATTAATATTCTATCTAAAACAAAACTTCTATTCTTCTTGAGTTTTTTTTCATCAATAAAGAATGATTATTATTATACAAAATCAGTGATTTCTGTATTTCATTTGCGATCCCCAGGTCTTCTCATGAATTCTTGATATATGAAAACCTTATGAAACTCATTAAATTCAATGTTTTATTTAATGATAATGATTGTTTTGTGTTTTATATGGAAAGCATGAGTATGTAAATTTTTTGTTGTGATAGTTGGGGATATAATTATATATCCCTACAATTCATTGGGTAAGGTTATTTATCTCATGATATAATTTGTATTATGAGTGAAAACTATGTAATCATTGTTGATAAAAATTATTTATTCATTATACACATATATAATGCATGAATGTGATGCTAGATTTGATCAAAACTATGTGAGGTATTTGACCACTATGACATGATATTTCAGTTTTATATGTTTCTACATTTTATACCATTATAACCTATTTCCCTAATTACATATAAGATGATCTTATTATTTAGATATTATCATGTTTTTTAAGAAAACCCATGTCATATTTTTCCATTTACCTTATTCATTCTGTTACATGGATCATAGACCACCCCTTTTATTGATATATATCCTCAGGTGATTAATTGTTCAATGTTGAACCTGAGGGCCACTAAAAATATTGAAAACAATAATTAATTAATTTTTAAGTTTTATAGTTTAAATTTTATTTTTATACGAGTTATTTTATGATAATAAACATTTTTATCATGGATTTGTATCTCAATAATTGTTTTTGTATTAAAATTTATATATTATTCATGTAAGAAAATTTAAGGACTCTATAGTTCATATCCATGCATTGCTAATTAATTTTTAAATTAGGATTAGATAATATTCGTGTAAACCACTAAGATAAGACTAATTACATGTAAACATTCAAGAATCGTTATTTTAGAAAAAAAGGCTACACAAAGGGATCCCATAAGATATATCATTAGTTTTAATTATGTTGAGGTGTAAATTTGACATGCATTTACCCAATAAATTCCTAACCTTTCTATTTTAGATAATGGTGGGAACCCGGAGGAATCTGGCACATATTAACTAAGAGGGAAAATGAAAATGGTTTCTTAAATGACATCCCCATTTATATGTGAGGTGGTGGTATAAATATCATAGAGATTCTTACTTATTTTTCACAATATATGAATTATAATGTGAACCATGTGGTATATCTACCATCACCTAAGAACGATGAACTATAAATTGAGTATTTTATATGGCATCGACCACTAACATTTATTGGAAAATATTATCCGCTTTTTACTAAATATTGGGTTAAATCAATGGAGAATGTCTTTTTTTATCTATAAAAATGATGAGGATAATTTTACTCTTGTCATTTATTGATTAGATAGAGAATCTGATCAATGGATGGAACCTATATAGAACAAAATGATGAATTATGATGTGAAATAAATGGAAAGTTAAGATTTATTTAAAATATTTCATTCAAAATATTTCCCTTGAAATCTTTGAACATACATGAATAAGGAATTCATACAATTGAAGAAAAAGTCAAGTGAATATGAAATGTATTTTATGGAAAACATCCCAAGTAACGAATGATGATTCTCATGTTATTTTAACAACAATGATAGAAAAATTGATAGGTTCATTAGATATTTTAACCACACCTTTTAAAGGCTCTAGCTATCCAATATTTTGGGATTTATGATGAATTGGTTTGATGATCTCTCATGTTAGGGACGGAGTTCAAATAATAGTCACATGTATATGGTGGTAATAATAGGGGAATAGAATTTAAATATTTCATGTCAAATGAATGAGGAATAAATAGGATCCAACTACCCACATGTTCCAAATATGAAATGAAGCATCATGGGAATTTTTTTCAAAGGGATATGGAAGTAATTAATGTGCGGGAGAGATTCCCACTAATCTCATGAATGTCAAATAGACATGAGGAATCTGATAAACAAAATGAATGAAAATATGGAAACTAATAATGCACCAGAAATGGTTCAATGCTTCAACTATATGTAGAATGGTAACTATGAATTCATGTAAATTGTACCATGATTCCTTGTAGGTAATTATCATCAGTAATAAGAAAAGGAATATGATCAATGGAATCTGTATTCTACCACTACTATTGATGTGGAACAGGAAAATGACATCCTACAATATACACATCATATTAAATCTTGAATGGAAAAAAGTTTTATTTGACTATGGTTCTATTAATTCATTTATATACATTATGTTTAATAGAATTGTTGAATATAATCCTTGATACCTTTATTTAGTTATATCATTACAAATAACTACTAATGATATCATTGCAACCCAATTGTTGTAATCTTCATTTGTAATAGTCAATGGGAATATTTATCCATAGAATCTCAAAATACATCAAATTATGGAATTCAGTGTTATGATGTACACGGATTGGACCCCATTATATATATCACACATCAATTGTTTCTAATATGATACCACTTTTAATATCATGTTAAATCAAATTATCATCTACATAATGTAATAATGATTAGAAGTACACTTTTGTAAATATATCAATTGAGTGGGTATTAATATATTATAAAGAAGAAAAATATTCCCAAATGTTTGATTCAAAGGATGATATCAACAATGAGGAATTTCCCATTGCTTGGGAATAAATTGATGTAGTTAAAACATTCTATATAAAATTCCCCCAGATCTTGAGCCAGAGTTCTCAATAGAACTTATAACCGGTTACACTCATATCTAAACATTCATCTATAGGATGACCCCAATAAAAATAGAGGAGTTAACGAATTATCTGTAAGATAATTTGTACAATGTGTTCATACACCACATTGCATCACCTTTGGGTGCACCTATGCCTTTTGTCATGAAGAAGGATGGATCATTGTGTCTATATATTGATTATCATGAGATCAGAAGATCAACATAAAGAACATGTATCATCTACCAATTATGGATGAATTTTTTGATCGACTAAAAGGAGATAATAAGGTCTAAATGGTGGGTATTCATTCAAGATATCATCAATGAAAGGTGAATAATGAAGATATTCCAGAACTTATTTCCGTACAAGGTTTGGGTTGTATAAGTTCATAGTGTTTCCCTTAGGACATAATAATTCCCATATAATCATCAAGGATTTTATTAATATATTTTCTATATAATAACTTGTGCAGTTTGATGTAGTGTTTGGCAATAAAATGAACATATAATCCATAGGAAGGGATGAACATTAAGAGAGTCTAATAAATGAACTGCCAACATTTTGAAATGATAAATTTTATGATTAATTCATCATGTGTAAACTTTTGAAGTATCCAGTTTCATTAATGGGAAACATGATCACAAGTGAGGGACGTTTTGTAGACCCTTTCGAGAAAATTATAATTGTGGATTATACCAGGTCCAAAAATTGTCATGGAAATCCATAGTTTTTATTCCTAGCTCGATACTATTGATATTTTTTGGGGAATTTCTCATGATTTTATATCACATTAACTAATTTCACACAAAAAAGTGTATAGTTATTTTTTCAAATAATAATGTGATGAAATATTTATGTAGCGTAATAATAGGATAATCACTACACATTCACACACACCCCCATCAAGTGGAGACAGTTTTTTGATATACAACGATAAATCAAATAATGGATCAGGTTGTGTACTCATGCATACAGGTAATGTGATAACTTATGCCTAATGATAGTTGGATATCCATGAGTAGTACAATGAAACACATGATATAGTCTTCCCACCTCTGATATTTAATGTGATAATTTTTTTTCACAACCTCTATAGTAAAATGTTTTTTCTATAAATTGATCAAAAGATTCTAAAATATATATTCAAACAATTAGATATCAAAATACATCAAATAAAATGGTTATATCTTATTATGGTCAATTATTTCTCAATTCAATAACATAATAGGGAGTTTAATAAGGTATATGATTCTATTTGTTTAAATAAACATTCTACACTATTGATGATTTATATTGAGAATTACAAAATATTCATTGATATGTAAAGGATGTATCTTAAAAACATAAGAGCATAGAATAGATCCTACCATGTCCATATAATTTCACAACAATCTATCTAAGAGAATATCAATAAGGCACAAAGTTTATGTTTAGAGATACAAAAGAGGGTTATATATAAGGACCTGACCCTAGTTACCCATATCCACTACCTTATTTTATAACATAGGGATATAAACAAGGAATATGCATCCCGAAAGACCAGGTAGTTTAGTAGGTTTTGGAAACAAGATACATATATTAGTTCAACCTTACATATTAAAAGGAAAACAACACAAGTTTATTGCATTAAAAACATCCAAGCCTTCTAGAGTATGTGTGCAAGTCAATCATAATTTACTTATACATATCCTGTGAAAATGAAACCTAAGAAAGGGGTGAGATAAAAACCTTAGTAGGAGTAATCAATACTAAGGAAGATAACATAAATATTAGACATTGTGAATAATTGAAAACATATGCCTTTAAAAATAAACTTGAACATAATGTGGAAGAAATATGAGCTGAGTAAATATTTCCATAATATAATATAATCATGTGTATTATAATAGTATCATAACCACATGAACCATCAGTACTATTTAAATAATGATGAAATGCATAATGCGGGGAATCATATGCTAATAGTCAAGGCCTCATGCCAAGACCATAAATAACAATTTTTTCAAGGCATTGTGCCAACAATATAGTTTTTCTCATAATACCTACAGATTCCCCATTGGGAAATATCGGGATCCAGCTGACACATTCTATATCCAATTATTTCCTCATATGAATGAGTATAATTATGAACAACATATAAATTCATATTGAAACTAATATATGAAATGTAAATAATATTCCCTAAACATTTAGAAAAAACAATAACCATTCAGAGTAAATTGGTGAATGTTTTTAAGATAGCACAACCACATACCAAATAATAATATCCCATTAAATTAAAAATTGTACATGATACCATGAAATTTTAATCTCAATAATAAATAAGAATCAACATCAGTGTTGAAATAAATGAATACACTCTTATAAAATCTTTGAGTAATTCTTGAGATCAATACCCTTTTACTTTGAAAAGAAGAGTTCTTTGGGAAAAATATTTTTATAAAACCATAAGTGAAGTTGTAACACCCAAAGCATCCACGGTATGCTTATCTTTGAATAATACAATAGTGTGTGTTGTACGGAACTTCGAGTTCTAAAACACACCACATCCAATCAAAATAGCAGTTATGAATAGTAATACCCACATTTTGAAATTTTACAAATTTTATACTTCAAAATGGACTTCATTTTTAGATTCAGAATATCGAAATTAGCTTAGGGTGAGTTTTTGTAATTTTTCTAAAAAAAATTCAGTTTTTTATGAATAGTGAAAAAACACTAAGTCATAGTTTAAAACCGAATATTTATTTAAATAATTATTTATTTTATTTAAATTTAATTAAGGTCAAAATAGATACACAATACCTATATATGTTCAAGTTAATTCATTGGAGTTAGTTTAGAATAATTTTAGATATATAAAAATGTTATTGAACATTTCACCATCTTTTACCCACCTCCTAGGAAAATATGGAAATTCACATAAAACATAATTTTACCACTTCTATGAGTGGAATTTTAAAAATAGGAGGGACATGGTTAATATCAAGGAGTAAAATTTGGTTCAATAAGATAAAAAAAATTGGTGAATAGTAACTTTTTACTTTTATTTACCACTGTTAAAAGTAAGTAGGGTAATTAAGGGTTAAAATGATATTAATATTACCCAAACACATGTCCTAATTCTATTGTAAAAGTGTATCTCGACCAAAAACAACCATAGGAATAAAATATTATCATTTAGGTCCACATGGAATAGATTAGGTCATTTATTATTATTTAATTCAAACAGTAGTTAAAAGAGTTATAATTAATGTTTAATTACTAAATTTTTTTAAAATAGGGTTATACATAAGATAAATTCTATTGTAAATTTTAATTAGAAAGATAAATATATTTCCTACATAATGGTATATTATTTTTAATTTTTAGACATTAAATAACTTAATTTATTAATGACACAATGGTGATGTAGTAATTACCTAATTAATGAAATATTAAAATAATTGATATTATAAATATCAAAATAAATGAAATTTGAGACTTTTTATGAATTACACTAATTTTCTAGGGTAATATGCCATATTAAGATTGCTTATATAAATTGTTTTAGAAGTAATAATGCTTTAATGAAATTATCATAAACAAAATACACAATAGTGTCAAAATTGACATAAATGAGTTTTTAAAACAAATATTATATTATTAATTGATATTATATTTCTAAAGATCTATGGTTCGGCCAAATGACTTATATCATGATATTTGTATCATTAAGGGAGCACTTGGGGGTATCTTGGATGTATATAGTATGTTTATTAACTATATAATATAAAAATACAAAGTGACATGGTAATGTCAAACTAATTAACTATGAATTAAAACTAAAAGATAAGGTTAATATAATGACCAAAACCTGTCTAAAATATATTGGTTGAAATGATTTCGACCCATCCCCACCTTAGACTTTGAATAATCCACTCTGGAGCCCTTAGAAACCGAATATGAATTTATTATAAAATAATATTTTCTATCTTTTCCAAAGGGTCCCCTCACCCCTCTTATAAAAGAGAACTCCTCCTTCTCTCAATTTCACACCTTAAAATCCTTTTTTCGCAGACAAACCCTTCCCAAATATTCTCTAAACATCCCTCACTTCAACCTAGAGCCCTTTTTTTGATCATAAATCCACTTTATGAAGCCCTTTTGATCAAATCAAAAGGAAGAACCCGGAGAAGAGGTAATGTTTTCACCACCCTCCTTCAAGTTCCTTTCATCATCAAATTATTCTTTCTTTGTTATTTCCATTCTAAAATAATAACTCCAGTATCTTCTATATACTGTGATGTTACTATAATTATGGTACAACCACATTCAGTATTCTATCCATTCATTGAATGACATGTCACCATACGTGCATACGTACGGCTTACCATCTCCATGTCATGGTGTAATTGTTATTCAAAACATTATTATTTGGATGGGAATAATAATGATGTGTAATTCATGTAAATAATAAATCTAACATGATAATGATTCTGTTTATATGATATAATATCCAATTATATATTATTTTAATATCAAAAGAATGATATTGTCGCTCCTGTGTACGTAAGGACTACCGTCTCCACGAACGCGATGAGATTTATTCCCCATCATATCCATTCAAGTCTAATTTTCATTTGATGATTAAAAATAATTTAAGGACATGATATCATTCAGTATATGAATAAGATACAACTTATCCATAATAAACATGTCTTAGGTAACAAAACATATAAAATAAAACGAGTATGTTAACACCCGAAACGACGATAATACTAAAATATTATTTACAAAGCATTATTAGAAGATCATGTTATGTATATGGTTCTTGCATAATTTAATAACAATGTTTTAAATATTATACAGGATGTTAACATACCATCGACTAAGGAATAGTACAAGGTAAGGGTTTATTTCACAATCTCTTCATTATTCGAGGTTGTTTATACGTGATTATCTACTGGGACCTCTTTATCATTCACATCCATGCATCTTAAAAATGTATTCGAAAACATTTTTACAATTTCAAAAAAATGGGTTAAAGTAATTTATACCCTTGTTTGACTTTTATAAAATGTTTTGAAAGGAATATTTCCATCATTTTCCAAACAAGGTCATTTTTTAACCTTTTCGACAAAATTAAGGTGATAATGTCTTTTTTTAACTTATTCGGTGGGTGAGGCTATTTTCCACCGTTGTAAAATCGTCGAAGATTACCATAAGAACTAATAAAAATATTTTCAAAGTAAATGTTTTATTTTATAATTATGTTACTTTTAAATTATTTTAAAAAAATAGATATTTTTCTCAAATAGTTTTGATTTCATTTATGTCAACATCTGTCGATGGATTTTAAGCTTATTTGAATTTTATTATTATGATACAAAAAATCCATATTGTAATGTAGGTTTGGTGATATGTTTGACTATGGATGTGTTATTTTTATACCATTCATGGTTTATGGAGAAATTATTGTCATTTCGTATGCTAGTTTTAATACGAATGTTTATGTTATGTTTAAACCTCTTCATATGAGGAATGCATTAGACTTAATATATGAAGGGTGGATCCTGCTATAGCTCCTCGATGCATCAGTAGGTTTCATGAGACAAACTAGTGTCTTGGCAGAAGTCCTTGACAAAAAATATTTTTAGCCTTGGCATAAGGCCTTGACTATGTGGTTATGATTATCTGGAATTATGCATTCCATCATTATGAATGTGGTTATTGATATTGCATGTGATTATTTGACTAGTAAAATATCCATGTGAATAAGTAAATGGAATTATTTAATTTTAACTTTTCCATATTATGTTGAAGTTCATGTTTAAAAGTATTTTTCTTTATTTATACATTTCCTTAAATGTTTATGCTTATTAATAAAATTTTCCGCTATATTGTTATCCTTACTGAGCATCTGAGCTAGCCCATTTCAATGTTTTATTTTTCCCAGGATATGAAGAAGTATTTTATGAATGACCTGCAGGGATAGTATAAGGGGATATGACTATGGAGACATGATTTTGATGTAGTTTTTCATTTTATGATGTAATGTAAACTTTATGAATGTATCTAGTGATTCCAAGGCTACTAAACTAATCGGCCTTTCGAGACTTGATCTTTTGTGATCATGCCAATTTTATGTAATAATGCACCGACTCTAGGTAACTGGCGATGGGGCGTTACAGTTGGTATCATAGGAAGTTTAGTACAATCCTAGGAAGCTAGATTTAGATAAACTCTGATTAGAGCACATAGCCCTAAGATAGACTTTGAGGTTTAGTATAGGTGAACTTCCTAGAATTTTGGTATTGTAATGATTTTGTGAGTTTTTTGAGCAATACATACATGTCTAGATACAAGTAGGTAGAGGCCACTCTGGCATAGATGTACCAAGGGGTAAAACCTGAAAACACCTCTTTGATCTAGACTTGAACGGGAACTGGTGCACGACAACAGGCCTTGTTGCACTTTTGGTTACGACACTCTCGGGGGATATGTTTCGGATAATTCACATTTTCCTTAAAAACCATTATGAAGGGTTTATGAGTATATATATCCTCAAAGAAATTTTTTTTATGATTATGGATTATATCCATAAATAGTTCAATTTACGTTAAATGGTTTACAAGTATGGAATTATGTATTTTGACTCATGAAATGATCTAGATTATGCCATTGTTTAGAAATGGTGCCTAGTGGAAGAAATGGAAACTGTATCAATGCATGCACTCCATGTAGGGATTTCCCTCCTACTCAAGATAATTATAGTGGAGATGGTGATGCAATTGGTGATGATCATCTAATCACCGTACTGGGATAAATCACTCAGGTTATGAATAATAACTTTACCGGTATGGAGCACATTGATCTGCAGCGTGGAGGATCCATGTTATATCACTTCCTGAGGGAACAACCACCAAATTTCAATTGGAGTACAAATCCCATAGTATCTGAGAAATGGATAAATTCCCTAGAGAAAATATTTCAGGATTTGGGAGTATTGAAATGGAAAAAGTTATTATAGCAGTTTATCGCCTCACTGAAGATGCAGATCAATGGTCTTCGTTGATACAAAACACAAAGGAAGATGATGAAGTATCAAATATGGAATGGAGGGAGTTCAAAGTGAATTTCTTAGAAAAATACTTTCCTCATGACCACCGAGCAGATATGGAATGGAAATTTTTGAGTCTGAGACAAAATGAGGATGAAAATGTTGCAAAGTATTAGGATAACTTTACAAGGTTAGCGGGGTATGCTGCAGATTATATACATAACCCAAGAAGTAAGATTGATCGTTTCTTTGATGGGTTCAAAAAATTTCTCTGTCGAGCATTAGTCTCACAAACCTTCTCATTGAACGAAGATATTGTCTCATCTGATATCAATACAGAAAAAGAATTCTATAAGTCGTATGACTTTAAAGAAAAACAAGAGAAGATGAGATCTGTTGATCACTCTGGAAATGGAAATAAGGTGAAGAAGGGAAAAGTTAAATATCCATCCTATAGTAAATGTGGGAAGAAACACCACAGTACTTGCTTGAAGGGAATGAGAGTCTGTTACAAGTGTGGTGAAAAAGGCCACTAAGCTCGTGATTGAAATGGGAAGAAAGAAGCTACCAATGTTCAATGCTACAACTGCAGGGAGATGGGACATTATGCAAATGAATGTCCTATGAATCAGGAGAACTTACCTTAGAAAAGGCCAAGGGATTAAGGCCAATATTATGCTATCACTATTGCTGAGGTAGAAACTCTGAAAGACATGGTGGCAGGTAACTTAATGGTTTCCTCAAGTTTAGCAAATTCATGATTTGATTCTGGATCATCGCATTTTTTCATATCTTCCCAGTTTGATTTAACAAGGGAGTTGTCAGTCAAATATCTTAAGTAAAGTATCATTGCAACAATTTTTTATGAATCAGTCATCATTAGATAACATAAATGTTATTTATCTACTGATCTCATCATCATACCCATGATTGAATTTTATATAATCCTCGGTATGGATTGGATTTCAGACCATGATGCGAAGATTTTTTGTAAGAAGAAGGAGGTTACGATTTTTTATGATGATGATAAGGAACACCTTATCTTTAGAGCAGAATCGTCACCACCTAATTCTTATCTAGATCCACCCCCAGTAGCTCAACTAAATTAAATTATTGTGGAGGAAGAGAATGAAATAACTATGGGTAAGGACTGTAATGTCCAAATAGAGGATGTGTCTATTGGGAAAGAATATGTAGATGTTTTTTCGGAAGATTTACCTAGACATCCTCTAGAACGAGAAATTGAGTTTTTCATTGATTTAATTCCGAGTTCAAGGCCTATATCGATGACCCCTTATATAATGGTCACTGTAGAATTAGTTTAACTAAAGAAAAAACTAGATTAATTTAGTAATAAAAGATTTATTCACCCTAGTGTTTGACCATGGGGAGCCCTTGTCCTTTTTGTTAAGAAGAAAGATGGATCTATGAGGTTATGTATTGACTATTGGGAAATCAATGCTATAACAATAAAGAATAACTATTTCATACCTCGCATTGAGGATTTATTTGACCAACTACATGGATCTCAATACATTTCTAAGATTGTCCTTCGATCTGGATACCATCAGTTGTGTTTGAATAATGAAGACATTTTAAAGATAGAATTTCGAACCAGGTACGGGCATTATGAGTTTATAGTAATGCCTTTTGGGTTGACTAATGCACCCTCTATATTCATGGATCTAATGAATAGAGTTTTCAAGGAATGTCTCGATTAATTTTTGGTGGTATTTATTGATGATATCTTGGTAAAATCCAAAATCTACGAAGATCATGTAAATCACTTGTGTATTATCCTGAATACTCATAGAAGACATACATTATAAGGGATGTTTAGAAAGTGTGAATTGTGGATTTAGGATATCTCTTTTCTTGTCCATATTATCTCTAAGGATGGAATCAATTTTGATCCTTCTAAGACCAAGGCAATCCAAGAATGGACAGCCCCGACGAGTATAACTGAGGTACACAATTTTATTGGTTTAGCAGGTTATTATCGGCGTTTCATCTAGAATTTTGCCTAGTTGGCTAACCCATTAACGAAGCTCATACGTAAAGGGGTTAATTTTTTTTGGAAAAAAGAGTGTGAATAATGTTTTAAGAACTGAAGAGAATATTATTCAATGCTCCTATATTGACTCAACCATCAGGGAATAATGGAATTGTTATTTATAGTGATGCATCGAAGAAAAGACTTGGTAGTGTCCTTATGCAGAATGATAGGGTTATTTCCTATGCATCACGACAGCTAAAAATTCAGGAGATAATATATACTAATCATGATCTTGAGTTATATTCTGTAATCTTTCCTTTAAAGATATGGAGACATTATCTCTATGGGGAAGAATGTGAGATTTATACTAATCACAAGAGTTTGAAGTATATTTTCTCACAAAAAGAACTCAACATGGGGCAAAGGAGATGGATTGAACTACTCAAGGATTATGATGGGATGATACACTACCACCAAGTGAAGGAAAATAAGGTGGATGGTTCTTTGAGTAGAAAATAACACGGAGTTTTGAACAATATGAGAATTGAAAGGGATCTAATTTTCATTGATCTAGTGAAGATGGTCATGGGAATAACGATGGAAGGTGAAACATCAATGCTTTTTAAAATGGTTTCCAAACCAGCTTTACTAGAAAAGATTATGAGTTATCAGACCAATGATGAAGAATTTCCAAAGAAGATTAAATCTATGAATGATGGGAGATTGAGTGACTTTGTGTATGAATATGGAATTTTGAAATTCGGGAAGAGACTTTGTGTTATCAATATACCTGATCTGAAAAGGGAATTGTTAGATGATTCTCATAATTAAAATTTCTTTATACACCCTGGGAGAACTAAAATATATATATATATGAAGAAACATTTTTGGTGGGACAACATTAAGAGGGAGATCGCTGATTTTGTGTCAAGATGTATGGTTTTTCAACAAGTGAAAGCTGGAAGGCAATAGCCTGGAGGAGTCATGCAACCTCTTACCATACCGGAGTGTAAATGGGACAATATTACGATGGACTTTGTTATGGGGCTACCAAAGACTCCTAGAAGTAACGATGCAATATGGGTTATTTTTGTTCGTCTTACCAAGTCAGCACATTTTCTTGCTATAATAGAAGATCTACCATTGGAACTTCTTGCAAGATTATATATTAATAAAGTTGTGAGACTTCATGGATTACCCATATCGATTGTTTCTAATCCTGATCACTGTTTTACATCAAGATTCTAGAAGATTCTTCAGAAGGCCTTGCATACTGAACTTCATTTGAGCACTGCCTACCACCCTCAAACAGATGGACAATCCAAACGGACTATTAAAGCCATAGAAGACATGTTGAGATCATCCTCACTTAACTTTCAAGGTATGTGGGATCAATATTTACCTCTGGTGGAATTTTCCTATAACAATAGCTTCCATTCAAGTATTCGGATGTTCCCATCTGAAGCGTTGTATAGAAAGATATGTCGCACACCAACCTATTGGGACGATATTGGTGAAAGAAAACTCGTAGGCTCAGAACTGGTGGAGGAAACAATGGAAAAGGTGAAGGTATTCCAAAACCACATCAAAGAAGCTCAATGTAGGAAGAGGAGCTATGCCGATAACTGAAAGAAGGATTTGGAATTTCAGGTAGGAGATCATGTTTTCTTGAAAGTATCTCCATGGAAGGGAGTTATACATTTCGGTAAAAAGGGTAAATTGAGTCCCAGTTACATCGGACCTTTCGAAATTATATAATGTATTGGGGTTGTAGATTACTGTTTGGAAATTCCGCCATGTCTCTCAAAAGTTCACGATGTGTTCCACGTATCACTGTTGAGAAAATACATGCCTGACCCAACACATGTACTCACTTATGAGGAATTAGAATAGGAACCCAATCTGTCTTATTGCGAAGAGCTCATCAGGATTCTTGATACAAGAGAACAAGTGCTAAGAAGCCAGACGACTCGTCTGGTAAAAGTTCTATGGAGAATCAATAAAATGGAAGAGGAAACGTGGGAACCCGAGCAACTTATGATGAAGAATCACCTGAGTCTTTTCATGCGATAGTATTCTAGAAATTTCGATGCCGAAATTATTTAAAGGAGGGGAGAATGTAACACCCAAATCTTCCATGGTATGTTTCTCTTTGAATTAATACAGTAGCATGTGTTGTACGCAACTACGAGTTCTAACACACACCACAACCAATCAAACTCTCCATTATGAATAGTAATATACAAATTTTGAAATTTTATAAATTTTATCGTTCAAAATGGACTTCATTTTTGGATTCAGAATATCAAAATTATCTTATGGTGAATTTTTTGTATTTTTCTGAAAACATTCATTTTTTATGAATAGTGAAAGAAACACTGAGTTATAGTTTAAAAACAAATTTTTATTTAAATAATTATTTATTTTATATAAATTTAATTATGGTAAAAATAGATACATAATACCTATATAAGTTCAATTTAATTCATTAGAGTTATTTTAGAATAATTTTAGATATATTAAAATTTTATTGAACTTTTCACCGTCTTTTACCCACCTCCTAGGAGAATTTGGAAATTGACATAAAATGTCATTTTACCACTTATTTGAGTGGAATTTAGAAAATCATAGAGACAAGTTTAATATCAAGGAGTAAAATTTGGTTCAATAAGATAAAAATAATTTTTGGTGAATGATAAGTTTTTACTTTTTTTGTCACAATTCAAAGTAAATAGGGTAATTAAGAGTAAAAATGATATAAATATTACCTTAACACATGTCCTAATTCTATTGGACAAGTGTATCTCGACCAAATACAACCTAACGAATAAATTTTATGATTTAGGTCCACTTGGATTTGATTAGGACATTTATTATTTTTTAATTCAAAGAAGAGTTAAAATAGTTAAAATTAGTGTTTAATTACTAAAACATTTTTAATATTGGGTTATACATAAGCTAAATTATATTATAAATATTCATTATAATTCTATAATTAATTTCCTAAATAATGGTAGTTTATTTATAATTTTTATACATTAAATAATTTAATTTATTTATGACACAATGGTGATGCAGTAATTACCTAATAAATGAAATATTAAAATAATTGATAATATAAATATCCAAATAAATTTAATTTGTGACTTTTTATGAATTAAACTAATTTTATATGTTAATATGAAATATTATTATTGGTTATATAAATTTGTTTCGAAGTAATAATGATGTTATGAAATTATCAAAAAGAAAATACCCAATAGTTTCAAAATTGACATAAAAGAGTTTTTAAAACAAATATTATATTATTAATTGATATTCTATTACAAAAAATCTATGTTTTGGCCAAAGGACTTATATCATGATATTTTTATCATTAATGGACCACTTGGGGGTCGCTTGGATGTATATAGTAAGTCTATTAACTATATAATATAATAATACAAAGTGACTTTGTAAATGTCAAACTAATTAACTAAGAGTTAAAACTAAAATATATGGTCAATATAATGACACAAAACTGTCTAAAATATATGGTCTGAAAGGATTACGACCCATACCAACCATATACGTTGAATAATCCACTTTGGAGCCATTAGAAACCGAATAGAAATTTATTATAAAATAATATTCTTAGCTTTTCCAAAGGTTCCCCTCAACCCTCTTATAAAAGGGCACTCCCTCTTATCTCAATTTCATAACTTAAAATCCTTTTGGATCGGCCAAACCCTACCCAAATATTCCCAAAACATCCCTCACTTAATCCTAGATTCCTTAGTTTGATCAGAAATCCATCCTAAGGATCCCTTTTTACCAAATCAAAATGAAGAACCCGAAGAAGGGATAATGTTTTCACCACCCTCTTTCAAGTTCCATTCTTCTTCAACTTCTTATTTCTTTGTTATTACCATTATAAAAAAATAAATCCAATATATTATATATAATTTGATGTTACTATAAATATGGTAAAACCATATTCATTATTATATCCATCCTTTGAATGACATGTCACCATACGTGCGTACGTACGAATTACAGTCTCCACGTCATGGTGTAATTGTTTTTCAAAACATTATTATTTGGATGGGTATAATAATGATGTTTAAATCATGTAAATAATTAATATAACATGATAATGATTCTTTATATATGATATACTATCCAATTATATATTATTTTAATATCAAAAGAATGATATTGTCGCCCGGGCGTATGTACGGACTACCGTCTCCAAGAATGCGATGAGATTCATTCCCCATCATATCCATTCTAGTATAATTCTCAATTGATGATTACAAATAATTTTTAAGGACTTGATATCATAAAGGATATAAATAAGATACAACCTATACATAAAAAACATGTCTTAGGTAACAAAACATATAAAATAAAATGAGTAAGTTAACACCCGAAACGACGATAATACTAAAATATTATTAACAAAGCATTATTAGAAGATCATATATGATATCATAATTATGTATATGGTTATTGTATAATTTAATAACAATGTTTTAACTATTATACAGGATTTTAACATACCATCAACTAAGGAAAGGTACAAGGTAAGGGTTTATTTCACAATCTCTTCATTATCTGAGGTTGTTTATATGTGATTATCTAATGGGACCTCTTTATCATCCACATCCATGTTTCTTAAAAATGTATTCCAAAACATTTTAACTATTTACTAGAAAATGGTTTAAAGTAATTTATACACTTGTTTAAATTTTATAAAAAATTTTAAAAGGAATCCTTCCGTCGTTTTCCAAACAATGTCATTTTTTAACCTTTTCGACAAAAATATGGTAAGAATGTCTTTTTTTAACTTATACGGTGGGTGCGGATATTTTCCACCATAGTAAAATCACTGAAGCATCACTTACAATATTATACGAATATTTTCAAAGTAAATTTTTTATTTTATAATTATTTGAGTTTTATATGATTTAAAAAAAAGAGATATTTCTCTCAAATAGTTTTGATTTCTTCTATGTCAACATCATTCGATGGATTTTAAGCTTATTTGATGTTTATTATTATGATACAAAACTTCCTTATTGTATTGAAGGTTTTGTGATATGTTTGACTGTGGATGTGTTATTTTTATACCATTCATGGTATATGGATAATGTATTGACATTTCATATTCTAGTTTAAATATGAATGTTTATGTAATGTTAAAACCTGTTCATATGTGGAATGTATTGGACTTAATATGTGACGGGTGGAGCTCGCTATAGCTCATCGATGCATCAGTAGGTCTCATGATACAAACTAGTGTCTTGAAAAAAGGTCCTAAAAAATATTATTTTTATTATTGTCACAAGGCCATGACTTTGTGGTTATGATAGTCTGGCATTATGCATTCCATCATTATGAAAGTGGTTATTGATATTGCATGTGATTATTCAACTAGTAGAATATCCATGTGAATAAGTAAATGGAATTATTTCATTTTATATTTGCCATATTATTTTGATGATCAAGATTAAAAGTATTTTTTTTAGTTATACATCACCTTAAATGATTATGCTTATTTATGAATGTATCCGCAATATTGTTATCCTTACTAAGCATTTGAGCTCACCCCTTTCAATGTTTTATTTTTCCCAGGATGTGTAAAAGTATTTTATGAATGACCTGTAGGGATAATATAAGGTTATATGACTATGGATACAATATTATGTTTTAGTTTTTCATTTTATGATGTAATGTAAACTTTATGAATGTATCTAGTGATTCCAAGGAAACTCAACTAATCCGTCTTTCAAGACGTGATCTTTTGTGATCATGCCAATGTTACATAATAATGCACCGAATCTGGTTAACTGAGGTTGGGGAATTATATAAGTAATATAATATCTTCATAATAAAATTCATGATTTTATAAATATAATAGTTTCTAAAAAAATTAGAGGTTTTCCTTGAAAATATGTAAGAATTTCAGAAAATCCCTTGAATCGGGCTTGTATTTCCGAAATAATTTTGAAAGTTCTGTTTGAAAAGTGTAACTTCCCATAAAATAAATAAGGTTTCTAGTTTTTAAACATATATATAACACTCACACAGAATTTATAATGATTACATAATAATATAAAATAATCTAATTGAGGCAATAAGACAATAAATGTAACCCGAATGAAAATAGAGGTTCGGGTGGAAAAATGCTTACCATATGTCTGAATGTGTTCCCCTATTGAACATAAGGTCTTGGAATATGAAATTACACTCATTAATAACATTATTAAGAACATATTATAAATTTATTTAATTTATCATAATTCTTTTTATTTTATTTTTGTCCTTATTTTTAAGTTATAATATCGAATTCTGTTGTTCTTGAGTTTTCATTTTCTTGATTTTCATATCTGGTTCACTTGTTTTTAAGTAATAGATTTCATTTTTAATGGTTTTAAATATATATAATTGAAATTAAATATCATTTATAATCATTCATAATTGTTAATGGTCATTTATATTATTTTTTACATGGAATGAGGATGAATCATTACATGGAAACCACTTTGAATATTTGGTGGTAGTTGGAATATTATGAACTAATATTGTCATAAAAATTAATAATATGTGCATATACTGGTTTGTGAATATTAATTAGGTTATGAAAAATATTTTATAATCTGGTTCAACCATAAATAAGGTATCATGACCAGTTATGAAGGATAAGACGAAGAAACATCTTCTTCCATGAAAGTTATAAATTGGAACCTCATGGACGTTGATTTCCATTATAAAAAAGATGAGGGGTAAGAATATTGATGATGGTTCTTCAATTCAAATGATATACTCCCTTTATATAATTTATAGTGGAGTTATCATGGTCATTTTGACAGAGGAGGTAAAAATATGATAACAAAATATGATTAATTGAAATGAAACTAAATGAAAAAGAAGGGTGCTTTACCTCTTGAAATAAACTCCATGAGGACCTCCTTGAGGGAATGTATTATGGTCTTTTGGAAATACCAAAAGCTTCATGTAAATAGTGAGTGAATATGGAAGGGAAATTGGGCAGATAATTGAATATCTTCTAGGTGTAGATGAGTGAAGAGAAGTGGGAGTGAGTGGGGGAGGGGGTTACAGTGGATGAGAGAGGCACATTTTGAATATTTTATTTATTATTTTATTATTTCCATAAATACAACCAATAGTATTGATTCATGTGACCCCTAATATTAATATGTTAATGTGAGTTTGATCCAATTGGCCTTACATCACTTATAATATCAAAAATAGTCTATTTAACTGATAATTTTAATAAACTGTATTTCACTGTATCTCACAATTTATTAAAAAGTCATGAATTTCAGGAAAATCCCAAAAAGTCACCTCTAACATTTTTTGACGTTTATAATTAAAAAATTAACTCAATTTTTCAAAAATAATTTTCACCATATAATTAATTTAATTTTTTAATAAAATCATTTTAAATTAAAAAAGAAACAATATTAAATGTATAATTAGATTTATATCACATTGAAAAAATAATTAAGATCTCATTATTAAAATACCTTAACAAAATAAAATAATATCATTATTTACTATTAAGAAATGTCTTATTACTATTCATATTACTATTCATAAGGATATGTTACAATTCACCACAAATTATGTTTTTACGATCAGCTACAAATGACTTACTGATCACAACTCTAGATAAACATTTTTCGATAATCAAATCATTGTAGAGAGAAAGGTTGTGTTTAATGGAAAGATTATAAAATGAATTTATTTTCAAAATCATGGGGTGTTAAATTCTCCCCTCCTTAAAAAATCGTCCTTGAAATTCAAACAAAAATTACCTAAAAAGATTCGTGTATGTATTCAACATAAGCTCCTCATTCTCACATGTTGCTTCCTCCATCTTATGGATTCTCCAAAGAACCATTACCAGATGAATCATCAGATTTCTCAATATTGGTTTTCTAGTATCAAGAATCTTGATAATATCTTCATAATAAGACAGATCGGGATCATGTTCAGTTTCATCATTGGTTAGTACATGTGTTGGGTCTGGCATGTATTTCAATAACATTGAGACGTGGAACAAATTGTGAACTTTAGAGAGACTTGGTAGAATTTCCAAATGGTATGATAAGAATCCAATTCGTTCCAGAATTTCAGAAGGTCTGATGTACCAGGGACTGAATTTTTCCTTCATAACAAATTGTATATTACACTTCCATGGAGTTAACTTTATGAAAACTTGATCTCCTTCTTGAAATTCCAAATCCCTCTTTTGGTTATCAACGCATCTATTTTTATTACTTTGATCTGTTTTGATATGGGTTTTGATAATATTAACCTTTTACAATAATTCCCCAACATGTTCTATACCAATGAGATTTTTCTCACCAACATCATCCCAGCAAGTTGGTGTTTGAAATCTCTCTCAATATAACTCTTCATATAGTTCCATCTGAAAACTTTAATTGAAGATATTTTTATAAGAAAATCATACAATTGGTAAATACCGAACCCACATTCCGTTAAAGTCAAGTGAACAAAACCTCAACATTTCTTCCAAGGTTTGAATAGTCTGTTCTGATTGTCCATTAGTTTGTGAATGGTAGGCAGTGCTTAAACGAATATCAGTATCTAGGGACATCTGTATATTTTTCCAGAATTATAATGTAAAATGGGGATCATGATAAGAAACAACTGAAAAAGGTACACCATTAAGTCTTACAAATACATTAATATATAGTCTTGCTAAACTTTCAAGTGGTATATATTCATTTATAGTACGAAAATGTGCAAATTTTGTAAGAAGGTCAACAATGACCCATATCACATCATTCCTTCATTGATTCTTTGGTATCCCCATGAAAAATTCTATTGTAATATCATCCCATTTTCAAATAGGAATAAGATGGGACTGCATGGATCTTCCAATATTTTATCTTCCAGCCTTCACATATTGACAAAACAAACATCTTGACACATAATCTATAATCTCCCTCTTCATTTTTTCCAACAAAAAATGTTCATTTAGATCTCAATAAATCTTTTTCCTACCAGGGAGAATATGGAAATTAAAGCTATGAGCATCATGAAATAGTTCCCTTTTTGCTCATGAATAGAAGGAACACAAAGCCTCTATCAAAATTTCATAATTACACCACCATATACGATGTCAATCAACATCCCATCATTTAAAGAATTAGTTTTATTTGGAAACACTTCATCATCAGCCTGATAAATATTTATCCATTAAAGTAAAGATGGTTTAGAAAACATTGGAAAAATTATTTATGTGTTACCATCATGGATAATTCCCAAATCCATCATTACTAGGTCCACAAACAAATGATCTCTTTCAACTCTTATCTTATTCAAAATTATGTGGTCCTTTCTACTCAAAGTGTCATCCAATTTATTTTCCTTCCCGAGGTGGTAGTATATTGTTAAATCATAATCCATTAGTTGCTCAATCAATCAACTTTTTCACATATTGAGTTATTTACATGGGAAGATATATTTAAAACTCTATTGATCTCTCCATATCTCCCTTTTTCCATAGAGACAATTTCTCCAAATATTCTGAGCAATGATTACCACTACTAACTCATGATCATGAGATGGATTGATTTTTTCATGAATTTTTAGCTGGTTAGAAGCATAGGAAATCACTCTATCATTATGAATAAGGAAACAACCTTTTCATTTCATTAATTTGTAGCTAAAGATCACAAATCCATTATTCCCTGATGGTAGAGTCATGATTTAATAATTAGCCATAATTCTATTCAATTATTTTAAAAACTCTTTACATTTCATTGTATATACTAACCAAACCCCTTTTCGAGTATACATGGTCATTGGGATAGATAAACGGGCAATGCTCTGACCAAAATGACAATAATAACCTAAAAAACCAATAAAACTACATACCTCTGTTATGTTCATTAGAGTAGGCCATTCTCGCATAGCCTTTTTCTTTGCATGATCTACAGATGTTCCATCCATAGAATGAATTTAGTGCATAATGGAAACTAATCAGAGCCCAAAATCAATCTTTCTAAACTTCTCATATCATTCATTTCTTAATAGAGTCTTAAGAATAGTGCCCAAGTGAATTTCATGTTCTTATTAGATTTTAGAGTATATCAAGATATCATCAATAAACACCACCACAAAGTCATCAAGATACTTCTTGAAAACCCTATTCATTTGATCCATGAAAACATATGTTGCATTACTTATCCCAAAAGGCATTACTGTAATCTCGTAATGCCCGTACATAGTTCATAAAGTTGTTTTTTGAATGTCTTCCTTACTCATAAGAAACTGATGATATATAAATCGAAGAAATATCTTTGAAAAATATTAGGATCCATTTAGTTGATCAAATAAATCATCATTTTGTGGTAGGGGATACATATTCTTTATTGTTATATCATTGATATCCCTGTAGTTAATGCACAACCTCGTAGACCCATCATTCTTCTTAATGAAATGAACATGGGCTCCCTATAGGAAAACAATAGGGGGGATAAATCCTTTATCTATCAATTCCTCTAAATGTTTCTTTAGTTCCCCAAACTTCACAGTGGCCATTATGTAAGGGGTCATTGATATTTGGATTGAACGAGGAATTCAGTCAATAGAAATTTCAATTTTATGCTCTGGAGGATGTCCAAGTAAATCCTCAGGAAAGACGATAATATATTCTTGCACAACTGGTTAAAATTATATTTTAATTTTTTCCACCCATAGTTATTTCATTCCCTCCCTCTCTAATTATTTGATTCAATAGTGCAACTGGGGGGATCTATATGAGAACTATATGTTGAGGTTTCTACTATAATGATATGGGATTCTACACAATTCTAAAAAATCGTAACTTCCTTCTTCATGAAATAGATCATTGCATCATAATGTGATAGCCAATTCATACCCAGAATTATATCAATGTCAATAATTTGTAGGATGATAAGTATAGTAAATTAATCACATTTACCTGTCATTAGAGGAACTAATTGACATGCATGTGTTGCAATGATACATCGACAAGGACATTTGACTGATAACTCCTTTATAAAATCAAATTTGAGATATTTAATTTTCATGGAAAACTGGGAAGATATTATTGAATGTGACGATCCAACATCAAATAAAGCATTGGAAATGTTGGATGAAATGATTAAATTTCCTACCACGACATCATTAGGAACTTTAATATTAGATGTTGTGATTGCATAAGCTCATCCCTTTTCCCTTTTCTTTTTCGGTGGCATGTTTTCAAGATTATTAGGACATTTATGGGAATAATGTCTCATCTCCATGTAATTCCATCACTGAACATTAATAGTTTCCTCCGTCCCCTTACAATCCCCAACTTGATGTCCTTTCTGTACACATTTTTATCATACTCTATTTCTCTTTAAGCAAACACCATGGTGTTTCTTTCCACAATTATCATAAGATGGAAATTCAAAACTTCGATTATTCTCGGATTTTTTATTTACTTTTCCAGAGTTTTCTATATCCGTCTTCATCTATTTATTTACATTAATTTCATAATACTTTGAAGTATCCTTTTCCTTCTTGATAGAACATGAAACTATATCTTGATAGGATGAGAAATCTAGGAGACCATAGAAAGTTAGAGGAATGGATTTTTTTCAATCAAAACATTTATCAATCTTGATTCTCATATTTTGTATGTATTCCATATCATTCCTTGATAACCTTGTAAAGTTAGATTCATTCTTTGCAACAATATCTTCTTTCCTTTGCTTCAAATTCAGAAACATCCATTCTATATCTGTTCACTATTCATGAGGAACATATTTCTCTATGAAGATTTCCATAATGTCCCTCAATTCCATATCATCTATCTCTTCTTCCTCCTTAGTGTTTTTGATTGATGACTAACACTGATCTGCATCTCCTGATTGACGATATTCTTCCATGATGACCTTCTCTATTTCGCTACATCCCAAACCGAGAAATATCTTGTATAGGGATCTTATCTACTCTTCATCAAAAATTGGGTTTGTAGTCCCATTGAATGATGGGGGTTGTAGTCTCATAAATAGATCTAGAATAGCTCCTCTACGGGATTTATCTTGATGCTCCAAATGGGTAAGGTTATTATTCCTAACCCGAGTAAGTTGTCCAAGAATAGTTTTATGTTTTTCAACACCAGTCACAACACCAGATCCAACATCATTATCTATAATCGGAGGGAAATCCATATAGGGGACACACACATTCATGCAATTTCCATTACTTCCACTTGGTTCTATTTCTAAATAATGGAATACAATAGACAAGGGTATAAATCATAATGTATAATCTTATCTTAATAAAATACATTGCATAAATTGAGATCCTACACATGGTTAATCCAACAATCAAAAAAAATATTACATTTAAATCATTCATAATGGCTTGCAAAGAAAATTTGAATTATCCTTTGCATATACCCTTGGAGTTTCAATACCAAGAGTGCAACAAGGCTCATTTCTGTATACCAGGATACCCTGATTCTGGCCCGAAACTCCTTTCCGGAGCTTTCATTACTAGGTACATCTGTTCTAGAGCCACCTATACCTATTTGAATCTAGAAATGGGTGTATTTTATAGAAAAACCCACATAATCTATTCCATACAAAAATAAATGTACTTTCTTGTATGTTTGTCCTCATATACTACCTTAGGACTTTGTTCCCTAATATGCATATTCTAAATCTAGTATGCATGTTTTCTACTAAACTTCTTCTGTTACCAACTGAAAGGCCCCGACCCCTGTTACCTAGAGCCAGTGCCTTATTTTATTACACTGGCATATAAACAATTAATATTTATCTCGAATGATGATGTAGTTTAGTAGATTTTGGATACAAGATACATATATATAAGTTTAACATTACATATTTAATGCAAAACAACACTAATTTATTCCTTTAGAAACATCCAAGCCTCCAAAATTATGATTGCAAGTCCCTCATAATTTACTTCTTCATATGATGGGAAAATGAAACATATGAATGGGGTGATCTCAAATGCTTAGTAATAGTAAGAAATATATGTAATGATAACATAATAATTATATATTGTGAATATATTAAAACACATGCCTTTATAAATAATCATGAATATAACATGGCATAAATATGAGATGGGTAAATATTGCCATAATATAATGTAATCACGGGTATTCTACTAGTCGAATAGCCACATAAACCATCAATACAATTTTCATAATGAATTAATGTATAATCAATGACTACATAACCATACTTCAAGCCCTTGTTCGAAGACCCTAAATAATCATTTTTCCGAGGCCTTGTGCCAAGACTATAGTTTGTCTCAAAATACCTACCGATGCCTTGAGGGGAAATAGAGGGAGAAACCTGATACATTCTATATAAAATTATATCATCAAATTAATGTGGATAAGTATAATCAACCTATACATTCATATTGAAACTGATATATGAAATGAGAATAACTTTCCAAAAACATTAAACATAAACAATAACTATTTGTAGTAAATTGGTGTATGGTTTTATGATAGCACATACAAAGACAAAATAATTATAAGACATTAAATAATGAAATTTATATGATACCACAAAATATTAATCTCAATAATACATATGAATCAACGTGATTGTTGAAATTGATGAAGATACTCGTAAAAAATCATCTAGTAATTCTTGAGATAAATACCATTTTACTTTGAAAGGAAGATTAGTTTTGAAAAAATATTTTTATAATACTAGAAGTGAAGTATGATAATATTTTCATAATAAAATTAGTCATTTTACATAGATAATGGTTTCCAAAAAGGGATTATAGGGTTCCCTTTAAAATAGGAATAAACTTTAGAAATTCCCTTGAATATGGCATCTATTTCAGAAATAAATTTGAATATTCCTTTGGTAATGTGTAACTTCCTATAAAAAAATAATTTATTATGGGTTTTAAACATATATATAACAGTAAAACATAATTTATGTGGATTAAATACTAATATAAAAGAATATTTTTGAAGTAATTAGTCAATAAAAGTAACCTGAATGAAAATGGAGGTTCGGGTGGAAAACCCCTTACCTTAAGTACAAATGTGTTTCCCTCTTGAACATAATGTCCTGGATTGTGAAATTATACTCATTAATAAATTTATTCAGAACCTATTAGTCATTTATTTAGTTTATCATAATTCTTTTTAGTTCATTATGTCCTAATTGATAATTTATAATATCGAATTCCATCATTCTGGCGTGTTCATTTTCTTGATTTTCATAACTGATTCACTTGTTTTTAACTAATGGAGTTAACGTGGAATGGTTGTAAATCTCCAAAATTGAAATAGAATATTATTTATTAAAGTCCATAAGTTTTAATGGTCATTTAATTCTCTTGGATACATTTAATGAGGAAGAATCATTAGATGACAACCACTTTGATTTTTTTGCAGTATTTGGATTATTATGAAGTAGTTTTGTCATAAAAATTAATAATATGGGACTATAAATGTTCATGAATATAAATTAGGATATAATAAATATATTATTGAATGTTTCAACCATAAAAATGATTTCATGGAAAATAATGATGGAAAAATTGAGGACAAAACTTTGTCGTCTATGAATGTTATAAATTTGAACCTCTTGGATGTTCATTTCATTTCAAAAAATAAAAAGAACGGAGTAAGAATATTGATAATGGTTCATCCAATAACTTTATATAATCAAAATATATATATTATAAAAGAGTTTTCAAGGTCATTTGGACATATGATGTGATTATAGGATAATAAAAGAAGATAAATTTAAAAGAAACTAAAGGAAAAAGAAGGGTGCTTTACCTCTTGAAGTAATCTCCTTGAGGACCTCCTTAAGGGAAGGGGTTTTCATCTTTTGTAAATACTAGGAGTGTATTATAACTATGGAGTAACTAGGTAAGGTTAATGTGGTAGATATTTGAGGATATTAAAGGCATAGAGGAGTGAAGAGAAGATGCAGTGAGGGAGGGGGTTATAGTGGAGGAGACGGGTAAATTTTCAATATTTTAATTATTATTTTATTATTTCCATAAAGTCAACAAATAATGATGTTTGATGTGACCCATAATAGTAATAAGTGAATGTGAGTTCACACCAAGTGGCCATACAAAACATATGATTTCATAAATAGTGTATTTGACTAATAATTTGAATATACTGTATTTTCCATATTTCACTATTCATAAAAAATTCAATAATTTTAGAAAAATCCAATAAATGTTACCCTAAAATTTTTATAAATGTAGAATTTAAAATTAAACTCCATTTTAAAAAATAGCATCCTAAATATTATTAATTTAATTATTAAATAAAATCATACTTAATTCAAATTAACAATTTTAAAGGTATAATTAGTTTTATATAACATTGAAAATTTTATTAAGATCTCGTTATCTTATTACCTTAAGAAAATAAAATTATATCACTATTTACTATTAATAAGGGTCATATTACAATTCGAATTATTATTTATAAGAGTGTGTTACTATTCCCCAAAAATCAAGTTTGTTTTATTAGTATCTAAATGACTTATTGATCACAACTCTAGATGAATGTTTTTCAAAATTCAAAATAATGGTGATGATGATGATGGTCTGATTTTTTTTGGAATAAGGATTTGTGTGTAATCCACTATTGAGATAAAGAATGAGCTATTATATAACAGACATAGCTCACATTTCTATATCCATCCTAGAAGAACCAATACGTATAGTTATCTATGAGAACACTTCTAGTGGTGTAAAATAAAGAATTATATCATAGAGTATCTATTATAGTGTTTGGTATTTCAACAGGTTAAATAATAGACATGTATGTCTAAAAGGATGATGAAACCATTTCTTAAACCCATGTGAAAATTGGAAAATGTCACTATATACATATTTACTACTCTCCTTAAGACATAAAATGGAAAAAAAATTTATGGGGTTTGGTGGATTGACTCACAAATAATTCGCAGATAATTTTCATTTTATAAGAATTATCTATATAGAAACTTTCGATGATATATGTAAATTAAGTTGTGAAGTAGCATGGGGTTCAAATTTTTATCTTCTCGAATCATTAATCAAGTAATAACTCTAAATTATGGATATATCATTAGTACTATTTTATTAATAAATTGAATTTCATCATAGATAATCACCCCCAAACAGAAGGAAAATATTAAAAGACCATTTAGATGCTTGTGGACATCCTAAGTGCCAGCTCAATGGAATTAAATTTTGGATAGGATAAACCTCTCTAATTTTTTGAGTTATCATATAAATACTTCATCCATTCGAGTATTCAAATAGCCTCATATGAATCTATTCATGGTAAATGATTTAAAACTGTAACATGTTTTGATGAATAAGTAAAATGAATGCAATTTTGAAAAAATCTTGTGCAAGTGATGATAGAGAAGGTTTAAGCCACCCAACATCATATAATGGTTTGTTAAAATCAGAAAAGGTTTAATGCGGGAAAAAAAAGTGACGTGGAGTTTTGGGTTAGAGATCATGTTTTATTTTGAATTTAAACATGACAAAAAGTCATTTGGACTATAAATAAAGGGAAGCATAGACCAATGCACACAATCCCCTTTTAGAACCTTGATCGCATATGAGGAATGACATACCGTCTTTGTCATCCACCATGTATGGATCAACTTCATGTCATGTTCCATGTATCAGTTATGAGAAAGTGTATACTGACCTGGACTTTTATTACATTACTATTACATCATTTCAATGATAAACAATATAATAGTATTATATGTAGTGGATCCAACGTATTAGTGTCTTGGGAATACTAGGACCACACCTAACAAATACAACATAAACCATAAAATTTTATTTAATTTCTTCTTCTCTAGCTTCTTAGTGGATCTTGTTCTCTCCTTAGTACATGTAGCCACCTGAGGATATACATCAAAATGGGTCAGCTAGAAGCCCAGTAAGAGGATAGATAAGAACAATATAGCATGGGGTGAGCAAAATCATAACATAGGAAAAAGATCATGAACATGAGAGGAGAATAAATAAAAGACTTGAAATGTGGAAATTCATACTGTAACACCCCGAGATTTTATGAAAAATATTCTTTTAATTTCATTATTGTCTTGTGCTACACCAAGATTACCTTGCGCTATACGCAACACCGTATTAGCTTGCAGTATACACAACAATATTCTTGGATCGTGTTACACACAATTTTGATAATAGCTATTCTACGCAACATTGAGTATATATATATATATTAAATGTATAAATGAAATATTGTTAGATTCTGTTATACGAAACAACGAAGGATTCTTTCGCAACACGCAACCCTGACTTGGCTTTCTTTACACGCAATCGCGACCTTCCTCGAGAGTGTGTGTTGTACGCAATACTGGGTTTTACTAAACAACAATATATTATTATAATATTGTTATTAACTAGCCGTTATGAATATTGTTAACTAAATTTTTAATTTTATAACATTATAATTCATCTTACACATTTCTAGAACATGGTATAAGAACAAAATAAAATTTTCGAGTAAAATAAGTATTTTTCAAAAATGATGTTTTGCCGCCTTTTGATGGCGCACCCACATTAAATCTAGTTTTGATATTTTTATAAGTTCAATTTGACAAAATAAAATTCTTCTTTTGAATCAGAATATAAAAATTTACATTAGATAATATTTTGATATATTTCCGATAACTTTCATATTTTAATGAATAGTAAAAACACGCTATATTTTAATTAAAATTTTTTTTTTCATCGTAATATCTTATGTGGTTAAATTATAATATTTAATGGTTTTAAAGTATAAATAGAATATATTTTTACCATTTAATATAATGTATGTCATTATAATTGATTTTACCTTGAATTCGTAGGTTAAATCAATTCAATCTTTTACAATGTGTTAAAGAAAAAACCGTTTTCTTTCGACAACGGGATTAATTTTAATTTAATTTCCGAAACTTTTGTGTATTGAATTTGGAAAAATGGATTCCATATTTGGAATTAGTGGATCCAAATTATGTTAATAAGCTACTTTTTATTTTTGGGAATTATGAATAGTAACTACGGTAAATTTTATTTACCATAGTTAAAGTTAAATCGAGTAATTAAGGGTAAATATAATATTTTAAAATTACCCTAAAAATTTTAAAAATCTTATTGGATGACTCAATGGAGACCCATATCACTTAAGGGTCGGATTAGATTCATTTAATTAAATTTTTTCAATGAAAATAATTTAATTATAATTAAAACCAAAGAATGTGACAACATGTCACTTTCTTAAATCCTATAAGTATAATAAGTGTATTTTTGAGTTACACTTCATGAAACTTAGAACATAAATAGTCTCCAGAAATCTAATACAGTTATCTACATCATAGATATTTATTTAGAATTTTTAGGGATTATATAATTATCATTTATTATGACACAATGATGATGCAGTAATTATCTTATTAATGAAATATTGACATAATTGATGTTATAAATACACAAATAAATGTAATTTAAGACTTTTTATGAATTAAACTAAATTTATAGGTTAATATGACATGTTATTATTAAATTAATTGACTTTTTTCGAACTAATAATTCTGTTATGATTTTCACAACAATCAATTACTAAATAGTGTCAAAATTGACATAAAATAGTTTTTAAAACAAATATTATATTATTAATTGTTATTTTATTCCTAAAAATCTAAGGATCGGTCAAATGACATAGATAAGGATATATATATTATTAATAAACAAATTGGGGTTCCATTGACTTGATATAGTATGTTTATTAACCATATAGTGTAAGCAAACAAAAAGACACGGTAAAAGTTAAATTATTTAACTTAGAGTTAAATCTAATTGATAAGGTTAAAATAATAACCTAAACTTGTCGAAATCCTATTGTATAAGAGTATTTCTACCCCTACCCACTTTATCTTCTAAATAATACCCTTTGGAACCATTATAAACCGAATTTGACCTTAATATAAAATAATATTTTGAGATTTTCCTAAGGTGCCCCTCTCCTCCCTTATAAAAGGGCACCTCCTCCCTCTCCTCCTCACACCAAATTGAGCATTCAAGATCGTCCAACCCCTGAAAAAATCTCTTACCCACTTCCCTAGTATCATCTTAGAGGTCCTGGTCTTTTTCAAAAACCATCCTTAGTTCATTAAGTGGAGGTTAAGAAAAGGCGCGTCAAAATTAGGTAATATCCATTACCGATATTTTTCAATTTCTTTCTTCTTCAACTTATTCTTCTTTAGTTGTTTCATGATAAAGTAATAACATAAGTATTTATTATATACTTATATGTTATTATAAATATTAAATAACTCTAATTAACCTTATATACATCCTACGGAAAAAGGAAATCACCGAGCGTGCGTACGTACGGAATACCGTCTCGACGCCGTGGTGTAATCTATTTTCCGCCACCACCTTAATTGGATGGGTATAATGGTGTAATGAGTAACTATATATTATCATTATAAAGTTATATTGATACTGAAATAGTATACATACACTTCAACCCAAGTTCACGATCATGAGAAAGATATCATCGCTCGTGCGTACGTACGGACTACCGTCTCCACGACGCGATGAGATTCATTATCCACATTAACCATTAATGAATGATTATAAAGTATATATAATGAATAATAATTAAATATATTATATGTTAAATCTACTGGATTTATGTATATATATATATGTATGTCATCTACTTACTTCCATTCAAGACAATAAGGAAAGGAAAACAGCGTTCATGCGTACGTACGAACTACCGTCTCCATGAACGGTGTGTTTCATTTCATTTATCTATCTATTATATGTATATACATATATATAATAAATATATATGATATATAAATCATTTATTATATTCTTTAAGTATGTAAATCATGATATATTTAATAATAATGTCAAGAACAACAAGTCCAAACACCTATGATAAATTAAACGATTTTACCCAAAACGCTTCTTTAACATGGAATTTACAAAAGAAAGGGTAATATAAAGTCATAAGTGAACCATATATGATATCATAACAATGAATATGATTCTGTAATAAGTTAATGACATTATTTAAATCATTATACATGAGGTTTGGATACGTACAAAGCATATCGGACATAAGGTAAGGGAAATATCACAATCTCATTTTTATCCGAGATTGCTTATACTTTGGTATTTACTAGGGTGTATTTTATCATCCACATCTCTGTTTCCTCAATATGTAATATTATTTCCATCCACCTACAATTTTTTAAATCCTATTTTACCCTTCGTTGAGTTTTTATTAAAAGATATGAAAGGAATCATTTGTCGTTTCTCATACGAGGTACTTTTTGACTTTTCCGACAAAAGTACGAGAAGAATGCTTTTTTTGACTTATACGACATGAATGGATTTTTAAAACACTATTTCCAAGTATCTTCCTTTACATGTTTTCAAGTTTATTTTTAATCAACTTCTTTTAGTTTAAAATTTTATTACATGTTAAGAAAGGAAAATGTTTTTGAAGTAAAAAGGATATTTTCCTCAAGAATGGAGTTCAAGTGTTTTATCAAAATTATTTTCCATCTAAGATAATATATGGTTCTGTTTCTATCCCTATTATTACATTGATTTGATTATGTTTTTATGGAATTATTTTTATGAAATCCTTTATCTTATATGAATTGTTTTATGATGTCATGTTGTTTAAGAATCCCATTTTTATTACATGGGTTATGCAATGATGTATGGTGTATGATTTTGTGGCACACATAAGAATGGTATCATTATGAGATGGGTGGGACCTATATATCACTCCAATGCATTGGGTAAAGATTTTATATCTCATGAGATACACATGGCTGGAACGGTAGGTTATACCGGTTCAGTGAAACAGGACTGATACGAGGGTGACTCGGTTCAGAAATGGACTTTGTCCACTAAGATAGTCTTGGAAATGAGTCTTGACTAATAAGAAATGATTCTCTATGATTATGTGTGTATGCCACAAAGTTTCATGTTTTAAGTTATGATTATTGGGATTACATTTCACTACTATGATTTATCCCATGTTATGAAATTATGATCTCTTTTTGCAGGTTATGATTTCCAAAAGATATGTTCTTATGAATATGATGTGATTGATATTTCTTTTGTTTACCTTTACTGAGAATTTGAGCTCACCCTTTTATGTTTTCTTTTCCCCAGGATATAAAGAAAGGTTTTAGGTAAAAAAAAGAATATCTTTATGGGAGATGTTGAAGATCTTTCACAACTATTATAAGATTATATTCCGAGTTTCCAAAGACACTAAACTATTACGGTCCTTGTGTGTGTGTTTTTGTTATGTACTATGTATTCCGCAAAAGTAATGTAATGTCCATGTACGTTAAGCTTTGGGTCTCAACACATGAAAATAGAAACATCATGTCTTAGTGGTTAACTACCACACATACTTGTGAAACAAGCTAGAATCTTGTTCCCACATCATTTCACCTTTACTCATGAGATTCATTACTTTACCCAATGCACTAGAGCACTGTATAATTATGGGAACACCCGTCACATTTAAACATTCCTATTGTGCTATATAATTCCGGGCGCACCCATCACATCATAACATTATCATTTATCATGAATGACACAATTAACATATAAAATCAATGAACACAACTAACCCATAAAAAGTAATTATTTTTATCTCATAAGAACAAATTCATAATCTTTGGGTTCCCAAAAGAAAGAGGCAACAACATACTTGATACAAGAACCATCAACCTTGAACGAGAGGTAAAAGGTGAGTTCTTAAAAGAAGAGTTATTTTGGAAAACATTTTTATTGACATAAACTTTAGTAAAAAACATGTATATCCCAGAAAAGGTAAGATAATTATGAAAAAATTATCTTTAAATAGTAACCATATCAAAAATGGAGTGAAAGAGGGAGAACCCAAAGTGTGAAAGTTGGGTTCGAAAATTTCCCCTTACCTTGTACCTGAATGCTTCCTTCTCTTTAATGTCATGTATAATGAAATTATATTAATTAATTAGAAATCCAGAACCATGTGTACATTAATTGGGTTAATTCGGGTTTCATTATGTCATATTATGTTCCTTTGCATGACTTATAGTGTTTAAAAACATTGTTCGGGGATGTTTGTTTTTATGGTTTTTCTTGGGTGGTTCACTTCTATTCTTAAATTGAAGTTTGGGTAGAACATGAGTAAACATCCTTAAATGATATTACATATCATTAATGATATTACATGAGTTTGAATGATCTTATAAGGAATTATATTTTATCCTTGTGGATGAATCATTAGATAAGAATTAAGTGATGGTTATTTGGGTCAATTTGGGCGGTTTTTTTATCACAACGAACTTGTTTTAACTTTTCACTTATTAATATGGCCATAGGTTATTTCCAGAACATTAAATAGAACATAATACATATAAAATATTCTGTTTCAACCATAAAAATGGTTTCATGACCATATATGAAGGTATAAATGGAAGAAGAAAGCATGTCGTTCTTGAAGGTGATAAATTAACACCACATAAACAATGTTCTCTTTAATAAAATAATAGAAAAGGTGAAAGGTGTTTGGATGATATAAGATACCATTAGAATAATAAATTTACATTATGTGTATAATACTGGAGTTACAATACAATTTGGATGATGATAGGTGGGTAGAGATCAAGAACTGAACTTGAACTTGAAAGGAATTTAAAGAAGAAGAGGGAGGGAAATTACCTCTAGAATCCTCCTCTTGAGAACCTCTTTAAGGGCCTAATATTGGTCTTTTGATGAGACCAGAAGCTCTTGGATGTGGGGGAGGGGAAAGGGAAGGTGTTTGGAAAGAGTTTATATAAGGCTTGGATCTTGAGATGTGTGAGGAAATGAGGGTGTGAAGGGTGGCTTTTATAGTGGAGGGGAGAGGGGTTTCCTTAATATAACATTCATTGGTTTATTAATTTCTACTAAGACAAAGAATAGTGAGCCTCGAACGACCAAGAATAGAAATTTTATAATGTAATCCCGAACCAAGTGGGCTTACATCATCTGAACATCATCGATGACTCAATTAATCAATTATTCAGCATTTATTATAAATTATCGGATTCTACTATTCATCAAAAATTCAAGTATCTCATAAAAATCCCAAAAACTTTACCCCAACCATTTTTCTATGTGTAGAATCCAAAAATGAAATCCATTTTTCAAAAAGAAGTTTCTACATATTATTAAATTAATATTTAAATAAAATCAAAATTTGATTTAAAAAACAATTTTTAAGATTAAAACTGACTTTATAGTGCATTCAAAAATTACGTTGGGTCTTATAAAATTATCTAAAAACAATAATACATTGATTTGATAAATAATGGATACATTCTTTGAAAATAAATTTTCCTTTAAATTAATTAATAAGTTATAATTATATATTTATGACATACAAAATTCCAAAAGGTTAACTAAGGTCAAATTATCACTTTCTAAGATATATAAATTTTATTTAATTATTCATGGGTAAGGATACTCTTATTTTGGATGATTTACTATTTATAAGGGTCGTATTACTATTCATAAGGGTATGTTACTATTCACCGAAAATTATTTTTGTTTCATTAGACTCCGAAAATCATCTTGAGCACAACTGTGTATGTCAGATTTTTAAAATTCCAAACACAGAAGTGACAAACTTATGTTTAAAGGTCACTTATCACGTAGTAGTTCATTATGTTGTGTTTTCATGTTATTTTATGGCATAATTATAAGAAGGGAATTTCTATTGAAAAACTTTGGGTCGTTACATTCTTCCCCCCTTATGAAATTTCACCCCCGAAATTTCACTTTAAAAAACACGTGAGGGTGTTTCTCATTCATTGCCTCTTCTAGTTCCCAGGATGCTTCCTCAAAACTTATGGTTCCTCCGCAACACCTTGCAAGATGGATTGTCTTGTTGCGTAGAACTTTATCTCTCCGATCCAGAATCTTTTCTGGATGCTCCTCATAGGAGAGATCATCTTCCAGCTGCACCACTTATGATTTTAGTACATGTGAGGGTTCTGGTATGTACTTCCTCAGTAGTGTTACATGAAACAAATCATGAACTCGATCCATATTCGGTGGAAGTTCAAGACGATAGGCCACATCTCCTATGAGTTCAATGATCTCGTAGGGGCTAATATACCTTGGGCTTAACTTCCCTTTCTTCCCAAATCGCATGACTCCCTTCTATGTAAATATTCAAAGGAATACTTTATCTCCATTGTCGAACTCCAAGTCCCTTCGACGGTTGTAAGCATATCTCTTTTGGTGACTTCGAGCAGATTTAATGTGTTTCTGGATGACTTGAACCTTCTCTGTCATCTCTTGAACAAGATCGGGTCTAAGTAGATTTCTTATCCAACCTCATCCCAACAGGTTGGAGTTCAACACCGCTTCCCATAAATAGCTTCATAAGGAGCCATCTGAATACTCGAGTGGAAGTTATTGCTAAATGAGAACTCATCCAATGAGAGATGTTGATTCCAACCACCTTTTAATTCAAGAGAGGAGGCTCTTAGCAATCTTCAAGTGTCTGAATAGTCCTTTCAGACTGGCCATCAGTTTGGGGGTGATAAGTCGTGCTGAAATTTAATTCAATACTCAAAGCATGTTGAAGGATCCTCCAGAACATAGATGTGAACCATGGATCACGGTCAGAGACAATTGAGAGTGGAACACCATTCAGTCTCACCACTTCCTTCACATATATCTTTTCAAGTTTTTCAAGCGAGAGATCTTCCTGAATAGCGATAAAATGGGAAGTCTTGGTGAGTTGTTCAACCACAACCCATATAGCAATATTTCCCGTTGACGTCTTTGGGAGACCTATGACAATGTCCATATTAACATTTTCCCATTTCTACATGGGTATAGGCAATGGATGCATCATACCTTTGGACTTTTGTCGCTCAGCTTTAACTTGCTGACATACCAAGCACCTTGATATATATTCCGCAATCTCCTTCTCCATGTTATCCCACCAGAAGTGTTCTCGAAGATCACGATACATCTTGGTACTCCTATGATGGATAGAGAAATTTGAGCTATGTGACTTATCCAATAGCTCCTTCTTTATCTGAGGTGATAAAGGCACACAAAGCCACGTTCAAACTAAATCACACCATCATCGTCGATATGGAACTCTTGAAGCTTCCCTTCCATTATTCCATTCACCCTCTTTTGTTTCTTCACATCATCCCTTTATGCTTCCTTAATCTTCTCATGTATGGATGATTTCACAATATATTGGGCAAGGTAGGATGTATCCCCTACCCTTCTGATTTCCAAATCCATCCTTTGCATCTCTATGAAAATAGGGTCTTTCTCAATCCGAAACATGGATAGAGTCGCAGGTTCATTTCTGCTTAGAGCATCAGCTACCTTGTTCGCCTTTCCAGGATGATAGTGCATAGAGAAATCGTAATACTTGATTAGCTCTAACAATCTCATTTGAAGCATGTTGAGCACATTTTGTGTGAATATATACTTTAGGCCCTTGTCGTCAGTGTATATGTCACACTTCTCGCCATAAAGTTAGTGCGGCCATATTTTCAAGGAAAAAATCACGGCTGCGAGCTCTAGATCATGCGTCGGGTCGTTCTGCTCATGGATCTTTAACTGTCGTGAGGCGTAGGATATCACATTATCATTTTTCATGAGTACACAACCCAAGCCTTTCATTGAAGAGTCACTGTATATCACAAAACATTCTTTACTTTTTGGTAGTGTGAGTACAGGTGCGGTGATCAGCCTTCTCTTTAGCTCCTTGAATATTCCCTCACATTCTTCCATCCAGACATACTTTACCCCTTTCCTTGTTAACTTAGTTAGTGGGCTCGAGCATCATGAGAAGTTTCTCACAAAATGTCGGTAGTACCTAGCTAAACAAAGAAAACTATGGATTTCGGTGACACTAGAGGGCCTGGGGAATTCCTTAATCACCTCGGTCTTTGAAGGATCCACAGAAATTCCCTCACTTGTGATCGCATGTCCCAAGAACGTGACATGATTCATCCAAAAGTCACACTTGCTAAACATGGCGTACAACTTCTCCTTTCTCAATGTCATCAACACAAGTCTTATATGTTCTTCATGTTCCTCTTTGATCTTGGAGTAGATGAGAATATCGTCGATAAACACTACCACATATTTTTCGAGGTAATGTCTAATGATGTTATTCATCAAATCCATGAAGATAGAAGGGGCATTAGTAAGTCCAAAGGGCATCACCAAAAACTCATAGTGCCCATACCTTGTACGAAAGACAGTCTTCTGAATATCGTCCTTCTTCACCTTTACCTGATGATATCCAGAACGAAGATCCACCTTTGAGAAGTATAGATATCCTCTTAACTGGTCAAACAAGTCATCAATAATTGGGAGAGGATACTTGTTCTTTATGGTGATCTTGTTGAGTTACTGATAATCGATACACAGCCGCATTGTTCCATTCTTATTCTTCACAAAGAGCACTGGTGCACCCCAAGGTGATGCACTAGGGCGTATGAACCCTTTGTCTAGATGCTCTTGTAGATGCTTCTTTAACTCCTCCAGTTCGATTGGAGCCATCCTATAGGGGCACTTCGAGATAGGAGTAGCTCTAGGTATGAGTTCAATTGATAACTCTACTTGCGATCTGGGGGAATTCCAGGTAACTGTTCGGGAAATACATCGTTGTATTCCCTCACGATGGGAATTTCCTCAAGGTTGGTACTTTCCTTTGACTCAACCATTTGGGCGAGGTATTCTTCTTCATAGGGAATCAACACCCACACCATTGAAGGATTTTTCAAAGGAGATTCATGATCTTCCTTGCATTTGTAGAGAAGAATGGGATGGTTCGGAATATGAAAAGATATTTCCTTTTCCCGACAGTTGATATGTGCTCTATATAATGAGAGCCAATCCATTCCCATTATAGCATCGAATTCTACCAAGGGAAGTATTAAGAGATTTTCCAGAAGAATCTTCCCACATACGTCCAAATGAGAAGAGTAAAACACTTGGGTTTCAATGATTGCACCACTTGGTGTTTTTACAGATAACTCTAAATAAAGGTTTCGAGGCTTTGATTCTATAGTTCTAGCAAACATATAAGTTATAAAGGAATGTGTAGAACCAGAATCAAATAAGACTTCTTCCATTCTTGAGTGAATAGGAAGTGTACCTTGTATGACTTCATTATCATGCTCCACCTCCAAAGTAGTGATGGCATAAGCCTTCCCTTGTTCCTTTGGATTTTCTGGCTGCTGACGCTAATTACCCTCAAGAAATCAAGGTGTAGTGCACTGGTTTGCATAATGACCTAGCTCCTTATAGTTGTAACATTTAACCATGAGTTGTTCTCTCCTTTCAGCAGCTACATTCTCCTTCCTTTTCGTGTCTTTTCGACACTCTTGAGCATGGTGTCCTTATTTCCCACACTTGAAGAATTTCCCCTCCCCTTTGAGGGAGTTCTCATTGTGAAACTTCCCAAATTTTTGGCATGTGGGACATTGATTTTTCTTCCAACCCTTATCATTAGATCCACCGGCTTGAAACTCTAGCTTTCTCTTATTATCAACATAGTCATGGGACCATTATCCAAACTACATACCCACTTTGAGAGCACCCCAAAAAACATATTCATAACTCCCAAAGTATCAAATTTCAAGAGCCTTTCGATGTTGTGGTTTTAATCCACTGAAGAATCTATCAATTTTGCTATAATTTTTTATAACAAAACCCGAAGCATACCTTGTGAGCCTTGTAAAATTTTCTTCATAGGTTGTGACAGATTCTCCTTATTTTTTCTTAAGCTCTATCAATTCTCTCTCCATCTTTGTTTGAAGAGTTCGTGGGAAGTGCTTATTATGAAAAATTATCTTAATGTCTTCCCATTCCATCTATTCAATTTCCTCCCTTGGTGTGGTGTTCTTATTCAAAGCCCACCATTGATCGGCTTCTCCATCTAGATGATAAACGGCTAGGGTCACCTTCTCTGTCTCGGAAAAATGAAGAGCAGAAAATATCTTCTACATGGAGTTGACCCACTATTCCGCATCTAGTGGATCAAAAGATCCACTAAACGTCGGTGGTCGTTGCCTCAAAAATCATTCGATTTCACATTGCTCCCTCTTTGATGAAGGAGGGTGTTCCCCATTATTATGGTTATTGTTAAAAACCTAAGATAATTGGGTAAGCATCTCCATGAAGTTTTTAACTCCACCTCCCAAATCATTGGGGATTTCGTTCAGGCAATCATTGAATTGGACCTCGCACGAGTTGTTGGCCTAATTTCTCGTGGTTCCCAGTATTTTTTAAAATAGAAAAGGTTAGAAAAAAACATAAGTAAAAAATTCATGAATACATAAATTATTCATATGAACAATTTATACTAAAATCATAACATATGGGATCCCTATGTAAATATTATTGTGTGCATATATTTACTTAGTCTCATACTAGACGTTTTTTCTAGGGTTCACTAATCCTAATTCCCAAATTAACTAAACCTTGCCTCTGACACCAACTATAGTGACCCGGCCTTTTATTACATTACTATTACATCATTTCAAAGATGAACAATATAATAGTATTACACATAGAGGATCCAAAGGTTTAGTGTCTTGGGAAAACTAGGACCACGCATAACAAATACAACATCAACCGTAACCATTTATTTAATTTCTTCTTCTCTAGCTTCTTAGTGGCACTTTTCCTCTCCTTAGTACATGTAGCCACCTGATGATATACATCAAAAGGGGTGAGCTAGAAACCCAGTAAGAGGATAGATAAGAACAATATAGTATGGGATGAGCATAATCATAACATAGGAAATAGATCATGAACATTAGAGGAGCATAAATAAAAGACTTGAAATGTGGCAATGCATAAAAATGAAACATCATGTCTTAGTGGTTAACTACGACATATACATGTGAACAAAGCTAGAATATTGTTCACAAATAATTTCACCTTTACTCATGAGATTAATCACTTTACCCAATTCATTGGAGCGCTTTATAATTTCGGACGCACCCGTCACATTTAAACATTCCTATTGCACTATATAATTTCGGGCGCACCCATAAAAGCATAAATTATCATTTATCATGCATGACAAAATGAACTTATAAAATCAATGAACATAACTAACACATGAAAAGGGATGGGTTTCATCTCATAAGAGCACATTCATAAACTTTGTGTTCCCAAAAGAAAGAGGGAACAAGATACTTGATACAAGAACCATCAACCTTGAATGAGAGGTAAAAGGTGAGTTCTAAAAAGAAGATTTCTTTTGGAAAACATTATTACTGACATAAACATTAGTAGAAAACATGTATATCCCAGAAAAGGAAAAAAAATTATTAACAAATTATCTTTAAGGATTAAACATATCAAAAATAGAGTGAAAGAGGGAGAACCCGAAGGGTGAAAGTTGGGTTCGAGAATTTCCCCTTACCTTGTACATGAATGCTTCCTTCTCTTTAATGTCCTATATAATGACATTATATTAATTAATTAGAAATAAAGAACCATTTTTACATTAATAGGGTTCATTCTGGTTTGATTATGTCATATTATGTTCCTTTGGATGACTTATAGAGTTTAAAAACATTGTTCGGGGATGTTTGTTTTTATAGTTTTTCATGGGTGGTTAACTTGTATTTTTAAATTGAAGTTTGGGTAGAACATGAGTAAAAATACAGAAATGAAATTACATGTAATTAATTATATTACAGGAGTTTGAATGGTCTTATAATGAATTATATTATATTCTTGTGGATGAATCATTATATAAGAATTAAGTGATGGTTATTTGGGTCAATTTCGGCGGTTTTTGGATCATAACGAACTTGTTTTAACTTATCACTGAGTAATATGTCCATAGGTTATTTACAGAACATTAAATAGAACATAATACATATAACATATTCTGGTTCAACCATAAAAATGGTTTCATGACCAGATCTGAAGGTAGAAATGGAAGAAGAAAGCATGTCGTTCATGAAGGTGACAAATTAACACCACACGAACAACATTCTCTTTAATAAAATAAAAGGAAAAGGGAAAGGGGGTTGGATGATATATGATACAATTAGAATCATACAATTACATAATGGGTATAATAATATAGTTACAATACAATTTGGATAAATAGAGTTGGGGAGAGATCAAGAAATGAACTTGAACTTGAAAGGAATTTAAAGAAGAAGAGGGAGGGAAATTACCTATAGAATCATCCTCTTGAGAACCTCCTTAAGGGCCTAATCTTGGTCTTTTGAAGAGACCAGCAGGACTTTAACGTGGGGGAGGTGATAGGGAAGGTGTTTGGGAAGAGTTTATATAAGTCTTGGAGCTTGTGTGGTGTGAGGAAATGAGGGTGTGATGGGTGGATTTTATAGTGGAGGGGAGAGGGGTTTCCTTAATATACAAATAATTAGTTTATTAATTTCCCCTAAGAAAAGTAATAGTGAGTCTTGAACGACCAAGAATAGAAATTTTATAATTTAATCCCGAACCATGTGGGCATACATCAGCAGATCATCATCGATGACTCAATTAATCCATTATTTAGCATTTATTGTAAATTATCGTATTCTACTATTCATCAAAAATTCAAGTATCTCATAAAAATCCCAAAAATTTACCCCAACCATTTTTGAACGTGTAGAATCCAAAAATTAAATACATGTTTCAAAAATAATTTTCAAAATATTATTAATTTAATATTCAATTAAAATCATAATTTACTTAAAAATATAGTTTTTAAGATTAAAATTGATTTTATAGTGCTTTCAAAAATTATGTTGGGTCTTATAAAATTATCTAAAAACTGTAAGACATTGATTTGATAAATAATGAATAAATTCTATGAAAATACATTTACATTAAATTAATTAATTAGTTATAATTAATTATTTATGACTTACAAAATTCCAAAACGATTATTAAGGTCAAGTTGTCACTTTCTAAGATGTATAAATTTTATTTAATTATTCATTGGTAAGGATACACTCATGTTTGATGATTTACTATTCATAAGGGTCATATTACTATTCATAAGGGTACGTTACTATTCATCGAAAATTATTTTGTTTCATTAGACTCCAAAAATCATCCTGAGCACAACGGTGTATGTCGGATTTATAATATTCCAAACATAGAAGTGACAACCTTGTGTTTAAATGTCACTTATCACATAGTTGTTCATTAGGTTGTGTTCTCATGTTATTTTATGACATAATTATAAGAAGGTAATTTCAGTTGAAAAACTTTGTGTCGTTACAAAGTGCATACCTGATCAATCAAATATAATGATTCTATATGTGGTATAGTTGGAGATTGAACTATCACATGAAGAAAAAAGGTTCAATATCATGTACAATAGTTAAAGTGTTCAATTTAATAAGAAAAAAACCTTTTTAATGTTTAATATATGAACCATAAGTATGAGGAGCCTTCATGGGAACCAATGCATACAATGAAACTATTGTACCCCCATTTATTCCCAACTGAGAATATGAGTTGAAATTTTGGTGATGATATTTATAAGAGGGTATTAATGTAATGACCCATTTTTATTAGTAAATTTGTTTCTTTAATAAGTGTGTGTTGATTTCAAATTTTTAATATTATAAACAAAAAATATAGGAAATCCAACAACAAATTTATTATAATAAAATTTATTGTTATATTAACAAACAATGAAACAAAACAAATTCCTAATATTAAAACTAGATATAAAATATAAAACACAAAAGCTAAAATAGGAAAATATGGCTTTCCCCAATCTGAAAGAATCATCAACCTCATTTCAAAAACAATAGAAGTGAAAAATTTCGTTATCTAATCAAAATCATATAAATGAAATAATGGGCCTTGAGATGAATTGAGTTGAATAATGAATAAAAAGATTTTAGTGGTATTTTTTGGAGCTGATGTGACCATTTGAATACATACATGGAAATTCAAAATTTTATCATTACTATTAGGAATAGTAACCTCGCCATTGAGATTATATTTTTAAACAAATATAATTAATTATGATATAAATAATATTTATCATTATTACTTTATGTATGAATATATATTATAATTCCCAAAAGTAAATATTATGTATAAATACTAAAATAAAGTATAAAAACCATTTTAAAAAAAAGGATTTTTATTTATTTATTACTTATAAAAAAATTATATTAAAATTTTAAATTGTGTATGTTATAAATTTATTTTTATAAAATTAATATCAAATTTTAAATCAACACCTTGAATATTACCAAAGTGATTTTTTTTATTTCTCTGATAGACTTTATTTATTTGATGAATATTAAAAATATCATTTCTCACATTATTTGTGTTTCTTATATTATGTCATTCATTATGAAAATATAACATAATACTTCATAGAAAAAATGTTTGGAACATGATATATTTTATCTCCCAACTAATTCATTAAAATACAATGAAATTGATTTCTGAAACAAAATAATAACTTTCCACAACCAAATATCCAATGTTATTCCTTTAATAATTTTTTTTAAATAATCATTTTTAAAAATAATGATTTCATGAAAAAGTTTATACGAATAATATCATAATGTTCCATAAATATAATTTCACGATTATTTACATTTTATTTAAGGGATATTTATGTTTCCTAGATGATTTTATGATGAATATAAAGATTTTACAAATGAACTCTTATTTCTAAAACACAACACTTTCTCCTCTTCAATTATTTATTCTTCTCTATAGAACCATGATTATTTTAAGAAATATGTTTTTTCCATTTTTATTTTGGACCCCCAATTTCACTCATGAAATCATGATGGATTAAATACTTTTGATACCCATTCCTTTTCATGGGTTATTTCACGATATTGGTTGTTATGTGTTCTAAGTACAATACATGATAATGTATGCATTATGATGTGAATGGTGGAACTATTATTATATATCCCATTAATGCATTGGTTGTGAAATAAATCATAACATAATGTGTATAATACAGGAACAAGATTCTAGCTTGGACCTCGATGAAAATGTTATTTTTATTCACATATGTTATGTGTGATCATTACAATGTCATTATTCACAAAATTGGGTGGTATTTGACCTCTATGACATGATAATAAATTTTTATGTGTTTCCACGTCACATTCCTTCCTCACATTCACCCCATTTGATCCTATATTTTTATATCTATTATAATGTTTGTATTTAATATGACGTAATTGTCATGAACTGACCCGGTTCGACCCTGAACCGGTCACCCAAGTCGATCCGCGACATAACCTCAAGAGCGTCTCTCCATACGCCAGAGGTTTATGACTAGCGGCGAGGGTGTATGGCAATTCAGGGGGAGATTGTACCCTATTATAAGAATGAAAAAAAGTGGACAAAACCCAATGAAAGTGGAAGAGATTTAAATAAAATAAGGCAGTGGAAAACATTTTCATTTATAAATTTTAGACAAAATTATTGACTGTCAGTTTATGTAGAATATGCATACATGACATGCTAATGAAACAATGAAAACATTAAACAACCCAACAAGCTTACAAATCAATGCAGAAGTAAATAAAAAAAGTCTCAAGCCCCGAGGGCGATTTCCATGAGCATCTCAAGCCTCAACTCAGTCCTTTTCTCTTAACTCCAAGTAAAAGAAACAGCAATGACGAGGTCCTGTAACCAAATAGAATCAACTCGGCTACCTCAGTGCAATGGTGGCCCGAGTAGGGTGTGAGATATAAATCTCAGTAGGCCAGAACCACCAGTGTCTAGCCCACTATAGACAATGAAATATAATAAAATAGTTTTCAGGTATTTCTGAATAATAATAGTACAATATTAATAATAAACACCCATCCATGTTCCAAAATGGACACCTGACGGTAATACCTTCTTCGACCCATAGCCGGAGTAAGAACCTATTCAAAATAACATAGGTACATTTTTTAAATCATAAAAATACAATTTCTCATTTTTCTCATTTATAATCTGTTTATTCACTTATCATTTCCAAGGATTCCATGTTCCTTTGGTGATCACATAACCTAGTACAAGATTTCAAATCATGTTGGAAATCCATTCATTCTTGACATTATTTATTTGATAACATTTCACTCGGGTTTTAATCAAGTCTATCCATCATTTCATAAATCATTATTATCATTTTTTTGATGTTGAACGTCATGTCAAGCACCCCAAATTCTCATTTGGTGTAGATCACAATGTCTAACACACCAAATCACGTTTGATGTAGATCGCCAACTCTAATACCTAGATAATTATTCAGTGTAGATCGTCATGTCCAACACCCCAAATCACGTTTGGTATAGATCACCATGTCTAACACCAAGATAATTATTCGGTGTAGATCTCCATGTCTAACACCCAATATCACAAGCTTAGATAACCATTGGGGAGGAACACCATGTCCAAAACCAACTTTTAAATCGGTCTAGAATTCCATGTCAAGGACCCAAAATCTCATTCATTTATTATCATTTATCAATTAATTAATCAATCGACAGTGTTCTCATTCCATAATTAATTCTTCACATTAAATTATCAAAATGAGTTCTCAAATTTTCATAATTAATTTTCATAATTAATTATATTTGATAATCATTTTGGCACATAATTAATTTATATAATTAAATACATTTCAAAGCCAACATCAGTTCATGATTAAATTCCCCCAATCAATTATCTTATTAAAAAAAACTCAATTACAATACCTCAACCCATAACCAATACCCAAAATAATTATCTTAAATAATTTATTTAATTAAAACTCAGTTTAAAGGGGGTCATGCAGCACATGTAATTAACATAAATACTTGACTGCATTAATTAAACAACATTTAATTTAAAGACTTGACAACATTAATTAAATAGAGGTTAATGTAATGATTTAACTACAAAATTTAAATAGAAATTAATTTAAAAACTAAAAAAGGTGCATCAATTAATTAATTAATTGTGTAAATAAATTAAAGAGTCATGGAAATTGTCCGTACCTCAAGCCATCCCAGATTACTCCGCAACGCTCTACTTCAGCGGCTTTCAGTTCACCAGTCACGCAGTTGCGCGCGCGTGACTTTTATGTGCGTATATATATATATATATATCTTCATATATATGTATATATATATATATATATACAACTATACATCTATATACCATAGGTGTGTCCTGCAACGCAAATAGCAAAACATTACTAAAATTAACCACTCAGGTAAACTGGATGTAGACCAGATAAAGACCTCAAGGGTCCGCAGACTCACTTTAATATTTCAATTGGTGCAAGATATAAAACAATTATGTATATATATATATATTCATAACCAAACATCGTCGATAAATGTAGTCGCGCTCACCCGCGGTTGTCGGAGCATGGTCCAATGGTCCCGACATGCTGCCCACACAACCTTGAAATAGATAACACAAGAATTTTTCGAACTCTAATTGTGGGTTTTGGCCAAAAGCAAACCGATTTTGAATCAAAATCCAAATCATACATGAGATGATTAGAAAATTCAAGGGAATTCATACCCCGACAAAACAAATCAATCCGAGATGGAAACGGGAGGATGCACTCGCGGAATGAAAAACCCATTTCAGGGGGGTTCACCGTAGATATGCCCAAGGAAATCCACACGAGTTCTCACACTGTAAGGAGGGGAGCTCACTTGGCCGTCGCGCAGCAGGGGGGTGCACTGCAACGGCTGCCTGGATCGGGTTAAAGTTGTGCGAGGTGCACTGCAGGGAGGCCACGCCGCAATAGGATATGGGGTCACGCCGTCCTAAATCACACAGCAAGAGGAGGTCCGGCCATGGGATGTACGATCGCGGAGCTTGGTTGGGTAGCAAGGAGAGCTGGAGGAGGAACCCATGCTGCCTGCGCCTTAGGGTTTGGAGGAGGAATGCTACATGATTGAGAAAAGAGGGAAAGGAGAAGTAATAAAAGAGAAGGAAAAATAAAAAAAAGGAATAAAATGAAAAAAAAGTCATGCGTGGGGGGGGGAGGGTCACGCCCTGCCCAGCACCCCAATTAAGAAAAAAATACTCTTTTTTATAACATATATATATACTTAAATATATACATATATCCAAAACTACATATATATCTACATATATATATATAGTCAAAAATATTTATTAAACCCTGTTTAGTTTTAAAATAAAATAACCCATAAGAATATTAATAATTTCATAATTATTATTGAACCATGATTAAATCCAAAACCACCAAGTAAAATGAGTCATCAAAATAACGATTTCTTAATTAAATTCCTACGTCAAATTAAATCCGCTAATACACGATATTATTTTTCACGCACTTCTGGTCAAACCGCAACTCCACAATTAATGGCGTTTGACCGTGACTTAATTAAATGCATTTGCATCACATTAAATAATAATAATCCCCCACTATTATTATTTTTAAAACGTACATTAATTTGTATTAATTAAAATAATGTGTTTTGACAACGGTTCAATCGTGTGACATGACGCGCGTGGTCTAACCCCCCATGCGCAGTCCGATGTCACCACTTGAACCGGTTTGCATACTCGAAACCTCATTACGAATCACGGTTTTAAAACCGATATGCCGAAAAAATAAAATTTTTAAAAATCTCATATTATATTGGGTCTAAGAATGTTGTTTCTTACAAACTACCTACCTTAAAAACTTCTCATCCCTGAGAAGCCTTTGGGAACCAATGAAAACATCACCCGACCTACGAGGTTCGTCAAGTTTCATTAAACAAGATCGCATCGCGTTTCCAACTCCCAATGCATATTTAGTGTTTCCAAAGAAAACCTCACTTAATCCTTTATAGCCTAAGAAAACGTTCACCTAAAATCATAAACACCCAAATGAATCATTACATATAATCCCATTATCGAATCCTTATTAACTAAAATGGTCGATATCGATCAACAAATAGAAAGTGGTTACACATGCTTTCATCGGAAGACATCATGGACCCAAAACCCACACTCATACTTTAACTGAGGACGTGTCTTTAAAACCATTATATTACCAACTACACGTTCACCGAAGTCCTAACCCGACCTTCGGTGGCGTCCCGAGATCAAACATTCACAAGGTTATTGAAAAAAACCATGCCTCTCCATGAATAAAGTAATTTATAAAGAAATCACACATCCTGTGTACACTGTGTAGGAGATCGCAAGACAAGCTGACAACTTTTAAACTTTAGCGCGGCGTATAACCAACGCTATCTCAGTGCCTCTAGCACGAGCACAATATAGGGGACATGCTCGTCACATTCGAGAGAGCACACTAAGAGAAAACAAAGATCATAAAGAAGATCAGTTGTGCTGCCACACAAGCACCGACACATTATGGAAATGATGTGACACTACCCACCTTAGGGTTTTCCATGTCATTGCAATAAGAGATCGGCTACTAACCAGCGCGCTTTTTAAGAATATTTTAACCCACGTGTGATATTCTAAGAACCTCAATCACCACATCAACATCTCACTGAAATATGACAATTAAACCGATCTGCATGTCAAAACACCCGAATCGAAAGTTCTCTCAAGAAGTGGGATGAAACTGATTCCTTAAAGCTCAGGTCACTCTACCTCGGTGGAAACCTGATATTTTACTCAACAGTACAAGAAGGTTTACATCAAGGCCAGGTCATATCACACGACGATCATCCCAGATTACGTCATAACAAGTCATCCATTTAATAAGAAGCAAAGGGTTCAATGACCCCCCATCTGAACGAGAATGTATTTATAAACTGAAGAGGGCCTACTAGGGACAATTTCATGAAAGGTAACAACCTTAAAAGTTCACAATGGAATCAAGGCATATCAAGCACTAAGGGTGCTACCTACTACCACGTGCTAGCCCCCTTATGAATCACACGCGTCGATCCAATCTCTAGGTCACACAAAGTAGGATTACAACTAGGTTCAAAGAGCCCCTTAATTCATTTCAACCATTAAGATTTGAAAAAATTCTATAAAACACACAAGCACTTTGTCGCAACAAGTCACTTGGTTTCCAATCTACGCCCTCGGGCAATCCAGAAAGTTATAACAACTTCCTCTTAAACATTTAACATTCAATTTTATTCAAACATTATCAGGAAATTTAGCATCTAAATCCCTTTTACCAAAAAGGTGACCTCCAATGGTCCCATTCTTTCGAACCGGATTCATCAAAAACCAACCTTATTATGGTTCATTTCCTTTAAAACATAATAGTTTTATACTTATAACCATTTTGAAACACACATGGTTATACAAGTCTTAATCACATGGGTGGCTACCTACTAATCGTTAAGGCGCCCATACACCTTACCACTAGAATTTGGATCCAATTCAAGATTAATTCACTTTATGATTTACTTTAGCAGCCATTTTCTTATGTCCGAATACCCGGGTTACCCTTTTCTCCTAGTTATAAGGCGCTCATACACCTTACAACTGAAAACTGGTTCTGTCATAATTGCAACCAATAATATTTATCCAAAACAACCTATCATTTATTAGCAAGCTACTATGTCACTACAAGTAGCTATCACAGCACAACATGTTGAAATCACCAAAACATGTTATAACACAAAAACATGACATATAAACAAGATAGGAAGTATGACATATTATCACACAAGTATGTTAATTGTATCACTGAAACATGCTATCTATTCAAGGATTACTAAGTAAATACAATTCATGTCACATATTCAAGGCACGCAATCAATATTAGCAGGCATCCTACTAATGCAACTACATGGCATGACATATATGCACGACATGTGAATCTCTAGGTGTCTAATATGATGCATGTAATGAAATTTCATTGCCAAATCAGGACAAGGAAAAAAATTCAAACCTTTTTTTAATCATTAAGTAGCGTAAAGCACAACATTCACCCAAGGTGATATCATATCAACTATAATAGAAAACAGTATGAACATCAATCCCAATCCTGGTCACATGGTCATTTCCCATACATGGGGTGGTCTGTCCCAAGAACGACTATTAACCCAAGTGCCGACACATTCCTAGTCTCCGGTCTACCATCCCCGAAACAGTAAGACAAAGGAAAAGAAAGAACATTGGTGCTCTGATACCATTTTTTCACAAACCAACCCGGGTCGACCCTGAACCGGTCACCCAAGACAATCCGCGACATAACCTCGAGTGCGTCTCCCCATACACTAGAGGATTCCGACTAGCGGTGAGGGTGTAAGGTAATTCAGGGGGATACTATACCCTCTTATCAGAGTGAAAACAGTGGACAAAACACAATGAAAGTGGAAGCGGTTTAAATAAAAGAAAGCAACGGAAATCATTTTCATTTATAAATTTTGGACAATATTACTGAATGTCAGTTTATGTGCCAGATAAATGCATGACATGCTAATGATACAATGAAAACATTAAATAGTACAACAAGCTTACACATCAATGAAGAAGTAAATAAAAAAACGTTTCAAACCCCGAGGGCGATCTCCATGAGTATCCCGAGCCTCAACTCGATCCTTTGATCCTAACTCTAAGTACAAGAAACTGAAACGATGCGGTCTTGCAACCAAATAGAATCTACTCGGGTACCCTTGTGCAATGGCGGCCCGAGTAGTGTGTGAGATATTAATCTCAGTAGGCCGGAACCACCGGTGTCTAGCCCACTCAAGACAATGAAATATAATTAAACAGTGTGCAGGTATTTCCCAACAATAATAGTACAATATTAACAGTCAACACCCGTCCAGGTTCCAAAAAGGACACCTGACAGTAATACCTGCTTCGGCCCATAGCCAAAGTAAGAATCTATTCAAAACAACATAGGTACATTTGTTCAAGCATAAAAATAATTGATATCATTTTTCTCATTTATACTCTGTTTATTCACTTATCATTTCCATGTTTTCCATGTTCATTAGGTGATCACATAACCTAGTAAAAGTTTTCAACTCATGTTGGAAATACATTCATTCTTAACCTTCATTATTCTATAACATTTCACTCGGGTTTTAATCACATCTCTATATCCTTTCATAAATCGTTATTATCATTCGTTTGGTGTTGAACGACATGTCAAGAACCCCAAATTCTCATTTGGTGTAGATCTCTATGTCTAACACCCCAAATCACGTTTGGTGTAGATCTCCAACTCTAACACCTAGAAAATTATTCGGTGTAGATCGTCATGTCTAACACCCCAAATCACGTTTGGTGTAGATCACCATGTCTAACACCTAGATAATTATTCGATGTAGATTGTCATGTCTAACACCCAATTTCACAATCATGAATAACCATTGGGGAGGAATTCCATGTCCAAAACCAACTTTTAAATCTGTCTAGAACGCCATGTCTAGGTCCCAAAATCTCATTCATTTATTATCATTTATCAATGAATTAATCAATCGACATAGTTCTCATTCAATAATTAATTCATCACATTTAATTATCCAAATGAGTTCTCAAATTTTCATAATTAATTCTCATAATTAATTTTCTTTGATCATAATTTTGGTACATAATTAATTCATATAATTATATACCTTTCAAATACAACATCAGTTCATGATTAATTTCCCCTAATCAATTATCTTATCAAAACAAAACAAAAACTCTATTACAATACCTCAACCCATAACCAATCCGCAAAATAATTATCTTAAATAATTTATTTAATGAAAACACAGTTTAAAGGGGGTCAGACAACACATGCAACTAATTTAAATACATGAGTGCATTAATTAAACAAAATTTAATTTAATGACTTAAAAACATTAATTAAACAGTAGTTAATGTAATGATTCAACTACACAATTTAAATATAAATTAATTTGAAAACTAATAATGGTGCATCAAAGAATTAATTAATTGTGTAATTAAATAAAAGAGGCAAGGATAGGGTCCCTACCTCGAGTCATCCCAGATTAATCCGCAACACTCTACTTCAGCGGCTTTCAGTTCACCAGTCACGTAGTTGCGCGCACGTGACTTTTATGTGCATATATATATATATATATATATATATATGTATATATGTCTATATATACAACTATAAACCTATATACCATAGGTGTGTGTCCTGCAACTCAAATAGCAAAACATTGCTAAAATTAACCACTTAGGTAAACCGACTCTGGACCAGATAAAAACCTCAAGGGTCCGTATACTCACTTTAATATTTAAATTTTCGCAACATATACAACAATTATGTATATATATATTCTTACCCAAACTTCATCGATAAACGTAGTTGCGCTCACCCACGGTTGTCGGAGTGTGGTCCAACGGTCCCGACACGATGCCCACACAACCTTGAAACAGATAACAGAAGAATTTTCCAAACCCTAATCGTGGGTTTTGGCCAAAACAAAACTGGTTTCGAATCAAAATCCAATTTTCACATGTGATGATTAGCAACTTCAAGGGAATTAATACCTTGACAAAAAAAATCAAACCGAGAAGGAAACGGGAGGAAGCACTCGTGGAATGAAGAACCCATATCAGGGGGTTCGCTGCAGATCTGCCTAAGGAAATCCACACGAGTTCGCACACTGCAAGGAGGGGAGCTCTCTCGGCCGTCACGCAGTCCGATGTCACCGCTTGAGCCAGTTTGCATACTCAGAACCTCATTACGAAGCGCGGTTTTAAAACTGACATGCCAATAAAAGAAAAAATATAAAAATATCATATTTTATCTAGTCTAAGAATGCAGTTTCTTACAATAATAGTGATGTAAGGAAACTTTAGGAAGCAATATAATATATATAATTGAATATTGGAATACTATAGGTTTAATAAAAAATGATATATTATCATTTTATTGGTAAGAAATTATATATTCATAAATCTATTTGTTTACTAAATAAAAAATTTCCAATATTATTAATTATAATAATAGTTTTTTAAGAATAATTTGACTAAAATTTATATATTATATATCTTACCATGTGGATCTAAATCCATTCAATTATTATTACATTTCATATATGTAACATAATATCATCTTATAATTTACAAATGAAATTGGTAAAATCTAATTTTTAAAATATTTTAGAGGGTTATTTTTAAATAATATTCCTCCACTTATATAATTTTTTTTGATAAAATTGATTATTATATAGAAAAATAATAATTAATATGTGATAATAAATACAACTTAATTTTGATTGAAAATTAATACTATAAAAATTAAAAATTATTTACCATGGTTAAGGTAAAACTGGATTTACCAGAAGTTAATATTTGTTTTAACTATTTATAGTTATAGAAAAGAATTCTAAAACACCAATAGTACCATTAATTTCATAAATACCGTTATTATCCTCTAATATGAGCCATTTTTATCCATATTTAATAGAATTTTACATAAAATTATTGTAAAACATTAAAATATTACAATTTTTTGAATTGCATAAATTATAAATAGAAAGATCCTACATACATTTCTTCGCCTCTATAAAGCCATTTATCTCAAGTAGACACTATAAAGAAATCTCCTCAAACTCATATGTATGTTCTACATCTTTTTTACTTCCAAAAATACCTATCTTAGGTTCTTAAATAAGAAATCCAATAGTTTTTTTTCAAATATTTTTTAATAGCCTTCGCTATGAACATTTTTTTGTACATATTAATCTACCACATTCAATTATGTCTTAAAATAAATAATATATGAAAAAATGATCTCCAATGTACTGAAATGATATTTTTTGGATGGAATTATAATTATCCATCATTTTCACCTATAAATGGTAAGGAAATCCATCACTAATGTGTATGGAAGACTACCGACTCACAAACTAATCTATTTTGTTTCAATCATCCACTCATGAGGATACAAATAGTGCTAAAAAACGGAATATATTTGATGATTATGAAATTATATTTATTTTAAAACATTAATATATCATCTAATTCGAAACACATTAACACATTAATGAAATTACAACGTCTCTCATGCGTACATATAATATATCATCTCCACGAGGCGATGTGATTCATTTTCCATGTTAAAATTATGATAATAATATATCTATAAATTTTTTGAAAAAATATTATATATATAACTATAATAACATTCCATAAATTATGGAACAATTTCCTATGTATAAGAACCGGAACATCCTCAACACAATGTGCAATAGAAAACGAAGAAGTTATCACATCATATATTTTTATTAATGAAATATTACTAATGAACGACTTATAACATGTTATAATTTTATCATAGGACACACTATATTAATTAATATTCTACTGGTAAAAATTAAAAACATATTTAAAAAAATTGTATATGATTTTTAATCACAATAAATAATAGGAAGTGTTAGATTTCATCTATATTTCCACTATTATGGAATATTTATAATTACAAACCTATTACCATTAAATTTTTTATAGAAAGAAACTTTTATATATTTAATTTGTATACCAATTTATAAATTATAATTATTTTTTCAATTTAAAATTATTACTTTAAGATGTTAAAAATAAATATTTACCAAAGTGGTGCAGATTATTTTACAATCTCATTATTTGGGATTGCATATATTTTCATTGAAGTAATCCTATGATCTACCCATCAAAAAATACATATATTTTATTATCCCTAGAAATTTTAAAATGGTTTTAGATTTCATTAATACTTTTTAATATTTTTTACTTTATTCAACCAAATAATTGTTTATGAGATTGTTTTTATCGAATTTCTCATTAAATTGGTTTTATTTTTATTCCATGTCCTTGTTTTTTAAAATTTATTTATAAAAAATAATTTTATTATAATTGTTTTTAATAATGATATTCTTGTTAACCATAGATTTTTGAAATTAATGAAATGAATATTCCAATTGATTTCATAATGTTTCATTTTCAACAAACATTATAAAAAGTCTAAATTAATGCCATCTAACTAATATGATATTCATATACATTCCTCCCACCTAATTGTTTTGTGATATATATCATCTTAGAAATATTTCTTATTTTTTAACAAAAAATAATAATAAATGAAAAATTATTTTATTATTTTTCATCCATGTCCATTATTTTTCATATAGATATGTTTTTTGAAAAACAATATTTCTAATGAATTTATTATCCTCCCATATCCCATATTAATTTTGTCGATAAAATATTTCACATGAAACAATTAATTTCTTATAAAGATTAAAAAATATTTATTTTTTAAATATACATATTATATATATCTATTGAATGAATAATTCCTAAACAATATACTATTTTTATTATTTTTTTAATATGAATATTATTTGATTAACTATATAAGATCTTTGTAAATATTTATTATCTATTAAAAAATATTTATTGATAAATGACATTATTTAATGGAATAAATTATCATTCAATATTTTTGTAGTGAATTTAATATTCATAAATGGGAGGGACCTATTTAAGTATTTCAACATTTATTAATCATCAGGTCTCATAGAAAAATATTTTGGAAAAATTAAAATGGATTTTAGTGCATATCTCTATAATAATTAAACTCTCTTGAAATAATTACTTGATAATATAAAATAAATTAAAATTGTGATCATGATTTATAATATTAATAATTACCATCTATGAGAATTGCGTAATTAATATCCATGTAATTTCTAAATGATTACATCCAAGGTAAAATTTAATGATAAATTTATTCATTAAATGGAATATATGTTCTGTTATTTACCTTTACATATTAATTATGAGTTATTCTACCAAGATAGATTCGACTATTTGTATCCTTTACCAATTATTAGTGCTTACCCATAATTTGTTTCCCATTCCCTTTTATATGAATTATAATTTACTGAATGAGTTCAAGTATGTTGAGGGTTTTCCATTATTATGTTATATATTTTACTCCCAATTTTAAAAGTGTATCTCATGCCACTACAGATCCCCAATACTAATAAACTAGTTGGTCCATCACGAATAAAACACTTATAATTATTCTAATTAAATAATGTTTCAACTCATTCTTGTTTTCTTGAGTCTAGTTTGTAATAATGTTGCAAGAATTTGTTTTATGGATTATAAGAATGTCCCCCTTTTGGGTTCTTGTTGAATATTAGTAACTAGGAAATTGGGGAAGTGTTTGGGACCTACACTTGGTTAGAGTTAATTTTATCATCCAATTGTTAGGAAATTATAGAATCTATTGATAATTAAATAATAAAAAGAGACATAGGCTAACTTATAAACATCACATATGGAATTATGGATAATCTAATGCTTATCACATAGTGTGTATTATTCTTTTCACAATAAGAATTCTGGCTTCTCAGCCTCATCACATTTTTCGTATGGTCATTTGTTTATATGCTACCACTCAAGGGAATATATTGTTGTAATAGTTATAGTATATTCATATATTACAAAAATATTCTTCCTAAATATCCTATTGTAATGGAATTAAAAATCTGTATAGATATATATATATATATATAGTTTTAGATCATAATCCTAGACCAATTCATGAGAATTGACATCAACAAGTATGCCCTATGTGATATGACGTCTGCATTGAATTTTCTAGGACTACTAGATGAATGTTACCTTATAATCGTTTGGTGTTAGTCATATATATGAGTTCCCTTTTCTAGATTATTCTAGTAGATGGTCATTTGAAGTAATCTATTTTAAACCAATATGATAACATTGAGTCAAGGAATAAGATGAAAATATTAATGTTTAATGAAAATGGATTTTATTTTATTGAAAATTTCACCGGTACAAGACCCAGCTGAGTTAACACCATGGTAGTAGGTATTGGATAATTGGGTATCTTGTAAAAGAAAAGAGATAATTAAGAGCATGGATATGTTACTAGTGTGTAGTGGGAGGCCATGTATTAGTCATGTTTAAAGTGGAACTCAGGAAGGACACCTTATTGATGGAAAACCTTGGATGGATGACTTGGAGAACAATAACTGAGGTATAGTGTCCGGGATGAAGTGGTTCATCTATAAGTGGCCTTGGAAATGGGGGTACTCATATATGTAGGATTCTGAGAATTTATTATCTCGTATTTTATTCAATTATATATATATATGAGAATAAGTTTTCTTAGCTCTTAGTTTTGTATAACATATTTATCCTGGATCTATAATCTCTATTTCCATATATCCCATTACTAATATGTTCATCATTAAGGTATTTGAGTGATAATTTATTTCTAGATCATGGTGGTTAGTTCTTAAATTGCTCAGTTCCAAAGGCACCACTTCAATCAAGAGGTAATGTGTATGAAGATTGTCCTCCATATTATATATATTATGAAATTAAATGTATATTCTAAATCCAAGGAGATCATGGTCTTGTGAGTATATATTTTTTCATTTAGGTTCTCTCTGTTTAACTTCTTTATCAACAATGGTGCATAGGGAGTCTGTTTATTGGAAACCCCCATACTAGGATGTTGGAGAAGCCAAGGCGGTGGGGTTAAGGATTATAGGGATGTTATTATTTTCAAGAAAGTATAATCCTAAAATGTTTGGGGATTTGATGGTAGGTGAAATTATTTTTTTAAAACATGGTTGAGCATTCAATGATAATACTTATGAGGAAATATATTTGAGTAGAGGGCATGTTAATTTTTTCACATGTGAATGAATTGTATGATCTAGTTTGCATAATGTTATTTAATATGAAAAGTTTATTGCATATCCTATCACATTGCGATATGATGTGTAGGGTACTGTGCATGAAATACCATGAGGTTATAAAAAGTATTTTCATTCAAATAAATACAATGTTTAATAACATGATTCACATTCTGAACCAAAAAAAATGAAAAACTAACATATTATAATCAGATAAAATATTATACTAAAATTAATTTGTTGGATTTCTTTGAAATTAAAATCATTCTGTTTTAGACACATTTAAACCAAAAAATTTAATCTGAATAAGTAGTATCAAAATAATTATCATAAAAAAGTATAAATTCATTTTTTTGTATAAAAATACTTTTAAAAAAAATATTTTTGTTACATTATCCATATAAACATTTAATTTAACTTTTATCACTTTTATTAATATTAAAGTGTAAAATGGATTTCATGATTAAACTTAAAATTAAAAAATTCTGTAATAAGGAATGTTGTGTTTTTTATCATAAAATTAATTTACCATTGTAAAAATTATTCAATTTGATAAATATTAAAATGATTTATAAATGTTAAATAAAGAGATAATGTATCAAAGTAGCCAAAAATATTATATATATATATATATATATTGTTTTATGCTGGTTTTATACACCATAAAATATATTTTAATATATAATTATTAGTTTTGGATCCACATTCCACAAATATTTCATCCTTATTTTATATTAATGAATTATATTAGAAAACTACAACCCATCATACCTAAGAGGACCCATTCACCACCCTGCAAATAATTACAAATAAATAAACATATATAAAAATTTCGACCAAAAACTCTTCCTAACCCTTATTCCCACATCATAATATTTCTATTATAGAAAAGATTGGAGATCCCCTTCGGAGTTGTCTAAAGCGTTATATTCAAGGAAGATTTAATCGAATCCATTCATGTTATTTCCATTTTCCCTATTAAAATCCATTTTAATTACCAATATATAATTACATATATATCATTTTTATCTTAAAAATTAAATAAAATTAACGAATATACATTAGAAAGAGTTCTTAATTTCCTATTAAATTGAAATCTTCACTTCATTTATGGTTGGACACCCACCTCCCTAATTGACATATTAAATTTTTCATCACATACATATGTCAATTATTTTAATGGTTAATTTAATGAAAAAATATGATTTTTATTTCATTAATAGGTCTTTAAAAGGATTATTTTTACATTTTATAAATAATTTTAATTATAAAGTGTCATCGTAAATATTACCCACCAAAAAAAAGGGAATACATAAATAATTTTTTTAATTTGAATCTATTATTTAAAAAATAGATAATTGTAAAAAATTTGATATTCTAGAATGATAAATAACTTATATCTCCAAATACTATGGAGTTGAAAAAACTATCTTTTAATGCCTTTGGCAATGGTCAACCTACCAAACCTATTCTAGATTAAATGAATATACAACCCCATATGGAAAATGACAGTGAAAGTTGTACTATAAATGAAATAAATTTCATAAAAAGAAAAAAATAGTAATGTTATATAATTTAAATAATGATCTAAATAATGTATTAGATAAAGTTAATATAGTTAACAAGAAGGTTAGTTTCGTGAACCAAGCAGGTTAGGACATGAGATGTTGGTTATTTATCTGAAATTCCCTTCTTTGAGAATAATTTTTCATTATGAACATATTTATATTTATATGGCTCATATATTACATATTTTATGCTTTTTTTGAGATTCACTATTTATGATGGGTATTTAAGGATTCATTTCACGATCTAAATTCCAATTTGTTTTTACTCCACTGTTATAAAACCAAGAGGGTTTGGTAGACTCTATTTTTTTATTTGGCCATGAAAATTATTTTAAAACTATTATCTTATATGATTGTTTTATTATATAATTTCACTATCATATATGGTATTTTAGATTTATCTCTAGGGAAATTATATATTTACATAAAAAATTTATCAACATAAAAATTATATTACCAATACATTTTTAAAATGAATAATTATCATCGTTCTAATGTATATTCCTATATCATATCGATATATTTCTTAAGAATATTATGGGATCTAAATAAATAGCTGTTTAGGATCATTTGTATCATCTTTTTCATTATTTGAAATTTCTTATATGGATACCTCTAATCATTTTCCACAATTAATTTCATTAGAGTAGTGAGAAATGAATCTAATTTTGTAACATACCACTTTAATTCGTTTCTGTATTTCGTAATATTTTTTATTAATTAATAATCCCATTCACATTACCATATATTTAAATGGAACATCTAATTCCATTTGTTTTGTGAAATTTTCCTATTAAATACAATGGATTATGTTTAAGAAGAATATTTAACGGCATTTCCTTCTTATTAAATAAATTCTTTCTCTTCCACATCAAATTCATTTACATAAAGTTTAATTCATTTCATAGTTCAATTTTTATGATTTTTTTGATTTGATGTTTTAAAACATATTCCTCCGAATATCCCATAAATTATTTTATGAACGTGATAACTAACTTTATATTTTTTTTAAATGATAAAATGTTCATAAAAACAATTAACATTACATACAATTTAATATTTATCCCCAATGTTTTGAATCCACTCTTGTGTAATGCTCATGATAAATATCCCAATTCATTTCTTCATCATTATGTTATTGAATTGTTTATATTGAATGATATAATATATAATAGATGTTTTGTGATACAAATTGGAAATGATATAGAACACATTTTATTTTGAATATTTTCCAATGATATGATGAAATATTGATTTGATGTGGAATACATATGTATGGTGTGTCATAATCTGACGAGGGGATTATATATGCCTCCAATGCATTGGGTAATTCATTATATATCATTAGATGACTATGGAAAATGTGTTCTGATTCTTGATCCACTATGGGTAATAGGTATTGAAATTTGATCAACTATGTTACGTGAAAAATTTTGTGATATCTAATACAAAATGTAATAACATGTTATTTCACTAAACAATTTTTATCTTTTATCTTTTCAAATAAATAAATCTCTCCTCAAAAAAGGCAGTAATATAATTTGTAAAATTATAATTTTCATATTTTGTAGATTAAGACTCATTGTTTTGTAAATAATTAACTTTTTTTATGTGTATAAGGAAACCCATTATAAAGAATTAGCACTAGGTCGATAAAGTTTTTATGAGAAATCCTTCTTGAAGGCCCATACATAGTCTAAAAGACCCATGTCTTGTAAGATCACCATTAGAACCAAGTCCACCATATCCTACCACTTTTTCATGCATAAGTCTATCCTACAAAGAGTTAATCTAGTATGACTCACTGCTTCCCACACCTGATACACCATTTTTGAGGATATAATCCCCATTTTGGTCATTCCAAAGTTCATCATCAATATTCTAGATGATTCATCATCCTAGAAAGAGACAATCATTCATCTTCTATTGTATTATTAGATATTTTTAGCCCCACCATCACTGAAGGTTTTCACTATCACCTTCTGTCTTACCCCCATGTATTACACACTCAGTCACTATAACACTTACCAGTCTATATAGTGTGTAAAGTATTTGTGGTGTGACTGGGAATCGATCCCAAAAAACATGGATGAGGTACTACTGCTTGATTACCTCTCAAGCATGGTGCTGGTCACAATATGAAACTATATATAAATATATTAATATGTATTCAATTTGTAATCCATAATTAATTATATTATGAACATATTGCGGTAAAAACATTTTTTTGTAAAAAAAACTTCTCTATATATTAAATATTATCATTAAAATAATAATTTATTTATATTTTGAAATTATATTACTGCTTATTAATATTATTTTTACATTAAAAAAAATGATTTGTAAGAGTTGTTAAATTATATTTTTCTATAAAATATAAAAAATAAATTAGTAAAACTATTAACCTTAATTAAAAAGATAAAATAAAAATGTAGTGTTGAGTTATTTTAAAGATGTTTAAAACATGGGTATAAATAAATTTTAGAGGATTTTGTTTCTTTATACCAATTCATATTCATTAGTCTACATTATGTCTAATATAAAACCCTACATAAACAATGAACTGTTTTCTATCATGGAGTATAAATGAAACATAAATATTGGAGTTATTATAAATTAATGTTTAAATAGAGTGTTTCTATATTTCTAGAAAATTTATACCGTTATTAATATTATTATTAGCTGTCAACGTTTTTTTCCAACAAATTTACCAGAACAAACTAGTTGTCAGCATTCTCATCATGAACCATAAACAAAAACATATAAAATTAAATTATAATATTATAAATCATTATAATAAATCTATTTCAGTACCAATAATTTCTCCAATTATAATATTTTAATATATAAAAAATAATGGGCAGTCAATATATAAAACTAGTACTAGAAAAAAATGAATGCTAATAACATTTGATGACGAAAATAAATTTGTACCAACTAGTGTATTTATAAATTATTTTTACAAATCATATTTATAAAATTTTATACGTTGGAATATTGTTATTTTTTTTTTATTAATATATCTATTATTTTTATACATGATGTTAGAGATCATTCATCTTACACTACTGGAAAATGGACCTATCCCCACGGTTTTCCCCAAAACCATGGGTATAGACCCCCCCCCTTATACCCACGGTTTCCCAAAACTGTGGGTATAGGGGTACCTATCCCCACAGTTTTTTGGAAAACCGTGGGGATAGGTCTGGGCAAAAATATGTATACCCACAGTTATGAAAAACCGTGGGTATAGGTCACTTTTGTGTGTGCGGGGATTTTTTTTTGCCGCAGGAAGAATTTTTTTTTTGGCGGGAACTCTATACCCACGGTTCTTCCCTCTATACCCACGGTTTTTATAACTATATTTAAATATATATATATATATATATATATATATAAGTGATGTTATGGTAGTGGTTAGACGCGGTGTTTGCAGCGAAGAGGTTGCGGGATCGAAACTCGGCGCCTGCATTATTTTAGGAACTATACCCACGGTTTTGAAACCATGGGTTAAAGCCGTTGACACCATGGAAATTGGCTCTGTTTTGGTGACACAGTGGTAGGACACCTATACCCATGGTTTTGGAAAACCATGGGTATAAGATGGGGACCTATACCGACGTTGTTCCAGCCCACAGTTCCCTAAACCGTGGGTATAGGCTATACCCATGGTTTTGGGGGTATACCCACGGTTTTGAACCATGGGTATAGGACCTTTTTCTAGTAGTGTTAGTGGGAGTTAAGGTAATGGTTTTTGTTGAATCAAATTCATTTCATGAGTCATATTGATTCATTTTTCATTTGGTTATAAAATGATGAATTTATTTTAAAATAGTATTATATTATATTCATTTATTCTCGTTTTATTCATTTAAATATTTTTATATATCTTAATTTCTTATAAAAGATGATGATGTGACGAATAATTCAAATTCTTTCTAAATGAGTAATTTTTCTTCCACCTGCATTTTTACACTTCATATTATTGTCCAAAAATTATTGTTTTCAAATTAATGTATTGTTTATATATTCTAAGCATCTAATTTCAATTTACATATTTGGAAATTAATGATTTTTAATATATTTACTGTTTGGTTTTCAATAATATTAATTTTAACATTAACAATGACATCCCATTCTTGTTGTTATTTTTATCATCCACTCAAAATTTTCAAAAAAAATATTTACTTCTTCATCTAGAAAATAATAATTGATTAAATTTTAATATGTTGACTTAATGATTACTTCATGTTATTATATTAATTTTTTCTAAATGTTAATGTTAATTTTATCTCCATAAAAATTATTTAAATTGTTTTATAAATAATCATTTTCATACTTTTGATTTTACTTTACATATAAATAAACTATTACAGATAAGGTATTTTTTTATAAATCACTTGTTAAATTCCATGATGAAATAATTATTTTGGTTAAATGAAACTTCTACTTTAAGAGACCATTTTTTAATACCTTGTTATTCATTATGATTAAAAAATGAAATGAATCACATTTTTGGCCAACATTTTTTTATAATATGATCAATGATTAATATATTATTATAGACATATATGAATGATGACAAGTGGGGTCCATTATCATTGTCAAATAATTGTTTTTGGTTTTTATATCTCATAATATAATATAGATTTTTTCATCTATAATGTTCTCATAAATTAAAGGTTTATTTTTATTAGAATTCTTGTAAACTAAAGGGTGGGGATTCATTGATGTTCTTACAATATGATGTTACTGTTTCAGAATGTTGTTGTTATTTTATTATTATATTTCTAAATGAAATCATATATTTATCTTCTCTAGGATTATGATTATTTTCAGTTTATCATTTTTATTGTCTCATGATTCAGCACAATTTTTCTCTGGTTTATGTTTGTTATTACGTGTACTTATATCATTACTCATGGAAAAAATTATGGTTTCATGTTTCTTAGAATGTTATATCTTTTCCACTCATGTTTTACCTTATTATTGTGATATAAAACTTTATGAAATGTTGATATTTTTTTCCAAAGTACACCAGTTTTCTAATCTATTTATCATGTTCCCCATTCCCAGGAAAAAAAATTATTATAAAGTATATAAATTATACAAGGAAGTCTGGTGGATCCTAATTATATATAATTTCTCCCTAGTGTTTTTGAATGAATTTACTGTGTATCTAATACTAATTTATTATAAAAAAAACATTTAATGGGAATAGGATATTATTTTTTAGTGTTATGTTTTTTATACATATTTTATAAAATAATGCAACTTCCATTATGGGATATTATAATTTTTATCAGATATAGGTTTAGTTATTTTTTTAGGATTAGTATATATATTTTTTCATTTTTATGATATTACAATAGTTAAATCCCTTGGGATATGTTGATAATCTAGTTTCATGTATAACAAACGATCATGAAAGTTGGGTAATTCATAGATTTTGTGACATTTGAAAAAAAAATTCCATATCTATATATTAGCTAGATGATGTCTGTGGAAAAAAATGGGATATGTATAATCACCATGAAATGCCTAGTAAAGTATAAACTTGATATTCACTAGGTTCTTGAAGAGTGGTTATAAGACTGCACAACTATTTAGATGGTCAAGGGGGATATTATTTGGGAATTCACTCACTCTTTATGAACCATTTTGAAGTATTTGGGAAAATATTAATGATATGGTTATAAATAATAATAAAATATAGAAAATTAATAACCTACATTGAATCATTGGCATTTATAACATTTATGACATAAAAATTTTATATTAAAATATATATTAATAGATTAATAATTCTTATCTTTAACATTTATTTATTTAAAAATTTGACTGAAAAAATTCAAATCGGATAAAAAATATATTTGATGTTATAAAAAGAAACCATATGTTATGGGAGGAGTATATTACTTTTTATTATTCTCACTATACTCTCCCAAGCTATGAAAAATATTGAAAAATTGATTACATCCAAAATAGACCTATGATGTATGATGTTTAACGTGATTCCTTCAAATGTCAACTTCTATAATGCATTAGTGGTTATTATAATCAATATATTAATGAGAAATGGATCACTTTTATAGGAAGTATATTTTCTATTCTCTAGTTTTTGGAACATAATATAGTTATCTTGGAAATATTTAACGACACAACTCGTTTTACCACTAAATAGGTGACAAGACGAGTTTATAAATAACCTCAAACATATATCCTTAAACACATATCCTAGAATGAAATAGGATGTCGACTAGTATTTAGATCCTATGGTATGTCTATGAGGAGATAATTCCCCCATATATCAAAGTATTCAACCTGATAAAAATATATAATAGATAAAATAAGTTAAAAAAGAATAGATAAAAACATAAGAATAATATATTATTTTAATTAAAGATACCCAATGCCAAATTATAGTAAGCATGTATGACAGATGATGATACATGTATAAGCAGTAAAACTTTCTATAAGTAGTATAGTGTCATAAATGAAAAAAACTGCCAAACTACTAGCTCCATGAGCATCCAGAGTTCTAGATTGGTGCCCACGGGGCTTGAGTGAGTTGGTTCAAGGCGGTGGCGTCCTATCATCAAGGTCTGGGTTCGAGTCCTCGCAAAGGCAATGCGCACTATATGCCAGTGAATTACTCCCCCGTGTGGAACTGGCCTGAAAGCTCGGGTGTCGTTACACCTGGGACTGTGGCTGGGTAAGTACATATAGGCACCCGGTGGCGGGTGACGACCCACCTATTCCGTGTAACCCCCTTGGGCCTCAAAACCCAGTGAACTTTTGCCCCCACGGGGTGTCCCAGTTTGTTGGGTCATTCGATTGGTTCCTCAGAGTCAGGGGTTCGATTCCCGCTGGTTTCAGGCTTCGGCTGAGGTAATTCCGCGTCGTGCGCTTTACCGCCTCGACAGTGTAGGGCAGCGTGGGGAGGCATGTTTTACTCACTCGGGCTGCGATTCACATTCGAGCCCCAGGGCTTGGTACCCCTGCCAAGGGAACCAGCTACACTAGGAAGAGCATAAATTGTAATAGTGTGGGTGAGGTTTCTGTACAAAAAAAGAGTTCTAGATTGGTCTTTTGATCCTAACTCCCAGGTATAAGAAAACAATATAGTTAATCACCCTATGTCAAGAACGCAAAAGGATGTCTTGGGTACCCCAATGAAATGACAAATTCATAAGGGTGTGAGATATAAATCTTAGTATGATGGAAGCTCTAGTTTCTAACCCAATATGGAAAATTAAATAAAAAACAATATAGTTTGTCATTTATAATAAGCAAGGAGAAGAAAAATAAAATGACCACACCTTGGTCTGAGTTATTAAACATAACATCTACCCAAAACACCTGCTATGACCTAATCCAAATATTGGATAGGAGATAAATTTTCAAATCATTATACATATAACATGGTCCAATGTAACCAGGGAAACTAACAAAATAATTACCCCATACAATTTTTTTCCTATTGTCTCATATCTATGTAAAAAAAGAGAAAGAAATAGAATAAGCAAGAAATATCAATAAATATCACGAAGATCTCAGAACAATAATACATGATACATCTCGCAAGATATAAAATTAACTCATTAAAATCCATAAAACATGTTATAGAGTAACTTTCCTATCCGTGGAGATCTAAATGAATCCCAAATATCACAATAGGATCATCTGATAATCCAATACCTTTTATTCCATCAAATGTGATCCAAATGGAGTCCCTTATATCACTACATCACAGGGTACCTTCTGAGTTCTTCTCTTGTGTCTCACATAAGAGACCGAGTATCAACCCTTCATGATGTATAAATCTTACTAAAAGGTTCATCCATGGATGCTTCCATAGGAATCATGTATCACGTAGGAGTATAATATACCACACAAAAATCCCATTCATGGAAAGAGAAAGAATCACCACCAGTGCATTGATGTATAAACATACTATCAGGGGAGTCCCTCCATGAATACTTATTACAGAACCCAAGTTTTCTCTTGGCCTATTTCAATTGATCCATAACAATCAAGGAATAAATTACAATGTAATACATTTTTAATATTGCATACCACTAAATAAAAATATCATGCCATCAAGGGAATATAAAAATCGAAATGTACAAATCTAGAAAACGAATGAGTTTAAGCCATCAAAATAGAGTGAGGATTCAGTGAAAAAGAAAACATGTATCAATTGTGGGTCATTATTATCATTTTTAAATATCATGACAACATACATAAAATATAGATCAAGGAACTAAAACCTGGAATAAGCATATGACACTTGAAAAAGAAATAGAATATAAATAAAAAACATGCCATATAAATTCCCCACACCATCCTTAATTATTGACATTAAATAAAAAAAGATAAAAATATTGTTTATTCATATAAATGATTAAATGGGATGGGCGCATTCAAGTAATTGTTGAAACATTAAAATTGACAAAAAGTATTTTATAAAGCCTAAGAAAAATACTTGGTTTCACAATCAAATAAATGTCTAGACCATCTGATTCATCTCTTTAAAAGAGTGAAATATCATATATAAGACATTTCATTTTATTCTACCTGATCAATTTCATTAATACATGTAAAATCCATTTATACAGTTCAATGAGAATTTAGATGGTTTCATTGGGAAAATGGAAATTTCTTATTGAGTCTATTCTTATTCACAAGGAAAGCCAAAGCCATTAAGCCATCATATTTCATTAAAACATGTCAATGAGATCACATGTATCTATATATCCATTGGAATGTGTCATGTTCTATAAATTAAGGATGACGTTATAATATATCTTAATCAACTATACACAATCCATTTAACAATTCATTCAATTTTTCTAAACACGAAAAATTCATTTCTAATACTTAATGGTTAAAATGAAATGTATTGTGGTCAAGGCATGAACCTACTCAATAAATGTAACTTTAAAATAATCTGGCATAATAAATACCATGAAATGTTATTTAGTCTAATCGAACATGATAATTTTGATCATGTTATTCAAAATGGGAAAAATATAGCTTTCCAATAAACAAGCACCAAGAAGACGAATATGGAAAACTCAAACCAAATATAAGAATGATATAAATAACTATCATTAATTTTGGGATTATAAGGTAGTGAACCTCTGTAAGAGGTGTTTAATTATTTAAACATGATATTTCTCCTCAAATAATCCAAATATCATATTTAACATTTTATTAAATTTATCAATGGGATCATTTAATCTAAAAACCCAGTTCAATTAATTAAAATATTTGAACAATGTGATATATAATTAATTAATGAATTATTAAAATAAAACATGACACAATGGTATCATTACATAGGAAGTAAACCATTCCGAACAGTTTCCACTTCACAGTTTTATCTGTGACCACCTAAAACCGCTCTACACATTCACAAACGTACAATCCTATATATATATACAATGTAATCCAATCTACATATTACCCCTGTAACGAGGGAATATATACTAGATTGATATATATATACATATGTATGTGAGTTCATGCCTTTAATGATGATCAAAACACACTGCTTAAAATATATGGGACTCATAAACAGCAAACGACTGAAAAGTTAATAAAAAAAAGATACAGAAGATGAATAACCTACCCGAATGTGACTATGATGAATCCAATCAAACTAATAAACTTCTACTTCATCAGAAAATTTCAAAATAGGGATGAGGGGGTCCCAATAAACACTTCACATACCAATACATCAAAAGAAAAACACCAATAATTGGATTACCTCAAACCCTAGGTTTGGACGCACCGCACTGGGAAACAGGTAGACAAAAAACCGCCAAAAACAAGGGAGAATAGGAAAATGAGGCTCTAACATGATAGATCACATATAATCATGAAGAAATATGGTTGAAATAATTGCTTGAAGGATGAGCCGAGGAGGTAGGAGTATGCACCATGGGGGTTCCACTAAAGAGGTGTCACATAAGAAAGAGGGTAAGGGGAGGGGCTCGCATGAGTATGAAGGGGGAAACCCCCTTTGGGTATTCATAAAAAAAATTATAATAGTAATGAAATCAACATCAAATATAATAATATCATTAATAAATATAATTATAATAATATTATTATTACTACTATTATTATTATTATCATTTTTGTTGATATTATAATTAAAATATTTCTTTTTAACATCATATAATGATTTTTGTATATTTAAATTACTAAATTTAATTTCATCTAAAAAACTCTTCATAGTATTCCAACTCATATAATTATGTTCTGAATCCCAGTTTTACATATATCCCATCAAATAAATGAAATATAACAATTCCCTAAGAACAATTTTTTCTGATCTTGAAAACGATGGATATTACAACCTCACCACCATAAAACTTATTGTCCCCGACAACCCTTCTGAAAAAGCAATCGCATCACATAAAATGCAAGGGACATTAGGTTTCATTAAAAAAGTCGTGTTTCATTTCAAAAATCATAATGCTCCTTCAGTAATTAATTATGTATAAAAAAATTAACCCATTCCAACTCGACATAACACTCAATTCTCTAACTGAAACACTTAAACATAGATACCATATCTTGTTAAGATAGATACAAGATCACATCTTCATATCATTAAAATCGGGTCGAAGGTTCTCCCCACCATAAGTTTTTAACATTATAATGTTCTAATTACAAGACATGGTAACTCCACCGTCCGAATTTCATTACAAAACACTCCTCTATGAGTTTCAATGATGCTATTAGCATGACATAATAGAAACGGAATGGTGGAATCCAGATTGAACTAATAGAAACTGGTCTTGCATAATATCAATGAAATTTGTGGCTTTCCACTGAACCATACTCCACTTAAACTAGAAACATCCTTTAAAAAGGTCAAATACAACTTTTTACAATTAACAAGAAGAGCATGAGTTGAGCCTCCTCTATTTGACCCGTCACAACATTCTCTTCATAGATGGAAAGAATATTTCCAATATAAGGCATTTCCTTTCACTATGGGATATTGTGTTCAACACAAGAACATTTTCTATATCTCATACATGGATTTGAGGGATGTTCCTTTATTAAACCCTCATATGTTCATTTAAAATGTCATTCCATCGCACGAATAGAGGTGAAATCTAGATGTTGCCCACATAAATTATCACCCTTCAAGAATTACCCCTTATCTCGTCAACAAGACCAAGGTAACCTCAGATTCATAGAATTAGTGTCCAAGGAACAATTGAATGGTATTCCACATACAATAATTACAACTGAGATGTTGTCTCAGGGCCAAAAAATCTAAATCAGATCATTGACTATGCCCATATCAGCATCCGCCTGGCGGTTGAGTCGAAGGAAACAGTTGGAGTCCTTGAGTCTGACCAATTCATTAATTATTTGAAACGTAAAAATCACATAAGATGACCAAGCCTCAATAATAACAATTTTCCCAGTTTGTAGAACTGAGAAAACTCCCTGAAAATCCCAATATCTCTTTAAATCGTTAATATATGACAATACTAATTCTCTCTCAATGCATCATGGATGACATCAAGATAGCGAAAATGGTCATTAATAATAAGAATGAAATAAGTGAATTGAAACAATGTCCATTAAATCATACATGATTAATGAAAATATAAAGATAGTTGAACCACTGCTTGTCAACTACCTAAAATGGTATATTTTTTACCCTATCGACGCACCACCATTAACCAATCACATGGTTGTTACCTTCCAAGGAATAATGTGATTGCTCCATCTTAACCAGTAATGTCTGACCATGAACAACATATTTTTCAATAGTTTCCATACATATCCAACCACATTAACATCATGATACCATGTAAGAACTGACATGATATATACCCTCATCACGCTTAAGGTAAATTAAGGAAAAAAAATACCTGAATGGTCCTCCAAGGTGTGTTCCATCTACTCGGAAGGACATGATCTAACTAAATATTCCATGTTCCCCGCCATAGGAGTGTCCTAGTGGTAGAAATAAGAGATGTGGACCAAATTAAGATAGTTTCAATAGATCCATTTCTCACCTTAAATGAACATGTGACCCACCTCTGGGTCACAATCACAAAAGTGAAGGCATTAGGCAAGAGAACAAAAACTAAATTGACTGGCGTGTCAAAAAAATTGGGCCTCGAGATATTCCTCCTGATAATTGGGATAAACATTCTTATTTAACTCTCAATAAATCTAGTCCATTGATTACCTATGATTGTACAAAAGAGAAAAAATCTCAAGATTTCACCAAACTCAACTAGTTCATTAAAAGGTTCTGCATCTCGATGGTCACATTGTATTCCAACACTTACTGCGGGGAGATGATAGAATAAAAACTCACATACTAAATACAACACATAGGATTATTATCCACATGAATTCAATTATATGAAATCATTAATAGAATTGGGACAAAATTATTTCTATTTCATTTAACTTTAAAATAGACCGATGATCTCCTGGGTCATCCAATGATAAGATACAGGGTCAAGAGACCTACTGAATAGGTGAACAAGCCAGAGACACATCTAACATACTAAAACTAATAATTACTTGATGATCACGCCAATAAAAATGGTCAAATATGACATATTCACATTTATTAACAAGGGTGTCATTGGGAAACTAAATGTCCTAATTGAGATGATGACCCCTAAAAGACACCTGAACAACATAAAAAAACAAAAAACTCACTGTCTTTAGCAAAAAAATTTAATCACTATGGGTACTGCCTATATTGGGTCATCAACTCGTGATAGCAGAAAGTGTGAAACAATAATGGGGTCCCACCTATGAAATTCCCTTGTCTCAAGAGATGATCATAAAATCCACTACTAAAAAAAGGTATATAGAAAACTACTACAATTTGGTTTCAATGATACAAAACTAGAAAGGTAAAATACGCTTACATGAGGGGTTTTAAATAAAAGAAACCACATAGAGTTCCATTTCCATGACCTTCGCCTTTATTAAAATTTAAAACATTAATCAACTAAATGTCATAATTTATAACATCATGTAAAATCATAAAACAAATTCCCTAGGCACATGACTTTGACATTTACCTCAATGAAAAACATCCCTTTATTATTAAACATCCCTTTTAAAAATATGACATTAATTGGAATTAAACCATAATTTGGGAATTTACCCAATAAATTCATTTTAAATTATTGAAGATAAGGTGACCTATAAGGGACCTATAAGACAAACTAGGTTCATTATCAAACAACATAATAATAGTTGATTATTTTTTAAATGTATGACAACTCATACATGATTATTTCATAAGGAACATTTCCCAATTGACATAATTGAGTCAAGTTGCGTATTTTTAGAAGTAACAAATTAATTTATATTATTATTTAATATCCCTTACATTTAAAACCATTTTAAATACAAGAAATTGTCATATATCATAATTTGGTTATATGGGTGGACACCTACCAATCCATATAGCACCCACAAACATTAAAGTTGCAATTGGGATCCCATTTAATTTCAATGAATCCATTTGTACAATGAAATAAATTTCATAAAAAAATAGTATACCATTACAAGAAGTTAACATTTAGAAGAGAAACATACAATACACACAAAATCATTGAATAACATTCAAGGAAGACAACTATATCTGCAAGAAACATAAAAATGTTGCTACACGGAATGGAATATGAATGGAATATTATTTTATATGTGACTATTAAAATGCATGTAATAATTTTTCATAACCTAAAAAGGACAAGGGAAAATTATATATATTCAGAAATCAATAAGCAGAAGAAATTACACCATTCACTTATGTTGAAATAATAACCAAATGTAATTGCAAATAACATGAACATCAATCCCATCCCTGACCACTTGGACATTTCCCATACATTGTGTGATCAGTCCCAAGAAATAACATTATCCAACTTATTTCACATTCATAGCATCCTTTATAAGAACCCATTAAAATTAACAAAAGGGGAAAAAATTATCCTCGCTTACCACTTTCTATAATCCAGATCTGGCATAGCACCAAAAAAGAAGTCGTTCCAGTCGCAACATGACATCATACACATCTCCCTAAACACTAGAGGCAACCGAATAGTAGTAAAGGGCCATGGTTTATCATTGGGGAGGATATTCACTCATATATTAGATCATGAAACATGATAATAAATAGATAGTATATAGGGGAAGTAGAAACAACAATAGAAAACTATAGAGGAATAGTATAATATTTTAATATAATATAGCCAATAAAAAATACATTAGGCATGTATGAAATATGATGATATATGTATAATAAGTATGAAATTATATAATTTTTACAACGTGATCAATGAATGAAACTGCCAATGGAGTAGCTCCATGAGAAATATGAGCTCCATATTGGTCCTCACTCTTAGCTCCTTGGTACAAGAAAACAATACAGGAAATCATCCAAGGTCCTGATAATAGAAGGATTTCTCGGGTACCCCAATTCAATGGCGCCTCATGAAGTGTGTGATAAATAAATCTTATTAGTTGATAACCACTACTTCTATCCCAATATAGATAGTTCAATATAAATTAAGGTAATTATCCATTTATAGTATCCCTAGAGAAATAAAAATAAAATTACCATGCCTTGGTCTGGGTTCCTAAACAAACTCCATTCTAATACCACCTACATCATCCTATTCTAGATATCATAAAAGAGATACCTATGCAATTCATAATACAAATGACGTGTGAAAATTTAACTAACGAGTTTAATAAAAGTATTCCCGAAATATTTTGCTCTGGATTTGGGACTCATTTCCATGTCAACAAATGATCAATAAAAATGTATAAACATTATGCATCAAGAGACAAAAAAATGGGCTAATAACAATAATAAGATAAGCATCTCATAACAATTAATAATCAATCATTCAAATCTATTAAACTAGTGGGGCAGTACCCCACCTGTCCAAGGTGACCTAAAAGAATCACATGTATCATAATGAGAACACATGATAATATAATACCACAGAGTATATCCAAATATATCCAAATGGATTTCCATATATAACTATGAGTTATGTTATATTTTGAGTCCCAATTAGGTATCTCATATAGGGTCCTGAATGTCACCTATGTCATGGCGTAGCCATATTAAAAAGAGGAACATCCATATTTACTCCCCTAGAAAACCAGTATCAATTAGGATTATAATAAACCATTCAGGAAGCCATTGACTGCCAATACAATGAATCTCCCCTAGTGAATCATGGAACAATAACCTGGTCATGAGAATAAATCAAAACATCTATAATTCCAACCCCCTATTTTATATCATCCCATTTCAGTAGTGAAATATCAATAAAGGAATATATCACAAGGTGATGCAACACTAATATTTCATACCATTAAATAAACATCTCATTCCATCAAGGGCATGGAAAAATCCTAATCTACCAAGTTATCCAATGTGTATAATTGAATCCATAAAAATGGATTATGGAATTTAGAAAAAAATAAATCATTTAACAATTACATGACATTATTAGATTCTTAATATCTCATGCTAACAATAATATAATGTAGATGAATTTACTAAAATAGATCATAAGAAATTTTGACTTGTATAATTAACGGAATAAAAACAAAAAAAACCCATGTTATCAACATGCCTCAAACCACAGTATATTAATAAAATTAAATAGAACTTGATAACAGGATAGTCCATGAATAACTTTAAATAAACAATATGGTCATATTCGACTCTATTTTGAAACATTTTAATTGAAATAATGCATTATATAATGCAGAACTCTAAGGATTATTTAACCTACGTAAATCTGTCAAGGACATTTTATATATACATTTAAAATAAGAAATACCCATTTTCCATCCATTTAATTTAATTCTACTTATTAAATTTTATTAAGAAATAGTTATACATTTATATGGGTCAGTGAACACATATATGGGGTCATTGGAAAAAGGGAAATTTCATACATGTAGAATTCCCAATTATAAGTTAAGATAATGTCATATTAGAATCCCATTTCATTAAAGTAGGGAACTATATTCATAATGGTCCATAATTCCATTATAATGTGTCATGGTAAATACATTTAGATGTATTCTATAATCTAGATTAAGACACCAACTACAACCCATTCAATAATTCATTCTATTTTTTGAAAAAGGAAAATTTCATTTTTAATATTCAAAATGTAAAATAGAAAGTGTCATTGTCAAGGAATACACACTCTCTGGAAATGTCTATTTAAAATAATCAGGTATAACCCTTCTCAAAAAATGTTATTTAATCAAATAAAAAATGACATTTCTATTCATATTATTGAATGAGAAAAAATTTAACTTTCCACAAATCATGCCCTAACAATAGGATTATGGAAAACTCAAACCAATGTAATGAATTATATTAATAACTATTACTAATTTTATTTTTAGAATGTAGTGCACCTCCATTGGAATCATAAACCATGTATATTTTGTTTCTAAAGAAAAAATTATGATCCTTATCAAATACCATGGAATCATAATGTTTCTTAAGAAACCTAGACTTACTGTTTCTGGACCCTGAAATCACTAAAATTCAGACACTGAATACTATAAAATTTAGACATTGAATTCCTCAGAATTCAGACTCCAAATTCCTTAGAATTCAGAATCAAAATTCCATAGAATTCCGTCACCAAATTCTTCAAAATTTTGACATTGAATTCCTCAGGATTCAGACTAAAAATTCCTTAGATTTTGGACAATGAATTCTCTATATTTCATATTCTCAATTAATTGAGAAAACAGAATCTGAATATCAATGATTATAGAATTTGACTGTTTATATATTTATACTTTGAATTCGATTTTTCCGTAGATTCCAAATATTTATATTTTGTTATACAACATCATATTTATTAAATATGATTTTTCAAATATAAAGAAATGTTGTATTACTTTTTTTGAACTAACATTTGGTTGAGTGACATGTTTAAAAGTCCCTCTAAAATTCAAGGAAAAATATCACCAATGGAGGAGAGACCTAGCCATTGGAATCCATGGTTATAAATAGGCTATCATTTAAAAGAGATAAATACATGAAGAGAAATTTAATGTTGTGATGCTATGAAATGATTTCTATAGAGAGGAAGAGTCTCATGGCTTGTGCATTTTCTGAACACCTTGTTCAATCTTGAACATCTTGTTCATCTTGCTTTATGAAACGTCGATTGTTTCTTTGTATAATCGAGGGATGCTTGGGAAAGGAAAATATCAGTTCTGACTGCCTTAATTATCAAGGTCATGCAGGGATAACAATAAATATTCATAAATTTCTATCAAGGGATTACCTTGGTGTTCTTAATATATACATTCATGAATGTATAAATCATGGGACCATTATCAACAGTTGTTGGTCACCCTAATCTTTGTGTTAAATGATTTCTTACTTGTTACATGTTTTTGTTTCGTGTTCATTTCCACAATATTTTGATAAAAAAATACAGTATAATTTTTATATAATTTCATGTAATTTTACATACATTGATAAGTAAGATTCTATACTCTTAAAGGGATAATAATTCTTTAAGAAAACTATCCTTATGTTTCTTTACTGAATTCATATTTCCAAATCCTAAGAATGATTCTTGTATATTTAAGAAAAAGGGTTTTGGAATTTACCTTATTTATCTTTCTTGAACATAGTTTCCCATAAGTTTAAAACAAATTTTTTAATCACAAAGTTCACCCCCAATGGTAACTGATCATCTAAAGATACTATTTCAATCCTACATTGGTATTAGATCATGTCTTAGAATGATTTTAATCAAATTTAATTTTTCATTCACAATGTTTTAATTCTTCTAATATTTATTGCTTTATTTGTATTTTTAATGTTTTACTTAAATATATTTTTATTTTTTTTAACATTTTCTATAATTTTTTTTTGGAAAAAATATCATCTTATAGAATGACAGGATTAAATGTTAGTTCCCGTGACATCCTTAATCATACCTGAACCCCAATTTTTTGATCGTAATGATTATGAGTACTGGATAGATAGAATGAATATGTCATGACCCGTCCCCCGGGGCCCGTGTCGTAACTACCCCAAGCCCGCCTTCTATAGGCCAGGGGATGGCGACTATCACCAAAGGCGTAAATCCCTATAACTGGGAAGGCATTGCCTTTATAAAATGTAAACACACACAGAACCAGAGAACAAGCAGAAGAAAACACTAAGTAAAGTAATATAACAAGTGTGCTGAAAGTACAAAGGGGGCCGGAAATACAACCCCAACAGTAAAGTACAAGGAAAATACAAAACAACAGGAAGGTGTCAAGATTCTCCTGGATCGTCCTCTGGAGTTCCTAACTAAAGGGTAGGTACAGATGGCCACCTCAGCTCTCCACGTTTTTCTGTCACCTCCAAGTACCGTCTCATCATGAAGTCCACCTTCGGGTACCCTCTCATCATCAAGTCTACCTCAGGGTACTGTCTCGTCGTGAAGTCCACCTTCGGGTACCGTCTCGTCGTCAAGTCCACCTACAGGTACCGTCCAGCTCTACAAGCCTCAACCATGATCAGTGTTTTCCGTCGTCTGCATCCAACACAACGAGGTGCGGTCATAGCCCGTGCAGGGGTGAGTATAACGATACTCAGTAGGGACCCTGAGACCATCAAGGTCTCACTAAAACCAAAAAGGATAAACCACAAAGAAAGATCTCAACAGATAAACCTTACTTAGGTATATTCCCTTACATATACCTATGTTATCAAGTAACCCATCTCAATCATGAGGTAAACACAAAGGCCATAGACTCAGCTCAAACCAGGATTTTCCATATCGAAACCACAACTGCTAGAGAAACTCTTCCTCTATCGAGTACAGTGGCCATGTCACGACTCCGAGGCGCTACTCACTAAACTTAGACTGCTGAGGTACTGCTCCTGTTGAGTATCGCGGGTCTACTGCCAAATACCGGGCGCTCCATACGCTGTGGGTTTGCCGCCAAATACGGGGCGCTCCCCCTAATAGCATACAGAGGTACTCATCGTGTCAAGTACTACGGGTCTGCTGCTAACTACCAGGTTCTCCGTCCTCCTTGGGTCTACCTCCAAATACCGAGCGCTTCGTCCACTGGGCTAACCGAATCACTACGAGTCGAATCGGTCAAGCAATCGTCAGGTCAATAGCTACTAGGTCTCTGCACTCTGTACCCTCGTCTCCGGGAGGGTCTGCTCCATGAGCTACTGGTTGTTACTTCCAAGTGTCACGAAGTCTCACATAGAAGTATCACAATGGACCGCCACGTCATATGGGTCTCATGTCAACAAACGGCGCGTCAATCAGACGCTCGGTCTGTGAGTTATTAGCATTTTCGTTCCAGGGGCCCGGTTGGATTCTAGTACGAACCAACCCGACCATAACTCAACAGTACCCCGAACTCTAATGGGTATACTCAAAGTAACCATTTATCAACGATATTAGCAATGCCGCTGACGGTTCGTCAAATGGACGTCCGGTCTGATAGTTTTTGGATTTTCTGTTCTAGGGGCGCGGTTGGTTTATAACCTAAACCAACCCGACCATACTCCATATGCATCCAAACCTCAAATTTAGTAATTCAAAAGAACCATATCATCTAGAGGAATCGAACAAATTTGACGGCACATCAATCGGACGTCCGGAGCTCAAGTTATAATTGTTTCCGCTCCAAAGGCCCGGTTGTTTCAAGTTCGAACCAACCCGGTCGTACCCAAAATTCGCCAAAACATTGAGTGTAATATACTGAAACGACCATATAGAACCAAGGAATACTACTCAACTGACGGTGCATCGATCAGAGGTCCTTAGCTCAAGATATGCTCATTTAACTGAAAATGGTTTGAAAATAGGGGGTCTGGGCCCGGTCCGACCCGACCCAACACCCCCTGGGCGGCCCATACCGGGTCGACCCGACATGGGTCCGGGTCTGGCCCGGTAGGGCGCGGCCCAACTCACATGGCCCACCCCGGCCTGGCCGGGGGAGCTGGCTCAGCCTGTTGGCCGAGCGCGTTGCGCTGAGGGGGGGGGGGGGGGGAACGCGGCCGTGGTGTCTGGCATTTCGTCGCCAAGGCTGTGCCGCGACAGATTTCTTCTAGTGGCACGCTGGGGCGCCTCCGTGCCGCCTCCAGTCGCCGCACCAGCGCGGCGCGCCGGTAGTGCCTTCTACGGACCACCGGACGCGCTCCAGTGGTCAGATTTTCCCGCCATCTGCGCCAGTGGCTCTCCCGGGACCCGCCCTTCTCTGTGACGGCTTCCACATGTCGTTGCGGTCCTGTTTCATCGTCGCTCGTCCACATGCGAACAAACAAACAAATTGTGGAGGGTAGTCGGGCCATGTTTGTTCTGCCCACTCCCTCCGCGTTAGCCGATAACAATTTGGAAAAGATAAATAAGGTTTCACGTTTTACGAAGAAAAATTTAAACGGAAAAACATTGAAACAATCCATCCAGCATTTTTCCCCCAAACAACTATTCCCAACCCACAAAAGAAATCATCCGCAGATCAACATGATTATAAGTTGACCCGCGTTCTTTGTTTTAGAAGGGATTAATCATGGGAATATAACATACTAAAAAACATAAATCCCTACCTCATAAAATGGCATTAAACGATGGTGAGACGGGGAAAACAGGCATCGCAGAAGACGGGCGTCGTTATGTCAACATCGGGAAGAAAGGAGTCGAGGGTGGCGTCGGCTTTCTTTGTTCTTCGTTCTTCATTCTAGGAAGAGGAAAACTATCCAAGTGCTGGGCGTCGTGCTTTGCAGCTTGCATTCCACTGCTTGAAGAATCCATCCAGAACTCCTTCCCCTAACCTCCTTTATATAGGAGTGGGAGGGTTCGTCGTTGGAACGCAAGTCATAAATCAAGGATTTATGACAGAGGGCTCCACCCAATTAATCCGCTGCGGTGAAGCATTAAAAAAACGGGAGGAAGTCAAAAGGGGGGGGGGGTAATTCTTGGGCGGTCCCCTCATTAAAAAAAAGATATTTCATCATCCTCAATTAAGAGGGGGATTTAAACCTAGAGGCTCTCCCTTATAAATGAGGGGGAGTCAAGGAGTTATGATTCCCCTCCCATTAATGGGAGGCCTCGTGTGGTTTCCACCCCAATCAACCTTACATGGGATGTTGGATCTCGTTGGGCCCCACCACCAAAAACTCTCATGGGGGTTAGGGTCTGGCGGCCCCACCACCAACTCCCATGTGGAGATTCTAACTACTTTATACGCACGACACGTGTTTAACAAAATAAAATAGTTTGTTCACTTATTTTATATTATTAACCGACGTAAAACCCCAAAAACTAACTTTCATACCCGATCATCTTCCGTTGAGGTGAATGTCTTCTTAAGAAAAAACCCACGTTGTGAGTTCGATGGTTCCCTCAGATTTCAAATCCGAGCACCAGTTCAAAAGAAAGAAAAACATGTTTATTCGTTTACTGAACGTACCCGAGCTAAACTTCAAAAATTGATTCTGGGCACACCGTGACTCGGAATAAAGCGCTGTCAGAAGCTACAGACTAATAAAATTCATAGAAATAAAAAAAATTCTCTAAAATTTCTAGGTATTTACATTACTCCCACATCTGGGATTTACTGTAAAGACCCTTAAATTTCAAGTATTGTTTTTAATTCTTTGGAATTTTAAGAGTATGCAGTTTTTGACGGCGCTTGATTGTGAGGTATGATGTGCCTAGAATCAATTTTCGATGTTTAGCTCGGGTACGTTCAATGAATGAACGAGCGGGTTTTTCTAACTTTTGAACCAGTGCTCCGAATTAAAATCTGAGGGAACCGATGGATTCGCAGCGCCGGGATTCGCTTAGGCGAAGATTAACTTCAACCAAAAATGGTCAGATGAAAAAGATAAGTTTTTAGACTTTCAGAAAAAGAATTATGTATAATAAAATAACAATAAGTTATTTTATTCTTTTTCTTTCTCCGTTGAGTGGCAGTTGGAGGAGTCGCAGTGTAACGAAGATCAATAAATGGGGGCCATTTAATGACTCATCCCTATGGTTGTGTAACAGCAACGCTCGTGTGTTTAATAGGTTCATTAATTAAGGATCATTAATGAACCATGATAATGAACACAATGTGAGGATTAATTATTTTATTAATCAATAATTTGGCAAAGGAATTGAGAACCTGCGGGAGGAAGCTCTGATGAAACACCGACAACGCCGGTCTCCGACGAAGAACACCAGTTCCTCGGAGACTGACGATGCGCCACAAACCTCTTCCCTGTGGCCAGAGAGGAGACGCCGCTTCCTCCTCGGCGTGCCCCTAAGATGTCTACGATCCTCTTATCTGCGACGTTGTGTTCTGCGACACCGATGATCATATTCTTGGTTGAGGTATGGGTTTTGGTTTATATTTCTTTACATGATTTATACACTCGGCATGATGTATAATTGTTAGGAGTTGTTTGAACCACTAACGCGGTGGGTGCGGACCAAAGAACAAGTCCAAACCCACCGCTATTCTGTTCTTGATGCGCGGAAGGTTGGGCGACGATGAAACAAGAATGAAATGGCATTTGAAAGCCATCGTAGTGAATAGCGGGTCCCGAGACGACCGCAGGTGCAGACGAGAGCAAGAATGGACCACCAGAATGACTCTGGTGGCCCGCGGAGATCTCTGGCGGTGCCGGCGGTGCCCCGGTGCGCCGCCACCAAAAGCCCGCCTCGGCTGAAGCCGCGGCGGTGGGGGCCGGATCCTGCGGCCAAGAGGGATCTGGGGGAGATGCGACACCAGGCACTGCATCCACTGGACAAAGGGGGGACCGCGTCCCCCCTGCTCAGCCTCTGGTCACGCCAGCGCACCCCACCCGGCCAGGCTGGGGCGGGTCGCGCGGACCTGGCAGGGCCGGGCAGTGCCTCGCCGGGTTGGGCCGCACCCTCCCGGGCCAGACCCGGACCCGGGTCAGGTCGACCCGGTTCGGGGCAACCCAGGGGGGTTGGTCCGGGTTGGGTCGGGCCAATACCCCCCATTTCGGACCGCTTTCGGTCTTTCACCCACATATTGGGCTACATACCTCCGATTGATGCACTGTCAGTTGCATAGGGATCCTTGGATCGAGACGGTAGTTTTGGTTTATTAAAATTAAGGTTTCATAGAACTTTGGGTTTGGCTGGGTTGGTTCGAACACGAAACCAACGAGGCCCTCGGAGCCGAAACGCTTATAACTTGAGCTCCGGTTTTCCGATTGACGTGTCGTTGACTTCGTTTAATTCCCCTTAGTGAGATTTTTATTTTGGATTACTCCGATTGAGGTTTGGGTTTACCTGGAGTACAGTCGGGTTGGTTTTAACTTAAAAACCAACCGCGCCCCTGGGACGGAAGAGCCAATAACTCTCATACAGGGGGTCCGATTGTCGCATCGTCTGTCGCGTTGGGTTTCTTTTGACGAGACGGGAATTTGTGATACATCAACTGTGGACTTCGTGACAGTTGATTTATCGACCCCTTTGGCTCGTGGAGCGGACCCTCCCATAATCGAGCATGTTGTGTGTGGGAACCCTAGAGCTGGCTGCGACTGCATCAAGTTCTGTACAGGAATCCTCCATGGGTTCAACAGCGACAACTACGATACTGGAATCCTCCGTCGGTTCGACGGCGATGACTACTGTTCTTGTATCCTATGTGGGTCCGGCAGTATTGACCGCTGTACTTGTATCCTGTGTGGGTCTGGCAGAGTAGCTGGTCTTATATCCTGTGTGGGTCCGACAGCTTAGCTGGTCTTGTATCCTATGTGGGTCCGACAGCTTAGATGAATTAATGGCTACATCTGATCATCTCTACCGCCTTACAAAGTGTATACCTGTGTGAGCTGAGTCTTGATTCTCAATATTTATCATTGATGTGGTTTACTTGATTTCCTTTGTGGATTGGGTTGTGCTTTCCTTTGTGGACTGCGTGGTGCTTGGGAGTTGGAGATGAACTGTAACTGATGACTTAGGTATATGTATGGAAATATACCTAAGTAGTGTTGTTGATACTTTGTGATTGTATCTTTCCTTTATGGTTTATCCTTAGTGGATTCTGAGATACCTTAGGGGGTCCCAGGGTCCCTACTGAGTATCGTATACTCACCCTTTCCTGGGCTATGCCCGCACTACGTTGTGTTGGTTGCAGACGATGGACAGCGCTGATCGAGGTGGAGGCTTGAGGAGATGGACGGTACCCGGAGGTGGACCACTTGATGGGACGTACATGGAGCGGGCGACCGAACCCGAGAAGATGAGGAGACTATCTGTACCCACCCATTAGGTGGGATTTCTGGAGGACGACTCAGTGTTGCTGTTTTTCTTACTGTTGTTGTACTTTCCTTTCAGTTGTATTATACTTTCAGTTGGGTTTGTATTCTGGCCCATTTACGTTTCCAGAACTTACCTTGTACTCAGTTTTCATTGTATGTACTTCACTTGTGTACTCTATTGTGTATGTTATTTCTTAAAGGAAATGCATTCCATACATTTGGGATTTACGCCTTCAGTGCTAGTCGCCAGCCCCTGGCCTATGGAAGGCGGGCTTGGGGTAGTCACGGCATGGGCCCCGAGGACGGGTCGTGACAAATTGGTATCAGAGGAGTTGGTTCTACCGCATAACTCAGGACTCTAATAATTCCTTCTCTCTGGAAGAAATAATGTTTAGAGTAATGAGTGTGGTTATCAGTCCAGGGAGTCCAGTGTTGGTGCGGCGGCCGACGTATCCATACACCAGGACCCTGACTTTTGATTTCCGACTCAGTGCATGAAAACATTGATTGCATTGTGTTTCAAAAGTTTTCATTGTGATTACTTTGTGGCAGCTTACCAGGTATACTGTATTAACTATGACACACCTGTTTCTTTTCATTATTGCCCCACGACGGAAACCAGCTAGGGTTCCGAGCTTTGTGCGAGATGGAAGCCCATCGAGGGACGAGGCCTCGGTGTAGGGACCATTACAGCGGAGGCACCGGCGGTACCTCTACCCACCGAGCCACCTATGCTACCCGTCCCAGCGGATGAGAGTGCACGCCGCCTGAGCACGTTGCACGAGTTTCATAGGCAGAGGCCGCCTAGGTTCCATGGAGAGACGGCCCCTCAGGCAGCCGAGGATAGGCTGTAGATATCGTTAGAGTCTTCATATTGGTAGGGACACCAGCAGACCTCATGGTGATCCTTGCCGCGAGTCTCCTGCATGCAGCAGCAGGTAGATGGTGGAGCCTGATGCCCCAGGTGCATGATGAGGCATCTCTTCTATAGACATACTTCAAGAGCCTCTTCTGCTCGGAGTTCGTTCAAGCCACCCTCCATGCGGTGCGCATCTAGGAGATATTATAGCTGTGGCAGGGAAACATGTTAGTAGCCCAATACTCAGTGAGATTTACCAACTTCTAGTGCTACTCCACAGACATGGTACGTGACCCATTCTTCCGTGCCCAGACCTTTGAGAAGGGGTTGAGGCATGAGATCAGAGCTTCGACAATTCCACCCAGCATCCCAACTCAGGCGGGGGTGCTAGAGAGAGCTCTGCTAGTAGAGAGCTTTCTCGTCGAGCAACTATCAGCAGCGAGACCCACCGCAGGATGGCACAAAGCGGAGTCTTCCACAGTAGGAAGTCGACAGACGACGTAGGGGTCCAAGCATACCAGGTCGTCAAGTGGGAGACCTCAGGACACAGGCTCGGCTTTGCGGGGCACACGACGCAGAGCCATCCTTTCAAGGAGAAGATAGTTCTATGCATGCGGCGGGCAGGGCCACATGGCTCGTGACTGCCCGACCCGCCATGCAGACGTGCATCAGATAGTGGAGGGACCTCCAAGGTAGAGGTATAGGTTCGACCGTGGCGGTCCGTAGGGAGAAGGAGGATGAGGAAGGGGAGATGGCCGAGCAGCGGGTGGTGGACGATGCTTTGAGTCTCTACCACCACCACCCCCAGAAGGTCCACCCCGACCACAGGGAGCTGGCGGGCAGTGGCAGTCTCAGCTCCAGGAAGCAGAGGATTACGACCACGGCGCACCGGAGATGATTCGAGGTACTATCTGTGTCTACTCCACCCTTGATGCAGTTCTTATAGACACATGTGCGAGTCATTCTTTTATTGTTGCCGCCCTTGTTCGGAGCTCAGAGATTCCGTCAGAGCCATTGGCTTGATCCTTGCGACTAGAGACTCCTACGGGAGCAGAATTGACGATTACACACAGGTTCCAGCAGTGTGAGCTAACTCTAGGAGGCGAGATCTTTGGCTGTGATCTTCGTGTAGTGTCATTGAGGCCTTACGATGTTATCTTGGGTATGGACTGGTTATCTATAGTCCATGCTCAGATCGACTGTATTAGGTGCAAGGTGCGGTGTGTCCGCACATATGAGACCAGGTTCACCTTCACCGGAAAAAAGGGAACCTTCGCAACACAGGATGGACTCACACAGGGGAGAGGGAAGCCGATCACACATCAGTTGGCTAGTCTCATCCTTGGAGCAGTTGATGTGCAGAGTCCGAGTTTTCCTGTAGTGGTGGATCAGTATGAAGACGTTTTTCCTGATGATGTTCCAGGACTACCTCCTCACAGGGAGGTAGATTTCTATATAGACCTGTACCCCGGGACATCACCGATATCAACTCCAACATATCGGATGGCTCCCGCCGAGCTTCGTCAACTGCGGGTACAACTGGAGGACATACAGGGGAAAGGTTTCATCTGACCCAGTGTTTCACCCTGGGCTTCCCCGATACCATTCGCCAAGAAGGTGGATGGGAGCTTGCAACTATGTGTCGACTATCGTCGCCTAAACCTGGTGATCGTGAGGAACAATTATCCGCGTACTAGGATTGAAAACCTCTTCGATCAGCTCAAGGGAGCATGTTGGTTCTCAAAGATAGACCTTAGGTTAGGCAATCATCACCTCCGTGTTCGAGATGAGGATGTGCAGAATACGGCCTGCAGGTGTCGGTACGACCACTATGAGTTCTTGGTCATGCCCTTCGGTGTAACCAATGATCCATCAATGTTCATGAGTCTCATGAACAGGATCATCCAGCCCTACCTCGATCGGTTTGTCGTAGTATTCATTAACGACATACTGATTTACTCAACCACTGGGGTGGAGCAGGCCTACCACTGACGGGTTGTACTGGATACACTCCGAGAGCACCAGCTTTATGGTAAGCTATCGAAGTGCCAGTTTTGGCTTCGAGAGGTTCACTTCTTGGGGCACTCCATCTCAGAGGTGGGAGTTGCAGTGGATCCTGCGAAGGTCAAGGAGGTACTTTCTTGGGAGCCACCCAAGAGCGTGATGGAGGTGCGGAGTATCCTAGGTCTGGCTGGGTACTATCGATGATTTGTGCCAGAATTCTCCAGAGTTGCAGCACCGCTTTCAGCTTTGACGATGAAGGGGAAACCCTTCATGCGGTCAGACAGATGTCAGTAGAGCTTCCAGAAGCTAAGGCGAAGATTGGCCAGTTTTCCCATCTTGAGGCTACCAGAGGAGGGAATAGGGTACAAAGTTTATTGTGACGCATCAGATACTGGACTCGGGTGTGTCCTGATATAGGAGAGAGCAGTGATCGCTTATAGTTCACAGTAGTTGAGGCAACATGAGAAGAACTACACTACCCATGACCTGGAGTTAGAAGCAGTGGTCTTTTCCCTGAAGATTTGGTGACACTACCTGATGGGTGAGCGATTTACAGTCTATTCTGACCACTATAGTCTCATGTACATATTCTCGCAGAAGGACCTGAACTTGAGACAGCGGCGATGGCTTGAGTTCCTCTAGGACTATGAATTTGAGATAGTCTATACTTCTGGAAAGGTAAACGTAGTAGTTGATGCTCTCAATAGGAGGACGGACATTTACCTACTTGGTGAGGCGACAAAGCAGCTAGCCGTGTTGCAGATATCCTTCGTGGATAGAGATGGGGCAACCTTTCTACAGTCGGTCACAGTAACTCCTCCACTACTTCAGTAAGTCAGATAGGCACAACGTGGAGACGTTGACTGTGGGGCACGACATGCTCAGATATTCTCAGGGATAGCACTCGATGGATTTCCTGAAGGAGGGGAGCACGTCATCCTCTTCAGGGGACGTTCCACGGTACCAGATGCACTACAGGAGGAGGTGTTGAGGGATTTCCAAACATCCCCTCTAGCAGTACATCCAGGGGTAGCAAAGATGTACCAGGACCTCAGACGAATGTACTGGTGGCCGGGTATGAAGAAGGTTGTGGAAGAATTCGTTTATCGATGCTTCAATTTTCTGCAAGTGAAGGCAGAGCACCAGGTACCTGCAGGCTTGATACAGCCCATAGAGGCCCCTGAGTGGAAGTGGGATGGAATATCCATGGATTTCATGACGGGGCCTCCACGTACTTCCAGAGGACACAACACCATCTGGGTGATCGTAGACTAACTCACCAAGTCGGACCACTTCCTACTGATTAGAGAGCAGGGCTCAGTAGATAGGTTGGGAAACCTCTACATTTAGGAGATCGTACGAATTCATGGGGTACCATCATCTATCATATCCGATGGAGATGCTCTCTTTACTTACCGGCTTTGGAAGGGGTTGCAGGAGGCGTTTGGGATGCAGCTACGCCTGAGCACCACCTTTCACCCACATACGGATAGTCAAACGGAGAGGACCATTCAGACACTCGAGGTCATGCTCTGTGCATGTGTCCTTGACATTGGTCGCAGCTGGGAAGATCACCTACCCATGGTGTATTTTGCGTACAACAACATCTACCACTCCACCATCGGGATGACACCATACGAGGCCTTCTACGGTTGACCTTTCATATCACCTCTGTGCTGGACTGACCCTAGGAAGTAAGAACTCGTAGGACCAGAGATGGTTGAGGCTACGACAGAGAAGGTGCAGATCATCCAGGAGCAGATGAGGACTGCACAGAGTAGACAGAAGTCCTATGATGATAGGAGGCGGAGACCACTGGATTCCGAGGATGGTGACCACGTTTTCTTATGGGTCCCACCTCAACGTGGATTATGGATATTTGGCCGGGGCGGAAAGTTATCTCCACGCTTCATCGGGCTTTTTCAGGTCCTCAATAGGGTAGACGAGGTTGCTTACTGCCTGTCCCTTCCACCTCAGTTGCACCGGGTGCACGACGTCTTCCACGTATCTCAGCTAAGGAGATACGTGCATATACCAAAACATATCATCGACTATGGGGAGATGGACATCGATGACGGGGCGACTTTTGCGGAGGTCCCGTTGGAGATCAAGGATCGATAGGAGCGGGTCCTATGTGGATGGTCGATTCATGTAGTGCACATCAGGTGGCAACACTGTAACCTCCAAGAGAGCACATGGGAGCCGGAGGCTCAAATGTGTACACAATACCCTCATTTGTTTCCCTATTTTATGGTGTATCTTTACGAAGACATAAATCCCTGAGGTATGAGTAATGTAAAGACCCGTAAATTTCAAGAATTTTTTTTAAAAAAAATATTTGGAATTTTACAAGTATGCAGTTTCTGACGGTGCTTGATTCCGAGACCCGGTGTGCCCAGAATCAATTTTCGAAGATTAGCTCGGGTACGTTCAGTGAAAGAATGATCGAGTTTTTCTAACTTTTGAATGGGTGCTCGGAATTAAAATCTGAGGGCACCGATGAATTCGCAGCACTGAGATTCACTTAGGATAAGCTTAACTTCAACCAACAAGGGTCGGACAAAAAAGATAAGTTTCTAGACTTTCAGAAAAAGAATTATGTATAATAAAATAACTATAAGTTAATTTATTCTATTTCTTTCTCTGTTGTGCATCAGTTGGCGGAGTCGCAGTGTAACGATGATCAATAAATGGGGGACATTTAATGACTCGTCCCTATGGTTGTGTAACAACAACGCCCGTGTGTTCAATAGGTTCATTAATTAAGGATCATTAATGAACCATAATAATGAACACAACGTGAGGATTAATTCTTTTATGAATCAATCCTTTGGCAAAGTAATTGAGAACACACGGGAGGAAGCTCTGACGAAATGCCGACGACGCCGGCCTCCGACGAATAATGACAAAGAACACTGGTTCCTCATAGATTGATGACGTGCCACCAAACATCTTCCCCGCGGCCAGAGAGGTGATGATGTTTCCTCCTCGGTGCACCCCTACGATGCCTACGATCCTCTTCTCTACGACACCGTGTACCGCGATGCCGATGATCATCTTCCGGGTTTAGGTAGGGGTTTTGGTTTATATTTCATTACGTGATTTATAACCTCAGCATGATGTATAATTGTTGGGAGTTGTTTGAGCCACTAAGGTGGTGGGTGCGGAGCGACGAAAAAGTCCGAACCAACCGTTATTCTGTTCTTGATGCACGGAACGTTGGGCGATGATGAAATGGGACCAAAATGGCGTTTGAAAGCCGTCGTAGTGAAGAGCGGGTCCCGAGACGACCGCAGACACAAACGTGAGCAAGAACGGACAACCAGAATGAATCTAGTGGCCCACGGAGATCTCCGGTGGCGCCCCGGTGCGCCGCCGGCAAGATCCTGTCGTAGATGAAGCCGCGGCGTTGGGGGATGGATCCCGCGACCATCTGGGATCCGGGGGAGACGCGGCTCCAGGTGCCACGTCTGCGGGACAAAGGGGGGGACTGCCTCCCCCTTGCTCGGCCGCTAGCCGAGCCAGGGCACCCCACCCGACCGGGCTGGGGAGGGTCACACGGACCAGGCCGGGACGCACCCTACCAGGCCAAACCCAGTTTGGGCCGACCCACAGGGGGTTAGGCCGGGTCGGGCCGGGCCCAAACCCCCCATTTCGGACGGCTTTCGGTCTTTCGCCCACATCGTGGGTTACAGACCTCCGATCGACGCACCGTCAGTTGAGTTGGGATCCATGGATCGAGACGGTCGTTTCATTATATTACAATCAAGGTTTAATAGAACATTTGGTAGGGCCAGTTTGGTTCGAACACGAATCTAACCGGGCTCTCGGAGCGGAAACACTTATAACTTGAGCTCTGGACGTTCGATTGACGTGCCATCGACATTGTTAATTACTCTTAGTGAGAATGTTCTTTTGGATTACTCCGCTTGAGGTTTGGGTGCAGTTGGAGTACAGTCGGGTTGGTTTTAGTTTAAAAACCAACCGGGCCCCTGGGACGGAAAAGCCAATAATTCTCAGACCGGGCGTCCGATTGACGCACCGTCTGTCACGTTTGGTTTCTTTTGACGAGACAGAACTTTGTGATACATCAAATCAGGACTTCGTGACAATTGATGTATAGAACCCCTTGCATCGTGGAGTGGACCCTCTCGGAATTGAGCATACTGTGTGCAAGAACCCTAGAGCTGGCTGTGACTGCATTGACTTATGTACTGAAATCCTCCATGGGTTCGACAGTGATGACTACCGTACTAAAATACTCCGTGGGTTCAACGGCGATGACTACTGTTCTTGTATCCTAGGTGGGTCCGGCAGTATTTACCTCTGTACTTGTATCCTGTGTGGGTCTGGAAGAGTAACTGGTCTTGTATCCTGTGTGGGTCCGACAGCTTAGCTGGTCTTGTATCCTATGTGGGTCTGACAGCTTAGATGAATCAGTGGCTACATCTGATTATCTCTATTTCCTTACAATGTGTATACGTGTGTGATCTGAGTCTTGATTCTCAATCATTATCATTGATGTGGTTGACTTTCTTTCCTTTGTGGAATGGGTTGTGCATTCTTTTGTGGATTGTGTGGTGCTTATGAGTTGGAGACGAACTGTAACTGATGACTTAGGTATATGTATGGGAATATAGCTATGTAGTGTTATTGATACTTCGTGATTGTGTCTTACCTTTGTGGTTTATCCTTTGTGGATTCTGAGAGACCTTAGGGGGTCTCGGGGTCCCTACTGAGTATCGTATACTCACCCTTGCACGAGCTATGCTCGCACTACGTTGTGTTGGTTGCAGACGATGGGAAGCGCTGATCGGGGTGGAGGCTTGAGGAGTTGGACGGTACCTGGAGGTGGACCATTTGACGGGATGTACACGGAGCGGGCGACCGGACCCGAGGAGATGAGGAGACTATCTGTACCCACCCTTCAGGTGGGATTTCCATAGGATGACTTGGTGTTGCTGTTTTTCTTACTGTTGTTGTACTTTCCTTTCAGTTGTACTGTACTTTCAGTTGGGTTTGTATTCTGGCCCATTTACTTTTCCAGCACTTACCTTGTACTAATTTTGCTCAGTATTTACTTCACTTGTGTACTCTGTTGTGTATGTTACTTCTTAAAGGCAATTCCTTCCCTACATTTGGGATTTACACCTTTGGAGATAGTCGCCATCCCCTGGCCTATGGAAGGCGGGCTTGGGGTAGTCACGGAACGGGCCCCAAGGATGGGTCGTGACATTTACGTCCCCATGAAGCTTCAACACACACTCGGGAAAACAAAAGTGGTACTGAGAACGCATCTGAGCCTCTTGATCTCATGTTCTCTCTTGGAGGTTCTCGTGCTGCCAACAAAAGCGCACAAGAGGAATCGATCGTCCTCGTAGGAACCTCTCCTGTTGATCCTCAACCTCTACTGGAAACCCGTGAAGGTCACCCCATCATCGATGTCTATCTGTCTATGGTCGATGATAACGAATAGTTCGTGCACAAATTTTCTCAGCTGAGGTATGTGGATGACATCGTGCACCCAGTGCATCTGAGATAGAAAGGCCAGGCGGTAAGCCACCTTGCCTACTCTGTTGGGGACCTGGGAAGGCCTGATGAAATGCGGTGATAACTTTCCGCCTAGGCCAAATATCCATACACCCCGTCCAGGTGAGAACCATGAGAATACATGGTCGTCACCCTCGACCTCCAGTGGTCTCATCTCCTATCAGCATAGGACTTTTGTCTTCTCTGTGCAGTCTTTATCCACTCTTGGATGATCTGCACCTTCTCCATCGTAGCCTGAACCATCTCTAGTTTTACATGTGCTGACTCCAACACTATCCACAAAGGATATCTAAAATGCGGCCAGATGCTGTCTCTCCACTCCTAACAGCTGAAAGCCCGATCTCCTACTAAGAGCATCTGCTACAACGTTCCCCTCCCCAAGAGTATAAATATCTCAAAGTCTTCGTCCTGGAGGAATTCAAGCCATCAACGTTGTCTCAGGTTCATGTCCTTCTGAGAGAAGATACACCTGATACTATTGAGTTAGAGAGAACAGTAAACCGTTCGCTAAACGAACAATGGGTGAGACTAGCCAATTGTAAGAACTCATCTCCACCCTTATTTGTCTACGTTCTACCAAAGAGCTGCTGAGATTTCTCCTTTTCCAAAAAGAGAAATCTGGTCTCATTCCCTGGATGAACCACATTCTTTCCTAATACATTCAATCCTTACATGAACGGTACAATTCAAGTCTTGAATGACGTCGTAAGTCCTCGATGCTACTACCAAGTGATCTAACTGTTACTCTCGCCTCCAAGGGTTGAGTCACACTGTTGGCATTAGTGTGTGGTTACTGGGTCTCCTCCAGTAGAAAACTCATAAGTGAAGGTCATGTCAACAGCTTTAACCAGAACCTCTTAGTATAAACCTTACAAAAATGATAGAAAATTAAACTTCACAAATAAAAGTGTCTTTTATTACTGCAGATCAAAGTACAAAGACACAAGACAACCACAATAAACAACAACACGGAAACTAGAAGCACCAAGAACAAAGTCCTCCATGACTGGAACTAGTCCCGCTTCTGTCCGCATGCTTATGAAGCTCTATTTTCATATGCTTCAGCTTCCTAAAGTATTTCTATCCCTTGTCCACCTTCTCTTTGCGGTTGGGGTGGACCTCCGGGTGGTGGTGGTGGCAACACCTCGAAATGTCATCCACCTCCATCTATATGACCTGCTTCTCTGCCTCTGACTCCTGCTCTTTGCAGTCCGCCTCGATCGAACCTCTGCCTCTACCTGGAAGGTTCTTCATCTATCAGCTGATTGTCTTTACAGTGGGTCGGACAGTCACATGCCATGTGACCAAGCCCACCGCAGGAGCAACACTACCTCCTCTTGGCACGACTGGCTCTGAATCCACTCCGGTTTCCCCGCACCACTAAACCTGAGTCGTGCAGTCGGCCACCGGTGGGTCTGGTCTTCATGGACCCCTTTGTCATCTTTCTACTTCCAGCTGCAGAAGACTCCGCTGCACGTCGACTAGTGGTGGGTTCCACTGTTGGAGACTGCTCAGCAAGGAAACTCTCCACTAGGAGGGCTCGCTCCAATATCCCCACCTGCGTCAGGATGCTGTGAGAAATGACTGAAGCTCTAATCTCCCACCTGAGCCCCTGCTCAAAGGTCCAGGCCCTAAATAATGAGTCTCGTACCATGTATGTAGAGTAGCATGATAGATCTATGAACCTTGCGGAGTAATGTGCTACTGTCATGCTGCCCTGGTGAAGATGCAATAGCTCCTGTATTTGTACCGCTTGACGGGTGGCTGGAACAAACTCCTCTCGGAACAAGCTCTCGAAGTCTTCCCATAGAAGTGATGCCTCATCATGCATCTAGAGAATTAGCCACCACTATCTGCCTACTGCTTCCTAAAGGAGGCTAGCATCAAGGATCACCATACAGTCTGCTGGTGTACCTACTAGCTTGAAGACTCTCACCACAGCCTCCAACCAATCCTCAGCCGCATGTGGGTCCATCTCTCCCCAGAACCTGGGTAGCCTCTGGCGCTGGAACTCATGAGCATGCTCAAGCGGCATGCATCGACTAAAACTAGGGCTGGTGGCATTGGTGGCTCAATGATTGGTAGTACCGCTGGCGCCTCCGCTGGTGCCCCAACTGAAAGAGGGCCCTGTACTGAGGCCTCGTCACTCGAAAGGCTATCAGTACATACAAATCTCAGGGCTCTAGATGGTCATCCACGGGGAGGCATCCAGAACGAAACAGAAGTGACACGGTCAAAAAACTATACCTGATGAGCTGACTTAGTTAGAGATGACTTAAAAGATAAATTTTGAAAACACACACGCAATAAGTGTTTTCGTGCACTGAGTAGGAAATCAGGAGTCAAGGTCCTAGTGTATGGATAGGTCAGCCGCCCGCACCAACACTGGACTCCATGAACTGAAAACAACACTTAGTGCCCTTAACACTATTGCTTCACAGAAAGAAAATATCAAAGTTCAATGTTCTGCGGTAGAACATCCCTCTAATACAAATTTGTAATGACCCGTCCCCCGGGACCCGTGTCGTAACTATCCTATGCCCACCTTCCATAGGCCAAGGGCTAGCGACTAGCACCAAAGGCATAAATATCTATAACTGGGAAGGAATTGCCTTTATAAAATGTAAACACACACACAACCAGAGAACAAGTGGAAGAAAACACTATGTCAAGAAATATAACAAGTGTGCTGAAAGTACAAAGGGGACTGGAAATACAAGCCCAACAGTAATGTACAAGGAAAATACAAAACAATAGGAAGGTGTCAAGCTGCTCCTAGATCGTCCTCTGGAGTTTATACCTGAAGGGTAGGTATAGATGGCCACCTCAACTCTCCATGTCTGTATGTCATCTACGGGTACCGTCTCATCATGAAGTCCACCTCCGGGTACCGTCTCGTCGTCAAGTCCACCTATGGGTACCGACTCGTCGTGAAGTCCCCCTCCAGGTATCGTCTCTTTGTAAAGTCCACCTCCAGTTACCGTCCAACTCTACATGCCTCATCCATGATCAGTGATGTCCGTCATCTGCATCCAACACAATGAGGTGCGGTCATAGCCCGTGCAGGGATGGGTATAACATTACTCAGTAGGGACCCTAAGACCCTCGATGTCTCAATAAAACCAACAAGGATAAACCCCAAAGAATTATCTCAACAGATAACCCTTACGTAGGTTTATGCCTATACATATACCTAAGTTTTCAAGTAACCCATCTCAATCATGAGGTAAACACAATGGTCATTGACTCAGCCCAAATCAGGATTTTCAATATCGAAACCACAACTACTGGAGAAAATCGTCCTATGTCGAGTACAGTGGCCCTATCACGACTCCGAGGCGCTACTCACTAACCTTAGACTGCTGAGTTACTCCTCCTGTCGAGTACTGTTGGTCTTCTGCCAAATACCAGGTGCTCCATTCGCTATGGGTCTGCCGCCAAATACCAGGTGCTCCCCCTAATAGCCTACAGAGGTACTCCTCCTCTCGTGTACTGCGGGTCTGTTTCCAAATACTAGGCACTCTTTCCGCTATGAGTCCTCCGCCAAATACCGGGTTCTCCATCCACTGGGCTAACCGAATCACTACGAGTCGAATCGGTCAAGCAGTCGTCAGGTCTACTGCTACTTGGTCTCCGCACTCCCTACGCTCATCTCCAGGAGGGTCCACTCCACGATCTACTTGTCGATACTTCCAAGTATCATGAAGTCTCAAGTAAAAGTATCATAAAGTACCGTATCATCATATGGGTCTCAACTCAAGAGATGACGCATCAATCGGACGCACAGTCTGTGAGTTATTAGCATTTACGTTCCAGGGGCCTGGTTGGATTCGTGTACGAACCAACCCGACTGTATCACAATAGTACCCCAAAATATCATGGGTATACCTAAAGGAACCGTTTCTCAACGATATTACCAACGCCGCTGACGGTTCTTCCAACGGACGTCCATTCTGAATGTTTTTGGCTTTTCCGTTCTAGGGTCCCGGTTGGTTTATAAGATAAACCAACCCGAGCATACTCCATATGAATCCAAAACACAAGTGGATTATACCAAAAGAACCGTCTCATCAAGAGGAATCCAACAAAGTTTGCGACACGTCAATCGGACGTCTGGAACTCATGTTATAAGCATTTCCGCTCCGAAGGCCCGGTTGGTTTCGAGTTCGAACCAACCCGGTCATACACAAAATTCACCTAAACCTTGAGTGTAATATACCGAAACAACCTTCTCGATCCAAGGAATTATACGCAACTAACGGTGTGTCGATCGGAGGTCCGTAGCTCAAGATATTTCCATTTAATTGAAAATGGTTCGAAAATAGGGGGTCTGGCCCCGGTCCGACCTGGCCCAACACCCCCTGGGTAGGCCCGTACCGGGTCGACCTGACTCGGGTCCTGGTCCAGCCCGGTAGGGCGTGGCCCGACCCGATTAGTGTGGCCCGGCCCGGCCGGGGGATCTGGCTCGGCCAGTTCGCCGAGCGCGTTGCGCCGAGGGGGGGGGGGGCGAAACGCGGCCCCCCGTTTGTAACTGGCGGGGCCAGCTGGCGCCGCCCCACCTCCCGGATCCCACGCAGCCGCGGGGTCAGGAATTTTTCCACTGAGACTGTGCCGCGGAGGATTTCTTCCGGCAGTGCGATGGGGTGCCTCCGCCTCTAGTCGCCGGCGCGACGCACCGGTAGTGGATTTCGCGGACCATGGAACGCGCTCCGGTGGTCCGATTTTCCCGTCGTCTACGCCAGTGGCTCTCCTGAGACCCACCCTTCACTACGATGACTTCCACATGCCGTTGCGGTCTCGTTTAATCATCTCTCGTCCAGACACGCACAAAAAAACAATATTTGGATGGTTGTCGGGCCATGTTTGTTCTTCCCGCACCCTCCACGTTTGCCGATAACAATTTTCCAAAGATAAATAAGGTATCACATTGTACGAAGAACAATTTAACCTTAAAAACATTGAAACAATCCATCCAGCATTTTTCCCACAAACAATTATTCTCAACCCGCAAAAGAAATCATTCGTGGATCAACATGATTATGAGTTGACTCGCGTTCTTTGTTTTAGAAGGGATGAATCATGGGAATATAACATACTCAAAAAAATCCCTACCTTGTAAAACGGCGATAAATGATGGAGAGATGCGGAAGACGGGCGTCGCGGAAGACAGGCGTTGTTCTATTAAAGTTAGGAAGAATGGAGCCGAGGGTGGCGTTGGTGTTCTTCATTCTTCATTCTTTGTTGGAGGAAGAAAAAAACTCTCCATGTGATGGGCGTCGTGCTTTGCTGCTTGCATTCCACCGCTTGAAGAATCCGTCCAGAACTCCTTCCCCTAGCCTCTATTATATAGGAGTAGGAGAGTTTGTCATTGGAACGCAAGTCATAAATGGAGGATTTATGTCAGAGGGCTCCACCCAATTAATCCACTACGGTTTTGCATTAAAAAAATGGGAGGAAGTAAAAAAGGGGGGTTAATGCTTTGGCTGTCCCCTCATTAAAAAAAGAGGTTTCATCCTCCTCAATTAAGAGGGGGATTTAAACCTAGAGGCTCTCCCTCATAAAAGAGGGGGAGTCAAGGAGTTATAATTCCCCTCCCATTAATGGGAGGGCTCGTGTGGTTTCCACCACAATCAAACTTACATGGGAGGTTGGATCTCAGTGGGCCCCACCACCATAACATCTCATGGGGGTTAGGGTGTGGCGGTCCCACCACCAACTCCCAAGTGGAGCATCTAACCACTTTATCCGCACGACACGTGTTTAACAAAATAAAATAGTTTGTTTACATATTTTGTTTTATTAACCCACATAAAACCCCAAAAACTAACTTTCATACCCGATCATCTGTCGTTGAGGTGAAAGTCTTCTTAAGTGAAAACCCGCACTACGAGTTCAACGGTGCCCTCCGATTTCAATTCTGAGCACCGGTTCAAAAGATAAAATAACCTATTCGTTCGTTTACTGATCATACCCGAGATAAACTTCGGAAATTGATTTCGGGCATAACGGGCCTTGGAATCAAGCGCCGTCAGAAGCTACAGTCTCGTAAAATAACAAAGAAATAAAAAAAAATCCCTAAAATTTTCGGGTCTTTACATAATACTTTTGTCATTAACACTTGGGTGGATAATTTTTTTTGCTCTCTGAGGATTATTAAATTCTTGACATGGAAGTCATAACCATCGCTGATCAATAAAAACAAGAATATCTACTAAATTACAAGGTACACTAGGATTTGTTTTGTTCTATCACCGGGATTATATATAGTGAAATATCATCATGTGAAGCTGCTAAATTCACCTAGAACAAACTCAAAGTTACTCATTTTGGGACTTCGAAGGTGATAGAAACTAGAAGAGATATGTTAAGAGATAAATATCTGGGATTCGTATTTCTTTATAGAGAACATGTTTTCATAGTAGAACAATGATTTATGACCATAGTCAATAGACCACAATCTATGGGTGACAAGGTTCCTGATGATGACGTTCTTGGGGATATGATAATTGATATCATTCCCAAGAAGATATAATCTAAAATGATAGTTGTTGATGAAAAATGAAATGTATCTAACCTAACTTATGATGATTAATTTGGAACTCTTCATCACCATGAAACAAGAATAAAGAGAGATATTAATTTCATCAAAAAGTAGAATGGTAATGGAAGTGTAAATTTCGTTACTACATTTAAATCCAATACTCTAGAAATATTTTATGTACAAGTATAAGAAGAAAGATAGAATGGACAAGAATTATTATGATTTAACCGGTCATGAATGTAAGAGGGATAGACATATCAGACTAGATTTCCTATGCTAAAGAGAAAATAATAGAACGAAAATAATTTTGAAAGATACAAGAATAAGTAATAAAAGTCTAGGGATAAAAAAGTCAAGAATGTAAATGACAGAAGGATTAATATTGGTAGTGATTCTTTAGATGAATCTTCATATTATGAATATTCTAGTTAGGAGAATATTGGTCTTATAGCCATAGTTCCTATTGAAAATCATTTACTAATGGCCAATGAACACACTGCTGAATCCTTAACCAATATATATTTACATTCAATTATTTATAATGAAGAATATATTACCATCATCTTAAAAAGTTTACAGATTTTCTTAACTAATTGAGAATAAAAATTGTATGATATAAAAGAAGTTAGAAAAAAATTATAGAATTTCTGTTTTAACAAAAGATGAATCAAATCTTTTTAAGGATCATGATCAAAAAACTCTTGATTTAGAAAATATTTCAAAAAACCATAAAGAAGTTAATTCTAAGAAGGATAATATTTATAAGGATCATGCAAAGGTTATTTCCAAGAATGATGTTTTAGAGGCTAACTCAAAATCTATGAATAATGACATTGAGGATATGGATTTAGTCATAAAAACAAAATCTGAAATTTTTTTCTTTTAACAAACATTTATCAAATTTCAATTTGGGAATGAATGTATTTTATAAACTGTATTTAAAAATTCTTCATATAAGAAATAGTTCTAGATTTGGTTATACTAATTCTAAACCTGTTTTTAGTCAAAATATTTTCATACCCCAATGTGATATGTTTAACAATAATTTTCAATGTGGAGTTCATTGGGAGAAAATTTGTTCTTTAAACAAAAACTAATCCTTATGTTTTCATAAAGATTATTTTACAAATAATATGTGGATACCTAAGATTTTACATTCTAAATTTTCCAGATCCAAGAGAGTTTGGATTCCAAAAATATAACTCTTTTATTTTCTGGAAAATAAAAAAAGTACCAAAAACAATACATTGTACATGGATAGTGGATGTTACTGGAATATGACTGGTAATAATAACATATTTGAAATGTTTATCAATATAAAAGGAGGAAATGTAACTTTCATAGATAATGCTCAGGGAGAAAGTTTTTGTATATCTGAAATTGTTCATCTTGGAAAATCCTTGATTTCAAATGGTTATTTAGGTGAAATTCATAAGAATAATGTCTTTATCATAATAAAATTATGCAATGAAGGTTATCATACTAATTTTAGGAAAGAAAAATTCCCTGTACACAATTCCAAGGAAGAGTATATTTTTCTACCTATAGGTATGAGAATGTTTATACACTGAACATAGAAGTCCTTATGATCGATGATCTACCGTGTCTTAGTACTATGGAAGATAAATTGTGGTTATGGAATAGAAGACTATGAAATTTTAACCTTATTAACCTATAAAATTTATCAATGAAAAGACTAGTTAAGGATTTTACAGTTCATAGTATTGATTTTTCAAGGGTTTGTGATTGTTGTCAATATGGAATGAAATATAAATCAAGAAATAAATAAATTTGTGAAGAATAAACTTTTGATGTATTACAGTTAGTGCATATTGATCTATTTTTTTAACACAAACTGGAAGTATTGGAGGAAAATACTATGTATTTTTTCTAGTATATGATTACACTATATATGCAGGGGTATATTTTCTAGAAAAGAAATCTGAATCGTTTTCTAATATTTAAAAATTTATATCCCAAGTTAAAAATGATAAAAACCTTCAATTGATAACTATAAATAGTGATCACGGTATGGAATTATGAAATTTAGATTTTGAAACCTTTTTTAGTAAAAAAATCAATTACTCATAACTTCTCACCACAAGAAATCCTCAACAAAATGGTCTGGTTGAAAGAATAAATAATATTCTTCATGAGATAACAAGAACCAGGTTGAGTGATTATTATATTACTAAACATTTTTGGGATGAAGCTGTTAGTACTGCTTGTTATTCTATAAAATGAGTTTTAGTAAGACCTTTTTATAAAAAAACAACATATTAATTGTCGACTAGTCGAAAGCCTAAAAATTATTACATCAAATTAATTGGATGAAAATTATTCATTCTGAATATTAAGGATAAAATACATAAATTTCCAATCATATCCAATGAATGAATTTACCTAGGCTACTCCCCTGCTTCTAAGGCTTATATAGATTCTAAAAAATATACTTGTACAATATAAGAAATGTTGTGTGTTATATTTGACGAAAAATATCATTTTTTTAAACTACCCCAACCTACATCCTGAGTTTTGTTTTTAAAATATGAGTATCAACCATTGATAGAAGAATTTTTTGATAAGGAAAACACTCAAAAAATATTTTTGAAGTATTTACACCAGTTGATTTTCTACCTTATGTTAATGAATAGGGGTTATAGAACCTAAATCAGTTGTTTCTTTAGAATCATCACAATGATAATATCATTGGTGATATAAATCAACATTTAAGGACAAGAAGTTATTTAAGAAATTATGTATAACATCTTGTAATCCTTTCCCAATTCGAACCAAAATTTACTAATTAATCATTAGGTGATGATAATAGTAATAAATACATGAAAGAAGAGATAAATGTATTTGAAATGAATAATGTATAGACATTGGCTAAAAGACCTAGGAAAACATTTTTAATTGAAGTAAAATGTTTCTTCAGAAATAAATGTGATTAAATGGATTCATATTAATAAATAAGGCTATTTTAGTTGTTAAAGGGTATAATCAACTAGAAGTCATATAAAATGAAGAAACCAATGCTCAAGTAACTAGACATGAATATATTCTCATTTTACATTCCATTGCATCATTCTTTAATTTCAAATCTTTTCAAATGGATTTAAAGTGTGATTTTCTTAAGGGATATGTTCAAGATGATGTTTATGTTGAAAAACATTCTAGATTTGAAGACAAAAAATATCTTCAACTTGTTTATAAAATACCAAAGATTTATATGGACATAAACAAGCCCCTAGAACCTGTTATTATAGACTTACAAGATTTTTTTTACAAGAAAATTATTTTAAAGGAACTTCTAATCCAAAAATTTATATAAAGAAATATAAGAAAAATGTTTGTATTGTTAAAATATATATTTATAACATTATATTTAGATCAACTAAATAATCATTAATTGATTAATTTTCTCATTTCATGAAATATGAGTTTGAGATGTGTATGATGGGTGTAATAATATTTTCCCAAGGTTTTCAAAATTCTCAAAAATAGTATGGCACTTATATAACACAATATAAGTATATAAAAGAACTTCTTAAAATTTATGTATATGACAATAATAAAAGTACATGTACTCTAATCAGCACTTCAATTTCTCATGATATTGATGATTCTTGGAAACCAGTAGATCAAACATTGTTTAGAGGTATGATAAGATGTTTTATTGTACATAATAGCCAGCTTTCCAGACTTTGTGTTATTATTATGTGCACGATTTCTATCAAATCCAAAGGATTATCATTTTAATGAAATGAAAAAAATTCTCTATTTAAAGGGAAATATGGATTTTGGACTTTTCTATTCTTATGGAAATTATTTTTATTTAAAATGATTTTTGGATGCTGATTTTGGTGGATGTAGAATGGATATAAAAAGTACATTTGGAAATTTCCATTCCGTAGGAGATTCATTAGTTTCATGGTTAGGCAACAAGAAACACTCAGAAGTACTCTCCACTACTGATTCTTAATATGTAGCAGTTGAATATAGTTGTGCTCATGTTTAGTGCATGCAACACATAATGATATATTTGGGCATGAGTTATAATAAAACATAGATATTTTTTATAATACAAGTTCCATCACCTTAAGAAAAAACCATGTACATCACTTTCATTGAAAACACATTGATATTAAGAATTAATTTCTTAGGGATTACACACTTAAAAGAGATATCATTCTACAATTTATTAGAATTCAAGATCAACATGTTGATAGTTTTAAAAATAATTACACTCTGATATATTTGAATTTATTAATCAAATGTTAGGAATGATAACCATGTGGTAATATTCCATATACTCTATCATTACATTAAGTTAATCTTTTTATTATAGTGGGTATATTTTCTTATTTATGATTTTTTTTCTTAATTAGTTTTTTTTGTAACCAAATTTTTCTTTCGTAATGAAATTTATTTTTGTATGAAAATTTATTCCATAATCAAATTTTTATTAACCAGGTTTTTCATCAATTAATCCATTTTTTCATACCCAAATTTTTTATTTCATTATAAATTTTTTTAATGGAACTAAATTTTTTTCTCGGAATCCAAAATTCTATATTAATTTTTTTTCTTTTCCTTAAATATGATTTACAGAATCTAATATTATTTGTTTTCATAGATTGAAATTTACAGAAAAGTATATTTGCATACTTAAATCTTCATAATATTTTTTCTCTTGTTGGAATTTCTATACTATTTTATGAAAATTATATCGGATTCACTTTTCTTAAATCCAACATTTCCTTAAAACTTTAAAATATCAGAATCCTATTAATTTCTTCTTTGGAATTTATCACAACTGTCAAATCATATTTATCTTATTTAAACCATTGGATCAAATCAGGAAATTGAACTGCCACATCGATGCCTATATAAATTCCCCTCAAATTTCTAGTTCCACATTGGATTTCAAGACATTTTGTGCTGAACATCTTCCCCTCTTAAAAAATTTCATTCAGTTTTCTTTGTTTGCTTACACTCCGGATGTTGCTGGAAGCTTCCCCACAGAAACATATATATTCAACTTAGGAAATCATGTATTGGGAAACATACCAGGAAATGGTGGTTGACACAATATTATTTTCTAAGTATAATTCCTTGTTGAGGAAAAATATTAAGCTGAATCGATGGGAGAGTTTTTCGGTTTCAATGAAAAAGAGTCAGGATCTGTTTAATCCAAACATACTTATAGAATTTTATGATTTAGTTAGTTTTTATGAGGAAGGTGGAAGGAAGGAGTTTTTGTTCATGAGATATGTGAAAACATATTCTCTATCATTTAACATGGAAACAAATATTCATGGAATTCTATTTGAAGTTGAGTCAAATTTATTCTTTCACAATTTTCCTGAGTAGTCCGGAAGCTTTGAGATGGAAAATTAAATGGATTTCCTAAAACAATATGGATTAAAATCACCGATGGTTGACCATTTTCAACATATTCTAGGATGTTAGGTTTATGGTTACATGGTATCCTCATTTCAAGAGAGGCTTAAAAAGAATCATTAATGAAAATATTTATCTTTATATTTGATTTTTGGTTAACCTGATAATGGTAAATCATGTGATGTACATCCTACTGACAAACACTATCATTAATAATGGAACACTAATGTCTTAGATTAACATGTATCCGGTGATATTTTTAAACAATGTAGTTCTTTTCATATAAACCTTCAAAATTCCCTATAGTTCTACACTAGAATCCTTCAAGATTATGTTGTTATGTGATATTACGTTGAGGAGAATGATAGTTGGCTTCAAAACCAAACCAGGAGAATTTTATGATTTATCTAAGAATCAGATTGAAGGTTTTCATAAGAAAGGTGAAGTAGGAGAAAATTCCCATAATTCATAGAATAATAGAAAAGATAATGAACTTGAAACCAAAGAAAAATATATAGTTCTGGAAACACAGTAAGTAGAACCAGAGACAAAATAGAAAAGAATATTCCCAGATGAAGTAGAAGTGAAGTGGATGGAACATAAGATGAAAAAGACAGAAGGGGATCCAATATTGGGTTAGATCCATATGAGGCTAAAATAATGAAAATTCTAGCTGATAGAGAGTATTAAAGGAATTAAAAATAGAAGAATATGAAAAATATAATGTTTGATGTCGAGATCATTCAAGAACTTTTCAAGGATATTGAGAATGCATTTGAAGAGATCTGGGTACTAAAATCTTTTCTCCAAGAATATGGGCCAGTAGAGACTTCAAGAAAGAAAATTCTAATTCCAGAACATGTTGAGGAATAGGAAATAGTTCATGAATAATAAGTGAATGAATAACAAGGAGAGTAAGAAGACTAAAGTGATGATTTGATCAAGAAAGTGGAAGAATAACATGAGAAGGAAAGTATTTCAGGTTAGATTTCAATCTATAAATACCAGGATGAGTCAACCAAATTTGTTTCTTAAGGGGATGATGGACAAGATCAGGTTGATAAACATACTAATGATGATACTAGCAAAATAGGATTTCATTCAAACCATTGATGGTAAGAAAGATGCTGAGAGAGAAGAGGTTGATGAAGATAATATAGTCCAACTCTCTGATAGTGAGAATCAGTCTCCATAGGCTAAGCATGTTATTTCCAAAGAGGATAAAAGAAAATATGTGGTTGATGTAACACCTAATAAGGAAATGGTTGTAACTAAAAAAGGGGATGTTAGTGGATTATTTAATAATAATTCTAAAGAGCTATATAAAGAAACATCTCCTATAAGGGAATCAGATTCTGAATCGTCATCTTTGATGGGACACGATTTCATTTTTCAGCCTTTTAAGAAGTTAGTGAACACCATTCCATTGATTATGAGTATTGATTCAAGATGTAAGTTTCTTCAAAACTTTTTCAATTGAATTCCTGATTCGTTATGCATTCACATGGAAAAATTCATCAAACATGAGGCAAATTTGAAAACATTTTATATCGCTTATGATTCTCATAGGGGATCATGTATAGAAATAAAAAAGTGGTATAAAAACGATTAAGGACATGAGATTCATTAATGTCTTCCAAGATTATGTAAATGATGATTTTTATAAGACATGTGATAGGATAAATAACCTTAAAAATGTTTTACAGAGATTCTTCATCTTGATAAAATTTCCCTGATGAAATAGGATAATGATGTGAATGGGAAGTTATATTCGGTTGCTTTAATTTTTAATATAGAAATGGTACTCAGGGAATATTTGTAAGAAATGTTCAATTAGTAAGAAGAAGTAGTGATGTCTCATACAGAAATATTTAAATCTGATGATGTAAATATAAAGGCGTTGGAAAATAATAATCATGATTAGGAACAGTTTCTCAAGAAGTTTTGAGGAATATCATAAAGAGATCTAGAAATTATAGGATTCCATTATGAATATCATGCTGAAGGAAAAATATGGATGAATTATTTTAACCCCATTCCAATATTTTTATGTTCTATTTTTCCTTGTAACATTTTTTATATCAAAATGAAATTTCTTAATCAATCATTTGAGTTGTTTTGTATAGGCATATCTTCTAGGTACCATATTATTCATTATATTCATTCCTTTATAAAAAATAAAAAAGGGGGAGAAATGAATGATCAAAATAATATTTAGTAAAAGGAAGAGATTTCCCTATGTAATTGGAAGATTACATATGGGGGTATACATAAAGAAGAATTCCTTATTCTAGAAAAAGAATATTCTCTATGAAAGACAAGTCTAAAATAATTCTAGAATTCAAAACCTAAGGGGCGGTTAGTTTCATTCATTATGGTTCACAAGTAAAAGGTTATAAGTTTTTATTTTAATGTTAAAAATCATTATCAACATTTCATATATTCTTATTCAAAAGATTTTTTCTTCTTTCCAAAAAGTGGGAGGTTGTGAGTTAAAAAGGATTCCATATGTCTTTTCCATTCCTGTATATTTTGAAAAGCACAAACACATTTTCATTAGGAAATTTTTTTTCTCTAAGAAATGTTTTATCCTTACCATGGTTTTCATTATCTTATTCAATTATTTCTCAAAACCAAGCCTATTGTTTTCTAAAGCCTAAAATTTGGATCCTTATAAAAAACCTTGGAATCGTAATTTTTCTTATGCCATGAAGTCATATTGTATTCAGACATCAAATTCTAGGAAATCCAGACTCTAAAATATCTGAAATCTAATCTCCAAATTCTTTGAAATTCCTACTCTAAACTCATTAAAATGTAGACTTTGAATTTTTCATAATTCAGACTCTGAATTCCTCATAATTGGAATTCCAAATTCCTTAGAATTCAGACTCCAAATTCATCATAATTTAGAATCTGAATTCTGAAGAATTTAGTATTCGAATTCCACAAAATTTAGACTATGAATTCATCAGAATTTAGACTCCAGAATATATAGAATTCAGATTATAAATTAATTGAAAAAAAGATTCTGAATATCAATGTTTATTGAATCTTATTTTTTATATATTTAGACTTCGTATTATATTTTTTCCATAGATTCTGAAAAATCAAATTTGGCTAAGCTACATTAAATTCATTACACGTGATTTTGTAACTATAAAAAGATGTCATAAAATGTGATTCTAATTAACCGTTGGTTGAGTGACATGTGTATAGGTCCCTCCAAAATTCAATGAAAACTATGATCGTTGGATGAGGGAGTCGACCATGGGAATATGTGAAAATAAATAGGAGATCATTTGAATGAGCTCAATAAATTAAGAGAGATTACTTGTTTTGATTTGTGTAGTGATTTCTATAGAGAGTCTCATGCCTTTTGAATTGTGAGTAAATCTTGTTCAATCATAAAAAACGTGTTCCTCTTTCTTTGCGCACTCCAATTGTTACTGAGTACAATTGAGGGCTTATAGGGAAAGGAATATAGAGGTTCTGACTACCTTAATGAAAGAGGGATTGTAGGGATAGCAAGATAGATTCAGATATTTATATTAATGACATACCCTTCTGTGGGTAAGAGATAAATTCATGAATGTATAAATCAAGGGACCTTTATCTAATGTTGTTGGACACCATGCACTTTGGGTTAAAATATTTTCGACTTGTTACTTGTTCTTTCTTAAATGGTTTAATTCTACTATATTTTGATAAAAAAAGAATATATAACATTAACATACATTATTGAACATTTACTTACTCTAATAAATAAGATTATATATGCTTTAAGATGGAATTTTTCTCTAAGAAAATTTTCCTTATATTTCTTTTCCAAATTCCTATTTCTAGATCCAATGAAGGTTTGTGATATATTTATAATCCAATGGGGGTTGTGAATTTACCTTTATAACTTTGGTAAACATAGCTCTCCTTAAGGGTAAAATTGATTGTTTATAAACATACAATTCACCCCTCTTGTAATGGAGAATCTACATATACTAGTTCAATCATACAGTATTATTAATACTATAGGGTTCCCTTATTAAATTAATTGATTAAATACATTTTTTTAGAGAAAAATTCACATGTCGATTAGATGATATCTCAATGAATCAATTAGTTCTTTTTTATATAGCTTAGATCTATATGAAATGAATCCCTATAGTTATTCACTATTAAAGGATGATAAAGGTCCCATAAAAGGGGTAGGAGTGTTTGTAGAGTTTCGAACTAACCCATTAGAGGAGTTTCATACATATCCCTATGAAGGGAAATAGAAATTACTTAGTATTGAAATGCTTAATAAGTAATTTTTCACTATATGAGGTTTCTATTCAAGCATCCATAACATATTGAAAAAATATGTATAAAGTTATATGGTGATATATATGAGGAATAATGTACCTAGTGATGGTTGGCGAGTCATTAACAAGTGATATTACCTTTCTCGTTATCATGACATATAATAACCAGAAAAAAGAAAGTATGGATGGTTAATACGATTGTAGTGGTTCTTGATATGCATATGAATATATTATCATTTATTAATTATATGAGCAAGGCTGAATTGATATATTAGTTCTTAAACCTAATAAGAGGATTATATAAAATTATACAACGGTCAATAAATGGATAAACTAAATAAAGGGAAACTGATATATGTTTCTCAACTAATGGATAATTTGATGAAAAAAATGATTCTATATCAAATAAATTAATTTAGGAGAAGTGGGTCATATTTTTCTCATCATATAAGAGAAAATTTTTGTTTGATAGTTCTAGTATTGAACCATAGAAGGGAATATTATATATCTCAGTTAACATGAATAAAAGATAATGTATTTGGTGTTTCATATTATATGGTTATACGGGGGGAGAAGTATATGAACATTAATTTCATTTTTAAGGATAATCAACACACATTTTAATGTCTTGTGGATATTAATTCTATGTAGTCCCTCCAACATATAATACTACATAACAATAATTATAGATGTATGATACATTAAAATATCTATTTCCATTTTATTAAAGAGAAATATATGATAAAATAGATAATGGAATATAAGTACAAATACATTATAGAACACAAGTATGGATTGTGTTAGGATTATGCATATGGGATCCTAGTAGAGATCAATCAAGAAGCTAATCTTGGAGAATGTATTTTTTGGGGAATAAAGATGAGTATCTCCACTAAAAGAAAATTGTGGATCCAATAATAGTATGTCATGTTAAAGATAGGTTCACATGTATAATGGTCTAATTATTAATTTAACCGATTTGAAAACATTCATTTTGTTAATATAAATTTGTCTTGTGGTTAAATAATATAAAGGAATGGATTATGCTGAATAATAATGACCAGAGGGCATCGATGAACACAAATGAGGGTCTAGGGTGTAGGCATCAATACCCATTATATGGAATGAGGTAAAAATATTCTTTTGGAATACTCATTTCCATATATAGTTAGTGTTCTTTAAAAAGTGATGCCGTTAATAAAATTTATTGTGTATAAATTAATTCATTATCCTTATATGTTCCACTTTGGAAATGTTTCTCATGGGTGACAATCCATGAAATAGCCTTATTGGAACTAGAATAATATGTGTCTTATGAAAACTTCATCCAGATGGAGCCTCATAAGTGCTTCTTAAAAAATGGACACATATGTATCATTTCAAAAAGGATCCTCATGGGTTTATCTTCCTAAAGGATTCTCATGGGGTTTTCTTCACAATATTGACTCATGGGAACTAATTATTGAAGAATGACCATGGCTGTCATTTCATGGACTAAAATAAACACTAATTTAGGAAAGAGACTATTTTATGGTATTTTTCTTTTTTCTTCCCCCGATAATTACATGATTGATTCCATTTTAGGATATAAAGTCATGAATTGGGAAGGAATCTATTAATATGTTGAAATATTTCATTTTGGTTCTATGTACAAGGTGTTGATATGTAAGAAATTTTGACCCCATTTACAAAGTATGTAATCATATTGTTATTTTCCAGTAACTAAAGGAGAACATGTTGGTATATGATTTCTTTCATCGCATAACAAATAATTTCCCACTATATAGTTATTGTATGGTCTCTAATGGACCTTGTGAAAACATGATTTCCATGTTCAATTTTAATGAATTTTCTCATAGTAATTATTTATGTATTCATCCACAACATGTGTTTTTGAATGTTTTCTCATCCATGAATGTATTATTCGACCACCAATATTTTTTTTAAAGTATTTCATGTACACAATCGTCACAATAAAAATATTATGGTTGATGGTAAATAAGTTTATGGTTGTAAACATAGTATATGTCAATAATATATGTTAAAAATGAATTACATTTCTTATGAAGCCTAAAATTAATTAAAAAAAAGTTCCACTTATATATTTTTGTGAAATTATTTTTTTCATAAAATTTGATAAACTTTTGATCTCTAAATTTATTTCCTCAACATGGTCATTAAAATAAAATTTTTGAAATGATTTATTCCCATGTATAAAGATAATACCCCAACTAATTGATAACTAATCCAAAAATATTTACTAAAAACCCAAAAATATTTGTAAGATTTCATTCAATAAATTTTCATTAACAATATATAAAACCCAATACATACACATAATGGGAGGTTATCATCACCATGGTACCAGAAAAGGTGACACTTTATAGATTCATCAACCCTTGGTTAGTGATCAATCAAGTAACTCATAAAAATCACATTTCATCCAATTTTTATATAGAGATAATTTTGTTATCAATAATGAACTTTTTCACCTCGATGAGGGAGTCATAATTGTCTATGTGGAAATATGTGAATGATGTAAATTCACATTAATAAAATTACAACAATATAATTAGTTTCCATTAGTATATAATCATTCCAATGTTAAGGAAACATGAGTTAATTTCCATCGTTAATTGTAATAACTCGAGGGATTCTTAAGTAAAGTCACTAATGAGACAAATTTTAAAATAAATAATCAAGGATCAGTGTGTGTAGATCACCAAGAAGGTATATTTACATAATTAATATTGATATATAAGTGGACCATATGAATATTTACATTTCAATTTGAAAGAAATCTTTATCAAAGCATAGTATTTTACATCCATGCATATGGTAAATTGAAAAAACAATAAAAAGTTAGATATTAGGAGAAATTGAATTAAATTTGAATTTTAATGTGGATAAGAGATATTAGAGCATTGTGAAAATTGTTATCTAGTTATTATAGGAATAATGACACATGTATTATATATTTAGTATGATCTTCATGGAGCTAGCTTATATATACAGAAATATAGTGAATATGTTGCAACTTTCAAAACCATATGTAGGGATTAAAATAACCATTATGCAATGATTTAATATGTGGGAATTTTTAGAAAGTATGGGAAAATGGATTACGGTCTGGAGATCATTGTCCTATGACAAGGATATAGCTTTCATAGATGGATATTTTTTTATATTACACTGAACACTCTAATAAGAGAATTCGTTATCTAGAAGCGACAATATGATGTGTAGATAAAATTCATACAATGAGGACAATATTCCATTTAAATAATTGTATTTTAAATCTATATCTATGTTCAACATCCCTAGGGAGTGAATTATGTATTTTTAAATTTCCAAATGTCAGCCCATATAAGATTTATTCCTTATTCATTTATACTCATAATTTTACCATAGAGGTGATAGTATTTCTTCATCAAGAAATAACTATGATTGATCGCACTCTTACCTCATTTTTATTAAAACCTAATATGATTTATTCCTTTTAAATAATGAAATATAAAATAATTCCAAGTTGATTAAAATTCTCAATCCATTGGGTAGAGACATAGAATTTCACAAGTATATATTTTTCTGGTATTTAACTTGGTGAGTGCTTCCATTATTCCATTGGTTATTCAATGTATTGTATGTTAGACATAGAATTTATGTTGTTTCTGTTTTATCATATATGACTTAAAAATGATTCAATATATAAATTAAAAAATTTAAATAAAACTCACTATGTATATAGGGTCCAATGCAATATAATGTGGACAAATATAAGGAATATTTAAAATAGTTTTATGATATAGTAAATAGAAAAAATATTTCTAATTTTTTTATTATAATAACTTTAACCAAATTGAATGAAGAAATTTATTTCATAAGAGTGAGGTACACTGACATCAATGTGGATCACAATGATATTATATATAATTCCATGGATGTGTTCTCATGGTTAATGTTCATACTATTTGGACCATTATATCTTATATATTACGTTTATATAACAAGGTAAACAATTTAAAAAAAAGGAAAATTGGGAAATCTAATCCCACAGAATTCAATTCTCTTTTAATAATGATTTCTTATATATAAATATTTTCAAGGTATTAGATTTCATAATATTTCAGTAACAATAGACATATATCATTAATTTATAAAATAAAGGTTTTGGAATGCACTATATACATTGTTGTTAGGGAATGTGTAAGCCATATTAAAAATCAGAATCAATGAGAGAGGATTATTAGTGTGATAAGTTCAGGCATTAGTATTTGAGAATTAATTATGAAAACATTAAGGAATAGTACATGGGGTAATGGTGGGTATATCCTCAAAGACTAAAATATCCTAAATCAGCTTAATTAGTGTATTTAATGTAATTAACCATTAAATAGTTTTATCCTTTAGATCAATCAAGAACCTTGTTACAATGTTTCCAAGAAATCTGGAACCACGAAGGATAATTAAATTATGCTGTTGGCATTCCAGGAGGATTATGTAGACATTGGGCATTAGGTTAGTGGGGATACATATAATAATGGTACAAATTAGTTTTAAGGAGAAAAGTAAATTAATGAATGTTTCGAGTATCATAACGGATATTGTAGTATCTATTGAATATATTATTTATTTAAAGGAATATAACAAGAAATTCATGGGTTCACAGTCACATAAATATGTTTTTTAATTAGTGAAAATAGTTAATCTTTTTGTGAATGATAATTTTTACATGGTATAGCTGAATTTCACATTTAGATGATGTGGATGGTCTCCTATAATATTACCCCAAAAATTTGGGGGTCAAGAGAGAATTTACTATAATTTATTAGGGTTATTTTTAGTTGTAAAAGACTCATTCTTTTTTCAATATTACAAAATATATTTTTCCCATTATATAAAGTTGTCGGGATTAGTGTATGGACCCAACCACAATTTCCCATATCTGGTTCCTAATTTTATTACATTGTCATATAGAATAATAATATTAATCATAATAATCCTATTAGATAAGTGGCATTGGAAAAAACATTCATCAATAATTTCATCATTACAACATGAAACATAAAACAATTTAGAAAATCCTTTGACAACATCCATAAATACTACATTATCTCTACATGTCGTTATTAATATACCTCTTAATGTCATATGAAAATGAAACATAAGAAAGCGGTGAGCCCAAAATTTCAGTTATGGTAAGCAATACAGGGGAAGATATCATAAACATAAACATTAGGCATTCTGAATAACTAGAAAAACACATTCCTATAAAAATATGCTTGAATACATTACAAAAGGAATAAGGGATACAAAACAATTCCAAAATAAATAATGAATAATAATGTGTATTAAACTAGTCTAATAACCTCATGAAATTTTCTTTACTAGTTTCATAATTAGGGAACTCATAATGTCAGACATCATAACCATTTCATCATGGTCTCATGCTAAGACCATATATAATCAATTTGTCAAGGCCTTGTGCCATGACTGTAGTTTGTCTCATTAAACCTACTGATGCATTGAGAGGATATAGTGGGCAAGAACCATCACATACTAAGTCCACTTCATTCCTCAAATGAATGTGGAAAAAAATTAACAACATATACATTCATATTAAAACTAACATATGAAATGTCAATAACATTCCCCGATCATTAAGCATAAACACTAACCATTCAGAGTAAATTGTTGAATGGTTTTAAGAAATCACATACCTAGTAAAATAAATAATAAACCAATAAATTAAATATGTTAGATGATATCATAATATACTAATCTCAAAAATACATAAAAATAAATAATTGTGTTTAAATAGGTGAAGACACTCTTATAAAATCATCGAGTAATTCCTGAGAAAAATACACTTTACATTGAAAAGAATAGTTCATTTGGAAAAGTATTTTTATAGAAAAATCAGTGGAGTAAGATATTATATTCATTATAATGTTATTTTTTTATAAATATAAATGTTTCAAAAAATAGATTATAGTGTGCCCTTGAAAATAGGTAAGATTTTGAGAAATTCACTTGAAGCGGGCTTTTATTTTGGGAATACTTTTTAAATGAACTTTTTGAACCATGTAACTCCCCAAAAATGAATGTAGGATTATGGTTGGTACAAATATATATAAAATTTTCACATAATACATGATAATTACATATGAATAAATAATAATTTAATTGCGGCATGTAGAGAATGAAAGTAACCCAAATGAAAATGGAGGTTCGGGTAGAAATCTCGTATATTAAGTCTGCTAGTGTTCCTCACATGATCCTAATGATTTCAATAATAAAAGTTATGTTCATAAATTAATAATTCAATAACCAAATATACATGTAATTTATTTATTATAATCTTATTAGGTTCATTCTAGGCTTTCTAGTACATTCAAAGATTCAATTTCATAGTTTGGGGGTGTTTTCTTCCATTGTTTTCATGATTTTTTTACTCATATACATGTATAGATGAACATGTAGATTGAGAATGTTTGACTTGAATAGAATATGTATGTTGTAAAATAAAAATAATAATATTAAATGGTTATAAAGTATTTTTGGTTATTAGGAGGGAATATGATAGTTTATATAAAACATTAATGAAAATAGTTTGGCTTAATTTGTGATTCTTGATCACAACAAATTCATTTTGATTTATAAATTAATATCAAGTATAAAACTGAATTATAAAATCATATAAAAATTTATAATACATATATTATAGTCTTATGAAAACATCAAAATGGTTTCGTGACCATAGTTTAATATTTTATTTGAAATTGAAAACTCGTCATCCTTAAATGTGATATATTGACACATCTCAGATATTTTTTTCATTTTTAGTATAAAAGATGGCGAAAATAGATATGATGATTAAAGTTTTCCATTATAATAGGAAAATTACAATAATTTTAATGTACATGAGTCATAATTAAATTTGGATGAAATGATGTAAGAATGAAAAAGAAATGAATGGATCTTGAAAAAAATTAAATGAGGAATTTACCTGTTGAAGATATCTTCCTTGAGAGCCTCATTATGGGAGAGGTTTTGTAATTTTTATGATACCACGGGATTCTAGAAATGGGGGAGGATATTGGGAGGATATTTTATCATAATTTATATAAGGAACATAAATTTAGAGGGGTGAAATAAAAGGGATTGAGGGGGTTTTAAATTGGATGAGAGGGGGGATTTTTGAATATCTTATAAATTATTTTATTATTTCCCTCAAGAAAACTAATAGTGTTGATTAATGTTACCCATAATATTAATAAGAGCCTGCGTGTTCAAACCAAGTGTCCTTACATCATCCATGTTTCTAGTAATAGTAAATTTTACTGATAAAATATATATACAGTAAAAACCCTTATTTTTCAATTAATGAGAAATTCGTTTATTTTAGTAAAATCCAAAAAATTTACAATATCCATTATATAACATATAGAATTAAAAAAGAATTTTTTTTGAAAATAATTTTCTCAATATTATTAATTTAATATTATACATAATTATATTTTATTCAAAAAACAATTTTAAAACTATAATTCATTGTATATCGCATAGAAAAATTAATCAAGATCTGATTATCTTATGACCTAAAAAATTAAATAATAATATTATTTACTGTTAATAAGGGTCATATTTCTATTTATATTTCTATGACTAAGGGTATGTTACTATTCACTATAAAAATAAGATTGTCTTATTACAATCTAAATATCATATTGAACGCAAAAATGTATAACATTTTTTTTAAAATTTAAAATAATTGAGGTGGTGAAATTGTGTTTACTGGAATTTTTATAATAAAGTGGTGTTTTGTAGAGAGTAAATGTTTTAAGCATTTTATATTTAATTTATTTTCAAAATCATGGGTAGTTACATTATCCCCTCTATAAAAAATTGATATTAGAAATTACTAGAATGTTACCTCACAAATAGATTTGGGTAGTTATTTATCGTATGATCATAGGGCTACCATGTTTCCTATGGGATTTTTAGATTTTTCCAAAGTATATTTACCAGTTAGGTTGTCCAATTCCTCAACCCTTGTTCCTTAGTGTCCAAAATCTTGATAGGCTCTTCACTGTAAGATATTTAAGGTTTCAATTCTAATCTGTTAGATGTGAGGGCCTGCGTTTGGTCTTGCATGTACTTTATCAACAACGAGACATGTAAATCATTCTGTACATTATATATTCTTGGTGTCATATCCAAACAATATGAAATATCTCTAATTCTCTCTATAATTTCAAAATTTCCTTTGTACGTAGGGCTCAGTTTCCCTTTCTTATCAAATCATATAACACCCTTCCATGGATATACTATTATGAAAAAATGATCTACCGCATTAAATTACCAATCATTCCTTCTATTATCACAAAATATTATTTTTCGTTGAGTACCTTTGATATGGTATTGAATATTATTTACCTTCTTTGTGGTTTATTTCCCATGCATTGGGCCCACTAGCTTCCAATCTCCAAATTCATCCCAACATGATGTTGTATGACATCCCTTCCCATACAATGCTTTACATGGATCCATTTGAATACATGAATGGAAAATACTATTGTAGGAAAACTAAAATATAGATAAATACTGTTCCCACATAAATTAAAAGTCATGACAAAAATATCTCAACTTGTCCACTAATGTTTGGTTCATTATTTTTGATTTCCCATCAGTTTGAGGATGATAAGTATTAGTTAGATGATGCTCATTATCCAAAGAATTCTAAATACTCTTCAAAAATTTCAATATAAATCTTGTATCGCAATAAAACACTATTCAAGGTGGTTCTCCATGATATTATACAACAAAAACGATATAGAGTTGTGAAATCCTCTCTAGTGGAAAATACTCCCTTACAACAAGCAAATGTGAATTTTTTTAAGACAATAAGTAATTATGCATATTGAATCATTATTTATTGTAGTTTTGGGTAATGTAGTTAATAAATATAAGTTGATGTCATCCCATTTCCATATAGGAATAGGTATAGGATGCACAAATCATTTAGGTCATTGTTGTTTATCCTTCACTTTTTGACAAAATAAATATCAAGATACATAATCAAAAATTTCCCTCTTCATGTTTCCCCACCAAATATGTTTCTCTAAATAGAAATACATATTAGTGATACAAATATGTATGTAGAAATAAAAACTATCGACATCATCCAATTACTCCATTTTTATAACTGGTATAGTTGGAACACTCATCCTCATACCAAATTTTGGATTTCCTTCAACACACATGAAGTAAGACAACTTCCCATCATTCATAACATTAATTTTCTGTTGGAGGTTATCATTATCTAGATGAGAGGTTTTAATCAGTTCTAATAAACATGGTTTGGAAACTAATTATAAATGTAATGATGTATCACCTTTTTTGATAATTCCCTTGACCATCCTTATTATATCCATGAACATAGGATCCCTTTCAATCCTTATTTTTTTAGAACTCCAGGATCCTTGTCAATGCCTCAGCTACCTTATTTTCCTTTCCTATGTGGTACTGTATTGAACAATAATAAACCTTGAGAAGTTTGGTCCATCTAATTTTCCTCATGTAGAGTTATTTGGCTAAGAATATATACTTAATAATATTGTGATCGGTATATATATCACATCATTCACCATGGTGATACTATCACCATCTTTGTAGAGAAAATATCACAGAAGCTAACTGAAGATCAGGTGTATGATAGTTTTGTTCATGATTTTTAAATTTTCATGATCTATAGGAAATAAATATATCATTTTTCTTAAGTACACAACATTTTCATTTATTTTATGCATCAATATAGATAACTACACTAGTGCAGAAAACGTTATTTACGTCGGTTGTTTTTCATTTTTTAACGTCGGTTTTTAGACGACGTTAATACAGACGGCGTTATAAATAATGTTTTTTACGCCAGTTATTTAAAAACCGACATCAAAAACATAACATCGCGGTGTTTATCATGTCGGTTAATTAATAACCAACATGAAAGAACTAGGGGGGGTTATAACGTTAGTTATTATATAACTGCCGTAATAAACAGGCGGGGGGGGGGGGGGGGGGTTATCACATCAGTTATATAATAACATACATTATAAACCCCTTCGGGGGATGTTTATCATGTCGGCTATTAAATAACAGACGCGATAACCCCTTGGTAAATGGTTTATTACGTCGGTTTTATAATAACCGTCATGCTAAACCAGTCCGGGGGGGGGGGGGGGTTATCAAGTCGGTTATTAAATAACCGATGTGATAAACCATTTCCCAGGCCATTTATCACGTTGGTTATTTAATAACAGACGTGCTAAACTAGTCCGGGGGGGGTTTATCACATCGGTTATTAAATAATTGACGTGATAAACCATTTCCCATGCCTTTTATCACGTCATTTATTTATTAGACGACATGATAAACCATTTCATAGGCCTTTTATCACGTTAGTTATTAAATAAACGATGTGATAAACAATTCCACAGGTGTTTATCTTGTTAGATATTAAAATAAACGATGTGATAAACCCTTCTGGATTTCTTTATCATGTCAGTTATAAAATAACTGATGTGGAAGAAATTCTTTTAAAAAAAAATTTAATGCAGTCCTCTGCTCTCCCCCAGAAAGAACCAAAAACCAAACCAAGAATTCGTACCACAAAAACCGAAGTAGATCCAAACAACAACTAAAGAAAATTTTAGCATTTACATTGATAACATATAAAACTTACCCCACTTGATAGCCCCCATCACACCCCTGGACTGCCCCCCGACCCCTTTGACAGCCCCAAACACCCTGGGATAGCCCCAAAATCCTCGGGACAACCCCCCCACTGGACTCCCACCACCCCTTGAACAACACCCCTTCACCCCACTTGACAGCCCCCACCACACCACTAGACTACCCCCCCCCCCCCCCGACCCCCTGGACATCCCCAAACACCCCGGGACAACCCCCACCCTCATGAACATCACCCCCTCACCCCCTCACCCCACTTGAAATCCCCAACCACACCCCTGGACTGCCCCGACCCCCTAGACAGCCCCAAACACCCCAGGACAACCCCCCCCCCCCCACCACCCTCATGTATACCACCCCACACCCTGGAAAGCCCTCCCCCACCCCATTAGAGCCCCCACCACACCCATGAACTTCCCCTCGACCCCCTGGACAGCCCCAAACACTCCTAGACAACCCCCACCCCCTGGACAGCACTTCCACACCCCTGGAAAGCCCTCCCACACCCCTAAAACAGAAAAAAAGTTACAGAAAACAAACTAGAACCCCCTCACACCACTAGACTGCCCCCACCACACCCCTAGACACTCCCCCCACACCCCTAGGCATCACCACCACCCCTGGACATCATCCCACCCTTCTGTAGACGCCCACCCCCTGGAAAGCACTCCCACATCCCTGGACAACCCTCACACACCCTTGAAACAGACCAAAAAGTTACCAAAAACATACTAGAACCCCCTCAACACACTAGTCATCCCCCACCACCCCCATGGACTGCCCCCCATCCCCTTGGACACCCTGGATCCCCCACCCCTGGAAACCCCCCTCACCCTACAAGACACCCCCACACCCCTGGACACCCCTTGGACAGCCTCCCACCCTTCTGGACAACCCTTCCACCCTCCTGGAAACCCTCCCACCCCACCGGACAGCCCCCAATCCACCAGACATCCCTCCCAGACCCCTGGACACCCCTAACCCCACAGAACACCCCCCACACCCTTGGAACCCCTCCCCCAAACTAGAATCCATACCAGAAAAACCATCATAAGTAGACCAAAACAAGAAGTAGATAAAAATTAAACATTCACATATATAACATTCAAAAATTACTCTGTCAACTTAAAAAAAATCTAACCTAAAAGACTACCAAATACACAATTACAACGAAAATATTCAAAATTACATGTTACATTACAATCAACTAAAATTCAATCAAACCTGTAAAAAAATTTGACCACTTCACTTATAAGTGTTTGATGTCTTCAGCAGTATAGGGTTGATGGTCATCAAAAAGATACAAATGAAAAGGATAGTAGTTAATGTGTATAATGAATAAATTAAATTGAAATATTATGGAAAAGTTTAAGAGGAAATATTACAAGGTCAAAATTCACAATTGTCCCAGATGTAATTATTTCATACATAAATCTTAACATATAATATCCGCGTTCGATGACGCCTTGTTGTTCATGACAATTCTGTTTGAATGAGTGTAAATTCAATATATTATTTTTATGTAATAAATCAAAAAGTACAAATTATAAATGGATATTTTCCTTTTCATTTACATATATGAATTTTTCACTCCTTTTCTTTGTGTTTTTACGAAAGTAGGCCCATGCCCTGTTAGAAAATAATACGAATGGGGTAAATTTAAAATTCATTTTAATATATAAAACTATTGAGAAATTGAAACTTACTTTTCCAATATATTTTTAAAACTTCCCCACACATCATTATGGAGAGAGCATATCCAAAAATGTACTTTCTCCCTTGGGGAAAAAACCCCTAACGTCTAATGATCACTGATAAAAGGAAATTAAACTTTAGTGGTTTTTTATGTTAAAAGATAATGAACTCTTTGAGAGAGATGTGTTTCATAACTCTCAAAATAAGGAATCTTCCAACATTGTGTGACTATATTCTTTTCAAGTCTTTCAACAATATAAAGCATTCTTTATTCCTCATCCAATGCACATGCTTTAGTGGAAATCAATTGCGAGTCCATGAATCCATATAAATCTGTTAGCTCATTCCTCTCACAAATTTTGTGAAGATACCTAATACAAAACAGACATAAGTATACATTTTTGATAAATATAATGCAGGGAAAAGGTGTTAAGACTTACATGGAAAGAAATTTCACCACGTTAATGCCCAACTTATCTCCAGCAACAAGATCCATGATATCAGTATTCATAATCCCCACACTTATTTCACATCCACAAACATGAGCTTCCATTGGAAACTCATAATGAACCACAAAAAAATTTGAATATCTTGACAATATGTCAAGACTACTAGAATCTGTATCTGATGTCATAGACATTTGCCTTTGTTGTTGTCTATACAACAATTCTTTACCTTTGAAGTATTCCTGTAAAAATAAATAAAAAAATATATTAGTTTTCAAATGATAAAACAACTTTAATAAAAAAATAAAATAAAAGATATAACATTCATACCTCTATGGTAATGAGTCGAAGAAGTCTGTATGCCCAAATTAAAAAATGGCCAATACTATGTCCAACTATTGTCACCTCATCTGTAGGTAATGGTAAACGAGATGATCTATCTATAATATCATGTACTGTGACCCTCTGATTCTCTACATCTAATTGTTGGTGATGAATTGTATCTTCTATAGAATATACCAACCCATATGCAACTATATGATGTTGAGGATCATCAACATACAACTCGCAATAAGTAAGAAGTTGTGGCGGAGGAGTAGGATAAAAAATGGGGTCCGCAGGCTGAGGTGGGGGAGTGGGAGCTACTGGCAGAGGTGGAGGATAAATAATGGGGTCTACAGGGGGAGGTGTAGGAGTGGGAGCTGTAGTCTGAAATTGTCTTTGCATGTCTGGAAACATAGATTGTACCGACGCTCTAATCTTTTCCTCCATCTTCACATTAATATTATGAACTTCAGCCTCCAAGGATTCGATTTTTTTATAAACCCCCTCAACATTAGAAGTTGAAGAACGTGGCAACACTTTTCTTACCGATACACCTACCGGATATCCTCTTACACGACCAAGATTTTCTGGCTTTCCCAATCCTATAAATAAAATATCTTACATCCTAGTAGCTGTAAATGCCCCCTATGAACTCTTCTCCTCAAGAGAGTCATGTATTAATTAATTGAACATTCATATAATGATTTAAATTATATGAAGAAAATAGTTAACTTAAATAAATAAAATAGATATCTTACAACCCTACCAGCTATGATTCTCAATTCTTCTGAAAGATATTTCCCTTTTTTTCCCTTCCAATCTCTCTTCCATTTTTAATGTCTAGATGGATGGGATGGTGGGGCCACCTCTCCAAAACTTGAAGACTCAGCTCTTAGTTGTTGAAATTTTTACGCCATCATTTGTTCTTCCAAAAATGCATACCCTCCCTGAGATAAACTATGAGTGTATACATTTTTATATTGGATCTCCTGATGAGCTTTCCATGTTTTATGTAAATTAAGAATAAGAAATCATTAACAAAACATTAATAAGATCATTTATATAAGAAAGATCATAATAGTTTACATTTCCCTTACCAAAAATGACTCTTTTCTTCTAATTTCAAAAAACCAACTCCATGTCTCTTCATCTATAAAAGGATATATACAACATGGATTATCATGGCTCCTATGAACATAAATGAAATCAGATGATAGGGTTGATTTGAAATCCCTCCATCTCCTATAAGCCAATGATAATCATTTATTCTTGACTCCTTTAGTGTCAGGAATATCAAATGTCATCTGATAAAGAAGAGGTTAAACATATTATATATACTAGAAACATTTAAAGAATAGTCAAACAATAGAAAAAGATCTTACAAAAATAGTCTCCCATAACTGAGATATTATCGTTTTATCCCCACTTCTCCAGTCATCACACACAATGCTTAATTTTCTCTAAGCATGAGTTTCTAGAAAACTCTTAAAATATTTTTCATTTGGGCCTCTAGTTATATCATCATCATCAAACTCAACGAGTATCCTCCGATCCTGAATACAGGAAAATGCTAATTTTGGTAAATGTGTGCAGCCACTTTTACCAACATTTGATCTCTTTGTCGTAATAGGAGCACATGAGGAAGATTGGGGAACATCAAGAGAAGCTTGTGAATGTTCTTCTGCAGAGGTATGACCAATATGCTCCTCTCCAAAATCATGTGGTTGATCAACTGAATGATCATTAAATATCCTTCAAATAAAAAAAATAAACATTAGTTCACAAATATAAAAATTCAAATATTTTAATACTTCTGTAATCATAAAATAGATAAGTTTACTAAGTTACATAATAGTAAACATTGGTAATATGGTAAGCATGTTAAACAATGGTAAAGATGGTAAATATGGTCAAGATGGTAAACATGGTAAACATGGTAAACCTGGTAAACATTATAAAGTAATTGTCACTAAACAAAAATAATGGATATATAATTCATGTAATGGTAAACATGATAAAGTAAACTAAAAAATATAAAACAAATAAAAACTTATACTTATTTTGTTTTAATACATGTTTTAATAAATTAAAAAATTATAATATCTAACATTTTATGAAAAAAAATAAATGTAAACAAGAAATAAACATATGTTACCTGTAATTTTAGGAATGTACAAATGGATTGTTTTCCCAAATTCCTTCGTCGTGGTCATTCCTTATGGCACAAACCATGTCTTCAACATGCTCATCATTACGTTCTGTTAATCATTCCATTGAAGTAGAGATCTCACATAAATCAGTATCTTCATCAAGTTAATCCTAACCAACATATTGTTTTTCCCTTGTAAAAAAACAGCCAATGGCATATCTGATTGATATACTACATAGAAAATTTGTTTTTCATGTGTTTCCATTATAAAAGAATCAACTGTGTCTTCCAATCTATTAAGATTAACAAGTGTCATTCCAAATTCATCGTGTCCAACACTGTTGTTACCGATAAACCATTTACAGTTAAAAACATTAATTTTAATTTTAACGTAATCAACCTCTTATATGTCTTCAATCATTCCATAATATGCATTTGATGCAGAAATTGGTTTTTTTCCTTAGAACTCTAAAAATGCATTACTCCTGCAAACACCAATACACCACAAATCTAACCTGCACTTCAGTTGTCCTATGATTTTGTATGAAAAATATAGCCATTAATGATATAACCATACCATGTTATCACAATAAACATGGACCACCCACTATCAATTTTAATGTCTTTGATACATCTGATCTACCAAGAAATGTCTTTTTAAACCATGAAAAAAAAGTTTTGTTGTGCTCATTCAAAATCCACATTTCTTTCTTCTTTGGATGACATTGTTTCAACTCATTAATATGCAATGTGATATACGATTGAGCATAAATTATGTAATTCAAGATGTATGATTCTATGTTCTTCATATGCTCAGCTGACAATGATTTGACTTTCAAGCCACAAATCCCCTTTCCCCATTATTAACTCGTTAATGGCGAGATGGAGGAAAACCTATTTGTTGCGCTACAGCCAAGTAGCTCGTACAAAACTCTGCTACCTCCTAATAAATATACTTTTCAATAATGGAGGCATCAGGTCAATATGGATTTTTAACATACCCCTTTAATATTTTCATATACCTTTTAAAAGGATACATCCAACGAAGATATACAAGTCCACAAAGATATATTTCTAGAACCATATAAATCATTAAATGCACCATTATATCAAAAGAAGTTGGAGGAAAATACATTTCCAATTGAAAAAGTATAAAAATTACATCCTTTTCCAAAATGTTCAAATCATTCACATCAATCTCCTAGTTACAAATTGAATTGAAAAAATAACACAACTTCATTATATTCTTTCTGACATAGATGGGAAATATTCCACGCAATGCAACTAGTAGAATTTGTTGCATCATGACGTGACAATCACATGATTTCATACCTATCAACATCAAGTCCTTCAATGAGACAATAGTTTTTACATTTGATGAATAACCTTGAGGCACTATGATATCATGAAGACACTGACAAAGCTAATTTCCTCCCTCTTTGATAATGTATGACAAGCCGGGGGAAGAAATGTTCATCATCCTTTAGGAGTGGGAGATAACTCCAAACATATTCCCATTGATAGTATGTCTAATCTTGCATTCAATCCATCTTTTTTTCTTTCCTTTAATATCTAAAATTGTTCCAATCAAAAAATCACATATATTCTTCTCTACGTGCATGACATCAATATTATGTTTAACTTCATGATACCTCTAATATGGTTGCTCAAAAAATATTGACCTTTTCATCCAAATATGTCTATCATTATCATATTTCTATGTATTTCCCAATGTCACATCAAGGATTTTCATCCTCTCAAAATAAAGATCAGGGGATAAAGGTTTTGGAGTAGTATCAAATTATTGTTATTCATTGAATGCCTTTTTAGTCTTCTATAAGGGTGATCCATAGGAAAAAACATTCGATGACCCATGTACATTGTTTTCCTCCCACGATGCAATTGACAATATGATGTCTGATGTTCGCAAATTGGACATGCTTTATGACCTTTAACACTATATCCAGAAAAATTTCCATATGCTGGGAATTCATTTATAGTGAACAGAAGCACTAAATGAAATTGAAAATATTACATTTTATAAGAATCATACACCTTAATACCAGCTGCCCATAACAGTTTCAAATCATCAATCAATGGTGACAATTAAACATCAATATCATTTCCAAGTTTCTTTAGACCAGAGATCATTATACTCAACAAGACATATTTTCACTTCATACAAACTTCAGTAGAGAAGTTGTAAATTACCAATAAAATAGGCCATGAACAATGTGTGCTACTAAGGGTTTGGTATGGATTCATTCCATCTGTGCACAACCCTAGTCTGATATTTCTAATTTCATTTCCAAATGTATAATACTGCACATCAATTTTCTTCCATTGTAGACAATCAGCTGGATGACGTATTTTTCCATCACATAACCTCTCATCATCATGCCATATTAACCTTTTTTCATCATGTGAAATATTAAATAAACATTTGAAATGATTAATTATAAGAAGATACCAAAATACCTTTGAAGGGATATTTGTAATCTCTACATCAGCCTGTGATTTTTCTTTCACCTTATACCGTAATGTCCCACATTTAGGACACTCTGACAGAAATTAATATTCCTTCCTATATATAAGGTAGTCATTCGGATAGGCATGTATTTTCTTGTATCCCAATCCCATCAGGCATAATATTTTCTTGACCTTATAATGTGAATCTGGAAGATCGTTATCTTTTGGAAGAATGTCTTTCATCAATTGTAGTAGCTCTGTAAAACTTCAATCACTCCATCCATGTTTTGCATTCAGGATAATCAATCATAACACTGCCAACAAAACCGTAAAATTTGTACAACCAGGATATAATAGTTTTTCAGCATCACCATATAGATGCGCAACTGTCGGTCCTATCTCAATTTGTTCGGCTTCAGTATTGCGAATCATCTCTTCAATTCCAATGGAGTTTACATCTTGAGAATCATCATCATCAGTGAAATTATATCAAGTTTTACCATTCCAAATCCAAGGGATGTAACTCAGATTAAAACCATGACAAATCAGATGATCTTTTATCTATCTACTTTTTAACATCTTCATATTGAAACATTTCAAGCCTGGACAGAAAAAAATTTCACTACTTGGAACATTTCGTTTAGAAAATTCCAAAAAGGCATCAACAACTTCCTCATATTCATTGCTCATTTGATGTTCCGTAATCCAACTTCGACTCATTATTACCTATAACAAATATAAAAAATATATATATTTTTAAGATAAGACAAATATATGTTTATATGAAAAAATCATAATTTGAATGTAAAACAATTTTGAAATATAAATCAAATCTACGCGTATTTAAAAAAAATATTCTTGAATATTATTTTAAAAACAAAATATAGTTAGATATAATAGTTTTAAATTCCATTGAATCAATGAAAACCATGGGGACTACAGTGGTTGATAGAAAATTGGAGAAAATAGAGTAAACCTGAGAATCAAATCAATTTTAAAATAAAAATTTAGATGGAGAAATCACTATGTAAAGCCAATCATCACGACACAATCATTATGTCATAATCTCAGAAACCACGATGCAGTAGTCATTCCCAACTAACACTTATCCTCCACCACCTTGGACACCCCCTGGACACCACCACCCCCTTGTACAGCCCCCCACCCCCTGGACACCACCCCCTACCCCCTTGGACACCCCATGGACTCCACCACACCCTTGGACAGCCCCCACCCCTCCTGGACACCCCCACCCCCTGGACAGTCCCCCACCCCTCTAAAAAGAACCCCCAACCCTCCTAAACACCACCCCCATCCCCTACCCCCCGGGACACCCCCTAGACAGCACCCACCCCTCTAGACAGCACCCCAACCCCTCATGGACACCACCCCCACCCCCTACCCCCTTGGACACCCACAGACACCCCCAACCCTCTAGACAGCCCCCCGACCCCCTAGACATCCCCCACCCCTCTAGACAGCACCCCCACCCCTCATGGACACCACCCCCACCCCCTACCCCCTTTGACACCCCTGGACACCCCCAACCCTCTAGACATCCCCCACCCCCTAGAAAGTTCCCACGCCTCTAGACAGCACCCCCATCCCTCCTGGACACCACCCCCACCCCCTACCCCCTTAGACAACCCCCTGGACACCCCTAACCCTCTAGATAGCCCACACCCCCTGAACAACCCCCAAAACCCTCTGGACATCCCTCCACCCCCTTGGACAACCCCCCCAAACCCACCCACCCCCTTGGACACCCCCCCCTGGACACCCCCCAACCATCTCGACAACCCCCACCCCCCAGAAAAACCCCAAACCCTCTGGAAAGGCCCACACCCCCTTGGACAGCCCCCCACCCCCTTGGACACCCCCCCCCCTAGATGCCCCCAAACCCTCTGGACAACCCCCACCCCCTGGACATCCCCCACCCCTCTAGGCAGAACCCCCACCACTCCTGGACACCACCCACACCCCCTACACCCGTGAACACCCCCTTGGACAGCCCCCACCCCTCTAGACAGCACCCCCACCCCTCTTAGACACCACCCCCACCACCTACCCCCCTGGACACCCCCCTGGACACCCCCAACCCTCTGGACAACCCCCACCCACTGACAACCCCCAAAACCCTCTGGACAGGCCCCCACCCCCATGGACAACCCCCACACCCACCCACCCCCTTGGACATCCCCTGGACACCCCCAACCATCTGGACATCCCCCCACCCCCGGACAACCCCCCAAACCCTCTGTACAGCCCCCACCCCCTTGGACAACCCCCCACCCACCCACCCCCTTGGACACCCCCTAGACACCCCCAACCCTCTGGACAGCCCCCACCCCTGGACAGCCCCCACCCCTCTAGACAACACCTCCCACCCCTCCCGGACATCACCCCCAACCCCTACCCCTGTGGATACCCCCCTCGATATCCCCCACCCCTCTAGACACCACCCCACCCCTCTTGGACACCACCCCCACCCCCTACCCCCTTGGACACCCTCCAACCCTCTGGACATCCCCCACCCCCTAGACAACCCCACCCCTCTAGATAGAACACCCCACCCCTCTTGGACACCACTCCCTATCCCTACCCCCTTGGACACCCCCTGGACCCCCCAACCCTCTGGAGAACCCCCACCACCGGAAAACCCCCCAAACCCTCTGGACATCCCCCCACCCCCTTGGACAGCCCACCCACCCCCTTGGACCCCCCCCCCCCCAAACACACACCCCTGGACTTCCCCCCCTCCCACCTCCATGGACACCCTGGAGATCCCCCAACCCCCTAGACAGCCACCAACCCTCTTGACAGCCCCCCCAACCCACCCACCCCCTTTTACAATATGAATGACTAAAAAATTAAATTCTGTATTATTTAGGTAGAAAAAAATATCAAGATGAAAAATAAGTATCATAATCCCTATATTCTTTAATTTTTTGTTCATTTATGTGTATTTTAATATTTTTTGATGTTTGATTTATGATAATTATAGTATCTGTTTAGGGTTTAATTCGATGACATTAATTAGACACTATTAAATTTTGGTTATAATAATACGAATTTATTATAATTCCATTTGGTTGTATTAATTCTCAAATATATATTCACTGAATTACTGAATACTATATTGGAAGATTACCATTATTTGTATATTGGTGTTATTATTGAATATATTCTTATATATTCTTATAGAAATGAATATCATGACCAGAAATAGAGGATTTTACTAAATTCCCTATGGAATGACATGTTTTATAAAAAATTCACTATGTAATAATATTTTCTATAGAATGTTAAATTTTTTGGTCATTTATTTTCATGAAATGGTTTATCAGAGTATCCTTTAAAGATGGTTGTTATTGGTGTCTGGTTTAGACAAACTTCTATGATTGATATCCATAGATTTCATTGATAATAATAATATTATAAAAATCATTTTGGAGGAATTTCCATAATAAACTAATCATCTATAGAATTCAAATTAGAAGTGTGTTGTGTTCATTTGGATTTCTGAATTTTATGAAAATTTAAAGGAGTAATGTGATGGGTGGTCAGTGAAACTATGTTCACATTACCATAAACTGAATATGGGTTTTTATTTACATTGATTCTTCAAATAAGGGATTATGATTTAATCTTATGCGTAACTATATGGTGATAGAATATTACACATTCCAATTGGCTGTTCATGATAAAAATTACATGAATCATGATTTGTAAATAAAGTGGTAACCAATTTGTTAATGATATAAAAGAAATATCTTTATTGATAAAGGTGTGACATATATATTGATAATAAGTATTAAAATCATATACTCACCCATATATAGTTTAATATGTTCTATAGAAAATGGATAGATTACATTAATTAATATGGCTTCCATATACATTAGAACCACATAAATGAGAACAAAGTGGCTGATGCTTTGAGTGGAAAGGGTAATGAAATCTTATCCATGATGACTAATAGGATAAATTATTTATTTATTTCTATTAGATAAACCTTGAAATAATGATGTAAGTTGTTGTTTCTCATCTTAATCATATGATTCATTATCCATATAACCATGTGTATATGATGGAGGAAAAGAAGGATTAGGTAGAGATATTAATTAAGGTGACTAATGTTCCAATACTCTACACTTATTCATTGAATTATAAGGATTGAGGGCTTATTATGTGTTTAACTACAAATACATTTGAAATTGATCTATTGTAAGATTCTCATATCTCATAATTATTTATTCATCCTTTATATGTGATATTGAATAGTGATATGAAATCATATTAGTAGTGGGACCATGTGTAGAGAAATATTGTGATGTATGTATAATGGTTCAAGAAATGTTAGTAAGTTAAGAATGAGAGATAAATGTTTGAGGGGGATATTTCAAATATTAACCATGCCATTATTGGGATTGGAAAAAATTATAATTTATTTCATCATTGGGATACCAAAAACATCCAACAACCATAATTTTATTTTTGTTATACAAGATCATCATAATAATTATGAAATAGTAATTTATATCATTGTGAATTTATCCCTTAATAGTGAAACATAGATATAAATTATGTAAAGGGTATGATTTTATTTAATACCATATTTTATAGTATCTGAAAATATCTGATTCATACCTTTTTGTTCTCAAAATTTCATTGGAAAGCACTAGATTTAAAAATTTGTTTCATTACAACCCATCATACACAAAAACATGATCAGTTAGTAAAAAAATAAAACCAAATTAGATATGATGAGATCCATTTATTTGGATTTTAGTGGTTGTTAGGATCAACATTTTTTTATATATAGATTCAATTATAAAAATATAATTTTTCAAAAATCCAAAATTCTATTATATAGTTGGAGAAATTAATTTAATATTACATGAGATTGATGAGTAAATAGTATATATAGTTAGATCAATTAATCATAACATAATGTAGGCTCATAGTTGAGAGAGGAGGTTTTCTGAGAATCATCAGCATGATCTAAAATTTAATGTTAGTGGGATTGTATTAGTATAATATGTTAAATGGATAATGTTTATTTTATTTGGATAGAATGTAAATATGATCATTGGGTATTTCATTCCCTTTAAGATTCTTTATTGAGTACAGACTTTAGTTTAACAATTTTCACTTCTATTAAACCTCTCCCAAATATATAGTTTGTTCCATGTATCTAGTTTGAGGAACTTTTTACATTATCTTTAACATGTATTTAAATATATGGTTATGAAAAGATAATGATATTTATTATAAATAAAAAAATATATAAATAATGTATAATAGATACAACTTTCAATGAAAAAGTACTAATAATGTGGTTATTATTCATTTAAGGAATTAGAAATTTGAGGATGATACATTAGAACCCCGGGATGTGAGGAATAAATGATATCAACATTTGATTGAATCAATGTGATTTAGTTTTTAAAATGAAATAAATTTTTCTTATGGGTATAATGTGACACCACAATATTTTATATGTATTTTGTTTGAAATATAAATAATGTATTAGATTTCTTTCTTTAAACAAAAACTCCAGTCTAAATGAAACATGATATAGAAATCCATTATAACATATATGTTGACTGTGATGTTATGAATATTAATAAAAACATTTTAAATAATAAATAATTTTTTTAAATTTTTATTATAAATTAATAATAAATAATTACCCATTTTTTAGTAATTCCATTTTATGCTTTAAAAATATGATTTCTTCATAAATCGTTTTAAACAAATTTTGTGAATTTGTTTTATTGATAAATGAAATGACTTATTATAGATTTTATATCTATAAATGGATATGGTTTTTTAAAAAACAACATGAAAATATTATAATTTAATAAAGTCCTATAAATTTTAGAAAATTAATATTTTTAGTGAATAGTTCGAAATAACGACGTTTATAAAAAATGTAATTTCCATTCTAGTTAGTTTCCTATTATATTTTAATTTTACCGTAATATAATATAAAAAAACCGTTAATTTTTCTTAATATAATTAATTATAAATTTTTTGTCAATGTAACAAATTTTTTAATATGTATATTTCTAGGATTCAAAAACACATTTTTAAGACGGTTTTCATAATTATGCCATGTTTTTATCTTCACGACTTTATTTAATCACTAATAATATTAATTAAATAAAATATAGGGAATTCATATCCAATTATCTATTTTAACATTATTCTTATTGTTTTAACTTGGTAAGGAATAGTAGAACATTCAGTTTTAATCATAATATATGATTTATTCTAAAATTATTTTCATTACGGTTTTCACAGATAAATTTAATTAAATTATTTATTTTATATAAAATTAATATGGTAAAATTGATTCAATATTTTTAATCACTATAATAAATATTCTTAAATTTGGCTAAATTAATTGTTTTCATAATTAAAGTAAAAATAAAAAATAATTTAACCATGGATATAGGTTAAATGAGTTGACATGGGTGGTTCAACATAGAGATGAGGTTTGTAATACCAACTAAACAAATATAATAAAATTTTATGAAATATATTTGAAATTTTTATTATTTTATTTATAATTAATTACTATTCAGATCAACATTGATATGAAATTCACATTATATAACCAAAATCTTACAAGACATTTCATTTATGTCACTCCCTTCACATCTAAATGGGAACTTAATGTCACCCATTATTTTAAAAAAAATTATCCTTGAAACATATCCAATACCTACTCCAAAATCATTGTATAATCACTCCAATCTTCCTAGATCTTATATTATTCATCTAATTCCATTATTTATAAGAATAGCGTGTAAGGAAAAGGAGAACTCTTAAAAAATGGTAAAACTTTCGATGTAGATATTTCAATTTTATTTCATAATTAAATTCCTCCATACATATGGTATCTATTATTACATGATTTCTCTACTACCAAATAAATAATAATATTTACCTAATATTATTTGAAAACTAGTTTTGACTTCATCTCCATCAATGATATATGAAGGTGTTATTCATGAAAACATATTAATATTGTGTATATTAATAATTTATGTTTTGTTTATATCATTATTATAATTCTAATGATTAATTATAACTGATCAATGTGTGAGGACCATAACATCAAAACCAATTCATACATGAAAATAGATATAATTAACACCTAAAAGGATGATGATAATAAAATATTATTGGTAATAAGGGGATAATATGTGATAAATTAACTATGTATGGAGTTATAGTAAGTAATATGTATATGTTATAGCAATATATAAATTTCTTTTATTTCATATCAATTTATATAAAAAAATAATAAAGGAGAACATGAGGTAAGGGTTTGATGTTACAATCTCATTTTAATTAGGGTTCTTTTCCTTAATAATTAAAATAACCTAATAATATGATCTTTATCATGAAATAATTATTTATTTTATTATAGTTATGTTATTTCTAGCGATAAAATATTTCCCATCCATTTTCCTCTAATTATTTACTTATGATAATGGAATAATATCTCTAGGGAAATTTGACATATTTTTTATATTCATATGATAATATATTCCAGATTGTCCAAATTTTATTTAAAATGACTTCAAGAATTTTATTTACTATTTTAAACATATTTGTTAATTTTAATTTTATAAATGATTCAATTTATAAATATATTATTTAAATTAGTCATCTTTCATTTTTCTAATTATGATTTACTGAATTTGTTCTTAAAATGTGAATGAGATTTCAATTTTAACATAAAACATGTAAATTTAATTTCACACTATCATGAATGAAAATTATATTGATGATTTATGTAAATATTTATATTTTACATTGAAGGTAAATTTATTCCTCAATATTTTGGATTTATTTATTTTTTTATTCCACTTTAAAAATTGAAGTCTTTATGTTCATCAAGAAATGTTCGAGAGATATTTTAACTATATATTCATATATAAAAACATAATTTTATTTTTCGCAAGAATTAATATGTATAAATCCAATTTTGAAATTAATATTATTTTTCAAGATGTTTTATGATTATTATTAAGAAATCTTAATGGAAAAAGTTTTCTTTTACATGGGTTTATATTTGATGTTTTGAAAAATATTATCATGATTTTTTGGAATACATGTTAATTGACTGTGATCATATAATATTTTATATTGTTACTAAAATCCCATAAGATAGACAAATACTAATGTTTTATGATATCAGAGGGCACACAAGAGGTCATCTCATTCCTAATATAGGTTATACAAAAGGTTTTCTGAATCTATAAAGAGGGTTATGGGAGGGTATCCCATGACCAAAACATATTGCATGGATTTTCATCCCAATCGAAAAATTGGTAACCATATAAATTATTGATTTCTCAAATCATGTACACTAGAAGTTATCCCATCCGAAATATTTGATTATTATTATTATGTGTATCCCTGATGTAAACTTTTTATGATTATGAAAATTCAATTATTATTTTAACTATTTTATGACATGATGTAATTCCAATTCCATACTCTCCTAGAACATATTCTAGTATTCTACAATTATTTTTATGTTATTAAATTCACAGTATTAATACCCTAATAATTATTATATCAATTTTTCAGTATTGATTTTAAATCTTATGATCATGTCATCGTACCCTTATGTTTATTATTTAATAACATATGATCATTGAATGATTCCTCCACTATTTAACCTTACTTAGTATCCATTCTCACTTTTTATATGTTTCTATTTCTATCTTATATTAATAGTGTAATTTATTATGATTTCATGGGGAATAATTAAATTTATAAAAAAATTCTGAAAAAACTACTTCTCAATCATATTCCATAATAATAAATAGTTTGGATTAATGATTTGACTTTAATAAGTCCATAATGCTTATAATTTAATACATTAACAATCATAAGTTAATTTCATGTTATGTATAAGAAGGATTTATCCGATTTATATGACTATTTTTAGAAACTCTAATTGTATTAAAGGGCATGAAAATAATATAGAAGGTGTTATATGATTGGAATTTAATAAACTGACTAGGGAAAATGATTTTTGAGTCAAAAAATATACATTGATAATTCATAAAAATATACACAAAGATCTAATATATATGAGGGAATTTTATCTTATTTAATATTAATACATAGAGGAAGGAAAATTCAATGAAAACATCTTAAAAGGGACTTCGTATATTGATAATGAAAAATGTGTTTCATGCACTTTGATTCATAATCCATGATGTGACCCTCAATTAGACAAAAAAAATTTAGTTTGTGTATGGATGCGTCTTTCTGCTAGAAGAATATGGAGGATGGATTCCCTATTCATAATTAATACTACATAAGGAGGTATTAGTGGAATGATCCAATCATAAAATGTAGGTTGTAGATTTTTTAGATCGATGATAAAAATTTGTCGCCACATAAAAATGAGGCCTATATTTTTCTTCTAAGAATATCGGGTTTAATTAATAATTTAAGAATTATATATATTTTTGATAGCTCCAACTTTACTAGTGTTGGTGTGAAAATGGAATTACGGGAAAAAAGGTATGGCTCTTGGATGATATATAAATTTTATAATGGAATTTGTATTACCGCGCAACCCACCCATGCATGTCCATTCCGAAATTCCCCTTCATGAAATCCAATATGCAAAATCCCCTCGATGCTAGTCCATTCTTGTAGACCCACTTTTGGTTCTACATATAGACACATCCACATCAATTATATGAGGACATCTGAACTCCCATATGGAAAATCTAGGAGATGGCTCCGACCATGTTGTTACTTCACTAATGTTGTCTATCTATACTTGGGTGATATTCCATTTCCCAGCCCCACATGGGTGATCCCCCAAGCCTAGCACCTGGTTGATCCTTCTGGGTGTCCAATACCAGGGAAACCCACCACACAACCCACTGGGGTGACCCACATTGTGGTACCCACCGAGGTGACCAACCTGGGTGACCCACATGGGAGACCCACCGTAGTGAACCACCTAGGTGAACCACCTAGGCGAATAACCTCCATGACCCACCTATACAACCATCATGTGAATCAAACTAAGGAAACCAACCAATACAATCCAATAGATCCATAACCTGGGGGTTGTCCCCCTACCCTCGCTTGAGATATGTGTCAGCCTGTGATCTTATACCTTCTAGACGGCCCCTTTGTTTAAGTCAAACACCCAATTAATAAATGAACGTTGCACTAAATACTTTTTAGGATGAATCATTGAAATTTTGGGTTGCGCCTTATATGTCTTTAATTCCCACGATTAGAACACCATGAGTGGATATACTCCACCCTCATTGAAATTCCTTGAGTTTATACACTCCCGTTAGTCCTTTTATTCTATTATATGTTGAGATTATCTTCTTGGATTCTCCTTGTGAATTTAGTCGATAAACTCCTCCAAAAAACATGAAATCTAATCACCTGACTCCAATTATAGGTCGAACCAGTAAATTGGAAATCCATCAAAGGAGTATGTTGACACTACTAGAGAATGTAACCAAAATGATTATGAAGAAAAACTTCAAATATTTCAAATCCCAAAGCATGGTTCAAAGAGTACAAAGGAAAATATATAATAATCCCAAATAGCTTAGCGATAGAGTATCTTCATGCATCTTTGTGGTCGACCTACATGGTAGACCTCCGCGGTGGACGTCCGTGGTAGACCTCCATGCGAGAAGATGTTTTATGCCCCTACGCGGAGCACCTTCGCGGCAGAGCTACGCGATGTACCTGTGCGGGAAACATCTCTTCGAACAGGATCATCTGTGTCTATATATAGAGCCCTTGGTCTCCCCATTTCTAGACTGAAAACAATTCATAGACTCTATGAAGATCACATTGCATAGCTCTTTTTCCTAGATCCCTATATTTATCTTAGGTATCTCTCAAAACCCAAAGAGAAAAGATAATTAAATGGAATAAGCATGTTTTGAAAGTCTTCACATTCATCAATGATCATTTATACCTACACGGCATACCTACGCGGCACACCTGCACGTCTTACCTGCACGACATACCTGTGCATTGTACCTGTGTGGCATACCTATGTGCCTTACCTGTGTGTAATTCCAGCATGCCATACCTATGCGGGATACCTCCACAAGGGACCTATGTGACCTACTCAAGTACCCTTCTTAAAATTCATCCATGGAAGGGTATCTTCTTCCTTGGTTCCCTTCTCTGAAGGGGACTAAGTTGTAGCCTCGACCAAAAATCCCTGACATATCAAACCATTGAGAAAGGCATTTCAGTGGGTCTTTTATTTGTGATTGTATTTCCGTTGTAAGGGGTTTCCCACATTTGATTCATCATGGGTATTGGATTGATTAATTGTCTGTGGGTTTGTATATCCACAATCACATGGAATTTTCTCCCAGAAATAGTGTTGGGAAGTACCCAGTTTGATGGATGGTTTGGTCATGGCCTCTCCTTTCTCAAATAGGTGACCTGGAACCTCAGGTCTCTGATTGGGAAGGTAAAGTTCACACATACTCTTTTGCATAATAAAAGGAGAAGTCTTCTTTTCCATCCTGAACCAATTTTAGGGAATCCATCATGGAATAGGCCCTTCATCCTCAACCCTTCCTCTGTGTATTTGGACCCTTGTCCAAGGTGAATAGAATATATGGAAGGCTTGTCACTTGGACCTCTTCCACGATCAACATGACCTCTTCCATCAATAGAGAAGGAAAAGTGTGAAGTGTCATTGTTTAATCATTCACATCATCTTGCATCGTACACTGATCAAGACTCACGTGGGCATAGAGATATGTGAGGATTACATGAAGAGCACAAACACTAATTGTAAGGAACTATGAGAACACTAATTCATGTTCCAACCATGATACGTAGGATGCCCTTTTAGGGCGTGAGCTCATTGGATATCCTCCTCATGAATCCAACCCAAACTCCCCATTTAGAAATCCTCCTTATGAATTAATCCCCAAATTAAATCCGCAAATCATTGTGGCATTATTTTATGGAAGTAATCCCAAACTCATCTCTCTCAGATTACTATATTCTCTAATGAGATTTATTGAACTGGGTGGGATTTTATTTCCATTAATATGTGATACATAGGAAGCCTCATTTTTGGTTCAAACCCAACATTTCAAATCAACCCTATTATTCTTTGGCCATATTCCCAATAGGGACTGAACCTACATGGAAAACAATATCCTTAACAATGTTCTTTGGGCTGCTTCATCATAAGTCCCACACTACATCTTGACTAAGCACATTTCCCTTAGAGGTCCTTATCACATGACCTTAAAAAGAATGATGTGTCCTATTATGCTCCATTGAACTACGATGGTTCTGATTCCTTTCACTAGGATACGTATGTAGATCATTTTATGAGAACGATGCTAAGATTCAAATAACCTTCATCTACCTGGATGACAATAAATTCTGGAGTTCCCCAATGAGTTTCTTAAGAACCAGTACCATCACAACAAAAATTAAAAGAATCTGTAATCGATATATTAGAGGATACCATAGATGGAAAACCTCGAATGCATATGGATATTTCCATTAATAAAGAACCTTGAATGAATAATGATGATTCTAAATTTTAAACATGTTAATAACTGATTTTAAATTCCAAGGGATACATATGATATACTTGGTGAATCAATAAGGATTCATGAAAATATCTAAAATTTTAAAATAGATTCTTGGAGTAGACAATAATTCCCCAGAAAAGGGTGAGATGAGTCCTACCTCCCATACTCTCGACCAATGCACGTTCCTATGTATCGTAATGTTCAAACATAATGAACTCATGTCTTTGGAATGTAGGTCCCCTTGGGATAAATAATTGTTGTGTGTTTCCGGTTCCATAAAATATCCAATGGAAACTGACTGGAAATAGTGATTCATAAAACTAAAACACATGTTTTAGGGAACTATGGAACAAAAATAGTAAACCCAACATGAATCCTTAACAAAGTTAATAATGTTACCAACCTGTTATGTACCAATAAATTGATAAAGGAAGTCCAGATAAATGAATCAATCACTCATGTATAAATCTAAAAAGATGATGCTTTAATGGTGTTTTTTGTCTTAGTTTTCCACAGAACTCCCCTCTAACCAAAGAACGGCATTCTCCAAGACAACATCTATGATCTTCTTGACCGCTGCTCAAGCTGGATCTTCATCCGCAGGAAGGAAATTATCAACAACCTAGAATCTTCAACGTTGGGTCTCTAATGTGCAGGTAAAGGAATATCGCTATCACGATACAATCCCATCATTAGAGGCTGCTTGATAGGCCCTCTAGGTCAACAATAATCCCCAATAATCTGGCCAATGATGACCAATGATCAAAAAGAAGATGGTGAAAACCACCGTCTCCAACCATTTCAGGTCCTTATCCCCAGAATTCAATAAATACTCCCACCCATACTATAGGGAGGTGGATCAAGAGGTCACTCAAGGCATCAATTCAAGAATGTTGTAGTCCTTCTAGAAGACTCCCATTAGAAATTGTCGCTAGAATAACGCATTATTACACCTCCAACATGATGGGGGATTTGCCTATGGACATTCATCCCAGGTCTCTTAGAATCAGGCATGTAAGAAGAATCGCCAGGGACAATATCTAGTCACCAAGGAGTAGGTTCTCACCTCTGCCTCTTCTGGAAAAATCAATCAACCAAACATGATGGAAAAAAATGAGCGAGCACATACACTCGTCTGTCCTAATTTTTTTGCTCTGTAGTCTCATCTAACAATAACCCACCAATCCCACCAGATAAGCCTACTGGAGTACCATGAACAGGCACATACACATGCTCACTAGTTATCATCCTGTTAGAAGGCACGAATGACTGCATTTAAGGAGACCTGCCAATCTAATATGGTGAAAACTGGTAAAAATGAACATACATCAGTTTACAATCACATATTCTATCATTATTCTCTTCTGCTAGTATTGATGGAAGTCTGTCAACCATACATAACAGAAAACAGCAAGTATGCACATAAACCTACCAATATTCATCAAGCTTAACAACAGCCTTGTTGGGTAGAACCTGGAGAAGTCGGTCAAAAATCTCTGAAGACAAATTTACGGCAGACCCAACACTCTCCCCCAATGTGTGAGTACTTTCAATATCCATCGATAGGAAAAGGAATACATTACAAGGCACATACACGTACTCCAGATATAGAATGGACATATATTCTCCTTCCGGCTGCTTGAATTCACCAAATACATCTTATCAATGGTGAAAGGGCAGAGGCACATCCCTGCCCATTATTTGGAAGCATTCCAGGATATTTCCCTTCGATGTCGAGTCACTTGAAAACACAAGGCCAGTCATGTCTAATGCCTTGTCATTGATGGGTGAAACACTTTCTCGACCAAAATACATCTTAGGGAAACATTAATTCTCCAAACATCCATTACGTCATTTATCTTCTAATGAAAATCATTCACCCGAGTCAGATCACGTGGAGAAAACTCTTGTAAAATATGATGATGATGTTTTAACCCTGAGGACACAATTAGCTAAAGGATAAATTCATGTCATGTTGTGGTCTTTAGAAAATTCTCATTTTGGTATTCTAGAATTGAGGATAGATGATTACATTTATTAAATTCATCTCAAATTATGGAAAACTCTTCTTTAATTGAAATCCAATGTATTTCAATATGATTAATATCAAAATCATGTAAAGGTAATAGAATGGTTACAGCACCAAATTAACTTAGCATCCCTTTTAGTTTCCTAACATCCAGGGGTTAAAAAAACAGAGAACCCTTCAGTGCGCATGTATTAATGCTCTAAAGAGGCTACACCAATTAATTTCTGATTCCAAATATTATGTTCGTATCAGAGGATGGTGTGAATATGGAGAAATGATTTTCACTACACTTCAAAATCAACAAATTCTTCCAAAGTGGTTTCATGCAATGTTATTTCCCATGAACGACCATAATCAATAGGTTTTGAATGTAATAAAAAATATGCTCATGAAATGGCCTCTACCAGTTCTAAACTGAAATCAGGACCAAATAAAATAAGTTGTTGAGGTACGTTTACATCAATCCTCTGAGAATCATGGGCATACATCCCGATTATAGGATACTAGGCGTTATATAATGAAAATTTCTGAAAAGGCGCAATGATATTCTGAAAAAGATGATTTGAGTGATTATAGGATGATGCACCCAACTAATGTCCGAACCAAAATCTGAAAAATCAGAAGAGCAATTGCATGAATTTCACATGTTGTAGTTCAAGAGTCACCCTAGCATTCTAGGATGGGGGCTCATTTAATTTGACTTTAAAATTCATTAAACAATGTTCAATGATTTGGAGAAGAAGAATAGGATCAACCCAGCCTGCAAGGCTGGGGGCTTTTTGACATTTACAATCTCCTCCTCAACAGAATTTAGTTTTCTCCCGATTATAGGATAAGCCACAATGAATGCATACAAATTAACTATTCTATGATTCCCTTCATGTTACTGTCCACCAAACAGTTTGAGGAAATTCTTCATATAAGAGAACGAAGTCTCATGAAAGACAAAAAGGGAGACGATCTAGCAGAAAAGCTGAAAGATTGCTATCAATGAATTATGCATTAGTGAATGTTATTAACTCCATTCTATAAGATCATCTTTAAAATATGTTCCCTTAAATGGATTCATAAGATTTAGTTCTTGTCCATAATATGGTACACAGTAAGTCAAATGAAGAAGGTGTTCATACCTGAAATTAGAGGATCACCTAGAATGTAGTTATGCCATCAAATAACCATATCTTCCCTCTTAGAAAGGTATGTAATAAGGGGAGAGGAAAAAATCATATTGCATCTCCCTTTTCCACTAGAAAAGGTAAATGTCTTTCACTTGAAGAAATATTTTCATAGCAAGAAGAAGAAATGAAGGAGTTAAAAATACTCAATTCAAAGTTACTTTGAAACATCATTTCTGCTAGACATACTCCCCAGGTGATTCCTCAAATTACGAATCCTGTAGGATTTTCTCTGTAAAGGGGATTTTTAGTAACTACAGATTCTGATAATGAATTCCCTATATTGGGTATACAACCAAGGAATGTATCAGCACCAAAATCAGTGGTATTATCGGTTGTTGTACTATCTCAAACTCTAGTTTCTATACCTACACAGAATCCAGCTCATTCAGATATTCCCTAAATTCTTATGAACACAAATGAGGCATCAACAACTCAGTTCAAAGCTATGGAGGAACTATTTGAACCAGTTTATCCAGAAAATAGAGCTTACCCTGAATGGGTCGATGCAATCCTCCCATCATCAAATTTTTTGAATAACACATTCCCAACTTTTAATGTTTTGGTAGATCCGGAACAACACTTACCAAATTTTGATTCTCACTTTGATCCTATGATGGGAACATCTGAACCATAAAAGTAGTTAAGTTTAGGTGATTTGTGAAGTCATTACAAGGACCAACTTTGGTTTGGTACACAAGTTTGCAATATCGATCAATTACTGGGTGGGAAGATTTCCATCACAAATTCCTTCTTCAATTATGCTCAACACTACCAAAGATGATTTTTTTGTTCATACCAATTGTAAACCAAGGGATAGTGAAAGTGTTTCAGATTTCATTACTTTATGTAAGGGATTAACATATTTCTTATGTTTAGCACTCTATAAAGAAGAGTTGTTGCCAATATATGTGGAAAATCTATGTGATGAATTACTTACAGCATTGATCCCTATGAAATACACAGGAGGGTATTGATACCCTACTTCAATCACTCAGTAGATAGGAGACTCTATAATAGAAACTAAGGCTAAAACTCATGTAATTACACTATCTCTGAGAAGGAGGATAGGAAAGGAAGAAGCTTCTACAGTCTCACTTAAACATGAACCTATACATACTTATACTTAAATACGTTCGTCATAACAAAGGGATCCGCTTCCTGAGAATCAGAAGAAACAACCATCTCATCAAGATTATCAAATATATCAAAGGCAGAAACAGATTGAGGAATTAATGAATAAAGTTTATTCATTATGGAAAAAACTTGTTCCTGGTTATTTCTTCTTAGCCATAGAAAACAATTTGGTTCAGTTTCCAAGGTTGTGGAAGACAAAAAAGGATAGAGATAAAGATAATATGAATTATTGTCTCTTTTATCAGATGTTGGGACACCCCATTTAGGAGTGTTTTGTTTTCATATAACTTCTGCAAAAGATGGTAGACTCTAGAAAAGTGAAATTGAAAAGTTCATCAGCTCATGTATCATGTGTTCCTGCTACCGATCTAGATGTAGAGAGAGAATGGCAAGAGGTTAAAAGTAAAAGGGTGAAAAAATATGATGATTGGATGATCAGGAAAATGATCAACTAGACTCAATATATTTTGAAAACAAATTTAAAAAACCAATTGTGTCTTCTACCACTCCTTCCACAATAAAACAATCTTCATAAAAAATCCATTCCTCAAGGAAGCAAAGTGATTATAAAGTCAAAGAGAATTCAGAAGAAGAAGAGTTTGTGTCAAAGCCAAAGTTGTCCTTAATCCTAGAATATTTTATGCCATCTGTTTCAAAAGAATGGGCACCACCCCACCAAATGGTAATACCATAACTAACCTGTCAAGAATAATATTTGTCCGATGATTAATTAATATTTTGTTATGTTAATGTTATCCAATTAACATATCCTTATACCAATGGTTATTCTGATTGTAGTGATCCAGAATTCCTTGTGCCTAATTGGAGAATGAGAGGAAGGGGCCACGGTCGAGGATACATGGGAAGATGTGGGAATTCGAGAAACCACCATTTTAATTCTACACAAGCTCAAACTATATATACAACAGAAACTCATGGAGGAGACCTTCAACGGGATCAACAGGAAACAAGAGTTTCTTCTATGAAAGACAGGCTCAGTTCTGACACAATTATTTTTGAGGACTGATTAGAAGTAACACCATCTTCCTCTCAACAAGGTAATAGACCTAGTCAATCTAATCATCTAATGTCTACAATATTCATCGCTTTTGTTTCAACACAGAATACGACTTCATCAAACCCGTCAACTTATAAAGAACCTGCAAAACCGCTTTTACATGTTGGGAATCACAGACCTTTGGACCAAAATTATGATGTCTTGAAACAATTGCCCATGTACCGACCATGTTGGCAATTCAGGATTCTTTTAATCTATCAAAAGATCTTTGATAAGTGCTCATTGAGGCTTTGTCAAGCCTTCAAGAGTTTGAAGTTGGAGTTGTTATTACCATGGTTTATCGTATAGAGAATGATTCTGGAAAATGTCATGCAGTCATATCATTTAGTGTTGAAGATGAAGACAATGTGGTATACGGGAAAATAAAACCTTTGTGTCTGTCTGGTAAGGTCAATGACATAGATATCTGGTGAGTCTTCATTGATAATGGCTTCAGGGTCAACCTCATTCATTTTTGTACACTTCATTGATTAGGCCTAATTGAATCTGACATATCTACTTCGACATTAATTTTAAAAGGATATGAAATTAATGAATAAGAACCTCTATTAAAAATTATACTCAAAACTCAGTTTGGAGATCTTCTGTCTAATTCAGATTTCATGGTTGTTCGTCAGGACCCAACCTTTAATATTCTTCTTGGGAGGCCTTGGTTACATCAACATGCAACCATACCTTCATCATACCACCAATGTATTAAATATTTTTTTAATGGACAAATAGGGACATTGTATGGTGATAAAGCTTCATTCAAAACATGTGAATCTCAATACATTGAGGCATATTTTTATCACACCAAATGAAAGAAGCTCATGATAAAGGAAATAACCTGATTTAATGCTCCAAATGGATTAGAAAATACTCTATAAAATCCATTCATGAATTTGAGTATAGATTATATACTACCCATCAATAAAATTGAAATGGTAAAACCAAATCTAGGAAGTTATCTAGTAATTTCTATTATGTTAGTTACGAAAATTGAACCTGAAAACATGGGAGAAATTCATGATACACCATGCAATGTTGAAAGCTTGATTGGGGATTTTTTTAATTTCATCAACTGAACTACAACAGGCCTCTACTTCATCATTCAGAGTAGAAAAGATTTAAGCAATGATATATGAAGAAAAAGATGTTTATTTTCAATCCATCAATCCCTCTTTACTACCACTAGAAGATCCTTCATCATCAGTAGGGCTAGATATGTTGGCCTCTTATTAGAAATGTTCAAATACCTACTCTTCCCCAAACACTGCGAGGTTTGCCTTATCATCTACCATGAAAATGGAAACAGAAGATGTAAAACATAATGATGAAGAAGAGGATGATCTCGCGGATGCTCCTTCAGATTTTGAAGAAGGTGTCTCTACCACTGGGGATGAACTCAGATGAATAAATCTAGGTATAAAAGAAGATCCACATCCCACTATAATTAGTGTGGCCAAGACCCAAGAAGAGAAAGAGGTGTATAGTTCCTTTCTAAAAAAACATCGAGATATATTTTCTTGGAATTATAGAGAAATTCGGGGTCATAATCCTAATGTAGAAACCCATTATTTGGGATTTCCAAAAAAATATCATAGATTCAAGCAAGCAGTAAGAAGGACATACCCAATTCATGCCTCTAAAATTGAAGCTAAAGTTGATAATAATAAAAACGATAACATTTTCAGGGACATTTGATATCCAAAATGGCTGGCCAATATTGTCCTTATGAAATTAATAATCGAAAAATTAGAGTCTGCATTGATTTCAGATATCTTAACCAAAATTGTCCTAAAGATGATTTTCCAGTCTCAATTATAGAACTTCTAATTGATGAAATAGGTGGTTATTAATCTTTATTCCTTCATGGATGGATAATCTGGGTATAATAAAATCCAAATGGCCCCAGAGGATGAATAATCTATAGCCTTTAAATCCCCTGATGGTTTGTTTTCATATCGGGGAATTCCCTTTGGCTTAATGAATACATGCACAAAATACTGACCACCCATGAACCATATATTCAAGCCCTTATTAGGGAAATTTTTTGAATGTTATTTGGATGATTTGGTAGTAAAATCCAAACAATGTTCCAATCATTTGGCTGATTTGGAAACCATATTCAATAAACATTTTCAACAAAGTTTGATGATGAACCCCTTGAAATGTTCTTTCAGGGTAACCTCATGAAAATTCATTAGCTTTTTTGTACACAATAATGTTATTGAAGTTGAACCTGAGAAAACAAAATCAATCCTTGGTATGTCACCTCCTCTCTATTTAAAATAATTAAGATAAATCCTAGGAAACGTGGCCTATATTCGGCACATTATCTCTAATTTGGCAGGAAAGTGTTTACCCTTCACCAAATTAATGAAGAAGGGGGTACCATACCAATGGAATGAATATTTGTAAGAATAATTTAATAACATCATGAAATATCTTTTGAGTCCTCAAGTATTGATGCCACATATTGATGAAAGACCACTTATTCTCTATGTGACAGCCTTAGAGAGATCAGTAGCTTCCTTCTTCACCCAAAAGAATAATGCTGGGAATGAAAAAAGACTTTACTATCTCTATCAAACTATGATTGATGCGGAAACTAGGTTTTCCAGTACTGATAAGTGCTTCCTAGAATTAATATTTTCAGTTCAGAAATTAAGGCACTACCTGCAACATCATGAGGTCCAATTGGTGTGTCGTAATAACCCGCTCAAATTTATCCTCAGTACTGTTATGCTTGTAGGACATCTAGAATGAGGGGAATTTATTTTTAAATAGTTTGATATCTAGTTTTATGCCTAAAAAGGCAATAAAAGGCCATGATCTGGCTAAATTCCTTGCTGAGCATCCATCTGAAGAAGATACATCATTTAATACCGAACATTCTAATGAATATTTCTTCTCTATTCAGGATAATTTCCAAACATGGGAAATGTATTCTGATGGTGCTTCCTGAAGTCTTATAGGGAGGAGACTGGGTAATAATAAACTCAACATGTTTGGATTAGGAATTGTCCTTATTTCCCTATAAAATTTATTATTTCCCTATTCTTTCCTATTATCTTAAGGTGGTACCAACAATGAAGCAGAGTATCAAGCTCTCATCGCATGATTGGAATCATACCTTCAGGTGTATGTGGATCATCTAAGGGTAAAAGGTGATTCAGAATTGGTAATCAGACAAATCAATGGGGAATAATCTATCATAAAGGAAGAGTCAACCCCTTTGTGTGATTAATTCAGAGATTTAATGGCGGAATTGACCTAAGATCCGACAATTTCCTATGTCATGTGATCAAAAAATGACCATGAAGGTGAACCGACTAATTTATCTATAGCCTTGTTAGGTCCAAATTGGGATGAGATAGTTATCAACACAACCCTTCACCGTGTGGTTTCAACATTAGTTCAAACAATAAGGGAGTAAATTAATGAAATTAGCCCTATTTTGGAACCATATGTTCATACCACGGGAAAAAGGACATCTATCTGGGAATATCTTCAAAATTGGATAATTCCACCAAATAGGGATGAGAAGTAGTATATCCCGCGACGAGCGACCAATTATACTCTTTATGATAGTCTAGACTACTAAAATATTCATTACAAGTGAGGAAATGATGTAATTATATACAGATGTATTGATGGAGAAGATACTGCCACTGTCATGAAAGAAGTACTTTTATGAGTTTGTAGCACCCACCAATCTGGGGACAGACTCTCCGATCAGATCAGAAGGCTTGGATACTTTAGGTCTTCAATGACATAGAATTATACAAATTTCACTAAAAATGTTAGCGTAATCAAGTGCATGACAACATCATTCACCAACCCCTAGAGTTTCTACAAATAGCTAAACACTACTGGCCATTTTCCACATGGGGAATGGATTTGGTAGGGCATATCCTCCATCCACGACTAAGTAGTTCAAGTATATTCTCTCACTAACTGACTGCTTCCCTAAATGGGCTAAGCCAATAACTCTCAACAATGTCATAACCAAAAGAATTGTTAATTTTGTCACAACTAATGTCATCACCAGATTTGGTGTCCCTCATTCTATTTTGACAGAAAATTCCACCAATTTTGTTTTATTGAGCTAAAAAGTTATACCAGGGATATAATATCAAACCCAACCATTCATCTTGATATCAAGAAGCAGCCAATGTACAAATTGAGGATTTAAACAGAACCCTATCAAAGATACTCTAGAAGATGGTGGATAATGATATGAAATCATGGCCTAATAATCTTTTGGATGCTTTATGGGATTATCGGTCAACTACCCATACTTTTATCCAAGAAACTCATTATTTATTGGTATATATGGAACTGAAGAAGTTTTTCCAATTGAAATACAATTTCCTTCACTTAGATTTGCAATCTGTGATCAATTGTATAAAAATGAGAGGTCTCAGAAACGGATCAATGAGTGGGAAAGATTAGACAAGAAAAGACTGCATACTTTGCATCATTTAGAAGTCTGTTAGAAAAGAATAGCGCAAACTTTTAATAAGAAATTTCTAAATCATTAATTCATTCAAGGATAATTGGTATTGGTCCTTTGGACTCCAATGATACCAAGAAAGAAACCTCCAAAACTTGAGACCAGGTGGGAAGGACCATATTACATACATAAGGTCTATTCAAATGGAGCCTATGATATAATCTCAATGGATGTAGAGCTCATTACAACTACTACCAATGAGAGTTTCTGGAAGAAATACTTTGTGCAATTATACATTATAGTCCTCAATGAAAGACTTGAAACCACACAGTACCTTGTCCTTGCTGCAAGACTTAAATTTTCACATCCCCCATGTCATAATTGCAAGATATTAAACTGTATAACAACCATAAGCATCCATGCTACATGAAGTTAAAGTGCATGTCATCTTCATGATTATTACCTGACGTTAAAATGCAAGACATAATTTGACCAACTAATGTTTTCTCTATACGTTGTTTGATGTCTCCAAAAGACAATGACATTGAAGTCATCACTACTCATTAGTAGTACATGAGTACCTCTCTTTCCTATGTTGGTGTCAGCTATGCATAGAGACCCTGTTTCAAGAACTATGTTGGAATTATTCTCATTTTTATTGAGATATGTAGAGACGCATAAATCTCCAAATTTGGGACCATCCACAATCTCAAAATCTTCATTGTTTTAATTTCTCTTGTTTTGTATGAATTTGATCTGTACACAGTGTTTCCTAAAAGATATTATTTTTCCCTTATACCATTTTATGTCCTAAAGATTTACTATTCTCTCAAAATGTGTTAAAATACCTCATTTTCATATCAATCTTAGGGTGATGAATGATATATTAAAGAACTACGTATGACTTGATTCTCAATTTTTAGATATGTAGAGATGCCATGATCTCCAGTCATAGGCCCAACCATGATATAAACCCCCCCATTATTTCTTGTATAAGAATCAATTATGCATAGGAAATGTTTTAAGAATTATGTATGAATTGATCCTTTCTTCAAAAATACATATAGTGACACTTGGGTGTTCTCCCTTAACCTAGTTACAATATGACTTTTCCTTTCACATTGGTTCATCTTCGTCCTTATTGAATGACATTAAACTTCCTGGAAATCTAATACCCCGATTGTTCATTTGCATCACCATTTCATTATAAAAGAAACCTTAATCCCCCTTATTTCTCACATCGAGCATAGCTCACATGAGCTTATTAGTTCGGTGAATGGCTTAGTTATATAAGGTTCTTTAAATTATTATGGGGTTAATAATGTCTTCACTGCATTATTTAAAAATTTCATAGTATAATTTCCTCAATGAATGACTTAAAACTGTATATTATAATGTTCTCATTGCATGAATTAAAACTAAACATCACCATATTAAATTTAATGGAAACAATGAAAGAATCCATTTTATATATGAGTTAGATCTATGTAAATTACATCAAAACCATGTTCAATATTGATTCAAATATTTCTCATAAACATTGAAAATAAACCCTCGTCTATATTTCACACTCATAATATTGAATATTTCCAGATCCTTATAATCATTCTTATGGTTTCCAGTGATAGGATTTTTAATACATGGGAGTTTTTTTTCCTGACTATGTAGTATGTTCCCTTTGGCAGATTTGCATAAGCTTCCTACATAATAGTCATGTCAGCCAAAAGATGCAATTATTTGGCTACACAGTATATGTCATAGTTGGCTTTTCATAATACAGTCCCCATAACAGTTTTGTCTAGTAATGGTAACATCATTCTTAGTTATATTATTTTTTTCCCCTTTAATCATTTATGAAAATATACAAGAATCTGTATTTGAAAATAGTTATTCAATTATATTTGTCCCATTATCTTTCTCACAATATGAAAATCATCAAGACCATGGTTTACACATTTCCTTTACCTTGTGTTCAACTCACAATGAAATAACATTGAAATCAATGGGACACATGTTATATATTATTTCCATTTCTGGTCCTAGTTGTATGAATTAAAACTAAAGACACCATATATTTTACATTTGGGTCAGACCCTTGTAAAAGCCATATTCCTCTAATTTTTTGGATATTGTGATTGGAAATACCCTTTCCATATTTAGGGACCTTTCTACATAAACCAAACTAAATTCTTTATAAAATATAAATCTCGATAATCTTTCAACGAATTTTAGCAATAGATTGTCAAACTTCTAAGATCTGTTTGCCAAACTACGTATTATGTTCCCTTAGTCGGCCTTTCATAAGTTTCCAACATAACAGATCTCTTAATCAAAAGATTACACTATTTGGAAATGTAGCATATACCCCAGTTGGCCCTGCATAATAAATCCCGCATAATGTTATTTTCAAGTAATGGAAACATTGTTTTTGGAAAATACTTCCTCTAATTCTTTTAGACCATTTCCCATATCATTTACCAGTTTCAAAAATTCCTAAATTAGTGTTTATAGTTTTCCCTTCCATTCCTGAATATGATAGTATTTTTTCAAACAAATTATCAAGAAATTGGGAGGGTTTTCTCATACTTTTGGTCAGAGATAAATACCTTAAATTAAAGCCACACAATGTCCTCACTGCATGACTTAAAACTGCACAACCCAATGTTCTCAATGCATGGCTTAAAACATCATGGTATGATATTAGAAATTATCTTTTCTGATAAATTTTAAACATTACTCACTCATATTCCAAATTTGTATAGAGATGGTTTTCCTATTCATGGATTATATTAGTCTAAAATATCCCTTTCATTCATTAAATTCTATTCCTTAGAAAAACCACCCATTATGGCCTTATGTCATCCAAATTTTATTTTTCCCTATCTATCAACAGTAAAATTTAAAATTCAGAATGAATTATTTTACATGACTATGAATCATGCTCTCTTAGGAGGCCTTGCATAAGTTTCCCACATAACATGCCTATTAGTCAATAGATTCCACAATTTGGCTGTGCAGCATATGACCCAATTGGCCCTACATAATACAACCACCATAAAGATTTTTTCATATAATGGTAATTTCATTCCTGGAAAAGAGATCCATTATGTTGATACATGCTTTAAATTTGGTATCCATAAAAAATCTAGGCCCAAGATTCTCCTTGGAAATGTTGAAAGAATATTAAAACAATTATTAGCCACAGTTTTTTGATTGGGATTTAATTGAATTTTTATGGTCAATGTTATGCGACCCTAAATATTATCCATTTGTAGTCCAACATGCATGACTAAAAACCACCAAACAACAATAGACATTTTAGTCATCAGAGTGAAAACCCGCAAAGGGAAATCTGGACAATTGTTGAGGCTTAGCTCACTAAAATTATAATTTGTATGATTTTGGTAATATTGATCAATAAAAAAAATCAAAAGATATAAAATTTGTGGGGTTATCCATATAAACCCAGGAATAATAAAATTATGCTCTTTAGGTCCCTCTACTTAATAAGAAATTTTTTATCACTTCATTCGCGTTATTATAATAATTATTGTTTAATATAAGAGAGTCATTATCATCACTTACCTTTCATATTGTAATCATGAAAATCCAGAATGAAGATTTATATGATTGAAAACAAAATTGTATTCATTCATATGAATATAGAGGGCCATCCATAAAATGGAGCCTCTCTGTCCTATATTAGAATTAAATCTCAACCTGACTTTTCATTGGTTGGACCACTTCATAAGCTCTATCAGCTGCCTTTTGAAGTTGAGATAGTTGAGCAACTGCAGTCTCCTCAGCCTGAAAATGTGATTCTTTTGTAGTTGAAATGGCATTTATTCCCTCTAATAATGTTTCTCCCACTATTTGATTCAACTAATCAAGCTGGTTATGAACAAAATCCAATGGTTGTTGATGATAAAATAACTCCTCTGTGGTCTCTTTCATTTTTGGATGATTTCGAATTATTTATTATTACGATTTGCCTCCGCCTCAACAACTGCAGCTTGAAATCCATCGATATTGATGAGTGGATTAGCCTCTTCAATATATTATCACAACTTATGCTCTTAATCCCGTCATCGAATTGTCAATTTCATGTAATCATAGACTAAAAGATAATTAAATCCACCAAATTCCAATACAAAGAATAATGCAGGGAGTTTTAAAAAATAGGACAACAATTCATCTAAAGTCATTTCAGCAATTATTCTCTAGATATACCTCCATGTATTCTTACATACCATGCCAAGAGCATATTGCATTTCTTTGTCTGAATCTGGGTCTCTACCATGAGGTAAAATATACTCTGGAAACATGTCACATACAAAATTTCCTTGTTTTATTTCTCTTGGGAAAATAGAAGCTTCACCTTCCAATCTAGGAACTCATAACAATAAATGATAAATCAAGGTCATTATTGGATTCAAATAGAGGAAAAAAATATTATTCAAACAGCTGATTATATTTACCAATTAATAAGTCAGCTACTTGATGGGATTCATTCCCTGTATTCTCAACCTCAGTGTTTTGAGAAGATGTTTCATGAGAAGGGACATTTCCTTGAATTTTATCAGTTATGATATTTGAAGGTTCTGAAACATATCTTTATGAAGGATCCTCTGTAGGTATTTCTCTATCCCTAGAGGAAGGATAAAGTGAAACACCCTGTTCCTGAAGAGACTTTGCGACATTTCCTACAGATGAAGCTGCATAATGTTAAATTTGATGTAATGAATCAAGTAAAATAACAAATTATATATAGAAAATGCATGAATAGGGACTTACGCCCTTGAAATTCCTCATGAAAATCCCCAAACTCATTGATGTAACATAGAATGTCACTATTTGGATTAAGGGTGTCCATCATTTTAGTGTATACAACTTGAAATGTTACAACATCCTCATCATTTAAGGTATCCAAAAAAAGTTTTTTGATGCCCAAATTGGAACTGCTGACATTTTGTTCCGTTGTCTCTTCAATTGGTACAGTAGAATCAGGTCATTCCATGTTTGGGTCAACATCAGTATTTGTCTTAGATTTCCCGGGATCTTTATTCCATTATTCTAATGCAATAGGAATATCAGTTTTGACTATTTCAGGATCCTTTGACAAAAGAAACTAATGAATGTATTTAATCTTACCATGTCTTTCCTCTCTCTCAGCAGATCCAAGAGTAGGTATTGCTGGATCTTTTGATGATTTACCTAGTAAAATTGTAGATTCATCATCATGAACCTGGGTTTCCCCTAGGGCTTCTTTTTATGGTCTTGAAGAATCATCTCTTAATCCATTGAGATAGGAGAGAGACATAGATCCTACAAAAGGATAAAACGTGGTTACCAGAATATATTGAGAATTTTTTATGCCCGATGGGTTATATAAATACATACTCCTTCGGTGAACACTTTGAATATGTCTCATTTCTCTCTTGTATTTTTTTCAAATGATTGGGGAGATATTGAAACACTCATCTTATTAGGGAAGACATTAGGTAACGGTTGAGGATTATCTATCGACATTACCCCAGTCATGATTATTGCTCCTGAAGAAAGATCTGGCTACCAGGGAGGATCATTTGTTGCGTCAATAGGAGAGCTTGTAGGAGCATACTTATGTGATTTGAGAATTGGTACGAAGCTTTCATCTCTACATTCATAATGCACAAATACATTTTTCATCCTGATTAATGATGATAAATGGTAATGCAGAGTTGAAACAAAACAAAAGGGAAATACATTCTCAGTATTAACCTAAATATCCTACTCCTCCTCACAGTTGATAATTACCCATTCACGGAATCCTAAGTCCAGCATTTGAGATACTCATTTAGAGTTTGGGATTTTTTCATCAGTTTCATATATAAAAACCAACATATCCACAGTAAACTTCAGTACATTAGCCATGTTATTGTCTAGATTTCAATCATAATGTACCTTGATGTCACAAATATATGTTATTCGAATTCTATGATGAATAAATGACCATTAATTCTTAAGATCATAGGTTACACACTTCCAATGATGAATGGCTGAAGGTCACACTAAATTCAATCTTGGTATGGTTGATTGCAGAGGATATTCAACACCTTTTGAATGGATAACTTCCTCAGGCCTCCTTTATTCATAAATTCCAACATATGGAATATGAATCTCTATTTGATGGTGGCGATTGGATTGACTTAGTATTGGCAGTGTGGAATCTCTAGCCCTGTTCTTCTTAGTGCACCCCATGTGAAGATGTTCTGAGGGATCTGAAACCTATGAATCTTCTGTATCATCTCTAGCATTGGACATCTTATGATGATTTCTACATGCAACAACCATTGTAGCAGCAACACAATATATATTTCTTTTTTCATATCCCAATGAGGATATGAAGAATCCCATGCTTTGGCATACCCAACATCATTCCCAACCGATGCTTCTGATGGAGTAAATTTAATAAAAAAATTTGATACCTCGAATGTTGTTAAAATCAATAATTTTCAGGATACCATTGGGTGTTTTTAATGTCTGATAGGCATGGGTGGAAAAGTATTTGATTGTTGAAGTCATACGAACTGACGAGAAAACCTATAGGGGACATAAGACTCATAGCTAATTTTACCATCAATCCTGGTTGATAATACACCATCCCTGAATGCAATCATATAAGATCTCAACTCATTATTCTTTTCATTACCATAATCAAGAAATGTTCAAACTAGTGTGTTGCCAAAAGGAAAGAAGTTGAATTATCCCGAGACATTCAGTACTTTCAGCACCTATCAGGTCTCATGCTTAGAGACTTAATACCAGAAACATTCTATAAAATTGTTGTGAATTGACCATTGGGAACTCTGACTGAATTCAACACTGAGTATGAGGAAAAATATTCTGTAATCCATACCCACAACACTTGGAATGACCCTGCAATACTAAATGGATCCTTTCCATTGTATAAATGCTGTATGAGATGGTAATTTATTGCTAATTCATGGTTTTCTATACCAATATACATCCCTTACACCAATTTAGCTGCAATGTGGAAAGTCCCCAATCTTACACCACCTTCTAATTCACAGACTGGAAGAAAATAAACGCTTATACACATAGCAAGGAATGTATCTAGGCATACTTTTGAATCTATATTTGGATGGACTTTATAACCCCAGTTCTTATAATCACCCCTTTCAAGAATAGGCCAATATGTGCCTGAATTACCTCGGTTATCTGCAGAAGGACAAATAGTAGGGCATCCATGGGTCGGATTGTCCTCTATTGTGGGTTATAAGAAGGATTCCATCCACACTATTGCAAGGATATCTTTCTATTCCTTAGGTAAATACTTCTCTATCTTAAATAATTCATGAACCATCGGTGGTGTTCTATAAGCATCACCCCATGTTGTAGTAGGTGAAATGAATTCATCATATGTTTCCCCAAAAATGGTTACTCTAGTTATTTAGTAAATATCCAGAGAATGATACCAACTTCACTGTGCGTAAAATGAATGTAATTCGTTTGTGGAATCCATCAGATCATTAATTCAGTGATGAATTCATTTTTATAAACATAACTTTTCCACATCCAGAAAGCTTCATAGATATGAATGTCTGATATCACTTTTCAGAATTCTACACAAGTCCAACATACCCAGAATGCCCACATCCACTCAGGTTTTACACCCCCTATAGAACGAATGCCCCAATCTCCTTTCCAACCATTTGATTGAACTATTTGAGAAGCCCAAAATGTGGAATCAAACATTGTGGTTATGGATCTACAACATGATCGTTCATATCAGGAGTACAACCACTGTGATGAAGGTTGAAACTAATAGGGATAGTTCCATATTGTACTAGAACCCCACTTGCATTAATATTCATACATTTTTAGTTTGAATACTGAAGAAACCAATTCTTTAGAAAGTAATTTTTAATATATGGAACATGGGCATCTTGAAAAATACAATGCTCTTAAAAGGGTAAATAAGGAATTTGAGCGTAGTCATATTGGTATGGAATTAGACCCTTCTATAGACCTGGAAGAGTGCTCACAACAATGTCATAATAGTCATGTCCCATGATTTTCATAATTTCATTTTGGCAAGCCTTAGATTCTTCACTATGAGTCATCAAAAGAGTAATTCTTTCCTGAAAAAGATCTACCAAACTTCTGGGTCAAAATTTGAAAGAGGAAATCAAATTTTTTTTTTGGAAAATGACATTATTCAGGTAGGTCCTTCGATGATGCATGTCGCATAGATCCCTTCGACGAGGCCTGTCGTGTAGATCATTTGATGAGGTGTGTCATGTAGATCCATCACCAAGGATCCAATCACAACCTTATCGGTGTAGTACTTTGGCATATCTCCATCATGTAATTCATTTTACCTTGATGATGTTTCAAAGAAAATATGCAAGAGCACAACGCAATAAGGGATGGGTGAATGAGCTACACAATGAGAGCTTCAAAATTTCATAGAAATCATAGATGAAGATAAAGATTTGTGAAAGTTGAGACTTATTTATAGGAATCTTATGATCTGTGCATCCAGAATGCGTGCAACCCCTTCAGGTTGTACCTCCATAAAGTAGTTGTGTGGTAAACATGTATGGTAATCCTATGTTGTTTGGAAAATTTCACCTCAGGACTCGAATTTCTTTTTTGAATTTCATATACATTCACAAGGGGGGTATGTTTTGACACTACTTGATAAATTAACCCAAAACATTATGCAGGAAATCTCCAGATATTTCAAAATTCAAAGAAAGATCCAAAGAGTACAAAAAAAATAAATAATTCTCCCATAGAGCTTCACGACAGAGTATCTTCAAGGATCTGCGTGGCCGACCAACGCGGTCGACCTACGCCACGGACCTCCACTGCAGACCTCTACACCAGAAGATGTTTGATGTCCCTACTCGGAGCACCTACATGGTGGAGTTGCGCGAAGTACCTGTGTGGGAAACATCTCTTCAACCAGGCTCATCAGTGCCTATAAACAAATCCCTTGGGCTCCCCATTTCTAGACTGAAAAAAATTGATAGACTCTCTGAAGCTCCCATTGCGTAGCACTTTCTCCTAAATCCCTCAAATTGACTCCAGTAGATCTCTAAAACATGAGAGTAGAACTAATTTAATTAGATAAACATGTTATTAAATTATTCACATTCTTCAGTCATAATTTATACTGACGTGGCATATCTTCATGTCGTACCTGCGTGGCATACCTATGCATCATACCTGCACAACATACCTGTATGCTATACCTGCGTGTCATACCTCCATGTCATACCAGTGCGAGATACATGTGCGAGGGACCTACATGGCCAACTCAAGTGCCCTTCTTAAAATCCATTCATAACATGGCATCTCCTTCCTTGGTTCGCTTATCTGAAAGGGACTAAGTTGAAGCCTCCTCCAAAACCTCATAACTTATCAAACCTTTGTGAAAGGAACATCAATGTGTCTCTTATTTTGGTTTGTATTTCCGAATTCATAGGATTCTCAAATTTTTTTATTAATAGGGTTAGGATTCATGAAATGTTTGTGGGTTTCTGTATCCCCATTCACATGGACTTTTGTCCTAGAAACACTGTTGGGAAGTTCCCAGTTTGGAGGAGTGTGGGGTCATGGCCTCTCCTTTCTCAAAGAGGTGATCCGGAACCTCAGGTCTGTTGTTGGGAAGGTACAGTTCAGAATTACTTTTCCACACAAGAAAATTTTCATACCAGAACGAATTTCAGGGCATCCATCCTAGTATACACCCATCACCTTCAACCATTCCTACTTCAATTTGGACCCTTCTCCATTGTGAAGAGAACAAGAGGAAGGCTCGTTGCCTCCCCCTCTTCCACGGTCAATGCACCCTCTTCCATTAGTGGAGGAGAAAATGTGTGAAGTGTCATTGTTGAATCTTTCACATCCTCTTATTTCTCACACTGAGCTCAACTCACATGGGCTTAGAGATACATGATGATTACAAGATGTGTACACATAGTCATTGTAAAGAATATAGATAACTCTAATTTCTTTTCAAACCATGATACGTAGGATGATATTTCAGGGCCCTAGCACAATGGATATCCTCCTAGGAATCAAACCCTAATTCCTCCCATTTGGGAATAATCCTTAAGAAATAATCTCCAAATTCATTCCACAAATCATCAAGGCATCCATTTAATGATGTAAGCCCAAACTACGCTCTCTCCGGGAACTATATTCTCCTATGATATTTATATAACTACGTGGGATTTGATTCCAATAAATATGCGATATGTATGAAGCCTCCTTGATGTTCAAACCCAACATCTCAAATCAACCATGTTCTCCCTGGGCCATATTCACAATAGGGTCGGGTCCAACATTGAAACCTATATCCTTTCCAAAGTTCCTTGGGCAGCTTCAACATATGTCCCACATTAAGTGTTGACTAAGCACCATTATCTTATATGTCCTTATCACATGATCTTAAAAGTTATGATGTGGCATATTAAGCGGCAACGAACAACGAGGGTTCTGATACCTTTCAGAAGGATACGTAGGTTGCTTATTTTATGAGAACGATCTGATGATCAAAACAAACAATTGTCTTCCGGGATCAAAATATATTCAACATTTCCCCACTGAGTAGATTAAAAACCATTATCATCACAATAATGATTAAAAGAATCTATAATCAGAATATTAAAGGATACCATAGATAGAAAACCTTGAATACATACAGATATTTCCATTGAAGAATAACCTTCAATGCATATTGATGATTCACAATTTTAGACATGTTAATAAATGATTGTAAATTCCAGGGGATAATTAAGATATAATTGGTGAATTAAAAATGATTCATTAAAAATATATTAAATTTACAAAGAGTGTCCTGGAGTAGACAATAATTCCCCCGATAAGGGTGTGATATGTCTGACCTCCCATCCTCTCGACCAATGCACATTCCTATGTATCGTAATGTTCAAACATAACGAACTCATGCCATTGGATAGCAGGAACCCTTTGGATATATAATGGTTGGGAGTTTTCTGTTCAATAAATAAATCCAATGGAAATCCCCTTTGAATAGTGATTCTTAAAACTAGAACACATGTTTGATGGAACTGTGAAATAGAGTAATACACATCCAAAACTCAAATGGGAATCCTCCTTAGTAGTAAGCCCAAAAAAGACCTAAAATAAAAATACTCTTTAATAGTTATCCATAACCAATTCACAAATGGGAATTATATTTAGGAGAAACCCCCAACCAAACCTCAATTTGGAATCAAATTTAGGGGTAATCCCGATCCAAAGCTAAAATGGTATTACAATTTTGAAAAAAATCCCCACTTAGAACTCATATGGGTATTCCCTTTAATAGTAATCCCCAACCATACCTTCAAATAGAATTGCCTTTTCGAGTAGGTTGAAACCAATGCTCAAATGGGAAAATTCTTTTAATATAATCCCCAACCATGACTCAAATGATTATTCTCCTTAGGATTAAAACCCAACCAATCCTCAAACATGAATCTTTGTAAGGACTAATCCCAAACCAAACTAAAAATGGAATCATCCTCTTGAGTAAGCCCCAATGAAGCCTAATATGGCCATCCTCCTTAAGAATAATCCCCAACTAGTGAAATGGAATCTACCATAGAAGTAAGCCCCTATATTTTCAAGCACTAATACACCTATTAGTAGATAAGACTATGTGGTATCTTATATTATCTATTTCCTCTTTTTTCTCACACCGAACATGACTCATGTGGGATCATAGGTTAATGGTGATCCTAATATATGTATGATGTAAAAAACTATTGATCAATGAAAACTATGATTACTAGTATCTAGGTTATGTATAAATCCTAGCTAAATCTTGATATCATTGGAATCCTACTTAATAGTATGCCCCAATCATAATTTCCTTAATCTAGGAATCCTCCTCATGAGTATTTCATGGGTTATGGACATAATCCACCATGAGTTAAGAAATACCTAATGGTCCCCATTACACTGGAATACTATTTTTGAATAATCCCCAACTAAATCCATTAAAAGGTACATACTCCACTATGAGACAATCCTTTGATGGCCCCCATAGATGTGGTTCCTCACAATCAAACTATGTCGATTTCATTCCTATCCAAGATAGAATACGTAGGAAGCCTCCCTTAGGTACAAAACCAATAATATAATCCATAATTCTCTCTCTATCTCATATTATTAGATGGGACTAATTCAACATATAAATTCATATCCATTAGATTATCTGTGGGAAAAATAAGAATAGATCCAACACCATACCATCTCTAGGAATCTTACACCAAGAAATCCTTGCCACATGATGCTAAACTATATGGTTGGGTCATTATCATATGATCGTTAAAGATATGATGATACCATTAAGAGGCAAAAAACTATGTCGGTTCTGATTCCATTCAAAAGGATACATTAGAATCCCATCTATGTGTTCAATAACAATATAAAAACAAATATAGTCTCCCTGGTTGATCATATAAACCAATATAATTTTTATCTCCATATATGATGATAAACTCTAGAGTTCCCAACTGAGTGGATAGAAAACTATTTTTTTTTCATCTGGACTAATGAATCTCTATATAGTATACAATGGATTCCATTTATGGAGAACCTCATATACATAATCATATATCCATTGATGATATGCATCATATAAATATAGATTATGATGTACTCCATACATGCTAATAAGTTACTGTCAACTCTAGGATGAACTACATCATACTTTGGAATTAATAAATAATTAATGAAAATTTATTAAATCTATAATACAGTACTAAGGTAGTAAAAAATTCCTGCCAATAGGGTGCGATGATCTTGACCTCCAATACTCTCAACCAATGCGAGTTCCTAACTATCTTTATCTGAAACCCCCTGATGAGAACCTACCTTTGGAGAGTAGGTTCCCTTGGATTCCAAACTTCTTATTTTTTCAGTTCCATGAATATATACATTGGAAACCATTCATGAATAGTAATTCCTAATGAGATGTCCCATTTCAGTCTGAAATAGTGTCTGATTTATGAAGGGATTGTTTCAAAAATATACCATCCCAAATAGTATGAGAAGTCACGTATGGTAGACAATATCTCAAAAATTTTAATTTAATGTCACTTATAATAAAGTGATACATATTTTATAATTGTCTAAATAGGACAATGGTTATGTTGTTTTACTCATGATATTAGGTAATTCCATTTTTTTTCAATGATTAATTAGGATGTGATGTTATGTGGAATAAATATGTATTCATCAGACTTCAGTCATCAAATTTAATTTTATATGGCTAGGATATTTTTCAAATAATATGAACCATGCATGATTATTATCTTTTAGAATGAGAATTACTCACATAACTTTTACATTTGAATCATGATCCTATAACTCTATATGACCTTAATCAATCTAAATATGGAGAAAATATTTCTATATGAATAATCCTTCAATAACATGTCCCTAAAGTTTATGGTAGGTTCAATAATATGGAAGTTATTTTATGGTTTCTTCCTTATGTTCTTTGATCATAGGGATCTCAAGGAGTTTATATTCTGGTGAAAAATAAATTAAAAATCTATATAATTATTCCAAAATTAATAGAAAATTATTAATCAATATTTGGGTGATGGATGATCATGATGATCATATAAGAATTCTGTATTATTCTCTGGGAAACTTTAAGGTTGTAGACAAAAACTTTGTTCATGTACTCAATTATTACCTAATATATATGTTTATAATTACATACTATAATGAAAAAACACTTATCAATTATATTACAAAATAACTAATAGTAGGGGATTTAATTTGGATTATCCCAGAAATAATCCACCTAGGGTTTATGATCATTGGGAGTTATATCAAATTGTTCAAAATGTTATATTAAAAATACCTAGATTCTTTATCCCTTGGAATTAATATATATTAGTTCTATTATTATTGAGAAAAAACAACACAAAATTTAATTTGTACAACATTTTTTGTTGTAAACAAGGGAAAATTTTTGAATTATATATATGAGTGTTTTTCTTGTAATCCTCATCAATTAATGGGAAACATTCCTAGAAATTAATTAATATTATATCGATAGTGACACCCCATGACTAAAGGGCATGAACTATATGGGGGACTATATGGTATCCATGGTCATCTAATGATGTTCATATTTCACATAAGTAGGGGTGATAAATTTGAATAATTCCATTTGTCATGTAGGCTACGATACTTTACAATAATGATGACATATATAGTGTGATTGTAGAATGTTACCATGTTGAAATTGTCTATGAAGAAACACTATAATAACTTCATATATATTTTCATTCTCTCAATCTAAGTGAATAATTTTAACTTTATTAGATATGGAATCATCATCTTTAGGGGATGGATAGGTAGGATACATATTGACAACCATGAGTTTCCAAATAGAAATCATTATGGCTAATGACGGTAATCAAGGGGGTGACCCCGGGGGAAATATCAGTCAATGGTATCGAGAAATGCTCTATCAATTTTTTTTCATAATTTCTTAATAATTTATATATTTCATAATTTATTGGTTATTGGATTTTCGTTATGATAATCATCTCTAATGAATGGATTATAAAATTGAAAAACATTTTGAGAAATAGATTATATAACTACAATGAGATCATATATATAAAGAGTAAACCCATTAGGACTAAGGGAAATTTAATATACCATGTTAACACTATAAGGATGATGACAAAGAAAAAGAGTTACTCCATATTAGAAGAAGACCCCGATTATGTTGATGGTTCCCATTATACGATTTTTTATTCCCATTGAACAAATTTTTGGACCAATTCCCCTTCCCTTAATGATTTAAGAATAAATTCCATGTCTTAATATTTCTGTTTTGGAGTCTGTAGGGACACATTGTAATGCCATGAAATATTGGTATATATTTTCATTTATTTAAATATTATTTTTGATATCCTTTATCATATTCAATAGTGATCAAAAATTAACTCTGATACTTTTTATTAAGTGAAAATTATTATTAATAAATGTGTCCATTGTAATATAGAAATTGAATTTGTGGTTATAAATATAAATAATATAATTTTGAATCAAATTTAGAAATTGGATATAAAAGTAAATTTTCTATAAAAAATCAATGAAATATATCAATTAGTATAGCTGCAGGATTAAATATAATTATTTTTATAAAATAGTATTTTTATAAAAATAAAATTTTTAGGTATGACCCTTTATTTATTATTATAAAAAACATATATTATTATTATTTCGTTATAAAATATATTTTCTTACGATTTATAATTTATAACTCCAAAATAATTAATTTATATATTATAATGTATGAAAAATTCATATATAAAAATACATTTTGTTATTGAAAAAAATTATTTTATTTTACATTTATAAATAGAAGTAAAATAATTTAGTTTTTTAGATGGAATATGAAAATATAAAATAATTTTCAGTCATCATGAAAATATTTTCAAAGATAAATTAATGGAATTTTTCTAAGAGGATTTATTATCTATGAATTTTGATTTTTTGAAAAACAAATACCCAGAATTTTATTACATCATTTTGATATACACCTAATATAAATATTTAAAATATATATAAATAGAATATTTCTTTTAATTAGGAATATTAAACAAAATAAAATATAATTTATGAACAAATATTTTTACTTTTCATCCAACTTTTATATTTTCCTAATATTTCCTCTTCTTCATTAAACAATTATTATATTAGAATTAATGTTTATCTCTTATATAAAGTTAATATTATGTTTTTTATATTTATTATATTATATCCAAATTATATTATTATTTTACTGTTATTGCTATTTTAAAAATAATTTACCAATGTTAAAAAAATTATCATGGTAGTAGTTACATTTTTTACAATGATAAAACTAAGGATAAATGGATTATTCAAAAAAAACTTTTCTCCAAATGATTTCATAAAAGGATTATAGACTCACATACATAACCATTTGACTATTTTCAACATCTTAGTATCGTTCTATGAATATATATTCTTCTTTTAATATTATTACAAAAATTTAACTAACCTCACCTATAAAGGGGACATCCACCAACCTATTATATGCACTATAATATTTAAATTCCACTTGAGAAATTAACTTATATACACCCCTAGGGATATCTACCATGTTTTATATCCAATTATTCAAAAATAAATCCTTATATCCAATTTTTTCAAAGAGGTAATCCAATTGATGATTCCAAAACCAACTATGGTTGATGATATTGTCACGACCCGTCCTCGGGGCCCGTGCCGTGACTACCCCAAGCCCGCCTTCCATAGGCCAGGGGCTGGCGACTAGCACCAAGGCGTAAAATCCCAGTAAACAGGGAAGGCATTGCCTTTATAAGTAACAACCACACAGAGTCAGCAAGCGGAAAGTAAAGTGCAGAAAAGAAAAGGGGCCGGAAATACAAGCCCAACTGTAAGTACAACTGAAAAGTAAAGTACAGCAACTGAAGAAAAGATGGCGGCCTCGTGTCGTCCACTGGCAATCCCACCTGAAGGGTGGGTACAGATAGCCTCCAGGCTCCTCGGGTCCCACGTCCGCTCCGAGCACGTCCCGACCAGTGGTCCACCTCCAGGTACCGTCCTGCTCCACGCCCCAACCGTGATCAGCGCTGTCCGTCGTCTGCAACCAACACAACAAGGTGCGGGCATAGCCCGTGCAGGGGTGAGTACAACTACTCAGTAAGGACCCCGAGACCCCCGAAGGTCTCCCGAAATCCACAAAGGATATAGCACAAAAGAAAGATGCAATCACGAAGTAACATCTGACTCGATTTAGGTATATGCCCATACATATACCTAAGTCCCCAATTCTAACTCTGCTCACGAGCTCAAGAACAACTCAATCCACAAAGGAAAGCAAGACTCAAATCCACAAGGAGAGTAAACAGTAAATCCACAAAGGATAGTTCAACACAATCCACAAAGGAGAGTAAACAGTAAATCCACAAAGGATAGTAACATAAGATTCAGCTCAACCAGGTATACTTTTTCAGATGACGTCAAAGACAATCACTGATCCGTCTAAGTCGTCGGACCCACGAAGGATCGATAGGTACTAACCCCCGCAGAAGACCCACACAGGATCGGGCTCACACAGAACCTGTAGGCAGTGGCTCACACAGAACCGGTAGTTGGACCCACACAGGATCGGGCACTGATCCGCGTAGAATCGCTGAGTGCAGTAGTCGACGCAGTCCACTGAGGATCTCTGCACAGTCGTCGCCGCAGTCCACGAAGGATCTCTGCTCTGCCGTCGTCGCAGTCCACGGAGGATCTCTGCTCTGCCGTCGTCGCAGTCCACGGAGGATCTCTGCTCTATCGTCGAGGTCACAGCCAGCGCTAGGGTTCCCGCACAAAGCGAGCTCGTTTAGGAGGGTCCGCTCCACGAGCCGAGGGGCTGATACATCAACTGACACGTAGTCTGAAGTTGATGTATCCAAAAGTTCCGTATCGACAACAGGATCTCAACGCGACAGACGGCGCGTCAATCGGACGCCCGGTCTGAGAGTTATTGGCATTTTCGTCCCAGGGGCCCGGTTGGTTTTTAGGGCAAAACCAACCCGACCGTACTCCGCCTGAATCCGATCCTCAGGCGGAGTATGCCAAAAGTTCCGTCTCACTTAGAGGAAACTACCACAGCTGACGGAACGTCGATCGGACGTCCGTAGCTCAAGTTATGAGCGTTTCCGCTCCGAGGGCCCGGTTGGTTTCGTGTACGAACCAACCCAGCCGAACCCAAAGTCTTCCGAAACCTTGAGTATAATATACCGAAACGACCGTCTCGATCCAAGGATCGCGTAGCCGCTGACGGTTCGTCAATCGGAGGTCCCAGGCCCAAGATATGGGCGAGAGACCGAAGAGGGGCCGAAACGGGGGTTCTGGGCCCGGGGCGACCCGGCCCGAACCCCCCCTGGGGTCGGCCGAACCGGGTCGGCCCGACCCGGCCCGAACCGGCTCGGCCGGGTCCGGTCCGGCCTTGGCGCGGCCCGGCCGGCTCGGTTTCGGCCGAGCGGCCGAAGGAAGGGCCGCCGCGGGTTTGACCCGCGGCTTTGAGGAAACGCGGCCCCCGCGGGGGGCCGCCTGTCACGCGGACGCGGCCGGGCCGCCGCGTCCGATTCCGGTTCCGCACGGCCGCGGCACCGGCTGCCGCCGCCGCGGCGGAAGATTTCCACGGCGGCGCGCCTGGCGCCGCCGCCTCCTTCCGCGGGCCGCCGGAGATGCTCCGGTGGCCCGATTTCTTTTCCGTCTGCGCCGTTGCTCCTCCCGGGGGGGCGATCTTCACTGCGGAAACCACGAATGGCCCTTGCGTCGTGCTTTTGCCGTCGCCCGCCAAATCCGCAAAAAAAGAAGATCGGCGGAGGGTTGCCGGGTCTTGTTCGTTAGACCCGCACCCTCCGCGTTAGTCACAAAACCATCGGGAGGAAAAGGATTAACCAAATCAACAATTTTAAATAGATTAAAATTGTTCCGATCGGGTTCTTTATTTGAAAAGAATAAACACGGGAAAGAAATAAAATAATCCAATCAACCCTTACCTTGTCGTCGTCGTCGGACGAGGGGTCGTCGCGGAATCGCTCGTCGCGGAGGAAGGAGATCGTCGCGTCGTCGCGGTATCCGGCGTCGCGTCGCCAATCTCCGGATCAAGAACAAACGGATTTAATTAATTAAATCCGTTGTTATTGAAATTAAAAAGGGAGAAGAAAAGATCCGATTCTCACCTTAGTTGCCGAATGAGGATCGGCCGCGGAAGAAGAGGCGTCGCCGAAGAACGTCGCGGGTAGATCTCGTCGACGTCGCAGATCTTGGTGTGCGTCGTCGAATTCCGGTCGCCGGCGTTCTTCGCGTTCTTCGCGTTCTTCGCGTTCTTCGCGTTCTTCGCGTTCTTCGCGGAGAGGGTGGAGGAACGAAGATTCTTTCAAATCCTTTCCAAGGATTTTTGGGTTGGTCTTATTTTATAAACATGCCAACACACGAAACCGGTTAAGAAACGATCCATCAATTCGTTGAATTAATTCAACGAAAGAAACGACCCATTTAATTCACGAAGAAACAGTCCATTTAATTCACGAAATAAACCGCCCAATTAAATGGTCTGTTAAGAATTAAAGAAAACGCGTCGGTTGACTTTTCAGTTACTTTGACGGGTTTTCGCGGGTGCGTTACTTAGCGAAAGAAACGGCGGGGCTCGTGCGGGCCCCACCGCACAAATATCCTACCAAGGGGTAGGATATTTCTGGATAGCATCCTATCCAGTTCAACTCAGTTCAAGCCGTCATTAAGTGACTTCAAGTGGCTTCCAAGCAGCTTAAGTGAAATAAAATAAAGTTGTCGCACAAACTTTATTTTATTTCTGACTTAAAGCCGTAAAAATTAAAAACCACGTCTGAGCAAACGCAACTCCGGAAGAGGCGTTTCTAAGCAAATACCGGCGCTGCGATTTCATCGGTGCCCTCAGAATTTGATTCCGGGCACCGGTTCAAAAGATAGAAAAACCCGCTCGTCCGTTCACTGAACGTACCCGAGCCAAACTTCGGAAATTGATTCCGGGCACACCGGGCCTCGGAATCAGGTGTCGTCTGAAGCTGCGCTCTTGTAAAATTCCAAAGAAAATTAAGAAAAAAATTTCCTTGAAATTTGCGGGTCTTTACATTACTCCCACCTCAGGGCTTTACGTCCCCGTAAAGATACATCAAAAACTAGGGGAACAAATGGGGGTACTGAGCACGCATCTGAGCCTCCCGCTCCCAAGTGCTCTCCTGGAGGTTCCCGTGCTGCCATCTGACGCGCACAAGAGGAATCAATCGCCCACGTAGGACCCGCTCCTTTCGATCCTCGATCTCCACTGGAACCTCCGCAAAAGTCACCCCATCGTCCACGTCCAGCTCCCCAAAGTCGATGATGTGCGTCGGGTCGTGCACGTATCTCCTCAGCTGAGACACGTGGAAGACGTCGTGCACCCGGTGCAACTGAGGTGGTAGAGCCAGGCGATAAGCCACCTCTCCTATCCTGCTGAGGACCTGGAAAGGCCCGATGAAGCGTGGAGACAACTTGCCGCCTCGGCCAAATCTCCGTAAACCACGTCGAGGTGAGACACGCAAAAAGACGTGGTCGCCATCCTCGAACTCCAGTGGCCTCCGCCTCCTGTCAGCATATGACTTCTGCCGGCTCTGAGCTGTCCTCATCCTCTCCTGGATGATCTGGACCTTCTCTGTCGTGGCTCGGACCATCTCTGGTCCCACGAGTGCTGACTCCCCAGGGTCTGTCCAGCACAACGGTGATCTGCAGGGTCTGTCGTACAACGCCTCGTATGGTGCCATCCCGATGGTGGAGTGGTAGCTGTTGTTGTACGCGAACTCCACCAAGGGTAGGTGGTCCTCCCAGCTGCGACCAAAGTCGAGAACACATGCACGGAGCATGTCCTTGAGTGTCTGAATGGTCCTCTCCGTCTGACCATCCGTCTGAGGGTGGAAGGCTGTGCTCAGATGGAGCCGCGTCCCGAACGCCTCCTGCAACCCCTTCCAGAGCCGGGAAGTGAATCGAGCATCTCGATCGGAGACGATAGACGATGGCACACCGTGAAGTCGTACGATCTCCTGGACGTAAAGACGTCCCAAGCTCTCCACTGAGCCCTGCTCTCTGATGGGTAAGAAGTGTGCCGACTTTGTGAGTCGGTCGACAATCACCCAAATGGAGTCGTGACCTCTGGAAGTGCGTGGAAGTCCAGTCACGAAGTCCATAGATATGCCGTCCCACTTCCACTCCGGGACCTCCAAGGGCTGTACCAAGCCTGCTGGTACCTGGTGCTCTGCCTTCACCTGCTGGCAGGTGAGGCATCGTGAAACGAACTCTGCCACAGCTTTCTTCATGCCCGGCCACCAGTGCTGTCGTCTGAGATCCTGGTACATCTTCGCCACTCCGGGATGTACCGCCAAGGGAGAAGTGTGAAACTCTCTCAGCACCTCCTCTCATAAAGCGACTGGTACGAAGGTACGTCCTCTGAAAAGGATGTCGTGCTCTGCTCCAAGGGAGAAGCCATCAGGCGCCTGACCTGAGGATATCAGTGCACGCCGGGTCTCACAGTCAGCGTCCCCACGCTGAGCCTCTCTGACCCGCTGTAGAAGTGGAGGAGAGACTGTGAGAGACTGAAGAAAGGCTGCTCCGTCTCTATCCACGAAGGATATCCGTAAGGAGGCCAGCTGCTCCGTCGCCTCCTCGAGTAGCTGAATGCCCGTCCTCCTGCTGAGGGCATCGGCTACCACGTTCCCCTTCCCAGGAGTATAGACTATCTCAAAGTCATAGTCCTGGAGGAACTCAAGCCATCTCCGCTGTCTCAGGTTCAGGTCCTTCTGAGAGAAGATATACCTGAGACTCTGGTGGTCAGAAAAGACTGTGAAGCGCTCGCCCATCAGATAGTGCCGCCAAGTCTTCAGAGCGAAGACCACTGCTGCTAATTCCAGGTCATGAGTGGCGTAGTTCTGCTCATGCGGCCTCAACTGACGTGATCCGTAGGTGATCACGGCTCGCTCCTGCATCAGGACGCACCCGAGTCCAGTCCCTGATGCATCGCAGTAAACTACGTACCCAACTCCCTCCTCAGGCAACCTCAAGATAGGTGCGCTGGTCAATCTCTGTCTCAGCTCCTGGAAGCTCTGCTGACATCTGTCTGACCACACAAAGGGTTTCCCCTTCTTCGTCAAGGCTGAGAGTGGTGCTGCAACTCTGGAGAAGTCTGGCACGAATCTCCGATAGTATCCCACTAGGCCCAAGAAGCTCCGCACCTCTGTCACGCTCTTGGGTGGCTCCCAAGCTAGCACTGCCTCGATCTTCGCGGGATCCACTGCAACTCCCGCCTCAGAAATGACGTGCCCCAAGAAATGGACCTCACGTAACCAGAACTGGCATTTTGAGAGCTTGCCATAAAGCTGGTGCTCTCGGAGTGTGTCTAGCACAACTCGCAGGTGGTAGGCATGCTCCTCCTCAGTCGTCGAGTATACCAAAATGTCGTCAATGAAGACAACGACAAATAGGTCGAGGTATGGCTGGAAGATCCTGTTCATGAGGCTCATGAACACTGCTGGAGCATTGGTTACGCCGAACGGCATAACCAAGAACTCATAATGGCCATACCGACACCTGAAGGCCGTCTTCTGTACGTCCTCGTCTCGAACTCTGAGCTGATGATAGCCTGACCGGAGGTCTATCTTCGAGAACCACCGCGCTCCCTTGAGCTGATCGAAGAGGTCATCAATCCGTGGCAGCGGATACTTGTTCCTCACTGTCACCTGGTTCAGGCGACGATAGTCGACACATAGTCGCAAGCTCCCTTCCGCCTTCTTGGCGAACAAAATCGGGGAAGCCCAGGGTGAAACACTGGGTCGGATAAACCCCTTGCTCTGCAAGTCCTCCAACTGTACCCGCAGCTCCCGAAGCTCGGCGGGGGCCATCCGATATGCTGGAGAAGATATCGGGGTTGTCCCGGGGTACAAGTCGATGTAAAAGTCTACCTCTCTACGAGGAGGTATCCCTGGAACGTCGTCGGGAAAGACGTCCACGTACTGGTCCACCACTGCAGGAAAAGCCGGACTCCGCACGTCCACTGCTCCTAGGATGAGGCTAGCCAACTGATGAGAGATGGGCTGCACTCTCCTCCGCGGAAGTCCATCCTGTGCTGCAAAGGTTCCCTTCTCGCCGGTGAAGGTAAACCTGCTCCCGTCGGTACGAACACATCGCACCTTGCGCCTAAAACAGTCGATCTGGGCATGAACCGTGGATAGCCAATCCATGCCCAAGATGACGTCGTAAGGCCTCGACGCCGCTACAAGGAGATCCCAGCCGAAGCTCTCGCCTCCTAGAGTAAGCTCACACTGCCGGCACCAGTGCGTAATCGTCGAGTCTGCTCCCGTAGGAGTCTCTAGCCGTAAGGATCGAGCCAACGGCTCAGTCGGAATCTCCGAGCTCCGAACAAGGGCAGAGGCTATGAAAGAGTGACTCGCTCCTGTGTCTATAAGTACTGCAGCAAGGGTGGAATAGACACAGATCGTACCTCGAATCATCTCTGGCATGTCGGGGTCGTAGGCCTCCACTGCCTGGAGCTGGGCCTGTCCCTGCCCGCCAGCTCCCTGTGGTCGAGGTGGCCCTCCTGGTGGTGGTGGGGGTAGAGCCTGGAAGCGTCGCCCACCACCCGCTGCTCGGCCAGCTCCTCTGCCTCGTCCGCCGCCTCCCTGCGGACCGCCACGGTCGACCCTCTGCCTCTGCCTGGGTGGCCCCTCCACCGTCTGCTGCTCCTCTGATCGGCGAGTCGGGCAGTCACGAGCCATGTGACCCTGCCCGCCGCAAGAGTAGCACAACCTGCCCCTCGAAAGGCTGGCACTCCGCTGTGTGCCTCGTACTGCTGAGCCGGTGTCCTGAGGCCGTCTGCGAGGGGGTCTGGTCTGCCTGGACCCGTGAGTCATCTGTCGGCTGCCTGCTGCCGATGACTCAGCTACCTGCCGCCCTGCGCTAGGTCTCGCTGCTGAAGAAGGCTCTGCCAGGAAGCTCTCGATCAGGAGGGCTCGCTCCAGCACTCCCGCCTGGGTCGGAATGCTGAGGGAGATCAGCGACGCCCGAATCTCCTGTCGCAAGCCCTGCTCGAAGGTCCGGGCCCGGAAGAAGGGGTCCCGTACCATATCGGTCGAGTAGCGAGATAGGTCCGTGAACCTCGCCGCGTACTGAGCGACTGTCATGCTGCCCTGGCGCAGCTGGAGAAGCTCCTGGATGCGCACCGCTCGGAGGGTGGCCGGGACGAACTCAGAGCGAAAGAGGCTCTCGAAGTCCGTCCAGAGCAGGGATGCCTCATCGTGAACCTGGAGCATCAGGCTCCACCATCGTCCTGCCGCCGCCTGCAGGAGGCTCGCTGCGAGGATCACCATGAGATCCGCTGGTGTCCTCACTAGCCTGAAGATCCGTACCACCGCCTCTAGCCAGTCCTCGGCGGCCTGGGGGTCCGCCTCACCGCGAAACCTGGGCGGTCGCTGGCTCTGAAACTCGTGCAGTGCCCTGAGGCGACGTGCATCGTCGGCGTCTGGTACTGGTAGCATCGGTGGCTCGGCGGGTAAAGCTACCGCCAGTGCCACTGCTGGCAAAGGGCCCTGCATCGAGGCCTCGTCGCTCGGTGGGCTGCCATCGCGCCCAACACTCGGAACCCTAGCTGGCAGTCGTCGCGGGGCCATCCTGAAAAGGAGAACAAGAGCACCACAGTCAGAACAGTATACCTGGCGAGCTGGCACAAGTAATCACAAGGAAAACTTGAGACTTTCATAAAGCAGATCAGTATACCCGGTGAGCTGACACAAGTAATCACAAGGAAAAACTTGAAACACACACGCAATCAATGTTTTCATGCATTAAGTCGGAAATCAGGAGTCAGGGTCCTGGTGTACGGATACGTCGGCCGCCGCACCAACACTGGGCTCCCTGAACTGATAACCACACTCAATACACTAAACACTATTGCTTCATATAGAAAGAAAGGACGATCAGAGTTTGCGGTAGAACCGACCAGCTCTGATACCAATTTGTCACGACCCGTCCTCGGGGCCCGTGCCGTGACTACCCCAAGCCCGCCTTCCATAGGCCAGGGGCTGGCGACTAGCACCAAGGCGTAAAATCCCAGTAAACAGGGAAGGCATTGCCTTTATAAGTAACAACCACACAGAGTCAGCAAGCGGAAAGTAAAGTGCAGAAAAGAAAAGGGGCCGGAAATACAAGCCCAACTGTAAGTACAACTGAAAAGTAAAGTACAGCAACTGAAGAAAAGACGGCGGCCTCGTGTCGTCCACTGGCAATCCCACCTGAAGGGTGGGTACAGATAGCCTCCAGGCTCCTCGGGTCCCACGTCCGCTCCGAGCACGTCCCGACCAGTGGTCCACCTCCAGGTACCGTCCTGCTCCACGCCCCAACCGTGATCAGCGCTGTCCGTCGTCTGCAACCAACACAACAAGGTGTGGGCATAGCCCGTGCAGGGGTGAGTACAACTACTCAGTAAGGACCCCGAGACCCCCGAAGGTCTCCCGAAATCCACAAAGGATATAGCACAAAAGAAAGATGCAATCACGAAGTAACATCTGACTCGATTTAGGTATATGCCCATACATATACCTAATCCCCAATTCTAACTCTGCTCACGAGCTCAAGAACAACTCAATCCACAAAGGAAAGCAAGACTCAAATCCACAAGGAGAGTAAACAGTAAATCCACAAAGGATAGTTCAACACAATCCACAAAGGAGAGTAAACAGTAAATCCACAAAGGATAGTAACATAAGATTCAGCTCAACCAGGTATACTTTTTCAGATGACGTCAAAGACGATCACTGATCCGTCTAAGTCGTCGGACCCACGAAGGATCGATAGGTACTAACCCCCGCAGAAGACCCACACAGGATCGGGCTCACACAGAACCTGTAGGCAGTGGCTCACACAGAACCGGTAGTAGGACCCACACAAGATCGGGCACTGATCCGCGTAGAATCGCTGAGTGCAGTAGTCGACGCAGTCCACTGAGGATCTCTGCACAGTCGTCGCCGCAGTCCACGAAGGATCTCTGCTCTGCCGTCGTCGCAGTCCACGGAGGATCTCTGCTCTGCCGTCGTCGCAGTCCACGGAGGATCTCTGCTCTGCCGTCGTCGCAGTCCACGGAGGATCTCTGCTCTGTCGTCGAGGTCACAGCCAGCGCTAGGGTTCCCGCACAAAACGAGCTCGTTTAGGAGGGTCCGCTCCACGAGCCGAGGGGCTGATACATCAACTGACACGTAGTCCGAAGTTGATGTATCCAAAAGTTCCGTATCGACAACAGGATCTCAACGCGACAGACGGCGCGTCAATCGGACGCCCGGTCTGAGAGTTATTGGCATTTTCGTCCCAGGGCCCGGTTGGTTTTTAGGGAAAAACCAACCCGAACGTACTCCGCCTGTATCCGATCCTCGGGCGGAGTATGCCAAAAGTTCCGTCTCACTTAGAGGAAACTACCACAGCTGACGGAACGTCGATCGGACGTCCGTAGCTCAAGTTATGAGCGTTTCCGCTCCGAGGGCCCGGTTGGTTTCGTGTACGAACCAACCCGGCCGAACCCAAAGTCTTCCGAAACCTTGGGTATAATATACCGAAACGACCGTCTCGATCCAAGGATCGCGTAGCCGCTGACGGTTCGTCAATCGGAGGTCCCAGGCCCAAGATATGGGCGAGAGACCGAAGAGGGCCCGAAACGGGGGTTCTGGGCCCGGGGCGACCCGGCCCGAACCCCCCCTGGGGTCGGCCGAACCGGGTCGGCCCGACCCGGCCCGAACCGGCTCGGCCGGGTCCGGTCCGGCCTGGGCGCGGCCCGGCCGACCCGACCGGCCGGCTCGGTTTCGGCCGCGCGGCCGAAGGAAGGGCCGCCGCGGGTTTGACCCGCGGCTTTGAGGAAACGCGGCCCCCGCGGGGGGCCGCCTGTCACGCGGACGCGGCCGGGCCGCCGCGTCCGATTCCGGTTCCGCGCGGCCGCGGCGGAAGATTTCCACGGCGGCGCGCCTGGCGCCGCCTCCTTCCGCGGGCCGCCAGAGATGCTCCGGTGGCCCGATTTCTTTTCCGTCTGCGCCGTTGCTCCTCCCGGGGGGGCGATCTTCACTGCGGAAACCACGAATGGCCCTTGCGTCGTGCTTTTGCCGTCGCCCGCCAAATCCGCAAAAAAAGAAGATCGGCGGAGGGTTGCCGGGTCTTGTTCGTTAGACCCGCACCCTCCGCGTTAGTCACAAAACCATCGGGAGGAAAAGGATTAACCAAATCAACAATTTTAAATAGATTAAAATTGTTCCGATCGGGTTCTTTATTTGAAAAGAATAAACACGGGAAAGAAATAAAATAATCCAATCAACCCTTACCTTGTCGTCGTCGTCGGACGAGGGGTCGTCACGGAATCGCTCGTCGCGGAGGAAGGAGATCGTCGCGTCGTCGCGGTATCCGGCGTCGCGTCGCCAATCTCCGGATCAAGAACAAACGGATTTAATTAATTAAATCCGTTGTTATTGAAATTAAAAAGGGAGAAGAAAAGATCTGATTCTCACCTTAGTTGCCGAACGAGGATCGGCCGCGGAAGAAGAGGCGTCGCCGAAGAACGTCGCGGGTAGATCTCGTCGACGTCGCAGATCTTGGTGTGCGTCGTCGAATTCCGGTCGCCGGCGTTCTTCGCGTTCTTCGCGTTCTTCGCGTTCTTCGCGTTCTTCGCGGAGAGGGTGGAGGAACGAAGATTCTTTCAAATCCTTTCCAAGGATTTTTGGGTTGGTCTTATTTTATAAACATGCCAACACACGAAACCGGTTAAGAAACGATCCATCAATTCGTTGAATTAATTCAACGAAAGAAACGACCCATTTAATTCACGAAGAAACAGTCCATTTAATTCACGAAATAAACCGCCCAATTAAATGGTCTGTTAAGAATTAAAGAAAACGCGTCGGTTGACTTTTCAGTTACTTTGACGGGTTTTCGCGGGTGCGTTACTTAGCGAAAGAAAAGGCGGGGCTCGTGCGGGCCCCACCGCACAAATATCCTACCAAGGGGTAGGATATTTCTGGATAGCATCCTATCCAGTTCAACTCAGTTCAAGCCGTCTTTAAGTGACTTCAAGTGGCTTCCAAGCAGCTTAAGTGAAATAAAATAAAGTTGTCGCACAAACTTTATTTTATTTCTGACTTAAAGCCGTAAAAATTAAAAACCACGTCTGAGCAAACGCAACTCCGGAAGAGGCGTTTCTAAGCAAATACCGGCGCTGCGATTTCATCGGTGCCCTCAGAATTTGATTCCGGGCACCAGTTCAAAAGATAGAAAAACCCGCTCGTCCGTTCACTGAACGTACCCGAGCCAAACTTCGGAAATTGATTCCGGGCACACCGGGCCTCGGAATCAGGTGCCGTCTGAAGCTGCGCTCTTGTAAAATTCAAAAGAAAATTAAGAAAAAAATTTCCTTGAAATTTGCGGGTCTTTACAGATATTTAATGGAAGCCGATAGAAAAATGTAAGAGGTTTTCTTTACTACAATTCAATATTTTAGTCATAATGATTACATTTTCTCTAAAAAATATAAATATATGTTTTTTATTCATTGATGATATTTCAATCCCCTCCCTCCTTTTATATTATCGAATTATAATGATTGATTTATTTCCATAATAAATTTTAATATGTTATGAATAATTACAATACTCTCAAAACAAAATCATTTTCTTCCAAATAAATATTCATTATTGTGACTATTTATGTTGATTATTATTTTTGAATTAAAATCATTTTAATTTTATGTGATCCTTAATTTTTTTTACCTCATTCCATGTAGTTGAATTATCACTCTTTGTATTATGTGCTTTGAAATAAGTGTATTTTAGAAATTAGTAATGTATGTTTCATTTCAAGATCGAATATATTATCCTCCATTTAAAATTTAATTTTTATATAATTTAGTTTATTTTAAGACACTATATATTGATTTTTTTGATGATTTATTTTTAAATTTGTTTCCAAATTGTTTTTTTAAAATTATTTTTGATTGTGACTGGTATCTTTATAATTTTTAAGATAAGAATAAAAAATATTTTATGAATACAAATTTTTATTCATACTTAGTTGTTTTATTTTTCTATAAATTATATAACACATATGAATCTATTTTTTATGAATCATTCCTATTAAAGCCTCACTGAAATAATCAATTTAGAGTATTTAATTTTTGTATCAAATGATCTGTTTTTTGTATCATGATAATGTAATAACATTGGGAATGGATGTGAAAAAAATTTCAATGAAAGGGTTTTTAAAATGTTTAAAATTATATATATATTATGGGAAAATAATAATGAAAAATTATGGGTGGGGTTTAATATCATCATCCAATTAATTATAAAATGTTTTTATTCTCATGACATAATTGATTCGACCATGGATACAATGTATTAAGCTATTCTCATAGGAATAAGCATTAACACGATGTAGATAGCTATGGTACAAAATATTGAGTATATAAATTAATGGGTTCTAATTTAAGAAAGATGTAGTATGTATAAAAAAGGGTTATATCTATTCAAAATATTAATTATGGATAGAATGATGAAAGATATGATCATGTGATTGACCATGGTCATGAAGTAGTTAGTAAAATTCATTAAAATGTGTGAGGTCATGATATTGAAATTTTACATTTATATTGTCTTAATTTTATATTCCTATACCTTATTTTTAATATTATATTCCTATAATTATTATCCATAGAACATTATTATTATCTCAATATCGTATTACATTTTACATGTATGATCATTTGAGAATATAATTATTTCAAACATTATTTATAGTCAAATTTTATTATTCAACGATCATTTTAAAAGTTATATATCTCATGCAAATTTTTATTAATATGATAATGATATAACCCCTAATGAATCATTAATATGTTTTATATTACTGAGTGTTTGAGACCACACCTTTATTCTGATTTCACTTAATTGTTTATGAAGATGACTATATAGTAGGATATTTAAAAAGGGAAATAATATTTACCTTATTATATAGATATATTCACTGTAATGTTTTTAATATATATATTCTCAAAATAAAAAAATTTAAATTCTCACATTTATGAGATTATTTTGGATATGTAGTTTTTACATTAAGAGAAAATGTTAAATATTTTAAAATTAGTCCTTCGATTGTATAAATAGGTGTCATAGATTCTGATTAAGGAAGCAATTTTATGAGATAAATAAGGGGTGAAATATTGATTTAAATATATTAGTATAAATGATTAATTACTTTTCATTGGGTATAATGTAGTTATTTTTATAAATGATATGTGATAAATAGAGAAGAACCCATATTTATTTTTCTACATGTAGTACATTTTCTTACTCATCTAAAAAATTATATCTTTTTGGGTTTTCAAGAAATTGAAACCCTATCTATATATAAAAAATGGATGATTATTCTGACAGAGATGTTCCTAGTATTAATAAACATGAAAATAATGATTGGTTTTTAAATAAACTACAGTTAATGCATAAAAAGGAGGCCTAAAAATATTTCATTATTGAAACTCTCATGTGATAGGTATTAATTAATTCACATTATCCTTATCAATAATTATAAACTATTTTGACATATTTATTTTAGAAATCCTAATATGAAATAACCATTGATAAAAAACACTAAATCATAGAGGTCCATAATATAAAATATACATGTAATTTAAGAGTTATTTCTGGTATTTTATCATAATATTTTTAAATTAATAATATTCATACACCTCAAAATCCATTTATTTATATTCATTCATAAATACAAAAGGATCTAAGTGAATGATAGATTCCATGGAAATTGTGGATATCATACAAATGAGAAATGTTTTCATATAGGATATAGAGTGAAAAACCGTCAGTATATTCATAACCTATTATATTTAGTTATAAATACCATTTGAACCTCAATTTATATGTAATGAAATAAATTAATCAAGTAATAGATTTTTATAGATGATCAGGTGATTAAGACTATGTAGGATATAATATTTGACATCTAATTAATCAATAATATTGGAATAAGAACCTATCAAAATATCTCAATTGATTAATAAAATGTTTTAGTAAGTGAAAATGATTGAAAATTTAATAAATAAAATACTAAAAATTGAATATTTATGTTGAAATGATGTAGGAAAATAATGTTCTTAATTTGGAAAAACTAAATAATCTGTAATTTAAATGTAAGTAGTTTTGACTTCATGCAATTAAATTATCAAGTCCAATGAATAATTTGGATAAAATACATCATTAACCTCTTAGACATAGTAAACAAGAGGGATCTTATGAAATTACTAATATTGAAAATGTTTATGATAATGATTTGCTGGATGGAAAAGTCAACCTCATGATAGATTAGAGTAAGTTGTACATAATTATAATTTCCATTATCTGGGATATTATTACAATAAATATATATAAATATTTCTCAATCAAATAGGAAATTTTTTCATAAATTAAAATTATATGAAAATTTATTTACAACATATCTCAATCATTCATACACTTTAATATAATGAAGGATCCTGGGAGACACATGATCATGTTTTGAGAATCCAACAATCACATCATACTAGTTTAGAATAATACCATATGGAATGATAACTTGATTTTATAGTGGAAAAATCAAAAAAAGGAAAGAGACTCATCTATTTTATTGCAATATATGGTGGCCATTGTTCAATATATAATTTTGTTATATTAAATGACTATTTTGTGATCATAAATTAAAAAACATATTCAAACAAATCTTGTAAATTCATATATTTTTGTTTTATAGAAAACATGTTTGGAATGATATATCCAGAATTAAGGATAAAATTATATAAAAACATATAAATATATATTAATTAGCATCGTTATTACAACATAATTTGACCTTTTTTCTTGAACCTATGAATTCTATGATATTAGAAAAAATTTATTTATTGTATCAACTCATGTATGTGATTTGTTGCACCGGAGGTCCACCAAAAGAAACAACATAATTGGTGTAACTAGTGATCTTTATTTTCAATGGTATCTGTCCAAAAACATAAATGTATGTAATCAATTATGGATGAATAATTTACAGAAATATATTTTTATAACATAATTATAAATAAAAATATAACTTTAATTACATAACATATGATAGAAACTTTTATATAATGTCTTGATTCTATTATATTTAAAAGATACTCATAGTTATTTATATTATGGGGAAACCATTATGAATCCTGGTAATTGTGTTTATTTATGAGGTTATAATTTAATTCCCAAGGATTTTGTTATATTTTTTTAATAATATATTATTTTGAATAGATTCCATCACATGAATCACCTATCCAATACAAACCATGACACATTTTATTATGACAAAATTATATGTAAATTTTTTAACTTTGGTATATTTTCATTTAATTAACATGAATAAATAGAAATAACAGCATTTTAAATGAATTTAGAAATAAAAATTATGTTTCGTTTTTAATACCAAATCATTGATAAAATTTAATTATATTAATTAAATAACTAACAACATCATTTTAGTGTTTAAAATATATTCTCCTACAAAATTACTTCTTATGTTATATGTATTATTTTCTTTTCAAATAATAATGATATTATAGTTATATAATTAAATAATATATTTTTGATATGTATAATATATAAACAGTCATTAAATTGTTAATTGATATGAAGTATCAAGATAAAATGTTAATATTTAAAAAACCATTTTTCAATAAATTTTATTTTCGTAATATTTTTTATTATAATTAAAACAAATCAGGAATGTTGCAATTCAAAATTTAACATTTTAACTAACATTTTGGATTTATCACAGTAATATTTTCTAGGGATTATTTTTTCATTCTAAATTGATTTATTTTTACCTAAATAGTGAAAAATATCGTTTTCACAAATACCAATAATTTTATGATATCATTTTATATAAACAGGAAAAAAATTGGGAAAAAATTAAGATTAATTTACAAAACTATATTTGGTAATATAAAATTGTAATTTTATTTTAATAAATATTAATTAATCACATTTTAATTTTTATTTAATTTTTATCATTTAGAGAAATTTTCTATTATGAAACTATATTCAAATTTATAATATTAATTTCAAAATTATATTATTAAAGATATTTTATATATATTATTTTAATAAATACCTAATGTAAAAAAATTACCATGTTAAATTTTTCTATTCATTAAAAGTTAAATATAAAATGATAATCCCTAAAATCTCATAAACCATGTTTTCAAGTTATTGTTTTATGAGATTATTCACCCACTATCATCCCATATTCATTATTATTCACTTTCAGAGCCAATTTACTTGAGTTATTAATTGTACTTTTATATTAAAACAAAATTCCCAAATTATTTACTTATAAAAGTGGACATCATTCACCACTTTAGATGCACTTTATCATTCCAATTCAACATGATAATTTTCTATTTGTAATATACCTAATGCATTTTCAAAAGTTTAACAATACAATAATAAATCTAAAATACATAAAGAATCAATTTCTATGTTTTCATAAAACTTTACTTTTGTTCTCCCGATGAGGAAAATTATTTTTAGTTCTTTAGTAAAAAGTAAGGGTTTTTCTCTATTATTATCTTCTAATTCAAAATGTTATATTTTTGAATGTGTCTTATGAATATGGTTTTAATATATTCTCTGATGATATTAGTATTCATATACTCTATTTTCATGGTAATTAAATTGATTTATTTTTTCCTCATAAAATTTGATGATGTTGAGAACAATTTCCTTAGAATCCAAATGAAATATTTTTTCAGCTATATCAATATTCAGTAGTCCTTAATTTTGTCTCCATTTTTTTTCAATAAAAATATGTTTTATTTATATGTATACTTACATTTATATTTACCTATTCTCAAATGCATGATTCAACAATCGTTTTATTGAGTGGTTTTCAATGAATTTATTTTACATTACTTATGTTGCCCCAATCCTGCACTCCCATATTTATTTTTATTTCATAAAATATTTATATAGATGTTTTAAATTGAAATAAAGATGTTAAATTTTACCCATAAATAATTATAACCACCAATGAAATATTAATTTTCACTCATTTGAAGGACCTGATTTGCAGTTTTAGAGAGTTGGGAGAACAATTAACATAATGACCACATTATAATCTCATAAAAACTAATATTTTATACTGTATAAGAAACTAATATATACCTAATAAGGATTCTTCTTATTCTAAGAATTTCCACAAATATGATACACTTTTATAAATAACACATTTAAAACAGTTATTTATAACATGGGGATAGGAAAACATAATAATGATTATATAAAAGTATACATAAGGTATAAAATATATCATGAGCTATCAAGGATATAACACGACATTAATAATATTTAAGAAAAAAATAGATTGATAAAAAATTTCATATTAATGATTATATAATATTGTTTCTAATTAATTTTTTACAATATAGATAAACAAATGGAAAATAATAAATGGTTTAATGGTGGTTCAACTTATATTATCAGACATATTTTACCTTTATAGACTTATAAAATACAACATTCATTCCATCATGATCATATACATGAAATATTTTTTTGTTAGTAATATAAAAAAACAAGACATCATGATTATGTTGAGAATGAATAAACGAAATATCGGAATAATTTCCCACATGAGTCCAAAATATGCATCGAGACACAAAATAATATCACCCACCCAATATCATTTATTTATGTAAAATGAATTCACTATATGAAATATATTAATAAAAATAAAATTAATAATCTAATTTACTTCATTCAAATCAACATTGAAATAAATATAAATATATTTAAAATATATACCATTCAACATGTTAATTCAAGGGATTATGAGATCATAACCCATCCATTTAATGAATATGGATGTTTAAAAAAACATAGTAAACATTCCAGATTAATCAATACATATATTTTTTGGAACTATTTATAAATATATTTTTAAAACATCCCATCTTAGAATGTGAAATATATTTCAATTTTATAATACCTTAAACTAATTAAATAAAATGAAAATGTTGTATTATAATTTAAATAATTTCCAAAATTAATATAATTATATAATCGTGGTGAAAACCATCCACGTAATGGAAATTAATATAATGTGTTAAAAGGTGGATGGAATTTGAAGGGAAATAATTATTATAATAGAGTAATTTTGTTAAATACATTTGTCTTGATGGATTTTTATATTCTTTTAAATTGATATATAGTACATGATAATTATGAGGGTAATTAATGAAATGAAATTTCAAAGGATATACAATGTTTTTGAAATCAAGTGGAAAATACACGTGAATCCATGAAATTTTTTTAGAAAAAAACATTAGCCTATAAGAATATGCCACATGTCATATTCAGAATCCAATTTCAAAATATTTAATTGAAAAAGATTGAAAATAAACCATTTTATAAAGGAAAAACATTCATAAAATATATTTGATAATAAAAATATTTTAAATAAGAAAATTTGGGGTTCATGAAAACAAATTTAATTTTCATATGATAAAATACGATTTTTAACATTTTTAAATATATTAATTGAAAACCAAGAACATAAATATTGTACCCAAACATTCCTCTAAAAAGAATAAAATGGGAATATGGATTTCATAGGTGGTAAAACATTATTGTCTTTCAAATTGTCAAAGAAAAAAAATTCCATAATGTAATATATGGACAATAAGGGGAACCCATCATTATGTATGATGAAAATTATACATCAAAATGATATATATATATATATATAAGTTTTTCATCAACATAAACTTATTAAATTAATTAAATAATATTCCTATAGATTGGAGATTGTAAAATTGAAAAGAAAATTTGGATGTTGTTAACAAAAAATTAAAGAATGTTTTTCTAGATGATGAATTTTAACTGGGTAATGGAAGTTGAGCTATCCAAAACCCTTACAGTAAAGATAAAATAATAAAAATTTAACATAAGAAGAGTAAAATCAAATATAAATTGAAATAAAATTAATGTGAATATATTATTAATAATTATAAGTAATTATTATTTGAATAATCTAAAAAACATAAATGATGCTCTGAATTATTAAAAATTTCTATTGGATTTGAAATTGAGAAACATATACTATTACCTTGATTTATAATACCCACTAATGTGTTTTAGTATCATTTATAAAATACAATGCATCATAATAACTTATTTCATAACCTTATTCATTTCTATATTCTTTATTAAAAAAAATTTAGAATTATTATCGATATATATTAGTTATATATTAACTATTTCTGATATCTATTGGGGTTAATATATATCATTTTCATGTTGTTTCATAATATAATTTTCCATAATTTTTTACCCTAGTATCATCATTCGTAGATCATACAAGTATTTTGAATTTATTTTCAATAATTACTTAAAATTATATAAGTTAATTATATGGGACCATTGGTTAAAATCTGTAAAATTGAAATTAGTGATGAGCTTTTCTTATGAGGATTTTGCATAAATGGGTTTTTGTATCATATTTAAGTAGTGTTATATTAATTATAACATTTCATAAAAAATTATTATCAAATTTATATCATATAATATAATTATTTATGTTCTAATACACATTCATATTATTATTTTACATCATTTTTCTAGTAGTTTGTTTGACTGACCCAAATATTAACATACCATAGTTAAAGGGTTGTTATGATTATAAAAATTGATTAATTGGAATTATATATTTATTATTTATTCACAATGATATTATTTAGATAAATCTATGGTGATAAATAAAATATCAAGAAATATAAATTATTACTAAATTAATATCGTTAAAATAGGATACTTTACTTTATATAGGTCATATTATTCACAACATACAGTTAAAAATTTTATTTTTAAAAGAATGAGAGATAAAGAATGTGGAATATAATTTTTTCCATAAAAATAATAATTATATTGTACATGTTTCATTTATTCTTCAATTTCAAACATATGTTTTGATAATAGAGGAAGTGATTAAAAATTGTGTGCAAATCTTCATTGAGGTGGTATTCTGTGAAACACATGAACGATAGTTTTTATTTTCATAATTGAAAATGTATGGTGTGTCTATACATATTACCAAATAATAATAAAATTTGTCTTATGAATGAATTTAATTATATTATAATTAAAAATAATAATTTTTTTTCTTGTAAAAATGAAACAAATGATACAAAAAATTTGATTCATGTTGAGGAATTTAGAATTCCCTCTGAAGAAACAGTGAAAAAATAGAACATTAGACAATTTTTTATGGTTTGAGGCTCAATATAAATTGACAATTTTTTAGGGTAAAAAAAGATGTCGATTTCGATGATTATACTAAATAGATTTAATTGTCTTGAATGGGATGTGAGTGGACCCTTTTTTATGTGTTGAGATTGGTAATTTTGAAATTATTTTTAATTAATATTAAGAGAGCCTATGTTTTACATTTCAAGAAGACTAAAAAATGTAAACTAATAGAATGGGGATAAAATAAGATCTTTAATCTCTTTACCAATAGTTTTCTATAATTTTTTATAGACCATTGCTCATAGAATTTAAAAATTTATCATTTTTTATTTTACACTGGTAATAAATTTTATCTAAGAATAAATAATTTATACCAAAAAATAATATAGAAAATTATAAATAATTTTTATATTGTGGTTTCTTATATAAAATAGTTTCTATTATATAGTATATCACTTATTTTAAAAACACAACTATATCTTTCGAACATGTTACACGTAAAATATGGTTTTTTCTTCGAAAATGTGTACTTTGTGCATACATTTTATTTCTAGCATAAATATGTCAGTGAATTTATTTATTTTTATATAAATTTTTTTATTATAATAAAAATTTGATATGGATATTTAATTTATAAAATACAATATTTAAAAAAATAAATTTAAAATTAAACCAAAACACATAAAATAATTTATTATATTTGAAATCATATATTATATTGATAAAATTTTATAAAATTATATTCTCAATCAATATTAGTATTTCTACGATTTATCTCTTTTTCCATATGAAATACTATTGGATCAATTATATGGATTAAAAATATCCAATTATTTCATATATGATAATAGTATCAGAAAATTGATTTTTTTTTGAAAACTATATTTTTCATTATTCAAAAAAATGTATATGTTTTAGAAAATTTTAAAAAAATAATATGATAAATTTTTAATAAAAATATGATGAAAATTCAATTTTATCAAATTTAAAATCTAATATTTTTCAATATTAGTTCTTAATTAAAATTATATATATTATTATAATTATATTCTTATAAAAATGGCATCTTAATGTATTAGAAATTTTTATTTTTATTTAATATGAACTACTAAAAATATGTGATGTAAAAAAATTATTATTATTATCAATGACATCATATCTATTCTGTATATTTACTATAATAAAATAAGGAACATAAAATAAAAAAGAATAAGGGTTTCATATTGAAGAATAAAACATTGTTATTAGTTACTCGGATAGACTAATTGAATTTTATCAATTATTTATTATTAACAATGGATATTATATTTATTTCCAAATATATATATTAATTATATTAAATCTATTTTTACCACCCAATTCTGGGGTTATAAAATATCTTGAGGTGTTCTTATTAGTATTTTTCATAATACGTACAATAAAAAAATATTTGGTCTTAAAGGAGTATATAATTTAAATCATGTGGTGTTACATTATACCCCATTAAATAAACTGCATACCATCATTTTTAATTATCACATTATAGTAAATTACACATGGTTATCTTTGATATAGTCATAACTAAATATATAATATCAAATGATATTTCTATATTTTTATATTTTTTATGAATATAAAAAAAACTTTTCACTTCATAGTGTAAACAGATAACATTACATTTAATTTTAGAATTATTGTTATATGCACTACATTTCTACATAAAAATAATCATATAGTTTGTTTAAGAAATATTCAATGCGTATTATTACATCTTTTTTATATATAGTAAATTGAACATTCTTTCCATTATCATATTTTTCATTATAACATCCTTTATAAAGCATTGGTATATCTGTTGTATTGTTTTGAAATTCAACTATGTTCAATTTATTCATCGTAATTCTCCACAGCTGGTTTGGTATAATCAAAAGGTTTCTCACTTCCATTCTTATTCCATTAATTCACTTAGTTGTAAAATCAATATAACATTAATTAAATCAATTTTTATGTTGATTCATTCATGAATACTCAATTTAAAAAAAATGTAGATAACATGAGTCTGGAACAAGAAAAGTGAATTTTTCAATATAATTACATGAAAATTTAATCTTCAAAATTATTAATTCATAAAATATATTACACCATCATACTGATAAACCAAAATATATTTGGGTAAAATCTAGGATTCATTATGTTTTGTATGCCTATATTCATTAAAATATATATATAATCCTAAATCCTTCATTGTGGATTTTAATGAGTGTATGATAAACAAAATCACATCCCTCATGATTTTTTAATTAGGTGTAATGTCAGAGTCCCACATAACTTATACAAGAGTGAAGATTAATTTGACACCCAACCAACCATTTTGATTATTATTAACCATCATTGGATCTATGACAAATTCACATCCACTTTTCAATATACATGGTTTTAAATTCATGGAAAACCATAAAATGTATACATTAAAGAACATGTGAATGTTATTCTACAAAAGAACATATCCCATATACTTATCCAATAACATTATCAACAAATTATAGTCTTAAATACATAAAATTTTAATACATTTCTTCATAATATGGGGAAATGGTAGATTTAGAAGGCTAAGCTAAACAAAAAATGTATTGTAAAACTATATTAGAAGCTATTGTAATAAAAATTTGGATTGAATAAAATGGCCTGAATCAAATGGAAACAACAATTTTCAATATAATTGATCATACAAGATTGAGACAAATCTATTAAAAACAATATATATAATAAAAATGACAATAATAATTGAATTCAGGGTGATCAAATTCATATATTTACATATCATTGGTCAATACGGTCTTACCGAAGACATCATTATTTCCATCAAGGTCAGTGCCATGATATTGATATTTTTGTAAATGTTTATCAAGGATTTTATTGTTACATTATGTAGGACAACACCAATTAGCCAAACTATTCTTCGAATGAGATCAAATGATTCCTCAAGGGGTTATATAATATCGGGCAATGCATTTCACTTATTTATGTTCAATGCATTCACTATATAAAAGATATGAATAACAATACAATTTACAAACAACACTAATTCATAAATATTTTAATTGGAATAATAATATATTGATTATGAAAAATTTTTATTCTTTAACAAGGTAGATAACATTATAGTAACATATCCACAAAATGATGTTGGATAGTTAAATAATTTCTAATTAAGAATCCTTTTTAATTAATATATATATGTTTCCGAATAAAGAAAATAAAACAATTTTATTATTACTCCATTCATTAAATAAAATATCATTCTATATAGGAATAATTCAAACTGACACCATATAGAGAAAGAGGTAAATATTTATGTCCTTAATTTTAATAAGAAATAACCATATGAAATCTATGTGAATAATATCAACTCAAAGGACAGAATTATTGTGTATTAATTGAGGAATGTCATTGGAATTAAATTCATGATAATAATAATGGAATACTTAGAATCACAAAGGTTTTTATGGATCACCCTGAGGAAAAACTCCAAAAATAGTAAAAGGGAAATTAAAGGGTTATTAATGAAAAAATATCCATTGTAATAAATTTTTTTTAAAGGATGTGAAAATGGATGTAAAATGATAAATATATTTTTTGATAATGTTTTTATAATTTCATTAATATATAAGTTATGTATGTTATTCTAAAATAAATTGTAGACATGTGATATGAAATCATTCGAATAAATTTACATATTGGAATTTTGAAAATGAATAGTAGATCCTTGAAAATATAGAGAAGTCATTAATTGAAATGTAGTGTGGATAATAAAACATTTGACAATGAAATGAGGAAAAACGTTTTTAACATTTTAAAATATACATATTTTAAACCCATATCATAAAAATAGTTAAAATCTCAATTTTTTAAAAGCATATAATATAAATATTAAGGAAACATGAGATAAAACATATTTAAATTTCCAACTATCATGGAGAACATCACTATGAAAGACATATACACAATGAAGGTACATCATCATTAAATAGTATGAGAATTATTCTAAAAATGATCCAATTTTTCTTGATGTTATTAATAATAGTAAAATATTTCGATTAAAATTTCATTATCCCTAGAGTGTTATTTATATTACTATAAACTAATTTATTAGGGTGGGGGTAGGTATATTTGGAAGAATGGATTTCATGAAGAAACATTGAACTTAACAATGGTAGGTGAGTGAACAAAAACCCTTATGTAAAAAACATTTTAAAACCAAAAGAAAATAATATAGAAACCTTTAAGTGGTATTCAAAGTATATTGAAATAATATATACTCATTGTTCATGAAGTAAATGGGTAGTGAAAATATCATATAATATTAATGATGGTGAATTATATCAATCATTTCTCATTGAATTAGAAATGATAAAAATAATCGCTGGCCTTAGTTCCTGTCTTCCACAAAAGAACCTGAATGATAAAGTTGAAAATATTTATACATAAAATTATATTTGGAAAAATTATATTCATTATTTATATGTATAGTTATATAAAACACCCACACAAAATTCAATTTTTTTATCTTGAACTATTATAAAAGATGGACATAATTTTTCCACCAGGATTAAAAGATAGTTAATCCTCATATGCCATGATAAAAGTGTATTTATTTATTGAATATTATGATAAAAATTTATAAAGGGGATTGAAGAATTATAAGTAATATTTATTGAAGAAGTGATTGACTCAATCCATTAGATCATGCCCCATTAATCCAATATATTAGTGCTTCTAAGGGAGTTATAATCATTTGTATTTTCCCATAACCTGGTATTAAAAGATATTCAATAAAAGAATCATCAATGAAACCATTTACTAGAGAAGTTCAATTATTTCGAGATTTCCACTAAAACCATGTATGGTAAACCACGCCAAAATGTACCACAAACATACACATTACCATTAGGGAATACAATTGTGTTATAAGGGGTTTTGTATCTTGACCCTAGAAGTATTAATTTAGATATATATATATATAATGAAATATCGATATAATTTTTCCATTTTTCATTATGACATCATACATATATAAATAATAAATTTTATAAAAAATATAATTTTCATATTTATAAACTAAAATTATACATTCATTGATTATATAATTAAAAATAAAACAAATATTTTAATTAATCCATGAAGTCATTAAATTGATGATTATATAATAAAATATTATTCAAAATCTATATTTTTTTATATGAATAATAATATAATTTACTAATTTACAATGTAATTTTAATAATGTTTGGAATATTTTTAGTGTTTGGAAAATTATTATTTTATTGTAATTAAATAATTTCATTTAAAAATATAAATCCAAGTATTCTTAAAATTATTTTGGTATAATGAATATTTTTTGAAATCAAAAAATTGAAATTATCCATTGGATATTTTTTACAATTTGTTTAAAATTTAATGGTTTTTTCAAGACAATTAAATACCAGAAAAAAAGACATTATCTTATATAAAATCATAATTTCTCAGAATTAATGAAATAATTTATATAAATGATATCCATTTCCAAAAATATATTTCCAAATCTAAAATAGTTATTCTTGTGGTGAGTTTTATATATTTCATAGAATTTAACTAATCATCCAAAATTTACGTAATATTTTAATTATTTAAAATATATTATTTATAAAAATATATCACAAGAAAATATTAAATAGTATTATTTCAATGATTTGGGTTTATAGACTAATATAATATTGAAAAAATATATCTTTTTACCTTACTCCATAATTTTTTCTAAATGGATTATCTCTTATCGACCAAACTCATATTAGAACACATGATATTACATGAAAATTCATGTCCCACATTTAATCATAACCCATGTTATCCCAACATCATGATAAATTTGGTTCCTCACTGACTATATCCATATATTATTCTAAACTCTATTTTTATCTACATCAAGTGCACTATTCATAAAAATTCTTGTGTTTAGAATCTGATGCGTCACTCAACATGATCTTAAGCCATTATCTCTTTTAATATAGAGACAATTATGAGGATGATTATATAAGACCACACCTAACATTAGGTGAAACATCTAGGCCAAACAAACACATACTAGATACCCAATCCAACCCTTGTATCATCACAAGATATCATGTTCTCGGTTCCCACAAATAGAAATTATGATGTATTTAATTGATGATATACATAGAATTTAATGTGAATTCATTATATAAAATGCTATTTTTATCCAATTAATTTATACATCCAAAATTACTATCACACAACTATCCCAGTCCCTTACCATTTGAGAGTCACCCTTAAGAAACAGACATCAGAATCACCACCTTAAGAGACACCATGTTTTTGTATTAGCTAAATGACAATTATGATTAAACCATACCATGCATCATCCTTCCCCATACATAATAAATGACATGTTTATAAACCTTATCATACCTAATATCTTACATAAATATCACCTATCATCTATTATCACTTCTCGTGAATGGTTCATATGGTGTTTCCCAAAATATCAGGTCACGATGAGGATCAATAACCCCAAAGATCAAATAGTGTACTATAAAAATTTGGATAACCTTAGACATATCCTTGAGTTCATTGATAAGGATTCTTATTCTTAATATAATAAATAAACATAGATAGGTAACTCGATGTAAAAAAATTCTCTCTTGGAATAGTTTGGATTACATCAGAGATTGGGGAATGATATCCTATTAATAATAATTTCCCTAAGATTCTATTGATAGTCATGCGTCACTATCAAAATATATTCTCACATAAAAAAAATTATACTTCATATAATGAACACTTAACCACATATCTATATAATATTTCTCTGCGTATAATCATGGGTCAACCATTTCATGGTACCCAATTTGAAAAAAAAATATTCATCATCACTATGAAAGCTTATTTATTTTTACTCAAATCCATAGGCTTCCATGTAAACAATTATCATATTTGAATCTTTTGAAACATATACTGCTTCTAAATTCCCAACAACATTCCATATTAAATATTTCCCACATATAAATTGTGTGAACTAAACATGGAATACACAACTGATGTACACCCCATATCTCCATATTCAAGATCTAAATCTCACTCCCATGAGTCATCCATCCATTAGTGTAGGAATCAAAGATACATAGTTTTTTCCCTTATATTTCACACAATGTTTCAATTTTATTTTTATGAATGTTTTCAGATGGGGTAATTCATGGAACCAAAAACACCCAAATGTTTTGTATCCATAGGGACGTGCTTTCCAAATGTAGTTTCTTTTTATCATTTTTGACACATAATTCATAAGAACTCACATTGGCCGAGAGGATTGTAGTTCTCGATAATCTCACCCTTTTGGATGGAATTATTTCCTAATAGGGGAATCTATTATAGATTTACGATAAGTTAATTATTCCTTCATTAATTATGTTGTATGATACATTTCATCCTTAGATCCACAATAAATTATTAGCATATGTTTAATTTAGAATCTTCTCTATATATTCTAGGTTCTTCTTTTATTAAGATATATGTATGTATTTGAGGATATACATCTATATCATCATCTCATAAACTAGTTTGTGTGATTATTTGGTCATTATTATAGAGATGCTAGTTTTCTATCCACATAGTGGAGAAAGCTAAATTTTATTATCATCCAGGTAGATTATGTTCACTTTGGAGTTTGTTATCATCAATGGAGATTGGAATTGAAATATTTTTGGGATTCAACCCATAATGATCATCATACATATCTTTTTGAATGGAATATGATCCCACATAGATCAGTAACTAATAATGGTGACTTCATACTTTTCATGGTCATGTGATGAGTACCCAACCATATTTTTTAACATCATGTGGAAAGGATATATAGGTGGAAGGTTCCTAGTCAATGTTTAGTGTGGTAATTATGCTGAAAAATCCTTAAGAAATAATAAGGGATATGGGTACCCAATTTAACTTAAACCCTACTACTGATACTTCCAAAAATATTATGGTTGGTTTAAGATGTTCGGTTTGAACCCATGGGATGCTTCCTACATATCATGTTTTGATGGGAATCAAATCACATATAGTTCGTTTGTGAGGATGCATGCATATGTTTTCTATGAAGGTTATGTCTCCCAGTGGGGTATGACCCTTTGAGATGATTGGTTTGGGATTAATATTTAGAATTATGTCCCCCATTAAGTTATCATGATGGATGTTTCAACACATGTGGATTTGAATGCCTAACTGGACATTTACTCTAGAGGAGGAAACCTAAATTAAGGGAATTATGACTCGGGATTTTTCCTATGGAGGACATACATTGGCCTCTGACCCTATGTGGTTTTCCTACATATCTCAGTTATTAAGCATTAGTGTTCTCATAGTTCAATCCTTCATGTTCATCGTATCAGTTTCATGATCAACAATATGCTTTATTCCCATGTGACTCATGCACGATGTGAGAACAATAGGATGCCAAATATTCAAGAAACCACCCAATTTTCCTTCATATCTATTATATGAGGCCAAGACTATGGAATAATAGGTTTCATCCACTACAATTCCCTCTCATAACATTACATTGTATGGGAGTCCATTGTGGTGAAGGAATGAAGGGGTAAGACTCAAGTGTGGAGAGAAGGAAGACTGCAAAATCCCATAGGAATGGATAGGGTCTTAAACCATGATGGCTTCCCATTTGAGGATTTTTAATCTCTTACTCATATGGTGGATACCTAATTATTGTTTTATCCAGGCATATGAGTCAGGTGATAATGTTTTTAGGAGTTTCTTGAGGAGTGTACAGAATCAATGATCTCGAGGAATACAATTGAATAATATCAAATAGTGATATGGGAATATAACCAAAAGGACATTGTCTTATCAAAGAATTTCATTGAGTGTGTGGGAGTATCTCAAATAATAGTATTCTAGGGGTTGATGTTGGTCCACATTAAGTGTTAATTAGAAAATTTCATTGACCATAACTAAGAAGTTCATTTTATGACACTGCATTTTTCATGGGGGCTACTGATAAGGTTGAAGGGGCCCTCTCGGTTGTGATCCTTCATGAGGGTGAGGTTGTGCAACCCTAATGGTATATACTAGTGGGTTTTCTCATATGGGTCACCCTATTATGGGTTTCCGAGGTAGTTCCCCCTAGTATTGTTTGCTCCGGTAGGTCACCCTAGTATGTGTCACCCAATGCGGGTCGCCCAAGTATTGGGTCACCCAGGTTGTACCTTACCCAAGAAGTACTATGGATGATCAGACTAACATGCCCAGGTATGGGTATCCCATGTGTGGGTCACCCTTGTTATGGGCTGGGGGCTATGCCTAGTGAAGGAAGTCCATGAAATTTTCACCATCTATTAACGAACTAATTGGGCAGAGGACCTGTGCAACCTGACCCTATTCTGTGATTCCCAATCCTTGAGTTTGTCCATCCTCTTATAAATTAGTAGTGGAGGGGTCTGTTTATATACCATGGGTGACCTTCATGGATGGTATTACACAGATAGGCCTGGATGGATTAGCCAATGCATTTGGGCCTGCGTGAATTGATTTTGTGAATGACTTATGTTGTGACACAATTCCATTATAAAATGTTTATGTCTTGTGGTCATAGCTTTTTATCAATGGGTACATTTGGGTTACATGAATAATCAAATCAAATATCATTAAGATGGCTACACTTTCTACTCAAATATGACATTTTTTCACTTTATGAGAATCGAATAATGAATTGTGTGGAAAAGTGTAGGAAACATATTTTATGGTGCCAACCCCCCCTATGAATTTGATTCATTCAGAATTAAAAAAATCATATAAGGTGATGCTATGGAACATTTTTTTCATTCCAAACGTATTATATGGGTTTTTAGTTACATCATGTTCTGAAATATATACTACGTTTTTCTAAACCATGGGGCCATGCAGGAAAATGGTTCAAATGACTGAACTTCATTAGGTAGATGATGAGGCTCGAGTGTATTTTCCATCGATAAATATTTTTATAAAAGGAATCTAGTAATATAATATTTAGATACACCATTTTTTTATATTCCTCTAGCATATTGTTTTTGTAAAAATGAAACTAATTTTATTCAATTAATATATTACTTAATCCCTGCCATTTTCTTGTAATCATATCATCAAATCTAATTACTCATAGGATGAAATATTCATACTAGCTAATCAATATTAAAAATATAGGGATAGGGATCATTAATTATTACCTAATCGAAGGGGTTTAGTGAGAATAGTATGACTGCTACTATGATCATATGGGAAACCCTATAAACTTTGTGTCTTTTGGGCCATCACCCTTATTGTTTCTTATGATATATCTAAATGTGACGTACCGGGTTTGACATAGATTTTTCTTAGGGTTTCATTTTTTTATTTTTTAGTATAATTTTATTGGGGCCTTTTATCTTTTAATTACTCAATATATATCGAGGTTAGACTCTAGTTTTTCTAGTGTTCCCTTTGTGGGTTTTTGGCATGGTATGGATTATGTATATTTTTGTGGGTAGTATAAAGTGATCCATTCCAGAAAAAAAGTTCTAGTGATTGAGGTCGAATATATTGACCATGATTTTTGAGATGATAACCCAAACAAGTTTTTTTGACTAGGAAAGTTCCAATATTTTTCAGATACTTCCAAGGACAACCTCGAGCCATGATTAAATTGTTCCTGAATAAAAAACAAAATATTTTAGAGTAGGGAAAGTCCCTACTAAAAATGAAGTTAACACTAAATTAAAAAAATATTATGACTGCTATTTACGGCAAGGTCAACTAGGGAAAGAACTTAATGTTTCTATTGAGTAATTATTTGGTAGATAGGCCTATTATGGGGTGCGATATATTCACAAACAATGGGGGAATGTACTACATATTCAGGAAATAGGGTCGTTTGGTTGACATGACCGTTACGGTGGTTCCATATTAAAGACCAATGGGGAAAAATATTACAGCATCTTGTAAAGGATTTTCAAATAATTTTTACATTATATTTTTATTGGATGATGGAATTTTAGAGATATTTATATTTCTTCAATACCACAAGGGGTAGTTTTCCATGGAAAGATGTCTAAAAATGAAGCGAATATCAATGTGGTCACAAGATATGAATTAGAAATCCCTGATACACATTGTTGGGAATAATTCCCTCCATGTGTCCTCTCCGTATGTTTGGGTGTTATTGTGATTGTTGAAAAAGCCCGATGACCATCAATGAGTATAGTTGGTGTTTTCTGAAACAAAGTTTTTATGGAGGTACAATTTCTCAGTGTCTTCCAGGTTTTTGATCCTCAAAATCGGGAGTTTGATTCTATAAATGGAATGTTTTAATCCTAGTATTGAATGGTGTGATGAATTTCCAAAAAAATAGAAAACTAAGGAAAATGCATATCTCAGAACATGGTCCATGTAACATGCCCAAGAACTATTCACAACAGCATACCCGGCAGCACAAGAATTTATGTGGAGTGGTGGAAACGGAATGTGGAACAGTTTATGGGGATTTTATTGATGTTTTTAGGAGGAATGGAGGATCTTGGAATCATAAGATGGGTAGGAAGAGATGAAATATTTTGATTGTGGTGTAACAATTGATCGTGGAATGGTTTTTGTTTGCGAAAATAGGATTTGTATGCAGTAGAGGATGTACCAAATCAATGTTATGGTATATCATGAATTAGTGGGATTTGGGTATATCGTAGAATATATGAGGTTTGCTAATCCCACCAATTATATGTGAGAGTGAATATCATTAGATAAAATCTCTTGGATATGGGAATTCAATGTTTTATGAAGGATGTTCATGTGGGAGAATTATACCAAGGCTAGAGTGGTTCATGTGGTAGGAATTCCACTAATAGATTTTGTGGGGTGCTGTGGGAAACAAATGAAGTACTTCCATGGGAGAAGATTGTGTTATGTGGACAGGGAGCTCTGGTACACAGAAACAGAGTATGTTTTTGTACAAATAACAATTTGTGGGTATAGGGGGGTTTGTATATGAGGTTTGCGTAGTGGTTACGCGTAGGGGGTACATGGAAGTGTAGTCAGAGGCAGGCTATGAACGAAGGGTTGTTCATGGAAGTGGTAGTGATATGCGGAGGAGGTGTTCCATGTACAATACCCTGTACAAAATATGTGGGGGAGAAGGTGGTATATGGAACACTCAATAATGATTGAAAAGTCCTCATGTACGCTTGTGAATGTTTTTTAGTTACCTAATAGTATAAGAAAAGGTGTATTTCATCTGTGGCTGAAAATGGACTTCAACAAATCATCTACATGTGGTTGAGGATGCAACTTTTACAAAAATGAATGTAACTTCATCTCTATAAACTATTTTTGACAATCATGTTTTTAAAACGTGTGTGTATTCCTTTCTAAGAGCAGTGAGCGAAGGAAGAAAAAAGTGGTGACCCTTTCCATAAGTATTGATATAGAGAAATATGAATATGGAGTTACCCTTGGGAATGTATTGATCAGAATATAACCCTTTTAAATGTAGTGATCCTTAGTATGGAATATCTATCCTGAACTTTGTAGTCATTTTTGGTAGTGAGCCTTAGTGAATTTGGTACATCGGCACACCATTGTTGTATTCAAAATTGATGTAACCCTGTGAGGGTGAACCAAGTAAAAATTGTTATTTTACATGCACGATTTAAATTTTTCTCATACTTGGTAATGATAATGAGAGGGAAGAGTGTTTTTTAATGACCAAACAAGATTTCAAGGGTATTAAATTTTAATCTATCATACCAAAATTCACCCCTAGGTATTCAACCTACTAGACCTATCAATTTGTATAAGATAAATTTTTTGAAAGTCAGTAGTTCTCTCTCAGAAGATGAAATGTTGGTGGTTAATCATAATAGAATTCCAATCTATGATAGAAATTATTTTCAATTATGGAAGTATAGGTTTTAGGAGTACTTCCAATAATTAATAATGGATTTCAAAACCATATATATGCATGGGATATTAGATAACATTAATAGTGGTGCATTATTAGAATCTGAAAGAAAAAAATTTGAAGTTGATTTTAAAGGGATAAATTCTTTAGGGGTAGCCATATTAAATATAGTTTGTACAAATGTGCGGACTTGTAGAACATCGCATGCTACATGGGAAGAAATGATGATCATTTATGAGGGATAATACAAAAGCACGGGGAGCAAAGAAGCATGTTCTGTGGAACAAGTATGTAGATTTTAGAATGAACACCGATGAAAATGTTGACGCATTATTCAAGAGGGTAAATGAGAAAAGATGATGGCGATTCAGTGGAAAATGGGATTTCTAAAGAAATTTCATTCAAGAATATGAATAATCTCTTCGTTGAATATAGTAATGAAGACAATATGGATAATGTCATTTCATTTATCTCCTCAAATAAACAATGGTGAAAAGGGATGTTCAAAGGTAAACTTCCATTTTCAGGCTTTCGATGTGAAATGATTGGGAATTTTGTAGTAATGTATCCTAATATGCATTATGATGATAATAAAGATAATTATGAAATACTCCAAAATAAGTGAACATGAAATTCAAAAGGAATGAGAAGTAATAAGAGAATAATCTTCCAAAATATAAATATGCTTTTAAAAATAATAAATGTTTAGAAGAATCTGAGGCAGAAGAGTTGGAGGAATACAAAGATCATAATGTAGATTCATTGTTTTTAGTAGTCAAAAATTCATTAATAATAGATGAATGTTAAAATATAGAAGAAAAATTAATGGAAGATAAGATCTAATGACAGAATTAGAATATTCCATTGAAGAGATATATTTTGATAAAAAGAATAATTAAATCTTACAATGTTTTTCATGATGCAGAACTTTATATGTAGAAACAAAAAGATTATAATTTTGAGATAAGTGTATAAATTTAAATGTTGAGGTTTTCTATTCCACGATAATTAAAAAAGGTTGTTCCGTAAATTCCCAAGATTTTAGAACAAAAAAAGAAATTGATAGTTTCACTGAAATGGGAAAATATCAAATCGAACATATTGAAGAACATGAAGATGAAGTCATCAATCTGTGATGATCAGTTAAAGTTCAAGAGAAACTGTTAACTGTCAATTTGATATCAAGAATGAAGATTATACATGAAATAGAGAAGATGTAATTTGAGTAGAGTGGTCTTTCTGAACAAAACCATCAATCAACTCAGAAAGATAAGGACAGAATGGGGCATGATCTAAAACAAAAAAGCTATTTTGGTTCATGTCAGACCACAAAAAACACTCCATGATTTAATATTGATTTGTATTTAAAGAAAAATTAGATTATTCTAAGAAACCAAGGTACAACTACTAGTGCATCATTTCCACACAAGAATGTATGTTGCATAAGACGCTATTGTTGGGGTACGATTGGACACAGTCCAAATGTTTGTTCCATAGTAAAGTGGTAACAATGGAAAAAAACATTGGTGGTGATATAGAGCTCAATATTCCAGGTCATCATTTGATGGTCTTTGTTTCTGGTGTAAAGGAATTGGGTTTATGTCAACATATTACACATAAATAATGTTAATGAATGTTCTAATGAAATCTGAATTTTTTCATAAGAAGTATCCAAATGTTTCATAAATAGAGCTAAAAAAATTAAAATTTGACTTGTTTCTCTGCAATTTGATTTTGTTCCATCATATACTAAGAAAAATCAAGATTATAATTCTATGTCGGGCATGATTTCAATGATCTGGGTCAAATAGAAAATGACTGGGTAGGTAGTGGTATTACAAATTGCATTCAAAGAATCTGATTGCACTAGGATATGGATAATTCATAGTGTATACACATCCCATATGATAGGAAATAAGGATCTACTGACTGGAATCAAGTATGATAATGAATGTATCATAATATTTGGTAATGATGAGAGCCTAAAAATTATTGGTTCATGGGAAGCCAAGATTATCAGAAGAGACATGAGATGAGAAGAAATCTTGTTTATTGAAAGGCGTAGTCAAAACATTATTAGTGTCATTCAATTCATTGAGGCATTGAATTGCTTATGTTTTCCCTGAAATTATGCATCATAAAGGAATTGTATGGTGATGTCGTGTTGCATGGAAAATGTAAAAAATGTATTCTCTACCTCATGAGTGGAGAATAAAATATGTCTTCAATCCAAGAATGAAGAAAACAAGTTATCACATCATACATTATAACGACCCATTCATTACATACACTGATATCACATCATACATGAATTATATATGTTAAGACATATAATTTAAACTATGACCGGACCATATAGGTAGAGTGTTGTTAGAAAATAAGAAACATAACCAACTGGTTCATAAAACATCTATGTCGTATCCCATTTCATTTATCATAACAAGACATCTTTTTGGAATATCATACTTAATACCCTTATTCATGTATCTAGGAAAAGAATCATATATAAGGGTGAACTCAAATGCTTAGTAAGGGTTAATAAATGAAATAACACTGATATCATATTCAAAAATCAATACATTTGAAAATCATATATTGTCTAAAAAAGATCACAATATCTTTTCATGGGATAAAATATAAAAGTACAATGAAATCCTAATATTAAAACATAAGAAATGGAATTATTTTTCATACACGCATAAGGATCGAAAATAATTTCATATTAATCGAGGCTCATTTCCAAGACCATCATAGAAAAAAAATTCCATTACTGAATCAATTTCTCTCCTCATTCCATCCCTTTACAACTGAACAAGATTAACTTGTTGGTCCATCCATTTCTATATCATGAGATGTAAATAAATACCCAATGTATTTGAAGGAGATATAGGTCCCATCCATCTCATAATGAATCCATTCTTACATGTTCTTCAAAAACATAGAAACATTCACCACAACATAACCATGAAATGTCATAGTTTACTAAAACATCATTTTATCATAATCGATATAAAACAAATTTATTTCATAAAAAACATTCCATTATAAACACAATTGGATATTAATAACAGTGATAGAATGATAAAACATTGTAATCATAGATGGAAACATATTTTGATTAATCACTTGAGCTTCATTCAAGAAGAAAATATCCATTCTTCTTCAAAAATGTTTTCTTTTCCCAAAATGATGTTCAATTTTAAAAGAAAATAATCTAGTTGAAAAGAAATTTGTAATGGTGTAGAGGAATCCTCATGGAAATTAAAAATTATGAAGATGTTAAAACACTTTCATGTTTTATAAGTTGAAAAAACATTCTCCAAGTAATTTTTTTGAAAAATTAAAAAATTACCTTGTATTGTAAACAAAAGAATGATTCCTTCCAAACTGTGTAGTAAAAGTCAAAATGGGTACAAAATTACATTAAAATACAATGAAAAATAGAAAAAATATAATTGGAATATCTTTAGAAAACATGGACATCGATGGTAAATATATCCTCAGTAGATACATACTAATAAATGGTCTCAGATAAAATGAGAATGGAAATGATATCCCTTACCTTAGGTCTGATATGCTTCAGATATATCTTAACCTCCTCTTCCTCGATGTTCTTCCTTTAAATTTCCACTTAGGGAACTAGAGTTTGTCTATTGATAATACCATCATCTCTAGAATGTTACTATTGACGTTATGAAGAGAAAATGGTAGGGTTCGGCTGAGCATGATGGCGCAAAACGGATATAATATGAGAGGGAGGGGGTTCCCTTTTATAAACAAGGATATGGGCACTTTAAAAAACTCTCCAAATATTAATTTATTAAAAATTCAATTTAGAATATTTTTTATCCTTATTTTTTTAGATTAACCCTTATTTTTCACTTTTTAATCATACCATTATATTATGTTATTTACCCATTATGGGTTAATATAATTTCAATATCATATCAAATGGCCCAAAACAATTATATATGCCATTTTTGGACTTATATTAACCACTTGGTAGAGTCTCATATTTTTAGAAATTTATTATATTTTAATAAACTATTTAATGTTCTATGTTATGAATTGTGTCAATTAAGGACACTATTAATACTTGAAAGTTTATGAACTCATAAAAACTTTATTCCTTTGAAATAAATGAATTAAATAAATTATAATTGATCATTATCATCCATAAAATTCGTGTGTGAAATCTGTTTCATAGTTCCGTGAAATGTGTGTTTTAGTTTTAAGAATCATTGTTTCTGGGCGGTTTCCATTGGATTTATTCATAGAATCGGAAACATCCAACATTTCATTATCAAAAAAGAGGACCAGCTTTCCATATGAAATCATTCATTAATATTGAACATTATGATACATAAGAACATGCATTGGTCAAGAGGATGGGAGTTCGGACTCATCAAACAAGTTTTGGGGGAATTATTGTCTACTCTAGGACACTATTTGTAAATTTAATATATTTTCATGATTCTTTATCAATTTACAAATAGTATCATAATTATCCAATATAATTCACAATCACTTATTAACATGTGTAAAATTTAGAATCATCGGTATGCATTCAAGGGTCTTCATTAATTTAAATATATGTATGAATTTGTGGTAGTCCATTAATGGTATCCTCTAATATACTACTTAGAGATTCTATTACTCATTGTTTGTGATGATACTAGATTTTGAGCAATGCAGTGGGGCACTCTAGAATTATATAGTCATCTAGGGAGACGAAGGATTGGTTTTTGATTTTGGGATCATTCCTATAAGATAGGATACCTTTGTATCCTAGTGAAAGAATTCAGAACCCTCATAGTTTGGTTCCATTGAATGGGACACATCATTCCTTTAAAGTTCATGTGATAAGGACATCTATGCGGATAGTGCTTTGTTGCATCATACTGTGGGACTTATGCTGAAGCAGCCTGAGGTACATTGAAAGCATATGGGTGTCAATGTAAAATCTTACCCTATTGGTAATATAGTCTAAGGAGAATAGGGTTGATTTGATGTGTTGGGTTTGAACCTCATGGAGGCTTCCTACATATCCCATATGGATGGGAATCAAATCCCACATTGTTTGATAAGTCTCATAGGAGAGTATGGTCGATTGAGAGAGATGAGTTTGGTCTTACATCCTAAAAAGGATTCCTTTATGACTTGGGGGGTTTAATTTTTTCCTTATTAGTGGGGAGGATGCCTGAAATAAGGGAATTAAGATTGGATTCCGGATGTGGATTCCCAATGAGCTCGGGCCCTATGAAGGCTTCTAACATATCTCGATTATGATGGGAATTAGAGTTCTTGTAGTACATTCAATTGTGAAAATGTTGTGATCATGAATAATCTCTAATCCCATATTAGTCTTTCTTGGTGTGAGAAATAAGTGAATGTCAAAGATTCAACAAAGTAATTCACACTTTCAAATTTTTCCTCCCCCGTTAGTAGAAGAGGGAACATTGACCGTGGATGAGGGTGAGGTGACTATCATTCCCTCTATTCTATTTACATTGGACAAAGGTCCAATTTAATGAGGAAGGGGTCAAGAAGAGGTGCTTATACCAGGATGGATGCCCTAAAATTGATCCAGATAAGGGAGGGAGACTTTGCCTAATCTTGTTTGGAAAAGAAAGTGTGAAGTGTACCTTCCCTACCAGAGACCTGATGTTCTGGGTAGCCTCTTTGAGGAGTGAGAGGTCAGGACCCAATCCCTCCTCCAAACGGGGAACATCCCAACACTATTTTTAGGAGAAAGATCCTTGTGACTATGGATATAGAAACCCACATACATTCTATGAATCCTAAACCCATTGTAAAAAAAAGTGGGAGACATCTATCTGTGGAAATAAAAATCCAAATAAAATACATGCTAATGAGAATTTCCCATTGTTTTGATAAGTTAGGAGGTTTTGGTGGAGGTCTCAACAGAATCCCTTTCAGACAAGGGAGCCAATGAAGAATAAGCCTTGCCATGAATGGTTGTGGAAGGCCTCATGGATTGTTAACTAAATATAGTGAAGAGAATAATTGAATCAAAGAGCAGCACCCAAGTAGAGAAGGGTGTACATGTATGGGTATGCAAGTACACTTAGGTGACCAGATGTTCACATAGGTGAAGAACAACCTGTATGGTAATACATGGGCGAGACATTTCTCATGCCTTCAGTTGTATTCATGGTTGATCCATGAAATGGGGTACTCAAGTTCCTACGAGAGGAATGGGGGCACACAAGTACTTCTGACACTGGGGAGGTTGGGAAATTTAGGCACGCAAGTGTTATGGTTTTCAAACACTAAAAGGACCCAAGTCAAATGATCCTTCCTTAAATCCTATACTGAAGATGTTGAAGAACTACTGTAAATATTTCTATAGAATGAGGAGAAGTACTAGGGTGACCAGAGTAGAAATTGGGCTTCAAGGTAATTCGTATATTCAAATGGGGCCCCTAAGGGTCTATTTACAGGAAAATAAATGACCTCGGGCAGTATGTGTTGGGCACGCAAGTGACTAGCCCCAGATTGGATCATGCAAGTAGGTTGCACGACATCTTTGGGAATTCATTTAGGCTGCGTACTGCTAGTGTTTTTGCATGACTAAGGTGATTCAAAATTCATTCCATTGAAAATATTTATTTTTCATCATGTATTTTTCCATTTTCTTCCTAAGGGGATTCCCTTTTTCATTATTTAAAATCTTTAATGGAATGGAGTGTCAACAAAATCCAACCATCAGAATTGGATCGAAAATTAAAAGAGGATCCTATTCTAAGGTAAATTAATTAAGAAGAAAGACACGGACAATGGGGCATGCAATTATTTGGTTCTCAAGTTGACATGGGAATGCAAGTGTACAATCCATTAAATTTATAGCATGCTAGGTGATATAATTCTATTATATATAATGGATTCACTTATGTGAAATGTTTTGCAACTTCCAAACTCTCATCTCACGACACACAAGCCTTGTATTTAGATGCTTCTGTTTCACCATGCTTCCACTGTTTGTTTTTTAGTTGCGCACCATAAGTGGGGCACCATACTAGCATGTAGACTTATACTTTCATGCCTAGTTTAAAACTTTCATGACTTAATGAATTTTCCATTATTTTTTAAAACACAAAAAATGAAATACTTTTAAAAGATGATCTCTAACTTTTTGCAGGTTTAATGGCCCCTAAAAATTTTGGAACTGCTGATGAGCTCGCCTATATGAGGATTGATGACATGTGAATGTCGTCAGTAATTATTACTTATATGTTTGTGAAACCTCTCTTGGAATCATAGAAAAATATTTGAAGAAATATCGTTTCTAATTTCCTCGAATGACCATTATACCTTTGTATAGTTATGGCCATTCGCTGGATGTTAACATTACAGATCCAATGTACTATGTCCCACATTATTTGTTTTAGGATTATACAAACTTTTCATCGGCCAATGTTTTTTTGGGGGCTCATTTTCCAGTGTTGGGATAGTAGTGAAAGCTCATATTACGCATCATATCGCATGTGATCCAGATTGGATGGCACAAACACTCGAGTTGGAGCCACATTGTTATTCATCCATATTTCGAGATTCTCAGACAGATCAGTCCAAGGGTTGGAAGAAAAGTTGGGATTTCCACCCCGGAGGAGGTGTAAAACCCACATGGATGCGGGAATAATGGGTGAAAAAAACATGTGAAGAATTTTCATATGACTTGAGAATCATTAGTATTTATGATTCTGTCTGGGTTGTACAAACCTATGTGTATAGGAATAATGATTTCATGTAAGCATAATTATGTCGGTGGAGCCCAAAGACCAATTCCTACCATTTAGAAAATGGATATATAGGTATGAGCTTGTGGGACCTTTAAAAAATATATGGATATCCAATCCTTATAGACATATACGAAGAGTTTATTCCTCCCATGGTGACATGGAATGACTTAGAAAATACACCATATTTGTCTCATGAGTTGATGAAAATATTTATCAAACTCAATAATTCAATCACTGTGAAAATTAGCACATGGAGGGACATTCATCCGGAAGAATGGATGGAAATATTTTTGTTAATAAAGATGAAAAGGGGCACACTTACTTTTGTACAACTAGTTGTCCATGGGCAGAGAAGAGAGGCACTCATGAAAACTTTTTGATAACATTGGAGAAGGGAAAATTTGATATATGAGTATAAGATATCACCCCAAAAAATTTCTGCAAAGACAATACTGGAAGGTTTCTTAGCTATGTGGCTCAGTGTATTTTTATTACAAGTCTGAGACTCCAAAGGAGGTGTGAGGCTGAGACCTTTTTTATTGTAGCTAAGATGGTAGAGAAAAGTATGGTAGGATTGGATATTCCTGTTTTTTAAAAGATTAATAGAAGTTTGCTGCATATTTACAAATGAAGATATTCTTTTAGAATAGTGGGTCAATTCCATGTGTTGTGGGGATGAATTTCTACTCACATTAGAACATATGTTGTACAAAATGGAGTACTAGTTTTTGGAAGTTCTTTCTGACTGTCTATTCAAGACTTCTCTCATATTTCACCTGTGTCTTTGAATGATTATGACAACAAGGTTAGGTTGAGCATGCATAAGGATTTTTCATTTCTTTCCTTATTGGAATCCACCTACATGGAAATTTTTGGAAGATTGTACTGTCGGTTTGGAATTGAGGGCATATATGCTAGCATGAAGAGATGGTTGTTGGCCACCAAAATCGATGGAGAAATAATATGTGAGGCCTATTATTCTTACATATTTTCACATCAATTAAAATGTCTACAACTGAATACTGTATCCCCTCCCATGAATGTAAAATTTTAGAAACATCCAATGGTATCCAGAAAACTATGGTTGTTGACATCTGTAGAGAAGATTGGGGAAGCATTTAATTTACTCATTGTGGATGCAGTAAGTAGATTAACCATCCAGTATATTGAAAAATGGGTTTCATCATACCCTAAAGGGGTATTATATCATGTCGTCCCCATATTGAAGATAAAGAGAAGTTGTAGGATGGAACCCTATTGCTTGGAAGATAATTCATCATCATTATGGTCCGACTTGAAAGAATTAGAGAGTGGAGGTGATGATGCTCCAAATCCACAAGTGATACCTTGAGCAAGATATAATCCTCTAACTATAATAAAAAGAGCCACTCCATCAATCCCTAATTGAGTCGTATCTTGGCGATATAGTCACCATCATTCGGATGAGTGGAGAGTTCCATTTTCTAATCCATCATCTATGTCTACTAGTGCTGGGAAGAAACAGGAGTCCGAGGTTGTAGGATCCTCATCACAACCCTAAGACATAAATTCTGAATATAAACGATCAGAGGTTGTTTGAACATGGTAGAGTCTATATTGTGAAGCTGAGACCACGTGTATGGATCTGTGTAAAGGACTGCATATTCCAGGAGTAGGGGGTTTGTGGGCTTCTTCAATCATTATTTTTAAGGATAATCCCAATGACATAAGGACCTACTTTTTGGAGATGGAAATGATCATATATGCCTCTGATTACTCAATTACTAATACAAAGCAGGTAATATAAATAATAGATTGTGGTACCACTGAAGGGATTAATCCTTCATTAGACGAATAATGGTGTGACTTCGTAAATCCAAAGGATGTAAGTTCCCTTTATTTTGTATCTTCCTCGATTTTCCAAATTGAATTTTAATCAAATCATTGATAATGAGGAGAAATTTTGTCTTCAGTTATAGTTGGTTAATGGAATGCCTACTAAAATTCCTTCACTATAATATAGTCCTGGAGGTACTACTCTTGGAGCTATCGGAACACCCCATGAATTGGGAGAAATATCTTCTGGCCAACAGGCCATAGAGGATGAAATATAGAGGGAACCATGATCTATGAAACCTGTCTTTATAGATTACAATGCATGACCTCCTAAAATGATTAAAAAACAAAAACATGGAGGAAATAAAACCATGCTTAAGAGCTTTCTTAGTAGTGGTATGAATCCCAGAAAATCATGAATTTTAGTTTTATTCATGAAAATGTGTTTTCAATTTTTATGATTATAGGGGATAATTCTGATTCTTCTTTGAAAGAAACCACTGATGAAATTCAAGTAGTCGTAGAAGGCGCTACTGAGAAAACTTAAATTCTTTTCAATCTAGTGGTTATTGAAGAGGCATTGAAGCGAAAGGAACCAACATCCGTCCCCATCATTGCTCTGATTGTTGCTATCTGAGGAGAGGAAGCTTCTTGTAAATCAATAATATTTCATAATGAATCCAATGAAACAATATCTAACATCTATTATTTGACACATTTAGGTTCATCGCATGCACTATAACATCTGGAAACAAAACAATTTGACCCCACAATTGTTGCTGAAGAAGATACTCGGGGTCACAGGTTGTGGGAGGAATGTTGTGAAGTAAACATGCCAAGTGTTCCCACGGGCGATACTAAACAGGGATCTGAGATATCATTGGATGAAATTATGAAATATTGAATTTATTTTGAAGAACTATTAGAAAATGTAAAAATATCAAATTCTTTAGAAGATATTAGAGCTCCTTATTAATAATCAACTGGACGTGAGTTCTCATTATTCGTAATGTTAATCTTCTTATGATTAACCTGCTAACCATGGTTGATTGAAATATGTTGTTCCAAAAAAAGAAATTACTTCCCAATGGTACCTAAAGGATGTGTTGATATTAATTTCAACCCTACCATCGCAGAGGCATTGTCTGTAGTGAATATTGAGGTAGCATTTCTCCATGAGATTGACTCTCAAAATTATGATCATATTAATGATATCACTCCTCAACCAAAAACGTCAAATTAAATTGCTGAAACTGAGAATGATGGGGAGGATTATTCTCAATATGCTGACCTACAACTAGGTAAGAGATACTAATATTGTGATTACATTCACTTTTATTTTCTCTTAAATATATCCATGATTCTTGATTTACCATAGAGGTCTATCAATATCAATGGAGATGTCTGGTGGTGAAGCCTCTTCATCTACCCAAACAACATTGGAAGGTGGAGGAACCATTGTACAAGAGGGATTATAGCAGTGCACTTCTTTAAGTGCATTAGTCCTGAAATATACCCCTCCTTATGATAGTGATTTTAAATTGGACCCAAAACTGAAAAGGGCTATTCGTCTGGCTCATCACAAATCATTGAAAAATATCTGGAAGGTAATATCTGAGATGAACCTTCAAGAACTGCCTTCAATAATTCCACAACTTTTATCTCTCTTTATCACATTAGGATTTTGAGGTTTTGAATATTGTGAAATTCATATAGTGGTGACAGATATTATCCAAAGGGGGAGAAAGATCCAAAACTTTCAACAGACATTGATAGAAGACAAACTATCTATCAAAATTCAAGAGTTATGAGTAGAACTGTCCCAAGATGAGGCTAATCATAATTAAAATTTGACGGGACAAATGCAAAAAAACAAATAAATGAAATTTCAGCAACTACTCCTTCTACACGAGTTAGATATCATTCCAGTGGATCTTGACCAGCTTCTTAGCCCATTAAGTGAAGTCCTGATGGAAGGTGAAAAATCCATCACAGATGGTAAAGAAGTACTTCATTATGATGAAGAGAGAGAGTCTGGTCAGATAAATAAACTCCAACAAGTAGTTGATGGGGCTCAGGAAGCTATTAAAAAAATGAGGAATTACATAGAAAGCCTTTTGTAAAATTTTTAAGTGGGAGATTCCAATTTTTGGATGTTTCTCTATTAAAATTTTCATAAATGAAAAATATTTCATCTTTAAGAATTTATTTTTTTCACTTTAGTTAATTGTATTTTATTTACCATGGCCATTGGACCCCATAAGCTTAATGGCCTAATATTTAGTGTCAAAATAGATTTAACCATAAACATTGAATTAGATCCCAAAAAAACTCTGTGGCTATGAATTGTTTTAATATTATTTAAATATTTCCACGGGGAATATTGAGTCATGATTTTTATGGTCACCAAATGGAAAACTTGTATCGACATTAGGGGAGTCTCTTCCATGAACGAACATACCATTAACTGACAAACCCATTATGGGGGATGTATTATGTAGAAAAAAATAGGGTAGATACTGCATAATAATATAGTGTCATCTTTTGACTGACTGACCTGTTATGTGGGCAACTTAAGTAAGGATCCCTAAGGGCATGTGCTACATTGTCAGGTAAAATGAGTTCTTAAAATTTAAACATTTTTTTATTGATTTATAATGGAAAAAATAAGATTTGGAAGACTCAAGACCACCCTTGGTGGTTTTTCCATGGAAAGGAATTTAAATAATAAAAAAGGTCTATTTTAGATCAACATAAATCGTGAATAGGAAACCCATCTCTATACAAATTTGGTGTATGAGTAATGGTTAAAATTTATCAGAAAGTGGAATTTCTGACATCATACTATATCATTTTAAGTCATTCATTAAGGAAATTGTACTGTGCAGTTTAACACCTTGCAGTGAGGACGTTGAACTGTGGAGTTTAAAGTCATATATTGAGGATGTTGTACTATGTAGTTTAAATCCTTGAAGTGAGGATATTTTAATTTGTAGTTTAATGTCTTGCAGTTAGGATGTTATACTGTGCTGTTTAAATTCTTGCAGTGAGGACATTGTACTATGCAGTTTAATGTCTTCCTATGAGGATGTTGTATTGTGTAGTTTAATGAATTCCAGTGAGGACATTGTATTATGCAGTTTAATGTCGTGCAGTAAGGACATTGTACTGTGCAGTTTAGCATCTTGTTGTGAGGACATTGTATGATGCAGTTTAAAGTCTTGCAGGGAGGAAGTTGTGTGGATTTAATTTAATGTCTATAAATTTGACAAAAGGTATGATAAAACTATCCCAATTTATTGATTATTTGTTTGGAAACATACAATCATATTCCAGTATCGAAAGTAAAATGGTAAATAGTGATTTTGAAATTTCTGGAATCAAGGAATGATATAGTAAAGAGGGATAAATGAATTAGAGTAAGTCTTTTCCATGAACAAAGTTACCATTATTTGAAAAACCCATTATGGGGGATGTATTATGCAGAGCCAACTAGGGCATATGATGCATATCCAAACAGTGGAATATTTTGACTGACATGCATGTTATGTGAGAAACTTATGCAAGTCCTCCTAAGGGCACGTGCTTCATACTCAGGCAGAGGAGAACATAGAAGTTTTTCATTCTATTTACAAATTTCAAAAAAAGTATATGGGGATTCAGATCTTCCGAAGTAGAGTGTATGGTTTATGTAGAAAGGTAACAGAATATGGAAAGATTAATTCCATAAAAGATGTCCAAATAATTGGAGGAAAAATAATATTACAAGGGTCTAACCCAAATGTAATAGATATGGTGTTTGTAGTTTTAGGTCATACAACTAGGACCCGAAATGGAAACATTATATAATTCGTGGCCAAGTGATTTCAAAGTTATTTCATATTGTAGTGAATATATGGTGAGGGAAATTTGTAAACCATGATCATGAAGACTTTCAGATAGTGAGAAAGATAATTGGACAAGTATACTTGAATAACTGTTTTAAAATATAGATTGTCATATTTTGACATCAAAGATTAATGGGGACAAAGATAATATAACCAAGAATGAAGTTATAAATATTTGAAAACCCCGTTATGGGGGCTGTATTATGCAGGTCCAATTGGGGCATATGTTTCATAGAAAAATAATGGCATATTTGGAATAATTGGTCTGTTATGTAGGCAAATTATACAAGGACAACTAAGGGAACATGCTGCAAAGTCAGGAAAAAGAGTTCTCGTATATTAGAAACCCTGTTACCAGAAACTGTAAGAATGATTATAAAGATCTAAAAAGTTTTCAAAATTAAGAGTATGAAATATGGACAGGGTTTATGTTTAATTCTTATGATACATATTTAAACAAGTATTTTCCATGGGTTTGATATCATTTAAATAGATCTTACTCATATGTAAAATGGATAATTTATTTGTTTCTTATGAATTAATAATATGATGTGCAGTTAAAAGTTATGAAATGAGGACATTTTCACCCTCATAAGGAATTGAAGAACCTTAAATATATAAAGAATCACCTTATCCAATTCCTAATATCACTTGATCTATTCTTGGTGTGAGAAACTAGGAGTAGTAAGGGACACTTTTATAATACAAAGGTTACACAAATAAAGAATGTTGGTGTTAAATTTATATAAAGTTTAACGTCATGTGGTATGGAATAAAATGATCCTATGTAAAGAAAAGATATAATGTAACTTGGTTATGGGATAATACCCATGTGTCACTATATGTCTTTCTGGGGAAAGGATCAAGCCATACATAATTCTAAAAACATTTCTTATGAAGATTTGATTCTTAGAAAATAAATAAAGGTGTTTTTTATAGCATCTTGTCCCAATAATGGAGATCTAAGAATCTATATGTATTTCAAAATATATTAGAATCAATCCATACATAGATCATTGATTAATCATTCCTCACAATAATCATGTTTGACATAATGAATGGGGGATTTTCACACATTTTGAGAGAACGATAAATCTTAAAACATAAAATGCTATAAGGAAAAAATCATATATCTTAAGGAAACACTCTGTATAGATATGATTCATATAGAGGATGAGAAATAAAAATAATGAATATTTTGTGATTACGGTTAGGCCCAAACTTATAGATATAGGCGTCTTTATGTATCTCATTGAAAATGGGAATCAAACCATATGTAGTTCTAGAAAAAATGTCTCTATGAAGATTTGACCCAGACATAGGAAAGAGAGGGACTCATGTACGACTATGGTGTAGTGATGATGTCAATGATGTTTGTTTATGGATTCATCTAACATCAAATAGAGAGAATGTTAGTTTTACAAATGATGTCATATAGATTGATGGTTGTTATGCAGTTTAATGTCTTATAACTAGGACATGGGGGCTATGCAATTTTATGTCTTGTAGTAAAAACAATGAACTGTGTAGTTTAAGTCTTGCAGTGAGAACTAATTGTACAAATCTATAAATAATGAACTTCATTAAAAATATCTCATTGGTTGGAGTTGTTAAAAGCTCTCCATTCATTGGGGTTAAGGCATAGAATTCATTTGAATTGACCGTATGTATGAAATAAGGTCATTCCCACATTGGATCATGTTTTGGAGTTTTCATTTATTATATCATTGGAGTTCAATTGACAAATAACAATTATCTTTGAAGGAATTAACAATGGAGAAATATCATATTAAATTCTCATGATATTATGTTCTAATAGACTTCTAGATGATGAAGTGTATGCAATCTATTATCATATAATCATTCCAACTCAACAAACCATTTCTTAGACCCTTCATCTATAGACAACTGATCACAGAGTTCACTCTATGTGAAGGCTATAGTATTTAAATTGAAAAAACTACTTAAATTCCATATACCAATGAATAAAGAGTTGCAAGGATAGCTATATGATTAGTTTTCTTATAAGCCCATAAAGAATTCAAAAGTTTATCAGGCCATGATTTCTTACCTTTATCCACCATATTATGGAGAAAATTATATATGGTCTTATTGAAGGCCTCTATCTATCCACTAGTTGCTACATAATATCAAAATTAATGGTTGAACATGATATTATGATATTGGTACAATTCTTTAATTCTGTAGAACAAAACTTGGTTCCATTGTTCTTCAAAATAATATGAGGGACACCAAATATGGTGACGAAATTAGTTTTGATAAAACTAGAAATGCCTTTGGATCTGATTTCCTTGAGAGGTATTGCCTCAACCCATGGAGAGAAAAAGTCTGTAGCAGTGAGAATATACTTGAACTTCTTAGCCGAGGCTGAAGGATAAGGTTATACTACATCCATTCCCTATGTGGAAAATAGGAAATAGTATTTAGCAGTATGTAGAAACTATTGGTTTGATGAATGATGTTGGCTTGCATATGACATGGATGACATTTTTTAGTGAAATCTATGTAATCCTGTGTCATTGAAGGCCAAAAGTATCCAAGGCTTTGGATCTGATCAGAATATTTGTGCCTAGATTAGTGGGCACCACAAGCTCCTAAATGTACTTCTTTCATGATAGTTTTGGTCTCTTCTCCATCAATACATCTAAAGAGAATTCCATCAAATCATTTCTTGTAAAGTATCTTTTGTTGGTCTGGACTGTCATAATGAGTAAAATTTGCCGCTCATTTCCGGATCTGTTCTTTCTCAGTCCTATCTGGTGGAAGTACCCCATTTTGATGATATTCCTTGATGTATGTACTACATCCCATGGTATGACCATATGGTTCAGAAATAGGGTAAATTTATTTAATTTTAACTATTCTAGTTTGATCAAAAGGTGAGACCACATGATGATGCGTTATGATGATAATGGTCTCATCCTGATTTGGATCTGCCAAAGCTATAGCTGAATTCACCACTGCATCTTCTTAGGCATTTTGTAATCGCAGGACATAAGACATTGTCGGCTTTGAGAGAAATTCATCCATTATCCTTGTGATGTAATCACAAAAAGAAATTAATTCTTCATTTCTGATAGAATATTCCTAAAAGATTTGTTTTATTACTAATTCTGAATCTACATTCACCTTTAAATTATCCATTTCCACCTAAAGGGCCAATTCCAAACCTGTGATTAGAGCTTGATATTTTTCTTCATTGTTGGTACCACATTCTGAAAATAGGAAATAATAAGGCTATAATACATTTTCTGGGAAAATAAAGACAATTCCTAATCCAACCTTGTTGATTTTCTAGTTTTCCATTATCTTTCCTATTAGACTTCTAGAAGCACTATCCAAATACATTTCCCATGTTTGGGAATTATCTTGGATAAAGAAGACCTATTCATCAGGAAGTTCCGTGTTAAATGATATATCTTCCATATATGGATGCTCAGCAAGGAAATCAGCCAGAGCTTGTCCTTTTATAGCATTTTGAGGAACAAACTGGATATCAAATTGTTGCAAAATAATCGCCCATCATTCCAGAAGTCTTGTAAGCATATGATGACTCAGGATAAATTTTATTGGATTATTAAGAGACACCAATTAAACCTCATGATGTTGTTGGTAGTGCCTCAATTTTTGAACTGCAAAGATTAATGCCAGGAAGAACTATTAAATACTTGAATATCATGTTTCTTCATCAAGCATAGTTCGAATGAGATTGTAATTTATTTTTCATTCCCACCATCATTCATTTGGGCGTGGAAGGAACATATTGATCGCTCTAAAGCATTCACATAGAGACTAATATGTCTTCCTTCAATTGATGACATTAATACTAGTGGACTCAAGTGGTATTTCATGAGGATATCAAATGCTTCTTGTAAATATTTAGTCCACTGGTAGGTAACTTCCATCTTCATTAATCTGCTGAAGGGAAAACAAAAGCCTACCAAATTGGAGATGAAGCATCAAATATAGGCAAAGTGTCCATGGAGTCCTCTTAATTATTTAAAATTTGTAGGAGGTGACATAACAACGATTCATTTTGTTTTATCAGGATCAACATCGATACCAAAATTTCGTATTATAATGCAACGGAATTTTCCTGAGGTTTCCCTGAAATCACATTTCAAGGGGTTCATCTTCAAACTATGTTTCCGAAGATTATTGAATATGTTTCCAAATCAGCCAAGTGATAGGAACATTGTCAAGATTTGACCACCAAATAATCCAGATAATATTCTACAAAATTCTTATATGAAGGGTTTGAAGATATGGTGAATTGAACGTTGGTATGTTGCACCATAATTCTTAAATCCAAAGGGAATTACCTAAAAACCATATTCAAGGGATCTAGAGGATTTTGATTCTTCATCCTAAAGGGCCATTCAGATTTGATTATACAAAGAGTATACATCCATGAAGAAAACATCATCATATTTGGTCGTTTAATCAATTTGAAGTTCTGTAATTGGGGCTGGAAAATCATCTTTAGGACAATGCTGGTTAAGATCTCTGAAATCAATGCAGAATCTAATTTTCCAATTTTTATGTTTTACTGGGTCAATATTGGCTAGCCATTTGGGATACTGAACTTCCCTGAGAATGTTTTATTTTAAAATCATAAAAACTTCATCTTCAATTTTATTGGAATGAGTTGGGTGTATTCTCCTTGCTGCTTGCTTAAATCCATGATGTTTTTCTAGAAACCCCAAATGATGGGTAGAAAAATCAGAAGTATGACCTGGAATTTCTGTATATTTCCAATAAAATATATCACAATTTTCTATTAGAAATGAAGTATACACCACTTTCTCCTAAGAGGTCATGGCCCAACTAATTACAGTGTGTTGTAGATCTTCTCCAGTTCCTAGATTTGTTTCTCTAAGTTCATCCACGGATGTATAGACCCCTTCTTCATATTCGAGATGATCATCCCCAAGATCTTCCTCTTCTTCTTCATTATGTATTACCTCTTTTGTTTCCACTTTCATTGTAGTTGAAGAGGAAAAAATTCCACTATTAGGGGATAAATCTGTATTTGAACATCCTAATGAAAAGGCCACCATATATGATCCTACTGATGATGAAGGGTCTTGATGTGCTAATAAAGAGGGATTAATGGATTGATAATCAACATATTTGTCTTCCTCTATCATAACCACTATCTTTTCTATTATTGTTGATGATATAGAGTCTTTTTATCGTTCAATTGATGTGATGAAAACATCTCCATTCATGCATCCATCATTTCTTGGTGTATCAACAATTTATCCCATGTAATGAGGCTCAGTTACTACAATTGAAATTAAGGAAGTTACTGAAAAAGTATTTAGATTTTGTTTTACCCATTCAATTTGATTCATGGGTAACACATAATATGTAATCAAATGTATGAATGGATTCGCAGGGATCTTCTCCAGTCCATTTGGAGCATTAAATCGTGTTATCTTTTTTGTCATGGGATTTGTTTCTTTTATGTGATAAAACATTTCCTCAATGTATTTAGATTCACATGATTTTATGGGATCCTTGACACCATAAAATGTTCCAATTTTACCAATGAAATAGTATTTCAGACATTGGTGGTATGATGAAGGTATGGCAGCATGCTGATCCAACCATGGCCTTCAATATAGAATATTGAAGGTTGTGTCTGGAAAAAAAACCAAGAAATCAGAATAAGACACAAGATCTGCAAAACCGAGTTCTGAGTGTATTCATGCACCGAGGATTCTATTAATTCTTTTCATATCCTTGCAACATTAATGTCGAAAGAGATAAGTCAGATTCTGTCAGGCGCAATCGACATTGTGTATGAACGAGAATGAGGATGACCTCAGAACCATTATCAATGAAGGCTCATTCGATGTCTATGTCATTAACCTTTCCAAAAAAATACAAAGGTCTGATATGACCATGCACAACATCATCTTCATCTTCATATGTAAAAGATAGGACTAAATGACATTCTATAGTATCACTCTCTATATATAAATCCTCAGTAGTATCAATATCAGTTTCAAACTCTTGAGAACTTGACAAAGCCTTAATGAGTGCCTCTCGAATATCTTTTGACATATTTAAAGCATCCATAATTTATAACTTGTCCAGTACATGGGACCATTATTTCAAGACATAATACTTTTGGTCCAAAAATCCATGTTTCCCACTAAGAATATGTGAATTTTCAAGTTCATTGGATGTTGATGATTCTATTGATGTGTACTCTGTGTTGGAGAAGAAGCTAGAAATAATGCTAGCTTTGGTATATTAAACTGACTAGGTATACTTTTTTACTGAGAAGAAGATGGTGTGGATTCTAACCGGTCTTCCAAAAGAATTGTGTTTGAACTGAACATGTCTTTCATGGAAGAATCCCCATATTTTTGTTGAACCCGCCGAATGGCTATTCCATGAGATTTTGCGGAATATATGGTTCGAACATGGGTATAGTAAAATGGTGGCTTCTAGAACTACCATGTTTTACCCTGCATCCCCGACCATGGACCCTTACCCTTGTTCCACAATTAGGTACAAGTAATACTAGATCACTATAATAAGAATCACCATTGGCATAAGGATCTGTTAAATGGATAACATTAATATAACCAAATATCAATTCTTTATCTGACGAAGATTATTATTTATATGTTAATTCTTGTAGTACAATTTGGCGGAGTGGTGCCCAGGCTTTTTAAAAAGATGGCATAAAATCTTGCAGGGTCATGGACAACATTGTCCTTGTCCGGAGCTTGTCTTCTTCTGACTACTCTTTGTCTTTATGGTCATGCCTCTTATTTTAGTAATGGCCTATTGATAAAGATGGATTTGTTGTGGCAGGAGCGATATAAGACACAATCAGCTGTTTCAACTAAGTTCGTAAAATGTCATGATTTTGCTTGATCATTTTCCTAATCATCCTATCTTCATATTTTTCAAATTTTTTCTTTTGACCTATTTCCATTCACACTCTTCCTCTGGATCGGTAGAAGTAACAAATTCTACTTGAGATTATGAACTTTTTAGGTTCACATTTCTAGAGTCTACCATATTTTGCGTAAGGTCTTTGAAAACAATAAACTAACGAATGAGGTGTCCCAACATATGATGAAAGGGATAAAAATTCATAAAATCTTCATCTCCATCTTTATTTTACTTCTTTTTACATGGAAACTGAACCAAATTTTTTTCTAAGACTAAGATGAAGTAACCAAGAACTTGTTCGTTCCTAAAAGAATAAACATCATTCATTAATTCCTAAATCTGTTTTTTCCATTGATATATTTTATCATATTGATGAGTCATTTGTTGCTGCTGATGCTCAGAAGGAAGATCCCTTTGGTATGATGAGGGTCTTGAATTAGAAGTAGGTATATGTTCTAGTTTGATGGATATTGTAGGAGTTTATACCATTCCAATTCTACTCCCAGTGCTGATGGAATTACATGATTTTTAGCCTTAGTTTCTATAATAGAGTCTTCTATATGTTGAGAGATTGATGTATGGTCTTAAAACCCTCTTGTGCATTTCACACTGATCAATGGTATGCATAATTCACCATTCTGATTTGCAACACAGATTGGCAACAATTTTTTTTGGATGGAGTGGTAGACATAAGGAATATGTTAATCCTTTCCATCGTGCAATGAAATCTGAAACACTTTGATTATACATTTTTATCTATTAGTAAGATAAAAAACTGTCACATTTGGTAGCATTGAGATAAATTGGAGAATGAATTTCTGATGGAGATCATCCCATCCAGTAATTGATCGAGATTAAAAACATGTATACAAGACAAAAGTTGGTTCTTGTAATGACATAACAAAACACCTAAGCTTAACTGCTTCTTGTTGTTTTTAAGTTAGCATCATCGGATCACAACTAGGAAAAATATGTGTTAAGTGTTATTCTAGATCTCCTAAACCATTAAATATTAGAAATTTTTTATTCACAAAATTTGGTGGGGGAGGGATTGCATCCACCAATTTAGGGTATGCTCTGTTTTCCGGTTGAACAGGTTCAAGACATTCCTCCATAGCTTCCAATCAAGTCGTTAATGCCTCAATTTTGTTCCTAATCATTTCAGGAACACCTGAATGAGCTGGAACCAATACAGATATAGCAACTATAGGTCGATCTAGTGTGGCGACTGATAAAACCAATGATGGTGGTGCTAATATCTACCTTGGATAACCCACAAAAATAGTCCTATCAGGATGTATATGGACATGCCTTGATTTTGTACCCAAAGAAGGGAATTCATTATCCACATATATAGTTACTACAAATCCTCTTTTCTGAGCATATCCTACAAGATTTACATGTTGAGGACTTGCCTTTGGAGTTCGTCTAGCAAAAATTATATTTCAAAGTAACTTTTTGTTGAGCATTTTCAACTCCTTCATTTCCACTTCTTGCTATGAAAATATCTCTTCAGGTGAAATAGATTGTCCATATCTAGTGGAAAAGTGAGATGAAATTTGAATTTTATCCTTTCCCCTTGTGAGATGCCTTTCGGAGAGGGTGGAGTTGGTTATTTGGAGACATACCCAGATTCTGGGTAAGCCTCTGATTTAGGTTACACACAACTTCTTCATTTTCCTCGGTGTGTATTGTATTACAGACAAGAACTTCTTCTTCTGAATCTCCTGAACTAGAATTATTTCTTGGAGGATCTTCTACAATGGAGTTAACAACATTCACTAACGCATAATCCATTGATGGAATTCTGTCCGTGTTTCTTCTATAACGTCTTACATGGTGTCTTCCACGAGACTCTGTTCTCCTATATGCCAAAATTCCCAAGATCTATTTAGCCAATAGTAACCTAAATGGAATTGTTGGAAAGTATATTTGTATGCATTCATTGTGGCTTCTTCCCTAATCGAGGGAAAACGTACTTCCATTGAGGTGGGGATTACATGTATGAAAAATCCCCTACCATATAGGTTGGGGCTGTTTCTGTTCTTATTCTTCAAATCATTGAACATTTTTTAATGAATTTGAATGTTGAATTAAATGATCCCCATGCCTTGTAAGATGAGGTGATTCTTGAACTACTATGGCTGAAATTTTTTCATCTACTTTTCTGATTTGGTGGATTTTGGTTTAGACATTACCTTAGTGAATCATCTGACAATCCCATAAATCACCTATTTCAGAATATCATTTTCCTATTTTAGACATTTCCATAATCTTACTACCGATATCCTCTAAGCGAGATTCCTGCTCATGATACCTAGATGCTAGATATAAAAGTAACTCAATGAATTATTTTCATTGGGCTTGATTCTAATGAGAATTGGTTGATTCAAGTTCTTGAGTGTATATTTGATTACATACAAAACCTATTGATTGTAGCCGACAGTGGGCAACAACATTGCCTGAGACCACTTTTGGCGAACTTTTTTTATTTTTGATTGTAGTGAAATGAAACGCTCCAAATGTCAAGACCCATCCTTGGGGCCCATACCGTGACTACCCCAAGCCCGCCTTCCATAGGCCAGGGGCTGGCGACTAGCACCAAAGGCGTAAATCCCTATAACTGTGAAGGAATTGCCTTTATAAAACGTAAACACATTCAACCAATGTAAAAGAAGAAGAAAACACTAAGTAAACCATCTAGGCTCACTCTCGTTTGGCGTATTTCCCATAATAGATTGCCTACAGATACTGTTCTTTATGTTTTTGGCATCCAACTTTGTTCTAAATGTCTTCTGTGTAACCAATACAGGGAGGATGCGGATCATCTTTTCCTGTATTGTACGATAGCCTTTGCCTTATGGAATTTTGTTTTTGATTTATTCAGCTGCAGATGGTCTTTTACTGATTCTATTTCTATGTTTCTTAAAAACTGCACTAGATCTGAACTTTCTTTGCAGATCAAAAACATCTTACTAGAGGTAGTGGCAGAACTCATCCATGAGATTTGGTATGATAGAAATGACCTTATTCATAATAATCACACTTTTAGTCTCAATGCAGGAAAATCTCGGATTCTTTTCGTGATCCAGGAAGCTGCTTTCATTCAAAAAGACTACTGCAATGACTCAGTTGGGGACTTTGAGATCCTTCTCCGCCTCCGAGTTCCTGGAATTTTCCAAAATCCCAAACGCACCTTTGAAGTTTTCTGGAAGGAACCAATGCCAGGATGGATCAAAGTCAATGTTGATGGTGCTTCCAAATTAAATCCAGGCCCATCCAGTTGCGGAGCTATTTTCAGAGATTCTGCTGGTCAGTGTCAGGGTTGTTTCTACGTCAGATGTGGTCACTCATCATCGCTGGAGGAAGAACTGTTGGGTTTCATCCATGCTATTGACTTTTATCTTCAAAGAGGTTGGAGGAAGTTAGGGATTGAGATTGATTCAACGACTATCATTCATACCATCTGGAATGGCAGAATTCCTCTGGCCTGGAAGCATACTACTCGTTGGATGAACTGCCTTAACTCGCTTCATGGGATTGATTTTATAGCTACCCATACTTACCGTCAATAGAATTCTATTTCTAATGCTCTTGACAACAAAGGAGTTCACCAGCGCATGACTTGGATGAATTCCATGCCTGCTGATTTATTTGAGCTTTTTGATAGAGATTTTAAAAAAATCCCCTATTTCAGACTCTTGTAACTTTCTTGATTTTCAATAAATTGTGCTTTGGTCTTTGACCAACGCATTACCTTCAATAAAAAACAAAACAACTGGATGGTGACAAGATGCTTTTGGACCATCCACCATGGCTCCTACCTGAAGGGTAGTTACAGGTTGTACAACTCCTTGATCATCTAGCATAGATCCTACCTGAAGTGTAGGTATAGATTGCGGAGCTCATAGATCGTCCACCACTGATCCTACCTTAAGGGTAAGTACAGATAGCCTCCTCAACACCCTTGTTTGTCAACCTCCTCCTGGTACCGAATTACCGTGAGGTCCACCTCCGGGTACCAAATCGTCGTGAGGTCCATCTCCAGGTACTGTCCAGTCCTCGTACACTCGGCCTCTGTTAGCCATGTCTGTCATCTACATCAAACACAATGAGGTGCAGGCGTAGCCCGTGCAGGGGTCAGTATAATAATAATCAGTAGGTACCCCGAGACCCTCAAGGTCTCACTAAATCCAATAGGGATAAACCACAAAGAAAGATCTCAACATATAACCTTTACTTAGGTATATTCCCAAACATATACCTATGTTATCATGTAACCCATCTCAATCATGAGGAAAACATAAAGGTCATTGACTCAGCTCAAACCAGGATTTTTATTCACGATGACGAAAACACGGCTGTTGGAGAACTCCTCCACTATCAAGCGCAGAAGTTCTGTCATGACTCAGAGGTCCTACTCACAAACCTTAGACTGCTGAGGTACTTCTCCTGTCGAGTACCGCGGGTCGGCCACCTCACCAAGTAGTGCTCCACCGCCATGGGTCTACCACCTCACACATAGTGAACCTCCCTCATAGCCTACAGAGGTACTAATCCTATCGTGTACCGCGTATCTTCCACCTCACAGTGTAGTGATCATCCACCATGGGTCTACCACCTCACAAAGTATTTCTTCCCACTAGGCTATTAAAGTCACTCCGAATTGAATCAGACAAGCAGTTATTAGGTCTCATCCAGCAACAAGGTCGCCGAACTCTGTATGCTTGTCTCTGGGAGGATCCGCTCCATGAGCTACTGGTTGACAATTCAATTGTCACGAAGTTCCACAAAGAAGTATCTCAATGGAACGCCTCATCATAGGGGTAACAACGCAATAGACGATGCGCCAATCGGATGCCCTGTCCGTGAGTTACTAGCATTTCCGTCCGGGGTTCCCGGTTGGATTTCGGGTACAATCCATCCCGACCATACTCCAACTGCGTCCAATCCTCATGTGAAGTATGCCAAATGAACCGTCTCATCAAGATGAGTCCAACAAAGTCAAGGACACATCAATCAGACATCTGATCCTCATGATTTAATCGTTTCTTCTCTGAGGGCCCGGTTGGTTTCGGGTTCGAACCAAACCGTCCGTTTTTATTAATTCATCCAAAACTCACATAGAGTATCGAAAAAGGACCACCTCATTGAGAGGGTCCCAGTGCCACAGAGGGCATGTCGATCGGACGTGCGTTCTTCATGTTATTCACGTTTAAGTGAAAACGGGTCCTGTTCTTTAGACCCGATGGGCTGACGGGTCCGGTCGACTCAGTTTTGGCGGGTCTGACCCGGCAAAGGTGTCAGACCAGCCCGATGAGTCGCACAGCCTGGCCTGAGGAGAACGACCCAAACCGAAGTGGCGCGGCCCAGACCGAAGGGGCACAGACCAGCCCGGCGGGGTGCAGCCAGGCCCAGCTGGGCGAGGCCCAGCAGGGCGCGCGGCCCAGCTGGCTCGGCCACTCGGCTGTCCAAACATACAGCACCAAGCGGCACCACCCTACCCAAACCAACCAGCTAGGCCAGCATGCCTTCTGGGGAAAGCAGCCCCCACGGCGGGCCGCGACTCTTCCGGAATGGCGCCCTCCTGGCGCCGCGGATCTGCTCCCTCCGGCCAGCCGACTGGCCGACATGTATTTCGGCGCCGCGCCCACCTGGCGCCGCGGCTCTTCTTTTCCTGGTCGGCCTACGAGCTTGCTGGTCCTTCCACTGAAGTGGCCCCCAAAGCAGGCCGCGGTTCCCGCTGCATAACCGTTGCGATGGCGCCAGCTCCCTCCATTGCAGCTCGCTTGGCCGCAACTTTTCTTAGTGTGTGCGACGGCGGCCCTTGCACTGCCGGACTCTTCCGTGTTCCGCACCCGTTAGTCAGATCCATCAATAAACAGGATCAAATGAAGGGTCATCAGGTCGTGTTTCTTCGGCCCGCACCCTCCGCGTTAAGCGATAACAATAGGTCGGACAAACAAGATTACACAAAAACGAACCGAGGAACAGTTTTAATCCATTAAAATTGAAGATAATTCCCCTACCTCGACAGTTGATGTCGCACATCGGGCGTCGTGGAAGATGACGTCGTGGGGAATGAATTCGTAGGCGATCTCAGAGTGTGTCCGAGGAGGAATAGGCATTTCCTCACTTTTCGCGGAGAATAGAATGGTTGGATTGTCATTGTTCTTCGTGGAACCTGCGTTCTTCGTGTATGAGATGTCATTCTTCGTCAAGAGAGCTGTTCTCTTCTTCTTTACAAGAGTTCTATCCCAATCTCCCTCAGCACAACGAAAACCCTCCCAGAATAAAATAATTGGCTTCTCCTATTATTTTATTATCACATGCAATTTAAAATTCAAATTCAAACCACTTCATTAATTAATTGATGTGGTTGAATTCATTAAGTTAATGTGTTGGCGATAGTTAAAGAGGGATAGAGGATGGGGTGAGAGGTATCATATTTAAGAAGAGTTTACAAATTAAAGATGGGGGTTAAAGAGTTTGGGGAAAGATGAAAGTTCAGGGATTGTGTGGGACCCACCTCTCATATAACCACACATGGGAGGTTGGGTGGGTGTGGGCCCCACCAACCACATCCCATGGGAGGCGTTAACCTCCTTAGATATAAAATAAAAATGTTCCAACAATTTTATTTACTTCATAATTAAAACCCAATAATTAACTTCTCGTCCCGCACAAACGCAACTATAGTAAATGTCCCCTTAAGTAATTACAAGAATTTCGAGTTCATCAGTTCCCTCATATTTCAATTCTGAGCACTGGTTCAATAGATAGAAAACCCTGCTCATTCGTTTACTGAATGTACCTGAGCTAAACTTCAAAAAATGATTCCTAGCACACCGGGCCTCAGAATTAAGTTCCGTCAGAAGCCACAGACTCGTAAAATTCCAAAGTATTTTATAAAAAAATTCCCTTGAAATTTCTTGGTCTTTAAATTACTCCAACCTCAGGTCTTTACGTCCCTGTAAAGCTACAACATAAACTAGGGAAACAAAAGTTGTACTAAGCACGCATCTGAGCCTCCCGCTCACATGTGCTCTCTTGGAGGTTTCCTGTGATGCTAGTGAAAGCGCACAAGAGGAATCAACCGTCCCCATAGGACCCCCTCATTTTCTTCCTCAACCTATACTGGAACACTATGAATGTCGTCCCATCATCGATGTCCACCACCCCGTGGTCAATGATATGTTAAGGGTCGTGCACGCACCTACTCAGCAGAGAAATGTCGATGACATCATGCACCCGGTGCAATTGAGGTGGAAGGGCCAGCGGTTAGCCACCTCGCCCACCCTACTGAGGACCTGGAAAGGTCAGATGAACATCAGATATAGCTTCTGCCTCGGCCAAATCTCAGTAGACCACATCGAGGTGTGACACTTAAGAAGACGTGGTCGCCACCCTTGAACTCCAGTGGTCTCCTTCTTCTATCAATATAGGACTCTTGTCTTCTCTTTGCAGTCTTCATCTACTCCTGGATGATATGTACCTTCTCATTTAGCCTTAAGATGGACACACTGGTCAACATATGCCTCATCTCTTATAAAGCTCTGTTGGCATCTCTCTAACCACATGAAGAGTTTCCTCTTCTTCATCAATGCTAAAAGCGGTGAAGCAACTCTGGAGAAGTCCGACACAAATCGTGGTATGTGTTACCCATGAGTGATCGATTGCACCCACTTATGCTTGATTCCATCCGGTGCGGGCTGGGGTGTCCTTTTCACCGACCAAGGAAAACCTCATCCTAACATTTTCAGTAAACAAAAACTTTTTTCCTAATACAGTCAATATGTGTGTGAACTGTGGATTCCCAGTCCATACCCAAACTAAAATCGTAAGGTCTTGACACTTCCTCCCAGAGGTTCCAATTGAAACTCTCACCTGAAGGGCCAGATCACACCGTCGGCGTAAGCGTGATTATCGAGTCTCCTCCCAATGGTATCTCCAGACGTGAGGGTCAAGTCAATGGCTTAACCGGAAACTCTAGGTCTGGGACAAGATTCGTGGAAGGAAGGAATTATTCGTATCAATGTCTATTGTTACTCCATCTAGTAGTAGACACAAACCGTACCTCAAATCATTTCTAGAGCCCTAGGGTCACACTCCTTGACCAAATGCAGTTACTCTCTTCCCCTGCCCTCCTGCTCTCTGAGCCTGGCGGGGACTACAAAGGAGGGTGGTTGTAACATGTCGATATGTACATCACCACTTGATTCCCTCCTAGATCTGCTTCCACGTCTGCTGCTTTGCAGATTCATATGTCCTTAACACTTCCTCTTCATAAAAAATTTTACACGCCCATGTCTTCGAGACTGGTTCCAAATTCCTGCTTCCCCACTGGTAACCGTCACTGGCTATATCCACTCAGCAAAGAATTCTCAACCAAAAAGGTTCTCTCTAAAACCCTAACATAATTAGGAATGAAAATAGGAATGGTCCTGGATCGGATGTCCTTAAACTCACCTCACTCGGAAGTCCTAGCCCTGGAGCACTAATCGTATCGTAGTCATCAAGTACCAGGAAAAATCGGTATGCCTTGATGATTAATCAGCTACCGACATGTCATCCTTCCGAAGCTGTATAAGCTCTAGAAAACTCTCATCCACCTCCTCAAGATAGTCCTCATCCGCCCGTGAGTTGGGCTCGTCTCAGAACCTTAGGTGTATCTGATGCTGAAACACATGTAAGGCACTGAACCATCATGTGTCATATAACGATACCACCAGTTGAAACTGCTGACCAACAGGTAGAGATATAGGTGGCACACTACCCGAAGGTACTATCTCAGACATCGGTCTACGTATTGAAGTACCATCACTATGCCGATCATCCCCATGGTCACTCACTGGGAAACACCAGTAGAAAAGATCACCATCTCCTCTACAAGTGTCTAAAATAGGTGTAGAACTCTAGAAATCACCTTCATTAAATCCACTACTGCCTGGGAATCTGTCTCGCCTCGTAACCTCAGAGGCCTCTTCTGCTGGAACATGTGCAACACGCTTTGTCAGCGTGCACCATCCTCTAGTACAACTAGTGGAATCTGGTTCCCAATGGGTGGTGGTGGTACTGGTACACCACATGAAGGTGACAACATAGTAAGAGGGCTCTACACCGGACCTTGTCGCTCGGTAGGCCATCATCGGGTACTCTCTCGAAACTCCAACTGACTATCTGCGTGGAGGAATCCTGAACAGATATGACACAATAAAATGATTTAAACTTGGTGAGATGACCTAGTTTTATCTGACTTAAAGAAAACTTTTGCAAACACACACGCAATCAGTGTTTTCATGCACTGAGTCGGAAATCAGAAGTCAATGTCCTGGTGTATGGATACGTCGGCCGCCACACCAATACTGGAATCCCTGAACTGAAGACCACACTCGCTACCATTAACACTATTTCTTGATAGAAAAGAATAATTAGAGTCCTGAGTTCTGTGGTAGAACCTCCCTCTGATACCAATTTGTCACGACCCGTCCTTGGGGCACGTGTTGTGACTACCCCAATCCCACCTTCCAAAGCCCAGGCACTGTCGACTAGAATCAATGGCGTAAATCCCTATAACTGGGAAGACATTTCCTTTATAAAACGTAAACACATTCAACTAGAGTACAAGAGGATGAAATCACTAAGTAAAACTACAAACAAAATTAGAGTTGAAATTAAAGGGGCTGGAAATATTAACCAAACTGTAAAGTACAAGATAAAAGACAAAACAAATGGATGGTGACAAGTAGCTCCTGGATCGTCCATCATGGATCCTACCTGAAGGGTAGGTACATATATCACATCTCCTGGATTGTCCACCATGGATCCTACCTGAAGGGTAGCTACAGATGGCGTATCTCCTCGATCATCCACCACGGATCCTACTTGAAGGTTAGTTACACATAACATCCTTAGTGCCCTCATCCGTCAACCTCCGCCGGGTACCGACTCATCGTGAGGTCCACCTCTGAGTACCGAATCATCATGAGGTCCATCTCTAGGTACCATTATGTCCTCATACACTCGGCCTCCGTCGGCACTGTCCATCGTCTGCATCCAACACAATGAGGTGCAGGCGTATACCATGCAGGGGTGATTATAACAATACTCAGTAGGGACCCAGAGACCCTCAGGGTCTCACTAAATCCAGGAGGATCCGATCCACGAGCTACTGGTTGACATTCCATGTGTCATGAATTTAAACGAATAAGTATCTCAAAGTACCGCCTTATCATAGGGGTCTCAACGCAACAGACGACGCGTCAATCGGACGCCCTGTCCGTGAGTTATTAGCATTTCCGTTCCAGGGGCCCGATAGGATTTGAGGTACAATCCAACCCGGCCATACTCCAACTGTGTAAAAACCTCAGGTTAAGTATGCCAAAATAAACGTCTCATTAAGAGGAATCCAACAAAGTCGACGACACATCAATCGGATGTCCGATCCTCAAGCTATAAGTGTTTCCGCTCCGAGGGCCAGGTTGGTTTTGGGTTCGAACCGACCCAGCTGTTTTTTCGAATTCTTCCAAAACTCACATAGAGTATCGTAAAAGGAACGCCTCGTTGCGAGGGTCCCAGTTCCATAGAAGGTGTGTCGATCGGACGCGCGGTCTTCATGTTATTCGCGTTTAAGTGAAAATGGGTTCCGTCCGTTAGACCCGATGGGCTGACGGGTCGGGTCGACTCGGTTTTGGCGGGTCCGACCTGGTAAAGGGGTTGGACCGACCCGATGAGTCGCACAGCCTAGCCCGAGGGGCGCAGCCAGGCCTGTAGTGGTGTGGACCAACCCGAAGTGGTGCGGCCTGGCTGGCTCGACCCGAGGGCTGAGGGGCGCGGCCCCTCGGCTATCTAAACTGGCAGCACCAAGCGGTTTCTCCCTTCCCAATCCGGTCGGCTAGGCCAACCAGCCTTCTGGCGCAAGCGGCCCGCATGGTGGGCCGCGACTCTTCTTTCATAGCGCCTTCCTAGTGCCGCAAATCTTCTCCACCCGGTCGGCCGATGGGCCAGCTGTTCCTTTCGCCGAAGCGGCCCGCAAAGAGGTCCACAGTTCCCACTGCACAGCCGGCGCGATGGTTCCGGCTCCCTCCGCCGTGACTCACTTGGCCATGGCTTTTCATAGTTTGTATGAAGACGGCCCTTGCGCCATCGGCCTCTTCCGTGTTCTACCTTCGTTTGACGAATCCATCAATGAACAGGATCAAACGGAGGGTCATCGGGCCTTGTTTGTTTGGTCTGCGCCCTCCGCGTTAAGTGATTGCAATAGGTCGAACAAACAAGATTACACAACAAAGAACCGAGGAACAATTTTAATCCATTAAAATTGAACATAACTCCCCTACCTCGATAGTTGACGTCGCACTTCAGGCGTCTGAGAATATGGCGTCGTGGGGAAATAATTCATAGGAGATGTCGGAGTGTGTTCGAGGAGGAAGCGGCATTTCCTCACTTGTCGCAGAGAAGATAATGGTTAGCGTGTCTTCATTCTTCATGGGACCGACATTCTTCATGTATTATACATCATTCTTCATCGAGAGAGGACTTCTCTTCTTCTTAACAAGCGTTCTCTCCCAATCTTCCTTGGCACAACAAAAACCCTCCCAAAATAAAATAATTGGCTTCTCCTATTTTTTTATTATCACATGAAATTTAAAATTAAAATTAAAACCACTTCATTAATTAATTGACGTGTTTGAATTAATTAAATTAATGTCTTGGAGAGAGTTAAAGTGGGAGAGATGAGGAGGTGAGAGGTCTCATATTTATGAGGAGTTTACAAATTAAATATGGGGGGTTAAGGAGTTTGGGGAAAGTTGAAAGGTTGGGGATTGTGTGGGACCCACCTCTCATATATCCACACATGGGAAGTTTGGTGGGTGTGGACCCCACCAACAACATCCCATGGGAGGAGTTAACCTCCTTAGATATAAAATAAAATTGTTCCAACAATTTTATTTACTTCTTAATTAAAACACCATAATTAACTTCTCCTCCCTCACAAATGCAACTACGGTAAATGTCGCCTTATTCAATTACCAGCGTTGCAAGTTCATCGGTTCTCTCAAATTTAAATTCCAAGCACCGGTTCAAAAAAATAGAAAAACCTGATCATTCCTTTACTGAACGTACCTGAGATAAACTTTGGAAATTGATTCCGGGCACACCGGGCCTCATAATCAAGTTCTGTTAGAAGACACAAACTCGTAAAATTCCAAAGTATTTAAGAAAAAAATTTCTTTGAAATTTCTTAGTCTTTACATTACTCCCACCTCAAGGCTTTACATCCACGTAATACTACATCATAAACTAGGGAAACAAAATGGGTACTGAGCACGGATCTGAGCCTCCCGCTCCCATGTTCTCTCTTCGAAGTTTCCTATGCTGCCAGTAAAAGCACACATGAGGAATCGACCGTCCCCGTAGGACCTGCTCTTGTCGATCCTCAACCTCTACTGGAACCCCATGAATGTCACCCTGTCATCGATGTCCAACTCCCCATGGTCGATGATATATGAAGGGTCGTGCACGTATCTCCTCAGCTGAGATATGTGGATGATGTCATGCACCTGGTGCAATTGAGTTGTAAGGGCCAGCGGTAAGACACCTTGCCCACCCTGCTGAGGACCTGGAAAGGCCAGATGAACCTCAGAGATAACTTTCCGCATCAAACCAATCTATGCAGACCTCATCGAGATGAGACCTGTAAGAAGACATGGTCGCCACCCTCGAAATCCAGTGGTCTCCATCTCCTATCAGCATAGGACTCCTATCTACTCTTTGCAGTCTTCATACGCTTCGGCATGATCTACACCTTCTCATGTAGCCTAATGATGGGCGCACTGGTCAACCTATTCCTTAGCTCATGTAAAGCTCTGCTGGTATCTCTCTGACCACACGAAGAGTTTCCCCTTCTTCGTCAATGAAAAAAGCGGTGCAACAACTCTGGAGAAGTCCGACACAAATCTAAGTCTGGTAGACTCATTAGTGATCGACTGCACCCACTTATGCATGATTCCATCCTATGCTTCTTGGGGTTTCCTTTTTGCCGACCAATGAAAAACCCATCCCAATGTTGTAGGTAAACCACTACCTTTTGCCTAATACAGTCAATCTGTGTATGAACTATGGTTTCCTAGTCCGAACCCAAACTAATCTCGTAAGGCCTCGACACTGCCACCAAGAGGTTCCAACTGAAAATATCACATCAAGGGTCAGATCACACCATCGGCGTAAGCGTGATTATCGAGTCTCCTCCCTAAGGTATCTCCATACATGAGGGTCAAGTCAATGGATTAACCCGAAACTCTAGGACCGGGACAAGATTCGTGGAAGGAATGAATTATTTGTATCAATGTCTATTGTTACGACAGCTACTAGTAGACACCGACCGTACCTCGAATCATTTCTAGAGCCCTTGGGTCACACTCCTTGACCGAATGCAGTTACTCTCTTCCCCTGCCATCATTCTCCTTGAGCCTGACGAGGACTAAAAAGGTGGGTGGTTGTAACATGTCGAAATGTACATCACCACATGCTGCCCTCCTAGCTCTGCTTCCACATCTGTTGCTTTGTAGATTCATTTTTCGTTAACACTTCCTCTTCTTAATATATTTTACACGCCCAAGTCTCTGAGACTGGTGCCAGTTTACTGCTTTCCCACTGATAACCTTCACTGGTTGTATCCACTCATCCAAAGAATTCTCAACCACAAGGGTTCTCTCTCTCACCCTAACATAAGCAGGAATGCAAATAGGAAAGGTGCTAGCTCGGATATCCGTAAACACACCTCGCTCAGAAGTCTTAGCCCTAGAGCGGTGATCATATCGTAGTCATCAAGTACCAGGAACGATCGGTTTGCCTCGTTGATTACTCAGCTACCGACATGTCGTCCTGCCGAAGCTGTATAAGCTCTAGAAAACTCTCAGCCACATCCTCAAGCCAGTCCTCAGCCGCCTGTGAGTCGGGCTCGCCTCAGAACCTAAGGGTTATTTTATGATGAAACACGTGTAAGGAAGTGAACCTACATGTGTCATCTACCGGTACCGCCGGTTGAAACTGCTGACCAACATGTAGTGATATTGCTGGCACACTACCTGAAGGTAATATCTCAGACATCAGTCTATGTATTGAAGTACCATCACTATACCGATCATGTTCATGGTCACTCCATGGGAAACACCAGTAGCTAAGATCACCATCTCCTCTACTAGTGTCTAAACTCGATGTAGGAATCTAGCAATCGCCTCCTGTAAGTCCACTACTGCCTGGGAATCTGTCTCGCCTCGTAACCTCAGAGGCCTCTGCTGCTGGAACTTGTGCAACACACTCTGTCAGCGTGCACCGTCCACTAGTACATCTGGTGGAATCTATTCCCCAATGGGTGGTGGTGTTGCTGGTACACCACCTGAAGATTCCAACATTACAATAGGGCTCTGCATCGGACCTCATCGCTCGGTAGGCTGTCATCGGGTACTCTCTCGAAACTCCAACTTACTATCTTCGTGGAGGAATCCTGAACAGATGCGACACTGTCAAACGATTTAAACTTGGTGAGATGACTTGGTTTGAGATGACTTAATGAAAAAATTTAAAAACACACACACAATCAGTTTTTTTGTGCACAGAGTCAGAAATCATAAGTCAAGGTCCTAGTGTATGGATACGCCGGTCGCCGCACCAACACTGGACTCCCTAAACTGAAGACCACACTCGGTACCCTTAGCACTATTTCTTCACTAGAAAGAATGATCAGAGTCCTGAGTTCTACGGTAGAACCTCCCTCTGATACCAATTTTTCATGACCCATCCTCGGGGCTCGTGTCGTGACTACCCCAAGCCCACCTTTCATAGGCCAGGCGTTGTCGACTAGAACCAAAGGCATAAATCCATATAACTGGGAAGGAATTGCCTTTATAAAACGTAAACACATTAAACATGAGTAAAATCCAAATAAATCACTAAGTAAAACTAAAAACAATATTAGAGATAAAAGTAAAGGGGCTGGAAATACAACCCAACAGTAAAGTACAAGGTAAAATAAATAACAGGTGGATAGTGACAAGTTTCTTCTGGATCGTCCACCACAAATCCTACCAGAAGGGTAGGTATAGATAGCGCAACTCCTGGATCATCCACCACAGATCCTACCTGAAGGGTAGGCACATATAGTGCAACTCCTCGATCGTCTACCACGGATCCTACCTGAATGGTAGTTAGAGATAGCCTCCTTAGTTCCCTCGTCTGTCAACCTCCTCTGGGTACTGACTCATCATGAGGTCCACCTCCATGTATCGACTTGTCGTGAGGTCCATCTCTAGGTAACTTCCAGTCCACATACACTCTGCCTCCGTCAGCATTGTCCATCATCTGCATCCAACACAACGAGGTGCGGGCGTAGCCCATGCAGGGGTGAGTATAAAAATACTCAATAGGGACATTGAGACCCTCAAGGTCTCACTAAATCCAACAAGGATAAACCAAAAAGAAATATATCAACAGATAACCTTTACTTAGTTATATGCCCATACATACACCTAAGTTATCAAGTAACCCATCTCAATCATGAGGAAAACACAAAGGTCATTGACTCAGCTCAAACTAGGATTTTTATTCATGATGATGAAAACATGGTTTCTAGAGAACTCCTCCTCTGTCGAGTGAAATAGTCATATCATGACTCCGAGGTGCAACTCACTAACCATAGATTTCTGAGGTACTCCTCCTGTTGAGTACCGCGGGTCGACCACCTCACAAAGTAGTGCTCCCCCGCCATGGGTCTTCCACCACACACAGTAGTGCATCCCCCTCATATCCTATAGAGTTACTCCTCCTATTGATTCCCGCGGGTATGCCACCTCAAAAAGTAGTGCTCCTCTGGCATGGTTCTGTCACCTCACAATTTAATGCTCCCCACTGGGCTATTCAAGTCACTCCAAATAGAATCAGACAAGAAGTCATCAGCTCTCAGCTAGCTTCAGGGTCACCGAACATCGTATGCTCGTCTCCAAAAGGATCCGCTCCACGAGCTACTGTTCGACACTCCAATTTTCACAATGTTCCATGAAGAAGTATCTCAACGGACCGCCTCGTCATAGGGTTCTCAACGAAATAGACTGCCCGTCAATCGGACGCCTTGTCCGTGAGTTATTAGTATTTCCGTTCGAGGGGCCCGGTTGGATTTCAGGTACAATCAAACCCGGCCATACACCAACTATGTCCATACCTCATGTATAGTATGCCAAAAGAACTTTCCCATGAATAGGAATCCAACACAGTCGACGACACGTCAATCGGACGTCTGGTCCTCAATCTATTAGCGTTTCCACTCTGAGGGCCCAGTTGGTTTCAGGTTCGGACCAACCCGGTCATTTTTTCGAAGATGTCAGAAACTCACTTAGAGTATTGAAAAAGGACCGCCTAATCGTGAGGGTCCCAGTTCCACAGATGGCTTGTCCATCAGATGCGCGGTCTTCATGTTATTCGCGTTTAAGTGAAAACGGGTCCGGTCTGTTAGACCTGATGGGATGACGGGTCAGGTCGACTCAGTTTTGGCGGGACTGAACCAACAAAGGGGTTGGACTAGCCCGATGAGTCGTGAAACCTAGGCCGAGGGGCACGTCCTGTCCCAAATTAATGTTGTCCGGCCCGGCGGGGCGTGGCCCGGCTGGGCGCGCGGCTTGGATGGCTCAGCCCGAGGGCCTAGCGGTTCGAGGGGCATGGCCCCTCAACTCTCTGAATCGGCAGCACCAAGCGGCACCGACCTTCCCAAACTGGCTGGCTAGGCCGGCCAGCCTTCTGGCACAGGCGGCTCGCACGGCGGGCTGCGACACTTCCGGCACAATGCCCTCTTGGCGCCGTAGATCTGCTCCACCCAGCCGGCCCGTTTTCCAGCGTGGTTCCCTCCTGACATCGCGACTGTTCTTCGCCCTGCCAACTGACTGGCCGGCCAGTCCTTCCAACGAAGTGGCCGACAAAGCGGGCCGCGGTCCCTTCTGCACAGCCGGCGCGACGGCGCTGGCTCGCTCCGCCGCAGCCTATGCTTGTTGCGGCTCTGCATCCCCGGTGCGGTGCGACAGAGTCGTGCTTCCTCTGTCGCGGCTCGCATGGCCACGGATTTTCATAGCGTGTGCGACGGAGGCCCTTGCGCTGCCGGCCTCTTCATTGTTTCGCCTCCGTTCACCGAATCCATCAATAAATAGGATCAAATGGAGGGTATTCGGGCCGTGTTTGTTTGGACCGCACCCTCCACGTTAAGCGATATCAATTGGTCGAAAAAACAAGATTACACAACAACGAACTGAGGCACAATTTTAATCTATTAAAATTGAACATAATTCCCATACCTCGATAGTTTATGTCGCACGTCGGGTGTCACGGAAGACGACTTCACGGGGAAAGAATTCGTAGGTGATATCGGAGTGCGTCATAGGAGGAAGCTGCGTTTCCTTAATTTTCACGAAGAAGAGAAATTTTGGCATGTCGTCATTCTTCATGGAATCGGCGTTCTTCATGGATGAGATGTCGTTCTTCATCGAGAGAGGAGTTCTCTTCTTCTTCACAAGAGTTCTCTCCCAATCTTCCTTAGAACAATGAAAACCCTCCAAAAATAGAATAATAGGCTTCTCCAATTGTTTTATTATCACATGAAATTTAAAATTCAAATTCAAACAATGTTATTAATTAATTGATGTGGTTGAATTCATTAAATTAATGTGTTGGAAAGAGTTAAAGAGGGATAGAGGAGGAGGTGAGTGGTCTCATATTTAAGAGGAGTTTGAAAATTAACGATGGGGGGTTATGGAGTTTGGGGAAAGATGAATGGCTGGGGCTCGTGTGGTCCCCACCTCTCATATATTCACACATGGGATGTTCGGTGGGTGTGGGACCCACCACCAACTTCCCATGGGAGGAGTTATCCTCCTTAGATATAAAATATAATTGTTCCAACAATTTTATTTACTTCTTAATTATACCCCAATAATTAACTTCTCCTCCCGCACAAACGCAACAACGGTAAAGGTCCCCTTAATCAATTATCGTCGTTGCGAGTTCATCGGTGCCCTCAGATTTCAATTCTGAGCACCGGTTCAAAATATAGAAAAACCCACTCGTTCATTTACTTAACGTACATGAGCTAAACTTCAGAAATTGATTACGGGCACACTGGGCCTCTGAATCAAGTGCCATCAGAAGCCACAGACTCATAAAATTCCAAAATATTTATGAATATATTTTCCATGAAATTTCAAGGTCTTTACACTATATATTCCCAGTCCTATGATACAAACACTAGATGTGGAATTAAAAATTAATAGGTGCATCCTCATTAGAGCATGGAGACATGTACGCTGAAGGGTTCTCTACTATTTTTTAACCTTTCGATATTGGAAAACATAGAAAAATTCCAAGTCAATTTGGCGTTGTAACCCTTATATTGCCTTTACATGACTTTAATATTCATAAAAAGGTAAAACTTTGGTTTTCAAGTGACGAAGAGTATTCCATAAGTTGAGAAGAATGTCATGAATTCTATCTTCTATCATCAATTCCGATATGTTATATTGAGAATTTTCCAAAGGCCATAACATGACTAGTATTTCTCCTTTAGTTTATAGTTTCCTAATGTTTATAACATCTTCATCATCTTTCACTAGATGTTTCTCAACTTGATCTGATGACATTGGATGCTCTTTGTAAGAATAAAAATGACATAAATGAGGTTTGGAGAATGAATGTTCTCTTAAGATGTCTTCTGGTTGATAAAGAAATTCCCTGGTAAATGACAAGGCATTAGACAAGATTGCCTTTGTGTTTTGAAGTGCATCAATATAGGAGGTATTTCTCATCGCAAAATAGTTAATTATGGAATTTTCTTGAAAATGCGAAATAATACTACCGAGAGGACCTTCACAACGAAGGGAATCCCGGGGAGGGTCTCCATGATGGATTATAAAAAGGGATAAATCTTTTTTCTCGTTTTTATTCTAGCCACATAGAGGGTTGTCGTGGGTCTCATACGGAGATAGGAACTTTGGATTGATCGAATTTTAATTAAGAAATTCTTCATGATGAATTTTCCAATGAGGAACATCATAATTAAAACCACCACTCCCATAATTTGGTAATGAGAGGATATAATCATTAGTAGAAGGAGATAAATGTTTGAGGGCTTCAAGAACTCCAGGATTAAGAGGAGACACATTGCATCAGAACTCTTGATTTTCTAACAATGCATTGGGAGACTTTTTATTGGATGTTATCTTATAGTTAATTGGGGACACTTGCTAGGAAAACTGGTTATAATGGGAAAGTGTATGTGCACATCTTGGAGTGGTTACCGGAACGAACCGATTACCTCTAATTGGAAAGGATCAATGTTACCAATATTATTTTCCATATGATATGATGTAGTATTTTCCATGACCCTCCTTGACTAGAAAAGAGGTGTGTATCTGCTCCGTGATGGAATGTCGATGTGTCATCCCATCTGTGGGGAAATATTTTTGTTATTTTTTCCCCTGATATTGCTGTAGTTAAAATATAATTACACATTTCAAGAATATGGTCATGTATTTTTTTATGACCTGTCACCATTTATAGAATGTGTTTGGTGAATTAAGTGGCCAGAACGACAATATACGTACATTCCGTATCAGGAGTAGGTGAATGTTCCTGCTCTTTTCCTTCTTTTCATTTCTATAGGTATTGAAAGTACTCATGCATGGGGGCAGAGAGTTGGGTCTGCCAAAAGGTTTTCATTGGATCTTTCCAACTGACTTCCCGGGTGCTACCATACGAGACTGTTTGAAGGCTTTATGAACATTGGAAGGTGTATGTTCTTACTGGCAGATTCTCATCATGAATGGTTGACGAACATCCTTAAATACTAGGAGACAAGATTTCTGATAGAATTGGTGATTGTAAATAGGTGTATGTTCCTGTTTTCCATTTGCCTCCTCATAATATTGGAGAACATCATTAAATGCTGTCATACGAGCCTTCTGACTGGCTGATAACATGTGTGAAGGTGTATATTCTTGTTCATGGTACTCTACCTGGTTTATCTAGTGGGAATATAGGGTTTCTGTCAGACGAGTGTATTGAGAAGCCAAATTAGGATGGATGGGTGTATGTGCCCACTAGTTGTTTTCCATCATGTTAAATTGAAGTACTTCTCTGGAGGAGGACAAGGTGATAACCTACTCCCATTTAACAAAATTTTGTCCCTAGTGGTTCGTCTCGCAGGCCTGAGTCTGAGAGACCTGGACCAAATATTCAGATGCGACACACCTATCATGTTGTAGGTTCACTACCACACGATTTTGGTGGCGACTAGTGGTTGGAGTCCCGAGGAAGGACTATTGCATTCTTTAATTGAGGCCTTGAGTGACCTCTTGATCCACCTCACTCTATTTTGGGATGGATTGACTATTATGTTCCAGGGATAAAGAAACAAAATGGTTGGAGACCGTAGTTGGCCCCTGTTTTCTTATTGATTAATGGTTGTTGTTGGTCAGATGATCGAATAATTTTGTTGACCTTGAGGTCTAGTCGCGCAGCCTCCTAAGTCATGATTTTACCATGTTGGAAATATTCATTTTCCATTACATTGGAGACCCCGCGTTGAAGAAATTGGGTTGGTGATAACGTATTTCACATTGAGCTAGATCCATCTTGAGCAGTGGTTTGGAAGTTCACAGATGTTGTCTTGTAAAAATCCATTCATTGGATTAAAGAGAGTTCTATAGAAATCTTAAATACAATGAAAATCTCTGTTAAAACAACATATTTTTTATGGATACATGAATGATTAATTCCTTTGCCTTTCCTTCCTTTATTAATTGATAGGGGCCTAACAGGTGGGTAACATTATTAACATGGTTAAAGATTCTCATCGGGTTCACCACTTATGTTTCTTAGTTCCATCAAAACGTGTGTTCTAGTTTCAAGTATCACTATTTACAGGCAGTTTTTATTGAATTTATTCATGTAACTAAAAACTTTTATTTTATCAATATCCATAGAGAGCCTGCTTTCCAAAGGAATGCATTTGTTTTGTTTGAACTTTACGATACTTAAGATCGTGCATTGGTTGAGAGGATGGGAGGTCAGACTCATTACACCCTTTTTGGGGGGAATTGTGGTCAAATATGGGACTCTCGTTGTAAATTTATGATATTTTCATGAATCCTTATTAATTTACCATGTATATAATATGTATCAATTTGAATTCGCAATCACTTACTAACATGTTTAAAATTTAGAATCATCAGTATGTATTCAAGGTTCTTCATTAATTGAAAAATCTATATGTATTTGAGGTTTTCCATCAATGGTATATCATAATATACTACTTAGATTTAATTTTACTCATCATTTATGATGATACTGGTTTTCAAGCCACTCAGTCAGGAACATTAGAATTTTATTGACATCCAGGGAGATGAAGGTTTGGTTTTGATCTTGGGATCATGCCTATAAGATAGGAAACCTACGTATCCCTGTGAAAGGAATCAGAACCCTTATAGTTCGGTTCCACTGAATTGGACACATCATACAATTGATGCTCATGTGATAAGGACCTCTATGTGGAAGGTTCTTAGTTGAAATTTACTGTGGGACTTATGCTGAAGCAGGTCAAGGAACTGGGAAAGGATATGGGTTTCCTAGTAAAATCAGACCCTATTAGGAATATTGCCCAAGGAGAACATGGTTGAATTGAGGTGTTGGGTTTGAACCTCAAGGAGGCTTCCTACATATAACATATGGATGGGAATCAAAGCCCACATAGTTCGATAAGTCTCATATGAGAGTATGGTACTTTGAGAGAGATGATCTTGGGCTTTCTTCTTGAAAATAATACCTTGATGACTTGTGGGGTTTAATTTGGGGCTTATTCCTAAGTAGGATAATACGATTATGGGAATTAGGGTTGTATTCTTGAAGAGGATTTCCAATGATCTCAGGACCTAAGAAGGCTTCCTATATATCCCGAATATGATGGGAATAATAGTTCTTGTAGTTCATTTAATTTCACAAATGTTGTGAATATAAAAAATCTGTAATCCCACAGGAGTCATGCTCGGTGTGAGAGACAAGAGAATGTCAAAGATTCAACAATGGAATTCAGACATTCTAATTTCTCCTCCTCCATTAGTAGAATAGGGCGTGTCAGCCATGGTAGAGGGTGAGGCGACAAGATTTCACTCTATTCTATTTAAATTGGACAAGGGTCAAATATAAGGAGGAAGGGGTCATGGTGAGGGTCTTATACAAAGATGGCTTCCCTAAAATAGATCGTGATAAGGGATAAAGACATCTCCAATGCTTGTGTTTAAAAGAAAGTTTGAATTTTACCTTCTGTATTAGAGACTTGTGGATATGGGTTTCCACATTGAAAAGGGTATGGTTAGGACCCAAACCCTTCTTCGAACAAAGAACTTCCCAACACTATTTCAGAGAGAATGGTCCATGTGAGTGTGGATATACAAAAAAACACTCCAAGAATCCTAAACCCATTTTGAAACAAATGTGGGATACCTCTAAATGTATAAATACAAACCCAAATAGGAGAGATACTAATGTACCTTTCCAAATGTTTTGATAAGTCAGGAGGTTTTGGTTGAGGTCTCAATAGAATTCCTTTCAGAAAAGGGATCCAATGAAGAAGAATCCTTTCCATGAATGGATGAGGAAGGTTTGATGGCTTGTAGAAAGAAGAGAGTGAAGAGAATAAGTGAATCAAAGAGGGGTACCCAAGTAGAGATGGGCGCACATGTATGGGAACATATGTACACTTGGGCTACATGATGTTCACTTAAGTGATGGACAACCTCTATGGTAATACATCAGTGAAATGTTGCTCAAGGCTTCAAGAGTATTCACAGGTGATCCAATAAGTGGGGCACTCAAGTTCCTTTGAGAGGAATAGGAGGTGTGGAAGTATTTTTGAATTTGAGGAGGTTTTCCACTTTATTCTCACAAGTGTTATGGTTTTCAAACACTAAAATTATTTAAATCCAATGATTATTCTGTAAATACTCCACTCAAGGTGTGGAAGAACTACCTTTAATGTTTCGAAAGACTGGGGAAAAGTACTAGGGAGACCATAGTAGCAATTGGGCTTCATGGAAATTCGTCTGTACATATGGGTGTCCAAAGGGACTATTTATAGGTAAATAAATGACCTTGGGAGAAAATAGTTGGGTGTACAAGTGACTTGCACTCCACCGGTGTTTTGGCTTCACTAAGGCAATTCAAAATTCATGGCTTTGTAATTAGTTATTTTTCTTCATGTATTTTCCCAAATTCATTCTAAGGGTATTCCCTTTGTAATTTTTTAGACTCTTTGATGGAATGGTGTGTTAAAAACATCAAAATAACAAAAATACATTTTTTTAATATTTATAAATTCATTTATTTGAGTCTTTAATAAATGTGGGAATCACTACATCATAATCGTGTCACAGATAAAACTATTTATCTATTGTTTAAAAACAATAATTAAAATACCACGATTTAGGAAATAATTTGGGATTTATAATTACTACTTATTGTCATATAGATCAGAAATATATCCCTATATTAAAATCTATTATTAAAAGGTATTTGTTTAGGTAATAATTATATTTTCTTTAAAATAATTCTTATAAATTGTCATTTTCACATCATACATAATACCCTTATTCATGTCTCTAGGAAAAGAATCATATATAAGGGTGAACTCAAATGCTTAGTAAGGGTTAAGAAATGAAATAACACTTATATCATATTCATAAAATCAATACATTTGAAAATCATATACTGTCTAAAAAAGATCACAATATCTTTTCATGGGATAAAATATAAAAGTACAATGAAATCCTAATATTAAAAACATAAGACATGGAATTATTTTTCATACATGCATAAGGATAGAAAATAATTTCATATTAATCGAGGCTCATTTCCAAGACCTTCATAGCAAAAAAAGTCCATTACTGAATCAATTTCTCTCCCTATTCCATCCCTTTATCAGTGAACCAGATTAACTTGTTGTTCCATCCATTTATATATCATGAGTTGTAAATCAATACACAATGTATTTGTAGGAGATATAGGCCCCAACCATCTCATAATGAATCCATTCATACATGTTCCTCAAAAACATAGAAACATTCACCACAACATAACCCATTAAATTTCATAGACTTCTAAAACATCATTTTATCATAATCGATATAAAACAAATTTATTTCATAAAAACCATTCCATTATAAACACAATTGGATAATAATAACAGGGATAGAATGATAATACTTTGTAATCATAGATGGAAACATATTTTGATTAATCACTTGAGCTTCATTCAAGAGGAAAATATCCATTCTTCTTCAAAAATGTTTTCTTTTCCCAAAATGACGTTCAATTTTAAAAGAAAATAATTTAGTTGAAAATAAATTTTTAATGGTGTAGAGGAATATTCTTGGAAATTAAAAATTATGAAGATTTTAAAACACATTCATGCTTTATAAGTTAAAAAAACATTCTCCATGTAATTTTTTTGAAAATTTTAAAAAGTACCTTGTATCGTAAACAAAAGAATTATTCCTTCCAAACTATGTAGTAAAAGTCAAAATGAGTACAAAATTACATTAAAATACAATGAAAAATAGAAAAAATATAATTGGAATATTTTTAGAAAACATGGACATTGAGGGTAAATATATCCTCAGTAGATACATACTAATAAACGGTCTCAGATAAAATGATAATAGAAATTCTATCCCTTACCTTAGGTCTGATATGCTTCAGATATATCTTAACCTCATCTTCCTCGAAGTTCTTCCTTTAAATTTCCACTTAGGGAACTAGAGTTTGTCTATTGATAATACCATCATCTATAGAATTTTACTAGGGAAGTCATGAAGAGAAAATGGTAGGGTTTGGCTGAGCATGATGGCGCAAAATGGATTTAATATGAGAGGGAGGGAGTTACCTTTTATAAACAAGGATAGGGGCACTTTAAAAAACTCTCAAAATATTAATTTATTATAAATTCAATTTAGAAAATTTTATATCATTATTTTTTTAGATTAACCCTTCTTTTACGCATTTTAATCATGCCATTATATTATGTTATTTACCCATTATGGTTTAATATAATTTCAATATCATATCAAATGGCCCAAAAAATTTATATATGACATTTTTGGACTTATATTAACCATTTGGTAGAGTCTCATATTTTTAGGAATTTAATAAAATTTAATAAACTATTTAATGTTCTATGTTATTAATTGTGTCAATTTAGGACACTATTAATACTTGAAATTTTATGAACTCGTAAAAACATTATTTCATCAAAATAAATGAATTAAATAAATTATAATTGGTCATTATCATCCAGAAAATTCGTGTATGACATCTGTTTCATAGTTCCGTGAAATGTGTGTTCTAGTTTTAAGAATCACTGTTTCTGGGCGGTTTCCATTGGATTTATTCATGGAACCAGAAACATCCAACATTTCATTATCAAAAAAGAGGACATGTTTTCCATAGGAAAGAATTCATTAATATTGAACAGTATGATACATTAGAACATGCATTGGTCAAGAGGGTGGGAGGTCAGACTCATCACACCAGTTTTGGGGGAATTATTGTCTACTCTGGGACACTATTTGAAAATTTAATATATTTTCATGATTCCTTATCAATTTAAAAATAATATCATAAGTATCCAATACAATTCACAATCACTTATTAACATGTGTAAAATATAGAATCATCAGTATGCATTCAAGGGTCTTCATTAATTTAAATATCTGTATGAATTTGAGGTATTCCATCAATGGTATCCTCTAATATACTACATAGAGATTCTTTCACTCATTGTTTGTGATGATACTAGTTTTTGAGCAACTCAGTGGGGTACTCTAGAATTATATTTTCATCTAGGGAGACGAAGGATTGGTTTTTGATTTTGGGATCGTTCCTATAAGATAGGCTACCTTTGTATCCTAGTGAAAGAATTCAGAACCCTCATAGTTTGGTTCCATTGAATGGGACACATCATTCCTTTTAAGTTCATGTGATAAGGACCTCTATGCAGATAGTGCTTTGTTGAATCATACATTGGGACTTATGCTGAAGCAGCCTGAGGTACATTGAAAGCATATGGGGTTCAATGTAAAATCATACCCTATTGGGAATATGGTCCAAGGAGAATAGGGTTGATTTGATGTGTTGGGTTTGAACCTCATGGAGGCTTCCTACATATCCCATATGGATGGGAATAAAATCCCACATTGTCTGATATGTCTCATAGGAGAGTATGGTCGATTGAGAGAGATGAATTTGGGCTTACATCCTAAAAAGGATTCCTTGATGACTTGGGGGGTTTAATTTTTGGCTTATTAGTGAGGAGGATTCCTGAAATAAGGGAATTAAGATTGGATTCCAGATGTGGATTCCCAATGAGTTCGGGCCCTATGAAGGCTTCTAACATATCTCAATTATGATCGGAATTAGTGTTCTTGTAGTACATTCAATTGTGCAAATGTTGTGATCATGACTAATATTTAATCCCACATTAGTCTTTCTTGGTGTGAGAAACAATTTAATGCCGAAGATTCAACAAATTAATTCACACTTTCAAATTTTTCCTCCCCCGTTAGTAGAAGAGGGAACATAGACCGTGGAAGAGGGTGAGGCGACTATCTTTCCCTCTATTCTATTTATATTGGACAAAGGTCCAATTTAATGAGGAAGGGGTCAAGATGAAGGGATTATACTAGGATGGATGCCCTAAAATTGATCCAGATAAGGGAGGGAGATTTCACCTATTCATGTTTGGAAAAGAATGTGTGAAGTGTACCTTCCCTACCAGAGACCTGATGTTCTGGGTAGCCTCTTTGAGAAGGGAGAGGTCAGGACCCAATCCCTCCTCCAAACCGGGAACATCCCAACACTATTTCTCGGAGAAAGACCCTTGTGACTGTGGATATACAAACCCACATACATTCTATGAATCCTAAACCCATTGTGAAACAAAAGTGGGAGACCTCTATATCTGGAAATACAAATCAAAATAAAATACATGCTAATGAGAATTCACCATTGTTTTGATATGTTAGGAGGTTTTGGCGGAGGTCTCAACAGAATCCCTTTCAGAAAAGGGAGGCAAGGACGAATAAGCCTTTCCACGAATGGTTGTGGATGGCCTCATTGATTGTAGACTAAATATAGTGAAGGGAGTAATTGAATCAAAGAGAGGAACCCAAGTAGATAAGGGTGTACATGTATGGGTGTGCAAGTATACTTAGGTGACCAGATGTTCACATAAGTGACGAACAACCTGTATGGTAATACATGGGCGAGACGTTTCTCAGGCCTTCAGTTGTATTCATGGTTGATCCATGAAATGGGGTAATCAAGTTCCTATGATAGGAATGGGGGCACACAAGTACTTATGACTTTGGGGAGGTTGGGAAAATTAGGCGTGCAAGTGTTATGGTTATCAAACACTAAAAGGACCTAAGTCCAATGATCCTTACTTAAATCCTCTACTGAAGTTGATGAAGAACTACTGTAAATATTTCTATAGACTAGGGAGAAGTACTAGGGTGACCAGAGTAGCAATTGGTCTTCAAGGTAATTCGTATACGCAAATGGGCCCCCTAAGGGTCTATTTATACAAAAATAAATGACCTCGAGCAATATGTGTTGGGCACGCAACTGACTAGCCCCAGATGGGAGCATGCAAGTAGGTTGCACGAAATATTTGGGTGTTCATGTAGGTTGCGTGATGCTGGTGTTTTCTCTTGACTAAGGTGATTCAAAATTCATTCCATTGAAAATATTGATTTTTCATCATGTATTTTCCCATTTTCTTCCGAAGGGGATTCCCTTTTTCATTTTTTAGAATCTTCGATGGAATGGAGTGTCAACAAAATCCCCCATCAGAATTGGATCGAAAATTAAAAGAGGATCATATTCTAAGGTAAATTAATTAAGAAGAAAGCCACGGAAAATGGGGCAAGCAATTATTCAGTTCTCAAGTTGACATGGGAATGCAAGTGTACAATGCATTAAATTTTTAGAATGCTTGGTGATATCATTCTATTATATATAACGGCATCACTTCCATGAAACATTTCGCAACTTCCAAACTCTCAGCTCACGACACACAAGTCTTGTATTCAGATGCTTCTGTTTCTCCATGCTTCCACCATTCATTTTTTAGTTGCGTGCCATAAGTGCGGAACCATACTAGCACGCCGACTTATACTTGCTTTCCTAGTTTAAAACTTTCATACCTTTATGAATTTTCCATTATTTTGTAAAACACAAAAAATGAACATACTTTTAAAAGACGGTATCTAACTTTTTGCAGGTTTAATGGCCCCTAAAAATTTTGGAACTGCTCATGAGCTCGCCAACATGAGGATTAATGACATGTGAATGTTGTCGGTAATGATTACTTATATGTTTGCAAAACCTCTCTTAGAATCAAAGAAAAATATTTGAAGAATTATCGTTTCTAATTTCCTCAAATGATCTATCTACCTTTGTATAGTTATAGCCATTCGCTAGATGTTAACAATACAGATCCAAAGTACTATATCCCACATTCTTTGTTTTAGGATTATAGAAACTTCTCATCGGCCAATGTTTTTTTGGGGGCTCATTTTCCAGTGTTGGGATAGTAGTGAAAGCTCATATTATGCATCATAGACCATGTGATCCAGATTGGATGGCACAAACACTCGAGTTGTAGCCACATTGTTATTCATCCATATTTTTAGATTCTCAGACAGATCAGTACAAGGGTTGGATGAAAAGTTGGGCTTTCCACCCCGGATGAGGTGTAAAACCCACATGGACATGTGCATAATGGGTGAAAAAGACATGTGAATAATTTTCAGATGACTTGAGAATCATCAGTATTTAGGAAGCTGTCTAGGTTGTTCAAACCTATGTGTATAGGAATAATGATTTCATGTAAGCGTAATTAAGTCAGTGGAGCCCAGAGACCAATTCCTACCATTTAGAAAATGGTATGTAGGTATGAGCTTGTGGGACCTTTACAAAATTTCTGGATCTCCAATCCATATAGATATATACGACGCGTTTATTCCTACCATGGTGAAATGGAATGACATAGAAAATACACCATATTTGTCTCTTGAGTTGATGAAAATATTTATCAAACCCAATAATTCAATCACTGTGAAAATTATCACCTAGAGGGACATTCATCCGGAGGAATGGATGGAATTATTTTTGGTAATGAAGATGAAAAGGGGAACAATTACTTCTGTACAACTAGATGTCTGTGGGAAGAGAAGAGAGGCACTCATGAAAACTTTTGGATAACAATGGAGAAGGGATAATGTGATATATGAGAATAAGATATCACCCCAAAAAATTTCTGCAAAGACAATACTAGAAGGTTTCTTATCTATGTGGCTCAGTGTATATTTATTAATAGTATGAGACTCCAAAGAAGGTGTGAGGCTGAGAACCTTTTTTATTATAGCTAAGCTGGTGGAGAAAAGTATGGTAGGGTTGGATACTCCTATTTTTTACAAGATTAATAGAAGTTTGCTGCATATTTACAAAGGAAAATATTCTTTTAGAATAGCAGGTCCATTCCATGTATTGTGGGGATGAATTTCTACTCACATTAGAACTTATGTTTTATAAAATGGAGTACAAGTTTGTGTATGTTATTTCTAACCGTCGATTCAATACTTCTCTCATATTTCACCAGTGTCTTTGTATGATTATGATAACAATGTTAGTTTGAGCATGTATAAGGATTTTTCATTTCATTCCTTATTGGAATCCACCTACAGGGAAATTATTGGAAGATTGTACTATCGGTTTGGAATTGATGGCATATATGCAAGCATGAAGAGATGGATGCTGGCCACTAGAATCGATGGAGAAATCATATGTGAGGCCTATGATTATTAAATATTTTCAGATCAATCCAAATGTCTACAAACGAATACTGTATCCCCTCTCATGCATGTAAGATTGCATCAACATCCAATGGTATCCGGAAAAATATGGTTGTTGACATCTGTAGAGAAGATTGTGGCATCATTTAATTTACTCAATGCGGATGCAATAAGTAGATTAACCATCTGGTATATTGAAAAATGGGTTTCATCATACCCTAAAGGGGTATTATATCATGTCGTCCCCATAGTGAAGATAAAGAGAAGTTGTAGGATGGAACCCTATTGCTTGGAATATAATTCATCATCATCAAGGGCCGACTTGCAAGAATTAGAGAGTGGAGGTGATGATGCTCCAAATACACAAGTGAGGCCTTGCGCCAGATATAATCCTCTAACTATAATAAAAAGAGCCACTCCATCAATCCCTAATGATGTCATATCTTGGCGATATAGTCACCATCATTCTGAAGAGCGGAGAGTTCCATTTTCCAATCCATCATCTATGACTACTGGTGCTGGGAAGAAACACGAATCTGAGGTTGTAGGATCCTCATCACAACCCTGAGACATACATTCTTAATATAAATGATCAGAGGTTGTTTGAACATGGTAGAGTCTATACTGTGAAGCTGAGACCATGTGGATGGATTTGTGTAAAGGACTGCATATTCCAGGAGTAGGGGATTTGTGGACTTCATCAAACATTCTTTTTAAGGATAATCCCAATGACATAAGGACCTATATTTGGGAGATGTAAATGATCATATATGCCTCTGATTACTCGATTACTAATACAAAGAAGGTAATAGAAATAATAGATTGTGGTACCACCGATGGGATTAATCCTTCCTTAGATGAATAATCGTGTGACTTCGTAAATCCAAAGGATGTAAGTTCCCATTATTTTGTATCTTCCTCTATTTTTAAAATTGAATTTTAATCAAATAATTGTTAATGAGGAGAAATTTTTTCTTCAATTATAGATGGTTAATGGAATGCCTACTGAAATTCCTTCACTAGAATATAGTCCTGGAGGTGCTGCACTTGGAGCTATCCGATCACCACATGAATTAGGAGAAATATCTTCTGGCCAACAGGCCATAGAGGATGAAATATAGAGGAAACCATGATCTATGAAACCTGTCTTTATAGATTACAATGCATGACCTCCAAAAAATATTAAGAAACAAAAACATGGAGGAAATCAACCCATGCTTAAGAGCTTTCTTAGTAGTGGTATGAATCCCAGGAAATCATGAATTTTAGTTTTATTCATGAAAATGTGTTTTCAATTTTTAAGATTATAGGGGATAATTCTGATTTTTCATTGAAAGAAACCACTTATGAAATTCATAGAGTCGTAGAAGGTGCTGCTGAGAAAACATAAATTCTTTTAAATCTAGTGGTTCTTAAAGAGGCATTGAAGCGAATGGAACCAACATCCGTCCCCATCATTTCTCTGATTGTTTCTATCTGAGGAGAGGATGCTTCTTGTAAATAAATAATATTTCATAATGCATCCAATGAAACAATATCTAACATCTGTTCTTTGACACATTTAGGTTCATCGCATGCACTATAACATCTGAAAACAACAAACTTTGACCCCACAATTGTTGCTGAAGAATCTACTCGGGGTTACAGGTTGCGGGAGGAATGTTTTGAAGTAAACATGCCAAGTGTTCCCACGTGGGATACTAACCAGGGATATGAGATATCATTAGATGAAATTATGAATCATTGAATTTATTTTGAAGAACTGTTAGAAAATGTAAAAATATCAAATGCTTTAGAAGATATTAGAGATCCTTATAAATAATCAACTGCACATGAGTTCTCATTATTCATCATGTTAATATTCTTATGTTTAACCTTCTAACTATGGTTGATTGAAATATGTTGTTCCATCAAGAGAAATTACATCCCAATGGTACTTAAAGGATGTGTTGATATTAATTTCAACCCTACCATCGCAGAGACATTGTCTCTAGTGAATCTTGAGGTAGCATTTATTCATGAGATTAACTCTCAAAATTATGAGCATATTAAATATATCACTCCTCAACCAAACAGATCAAATTAAATTGATGAAACTGAGAATTATGGGGAGGATTATTCTCAAGATGCTGACCTACTACTAGGTAAGAGATACTAATAATGTGATTACATTCACTTTTTTTTATCTCTTAAATATAACCATGATTCTTGATTTACCTACAGGGATATCAATATCAATAGCGATGTCTGGTGGTGAAGCCTCTGCATCTACCCAAACAACATTGGAAGGTGGAGCAACCATTGTACAAGAAGGATTATAGCAGTGCACTTCTATAAGTGAATTAGTCCTGAAATATACCCCTCCTTATGGCAATGAATTTAAATTGGACCCAAAAATGCAAAGGGCTCTTCGTCTGGATCATCACAAATCATTGAAAAATATCTTGAAGGTAATATCTGAGATGAACCTTCAAGATCTTCCTTCAATAATTCCACAACATTTATCACTCTTTATCACATTAGGATTTTGAGGTTTTGAATATCGTGAAATTCTTACAGTGGTGAAAGATATTATCCAAAGGAGGAGAAATATCTAAAACTTCCAACAGACATTGATAGAAGACAAACTATCTATCAAAATTGAAGAGTTACGAGTAGCACTGTCCCAAGATGAGGCTAATCATAATTAAAATTTGAAGGGACTAATGCAAAAAAAAAATGAAATTTCAGCAACTAATCCTTCTACAAGAGTTAGATATCAATCTAGGGGATCTTGACCAGCTTCTTAGATCATTAAGAGAAGTCTATATGGAAGGTGAAAAATCCATCACAGATGATAAAGAAGTACTTACTCATGATGAAGAGAGCGAGTCTGGTCAGATAAATAATCTCCAACAAGTAGTTGATGGGGCTCAGGAAGCTGTTAAAAAAATGAGGAATTACGTAGAAAGCCTTTTGTAAATTTTATTAAGTGGGAGAATCCAATTTTTGGATGTTTCTCTATTAAAATTTTCATAAATGAAAATTATTTCTTCTTTAAGAATTTATGTTTTTCACTTTAGTTAATTGTATTTGATTTACCTTGGCCATTGGACCCTGTAAGCTTAATGGCCTAATATTTAGTGTCAAAATAGCTTTGACTATAAACATTGAATTAGATCCCAAACAAAACTCTGTGGCTATGAATTGTTTTAAAATTCTTTATATATTTCCAAGTAGAATATTGAGTCATGATTTTTATGGTCCCCAAATGGAAAACTTGTATCGACATTAGGGGAGTCTCTTCCATGAATGAACATACCATTAACTGAAAAACCCTTTATGGGGGATGTATTTTGTAGAAAACAATAGGGAACATACTGTATAATCAAATAGTGGCATCTTTTGACTGACTGACCTGTTATGTGAGCAACATAAGTAAGGCACCCTAAGGGCATGTGTTGCATTGTCAGGAAAAAGAGTTCTTAGAAGTTAAAAATTTTATTTTTGATTGATAAAGGAAAAAATAATATTTGGAAGACTCAAGACCACACTTGGTGGTTTTTCCATGGAAAGGAAATTAAAGAATAAAAAGGTCTATTTTAGATCAACATAAGTCATGAATAGGAAAACCCATCTCTATACAAATTTGGTGTATTAGTAATGGTTAAAATTTATCAAAAAGTGGAATTTATGACATCATACTATATCATTTTAAGTCAATCATTAAGGACATAGTACTGTGCAGTTTAACGCCTTGCAGTGAGGATGTTGAACTGCTGAGTTTAAAGTCATATAGTGAGGATGTTGTACTATGTAGTTTAAAGCCTTCCGGTGAGGATATTTTACTATGTAGTTTAAAGTCTTCCAGTGAGGATGTTATACTGTGATGTTTAAATTCTTGCAGTGAGGACATTGTACTAGGTAGTTTAATGTCTTCCTGTGAGGATTTTGTATTTTGTAGTTTAATTAATTCCAGTGAGGACATTGTATTATGCAGTTTAATGTGGTGCAGTGAGGACTTTGTACTGTGGAGTTTAGCATCTTGTTTTGAGGACATTGTACGATGCAGTTTAAAGTCTTGCAGTGAGGAAGTTGTGTGGCTTTAACTTAATGTATATAAATTTGACCAAAGTTATGATAAAACTATCCCAATTTATTGATTATTTGTTTGGAAACATACAATCATATTCCGGTATCGAAATAAAAAATGTAAATAGTGATTTTGAAATTTCTTGGAATCGAGGAATGATATGTGAAAGAGGGATAAAAGCATTAGAGGAAGTCTTTTCCATTAACAAAGTTACCATTATTTGAAAAACCCATTATGGGGGCTGTATTATGCAGAGCCAACTAGGGCATATGCTTCATATACAAATAGTGGAATATTTTGACTGACATGCCTGTTATGTGAGCAACTTATACAAGGCCTCCTAAGGGCACGTGCTTCATAGTCAGGCAGAAGAGAACATAGAAGTTTATAATTCTATTTCCAAATTTCAAAAAAAGTATATGGGGATTCAGATCTTCCGAAGTAGAGTGTCTGGTTTATGTAGAAAGGTACCAGTATATGGAAAGATTATTTCCATCCAATATGTCCAAATAATCAGAGGAATAAGAATATTACAAATGTCAAACCCAAATGTAAGAGATATGGTGTCTGTAGGTTTAGCTCACACAACTAGAACCCGAAATGGAAACATTATATAATTTGTGGCCAAGTGATTTCAAAGTTATTTCATATTTTATTGAACATATGGTGAGGGAAATTTGTAAACCATGGTCATGAAGACTTTCAGATAGTGAGAAAGATAATTGGACAAGTATACTTGAATAACTGTTTTAAAATACATATTGTCATATTTTGACATCAAAGATTAAAGGGGACAAAGATAATATAACCAAGAACGAAGTTATAATTATTTGAAAACCCCGTTATGGGGGTTGTATTATGCCGGTCCAACTGGGGCATATGTTTCATAGAAAAATAGTGGCATCTTTGGACTAACTGGTCTGTTATGTAGGAAAATTATGCAAGGACAACAAATGGCACATGCTGCATAATCAGGAAAAGGAGTTCTCGTATATTAGAAACCCTGTTACCAGAAACTGTAAGAAAGATTATAAAGATCTAAAAAGTTCTCAAAATTAAGAGTATGAAATATGGAAAGGGTTTATGTTTAATTCTTATGATAGATATTTAAATAAGTATTGTACATGAGTTTGATATCATTTAAATAGATCTCAATCATATGTAAAATGGATAATTTATTTTTTTCTTCTGAATTAATATTATGATGTGCAGTTAAAAGTTATGAAATGAGGACATTTTCACCCCCATAAGGAATTGAAGCACCTTAAATATATAAAGAATTACCTTATCCAATTACTAATCTCACTTGATCTATTCTTGGTGTGAGAAACAAGGAGTAGTAAGGGACACTTTTATAATACAAAGGTGAAATAGATAAAGAATGTTGGTGTTATATTTATATACAGTTTAAGGTCATGTGGTATGGAATACAATGAACCTATGTAAAAAAAGATATAATGTAACTTGGTTATGGGATAAAACCCATGGGTCACTATATGTCTTGCTGGGGAATGGATCAAGCCATACATAATTCTAAAAACATTTCTTATGAAGATTTGATTCTTAGAAAATAAATAAAGGGGTTATTTATTGCAGCTTGTTCCTCACACTAATCAAGTTTGACATAAATAATGGGGGATTTTGACACATTTTGAGAGAACGATAAATATTAAAACATAAAATGCTATAAGGAAAAAATCATATATCTTAAGGAAACACTCGATATAGATATGATTCATATAGAGGATGATAAATGAAAATAAAGATGATTTTGTGATTATGGTTAGGGCCAAACTTATAGATATAGGTGTCTTTATGTATCTCATTGAAAATGGGAATCAAACCATATGTAGATCTTGAAAAAATGTCTCTATGATGATTTGACTCAGACATAGGAAAGAGAGGGACTCATGTACGACTATGGTGTAGTGATGATGCCAATGATGTTTTTTTATGGATTCTTCTAACATCAAATAAAGAGAATGTTAGTTGTACAAATGATGTCACATAGATTGATGGTTGTTATGCAGTTTAATGTCTTATAACTAGGACATGGGGGCTATGCAATTTTAAGTCTTGTAGTAAGGACAATTCACTGTGTATTTTATGTATTGCAGCGAGGACTAATTGTACAAATCTACAAAATGAACTTCATTAAAAATATCGTATTGGTTGGAGTTGTTAAAATCACTCCATCCATTGGGGTTAGGGAACTGAATTCATTTGAATAGACCGTATGTATGAAATAAGGTCCTTCCCACATTAGATCATGTTTTGGAGTTTTCATTCATTATATCATTGGAGTTCAATTAACAAATAACAATTATCTTTGATGGAATTAAAAATGGATAACTATCATATTAAAAGCTCATGCTATTATGTTCTGAGAGACTTATAGATGACGCAATGTATGCAATCTATTATCATATAATCATTCCAACTCAACAAACCATTTCTTAGACCTTTCATCTATAGAAAACTGATCACAGATTTCACTCTATGTAAAGGCTATTTTATTTCAATTGAAAAAACTACTTCACTTCCATATACCAATGAATAAGGAGTTGCATGGATAGCAATACGATTGGTTTTCTTATAAGCCCATAAAGAATTAAAAAGTTCATCAGGCCATGATTTCTTATCTTTATCCACCATATTATGGAGAAAATTATATATGGTCTTATTGAAGGCCTCTATCTATCCATTAGTTGCCGCATAATAGCAATATGAATGGTTGAACATGATATTATGTTATTGGTACAATTTTTAAATTCTGTAGAACAAAAATTGGTTCCAATGTTCATCAAAATACTATGAGGAACACCAAATCCGCTGATGATATTAGTTTTGATAAAACTAACAATGCCTTTGGTTCTGATTTCCTTGAGAGGTATTGCCTCAACCCATTTAGAGAAAAAGTCTATAGCAGTGAGAATATACTTGAAGTGCTTAGCCGTGGCTGAAGGATAAGGTTATACTACATCCATTCCCTATGTGGAAAATAGAAAATAGTATTTAGAAGTATGTAGAAACTATGGGTTTGATGAATGATGTTGTCTTGCACATGACATGGATGACATTTTTTTGTGAAATCTATGCAATCATGTGTCATTGAAGGCCAAAAGTATCCAAGGATTTGGATATGATCAGAATATTTGTGCCTAGATTAGTGGGCACCACAAGCTCCTAAATGTACTTCTTTCATGATAGTTGTGGTATCCTCTCCATCAATACATCTAAAGATAATTCCATCAAATCATTGCTTTTAAAGGATCTTTTGGTGGTCTGGACTGTCATAATGAGTAAAATTTTCCGCTCATTTCCGGATCTGTTCTTTCTCAGTCCTATCTGGTGGAAGTACCCCATTTTGATGATATTCCTTGATAGATGTTCTCCATCCCATGGTATGACCATATGATTCAGAAATAGGGTAAATATATTTAATTTTACCCCTTATATTTTGAACAAAAGGTGAGACCACATGATGATGCGTTATGATGATAATGGTCACATCCCGATTTGGATCTTCCAAGGCTATAGATGAATTCACCACTGCATCTTATTGGGCATTTTGTAATCGCGAGACATAAGACATTTTATTATTTGAGATAAATTCATCCATTATCCTTCTGATGTAATCACAAAAAGAAATTAATTCTTCATTTCTGATAGAATATTCCTAGAATATTTGTTTTATTACCAATTCTGAATCTACTTTCACCTTTAAATGATCCATTTGCACCTAAAGGGCCAATTCCAAACCTGTGATTAGGGCATGATATTTTTCTTCGTTGTTGGTACCACATTCTGAAAATAGGAAATAATAAGGCAATAATACATTTTCTGGGAAAATAAATACAATTCCTAATCCAACCTTGTTGATTTTCTAGTTTTCCATTATCTTTCCTATTAGACTTCTAGAAGCACCATCCAAATACATTTCCCATGTTTTGGAATTATATTTAATAAAGAAGACCTATTCATCATGAAGTTCAGTATTAAATGATGTATCTTACATAGATGGATGCTCAGAAAGGAAAACAGCAAGAGCTTGTCCTTTTATAGCATTTTGAGGAACAAACTGGATATCAAATTGTTGCAAAATAACTGTCCATCGTGACAGAAGTCCTGTAAGCATATGATGCCTCAGGATAAATTTGATTGGATTATTAAGAGACACTAATTAAACCTCATGATGTTGTTGGTAGTGCCTCAATTTTTTAACTGCAATGATTAATGCCAGGAAGAACTATTCAATACATGAATATCGTGTTTCTTCATCAAGCATAGTTCGATTGAGATAGTAAAAAAAAATACATTCCCACCATCACTCATTTGGGCGAGGAAGGAACATAGTGATCTCTCTAAAGATTTAACATAGAGAATAATGGGTCTTCCTTAAATAGATGACAATAATACTAGTGGACTGAAGAGGTATTTCAAGAGGATATCAATTGCTTCTTGTAAATATTTAGTCCACTGGTAGGTAACTTCCATCTTCATTAATCTGCTGAAGGGAAAACACAAGCCTACCAAATTGGCGATGAAGCATAAAATATAGGCCAAGTGTCCATGGAGTCCTATTAATTATTTCAAATTTTTAGGAGGTGACATAACAAGGAATGATTTTGTTTTATCAGGATCAACATCGATACCAAAATGTCATATTATAATGCAAATTAATTTTCCTGAGGTTGCCCTGAAATCACATTTCAAGGGGTTCATCTTCAAACTATGTTGCCGAAGATTATTGAATATGTTTCCAAATTAGCCAAGTGATAGGAACATTGTCATGATTTGACCACCAAATAATCCAGATAATATTGTAAAAATTTGTATATAAAGGGTTTGAAGATATGGTGAATTGCACATTGGTTTGTTGCACCATAATTCTTAAATCCAAAGAGAATTACATAAAACACATATTCAGGGAATCTAAATTCTGTTGATTCATTATCCTCCGGGGACATTCAGATTTGATTATATATAGAGTATCCATCCATAAAGAAAACATCATCATATTTGGTCGTTTAATCAATTTGAAGTTCTGTAATCAGGACTGGAAAATCATCTTTAGGACAATGCTGGTTAAGATCCCTAAAATCAATGAAGAATCTAATTTTCCAATTTTTATGTTTTACTAGGTGAATATTGGCTAGCCATTAGGGATACTGAACTTCCCTGAGAATTTTTTATTTTAAAATCATAAAAAAATCATCTTCAATTTTATTGGAATGAGTTTAGTGTATTCTCCTTGTTGCTTGCTTAAATACATGATGTTCTTATGGAAACCCCAAATGATGGGTGGGAACATCAGGATTATAACCAGGAATTTCTGTATAATTCTATGAAAATATATCACGATTTTCTATTAGAAAGGAAGTATACACCTCTTTCTCCTCAGAGGTCATGGCCAATCTAATTACAGTGTGATGTAGATCTTCTTCAGTGCCTAGATTTGTTTCTATAAGTACATCCACGGATGTATAGACCCCTTCTTCATATTCCAGATGTTCATCCCCGAGATCTTCCTCTTCTTATTCATCATGTATTACCTATTTTTTCCACTTTAATTGTAGTTGAAGAGGAAAAAATTCCATTGTTAGGGGAGAAATCCGTATTTGAACATCCTGAAGAAAAGGCCACCATATATGATCCTACTGTTGATGAAGGGTCTTGATGTGATAATAAAGAGGGATTGATGGATTGAGAAGCAACATATTTGTCTTCTTCTATCATAACCAATATCTTTTCTATTCTTGTTGACGATATAGAGGCTTTTTAACGTTAAATTGTTGAGATGAAAACATCTCCATTCATGCATCCATTATTTCTTGGTGTATCAATAATTTATTCCATGTAATGAGGCTCAGTTACTGCAATTGAAATTAAGGAAGTTACTGGAAAATTATTTAGATTTTGTTTTACCCATTCAATTTGATTGTTGGGTAACACATAATCTGTTTTCAAATGTATGAATGGATTTGCATGGATCTTCTCTAGTCCATTTGGAGCATTAAATCATGTTATCTTTTTTTTCATGGGCTTTGTTGCTTTTATGTGATAAAACGTTTCCTCAATGTATTTAGATTCACATGATTTTATGGGAGCCTTGTCACCATAAAATGTTCCAATTTGACAAATGAAATAGTATTTCATACATTGGTGGTATGATGAAGGCATGGCAGCATGTTGATCCAACTAGGGCCTTCAATATAGAATATTGAACGTTGTGTCTGGATGAACAACCATGAAATCAGAATAAGACACAAGATCTCCAAACTGAGTTCTGAGTGTATTCATGCACCGAGGATCCTATTCATTCTTTTCATATCCTTGCAACATTAAAGTCGATGGAGATAAGTCAGATTCTGTCAAGCGCAATCGACATTGTGTATGAACGAGAAAGAGGCTGACCTCAGAACCATTATCAATGAAGGCTCGTTCGATGTCTATGTCATTAACCTTTCCCAAAAAATACAAAGGTCTGATATGACCATGCACAACATCATCTTGATCTTCATATGTAAAATATAGGACTAAATGAAATTCTATAGTATCAATCTCTATATATAAATCCTCAGTAGTAGCAACATTAGTTTCAAACTCTTGAGAACTTGACAAAGCCTTAATGAGTGCCTCTCGAATATCTTTTGACATATTCAAAACATCCATAATTTGTAACTTGGCCAGTACATGGGACCATTATTTCTGGAAATCATACTTTTGGTCCAAATATCTATGTTTCCCAGCAAGAATATGTGATTTGGAAGTTCATTGTATGTTGATGCTTCTGTTGTTGATGTACTCTGTGTTGGAGCATAAGCTAGAAATAATGCTAGCTTTGGTATATTAAACTGACTAGGTCTACTTTTTACTGAGAAGAATATGGTGTGGATTCTAACCGGTCTTCCAAAAGAATTGTGTTAGAACCGAACATGTCTTTGATGGATGAATCCCCATATTTTTGTTGAGCCCACTAAAGGGCTATTCCATGAGATTCTGCGGAATATATGGTTTGTACAGGGGTATAGTTAAAATGGTGGTTTCTGGAACTACCATGTTTTACCCTACATCCCCGACCATAGACCCTTACCCTTGTTCCCCAATTAGGTAAAAGGAATACTAGATCACTATAATAAGAACCACCATTGTCATAAGGATCTATTAAATGGATAACATTAATAGAACCAAAGATCAATTCATCATCTGTCGAAGATTATTTTTTATATGTTAATTCTTGTAGTACCATTTGGTGGAGTGGTGCCCATGCTTTTTAAACAGATGGCATAAAATCTTCCAGGGTCATGGAAAACATTGTCCTTGACATAAGCTTGTCTTCTTCTGACTACTCTTTGTCTTTACGGTCACTTCTCTTATTTTAGGAATAGCCTTTTGATAAAGATGGTTTTGTTGTGGTAGGAGCGATAGAAGACACAATCAGCTATTTCAACTAATTTCGTAAAATGTCATGAGTTTTCTTGATCATTTTCTTAATCATCCTATCATTATATTTTTCACATTTTTACTTTTGACCTATTTCCATTCACACTCTTCCTCTGGATCGGTAGACGTAACAAATTCTACTTGAGATTATGACCTTTTTAGTTTCAGTTGTCTAGATTTTACCATCTTTTGCGTAAGGTCTTTGAAAACAATAAACTAACGAATGAGGTGTCCCAAAATCTGATGAAAGGGATAAAAGTTCATAAAATCTTTATCTCCATATTTATTTTTCTTCTTTGGACATGGAAACTGAACAAATTTTTTTTCTAATCCTGAGATGAAGTAACCAAGAACTTGTTCGTTCCTAAAAGAATAAACATCATTCATTAATTCCTAAATCTATCTTTTCCTTTGATATATTTGATCATATTTATGAGTCATTTGTTGTTACTGATGCTCAGGAGGAAGATCCCTTTGGTATGATGAGGGTCTTGAATTAGAAGCAGGTATTTTTTCTAGTTTGATGGATACTGTAGGAGCATCTACCATTCCAATGCTCCTCCCAGTGCTGATGGAATTACATGATTTTTAGCCTTAGTTTCTATAATAGAGTCTTCTATATGTTGAGAGACTGATGTAAGGTCTTAAAACCCTCTTGTGAATTTCACACTGATCAATGGAGTGCATAATTCACCACGCTGATTTGCAACACAGATTGGCTGCAATTCTTTTGGATGAAGTGCTAGACATAAGGAATATGTTAATCCTTTCCATCGTGCAATGAAATCTAAAACTCTTTGATTATAAATTTTTATACAATTAGTATGATAAAAAACTGCCACATTCTGTAGCATTGAGATAAATTGGAGAATGAATTTCTGATGGAGATCATCCCATCCAGTAATTGATCGAGATTAAAAACATGTATACAAGACAGAAGTTGGTCCGTGTAATGACATAACAAAACACCTAAGCTTAACTGCTTCTTGTTGTTTTTAAGTTAGCATCATTGGATCACAACTAGAAAAAAATTTGTTAATTGTCATTCTAGATCTCTTGAACCATTAAATATTGGGAATTTTGTTTTCACAGAATTTGGTGGGGGAGGGATTGCATCCATCCATTTAGGGTAAGCTCTTTTTTCCGGTTGAACTGGTTCACGACATTCCTTCATAGATTCCAATCAAGTCGTTAATGCCTCAATTTTGTTCATAATCATTTCAGGAACACCTGAATGAGCTGGAACGTGTGCAGATATAGCATCTATAGGTCGATCTAGTGTGGCGACCGATAAAACCAATGATGGTGGTGCTAATATCTACCTTCGATAACCCACAAAAATAGTCCTATCATGATGTATATGGACGTGCCTTGATTTTGTACCCAAAGAATGGAATTCATTATCCATATCTCTAGTTACTAAAAATCCTCTTTGCTAAGGAGATCCTACTAGATTTACAAGTTGAGGACTTGCCTTTTGAGTTCGTCTAGAAAAAATTATATTTCAAAGTAACTTTGTGTTGAGCATTTTCAACTCCTTCATTTCCACTTCTTGCTATGAAAATATCTCTTCAGGCGAAATAGATTGTCCTTATCTAGTGGAAAAGTGAGATGAAATTTGAATTTTATCCTTTCCCCTTGTTAGATGCCTTTCGGAGAGGGTGGAGTTGGTTATTTGGAGACATACCTAGATTCTGGGTAAGCCTCTGATATAGGTTGCACAAACCTTCTTCATTTTCCTCGGTGTGTATTGTATTACGGAAAAGAACTTCTTCTTCTGATTCTCCTGAACTAGAACTATTTCCTGGAGGATCTTATACAATGGAGTTAACAACATTCACTAATGCATAATCCATTGATGGAATTCTGTCAGTGTTCCTGCTAGAACGTCTCACATGGTGTCTTCCACGAGACTTCGTTCTCCTATATGCCAAAATTCCCAAGATCTATTTAGCCAATAGTAACCTGAAGGGAATCATTGGAAAGTATATTTGAATGCATTCATTGTGTCTTCTTACCTAATCGAGGGAAAACATACTTCCATTGAGGTGGGGATTACAGGTATGAAAAAACCCCTACCATATTGGTTGGGGCTGTTTCTGTTCTTATTCATTAAATCATTGAACATTGTTTAATGAATTTGAATGTTGAATTAAATGAGCCCCATGCATTGTAAGATGAGGTGATTCTTGAACTACTATGGCAAAAATTTGTGCATCTACTTTTCTGATTTTGTGGATTTTGGTTTAGACATTACCTAAGTGAATCATCTGACAATCCCATAAATCACCTATTTCAGCATATCATTTCCCTATTTCAGACATTTCCATCATCTTACTATTGACATCCTCTAAGAGAGATTCCTACTCATGATACCTAGATGCTAGATATAAATGTAACTCAACGAATTATTTTCATTGGGATTGATTCTAATGAGAATTGGTTAATTCAAGTTCTTGAGTATACATTTGATTACCAACAAAACCTATTGATTGTAGCCGACAGTGGGAAACAACATTACCTGAGACCACTTTTGGCGAACATTTTTTATTTTTGATTGTAGTGAAATGAAATGCTCCATATGTCATGACCCATTCTTGGGGCCCATACCGTGACTACCCCAAGCCCACCTTCCATAGGTCAGGGGATGGAGACTAGCACCAAAGGCGTAAATCCCTATAACTGTGAAGGCATTGCCTTTATAAAACATAAAAACATTCAACCAAAGTACAAGAGGAAGAAAAAACTAAGTAAACCCTCTAGGATCACTCTCATTTGGCGTATTTCCCATAATAGATAGCCTACTGATACTGTTCTTCATGTTTTTGGCATCCAACTTTGTTCTAAATGTCGCCTGTGTAACCAACAAACAGAGGATGCGGATCATCTTTTCCGGTCTTGTGCAATAGCCATTGCCTTATGGAATTTTGTTTTTGATTTATTCAACTGAAGATGGTCTTTTACTGATTCTATTTCTGTGTTTCTTAAAAACTGCACTAGATCTGAACTTTCTTTACAGATCAAAAACATCTTACTGGAGGCAGTGGCAGAACTCATCCATGAGATTTTGTATGTTAGAAATGACCTTATTCATAATAATAACACTTTTAGTCACAATGCAGGAAAATCTCGGATTCTTGTCGTGATCCAGGAAGCTTCTTTCATTCCAAAAAAGTGATGCAACAACTCGGTTGGATACTTTGAGATCCTTCTCCACCTCCAAGTTCCTGGAATTTTCCCAAAACCAAAACGCACCTTCGATGTTTTCTAGCAGGAACCAATGCCAGGATGAATCAATGTCATTGTTGATGGTGCTTCCAAAGGAAATCCAGGCCCTGCAAGTTGCAGAGCTATTTTCAAAGATTCTGCTGGTCAGTGTCCGGGCTGTTTCTACGTCGGATGTGGTCACTCATCATCGCTGGAGGCGGAACTGTTGGGTGTCATCCATGCTGTTGACTTTTCTCTTCAAAGAGGTTGGAGGAAGTTATGGATTGAGAGTGATTCAACGACTATCATTCATGCCATCTGGAATGGCAGAATTCATATGGCCTGGAAGCATACTACTCATTGGATGAGCTGCCTTAGCTCGCTTCATGGGATTGATTTTATAGCTACCCATACTTACCATGAAGAGAATTCTGTTTCTAATCCTCTTTCCAATAAAGGATTTCACTAGCGCATGACTTGGATGAACTCCCTATCTGCTGATTAATTTGATCTTTTTGATAGAGATTGTAAAAAAAATCCCCTACTTCAGACACTTGTAACTTTCTTGATTTTCAATAAATTGCGCTTTTGTCTTTTACCAAAGCATTACCTTTAAAAAAACAAAACAACTGGATATTGAAAAGAAGCTCTTGGATCATCCACCAAGGATCCTACCTGAAGGGTAGTTACAGATTGCACAACTCCTTGATCATCTAGCACGGATCCTACCTGAAGGGTAGGTATAGATTGCGGAGCTCATAGATCATCCACAATTTATCCTACCTTAAGGGTAAGTACAGATAGCCTCCTCAGCACCCTTGTTCGTCAACCTCCTCCTGGTACTGAATTGTCATGAGGTCCACCTCCGGGTACCGAATCGTCGTGAGGTCCATCTCCAGGTACCGTCTAGTCCTCATACACTCAGCCTCCATTAGCGCTGTCCATCGTCTACATCCAACACAACGACGTGTAGGCGTAGCCCATGCAGGGGTGAGTATAACAATACTCAGTAGGTATCTCGATACCCTCAAGGTCTCACTAAATCCAATAGGGATAAACCAAAAAGAAAGATCTCAACAGATAAAATTTACATAGGTATATGCCCAAACATATACATATATTATCATGTAACCCATCTCAATCATGAGGAAAACATAAAGATCACTGACTCAGCTCAAACCAGGATTTTTTTTCACGATGATGAAAACACGACTGCTAGAGAACTCCTCCTCTGTCGAGCGCATTTGAACTGTCATGACTCAGAGGTTCTACTCACAATCATTAGACTGCTGAGGTATTCCTCCTGTCGAGTACCGCGGGTCGGCCACCTCACAAAGTAGTGCACCACCGCCATGGGTCTGCCACCTCACACATAGTGCACCTCCCTCATAGCCTACAGAGGTCCTCATTCTGTCATGTACCGCGGGTCTGCCACCTCACATTGTAGTGATCCTCCACCATGGTTCTACCACCTCACAAAGTATTTCTTCCCACTGGGCAATTAAAGTCACTCCGAATAGAATCAGACAAGCAGTTATTAGGTCTCACCTAGCTACAAGGTCATCGAACTCCGTATGCTTGTCTCTGGGAGGATCCTCTCCATGAGCTACTGGTTGACAATTCAATTGTCACGAAGTTCCATGAAGAAGTATCTCAAATTAACGCCTCGTCATAGGGGTATCAACGCAATAGACGATGTGCCAATCGGGTACAATCCATCCCGACCATACTCCAACTGCGTCCAAACCTCAGGTGAAGTATGCCAAATGAACCGTCTCATCAAGATCAGTCCAACAAAGTCAAGGGCACATCAATCAAACATCTGGTCCTCAAGATATAAGCGTTTCCGCTCTGAGAGCCCGATTGGTTTCAGGTTCGAACAAAACCGGCCATTTTTCTTAATTCATCCAAAACTCACATAGAGTATCGCAAAAGGACCATCTCATAGCGAGGGTCCAAGGGCCACAGAGGGATTGTCTATCAATGTGTGTTCTTCATGTTATTCATGTTTAAGTGAAAACGGGTCCTATTCGTTAGACCCGATGGGCTGACGGGTCGGGTCGACTCGGTTCTGGTGGGTCCGACCCGGCAAAGGGGTCGGACCAGCCCGATGAGTCGCACAGCCTGGCCCGAGGAGCACGACACGACCCAAAGTGGCGCGGCCCGGACTAAATGGGTGCGGACCAGCCCGGTGGGGTGCGGCCCAGCCCAGCTGGGCGTGGCCCAGCTGGGTGCATGGCATGGCTGGATCGGCCCCTCGGTTGTCCAAACTGGCAGCACCAAGCGGCATCTCCCTTCCCAAACCGGCCAGCTTGGCTGACAGGCCTTCTGGGAAAAGCTGCCCCCACAGCGGGTCGCGACTCTTCCGAAGCGGTACCCTCCTGGCGCTGCGGATATGTTCTGCCTGGCCAACCGACGAGCCGATAGGTTTTCCGGCTCGGCGCCCACCTGGCGCCGCAGCTCTTCTTTTCCCGGCCGGCCGACGGGCCGGCCGGTCCTTCCACCAAAGTGGCCCGCAAAGCAGGCCGCAGTTCCCACTGCATAACCAGTGTGATGGCGCCAGCTCCCTCCGCTGAGGCTCGCTTTTCTGTGGCTTTTCTTAGTGTGTGTGACGGCGGCCCTTGCACTACCGGCCTCTTCCATGTTCCACATCCGTTAGTCAAATCCATCAATAAACAGGATCAAACGGAGGGTTGTCGGGTCGTGTTTGTTCGTCCCACACCCTCCATGTAATGTGATAACAATAGGTCAGACAAAAAATATTACACAAAAACAAACCGAGTAACGATTTTAATCCATTAAAATTGAACATAATTCCCCTACCTCGACAGTTGATGTCGCACGTCGGGCATCGTGGAAGACGACGTCGTGGGGAATGAATTCGTAGGCGATGTCGGAGTGCGTCTGAGGAGGAAGCGGCGTTTCCTCACTTTTCACGGAGAAGAGAATGGTTAGATTGTCATTGTTCTTCGTGGAACTGTCGTTCTTCGTGTATGAGATGTCATTCTTTGTCAAGAGAAGAGTTCTCTTCTTCTTTACAAGATTTCTATCCCAATCTTCCTTAGAAAAACGAAAACCCTCCAAAAATAAAATAATTGGCTTCTCCTATTATTTTATTTTCACATGCAATTTAAAATTCAAATTAAAACCACTTCATTAATTAATTGATGTGGTTGAATTCATTAAATTAATGTGTTGGCGAGAGTTATAGAGGGAGAGAGGAGGGGGGTGAGAGGTATCATATTAAGAAGAGTTTACAAATTAAAGATGTGAGGTTAAGGAGTTTGGTGAAAGATGAAAGTGTGGGGATCGTGTGGTCCCCACCTCTCATATAACCACACATGGGAAGTTGGGTGGGTGTGGGACCCACCAACAACTTCCCATGGGAGGCGTTAACCTCCTTAGATATAAAATAAAATTGTTCCAACAATTTTATTTACCTTTTAATTAAAACCCAATAATTAACATCTCATCCCGCACAAACAGAACTATAGTAAAGGTCCCCTTAGGTAATTACCGGCATCGTGAGTTCATCAGTTCCCTCAGATTTCAATTATGTTCACTGGTTCATAAGATAAGAAAACCCACTCCTTCGTTTACTAAACGTACCTGAGCAAAACTTAAAAAATTGATTCCTAGCACACTGAGCCTTAGAATCAAGTGCCGTCAGAAGCCACAGACTCATAAAATTCCAAAGTATTTTAGAAAAAAATTCCCTTGAAATTTCGTGGTATTTACATTAATCCAAACTCAGGGCTTTACGTCCCTGTAAAGCTACAACATAAACTAGGGAAACAAAAGTTGTACTAAGCACGCATCTGAGCCTCCCGCTCACATGTGCTCTCTTGGAGGTTTCCTCTGATGCCAGTGAAACGCACAAGAGGAATCAACCGTCCCTGTAGGACCCCCTCCTTTTCTTCCTCAACCTATACTGTAACACTATGAAGGTCGACCCGTCATCGATGTCCAGCACCCCGTGGTCGATGATATGTGAAGGGTCGTGCAGGCACCTCCTCAGCTGAGATACGTCGATGACATCATGCACCCGGTGCAATTGAGGTGGAAGGGCTAGCGGTTTTCCACCTCGCCCACCCTACTGAGGACCTGGAAAGGATAGATGAACATCATAGAAAACTTCGACCTCGGCCAAATCTCCGTTGACCTCATCGAGGTGTGACCCGTAAGAAGACGTGGTCACCACCCTCGAACTCCAGTGGTCTCCTTCTTCTATCAACATAGGACTGTTGTCTGCTCTTTGCAGTCTTCATCTGCTCCTGGATGGTCTACAGCTTCTCATTTAGCCTTATGATGAGCACACTGGTCAACCTATGCCTCATCTCATATAAAGATCTGCTGGCATCTCTCTAACCACATGAAGAGTTTCCTCTTCTTCATCAATGCTAAAAGCGGTGAAGCAACTTTGGAGAAGTCTGGCACAAATCTAGGTCTGGGCGACCCATGAGTGATCGACTGCACCCACTTATGCATGATTCCATCCTGTGCTACCTAGGGTTTCCTTTTCACCGACCAAGGAAAACACCATCCCAACGTTTTAGGTAAACCACAACTTTTTTTCCTAATACAGTCAATATGTGTATGAACTGTGGTTTCCCAGTCCATACCCAAACTAACATCGTAAGGTATTGACGCTTCCACCAAGAGGTTCCAACTGAAACTCTCGCCTCACGGGTCAGATCACACCGTCGGCGTAAGCGTGATTATCGAGTCTCCTCCCAACGGTATCTCCAGACGTGAGGGTCAAGTGAACGGCTTAACCGGAAACTCTATGTCTGGGACATGATTCGTGGAAGGAAGGAATGATTCGTATCAATGTCTATTGTTACGTCATCTAGTAGTAGAATCAAACCATACCTTGAATCATTTCTAGAGCCCTAGGGTCACACTCCTTGACCGAATGCAGTTACTCTCTTCCCCTGCCCTCCTGCTCTCTGAGCCTCGCAGGGACAACAAAGGCGGGTGGTTGTAACATGTCGATATGTACATCACCACTTTCTGCCCTCCTAGATCTGCTTCCACGTCTGCTGCTTTGCATATTCATATGTCTTTAACACTTCCTCTTCATAAAAAATTTTACACGCCCAAGTCTCCGAGACTAGTGCCAGTTTCCTTCTTCCCCACTGCTAACCTTCACTGGCTGTATCCACTCAGCCAAGGAATTCCCAACCAAAAAGGTTCTCTCTAGAACCCTTACATAATTATGAATGCAAATAGGAATGGTCCTGGATCGGATGTCCTTAAACACACCTCACTCGAAAGTCCTAGCCCTGAAGCATTGATCGTATCGTAGTCATCAAGTACCAGTAACGATCGGTATGCCATGATGATTAATCAGCTACCGACATGTTGTCCTGCTGAAGCTGTATAAGCTCTAGAAAACTCTCATCCACCTCCTCAAGCTAGTCCTCAACCGCCTGTGAGTCAGGATCGTCTCAAAACCTTAGGGGTATCTGATGCTGAAACACGTGTAAGGCACTGAACCATCATGTGTCATCTACCGGTACCACAGGTTGAAACTACTGACCAACATGTAGTGATATAGCTGGCACACTACCCGAAGGTACTATCTCAGACATCGGTCCATGTATTGAAGTATCATCACTCTGCCGATCATCCTCATGGTCACTCACTGGGAAACATAAGTAGAAAAGATCACCGTCTCCTCTACTAGTGTCTAAACAATGTGTAGAACTCTAGAAATCACATCCATCCAATCCACTACTGTCTGGGAATCTACCTCGCCTCATAACCTCAGAGGCCTCTTCTACTGGAACACGTGCAACATGCTTTGTCAGTGTGCACCATCGGCTAGTACAGTTGGTGGAATCTGGTTCCCAATGGGTGGTGGTGGTACTAGTACACCACCTGAAGGTGACAACATACTAAGAGGTCTCTACACCGGACCTCGTCGCTCGATAGGCCATCATCGGGTACTCTCTCGGAACTCCAACTGACTATCTGGGTGGAGGAATCCTGAACAGATGCGAGATGATCAAACAATTTAAACTTGGTGAGATGACCTTGTTTGAGCTGACTTAAAGAAAACTTTTGGAAACACACACGCAATCAGTGTTTTCATGCACTGAGTTGGAAATCATAAGCCAAGGTCCTGGTGTATGGATACCCCGGCCACCTCACCAATACTGGACTCCATGAACTGAAGACCACACTCGGTACCCTTAACACTATTGCTTCATAGAAGATAATAATCAGAGTCCTGAGATCTGTGGTAGAACCTCCCATTGATACCAATTTGTCACGACCCGTCCTTGGGGCACGTGTCGTCACCACCCCAATCCCACCTTCCATAGGCCAGACACTGTCGACTAGAATGAAAGGTATAAATCCCTATAACTGGGAAGTCATTTCCTTTATAAAACGTAAACACATTCAACTAGAGTACAAGAGGATGAAATCACTAATTAAAACTGAAAACAAAAGTAGAGTTGAAATTAAAGGGGCTGGAAATATAAGCCCAACTGTAAAGTACAAGGTAAAAGACAAAACAACTGGATAGTGACAAGAAGCTCCTGGATCGTCCACCATGGATCCTACCTGAAGGTTAGGTACATATAGCAAATCTCCTGGATCGTCCACCACAGATCCTACCTGAAGTGTATCTACAGATATCAGAGCTCCTTGATCGTCCACCATGGATCCTACCCAAAGTGTAGTTACAGATAACCTCCTCAGCGCCCTCATCCGTTAACCTCCTCCGGGTACCAAATCGTGGTGAGGTCCACCTCCGAGTACCGAATCGTCGTGAGGTCCATCTCCAGGTACCGTCCATTCCTCGTACACTCGGCCTCCGTCAGCACTGTCCGTCGTCTGCTTTCAACACAACGAGGTGTGGGCGTATCCCATGCAGGGTGATTATAACAATACTCAGTAGGGACCCAGAGACCCTCAGGGTCTCACTAAATCAAACAAGGATAAACCAAAAAGAAACATCTCAACAAATAACCTTTACTTATGTATATGCCCAAACATATACCTATGTTATCAAGTAACCCATCTCAATCATGAGGAAAACACAAAGGTCACTGACTCAGCTCAAACTAGTATTTTTATTCATGATGATGAAAACACAGATTCTGGAGAAATCCTTCTCTGTTGAGTGCAGTAGTCCTGTCATGACTCATAGATGTTACTCACTAACTTTAGACTACTGAGGTACTCCTCCTGTCGAGTATTGCGGGTCGGCCACCTCTCAAAGTAGTGCTCCCCCTCCATGGGTCTGACACCTCATATAATAGTGCTCCGCCCTCATAGCTTACACTGGTACTGCTCCTGTCGAGTATCGCGGGTCTGCCAACTAAAAAAGTAGTGCTCCTCTTCCATGGGTCTACCACCTCAAAAATTAGTGCTCACCACTGGGCTATTCAAGTCACTCCGAATCGAATCAGACAAGCAGTCATCAGGTCTCAGCCAGCTACAAGGTCACCAATCTTCGTATACTCATCTCCAGGAGGATCCACTCCATGAGCTACTGGTTGACATTCCATTTTAATGAATTTCCACGAATAAGTATCTCAAAGTACCGCCTCATCATAGGGGTATCAACGCAACAGACGACGGGTCAATCGAACGCCCTGTCTGTGAGTTATTAGCATTTCCGTTCCAGGGGCCCGGTTGGATTTTAGGTACAATCCAACCTGGCCATACTCCAACTATGTCAAAACCTTAGGTTATGTATGCCAAAATAACCGTCTCATTAAGAGGAATCCAACAAAGTCGCTGACACATCAATCGAACGTCCGGTCCTCAAGCTACAAGTGTTTCCGCTCTGAGGGCCAGGTTGGTTTTTGGTTCGAACCAACCCGGCCGTTTTTTCGAATTCGTCCAAAAATCACATAGAGTATCTTAAAAGGAATGTCTCGTCGCGAGGGTCCCAGTGCCGCAGAAGGCGTGTCGATCGGACACGTGGTCTTCATTTTATTCGTGTTTAAGTAAAAATGGGTTCCGTCCGTGAGACCCGATGGGCTGACGGGTCGGGTCGACTCGGTTTTGGCGGGTCCGACCTTGAAAAGGGGTCGGACCGTCCCAATGAGTCGCACGGCCTAGCCCGAGGCACACGACCAGACCTGAAGTGACATGGAGCGACCCGAAGTGGTGCGGCCTGGCCAGGCGCAGCCTGGCTCAGTGGGGCACGGCCTGGCGGGGCGCGGCCCGGCTGGGCAGGCGGCCTGGCCGGCTCGGCCCGAGGGCTAAGGAACGTGGCCCCTCGGCTATCTAAACTGGCGGCTCCAAGCGGTTCCGCCCTTCCCAATCCATTTGGCTAGGCCGACCGGCCTTCTGGCGTATGCGGCCTGCAAGGTGGGCCGCGACTCTTCCAGCGCAGTGCCCTCCTGGCATTGCGGATCTGCTCCGCCCGGCCGGCCGATGGGTCGGCTGGTCCTTCTACCGATGCGGCCTGCAAAGAGGTCCATGGTTCCCACTGCACAGCCGGCATGATAGCGCCAGCTCCCTACGCCGCGGTTCACTTGGCCATGGCTTTTCATAGTGTGTACTACGACGACCCTTACGCCGTCGGCCTCTTCAGTGTTCTGCCTTTGTTTGCCGAATCCATCAATAAACATGATCAAATGGAGGGTTATCGGTCCGTGTTTGTTTTCCATGCGCCCTCCGCTTTAAGTGATTGCAATAGGTCGGACAAACATGATTACACAGCAACGAACCGAGGTACAATTTTAATCCATTAAAATTGAACTTAATTCCCCTACCTCGACAGTTGATGTCGCACGTCCGGAGTCTGGGAAGATGGTGTCATGGGTAAATAATTCATAGGAGATGTCGGAGTGCATTCGAGGAAGAAGCGACATTTCCTCACTTGTCATGGAGAAGATAATGGTTAGCGTGTCTTCATTCTTCATGTAACCGACATTCTTCGTGGATGAGACGTTATTCTTCATCGAGAGAGGAGTTCTCTTCTTCTTAACAAGAGTTCTCTCCCAATATTCCTTGGCACAACGAAAACCCTCCCAAAATAAAATAATTGGCTTCTCCTATTATTTTATTATCACATGAAATTTAAAATTAAAATTCAAACAACTTCATTAATTAATTGATGTGGTTGAATTAATTAAATTAATGTCTTGGCGAGAGTTAATGTGGGAGAGATGAGGAGGTGATATGTCTCATATTTAAGAGGAGTTTACAAATTAAAGATGGGGGGTTAAGGATTTTGGGGAAAGTTGAAAGGTCGGGGCTTGTGTGGGCCCCACCTCTCATATATCCACACATGGGATGTTTGGTGGGTGTGGACCCCACCAATAACATCCCATGGGAGGAGTTAACCTACTTAGATATAAAATAAAATTGTTCAAACAATTTTATTTACTTCTTAATTAAACCACAATAATTAACTTCTCCTCCCGCACAAACGCCACTATGGTAAATGTCCCCTTATTCAATTACCGGCGTTGAAAGTTCATTTGTTCTCTCATATTTCAATTCCGGGCACCGGTTCAAAAAAATAGAAAAACCCACTCATTCGTTTACTGAATGTATCCGAGATAAACTTCAGAAATTGATTCCGCGCACACTAGGCCTCATAATCAAGTTCCGTCAGAAGACACAGACTCTTAAAATTCCAAAGTATTTATGAAAAAAATTTCTTTGAAATTTCTAGGTATTTACATTACTCCGACCTCATGGATTTACGTCCCCGTAAAGCTACATCATAAACTAGGGAAACAAAATTGGTACTGAGCACGCATCTGAGCATCCCGCTCCCATGTGCTCTCTTGGAAGTTTCCTATGCTGCCAGCAAAAGCACACAAGAGGAATCAACCATCCCCATAGGACCTGCTCTTGTCGATCCTCAACCTCTACTGGAACCTCATCAAAGTCGCCCCTTCATCGACGTCTAGCTCCCCAAGGTCGATGATATATGAAGGGTCGTGCACGTATCCCCTTAGCTGAGATACGTGGATGATGTCATGGACCCGGTGCAATTGAGTTATAAGGGCCAGCGGTAAGCCACCTCGCCCACCCTACTGAGGAACTGGAAAGGCCAGATGAACCTCAGAGATAACTTGCCGCCTCAGACAAATCTACGCAGACCTCATCGTGGCGATACCCGTAAGAAGACACGGTCGCCAACCTCGAAATCCAGTGGTCTCTGTCTCCTATTAGCATAGGACTCATGTCTACTCTTTGCAGTATTCATCTGATTCGGGATTATCTGCACCTTCTCATGTAGCCTCAAGATGGGCGCACTGATCAACATATGCCTCAGCTCCTATAAATCTCTGCTGGTATCTCTCTGACCACACGAAGAGTTTCCACTTCTTTGTCAATGCAAAAAGAGGTGCACCAACTCTGGAGAAGTCCGACACAAATCTATGTCTGGTAGACTCATTAGTGATCGACTGCACCCACTTATTCTTGATTCCATCTTGTGCTTCCTGGGGTTTCCTTTTCGCCGACCAAGGAAAAACCCATCCCAACGTTGTAGGTAAACCACTACCTTTTTGCCTAATACAGTCAATCTGTGTATGAACTGTGGTTTCCCAGTCCGATCCCAAACTATTGTCGTAAGGACTCGACACTGCCACCAAGAGGTTCCAACTGAAAATATCACCTCAAGAGTCAGATCAAACCATCGGCGTAAGCATGATTATCGAGTCTCCTTCCCAAGGTATCTCCATACATGAGGGTCAAGTCAATGGCTTAACCAGAAACTCTAGGTCCGGGACAAGACTTGTGGAAGGAAGGAATTATTCGTATCAATGTCTATTGTTACGGAAGCTACTAGTAGACACCGACCGTACCTCGAATCATTTCTAGAGCCCTTGGGTCACACTCCTTGACCGAATGTAGTTACTCTCTTCCCCTGCCCTCATGCTCCTTGAGCCTGGCGAGGACTACAGAGGTGGGTGGTTGTATCATGTCGAAATGTACATCACCACATGCTGCCCTCCTATCTCTGCTTCCACGTATACTGCTTTATAGATTCATCTTTCCTTAACACTTCCCCTTCTGAAAAATTTTTACACGCCCAAGTCTTCGAGACTGGCGCCAATTTACTGCTTTCCCATGGATAACCTTCACTGGCTGTATCCACTCAGCCAAAGAATTCTCAACCACAAAGATTATATCTCGCACCCTAACATAAGTAGGAATGCAAAGAGGAAAGGTTCTAGTTCAGATATCCTTAAACACACCTCTCTCATAAGTCCTAGACCTAGAGCACTGATCATATCGTAGTCATCAAGTACCAGAAACGATCGGTATGCATCGTTGATTACTCAGCTACCGACATGTCGTCGTACCGAAGCTGTATAAGCTCTAGAAAACTCTCAGGCACCTCCTTAAGTCAGTCCTCAGCCGCCTGTGAGTCGGGATAGCCTCATAACCTGAGGGGTATTTGATGCTGAAACACATGTAAGGAACTGAACCTACATGTGTCATCTACCGGTACTGTCGGTTGAAACTGCTGACCAACATGTAGTGATATTGCTGGCACACTACCCGAAGGTACTATCTCGGACATCAGTCCATGTATTGAAGTACCATCACTATGTCGATCATGTTCATGGTCACTCACTGGGAAACACCAGTAGCTAAGATCACCATGTCCTCTAATAGTGTCTAAAATCGATGTAGAAATCTAGCAATCGCCTCCTTCCAGTCCACTACTGCCTAAGAATCTGTCTCACCTCGTAACCTCGGAGGCCTCTGCTGCTGGAACTTGTGCAACGCACTCTGTTAGCGTACATCGTCTGCTAGTACATATAGTGGAATCTATTTCCCAATGGGTGTTGGTGCTGCTCGTACACCACCTGAAGGTTCCAACATTGCAAGAGGGCTCTGCACTGGACCTCGTCACTCGATAGGCCGTCATCGGGTACTCTCTCGAAAATCCAATTGACTGTCTGCGTGGAGGAATCCTGAACAGATGAAACACTTTCAAATGATTTAATCTTGGTGATATGACCTGGTTTGAGCTGACATAAAGAAAACATTTAGAAACACACACACAATCAGTGTTTTCGTGCACTGAGTCGGAAATTAGAAGTCAAGGTCCTGGTGTATGGATACGTCGGCCGCAGCACCAACACTGGTCTCCCTAAACTGAAGACCACACTCGGTACCCTTAGCACTATTTCTTCACTGGAAATAATGATCAGAGTCCTGAGTTCTGTGGTAGAACCTCCCTCTGATACCAATTTGTCATGACCCATCCTCGGGGCCCGTGCCGTGACTACCACAAGCCCACTATCCATAGGCCAGGCGCTGTCGACTAGAACCAAAGGCGTAAATACATATAACTGGGAAGGAATTGCCTTTATAAAACATAAACACATTCAACTTGAGTAAAATCCAAATAAATCACTATGTAAAACTGAAAAAATAGTAGAGCTAAAAGTAAAGGGGCTGGAAATACAAGCCCAACGGTAAAGTAAAAGGTAAAAGACGAAACATGTGGATAGTGACAAGTAGCTTCTGGATCGTCCACCACGGATCCTACCAAAATGGTAGGTATAGATAGAGAAACTCCTGGATCATCCTCTACAGATCCTACCTGAAGGGTAGGTACAGATAGTGCAGCTTCTCGATCATCCACCACAGATCCTACCTGAAGAGTAGTTACAGATAGCATCCTTAGTGCCCTCGTCCGTCAACCTCCTCCAAGTACTGACTCATCATGAGGTCCACCTATGTGTATTGACTCGTCGTGAGGTCCATCTCTAGGTACCTTCCAGTCCCCATACACTCTGCCTCTATCAGCGTTGTCCATCATCTGCATCTAACACAACAAGGTGCGGGCGTAGCCCATGCAGGGGTGAGTATAACAATACTCAGTAGGGACATTGAGACCCTCAAGGTCTCACTAAATCCAACAAGGATAAACCAAAAATAAATATCTCAACAGATAACCTTTACTTAGGTATATGCCCATACATATACCTAGGTTATCAAGTAGCCCATCTCAATCATGAGGAAATCACAAAGGTCATTGACTCAACTCAAACCAGGATTTTTATTCACGATGATGAAAACATGGTTTCTAGAGAACTCCTCATCTGTCGAGCGCAATAGTCCTATCATGACTCATAGGTGCTACTCACTAACCATAGATTGCTGAGGTACTCCTCCTGTCGAGTACCGTGGGTCGACCACCTCACAAAGTAGTGCTCCCCCTCCATTGGTCTTCCACCACACACAGTAGTGCACCCCCCTCATAGCCTACAGAGGTACTCCTCCTATCAATTACCGCGGGTATGCCACCTCACAAATTCGTGCTCCTCTAGCATGGGTCTGCCACCTCACATTGTATTTCTCCCCAGTGGGCTATTCAAGTCACTCTGAATAGAATCGGACAAGAAGTCATCATCTCTCAACCAACTTCAAGGTCACCGAACTCCGTATGCTCATCTCCAAAAGGATCCGCTCCACGTGATACTGTTCGACACTCCAATTGTCACAAAGTTCCATGAAGAAGTATCCCAAAGGACCGCCTTGTCATAGGGTTCTCAACGAAATAGACTGCCCGTCAATCGGACGCATGTCCGTGAGTTATTAGCATTTCCGTTCGAGGGGCCCAGTTGGATTTCATGTACAATCCAACCCGTCCATACTCCAACTGTGTCCATACCTTAGGTGGATTATGCCAAAAGAACTTTCTCATGAATAGGAATCCAAAACAGTCGACGACACATCAATCGGGCGTCCGGTCCTCAATCTATTAGAGTTTTCCGCTCCGAGGGCCCGGTTGGTTTCAGGTTCGAACCAACCCGGCCATTTTTCCGAAGTCGTCCAAAACTCACATAGAGTATTGAAAAAGGACCGCCTCATCGCGAGGGTCCTAGTGCCGCATACGGCTTGTCCATCGGACGCACGGTCTTCATGTTATTCACGTTTATGTGAAAACGGGTCTGGTCCGTGAGACCCGATGGGCTGACGGGTCAGGTCGACTCGGTTTTGGTGGGTCTGAATTGGAAAAGGGGTCGGACCAGCCCAATGAGTCGCGCGACCTGCCCTAAGGGGCGCGTCCCGGCCCGAAGTGATGCAGCCCGGCCCGGCGGGGCGTGGCACGACTGGGCGCGCGGCCTGGCTGGCTCGGCTCGAGGGCCTAGCTGTCCGAGGGGCGTGGCCCCTCAGCTCTCTGAATCGGTGGTGCCACGTGGCGCCGCCCTTCCCAAACTGGCAGGCTAGGATGGCTGGCCTTCTGGCACAAGCGGATCGCACGGCGGCCCGCGACTCTTCTGGCGCGGCGCCCTCTTGGCGCCGCAGATCTGCTCCACCCAGCTGGCCGACGGGCCGACCGGTTTTCCAGCGTGGCGCCCTCCTAGCGTCGCGGATCTTCTTCGCCCTTCCAGCCGAATGGCCGGCTAGTCCATCCAAGGAAGTTTCCTACAAAGCGGGCCGCGGTCCCCGCTGCACAGCCGGCGCGACGGCGCTGGCTCCCTCCACCGTAGCATATGCTTGCCGCGGCTCCGCATCCCCGGTGCGGTGCGACATAGTCGTGCTTCCTGTGTCGCGGCTCTCTTGGCAGCTGATTTTCATAGCGTGTGCAACGGAGGCCCATGCGCTGCCAGCCTCTTCTGTGTTCTGCCTCAGTTCTCCGAATCCATCAACAAATAGGATCAAACGGAGGGTCGTCAGGCCGTGTTTGTTTGGACCGCACCCTCCATATTAAGCGATAACAATAGGTCGGACAAACAAGATTACACAACAACGAACCAAGGCACAATTTTAATCTATTAAAATTGAACTTAATTCCCCTACCTCGATAGTTGATGTCGCATGTCGGGTGTCGCGGAAGACGATGTCATGGGGAAAGAATTCGTAGGTGATGTCGGAGTGCGTCAGAGGAGGAAGTTGTGTTTCCTCACTTGTCGTGAGAAGAGAAAGGTTGGTGTGTCGTCATTCTTCGTGGAATCGGCGTTCTTCATGGGTGAGACGTCGTTCTTCGTCGAGAGAGGAGTTCTCTTATTCTTCACAAGAGTTGTCTCCCAATCATCCATAGCACAATGAAAACCATCCAAAAATAGAATAATAGGCTACTCCAATTGTTTTATTATCACATGAAATTTAAAATTCAAATTCAAACCATGTCATTAATTAATTGATGTGGTTGAATTCATTAAATTAATGTGTTCGAAAGAGTTAAAGAGGGAGAGAGGAGGAGGTGAGAGGTCTCAATTTTATGAGGTGTTTGCAAATTAACGATGGGGGGTTATGGATTTTGGGGAAAGATGAATGACTGGGGCTCGTGTGGTCCCCACCTCTCATATATCCACACATGGGAAATTCGGTGGGTGTGGTACCCACCAACAACTTCCCATGGGAGGATTTATCCTCCTTAGACATAAAATAAAATTGTTACAACAATTTTATTTAATTCTTAATTATACCCCAATAATTAACTTCTCCTCCAGCACAAATGAAACTACTGTAAAGGTCCCCTTAAGCAATTAACGTCGTTGCGAGTTCATCGGTGCCCTCAGATTTCAATTCAGAGCATCGGTTCAAAAGATAGAAAAACTCGCTCGTTCGTTTACTGAATGTACACAAGCTAAACTTCGGAAATTGATTATGAGCACATTAGGCCTTGGAATCAAGTGCTATCAGAATCCACAGACTCATAAAATTCCAAAATATTTATGAAAATATTTTCCATGAAATATCCAGGTATTTACACCATATGTTCCCAGTCCTCTGATACAAACACTAGATGTGGAATTAAAAAATAACAGGTGCATCCTCATTAGAGCATGGAGACATGTATGATGAAGGGTTTTCTGCTTTTTTTTAACCTTTCGATATTGGGAAACATAGAGAAATTCCAAGTCAATTTGGCGTTGTAACCCTTATATTGACTTTACACGACTTTTATATTCATAAAAAGGAAAAAATTTGGTTTTCAAGTGACGAAGAGTTTTCCATAAGTTGAGAAGAATGTCATGAATTCTATCTTTTAACATCAATTTCGATATGTTATACTGATAATTTTCCAAAGGCCATAACATGACTAGTATTTCTCCTTTACTTTATGGTTTCCTCATGTTTATCACATCTTCATCATCTTTCACTAGATGTTTCTCAACTTGATCTGATGACATTGGATGCTCTTTGTAAGAATACAAATGACATAAATGAGGTTTGGAGAATGATCATTCTCTTAAGATTTCTTCTGGTTGAGAAAGTACTTCTCTCGTAAATGAAAAGGCATCACACAATATTTCCCTTGTGTTTTCAAGTGCATCAAGATAGGAGGTATTTCTCATCGCAAAATAGTCAATTATGGAATTTTCATGAAAATGCGAAATAATACTACAGAGTGGACTTTCACAATGAAGGGAATCCTAGGGAGGGTCTCCATGATGGATTATAGCAAGGGATAAATATTTTTTCTCGTTTTAATTCTGGCCACATAGAGGGTTGTCATGGGTCTCATCCGGAGATAGGCACTTTGGATTGACCAAATTTTCATGAAGAAATTATTCATGATGAATTTTCCAATGAGGAACTTCATAATTAAAACTACCAATCCCATAATTTGGTAATGAGAGGATATAATCATTAGTAGAATAAGATAAATGTCTGAGGGCTTCAAGAACTCTAGGATTAAGAGGAGACACATTGCATCAAAACTCTTGATTTTCTAAAAATGCATTGGGAGACTTTTTAATGGATGTTATCTTATAGTTAGTTGGGGACACTTGCTGGGAAAATAGGTTATAATGGGAAAGTGTATGTGCACACCCTGGATGGTTACCAGAACGAACCGATTACCTATAATTGGAAAGGATCTATGTTCCCAATCTTATTTTCCATATGATATGATGTAGTATTTTCCATGACCCTCCTTGACTATAAAAGAGGTGTGTATATGCTCCGTGATGGAATGTCGATGTGTCATCCCATCTGTGGGGAAATATTTTTGTTGTTTTTCCCCTGATATTGCTGAGGTAGTTAAAATATAATTGCACATTTCAAGAATATGGTCAAGGATTTTTGTATGCCCTGTCACCATTGATAGAATGTGTTTGGTGAATTCTGTGGCCGGAACGACAATATACGTACATTCCGTATCAGTAGTAGGTGAATGTTCCTTCTCGTTTCCTTATTTTCATTTCTATAGGTATTGACAGTACTCATGCATGGGGGCAGAGAGTTGGGTCTGCCAAAAAGTTTTCATCGGAGCTTTCCAACTGACTTCCCCGGGTGCTACCATACGAGACTGTTTGAAGGCTTGATGAACATTGGAAGGTGTATGTGTCTACTGGAGGATTCTCATCATGTATGGTTGACGAAAATCCTTAAATACTAGGAGATGAGATTGCTGACAGAATTGGTGATTGTAAATAGGTGTATGTTCTTGTTTGCCAGTTGCCTCCACATAATATTAGAGAACATCATTAAATGCAGTTATACGAGCCTTCTGACTCGCTGATAACTTGTGTGTAGGTGTATATTTTTGTTCACGGTACTCTACCTAGTTTATCTAGTGGGAATATAGGGTTTCTGTTAGACGAGTCTGTTGAGCAGCCAAATTAGGATGGATGGGTGTATGTGCCCGCTAGCTGTTTTCCATCATGTTAAATTGAAGTACTTCTCCGGAGGAGGACAAGGTGATAACCTACTTCTGTTTAACTAAATTTTGTCCCTAGTGGTTCGTCTTGCATGCCTGAGTTTGAGATACCTGGACCAAATATTCATAAGTGACACACCTATCATGTTGTAGGTTCACTACCGCACTATTTTGGTGGCGACTAGTGGTTGGAGTCCCGAGGAAGGACTATTGCATTCTTGAATTGAGAACTTGAGTGACCTCTTGATCTACCTCCCTCTATTTTTAGATGGATTGACTATTATGTTCCAGGGATAAAGAATCAAAATGTTTGGAGACAGTAGTTGGCCCCTGTTTTCTTATTGATTAATGGATGTTGTTAGCCAGATGATCGAATAATTTTGTTGACCTAGAGGGCCAGCCGTGCAGCCTCCTAAGTCATGATTTTACCATGTTGTAAATATTATTTTTCCATTACATTGGAGACCGCGTTGAAGACATTGGGTTGGTGATGACGTATTTCATATTGAGCTAGATCCATCTTGAGCAGCGGTTGGGAAGTTCACAGATGTTGTCTTGTAGAAATCCATTCTTTGGATTGAAGAGAGTTCTATGAAAATCTTAAATACAAAGAAAATCTCTATTAAAACAACATCTTTTTTTATGGATACATGCATGATTAATTCCTTTTTCTTTCCTTACTTTATTAATTGATAGGGGCCTAACAGGTGGGTAACATTATTAACATGGTTAAGGATTCTCATCGGGTTCACCACTTATGTTTCTTAGTTTCTTCGAAATGTGTGTTCCAGTTTCAAGGATCACTATTTCATGAAGTTTTTATTGAATTTATTCATGTAACTAAAAACTTTTATTTTCTCATTATCCATAGTGGGCTTGCTTTCCAAAGGAATGCATTTGTTTTGTTTGAACTTTACGATACTTAAGAACGTGCATTGGTTGAGAGGATGGGAGGTCAGACTCATTACACCCATTTTGGGGGGAATTGTTGTCAAATATGGGACTCTCGTTGTAAATTTATGATATTATCATGAATCCTTATTAATTTACCATGTATATAATGTGTATCAATTTGAATTCGTAATCACTTACTAACATGTGTAAAATTTAGAATCATCAGTATGTATTCAAGGTTCTTCATTAATTGAAAAATCTATATGTATTTGAGGTTTTCCATCAATGGTATCCCATAATATACTACTTATATATTATTTTACTCATCATTTGTGATGATATTGGTTTTCAAGCCACTCAGGCAGGCACTTTAGAATTTTATTGTCATCCAGGGAGATGAAGGTTTGGTTTTGATCTTGGGATCATGCCTATATGATAGGAAACCTACGTATCCTTGTGAAAGGAATCAGAACCCTCATAGTCGGTTCCAATGAATTGGTCAAATCATACCATTTATGGTCATGTGATAAGGATCTCTATGTGGAAGGTGCTTAGTTGAAATTTAGTGCGGGACTTATGCTGAAGCAGGTCAAGGAACTGGGAATGGATATGGGTTTCCAAGTACAATCAGACCCTACTAGGAATATGTACCAAGTAGAACGTGGTTGAATTGAGGTGTTGGGTTTGAACCTCAAGGAGGCTTCCTACGTATACCATATAGATGGGAATAAAATCCCACATAGTTCGATAAGTCTCATATGAGAGTATGGTTCTTTGAGAGAGATGAGCTTGGGATTTCTTCTTGAAAAGAATTCCTTGATGACTTGTGGGGTTTAATTTGGGGCTTATTCCTAAGTAGGATAATAGGATTATGGGAATTAGGGTTGTATTCTTGAAGATGATTTCAAATGAGCTCAGGACCTAAGTAGGATTCCTATGTATCCCGATTATGATGGGAATAATAGTTCTCGTAGTTCATTCAATTTCACAAATGTTGTGATTATAAAAAATCTATAATCCCACAGGAGTCATGCTCTGTGTGAGAGACAAGAGAATGTCAAAGATTCAACAAAGTAATTCACACATTCTAATTTCTCCTCCTTCGTTAGTAGAAGAGGGTGTGTCAACCAGGGTAGAGGGTGAGGCGACAAGATTTCAATCTATTCTATTTAAATTGGACAAGGGTCCAATGTAAGGAGGAAGGAGTCATGGTCAGGGGCTTATACCAAGATGGATACCCTAAAATCGATCATGATAAGGGATAAAGACATCTCCAATGCTTTTGTTTAAAAGAAAGTGTCAAGTTTTCCTTCCTTATCAGAGACTTGTGGATCAGGGATGCCACTTTGAAAACGGTAAGGTCAGGACCCAAACCCTTCTTTGAACAAAGAACTTCCTAACACTATTTTAGAGAGAATGGTCCATGTGAGTGTGAATATAAAAAACAACACTCCATGAATCCTAACCCCATTGTGAAACAAATGTGGGATACCTCTAAATGTAGAAATAAAAACCCAAATAGGAGATATGCCAATGTACCTTTCCAAATGTTTTGATAAGTCAGGAGGTTTTGGTTGAGGTCTCAATAGAATCCCTTTCAGAAAAAGGATCCAATGAAAAAGAAGCCTTTCCATGAATGGATGAGGAAGGTTTGATGGCTTGTAGAAAGAAGAGAGTGAATAGAATAAGTGAATCAAAGAGGGGAACCCAAGTAGAGATAGGCGCACACGTTTGGGCGCATATGTACACTTGGGCTACCTGATGTTCACTTAAGCGATGGAAAACCTCTATGGTAATACATGGGTGAAATGTTGCTCAAGGCTTCAAGAGTATTCACAAGTGATCCAATAAGTGGGGTGCTCAAGTTCCTTTGAGAGTAATAGGAGGTGTGGAAGTATTTCTGAATTTGAGGAGGTTTTCAACTTTATTCGCACAAGTGTTATGGTTTTCAAACACTAAAAGTATGTAAATCCAATGATTCTTCTATAAATACTCTGCTCAAGGTGTGGAAGAACTACCTTTAATGTTTCGAAAGACAGGGGAAAAGTACTAGGGAGACCATGGTAGCAATTGGGCTTCATGGAAATTATTCTGTACATATGGGTGTCCAAAGAGACTATTTATAGGTAAATAAATTACCTTGGGAGAAAATAGTTGGGTGTGCAAGTGACTTGCACTCCACCGGTGTTTTGGCTTCACTAAGGCTATTCAAAAATCATGGCTTTGTAAATAGTTATTTATCTTTATGTATTTTCCCAAATTCATTCTAAGGGGATTCCCTTTGTAATTTTTTAGACTCTTTGATGGAATGGTGTGTTAAAAACATCAAAATAACAAAACTACATTTTTTTAATATTTATAAATTCTTTTATTTGAGTCTTTAATAAATTTGGTAATCACTACATAATAATCGTGTCACAGATAAAACTATTTATCTAATGTTTAAAAACAATAATTAAAATACCATGATTTAGGAAATATTTTTGGATTTATAATTACTACTTATTGTAATATAGATCAGAAATATAGCCCTATATTAAAATCTATTAGTAAAAGGTATTTGTTTAGGTTATAATTATATTTTCATTAAAATAATTCTTATAAATTTTCATTTTCACATCATACATAATACCCTTATTCATGTCTCTAGGAAAATAATCATATGTAAGGGTGAACTCAAATTCTTAGTAAGGGTTATGAAATGAAATAACACTTATATCATATTCATAAAATCAATACATTTGGAAATCATATACTATCTAAAAAAGATCACAATATCTTTTCATGGGATAAAATATACAAGTACAATGAAATCCTAATATTAAAATCATAAGACATGCAATTATTTTTCATACACGCATAAGGATAGAAAATAAATTCATATTAATCGAGGCTCATTTCCAAGACCATCATAGCAAAAAAAGTCCATTACTGAATCAATTTCTCTCCTCATTCCATCCCTTTATCACTAAACCAGATTAACTTGTTGTTCCATCCATTTCTATATCATGAGATGTAAATCAATACCCAATGTATTTGAAGGAGATATAGGCCCCAGCCATCTCATAATGAATCCATTCTTACATGTTCCTCAAAAACATATAAACATTCACCACAACATAACCCATTAAATGTCATAGTTTTCTAAAACATCATTATATCTTATTTGGTATAAAACACATTTATTTCATAAAAAACATTCCATTATGAACACAATTTCATAGTAATAACAGGGATAGAATGACAAAACATTGTAATCATAGATGGAAACATATTTTCATTAATCACTTGAGCTTCATTCAAGAGGAAAATCTCCATTCTTCTTCAAAAAATGTTTTCTTTTCCCAAAATGACGTTCAATTTTAAAAGAAAAGAATTTAGTCGAAAATACATTTGTAATGGTGTAGAGGAATCTTATTGGAAATTAAAAATTACGAAGATGATAAAACACTTTCATGCTTTATAAGTTAAAAAAACATTCTCCATGTAATTTTTTTGAAAAATTAAAAAAGTACCTTGTATCATAAACAAAAGAATGATTCCTTCCAAACTGTGTAGTAAAAGTCAAAATGGGTACAAAATTACATTAAAATACAATAAAAAATATAAAAAATATAATTGGAATATTTTTAGAAATAATGGACATTGATGGTAAATATATCCTCAGTAGATATATACTAATAAACAGTCTCAGATAAAACGAGAATAGAAACGTTATCCCTTACCTTAGGTCTGATATGCTTCAGATATATCTTAACCTCCTCTTCCTTGAAGTTCTTACATTAAATTTACACTTAGGGAACTAGATATTGTCTATTGATAATACCATTATCTCTAGAATGTTACTAGGGAAGTTATGAAGAGAAAATAGTAGGGTTTGGCTGAGCATGATGGCGCAAAACGGATTTAATATGAGAGGGAGGGGGTTCCCTTTTATAAACAAGGATATGGGTACTTTAAAAAACTCTCAAAATATTAATTTATTATAAATTCAATTTTGAATATTTTTTTATCCTTATTTTTTTAGATTAACCCTTCTTTTACACTTTTTAATCATACCATTATATTAGGTTATCTACCCATTATGGGTTAATATAATTTCAATATCATATCAAATAGCCCAAAAAATTATATATGACATTTTTGGACTTATATTATCCATTTGGTAGAGTCTCATATTTTTAGGGATTTAATAAAATTTAATAAACTATTTAATGTTCTATGTTATGAATTGTGTCAATTTAGGACACTATTAATACTTGAAATTTTATGAACTCATAAAAACTTTATTACATCGAAATAAATAAATTAAATAAATTATAATTGGTCATTATCATCCAGAAAATTCGTGTATGACATCTGTTTCATAGTTCCGTGAAATGTGTGTTCTATTTTTAAGAATCACTGTTTCTGGGTGGTTTCCATTGTATTTATTCATGGAACTGGAAACATCCAACATTTCATTATCAAAAAAGTGGAACTTCTTTCCATAGGAAATCATTCATTAATATTGAACATTATGATACATAATAACATGAATTGGTCAGGAAGATGGGAGGTCGGACTCATCACACCAGTTTTGGGGGAATTATTGTCTACTCTGGGACACTATTTGTAAATTTAATATATTTTCATGATTCCTTATCAATTTAAAAATAATATCATAAGTATCCAATATAATTCACAATCACTTATTAACATGTATAAAATTTATAATCATCAGTATGCATTCAAGGGTCTTCATTAATTTAAATATATGTATGAATTTGAGGTATTCCATCAATGGTATCCTCTAATATACTACTTAGAGATTCCTTTACACATTGTTTGTGATGATACTAGTTTTTGAGCAACTCACTGGGTCACTCTAGAATTATATTGTCATCTAGGGAGATGAAGGATTGGTTTTTGATTTTGGGATCGTTCCTATAAGATAGGATATGTTGGTATCCTAGTGAAAGAAATCAGAACCCTCATAGTTTGGTTCCATTGAATGAGACACATCATTCCGTTTATGTTAATGTGATAAGGACCTCTATGCGGATAGTGATTTGTTGGATCATACTGTGGGACTTATGCTGAAGCAGCCTGAGGTACATTGAAAGAATATGGATTTCAATGTAAAATCATACCCTATTGGGAATATGGTCTAAGGAGAATAGGGTTGATTTAATGTGATGGGTTTGAACCTCATGGAGGCTTCCTACATATCCTATATAGATGGGAATAAAATCCCACATTGTCTGATAAGTCTCATAGGAGAGTATGGTCGATTGAGAGAGATGAGTTTGGGCTTACATCCTAAAAAGGATTCCTTGATGACTTGGGGGGTTTAATTTTTGGCTTATTAGTGAGGAGGATGCATGAAATAATGGAATTAATATTGGATTCTGGATGTGGATTCCCAATGAGCTCGGGCCCTATGAAGGATTCTAACATATCTCGATTATGATGGGAATTAGAGTTCTTGTAGTACATTCAATTGTGCAAATTTTGTGATCATGACTAATCTCTAATCCCACATTAGTATTTCTTGGTCTGAGAAAAAAGATAATGTCAAAGATTCAACAAAGTAATTCACAATTTCAAATTTTTCCTCCCCCGTTAGTAGAAGAGGGAACATAGACCGTGGAAGAGGGTGAGACGACTATCTTTCCCTCTATTCTATTTATATTGGACAAAGGTCCAATTTAATGAGGAAGGGGTCAAGATAAGGGTCTTATACCAGGATGGATGCCCTAAAATTGATCCAGATAAGGGAGAGAGACTTCACCTATTATTTTTGGGAAAAGAAAGTGCGAAGTGTACCTTCCCTACCAGAGACCTGATGTTTTGGGTAGCCTCTTTGAGGAGGGAGAGGTCAGGACCCAATCCCTCCTCCAAACTGGGAACATCCCAACACTATTTCTAGGAGAAAGATCCTTGTGATTGTGGATATAGAAACCCCCATACATTCTACGAATCCTAAACCCATTGTGAAACAAAAGTGGGAGACCTCTATCTCTGGAAATACAAATCCAAATAAAATACATGCTAATGAGAATTTCCCGTTTTTTTGATAAGTTAGGAGGTTTTGGTGGAGGTCTCAACAGAATCCCTTTTAGACAAGGGAGCCAATGACGAATAAGCCTTGGCAAGAATGGTTGTGGAAGGCCTTATAGATAGTAGACTAAATAGAGTGAAGAGAATAATTGAATCAATGAGCAGCACCCAAGTAGTGAAGGGTGTTCATTTATGGGTGTGCAAGTACACTTAGGTGACCAGATGTTCACATAAGTGAAGAACAACCTGTAAGGTAATACATGGGCGATACATTGCTCATGACTTCAGTTGTATTCATGGTTGATCGACGAAATGGGGTACTCAAGTTCCTATGAGAGGAATGGGGGAACGCAATTACTTCTGACTTTGCGGAGGTTGGGAATTTTAGGCATGCAAGTGTTATGGTTTTCAAACACTAAAAAGACCTAAGTCCAATGATCCTTCCTCAAATCCTCTACTGAAGTTGTTGAAGAACTACTGTAAATATTTATATAGACTGGGGAGAAGTACTAGGGTGACCAGAGTAGCAATTGGGCTTCAAGGTAATTCGTATATACAAATGGGCCCCCTAAGGGTCTATTTATAGGAAAAAAATGACCTCGAGAAATATGTGTTGGGCACGCAAGTGACTAGCCCCATATTGAAGCATGCAAGTAGGTCGCAAGACATATTTGGGCGTTCATGTAGGCTGCGTGCTACTGGTGTTTTGGATTGACTAAGGTGATTCAAAATTCATTCCATTGAAAATATTGATTTTTCATCATGTATTTTCCCATTTTCTTCCAAAGGGGATTCCCTTTTTCATTTTTTAGAATCTTCGATGGAATGGAGTGTCAACAAAATCCCCCCATCAGATTTGGATCGAAAATTAAAAGAGGATCATATTATAAGGTAAATTAATTAAGAAGAAAGACACGGACAATGGGGCATGCAATTATTCGGTTCTCAAGTTGACATGGGAATGCAAGTGTACAATGCATTAAATTTCTAGCATGCTTGGTGATATCATTATATTCTATATAATGGCTTCACTTCTGTGAAACGTTTCGCAACTTCCAAACTCTCAGCTCAGGACACACAAGTCTTGTATTCAGATGCTCCTGTTTCTTCATGCTTCCACTGTTCGTTTTTTAGTTGCGCGCAATAAGTGGGGAACCATACTAGCACGCCGACTTATACTTGCATGCCCAGTTTAAAACATTCATTCCTTAATGAATTTTCAATAATTTTATAAAACACAAAAAACAAACATACTTTTAAAAGATGATCTCTAACTTTTTGCAGGTTTAATGGCCCCTATAAATTTTGGAACTGCTGATGATCTCTCCAACATGAGGATCGATGACATGTGAATGTCATCGGTAATGATTACTTATATGTTTGTGAAAACTCTCTTAGAATCATAGAAAAATATTTTAAGAAGTATCATTTTTAATTTCCTCGATTGACCTATCTACCTTTGCATAGTTATGGCCATTCGCTGGATGTTAACATTACAGATCCAAAGTACTATATCCCACATTCTTTGTTTTAGGATAATACAAACTTCTCATCGGCCAATTTTTTTTTGGGGGCTCATTTTCCAGTGTTGGGATAGTAGTGAAAGCTCATATTATGCATCATAGCCCATGTGATCCAGATTGGATGGCACAAACACTCGAGTTGAAACCACAATGTTAATCATCCATATTTTGAGATTTTGAGATAGATCAGTCCAAGGGTTGGAAGAAAAGTTAGGATTTCCACCCCAGATGAGGTGTAAAACCCACATGGACGTGGGCATAATACGTGAAGAAGACATGTGAAGAATTTTCAGATGACTTGGGAATCATCAGTATTTATGAAGTTGTCTGGGTTGTACAAACCTATGTGTATAGGAATAATGATTTCATCTAAGCGTAATTTTGTCAGTGGATCCCAGGGACCAATTCCTACCATTTAGAAAATGGATATGTAGGTATGATCTTGTGGGACCTTTACAAAATATCTGGATCTCCACTCTTTATAGATATATATGACGAGTTTATTCCTCCCATGGTGACATGGAATGACTTAGAAAATACACCATATTTGTCTCATGAGTTGATGAAAATATTTATCAAACTCAATAATTCAATCATTGTGAAAATTAGCACCTGGAGGGACATTCATTCGGAGGAATGGATTGAAATATTTTTGATATTGAAGATGAAAAGGGGCACACTTACTTCTATACAACTAGTTGTCCATGGGAAGAGAAGAGAGGCACTCATGAAAACTTTTGGAAAATATTGGAGAAGGGATAATTTGATATATGAGAATAAGATATCACCCCAAAAAAATTCTGAAAAGACAATACTAGAAGTTTTCTTAGTATGTGGCTCAGTGTATATTTATTACTAGTCTGAGACTCCAAAGGAGGTGTGAGGCTGAGAACCTTTTTTATTATAGCTAAGCTGGTAGAGAAAAGTATGGTAGGGTTGGATACTCCTATTTTTTACAATATTAATAGAAGTTTACTGCATATTTACAAAGGAAAATATTCTTTTAGAATAGCGGGTCCATTCCATGTGTTCTAGGGATGAATTTCTACTCACATTAGAACTTATGTTGTACAAAATGGAGTACTTTTTTTGGATGTTCTTTCTAACCGTCTATTCAAGACTTCTCTCATATTTCACCCGTGTCTTGGAATGATTATGACAACAAGTTTAGGTCGAGCATGTATAAGGATTTTTCATTTCTTTCCTTAATGGAATCCACCTACAGGGAAATTTTTGGAAGATTGTACTGTCGGTTTGGAATTGAGGGCATATATGCTAGCATGAAGAGATGGATGTTTTCCACCAGAATCGATGGAGAAATCATATGTGAGGCCTATGATTCTTACATATTTTCACATCATTTCAAATGTCTACAACCGAAAACTATATCCCCTCTCATTCATGTAATATTGCAGCAACATCCAATGGAATCCAGAAAACTATGGTTGTTGACATCTGTAGAGAAGATTGGGGCAGCATTTAATTTACTCATTGCGGATGCAATAAGTAGATTAACCATCTGGTATATTGAAAAATGGGTTTCATCATACCCTAAAGGGGTATTATATCATTCTGTCCCCATAGTGAAGATAAAAATAAGTTTTAGGATAGAACCCTATTGCTTGGAAGATAATTCATCATCATCAGGGGCCGACTTGCAAGAATTAGAGTGTGGAAGGGTTGATGCTACAAATCCACAAGTGAGACCTTGCGCCAGATATAATCCACTAACTATAATAAAAAGTTCCACTCCATCAATCCCTAATGATGTCGTATCTTGGTGATATAGTCACCATCATTCTGAAGAGCGGAGAATACCATTTTCCAATCCATCATCTATGACTACTGGTGCTGGGAAGAAACATGAGTCCGAGGTTCTAGGATCCTCATCACAACCCTGATACATACATTCTAAATATAAATGATCAGAGGTTGTTAGAACATGGTAGAGTCTATACTATGAAGTTGAGACCATGTGGATGGATCTGTGTAAAGGAATGCATATTCTAGGAGTAGGGGATTTGTGGGCTTCTTCAAACATTATTTTTAAGGATAATCCCAATGACGTAAGGACCTACATTTGGGAGATGGAAATGATCATATATTCCTCTGATTACTCAATTACAAATACAAAGCAGTTAATATAAATAATAGATTGTGGTACCACCGAAGGGATTAATCCTTAATTAGATGAATAATGGTATGACTTCTTGAATCCAAAGGATGTAAGTTCCCTTTATTTTGTATCTTCCTCTATTTTTTAAATTGAATTTTAATCAAATCATTGTTAATGAGGAGAAATTGTTCCTTCAATTATAGTTGGTTAATGGAATTCCTACTAAAATTACTTCACTAGAATATAGTCCTAGAGGTACTTCTCTTGGAGCTATCGGATCACCCCATGAATTAGGAGAAATATCTTCTAGCCAACAGGCCATAGAGGATGAAATATAGAGGGAACCATGATATATGAAACCCGTCTTTATAGATTACAATGCATGACCTCCAAAGAAGATTAATAAACAAAAACATGGATGAAATCAAACCATACTTAAGAGCTTTCTTAGTAGTGGTTTGAATCCCAGAAAATCATGAATTTTAGTTTTATTCATGAAAATGTGTTTTCAATTTTTAAGATTATATGGGATAATTCTGATTCTTCTTCAAAAGAAACCACTGATGAAATTCAAGGAGTCATAGAAGGTGCTGCTGGGAAAACATAAATTCTTTTAAATCTAGTGGTTCATGAAGAGTAATTGAAGCGAAAGGAACCAACATCTGTCCCCATAATTTCTCTAATTGTTGCTATCTGAGGAGAGGAAGCTTCTTGTAAATCAATAATATTTCATAATTCATCCAATGAAACAATATCTAACATCTATTCTTTGACACATTTAGGTTCATCGCATGCACTATAACATCTAAAAACAACAAACTTTGACCCCACAATTGTTGCTGAAGAAGCTACTCAGGGTCACAAGTTACGGGAGGAATGTTGTGATGTAAACACGCCAAGTGTTCCCATGGGTGATACTTACCAGTGATCTGAGATATAATTGGACGAAATTATGAAACATTGAATGTATTTTGAAGAACTATTAGAAAATGTAAAAATATCAAATGCTATAGAAGATATTAAATCTCCTTATAAATAATCAACTAGACGTGAGTTCTCATTATTCGTCATGTTAATCTTCTTATGATTAACCTGCTAACCATGGTTGATTGAAATATGTTGTTCCATCATGAGAAATTACTTCCCAATGGTACCTAAAGGATGTGTTGATATTAATTTCAACCCTACCATCGCAGAGACATTGTCTCTAGTGAATCTTGAGGTAGAATTTCTTCATGATATTGACTCTCAAAATTATGATCATATTAAAGATATCACTCCTCAACCAAAAAGATCAACTTAAATTGCTGAAACTGAGAATGATGGGGAGGATTATTCTCAAGATGCTGACATACTACTAGGTAAGTGATACTAATATTTTGATTACATTCACTTTTATTATCTCTTAAATATAACCATGATTCATGATTTACCATATAGGGCTATCAATATCAATGGCGATGCTTGGTGGTGAAGCCTCTACATCTACCCAAACAACATTGGAAGGTGGAGGAACCATTGTACAAGAACGATTATAGCAGTGCACTTCTTTAAGTTCATTAGTCTTGAAATATACCCCTCCTTATGACAATGATTTTAAATTGGACCCAAAACTGCAAAGGGCTCTTCGTCTGGCTCATCACAAATCATTGAAAAATATCTGGAAGGTAATATCTGAGATGAACCTTCAAGAACTACCTTCAATAATTCCACGACTTTTATCTCTCTTTATCACGTTAGGATTTTGAGGTTTTGAATATCGTGAAATTCATACAGTGGTGAAAGATATTATCCAAAGGGGGAGAAAGATCTAAAACATCCCATAGATATTTATAGAATTCAAACTATCTATCAAAATTGAAGAGTTCTGAGTGCCCAAGATGAGGCTAATCATAATTAAAATTTGATGGGAATAATGAAAAAAAAGACAAATAAATGAAATTTCAGCAACTACTCCTTCTACAAGAGTTTGATATCATTCCAGGGGATCTTGACCAGCTTCATAGCTCATTAAGGGAAGTCCAGATGGAAGGTGAAAAATCCATCACAGATGGTAAAGAAGTACTTCATCATGATGAAGAGAGCGAGTCTGGTCAGATAAATAAACTCCAACAAGTAGTGGATGGGTCTTAGGAAGCTGTAAAAAAATGAGGAATTACGTAGAAAGCCTTTTGTAAATTTTATTAAGTGGGAGATTCCAATTATTGGATGTTTCTCTATTACAATTTTCATAAATGAAAAGTATTTCATCTTTAAGAATTTATGTTTTTCACATTAGTTAATTGTATTTTATTTACCTTGGCCACTGGACCCGTAAGCTTAATGGATTAATATTTAGTGTCAAAATAGCTTTGACCATAAACATTTAATTAGATCCCGAACAATACTCTGTGGCTATGAATTGTTTTAATATTCGTTAAATCTTTCCAAGGGGAATATTGCGTCATGATTTTTATGGTCACCAAATGGAAAACTTGTATCAACATTAGGGGAGTCTCTTCCATGAACGAACATTCCATTAACTAAGAAACCCAATATGGGGGTTGTATTATGTAGAACAAAATAGAGCACATACTGCATAATCAAATAGTGTCATCTTTTGACTGACTGACCTGTAATGTGGGAAACTTAAGTAAGGCTCCCTAAGGGCACGTGCTGTATTGTCTAGTAAAAATAGTACTTAGAATTTAAACATTTTATTGTTGATTGATAAAGGAAAAAATAATATTTGGAGGACTCAAGACCACACTTTGTGGTTTTTCCATGGAAAGGAATTTAATGAATAAAAAAGGTATATTTTAGTTTAACATAAGTCATGAATAGGAAACCTATCTCTATACAAATATGGTGTATGAGTAATGGTTAAAATTTATCAGAAAGTGGAATTTTTGACATTATACTATATCATTTTTAGTCATTCATTAAGGACATTGTACTATGCAGTTTAATGCCTTGCAATGAGGATGTTGAACTGTGGAGTTTAAATTCATACAATTAGGATGTTGTACTATGTAGTTTAAAGCCTTGGAGTGAGGATATTTTACTATGTAGTTTAAATTCTTGCAGTGAGGATGTTATACTGTGCTGTTTAAATTCTTGCAGTGAAGACATTGTACTATGCAGTTTAATGTCTTCCTTTGAGGATGTTGAATTGTGTAGTCTAATGAATTCCAGTGAGGACATTGTATTATGCAGTTTAATGTGGTACGGTGAGGACTTTGTACTGTGTAGTTTAGCATCTTGTTGTGAGGACATTGTACGATGCAGTTTAAAGTCTTGCAGTGAGGAAGTTGTGTGGCTTTAATTTAATGTCTATAAATTTGACCAAAGGTTTGAGAAAACTATCCCAATTTCTTGATTATTTGTTTGGAAACATACAATCATATTCCGGTATCGAAAGTAAAATTGTAAATAGTGATTTTGAAATTTCTGGAATCGAGGAATGATATGGGAAATATGGATAAAAGCATTAGAGGAAGTCTTTTCCATGAACAAAGTTACCATTATTTGAAAAGCCCATTATGGGGGCTGTATTATGAAGATCCAACTAGGGCATATGCTTCATATCAAAATAGTGGAATATTTTGACTAACATGCCTGTTATGTGAGCAACTTATGCAAGGCCTCCTAAGGGCACGTGCTTCATTGTCAGGAAGAAGAGAACATAGAAGTTTATCATTCTTTTTCCAAATGTCAAAAAAAGTATATGGGTATTCAGATCTTCCGAAGTTGAGTGTCTGTTTTATGTATAAAGGTAAAAGAATATGGAAATATTATTTCCATCCAATATGTCCAAATAATCAGAGGAATAAGAATATTACAATGGTCTAACCCAAATGTAAGAGATATGGTTTCTGTAGTTTTAGGTCATACAACTGGGACCCGAAATGGAAACATTATATAATTTGTGGCCAAGTGATCTCAAAGTTATTTCATATTGTATTGAAAATATGGTGAGGGAAATTTGTAAACTATGGTCATGAAGACTTTCAGATAGTGAGAAAGATAATTGTAAAAGTATACTTGAATAACTGTTTTAAAATATAGATTGTCATATTTTGACATCAAAGATTAAATGGGACAAAGATAATATAACCAAGAACGAAGTTATAATTATTTGAAAACTCTGTTATGGGGGCTGTATTATGTAGGTCCAACTGGGGCATATGTTTCATAGAAAAAAAGTGGCATCTTTGGACTAACTGGTCTGTTATGTAGGCAAATTATGCAAGGACAACTAAGGGCACATGCTGCATAGTCAGGAAAAAGAGTTCTCGTATATTAGAAACCATGTTACCAAAAACTGTAAGAAAGATTATAAAGATCTAAAAGGTTTTCAAAATTAAGAGTATGAAATATGGAATTTATTTATGTTTAATTCTTATGATAGATATTTAAACAATTATTGTCCATGAGTTTGACATCATTTAAATAGATCTGACTCATATGTAAAATGGAGAATTTATTTGTTTCTTCTGAATTAATATTATGATGTGCATTTAAAATTTATGAAATGAGGACATTTTCACCCCCATAAGGAATAGAAGAACCTTAAATATATAAAGAATCACCTTATCCAATTCCTAATCTCACTTGATCTATTCTTGCTGTGAGAAACAAGGAGTAGTAAGGGGCACTTTTAATATACAAAGGTGACACAGATAAAGAATGTTGGTGTTAGATTTATATACAGTTTAACGTCATGTGGTATGGAATACAATTACCCTTTGTAAAAAAATGATATAATGTAACTTGGTTATGGGATAAAACCCATGTGTCACTATATGTCTTGTTGGGGAAAGGATCAAGCCATACATAATTCTAAAAACATTTCTTATGAAGATTTGATTCTTAGAAAAGAAATAAATGGGTTATTTATCGCAGATTGTCCCAAGAATGGAGATCTAAGAATCTATATGTATTTCAAAATAGATTAGAATCAATCCATACGTAGATCTTTAAATAATCATTCCTCACACTATTAAAATTTTACATAAAGAATGGGGGATTTTGACATGTTTTGAGAGAACGATAAATCTTAAATCATAAAACGCTATAAGGAAAAAATCATATATCTTAAGGAAAAACTATGTATAGATATGATTCATATAGAGGATTAGAAATGAAAATAAAGAAGATTTTGTGATTATGGTTAGGCCCAAACTTATAGATATATGCGTCCTTATGTATCTCATTGAAAATGGGAATCAAACCATATATAGTTCTTGAAAAAATGTCTCTATGAAGATTTGACTCAAACATAGGAATGAGAGGGACTCATGTATGACTATGGTGTAGTGATGATTTCAATGAACCTTGTTTATGGATTCTTCTAACATCAAATAGAGAGAATGTTAGTTGTACAAATGATATCATATAGATTGACGGTTGTTATGCAGTTTAATGTCTTATAACTAGGACATAGGGGCTATGCAATTTTAAGTCTTGTAGTAAGGACAATGCACTGTGTAGTTTAAGTATTGAAGTGAGGACTAATTGTACAAATCTACAAAATGAACTTCATTAAAAATATCACATTGGTTGGAGTTGTTAAAATCTCTCCATCCATTGGGGTTAAGGCATAGAATTCATTTGAATAGACCGTATATATGAAATAAGGTCCTTCCCACATTAGATCATGTTTCGGAGTTTTCATTCATCATATCATTGGAGTTCAATTGAAAAATAACAATTATCTTTGAAGGAATTAACAATGGAGAACTATCATATTAAAATCTCATGCTATTATGATTTGATAGACTTCTAGATGACGCAATGTATGCAATCTATTGTCATATAATCATTCCAACTCAACAAACCATTTCATAGACCTTTCATTTATAGACAACTGATCACAGATTTCACTCTATGTGAAGGCTACTATATTTCAATTGAAAAAACTACTTCAGTTCCATATACCAATGAATAAGGAGTTGCATGGATAGCAATACGATTAGTTTTCTTATAAGCCCATAAAGCATTAAAAAGTTCATCAGGCCATGATTTCATATCTTTATCCACAATATTATGGAGAAAATTATATATGGTCTTATTGAAGGCCTCTATCTATCCATTAGTTTCCGCATAATAGCAAGATGAATGGTTGAACATGATATTATGTTATTGGTACAATTTTTTAATTCTGTAGAAAAAAAAATTGGTTCCATTTTTCTTCAAAATAGTATGAGGGACACCAAATCTTCTGATGATATTTGTTTTGATAGAACTAAAAATGCCTTTGGATCTGATATCCTTGAGAGGTATTTCCTCAACCCATTGAGAGAAAAAGTCTGTAGTAGTGAGAATATACTTGAACTGCTTAGTCGTGGCTGAAGGATAAGGTTATACTACATCCATTACCTATGTGGAAAATAGAAAATAGTATTTAGCAGTATGTAGAAACTATGGGTTTGATGAATGATGTTGGCTTGCACATGACATGGATGAAATTTTTGAGTGAAATCTATGCAATCCTATGTCATTGAAGGCCAAAAGTATCCAAGGCTTTGGATCTGATCAGAATATTTGTGCCTAGATTCGTGGGAACCACAAGCTCTTGAATGTACTTATTTCATGATAGTTGTGGTCTCTTCTCCATAAATATATCTAAAGAGAATTCCATCAAATCATTGCTTGTAAAGGATCTTTTTGTTGTCTGTACTGTCATAATGAATAAAATTTTCCACTCATTTCCGGATCTGTTCATTCTTAGTCCTATCTGGTGGAAGTACCCCATTTTGATGATATTCCATGATGGATGTTCTCCATCTCATGGTATGACCATATGGTTCAGAAATAGGGTAAATTTATTTATTTTTATCCATTCTAGTTTGAACAAAAGGTGAGACCACATGATGATGCGTTATGATGATAATGGTCTCATCCTGATTTGGATCTTCCAAGGATATAGCTGAATTCACCACTGCATCTTCTTGGGAATCTTATAATCGCGGGATATAAGACATCGTCGGATTTTAGAGAAATTCATCCATTATCCTTTTGATGTAATCACAAAAACAAAATAATTCTTCATTTCTGATAGAATATTCCTAAAAGATTTATTTTATTACCAATTCTGAATCTACTTTCACCTTTAAATGATCCATTTGCACATAAACGGCCAATTCCAAACCTGCGATTAGAGCTTGATATTTTGCTTCATTGTTGGTACCACATTCTGAAAATAGGAAATAATAAGAGAATAATACATTTTCTGAGAAAATAAATACAATTCTTAATCCAACCTTGTTGATTTTTTGGTTTTCCATTATCTTTCCTGTTAGTCTTCAAGAATCACCATCCAAATACATTTCCCATGTTTGGGAATTATCTTGAATAAATAAGAACTTTTCATCAGGAAGTACAGTATTAAATGATGTATCTTCCAAAGATGGATACATAGCATGGAAATCAGCCAGAGCTTGTCATTTTATAGCATTTTGAGGAACAAACTGGATATCAAATTGTTGCAAAATAGCCGCCCATCATGCCATAAGTCATGTCAGCATATGATGACTCAGGATAAATTTGATTGGATTATTAATAGACACCAATTAATCCTCATGATGTTGTTGGTAGTGCATCAATTTTTGATCTACAAAGATTAATGCCTGGATTAACTATTCAATACATGAATATCGTGTTTCGTCATCAAGCATAGTTCGACTGAGATAGTAAATTTTGTTTTCATTCCCACCATCATTCATTTGGGCGAGGAAGGCACATAGTGATCTCTCTAAAGCTTACACATAGATAATAATGGGTCTTCCTTCAATAGATGACATTAATACTAGTGGACTCAAGAGGTATTTCACGAGGATATCAAATGCTTCTTGTAAATATTTAGCCCACTTGTAGGTAACTTCCATCTTCATTAATCTACTCAAGGGAAAAAACAAGCCTACCAAATTGGCGATGAAGCATCAAATATAGAACATGTTTCCATGGATTCCTCTTAATTATTTCAAATTTTTAGGAGGTGACATAACAAGGATTGATTTTTTTTCTCAGGATCAACATCGATACCAAAATTTCGTATTATAATGCAAAGGAATTTTCCTGAGGTTTCCCTGAAATAAAATTTCAAGGGGTTCATCTTCAAACTATGTTGCCGAAGATTATTGAATATGTTTCCAAATCATCCAAGTGATAGAAACATTGTCAATATTTGACCACCAAATAATCCAGATAATATTCTACAAATTTATATATGAAGGGTTTGAAGATATCGTGAATTGCACGTTGGTATGTTGCACAATCATTCTTAAATCCAAAGGGAATTACCTAAAACACATATTCATGGGATCTAAAGGATGTTGATTCTTCATCCTCCAGGGCCATTCAGATTTGATTATACACATAGTAACCATTCAGGAAGAAAACATCATAATATTTGGTCGTTTAATCAATTTGAAGTTCTATAATCGGGAATGGAAAATCATCTTTTGGACAATGATGGATAAGATCTCTAAAATCAATGCAGAATCTAATTTTCCAATTTTTATGTTTTACTGGGTCAATATTGGCTAGCCAATTGGGATACTGAAATTTCCTGAGAATTTTTTATTTTAAAATCATAAAAACATCATTTTCAATTTTATTGGCATTAGTTGGGTGTATTCTCCTTGCCGCTTGATTAAATCCATGATGTTCTTCTGGAAACCCCAAATCATGGGTGGAAACAACAGGATTATGACTATGAATTTCTGTATAATTCCAAGAAAATATATCACGGTTTTCTATTAGAAAGGAAGTATACACCTCTTTCTCCTCAGAGGTCATGGCCAAAATAATTACAGTGTGTTGTAGATCTTATTCAGTTCCTAGATTTGTTTCTCTAAGTTCATCCACGAATGTATAGACCCCTTCTTCATATTCCAGATGATCATCCCCGAGATATTCCTCTTATTATTCATTATGTATTACCTTTTTTGTTTCCACTTTCATTGTAGTTGAGGAGGAAAAAAATCCATTGTTAGGGGGGAAATACGTATTTGAACATCCTGATGAAAAGGCCACCATATATGATCCTACTGATGATGAAGGGTATTGATGTTCTAATAAAGAGGGATTTGTGGATTGAGAATCAACATATTTGTCTTCCTCTATCATAACCACTATCTTTTCTATTCCTGTTGACGATATAGAGGTTTTTTATCGTTCAATTGTTGAGATGAAAACATCTCCATTCATGCATCCATCATTGGTTGGTGTATCAATAATTTATCCCATGTAATGAGGCTCAGTTACTGAAATTGAAATTAAGGAAGTTACTGGAAAATTATTTAGATTTTGTTTTACCCATTCAATTTCATTGATGGGTAACACATAATCTGTACTCAAATGTATGAATGGATTTGCAGGGATCTTCTCCAGTCCATTTGGAGCAATAAATCATGTTATCTATTTAGTCATGGGCTTTGTTGATTTTATGTGATAAAACATTTCCACAATGTATTTTGATTCACATGATTTTATGGGATCCTTTTTACCATAAAATGTTCCAATTTGACCAATGAAATAGTATTACAGTCATTGGTGGTATGATGAAGGTATGGAAGAAAGTTGATCCATCACGGGCCTTCAATATAAAAAATTGAAGGTTGTGTCTGGACGGACAACCATGAAATCAGAATAAGACACAAGATCTCCAAACCAAGTTCTGAGTTTATTCATGCACCGAGGATTCTATTCATTCTTGTAATATCATTACAACATTAATGTCAAAGGAGATAAGTCAGATTCCGTCAGGTGCAATCGACGTTGTGTATGAACGAGAAAGAGGCTGACCTCAGAACCATTATCAATGAAGGCTCGTTCGATGTCTATGTCATTAACCTTTACAAAAAAAATACAAAGGTCTGATATGACCATGCACAACATCATCTTCATCTTTATATGTAAAAGATAGGACTAAATGACATTCTATAGTATCACTCTCTATATAAAAATCCTCAGTAGTAGCAACATGAGTTTTAAACTCTCGAGAACTTGACAAAGCCTCAATGAGTGCCTCTCGAATATCTTTTGAGATATTCAAAGCATCCATAATTTATAACTTGGTCAGTACATGGGACCATTATTTCAAGACATCATACTTTTGGTCCAAATATCTATGTTTCCTAGCAAGAATATGTGATTTTTCAAGTTCATTGGATGTTGATGCTTATGTTGTTGATATACTCCGTGTTGGAGAAGAAGCTAGAAATAATGCTAGCTTTGGTATATTAAACTGACTAGGTCTACTTTTTTTACTGAGAAGAAGATGGTGTGGATTCTAACTGGTATTCCAAAAGAATTGTGTTAGAACCGAACATGTATTTCATGGAAGAATCCCTATATTTTTGTTGAGCCCGCTGAAGGGCTATTCCATGAGATTCTATGGAATATATGGTTCGAACAGGGGTATAGTTAAAATGGTGGTTTCGGGAACTACCATGTTTTACCCTGCATCCCCGACCATAGACCCTTACCCTTGTTCCCCAATTAGGTACAAGGAATACTAGATCACTATAATAAGAATCACCATTGTCATAAGGATCTGTTAAATGGATAACATTAATAGAACCAAAGATCAAATATTCATCTGACGAAGATTATTATTTATATGTTAATTCTTATAGTACCATTTGGTGGGATGGTACCCATGCTTTTTAAATAGATGGCATAAAATCTTCCACGGTCATGGACAACATTGTCCTTGACCCGAGCGTGTCTTCTTCTGACTACTCTTTGTCTTTATGGTCACTTCTCTTATTTTAGGAATGGCCTTTTGAGAAAGATGGTTTTGTTGTGGCAGGAGGGATAGAAGACACAATCACCTGTTTCAACTAAGTTCAGAAAATGTCATGATTTTGCTCGATCATTTTCCTAATCATCCTATAATCATATTTTTCACATTTTTTACTTTTGACCTATTTCCATTCGCACTCTTCCTCTGGATCGGTAGAAGTAACAAATTCTACTTGAGATTATGAACTTTTTAGTTTCACTTGTCTAGAGTCTACCATCGTTTGCGTAAGGTCTTTGAAAATAATAAACTGACGAATGAGGTGTCCCAACATCTGATGAAAGGGATAAAAATTCATAAAATCTTCATCTCCATATTTATTTTGCTTCTTTGGACATGGAAACTGAACCAAATTGTTTTCTAAGACTGAGATGAAGTAACCAAGAACTTGTTCGTTCCTAAAAGAATAAACATCATCCATTAATTCCTAAATATGTCTTTTCCTTTGATATCTATGATCATATTGATGAGTCATTTGTTGCTGCTGATGCTCAGGAGGAATATCCCTTTGGTATGATGAGGGTCTTGAATTAGAAAGAGGTATATGTTCTAGTTTGATGGATACTGTAGGAGCTTCTACCATTCCAATGCTCCTACCAGTGCTGATGGAATTACATGATTTTTAGCCTTAGTTTTAATAATAGAGTCTTTTATATGTTGAAAGATTGATGTAAGGTCTTAAAACCCTCTTATGAATTTCACACTGATCAATGGTGTGCACAATTTGCCACACTGATTTGAAACACAGATTGGCAGCAATTATTTTGGATGGAGTGCTAGACATAAGGAATATGTTAATCCTTTCCATCATGTAATGAAATCCGAAACTCTTTGATTATACATTTTTATACAATTAGTAAGATAAAAAACATTCACATTTGGTATCATTGAGATAAATTGGAGAATGAATTTCTAATGGAGATCATCCCATCCAGTAATTGATCGAGATTGAAAACATGTATACAAGACAAAAGTTGGTCCTTGTAATGACATAACAAAACAACCAAGCATAACTGCTTCTTGTGGTTTTTAAGTTAGCATCGTTGGATCACAACTAGAAAAAAATGTGTTAATTGTTATTCTAGATCTCCTAAACCATTAAATATTGGGAATTTTGTATTCACAAAATTTGGTGGGGAAGGGATTGCATCCATCCATTTAGGGTAAGCTCTGTTTTCCGGCTGAACTGGTTCACGAAATTCCTCCATAGCTTCCAATCAAGTCATTAATGCCTCAATTTTGTTCATAATCATTTCAGGAACACCTGAATGAGTTAGAACCTGTGCAGATATGGAAACTATATGTCGATCTAGTGTGGCGACCGATAAAACCAATGATGGTGGTGCCAATATCTACCTTGGATAACCCACAAAAATAGTCCTATCATGATGTATATGGACATGCCTTGATTTTTTACCCAAAGAAGGGAATTCATTATCCACATCTGTAGTTACTAAAAATCCTCTTTTCTAAGGAGATCCTACAGGATTTACAAGTTTAGGACTTTCCTTTGGAGTTCGTCTAGAAAAAATTATATTTCAATGTAACTTTGTGTTGAGCGTTTTCAACTCCTTCATTTCCTTTTCTTGCTATGAAAATATCTCTTCAGGAGAAATAGATTTTCCTTATCTAGCGGAAAAGTGAGATGAAATTTGAATTTTATCCTTTCCCCTTGTTAGATGCCTTTCGGAGAGGGTAGAGTTGGTTATTTGGAGACATACCCAGATTCTGGGTAAGCCTCTGATTTAGGTTACACACACCTTCTTCATTTTCCTCGGTGTGTATTGTATTACGGAAAAGAACTCGTTCTTCTGATTCTCCAGAACTATAATTATTTCTTGGAGGATCTTCTACAATGGAGTTAACAACATTCACTAATGCATAATCTATTGATGGAATTCTGTCAGTGTTTCTGCTAGAACATCTCACATGGTGTCTTCCACGAGACTTCATTCTCCCATATGCCAAGATTCCCAAGATCTATTTATCCAATAGTATTCTAAAGGGAATCGATGGAAAGTATATTTGTATCCATTCATTGTGGCTTCTTCCCTAATCGAGGGAAAACGTGCTTCCATTGAGGTGGGGATTACAGGTATGAAAAAAACCCTACCATATAGGTTGGGGCTGTTTCTGTTCTTATTCTTCAAATCATTGAACATTGTTTAATGTATTTGAATGTTGAATTAAATGAACCCCATACCTTGTAAGATGAGGTGATTTTTGAACTATTATGGCTGAAATTTGTGCATCTACTTCTCTGATTTGGTGGATTTTGGTTTAGACATTACCTATGTGAATCATCTAAAAATCCCATAAATCACCTATTTCAGAATATCAATTTCCTATTTCAGACATTTCCATCATCTTACTACTGACATCCTCTAAGGGAGATTCTTGCTCATGATACCTAGATGCTAGATATAAAAGTAACTCAACGAATTATTTTCATTGGTCTTGATTCTAATGAGAATTGGTTGATTCAAGTTCTTGAGTGTACATTTGATTACATACAAAACCTATTGATTGTAGCCGACAGTGGGCAACAGCATTGCCTGAGACCACTTTTGGCGAACTTTTTTGATTTTTGATTGTAGTGAAATGAAACGCTCTATATGTCATGACCCATCCTTGGGGCCCGTACTGTGACTACACCAAGCCCGCCTTCCATAGGCCAGGGGTTGTCGACTAGCACCAAAGGCGTAAATCCCTATAACTGTGAAGGAATTGCCTTTATAAAATGTAAACACATTCAACCAAAGTACAAGAGGAAGAAAACACTAAGTAAACCCTCTAGGATCACTCTCATTTGTCGTATATCCCATAATAGATTGCCTAGAGATATTATTCTTCAAGTTTTTGGCATCCAACTTTGTTCTAAATGTCGCCTATGTAACCAACACAGGGAGGATGCGGGTCATCTTTTCCTGTCTTGTGCGACAGCCTTTGCCTTTTGGAATTTTGTTTTTGATTTATTCAACTGCAAATGGTATTTTACTGATTCTATTTCTGTGTTTCTTAAAAACTGCACTAGATCTGAACTTTCTTTGCAGATCAAAAACATCTTACTGGCGGCAGTGGAAGAACTCATCCATGAGATTTGGTACGTTAGAAATGACCTTATTCATAATAATCACACTTTTAGTATCAATGCAGGAAAATCTCGGATTCTTGTCGTGATCCAGGAAGCTGCTTTCATTCAAAAAGACTGATGCAACAAATCGGTTGGGGACGTTAAGATCCTTCTCCACCTCCGAGTTCCTGGAATTTTCCCAAAGCCCAAACGCACCGTCGAATTTTTCTGGTAGGAACCAATTCTAGGATGGATCAAAGTCAATGTTTATGGCGCTTCCAAAGGAAATCCAGGCCCTTCCAGTTGCGGAGATATTTTCAGAGATTCTGCTAGTCAGTGTCAGGGCTTTTTCTACATCAGATGTGGTCACTCGTCATCACTGGAGGCGGAACTGTTGTGTGTCATCCATGCTGTTGACTTTTCTATTCAAAGAGGTTGGAGGAAGTTATGGATTGAGAGTGATTCAACCACTATCATTCATGCCATCTGGAATGGCAGAATTCATCTGGCCTGGAAGCATACTACTCGTTGGATGAACTGCCTTAACTCGCTTCATGGGATTGATTTTATAGCTACCCATACTTACCGTGAAGCGAATTCCATTTCTAATTCTCTTTCCAACAAAGGAGTTCACCAGCGCATGACTTGGATGAATTCCCTGCCTGCTGATTTATTTGAGCTTTTTGATAGTGATTGTAAAAGAATCCCCTATTTCAGACTCTTGTAACTTTATTGATTTTCAATAAATTGTGCTTTGGTCTTTGACCAAAGCATTACCATTTAAAAAAAACAAAACAACTGGATGGTGACAAGAAGCTCTTGGATCATCCACAATGGATCCTACCAGAAGGGTAGTTACAGATTGCACAACTCCTTGATCGTCTAGCACAGATCCTACCTGAAGGGTAGGTATAGATAGTGCAGCTCCTAGATCATCCACCATTGATCCTACCTTAAGGGTATGTACAGATAGCCTCCTCCACACCCTTGTTCGTCAACCTCCTCCTGGTACTGAATTGTCGTGAGGTCCACCTCCAGGTACCGGATCATCATGAGGTCCATCTCCAGGTACCGTCCAGTCCTCGTACACTCAGCTTCTATCAGCGCTGTCCGTCGTCTGCATCCAACACAACGAGGTGTAGGCATAGCTCGTGCAGGGGTGAGTATAACAATACTCAGTAGGTACCCCGAGACCCTCAAGGTCTCACTAAATCCAATAGGGATAAACCACAATAAAAGATCTCAGCAGATAACCTTTACTTAGGTATATGCCCAAACATATACCTATGTTATCATGTAACCCATCTCAATCATGAGGAAAACATAAAGGTCACTGACTCAGCTCAAACCAGGATTTTTATTCACGATGACGAAAACACGGCTGCTCGAGAACTCCTCCTCTGTCGAGCACAGTAGTCTTGTCATGAATCAGAGGTGCTACTCACAAACCTTAGACTGCTGAGGTACTCCTCCATTTGAGTACCACGGGTCGGCCACCTCACAAATTAGTCCTCCACCACCATGGGTCTTCCACCTCACACATAGTGCACCACCCTCATAGCCTACAGAGGTACTCATCATGTCGAGTACCGCGGGTCTTCCACCTCACAATGTAGTGATCCTCCTCCATGGTTCTACCACCTCAAAAATTATTTCTCCCCACTGGGCTATTCAAGTCACTCTGAATCGAATCAGACAAGTAGTTATTAGGTCTCAGCCAGCTACAAGGTCACCGAACTCCGTATGCTTGTCTCTGGGAGGATCTGCTCCACAAGCTACTGGTTGACAATTCAAGTGTCACGAAGTTCCACGAAGAAGTATCTTAAAGGAATGCCTCATCATAGGGGTATCAACGCAATAGATGATGTGCCAATCGGACGCCCTGTCTGTGAGTTACTAGCATTTCCGTCCATGGTGCCCGGTTGGATTTTGGGTACAATCCATCCGGACCATACTCCACCTGCGTCCAAACCTCAGGTGAAGTATGCCAAATGAACCGTCTCATCAAGATGAGTCCAACAAAGTAAAGGGCACATCAATCAGACATCCGGTCCTCAAGATATAAAATTTTCCGCTCTAAGGGCCCGGTTGGTTGCGGGTTCGAACCAAACCGGCTGTTTTTCTTAATTCATCCAAAACTCACATAGAGTATCGCAAAAGTACCACCTCATCGTGAGGGTCATAGTTCCACAGATGGCGCGTCGATCTGACGTGTGTTTTCATGTTATTCACGTTTAAGTGAAAATGGCTCCTGTTCGTTAGACCTGATGGGATGACAGGTCGGGTTGACTCGATTTTGGCAGGTTCGACCCGGCAAAGGGGCCAGACCAGCCCGATGAGTTGCACGACCTGGCCGAGGAGCACGACCCGACACGAAGTGGCGATGCCCGGACCGAAGGGGCGCGGACCAGCCCTACGGGGTGCGGCGCAGCCCGGCTGGGCATGGCCCACCTGACAGCGCGTCCCGACTGGCTCGGCCCCTCGGCTGTCCAAACTGGCAGCACCAAGCGGCACCGCCCTTCCCAAACCGGCCAGCTAGGCCGGTAGGCCTTCTAGGGAAAGCGGCCCCCACGGTGGTCCACGAATCTTCTGGCGCGGCGCCCTCCTGGCGCCGCGGATCTGCTCCGCCCGTCCAGCCGACGGGCCTGCAGGTTTTCCGGCGCGGTGCCCACTTGGCGCCACAACTATTCTTTTCCCGGCCGGCCGACATGCGGGCCGGTCCTTCCGCCGAAGTGGCCTGCAAAGCAGGCCGCGGTTCCCGCTACACAACTGGTGCGATGGCGCCAACTCCCTCCGCTGCGGCTCGCTTGGCTGCGGCATTTCTTAGTGTGTGCGACAGCGGCCCTTGCACTGCCGGCCTCTTCCATGTTCCGCATCCATTAGTCAAATCCATCAATAAATAGGATCAAACGGAGGGTTGTCGGGTCGTGTCTATTCGGCCCGCACCCTCCGTGTTAAGGGATAACAATTGGTCGGACAAACAAGATTACACAAAAACGAATCGAGGAATAGTTTTAATCCATTAAAATTGAACATAATTCCCCTACCTCGATAGTTGATGTCGCACGTCAGGCGTCGTGGAGGACGACGTCATGGGGAATGAATTCGTAGGCGATGTCGGAGTGCATCTGAGGAGGAAGCGGCGTTTCCTCACTTTTCGCGGAGAAGAGAATGGTTGGATTTCCATTTCTCTTCGTGGAACCGGCGTTCTTTGTGTATGAGATGTCATTCTTCGTCAAGAGAGGAGTTCTCTTCTTCTTCACAAGTGTTCTATCCCAATCTCCCTTAGCACAACGAAAACCCTCCCAAAATAAAATATTTGGCTTCTCCTATTATTTTATTATCACATTCAATTTAAAATTCAAATTCAAACCACTTCATTAATTAATTGATGTGGTTGAATTCATTTAATTAATGTGTTGGCGAGAGTCAAAGAGGGAGAGTGGAGGAGGTGAGATGTATCATATTTAAGAAGAGTTTACAAATTAAAGATGGGGGGTTAAGGAGTTTGGGGAAAGATGAAAGTTCATGGATCGTGTGGGCCCTACCTCTCATATAACCACACATGGGAAGTTGGGTGGGTGTGGGCCCCACCATCAACATCCCATGGGAGGAGTTAACCTCCTCAGATATAAAAAAAAGTGTTCCAACAATTTTAATTACTTCTTAATTAAAATCCAATAATTATCTTCTTGTCCCATACAAACACTACAATAGTAATGGTCCCCTTAAGTAATTACCAGCATTGCGAGTTCATTGGTTCCCTTAGATTTCAATTCTGATCACTGGTTCAAAAGATAGAAAAACCCGCTCATTCGTTTACTGAACGTACCTGAGCTAAACTTCAAAAATTCATTCCTGGCACACCGGGCCTCAGAATCAAGTGCCGTTAGATGCCACAGACTTGTAAAATTCCAAAGTATTTTAGAAAAAAATTCCCTTGAAATTTCATGGTCTTTACATTACTCTAACCTCAGGGCTTTACGTCCCCGCAAAGCTACAACATAATCTAGGGAAACAAAAGTCGTACTAAGCATTCATCTGAGCCTCCCGCTCACATGTGCTCTCTTGAAGGTTTCCTGTGATGCTAGTGAAAGCGCACAAGAGGAATCAACCGTCCCCATAGGACCCCCTCCTTTTCTTCCTCAACCTATACTGGAACACTATAAAAGTCGCCCCGTCATCGATGTCCAGCACCCCGTGGTCGATGATATGTGAAGGGTCGTGCACGCACCTCCTCAACTGAGATACGTCGATGACATCATGCAACCGGTTTAATTGAGGTGGAAGTGCCAGCGGTTAGCTACCTCTCCCACCCTACTGAGGACCTGGAAAGGTCAGATGAACATCGGAGATAACTTCTGCCTCGGCCAAATCTCAGTAGACTTCATCGAGGTGTGACCCGTAAAAAGATGTGGTCGCCACCCTCGAACTCTAGGGGTCTCCTTATTCTACCAACATAGGACTCTTATCTACTCTTTGAAGTCTTCATCCTCTCCTTGATGATCTGCACCTTCTCATTTAGCCTTAAGACGGGCACACTGGTCAACCTATGCCTCATCTCCTATAATTCTCTGCTGGAATCTCTCTAACCACATGAAGAGTTTCCTCTTCTTCATCAATGCTAAAAGCGGTGAAGCAAATCTGGAGAAGTCCGACACAAATATAGGTCTGGGCGACCCATGAGTGATCGACTGCACTCACTTATGCATGATTCCATCCTATGCTGCCTGGAGTTTCCTTTTCACCGACCAAGGAAAACCCCATCCCAATGTCTTAGGTAAACCACAACTTTTTTTCCTAATATAGTTAATATGTGTATGAACTGTGGTTTCCCAGTCCATACCCAAACTAACATCGTAAGGTCTTGACGCTTCCACCAAGAGGTTCCAACTGAAACTCTCGCCTCAAGGGTCAGATCACACAGTCGACGTAAGCGTGATTATCGAGTCTCCTCCCAACGGTATCTCCAGACGTGAGGGTCAAGTCAACGGCTTAACCGGAAACTCTAGGTCTGGGGCAAGATTCGTGGAAGGAAGGAATGATTCGTATCAATGTCTATTGTTACGTCATCTAGTAGTAGATACAAAGCATACCTCGAATCATTTCTAGAGCCCTAGGGTCACACTCCCACTACGGGAAAAATGGGTATTTGCGACGGGTTATTTGCGACGGGAATAAATCCCGTCGCAAATACCCCTGTTAAAAACTTATTTGCGATGGGGGTATTTGCCCGTCGCAAATAAGTAGCCTTTTGCGACGGGGAAGGCTATCCCGTCGCAAAAGGACGGGCGCCCTTTGCCCGCCAAATCGCGGGAAAACTATTTGCGACGGGAATATCCCCCCGTCGCAAATAACCGGCGGCGGTAAAAGGTATTTGCGACGGGAATATTCCCCCGTCGCAAATAGTATGTCGGCAGGTGGTTATTTGCGACGGGAAACGTCGCAAATTCTAGTATTTGCGACGGGTATCCTGTCGCAAATGGGCCAGTCGCAACTAATCTAACCTATAAATACCCCCATTCGTTTTTTTCAAATCATTCTCAAATTCCATCTTCTTCTTCTCTCAAGATTTTATTTCTATAGTTCAGTTTTTCTAAAGTTTAATTTTTTTCTCCGGAGTTGGTATTGAAGTTTTGAAGAATGATCTGAGATCATCCTCAGATCAATTTTCGAGGTATTTATATTTATTTTAATTTCATATTTATTTTTAATGTTTTATTAGTTTTAATTATTCTTAATTAGTTGTAATTTAATATTGTTTACATTGTTTTATAACTTAATAATTAGTAATAAATACTAATAATTAGGAATAATAACATTATTTAATTATTAATATATTTTATTATTAATATTAAAATAATATAATTTTTTATATATATACAGTTCTCTTTTCATCTGTGTGTTTGCTGTCTTCACATTTATTATTTGTATATGGAGATAGAAAACACACAGATGAAAGGAGAACTGTATATAAATTAGAAAATTATATTATTTTAATATTAATAATAAAATATACTAATAAAGTTATTATTCATAATTATTGGTAATTATTCCTAATTATTGGTAATTATTCATTTAATTAATCATAATTAAGAACAATTACCAATAATTACCAATAATTAGTAATACTTAGTAATAATTACCAATAATTAGTAATAATTTCCAATAATTAGTAATAATTACCAATAATTAGTAATAATTAGTTATAATTAACAAAAATTAGTAATAATTACCAATAATTAGTAATAATTAGTAATAATTAGTAATAATTAGTAATAATTACCAATAATTGGTAATAATTACCAATAATTAGTAATAATTACCAATAATTAGTAATACTTACCAATAATTAGTAATAACTACCAATAATTACCAATAATTAGTAATAATTAGTAATAATTACAAATAATGAGTAATAATTAGTAATAATTACCAATAATGAGTAATAATTAGTAATAATTACCAATAATGAGTAATAATTAGTAATAATTACCAATAATTACCAATAATTAGTAATAATTAGTAATAATTACCAATAATTAGAAATAATTACCAATAATTTGTAATAATTTGTAATAATTACCAATAATTAGTAATAATTAGTAATAATTAGAAATAATTACCAAAAATTACCAATAATTAGTAATAATTAGTAATAATTACCAATATTTAGTAAAAATTAGTAATGATTACGACGGGAGCCGGTGTTCCTCGCCGGTGTTCCGGTGATAGTGTGGCGCGCGACGGTGATCGAGTCGTCGCGTGGATTTCGTTTTGCGTGCGGGCTGTTGCGCAGTGAGGGATTGACGTGCGGTGCGCCGCGCGAGGCATGTCAGCGCTGTCGCGGGATTCGTTGGCAGGTTTGAAGAGATTGTGGGCGCGTGAAGATGACGCTAGTTCGAAACTCGAGGAGGCTGGCGGTGGATTTGATTTTGAAATTTGAAATTGGTATTTCATCTGGATGTGGAGAGGTGGTTAAAAGGATTTGGTGAAATGATGTAATGGGTACCGGCAACCCCTTAAATCGGCTTCTGAAAATATGGAAAAAAATGATTTGCAGTAGTAATAATTACCAATAATTAGTAATAATTACCAATAATTAGTAATAATTATCAATAATTAGTAATAATTACCAATAATTATCGGTAAATAGAAATAATTAGTAATAAATAGAAATAATTACCGGTAATTAGTAATAATTGGTAATAATTACCAATAATTAGTAATAATTACCAATAATTAGTAATAATTACCAATAATTAGAAATAATTACCAATAACTAGAAAGAATTACTAATAATTAGAAATAATTACCAATAATTTGAAATAATTACCAATAATTAGAAATAATTACCAATAATTAGAAATAATTACCAATAATTACCAATAATTAGAAATAATTACCTATAATTAGAAATAATTACCAATAATTAGAAATAATTACCAATAATCAGTAATAATTTCCAATAATTAGTAATAATTACCAATAAATTCCAATAATTACCAATAATTAGAATAATTAGTAATAATTATCAATAATTAGTAACAATTAGTAATAATTAGTAACAATTAGTAATAATTAGTAACAATTAGTAATAATTAGTAATAATTACCAATAATTAGTAATAATTACCAATAAAAGTAATAATTAGGAATAATTACCAATAATTAGTAATAATTAGTAATAATTACCAATAATTAGTTATAATTAGTAATAATGAGTAATAATTAGTAATAATTAGTAATAATTAGTAATAATTATCAATAATTAGTAATAATTAACAATAATTAGTAATAATTACCAATAATTAGTAATAATTACCAATAATTAGTAATAATTAAGAATAATTAGTAATAATTAAGAATAATTAGTAATAATTAAGAATAATTAGTAATAATTAGTAATAATTACCAATAAATAGTAGTAATTACCAATAATTAGTAACAATTAGTAATAATTAGTAATAATTACCAATAATTAGTAATAATTACCAATAGTTAGTAATAATTACCAATAATTACCAATAATTAGTAATAATTAGTAATAATTAGTAATAATTACCAATAATTAGTAATAATTAGTAATAATTACCAATAATGAGTAATAATTAGTAATAATTAGTAATAATTAGTAATAATTAGTAATAATTATTAATAATTAGTAATAATTAGTAATAATTAGTAATAATTAGTAATAAATAGTAATAATTAGTAATAATTAGTAATAATTAGTAATAATTATCAATAATTATCAATAATTATCAATAATTACCAATAATTAGTAATAATTAGTAATAATTACCAATAATTACCAATAATTAGTAATAATTACCAATAATTAGTAATAATTACCAATAATTACCAATAATTAGTAATAATTAGTAATAATTAGTAATAATTACCAATAATTAGTAATAATTAGTAATAATTACCAATAATTAGTAATAATTACCAATAATTAGTAATAATTACCAATAATTAGTAATAATTACCAATAATTAGTAATAATTACCAATAATTAGTAATAATTACCAATAATTAGTAATAATTAGTAATAATTACCAATAATTAGTAATAATTAGTAATAATTAGTAATAATTAGTAATAATTAGTAATAATTATCAATAATTACCATTAATTAGTAATAATTAGTAATAATTAGTAATAATTACCAATAATTAGTAATAATTACCAATAATTATTAATAATTAGTAATAATTAGTAATAATTAGTAATAATTATCAATAATTAGTAATAATTAGTAATAATTACCAGTAATTAGTAATAATTACCAATAATTAGTAATAATTACCAATAATTAGTAATAATTACCAATAATTAGTAATAATTACCAATAATTAGTAATAATTACCAATAATTAGTAATAATTCCCAATAATTAGTAATAATTACCAATAATTAGTAATAATTAGTAATAATTACCAATAATTAGTAATAATTAGTAATAATTACCAAAATTACCAATAATTAGTAATACTTAACAATAATTAGTAATATTTACCAATAATTAGTAATAATTACCAATAATTAGTAATAATTACCAATAATTAGTAATAATTACCAATAATAAGTAATAATTACCAATAATTACCAATAATTACCAATAATTACCAATAATTACCGATAATTAGTAATAATTCTTAATAATTACCAATAATTAGCAATAATTAGTAATAATTTGTAATAATTAGGTCTATCTCAAAAAAAAGTTTGCGTCAGTCGTGTATGATCTAAACTCTATAATTATCCTAGCTTGAGTGTTTTTTCTAACAAATTATTCAAAACCAGTAATGCTTTTATATTTTATAGAGACATATGGAACAACGAGGTCGTCAACAATCATTATTAGGTGACCGCATATGGATAAATCAATGTAGAAATCCAAACGGTTATGGTTTAAATACAGTATATGCAGAGGGTGTGGAGACTTTTTTATCATTTGCGGCATCAAATCCAGAATTTGTTTCAGAAGACAAAATAAAATGCCCTTGTAGAAAATGTGAATTGAGAACGTTTGAAACATTTGAAAAAGTGGGACAACATCTCTTGCGTTTTGGTTTTCAACCAGATTATGTATTTTGGTATCAACACGGTGAACGCAGTTCCAGATCAGGTGATACCAACTTGATTCTGGATCCATCCCGGTTTCAAGATTTAGTACATGATGTCGCAGGTTCATATGTTCAACATACAGAAACTCCGGCTGATATAGCTTCAAATCCTGAGTTGGCACCGTCTGAATTTTATGAGTTGTTGAAGTCTGCTGAGGATGCATTATATCCTGGCTGCAAGATGAGCAAATTAGAAGCAGTTGCAAAATTTATGGCTATCAAATCAGATAACGGAATGTCAAACACCTGTTTTGACCAGATATTTTCTTTGCTTAAAACACTGTTACCCGAAGGAAAATGTTTTACCTGCAAATTACTATGAGAGTAAGAGGGTTGTTCGAAATTTGGGACTTACTTGTTAGAAGATTCATGAATGTTCAAATGACTACATTTTATATTCTGGGGAAAATGAGTCGTTGGATAGTTTTCCCACATGTGGGCAACTGAGATATAATGAAGGACAACACGGGAAGTCTGGTTTGATTCCTGTAAAACAGTTGAGATATTTTCCGATTACATCCAGACTCCAGCGTTTATTCATGTCTATGAATACAGCGACAATGATGTCATGGCATAAAGAGAATATTTCAACCGATAAAAGCTTGAATCATCCAGCCGATGGTGATTCATGGAAACATTTTGATAGAGTGCATCCATCCTTTGCTTTAGAAGCTATAAATGTTCGACTGGGGCTTTCCACTGATGGTTTCTGTCCGTTAGGATCTTATGGTAGTCAATATTCATGTTGGCCTATTTTTTTAACTCCGTACAATTTACCTCCATGGATGTTGATGAAGGAGCCATATATCTTTTTGACTTTACTAATTCCAGGACATCCGAAGAAAAATATTGATGTTTATTTGAAACCATTGATTGATGAATTAAATTTATTGTGGAGTACTGGTGTCAGTACATATGATGTTGCAACGAAACAGAATTTCAAACTGAGAGCAGCATTGATGTGGACAATAAGTGACTTCCCGGCTTATGGGATGTTATCTGGCTGGAGTACACATGGTCAGAAATCATGTCCTTACTGTATGGGAGAGAACAAAGCATTTATGCTCATTCATGGAAAGAAACCTTGTTATTTTGACTGTCATCGCAGGTTTCTTCCAGCTGATCATCCTTTTCGCAGAAACAGATCTCATTTCAGAAAAGGAACAGTTGAAAGGGAAGGACCTCCAAAAATGATATCAGGTTCGGAGTTAAAATCAATTGTACTTTCATTACCTCCCATCACTTTTGGTCCCACAATAAACCAACAGAAAATTTCTGGTTTTGGGAAAGAACAGAATTGGATTAAACGTAGCATATTTTGGGATTTTCCATATTGGTCTGATTTGTTGGTTCGACACATGTTAGATGTCATGCATATCGAGAAGAACTGTTTTGATAATTTGTTTCATACAGTTTTGGATACGCCAGGAAAGAGAAAAGACAATGTAAATGCACGTTTAGATCTTGCCCAAATTTGCAGGCGTCCAGAATTGGAACTGTTTGAGAATGTCAGAACAGAAAGGTTACTGAAACCAAAAGCAGCTAATACACTGTCTAAAGAAAACTATTTATTATTTTGTCAGTGGATTGCATATTTGAGACTTCCAGATGGTTGTGCTTCCAATTTGGGTAGATGTGTAAAGAATGGTCATATTACTGGATTAAAAAGTCATGATTGTCATGTTATAATGGAAAGACTGCTACCCATTGGATTAAGAGGTCTGTTGAATTCTGTGATTTGGGATTCCATAACAGACATGTCTCATTTTTTTCGAGAAATTTGTGTAGCTACAGCAGATTATGATGCTCTAGGCAAACTTGAAAAAGATGTTGTTGTAATTATATGTAAACTGGAAAAAATATTTCCGCCGTCTTTCTTCAACTCAATGGAACATTTGATGTTAAATTTGCCATATGAAGCCAAATGTGGAGGTCCAGTACAGTTTCGATGGATGTAACCATTTGAAAGATGCATGAAAAAATTGAAAAGAAAAGTACGTAACAAAGCATCTGTTGAAGGATCTATTGCAGAAGCTTATTTGCAAGAAGAAATCTCTTTTTTTCTGCTCCCATTATTTTGAATCTGAGTATCCTTCAAAACACAACTGAATGGGACGGAACGAGAGGAATATTGATGAAATCGACAATCAATTATCTGTTTTCAACCAGCCAGAGCTTGGTTTTGGTGGAGTTTATGAATGCTGGCTTTCAGATGATGAACATCATAGAGCTCATACGTATGTTCTGCTCAACTGTGAAGAGATGACATCAGTTGTATTGTAAGTGTTTATATCACTTATTCTATCATTTATGTTACAGTAAATAACTTTGGTTTTTATAGGTTGTATGATAATCATATCAAGAAACAAATTCCACAAATTACAGCAGCTGCTCTCGAAGAACGTTGATTGAAAAATTTCTCTCAGTGGTTTCAAAAACTGGTAACATAAATTCTTTATCTTTTAGCAACTCATTCAATGTATAGTTTACTATATTGATAATTAGTTCACAAATTTTCAGGTGTCTTGACATGCTGATAAAATTGACAAACGGCTGTGTGTATTGAGTAACCCACCTTCCAAACTTGTTAAAACTTATAATGCATATGTGGTGAATGGATTTCAATTCCACACACATACATATGGGGAATCGAAAAAAACAATGAACAGTGGAGTTAGCTTTAGAGGATCTCATCATCGAGAAAATTAAGTTGACTTTTATGGCATACTTGATGAAATCATTGAACTATGTTATCTTGGACAACATTACATAACCATGTTCAAATGTCGGTGGTTGGATACAGAGAGAGGCGCGAGTGTTCATCCGACTCATGGAATCATCGATATTAAATGTAAAAGTGTTCTCGCAGTAAATGAACCATTCTTATTGGCTCAACAGGCACGTCATGTTTATTACGCAAAGTACTGTGCTACATCAAGAGACTTGACTGATTGGTGGAGTGTAATAAAAATCAAAATTCGAGACAATCAGTTTAGTCAAAGTGAATGTGCTTTCACTGATGTGCAAAGAATTGATGTTTTTCAAGAAAGTACTCAAAATCAATCTTTTTTGAAAAGAGACATGAGTATCGATGATGACACCCCACATTTAAGAGTCGGTGATGGTGATGATGTTAATGATGTCACATATGAATTTGAAATGGTAAGAGATGAAGCAACTGTAACTCGAATGGATATCGATGATGTTGAGGAGGAATATGAAGATGACATTGACATATATGAAGATGATGATGAAGATGAACACTGATAGAATTCCATGGTATTTATATACAATCATAATATGTATATATGTATATATAATAGTAATTATGAATTATTTGCTAACAACATTAACATTTTCTGTTTCAGATGGACGACGCCACATTTCGTGAGTTGGAGGATGCTGACCTCACTTTCGATGCGGATGAGTTGCTGCCAGATGACCCTCAGCCTGAAGGCGGTCCAGGGAGTACGCGGAGGGGGCGCGGTCTTGCACGATTGATGATTCCTGACCCCGTACCCGAGCGACGTCCACGTCTTGGGTTTGATCCACGCACACGGAGGTGTGATAACCTATGTGATAACCTATTGATTTGACTAAGATTTCATTAATCTATTCACATAATAAATGTTTATTATTTTTAAAGTTTTCCACATATAGCAGTCGGACAGGGCATCGCTATTTTGTGCAACTATTTCTCTCAGCTGTGGACCACATGGGAGCAGATTCCCATTGATGTGCAGCAGGCCATGTTCGGCCATTGGTTGGTATGTACGTAAATAAATAATTTTTATTTTGAAATTTTTTTCATTTCTAACTTGATATTTTGATTTATTTGTAGGGTTTATGGTATCCGATCGAGGATACCATGCGTGACACCATCCACGAGGCATGGGAGGTGGCCATGCGTGATCGCCTTCGTCAGTTTTTGCACAATTTAAGAAAAGCTGCGATGAAGAAAGCAGGAGTGTCAGATTTTGACGAGTCATGTAGAGCACACCGACCAGAGTACATTTCATCCCATGTATGGGATGGATTATGTGCGCAATAGTTGAGTGGTTCCTTTCAGAGGAGATCATTAGTGGGGAGGCAGAATCAGGGGAGACAAGAGGTGACTCATCGAGCTTGGAGTCATTCTTTCAGTACTCATAGACAGCATCTGGTACGTACATTATTTATAAATATTCTATATAACAATAAATATTAACAGTTTATTTTTTATTCTTATAGGCTGTCGAGCACCCCGATATTACAGAGTACGACGTATATCGGAGGATGTATAGTGATCCTACTACTGGGGAGCTCAGAGATGATCGTCAACATCACATCGTGGTTAGTATTATTTGTTTTCAAGTTTAAAAATTAACTGTATATAATATATTCACAATTTTAATTTTAAATTGCAACAACAGGAGTCGTATGAGGCAACAGCGTCACAGGCCCGGCCTGAGAGTCAGGCCGAGTCATCAGATCAGACCACTGGCAGTCAGTTTGATGAGGCGGAATGGATGCAGGCCACCCAGTATGCCTTCGAGAAGGGCCGGGTAGTTGGTATCAGCTCTCGACTGACTCCTGGAGATTATTATGGCAGTGCTGCGATGTCGGCGTCCAGCTCAAGAGGAGCTCGTGCATCTTCTTCTGCTACACAGTATGAGGATCAGTTGCGATCTCAGACTGCACTGATAGAGAGTCTCCGACAAGAGTAGGAGCAGATGCGTCAGCAGCATGAGGAGGAGCGTCGACGCCAGCAGCAGCTGTATGAGGAGCAGACGAGTCGGTGGTAGCAGCAGCATCAAGAGCTAATGGAGTACATGCGCAGACTCACTCATGCTTTAGGGATGGAGTTTCCTCCACCACCATCTGCAGATCCCCCCCTCCCCCTCCTTCGGATTAGAGTTTGTATTTATGTTATAAAATTTGTGAAATCAAAATATGATTTTTTTCTATTCGTAGTTTCTGTCTCATTATAAAATATTTATTAATATTCTATTATTTTTTATTTTTGAATTATAATTCTATTATTATTATATTAATTAAAATAATTTATTATTTTTATTTGTGAATTATAATTCTATTATTATATTAATTAAAAAAAATTATTAATATTTTATTATTTTTTATTTTTGAATTATAATTGGATTATTATTATATTAATTAAAATAATTTATTAACAATTTATTTTTTTTATTTTTTTTATAGTATTTGCGATGGGATACTATTCACATCACAAATAGTATTATTATTTTCTTATTTGTTAAAAAAAAGTTTTCGCGACGGGGCCCGTCGCAACTAGTTTTTTACAAATATACGGAGTACTAGTTGCGACGGGGATTCTCCCCGTCGCTGAAAAGGGATTTAGCGATGGGCTCGTCGCAAAAAAATGTTATTGCAACACCGTTTTCAGTAACATGTCATTTGCGACGGGACCCCGTCGCAAAAAGCCATTTGCGATGGGATCCCGTCGCAAATGACCCATCGCAAATACATGTTTTTCTAGTAGTGTCCTTGACTGAATGCAATTACTCTCTTCTCCTGCACTCCTGCTCTCTGAGCCTGGAAAGGACTACAAAGGCGGGTGGTTGTAACATGTCGATATGTACCTCACCACTTGCTTCCCTCCTAGATCTGCTTCCACGTCTACTACTTTGCAGATTCATATGTCCTTAACACTTCCTCTTCTTAAACAATTTTACACGCCCATGTCTCCGAGACTGGTGCCAGTTTCCTGCATCCCCATTGCTAACCTTCACTGGTTGTATCCACTCAGCCAAAGAATTCTCAACCAAAAATATTCTCTCTAGAACCCTAACATAATTAGGAATGCAAATAGGAATTTTCCTGGATCAGATGTCCTTAAACACACCTCACTCGGAAGTCCCAGCCCTAGAGCACTGATCATATCATAGTCATTAAGTACCAAGAACGATCGGTATGCCTTGATGATTAATCATCTACCGACATGTTGTTTTGCCGAAGCTGTATAAGCTCTAGAAAACTCTCATCCACCTCCTCAAGCTAGTCCTCAGCCGCATGTGAGTTGGGCTCGTCTCGGAACCATTGGGGTATATGATGCTGAAACACGTGTAAGGCACTGAACCATCATGTGTCATCTACCGATACCACTGGTTGAAACTGCTGAGGAACAGGTAGTGATATAGCTGGCACACTAACTGAAGGTACTATCTCAGACATTGGTCCACGTATTGAAGTACCATCACTATGCCGATCATCCTCATGGTCACTCACTGGGAATCACCAGTAGAAAATATCAACTTCTACTCTACTAGTATCTAAACTAGGTGTAGAAATCTAGCAATCGCCTCCATCCAATCCACTACTGCCTGGGAATCTTTCTCGCCTCGTAACCTTAGAGGCCTCTTCTGCTGGAACATGTGCAACATGCTTTGTCAGCGTGCACCATCCGCTAGTACAACTGGTGGAATATGGTTCCCAATGGGTGGTGGTGGTACTGGTACACCACATGAAGGTGACAACATAGTAAGAGAGCTCTACACCGGACCTCATCGCTCGGTAGGCCATCATCGGGTACTCTCTCGGAACTCCAACTGACTATCTGCGTGGAGGAATCCTAAACAGATGCGACATGATCAAACTATTTAAACATGGTGAGATGACCTTTTTTGAGCTGACATAAAGAAAACTTTTGGAAACACACACGCAATCTGTGTTTTCAAGCAATGAGTCGGAAATCAGAAGTCAAGGACCTGGTGTATGGATTCGTCGGCTGCCGCACCAAAACTGGACACCCTGAACAGAAGACCACACTCGGTACCCTTAACACTATTGCTTCATAGAAAAGAATGATCAGAGTCCTGATTTCTATGGTAGAACCTCCCACTGATACCAATTTGTCACGATCCGTCCTTGGGGCACATGTCCTGACTACCCTAATCCCACCTTCCATAGGCCAGGCACTGTCGAAAAGCATCAAAGGCGTAAATCCCTATAACTGGGAAGGCATTTCCTTTATAAATCGTAAACACATTCAACTAGAGTACAAGAGGATGAAATCACTAAGTAAAACTAAAAAAAAGTATAGTTGAAATTAAAGAGGCCAGAAATATAAGCCCAACTGTAAAGTACAAGGTAAAAGACAAAACAACTGGATGGTGACAAGTAGCTCCTGGATCATCCACCATGGATCCTACCTGAAGGGTAGGTCCTTATAGCACATCTCCTGGATCATCCACCACGGATCCTACCTGAATGGTAGCAACAGACAGCGCATCTCCTCGATCTTCCACCACTGATCCTACCTGAAGGGTAGTTACAAATAACCTCCTCAGAGCCCTCATCCATCAACCTCCTCCGAGTAACGAATCGTCGTGAGGTACACCTCCGGGTACCGAATCGTCGTGAGGTCCATCTCTAGGTATCGTCCACTCCTCGTATAATCGGCCTCCGTTAGCACTATCCTTTGTCTGCATCCAACACAACGAGGTGAGGGCGTATCTCATGCAGGGGTGATTATAACAATACTCAGTAGGGACCTAGAGACCCTCATGGTCTCACTAAATCCAACAAGGATAAACAAAACGAAGGATCTAAATAGATAACCATTACTTAGGTATATGACCAAACATATACCTATGTTATCAAGTAACCAATCTCAATCATGAGGAAAACACAAATGTCACTGACTCAGCTCAAACTAGAATTTTTATTCATGATGATGAAAACACGGCTGCTGGATAACTCCTTCTCTGTAGAGCACAGTAGTCCTGTCATGACTCACAGGTGTTACTCACTAAATTTAGACTATTGAGGTACTCCTCCTGTCGAGTACTGCAGGTCGGCCACCTCTCAAAGTAGTGCTCCCCTTCCATGGGTCTGACACCTCACACAATAGTTCTCCCCCCACATAGCCTACAGAGGAACTCCTCCTGTCGAGTACCGCGGGTCTGCCACCTCAAAAAGTAGTTATCCTCCGCCTTTGGTATACCACCTCAAAAATTAGTGCTCCCCACTGGGCTATTCAAGTCACTCCGAATCGAATCAAACAAGCAGTCATCAGGTCTCAGCCAGCTACAAGGTCACCGAAATCCGTATACTCATCTCGGGGAGGATCCGCTCCACAAGATACTGTTTGACACTACATGTGTCATGAATTTCCACGAATAAGTATATAAAAGTACCGCCTCATCATAGGGGTCTCAACGCAATAGACGGATCATCAATCAGGCGCCCTGTCCGTGAGTTATTAGCATTTCTGTTCCAGAGGCCCGATTGGATTTCAGGTACAATCCAACCCAACCATACTCCAACTGCATCAAAACCGTAGGTGAATTATTCCAAAATAACTGTCTCATTAAGAGGAATCCAATAAAGTCGATGACACATTAATCGGACGTCTGATCCTAATGCTATATGTGTTTCTGCTCCGAGGGCCAGGTTGGTTTTGGGTTCGAACCAACCCGGCCATTTTTTCAAATTCGTCTAAAACTCACATAGAGTATCGTAAAAGGAACGCCTCGTCACAAGAGTCCCATTGCCACAGAAGGCATGTCGATCGGACGCACGGTCTTCATGTTATTCACGTTTAAGTGAAAATGGGTTCCGTTCGTTAGACCCGATGGGCTGATGGGTCGGTTCGACTCGGTTTTGGCAGGTCCGACCTGGATAAGGGGTCGGACTGGCCCGATGAGTCGCACGGCCTAGCCCGAGGGCACGACCAGGCCTGGAGTAGCATGGTCCAGCCCGAAGTGGTGCGGCCCAGTGAGGCGCGGCCCAGCGCGGCGGGGCACGGGCCGGCTGGGCGCGCAGCCTGGCTGGCTTGGCCCAAGGGCTGAGGGACGTGGCCCCTCGACTGTCTAAACTGGTGGCGCCAAGCGGTTCTACCCTTCCCAATCCAGTCGGCTAGGCTGACTGGCATTCTGGTGCATGTGGCCCACACGGCGGGCCACGACTCTTCCTGCGTTGCGCCCTCCTGGCACCGCGGATCTGCTCTGCCTGGCCGGCCGATGGGCCAGCTGGTCCTTCCGCTGAAGCGGGCCGCAAAGAGGACCATAGTTCCCACTGCACAGCCTGCGCGATGGCGCCGGCTCCCTCCACCGCGGCTCACTTGGCAATGGCTTTTCATAGTGTGTACGAAGACGGACCTTGGGCCGTCGGTCTCTTCCGTGTTCTACCTTCGTTTGCCGAATCCATCAATAAACAGGATCAAATAGAGGGTCATCGGGACGTGTTTGTTTGGCCAGCGCCCTCCGCGTTAAGTGATAGAAATAGGTCGGGCAAACAAGATTTCACAGCAACCAACCGAGGTACAATTTTAATCCAATAAAATTGAACTTAATTCCCCTACCTCGATAGTTGATGTGGAACATTTGGCATCTGGGAATATGGCGTCGTGGGGAAATAATTCATAGGAGATGTCGGAGTGCGTTCGAGGAGGAAGCAGCATTTCCTCACTTGTCGCGGAGAAGATAATGGTTAGTGTGTCTTCATTCTTCGTGGAACCGACATTCTTCGTGGATGAGACGACATTCTTCATCGAGAGGGGAGTTCTATTCTTCATAACAAGATTTCTCTCCCAATCTTCCTTGGCACAACGAAAATCCTCCCAAAATAAAATAATTGGCATCTCCTATTATTTTATTATCACATGAAATTTAAAATTAAAATTCAAACATCTTCATTAATTAATTGATGTGGTTAAATTATTTAAATTAATGTCTTGGCGAGAGTTAAAGTGGGAGAGAGGAGGAGGTGAGAGGTCTCATATTTAAGAGGAGTTTACATATTAAAGATGGGGGGTTAAGGAGTTTTGGGAAAGATGAAAGGTTGGGGCTCGTGTGGGCCCCACCTCTCATATATCCACACATGGGAAGTTTGGTGGGTGTGGACCCCACAAAAAACATCCCATGGGAGGAGTTATCCTCCTTAGATATAAAATAAAATTGTTCCAACAATTTTATTTACTTCTTAATTAAACCACAATAATTAACTTCTCCTCCCGCACAAACGCAACTACGGTAAATGTCCACTTATTCAATTACCGGCGTTGCGAGTTCATCGGTTCTCTCTGATTTCAATTCTGAGCACCGGTTCAAAAAAATAGAAAAACCCGCTCATTCGTTTACTGAACGTACCCGAGATAAACTTCGGAAATTTATCCCGGGCACACCGGGCCTCATAATCAAGTTCCGTCAGAAGGCACAAACTCGTAAAATTCCAAATTATTTAAGAAAAAAATTTCTTTGAAATTTATGGGTCTTTACATTACTCCCACCTCAGGGATTTGCATCCCCGTAAAGCTACATCATAAACTAGGGAAACAAAATGGTTACTGAGCACACATATGAGCCTCCCGATCCCATGTGCACTGTTGGAAGTTTCCTATGCTACCAGCAAAAGCACACATGAAGAATTTACCATCCTCAGAGGACCTGCTCTTTTAGATCATCAAACTCTACTGGCACCCCATGAAAGTCACCACGTCATCGATGTCCAGCTCCCCATGGTCGATGATATAAGAAGGGCCGTGCACATGTCTCCTCAGCTGAGATACGTGGATGATGTCATGCACCTAGTGCAATTGAGTTGTAAAGGCCATAAGTAAGCCACCTCCCCCACCCTACTGAGGACCTAGAAAGATCAGATGAACCTCATAGATAACTTTCCGCCTCAGATAAATCTCTGCAGACCTCATCAAGACGAGACCCGTAAGAAGACGTGGTCGCGACCCTCGAAATCTAGTGGTCTCCGTCTCCTATCAGCATAAGACTCCTGTCTACTTTTTGCTGTCTTCATCCGCTTCGGGATGATCTACACCTTCTCATGTAGCCTTAAGATGGGCGCACTGGTCAACCTATGCCTTAGCTCCTGTAAAACTCTGTTGGTATCTCTCTAACCACACGAAGTGTTTCCCCTTCTTCATCAATGCAAAAAAGCGGTGCAGCAACTCTGGAGAAGTCCGACACAAATCTAAGTCTGGTAGGCTCATTAGTGATCGACTTCACCCACCTATGCATGATTCCATCCTATGCTGCCTGGGGTTTTCTTTTTCGCCGACCAAGGAAAAACCTATCCCAACATTGTAGGTAAACCACTACCTTTTTGCCTAATACAATCAGTCTGTGTATGAACTGTGGTTTCCCAGTCCGAATCGAAACTAATGTCGTAAGGCCTCGACTCTGCCACCAAGAGGTTCCAACTGAAAATATCACCTCAAGGGTCATATCACACAATCGGCATAAGCGTGATTATCGAGTCTCCTCCCAAAGGTATCTCCATACATGAGGGTCAAGTCAATGGATTAACCGGAAACTCGAGGTCTGGGACAATATTCGTGGAAGGAAGGAATTATTCGTATCAATGTCTATTATTACAGTAGCTACTAGTAGATACTGACCATACCTCGAATCATTTCTAGAGCCCTTGGGTCACACTCCTTGACAGAATGTAGTTACTCTCTTCCCCTACCCTCATGCTTCTTGAGCCTGGCGGAGACTACAAAGGTGGGTGGTTGTAACATGTCGAAATGTACATCACCACATGCTGCCCTCCTAGCTCTGCTTCCACATCCGTTGCTTTGTAGATTCATCTTTCCTTAACACTTCCTATTCTTAAAAAAATTTACACGCCCAAGTCTCCGAGACTGGCACCAGTTTACTACTTTACCACTGATAACCATCACTGGATGTATCCACTCAGCCAAAGAATTCTCAAACACAAAGGTTCTCTCTCAAACCCTAACATAAGTAGGAATGCAAAGAGGAAAGGCGCTAGCTCGGATATCCTTAAACACACCTCTCTCGGAAGTCCTAGCCCTAGAGCACTGATCATATTGTAGTAATCAAGTACCAAGAACGATTGGTACGCCTCGTTGATTACTCAGCTACCGACATGTCATCCTGCCGAAGCTGTATAAGCTCTAGAAAACTCTTAGACACCTCCTCAAGCCAGTCCTCAACCGCCTGTGAGTCGGGCTTGCCTCAGAACCTGAGGGGTATCTGATGCTGAATCACGTATAAGGAACTGAACATACATGTGTCATCTACCAGTCCTTCCAGTTGAAACTGCTGACCAACAAGTAGTGATATTGCTGGCACACTACCTGAAGGTACTATCTCAGACATCAGTCCACGTATTAAAGTACCATCACTATGCTGACCATGTTCATGGTCACTCACTGGGAAACACCAGTAGCTAGGATCACCATCTCCTCTACTAGTGTCTAAACTCGATGTAGAAATCTAGGAATCGCCTCCTGCCAGTCCACTACTTCCTGGGAATCTGTCTCGCCTCGTTACCTCGGAGGCCCTGCTGCTGGAACTTGTGCAACGCACTCTATCAGCGTGCACCGTCCGATAGTACAACTGGTGGAATCTATTTCCCAATGGGTGGTGGTGCTGTTGGTACACCACCTGAAGGTGCCAACATTGCAAGAGGGCTCTTCACTGGACCTCATCGCTCGGTAGGACGTCATCGGGTACTCTCTCGAAACTCCAACTGACTGTCTGCATGGAGGAATCCTGAACAGATGCGAGATTGTCAAACACTTTAAACTTGGTGAGATGACCTGGTTTGAGCTGAGATAAAGAAAACTTTTAGAAACACACACACAATCAGTGTTTTCGTGCACTGAGTCGGAAATCAGATGTCAAGGTCCTGGTGTATGGATACGTCGGCCGCCGCACCAACATCGGAATCCATAAACTGAAGACCACACTCGGTACCCTTAGCATTATTGCTTCACTGGAAATAATGATCAGAGTCCTGAGTTCTGCGGTAGAACCTCCCTCTAATACCAATTTGTCACGACCCATCCTCGAGGCTCGTGCCGTGGCTACCCCAATCCCACCTTCCATAGGCCAGGCACTGTCGACTAGCACCAAAGGTGTAAATCCATATAACAGGGAAGGAATTGCCTTTATAAAATGTAAACACATTCAACTTGAGTAAAAGCCAAAGAAATCACTAAGTAAAACGTAAAACAAAAGTAGAGCTAAAAGTAAAGGGGCTCGAAATACAAGCCCAACGGTAATGTACAAGGTAAAAGACAAAACAGGTGGATAGTGACAAGTAGCTCCTGGATCGTCCACCACGGATCCTACCAGAAGGGTAGGTATAGATAGCGCAACTCCTGGATCATCCACCACAGATCCTACCTGAAGGGTCGGTACAGATAGTGCAGCTCCTCGATCGTCCACCACGGATTCTACCTGAAGGGTAGTTACAGATATCCTCCTTATTTCCCTCGTCCTTCAACCTCCTCCAGGTACTAACTCACCATGAAGTCCACCTCCGTGTATTGACTCGTCGTGAGGTCCATCTCTAGGTACCTTCCAGTCCTCGTACACTCTGCCTCAGTCAGCATTTTCCATCATCTGCATCCAACACAACGAGGTGCGGGCGTAGCCCATGCAGGGGTGAGTATAACAATAATCAGTAGGGACATTGAGACCCTCCTGGTCTCACTAAATCCAGCAAGGATAAACCAAAATGAAATATCCCAATAGATAAACTTTAATTAGGTATATTCCCATACATATATCTATGTTATCAAGTAACCCATCTCAATAATGAGGAAAACACAAAGGTCATTGACTCGGCTCAAACCAGGATTTTTATTCATGATGATGAAAACATGATTTCTAGAGAACTCCTCCTCTGTCGAGTGCAATAGTCCCGTCATGACTCCGAGGTGCTACTCACTAACCATAGATTACTGAGGTACTCCTCCTGTCGAGTACCGCGGGTCGACCACCTCACAAAGTAGTGCTCCCCCACCATGGGTTTTCCACCACACACAGTGGTGCACCCCCCTCATAGCCTACAGAGGTACTCCTCCTATCGATTACCACCGATATGAAACCTCATAAAGTTGTGCTCCTCTGGCATGGGTCTGCCACCTCACAATGTATTGCTCCCCACTGGGATATTCAAGTCACTTCGAATAGAATCGGACAAGAAATCATCACCTCTCAGCCAGCTTCAAGGTCACCGAACTCCGTATGCTCGTCTCCAAAAGGATCCGCTCCATGAGCTACTTTTCGACACTCCAATTTTCACAAAGATTGTTAAAGAAGTATCTCAATGTATCGCCTTGTCATAGGGTTCTCAACTAAATAGACTGCCCATCAATCGGACGCCCTGTCCGTGAGTTATTAGCATTTCCGTTCGAGGGGCCTGATTGTATTTCAGGTACAATCCAACCCGGCCATACTCCTACTATGCCCATACCTCAGGTGGAGTATGGAAAAAGAACATTATCATGAATAGGAATCCAACACAGTTGACGACACGTCAATCGGACGTCCAGTCCTCAATCTATTGGCGTTTCCACTCCGAGGGCCCGATTGGTTTCAGGTTCGAACAAACCCGGTCATTTTTCCGACGTCGTCCAAAACTCACATAGAGTATTGAAACAGGACCAACTCATTGAGAGGGTCCTAGTGCCGTAGACGGCTTGTCCATCGGACGCACGGTCTTCATGTTATTCACGTTTAAGTGAAAACGGGTCCGGTCCGTTATACCCGATGGGCTGACGGGTCAGGTCGACTCGGTTTTGCCGGGTCTGAACCGACAAAGGGGTCGTACTAGCCCGATGAGTTGCACGACCTGTCCATAGGGGCGCGTCCTAGCCCGAAGTGACACAGCCCGGCCCGGCGGGGCGTGGCCTGGCTGGGCGCGTGGCCTGGCTGGCTCGGACCGGGGGCCTAGCGGTCCGAGGGGCGCGACCCCTCAGCTCTCCGAATCGGCAGCGCCAAGCGGCTCCGCCCTTCCAAAACTAGACGGCTAGGCCGGACGGCCTTTTGGACCAAACGGCTCGCACGGCGGGCCGCGACTCTTCTGGCGGGGCACCCTCTTGGCGCCACAGATCTGCTCCACCCGGCCGGCTGATGGGCCGTCCGGTTTTCCAGTACAGCGCCCTCCTGGCGTCGCGGCTCTTCTTCGCCCTGCCAGCTAACTAGCCGGCCAGTCCTTCCAACGAAGTGGCCTGCAAAGTTCGACGTGGTCCCCGCTGCACAGCCGGCGCGACGGCGCGAGCTCCCTCCGCCGCAGCCTATGCTTGCAGCGGCTCCGCATCCCCGGTGTGGCGCGACAGAGTCGTGCTTCCTCTGTCGCCGCTCTCTTGGCGGAGGATTTTCATAGCGTGTGTGACGGCGGCCCTTGCGCCACCGACCTCTTCTGTGTTCCACCTCCATTCGCCGTATCCATCAATAAACAGGATCAAACTGAGGGTCGTCGGGCAGTGTTTGTTTGGCCCGCACCCTCCACGTTAAGAGATAGCAATAGGTCGGACAAACAAGATTACACAACAATGAACCAAGGAACAATTTTAATCTATTAAAATTGAACTTAATTCCCCTACCTCGATAGATGATGTCGCACATTGGGTGTCACGGAAGACGACGTCACGGGGAAAGAATTCGTAGGTGATGTCGGAGTATGTCATAGGAGGAATCTGTGTTTCCTCACTTGTCGCGAAGAAGAGAAAGGTTTCCGTGTCGTCATTCTTCGTGGAATCGGCATTCTTCATGGATGATACGTCGTTCTTCATCGAGAGAGGAATTCTATTCTTCTTCACAAGATTTCTCTCCCAATCTTCCTTAGAACAATGAAAACCCTCCTAAAATAGAATAATAGGCTTCTCCAATTGTTATATTATCACATGAAATTTAAAATTCAAATTCAAACCATGTCATTAATTAATTGATGTGGTTGAATTCATTAAATTAATGTGTTGGAAAGAGTTAAAGATGGAGAGAGGAGGAGGTGAGAGGTCTCATATTTAATAGGAGATTGCAAATTAACGTTGGGGGGTATGGAGTTTGGGGAAAGATGAATAGCTGGGGCTTGTGTGGTTCCCACCTCTCATATATCCACACATGGGATGTTCGGTGGGTGTGGGCCCCACCAACAACTTCCCATTGGAGGAGTTATCCCCCTTAGATATAAAATATAATTGTTCCAACAATTTTATTATTTCTTAATTATACCCTAATAATTAACTTCTCCTCCCACACAAACGCAACTACGGTAAAGGTCCCCTTAATCAATTACCGTCGTTGCGAGTTTATTGGTACCCTCAGATTTCAATTCTGAGCACCGGTTCAAAAGATAGAAAAACTCGCTCGTTCATTTACTGAACGTACATGAGCTAAACTTCGGAAATTGATTACGGGCACACTGGGCCTCAGAATCAAGTGTCGTCAGATGCCACAGACTCATAAAATTCAAAAATATTTATGAAAATATTTTCCATGAAATTTCCAGGTCTTTACACCATATGTTTCCAGTCCTCTGATACAAACACTAGATGTGGAATTAAAAATTAACAGGTGCATCCTCATTAGAGCATGGAGACATGTACACTGAAGGGTTCTCTGCTGTTTTTTAACCTTTCGATATTGGGAAACATAGGGAAATTCCAAGTCAATTTGTCATTTTAACCCTTATATTTCCTTTACATGACTTTTATATTCATAAAAATGTAAAATTTTGGTTTTCAAGTGACCAAGAGTTTTCCATAAGTTGAGAAGAATGTCATTAATGCTATCTTCTATCATCAATTCCGATATGTTATACTGATAATTTTCCAAAGGCCATAACATGACTAGTATTTCTCCTTTATTTTATGGTTTCCTCATGTTTAGCACATCTTCATAATCTCTCACTAGATGTTTCTCAACTTGATCTGATGACATTGGATGATCATTGTAAGAATACAAATGAAATAAATGAGGTTTGGAGAATGAATGTTCTATTAATATGTCTTCTGGTTGAGAAAGTACTTCCCTCGTAAATGAAAAGGCATCAGACAAGATTGCCTTTGTGTTTTCAAGTGCATCAAGATAGGAGGTATTTCTCATCGCAAAATAGTCAATTATGGAATTTTCTTGAAAATGAGAAATAATACTAGATAGAGGACTTAAACAACAAAAGGAATCCTGGGGAGGGTATCCATGATGGATTATAGCAAGGGATAAATCTTTTTTCTCGTTTTTATTCATTCCACATAGAGGGTTGTCGTGGGTCTCATCAGGAGATATGCACTTTGGATTGACCGAATTTTCAAGAAGAAATTCTTCATGATGAATTGTCTGATGAGGAACTTCATAGTTAAAACTACCACTCCCATAATTTGGTAATGAGAGGATATAATCATTAGTAGAAGAAGATAAATGTATAAGGGATTCAAGAACTCTAGGATTAAGAGGATACACATTGCATCAAAACTCTTGATTTTCTAAAAATGCATTGGGAGACTTTTTATTGGATGTTATCTTATAGTTAGTTGGGGACACATGTTGGGAAAATTGGTTATAATGGGCAAGTGTATGTACACACCCTGGAGTGGTTACCAGAACGAACTGATTACCTCTAATTTGGAAAGGATCTATGTTCCCAATCTTATTTTCCATATGATATGATGTAGTATTTTCCAATACCCTCCTTGACTGGAAAAGAGGTGTGTATCTCCTCCGTGATGGAATGTCGATGTGTCATCCCATCTGTGGGGAAAGATTTTTGTTGTTTTTTCCCCTGATATTTCCGAAGTAGTTAAAATATAATTGCACATTTCAATAATATGGTCAAGGATTTTTGTATGCCCTGTCACCATTGATAGAATGTGTTTGGTGAATTCAGTGGCCGGAACGACAATATACGTACATTCCGTATCAGGAGTAGGTGAATGTGCCTGCTCTTTTCCTTCTTTTCATTTCTATAGGTATTGACAGTACTCATGCATGGGGGTAGAGAGTTGGGTCTACCAAAAAGTTTTCATCGGAGCTTTCCAACTAACTTCCCCGGGTGCTACCATACGAGACTATTTGAAGGCTTGATGAACATTGGATGGTGTATGTTCCAACTGGGCGATTCTCATCATGTATGGTTGACAGACATCCTTAAATACTAGGAGACGAGATTGCTGACAGAATTGGTGATTATAAATAGGTGTATGTTCATGTTTTCTAGTTTCCTCCACATAATATTGGAGAACATCATTAAATGCAGTCATACGAGCCTTCTGACTGGATGATAACATGTGTGTAGGTGTATATTCTTGTTCACGGTACTCTACTTTGTTTATCTAGTGGGAATATAGGGTTTCTATCAGATGAGTCTGTTGAGCAGCCAAATTAGGATGGATGGGTGTATGTGCCCGCTAGTTATTTTCCATCATGTTAAATTGAAGTACTTCTCCGGAGGAGTACAAGGTGATAAGCTACTCCCGTTTAACTAAATTTTTTCCCTAGTGGTTCGTCTCGCATGCCTTAGTCTGAGAGACCCGGACCAAATATCCAGATGCGACACACCTATCATGTTGTAGGTTCACTAACGCACGATTCTGGTGGTGACTAGTGGTTGGAGTCCCGAGGAAGGACTATTGCATTCTTGAATTGAGGCCTTGAGTGACCTCTTGATCCACCTCCCCCTATTTTGGGATGGATTTACTATTATGTTCCAGGGATAAAGAATCAAATTGGTTGGAGACAGTAGTTGGCCCCTCTTTTCTTATTGATTAATGGTTGTTGTTGGCCAGTTGATCGAATAATTTTGTCGACCTAGAGGTCCAGTCGCGCAGCCTCCTAAGTCATGAATTTACCATGTTGGAAATATTCCTTTTCCATTACATTGGAGACCCCGCGTTAAAGACATTGTGTTGGTGATGACATATTTCACATTGAGCTAGATCCATCTTGAGCAGCGGTTGGGAAGTTCACAGATGTTGTCTTGTAGAAATCCATTCTTTGGATTGAAGAGAGTTCTATGGAAATCATAAATACAATGAAAATATCTGTTAAAAAAACATATTTTTTTATGGATACATGCATGATTAATTCCTTTGTATTTCCATTATTAATTGATAGGGGCCTAACAGGTGGGTAACATTATTAACATGCATATGGATTCTCATCGGGTTCACCACTTATGTTTCTTAGTTTCTTCGAAACGTGTGTTCTAGTTTCAAGGATCACTATTTATAGGCAGTTTTTATTGGATTTATTCATGTAACTAAAAACTTTTATTTTCTCATTATCCATAGAGGGACTGCTTTCCAAAGGAATGAATTTGTTTTGTTTGAACTTTACGATATTTAAAAACATGCATTGGTTGAGAGTATGGGAGGTCAGACTCATTACACCCTTTTTGGGGGGGAATTGTTGTCAAATATGGGACTCTCGTTGTAAATTTATGATATTTGCATGAATCCTTATTAATTTACCATGTATATATTATGTATCAATTTGAATTTGCATTCACTTACTAACATGTGTAAAATTTAGAATCATCAGTATGTATTCAAGGTTCTTCATTAATTGAAAAATCTATGTATTTGAGGTTTTCCATCAATGGTATCCCATAATATACTACTTAGATATTATTTTACTCATTATTTGTGATGATACTAGTTTTCAAGCCACTCAGTCAGGCACTTTAGAATTTTATCGTCATCCGGGGAGATGAAGGTTTGGTTTTGATCTTGGGATCATGCCTATAAGATAGGAAACCTACGCATCCTTGTGAAAGGAATCAGAACCCTCATAGTTCGGTTCCACTGAATTGGACACATCATACCATTTATGGTCATGTGATAAGGACCTCTATGTGGAAGGTGATTAGTTGAAATTTAGTGAGGGACTTATGCTGATGGGGGTCAAGGAACTGGGAAAGGATATGGGTTTCCAAGTAAAATTAGACCCTATTAGGAATATGGACCAAGGAGAACATGGTTGAATTGAGGTGTTGTGTTTGAACCTCAAGGAGGCTTCCTACGTATACCATATGGATGGGAATCAAAGCCCACATAGTTCGATAATTCTCATATGAGAGTATGGTACTTTGAGAGAGATGAGCTTGGGATTTCTTCTTGAAAAGAATTCCTTGATGACTTGTGGGGTTTAATTTGGGGATTATTCCTGAGTAGGATAATAGGATTATGGGAATTAGGGTTGTATTCTTGAAGAGGATGTCCAATGAGCTCAGGACCTAAGAAGGATTCCTATATATCCCGATTATGATGGGAATAATAGTTCTCGTAGTTCATTCAATTTCAGAAATGTTGTTATTATAAAAAATCTATAATCCAACAGGAGTCATTCTCGGTGTGACAGACAGGAGAATGTCAAAGATTCAACAAAGGAATTCACACATTCTAATTTCTCCTCCTCCGTTAGTAGAAGAGGGCGTGTCAACCATGGTATAGGGTGAGGTGACAAGATTTCACTCTATTCTATTTAAATTGGACAAGGGTCCAATGTAAGGAGGAAGGGGTCATGGTTAGGGGCTTATACCAAGATGGCTTCCCTAAAATCGATCTTGATAAGAGATAAATACATCTCCAATTCTTGTGTTTAAAAGCAAGTGTGAAGTTTACCTTCCGTAACAGAGACTTGTGGATATGGGTTGCCACTTTGAAAAGGGTAAGGTCAGGACCCAAACCCTTCTTCGAACAAAGAACTTCCCAAAACTATTTCAGAGAGAATGGTCCATGTGAGTGTGGATATACAAAAAAACTCTCCAAGAATCCTAACCCCATTGTGAAACAAATGTGGGATACCTATAAATGTAGAAATACAAACCCAAATAGGAGATATGATAATGTAATTTTCCAAATGTTTTGTTAAGTCAGGAGGTTTTGGTTGAGGTCTCAATAGAATCCCTTTCAGAAAAGGGATCAAATGAAGAAGAAGCCTTTCCATGAATGGATGATGAAGGTTTGATGGCTTGTAGAATGAAGAGAGTGAAGATAATAAGTGAATCATAGAGGGGAACCCATGTAGAGATGGGTGCACATGTATGGGCGCATATGTACACTTGGGCTACCTGATGATCACTTAAGCGATGGACAAACTCTATGGTAATACATGGGTGAGATATTGCTCAAGGCTTCAAGAGTATTCACAGGTGATCCAATAAGTGGGGGGCTCAAGTTCCTTTGAGAGGAATAGGAGGCGTGGAAGTATTTTTGAATTTGAGGAGGTTTTCCACTTTATTCTCACAAGTGTTATGGTTTTCAAACACTAAAAGTATTTAAATCCAATGATTCTTCTGTAAATACTCCGCTCAAGGTGTGGAAGAACTACCTTGAATGTTTCGAAAGACTGGGGAAAAGTACTAGGGAGACCATAGTAGAAATTGGGCTTCATCGAAATTCGTATGTACATATGGGTGTCCAAAGGGACTATTTATAGGTAAATAAATGACCTTGGGAGAAAATAGTTGGGTGTGCAAGTGACTTGCACTCCACCGATGTTTTGGCTTCACTAAGGTGATTCAAAATTCATGGCTTTTTAAATAGTTATTTTTCTTTATGTATTTTCCCAAATTCATTCTAAGGGGATTCCATTTGTAATTTTTTTGACTCTTTGATGGAATGGTGTGTTAAAAACATCAGAATAACGAAACAACATTTTTTTTATATTTATAAATTCATTTATTTGAATCATTAAAAAATGTGGTAATCACTACATCATAATCGTGTCACAGATAAAACTATTTATCTAATGTTTAAAAACAATAATTAAAATACCAAGATTTAGGAAATATTTTTGGATTTATAATTACTACTTATTTTCATATAGATCAGAAATATATCCCTTTATTAAAATCTATTATTAAAAGGTATTTGTTTAGGTTATAATAATATTTTCTTTAAAATAATTTTTATAAATTGTCATTTTCACATCCATGTGAATCCAAGGGGTCCCGAAATCTACCAAAGGTTGTCCATGGTTATAAATATCTAATACAATAGGATTTGTACACATTTTAGGGTAGTTTTATAATATTAAATTATTATTTTTTATACTTATTTACATGTTTTACCCTTTAACCATAATAAATGAAATAACTAATGATGTAACTATTCAAAATGTCCAAAAATAAAACATACCTATTCACATAGTTTAGACCTTATAATTCCAACTATTGTATCTATTTTTCAGAATTAAAAACACCGATGTTGTATTAATTAATTTAATATTTATCTTGTAGTTGAAATGAGAAAATAAGTTTTAAAAGTTAAATCTTTGCAAAAGATAGAAATGTTTTTACCGATAAATTCAGTATAAAATTAATTCTAATTAAATAAATTATATTAAATGGTAAAATATATTGAATTTATTCTTTAAAACCATTCAATTTTATAATTTAACCATAAAAATTATATCAATGAATAAAAGTTATTTTTAATTACAATTTGTCTAATTTTTACAATTCTCTCAAACATGAATGTTATCATAAAAATATCATAAATTTATCGAAAGTAAATTATTATATCCCGCTTCAAAATTAAATTTTATTTTGTCATTTAGAAATTAATAATATATCAATATATTAATTTAAAATGGTTTCAAAAACCATACGTGTAAAATTAAACTTAAAAAATAGGTTCTTATATATAAAATATGTTTTTATTCATACCCTATTTCTAAAATAACCATTGTATGAATATAAAAAATATTTTATTAATTATACAACAAATATAACTCATTAATTTCATTACCAAATATAGTTCACTCTAAAATAAAAATATCTAAGTGATTTATATTTTTCATAAATAATTAATAGACAAAGAATTCATAACACATTTTCATAAGTTAGTTATAATTATTCCCACTAACCTAAAATCTAGGCTATAATGGTAATTTTATTTTAAGGGCATCACACAGTTCATCTATACAAATGATTGGATGCAAAAAATATATATTTAAGAATAAAAATCATTTAATGAATATATTTCATAAAAACATCTGGGTGTTACATTCTACCCTCCTTAAACTGAATTTTCCTGTTGAAATTCATCACATGGAAATGAATGGATGATGATACCTCTCCCTCATCATATCCTAATGTTCCCATGTACCTTCATAAAATTGGTGGTTACTTCATAAAACATTTACCATGTGAGTGGTCTTGTTTCAACGAAATTTTTCTCTAATATCGAAAATATCGACCAGTTGTTCATCATAAGAATTATCTTGCTCCATAGTAATGAATTATGATCATAGTACATGTGATGGATCGAGTATATACATTCTCAGGAGAGATACATGAAACACATCATGAAATTGAGAGATATTCGGTGGAAGCACCCATCAGTAAGCTACCTTCCCAACATGATCCAGTATTTCAAAAGGTGCGATATACCTAGGGCTCAATTTTCCCTTATTTATAAATCATATTACTCTCTTCCTGTGAGATTTTTGTAAGAACACCTTATCCCCCTCTTGAAACTAAAGGTCTATTCATTGGTTGATAATATAACATTCTTTCTAACTATGATCTTTTCTTATGTGTTGTTGAATAGAGATGACCTTTTTTCCATTTCATCAACACAATCAGGCCCTAATGGATTTCTTTCCCCAACATCATATCAACATGTTGGCATTATACAATTATTTCCATTTAGTGCTTAATAATGAGCCATCTGAATACTAGAGTGAATGCTATTATTGTAGAAAAAATCCACCAATGGTAGGTGTTTATCCAAACCAACATTCAAAACCATAGAGAAAGATTTCAACATGACTTCCAAAGTTTGAATTTTCCTCTCTATGTGACTATCTGCATGATGATGATAAGCATTGTTGAAACATAACTCTGTATCCAGGTCATGTTGAGGACTTCACAGCAACATCATGGTAGTCCTTGGATCTCGATAAGATATAATGGAAAGTGGTAATCCATGCAATCTTACCACATCCATTACATATATCCTCGAATGTTTATCAATAGATAAATACTCTATAATAGAAATGAATTGTGAAGACTTCGTAAGATAATCAACTATCACCCAGATTGCATTATTGCATTTGGATGATTTGGGATGTCTGGTAAAAAATTATATAGTGATTTTTTCCTATATCCATTCTGGTATAGGTAATTGTTGTAACATCCCCATAGACCTCTATATCTCAACCTTAACTTGCTGTAAAAAATGTAATGATAGATATATTTGGCGATATCTCTTTTCATTACTTCCCACCATAAGTAATCTTTCAGGTCCCTTTACATCATTGTTCTTCCTCGGTGAATAGAGAACGAAGAACTATTAGCCTCAAACAATAATTACTCATTTAATTATAGTATTAGAGGAAGACAAACCAAGTTCTTTAACCATATTATTTCATCACAATCAAGGTGGAATTCATGAACATTTATCCCTTCTTTTGTAAGTTAACATCCCCATTTTGTGCCTCATTAATCCTCACTAATATAAATGGTTTAACATTCATTTAAGATTTATTCTCTTCCATTAATATTTAAAGATGTAACCATTAAAAATACATCAATATTGGATCATTCATGATCCACATCATAGAAAAGCTAACATGGTCTTTTCAACTCAAAACATATTCTATCTTTTTCACATTCCCAAGTTGGAAATGTATTGAGCATCATAATATTTAATCAATTACAAGAATCTTCCTTGGATTATATTCAGATCCTTTTGTATGAAAATATTTTTTAAAAACTTACTATTTGTATAAATATCACACATTTTACCATAAAGATAATGCCTTAATATTTTTAATGCAAAAATTATCGCAATTAACTAAAAATCATGTGTTGGGAAATTTTCCTCATGAATTTTCAACTCTTGTGTGGAATAAGAAATCACCATATCATTTTTCATGATAAAATAACCCATATATTTCATTGATGCATCACTATAGATCAAAAACATTAATCCACTACAAAGTAGTGTGAGTATAGGTGCATTGGATAACATTCATTTGAGATCTTTGAAATTCTGTTCACATTCCTCCATCCAGATGAACATAATTTCATTCTAAGTGAACTTGGTGTGTGGATTAGAGAATCATGATAAATATTTACAAAACACTGATAATATCAAGAAAAACCAAGAATCCTTCGGATCTCAATTACTATTGTTGGTCTTGACCGTCTTTCAATAACAACTATTTTTTTCTTAATCCAAATATAACCCCTCTCTTGAGATTATGTTACAAAAAAATGAATCTTTTTGAAGACAATAATCACAGATGGTAAATTTAGAAAAAATATTCTCCTATCTCAGGGTCTTCAACTGAATTCTCATGTGATTGTAATGTTCTTCCCTCCTCCTTGAATAGACAAGAATATCGTCTATAAAGGCTACCAAAAAACAGATCAAGATAGTCTCTAAAGACACTATTCATTAGATCTATAAATGTAGAAGGGACATTAGAAAGACCAAAAGGAATCACTATAATTTCATAGTGTCGATACCTTTTATAAAATTTTGTCTTTCGTATATCCTCCTTCATGACGATTAATTAATGATATCCTAAATGAAGATAAATCTTGGAACATTATTATGCATTGCATATTTGGTCAAATAAGTCATCAATGTAGAAAAGAGGATATTTTATCATGATTGTGATCTTGTTAATTTATTGATAATCAATACAGAGTCTCAATGATTTATATTTCATCTTAATAAATATAAAAGTTTCTCCCCATGGTGATGCACTAGGGTGTATGGATAATTTATCATGATTCACATGGGGATACATCTTTAATTCCTACAACTTAATTGGATCAGTTGTACAAGGTGTCTTTGAAATATTCGTAGATCCTGGTATGATTTCTATTGAAATATCAACTTCCGGATTTGGTGGAAGACTAGACCATTCTTCCCGGAAGACATCATCAAACTCTTGTACAATGGTTGTATTATTTATCATGTGTTTCTTTACAACCATTTGAGATAAATATCCTTCATTTACTGGAATCAAGACTCATAATATAATGGAAATTTCTACTTGATTGTTATATTCTTCCTTGCATTGATAGATGATCAATGATTGATCTAGAATATCAAATGTGACATCTATTGTTTGGAAATTGATATGAGATCCATATAAATAATTCCAATCCATTCCTTGAATTGCATCAAATACCACAATAGGATGTTTTAGAAGATTTGCAGGAAGAACATTCCCACAAACATTAAATTGAGAAATATTGTAAACCTATGATAAATAGTTCTGACATTAGGAGTTGTCACAACTAACTCAACATCAAATTTTTTAGGTAATACAATGATACCCATAGACAATTCTATAGAAATAAAAGAGTGTAAGGATCTAGAATAAAATAAAACATTTGCTTCTTAAGAGTGAATGGTAAGTGTACCTTTCACCACTTTAATATCGTACTCCAAGTCACTGATAGTAATTTCATGTGACTTTCTTTTATCATTGGCATTAATAGTTTTTTTATGTCGATAATCATCTATAACCCTTAGATTATGGAACTGATTGGAATAATGCCCAATTTACATTCACTTGTAACATTAAAGTGTAGGAGGTGAATTCTATATATCATTTTCCTTGTTTTCATCATTAGAAATATCTTTCCCATATCTTGGGAAATAAATTTCCAAATGACCTGATTTTCCACACTTAAAACATTTACTAGTCCCATGAAGACAATTCCCTCCATGTTTCTTTCCACACTTTGAACTTAAGGAACAAATAATATTCTCTTCAGTGTAGTCTTTATATTTAACTTTGAATTCCATTTTCCTCTTCTTATCAAACCCATATTTCAGATTGGTTACTCTAATATCCATCTCAAAACTGAGGGCACATAGAAAAAATTCATCATAACCATTGAAGTCCGTTATGGATAGCGTCCTTCAGATTCTTGGTTATAAGTCACTAAAACATCGATCGATCTTACTCTCAAGTTGGATAATAATTCAAAAATCATTCCTTGCATGCCTTGTAAAATTTGATTCATAGGTACTGATGGATTCATCATCATTATTATATAGTCCAAGAAACTCATTATCAATCATTGTTCGCAGAATACACGAGATGTAGGTATTGAAAAATATGTTCTTGAACTCATCCCATCCCATGGAATCAATTTCATCTCTTTGCCTCATCTTCTTGATAAGATTCCAAAATTGATCTACTTTACCTTCCAAATGATATAATACTATGATAACCTTATCCTGATCAGAACATTGTAGAAAAAAATATCTTTTTAGGGGTACTGATCCTTTGATCAGCCAGTAATGGTTTAGAAGACCCACTGAAAGATGCTAGGAACAACCATATGAAGAATTCAATAAAATTTTTCTCCCTCTTTTACTTGTTTGGACATCGTTAATGTTTCGTAGCTTGAGAAAACTGAGTGAGAATGGCTACAATATTTATCATTCCAACTCCCATAACATTCTGTAGCTCTGGTGGACAATCATTTCATTGCTCGTCGCATTTATCATTAACACGATTCCCTTGGGTTACAGCCATAGACTAAAACCAAGATTCATAGTGTGAGAAACACTAATCAAAATAGTAAAACCGCAATATCAAGAATAAAATTTCAATTTAGGACACATTAGTTTTTATCCTACGTTATTCTTGGTCATTTTATTACACTAGGATTATATATTATTTGTAGACATATCCTTATGTATTTCTCATCTAGTTACAAAAGGTAAACTATACATTTCCTCTAATACCAAATATAACAACACATTATTTTCATACATTGATATCACTTTATAATTGAAGTATATTTATTAAAACATATAAAAAACCATAAGAAGACCATATAGGTATAATATCATTATAAACTGGGAAACATAAAAACGGGCTCATAAAACATCTACATTTTGTCCTATTTGTTTCATCATAACTAGACTCCTTTTTCATATCATACATAATAACATTATTCAGGTCCTTGGGAAAATAAAAACATAAAATGTGATCTCAAATGCTTAGTAAGGATATAGAAATGAAATAATAACCATATCATATTTAGAAAATCATAACATTTTAAAATCATATCCTTCATTTAAAACATCAGCATATCATGTAATGTGATAAATCATAATATTGAAATGTAATATGAATAGTCATAACAGAAGACATGAAATTTTGTGTCATGCACACATAAGATGTCATTTTCACATCCATGTGTGGGGTCCTAAAATCGATCAAAGGATTCCCATGGTATGAAATATCTCATCCAATAAGATTATGACATGTTTTACAGTTGTTTTATAATATTAAAGTATTATTTTTACCCCTATTTACCATATTTACCAGTTAACCATGGTAAATAAAATAATTACTGAAGTTACTATTCATAATTTCAAAATATAAAAGGCACATATTCACAAAATTTTGACCTTATGATTCCAAATATGGAATAAATGTTTACAAATTTGAAACATAAAATTTTCATTAATTAATTTAAAATTAATCTCATTGATGAAATGTAAAAATGGGTATTTAAAGATAAAACATTGCAAAATATTATAATGTTTTTACCTATGAATTCAATATTAAATTAATTATAATGACATAAATTATATTAAATGGTAAAAATATATTCTACTTATACATTAAAACAATTCAATAATATAATTTTACCATATTAATTATCTCAATGAAAATGTTGTTTTTAATTAAAATTTACAATATTTTTACTATTCTTCAAAACATGAATGTTAACAGAAAAATTTCTGAAATTTATTCAATGTAAATTTTTAAATCCCGCTTCAAAATAACATTTTTATGTAGTTATATAAAAATTGTCAATGTGTCAAATCTTAATTTAAAATCGGTTCTCCATTCAATGGTGTAAAATTAACCTTTTAAAAAATAGGTTCTTATACTTAAAATAAGGTTTTATTCGTACCCTATGACTAAAATATCCATTGGATGAAATTAAAAAATATTTTAATAAGTATATAACATATATACTTAATTAATTTCATAACTAAATGTAATTCATGAAAAAAAACAAATATCTAATGGATTTATATATTTTTATAAATAATTAATAGCCAATGAATTAATAATGCATTTTCATAAGTTTTTAAAATTATTATTGCTAACCTAACAACAAGGCTATAACGATAATTTTATATCAAGGTAATCTCAAGGTTCATTTAAACATGCGATTGTGTGTAACGAATGTTTTTGAAGAATAAAAAATATTTAAAGAAAATATTTCATAAAAACATCATGGTTTTACAAACTTCCAAGGATGATCTGGTGTAATATTATGGTTCTTGAAATCACCCTTGATTATCACGTGATTGTACCCATAAATGTGATACATACCAACATGGAATGATCCTTCAAATTCAGATAATCCAAAGCATCAAAAGTAAAAACAATTTCTTGAGTTGGTGCATATTGAATTATGTGGGCCTATTTTGTATAGGATAATTGATGGGAAAAGATATTATGTTCTCTTCTTTGATGATTATAACATAATTAAAAGGGTTTAAATCATCTCCCCCAAATCTTGAGGTGTTTAGTTCCATTAAAAGGGATCGATGAGAATTTGAAAAGATTCTTGATCAGAAAATCTAGAAGATTCAAATAGATAATAGAACAGAGTTCACAAATTGAAAAAAAGAGGATTATCTCTAGTTATATGGGATAAAGCATTCAGTTTCAATGGTATAAACATTTTATCAGAATAGACTAGTTTGGAGCAGAAAATAGACTGTGAACAACATGGAGAGAACAATGATCATTGAGAAAGATCTTCCACTATTATTTTTGAAAGAGGCAATGATGATAGATTTCTATAAAATAATTAGAGCCTTCTTGTGCCAAAAAAATTTAATAATACATATGAGATATTATATAGAAAAATGACATCATTGAATGGATTTTGAGTCATTATAAGAAAGTGTTTAATTCTCCATAAAGAGAAATAATAAAGGTTTGAATTTCGTGGCGATGAATGGAATTTCATTACAATCAAAGAATTAGAAAAGTATATAAATTATTAGGTTAGTAGATAGGGATGATTTTTGAAATCCATGATGTAACCATAGTGAAGAATGTGAACAATAATAGAAAATACATTATTAGTCTTAGGAGGATAGTGATGAATAGATAAGAATATCATGAAATGCTCTAGTTCCATAGATTAATTCAGAAGATTTCTTTGATAATTATTGTGATGATAATAAATCAGTGTCTACATAGAGTCTTGAAAAACAGATTAATTTGATAGAGAGAACATAACATGTGATTAGATAACACCAGTGCAGAACATGGAGATGAAGTCTCTACAACAAGTATCATACATATCACAAGTGGAGAATAAATGATTTGATGAAACATCTAGAGATTGGAATTTGGTTCAAGTAATGAATGATGATCATGACCAGTATGAGACGAATCAGATGTGAGAAATTGTTTTGAGACACGTAGACAAGAATTTCATCAGGACAAAATGGGTATTTCACGACATAATGAATGAATATGATGTTTTGATTCGAAATGAGGCATGAATAGTGTGTCAAGGGTACTAACAGACATAGGGTATTGATGTTGATGAGACATTTTCACATATTTATAGGCTGGAGGCAATTAGATTATTATTTCCCATAGAATTTCAAGGAATGTTTATGGTTTTCTAGAATGATGTCATGTCTGAAATTCTAAATGGAGTTCTTGAATAAGAAGCTTACATTGAGAAACAAGATTATTTTTTCATTTATGAAGATGATAAGATAGCTTATTAGCTAAATATGTTTTTATATTCATTGATGAAATAACCAAGATCATGGTATTTAAGGCTCGATCAATTTTTAAAGAATCTTGGTTTCTAGTGTTGTGGAGTTGATTACAATCTGTATTTCAATAATGGAATTAGTTAATGTATTATGGTTTTAGATTATGTCGATGACATAATCATTAGTGGATCAGATGATGAACAATGTAGATACTGTTCTTAATTTATTAAAATCAAGTTTGAAATGTCAATAATTAGTGAGATAATGATTTTTCATGGATTACAGGTACTATAATGAAGGAATTATAGATTTATTTCTCAATCTAAATATGTAAAGGAGTTTTTTAGAAGGTTTATAAGGGATAATTATGGAGATGATTTCTTTAGCTTCCACCCGGTTGAAACTGTAATGGGATGATGATGGCAAGGAATTTAAAATCACATAATACATGCATATCTTTTGAAGAATGTTGTACTTATCAATGACAAGGCCTGATATTTTATTTTCCACATTCCATGTAGTGCAGCATGAAAAATTCCCTATGACTTCCATATGATTTTATTAATTGTAATAATTTGGTATATCAAGGGAACAATGGATTTGGTCTTAATGTATACTGAAAAATATCATCCAGATTTATTAGGATATATTGATGCAGATTGGGAAAGTTCAGCAAATGATAAGAAATCAAGATCTAGAGGTGCCTTTTATCAGGGGGCATTTTTTATTTATTAATTGAGAAAGAAAAAATATTTCATTTCATTAAGTAATGTAAATTTTAGTACATTGTGGATGCTTAAGGATGAACACATTTACATTGGATGAAGGTGTAACAAGATGATATGGGAGTTTATATGAGGTCTCTGATCGTAATCCATTGTTATAATTCATGTTCTATAAATATTATAAAAAATTAAATCCATCTCTCAAAGAAAAATAACATTGAAATAAAATATCATTTTATCAGGGGGAATGTGGATAAAGGGTTTATGAAGTTGTAGTATGTTCCAATAGAACAAAAAGTTGCATATATGATTACAAAGGACTTACCTGAAGAGGCATTTGAAAGACATTGACTACCTCTTGGTGTCCAATTAACTCACTGCACTTGAAAAGTGTTGATTTTGGACCCTCTCTCACCGAGGTAGGTTGTTTTACCTAATTTAATAATATATATTCATTACCGTATTTCAGAAAAACTAGATTTTTTCTTTGGGATCATTGAAAAATACAAGGAAACAGTAACTATTTTTGGGTATAAATTTCAGTATCAGAAGATGTTAAGTGGTTCAATGAGATAAGGGGATTTGAAGCTGAGCGGAACATGTTTAGAGGAGCTATAACATAGGGGGAGTATTAAATATAACAATGCTAGATGTAATAGCTCAATGATTATATATCACGACAGTTGAGATTTATTATGAAAGCAGTTGATTGGTTTAAAGAGTTTGTTTTAGGAATTAAGTGATTCACAGATGAACATTGCATAATACTCTTATTTCTCACATCGAGCATTTCACATGTGGGCTTAGATTGTGTTTTGATTAAATCATTGATCTATATCATAATAATATGATGTAAATGCTGATTGAAGAGGGTTAAATCTTTAACAAGGTATTAAAATGAAAGTAATTTTCATCAGAAGAGTTATCAACAATCCCAATGGGGGATATTGTTGGGAAAAGTCCCTCAATGTGTATTTATGGTGAGTCTTGCTTGTGATTTTGTTTTTTTTAAGATTTTATATGAATGTGAATGAGTATAGTTGGTTTTTTTCCAAAAGTGTTTTTTAAAGATTGCATTGTTTCTGAGTGACTGATAAATTTATTGGAATCAAAATTAGGAGTTTGATGTTGAAAAGATATTTTTTTCATCATATGAGTGAATGGTTAGAAGAACTGTGAATAAAACATGAAAATTAATGGAATCATGTACCGCAAAACATGGTATATGAACCATGTCTGGGAACTATTTGAAGATGTGTACTTAGTAGTGGGAATGGTATGTGGAGCAGTGAGATTGTATGTTGAATGGTTTGAGGTTATAGAATTTCGGTACGTAGGAGGCATGGAGGTTCATTTAATGGTCTTCCACATATGAAGAGATATATTATGTTTACTTTGGTGAAAAAATGATTTGGAAAATGGGTGTGGTTCATGGATGGAGGACCGGTATATGGTGGAGGATATACAAAATCAAAGATGTGGTAAATCATGGATTATCATATTTTGTGGATATATTTTCCTATATAAAGAGTTCTATTCCCACTTATTATAAGTGAGAGAAAATATAATTAAAGAACATATATTTTCTCTAAGAATTTGGTGATTTCCAAATGTGGTTTAGGGGGGAGAACTCTGTGAATGCTGGAGTGGTTTGTGTGGAAGGAATTTTGCCGAAGTAATTTGTAGGGTTTTGTGTGCCGCTATAGAATAATGTATGTTGAATAAGAACATGGTTCATAGTGGGGGTGATATGGTACATGGAAGATAAGGTAGTAATCAATCATAGAATAGTTTTTGGACATTGGGTGGTTCGTAGAGGAGGTTCATGAAGTTGGTATGTGGAGGTCGTACAAAACCCCGAATGAAGAGGCAGGCCGCGAATGATGGGCTGTTCATGGAAGAAGAAGCGGTACCCAGTGGAGGTGTTACGCATACCATACCTAGTACACTGTACATGGTAGGATCAATTGGTTCGTGGAATACTCAAGGAATCTTGAAAAATCATCCAGTCAGTTTGCAAAAGTCATTTCCATTACCCAACACTACATGAAATGGTGTATTTCATCTACGGGAGAAGATGGGACGTCAAAAGGGAATCTACCTATGGTTTAGGTTGTGGTTTTAATAAAATTAAAAGTACTATATGTCCATAATCATTAATTTATCTACAATTCTATAAAATGTTAGTGGATTCAATCTCACTGGTAGTTAGCGAAGGGAGTGGAAAATGGTGACCCTTTCCACTAGCAGCGGGCCGAAGAAATAGGCGTAGTGATAGATGCATATAAATGTAGTCAGAAGACTATAAACCATGAAAATACAGTGACCCTATTCATATATGATGTAGCACAAAACTTATACTCATTATATGTAGAGATCCTTAGTGAATTTGGTATATTGGAACACTGTTGTTGTATTCTCCTTTGATGTTTCTAAGTAAGGGTGAACCAAGTAAAAATTTCTATGTCTTATGCATGATTTAAATTATATTATTAATTTTTTATGATAATGGTAGAGGGGAATGTTTCGTTTAACGATAATACCATATTCAAATTGGAATAAATTTTAATCTGTCATACCCTAATTCACCCCCTCATGGTATTCGACATAGAGGACATAACACACTAATTTGATGTGCGAAGGATGGTATATTTGTTAGATAAAAAATTTCTTACAGATAATGTTCCTTTTTAGAAAATGGATGAAGTTATCATGATCATTTATGTCATATAGGAATAAATTTATGTTGTGCTTTTTAATGTTGTATAACAAGGACATTATACTATTAAATTTAAATTAATACAAAATTATAATTATTCCATATATTGAAATTCATTCATAAAAAACATTATGGGGGATATAATTTAATGTCTTTTTATTTGACGGATGGTTTACTGATTCTATAATTCTTGGTAATCTATATAGAAATATGATACTATATTCAGGTAGGGATGGAGAAAAATGTAAGATATTATTTGGGGTTTCATTGATCTGAATGATGGCACGAGAAAAGGGGTTAGGATGTTAGATGATGTCTCATCCATTAACCAAGTTACCAGTAGTATACAATCTAGTTATAAGGGTTTTTTTATACAATCCCAACAAGGGAAGGTGCTGTAGTCTAAAGAGTGGAATCCTATGGCTGAAAATCCTATTATGGGGAAATATTTGCAATTCCTACTAGGGTGTGTACTATATGGGGAGGAAAAGGAGTTCTCAAGAATTATAACCCTCTATCGTTAAAAGATGATGAATGTTTTTGGAGATTCGTATTTTCCCAAGAACAAAGGTTGGTTTATGGAGAAAATGACTTAATTCAAAAGATATATTCCAATTCATGTTTTCCAAGGACTTGTGATATTATACTCTCTATGATGTTCTCACATGAATGTAGGATATAGGGTGCTTGATTTTTTTAGATCATATTACTAAGACTATAATATTATAGAAATAATGGTTGGTACGTGGTCAAATGGAAAATGATTATTCCAGTATTTTTTAAATAGATGATGGGGGAAAATGTAAACCATAGTCTTCATGAAATCATGGTTGAGAGAAATGAAATAAGAAAAATATCATGAGATTGAATACTGATTTTTAATTATGGATTCCATCAAACCTTCATCAAAATCAAAAAGGTACAAAATATGCTTCTCGTATGAACTAGGTTACCAATTGTGGAGAATCCTATTATGGGTGCTATCTTATGAAATAATATCATGGGAACATATTGTATAGTAAAACAATGGAATCCTTTGGCTTCTAGGCCCATTATGGTTTAGATTAAGGTGAGGCCAACAGGGGCACACACTATATGGTAAGGAAAAGGATCTCTAATTTTTTAGACATTTTGACATGAAAATATGATGAAAGGTTATGAATATAGAAAGTTATTAAATATTACAAGCATGATAAGTGAAAGAATAATATTTTTCAATATATGAGTGAATCGTTGGACTGATACTGTCCTTGATTTTGGAGTCCCCTACATATATTTCACTCATAATATAGAAGTGTGCTTCTCTTTTTTCTTTGGTGGGTTATTAAATGGAGGACCCAAAATAAAATATGATACATATATTTTTTATTATATTCAAAAGATCCGAAATTATCTCAAACCTAGTGTACGTGGATAAAGATTAAGGACTAGGCTTCACTATGTGACTCAATGGAATGTGAATCAATCCGCACATAGTTGAATTGATTCCATGATATTTAAATTCATGTGGTGAGAAACATAGTAATGAAATTTTACAACTTACTGGATGTAAATGAGTGATTATGATGTGGATATAAATATCATGCCAGGCCTAGGTCAAAAATCCCAATAGTCACTACGTATCATGTCAAATTATGAATCAATTAATACATAGTTCTAACAAATATGGCATCGTACATAATGTGAGAACTCAAATTGGATATCCTATTGTAGATATGACTTTTACATGAGAGAGTAGGGGATTTTTTTTATGTTGTGTTGTGGTTGCACCTAGGATTGAGGATTTGGGATTCACTATGAATCTAATGTGGATGTGAATCAGTACGAGATTAGTTCTTTAGATTCTATAAAGTTTTACTTCATGTGTTATGGACTATATTAACCAACCAGAATGAATTAGAACATTAAAGTTGAGCTAAGATGTAGGACCCATGAATCACTATGTAACTCAATGGGATGAGAAACGTGAATCACATTGTCTTTAACTGAATCCTTATATAAATCTGATTTATGCACAAATTGTAAGGGGGTATAATGATTTATTTATGGATTGAACCAGGATTCGAGATCTTGGATTCACTACATATCTCAGTGGGATGAAAATCCAGAAACACATTGTTCTTTCAACACTATCTATGTAGATCTGATTCATGAACACAAGGGGTGATGTATATTTTTAAACATTACTAAAGGACATGAGATATGAGATCTGGTCATAACTATGAATATTTAAAGGGAAAGAATAAAAACAAACATAATTCTTGATGAAGCTCCTCATGTATGTATGAACTATATACATGTAGTGGGAGATTCTTTCCATGGTGTGACCGATGGTTCAAGATCCATTTTTTCACTATATATCTCAATGGGATGTGAATCAAGCAAAACAAACTTCTTAAATATGGTTACCCACTAAAATTTTGGTTTGATGTAATGAAGGGGGAATTACTATTGTATAGATATTTTCCATAATAATGGTTTTGATCCAGACACAAAATGATATGCGGATAAATACATAGTTTCTATTGTAGTTCATTGTATTTATTTGGTTCACACAAAAGGAAACAGGGAATCTTTTCTATCATTGTTATGGATGGGCCTAATGTTGGGGATCTGGGTTTCACATTGTATATTATTTGAATGAATACAATTTAACATTTAGTTCTTGGTTAATCACGTAGTTTATCATCAGGTAGTGAGGACGTGAGTCACCTAATGAGAAACAAACATTGTGGATGGAAAATGTTAGAATACCCAGGTGTCCTTAGGAATCTTTATATGGAAATAATAAAGCCATGAAAAGTTCATGACAGTAATTACCCATGCTGGTATGATACACACAGAGGGAAGAACAATGATCATGTTCTACTTGGGAGTGGAAATGTTGTGATTGATGTTTACATATGGATGCTAATCATCTGTTGAGGGACCACAACAAATTTCTACATATGGTAACTTTGGAATTTACTAATGTGAAATAAGGGATTTGTCCACCACATAGTATAATTTCATGAGGCGACGAAAAAAATGTGTTATGTATTTTTACATTATGTAACAAGGATGTAAATGGTGCAATGTAGCTTAGCGTCCTGTATCTAGGGAAATATTTTTGTGATTACATAAAGAACGTCTTCATGAACCGTGCACTAGTTCAAGTTATAGTTAGTTCTCTATCAACCGAGGTCAAGGAATGAGCTATATTATACCAGAACTAATGTATGTATTAATGTCTATCCAACTTTGGAACATGCTTTAGAGGAATTTTGTGAGTATCATTAGAGTCCTAATGAACAATACCAATTCACTTTTGAATAATGAATGAAGATGTGTCTTCTTGTTGAAGGCATGTGCTATCAAGTTCTGATATACCTCAATGTGATTCAAGGTGTGAAATCACTTTTCATCCAGTCATTATCACTCATCCAGTCATTTCTAGGATTTCTTATCTATGGATACCTGGTTACAAATGGAAATATAGAGCGATGGAATCTAAACCCCATAGGGAAAGATTTCATGTGTTCTGTACACTAATTAGTATGGGTTTTTCTACATTGTAGAATATGTTTTATTTCGATATATTCATAAGGCATGCAAGATATTTTCATTAAAATAGTTCTTTAATTACTTAGTATCTTCTATAATATTATTGTGAAGTTCTTGTAAAAATACTCTATCTATCCATTTGACAATACAAGAAAGCTGGATCCATGGATCTATTTGATTTTGAATTCCTGATATATATTCTCCACCTCAGATAATCATAAAATATTACTATTTTCCATCGATATGGTATGATTGAAAAAAATATGTTATTTATGTTTTCGTTTATAAATATAATGATGCATTTGGTAATGAAACCTTTGTGAGGTATTTCATCATCCCATTTGGAGAAAATGAAGGTAGTAGTAAGATTATACTTAAACTGCATAGACGTAGTAGTAGGATATTAAACAAAAACATCCATTACCCTTATAGCTAATTGAAACATGTATTTATCTATAGGCAGAAACATCAATGATTGATGGATGAATTTTCCATTCACAAGGTTGGGATTGTAACAGCCCGAGATTTTATGAAAAATAATATTTTTAATTTCATTAATGTCTTGTGTTATACGGTACACGAAAAGGAGCTTGCACAACACTAATCCATGACTTGCCCTGCATTACACATAATCACGACCTTCTTCGATAGCATGTGTAGTACGCAATACCAAGTTTCATTAAATGAGATATTATTATAATATTATTATGAATTAGCCGTTATGAATAGTAATACCCACTTTTTGAAATTTTATAAATTTTATCGTTCAAAATGGACTTCATTTTTGGATTCGGAATATCGAAATTACCAAAAGCGTGAAATTTTGGTAATTTTTGGATAACTTTCATTTTCTGATTAATAGTGAAAATTACTAAATTTTAACTAAAAACAACCTTTTTAATCGAAATAATTAGTAGTGATAAATTATTAATTTGAGTGGTTTTAAAGTATATTTAGAATATATTTTTACAATTTAATACAATTTTGGTCATTGGATGTAATTTCACATTTAAACCAGACATAAACAAGTGTCAAACTTTTGATAGTTATTATCTTTTAAGAACACGAAGGTTAAAATAGTTAAAATCAATGTTTAATAACTAAATAATTTTTAATATAGGGTTATACATAAGATAATTTCGACTATAAGTATTTATTAGAAATCTAAAAATATTTTCTACATAATGGTATCTTATTTGTAATTTTTAGACTTAAAATAATTTAATTTATTTATGACACAATGATGATGTAGTAATTATGTTATTAATGAAAAATTGACATAATTGATGTTATAAATATAAAAAAAACGTAATTTGAGACTTTTTATGAAATACAATATTTTTATTTGTTAATATGACATGTTATTATTTATTTATTTAACTTTCTTAGAACTAATCATTCTGTTATGATTTTCACAAAAAACAATTACCAAATAGTGTCAAAATTGACATAAAATAGTTTTTAAAACAAACATAATATTATTAATTGTTATTATATGCCTAAAAATATAAGGTTCGGGAAAGATACTTATATCATGATAGGTGTATCATTAATGGACCACTTGGGGGTCGCTTGGATGCATATGGTAAGTTTATTAACTATATAATATAAAAATACAAAGTGGCATGGTAAATGTCAATCTAATTAACTAAGAGTTAAAACTAAATGTTAAGGTTAATATAATGACCTAAACATGTCTAAATTCTATTTTATTTGAGGATTTCGACCCATAACCACCTTAGATTTGAAATAAATCAATTTGGAGCTATTAATAACCGAATATGACTTTATAATAAAATAATATTTTTAGTTATTCCAAAGGTGCCCCTCTCCTCCCTTATAAAAGGGCACCTACTCCCTCTCTTCCTAACACCACTTTGAGCCTTCAAGCTTGGAAAACCCCTACCAAATCCTCTTCTCCACTTCCCTATAAACATCCTAGAGGTCTTGGTCTTCTTCAAAGACCAATTTTAGTGCCCTAAAAGGAGGTCTCAATAGGCGCTTCAAAAAGAGGTAATGTCCGTTACCGAATCATTCAACTTTATTTCTTCTTCTACTTATTCTTATTTAGTTGTTTCATTATGAAGTAATAAAATAAATATCACTAATATAATGATAAGTTATTACAAGTATGAAACAACCCTATTTCACCATCTATCCATCCTATGGAAAATGAAATCACAGCGCGTGCGTACGTACGGAATACCGTCTCCACGCTGTGGTGTAATCTATTTTCCACCATCAACTTACATGGATGTGTATAATGGTGTAAATAATGAATATATATGATTATTTTAAAGTGATATCTATTCTCAAATAGTATACATACACTCTAATACAATTCCACAATCATGGGAATGACATCATCTCTCGTGTGTACGTACGGACTACCGTCTCCATGAACACGATGTGATTCATTTTCCATGATTAACCATTCAAGAATGATTATAAAGTATATATAATGAATAATAATTAAATCTACAACATAATAATTCTACTTTATTTATTTATATATATATGTATGTCATCTATTTAATTTCATTCAATTCAATAAGGAAACGAAAACAACGTTCATGCGTACGTAAGGCCTACCATCTCCATGAACGGTGTATTTCATTCCTTTTATCGATCTATAATATATATGAATATGATGAATATATATTATATATAAATCATGTTTTACATTCAGGAATTATTTAAATCAGGATATAAGTAATAATATCAAGAATGACAAGTCGAAACATATACGATAAATGAAATGATTTTACCCCAAACGCTGCTTTTACATGGAATTTACAATAGAACGGGTAATATAAAGTCATAAGTGAAACATATATGATATCATAAAAATTAATATTATTATGTAATGAGTCCATGACATTATTTAAATCATTATACAAGAGGTTCGGATACGTATGAAGCATATCGGACCTAAGGTAAGGGATAATTTTTCCAATCTCATTCTTATCCGAGATTGTTTATTCGTAAGTATTTACTGGGATTATTATTCTCATCAATGTCCATGTTTCCTAAAAATGGATTCATGAATGTTTAATTTCCTTTTTACCCATTTTTGACTTTTAATACATGGTATGTATGGAATCTTTCTTTTATGAGGTACTTTTTGACTTTTCCGTCATATGTACGAGAAGAATGTTTTTTTAACTTATACGGCACGAACGAATTTTTACAATTTTATAAAGCCATATTTTCATGAATCTTCCTCCAAAATATTTCATGAATATTTTCAACAAAATCCTTTTCTTTTAAATTGCATGACATTTTGTGAAAATAAAATGATTTTGAAGAAGAAACAATATTTTCCTCAAAAGTTCATTTCAAGTGTTTTATCAAAACCATTTTTCATCTAAGATGACATTATTTCATATGTGTATGTTTCAAGTAACATGTCTCTATGATTTACATGGATTCAGTTTTCTTATTATGAAATGATATCCATTTCTTTTATATGGATTATGTGATGATGGGATGATGTTTATGAAACCCATTTTATTTAGTGGGTTATTATGAATGATGCATGTTTATTTTGTGGCACAAGTAAGAATGATTTCATTATGAGATGGGTGGGACCTATATCTCCCACAAATGCATTGGGTAAAGATTTATATCCCATGATATAGACATGGCTGGAATGGTAAGTTAATATTGTTCAGTGTTACAGGACTGAAATGAGGAGTGTACTCGATTCAGAAATGGACTTTGTCCACTAAGATGGTCTTTGCAGTAATGCCTTGGCTACTATGGAAATCATAACTAGTGCTGAATGGTTGCCACAATTACATGTTTTATTCCCATGTTATTTTATCATGATTGATGTTCCTTTATGATATATTACTTACATACTTCCAAGAATTATGTCTTTTCTCAAGTTTTAATGTTTAGATTTCATGTTCAGGTTTTTTCTTTCAAATGTTTATGGATTTTTTTATGTTCTCTATGTTTTCCCTTACTGAGAATTTGAGCTCACCCTTTTTATGTTTTATTTTCCCCAGGAAATAAAGAAAGGTTTTAGTTAAGGAAACAAAAAGGTTATGATTGTTATGGGATATGTTGAAGATCTTTCAACAGGATTAGATGTTTATATTCCGAGTTTCCAAAGAAACTAAACTATTATGGTCCTTGTGTGTCTGTTTTTGTTATGTATTAAGTATTCCGCAAAAGTAATGTAATTTCCATGTACGTCAAGATTTGGGTCTCTATAGTTGGTATCAGAGGAAAGGTTTAGTCAACCTTTGGAAAATAGTAAGAAAGAACTTTAGTGAGATCCCTAGATATATTTCTATGGTATGTCTAGGGATGTCCCTAAGGTTATGTATAAGTATAGGTTATAGTCCTAGAATTACGGTAACAATATTAGAATTAAACCTAACCTGTTAGATATTTAGGGTACTCCCCCTTTACTATGTTGTTTTCGTTAGCATGATTTTTGCCTCTCACACTATTCTTTTTGGGTTTTAGACGATGGCTGGTACCCGAAGGAACCATGTTGATCAATGCAATGATTGTCCTCCTGAACAAACAAATGTTATGGGAGATGGAGTGAAAAATCATATTGCTATACTTACACAAGCTATGAATCATTATGGACTTCCAAATGAGTAGATAAGAGAACAATATTCTATTGATTCCTTCATGAGGAAACATCCACCTTCTTTCAGTGGGTCTTCGGATCCACTTGTTGCTGAACAATGGATCAGTACCACTGAAAAGATATTTTCAGTTCTTCAATGTTCTGAACATGATAAAGTCATCTTAGCAGTATATCGTTTGGAAGGTGAAGGTGATCAATGGTGGAATCTTATCAATAATATGAGGCCAAGAGATGAAATTGAGCCCATGGAATGTGACGAGTTCAAGCACTTTTTTTTCAATAAGTACTTCCCTCGTATTCTTCGAACAAAGATGGAGAAAGAGTTTCTTGAACTAAAGAAAAAGGATGATGAATCTGTTAGTCCATATGAGACGAATTTTACAAGGCTTTCAAGGTATGCATCTGGCTTTATCATCCAACCTGAAAGTAAAGTTGATCGATTCTTTAGTGGATTAAAACCAAATCTTTGAAGGGAATTAGCTATAAGAGACTTCAGTAGCTATGAAAAAATTGTGCGTTGTGCTATCAAGGTAGAAATGGAAGTTGGTGTTACTTATCTGTCTCATAGTTTTGACAAGAAACGAAAGATGGAGTTCAAGGAGAAATCTCAGAATAATTGTAAAAAGAAGATTAATGTTTCCTTATGCTTTAAGTATGGAAAGAAACATGGTGGAGATTGTCTTAAAGGGACTAGAAAATGATTTAAGTGTGGAAAAGAAGGTAATCGAGTAGCTGAGTGTCGATGTAATGGAAAAAGTGTTTCTAATGATGTGAATAAAGAAAATACTGCAGAGAACGCACCACCAACACTTCAATGCTTCAAGTGCAAGGAAATGGGGGCATTATGCTAATAAATTCCCTAATCCAAGGGTTAGTGATGATCGACATGAGAAACCACTTAAGGAAAAAGACAAAGGGATGTCACATGCGATCACTATTGGCGATGATGAATATGACAACGATGTGGTGGAATGATTAAGTGTTTATGTAATGGGATTCCAGAATAATGTTGTATACAGTATCGTGGAATATTGGAATATTTATGTATTGGTCTATTGTGGTTTTCAATAATTTTATGGTACTGGTAACCATGGAAAGTGATTGAGATATTTTTGGAAAAAAGATGATATGCACATAATTAAGGGATAACAAGAAAATGAAATGTTTGATAGTATTCATGATCTCATGACTGATATAAGGAAATAGATATATCATGGTTTGAGGTTTTGGTTTGTGAAAAGAGTTAACTTTTGATAGCACTCATGTTTTCACTAAGATTCAATGGGTATTCATTTTTCAAGAGAATACATGATTATGTCCTTCGAATGTTTGGAATGTAACCAACAAGACATATTACATGATATATGGGGATCAATGATGGTATTAACATACTTGTTGTATGAACTCTTTGATAATCGTCTTCACTATAATATGAGATTGGACATGAGTATTTTGGACAAGCCTAAAGATTGGAATAAATTATGTTGGAAATAAGTTAGTATTATTTAAGGATAGAACTTATTTTTTGATATTATTGATGAGATGTTATATTAATTTAGTTTTAGAAAAAGGAAAACCTACAGGATGGGCGACAGCCCATCACGTCAGACAAGGATGTGGGAATCGAACCCACAACCGAAGTGCGACAGGCCTTTATCGCCTACCACTGGCCTACAAGAAGTCCCTGTTTAGTAGAAACTAGTTTTATTATATTAATTAGTATGATATATGAAGTATAAGTCCATTTTAGGAACCATATAAGATTAATCTCACTATATATGGACTTATGTATTTATTTTGATAACTTTTCAAACCTTTTGTTTGAGAAAGATGGAATGACCCATCATTCTATCACATGATCTGCTAACACATCACGAATGACAAATTCAACTTCATTTTTTTAAGAGATGAAGTTGAAATTTTCCAAATAACGACCAACAGTGAGACTGTACCAAAATCACAAAAGTATTTCTTCTAATTCCAATTTCATCAACTTTAGGGAAATGATCTTGAAAACCAAAAATGTTGTCCTAGTGCTCTTATATACGATGAATGAGATGGTACCTTAGATCGTCACAAATTTAAGGCTTTGTGATTGTTGGATTTTTCATATCCATGTTCTCTACCACTCTCCATCATAACCTGATGGTTAGATTTTTCTTCAATATCCATATTTTCACCTATGTTCTCCTACATGGAAACCCAGTGATGAGTTAATTTGGGTAACCGTTACGTTTCATACTTTTGTTTTTAAAGCCAAGTTTTTGTATTCCATTTTACAATGTGGGTTTCAATTAATGAAACTTTCATGTAGTAAACCATTTATAACCCCGACGAATTTTGAGGGCGAAATTCATTTTAAGGGGGGTAGAATGTAACACCCCGAGATTTTATGAAACATATTATTTTTAATTTCATTATTGTCTTGTGTTGTATGCTACACCAAAAGGAGCTTTCACAACACTCATCCCTGAATTTCCTTGCATTACACGCAATCGCGACCTTCCTCGATAGTGTGTGTAGTACGCAATACCGAGTTTCACTAAACAAGATATTATTATAATATTATTATGAACTAGCCGTTATGAATAGTAATACCCACTTTTTGAAATTTTATAAATTTTATCGTTCAAAATGGACTTCATTTTTGGATTCGGAATATCGAAATTAGATTAGGGTGAAATTTTGGTACTTTTCAGATAACTTTCATTTTCTGTTGAATAGTGAAAATTACTAAATTTTAATTAAAACAACCTTTTTAATCGAAATAATTAATAGTGATAAATTATTAATTTGAGTGGTTTTAAAGTATATTTAGAATATATTTTTACAATTTAATACAATGTTGGTCATTTAATGTAATTTCACATTTAAACCAGACATAAACAAGTGTCAATCTTTTGATAGTTATTATCTCTTAAGAACACATTATTTGTTTTGACGACGAGAATTAATTTTTAAATTAATTAATGCAACTAATATGTTTTTAATTTGGTAAAATAGAAATCATTTTTTAATTCATAATATCAAATATAGCTGAGGCCTAATTTTTGGTATTTTTCTGGAAACATTCAATTTTTTGATTAATAGTGAAACCACTAAGTGGTAGTTAAAAAAATGAATTTTTCATAAAACTTAATTTTACCGCATATGTGAGTGGAATTTTAAAAATACAAGAGACAATGTTAATATCACGGACTAAAATGTGGTTCAACGAGATGAAAATAATTTTTGGTGAATAGTAACTTTTTACATTTTTTCCCATGGTTAAAAGTAAATATGGTAATTAAGGGTAAAAATGATATTATTATTACCATAACACGTGTCCAAATTCTATTGGATAAGTGTAATTCGGCCAAAAACAACCTTAGGAATAAAATATGACCATTTAGGCCGACTTTAATTAGATTAGCACATTTATTATTAATTTATTTAAAGAAGGGTTAAAATAGTTAAAATCAACGTTTAATAACTAAATCATTTTTAATATATGGTTATACATAAGATAAATTCGACTATAAATATTAATTATAAAGATAAAAATATTTCCTACATAATGGTATTTTTTTTAATTTTTAGACTTAATATAATTTAATTTATTTTTGACACAATGATGATGTAGTAATTATCTTTTTAATGAAATATTGACATAATTGATGTTATAAATATCCAAATAAATGTAATTTGAGACTTTTTATGAATTAAAATAATTTTATATGTTAATATGACATGTTAGTATTTATTTAATTAACGTTTTTAGAACTAATAATTCTATTATGACTTTCACAAAAATCAATTACCAAATAGTGTCAAAATTGACATAAAATAGTTTTTAAAACAAATATTATATTATTAATTGTTATTATATTCCTAAAGATCTAAGGATCAGCCAAGTTACTTATATCATGATAGTTGTATCATTAATGAACCACTTGGGGGTCTCTTGGATGTATATGGTATGTTTATTAACTATATAATATAAAAATACAAAGTGACATGGTAAATGTCAATCTAATTAACTAAGAGTTAAAACTAAAAGTTATGGTTAATATAATGACCTAAACATGTCTAAATTCTATTGTATGAGAGGATTTAGACCCATAACCACCTTATATTTTAAATAAAACAATTTGTAGTTATTAAAAAACCGAATATGACTTTATAATAAAATAATATTTTTTGTTATTCCAATGGTGCCCCTCTCCTCCCTTATAAAAGGGCACCTCCTCCCTCCCTTCCTCACACCACTTTGAGCCTTCCAGCTCGGCCAAAACCTAAAAAATTCTCTTCTCCACTTTCCAAGAAACATCCTATAGGTCCTGTTACTATTCAAAGACAATGTTTAGTGCCCTAAAAGGAGGTCTCAAAGAGGCTCTTAAAAGAAGAGAAATGTCTGTTACCGATTCTTTCAACTTTATTTCTTCTTCTACTTTTTCTTCTTTAGTAATTTCATTATGAAGTAATAATATTAGTATCACTCATATATTTATATGTCATTATAAGTATGAAACAACCCTATTTCACCATCTATCCATCTTTCAGAAAACAAAATCACCGCGAGTGCGTACGTACGGAATACCGTCTCCACGCCATGGTGTAATCTATTTTCCACCATCACCTTTCTTGGATGGGTATAATGGTGTAAATAATGAATATATATTATTATTTTAAAGTGATATAGATTCTGAAATAGTATACATACACTCCAATACAATTCCACGATCATAGGAATGACCTCATCGCTCGTGCGTATGTACGGACTACCATCTCCACGAATGCGATGAGATTCATTTTCCATGATTAACCATTCAAGAATGATTATAAAGAATATATAATGAATAATAATGAAATATATGCCATATTAATGCTACTATATTTATGTATATATATATTTATGTCATCTATTTAATTTCATTCAATTCAATAAAGAAACGAAAACAACGTTCATGCTTACGTACGACCTACCGTATCCATGAACAGTGTATTTCATTCCTTTTATCGATCTATAATATATATGAATCTGATGAATATATATTATATATAAATCATGTTTTAAATTCTGGAATTATGAAAATCAAGATATAAGTAATAATATCAAGAACGACAAGTCGAATCATATACGATAAATGAAATGATTTTACCCAAAACGCTGATTTTACATGGAACTTACAAAAGAACGGGTAATATAAAGTCATAAGTGAAACATATATGATATCATAACAATTAATATGATTATGTAATGAGTCCATGACATTATTTAAATCATTATACTTGAGGTTCGGATATGTACAAAGCATATCAGACCTAAGGTAAGGGATAATTATTCAAATCTCATTCTTATCCGAGATTGTTTATTCGTAAGTATTTACTGGGGTTCTTGTTCTCACCCATGCCCATGTTTCCTAAAAATGGTTTCATGTATGTTTAATGTCCTTTTTACCCATTTATGAATTTTACTACATGGTATGTATTGAATCTTTCTTTTACGAGGTACTTTTTGACCTTTCCGGCAAAAGTACGAGAAGAATGTTTTTTTAACTTATACGGCACAAACGAATTTTTACGGTTTTATACAGCCTTATTTTCATGAAGCTTCCTCCAAAATATTTCATGAATATTTTCATAAAAATCATTTTATTTTAAAATTGCATGACATTTTGTGAAAATAAAATGATTTTGAAGAAGAATGAATATTTTCCTCAAAAGTTCATTTCAAGTGTTTTATCAAAACCATTTTTCATATAAGATGACATTATTTCATATGTGTATGTTTAAAGTAACATGTATCTATGATTTACATGGTTTCAATTTTATTATTATGAAATGATATCCATTTCTTTTAAATGGATTATGTGATGATGGGATTATGTTTATGAAACCCATTTTATTTAGTGGGTTATTATGAATGATGTATGTTTATTTTGTGGCACAAGTAAGAATGATTTCATTATGAGATGGGTGAGACCTATATCTCCCTCCAATTCATTGGGTAAAGTTTTATATCTCATGAGATATACATGGCTGGAATGGTAAGTTAATCCCTTTCAGTGTTACAGTACTGAAACGAGGAGTGAACTCGATTCAGAAAGGGACGTTGTCCACTAAGATGGTCTTGGTAGCAATGCCTTGGATACTTTGGAAATCATAACAAGTGATGAATGGTTTCCACAATTACATGTTTTATTACCATGTTATTTTATCATGATTGATGTTCCTTTATGATATATTCCTTACATACTTCCAAGAATTATGTCTTTGCTCAAGTTTTAATGTTTAGATTTCATGTTCATGTTTTTGCTTTCAAATGTTTATGGATTGTTTTATGTTCTCTAAGTTTTCCCTTACTGAGAATTTGAGCTCACCCTTTTTATGTTTTATTTTCCCCAGGAAATAAAGAAAGGTTTTAGGTAAGGAAACAAAATGGTGAATATTGTTATGGGAGATTTTGAAGATCTTTCAACAGGATTAGATGTGTATATTCCGAGTTTCCAAAGACACTAAACTATTACGGTCCTTGTGTGTCTGTTTTTTTTATGTATTTAGTATTCTGAAAAAGTAATGTAATGTCCACGTATTTCAAGCTTTGGGTCTCTACAGGGATGACATTTTATAGTGAATTCAGTGAAATCCTATTTCATCAAAGGCCATAAGTAACCATGTCATCAAATCTGATCATAATTCCTATACCCTAATTGGTGGGTAACAAATTATCATGCATGTACATCAACTATAACAACTGTAGTATCAGGTCCATTAACAACTACAAGAAGTATTCTATCAAATACCCTATTATATAGGACTTTCTAGTGAATTTGGAAATCATAAAGTTTGATATTAAATGCTAATCACCAAATCATCTCTCTTCCAACCCTATCTGGTAAATGTAGTCTATCATAGACATATTCCATGATGGGAATCATCAATACCATTGTAGTGCTATATGGATTCAGTATTTGATTGATATTTTTTTTGATTTCTTCTAGACTGATCTGAACAAAAGGTGATATTATTCAATTATGGGTAGTACTGATGACTTTTTTGTACCGATTTGGATATACCAATGCTATAGTAACATTTTAAAACACATGCACCTGAACATTCATTGATCCTAGTATGTGAGGAAATATTTTCTCTAATGGTAATTATTCCACTAACCCTTGAATATGATAACATAGGGGAATTAGATCCTCATTTCTGATGGAATTATCATCGTTGATATACTTGATTATCAAGTCTAAATCACCCTTAATCTCTAGGTGGTTCATCAGTACATGAAATGCCATTTATATTCCTATAATGAGAGATCAATATTATCCCTCATCATTATTACCACCTTCTTATAACATGATGTAGTATGGACACACTTCCTTCTTTGGGGATATAAGCATAATTCCCAACACAAATATGTTATTATTATGATCATCCAATCTATTCCACATTGGAATCCAAGATTCATAGTCGAAATAAACATCTAATGATCGAGTTTTATCCTAAATAGATAATATTTCATCACCATGTTGTTCAGAAATTATAGAAATCTCTTCTAAATAGGGGTGCTTAAAGAATAAGTATGCTAATTATTGGCCTTTCATTGTATTTTGAGGAAAAAATATTATATAAAACTACTACAATATAACTGCAAACCATGAAAAGCTCGCAGTTAGCATAGGAATACTAAGGATAAATACGAGTGGGTTATTGATAAAAACCATGTAAATATCATGGTATGGTATGTGATGCCACGGAATTTCAAATGCAATGATTAATTAAAATATTATCTATCCAATATCTGTATATTGAGTCTTTTCATCATGCATGGTTTTACTGAGATCTTAAAGGATTTTTTAATTCCAAATTAAATATTTTATCTGTGTAAGGAAATATCCCAGTGAACAATCTAAAGATTTATTATAAAAATTGATATCATTTCCTCTAACATGTGTCATAATTACCAGCGGTATGAAGAATTATTTATTGAGGAAATAATAATTTAGCTGATAGTAATTGGTCCATTGATACGTAATCCACTTCTTCTTCAATTTAGTCACTGGTAAAAAAATCTTGGGAGATTGGCTATGAAGCCCATAATTTTGGCCCAGTGTCCTTGATTTCCTCTAAACAAATTAATATTTCAAGGAGAAAATATGACAATGATTTTATTAGTCTTATCAGGATGAAATTCAATTCCACGATATCCTGCAATGAAGATAAGAAATTTATCTAGGGTTACCTCAAAAACATAATTGGAGGAGTTCATCATCATATTATGTTATCAGATCATTATGAATATATTTTCTAGATCCTCCATAATGTCATAACATCATCAATACCTAAATACTAGATCATAAACATTTAATTCAACAAACACTCGCAATAAGGGTTTGAATATGTGATTCTTAGAACATTGGTATGTGGTACCATCATTTTTCAAGAAAAAGGGAATAAACTGATAGTGGAATACTCATTGATTGAATATGAAGGTTTTGGATACTACAAAATCTTGGTAAATATATATTTTATTGTTACCAAAATAGAAATTTGGGATGAAGTGGGTTGGGTTGCCAACAGTTTCATGAATCAACAGTTCTCTAATGGGAACCGTGAAGTCATATTTGGGAAAATTCTTGATGTGATCTCTACAATCATTGAAAACAAAAATTTTCCATTTTTATTTTTCATTGGGAAAATGTTGGATATCCCTTTTTGTACTAAACATCTTAGATAAAATCATAATTGATGATCTTGTCCACATCACCCTCAATCATGGAGGTATACGGCTGGTGCTTCCTCCTCACTACATTCTTGTATATTTTATATGATTTTATAGAAAATATAAGTTATAGGTTTCAACATTGGGTCCAAGGCATGGAATCTAAGTGTAATTCCCAGTGAAAACATCATATTACATCTTTATAAAGAAGGTATATACCTCACGTTCTTTGGGATTCATAGTCATACTAATTAGTTTTTGGTGTGGATCATATTTTTTACCATAATTTATTTCTCTTATTTTATACACAATTTTGGATATTCATTCCATGAATATTAGAGGGGTGTCCCTATGATATGATTATTCTTCCCTCCCTCATGTTTAAATACTTGTGATTCTTCTTATACAAGAGATGGAAAAATAGGTTCCACTGAGGGAAGTAGGGAGGCATTGTTTGGACATTTGAATGTTGAGGAAATCATTTTGGGCTTACTTGTAGACATGAATTTTTCATGGAGTCTTAAAGGGAAAATTATGGAAAGAGATGATTTTATTCACTTTCTCATATAGTCATGGAGACTTCATCTAGTTAGGATGGAAGGACGGTAACTGGTGTTTTAGTGGAAAACTATTCCCTCATTAGAGGAGTGTATCATAGTAGAAGGTTATAAACCAAAGTTATCATCAGAAGAAATATAAATAATCAATGGACGAAACTTGATGAAATATATAAATGCGAATAACAATTTCTGTATCAACTGGAACAATGATGATGTATGTCGTGTCATAGAATATTTGAATACATGGATACAAGACAACAGTCATAACATGTTCCATAAGGTAAAATAAAAAAAGTGTACTCCATGAATCCTGAGATCCAACTGGTTCATCTACTATCAATCTATACCCTATCAGCACACCATCAATTGTTCAAAGATGTATTCTTCCCTTTATCAACACCTACATTAATTTAATCTACTTTGGGAACCAAACAGTTCCCAGAGAGGGTGTGAGTTAAATATATGAGGGAAACCACAAACAATTTCTATAATATCAAGCCCATGTAATGGAATATAGTTGTGTACATCTTATAATCTATATAATGTAAATAAACAAGTACAATATAACTAAATCCCATGAACCTACTTCGGCCCTCTGCTGGTTTCTGAACATGTGACCAGTTCATTAATTAATGGATTAACATTTAGTTTAAATGGGTCACATGAGGCATAGTAATCACAAAATCACCCTGTGATTGTAGATAAGGTACCTAGAAATAACAAGGCTACCTAGAAATGATATCTAGTGGGGGTTTTCATAGGTAATGACCAAGGTAATGTAGATATCATGCAAGGATAACTCAATGGTATTTGAGTATTACTATGGGGTAAGAGGGTAATCCAAGGAGCGTAATACAAGAAATTATACAATAAGGCGCCTACTGAGTCCAGAGTAATGACCATGGTTAAATGGGGCTATGGAACAATAGGGGTCAAATAGATTTAACCATTAAACCTACTAGTCAATGCTGGAACTAGGGAATGTGTCTGAGGTATCATGTAGTAATTTAAAGGACCATATTGTGGCATACCATAAAACCATACAATATGTGATAATGAAAGACTATGTATGTTTTAACCAATCTAAACCACATCCTTGAATCATAATGGGGTTCCCGAGACCCATGGTATTCTCCTCTCAGAATACCAGGAGGGCCCAAGTAAGTCCATCCCAATTGGATATTGTAATCATGTAATCATTCGTTGGGTTCATTCCTTGTATTCTTTTAGGGTGTATATGCCATTTAGAATAGAAAAAAATTAATCAAGTATTTATTTACCATTAAAGAATATTCAATTATTAAGGTTCACTCTGCTACCATCCATCAATATGGAAAAGGGTGATATAGGCAAGTATATTTTATTAAATATCTTTTTATAAGACCATGTTATATAACTTGTATACATTGAATTTCACATTTCACATTTAATAATCAATTTCAAGAACTTTCCATAGGCGGCTCAAGTAGTGAGCATACATGGTAAAATCCATTATTAAATTATCATTAATAACAAACCATTTATTATAGGAAGGATCACCTTTAGAAAGGTCAAGCAAAGGCACACCCAAAAAGTGACTAAAACTTGTCGAAACACTAAAACCCAAATATGGAATATCATTCTACATGTGTCAGTTTGAGTTATGGGTGTAACCACCAAAAACTATTAACGTATTTGGAAAGAGAATAATCCTACAATTCTATTATGTATAATCATTGAATGTAAATTTTAGAAATTGTTCCTCATGAAATCGGAAAACCCCACATGGATATTCCAAAATCATCGAACATTAGGGATGAGTTATATGCCACCAACCTTCGGGTTGTAAAAATATCTGCCTCGAGTATCTTCCCTTGATTGGCGACGGATTGGAGTATATCTATGAAAAGGTAGAAAACACTCAAATGATGATATATAAATCGAGAAGAAAAAGAGAATACATATGACTAAAGAGGACTTGGGCACATAACTTTGCACATCCAACATGATGTATAGAAGCTTGACCAGATGTCAGATGAAAGAGATCATTGATCCCTAGCATTGGCAATACAAAATTTATAAATTGAGAGTGGAAGGGCTTAATCCTAATGGATTAAGAGTTGGGTAATAATAGGGGAGTAATTTGGTCATTAAGGGTGCTTTTGAAATATTTCCCAAAATTATAGCATGTGCATGACTTGTCTTTATGGCTTTTTAAACCATGTGCAAACTGTGCCATCTGGTTCTGCCTGAAATAACGTCCTCTGAATGGGCTGATCAAACTGAGTGAAAACCATGAATGAGTATCTGGGAAAAGGGGTCATTCACATTGTTAGTCCACAATGTCATGTGTGAATCGTGAGAGGTGGATCTATTTGAAAAAACACATTCTTCAAGGTTCTCCAAACCATGTGGATTCGCTTCACAGTATTCTATAAACAATGTTCCAAGAGTTTTTTTACCAAAAAAATATGAGGTATAGGCTCCAAAATATCCCCAAACTTCCTCATAACCATTACTAATTAATTATTCATCCATATTAGGTACAAAGTAATGATTTATACAGAAAATTAAAAGATCCATACCTGAGTGAAAAACTGGGTTCTTATAGTCCTCCCACCATAAATGAACTCCCTCCTAAGTTCTCCTTCTAGGGGTAAAGAAACATTTTTGAGAACATTTAAGGCCATTGGGATCATACATCAACTTCTCTCTCCCATGTCTTATCCTGTTCTCGACCTTTCTTCCATTTCACCCATAAATGAGGGAAAAACATTCCATAGAGAGCCCTCATGGTTTAGTCAATCATGCGTACTAAATATTCCTCAAAGGTAGCATCAAAATCTTACTGAACTTCCATTGGATCAAATGTATTAGAGGGGTCGACATTATATTGCGGAATCTATGGAACATTAAAGATGTCATGCATGGAATGATACCTCTGAGGTAGTACCAATCGATAGGCTACAGGCCCAACTCTCTCTAGAATCTAGAATGGACCTATGAAATAGGGCAACAACCTTCTATGCTTTGGCACCCATCTAAGACCAACCCTTAGTGATACCTGAAATAAAACACTATCTCAAACCATGAACTATATAGTAATTTGATGATGATAAATTTAATTTTTATTGTCTAGAATGAGAAGTATTCATATGCATCCTAATCAACAGAAACGCCTGTAAAGTATCATGAATGTTATAAGGACCTAGTAGGGTGGACTCGCCTATATCTAGCAATAACAAGGGTGAATAGCAAGGGCCTACCATATAATCCCTCAGAAGAATCCATTTTAAATGTGTCTTGAATGCTATTAATATAGGAGAACTCAACGACAGGGATATACTTTTCCCAATAACTACTGAACACAAGGACACATTCTCAGAGAATATCCTTTAAAACATGTATTTTCCATTCTGATTGTCCATTGGTCAATTATTGAAATGTTATGATTAGAAGCACCAGAGTTCCCATATATTAATGAAAATCTTTCCATAATGGTGAAGTGAAATAAGCATCCCAATCTTAAATGATAGTACATAGAACCCCGTGTTTTCGTATGATCTCACAGACATACCGTCTTCCTAGCTCATCACATAAGATAGTCTCTCGAATAAGAATTAATTGGGTTGATTTTGATAGTAATTCAAGGACTACCTAGATAGCATCTCTAACCATCAGAGACCTAGGTAAGCTGACTATGAAATCCATATCAACATCTTACCATTTCTATTCCAAGACGAGAAGCATCTGTAACAAGCCTATAGGTCTTTAGTGCTCTGCCTTCACCCACTGGAAGGTGGAGCATCTAGTAAATAAGGATACTATAAATGTTTCATTCCATGACACAAATACTAGCATCACATATTTTGATAGATTATTGTTCTTCATGGATGAACTATCAACAATGAATCAAGAGTCTCTTTCCTCAACTCCTTTATCATGTATGTGGGAACCCAGACACATCCACGTATACATAGGATATCGTTTCTGTCTATAAACCGATCTGTAGGTGGGTTGTCTTCTGATGTAATAACATAGAGAACCAATCCTTAGGGATCTAAAAACATACTACTCTTCAATTTCTCAAGGAGGGATGAGGTAACTGAAAAGGATGATTGGTAAGACTACCTAGGGCTGTCATGAAACTACAGATGAATCATTGAAAATTGGTCCATTAATTTCCATTCATCACTTGCTTCATGTACGGTCATGATTTTAGTTTTCCGACAAAGTACATCATCAACAAGATTTCCATATACATGCATATAGAAATGCTCAAAATCTAAGGATTGTAGATATTCAACCAATCCCTGTTGTATGTAGTTCAATTCACGCTGAGAATAGAAATATTTGATGCTCTTGAGGTCCGTATGCACCAAAAAGCGCTCAACCAGATGTGAGAAAAAATGGTTCTTTACATGGGATTATACTCTAAATACTTTTGTGGGTTTTATTATGACATAGGTGGACCTTGGGATTAATAGAGAGAGTGTCAATAAGAGTATTTATGTGCTTTAAGTACTATAAGGTAAGAGATGTTGGTGTTTGGGTGGGTTTATAAATGAAAAGAGTAGAATTCCTATATTATTTTAGTTTTGGACTCTACATAATTATATAACCAAAAAAAAAACCCACCCTTGGATTTCACCTTGTTTTCTTCAAAATTGGAGTGTTTTCATTATTTTATAAGATAAAGGGGTGATCGTAATCAAATAATTCCATTTCTTTTGTGGAGGTGAGTCACCCTTATAAAGAAGTGATTTTATAACCATAAAATATATTATATATTTTGAAGGATTATTAATGGCATTATAATATAATTAAAATAAACATAATGTTATATGAAATTAATGGAAAAAGATTTATTTGGCATGCTAACCCAGTTATAGTAATTTTGACATCCCTTTTCAGTCATTATGATATCATAGTAATAAATATTTATTTATTCAATATTTAATTTTTTCCTAAAAAATTGGCTATCTTTGAAAATTATAGAAAAATAACCATTGAAATATTTTTAAATTCTATATCCAGAATCTATATTTATTTAATCTAAATAAATTTATAATTATTAGAGTTTTCTGATTAAAAATAAAATAAAAACATTTGTTAAGAATGCTTGGATTTTTTTAGTGGAAAACTATTCCCTCATTAGAGGAGTGTATCATAGTAGAAGGTTATAAACCAAAGTAATCATCAGAAGAAATATAAATAATCAATGGACGAAACTTGATGAAATATATAAATGCGAATAACAATTTCTGTATCAACTGGAACAATGATGATGTATGTCGTGTCATAGAATATTGGAATACATGGATACAAGACAACAGTCATAACATGTTCCATAAGGTAAAATAAAAAAAGTGTACTCCATGAATCCTGAGATCCAACTGGTTCATCTACTATCAATCTATACCCTATCAGCACACCATCAATTGTTCAAAGATGTATTCTTACCTTTATCAACACCTACATTAATTTAATCTACTTTGGGAACCAAATAGTTCCCAGAGAGGGTGTGAGTTAAATATATGAGGGAAACCACAAACAATTTCTATAATATCAAGCCCATGTAATGGAATATAGTTGTGTACATCTTATAATCTATATAATGTAAATAAACAAGTACAATATAACTAAATCCCATGAACCTACTTCGGCCCTCTGCTGGTTTCTGAACATGTGACCAGTTCATTAATTAATGGATTAACATTTAGTTTAAATAGGTCACATGAGGCATAGTAATCACAAAATCACCCTGTGATTGTAGATAAGGTACCTAGAAATAACAAGGCTTCCTAGAAATGATATCTAGTGGGGGTTTTCATAGGTAATGACCAAGGTAATGTAGATATCATGCAAGGATAACTCAATGGTATTTGAGTATTACTAAGGGGTAAGAGGGTAATCCAAGGAGCGTAATACAAGAAATTATACAATAAGGCGCCAACTGAGTCCAGAGTAATGACCATGGTTAAATGGGGCTATGGAACAATAGGGGTCAAATAGATTTAACCATTAAACCTACTAGTCAATGCTGGAACTAGGGAATGTGTCTGAGGTATCATGTAGTAATTTAAAGGACCATATTGTAGCATACCATAAAACCATACAATATGTGATAATGAAAGACTATGTATGTTTTAACCAATCTAAACCACATCCTTGAATCATAATGGGGTTCCCGAGACCCATGGTATTCTCCTCTCAGAATACCAGGAGGGCCCAAGTAAGTCCATCCCAATTGGATATTGTAATCATGTAATCATTCGTTGGGTTCATTCCTTGTATTCTTTTAGGGTGTATATGCCATTTAGAATAGAAAAAAATTAATCAAGTATTTATTTACCATTAAAGAATATTCAATTATTAAGGTTCACTCTGCTACCATCCATCAATATGGAAAAGGGTGATATAGGCAAGTATATTTTATTAAATATCTTTTTATCAGACCATGTTATATAACTTGTATACATTGAATTTCACATTTCACATTTAATAATCAATTTCAAGAACTTTCCATAGGCGGCTCAAGTAGTGAGCATACATGGTAAAATCCATTATTAAATTATCATTAATAACAAACCATTTATTATAGGAAGGATCACCTTTAGAATGGTCAAGCAAAGGCACACCCAAAAAGTGACTAAAACATGTCGAAACACTAAAACCCAAATATGGAATATCATTCTACATGTGTCAGTTTGATTTATGGGTGTAACCACCAAAAACTATTAACGTATTTGGAAAGAGAATAATCCTACAATTCTATTATGTATAATCATTGAATGTAAATTTTAGAAATTGTTCCTCATGAAATCGGAAAACCCCACATGGATATTCCAAAATCATCGAACATTAGGGATGAGTTATATGCCACCAACCTTCGGGTTGTAAAAATATCTGCCTCGAGTATCTTCCCTTGATTGGCGACGGATTGGATTATATCTATGAAAAGGTAGAAAACACTCAAATGATGATATATAAATCGAGAAGAAAAAGAGAATACATATGACTAAAGAGGACTTGGGCACATAACTTTGCACATCCAACATGATGTATAGAAGCTTGACCAGATATCAGATGAAAGAGATCATTGATCCCTAGAATTGGCAATACAAAATTTATAAATTGAGAGTGGAAGGGCTTAATCCTAATGGATTAAGAGTTGGGTAATAAGAGGGGAGTAATTTGGTCATTAAGGGTGCTTTTGAAATATTGCCCAAAATTATAGCATGTGCATGACTTGTCTTATGGCTTTTTAAACCATGTGCAAACTGTGCCATCTGGTTCTGCCTGAAATAACGTCCTCTGAATGGGCTGATCAAACTGAGTGCAAACCATGAATGAGTATCTGGGAAAAGGGGTCATTCACATTGTTAGTCCACAATGTCATGTGTGAATCGTGAGAGGTGGATCTATTTGAAAAAACACATTCTTCAAGGTTCTCCAAACCATGTGGATTCGCTTCACAGTATTCTATAAACAATGTTCCAAGAGTGTTTTTACCAAAAAAATATGAGGTATAGGCTCCAAAATATCCCCAAACTTCCTCATAACCTTTACTAATTAATTATTCATCCATATTAGGTACAAAGTAATGATTTAGACAGAAAATTAAAAGATCCATACCTGAGTGAAAAACTGGGTTCTTATAGTCCTCCCACCATAAATGAACTCCCTCCTAAGTTCTCCTTCTAGGGGTAAAGAAACATTTTTTGAGAACATTTAAGGCCATTGGGATCATACATCAACTTCTCTCTCCCATGTCTTATCCTGTTCTCGACCTTTCTTCCATTTCACCCATAAATGAGGGAAAAACATTCCATAGAGAGCCTTCATGGTTTAGTCAATCATGCGTACTAAATATTCCTCAAAGGTAGCATCAAAATCTTACTGAACTTCCATTGGATCAAATGTATTAGAGGGGTCGACATTATATTGCAGAATCTATGGAACATTAAAGATGTCATGCATGGAATGATACCTCCGAGGTAGTACCAATCCATAGGGTACAGGCCCAACTCTCTCTAGAATCTAGAATGGACCTATGAAATAGGGCAACAACCTTCTATGCTTTGGAACCCATCTAAGACCAACCCTTAGTGATACCTGAAATAAAACACTATCTCAAACCATGAACTATATAGTACATTGATGATGATAAATTTAATTTTTATTGTCTAGAATGAGAAGTATTCATATGCATCCTAATCAACAGAAATGCCTGTAAAGTATCATGAATGTTATAAGGACCTAGTAGGGTGGACTCGCCTACATCTAGCAATAACAAGGGTGAATAGCAAGGGCCTACCATATAATCCCTCAGAAGAATCCATTTTAAATGAGTCTTGAATGCTATTAATATAGGAGAACTCAACGACAGGGATATACTTTTCCCAATAACTACTGAACACAAGGACACATTCTCAGAGAATATCCTTTAAAACATGTATTTTCCATTCTGATTGTCCATTGGTCAATTATTGAAATGTTATGATTAGAAGCACCAGAGTTCCCATATATTAATGAAAATCTTTCCATAATGGTGAAGTGAAATAAGCATCCCAATCTTAAATGATAGTACATAGAACCCCGTGTTTTCGTATGATCTCACAGACATACCGTCTTCCTAGCTCATCACATAAGATAGTCTCTCGAATAAGAATTAATTGGGTTGATTTTGATAGTAATTCAAGGACTACCTAGATAGCATCTCTATCCATCAGAGACCTAGGTAAGCTGACTATGAAATCCATATCAACATCTTACCATTTCTATTCCAAGACGAGAAGCATCTGTAACAAGCCTATAGGTCTTTAGTGCTCTGCCTTCACCCACTGGAAGGTGGAGCATCTAGTAAATAAGGATACTATAAATGTTTCATTCCATGACACAAATACTAGCATCACATATTTTGATAGATTATTGTTCTTCATGGATGAACTATCAACAATGAATCAAGAGACTCTTTCCTCAACTCCTTTATCATGTATGTGGGAACCCAGACACATCCACGTATACATAGGATATCGTTTCTGTCTATAAACCGATCTGTAGGTGGGTTGTCTTCTGATGTAATAACATAGAGAACCAATCCTTAGGGATTTAAAAACATACTACTCTTCAATTTCTCAAGGAGGGATGAGGTAACTGAAAAGGATGATTGGTAAGACTACCTAGGGCTGTCATGAAACTACAGATGAATCATTGAAAATTGGTCCATTAATTTCCATTCATCACTTGCTTCATGTACGGTCATGATTTTAGTTTTCCGACAAAGTACATCATCAACAAGATTTCAATATACATGCATATAGAAATGCTCAAAATCTAAGTATTGTAGATATTCAACCAATCCCTACTGTATGTAGTTCAATTCATGCTGAGAATAGAAATATTTGATGCTCTTGAGGTCCGTATGCACCAAAAAGCGCTCAACCAGATGTGAGAAAAAATGGTTCTTTACATGGGATGATACTCTAAATACTTTTGTGGGTTTTATTATGACATAGGTGGACCTTGGGATTAATAGAGAGAGTGTCAATAAGAGTATTTATGTGCTTTAAGTACTATAAGGTAAGAGATGTTGGTGTTTGGGTGGGTTTATAAATGAAAAGATTAGAATTCCTATATTATTTTAGTTTTGGACTCTACATAATTATATAACCAAAAAAAGAAACCCACCCTTGGATTTCACCTTGTTTTCTTCAAAATTGGAGTTTTTTCATTATTTTATAAGATAAAGGGGTGATCGTAATCAAATAATTCCATTTCTTTTGTGGAGGTGAGTCACCCTTATAAAGAAGTGATTTTATAACCATAAAATATATTATATATTTTGAAGGATTATTAATGGCATTATTATATAATTAAAATAAACATAATGTTATATGAAATTAATGGAAAAAGATTTATTTGGCATGCTAACCCAGTTATAGTAATTTTCACATCCCTTTTCAGTCATTATGATATCATAGTAATAAATATTTATTTATTCAATATTTAATTTTTTCCTAAAAAATTGGCTATCTTTGAAAATTATAGAAAAATAACCATTGAATTATTTTTAAATTCTATATCCAGAATCTATATTTATTTAATCTAAATAAATTTATAATTATTAGAGTTTTCTGATTAAAAATAAAATAAAAACATTTGTTAAGAATGCTTGGATTTTTTTGACAATAACAGTTTTCAAACATTTAAAAAAATTACATATAACTCCATTAAAATTGTACGATCATTTATATTTAACGAAAATTATTTAATAATTATCATAATGAAAATATTTCTCATTTCAAATTTCCATTAATACATAAAAATAAATCCAATATTTGAATTTGAGTATTACACAAAACAATATTGTGGTCTTATTGAATCAGAATAAAAAAAAGAATAGAGTAACAATAATATGATGATAATATATTCATTATTCCATAAATATAATATAATTAGAAATATTTTATATGTCTTGATACATATCTATTTAATATTACATCAATCACCAGAGGGGTATGGAATGAGATTGTTTAACTTCCATGGTTATGTTCAACAGACATTGTTTTGTTGATGATATCGATGATCTTAAACTTCACCTATAATTAGATTCAGTCATTATTGTGTTGTTGGATCATGGAATGCATTAGTCATGTGAAAATCATATTGATTCTATCTACTTATAAATCATTCATAATTGGTATTTTTAGGGAATGATCCTACTGGTTGAAACCATCAATTCTTATGTTTGTGCCAATTGAATATTTTATAAACCTATAATTATACTAATAATGTTATCATTGTTTTATGGATATATTATCAACAAAAATGATTCATAATAATCAATTAATTCCAATTGGATAAAATAGAATAATTACTTTTGTTTTCTTCTACCATATTATATAATAAGACATTTTATTAAATCAATTGGTGAATTTTTTAATAATACTTTATGTCATTATAATATATGTTCAAATAATATCTTAACTTATATACCTATTTATCTACATATATTGAAAAACATCTGTTATTATATAAATTTCTTATCTATGACACCAATTTGAATTAGATGCAACACCTCATTGATCTTCTTGAAAACATTCTACTAAAAATCCAAATCTAATTACTTGATGATATTTTGGTCATAATTCTAGACAGTGTTTGGGATCCTATATGAATTACTTCATAGCCACCTAATGTATGTTGTATCTTCTCAACTAATCTTTTCCCCATAACTCACAATATCTGGTGAACATTGGATAATCTTCATGATTAATGTACATGACTAAAAAATTTATATGACCCAACTAAAAAACATTCATCAAATCATGGTTGATTAATAAATTTAACACATTCTTTATACCAAAGGAACATCATGATCTTTAAAGATGAATAGATTATGGATTATACATTCAAAATGGAACTCATTGGTCATGTTCAATTTCTAATGATTCCATATTCAGTATAGAAACACATTGGAAGGCACAACTAAGGTATCAATGGGACCTTGGATCTGACCATAAATATGATAAAGATATTTCAAATCTAATAATACAAGAGGAATGAATTTTAGATATATTAAATTTCAAGATCACTGTCTTGTTATGTGAAGATCAAATCTACCTAACCACTAGTTGTAAAAAATATCCCTCAGTTTGAGCAAGGATACAGAGTCTCTAAAAAATTTATCGGTAACCTCAATTCCTGATACGAGGGAAAAATGTGTATATAGGAAGCATATAGAAGTAGTCTACAAATATGACATCCAATTGTATCTATAAATTGTTATAGAAAATATATCAATTATAGATTCACATTAACATTCAATAGAACTATATTAATCCTTCTTCATGGTCTTTTATATCCCTCAAGAGTTTGATTATGGTGTTTCAATAGTCATGGAAAACTATGAGGATAATTGTATCACCATGTTCCATATGATTATTTTTTATATTGAATGATGTGGATGAATCTCTACATAGAAGTATCATGACCATGTAAAAAACTATAAATTTTTAAAATGTCTATATTAATGAGGCTTTAATTGATAATGGATCAAGGATTAACCACATAGTCATCTGAAAACTGTAATGATTGGGTTATAGATATGAAAACCATCCAACATTAAAATTAACGGTCATGAGAAAATTAATAGGAATCACATATTAAAGATTAAACTAAAATACCAGTTTGAAGATATAATATTGGACTATTACTTTATTAGTTCCCTTGATTATACAATATTCAACATCCTTTGGGAAAGGCCATTGTGCCACATTCTTGCAGTGGTACCATTTTAATTCTATAAGATGATAAAGTACTATATCAATGGAAAAGTCATGATGTTGATTTTGGTGACCATACTATTCAATAATGATTATGACATCATTTTAATAGTAAACATCCTAATACAGTTACACATACACAATCCTATGTTTTAATATCTTGGGAAAATTAATTCCATACATAGAATTTATATAATAATAAATAAAAATTAATTTATCTCCTTTTTCTAAGGATTCTTAGTGGCCCTAAATTTCTCTTTAGTACATGTAATAACCTGAGCATATACATCAAACAATGGGACAAGGTTAATTCCCTCTAAGTAGATAGATAAGACCATGAATAAATATAACATGTGGTGATAACAATTATCATCATCACAAAAAACGAATAGAATCATACACTTAATCATGAGAGGATGTATTAGATAAGCGCATGAATTGTATAAATGCAATGAAATGAAACATCATGATTGTAGACACCATTAAATTTGTTCCATGCACATCTCTGCAATTGAAGATGCATTTCCACATGCCACGACTCAAAATAACCTGAACCGAGCTCCAAAAGTTCATGGTGTGAGTATGTATTTTTCATGGGGGTCAGTGATGGTAGTGAAGGAACCTCCCTAAAGGTCCGGGACCGCAACCCTAAAGTGACCCCAAGCATGGGTGTTGGGGAGAAACCCTTGTGGTATGGAGAAATTAAATTTTTATGTCGATAAATAGGTGCCTAAGGTACCTTCGTGCGAACACCTGTGTTCCACCATGCTGGTGCTGATGGCAGTATTATTTTGGTTATGTACTTAATGTGTCACCGTAGTGGGGCCAAATCACCTGCGGATAAAATGTATACTTGGGTTCCACCCATCTAGCATGCAACCCACATGCGAGAAAAAACTCATTTGGCCCAAGGTCATATTTTTTTCCTATAAATAGAACCTTGGGGTCATTATTTGGACCGATGAATTTATTAGAATCCCAAGTGCTACTCTAGTCACCCTAGTAATTCTCCATGTCTTTCAAAACATCCATGGTAGTTCATCAACACCTTGAGTGGAATATTTATGGGAGATCCATTGGATGTATGTCCTTTTAGTGTTTGAAAACCATAACACTTGCACGCATAAAGCGCCCAACCACCCCAAATCAGAAATACTTGTGCACATTCTATTCCTTTCATATGAACTTGAGAGCCCTACTTCTGAATCAATTGTGAATACTCTTGATGTCTTGACAAAGGCCTCACCGAAATATTTCTATAAAGATTTTTCATATCTTAAATGAACATCAGGTCACCCAAATCCTATTTTTTCACCCATACATTTGTGTGGTTTTATACCTAGGAACCCCTCTTTGATTTACTTACTCTCTTTTGTTGAAACTCTATCAAGCATTCATCAAATACATTCATGGAAGTAATTCTTATTCTATGGCTTCCTTTACTGAAAGGGATTCTATCAAGACCACCACCAAAACCTCCTGACTTATCAAAACTTTTGGAAAGGCACATTAGAGTGTCTCATATTTGGGTTTTAATATCCACAGTCAGATGATTCCAACACTTGTATCACAATGGGGTTAGAATTCATAGAGTGTTTTTGTATTTGTATATCCATAGTCATATAGACATTTCTCCCAAAACAGTGTTGGAAATCTCTTGGTTTGTTGGAGGGCTGGGTCCTAGCCTCTCCCTTCTCGAAAAGATATCATAGAACATCATGTCTCTGGTAGGGAAGGTACAGTTAACACTTTATTTTCCATGCCTGTATAGGATAAGTCTCCCACCCCTACTAGGATCAATTTTAGGGCATCCATCATGGTGTAAGACCCTAAACATCATCCCTTCATCCATTCGTTGGACCCGTGTCCAATGTAAACTGAATAGAGGGAAATCTTGTCGCCTCCCCATCTTCAAAGGAAGACACGTACTCATCCACCAGTGGAGGAAGAAAAATTTGAAAGTTCATATTCCTGTGTTGAATATTCCATATCCTCTTATTTCTCATGCCGAGCATGAATCACATGGGATTAATGATTTGAAATTATTACAACATCTTCACAAACATTAATGGTTAATGAACTATTAGAACTATGATTCCAATCATAATTGGGATACATAGGAAGCATTCATAGGGCTCGAGATCACTGGATATCCTCTTTATTAATATAACCCTAATTCCATTAATATGGGCATCCTCCTTAGAAATAATCCCCTAGTTAAACACTAAAATCAATAATGTATCCTTTTCAAAAAGTAAGCCCAAATTCATTTCTCTCGAAGGACTTTCCTCTCCTATGAGTCTTATCAAACTATGTTGGCTTTGATTTCTATCTTTATGGGTTACATGGGAAGCCTCCTTGAGGTTCAAAACCAATACCTTAAATCAGCCTAGTTCTCTTTGGGTCATATTCCCAATAGGGTGTGATCCTAAGTAGAAACCAATATCATTTTCATGTTCCTTGGGATGCTTCTTCATAAGTCCCACACTATGTTTTTACTAAGAACCTTCCACTTTGATGTCCATTCCACATGAAATTAAACTGTATGTAAAGGTCCTTTAAACATGACCTTAAAATGTATAATGTGTCCCAATCAGTGGCACATAACTATGTGGGTTCTAATTACTTTAACAATGATACATAGGTAATAATTTTTATGGGAACAATCCCAGGATCAAATGAAAAGTTTATCTCCCTAGATGGAAATAAATTATAGAGTGCCCCACTGAGTGGCCTAAAGAGTTGTTTCATCAAAATGATGACTACAAGAATCTTGAAATTGTATATTAGAGGATACCATTGATGGAGAACCTCGAATACATATGGATATCTCCATTGATGGATAACCTTTAATACGTACTCATTATTCTAAATTTTAGACAAGTTAATAAGTGATTGAAAATTATAAGGGAAACTAATTCCATACATGGTGAATTAAAAAGGATTCATGAAGATATCGTTAATTTATATAGAGTGTCCCAGAGGACATAATAATTCCCCCCAAAAGGGTTCTATGAGTCCGACCTCCCATCCTCTCAACCAATGCATGTTCTTACATATCATGAAGTTCAAACATAATGAACACCTGCCTTTAGAAAGTAGGTCCCCATTGGATAATGAACTGTTGGAAGTTTCCAGTTCTATAACTAAATCCAATGGAAACAGCCATGAAATAGTGATTCTAAAAACTAAAATACACGTTTCAAGGCACTACAAAACAATGTTGACACTCCAATCAATCAAAGAGTCTAATAAATTACAAAGGTAGTCTAGTTAGAAAGAAATGAGAAAAATACACGGTGAAAATAATGATTTTCAAAGGCATGAATTTTGTATTGCATTATTGATACCAATAGAGCGGAGACGCACAACCTGCTTGCACGCCCCAACATGTCATAGAGACTACTTGTGCGCCCATTGTTTTTTATTCTAGGGTCCTATTTTTTCCTATAAATAGACCCTTGGGGCCCTCATTTGTATGGAAGAATGTCCCGAAATCCAAGTTGTTTCTCTTGTCTCCCAAGTACTTCGCCTTAGTCTTCTGAAACATTCAAGGTAGTTCATAAAAATGTTGAGCGGAGGATTTAAGGAAGGATCATTGTAATAAAGACCTTTTAGTGTTTGAAAACCATAAAACATGCACTCCTAAAGACCCCAATCTCTCCAAATTAGAAATACATGCGTGCCACCTATTCATTTCATAGGAACGTGAGCACCCTAATTCTGGGATCACCCATGAATACTCTTGATGCCTTGAGAAAGGTCTTTACCATGTATTACCATACAGGTTGATTGTCTCCTATGTGAACACCAGGTTTCCCAATCCTACTTGTATTCCCATACTTGTGTGCCCTTCTCTACTTGGGCACCTCTCTTTGATTCACGTACTCTCTTCAGTTTACAATCCATCAAGCCTTCATCAATGAAATTCATATCGATGCTTCTTATTCTTTGGATCCAATGTCTGAATGGGATTCTATAGAGACCTCCACCAAAACCTATAAAATTATCAAACATTCGCGAATGTCACATTAGTGTGTCTCCTATTTGGGTTTTTATATCTAGAGATAATGGTTTCCAATAGTTTTTTCACAATGGGGTTAGGATTCATGGAGAGTTTGTGGGTATGTATATCCACAGTCACAGGGACCTTTCTCCAAGAAACAGTGTTTGGAAGCTCTTAGTTTGGAAGAGGGTTGGGACCAGGCCTCTCCCTTCTCAATGTGATGTCTCGGAACCTCAGGTCTCTAGTAGGGAAGGTACAAATCACACATTCTTTCCCATGCAATTATATGACAAGTATCCCTCCCCAACCAGGATCAATTTTACAACCGATATCCAGGTGTAAGACCTTAAACATCATCTCTTCTTCCTTTTATTGGACTATTTTCCAATGTAAAGTGAATAGATGTAAAGCTTTTTGCCTCACCTTCTTCCATGGTCGACGTGTCCTCTTCCACTAGAGGAGGAGGAAAATTTTGAATGTGCAAGTGCTTTGGTTGATTCTTCCACATCCTCTTGTTTATCACACCAATCATGACTCACGTGGGCATTAAGATTTATAATGATTACAACATTGTCACAAATACTCATGGTTAATGAACAAAGATAACTCTAATTCCAATTATAGTTGGGATACATATGAAGCCTTCTCAAAGACCAAGCTCACTGGATATTCTATTCAAGAATCTAAACCTAATTTTAATATTTTGGGCCTCCTCATTAGGAATAATCCCCTTTTTAAACCCTAAAATTATTAAATCATTCTTTTCAAAAAGTAAGACCAAACTCATTTATCTCAGATTAATATACTCTCGTAATTGACTTATCGAACTATGTGGGCTTTGGTTCCCAGCTATATGGGATACGTAGGAAGCCTCCTTGAGGTTCAAACCAAATACATTAAATCATCCATGTTCTCTTTGGGCCTTATTTCCAATAGGGTCTGACCCTACCTGGAAACCCATAACATTTCCAAGTTCTATGGGCACCATCAGAATAAGTTCCACAGTATGTTTTGACTAAGCACCTTCAACATAGATGTCTATACCACCTGACATTAAACTGAATGGATAGGTCCTTATCAAATGACCATAAAAGGTATGACGTGTCCCATTCAGTGGCACCAAACTACGAGGGTTCTCATACGTTTTACAAAGGATACATAGGAAGTCCATTTTATGGTCTCGAACCCAAGATAAAATCATACCACAATCTCCCAAGATGAAAATAAATTACAGAGTGCCCCGCTGAGTGGGTTAAAAAGCAATATCATCATAATGATTCTTAAAAGAATCTTGAAATAATATATTAGAGGTACTATAGATGGAGAACCTCAAATAAATATATATATTTCTATTAATTATGAACCTTGAATACATACTAATGATTATAAATTTTACACATGTTAATAAGTGATTGCAAATTTAAAGTGAAACTAATGAAATACATGGTGGATTTTTATGGATTCATGAAAATATCCTAAATGTATAAAGAGAGCCCCAGAGGAGACAATAATTCCCCCCAAAAGTGTGTAATGAGTCTGACCTCCCATCCTCTCGACCAATGGACATTCTTAAGTATCATGACGTTCAAACACGACAAATTCCTGCCTTTGGAAAGTAGGTCTCCATTGGATAAAGAACAGTAGGACTTTTTTGGTTCCATTAATAAATCCAATAGAAATCACTTGGATGTAGTGATTCATAATGTAGAATACATGTTTCATAGAGCAGCAACCAAATGTGGACACTCCATTCCGTCAAAGAGACTAAAAATGAAAAAGGGAATCCCCTTTGGATGAAACGAGTAAATACATGTAGAAAAAAAATTCAAAGGCATGATTTTTGGATCACCTTAGTCAGACCAAAAGAGCGGTGGCATGTAACCTACTTGAGTGACCCAAAATGTTTTGAAACCCACTTACATGACCAAACTCCTTTGGCTCAGAGGGCCTGTTTTTGCCTATAAATAGACCCTTGGAGTCTTTATTTGTATGGATGAATATTCATGAAGCCCAATTACTTCTTTCATCTCCATAGTACTTTTCCTGAGTCTTCCGAATCATTCAAGGTTTTTAATCAACACTATTAGAAGAGGATTTGATGGAGGATGATTTGGACTTTAGTCCTTTTAGTTTTTGAAAACTATAACACTTGTGTGCCTAAAGCACCTAACCTCCCCAAATTAGAAATAATTGTGTTACACCTATTCCATTCATAGGAACTTGAGAGCCCTACTTCTGGGATCACCTGTGAATACCCTTGAAGTCTTGAGAAAGGTCTCGTCTATGTATTACCAGACAAGTTTTTCATCTCTTTAGTGAACATCAGGTCACCCAAGCCTACTTGCATGCCCACACTTGCGTTCTCTTCTCTACATGGGAACCCCAACTTGATTCCCTTACTCTCTTCATTTTACAATCCATCAAGCCATCATCAATGCCATTCATTGCATGTATTATTATTCATTGGCTCCATTGTCTGAAAGGGGTTATCTTGATACCTCCACAAAAAACCTCCAGTATTATCAAACCTTTTGTAAAGGAACATTTTAATATCTCTTATTTGGGTTTGTATATCCATAGTATGAGGTTTCCCACATTTTTAAAACAATGGATCTGGGATTCATGGTGTCTATTTGGGTTTTTATATCCATAATTACATGGAAATTTCTCATAGAAATATTATTGTGAAGCTTTTGATTTGGAGGAGGGTTGGGTCTTGGCCTCTCCCTTCTTGAAGAGATATCCCAGAACCTCAACTCTCTAGTAAGGAAGTTATAGTTCACACATGATTTTTCAAGCATGTATTAGAGAAGTATCCCTACCTTACTAGGATCAATTTTAGGGTCTCCATCCTAGTGTACGACCCTAACCATCATCCCTTCATCCATTCATTGTACCCTTGTCCAATGTCATTTGAATAGAGGTAAATCTCGTCACCTCGCCCTCATCCACAGTAGACACACCCTCCTCTACCAGTGGAGGATGAAAAATTTTAAAGTGCAAGTGACTTTGTTGAATCATCCAAATCCACTTGTTTCTCACACCGAACCTGATTCACGTGTGCTTAGAGATTTGAAATGATTACAACATGTGCAAAAACACTCATGGTTAATGATCTATGAGAACTCTCATTCCCATCATAATTGGGATACGTAGGAAGAATTATCAGGGATCAAGAACACTTGATATCCTCTTTAGGAATCTGACCCAAATTTCCTTAATCAAGGCCTCCTCCTTGTGAATAATCCCCAAATTAAACCCTAAAATCATTAAGGCATCCTTTTCAGGATTTAAGACAAAACTCATTTCTCTCAACGAACTATACTCTCCAATGACACTTATCGAACTACATGGGATTTCATTTCCATATATATGGGATACATAAGAAGCCTCCTTGAGGTTCAAACCCAATAACATAAATCATCCCTGTTCTCTTTGAGCCATATTCCCAGCAGGGTCTGATCCTACCCAGAAACCCATATCCATTCCATGATCCTTGGGCTGATTCAACAGAAGTCCCACACTATGTTTTGAATAAACATCGTTCTCTTAGATATCCATACAACATGACAATAAACTATAGGGATAGGTCCTTATCACATGAAATTAAAAGGTATGATGTGTCCCATTCAGTGGCACTGAACTACGAGGGTTCTAATTTCTTTTATAAGGATACGTATGTTTTCAATTGTTTTGGCACGTTCCCAAAATCAAATAAAAAATTCATCTCCCTGGATGACTGGAAATTATAGAGTGCCCCGCATAGTGGATTAAAAACATGTATAACCATAATGATGATTAAAATAATCTTGAAATAGTATATCTGACGATACCATTGGTGGAGATCCTCAAATACATATGGTTATCTCCATTGGTGATGAAAATTGAATACATACTGTTGATTATAAATTTTACATATATTAATAAGTCCTAGAAAATTCCAAGGAAAACATGTTCCATACATGGTGAATTAATTAGGATTCATGAAAATATCTTATTTTTATAATATTATTTCGGAGTAGACAATTTTCCCTCTCAAAATGGTGTGATGAGTTCAACCACCCATCATCTCGACCAATGCACGTTCTTAAGTATCATGAAGTTCAAACATAACGAACGCCTACCTTTGGAAAGCTAGTCCCCTTTCAATAATGAACTGTTGAATGTTTCCAATTTCACAAATAAATCCAATGGAAACTGTGTTGGGAAGCTACTGGTTTGGAGGAGGGTTGGGTCATGGCCTCTCCCTTCACAAAGATATGGCTCGGAACCTCAGGTCTCTGGTAGGGAAGGTACAGTCAAACATGCGATTCCATGCAAGTATTTTAGAAATCTCCCTCCCTAACTAGGATTAATTTTAGGGATTCTATCCATGTCTATGCCCCTAACCTCCATCGCTTCTTCCTTTCAAAGAACCATTGTCCAATTTATTGTGAATCGAGGGAAAGCTCACTACCACACCATCTTCCTTGGTTACTGTGACCTCTTCCACCATTGGAGGAGGAAAAATTTGAACGTGCTAGTGCCTTTGTTATAGTATTCCACATCCTCTTGTTTCTCACACCGAGCATGACCCACGCGGTATTAGAGATTTATAATGATAGAACATGTGAACCAACACTCATGGTTAATGTACTATGAGAACTCTTATTCCCATCATAATTAGGATACGTAAGAAGCCTTCTCAAGGCCTGATCTCATAGAATATTATCTTAAAAAAGGTATCCCTAATTCCCTTAATATGGGCCTTCTTCTTAGGAATAATCCCCAAGTTAAAACTTAAAATCATTAAGGCATCCATTTCAGTAAGTATGCCCAAAATCATTTCTCTCAAAGGACTATACTCGCCTATGAGACATATCAACCTACGTGGGCTTTGATTCCCATCAATATGGGATATGTAGGAAGCCTCCTTCTGGTTCAGACCCAATACCTTAAATCAACCATGTTCTCTTTGGCCCATATTCCCAACATGGACATATACTACTTGGAAACCAATATCCTTTCCTTGTTCCTTGGGATTCTTTATCATATGTCTGACACAATTTTTTCACTAATAACTTTCTGCTTATATGTTCATACCACATAACATTAAACTATATTTCTAGGTCCTTATCACACGACCTTAAAATGTATGACATTTCCCATTTAGTGACACCAAACTATGAGGGTTCAAATTAATTTTAAAAGGATATGTTGATAGTCTATTTTAATGGAACGATCCCAAGATCAAATAAAACATTCATCTCTATGGATGACAATAAATTAAAGAGTGGATTTCTATGTGGCTTAATATATGGTATCATCATAATGATTCTTATAGTTATCTTGATATAATATATTTGTTGATACAGATGAAGGGGAACCTCGAATACATATACATATCCCCATTGATGAAGAACCATCAATACATAATGATGATTCTAAATTTTAAACATGTGAATATGTGATTAAAAATTCCATGGGAAATGTATTACATAATTGGTGAATTAATAAGGATTTATGAAAATATCTTAAAATTTACAAAGAGAGTCCCTTAGTAGAATATAATTCCGCCCAAAAGTTTGTGATGAGTCTGATAACCCATCTTTTCGAACAAAGAACGTTCTTAAGTATCATGAATTTAAAACATAACGAATGACTTCCATTAGAAAGAACGTCCACTTTGTATAAAGAACTATTGTATTTTTTTGGTTCCATAAATAAATCCAATAGAAGCAGCATGGAAGCAGTGATTCTAAAAACTAAAATACACCTTTCAATGAGATACAAATCTAAGTTGGATCTCCATTCTATAAAAGAGTCTAATAAATTAGAAATGGAATTTCCTTAGAAAGAAAATGGGAAAATACATGAAGAAAATTAATATTTTTGAAGGCATTAATTTTGGATCTCCTCAGTCAAACCAAAGGAGGGGTGGCACACATCCTAATTCTGTGACCCAAAATGTCGCGCAGCCTACTTGCGCGCCCAATTTCCTTTCGCCCAGGGTCCTGCTTTTGTCACGAAATATACCGTTAGGACCCTAATTTGTATGGAAAAATTTCTATGAATCCCAATTGTTGCTATGGTATCTCAATTACTTCACCCCATTCTTTCGAAACATTCATGGTAATTCTTCAACAGCATGAGCATATGATTTAATAGAGGATCATCTTACTTAAGTCTATTATGTGTTTGAAAACCATAACACTTGTGCGCCTAAATCTCCCAACCAACCCAAATTAGAAATACATGTTTTCCTCCTATTCCATTCATAGGATCTTGAACTCCCTACTTTTTGGATCACCTATGAATACTCTTGAAGGCTTGATAATGGTCTTTCCCACGTTTTACCATACAAGTTTTTCATCTCTTATGTGAACATCAGGTCACCCAAGCCTACTTGTGCACCCATACTTGCAGAACCTTCTCTACATGGGTGCCCCTAAATGATTCACATACTCTCTTAGGTTTACAAGCCATCAAACCTTCATCAAAGGCGTTCATGTAGACACTTCTTAATCTTCGGCTCCCTAATTTGAAATGGATTCTGTTGATTCCTCCACCAAAAACATCTTGACATATCAAACCTTTGGGAATGTAACACTAGGGTGTCTCCTATTTGGGTTTATATATCCATTGTCATATGTTTCCCACATTTGATTCACAATGGGGTAAGGATTCATGGAGTGTCTTTGGGTTTCTATATATATAGTCACATGGATATTCCTCCCAAAAAAAGTGTTGGGAAGCTCCCGGTTTAGAGGAGGGTTGGGTCCTGGACACTCCCTTCTTTAAGAAGAGGCCCAGAACCTCAGGTCTCTATTACAGAGGGTACATTTCACACTTTCTATTCCATTCATGTATATAAAAATTCTCCCTCCCCTAAAAAGATCAATTTTAACACCGCCATCCTGGTGTAATCCCCTAACCTTCATCCCTTCTTCCATTCATTGGACCCTTGTCTTATGTAACATGAATAGAGGGAAATATCATCGCCTCACCCTCTTCCTTGTTTGACACACCCACTTCCTCTATCAAAGGAGAAATAATTTGAGATTTCATGTGCCTTTCATGAATCATCCACATCCTCTTGTTTCTCACACAGTGCAAGACTCATGCAGGAGTAGATATTTGAAATGATTACAACATGTGCACAAACACTCATGGTTAATGAACTAAGAGAACTCAGATTCGCATCCTAATTGCGATACGTAAGAATTCCTCTCAGGGCTCGAGCTCTCTTGATATCCTCTTTAGGAATATAACACTAATTCTATTAATCTGGGCCTCCTCCATAGTAATATTCCCCAAGTTAAACACTAAAACCATTAAGACATCCTTTTCAGGAAGTAAGCCCGAAAACATTTCTCTCAAAGGACTATACTCTCCTATGAGTGTTATCGAACTACATAGGCTTTGATTCCCATCTATATGGGATACATAAGAAGCCTCATTAAGGTTCAAACCCAAAATCATAAATCAACCATGTTCTATTTGGTCCATATTCTCCACAGGGTCTGATCCTACCTGGAAACCCATATCATTTACATGTTCCTTGGGCTGCATCAGCATAAGACCCACACTATGTTTTGACTAAGCACCTTCCTCATAGATTTATATACCACATGACATTAAACTGTATGACTAGTTCCTTATCAGATGTCCTTAGAAGGTATTGTTTGTCACATTCAGTGGTACCGAACTACAAGGGTTTTAAATACTTTTACAAAGATACGTATGTAGTTAATTTTATGGGCACGATCCAAGATCAAATCAATAATTCATCTCCATGGATTAAAATAAATTACAGAGATCCTCGCTTTGTGTCTTAAAACCCTATATCATCCTAATGATGATTAAAATAATCTTGAAATAATATAATAGGGGATACCATTGATGGACAACCGTGAATAAATATATATATCTCCATCATGGTAGAACCTTGAATATATAATGATGATTCTAAATTTTACACATGTTAATAAGTAATTGCATATTCCAAGAGAAACATATGCCATATTTGGTGAATTAATAAGTATTCATGAAAATATAATAAATTTAATAAGATTCTCCTACATTAGACAATAATTCCCTCCCAAAAGAGTGTGATGAGTACAAATTCCCATTCTTTCGACCAGTGCATGTTCTTATGTATCGTGAAGATCAAACATTACAAAATACTACCTTTTGAATGTAGTTCCCATTTGGATAATGAACTCTTGGAAGTTTACTGTTCCCTAAATAAGTCCAATGGAAACCACCTCGAAGTAGTGATTCATAAAACTAGAATACACATTTCAATGTACTGCAAAATAAAGATAACACTCTACTCTATATAAGAGTCTAAAATGATAAATGGAATCTCCTTAGTAAGAAAAGGGGAAAATACATGAAGAAAATAAGGATTTTCAAAGGAATGAATTTTTTATCACCTTAGCCAGACCAAAAGAGAGGCGACACTTGACCTACTTGCATGCCCCAAATGTTTGTGTAGCCTAATGTACATTCACCCATGGTCTTGTTTTTGACTATAAATAGATCCTTGGGGTCCTAATTTGTACGAATGAATTTACCTAAATCCCAATTACTACTCTGGTTGCCCTAGTACTTTTCCACATTCTTCCAAAACTTTCAAGTTAATTCTTCAACACCTTGAGTGGAGGATTTAAGGGAGGATCATGGGACTTAAGCCTTTTTATTGTATCAAAGCAATATCACTGGCATGCCTAAAGTTCCAAAACTACCCAAATAATAAATACGTGGGCACCACATATTTTTTTTCATAGGATCTTGAGCGCCCTACTTCTGGGATCACATGTGAATACTCTTGAAGTCTTCAGCAAGGTATCACCCATGTATTTCCATACAGGTTGTTTATCTCTTATTTTAACATCAGGTTTCCCAACCCTACATGTGTGCCCATACTAGTGCTCCCTTCTCTACATGGGTTCACCACATTGATTAACTTACTCTTTATGTTTAAAAGAAATCTATCCTTCATAAAATCCATTCATGGAATGTCTCCATCTTCTTTGGAACCCATTTCTGAAAGGTATTCTGTAAAAAACTCCACCAAATCCTCCTAAATTATCAAAAATTTGATAAAGGCACATTAGCATGTCTTCTATTAGGGCTTGTTTTCCTACAGTTAGGGGATTTCCATATTTGTTTCACAATGGGGTTAAGATTCACGGAATGTCTGTGGGTTTGTATATCCACAATCACATGGACTTCTCTACTAGAAACAGTGTTGGGAAGCTCCTGTTTTGGAAGAGGGTGGGGTCCTGGCCTCCCCCTTCTCAAAGAGAGGGCCCTGAACCTCTACTCTCTTGTAGGGAAGGTATAGATTACACTTTTTTTGATGCAATTTTACGAGAAGTCTCCCTCTCCTACAAGGATCAATTTTAGGGATACCATCCAAGTGTAATTCCCTAACCATCATCCCTTCATTCTTTTATTGGACCCCTGTACAATATAATGTGAATAGAGGGAAAGCATGTCGCCTCACCATCTTCCAAGGTCGATGCAACCTCTTCCACCAGCAGTAGAGGAAACATTTGAATGTGCAGGTGCCTTAGTTGAATCTTCCACATCCTCTTGTTTCTCACCCCAAGCCCGACTCACATGGGATTAGAGATTTTTAATGATTATTACATGTTCATAAACACTCATGGTTAATGAAATACAAGAACTCTGATTCCCATCATAATTTTGATACGTTAGAAGCCTTCTCAGGGCCCAAGCTCACAGGTAATCCTCTTGAAGAATCTAATCCTAATTCTATCAATCTATGTATCTTCATTAGGAATAAGCCCCATGTTAAAACATAAAATCATTAACGCATCCTTTAGAGGATGTAAGCCCAAACTATCTTCTTTCAAAGGACTATACACTCCTATGTGACTTATCATAATATATTGGATTTTATTCCCATCTATATGGGATATGTAATGACCCAAAATTTTGAATAAATCTTGTTTCCTAATATTGTGTGTTATTTTTTTTATACTCAACAAAACTGTTTCATTGGATTACATGAGTATAATTAAAATGAGACTGTTGGGTTTTGACTGTTATACGACCATTGGTCAATATGACCACTGGAAACTAAAAATTTCGATATTTGTCTCTAAATACAAGTGATCATGGTTAATTAATATAGAAAAAATATTTGATGGCCTCACCTAGTAGTCTTGGACCGATTGAAGCCCATCTAATAGAACTTGGGAAGGAGATAGTACTGATGGGATTTGCTCTGGACCAAACCCAAGCCGATCTTCATCGTATGAAGCTAGAACGGAATCGCCTTCGCGAGAAGTTCAAACTGATAGAAATTACTACTCGTGCGATGTTGGCTGAGCCTCCCTCAAATTCTCTCACCTTATCACACCTTACACATAGGTCCTATGCTGGTGTGATAAGGGGCTATGTAAGGAGACTGTAACTGCCTTGTGTAATCCTTTGTTTTAAATAAAAAATATTATTTCTTCTTATGATGAAGTTTATGAATTTTCAAATGTCCGGATAAATATAGTATGCATATTTTCGGTGAATTTTAGAGAAAGGACATTTAAAAAAAAAGTTTATGTAAACCTTAAATAATTATAAATATGTAATGATTTTCAAAAAATAGCCTTCTACAATTATGTTCTGTACGAAATTTAGAGTCTAATAAGATCTACTTAATTTTTGATGAATAGTAAATTATGAATAGTGATTTTACGCTTAGGATTAGTAATGTCCCCAAATAGATTAGTAGTCTGAGTTAAATAAAGCATTAATATAATCTAGGAACCTTGATTAAGTAATGTGATTTAATAAAATGGTTAAATAATGGTTTCATAAATTATTAGTCAAGTATTTGTTTTTTCGAGTGAATAGTGTTTTCTTAATTAAAAATTTAATTAACAATATTTATAAAAATAATTTTATATAATGGATTTCATTTTTGAACTCAGAGCATCCATATTATGTTAAGGTAAATTTTGGGGATTTTTCTGAAAAAAATGAATTTTCGGTGAATAGTGTATATATTTAAAAATTAAACTAAACATATTTAGAAAATTATATTTATAAAATGGAGTTTTTTTTGACATCAAAGCATCGATATTTGGTTAAGGTGAAATTTTGGTATTTTTCTGAGAAAGTTGAATTTTCAATGAATAGTGAAAATACAGTTTTTAAGTAACGGGTGTTTAATGACATCATTAAATGATGTATTAAGTATTTAATAAATATGGTAGACTTATTAATAGTAGGATAAGGTATGATGTGTCCCAAGTGGCCAGTACCATGGGCAAATACCATGGGAAAGCCCATGGTTTCGTCAAAACCACTAATGAGGTGTCCCTTGGCCATTAATGCCTTGTCCCCTCACTTTCCCTATAAATACCAAGCCATCCTATCATCCATTCGACTCCCAACACTCCCCCAACAAATATCTGGTCTCATTACCTCCAAAGGAGTCCTTCCAAGGTTCCCCCAAGTCCTCAAGGTCCCAACCTTTGAGTTTTAAGAGTTACGTTTTAAGGTAAGGGATTCTACCTCCCTCTTTCTTTTCAAGTAATCTCTTTTATGTCATTTCTTTTATTCTCAATGCTCTTATGTTGGAGGATGTTATTTTATATTCATCCTAATGTCTTTTTCATGTTCATATGATTAGAGACCCCCTCTTTCTCCCATCATTTAATTTTAAGAATGTTAAAGTGACGCCGTTAAGATGCCGAATTTTTAAGGGATTCTTTCACCCTTCTCAAGTTCTATTTTCATGTCATGTATTTCAAGATCCTTTTTATTTTGTTGGGTTATGATCTATATATATATCATACTGATATTTTATGTTCATATTATGATATACCCTTTTTTATCTCTTCAATTTAGTATTTTTATTTTTAAAGTGGCGCTGTTAGGCTGCCGAATTTTTAAGGGATTTGTTCACCTTTCTCATTTTTCAAAGTTCTACTTTCATGTCAGGTCTGTAAAGTTAAATTTTATTATGTTGGGGTATGTTCTCTATATATATCATACTGATATTTTATGTTCATATGATGAGAGACCCTATTTGATCTCATCAATTCATTTTTTGAAATTTAAGTGACGCCGTTAGGCTGCCGAATTTTCATAAGAGAAATCTTATTTTTTTCTTCCTTTCATGTTGTTCATTTCATATTTTATATCTTTAAAATTTCATTACCATGTTAATATATCCTTCAGATTCTATCCCTATACTCTTTTATGGGTAATTTATGAATTTTTGACCCATGTCCCCTCTCTTTTCAATGTTTTATAAAACCCTGAAACATAGTCGTTATGCTGCAGAATTTCCGTCTCAAAATGTCTCTCTCTCTTGTTCTAATGTTATTTTATTTTATTTAGTGAATACTCAAAGCTCTCTCTTCTATAGGTTTATTCACATATATACAAAAATTTTCTATTTTAAATTTTGGGATTTACATACATGAGACCCACCTTCCTTTTCTGTGGGTTTTAAAGTGACACAAAGATCATGTCTTTAAAGAAGTTTTTTAAAACATTATGATTATGAAATGAAACCCATTCCTTTTATGGTATATGGGTTGTTTATGAAATTATTGATGATGATATATGTGGCTCACATGATAATAAAGACATGTTAAGGGTGCGCCCTGATAGCGCTCTAATGCATTGTGTAAAGACTTAATCTCTAGAGAAGACTATTTTTGATGATGCCTTGGTGAATAACATTGTTAATTTTTAAAGACACCTTTGGGATGGACCTTGGTGAAACAGAAATGATTTTCAATATTAAATGTTGTAGCCACATCTTCAAGTTATGAAAAATTTTATTTTTATTATGATATGCCTAATGATTTCTTTCTCACTCCTTAAAGTTATTTTTTATGACATTGTTGATGTATCTAAAGTTCACATGTTAAATGTTTTCCCTTGTTTCCCTTACTAGGCCTTCTGCTCACCCTTTCTTTTGATGTATGTCCCTATGTTATGAGATGCAGAATTGAACCTAGGATGGATATAAGGAGAAGCCTTTCAAGTGTTTAAAAAGAATGTTTTATGTTTTCGTGTTTCAAGTTCCTGGTTTCCAAGACACTAAACCTTAAAGATCCTCGGTTTTGTAAAATGTAATGAAAGTTTATGTGATAAAAAGGTGGGATGTTATAGTTAGTATCAAAGTATGGTTTAGTTATTTTTGGAAATTAGGATATGGAAACTTTAGGAAGAACCCTATAGAAAAGTTTAAATATAGGAAACCTTCCTAGTATCTTGGTGAGTATTGAGTAAGGGGTTGCCAAGAAAATAAATCCTTGTCTGGATACGAGCAGGTAGAGGTGGATCTAGCACAGATGTACACAAGGGTAAAACCCGAAAACACTGCTTTGAGCTAGAATCGAATAGGAACGAGTACACGACAACGGGCCTTGCTGCACTCTTGGTTACGACACTCCCGGGGGATATGCTTTGGTAAATTCATAAGCTTAGTATGAACCATTGTTAAATGAACAAAGATAAAATAAAATTAAGATTCACATAAGAATATATTATCATGGATAACCTAGATTGGGACCTAGGGAATCACAAGTTAGGGTATAATTTTCTTCTACATGTTTATCCTTATATTCTTTAAGTTTCCTTTTAATGATTATTGGCTAAGTACTTAAGCCCTTAATTGTACTTTCTTTCCTTAGTTAATGGTGGGAAATGGAAGAACATGTCCCAACAAAAAATGTGATATGAAATGTGATGATTTCCGTATTAATATGAAAGAGATGATTAGGGGATTAAGAGATGATTATTTTTTTGGAAGACGTTCACTATTTTGGGAACCCTATTTGATCGAGGTAAATAGATTACTATGGTATTTTCTTTGAGGAGTAATGTTTGAATTATATTTTTGATGAATCGATGAATTTAAGGTGAACTTTTGGTATTATAGGTTACTTATGGAAATGATTGACCCATCTTTGGGAAAATATGTTTAGGTTAGATAATTTTGTTATAAGATGTTTGGAGTGGTTGATGTTGTTTAGAGATGAACGATAATTTTTGTCTGGGAATACTATGTTATCAAGTCCTTCTTGTATTTGGGTTTCAATCTTGGTTTGGGTTATTTTGAGGAATTTTAAGGACAGTTATTTATGGAATGGTCTATGATGAACTCTGGGTAGTACCGTGGATCTTTGAAGATTTAAAAGTAGTTTCCCTTCCTATGGGATTCATTCTTTTTGAAGAGTTGTTTTATCTTACCCTTTATATTTTTGGGATAAATGTTTAAAGATAGATAGTTTTTCTTTTGTGGAATACATGATTATCTAGAAGATTATTCTTGTGCTTTTGATGAGACCAAGTGTTTTTGAATGATCATCGTTAGGAGAAAATATTAGATTTTGTAGAAACATATTAAAGGATTAAACTCTACTTGAAGGTAGGTATATTTCCTTATGTTTTTATTCTATGTAGTAAATGAATTCCTCAAAACTATGAAAAGGAACAAAAAACAAAAAACATTGTCTGTTAACATTTCCTACTAGGAAATCAAATAACGTTTAACCCATCATAAGTTTGTGATTTTCTTTTTGTTAAATTTCTCCTAATCATGTTTTTATCACCCTCCCTTAGAACGTGACCCTTTGTTTTTTCCTCCATGTCCATGTTTCCCTACACGGAATGATAGTATGGGTTAACTCGGGTGACCTTTTTTACTTTCCTTTCTTTCTTTTAAAGTAATAGTTTTACTGACTCCTTTTCCGGTGTGGGACTTTCAATGAAATTTCAAAACCCAATTTTAAAAATTGCGACGACGCAATTTCTTAAGGGGGGAAGATTGTAACGACCCAAAATTTTGAATAAATCTTGTTTCCTAATTTCGTGTGTTATTTTTTTTATACTCAACAAAACTGTTTCATTGGATAACATGAGTATAATTAAAATGATACTGTTGGGTTTTAATTGTTATACGACCATTGGTCAATATAACCGATGGAAACTAAACATTTCGATATTTGTCTCTAAATACAAGTGATCGTGGTTAATTAATATAGAAAGAAGATTTGATGGCCTCACCTAGTAGTCTGGGACCGATCGAAGCCCATCTAATAGAAAATGGGAAGGAGGTAGCACCAATGGGCTTTGATCTGGACCAAACCCAAGCCTAACATCATCGTATGAAGCTAGAATAGATTCACCTTCATGAGAAGTTCAAACTGATAGAAATTACTACTCATGCGATGTTGGCCGAGCCTCCCTCAGATTCTCTCACCTTATCACACCTTACACTAAGGTCATATGCTGGTGTGATAAGGGGCTATGTAAGGAGACCGTAACTGCCTTGTGTAATCATCTATTTTAAATAAAAATTTTGATTTCTTCTTATGATGAAGTTTATGAATTTTCAAATGTCCAGATAAATATAGTATGCATATTTTTGGTGAATTTTAGAGAAAGGATATTTAAAAAAAATGTTTATGTAAACCTTAAATAATTATAAATGTGTAATGAATTTCAAAAAATGGTCTTCTACAATTATGTTCAGTAAGAAATTTAGAGTCTAATAAGATCTGCTTAATTTTTGATGAATAGTAAATTATGAATAGTGATTTTATGCTTATGATTAGTAATGTGACCAAATAGATTAGTAATCTCATTTAAATAAAGCATTACTATAATCTAGGCACCTTGATTAAGTAACGTGATTCAATAAAATGGTAAAATAACAGTTTCATAAATTATTAGTCAAGTATTAGTTTTTTCAGGTGAATAGTGTTTTCTTAATTAAAAATTTAATTAAATAATTAGAAAATTAATTTTATAAAATGGATTCCATTTTTGAATTCAGAGCATCGATATTATGTTATGGTAAATTTTGGGGATTTTTCTGAAAAAAATGAATTTTTGGTGAATAGTGTATTTATTTAAAAATAAATTAAAAATATTTAGAAAATTATTTTTATAAAATGGATTTCATTTTTGAAATCAGAGTATTGATATTTGGTTAAGGTGAAATTTTGGGATTTTTATGAGAGTTGAATTTTCGATGAATAGTGAAAATACAGTTTTTAAGTTACGGGTGTTTAATGACATCATTAAATGATGTATTAAGTATGTAATCAATATGGTCGACTTATGAATAATACGATAACGTATGAGGTGTCCCAAGTGGCCAATAACATGGGAAAATACAATGGGAAAGCCCATGGTTTTGTCAAAACCACTAATGAGGTGTCCCTTGGCCATTAATGCCTTGTCCCCTCACTTTCCCTATAAATACCAAGACATCCTCTCATCCATTCGACTACCAACTCTCCCCCAACGAATCTCTGGTCTCATTACCTCCCAAGGAGTCCTTCCAAGGTTCCCCCAAGCCCTCAAGGTCCCAATCATTGAGTTTTAAGAGTTACGTTTTAAGGTAAGGGATCCTACCTCCCTCTTTCTTTTCAAGTAATCTCTTTTATGTCATTTATTTTATGATCCATGCTCTTATGTTGGAGGATGTTCTTTTATATTCATCCTACGTTCCTTTTCATGTTCATATGATGAGATATCCCCTCTTGCTCTCATCATTTCATTTTAATAATGTTAAAGTGACGACGTTAGGCTGCCGAATTTTTAAGGGATTCTTTCACCCTTCTCAAGTTCTATTTTCATGTCAAGTATTTCAAGTTCCTTTTTATTTTTTTGGGTTATGATAACTATATATATCATACTGATCTTTTATGTTCATATGATGAGAAACCCTATTTTATCTCTTCAAATCAGTATTTTGATGTTTTAAGTGGCGCCGTTAGGCTGCCGAATTTTTAAGGGATTCGTTCACCTTTCTCAATTTTCAATGTTCTACATTCATGTCAAGTATTTCAAGTTACTTTTTATTATTTTGGGGTATGGTTTCTATATCTATCATACTGATATTTTATTTTCATATGATGATAGACCCTATTTTATCTCGTCAATTCATTTTTTAAATTTAAGTGACGCCGTTAGGCTGCGAAATTTTCATAAGAGAAATCTTATTTTTGTCTTCCATTCATGTTCTTCATTTCATATGGTATATATTTCAAATTTCATTACCATGTTCATATATCCTTCATATTTTGTCCCTCTACTGTTTTATGGTTCATTCATGAATGTTTTACCCATGACCCCTATCTTTTCAATGTTTTCTAAAACCCCGAAACATAGTCGTTATGCTGCAGAATTTCGGTCTCAAAATGTCTCTCTCCCTTGTTCTAAAGTTCTTTTATTTTATTAAGTAAATACTCAAATCTCTGTATTCTATAGGGGTATTCACATATATACAACAATTTTCTATTTTAAATTCTTGTATTTACATACATGAGACCCACCTTCCTTTTCTTTGGGCTTTAAAGTGACACAAAGATTATGTCTTTAAAGCAGTTTTTTAAAACATTATGATTATGAAATGAAACCCATTCCTTTTATGCTATATGGGTTGTTTATGAAATGATTTATGATGATATATGTGGCTCACATGATAACAGAGACATGTCAATGGTGCTCCCTAATAGCGCTCCAATGCATTTGGTAAATACTTAATCTCTAGAGATGACTATTTTTAATGACGCCTTGGTGAATAAACTTGGTAATTTTTAATGACACCTTGGGGATGGACCTTGGTGAAACAGAAATGATTGTCAATAATAAATATTGTAGCCACATCTTCAAGTTATGAAAAAAGTTATTTTTATTATGATATTCCTCATGATTTCATTCTCGTGACTTAAAGTTCTTTTTCATGACATTGTTGATGTATCTCAAGTTCACATGTCAAATGTTTTCCCTTGTTTCCCTTATTGGGCCTTCTACACACCCTGTCTTTTGATGTATGTCCCCAGGTTATGTGATGCAGTAATGAACCTAGGATTAACATAAGGAGAATCCTTTCAAGTGTTTAAGAAGAATATTTTATGTTTTCATGTTTTAAGTTCCTGGTTTCCAAGACACTAAACCTTAAAGATACCCGGTTTTGTAAAACGTAATTAAAGTTTATGTGATAAAAAGGCGGGATGTTATAGGATATGTAGGATGTGTCCATGAGGTTCATACCCAATACCTTTAATCAACCAATTTCTCATTGGTCCATATTCCCAATAGGGTATGATCCTACCGAGAAACCCATATTCTTTCCATGTTCCTTGGGATTCTTCAAAATAAGTCCCACACTATGTTTTTACTAAGCACCTTCTGCTTAGATGTATATACCACATGACATTAAACTGTATGGCTAGGTCCTTGTCACATGACCTTAAAACGTATGATGTGTCCCATTCAGAGGTATTGAACTACGAGGGTTCTGATTCCCTTTACAAGGATATGTAGGTAGACCATTTTATGGGCACGATCCCAAGATCAAATCAAACCTTCATCTCTCTATATGACAATAAATTATAGAGTGCCCCACTTAGAGGCATAAAAAATGGTATAATCATAATGATTCTTAAAATAATATTAATATAGAATATTAAAGGATACCATTGATGGGATCCTTGAATACATATGTATATCTTCATTGATGAAGAACCTTGAATACATACTGATGATTCTAAATATCAAGCATGATAATAAGTGATTGAAAATTCAAGGGAGACATATGACATAATTGGTGAATTAATAAGGACTCATGAACATATCATAAATTTATAAATTGAGTCTCGAAGTAGACAATAATTCCCCCCAAAATGGTGTGATGAGTCTGAACTCCCATCCTCTCGACCAATTCATGCACTTATGTATCATGAAGATCAATCATAATGAATTCTTGCCTTTAAAAATCAGGTCCCCATCGGATAAATAAGTATTGTATGTTTCAAATTCCTTAAATTAATCAAATGGAAACCACCAAGAAATAGTGATTAAAAAAAACAAATACACGTTTCAAGGAGCTATGAAACAATGTTGACACTACATTATGTCAAGGAGTCTATAAATTGACAAAGGGAATCTCCTTAGAAAGAAATGGGGAAAATTAATTATGGAAATAAGTATTTTCATAGGAATAAATTTTGGATCTCTTTAGTTAGACCAAAAGAGCAGTGGAATGAAACAATATTGGATGCCCCAAAATGACACGTAGCCCACCTGCACATCCAATTACCTTTCATCATGTGTCATGTTTTTTCCTATAAATAGACCCTTGTGGCCCTCATTTGTTCGAACGAATTTCCCTGAATCCCAATTGCTACAATGGTCGCCCTAGTACATCTCCCCAGTCTTTTGAAACATTAAATGTAGTTCTTAAAAACATTGAGTGGAGGATTTAAGGGTTGATCATTGGACTTAAGTCTGTTTAGTGTATGGAAACCATTACACCTGGGTTCCGAAAGCTCCAAACCTCCCCGAATCTGAAATCCTTCCATACTGCCTATTTATTTCATATGAACACGAGAACCTGACTTCAGGGACCTCCAGTGAATACCCTTGATGGAATGAGGAAGGTTTCTCACAAGTATTACCATATAGGTTTTTCATCTTTTAAGTGAACATTAGGTCTCCCAAGCCTACATGGGTTCCTATACTTGTGCGTCCATCTCTACCTGGGATCCCCTCTTTGATTCACTTACTCTATTCAGTTTACAAGCCATAAATCCTTCATCAAATTCATTCTTGGAAATTATTTTTCTCCTCTGGATCCCTTGTCTGAATGGTATTATGTAGAGACCTCCACAAAAACCTCCTAACTTATAAAACATTCAGGAATGGATCATTAGTGTGTCTCCTATTTGGGTTTGTATATCCACTGTCAAATATTTCATAAAATTTTTTCACAAAGGGTTATCCTTCATTGAGTGTATATGGGTTTGTAAATCCACAGTCACAAAGACATTCCTCTCTAGAACAGTGTTGGGAAGCTCTTGGTTTGGAGGAGGGTTGGGTCTTGGCCTCTCCCTTCTTGAAGAGATGGCCGTGAACATCATGTATCTAGTAGGGAACATTCAATTCACACTTGCTTTTCCTTGAAAGTATAAGATATGTTTTCCTCCCCTAATAGGATCAAATTTAGGGCATCCATCCTGGTGTAATACCCTAACCTTCTTCCCTTCTTCATTTCATTAGACCCTTGTCCAATGTGATGTGAATTGAGGGAATTCTCACCACCTCACCCTCTTCCACGGTCGACACATCCTCTTCCACTAGCGGAGGAGGAAAAACATGAAACTGCAAGTGACTTTATTGAATCAACTACATCCTCTTGTTTCTCACACTGAGTGTGACACAAATGGGATTAGATATTTATAATGATTACAACATGTGAACAAACACTCATGGTTAATGAACTACTAGAACTCCTATTTCCATCATAATTGGGTTACATAGGAAGCCTTATTAGGGCCCGAGCCCACTTGATATCCTCTTTAGGAATCTAAACCAAATTCCATTAACTTGGGATTCCTTTTTATTAATATCCCCCATGTTATACCCTAAAATAAGTAATGTTTCCTTTACAGGACATAATCCCAAACTCATTTCACTCAAAGAACTATACTCTCCTATTAGACTTATCGAACTACATGGGATTTTATTCCCTTCTATATGGAATATGTAGGAAGCCTCCTTGAGGTTCAAACCCAATACCTTAAATCAACCCAGTTCCCTTTGGGCCATATTCCCAATTAGGTCGGATTCTATCGGGAAACCCCTAACCTTTCCATGTTCCTTGGGATGCTTTAGCATAAGTCCCACACTACATTTTGATTAAGCAGCATCCTCTTAGATTCCCATACCACATGAAATTAAACTATATGACTAGGTTCTTATCACATTCCCTTAAAAAGTATGATGTGACCCATTCAGTGGAATCGAACATCAAGGGTTCTAATTCCTTTTACAATGAAATGTAAGTAGTCCATTTTATGAGCATGATCCCATGATCAAATCAATCCTTCTTCTCCATGGATGAAAAAAAATTATAGAGATTTATATTGAGTGGCTTAAAAACCAATATCATCATAATGATGATTAATAGAATATTGAAATAGTATATTAGAGGATTCTATCAATAGGGAACCTTGAATAAATGCGAATATCTCCATTGATGATGAAACATGAATATATACTGATGATTCTATATTTTACAGGTGTTAATAAGTGATAGAAATTTACAAGGGTAACATAGTCCATATTTGTTGAATTAATAAGAAATGATGAAAATATCATAAATTTATAAAGAGAGTCATGGAGTAGATAATAATACACCCCAAAAGGGTGTGATGAGTCTGACCTACCATCCTCTCGACTAATGCACATTCTTTTGTATCCTGAAGTTCAAACATAACAAACACCTGCCTTTGGAAAGTAGGTTGCCTATGGATATATAACTTTTGGAAGTATCCAGTTCCATAAAAATATCCAATGGACACTTCCTAGAAGTAGTTATTCATAAAACTTCAATACACATTTCAAGGAACTATAGAGCAAAGTTGACACTCAATTCTGTCAAAGAGTCTAAAAAATGGAAAGGGATTCCCTATAGAAATAATAGTGGATAGTACATGAATAAAATCAATATTTTAAAAGGAATTAATTTTGAACCTCCTTAGTTAGGCCAAAATAGTGATGGAGTGAAACTTACATGCACGCCCCAAAATGTCGTTCTACCTACTTGCCCAATGTCCATTCTCCCAAGGTCCTATTTTTTTCCTATAAATAGACCCTTGGGGCCCTCATTTGTATGGATGAATTTCCGTGAAGCCTAATTACTGCTCAGGTCACCCATGTAATTCCCCCCAGTGTTCAGAAACATTTAAGGTAGTTCTTCATCACCATGAGTGGAATAATTATGGGAGGATCATTGGAGTAAAGTCCTTCTAGTGTTTGAAAATAATAACAGTTGTGCGCCTAAAGAATCCAACCTCCCCAAATCCAAAATACTGGGGTTCCACCTATTCCTTTCATAGGAAATTGAGTTCCCAACATCTGGGATCACATTTGAATACTCTTGAAGGCTTGAGCAAGGTCTCACCCAATTATTACCATACAGGTTTTCAGTGAATTAACTGAACATTAAGTCCCCCAAGACTACTTGCGCGCCCATACTTGTGTGTCCTTCTATACATGGGATCCCCTCATTGATTAACTTACTCTCTTTAGTTTACAAGTCATTAAGACTTCATCAAATGAATTTATGGAAATGATTCTTATTCTTTTTCTCCCTCATCTGAAAGGTATTTTGTCAAGACCTCCACTGAAACCTCCTGATGTATCAAGCCTTCAGGAAACTCAAATTAACATGTCTTTTTTTTTGGGTCTAATTAACCACAGTCATATGTTCCCTACATTTGTTTCATAATGGGGTTAGGATTCATGGAGTGTCTATGGGTTTTTATATCCACATTAACATGATCCTTCCTCTCAGAAACAGTGTTGGGAAGTACTCGGTTTGGAGGAGGGTTGGGTCTTGGCCTCACTCTTCTCAAATAGATATCCCATAACCATAGTTCTCTAGAAGGAAAGGTATAGTTCACACTTTCTTTTCCATGCATGTATAGGAAAAGTCTCTCTCACGTACCCAGATCAATTTTAGGGTGGCCAACCTAGTGTAATCCCCTAACCTTCATACCTTATTCCTTTCATTGGACCCATGTCCAATGTAAAGTGAATTGAGGGAAATATTGTTTGCTCACCCTCTTCCATGTTCGACGGGCCCTCTTCCACTAGTGGAAGAGGAAAATTTTGAATGATCAAGTTCCTTTGTTGAATATTCCACATCCTCTAGTTTCTCATAAAAAGTGTGACTCACATGGGCTTAGAGATCTGTAATGATTAAAACATGTGCACAAACAGTCATGGATAGTGAACTAAGATAACTATGATTCCAATCATAATTGAGATAATTTGGAAGCATTATTAGGTCCTGGGCTAAATGGATATCCTTAGGAATAATCCCCAAGTTAAACACTAAAATCATTAAGACATCCTTTTCATGAAGTAAGACCAAAATTACTTCTATAAATGAACTATACTCTCTTATGAGACTTATCGAACTACATGGGTGTTGATTCCCATCTATACAGGATACATAAGAATCCTCCTATAGGTTCAAACCCAATACCTTAAATCACCCCTATTCTTTTTAAACCATATTCCCAACATGGTCTGATCTAACATGGAAACACATACCCATTCCATGTTCATTGGGCCACTTTATCATAAGTCCCACACTATGCATTCACTAAGAACCTTCCGCTTATATATCCATAACACATAAAATTAACCTCTACATATAGTTCATTGTCAATAAAATTAAAAGGTATGATGTGTCCCATTCCGTGTAACCAAACTAGGAGGGTTATGATTCCTTTTACAAGGATACGTAGGTATACCATTTTAAGGGCACGATCACTAGATCAAATAAATCCTTCATATCTCTAGATGAAAATAAATTACAGAGTGCCCCAGTCAGTGGCTTAAACACTAGTATCCTCATAATGAAACTTAAAAGAATATTGAAATAGTATATTAGAGGATACCATTTACGAGGAACCTCAAATACATATAGATATATCCATTTATGATGAACATTGAATTCATACTGATGAATATAAATTTTACACATGATATTTTGTGATATCAAATTCCAAGTGAAACTTATGCCATACCTGTTGAATTAATAAGGATTCATGAAAATATCTTAAAATTTTAAATAGAGTCATAATGTATAGAATAATTGCCCCAAAAGGGTGTGATGAGTATGTCCTCCCATCATCTCTACCAATGCATGTTCTTAAGTATCGTGAAGTTCAAACATAACGACTGCCTGCCTTTGGAATGTACATCCCATTTGGATAATGAACTACTGGAGGTTTCCCGTTCCACAAATAAATCCAATGGAAACAGCTTGGATGTAGGGATTCATAATACTAGAATACTCTATTCAAGGAATTATGAAACAATGACGAAACTCCATTCCTTTTTAGAGTCTAGAAAATGAAAATGGGAATCCCCTTAGAATGAAAATGGGAAAATACATGATGAAAATCAATAATTTCGTAGGCATGAACATTGGATTGCCTTCGTAAGACCAAAAGAGCGGGGGGGGGGGGGGACAGCCTACTTGTGTGCCCCAAAAAGTCACGCATCCTACTTGCACAACCAATGTCCTTTCACCCAGGGTACTATTCTTGCTTATAAATAGACCCTTGAGGACCTCATTTGTATGGATGAATTTCCCTGAAGCCCAGTTACTGCTATGGTTTCCCTAGTACTTAAACCCCATCTTTCGAAACATTCAATGTTGTTCTTCATCACATTTAGAAGAGGATTTAATGGAGGATCATTATAATTATGTCCTTTAGTGTTTGAAAACCCAAACACTTTCACACCTAAAGTGCCCAAACTCCCCAAATCTGAAATACTTTCATGCCACCTATACCTTTCATAGGAACTTGAGCACCCTAATTCTGGGATCACCTATGAATACTATTGAAGGATTGAGAAAGGTCTCACCCATGTATTATAATATAGGTTGTTAATCTATTAAGGGATCATTAGGTCGACCAAGCCTACTTGGAGGCCCATACATCCATTCCCTTCTCTACTTGGGCACCCCTCTTTGATTTAAATACACTCTTCAGTTTACAAGACAACAATCTTTCATCAAATCCATTCATGGAAATGATTCTTCTTCTTTGGATCCCTTGTTTGAAAGGGAATCTTTCGAGTCCTCCACCAAAACCTTCTGACTTATCAAACCTTCGAGAAAGGAACATTAGCATGTCTCCTATTTGGGTTTTTATATCCATAGTCATAGGTTTCCAAGATCTGTTTCACAATGGGGTTAGGATTCATGTAGTGTCTATGGGTTTGTATATCCATTTTCACATGTAACTTCCTCCTAGAAATATGGTTGGGAAGCTTTCAGTTTAGAGGAGGGTTGGGTCCTGGCCTCTCCCCTCTCAAAGATATGGCCTTGAACCTCTGTTCTATATTACAGAATGTACAGTTCACACTTACTTTTCCATGAAAGTATAGGAGAAGTCTCCTTCCAATACCAGGATCAATTTAAGGGTATCAATCCCGGTGTAATCCTCGAACCTTCATCCCTTCTCCTTTCACTGGTCCCTTTTCCAATGTAAAGTGAATATAGTGAAAGCTTCTTGCCTCTCCATCTTCCATGGTTGAGGGGACCTCTTCCACCAGTGGAGGAGGAAATAATTAAAAATGCAAGTTCCTTTCTTGAAACATCCACATACACTTGTTTTCCACACTGAGAATGACTCACATGGTCTTAGATATTTGTAATGATTACAACATGTGCATGAACAGTCGTGGTTAATGAACCATCAGAATTCTAATTCCTATCATAATTGGAACACGTAGGTAGCAGTATCTAGGCCATAGCTTACTGGATATCCTTTTCAGGAATCTAACCCGAATTACCTTTATCTAGGCCCCCTCCTTAAGAATAATCCCCATGTTAAACCCTCAAATCATTAAGGCCTTATTTTTTGGATGTTATCCCAAACTCATTTCTATCAAAGGACTATACACTCCTATAAGACTTATTGAACTACGTGGGATTTGATTCCAATCTATACAGGATACGTAGGAATCCTCCTTGAGATTAAAACACAATACCTTAAATCAAATATGTTCTCTTCAGGCCATATTCCATAGAGGGTCTGATCCATCCTAGAAACCCCTATCCTTTACAAGTTCCTTGGGATGCTTCCGCATAAGTCCCACATCCTTTCTATGTTAATAATTTTACCTACCCGTTAAGACCCTATTAATGGATAAATTAAGGTCATACAAAGGAATCAATCATGCATGTATCAATCTAAAAATACGTTGATTTAAAGGAGTTTGTTGTTGATTCATGTTTTTCTCAGAATTCCCTTTACTCCAAAATGGATTTTTTCAAGGCAACAAATGTGAACTTCCCAACCTCTATTCAAGATGGATCCTTATCCACAGGAATAACATCATCACCAACCCTGTATCTTCAACACATGGTCTCTAATGTGCTATTAATGGAATATCACTGGAACGATACAATACTGACTTTGGACATTGCATGGAAGGCCCCTTAAGTCAATAACAACCCTCGATCGTCCGGCCAACAACAAAAAATGACAAAAAAAGTAGAAGGTTCCAACCACATTATTCAACCATTTTGTGTCCTTATTCTCAGAACACAACAGGAAATTCCTATCATAATATAAGTATGTGGAGCAAGTGGCCACTCAAGGCGTCAATTAATGAATGCATGAGTCCTTCCTGGGGGCTCCAACTAGAAATCACGGTCTTCAGAATCACGTGATAGTGAACCCCCAACATGATGGGGTTGTTTCCTCTAGACATTTGGTCTAGGTCTCTTAGACCTGGGCATGAAAGAAGAACCACCGATGGTAACGTCTGATATTTAGGGAGCAGGTTGTTACCTATACCCCATTAGGATAAGGCCATCAACCTAACTTAATGGAAAATAATGAGCGGGTATGTACACATGTTCGTCCTAATTTTGCTACTCAACAAACTCGTCTGGTAGCAACTCACCAATACCACCAGGTAAATTTAGTGGAGTAATATGAACATGCACATACACATTCATGAAATTTATCATCCGGTCAGTATGCTCGTCTGACTGCATTTAAAGAAACCCTCCAATCTATTGTGTTGGAAACTGGTAAACTGGAACATACACTTGTTTGCAATCACCAATTCTCCCAAAAGTCTTGTCTTCCTATATTGAAGGATGTATGTCAACCATATTTGATGGGAAATAGACACTAGACACATACACCTTCAATTTTTCATCAGTTTTTTCAACAGTATTATATTGTATCACCCAGATAAGTCTTTCGGAATGATCTGATGTCAAATTTGGTGCAGACCCAACTCTCTACACCCATGTATGAGCACTGTCAATACCCCTAGCCAGGAAAAGGAGGATAGGAGCAGGCACATACACCAAATTTATATATGGAATGGATGTATATTCCTATTCTAGTCACTGATGTCACCAAACATATCTTATAAATTGTGAAAGGGAAAACACAATTCCCTGCCCATATTCTGGAAGCACGCCAGGATATTATAACAACCACTTCAGCAGTATTGGGGAAACAGAAACATAAATATATCCCTACACATGCGATGACATATCGACATTCCATCCATGAAAAGACACACACTTCTATTCCAATCCAAGAGGGTCATGGGGAATACTCACCCATATCATTCAGACAATAAGATTGGGAACACACACCCATTCCAATGGGAGGTAATCTGTCAATTCTGATAAATACTCCATGTTATGCAAATACCCCTTCCCATGATAACCAATTTTCCAAGCATGTGTCCCCATATAAGTATAAGAGATCATCCATGAATAATTCTGGCGATTCACTTTTGTAAAATCAAGAGTCAAGTTAGGATTTGGCTCTTCATAATGCTGGAGTTCTTGAATCCCTTAGACACTTATCTATTATTGATCGAGATATTATCCTCTCATTAAAAAATTAGGGGAGTGGTAGTAGAAATTATGAAGTTCCTCATCGGAAACATTATGATGAAGTATTTCTTCATGGAAATTTGATCAATCCAGAGTTCCTATCTCTAGATGAGAGCCAGAGAAACCCTCCATGTGGCTAGAAGACCAAGGAGATTGAATATGTATCTGTTGTGGTAATCCACCATGGTGATCCGTCCCATGATGGAATTTTTTTTCGAATGTCCTCTCTACAGTAATATTTCTCATTGTCAATACAATTCTATAATTGACAATGTAGTGATGAGAAAGCCCTCCTACCTCGTGACACTTGCAAACACAAGGCCAGTCATTTCCGATGCCTTGTCAATGACAGGTGAAACAATTTCTGAACCAGAAGACATATCAAGGGAATATTCATTTTCTGAACCTCCCTTGGGTAATTTTTCTTCTAATGCTGAGTATCCACTTGGGTTCGACCTAGTGGAGGAACATATAGTTGAAGATGATGAGGATGTGTTAAACATAAGGAAACGATTGTCTAAGGGAGAAGTACCAGTCATGGTATATCCTGTGGATAATTTCTAGTATAACATTCCAGAATCGATTATAGAAGATTGTACTCATGATATCCTCCTCAAATTATGGACGAATCTTCATCATTTAAAAACCATATAATTACCAAATAATGAATATCAAAATCATGTAAAGGTAATATAAGGGTTAAAATGCCAAATTGACCGAGCATCCCTCTTAGTTTTCCAATATCCAAAGGTTGAAAAACAATAGATTATCCTTCATCATACATGCCTAAATTATCTAATGAGGATAGTCATGTTAATTTATGATTTCCCATCTGGTGTTCATATCAGAGGATGGGGTGCTCATAGAGCATTGCATTTCACTACACTCCAAAATCAGAAAAGTCCACCAAAAATAGTATAATTCAATGTTATTGTCCACGGTCGACCACAATCAATATATTTTGTATGTAATTGAATATATGCTTCAGAATAGGCCCCAACCAGCACTCATTAGAGTCAGGCCCAAAGAAAGGATGTTATTGAGTTACTTTTACACAAAAAATTATGAATCATGAGAAAGCATCCCAATTAGAGGATGTCAAGCATTAGAGCATACAAATATCTGAAATAGAAATGTGATTTTCCGAAATAGGTGATTTGATTGGTTGTTGGATAATTCACCCAGCTAATGGCTGAACCAAATTTTACAAAATCAAAATAGAAGTTGAATTAATTTCAGCCATAACATTTCAAGAATCACCCCTTCTTACATAGATGGGGGTTCATCTAATTTAGCATTCAAATTCATTTAATAATGTTCAACTCTTTGAAGAAGAATAAGAATAGGAATAGCCCCATCATGTAGGGCTAGAGGCTTTTTCACATCTACAATCCCCTTTTCAATTGATGTAAGTTTTCTCCCGATTAGGGAAGAAGTCACAAGGAAAGCATACAAGAAAACTATCCAAGGATTCCATCCGGGTTACTGTCCAACAAAACATTCCCAAGAATTCATCATATAGGAGAACAGAGTCTCATGAAAGATATGGAGGGAGACGATCTTAAAAAAATACTAATAGAATTCCATCAATGCATTATACGTCAGTGAATGTCATTAACACCACTATAGGTGATCCTCCAAAAAATAAGTCCAGTTCGTGCGAATCAGAAGATGAAGATCTAATCCATAATACAATACACAGTAAGGAAAATGAAGAAGGTGTTCGTACCTGAAATCTGAGACTTACCTAGAATCTAGGTACACCTTTAAATAACCAACTCCCATCCCTCTAAAAGGTATCTGACAAGGGGAAATGAAAAAGTTAGATTACATCACAAATTTACATAGCATATGGTCGATCTCTTTCTCTTGAAGATATATTTGCAGTTCTATAAGAGGAAATGAAGGAGTATAAAATACTCAAAAAAGAGGTACATTGAAGAAGAATTTCTACTAAACATACTCCCGAGGAAGGTCCTCAACTTGCACATCCTGTAAGATCTTCTCAACAAAGAGGATTTGTAGTAACTACAGATGCAGATACTAAATTACCTCCACTAGTTACACAATCAAAGAAATACCAGATACATCATGATCGGAATGTCCCCATGGGTAATCGAAGGAAAATATCAGCCCCTCCATCATTGGTTTTGTCATTCGTTGCACCAGCTCATGCTCCAGTTATTATACCGACACAGGTTCAAACTCATCATGATATTTTCCAAATTCTTATTAACACAATTGGGGAATTAATGACTCGATTGGAAGCTAATGATTAACAATGAGAACCTGTTTAGTCGAAAAATTTATCTTACCCAAAATGGGTGGATGCAATTCCTCCCCCACCAAATTTTCTGAATTCCACATTCCCATTATTTAATGGTTTGGGGGTTCCAGGATAAGCTTTAAATTTTTTTCTTCTCATTGTGATCCCATGACGGAAACACCTCAACAAGTAGAAATAAGAAATATTAGGTTTTTTGTGAAGTCATTACATGGAAAATCTTTTGTTTGGTATACATGTTTACAATCTCGATAAATTACTATATGGGAATATCTCCATCCAAAATTCCATCATCAATTTATCTCAATGCTACCAAAGATGGCAGTTCCTTATCTTAACAATTGTAAACAAAGGGAGAATTAAAGTGTTTCATATTTCATTGTGTGATGGAAATTATTAACATATTACATAATTCAAGAACTCCCTCAAGAAGAATTTCTACCAATTTGTGTGTCAAATATATGTGATGAGTTGCACACAACATTGATCTCTGTGAAATACATAGGAGTGTTTTGAGATCACAATTCAGTCGCTCAACAGATATAAGACTCAAATATAAAAACTAAGGCTAAAACTCGTGTAATTACATTAGCTCGTTGAAGAGGATTGGAGTGGCAGAAGCTGCTACAGTTACACTCAGGCTGGAACATGTACCTGATTCTACTTCAAACCCATCATCATACTAAAGGGCTCTACCTCCTGAGCATTAGTACCAATGAACGCCTCATCATGATGATCAAAGAGATCAAAAGAGGATATATTTTGAAGAATTAATGAAAAAAGTTTATTCATTATTCAATGAAGAAGTTTGTGGTTAAATCATCTCATCTTTGGAAATAAATTTGGTTCTGTTTCCTTGGTCGAAGAAATCAAATGAAGAATGAGATGAAGATCGTCTGAATTATTGTCACTTTCACTAGATGTTAGGGAATCCCATATAGGAATGTTTTTTAAGGACCTCAAACAAAAGATGGTAGATTTTAGACAAGTGAAATTGAAAATTTCATTAGCTCAAGTATCATGTGTTACCGCTACTGATCAAGAGGAAGAAGGAGAATGATGGGAAGTCAAAAGTAAAAATGTGCAGAAATATGTTGATTGTATGATCAAGAAAACAATAAACCGAACTCAAGCCATTTTACGAACACAGTTGAAACAACCGATTGTTTCGTCTACAAATCCCGCCACATCAAAATCATCTTCATCAAAAGGTTTTTCCTCGAAGAAGAAATGTGATTATATGGACAAAGATCAATCATAACAAGATGATCACATGTTAAGGCCAATGTTTTACTTGAACCTGGATGATTTCATTCCGTCTATTTAGAAAGCATGGGAACCGTGCCGCCAAATGGCATAATCATAATTAACCTATCAAGAGAAAACTTCATCTAATGAAGAGTAGATCTTTGGTCTGTCAATGATATGAAATTAAAAGATCCTTATTCCAATGGTGATTCTGATAATAATGAGCTAGAATTCCTTATATCTAATTGGGAAACCAAAGGATGTTTCCAAGGTCGAGGATACTGGGGAAGGCGCGGGAGTTATAGAAACCAAAATTTTAACTCTACCCCTGCTTGAACCGTATATGTAGAAGAAACCTGTGGAAGATCCCTTCAACAGTCTCTAAAAGAACAAAGATTTTATTCCTTGCAAGACTGGTTTTGTTCAAACACGATTATTTTGGAGTACCTATTAGAAGTCACACCATATTTTTCTTAACAATTGAGTATATCTAGTTTGTATAATGTACCAAATCCAGGAGTAATTCTAGCTTATTATTCAACATAGAATATAGATACATCAAAAGAATCAACTTCCAAATCCCTTATAAAACCGTATCTTCATGCGGGAAAATGGAGACATTTGGACCAAATGTATGATGTTTCGAAAAAATTGGCCCAATTTCCGACCATGTTATCAATTCTGGATGCTTTGATACTATAAAAAGAATTTTTATAAGGACCCATTGAGGTTTTTTAAAGTCCTCAAGAGTTTGAAACCAAAGCTATTGCTACTGAGGTTTACAGTATAAATAATGATCCTATAGAATGTCATGCAGTAATATCTTTTACAGATGAAGATAATGATGATGTTGTACATGGACATATTAGACCCCTGTATTTTTCTGGTATGGTCAATGATGTAGGCATATGACATACATTCATTGATAATGGCACTAGAGTTAAATTAATTAATGTTTGTACACTTTGACGATTGGGTTTGACTGAGTCTGACTTATCTCCATCGACATTATCATTGAAGGATATGAAAAGATTGAACAAGAACCACAGGATGGTATTATAATCAAAATTCAGTTTGGAGATCTTGTGTCAGATTCAGATTTCATGGTTGTTCATTAGGACCCAACCATAAATATTAATCTTGGAAGGCCTTCGCTACATCAACATGCATCCATACCTTCATCATAAAACCAATGTCTAAACTACTATTTCAATGTTCATATCGGTAAATTGTATAGTGACAAGGCTCTGTTCAAAACATGTGAATCTCAATACATTGAGGCATAGTTTTATCAGTGAAAAGGAATGGATTACAGGGGGAAAATAGCAAGAGGTAATTCTCCAAATGGATTGGAAAATATCCCAACAAATCCATTCATAAATTTGAGTATATATTATGTGCTACGAATTCAATCAAATTGAATGGGTAAAACTAAATCCTACCACTCATCCAATAACTTCCATAATGTCAATTGAAGAAATCGATCCTGATAACATTGGAGAGACTATTGATCCATAAAACAATGTTGGAATCTTAAATGGAGATGTTTTTATTTCATCTTCTGAACTATAACAAGCCTCTACTTTAACATCCAGAGTTGATGAAACTGTTGCAATGTTAGAGGATAACAAATATGTTGATTCTCAATCCATTATTTCAAATTTTCTATCATAGTAAGACCCTTCATAATCATTAGAAATGGTACTTTTTTCTTATGGATGTTCAAATATAGACTCCCCCTATATATTGGGTCGTTTTTCTTCGTCATCTACTATACAAGTAGTAATAGAATAGGTATCGTGTAATGAAGAATAAGTGGAAGATCTTGAGATGATCCTCCATCATTTGATGAAGGTGTCTCTATAACCATGGATGAGCATAGAGAAATAAATATGGATATATAATAATATCCACGCTCAATCTAATTAGTTCGACGATATCCTATGAAGATAAAGAGGTGTTTAATTCATTTCTAAAGGCAAATTGAGATATATTTTCATGGAATTATACAGAAATTCCAGGACTTAATACTGATGTAGCCACCCATCCTTTGGGTTTTCCATAAAAACCTCATGGATTCAAGCACATAGAAATAAGAACACACCCAAATCATGCTTCTAAAATTGAAGTTTATGTTGATAGGATTTTAAAATATAAATTTTATATGGATGTTAAATATCCCAAATGGCGTGCCAAAATTGTCCATGAAAAAAAAGAAGAATTTCAAAATTATAGATTCATTTATCTCAGCGATCTTAACCGTCATTGTCCTAAAGATTATTTTCCAATTCTGTGTATAGAGATTCTAATTGATGCAACATCCATCTATGCAGCTCTTTTATTAATGGATGGATACTCAGGGTATAATCAAATTTGTATGGCCCTAGAGGATGAGGAATCTATAGCCTTCAGATCCCCTCAAGGTGTGTTTTTCTATTAGGTAATTCCCTTTGGATAAAAGAATGCAAGAACTATATACCAATGATACATACACCATATCTACAAACCCTTCTTAGAGAAGTTTATTGAATTTTTTCTGGAATATTTGGTTGTCAAATCCATACAATGTTCCAATCACTTGGGTGATTTGGAGACAATATTCAATACATTTTGGCAACACTCTTTGAAGATAAACCCATTGAAATGTGTTTTCTGTGTAACCTTAGGAATGTTTCTTGACTTCATTGTACACCATCTTGGTATCAAAGCTAATAATTAGAAAAAAATAATTCGTTGTATGTCACCTCATTGAAATTTGAATAAATTAAGAGTACTCCAAGAAAAATCGACCTATATTCGGCATTTTATCGCCAATTTGGCAGGAAATTGTTTACCCTTCGCCAGATTAATGAAGAAGGGAGTCACCTACCAATGGACTGAAGACTGTAAATAAGCATTTGATACCATTAAAAAATATATATTGATTCAACCAGTATTAATGCCACCTGTTGAAGGAAGGCCTCTTATTCATTATATGACAACTTTAGAGTGATCACTGGGTTCTTTCCTTGCTCAAAATAATGATGATGGGAATGCAAATAGAATTTACTATCTCATTCGAACAATGCATGATATATAAACTTGATATTCATTGTAGTGATTCGAATCTTGACGTACAAGGACATTACATTAATTTTGCGGAATACTTAGTTCATAACAAAAACACACACACAAGGACCGTAATAGTTTAGTGTCTTTGGAAACTCAGAACGTAATCTTCTAATCATGGTGAAAGATCTTCAACATCTCCCATAAAGATCTTCCCTTTTTTCTTACCTAAAACCTTTATTTATATCCTGGGGAAAATAAAACATAAAAGGGTGAGCTCAAATGCTCAGTAAGGGTAAACAAAATAAATATCAATCACATCATATTCATAAGAACATAACATTTTGGAAATATTACCCTGCAAAAGAGATCATAATTTCATAACATGGGATAAATCATGGTAGTGAAAGGTAATCCCAATAATCATATCTTAAAACATGAAACTTTGTTTCATACGCACATAATCATAGAGAATAATTTCTTATTAGTCAAGACTCATAGCCAAGACTATCTTAGTGGACACAGTCCATTTCTGAACCGAGTTCACTCCTCGTTTCAGTCCTGTTTCACTGAACCGGTTTAACCTGCCGTTCCAGCCATGTCTATCTCATGAGATATAAAATCATTACACAATGAATTGTAGGGATACATAGGTCCCACCCATCTCATAATGATACCATTATTATGTGTTCCACAAAATCATAAACAATACAATATAGCATAACCCATGTAATAAAAATGGGAATCTTAAACATCATGACATCATAAAACAATTCATATAAGATAAAGGAATTCATAAAAATATTTCCATCACAAAATAATCAAACAAATGTAATAATAGGGATAGAAACATAACCCTATATTATCATAGATGGCAGATAATTTTGATAAAACACTTGAAATCCATTCTTGAGGAAAATATCATTTCTACTTCAAAAACACTTCTCCTTTCTTAATATGTCATACAATTCTAAACTAAAATAAGTTGATTAAAAATAAACCTGAAAACATGTAAAGGAAGCTTCTTGAAAATAATGTTTTAAAAATCCATTCATGCCGTATAAGTTAAAAAAACATTCTTCTCCTACTTTTGTCAGAAAAGTCAAAAAGTACCTCGTACGAAAAACGACAAAAGATTCCATTCATATCTCTTACTAAAAACCCACCGAAGGGTAAAATTGGATTTAAAATATTGTAGGTGGATGGAAATAATACTACATATTGAGGAAACATAGATGTGGTTGATAAAATATAACCCATTAAATTCCAATGTATAAACAATCTCGGATAAAAATGAGATTGTGATATTTCCCTTACCTTAGGTCCGATTTTCTTTATAAGTGTCCGAACCTCCTGTATAATGACTTAGATAATGTCATTGACTTATTCTAGAATCATACTAATTGTTATGATATCATATATGGTTCACTTATAACTTCATGTTACCCGTTCTTTGGTAAATTCCATGTTAAAGAGCGTTTTGGGTAAAATCGTTTCATTTGTCGTCCGTGTTTTGACTTGTAATTATTCATATGATTACGTAGATCATGATTACTTAATTCCTGAATATAAAAAATTATTTATATATAATATATATTCAGAATATACAAATATATAATAGATCAGAAAATGGAAATAAATACACCGTTCATGGAGACGGTAGGCTGTACGTACGCATGAACACAGTTTTTGTTTCCTTATTGAGTTGAATGGAATTAAGTAGATGACATACATATATATACACATAAATCCAGTATAATTATTATTTCATATATTGCATGATTACTTATTATTATATATACTTTATAATCATTCCTTAATGGTTAACGTGGAGAATGAATCTCATCACGTCGTGGAGATGGTAGTCCGTACGTACGCACGAGCGAAGATATCGTTCTCATGATCGTGGAATTGTATTGGAGTGTATGTATACTATTTTAGAATCATATTAAATTTACAATAACCATATATATTTATTATGTACACCATTATATCCGTCCAAGTAAGGTGGTGGTGGAAAATAGATTACACCACGGCGTGGAGACGGTATTCCGTACGTACGCACGTGCGGTGATTTCATTTTCCGTATGATGGATAGATGGTGAAATAGGTTTGTTTCATAGTTATAATAATATATCCGTATATTAGTGATACTTATTTTATTACTTCATAATGAAACAACCTAAGAAGAATAAGTGGAAGAAGAAATAAAGTTGATAGAATCGGCAATGGACATTACCTCTTCTTTGAAGCGCCTCTTTGAGTCCTCCTCTTAGGGCACTAAAATTGGTCTTTAAAGAATACCAAGACCTCTAGGATGTTTCTAGGGAAGTGGAAAAGAGAATTTGGCAGGGGTTGTCCGAGATGGAAGGCTCAAAGTGGTGTGAGGAAGAGAGGGAGGAGGTGCCCTTTTAAAAGGGAGGAGAGAGGTACCTTTGGAATAACTAAAAATATTATTTTATTATAAAGCCAAATTCGTTTTTAAATGGCTCCAAATTGATTTATTTAGAAGCTAAGGTGGGGATGGGTCGAAATAAGCTCATCAAATAGAATTTAGACAAGTTTAGGTCATTATAATAAACTTATCATTTAGTTTTAACTCTTAGTTAATTAGATTGTCATTTACCATGTCACTTTGTATTTTTATATTATATAGTTAATAAACTTACCACATACATAAAAGAAACCCCCAAGTGGTCCATTAATGACACAACTATCTTGATATAAGTATCTTGGAAGATCCTTATATTTTTAGGAATAAAATAATAATCAATAATATAATATTTCTTTTAAAAACTATTTTATGTCAATTTTGACACTATTCAATAGTTGATTTTTGTGAAACTCATAATAGAATTATTAATTCGACCGAAGTTAATTAAATCAATACTAACATGAAATATTAACCTATAAAATTAGTTTAATTTATAAAAAGTCTCAAATAATATGTATTTGGGTATTTATAATATCAATTATTCTAATTTTTCACTATTATGGTAATTACTGCATCATCATTGTGTCATAAATAAATTACTTTATTTAATATCTAAAAATTATAAATAAAATATAATTATGTAGGAAACCTTATTATCTTTCAAATTAATATTTATAATCGAATTTATCTTATGTATAACCCTATATTAAAAATGTTTTAGTAAATAAACTTTGATTTTAACTCTTTTAACTCTTCTTTGAATTAAATAATAATAAATGTCCTAATCTAATCCAAGTGGGTCTAAATGGTCATATTTTATTCCTAAGATTGTTTTAGGTAGAATTAAACTTATCCAGTAGAATTAGTACATGTTTTAGGGTAATAATAATATCATTTTTACCCTTAATTACCCTATTTACTTTTAACCGTGGTAAAAAAAGTAAAAAGTTACTATTCACCAAAAATTATTTTCATCTTATTGAACCAAATTTTACTTACTGAAATCAACCGTGTCTCTTGTATTTTTTAAATGACACTCACAGAAGCGGTAAAATTATGTTTTATGAAAAATTCATTTTTTTAACTACCACTTAGTGGATTCACTATTCGTCAAAAAACGAAAGTTTCCAGAAAAATACAAAAATTTAGGCCTAAGCTATATTTGATATTATGAACTCAAAAATGATGTATATTTTACCATATTCAAAACATATCAGTTTCATTAATTATTTTAAAAATTAATTCCCGTCCTCAAAACAAATAGCGTTTTCTTAAGACATAATAACTATCAAAAAATTGACACTTGTTTATGTCTGGTTGAAATGTGAAATTACATTAAATGACCAACATTGTATTAAATTGTAAAAATATATTCTAAATATAATTTAAAACTACTAAAATTATTAATTTATCACTATTAATTATTTCGATTAAAAAGGTTGTTTTTATTTAAAAATTAGTAATTTTCACTATTCATCAGAAAATGAAAGTTATCCGAAAAGTACCAAAATATCACCCTAAGATAATTTCTATATTCTGAATCCAAAAATGAAGTCCATTTTTAAAAATAAAATTTACAAAATTTCAAAAAGTGGTTATTACTATTCATAACGGCTAGTTTTAATAATATTTTAATTGCATATAGTTGTTTAGTGAAACTCGGTATTGCGTACTACACACGCTATCGAGGAAGGTCGCGACTGCATGTAATGAAAGGCAAGTCAATGATGCGTGTTGTGAAAGCTCCTTTTTGGGTATCATACAACACAAGACATTAATGAAATTAAAAAGAATATTTTTCATAAAATCTCAGGGTGTTACATTCTACCCCCTTAAAATGAATTTCTCCCCCGAAATTCGTCGGGGTTATAAATGGCTTAAAATTCGAAATTTTCTTTAATAGAAACCCACATCATAAAAAGGAATACCAAAACCAATATTTAAAAACCAAAGTATGAAACGTAACGGTTACCCAAATAAACTAATCACTGGGTTTCCACATAGGTGAAAATATGGATATGGAAGAGAAATATAACCATCATGTTCTGATGAAGAGGGGTAGAGAACATGGCTATGGAAAATCCAGCAATCACAAAGCCATAAATTTTTGATGATCTAAGGTACCATCTGATTCATCAGATATAAGACCACTAGGGCAACATTTTTGGTTTTCAAGATCATTTCCCTAAAGTTGATGAAATTGTAATTATAAGAAATAATATCATGATTTTGGTATAGTCTCACTGTTGGTCATTCTTTAGAAAATTTCCACTACATCTCTTAAAGAAATGATGTTGAATTTGTCATTCGAGATGTGTTAGAAGATCACGTGAAATAATGATGGGTCATTCCATCTATCTCAGACAAAAGGTTAGAAAAGTTATCAAAAAATACATAAGTTCATCTATAATGAGATTAATTATATATGGTTCCTAAAATAGGCTTATACTTCATATATCATACTGCTTAATATAATAAAACTAGTTTCTACTAAACAGGGACTTCCTGTAGGCCATTGGTAGGCGATAAAGGCTAATCGCACTTCGGTTGTGTGTTCGATTCCCACAGCCTTGTCCGATGCGATGGACTGTCGCCCATCCTGCAGGTTATCCTTTTTCTAAAACTACATTACTATAACATCCCATAAATAATATCGAAAAAAACTTCTATCCTTAAACAATACTAACTTATGTCCAACATAATCCATTCCAATATTTAGGATTATCCAAAATAATGCTGTCTAATCTCATATTATAGTGAAAACAATTACCAAATAGTTCATACAACTAGCATTTTAATACCATTGTTGATCCTCATATATCATGAGATATGTATTGTTGGTCACATTCTAAACATTCAAAGGCCTTAATCATGTATTCTTTGGAAAAAAATGAATACCCATTGAACCTTATTGAAAACATGAATGCTATTAAAAGTTAACTCTTTCCACATACCAAAATCCTCAAAATTCTATATACTCAAACCATGATATCACTTAGTCCTTATATCAATCATTAGCTCATGAATACTATCAATCATTTCATTTTTTTCTTATCCCTTCATTATGCGCATATCATCTTTTTTCCAAAAATATCTCAATCACTTTCCATGGTTACCGGTACCATAAAATTATTGAAAACCACAAAAGACCAATACATAAATATTCCAATATTCCACGATACTATATACAACATTATTTTGGAATCCCATTACATAAACACTTAATCATTCCACCACATCGTTGTCATATTCAACATCTCCAATGGTGATCGCATGTGACTTCCCTTTGTCCTTTTCCATAAGTGTTTGCTCATGTCGATCATCACTAACCCTTGGATTAGGGCATTTATTAGCATAATGCCCCATTTCCTTGCACTTGAAGCATTGAAGTGTAGTTGGTTCATTCTGTGTATCCCATGCTTTTTTTGCATCATTAGACATCTTCTTCCCATCATTGCGGCATTCAAGTGCCCGATGACCTTCCTTTCCACATTTGAAACATTTAATTGTCCCAATAAGACAATCTCCACCATGCTTCTTTCCACACATTTGGCATAAGGAAACATTCATCTTCTTTTCACCATTATTCTGAGATTTCTCCTTGAACTCCATCTTTCGTTTCTTGTCAAAACTATGAGATTGATAAGTAACACCAACTTCCATTTCTACCTTGATAGCACAACACAAAATTTCTTCATAGCTACTGAAGTCTCTTATAGATAATGCCCTTCGAAGATTTGGTTTTAAGACACTGAAGAATCGATCAACTTTAATTTCAGGTTGGATGATAAATCCGGATGAATACCTTGAAATCCTTGAAAAATTCGCATCATATATACCAATAGATTCATAATTCTTTTGCTTTAGTTCAAGAAACTCCTTCTCCATCATTGTTCGAATAATACGAGGGATGTACTTATTGAAAAATAAGTTCTTGAACTAGTCCCATTCCATGGACTAAATTTAATCTCTTGGCCTCATATTCTTGATAAGATTCCACCATTGATCAGCATCAGCTTCCAAACGATACACTGCTAAGATGAATTTATCATGTTCGGAACATTAAAGAACTGAAAATATCTTTTCAGTAGTACTAATCCATTGTTAGCAACAAGTGGATCAAAATACCCACTAAAAGAAGGTGGACGTTGCCTCATGAAGGACTCAATAGAATATTGTTCCCTTCTCTGCTCATTTGGAAGTCCAGAATGATTCATAGCTTGTGTAAGTATAGAAATAAGATTTTTCACTCCATCTCCCATAACATTTGTTTGTTCAGGAGGATAGTCATTTCATTGTCCAATACATTGATCAACACGGTTCCTTCGGGTTCTATCCATCATCTAAAACCCAAAAAGAATAGTGTGAGAGGCAAAAATCATGCTAGGAAAAACAACACAATAAAGGAGGAGTACCTTCAATATCTAACATCTTGGGTTACCGTAATTCTTGTACTATAACCTATACTTATACTTAACCTTAGGGACATCCCTATACATACCTAAGAAATATCTCTAGGGATTTTAATAAAGTTCTCACATCCTAGTTTCCAAAGGTTGACTAATCCTTTCCTCTGATACCAACTGTAGAGGCCCGAATATTGACGTACAAGAACATTACATTACTTTTGCGGAATACTTAGTGCATAACAAAAACACACATACAAGGACTGTAACAGTTTAGTGTCTTTGGAAACTCAGAACATAATCTTCTAATCATGGTGAAAGAACTTCAACATCTCCCATAAAGATCTTCCCTTTTTTTTCTTACCTAAAACCTTTATTTATATCCTGGGGAAAAGAAAACATAAAAGGGTGAGCTCAAATTCTCAGTAAGGGTAAACAAATGAAATATCAATCACATCACATTCATAAGAACATTACATTTTGGAAAATATTACCCAGCAAAAGTGATCATAATTTCATAACATTGGATAAATCATGGTAGTGAAATGTAATCCCAATAATCATAACTTAAAACAAGAAAATTTGTGGCATACACACATAATCATAGAGAATAATTTCTTATTAGTCAATACTTATAGCCAAGACAATCTTAGTGGACAAATTCCGTTTCTAAACCGAGTTCACTCCTCATTTCAGTCTTGTTTCACTAAACCGGTTTAACCTGTCGTTCCAGCCATTTCTATCTCATGGGATATAAAATATTTGCCCAATGCATTGGAGGGAGATATAGGTCCCACCCATCTCATAATGATACCATTCTTATGTGTGCCACAAAATCATAAACCATACATCATAGCATAACCCATGTAATAAAAATTGGAATCTTAAACATCATGACATCATAAAACAATTCATATAAGATAAAATAATTCAAAAAAATATTTCCATCACAACATAATAAAACAAATGTAATAATAGGGATAGAAAAAGAACCCTATATTATCTTAGATGGAAAATAATTTTGATAAAACACTTGAACTCCATTCTTGAGGAAAATACCCTTTCTACTTCAAAAACACTTTTCATTTCTTAACATGTCATAAAATTATAATCTAAAAGAAGTTGATTAAAAATAAACTTGAAAACTTGTAAATAAATATTCTTGGAAATAATGTTTTAAAAATCCATTCATTCCATATAAGTTAAAAAAACATTCTTCTCGTACTTTTGTCGGAAAAGTCAAAAAGTACCTCGTACGAAAAACGACAAAGGATTCCTTTCATATCTTTTACTAAAAACTCACCGAAGGGTAAAATTGGATTTAAATAATTTTAGGTGGATGGAAATAATTTTATATATTGAGGAAACATAGATGTGGATGATAAAATATACCCCAGTAAATTCCAAAGTATAAACAATCTCGGATAAAAATGAGATTGTGATATTTCCCTTACCTTAGGTCCAATTTGCTTCGTAAGTGTCTAAAATTCCTATATAATGATTTAAATAATGTCATTTACTTATTCCAGAATCATACTCATTGTAATGATATCATATATGGTTCACTTATGACTTTATTTTACCCGTTCTTTAGTAAATTCCATGTTAAAGAGCGTTTTGGTTAAAATCGTTTCATTTTTCGTCCGTGTTTTGACTTTTAATTATTCATATGATTACTTAGATCATGATTAAATAATTACAGAATATAAATCATGATTTATATATAATATATATTCAGAATATATATATATATATAATAGATCGGTAAATGGAAAGAAATACACCGTTCATGGTGACGGAAGGTCGTACGTACGCATGAACGGTGTTTTCGTTTCCTTATTGAGTTGAATGGAATTAAGTAGATGACATACATATATATACACATAAATACAGTATCATTATTATTTCATATATTTCACGATTACTTATTATTATATATACTTTACACTCATTCATGAATGGTTAACATGGAGAATGAATCTCATCGCGTCGTGGAGACGGTAGTCCGTACGTACGCACGAGCGATGATATCATTCTCATGATCGTGGACTTGTATTGGAGTGTATGTATAATATTTCATAATCAATATCACTTTAAAATAATCATATATAGTTATTATTTACACCATTATATCCATCCAGGTTTGGTGGTGGTGGAAAATAGATTACACCACGGCGTGGAGACGGTATTCCGTACGTACGCACGCGTGGTGATTTCGTTTTCCGTAGGATGGATAGATGGTGAAATAGGGTTGTTTCATACTTATAATAACATATCATTATATTAGTGATACTGATGTTATTAATTCATAATTAAACAACCTATGAAGAAGAAGTGGAAGAAGAAATAAAGTTGATAGAATCGGTAACGAACATTACCTCTTCTTTGAATCTCTTCTTTGAGTCCTCCTCTTAGGGCACTACAATTGGTCTTTGAAGAAGACCAAGACCTCTAGGATGTTTCTAGGGAAGTGGAGAAGAGAATTTTTCAGGGGTTGGCCGAGCTTGAAGGCTTAGAGTGGTGTGAGGAAGAGAGGGATGATGTTCCCTTTTATAAGGGAGGAGAGGGGCACCTTTGGAATAACTAAAAATATTATTTTATTATAAAGACAGATTCGGTTTTAAATAGCTCCAAATTGATTTATTTGTAAGATAAGGTGGGGATGGGTCTAAATCCTCTCATCTAATATAATTTAGACATGTTGAGGTCATTATACTAATCTTATCGTTTAGTTTTAACTCTTAGGTAATTAGATTCACATTTACCATGTCACTTTGTATTTTTATATTAAATAGTTAATAAACATACCATATACATACAAGAGACCCCCAAAGTGGTCCATTAATGATACAACTATCTTGATATAAGTATCTTGGCCGAACCTTATATTTTTAGGAACAAAATAACAATCAATAATATAATATTTGTTTTAAAAACTATTTTATGTCAATTTTGACACTATTCAATAGTTGATTTTTTTGAAACTCATAACAGAATTATTAATTCGGAAAAAGTTAATTAAATCAATACTAACATACCCTATTAACCTATAAAATTAGTGTAATTAATAAAAAGTCTCAAATTATATTTATTTGGGTATTTATAATGTCAATTATTCTAATTTTTCACTATTATGGTAATTACTGCATCATCATTGTGTCATAAATAAATTAATTTATTTAATATCTAAAAATTATAAATAAAATACCATTATGTAGGAAATATTATTATCTTTCTAATGAATATTTCCAATCGAATTTATCTTATGTATAACTCTATATTTAAATTTTTTAGTAAATAAACTTTGATTTTAACTCTTTTAACTCTTCTTTGAATTAAATAATAATAAATGTCCTAATCTAATCCAAGTGGGCCTAAATGGTCATATTTTATTCATAAGTTTGTTTTTGGTCGAATTAAACTTATCCAATAGAATTAGGACATGTGATAGGGTAATAATAATATCATTTTTACCCTTAATTACCCTATTTACTTTTAACCGTGGTAAAAAAAGTAAAAAGTTACTCTTCACCAAAAATTAAGTTAATCTCATTGAACCACATTTTACTTACTGACATCAACCGTGTCTCTTGGATTTTTTAAATTCCACTCACAGAAGCGGTAAAATTAAGTTTTATGAAAAATTCATTTTTTTAACTACCACTTAGTGGATTCACTATTCATCAAAAAATGAAAGTTTCCAGAAAAATACCAAAAATTTGGACTAAGATATATTTGATATTATGAACTAAAAAATGATGTATATTTTACCAAATTCAAAACATATCAGTTGCATTAATTAATTTAAAAATTAATTCCCGTCGTCAAAACAAATAGCGTTTTCTTAAGAGATAATAACTATCAAAAGATTGACACTTGTTTATGTCTGGTTTAAATGTGAAATTACATCCAATGACCAACATTGTATTAAATTGTAAAAATATATTATAAATATACTTTAAATCCACTAAAATTAATAATTTATCACTATTAATTATTTCGATTAAAAAGGTTGTTTTTAATTAAAAATTAGTAATTTTCACTATTCATCAGAAAATGAATGGTATCCGAAAAGTACCAAAATTTCACCCTAAGCAAATTTCGATATTCCAAATCAAAAAATGAAGTCCATTTAGAAAAATAAAATTTACAAAATTTCAAAAAGTGGTTATTACTATTCATAACGGATAGTTTTACTAATATTTTAATAGCAAATAGTTGTTTAGTGAAACTCAGTATTGCGTACTACACACGCTATCGAGGATGGTCACGATTGCGTGTAACGTAAGGCAAGTCAAGGAAGCGTGTTGTTCAAGCTTCTTTTGGTTTAGCGTACAACACTAGAAATTAATGAAATTAAAAATAATATTTTTCATAAAATCTCGGGGTGTTACATTCATGTATTGAAAAGTGCTGCCTAGAATTAATCTTTGTGGTTCATAAATTGAGGCACTACCTGAAACATCATGAGGTCCAATTGGTATCTCATAATAACCCGATAAAATTTGTCCTCAACTGTCCAATTCTTACATGGATTCTGGAATGGTGGGAAGTTATTATGCATTAGTTTTATAGCTAGTTTGTGCCTTAAAATGCAATAAAAGTCCATGCTCTGGATGATTTCCTTACTAAGCATCCATATGCAAAAGATACATCATCAAATAATGATCTTCCTGATGAAGAGGTATTCTCTATTCAGGATAACTCCCAAACATGGAAAATTTACATTGATGGTGCCTCTCGATGTCCAACAGGGATGAGAATGGAAAACCCTAAACTCAACAATGTTGGGTAGGAATTGCCATTATTTCCCTAGAAAACGCATGTAACAACCCGAGATTTTATGAGAATTGTTATTTTTCAATTTCATTGATGTCTTGTGTTGTACGAGACACCAAAATTAGATTCTTCTATACGTAACACCATATTATCTTGCAGTATACACAACACTAATCTTAGATCGTGTTACACACAATTTCAAGTTCATTTGATATAAGTTATTTTACGCAACATTGAGTGTATATACATATATATTCAATGTATAAATGAAATATGGTCGGATTCTATTATACGCAACAAAAATTGAATCTTTCACTACACGAAACCCTAACTTTTCTTTCATTACACACAACCGCGACCTTCCACGATACCGTGTGTTATACGCAATACCAAGTTTCACTAATCGAGATATTATTATAATATTATTATGAACTAGCCGTTATGAATAGTAATACCCACTTTTTAAAATTTTATAAATTTTATCATTCAAAATGGACTTCATTTTAGGATTTGGAATATCAAAATTATCCTAGGGTGAATTTTTGGTATTTTTCTGAAAACATTTAATTTTTTATGAATAGTGAAAACACTAGGTTACTATTGAAAAACATACTTTTTATTTAAATAATTATTTATTTTATTTAAATTTATTTTAGGTCAATATTGATACATAATACCTATATATGTTCAATGTAATTCATTGGAGTCATTTTATAATAATTTTAGATATATAAAAATTTTGTTGAACTTTTCACCGTCTTTTACCCACCTCCTAGGAGAATTTGGAAATTCACATAAAACATAATTTTACTGCTTCTGTGAGTGGAATTTAGAAAATCTGCGAGACACAATTAATATCAAGGACTAAAATGTGGTTCATTGAGATGAAAATATTTTTTGGTGAGTTGTAACTTTTTACTTTTATTTACCACGGTTAGAAGTAAATAGGGTAATTAAGGGTAAAATGATATTATTATTACCCTAACACATGTCCTAATTCTATTGGATAAGTGTAATTCGACCAAAAACAACATTAGGAATAAAATATGACAATTTAGGTCCACTTGTATTAGATTGGGAAATTTATTATTAATTTATTTAAAGAATGGTTAAAATAATTAAAATCAATGTTTAATAACAAATTCATTTTTAATATAGAGTTATACATAAGATAAATTTGAATATAAATATTCATTAAAAATCCAAAAAGATTTCCTACATAATAGTATTTTATTTATAATTTTTAGACATTAAATAATTTAATTTATTTATGACACAATAATGATGCAGTAATTCTCTTATTAATGGAATATTAACATAATTGATGTCATAAATAACCAAATAAATGTAATTGGAGACTTTTTATGAATTACACTAAATCTATAAATTAATATGACATGTTAGTATTGATTTGATTAACTTTTTTGGAACTAATGATTCTGTTATGATTTTAACAAAACTCAATTACCAAATAGTGTCTATATGGAAATAAAATAGTTTCTAAAACAAATATTATATTATTAATTGTTATTATATTCCTAAAAATATAATGTTCCACTGAGATAGTTATATCATCAGAATTGTATCATTAATGTACCACTTGGGGGTCTCTTGGATGTATATGGTAAGTTTATTAACTATATAATATAAAAAATACAAAGTGACATGGTAAATGTCAATCTAATTAACTAAGAGTTAAAACTAAAAAATAAGGCTAATATAATGACCCAAACCACCCTAAAATCTATTTTTTGATAGTATTTCTACCCATACCCACCTTATATTTGAAATAAATCAATTTAGAGCTTTTAAAAACTGAATAGGACTTTATTATAAAATAATATTTTACATTTTTCCAAAGTTGCCCCTCTCCTCCCTTATAAAAAGGGGCACCTCTTCCATCTTCTCTTCACACCCTTTTGAGCCTGGAAGCTCAGAAAACCCCTGTCAATTTCTCTTATCCACTTCCCTGAAACATTCTGGAGGTTCTGGTATTCTCAAAAGACCAACTCTACTTCTTTAAGAGAAGGCTTAATGGAGGTGCGTCGAAGAAGATGTAGTCTCTTATTCCGATTCTCTCAAGTTTATTTCTTCTTCAACTTCTTCTTCTTTAGTTGTATCATTATAAAGTAATAACATCAGTATTAATTACATACTTATATGTAATTATAAATATGAAACAACCCTATTTTACCTTCTATCCATCCTACAGAAAATGAAATCACCGTTCGTGCGTACGTACGAAATACCGTCTCCACGCCGTGGTGTAATCTGTTTTCGACCACCACCTTACTTGGATGGGTATAATGGTGTAAATAAATAACTATATATGATTATTTTAATGTGATATTGATTCTGAAATATTATACATACACTTAAATACAATTTCACGATCATGGGAATAGTATCATCGCTCGTGCGTACGTACGGACTACCGTCTCCAGGATGCGATGAGATTCATTCTCCATGATTAACCATTCATGAATGATTATAAAGTATATATAATATGTAATAATGAAATATATGACATAATAATTATACTGGATTTATGTATTTATATATATGTATGTCATCTACGTAATTCCATTCAATTCAAAAAGGAAACTAAAACAGCGTTCATGCGTACGTACGGCCTACCGTCTCCATGAACGGTGTATTTCATTCCATTTTTCGATATATCATATATATGTGTATATTCTGAATATATATTATATATATAAATAATGTTTTACATTGTTGAATTAAGTAAATCTGGATATAAGTAATAATATCAACAACAATATGTCGAAACACGTACGATAAATAAAATGATTTTACCCAAAACGCTGCTTTAACATGGAATTTACAAAAGAACGGGTATTATAAAGTTATAAGTGAACCATATATGATATCATAACAATGAATATGATTTTTTAATAAGTCAATGAAATTATTTAAATCATTATACAGGAGGTTCTGATACGTACGAAGCATATCGGACCTAAGGTGAGGGATAACTTTTCCAATCTCGTTTTTATCCGAGATTGTTTATTCGTAAGTATTTACTGGGGTTATATTTACCATCCATGTCCCTGTTTTCTAAAAATGGTTTGATGTATGTTTAAAGTCCTTTTTACCCATTTTTTACTTTTACTACATGGTATGTAAGGAATCTTTATTTTGTTTATGTTACGAGGTACTTTTTTTACTTTTCGAGGAAAAGTATGAGAAGAATGTTTTTTTAACTTATACTGCATGAACGGATTTTTACGGTTTCATAACACCTTATTTTCAAAAATCATACACTACAATATTTCATGATTATTTTCAAAAAAATCCTTTTCTATTAAAATTGTATGACATTTTGTGAAAAGAAAATGATTTTGAAGAACAAAGGATATTTTCCTCACGAATTCATTTCAAGTGTTTCATCAAAACCATTTTTCATCTAAGATGACATTATTTAATATGTGTATGTTTCGAGTATGATGTATCTATGATTTACATGGTTTCTCATCTCTTATGATGAAATTATATCCATATGTTTTATATGGATTATGTTATGATGGGATGATGTTTATGAAACCCATTTTATTCATTGGGTTATGATGAATGTTTTATGTTTATTTTGTGGCACAAGTAAGAATGATTTCATTATGGGATGGGTGGGACCTATATCTCCCTCTAATGAATTGGGTAAAGATATATATCTCTTGAGATAGACATGGCTTGAACAGTAAGTTAATCTGGTTCAGTGTTACAGGACTGAAATGAGGAGTGAACTCGATTTAGGAATGGACATTGTCCACTAAGATGGTCTTGGCAGCAATGCCTTGGCTACTATGGAAATAATATCATGTGTTTAATGTTTTTCCACAATTACAAGTTTTATTTCCATGATATTGTATCACGATGGATGTTTCTTTATGATATATGCCTTACGTACTTCCAATATTTATGTCTTTACTCAAGATTTTGATGTTTTGATTTTATGTTCATGTTTTTGCATTAAATTGTTTATGGATTGTTTTATGTTCTCTAAGTTTACCCTTACTGAGAATTTTAGCTCACACATATTATGTTTTCTTTTCCCTAGGAAATAAATAAAGGTTTTATGTAAGAAAACCAAAAGGCAAATATCTTTAAGGGAGATGTTGAAGATCTTTCACCATGATTAGAAGATTTAGTTCTGAGTTTCCAAAGACGCTAAACTAATACGGTCTTTGGGCATCTATTTTTTTCATGTATTATGTATTCCAAAAAAGTAATGTAATTTCCATGTACGTCAAGCTTTGGGTCTCTACAATTGGTATGAGAAAGAAGGTTTAGTTATGCTTTGGAAACTAGGATGCGAGATCTTTAGTGAGATCCCTAGAGATATTTCTAAGGTATGTTTAGGGATGCCTCTAAGGTTAAGTATACATATATGTTATAGTCCTAGAATTATGGTAATGATGTTATAATTAAACCTAGGGTGTTATATATTGAAGGTACTCCGCCTTTATTATTATTTTTTCCTAGCATGATTTTTTCCACTCCCACTATTATTTTTGGGTTTTAGAAAATGGATGGAAACAAGAAGATTCACGATAATGGAGGATATGATGGAAAATGGAATGATATTCTTCATGGGCAACCAAACGAAATTAGATTTGGAAGTCCACATATAATTATTATGCCTAATCAAAAATCTCATAATATGATTAATAATCTCAACATTGGTAGGTTTCCTGACTCAGATAATAAGAGAAAGATGGAGTTTCATGGTGATCATAGTGGAAAGAAAGTTCAATATCCCACATGTAAATGATGTGGGAAGAGGCATCAGGGAGATTGTTTCAAAGGAACTGGAAGATGCTTTGGGTGTGGAAAAGAAGGACACAAAACCAGTAAGTGAAAAAGAGAAGGTTCTGTTAAAAACATGGACAAGGATAATGGTATTTCTATGACATGAACAATGATTAAATGTTTTCAATGTGGGATGTATGGTCATTATACAAAACAATTCCCTAACGGAAAGTCTCATGAAGAGAATCAACATGGTCGTATGGGTAGTATTTATGTTGATGATGATGAAGAGACTACAAATGATATATGAGATGAAAAAAATTATGAAGCTCTGGCAGTGGTTTAAAAAGGTAGTGGAATGAATTATGTTTATCAATAGTTATGTTGTATAGTTAATGGTACTATGTAATAAAGACACATCTAAGGATTATTACACTATTGTTTTCCTAAAGTATTTGAAAGTATATGTTGAATGGTACTAGTAACCATGAAAGGTTATTCATATATTTTTGGAAAGAAGATGATATGCGCATAGTGAATGGATAAAGAGAAAATAGTATGTTTGATATTATTCATGACCTCATGATTGATATAATGACTAAGTGATATCATGGTTTGAGTATATAGAAATTTTGGGATTTTGTTTAGTGGAAAGAGTTAACTTTTGACAGCACTGATGTTTTCACTATGGTTCTATGGTAATTCATGTTTCATTAGAATACATGATTAGTGTATTCACATGTTTAGAATGTGACCAACAAGATATATCATATGAAAAATGATGGTATTCACATGCTCGGTAGATGAAATTTCAAGTAATCATTATCTGTATACTATGTGATTGGACAGAAGTATTTTGGATAAACCTAAAGATTGGAATAGATTATGTTAGATATGAGATATTATTTTTTATGGATAGAACTTTTGTTATGTTATAATAGTATAGTTTTAGAAAAATGACAACTCATAGAACGGGTGACAACCCGTCGCGTCGGACAAGGTTGCGAGAATCAAAACCACAACCAATGTACGACAGACCATTATCTCCTACGTCTAGCCTACAGGAAATCCCTGGTTAGTATAAACTAGTTTTATTTTATTATTCAGGATGATAGATGAAGTATAAGTCCATTTTGGAACCATGTATGATTAACCTCACCATAGATGGAATTATGTATCTAAATTTTGTTTTCTTATGTTTGAGACAGATGGAATGACCTATCATTCTATCGCATGATCTGCTAAAACATCGTGAAAGATAAATTCAACTTCATTTATTTAAGAGATGAAGTGTAAATTGTTCAAGGCATGAACAACGGTGAGATTATAGCAAAATAAAGTAAGTATTTATTCTATTTCAAATTCTTAAACATTAGGGATATGATCTTGAAAACCAAAACTGTTGTCCTAGTGCCTTTATAACTGATGAATCAGATGGTACCTTAGATCATAAAAAATTTATGGCTTTGTGATTGTTGGCTTTTTCATAGCCATGTTCTCTACCCCTCTCCATCAAAACATGACGGTAAGATTTCTCTTCTATATCCATATTTTAACCTATGATCTCTTATGTGGAAACCTAGGGATAAGTTAATTTGTGTAACCATTACATTTCATACATTATTTTTTAAAATTACGATTTAGTATTCCTTTTTACGATGTGGGTTTCTATTAAAGAAAATTGAAAGTATTAAACAATTTATAACCCCAATGAATTTCAAGGGAGAAATTCATTTTAAGGGGGGTAGAATGTAACAACCTGAGATTTTATGAGAATTGTTATTTTTTAATTTCATTGATGTCTTGTGTTGTACGCGACACCAAAATTAGCTTGTTCTATATGCAACATTGTATTAGTTTTTAGTATACACAACACAAATCTTGGATCGTGTTACACACAATTTCAAGTTCGTTTGATATAAGTTATTTTATGCAACATTGAGTGTTTATACATATATATTCAATGTAAAAATGAAATATGGTTGGATTCTATTATAAGAAACAACAAATGAATCTTGCACTACACACAACCCTGACTTTTCTTTAATTACACGCAACCACGACCTTCCATGATAGCTTGTGTTATACGCAATACCAAGTTTCACTAAAAGAGATATTATTATAATATTATTTTAAACTAGCCGTTATGAATAGTAATACCCACTTTTTGAAATTTTATAAATTTTATCTTTCAAAATGGAATTCATTTTTGGATTCGGAATATCGAAATTATCCTGGGGTGAATTTTTGGTATTTTTCTAAAAACTTTTAATTTTTGATGAATATTGAAAACACTGGTTTACTATTTAAAAACCGACTTTTTATTTAAATTTATTTTCGGAAAAAATTGATACATAATACCTATATATTTTCAATGTAATTAATTGGAGTCATTTTGTAATAATTTTAGATATATAAAAATTTTATTGAACTTTTCACGGTCTTTTACCCACCTCCTAGGAGAATTTGGAAATTCACATAAAACATAATTTTACTGCTTCTGTGAGTGGAATTTCGAAAATCCGAGAGACAAGGTTAATATCAAGGAATAAAATTTGGTTCAATGAGATGAAAATAATTTTTGGTGAATAGTAACTTTTTACTTTTCTTTACCACAGATAAAAATTAAATAGGGTAATTAAGGGTAAAAATGATATTATTATTACCCTAACACATGTCCTAATTCTATTAGATAAGTGTAATTCGACCAAAAAAACGTTAGGAATAAAATATGACCATTTAGGTCCACTTGGATTAGATTAGGACATTTATTATTAATTTATTTAAAGAATGGTGAAAATAGTTAAAATCAACGTTTAATAACTAAATCATTTTTAATATAGGGTTATACATAAGATAAATTCGACTATAAATATTCATTATAAAGGTAAGAAAATTTCCTACATAATAGTATTTTATTTACAATTTTTAGAAATTAAATAATTTAATTTATTTATGACACAATGATGATGCAGTAATTATAATATTAATGAAATATTAACATAATTGATGTTATAAATAACCAAATAAATGTAATTTGAGACTTTTAATGAATTAAAATAATTTTCTAGGTTACTATGACATGTTAGTATTGATTTTATTAACGTTTTTAGAACTAATAATTCTGTTAGGATTTTCACAAAAATCAATTACCAAATAGTCTCTAAATTGACATAAAATAGTTTTTAAAACAAATATTATATTATTAATTGTTATTATATTCCTAAAAATCTAAGGATCGGCCAAGATAATTATATCATGATATGTGTATCATTAATGGACCACATGGGGGTATCTTGGATGTATATGGTATGTTTATTAACTATATAATATAAAAATACAAAGTGACATTGTAAATGTCAATCTAATTAACTAATAGTTAAAACTAAAAAATAAGGTAAATATAATGACCCAAACCTGTCTAAAATATATCGGTTGAGAGGATTTAGATCCATACCCACCTTAGATTCGAAATAAATCAATTTGGAACTATTATAAACCGAATATGACTTTATTATAAAATAATATTTTGTGTTTTTCCAAAGGTGCCCCTCTCCTCCCTTATAAAAAGTGACACCACTTCCCTCTTCTCTTCACACCCTTTTGAGCCTTGAAGTTCGGACAACCCCTACCCATTTCTCTTATCCACTTACCTGAAACATTCTGGAGGTTCTGGTCTTCACAAAAAACCAACTCTACTTCCTTAAGAGAAGGCTTAAAGGAGGTGCGTCGAAGAAGAGGTAATCTCTTCTTCCGGTTCTCTCAAGTTTATTTCTTATTCAACTTATTATTCTTTAGTTGTATCATTATAAAGTAATAACATCAGTATTACTTATATAATGATATGTTATTATAAATATGAAACAAGCCTATTTCATCTTCTATCCATCCTACAAAAAATGAAATCACCGCGCGTGCGTACGTATGAAATACCGTCTCCACGCCGTGGTGTAACCTGTTTTTGACCACAACCTTACTTGGATGGGTATAATGGTGTAAATAAATAACTATATATGATTATTTTAATGTGATAATGATTCTGAAATATTATACATACACTTCAATACAATTCCATGATCATGGGAATGGTATCATCGCTCGTGCATACGTACGGACTACCATCTCCAGGACGCGATGATATTCATTCTCCATGATTAACCATTCATGAATGATTATAAAGTATATATAATAAGTAATAATGAAATATATGACATAATAATGATACTATATTTATTAATATATATATATATGAATGTCATCTAATTAATTCTATTCAATTCAATAAGGAAACGAAAACAGCGTTCATGCGTACGTACTTCCTACCGTCTCAATGAACGGTGTATTTCATTCCATTTATCAATCTATCATCTATATATGTATATTATAAAGATATATTATATATATAAATCATTTTTACATTATGTAATGAATTAAATTAGGATATAAGTAATAATATCAAGAACAACATGTCGAAACACGTACGATAAATGAAACGATTTTATCCAAAACGATGGTTTAACATGGAATTTACAAAAGAACGGGTAATGTAAAGTTATAAGTGAACCATATATGATATCATAACAATGAATATGATTCTGTAATAATTAAATGAAATTATTTAAATCATTATACAGGAGGTTCGGATATGTACGAAGCATATCATAACTAATGTAAGGGATAACTTTTCCAGTCTCGTTTTCATCTGAGATTGTTTATTCTTAAGTATTTAGTGGGGTTATATATATCATCCATGTCCCTATTTTCTAAAAATGTTTTGATGAATTTTAAAGTCCTTTTTACCCATTTTTTACTTTTACTACATGGTATGTAAGGAATCTTTCTTTTGTTTACGTTACGAGGTACTTTTTTGACTTTTCCGGCAATAGTATGAGAAAACTGTTTTTTTATCTTATACAGCATGAACCGATTTTTACGGTTTCATAAAGCCTTATTTTCAAGAAGCTTAAACTAAAATATTTCAATATTATTTTCAACAAAATCATTTTCTTTTAAACTTTCATGTCATTTTGTGAAAAGAAAATGATTTTGAAGAAGAAAGGATATTTTTCTCAAGAATTCATTTCAGGTGTTTTATCAAAACCATTTTCCATCTAAGATGACATTATTTCATATGTGTATGTTTCTAGTATGATGTCTCTATGATTTTAATGGTTTCCCTTATCTTATGATGAAATTATATCCATTTGTTTTATATGGATTATGTTATGATGAGATGATGTTTATGAAAACCATTTTATTCTTTGGGTTATGATGAATGTTTTAAGTTTATTTTGTGGAACAAGTAAGAATGATTTCATTATGAGATGGATGGGACCTATATCTCCCTCCAATGAATTGGGTAAAGATTTATATCTCATGATATATACATGGCTAGAATGGTAAGTTAATCTGGTTCAATGTTATAGGACTGAAACGAGGGGTGAACTCGATTCAGAAAGGGACATTGTCCACTAAGATGGTCTTGGAAGCAATGCCTTGGATACTATGGAAATCATATCTTGTACTTAATGATTTTCCACAATTAAATGTTTTATTTACAAGCTATTTTATCATGATTGATGTTTCTTTATGATATATTCCTTACATACTTCCAATATTTACGTCTTTACTCAATATTTTGATGTTTAGATTTTAAGTTCATGTTTTTGCATTAAAATGTTTATGGATTGTTTTATGTTCTCTATGTTTGCCCTTACTGAGAATTTGAGATCACACATGTTATGTTTTAATTTCCCCAGGATATATATAAAGGTTTTAGGTAAAAAAACCAAAAGGGGAAGATCTTTATGGGAGATGTTGAAGATCTTTCAACATGATTAGAAGATTTCGTTCCGAGTTTCCAAAGACACTAAACTAATACGGCCTTTAGGCATCTATTTTTTGTCATGTATTAAGTATTCCACAAAATTAATGTAATTTCCATGTACGTCAAGATTTGGGTCTCTACAATTGGTATCAGAGCGAAGGTTTAGTTAACCTTTGGAAACTAGGATGCTAGAACTTTAGTGAGATCCCTAGAGATATTTCTAAGTTATTTTTAGGGATGTCTCTAAGGTTAAGTATACATGTAGGTTATAGTCCTAGAATTACGGTAATGATGTTATAATTAATCCTAAGGTGTTATATATTGAAGGTACTTCCCCTTTGTTATGTTGTTTCCCTAGCATGATTTTTTCCACTCACACTATTCTTTTTGGGTTTTAGAAAATGGCTGGAAATAGGAAGATTCATGATAATGGAGGATATGATGGACAATGGAATGATGTTAATCATGAGAAACCAAATGAAATTGGATTTGGAAGTCCACATATCATTATGATGCCTAATCAGCGATCTCATAATATGATTAATAATCTCAACTTTGGCAAATTTCCCGACTTAGATAATAAGAGGAAGATGGAGTTTCATGATGATCATAGAGGAAAGAAAGTTCAATTTCCCTAATGTAAATCATGTGGGAAGAGGCATCAAGAAGATTGTTTCAAAGGAAATGGAAGATGCTTTTGGTGTGGAAAAGAAGGACACAAAGCCAGTAAGTGCAAAGGAAAAGGTTCAGTTATCACCATAGACAAGGATAATGGTATTTCTATAAAATCAAAAATGATTAAATGTTTTCAATGTGGGATGTATGGGCATTATGAAAACCAATTCCCTAAAGGAAAGTATCATGAAGAGAATCAGCATGGTCATATGGGTAGTATTTGTGTTGATGATGATGAAGAGACTACAAATCATATATGAGATGAAATAAATGACGAAGCTCAGTCCGTGGTTTAAGAAGGTAGTGGAATGATTTATGTTTATCAATAGTTATGTTGTATAGTAAATGTTACTATAGAATAAAGACACATCTAAGGATTATTACACTATTGTTTTTCCTAAATTATTTGAAAGTATATGTTCAATGGTACTGGTAACCATGAAAGGTTATTCAGATATTTTTGGAATGAAGATGATATGTGAATAATGAATGGATAATGAGAAAATAGTATGTTTGATAGCATTCATGAGCTCATGATTGATATAAGGACTAAGTTATATCATGGTTTGAGTATATAGAAATTTTGGGATTTTGGTATGTTGAAAGAGTTAACTTTTGACAGCACTCATGTTTTCACTAAGGTTCTATGGTAATTCATGTTTCATGAGACTACATGGTTAGGGTATTCACATGTGTGGAATGTGACCAACAAGATATATCGTATGATAAATGTTGGTATTCACATGCTCGGTAGATGACATTTCAAGTAATCATTATATTTATACTATGAGATTGGACAGAAGTATTTTAGATAATCCTAAAGATTGGAATAGATTAAGTTAGACATCAGATATTATTGTTTATGTCTAGAAGTTTTGTTATGTTATAATAGTATAATTTTTGAAAAAGGACAACTCATAGAATGGGTGACAACCTGTCACATCAGACAAGGTTGCGGGAAGCAAACACACAACCGAAGTACGACATGCCTTTATCACCTATCTCTGGCCTACATAAAGTCCCAAGTTAGTATAAACTAGTTTTATTTTATTATTCAAGATGATAGATGAAGTATAAGTCCATTTTCGAACCATGTCTGGTTAATATCACCATAGATGGACTTATGTATATAAATTTTGCTAACTTATGTTTGAGACAGATGGAATGACCTATCATTCTATCGCATGATTTTCTAAAACTTCACAAAAGACAAATTCAACTTCATTTATTTAGGATATGAAGTGTAAATTGTTCAAGGCATGAACAACGGTGAGATTATACCTAAATAAAGTAAGTATTTATTCTAATTCAAAATTTTAAACTATAGGGAAATGATATTGAAAACCAAAAATGTTGTCCTAGTGCCTTTATATCTGATGAATCAGATGGTACCTTAGATCATCACAAATTTATGGCTTTGTGATTTTTGACTTTTTCATATCCATGTTCTCTACCACTCTCCATCAGAACATGACAGTTATATTTCTCTTCTATATCCATATTTTCACCTATGTTCTCCTATGTGGAAACCCATGGATAAGTTAATTTGTGTAACCGTTACATTTCATACATTAGTTTTTAAAATTAAGCTGTAGTAATCCTTTTTATGATGTGAGTTTCTATTAAATAAAATTTCAAGTAGTAAACAATTTATAACCCCGACGAATTTTGAGGGCGAAATTCATTTAAGTGGGCTAGAATTTAACAACCTGAGATTTTATGAGAATTGTTATTTTTTAATTTCATTGATGTCTTGTGTTGTACGTGACACCAAAATTAGGTTGTTCTATATGCAAAACCGTATTAGCATGAAGTATACACAACACTAATCTTGGATCGTGTTTCACACAATTTCAAGTTCGTTTGATATAAGTTATTTTACGCAACATTGAGTGTATATACATATATATTCAATGTATAAATGAAATATGGATGGATTATATTATATGAAAAAACAAATGAATCTTTCACTACACGCAACCCTGGCTTTGCTTTCATTACACGCAATCACGACCTTCAATGATAGCGTTTGTTATACGCAATACCAAGTTTCACAAAATTAGATATTATTATAATATTATTATGAACTAGCCGTTATGAATAGTAATACCCAAATTTTGAAATTTAATAAATTTTATCATTCAAAATGGACTTCATTTTTGGATTCTTAATATCAAAATTAGCATAGGGTGAATTTTTTTTATTTTTATGAAAACTTTTAATTTTTGATGAATAGTGAAAACACTAGGTTACTATTTCAAAACCGAATTTTTATTTAAATAATTATTTATTTTATTTAAATTTATTTTAGGTCAAAATTGATACATAATACCTATATAAGTTCAATGTAATTCATTGGAGTCATTTTATAATAATTTTAGATTTATAAAAATTTTATTGAACTTTTCACCGCCTTTTACCCACCTCCTAGGGGAATTTAAAAATTCAAATAAAACATAATTTTACTGCTTCTGTGAGTGGAATTTTGAAAATCCAAGAGACACGGTTAATATAAAAGACTAAAATGTGGTTCAATAAGATGAAAATAATTTTTGATGAATAGTTACTTTTTACTTTTATTTAACACGATTAAAAGTAAATAGGGCAATTAAGGGTAAAAATGATATTATTATTACCCTAACACATGTCCTAATTCTATTGGATATGTTTAATTAGACACAAAACAACCTTAGGAATAAAATATGACCATTTAGGTCCACTTGAGTTAGATTAGGACATTTATTATTAATTTATTTAAAGAGTGGTTAAAATAGTTAAAATCAAAGTTTAATAACTAAACAATTTTTAATATCAAGTTATACATATGATAAATTAGACTATAAATATTAATTAGAAATATAAAATGATTTCCTACATAATTTTATTTTATTTATAATTTTTAGACATTAATTAATTTAATTTATCTATGACACAATGATGATGCAGTAATTATCTTATTAATAAAATATTAACATAATTGATGTTAAAAATACCCAAATAAATGTAATTTGAGACTTTTTCTGAATTAAACAAATTTTATAGGTTAATATAACATGTTAGTATTGATTTAATAACTTTTTTCGAACTAATCATACTGTTATGATTTTCACAAAAATCAATTACCAAATTGTGTCTAAATTGACATAAAATTGTTTTTTGAAACAATATTATATTATTAGTTGTTATTATATTACTAAAAATCTAAAATTCACCCGAGATACTTATATCATGATATTTGTATCATTAATGGACCACTTGGGGGTCTATTGGATGTATATGGTATGTTTTTTAACTATATAATATAAATATACAAAGTGACAAGGTAAATGTCGATCTATTTAACTAAGAGTTAAAACTAAAAAATAAGTGTAATATAATGACCCAATCCTATCTAAAATCTATTGGTTGAGAGGATTTCGACCCATCCCCACCTTAGCTTCGAAATAAATCAAATTAGAGCTATTAATAACCGAATAAGACTATATTATAAAATAATATTTTATTTTTTTTCAAAGGTGCCCATCTCCTCCCTTATAAAAAGGGGAACCCCTTCCCTCTTCTCTTTACACCCTTTTGATCCTTGAAGCTCAGAAAAACCCTTCCCATTTCTCTTCCCCACTTTCCTAAAACATTCTGGAGGTTCTGGGCTTCTCAAGAGACCAAATCTACTTCCTTAAGAGAAGGCTTAAAGGAGGTGCGTCGAAGAAGAGGTAATCTCTTCCAATTCTCTCAAGTTTCTTTCTTCATCAACTTATTCTTCTTTAGTTGTCTCATTATAAAGTAATAAAATCAATATTACTTATATACTTATATTTTATTATAAATATGAAACAACCCTATTTCACCTTCTATCCATCCTATGGAAAATGAAATCACCGCGCGTTCGTACGTACGGAATACCATCTCCACGCCGTGGTGTAATATGTTTTCGACCACCACCTTACTTGTATGGGTGTAATGGTGTAAATAAATAACTATATATGATTATTTTAATGTGATATTGATTCTGAAATATTATACATACACTTCAATACAATTCCACGATCTTGGGAATGGTATAATCTCTTGTCCGTACGTACGGACTACCGTCTCCACGACGCGATGAGACTCATTCTCCATGATTAACCATTCATGAATGATTATAAAGTATATATAACAAGTAATCATGAAATATACTACATAATAATGATACTGAATTTATGTATATATATATGTATGTCATCTACTTAATTCCATTTAATTCGATAAGGAAACGAAAACAGCGTTCATGCGTACGTACGACATACCGTCTCCATGAACGGTGTATTTCATTCCATTTATCAATCTATCATATATATATGTATATTATGAAGATATATTATATATATAAATAATGTTTTATATTCTTTAATTATGTAAATCTGGATATAATTAATAATATCAAGAACAACATGTCGAAACACGTACGATAAATGAAACAATTTTACCCAAAATGCTAGTTTAACATCGAATTTACAAAAGAACGGGTAATATAAAGTCATAAGTGAACCATATATGATATCATAACAACGAATATGATTCAGTAATAAGTCAATGACATTATATAAATCATTATACCGGAGGTTCGGATACGTACGAAGCATATCAGACCTAAGGTAAGGGATAACTTTTCCAATCTCGTTTTTATCCGAGCTTGTTTATGCGTAAGTATTTGCTGGGGTTATATTTATCATCCATGTCCATATTTTATAAGAATTGTTTGATGAATTTTTAAAGTACTTTTTACCCATTTTTTACTTTTACTACATGTTATGTAAGGAATCATTCTTTTGTTTACATTATGAGGTACTTTTTTGACTTTTCCAGCAAAAGTACGAGAAGACTATTTTTTTAACTTATACGACATGAACGGATTTTTACGGTTTCATAACGCCTTATTTTCAAGAAGATTACACTAAAATATTTCATGATTATTTTCAAAAAAATCATTTTCTTTTAAAATTGCATGGCATTTTGTGAAAAGAAAATGATTTTTAAGAAGAAAAGATATTTTCCTCAAGAATTCATTTCAAGTGTTTTATCGAAACCATTTTCCATATAAAATGACATTATTTTATATGTGTATGTTTCGAGTATGATGTCTCTATGATTTACATGGTTTCAATTGTCTTATGATTAAATTATATCCATATGTTTTATATGGATTATGTTATGATGGGATGATGTTTATGAAATCCATTTTATTATTTGGGTTATTATGAATGTTTTAAGTTTATTTTGTGGCACAAGTATGAATGATTTCATTATGAGATGGGTGGGACCTATATATCACTCCAATGCATTGGTTAATGATTTATATCTCATGAGATAGACAATTCAGTAATGGTAAGTTAATCTGGTTCAGTGTTATAGGACTGAAACGAGGGGTGAAATCGATTCAAAAAGGGACATTGTCCACTAAGATGGTCTTGGAAGCAATGCCTTGGCTACTATGGAAATCATATCATGTCCTTAATGTTTTTCCACAATTACAAGTTTTATTTCCAAGATATTTTATCATGATTTATGTTCCTTTATGATATATTCCTTACATACTTCCATGATTTATGTCTTTACTCAAGATTTTGATGTTTTGATTTTATGTTCATGTTTTTGCATTAAAATGTATATAGATTGTCTTATGTTCTCTATGTTTAACCTTACTGAGAATTTGATCTCACACTTATTATGTTCTCTTTTCCCCAGGATATAAATAAAGGTTTTAGGTAAAAAAAGAAAAAGGGGAAGATCTTTATAGGAGATGTTGAAGATCTTTCACCATGATTAGAAGATTTCGTTCCGAGTTTCCAAAGACACTAAACTAATACGGTCTTTGGGCGTCTGTTTTTGTCATGTATTAAGTATTCCACAAAAGTAATGTAATGTCCATGTATCTCAAGCTTTGGGTCTCTACAACGCAGTATTTCATGATTCCTTTCTATTAGAAGAAGGTATAACCAACAATGAGGTTGAGTATCAAGCTCTAATTTCAGGTTTGGGATTGGCCATTCAGGTGAAAGTGAATCCCTTAAATGTGAAGGATGATTCAGAATAGGTTATCAAACAAATATATGGAGAATATTATACCAAAAAATGAGATAATCCCTTTCTGTGATTACGTCAGAGGGTTAATGGATGAATTTCTCTCAAAGAGGACATTGTCTCATGTACTGCGATCAAAAAATGCCCAAAAATATGCAATAGCTAATGAAACTACAACATTGGAATATCCAAATCAGAATGGGTAATTAATTATCATAACCCATCATCGTGAGGTATTACTATTTGTACAATCTAGAATGGTAAATATTAATGAAATTTGCCCTATTTCCGAGTCATATGGTCATACGATGTGATGGATAACAACCATCATATAATATCGTGAAAATGGAGTACTTCCACTGAATTGGGATGAAAAGGAATATATCTGGTGATTAGAATCCAATTTTATTCATTATGATAGTCTAGAACACTAGAATATTCATTCAAATGAGGCTTTTATTGAATTCTCTTCATATGTATTGATGGATAAGATACTACTGCTATCATGAAAGAAGTATAATCAAGAGAATTTGATGCCCACCAGTCTAGGAACAGACTCTCTGATCAGATTCAAAGGCTTGGATACATTTGGCCTTCAATGAATCATTGTTTCAAATATTTCACTAAGAAATTTCATCCTTTCCAAGTGTGTTCCAACTTAATTAATCAAACCCCAGAGCTTCTACATACAGCTAAATAGTCTTTTCCATTTTACATGTGGTGAATGGATATAGTAGGGCCCTATCCTCCAGCTACAGCTAATCAGTTCATCTATATCCTTACTGCTACTGACTTTTTTTCCAAATGGGCCGAGGAAATACCTCCCAATGAATTCATATTCAAAAGCATTGTTTGTTTTTCCAAAACATACTTCATCACCAAATTTGGTGTTCCTTATACTATATTGACATTCAATGGCACCAATTTTAGATCAATTGGGGTAAAGAAGTAATATTTAGAGCATAATATCAAATCCAACCATTAATCTCGCTATAATATGGTGGCCATTTGATAGATATTGGCCTTCCAGAAGACCCTATCAAATATACTCCTGAAGATTTTGGATAACAATAAGAAATATTGTCCTAATAATCTTTTAAATGATTTATGGGCTTATTAGACATCTACTCGTACTTCCACCCAAGAAACTCCATATTCATTGGTATATGGAACCCGATCGGTTTTTACAATTGAAATATAATTGTCTTTACTTAGAGTTGCAATATGTTTTCAGTTTTCTATAGATGAGGGATCTCAGAAATAGTTCAATGAGCTAGAATGATTATACGAGAAAATATTTCAAACCATACATCATTTAGAAGTCTATCAAAACAGAATAACATGAGATTTTAACAAGAATGTTCACCTCCTTTCATGTATTCTTGGTGAATTGGTAATTTTCCTTAGGACTCCATTGATACCAAGGAAGAAACCTCCAAAGCATGAGCCAAAGTGGGAAGGACATTATTCCATACATTAGGTCTATTTAAATGGGGCTTATTCCTTAATATCAATGGATGGGGAGCTTATTACAACTCCAACCAATGCAAGATTCTTAAATAAATACATTTTGTAGTTGTACAAAAGGTCCTCACTGCAAGACATAAAACTGTATAGTACCATGTCCTTGTTGCAAGACTGAAAACTACACAACCCCATTTCATCGCCACAAGACTAAGAACTATATAACCCATTTCATCACTACAATACTAAAAACACTGTTGTCCCCATGTCCTTGCTACAAGACATAAATCTCCACAGTACCACGCCCTTACTGTAAGACTAAAAATTACACAACCCACATGTCCTCACCGCATGAACAAGAAACCGGACGACCCACGTCCTAGCTGCAAGTTTGAAAACTACATAGTACAATGCCCAAGTAGCTAGACATTAAACAATCTAACAACCATTTCCATCCAAGATGCATGACGTCAAAATGAATATCATATTTTTCCTAGTCACATGATGTTAAATTGCATGACATCATTTGTTCTCATTTAATTACATTAAACAATACGTCTAACATTTTCTCTATTTAATGTTAGATTCTTCCATAAGAAAACATCATTAACATCGTATCTACTCCTTAGTGACATATGAGTCCCCCTTTTCCTATGTCTGAGTTAGATCTTCTTAGAGACCATATTTAATGAACTACATATGCCTTGATTCTCATATTCACTGAGATACGAATAGACAACCAAATCTCTAATTTTGGCCCCAACCACAATCCCAAAATATTCTTATTTTCTTTTCTATTCATGTATATGAATTATATCTATACGGAGTATTTCTTTATGAAATATTACATTTTCCTTATACCATTTTATGTCTTATGATTTACCATTATCTCAGAATGTGTCAAAATCCCCATTATTCATGGCATTCTCGATTGGTGTATGGAATGATTGTTTAAAGGAATAGGTACAACTTAATTGTCACCAATTATAGATGTGTAGGATGCCTAGATTTCCAATATTGGGCCTAGCAGTGATAAAAAACCCCTTTATTATTTGTATAAGAATAAAAATGGCATAGGAAATTTTTTAAGAACTATGTATGCCTTGATTATTTTATTTAACAAGACACATAGTGACACTTGGGTCTTATCCATACTCCAGTTACAATACATCTTTCTTTTCCACATCGGTTCATCTTCGTTATTACAACATGACATTAAAATTGCATGGAAATTTAACACCCCCATTCTTCAACTTTTTCACCATTTTATTATAGAAGAATCCCTTACTAATCCTTGATTCTTACACCAAGTATATCTCATGCGGGCTTATGAATTGGTTGAAAGGATTATTTATATAAATTAGGTGTTTCAATTCCATATGGGGCTGTAGATTTCATCACTACATGACTTAAACCCCCAAATCATAGTTTTAATTCAAAAGAAACAAAGGATTTACCCAATATACATATGAGTCAGATATATGTAAAGGACGTCAAATTCATGGCCAATATTGATTCAAATGTTTTTTCATCTGAATTGTTCAAAACCTCCTTCCATATTTCACACTTTTAATCCTAAATATTTCTAGATCTTCATAACCATTATTAAAATTTATAGTGATAGAGTTTCTAATACATGAGAACTCTTTTTCCTGACAATGTAGAATGTTCCCAGAGGTGGAATTACATAAGTTGCTTACAAAACTGGCCTGTTAGCCAAAAGATCGAACTATTTGGCTATGCAGCATATGCCCCAATGCGCCCTGCATAACACAACCCCATAATATGTTTTTCCAATAATGGTAACTTCATTCTTGGTTATAGTATCTTTTTACCCTTAAAATATTGATGATAATATACAATTATCAATATTTTAACATGTTAATTCATGTATACTTGTCACATTATCTTTCTCCAAATCTAAAATTCGTCAAGACCATAGATTACACATTTCCCTTACCAATTTTTCAATGCAATATGAAATAACCTTGGAATCACATGGACACATATCACATATTGTTTCCATTTCTGGTCCTAGTTGTATGGCATAAAACTACAGACGCCATAACTCTTACATTTACGAAAAATACTAATAGGAGCCTAATTCCTCAGTTTCGTCAGAAATTTTGGTTGTAAATACCCTATCTATATTCAGGTACCTTTCTACATAAACCAAACTCTCTGCTTCATAAAATCTGATTACCCTTAAACATTCATCTGGTTTATGCAGTATAATGTCATATTTTTGAGATATCTTAATCTTGAAAATGAAACACGTTCCCTTAGGTGGCCTTGCATAGGATTCATATATAACATGCCTATCCGCCAAATGATGCCACTATTTGGCAATGCATCATATTCCCTAGTTGGCCTTGAAAAATACAACACACATAACGGGTTTGTCAAAATAATTGTAACATCGTTCATATTGAATACTTCATAAAATTATTTTATACATTTCCTATATCATCTATTGGATTTAGAAATTCTTAAATTACAGTTTAAAATTTTCCATTTCATACCTGAATGTGGTAGTATATTTGTAAACAAATTATCAAGAAATTTGCAGCACCTCGTTATTTTGTTCAAAGATAAAGACTTTAAATTAAATCCAAACAATTTCCTCACAACGTGACTTAAGAATGAACAATACAATATCCACACTGCCTGAATTAAAACTTCACAACACCAATTTACACACCACATGACTTAAAACTACACAATATGATATCAAAAATTCCCCTTTATGATAAATTTTAGCATTCCTCATACACCAAATTTTTATAGAAATGGTTTTCCTATTCATGACATATATTGGTATAAAATATCCCTTTCATTAGCAAAATTCCATTCTTTGGAAAAACCACCCATTGTGGTCTCGAGTCACCGAAATCATATTTTCCCCTATCTATCAGTAGAAAAATGTTAAATTCCAAGATATCTCTTTTTCTTGACTATGCAGTACGTGTCCTTAGGTGGCCTTGAATATGTTACCAACATAATAGGATTTTCATCCAAAAGATGACACTATTTGGCTATGCAACATATGCCCTTGTTTTCCCTGCATAATACAACCAACATAAGAGGTTTCTCAAAATAATTGTAACTTTGTTATTGGAGGGGACTAACCTTTTGTAGATACAAGTTTTATATTTGGTGTATATAAAAATCATGACTTAAGATTCCCCTTGGAAATATCTAAATAATATTAATGCAACTATTAGCCACAAATTCTTGTTTGGGATCTAATTTCAATATTTATGCTTAAAGATATTAGACCTTTAAAACTAGACCTTTATAGTCAAACAAACATGACTCTAAACTACCAACATCAGGAGACTTGGTACTCACTGGATTGAGACACACAAAGGGAACTCTGAACAAAAGACTATTTTCATCTCACTAATAGTACATTTTTTGTATGATTTAAGTAATATTGATAAATAAATAGTCAAGAGATATAAGTTTTGGGGGGTTTTCCATATGACCCTATTAAAAATCTAAATAATGCTCACTAGGCCCCTTGACATAGGATAAAATTATAGAATCATTCCGAACATGATGTAGCTCCAAATCTAACAAAATGATGGTAGAATGTGTTATGGTGCACTACTTACACCATAGAACAAGATTATTTTCATTATTTATGAATCAGTGATTTAGGGGTCAGTACCAAAATATTTTTAATAAGGACAACATCATGTCCAAACTTAACATATTTGAATAACTATATCATAATCATTTTGAAATTATATAGCATCACATTCATGCATATTTCACATTATCTCATGAGATAAATCACATTACCAAATGAAATGGTCACTATATAATTCCAGTTGTACCTATCACATCATAACATTTAAATAATCAAGCATCACACATAGGTTCTATTATAATATTTTTATATAATAACGAATTGAATGGAAATGGTATTCATTAAAATTTAATAATAAAAAAATTCATGAATATTAATTTTAGATCACAAAAGTATAAGGGAATATAATTGCTGGAATAAGAATCATCAATCATGATTGAATAATAACCATTCTCAATAGAATTAAAACATGCATTTTTTAACGATTTATTTTATAGTAATCCTATAATTTTTCAAAATACATGACCAGAAACATTTATATCATAGAAATGAAAAACAAATTACAATGAAATTATAATTGAGTAATATTAAAAGAAAATCCATAATGAAATTTTTCAGGAATTAAGAATAACCCAAAGAAATAAATTTGGTTATATTTTACAATTTCATCATTTCTATTTTTTTTCATGTCTGGTTCAATAGTGTACATATATAGGCGATCATCTAAAATTGGGGGAATATTAATGAAATAAATTTATATAATATTAATGAAAATACATAAGCTTAATAGGTCTTATATATTTTTTCAGTATTTGAGGATGATTCATTAGATAAAATTTAAATGGTAATAGTTAGATTGAATTTGTCATTTTTCAATCACAATGAAATAATTTTATTTTATATTTTACTATTATGTATTTATGATTGTTAAAAACATTAAAAAGGTTGTAAAATACATATTAACATTTTTTCCATGATATTAATGTTTTTATGAACTATCTTGATGGTAAAAAGGGAAAATAAAGACTTTTCATCCATAGAGGAGATTAATCAACACATCCAAGTAACATCGTCATTTTTAGAATAAATGGGAAATGACAAGAGGTTTGGTGATGGATTATTGAATTAAAAATATATAATTACATTATATATATGATATTGGATATATAATTCCACATTTATTATTGAATTAGAGGATCTAAGAATAAAATTAAATAACATTAAATGAAATTTAATGAAAAGGGATAATGATTTTACTTCTTGAAATTACTCTCCTTGATAAGCTCCATAAAAAAATTGGATTTTTCTTTTGGTGAGACCAGAAGATATTAGACGTGGGTTTGGGGTTGGAAGAGTACTGGGTAACATTTGGACAAGCTTCAAGGCATTGGAGGTGTGAGGGGAAGAGGTGATTACAATTGTTATTTATTGGGGTGGAGATTTTTTTTGGTTAATTGATTCATTAGATTCTTATTCTCAACCATGATTATAAATATTATTTATACATATGACTAAATACAGTATAGTAAGATTTATTATTATTGATTATGGTTTATATATCATATATACATCATACATGGTCTCAAATATTATTGTATTTATTATGTAATGTAAATTATTATACATCATTATTCACCAAAAATCCATCTATTATGAAAGAATACTAAAAAATATCCCTAAAAGTTTATTGATATTTATAATTAAATAATTAATTCCATTTTCTTAAAATAATTTTATAAATATGAGTAATTTAATTTTTAATTAAAATCAAAATGTACATGTAAAATAATAATTTCAAAATTATAACATATTTTACAACACATCGAATGATTAATGAAGGAATCATAAATTTATATTATAATAATTAGAAAAAAATAATATTAATTTATGAATCTGTTTTATAAAAGAAAATATATTTATATTACTATATTTACTAAATAATTGTAAATAAGCATTAATCTTTTAGAAAAATACTGACACATAAATAATCATTTTTAAAACATTTATTCATTTATACTATAATATTATCATTCATAATATTCCTAAATATGATTGATACATTAATATATTAGTTTACCATTCTATTTCTCAAATACTATTCCTAATGGGCATATTACTATTCTATGTGTTATATTCTTATTCCATCTATATGTGTTATATAATATCGATAAATATAACTTATTTCATTCATTAATACTTTATAAAGTTTTTATTCTATTTTCTATTTTATTTAATGTGATTTATACTATAGAAAATATTTATAATAAGGGAATTAACATTGATAAAATTAATGGTTATTACACTATTTAAAAAAATAACTCATTTGTTGGGTCCAATAATTTCATGAATATAAGAATAAGATTCTAAAAAGTGATGGAAAATAGTAGATGGTTGGTCACACTATTTAGATAATTGATCCCAGTAGTTTGGATATAGGAAAAATACACAATGGAGAAAAATTGATGTGAACTCAATAGTTCTTACCAAAATAATTAAGCCAAAATAAATATAATCTTGTAAGTCATCCAATCACGTGAATTCCATTTGACATAAATAATAATTATGAAATAACTTTTCCATCATATAGAGGTAAGGAAAATATCATTAGGGAGCAATAAATTCAATATAAATAATAATTCACATCCCAAATTTATTAAAATTGATCTAGAATAAATTTGATGTCTGAAAAGTGTTACTAATCAGTAGTTTCTATTAAAAAAATCCATAATATTTTAGTAAGGGGAAATTAATCCTAGGATTAAAATATATGTGTTTGGTTTTGTCAAATTTTCCCCTATACATATTAGATTGATTGAATCAAATGGAAACATCCATCTAAAAGATGTATTTTATCTTATAAATATAAATAATTTCTTTATAACAATAGGGAAAATTCACCTCTTAATTATAATGATATAATTTCATAATCCACCAAAAATTAAAATATGGAAATTGTGAGAAATATCAAGGATAACCTCACGTCGTCCTTGGGTTATAAAGGCATGCACTAATCATATTTCATGCCCCATGTTTTCATGTAGTTTTCCACATTTGACAGTATATTTATTGGATAGTATAGGGAAAAAAATATCATTGATTCCCATCATGTATTTTTGAAAGGTGACGTAGCCATTATTGATGAAATATTAAAGGTGAATTTGGGTACATATGATGTTTCATGGACTATGATTTTTATTGGAACTATGGTCTTTAACGTACCATATTTCCCATCCTCTATATATTAAGAAGTAGGTAGGATATTAGATAGACTTATGTGAAATCACCATGACCATAATGGCTATTGTAAATTACAAGCTCTTCATTTATAGTTGGTGGATGATTTTCCTTTTTGACATAAATAAACAAACCCGGATAAAAATAAGAAACAACCTACTATATGATGCATGATAAAAAAATTAATACCACTCTAATTAACTACCCAAACCATAGAGTATACCAGATTACAATGTAGAAACCTGGAAAAATATCATAGAATAAAGTTGAAACAGAAACCAACAAATCTAAATAAATCTAAATAAATAAAACCATACGCTCCGAAAATGTGTGAAGACCCAATTACAAAATCAATGACAATGATATCATGAAAAATTAATGATAAAATGAGATACCTTCCCTATATTAATGGCCTAAAATATAATATTTAAATATTATATTATGCTCCCAATTAGGGGTGAGTATAAAACTCTTTAGGATTTTCCCAATTTAATTTCCTACTCACACATCTAGGAATGAAAATGTAATCCAAAAAATATACCAAACCCGTTCAAACACTTTTATATATTTATATCAAATAAAAACTATTTCTATGTAAAATATTTTTCTTACTAAAATTGTTTTCCAAGGAAACACAATTTCTAATGAAAGGAACATAAAAATTCCTTTAGACCATTTATCAATCCATTATAATACCCATTATATGGTTCCTAAAAAATCATTAACCAGTGATAGTTTAATACCCATGAGTGGTGTATTTTTTAATCTACCATGTCATTTTAAGGAAACCATAAACCATGTTCCCCAATTTCACACTCCATTTCTCTAGGGTCATGTCAATACAAATGAACACATTCCAAAAAAAATTCAATACATTTATATAAAAAATTTATTACATTAAAAACCACTATATCACGCAAATTACACAAATCATGATGAATCTAAATTTTAAAAAATCATTTTATAATCATGAAACAATGTACTTTTCACAAAAATCAACTTCAACAATTTTCCAAACCATCAGTCAAAGGGGTTTCTAACAAGATAAATTGTCACAATAATTTTTTTTTGGAAAAATAATGAATCCAAACCTTCATGTTCAAAAATGATGATTTCAGAGTGAATCCACCTTATTCATTAACATTGAGTAGAATTCAAGAACATCAAAACATATTCTAAAAAATGAGTTGAAACTCTAAACCCACTACCCAGATCTTATTCAATAACATTATCAAATCCATAACTAAAAATTATTGGCATAAAAACATATATATATATATATATATATCCCCTATAGTTTTCATATTTTAATCCTATAATGAGAAGAAGAAGAAACAATTGAATAACAACCATAGATTGAGACTTACCAAGAAATAAGGCCTCTAAAGCACTGGAATTTTGCAACAGATCTCTCCAAGATCAATGGGAAGGGTATCCAAAGCCATTAGGAGGAGTAAAATTAGTTTTAATGTTATATTAATTATGCGAGAAATATGTGGTGAAAGGGATAAACTGAGTAATATAAAAAAAAATTAGAGAATGCTTTTAATGGTGCGTTGTTTAAAAACATGTTTAATAAAACCATCCACAAACAATACACCATCCATATACTCAACGACCACTTTTCATAGTAAGCTATTAATGTAAAGAAAATCATGGAACCACTATGTCAGATCCGTCTTCTCCAATATTAAAATTTACTCCTGGGTGATCACATGAATTTAACAAACCACGTGCCCAACCAAGAAACTTCTCATATCCCACTATCTTTATTTTCACATTTTTTAGAGGTGTTGAACACTATATACTAACTACATTCAAATAGTGACCCTATAGAAATGCCCCAAAACAGTTATTAAAATTCCTCCAAACCCTCTAAAAATAACTCAATTGCATTATATACATAAAATACATAAATATAGAACTACTTACATAAAACAGGGGGTGCTACATTCTCCTCGCTATTGGACATTCCATCATAAGAATGTCTAAAAATAACCCAAACCTAAACTATTTCAATAAATTTCTTGTCCATTTGGATTTCCCATTCTCTAAATTAATTCTAAATCATTCCATGTTTCTCTAAGACCAAAACATGCATGATGACATTAAAATGCTTGTAAATCTCTTTTCAAGACAAAAACATTACTAGAAATGAACTAATGAAGCAACTAGTTCAATTTCAATGTGATCCCATAGAATCACATTGTGAGGAACTGGATAATTATTCGTCAAATATGATACATGAAACACATTACACACATCACTGCACCATGGTGGCAAGGCCAATATATATATATCACTTCACCAAACTGTTAATGTATTTCAAAAGGGTCATTGTATAGGTGATATAACAATCCTTAATTCTAAAAATAACGTTTCCAAAGTCATAGAGAGATTCTAAAAACAAATGATCACTCACCTAAAATGACCAGAACTACGGAAGATCTTTCACATATGAATTCTTTTGACCCTGAGACGTCTACATCCGTTTCATTGTAAACTAATTCTCTTTTTTTGTCTCTTTCACAAGGCTTGGTATAACCATATATGTATAACCTACTTCCACCAAAAAAGTAGAGAATGATAATTATTCCCATACAATGATTCTGAAGGAATCATATGTATTAAATCATGGTCATTGTTTATATTGGATAACTACACTAATTGTATGTGATCCTACAAAAAAAACCAAAATCTGTTACAAAATCCCACATAATATATTACAATGCTTGTATTTACATATTTGAATTTACATATATATTCAGATGATATACCATGGTCTCACTCTACTGAGTCCCAAGGACCTTCTATATGAATTTTTAGAAATGAGATGTAAACATGACATCTATTTATAATATTATCGAAACTATTATTGCATGAAACATTACCAATTTTCAGAGATGGATATTAAAAAACTTCCCTACAAAATAGTTTTACTAACAAAGATTAAATTTATTGACATTGTGAGACAATCCACTATCACATATATGGAATCTTTTTTCCAAATAAACTATGGGAGTAATTCCATAAAATCTTTAGATATTGGGTTCAATTTAAAAACTGAAATTGGTAATGACTATAATAAAACTTCTAACTAGTGGTGAACAAACTATACCTACTAAAAGGGGGAGAATCTCATCAAAAAATTATCCAATTTTGTATTAATGTCATCCCACCAAGATTTTTTTTCATTTTATTATACATATTCGAAATTTCACGATGATAATACCATCTCAAATGATAAAAATAATGAATTAATTATTCCAAAAATGCATAATGTATATCCCTATGACCCCAAAACCACAAAATAGATACACCATATAGGTTATATATTTCAATGGGGTCCCCATCATTGAGTTTTGACCACATATAAACAAATTCAAGATCATACATCTATTTCTCTTTCACTATATTCACCATATTGGGAACCCAATAAACTATAATGAATAATCTAGCACTATTTCATTAATCACAATCTATGTACAATTAATCAATCACCAACATCTACTACCACTGATGTAGACAAAATTTTTCCAACTAACATTATGAAATCTTTCTTCTGTATATGTTATTGATTATCCATTACACGATGTATACATCAATTCAAATTCAATCATTTAGAGATACTCTGTCCATTTTCATTGTATATAACTCATATCTCTTGGTGATAATTTTTTTTGAATCTCATATGATCTGTAAGCACTATGAAATTCTCACCAATGAGGTAATAACACCAATTCATCAATTCATGTACTACGATTGATATATTAAACTAATTTGATGGGTAGTTCATCCCATGAAATTGTAACTTATGTGAGCCATAAACAAAAAAATGATCTCCATACATGTGAAATAATCCCATCCCAAATCATAAGGAATCATAATATTCTACATATCCTGGTTCTGATTGAGGGAGTATTTGGATTAGTGATGATTTAAGGATAAATTTATGAAACTAAATTATTTATAACATTACTTATTCCATAGTAATGGGTCACCATTCATTGTAAAACATGTCATAGGTAAATCTAATCATGAAAATTAAAATAAATGTATGTAATAAATATATAATAAAAAGAAATTATGTGTCTCAAATGAATTTCTCGAAAATTGATAATAGATCACAACCTAAATCCTTTATGGATTCATATAAACACTACTTTTCATATATCACATCAACATTTAAATTTACTTCTTATATAAAAAAACCACACTTTGATAATTTTTCATACATTTTATCATATGTCTAAATTTCTAGAACTATTGATGACATGTTTCTCATGCACAACCATGTCCTTGAGTACAACAACATGATGCCAAAAAACACCATAGAAAATGTTTTCATATGTCTATAAATTTTCTAATTCACAACTTCCATAATTATCACTAGTGAATTCTTAAGACCAAAAGACATAATGACATACTAAAAATTAACATATATTCTTCTAAAATATATCCTTGGAATATAATCCCTCTGATCACACAATTGGTTATATCATGATTGCAATTCAATCATATAGTACCACCTGCATCCTATTAAATGATAAAATATAACATCAATGCACAGAATTGGGTAGAGATTCATTATTAATAATCAGTTTAGATTATAATAACGCACACAAAACCAAATATTAATATAATATTATCATAATCAAAATAAGTGATTACAAGATAGACGTGCTTGATGAATGAACCCTTTTCATTTCGTCTTATCCAATATAACATTAATTTACCATAATTCATTTGGTTCCATTTAATATGAAGAATGTGAGATAGGACTAGTCCCAAGAAAAACATCAATATTAAACTCCACCTCTCTTTTGGGTGAAAACCCAAATAATTTATAATTTAATACATGTTCAAATTGTTCAGAACTATCTTGAGAAACAGTCACCCCAATATCATTAACTAATGTTAAAATATAATCTTCAAACACGCAAGAGATCATTCCAACTAATGGTTCAAAAAATTATATTTTACCTACCTATACATTTGGGTCTCCACTAAATATATTTTTGATTACATCAATAGTATTAATAAAAACATTTCAGGTTTAACATTCGACTAATGCTCTGATCGTTGTATGAAATTCCACAACTATTATTATTTCATAGAAATATATCTCAAGAATAGGTAAATCACAAATAAATTTAGTTTTATATGGAGTTATATAACACACCATTAACTTAATGTCTCGACCATCCCTTGGGCCATGTGATGTTAGAAGCTTCAAAACATAATGCATCAACAAAATAAGAAAACTCAGAATATAAAAAATATGAGAATAAATAAATGAATTGGATAAACCATTTTAAAAAATAGCTCACAAGGCTATAATTAAATAAATTCATACCTCTCAATATCTATGGTAAATGATGAACATCTATAGTCATTTTCTCAGCCATATATAACACTTTAATACTTCCAATATGTTATTTGATACACTGTGGTGATATACCTTATTGAGGAGTCATGGTATTCTCAAAATCACCATGGATAGAAAGTTCATTTTTACAAGAGGTATAATTTTGCACTCTCTCTGTTATAGAAACCAAATTATATAAAAAATTACATGTGTCTCAAACACCTAACCCTAGAACTATCTGAAAATAATATTGAATATACCCCATCTAGTTGTAATTGTTGCTTCATCTTGGTTGTGTCATACATTTTCTCTTCATATGATTTAATAAAAAACATTGAAAGAATATAGGATTACTCTTTCATTTTGGAGGAATATTCACCATTATAGATGATTGATTCTACATCATTCCACTACAATTGTAATATGTTTACAACCTCCACTTGTTCTGAGCATTAGAGTTCCCAAATTTTCTAAAAGTTATCAACATCCCTCATCCACATATAGTTCCAAAGATGTCCCTTTCTACAAACATTTCTCTTTTATCCATCTCTATAAAATTCAATATAGAATGAATGAAAATAGCTTATAGAATTTGAAGCCTCATCCTTGATTGGAAATGTGTTCCCTCAAGGATGAACTTGAATAAAATTTAGTATCATAGTGGGATAAAAGCATAAATTTCGTGGCATACACTTTCATCATGATATTCATATATATCAAGATGAAAAGTACTATTGTTATAACAGTATTGAACATTTGATGATAGATCATTTTGATGAACAAGTCTTCAAATTCCTCACATGGCATGCCTTGGTCAAATATATCATGGACTACTAAATCCCACCACAAGAGTTTAAGATCTTCTAGAATATATATTTTCAAATTGAATTTTATTATAGCTACAAATCCTAGGAAATTGAATATTAGATTCATCTTATTAAAACACACCTCATTAGTCATTAGTTCCAAATCACCCAAAATTATGAGTGAAATCTACTTCTACAACATAATGCAATGATCCACTTCCCTTGGTTCATCCCTTTTTTATCCACACCTCTATACAATTGAAAATATATACAATACTAGAAACCATCTATTGATTCACCTCTTGATCAGGTGGAACCACAATATCATAAGTTTTCTCTAGTTGGTTTCGACAGTGTCTACCAGGTTCCATTTTCCATATCCAAAATAATGACAATTGAGTCTCACTATATTAAAACTCAAGACATAGCGATTTAAAATTATGACACACCACATATATCAAATCACATATTTATAATATTTTTTATTTTTACACATTCAAGAATTTTCTAATTTTGTTTTAATTTTTTTAAAAAATAAATACATTTTAAAAATACCTCTAACATGCCTTTACAAAATCATAGATTAATTTTTTTTTAAAAAAATAAACTCTTTTACACAAAATCAGACATAAGATCTCCAAATGAAATATTCATTCCTAGTTTGAATTCATTTATATCAATACTTGTCATTCTATTCCAATTGTCATATAAAATGAAAATGAGGCAGCATATTCAAGAATACTCAAAATAAACAAATGTTTCAAACTACCTGGTAAGTTGAGGTTTTTCAAAAAGAGTTTAGTTAATACTATTATGGTATAAATTTCATGTTATGATGATTCAACTCGTTGATACCATCCCAGCTCAATGCATAAATCAGAATAATTTTCAAACTATGATGCTAAAAAACAAATAACATTTTTGAAACATTAATGATGTATCACCCCAGAATGATAACATTTGAAACATCCTTCCCCACATAATTGGATTTAGAAGGTGGTAGGATATTACTCAGCCTTATGTGTCATCTTCAAGACATTATTGGATGAAAATAAATGAAAATATCTATATTTAATGTTATGTGATGATTTTAGATTCATATAATAAATAATGAAACAAGGAAAACCATAACCAATAACAAAAAATATGATACATGATAAAAATTAATAAAACTAAATGTATCTAACCAACCACATACCACAATTATGTACAATGCGGAAACCAAGACAAATATAAAAGTATAAATTGTAAAAAAAACCCACAAGTCTCTATGAATCTAAATACAGATAATCTATAAATCCCAACATTATCCAAGGTTCAACTACATTACCCACACCCAAGGTATCATGATGAATCACTAAGGAAATTAGATATCACAACATTACCTATGTTTAGGAATAAAATAACTACAAAGTCACTAATTTTTCAATAATGGGTTAGGATAAAACTCAATAGGATTTTCATAAATGATATCCCTACTCATTTCACATGGATAAAAAAAATATCACACTTATATTAAAAAATAATACCATTATATTAAAGACAAGAAATTTCTATGTAAAACTATTTTCATACTAAAATAATTCTCCGAACCAAAACCATTTCCAAGGAAAGAAACAATAATATTTACTTTAACCATTTCAGAATCCACTCGAATACACATTAATTGGTTCAAAAACTCCACCCAACCACACATTCATTCCCTCGTGATAGTTCCATACTCAATAGTGGTCTCTCATAAATCACACAATGATTCATAAGGTAACCATATACCATGTTCCATAAAGTCAATTACCCTTGCACAAGGTCATGTAATTGAAAATGAAAACATGCCATCAATGTACGCCAAATTATAGGACAAACCAATCATTTCACTCAATTCCAATAAAAAAATATATTATTGGAAAAGTTATTATAAAACCATTTTCATGTAAATAGACCAATATATATTTTAGAACAAAATTGTAAATACATGAAGCGATGTTCTTTACTTAACAACCAATTTCCACTATTCTAAAAACATAACTAAAGATGTTTTTTACCTAGATTTTACCATAAATTCTCCTACACAATTATATTAAATTAATCATTTTGAAACAAATAATTTATGGTTTAAAAATAGGAGTTGAGATTTAATCCAAGAACCTTTCAAAATTAGTTGAAATGAGGAACTAAAGAAATTCATCAACAGAACAGGATGAAACTCTAAAACCTCACCTTACATATTGTTACCTAACATCAATACAACCATATCTCAATATGAATATAATTAAAAAATATATAAATACAACCAATGGAATAGATCTATGAATATATTCTAGGTAATAATAAACAACTATATAAATAAAAGAAATAAATATACATAAAAATAATTTCGGCCTCCAACGGACCAAGATTTTCCCATAGATTACTCAAGAATCACATGGAAGGGTATTCAAATCCTTTTAAAGGAGGTTAATTCTTTTTTGGGTCAATGTACATAAAAATTTAAGGGTTATGTTGAAAAATTTAGTTATATCCATAATTCTCATATCTAAATTTTAATGTTGCATGGTTTAGAAACATATTTGGTTAATTTGTGCATATAACATGCCCCAGCAACAACATTAAAGAGAAACAAGCAAGGAATACTTAAAAAATTAGTAAAACCATGCACATATCTCACCAAATGCATCTTTACCACTTTTCATGATTACTCTTATGAGGATGCATAGTTATTCAAAACCGTGCATCTACCTAAAGCCAAGTATATTTCATTGCATGGTTTTTGGAGGTGTTTTGTGGTTATCAATAAGAATTACCTAACCATGAACCTCAAAAAAACTGAAAATATTCTTCCATATCTCCTCCAAACCCACACAAATATAATCTAATTCTATTATATACTTATAATAAAAAAAATTTAACTTACATTAAACTGGGTTTCTTACACTTCAGGATATGCTGACATATATATGTTTTCTCAAACTGCACTAGGATGTATTTGGAGGCTTGTGTATAGGGATACATATGATGGATTCAATTGTTTGTACAAAAATCATGGGTTTTCTATATGAAAAACATGTAATTATACAGATGGATAGAATACTGAACATGACCCATTCTAAAAAGGTAGAATTTTATGTAACAAAATTCAAACAAAAAAATTAATAAAATACTTTCAATAAATGAAAAGGATCATCATAATTATACTCACTATAAAAATAAATATAAAATCTATGTTTTCATTAACATATGTGATCTCAATCGATATTGAAAATAGTAAAATATTGTAGTCTTAATCAAGTAATTGATGATCTATATGATTTGTAGTTTTTGAGAACACCCCTTCAATGATGAATATTAAATCTATAACTAGATATAGAAGGAACCTAATGAAGAGGTGGTCAATTCCATTAGGGAACCAAATTACATATTTTAATATCAAGTGATGCACCTAGTCTAGAAATTTTATGATGCAATGTATAAACATTCCATGAATCTTATCATTAGTAACCACATGGAAGAGATCATATAAATAATTTTGGATAAAATTATGGTCATACAAAAATAGTAATGTAATCACATTACCAATATTGAAATTGTATTCAGAAATATATGGAAACAATGACTAAAAATAAACCCATTGAAATGATATTTTGAGCTAACATCTAGTAAATTAATTATATGGGTGGTATAAAATTTCATTATGGAATTCCACCACTAGAAGAACAAGGAATTTATTTATATTCATTTTCCAAAAAAAGTTATAGATTTAAGGGGACAGTAATAGAGTCTTTTTTATTCAATAATTTATGTGTTAAATTTCCCATTATAGAGACATAGATAGAGAGAGTGGGAAGCTCCTACTTTCATCCTATAGATGGAGATTCTTCATTAATTTGAGATTTTTCTCGATTATGGAATCTTCTATTCCAGACTGTGAAAGATCTTTCATTTCTCCTCTAAATGAATCTATTATAGGATTTGTCTATTTCAACCTTATAGGAAAAACTCTCCCATTTTCAGAGGATCTTACAGGATCCCCGAATGCATTATTTGAGTTATGAAAACCAAGAATGCTTAAATTTTCATGGAATAGATCTATCATTGTTGTTGCGGATCCATATGCAGTCAAATAAATAATGGATATTTTCAAATTCTTACTTCTCAACAACATCTCTAAGGAAAACAATATGAATCCTTGCTTCTACACGGAGCTGTAAAAGAGGATCTCACACTAATAGATTTCATTGAAGTGGATTCTTATCCCTAAAAAAAGGGTTGTTTCCATGTCATTGTATAGAGAACGGATGACCTTCATGTTTTTTGGTTTTTGGGGAATTTAAATTTAAAATAAAGTATTTTCCAACTCTCTATTCAGGATTCCAATTTTAATCCTTTTAATTAAATAAATTCTATTTCCCATGTCTAGAAAATGATCCATGGGCCCTGATGGTTTTATTATACTCTGAATATCCTGATTGACTTTGTATTTGGAATTGGTACCCTACAAAAGATTGATTACTGCACCATTAGTGGGGATATTGGACAATATAAATGAGTGCTAGTGGAAATAATGATGGAACTTCTTTCACCTGGATAGGTCTCCCGTGTTTCAAATGATCACGAAATGGAGGTAAGTATTGAATTTCAGAATCTACAGATGTTTTGTGATCACTAAAACATGGTATGACATGATTTCAATAACAATTGAGTGATCTAAATTTTCATCTAGACAGAAACTAGTATCACGTAATGGAACAATGTATCAATGGGAATGAAGGCCACCTAGTGGTCAAAGGAAGAAATGATTTCACTGATTCAATATAAGGATTTAAATTTAAAAATGTATATTCTCCAACCTCATAATAGATAGTCTTATATGATATATAAGAAATAAATCCCAACAATGTTGGGCATGAAATAATGAAAAAAGTAGATAATATTCAGGGCTTCTCTGTAGAGGACTCCACCAATTATCACCTAAAACCATCATAATATGTTTTATCCACTGCTCTAATTAGGTAAATTTAGGATTACATATTTTATATTCTATCATCTGATATAACTATGACGACACAAATAGAAATTACATAGGCTATTTGAGTAAAAAATCTATATACTTCTACTCATTAGAAGAGGTAGGGTGAGACAATTGTCAGAAATGTAGATCAAATTTCAGTAGATGAATATCTTGTCTACAATTATGGGAAAGAAGAAACCATTTCCCCCTCAAAATAGCATACAAATGATAATTTAAACGGTTCATAACATGAAAAAATATCCACAAAGTTAGGGACTTCTTAGAAATCTTAATGAAAAATGGGAATGAAATATGGGGTATTTCAACCAAAGAAAAATCATAATGCAGACCCACTATGGGAACTTCTAGTAAAGTTTATAACCTTGGAATTGAAGATTCCATTATGCTCCTTGAAGGTAAGTAGAAACCTTATTTATTGGTCTTTCTGAGATAATGAACAATTTTTCAAATCGAGGAAATATATTGACTACTAGAGGATACTCAATTTTAGGATTTATTCGGTCTATGTCTTTATCTGAAAATATTTGGATTCTATCGTATTGTTTATTGAGAATCTATTCATTTTTTATGATTATGATCATATGGTAACCTACAATTTTTTTGATTAAGGAAAAAAACAATATTCTCATTTATTTATTCTTTTCTCAGTTTAATATATATTAGAGCTGTAGGGAGGAACATAAGGGATATTTCCAACAAAATCATAGAGACATGGTCTATCATTGGAGACTTCAATTAAATTATAGATGTGGATGAGAAAAATGTCCCACCTATTAACATCCCATCATAAAATGAATTTAGATAATGCGTTGATCAGGAAATGATAATTGAAGACATCCATATTGGGGCCGAATTCATATGGTAGGGGAGGAACCTAAGTGGTACAAGTGAGATAATAGTTGAAAATGAATTTTTTAATAACCCCTTTCATGATTTTTGGAGATCTATTTCATGAATTACTTCAGAAAATCATAACCCTAACCATCATCCCATTATAGTTAGATTTCTATGTAGTTAGGTCAGGTAACCTATCCCATTAAGACTCAATAATACATGGGGTACTATTCTAGAGTGAACCTGAATTGTCAAGGATTCGTGGAATTCAGATGAATAAAATGTTAACCCTCTTTCATATATCCCCAATCTTATAATGCTCAATAAAAAATTAAAATAATGGAACAAAGCGTTGTTCAGATCGATCAATGTTGAAATTGATTCCTTGTAATTTTCCCTTAATGACTTACAAGAGTCAATTACTAAGAGTAATTTCTATGGAGGCACTTCCTAGGAAGATTAAATTTCATTCAAACTCCAAAACATTATTAATATAAGAGACAATATATGAAATGAATTCTTCAAAATTATGTGGCACACTAAGGGGTATAGTAACAACCAGTTCATCAATGCCCTTCAATGAATTTGGAGGTAGAGAGGCCCCCTCACTGCTCAAATATGGAGATCGAATCTAAATTTAAGGAAATGAATTATCAAATCACATTGTCTCCTTTTGTATGAATCTATTCAATTGTCCACCATGAAATGTAGTGATAGGGGAGAACATCATCCCTAAATTGATATCGGAGGAGGATAGATTTTTTCTCGTCTCTACCCCTCCTAATATTGAATTCAAGGAAGAAGTGTTTGGCCTAAAAAAATAATTTTCTCATAGACTTGATGGTTTTACAAATCAATTCTTCCATTAAAACTATGATATCCTACAGAATGATGTCAATACATTGTTCATGCAGTTTTTCAGCAGTGGTTCCTTCTCTAATGGTCTCAGTGATTACATTATTACCATAATCCGAAAGTGAAAAATTCATTTGAAATAAACCAATTCAGGATAGTTTCCATTATCAATACAATTAATAAAGTTATTACAATGATATTAAACGACAATATTTCTAGGGTTTTGTATAGGATCATTGCCTTGAGTAAATAAGGAATTTGGTAAAGAAGGAGAAGACATGATTGTCTACTCTCTACCTCGTAGTTTATCCATCTACTCAGAAAACATACCCACAGTGGAAATATTTCCTTGAATCATAACATCAAGAAATATTTTTTCAAAATTAATTGGTTCTTCATATAAAACGTGATTCATATATATGTGATTAGAATGAGGTTACTTTACAAGATCAAATATCTACCAATGTCTTCCTATATATCTATTCTCATTAATGGTTCCATGGAAGGTTATTTCAAAGGCTCTAGTGAAGTGCAGTATGGTGATCCCCTTTTAGACATTCTATTTTCTATTGTGGAGGAATATATATGCCCCTTAACACAATTTTTTTACTGATGAAAAAATCATTTTTACCTATGGGAACATGAAAACCATCAAAAAATAAATAAATTCCCTTATTCGTTTTGAAAAATTTCTCAGGTTGAGATATTAGTTAAATAATGTCATTTATTCATTTTTGAAAGAACTTTTCATCCTCTAAGAAGAATAGAATCATCAATTACTTGAGAATTACGGAAGAGTCCCTACCATAAATTTACATTGGATTCCCAATTTTTGGGGGCATGTCATGTGGATCGTAAATTTCTTTCAGTATAAGTAAAATTAGAAAACAATACACTTGTTGAAAGGTAAAATATATATCAAGGGCAGGACAGATTTTCCTTGTAAAAAAATTGGAGTTCTTGAAGATGGTTTATTAATTTATGGTGTATATATGCAATATATCAGTCATTACATTAATCAACTCTATGATGAGGACCATTGTTTGGATTGGGAGAATTATTGGTAAAACAATCATCACAGCTTCATGGATACAATATTCCATGCCACATCCCTAGGGAGGTAGTGGAATCAAGAATCTAGATTTCGTTAATCCGGCCTTAAAATCCCAGTTCCTATGGTGGTAAATAAATATGAAAATATCCTACTTAGATTTCCTGAGGTCATGATTCCTCTCTATACTCCATTTAGGAAATCTAAGATAACTGGATTCCTCCATATTCCTATGTTTAATATCTATCATCTAGGTGATTTATATACACCTTCACTGGCTGGTATGTATGATCTCCTCTCTCAGTTACTGGTATAAATACTGAACTGAAGGCCCTCAGATTAACCAGGTTAGGTACCTTGATCCTAAAACTTACTACAAAATTTTTATTAAGGGACAAATAGACAATATGAACTAGTTCCTTGATGATATTCCAGAAATTTTTTCCTCCCATGAAATTATTAATTCGGATGACATGCTTATATGGAATAAATCGTCAATTGGTCTACTAGACTCTATGATATTCTCCAATCACCTATTACAAAGAGATCGCAAAGGGGTTGGATTTTCCATAAAAATGGTTGTCTCCCTCATGGTTCACCCTCCTTTGGAGACACTCTCTTGATAAATTACTAGTGGATGAAATCATAAAACAATTTGGAATATCTCTATTCTCCAAATGATTCATGATTCAGCAGCACCAGGATGGTGTTGATCACCTCTTCTTGTGTGGAAAAAATGAATCGACCCTATATAAATGTTTTATCAATATTTTTTAGCATCACCTCCTTAAAAATACTCATTTCATAATAGTTTAGCTATTATTATTAGCATTAAACAGTCCACACAAGTCAACATTCTTCTAAGGGTGGATTGTGTTGTACTGATCAAAACAATATCGCATGGTTCCTCAAGGGGTAACTCGAGGCCATCCGAGATTGGGATAATCTTTAAAAACAATAATGGTGATGTCATGGAACTATTTTATCTCTCTTGTGGACATGTCGCTGTAATGGAAGCATATATGTTGTGCCTTATCTTCATGGTTGACATTTAATGAAAAAAAAATATGGAATAACATCTTGATTGTGTGTGAATTCGCCACTGTTTTGCCAACTATCATGATGTGAATGACCCATATGTCAAGAAATATGACAGTGAAATTAGCCAATTCTTTAGAAAAACATTTTTCATTAAACTATATTATTACTCACACCTTCCGCAAAGATATCTATCTTGGTGATGGTCTTACAAACAAGTGGTTAACTAAATAGTGGATGTTATGTTACAAAAATATTTCTTGTGACATTATTACTATTTTCATCGAGACAAATGTAAAATTATTTCCTTCATGATCTTGTAATTTATCTTTTAGTTAATATATAATCCTCTTTGATCAGGCTTCTAAAAAATAACCATTAAATTCATAACATGCAAAAAGTTTATGAATAATAGAGTCATATAAAAATAGAATGTTGATATTTAACATCCCTGTTATTATTTAAAGACCAATATCATCTTCAATTCATCACTGATGTCACCTTTAGAAGGAAAACATTCCGTCATCTATAAGGAAAACCCGGGAATATATCTTCTTGATATCCATTCTTATAATAACAATATAGGAATGGAGAATATATAAAATAGTTTTGAATCCAATCCATTCTAGATGTTGAGGGTGAAAAAATGATAACAATTAAAATATTCCTATTGATGTTTCTCATAGTGTAGCATATGATGAATTATATATATAACATCTAGGTTCACCTAATCAAACAATTCAACCCACTCAAATATATACCTGAATACCCATGTATAACAATTTATATTGAATTATGTCTTGTCATTATATTGGTGTTTAATATTTAGTTCATGTTTAAATTTTAAACAAGGGATAGTGTTGGATAATATCATTGATGTTGATATTATCCTAGATAATTCATAGTAAAATAAAAATATACCAGATAAAGAGAATTTGACTATTAATAATAGACCCAGAATGTGAGACATGCACATGAATTTTTCTTATATATTCCAAAAAGAGGGATGATATATAACATGATTAAAAAACAATCATCTTTGGGATTATAATCAATTACCAAATCAATTAATGTTTTCCATATTCCATCCCTCAATTAAAAGGATTCTTCTATAATGAGTTAGGATATTATCCACCCATTTTAAAAATGTAATTGGACATGTGGATACTAGTGGGAAAAAAATATAAAAGTTGATTTATAATTTTTGGGCAAGCTTATCAGTGGCGAATATGAAATCAAAAAAGAAGAATTTTTTTTAATTTCATGATTATATATGAGGAATGATTGGATATGTATACTCAAATACAAGGGTGTTTCATTGAAAAAATTAATAGAATTACCAATGAAAATCATTGTCTAGTACACCCACAACCATTGGATATCAATTATGGATGATACTATAATTTGAATTTCAATATTCACGTTGGTATCAAAATTCATCAATAATGATAAGGAGGAGACCAATGAAGTTAATAACACCACTGACACAGGTGATCCCATATTCTCACCATCTGAACCCATGAATGTATGGATTCCCCACATATTATACTACCACCAATGTTTTATACCGCCATCATATATATCTAATAAATAATAGATCATACATCTAGTAGTAAATTTCATCCTATAAAAGGGCCCGAAATCCCATATTTTTCATTACAAGTGTGGATTTGATGGTATCCACAATCCTTTAATTAAAATAGTATAAATCCCCATTATAATGAATGATATTCTTGTAATCAGCTGAGGAATCCAGTATAAATATCTATGAAACTCCTATAAATTTATAGATATGCGTACTCATTGTAATTAATGATGGAATACTATGTATAATTAAAAGCGAAATTTAATTATTTATAGGTACATTAAAATAATATATATCAACCCCGAAAACTATAATGTACCTCTCAATACCATTATTTAATTCCAATAAGAACGAGACATTGTCAAACCTAGGATTGTAAAATATATTTTCTTTAAATAAATTATCAGAGTTTGATAGCATTCCTGACACACAGAAATGATCATATAACGAATTATAGTATACTATAAACTATAATTTTAATGGAGATATATAAATATTAATAACCAAATTATGAAAAAATCTATAAATATTATTTAAAATGAAATTTTATTTATTAATTAACTATAATTAAGTGCTCATTTTTCTGTACTGTTATACATTACTTAAAAATATATTTTCATCAAATATATTTTTAATTGAAATTTTTGAATGATAATTACAATTAATTTATAAATTTCTTCTATTTTCATTGAAATATATATTTAATTTGAAATATTATTTTAATATTATCTTATGGTCAGTTTATAGGATTTATCTAAAATGAAATATTATTCATTGAATAGTGACATTTTTTTTAAAAAAATTGTAATTTATTTTCTAGAATAAACCCAATTATGAATCATATTTGGTCAAAAATTAAAATAATTATCCTTTATTTATAATTTAAATAAATAATTTTCCAATAAATATTATTATACATTATTTGTTTATAAATCCGTATTTGGGCTTCCATAACATTTTAAAAAAATGTTTTTGTACCTTCAATGTGTTTTTATTTTAATGAATTATATTAATCGCTTTTTATTAATTGATTTTATGAAATTAATTGATTATAAATTAAAACATGTATTTTTACATCCATTCTATGGTTTTTATAATTCATGTAATAGACTTAAATTCAGTTTTATGATATAAAATGCATTTTTCTAAAGTGTGTTTCCATTGCGTTTAAAACACTTATGTAAAATTAAATTATAAAAATTATAAAAATTGAATCTGATAAAATAAATTCTATATTTTGAAGAATTTTAATTAATTTATATTACTAATATCAATATAATTTTTGTTCATAGTGAATAATAATAATATTAAAATTTTGATAACTCAGATAAGGTAGAAGTTGGTTTAGTTAGGGTTAATCTCTAGGATAAAATGTAACACCCTGACCCTAGTTACCCAGAGTAGGTTTATTATTACATAACATTGGCATGATCACAATAGATCAAGTCTCTAAAGACTGATTAGTTTAGTAGCCTTTGAAGTACTAGATACATTCATAAGGTTTACATTACATCATGAAATTGAAAACTACAACAACATTGTTTCCATATACAACATTGAGATCCCACAAACTATCCCTAAAGGTCAGTCATAATATACTTTTTTTCGTCCTGGGTAAAATAAAACATAGAATGGGGTGAGATCAGATGCTTATTAAGGATAACAATATAGCACAAACATTCATAAATAAGCATAAATATTTAAGACAATGTAATAAACTAAAAAAAAGCTTTTTAAACTGGAACTTCAACATAATATGTCAAATAGAAAATCATATAATTTTATTTACTTATTCACATGGATATTATACTAGTTCAATAATCAATGAAATATCAATAGGAACTTTCATAATGATGGAATACATAAAGCCAGACATCATAACCACATAGTCATGTCCTTGTTCCAAGACTACAAATAAGATGTTGTCAAGGCCTTGTTCCAAGACATTAATTTTTTTCATGAGACCTAAAAATGAATCGAGGAGCTATAATGGGCTCCACCCGTCACATACTATGTCCAATGAATTCCTCATATGAAAAGGATTAAACATAACATAAACATTAGTATTAAAACTAACATAATAAATGTCAATATGTTAGCCATAAACCATGAATGGTATAAAAACAATACATCCATTGTCAAACATATCAAAAAACCTTCAATACAATATAGAATATTTGTATCATAATGTATCAACTTAAAAAAAATGTAAAATCAATCAAAGGATGTTGATATAGATGAAATCCAAACTATTTGAGAGAAATATCTCTTTCTTTTTTTGAAATCATTTAATGTCACCTAATTATAAAAGAAAACATTTATTTAGAAAATATTCTTATAGTATTTTATATTAATCTTTGATGATGTTATAATGGTAGAAAATAGCCGCACCCTCCGAATAAATTAAAAAAACATTCTTACCTTAATTTTGTCGTAAAGGTCAGAAGTACCTAGTTTAGAAAACAATGTAAATATTCCTTTCAACCATTTTATAAATAGTAAAAAAGGGTATAAATTTATTTAACTCATATTATAGTAAATATTAAAAATGTTTTGAAATACATTTTTAGGAAACATGGATGTGGATGATAAAGATGTCATTGTAGAAACTTACTTAAAAACAACTCAGATAATAAATAGATTGTGAAATTAACCCTTACCTTATTCTTTTCCTTGGTCGAGGGTAGGTTAAACTCCTGTATAATGGTGAAATAATTGTTATTAATTTATACAATAATCACAAAATTTATTATGATATCATATATGGTCTTTTAACATTTGTTTTTTAATAATATCTTATTATTATCGTTGTTTGGGGTGTTAACGGATACGTTTTCCTTTATATTCTTTGTTATGCGATTCATATTTGTTATGGATGGGATGTATCGTATTCATATCAAGAATTATATCATGTCTTTAGACCTTATTTTTAATCAAAAAATAAAAATTAATCTTGAATGGATACGATGGATAATGAATCTCATCACATTCGTGGAGATGGTAATTTGTATGTATGCACGAGCGATAATATCATTATTTTCATATTAAAATAATATATAATTGGATGATATATCATATATACAGGATCATTATAATGTTATATTTATTATTTACATCAATTATACATCATTATTATACCTATCTAAATAATAATGTATTGAATACAAACAACACCACGATGTAGAGACGGTAAGCCGTACTTACGCACGTATGGTGACATGTCATTCAAAGGATGGATAGAATAATGAGTATGGTTATACCATATTTACAATAACATCAAATTATATAGAATATATGGGATTTAGTATTTTATAATGGAATCTACAATGAAAGAGGAAGTGGAAGAAGAAATGAACTTGAAAGATGTGATGAAATATTTACCCCTTCTTCGGGTTTTTCCTTTTGATTTGATCAAAAGGGATATTTATGATGGATTTATGACTAAAATAATTCCTATAAGATTAAGGGAGGATATTTGAGATCATATTTGGGCAGGGGGTGGCTGAGACAAATGGCATTGAAGTTGTGAATTAGAGAGAAGGTGGAGTGCCCTTTTATAAAATGGGTGAGGGAACCTTAGAAAAAACTAGAAATATTATTTTATAATAAAATAATATTCAGTTACTAATTTCTATAAAATGAATTATTTAAAGTATATGGTGAGGATGGGAAGAACACCACTCAACCAATAGGTTTTAGACAGGTTTGGGTCAATATATTAACCGTATCATTTGGATTTAACTCTTAGTTAAAAAGTTTGACATTTACCATGTCTCTTTGTATTTTTATATTATATGGTTAATAAATATATTATATACTTACAAGAGAACCAAAATTGGTTCATTAATGATACACATATCATTATATAAGTCTTTTTTCTGATTCATAGAATTTTATGAATTGAATATCAATTAATAATATAATATTTGTTTAAAAAACACTTTTATATCAATTTTGACAATATGTGATTTTTTTTTCTAAATTCATAACAATATTATTACTTAGAAAAAAATTAGTATAACTAAAAATAACAAGTAACATTAACATATAATATTAGTGTAATTCATAAAAAGTCTCAAAAAACATTTATTTGGATATTTATAATATCCAATTTTTTAATAGTACATTAATTAGGTAATTACTACATCATCATTGTGTCATAAATAAATAAAATTATTTAATGTCTAAAAAATATATATAAAATATGATCATGTAGGAAATATTTTTATATTTCAAATTAATTTTTATGGTATAATTTATCTTATGCATAACCCTATATTAAAAATAGTTTTGTTATTAAACATTGAATTTAACCTTTTTAACTCTTCTTTGAATTAAATAATAATAAATGTCCTAATCTAATATGAGCAGATATAAAGGATCATATTTCAATTATAAGGTTGTTTTTTGTATAATTACACTTATCAAATAGAATTAGAACATGTGTTAGGGTAATAATAAGATCATTTTTACCCTTAATTACCGTATTTACTTTTAAAAGTGTTAAATAAACATAAAAAGTTACTATTCATCAAAAATTGTTTTCATCATATTGAACCACATTTTATATATTAATACCAGCCGTGACTCTCGAATTTTTTAAATTCCACACATAGAAGCAGTAAAATTATGTTTTATGCGAATTTACAATTTCTCCTAGGAGGTGGGTAAAAGAAGATGAAAAGCTCAATAAACTTTTATATATCTAATATTATTACAAATTTAATGCAATAAATTACATTGAACATATATAGGTATTATGTATATATCTTGACCTAAAATAAATTTAAACAATATAAATAATTATTTAAATGAAAAGTCGGTTTTAACCAATAACGCAGTGTATTTCACTATTCATCAAACATTGAATATTTTCAGACACATTCCAAAAATTCACCCTAAGATAATTTAGATATTCGAAATTCAAAAATTATTTCTATTTTACCATATTCAATACATAGAAATAGGATTTATTAATTTAAAATTAATTACCATTGTCAAAAACAAAAAGCGTATTTTTAAGAGATAATAACTACCAAAAGATTGATACTTGTTTTTGTTCAATTTCCAAGTGAAATTACTTCCAATGACCAACATTGAATTAAATAGTAAAAATATAATCTAATTATACATCCAAACCATTCATATGTATAGTTGAACACTATTAATTATTTTTATTAAAAAAGATGTTTTCAGTTTAAAAATAGTATTTTTCACTATTCACCCAAATATGAATGTTATCAGAAAAACACCAAACATTTATTGAAACTAAATTATTATGTCCCAATCCTAAAGAAAAAGTTTATTTTCTCAAATTGAATAAATAAAAGTTTCAAATATTGGATTTAAAAACGGTTCCCCATTAAAAGGTGGTAAAATTTAATTTTTTAAAAAATACTTCTTTTATATGGAAAAAAAGAATTTGTATTTACATTTTTTCTAAGAAACTCATAATATTGATTCAAAAATTATAAAGAATATATAAACTTTAAAATTATGTTAATACTATTCATAACCACTTTTGAATGGCTAGTTTTGTATGTCGTGGTGCGCTTGAACTCGGTGTTTCGTGTAGTGTATTTTATTGAATTACATTGAAGAAATAACATACTATGAAATCATGGGGGTGTTACATTATTCCCTCCTTAAATAAATTACACCCTTTCCATTTTAATTTGTTCTTAGAAAATAAAAGGATGAAAATATAAAATACCTTTGTTGGAAAACCCACATCAGAAATTGGATTAATAAAATTTATTCTTAATAAGAGGAAAAGGGAAATGGAAGTGTCACAACCAAATTTTTATCGCGATTAAAAGATCATTGGTGGAAATTAGAGACACATAATTGGAGGAAAAATGAAAATACATATATGAAGTGAATTATGTCATCAATAAAAAAAATGTAATATTGAGGGCCTCAAATCCATCAATCTATGATGATTTAAAATACCATTGGTTCAACAAAACATAAGGTATTAGGATAACACATTTTTGGTTTTAAGATCCATTCCCTAAAGTTTAAGAATTAATTTACCCATATAATGGAGGGAAAAAAATTATATATATATATATATATATATACTTGACATGTAGAGTTTAATGCTTCAACTAATTCCCACCACAAACTCATCTTTCACTCCAAACAATTCCAAAAAAAATTATTATATTTATCTTTATCATATAGGTTTCTAAAACAATTATTTTATAATTCATCTATCAGACCCTTTAAAAAAAATAAACTATATTATACAATCCTTGTACTTCACGTAGTCCAGTCGTAGGCGATAAATCCCAATCACACTATGGTTGGGTGTTCGATTCCCGCATCTTTGTCCAATACGACGGGTTGTCACATGGTCTGTGTGTTGTCCTTTTTATAAAAATCCAAAAATAACCTTAACAATAGTTTCCAATTTCAAACATAATCCATTACAACCTTTATACATATCCAAAATACTTCTATCCAAACTCACTGTCCAAAATGTATAATAATGTTAAACACAATGATGATCCTTTTGGCCACATACTAATATGTGAACACCTTCATCAAGTATTATTTTAAAACATGATAAAAACCTGAATTATCATAAAACCTTATTGATTACATTCATTCCCCCTTATCCTTTATAAAATACAAGATATATTCCTTAAATCCAAAAATATTTAATATTCCAAAAATGATGAAATAAACAAACTATTAATCACTTCCAAAGAAGTTAAGAATATCCAATATAATTTATCCAAATCAACCATCTCTTATTCCAAAATCATTACCTCATTATCATGACCATATTAAGTATTATATTTCCTTCAACAATTTATTTTTCCAAAAAAGTGTAGCTTACTATTATGGAACCTTTCTTAGAACCCTAAAATCTCATAACCTCAATAAAATAGTACTACCGTACTATCCTAATATACTATATAATTCATATAACATGTACATCATTAACAGGATACATAAATGACACAATACATTACTAAAAATGTAAGAAATATAATCATTAGTCTACATATTTAGAAGTATCATAACTTTGTTATTATCCAATAGCAGCATTTGGGTATACTCTGATGATTTGAACATTGATTCTCTTAGTGTCCCAACTCCTTGCAGATGAAGCATTGTACATTTGAAACTTTTTTCTTACCCATGAAATCACATACTTGGTGTACTTTTTCTCAACACTTATAACAAAATCCCATTCCCTTTAAGAATTTACCACGGTTATTCTTTCCACAGTTATCAAAAAATGGGAAAATCCTTATTTTCCATCTTCCCTTTATCGATTTTTCTCTATTCCAACATTTTTTTCTCTTGCATCCCTTCAAAGCCATAAGAAATATATAATTATTTTCTTATCTTATTAACACATGAGACTATTTCCTCATATTTTGAGAATACATGGGAGATATTTACCTTCTAAATGTTGTCATAATTCCATGATTGATATCATCCTTCTTACTCTTTGGATCATACATATTACTTGAGTTCCCATTCCTTCTACTGGGTTACATTTCTATACAATGGAATACAGTAGGGCAGTTTAAGAATCACAATGAATAATTCCAAACTTGTAAAATTCCTAATGTAAATTGAACAATTTTTAGATATAATCCATAATCATAAAAATATTTTTTTGAGGAGGTATATACTCATAAATCTGTCCTAATGATTTGTAATGAAAATGAGAATTATCCTCTGCATATCCCCCAGTAGTGTCGTAACCAAGAGTGCAGTAAGGCCCGTTGTCGTGCACCAGTTCCCATTCGAGTCTAGCTCAAAGAGGTATTTTTGTGTTTTACCCCTAGTTACATCTATTCCCGAGCTACCTCTACCTGCTCATATCCAGCAAGAGATTTATTTCTTGGAAAACCTAAAAAATCTATACAATACCAAAATTCTAAGAAGTTATTCTATACTAATCCTCAAAGTCTATCTTAGGGCTATGTGCTCTAATCAGAGTTTATCTAAATATAGATTCCATGGTTTGTACTAAACTTTATCTGATACCAACTGTAACGCCCCCACCCCAGTTTCCTAGAGTCTGTTCCTTATTACCTAACATTGGCATGATCACAAAAGATCATGTCTCGAAAGACCGATTAGTTTAGTAGCCTTGGAAGTACGAGAAACATTCACAAGGTTTACATTACATCATGAAATGGAAAATTACTACAAAATTGATTCCATAGACATCACTGAGATCCCATAGACTATCCCTGAAGGTTAGTCATAATATACTTCTTCGCATCCTAGAAAAAATAAAACACAGAAAGGGGTGAGATCACATTCTCAGTAAAGATAACAATATAGCAGAAACATTTATAAATAAGAATAAACATTTATGGAAATGTATAAAACTAAAACAAAAGCCTTTTAATCAATAAATTCATCATAATATGGAAAATATAAAATCAAATAATTCCATTTACTTATTCAAATTTATATTCTACTAGTCAAATAATCCGATTCAAAATCAATATCCACATTCATAAAGATGGAAAACATATTGTCAGGCTGCATAACCACATAGTCAAGGCCTTGTGGAAATACTACAAATAATATTTTTTCAAAGTGTTGTTCCAAGACAAGAGTTTTTCTCATTATACCTATCAATGTATCTATGATCTATAGCGGGCTCCACCTGTCATATACTAAGTCCAATGCATTCCTCATATGAAAAGGTTTAAACATAACATAAACATTCGTATTAAAACTAGCATATGCAATGTAAATACTTTAACTATAAACCATGAATGGTATAAAAAATAACACAACAATAGTCAAATATATCACAAAACCTCCAATTCAATATGAATGATTTTTACCACAATTAATCAACTTCAAAACAAGTGTAAAATCCATCGAAGGATGTTGACATAGATTAAATCAAAATTATTTGAGAGAAATATCTCTTAATTTTTTTTGAAATAATTTAAAGTCAAATAATTATAAATGAAAATATTTATTTCTAAAATATTCTTATAAGCATTTAAAGGAAGCTTCGATAATGTTATAATGACGAAAAATAGCCACACCCACTGTATATGTTAAAAAAACATTTGTAACTTAATTTTGTCGAAAAGGTCAAAAGTACCTTGTTTGGAAAACGGTGGAATGATTCATTTCAATGATTTTATAAATAGTCAAACAAGGGTATAAATGAATTTAACCCATAGTACATTAAATATTAAAAATGTTTTGAAATACATTTTAAGGAACATGGATGTGGATGATAAAGATGTCCCAGTAGATACTTACATAAAAACAACCTCAAAAAATAAAGAGATTGTTAAATTATCCCATACCATGTACTTTTCATTGGTCAAGGGCAGGTTAACCTCTTTTATAGTGGAGAAAATATTTTTATTCAATTATAAAAGAATCATATACATTAATATGATATCATATATATTATCTTTTAACATTACATTGTTAATAATATCTTAGTATTATCATTGTTTCAGGTGTTAATGGATTTGTTTTCGTTTATATTCATTGTTATGTGAGTCATATTTGTAATGTATGAGATGTTTCTTATTCATATACAGAATGATATCAATTATTTAAAAATTATTTAGAATTATCAAATGAAAACTATTTTTTAATGGACACGATGGAGAGTAAATCTCATCTCGTTCATGGAGACGGTAATCCGTACGCACGCACGAGCGACAATATCATTCTTTTGATATTAAAATAATATATAATTGGATTTTATATCATATATAAATAATAATTATCATGTTATAATTATTATTTACATCAATTATACATCATTATTATACCCATCCAAATGATAATGGATTGAATAATAACTACACCACAACGTGGAGACGGTAAGCCGTACGAAAGCACGTATGGTGACATGTCATTCAAAGGATGGATAGAATAATGAATATGGTTGTAATATATTTATAATAACATCAGATTATATATAATATATTGGATTTATTAATTTAGAATGTAAACAAAAAAGAAATAGGAAGTGGAAGAAGAATGGAACTTGAAAGAGGTGATGAAGTATTTACCTCTTCTTCGGGTTCTTCCTTTTGATTTGATCAAAAGGGCTCCATAGGTTGGATTTATGACTAAAGGAAGGCCTCTAAGATTAAGTGATGATATTTTAGAGGATATATGGGAAGGTTTTGGACTTGCCAAAAGGCTTGGAAGGTCGTAATTAGAGAGAAGGGGGTTTTCCCTTTTATAAGTGTGGTGAGGGTCACCTTAGGAAAAGCCAGAAATATTATTTTATAATATTAAATTTTCTGGATTATAATGGCTCAAAATTGAATGATTTAAATTATAAGGTGGGTATGGGTCAAAAAAAACTCAAAAATAGGTTTAGACAGGATTGGGTCACTATATTAACCTTATCTTTTAGATTTAACTCATCATTTAATAGTTTGACATTTACCATGTCTCTTTTTATTTTTATATTATATGCTTAATAAATATACTATATACTTAAAAAAACCCAAAGTGGTACATTAATGATTCAAATATAATTATATAAGTCTTTTGGCCAATCCTTATATTTTTATTAATAGAACATCAGTTAATAATATAATTGTTTTTTAAAAACTCTTTTAGGTCAATTATGACATTATTTGGTATTTTCATTTTTCTAAATTCATAACATGATTATTACTAAGAAAAAATTTCATGTAACAAACCCTAACATGTCATATTAATCTAATAAATTATTGTAATTAATAAAAATACTCAAATTAAATTTATTTGAATATTTATAATATCAATTATTTTAATATTTCATTAATTATGTAATTACGACATCATCATTGTATCCTAAAGATTTTAAATTATTTAATGTCTAAAAAATATAACTAAAATACAATTATGTAGTAAATATTTTAGCACTATTAACTCTTATTTGAATTAAATAATAATAAATGTCCGAATCTAATCCATGTGGATCTAAAGGATCATATTTTGTTCATAAGGTTGTTTTTGGTCGAATTAAACTTATCTAATAGAATTAGGACATGTTTTAGGGTAATAATATTATTTTTTTGATCTTATTGAACAACATTTTACTTAATGATATCAACTATGTCTCTCAGATTTTTGAAATTCCACTCACAAAAGTTGTAAAATTAGGTTTTATGCGAATTTTAAAATTCTCATAGGAGATGGGTAAAAGACGGTGAAAAGGTAAAAAAAGTTTATATATCTAATATTATTAAAAAATGACTCCAACGAATTACATTGAAAATATATCGGTATTATGTATCTATTTTGGAATAAAATAAATTAAAATAAAATAAATAACTGTTTAAATGAAAAGCCGTTTTTAACTAATAACACATTATTTTTTCACTATTCATCAAAAATAGAAAGATTTCAAAAACAGACAAAAAATTCACCCTAAGCTAATTTTGATATTCAGAATTCTAAAATAAAGCCTATTTTACCAAATTAAAAATATATAAATTTCATTTATTAATTTAATATTAATTTCCATTATGATAACCTAAAAGTGTATTTTTAAGAAATAATAACTAACAAAAGATTGACACTTGTTTATGTCCAATTTCAAAGTGAAATTACTTCCAATGACCAAAATTAGATTAAATGGAAAAAATATAATCTAATTATACATCCAATACTTTCATATTTATAATTGATCAATATAAATTATTTTGTTAAAAAAAGTTGTTTCCAGTTAAAATATAGTTTCTTCACTATTCACCCAAATATGAATGTTTTCAGAAAAAAAAATTATTAAAAAAAATTACTTTGTCCTGATCCTAAAGAATAAGTTTATATATTCAAATTAAATTTATAAAGGTTTTAAATATTTTATTTTAAAAGGGATCACAATTAAAAGGCGGTAAAATTGCATTTTTTGAAAAAAACTTCTTTTATATAAAAAATGAATTTGTCCTTAATTTATTTCTATGAAATTCATAATATGGATTATAAAATTATAAGGGTTATATAAGGTTCAAAAGTCTGTTAATACTATTCATAACAGTTTTTGAATGGCTAGTTTGGTAAGTCGTGGTGTGCTTGAACACGGTGTTGCGTGTAGTGTAAGTTATTGAATTACTTTAATGAAATAATGTACTATGAAATTTTGGGGTGTTAAATAAAAATAGTAATTCAACCAAAACATATTTATTTATTGTTTTATTAATATATTTTATACATATATTACCCTATAAATGATTTAATTTCCATTTGAATAAATATTCACATAAAGGTAACCTTACATTATTGAAATATTTTGAGAAACATGAAGTGAATCCTTACAGTCACATATAAACGAGGACATATTCTCCTTACATATGTTCAAAACATGATCCTTATGTCAAAAATAATAGCTACATGAAAATATTTACAGATTCCATTCACTTATATAACAGTTTTTTGGACTTTTACAAAGAATAGTATTTCAATAATTAAGTTATAATCCAATATAATTCCTAAAAAATGATCTATAATTATTAACGAAGAACATTAAATTTTAATTCAAATCACACAATATATTCACCATTAATATCATAAAAAAATATTTTTATAGTATTATAAATGTACAATGATGTTATTAATATTATTCAACAATTATTTAACACCACCTATATATAAAAATTTAATTGAATATATCTCATTTTTGTATGTGTTGACTATCGCCTCCACGTTGCGGTTGGATTAATTTTCAATCACCATAATTCATGGATTGATATTTTGATGTATTTAATTATTATATATTAGATTTATATAATAATTAGATTTATATATTTATAATATCTTATACACCATTTCACCTTCTAATCCATTGATAAATGAAAATGTCACTCATGCGTAAATCTGGAATACCACCTTCACAAAATATTGTGATTTTTTCAACATTTCCACTTCACATGGATGATAAAAAGGTTGACATTTAATGAATTTAAATTATATCTATGATATAATTATAATCATATTTTTTCCTTATTATATAACTTTCTTCATTCCATCCATTGAATCGTTGAGATATCCCTCGTGTGTTGGTTTATATTATTTTCTCCACGAATTAATGTAATTAAATTTTCACCGCCACTATATAAGAAAGAATATTAATGTTTATATGATGAAAAAAATTACAATAATGACATTATTATGATTTATTATATGATATAACAATGATAATTTCTCAATTACCACTATTATCGATCTGAAACATACCTAAAAAAAGAAACAGTTGGCACTTAGAAATTATAATTTTAATAAATAATTATTAGTTGAGGTGTTGAAATGTTATATTGGGATCATATATAAATTTTTTATTATTTATATGGTTATGTTATTGAATTAAAATAAATTTAAATTTATTATACATGTGTTTGAAGTTATTATTATTAGAAATTATATATTTCAAGGGTTCTATAACACAATTTTATATCATTGAGCCTTGAATGATGATATGCCCTTATTTAGGTTTATGAATTTTATATAATGAAGAATTTATAATTTACATCATCAATCAAACTTAATTAATCATATTTTATGTTTTAGTTCATATTTATTCATCCATGGTTTTTTTATTTGAAATATTATAAGCATGTGAGGGTTTATCATCTTAAATGTTCATTTTTGAAATATTTTCTATGTTATCATTCTATATTATTTTATACTTTGAATCTATAGGCATATTGATATATTTTATCTAGGTAAATTTTTTTCATGTAATTTATTTTTCATTTGATGTGTATTCATTCGATGGGTTTATTAATCAAAATAAACCAAATACTTAAGGGTTTTAAGTTTCAGTCGAAAGTTTTCATAGTATTATCTACACTTAAATTTCCAACTATTAAATAATAGATCATATTACATTGAAATATTATAATATTTCATAAACTATGTTTATATATATAGATTCACATTTTTTCCTTCATTTCCCTCTCTTTACGTATTTAAGATACCTAATGAATGTATTCATGGAAAACAAGGTTGTTATTCTATTCATTCATGAATCATATTCGTATATGTAAATATTTTCTCTAAAATGTTTTATTGAATTTTTATTCAATTATAAAATTATATATTAACTTAAGTTACTTTCATTTAATAATTTCCTTTAAAATTTACTCATAGTCTCTTTTTCATATTCCGAACATGGTACGATTGACGTTTTATAGAAAATGTGAAATTAATTATAATTTTACCATGAAACACATGAATGAATTATCCCACTAAAATGACTTATATTTATGTTGAAGATTACTAAAAGTGGTTCATCCATGGGTTTGAAAAACCATGACCCCAAAAATTTAATAAAAAGGTGTAAAGGTACAACGGACTGATGGAAATGCTTACCGGTGAAACACCGCAACTAGATAGAAATCTTAACGGACAAATCAGATTCCTAATTATTACCATTTTCTGGGCCGACCTTGACCCCGAGAACCTCCCTGGTTAGCTAGATGGATCCCTCTTCCCCTTTGAATCACTAGTTCATCATTCATCTCTAGAACCTCTATTGTGGGTAATTCAGTTTCTTCATGAGGAGCTTCCCTATGAAACATTGAATGCACAAACTCAATAGAGGAGATAACATCCTGGTTATCTATACCATGAGTAGGCTTCTCATGCTCTTGGGGAGCCTCCTGTATATCCTTGGAGTCATGAACCGCCACACAAGCATTTGAAGCATTATGGACAGGCTAGTTCACATACTTTGGGGTCTCCAATCCATTAACATAGTAGGTGTCAAGGAATAACACATTCGTTTACTGAATCCTGCATTTTTGAGACCTTCAAGATTAAGCAAATCCAACTCAGGAGTATTAATAGACTCTAACATTGAATATAAACTGATAGCTGGATTTAAACGTCCTTTTAACTCCACATTACTTGATGCAACCATTGATAAGACATTCAAATTAGACCCCCCCCCCGAGGAGGAGATCATAGTAGGTATTGTACATGACTAGGTTTTGTAACGTCTTCCAAGTTAGCATGGGGAGATGTTTCAGAAATATCATCCTAGTTAGATGCAGAAGATCGGAGCAGAACCTCCCCCTGGAACAACATGAGGACCACCAGACATCTCAACAGATGCATTTCTATCCACCTGAACAACATCCAAAATCACTTGGTGTACAACAACATCTCCTACAACATCATTGTCCATCATCGGGCCCACATCCATCTGAGTGTCCACATTGGCAACCAGCACATCATCATGAATAATTGGACATTCCCTCGGCTTATTAGGCATCACCAACTGGAATCCATCAGCATCACAAATCTTCATTTTACCCTTCCTCAATGTAGAGGCTATTGCAGCGCAGTCTAACTCTTGATTTACTTTATTCTAGATAGCATCTTCAAGATCAGATTGATTTCCTTCCTCCTCCTCAACCACATCAGCCCAAGACTTGTTATCCAGGCTCCAAGTGACTCCAAAGGTGTCCGCCTCCAATGATCCACCATTCAAAGGCATAGTAGAAACATTAGCAGGTTGCTGAAATGCATCAAATGTTGATAGACCTTGTTGGATAGCCTCACTAAATGATGAAATACCAGCATTTTGAGGATCCTTTCTCCTAAAAACTTGCTTCATACCATTAAGTTCAACTTGTTTCTTCTTGCACTAATATGGTTCAAGCCCCAATGATTTATATAGTGAATATTTCATATTCCTGCGAAATTGAACAAGATCATGTCCACTGAACATACAATACATACATGAAGTAGGTAACCACTCATATTGTATAGCTAGTTCTAACTTAATTTGACCCGCAACAACAAAAACTGTGTCAATAATGACTTGAGATAAATCAATCTCTACCAATACACGAGCAAGGTGACCATACGTAAGATGCTCTATTTCCTTGTCCACCTTAATCAGGCATCCAACAATAGAGGCTACCTCCATGAAAACCGACGGATGCTAGAAAAAAAAATTCAAACCCCTAATTCGAATCCAAGTTTGAGTGGAGGAATTCTTAATTGCAAGAGGAATTTCTACATGATCCCACTGTTGAACCATGATATAACCAGGTTTCAGAGAAACATGTCCCAAATATCATGCAACAATTTGAAGTTCCTTAAATTGAAAAAAAATATGGAAATTTCCTCTCCCAATTGATATCAGGCACCAGTCAGTGAAGCCCCAACTCTAAGATAAACAAGCCTGCACTTCATCAACCCTCTGAGGGGTATCCCTATGCGTGCTCAATAACCTGTCGAGGAGGGAGAATCAAAATTCTTCAAGACTATCTTCCTAAAATTTTGGTATTGTTCCACAAATTCAATTGAGAAATTCTTGGTAATCCGTTTATGTAAGTAAGTAGATTCATGATGAGATTCGAAAAAAAAACCTTTTCCAAGTAGAAGAACCCTCAGACATCCTCTTAGGGTTCATCACATCTTCCTTCTCCGAATCTATAGGATTCTATGAAATCCAACCAACCATAACCACCGCCTTAGAGGGGGGAATGAAGACATTTTTAAGATCAAAATAACTTTCTACTGGATTGGACAGTGATTTTCAGCCCGAGGATTTCCAGAGAGTAGTCGAAGGAGTTGTATCTCGTATTTCCTCCCAAGAAATATTATATTTTTATGATGAAGATTTCATTAATGATTACTTTGTTATTATTATATAAAATTCCTTATGTAATATTTAAAAAAATTCAATATTTTAATTGTGTTATTTTAAAATGATATTTCAATTTCATCAGGAAAAGTTCTAGTGATCTTTTAAAAGGTATTTTCAGCAATAATATCATTCATTATTGTTTTTATGAATTACATGGAATATGATCCAATTATACCATATTTATATTATAATTTGATGGTTTATGATTTTGATGTTGATATATTTATGAATCATATTTTCTTATGAATGGGTATTGCATTGATGTAATGTTACATTTTTTCATGATATTATGGTATATATAAGAATATACAATGATAATTTTATTTATGTGTTTGTTACTTACCACCATTACACTGTGTAAATATTAATATTTTATGTTCTCAAGTTGTATATAGTAGGGTATATCATTCCCAAAATAGGGTACAAGGGTGATTATCCCTAGTCCAGAAGAATTTATATTGGAGGTCATCGCTTTCATGAGGAAAGTACAAGGGTTGTAATCCCAATAAAAGAATGTGAGGAATGTCCTCGTGTGTATAAATTAAATATAAATTTGGATATTATAATTATTCCATAAATTAGCATACAATTTTATGATATGATTATATTCCAATTATATAATCCCGTGGATGATGTTCTATGAATCCTTTATGGTTAATGTCTTATGATCTCTATGATTTATTCTATAGCTCATGATTTTATTAATTGTTTGGTATGAATTTAAAATTTTAATCACTTGATCTCATACTGTTGTTCTTATCATATGTTTATATGTCACCACTGATTGATATATCCCTTTTTTAGTCATACTGATAAGTTAATATAACCTTTTATTGGATTTTATTATCTTCCTGATATCATGAAATTTTTTATGTATTATACATATGAGATGAGATTTATTTGTGATGAAATCTTTGCGATATAATATGGATATTTAATGTACAAATTTTATGTATAAGTTTTCCAACGAAACTATATCACTATGGTTCTCACATGGATAATAGTTACATTAAATGAATATTAATATAAATTGATGTAATATTTATCTATGAAAATCTAGATTGTATATAAATTTATTAGTAAAGGGATATCTCCTCTCTACAGCTAGACCGTTCAAGTAAATCCTTTCTACCACTATATTTTTTATCATCATGTCATCTAACACTATATCCCTCTGAGAATTTGGAAGTAACGATATCATCATGATTTTTAAGAACAATAATATTACCAAACCTATAGTCCCCCACTCAATATTTACTGTAAATGACAATAATTTTTTCTCATCCATTATTAAAATGATATAAAAGGTACATAATATCCATTCTAACTACAGATCTGTAAAAACATTATATAGAAAAATGTTATATAGACGTCTTTAACAATACCCTAATATTCTCCCAAAATATGGTTGACATGTATAAGAAATATTTTCAAGAAAAAAATATATATACTGTTTGAGATTAGAGAAATCAAACTCATACATCTATACATAAGACATGAAATTCACTAGTATATGTGATTGTATCAACCTTTACCATTGAGGTTTAACATCCCATAATCCATAATTCTATCTATAACTAGTTATAAATAGATGATAAGATTCATATATGATTGGATGAGTATGAGTGACTCTATTTGAAATGTTTTCTCATATTTTATAATCAAAAAATCTATCATAACCAAGAATAAAGAATATTCTATAAGAATCTTGGCATCCACGCATTCCCATAATGGAAATTGGTTATTTCTCTCTGATCTCCCATTATACCAGGGTGGAAGCTTCCAAATCATGAAATGAAATTGGTGTGATAATATATTATAAAAAATATCTAATCCAATGAATATTAATTCATAATCAATATTTATTTGGAGTTCATTTTTCTAGATACTAGATCAATGTTTTGTATGAGGTACTTCACATATCCCATAACTTGTACGCATAAAAATACCTCACTAAAATTGATTCAAACTATATATCCTCACATCCTATCTAAAAGGAATTAAAATAAATTATCACATACTGATCTATATGATTCACAATTATCTGGTAAATTCCCTTATATTATAATCTCATATCATAAAACATTCAATTCCTTATGTTCTATTAAACATAATGATTTAATATCCACTGAACATGAACACTAAAATTGATTACCGTGATCTATTTTAATTTATATTCATTGTATAAAATTGTCAAGTTCATGTCAAATGAACACACTATATATACTATTTATGTTTCTTGTCTGATGTTATCATAGTATATTTAGAGACATCAAGTCTTCTAGACCCATCAGGAGGATTAAATCATGTTATTCCACCAATTTTTTTGGGTAATAGATACATTGTTTTATTGTTGTTTGGTTTTCAATCAAACATCACCACTATATTAAGGCGATATTATCATTTTTACATGTGGTAAAAACAAAAAAAAAACTAGTTTCATAATGGAATTTATTACATGAATATAAAATAAGAACATCAAGGCCCGTAACACATAATATTACACAATATATTACATGCTACATTACCGTATCACATCAAATTGTCTGACACATGGTCCATACTAGAGGACTTAATAATACTTTTATTGGTACATCCAATGAGAATTATCATAATGTACATATGAAACATATTTATATATTATTTATTATTGTATATTTATTTATCTATAAATTAAAATTGACATAAAAATATCCCTCACTTCTTGGATCTCAATCTCTATATTTAGAAATTCTCATTTACAACGAACTTTTATTTGTAGATTTAAATTTCAATAGAGTTACCCTATGTTCATATTTCATGATAGTAAACAACATTATGTAGAGAAAATCCTATAATACCATGAACTATATAGGAATATATATTCCATTTAACATAGTTAATAATATACCTACCCATATGTTATATCTTAATAGGTCTAAAATATTTTTTCATTAATCTAGGGATACAAAGGTTATAGAAATCCTATACATAATTAATGTCACAATCCATAGTATCTATGACTTGAAAATTCCCCCCAAATATTTTGGAATTACTGGTGGACTGATTCATGATATTTTCTTATATATATTGATGTCAGGAACATTAATTCTCATTACAAGAACAAATTTCCATACAAATTATTTTCATTATTATCCTGATGTTTTGGAATACTCTATTAATTTTAAGATTCCACAATGCCCAATAATCACGGAAATTTTATGATTTATATTGGAATTTAGTCCTAAGAGATTATTCAAGATATTATTTTTTGGATCTATTATCTCATTCTAATCCACACTTTCAATTTACACACATTCTAATACTCTTTTGATGAGGTATTATTAAACTCATTTTTTCTATCCTTCACACCACCATAATATTTATGCACATATGCCCTCCCCACAGGTGATTGAGTATGATTTGTAAAGTTATATTATAGGCATATTATAACTATATATGTCTTGATTCACGTTATTATTGCTAATTATGGATTGATACATGTTATTTCAAGAGACATAATGATGATGTGATCTCCTATAATAGGACAAGGAACAAACCTCAATCAAAAACACTATATTGGCTTGATGTTTAGAGCCCTTCATTCACATCATGATTCCATTCAAATGTTTTTCATTGAGATATATCCATATACTTTTGTTACTTGATCCAAATCTATGTAAAAATACTTTTATAGTGGTCTATGTTATGTGATCTTAAACTATGTGGAACCTAAGAAATTATTACATGATGATAATATTAATAATGAATGGTATATACTAAATATATAAAATCTTTTTTGGGTGATACATTATATACAACCATACATCCCTATATTAGTGTTATATACATGATGGGTTACACAAAATATACAATATGTTTATTTTAGAGGTTTTATAGACCATTATGAAATATACTATGTTTATTTTCATCAATCCATATTAATAATTCTATATAACTAAATTTTTTATAATATGATTATTATCATTATATTTATTCATAATAATAATTATTTTACAATCCATGTTGTTAGTGGATGAAACGTATTATGATGTTTTAGAGATGGTGAACCCATAATAATATGAACAATTGATTTTCGGTTTTATAAAGAAAAGATAAGTGGTTCATTAATTTCCATTACAATAATAAAATAATATATCATTATATTTTAAATTTTCAGGATTCATTATGTCGTGATGGATGGAATTATTATGAGGATAAAGAGGAACAATGACTAAAAATTATGTTTGGGAATATTACCCTCTCATTTCGACATCTCATAGTTGGACACAACTTATGGCTCCATCAAATGCTACTTGAGTAAGAAACAAATCCAGGGAAATTGGTATAAGGGTTGGATAAATAAATTGGTATATTTCTAAAACCTATACTGATTAGAATATGGGAGGAGAAGGGGATGTGAAGTGTGGCATTGTAAGGGTAATAGAGTCGTGATTTTTAATTTAATATTTCATAGTGAATAATTTCATTATTCAAACTAAAAATAATTTTGATTATTATAACTATAAATAAATTTTAGATTTTTTGTTCTAAATAATGGGTAGATGAATCATTCGTATCTAATTTTTGACCGTATTATTCTTTTATTGAAATTTTATGATATTTTATCGTATTTAATTATTCACAAAAAATTAATCGCTTTTAGAAATATACCACCAATTATGAAATTTTTTTGATGTGAAGGTTATAAGAAAAAATGTATATTATGAATTAAATATTTTAAATATGAGAAAATTATTTTATAAATAAAATCATTTTTTATTTGAAAAAGGGAAATTTTTAAATTATGGTCAATTTTATGGGCCTCTAAAAAATAACATATGGCCTCATAAAATTATATTATAATTGTAATGATTATAAATATTGAAATATAAAATTGTATTAAGAAAATTAAAATTCTTTTAAATATGAATATTTTTCATAAAAATTAGAATCTAATATATATTTTTTATGAATATAAAAAATATTACTTTATCAATTTTATGAGACTTATTTTTTCCAATAATGTTATTGATTTTTTATATTTATATTTAATAAGATATGTAAATATTATTTTAAAATTACATATGTGATGTTACTGTTTTAAATGTTATGTCATTATTCCAATAATCAATTTACAATTCTAATAGGTGTAATGCTATTGCAATAGTAAAAGTATTAATGTAATATGTGTTCTATTATTTTTATAAATACTTAATGTTTTCTTCATCCATAATTCACTTTGATTTAATCTCATGGTTAAGTATATTTCAATTTAAAAATGAATGTAACATTAATAATATTCTATTTAATTTTTATAGAGATGTTCCTTAGTGAAATCATTATTAGGGGTCGAGGAGATCTATATTTCAATAGAATGGTTATTTAGTGTTCTATTTTTATCCCATTGTAACACATTATATATTTATGGCTAGAATTATTTGTCACGACCCGTCCTCGGGGACCGTGCTGTGACTACCCCCAAGCCCGCCTTCCATAGGCCAGGGGCTGGCGACTAGCACCAAGGCATAATTCCCGGTAAAAAGGGAAGAAATTGCCTTTGTAAAGTAAACAAACTCCACAGAGCAAGCAAGCAGAAGTAAACACTAAGTAAAAATGAGTACAACAGTAAGTGCGGAAAAGTAAGTGGGTCAGTATACAAACCCAAACTGATAGTAAAGTACAACTGGAAGGGAAAACAACAGCTGAAAAGTAAAGCCACAACGTCGAGCCGTCCTCTGGAACTCCCACCTGAAGGGTGGGTACATATAGCCTCCACAGCTCCTCGGGTCCAGTCGTTCGATCCGAGTACGTCCCGCCCAGTGGTCCACCTCCAGGTACCATCCTGCTCCGCAAGCCTCAACCATGATCAACACTGTCCGTCGTCTGCAACCAACACAACGTAGTGCGGGCATAGCCCGTGCATGGGTGAGTATAAGCTACTCAGTAGGGACCCCGAGACCCCCGAAGGTCTCCCAAAATCCACAAAGGATAATCCACAAAGGAAAGATGCAGTCACAAAGTAACATCCAACATTGCTTAGGTATATGCCCATACATATACCTAAGTCATAAATTCTCGTTCGGCTCCAACATCCGAGCCCAAGTACAACCCAGTCCACACAGGAAATCAAAACGTAAATCCACACAGGATATCACAACAAAATCCACATAGGAAAGTAGAACGTAAATCCACACAGGATGTCACAACACAATCTGCATAGGAAAGCAAAACATGATTCAGCTCACGCAGGTATACATCTTCAAAAGACGATATGGATGATCAGAAATTTCCACTGATTCATCTAATCCATCGGACCCAGAAAGGATCGATAGATACTAACCCCAGCAATGACCCACATAGGATCTGACCCACAAAGGATCGATATGTAACTAACCCCCGTAAAGACCCACACAGCATCAGACCCACACAGGATCTGAAGGCGCTGGCTCACACAGAACCGCTGAGCGCTGACCCACACAGGATCAGACCAACACAGGATCAGTAGAACTGATCCATGTAGGATCGCTGAGTGATGTAGTCTTCACCGTCAAATCTACTGAGGATCTCTGCACAGTCGTCATCTTCGCAGTCGCAACACATCCAGTTCTAGGGTTCCCGCACACAACAAGCTCGTTCGGGAGGGTCCGCTCCACGAGCCGAGAGGCTGATACATCAACTGACACATAGTCCAGAGTTTATGTATCCAACAGTTCTGTATCATCAACAGGAACTCAACGTCGCAGACGACACGTCAATCGGACGCCCGGTCTGAGAGATATTGGCCTTTTCATCCTAGGGGCCCGGTTGGTTTTTAAGTCAAAACCAACCCGACCGTACTACACCTGCGTCCAAACCTCGGGCGGAGTAAGCCAAATGATCTGTATCACTAAGAGGAATCCAACAAAGTCTATGGCATGCCAATCGGACGTCCGGAGCTCATGATATGAGTGTTTCCGCTCCGAGGGCCCGGTTGGTTTCGTGTACAAACCAACTCGGCCGAACTCAAAGTATTCTGAAAGCTTGAGTGCGATATACCGAAACAACCGTCTCGATCCAAGGATCGCATCGCAACTAATGGTGCGTCGATCGGAGGCCCGTAGAACATGTTATGGGAATCCGACCGGAAGAGATTCGGTATTAAGGGGTTCGGCCCCGGTCCGACCCGGCCTGATACCCCCGGGGTCGACCCGAACCGGGTCCGGGTCTGGCCTGGCCAGCGTGGCCCGGCCCGGCTTGGGCGCGCTCGGCCAAATGGACGCGCCGTTGAGGAGGGGGCGCCTGCACCCCTGGTTTGTAACCGCGACCCCCCTTAATGGGGGCCGCTTAGCTGGATGGCGGGGGTTTAAACCCCCGGCGTTCCCTTATCCGGCCGGCCCGCCCCGGCCGGCCTGTTTCTGCCACCACGAGACCGGAAACAGCCGGTCCCCTCCTTGCTCTGATACCGGCGGCCCAACACCGACCGCCAGTCTCCCTGCTCCGCCACGGCCCGGAATCGGCCGCAGTCTTGGTTCGTCCTGCGCGGCGCAACGGTGCCGCTCCCCTCCGCCGCGGCCCCAATCCATTCGCGGTGTCTTCGGAATTCTTCGAATCGTCATGACGGCGTCCCGTCCGTGCTCGATTTGACGGCGCGGTGCGACAGTGCCACACATTTCCTTGTCGCATGATCCCACGTGGTGTGACGGCACCATGCTATTCCGTTCCAAACAACATTAGAAACAAAATAAATAAAGGAGGAGGGTCGGCCATGTTTGTGAGGTCCGACCCCCTCTAATTAAACGATATAAATTGGTCATATTCCACGAAGAACGTCAAGCTAGTAATCACGAAGTAAAATAAATAAATCCCCTACACTGATAATGAGAAGAACAATGGTTTGTCATGGAAAAGATCGTCGTGGAAGAAGACTCTGTAAGCGTCGTCGGCGTGACAGAGAAGAGAGTCGTCGGCATCGCGGTACACGGCGTCGCATCGTCGATCTCTGAGGATGACGTCTCTCACCGGCTGCGGAGAGGGAAGAAGATGGTACGGCGAACTCCCCTTTGAGGTGACGATGTTCTTCGCCGAAGGTTCGGCGTTCTTCGCATTCTACGATGAGGAAGAAGATGAACTTCAAGACGTAGAGTTTCCTTCTCCCCAATCCCCTTACACAACAAGCCAAACTAATAAAATAAGATCCCTCTCATTTTATTATCTTATGTCATGCCTTTCAAAATTACAAATTTCAAATACATAACTCACTTAATTAAATTAAATAGTTGGCATTGAATAAATGTGGGTAGAGGGAAGGTCACAAATTAAATGGGAAGTTTAATGGGTTACACACTTAAGAGGGATATTAGAGGAGTTAGGGAATATGATATGATGGGGGCTCGTGTGGGCCCCACCGCCCTCATAACCTCACATGGGATGTTGGGTGGTTGTGGGCCCCACCAACAACTTCCCATGAGAGAATTTAACTACCAAGGATAAAATAAATTAGTACACAATTTATTTTACCTGACATTTAATTCCCTAAATTTTAAAAATTCTTCCCGAGCAAACGCAACTCAAGAAAAGGAGTTTCTAAGAAAAAACCGGCACTGCGTTTCCATCGGTTCCCTCGGAATCCGATTCTGAGTACCGGTTAAAATGTTAGAAATTCTCGCTCGTTCGTTCACTGAACGTACCTGAGCTAAACTTCGGATAGGAATTCCGGGCACACTGGGCCTCAGAATCAAGTGCCGTCAGAAACTACTTTCTTGTAAAATCCCAACGAAAAATAAGAAAAAATTTTCCTCGAATTTTATGGGTCATTACATTACTCCTACCATAGGGATTTACGTCCCCGAAAGGATACATCGAAACTAGGGAAACAAATGTGGGTACTGAGCATGCATCTGAGCCTCCCGCTCCCAAGTGCTCTCCTGGAGGATCCTGTGCTGCCACCTGCTGTGCACTAGAGGAATTGACCATCCATGTAGGACCCGCTCCTGTCGATCCTCGATATCCACCGGGACCTTAGTAAAAGTCTCCCCATCATCAACGTCCAGCTCTCCATGATCAATGATATGTGTCGGGTCGTGCACGTATCTCCTCAGCTGAGATACGTGGAAGACGTCGTGCACCCAGTGCAACTAAGGTGGTAGAGCCAGGAAATAATCTATCTCGCCAATCCTGCTGAGGACCTGGAATGGTCCGATGAAGTGTGGAGACAACTTGCCGCCTCGGCCAAATCTCCGTAATCCACGTCAAGGTGAGACACACAAGAAGACGTGGTCACCATCCTCGAACTCTAGTGGCCTCTTCCTCCTATCAGCATAAGACTTTTTCCGGCTCTGATCTATACTCATCCGCTCCTGTATGACCTGGACCTTCTCTGTCATGGCCTGAAACATCTCTGGTCCCACAAGTGCTGACTCCCCAGGGTCTGTCCAGCACAAAGGAGATCTGCAAGGTCTGTCATACAACGCCTCTTATGGTGCCATCCCGATGGTGGAGTGGTAGCTGTTGTTGTACGCAAACTCCACCAAGGGTAGGTGGTCCTCCCAGCTATGACCAAAGTCGAGGACACATGCGCGGAGCATGTCCTTGAGAGTCTGAATGGTCCTCTCCGTCTGACCATCCGCCTGAGGGTGAAAGGCTGTGCTCAGACGTAGCTGTGTCCCGAACGCCTCCTCCAACCTCTTCCAAAGCCGTGAAGTAAAGCGAGCATCTCAATCGAAGATGATAGATTATGGCACACCGTGAAGCCGTACAATCTCTTGAATGTAGTGACTCCCCATGCTCTCCAATGAGTCCTGTTCTCTGATGGGTAAGAAGTGTGCCTACTTGGTGAGTTAGTCTATAATCACCCAAATGGAGTTGTCACCTCTGGATGTGCATGGAAGTCCAGTCATGATGTCCATAGATATCCCGTCCCACTTCCACTCCGGGACCTCCAATGGATGTACCAAGCCTGGTGGTACCTGGTGCTCTGCCTTCACCTGCTAGAAGGTGAGGCATCGAGAAACGAACTCTGCCACAACCTTCTTCATGCCCGACCACCAGTGCTGTCGTCTGAGATCCTGGTACATCATCGCCACTTCAGGATGTACTGCCAAAGGAGAAGTGTGAAACCCTCTCACTACCTCCTCCCGTAAATCAAATGGTACCAAGGTATATCCTCTGAAAAGGATGTCGTGCTCTGATCCAAAGTAGAAACCATCAGGTACATGTCCTGAGGATATTTGTGCACGCCGCGTCTCACAGTCTGCGTCCCCACACTGTGCCTCTCTGACCCACTGCAGTAGTGGAGGGGTGACTATGAGAGACTGAATGAAGGCTGCTCCATCTCTATCCACAAAGGATATCTACAAAGAGGCTAGCTGCTCTGTCGCCTCCTCAAGTAGCTGAATGCCTGTCCTCCTGCTGAGTGAATCAGCTACTATGTTTTCCTTCCCAGAAGTATAGACTATCTCAAAGTCATAGTCCTGGAGGAACTCGAGCTGTCGCCGCTGTCTCAGGTTCAGGTCCTTATGAGAGAAGATTTATCTAAGACTCTGATGGTCAGAAAAGACTGTAAAGCACTCTCCCATCAGATAGTGTTGCCATGTCTTCAGAGTGAAGACCACTGCTGCTAACTCTTGGTCATGGGTAGCGTAGTTCTGCTCATGCGTCCTCAACTGACGTGATCCATAGGAGATCACCGCCCGCTCCTGTATCAGGACACATCCGAGTCCGGTCCCTGATGCATCGCCGTAGACTACATACCATACTCCCTTCTTAGGAAACCTCAAGATAGGGGCACTGGTCAATCACTATCTCAGCTCCTGGAAGCTCTACTATCATCTGTCTGACCACACAAAGGGTTTCCCTTTCTTCGTCAAGATGAGAGTGGTACCACGACTCTTGATAAGTCTGGCACAAATCTCCGATAGAATCCAGCTAGTTCCAAGAAACTCCGCACCTCTGTCATGCTCCTGGGTGTCTCCCAAGCATGCACTACCTCGATCTTCGCAGGATCCACTGCAACCCCCACCTTAGAGATGACGTGTCCTAAGAAGTGGACCTCACGTATCTAGAACTAGAACTTCGAGATCATACCATAAAGCTGGTGCTCTCGGAGTGTGTCTAGCACAACCCGCAAGTGGTAGGCATGCTCCTCCTTAGTGGTTGAGTAAATCAATATGACGTTGATGAAGACCACGACAAATTGATCGAGGTATGGATGAAAGATCCTTTTCATGAGGGTCATGAACATTGTTGGAGCATTGGTTACGCCAAATGGCATATCCAAGAACTCATAGTGGCCATACCAACACCTGAAGGCCGCCTTCTGCACGTCCTCATCCCGAACTCTGAGCTGATGATAGCCTGACCTGAGGTCTATCTTTGAGAACCACTATGCTCCCTTAAGCTGATCGAAGAGGTCATCAATTCTCGGTAGCGGATACTTGTTCCTTACTGTCACCTGGTTCAGGCGACGATAGTCAACACAAAGTCGCAAGCTCCCGTTTTCCTTCTTGGCGAACAAAATCGGGGAAGCCTAGGGTGAAACACTGGGTCGGATGAACCCCTTGCCCTGCAAGTCCTCCAACTGTACCTGTAGCTCTCGAAGCTCAGCGGGGGCCATCTAATACACTGGAGTTGATATTGGGGATGCCTCGAGGTATAGGTCAATATAAAAGTCTACCTCTACGAGGAGGTAGTCCTGGAATGTCATTGGAAAAAACGTCTGCATAATGATCCACCACTGTAGGAAAACCAGGACTCCGCACGTCAACTGCTCCTAGGATTAGGCTAGCCAACTGATGAGTGATGGGATGTCCTCTCCTCTGCGAGAGTCCATCCTGTGCTGCAAAGGCTCCCTTCTCACCGGTGAAGGTGAACTTGCTCCCGTCGGTGCGTACACATCACACCTTGCGCCAAATACAGTCGATCTGAGCATGGACTGTAGATAAGCAATCCATGCCCAAGATGATGTCTTAAGGCCTCGATGTTGCTACAAGAAGATCCCAGTTGAATATCTCTCCTCCTAGAGTAAGCTCAAAATGCCGGAACCAGTGCGTAATCGTCGAGTCTTCTCCCGTAGGAGTCTCTAGCCATAAGGATCGAGCCAACGGATTTGTCGGAATCTCCGAGCTCCGAACAAGGGCAGCGGCTATAAAATAATGACTCACTCTTATGTCTATAATAACTGAAGCAAGGGTGGAATAGACAAAGATAGTACCTCGAATCATCTCGGGTGCACTGTGGTCGTAGACCTCTGCTGCCTGGAGTTGTGCCTGTCTCTTTCCGCCAGCTCCCTGTGGCCGGGGTGGACCTCCTGGTGGTGGTGGTGGTAGAGCCTCAAAGCGTCTCCCACCACCTACTGCTCGGCCAGCTCCTATACCTCATCCGCCATCTCCCTACGGACCACCATGGTCGACCCTCTGCCTCTGCCTGGGTGGTCCCTCAACCGTCTGCTACTCCTCGGCACGGCGGGTCAGGCAGTCATTAGCCATGTGGCCCTGCCCGCCGCATGAGTAGCACTGCCTGCCTCTCGAAATACTGGCTCTGCGCTGTGTGCCCCGCACTGCTGAGCCAGTGTCCTGAGGTCATCTGCCTGAGGGTCTGGTCTTCCTGAACCCATGAGTCATCCGTTGACTGCCTACTACAGAAGACTCTGCTACATGCCTCCCTGCGGTGGGTCTCTGCGCTGGTGTAGACTCAGAAAGAAAGCTCTCGATCAAAAGGTCTCGCTCCAGTACTCCTGTCTGGGTCGAAATGGTGAGGGAGATTAGCGATGCCCTGATCTCATGTCTCAACCCTTGCTCAAAGGTACGGGCCCGGAAGAATGGGTCATGTACCATGTCGGTCGAGTAGTGCGAGAGATCGGTAAATCTCGCAAAGTACTGGGCGACCGTCAAGCTGCCCTACCGAAGGTGAAGAAGATCCTCATTGCGCACCGCACGTAGGGTGGCCGGGACGAACTCTGAGCAGCAGAGGCTCTCCATGTCTGTCCAGAGAAGAGATGCCTCATTGTGAACCTTGAGCATCAAGCTCCACCATCTGCATGCTGCCGCGTGTAGTTGCCTCGCAGCGAGGATCACCATGAGGTCTGTTAGTATCCTCACTAACCAGAAAACTCGTACCACTGCCTCCAGCCAGTCCTCGGCTGCCTGGGGGTTCGTCTCCCCGTGGAACCTGGGTGGTCGCTGGCGCTGGAACACATGTAGTGCACTAAGGTGACATGCATCATCAGCGGCTGGGTCTGGAAGCATATGTGGCTCAGTGGGTAAAGGTAACGCCAGTGCCTCAACTTTCATAGGGTCGTGCACCGAGGCCTCGTCGCTCGGTGGGCTGTCGTCATGCTCAACTCTCGGAACCCTAGCTGGCTGTCGTCGTGGGGCCATCCTGAAAATGAATCATGTGCGCCACGATAAGAAAAGTATACCTGGTGAGCTGATATAAAGTAATAACAAAGAAAGCTTGAAACACACATGCAATCAATGTTTTCGTGCATTAAGCCGGAAATCAGAAGTCAGGGTCCTGGTGTACGGATACGTCGGCTGCTGCACCAACACTGGACTCCCTGAACTGATAACCACACTCAATATGCGTAACACTATTACTTCACATAGAAAAAGACCAGAGTCCTGAGTTCTACGGTAAAACCGAACACCTATGATACCAATTTGTCACGACCCGTCCTCGGGGCCCGTTCCGTGAATACCCCAAGCTCGCCTTCCATAGGTCAGGGGCCGGCGACTAGCACCAAGGTGTAATTCCCGGTAAAAAGGGAAGGCATTTCATTTGTAAAGTAAACAAACTCCATAGAGAAAGAAAGAAGAAGTAAACACTAAGTAAAACTGAGTACAACAGTAAGTGTGGAAAAGTAAGTGGGTCAGTATACAAACCCAAACTGAAAGTAAAGTACAATTGGAAGGGAAAACAACAACTGAAAATTAAATCCACAACTTCGAGCCGTCCTCTGGAACTCCCACCTAAAGGGTGGGTACAGATAACATCCACAGCTCCTCAGGTCTAGCCGTCCGTTCCGAGTACGTCCCGCCCAGTGCTCCACCTCCAGGTACCGTCCTGCTCCGCAAGCCTCAACCACGATCAACGTTGTCCATCGTCTGCAACCAACACAACGTAGTGCGGGCATAGCCCGTGCACGGTTGAGTATAAGCTACTCATTAGGGACCTCGAGACCCCTGAAGGTCTCCCAAAATCCACAAAGGATAATCCACAAAGGAAAAATGCAATCACGAAGTATCATCCAACATTGCTTATGTATATTCCCATACATATACCTAAGTCATCAATTCTCATTCGGCTCCAATATCTGAGCCCAAGTACAACCCAGTCCACACAGGAATGCAAAACGTAAATCCACACGGGATAACACAACACAATCCACATAGGAAAGTTGAATGTAAATCCACACAGGATGGCACAACACAATCCACCTAGGAAAGCAAAACAATATTCAGCTCACACAGGTATACTTCTTCAAAAGACTATAGAGATAATCAGATATTGCCACTGATTCATCTAAGATGTCGGACCCACAAAGGATCAATTGGTACTAACCCCCGAAATGACCCACATAGGATCTGACCCACAAAGGATCGATATGTAACTAACCCACGCAAAGACCCACACAGGATTAGACCCACACAGGATCTGAAGGTGCTGGCTCACACAGAACCGCTGAGCACTGACCCACATAGGATTGGACCCACACAGGATCGGTAGCACTGATCCACGTAGGACCATTGAGTGCTGTAGGCGTCGCCGTCGAATCCACTAAGGACCTATGCACAGTCGTCGTCGTCCCAGTTGCAACACATCTAGCTCTAGGGTTCCCGCACACATCAAGCTCATTTGGGAGGGTCAGCTCCACGAGCCGAGAGGCTGATACAACAACTGACACATAGTCCAGAGTTGATGTATCCAAAAGTTCTGTATCGTCAACAGGAACTCATCATCGCAGACGACACGTCAATCAGACGCCTGGTTTCAGAGATATTGGCTTTTTCGTCCCTGGTGCCTGGTTGGTTTTTAAGTCAAAACCAACCCGACCGTACTCCACCTGCATCCAAATCTCAGGTGGAGTAAGCCAAAAGATCTGTCTCACCAAGAGGAATCCAACAAAGTCAATGGAACGTCAATCGGATGTCTGGAGCTCATGATATGAGCGTTTCCACTCCGAGGGCCCGGTTGGTTTCGTGTACGGACCAACTCAGCTGAACTCAAAGTATTCCGAAACCTTGAGTGTGGTATACCGAAACGACCTCCTCGATCCATGGATCGAATCGCAAGTGATGACGTTTCAATCGGAGGCCCATAGCACATGTTATGGGCATCCGACCGGAAGAGATTCGGTATTAAGGGGTTCAGGCCCAGTCCGACCCGGCCCGATACCCCGGGGTCGACCCGAACCGGGTCCTGGTTCGGCCCGGCCCGGCCTGGGCGTGCTCGGCCTAACGGCCAAGCCGTTGAGGAGGGGGGCACCTGCCCCCTGGTTTGTAACCGTGACCCCCCTTAGTGGGGGCCGTTCAGCTGGCCAGTCGGGGGTTTGATCCCTCGGCTTTCCCTTGTCCGGCCGGCCCGCCCCGGCCGGCCGGTTTCTGCTACCATGTGATCAGCAATGGCCGGTCCCCTCCCTGCTTCGACACCGGCGGCCCGACACCGACCGCCGGTCACCCTGCTCCGCCGCGGCCTGGAACCGGCTGCGGTCTGGGTTCGTCTGGCACGACGCAACGGTGCCGCGCCCCTCCGTCGCGGCCCTGCTCCAGCCGCAGTGTCTTCGGATTTCTTCGACGCGGCGCGTTGTCATCGTGTCCTTGCTCGATTTCGCGGCTCGGCGAGACGGTGCCGCGCATTTCCTTGCCGCATGATCCTACGTGGTGTGACTTCCAAACCACATTAGAAACAAAATCAATAAAAAAGGAGGGTCGGCTGTGTTTATGCGGTCCGACCCCCTCTCGTTAAACAATAGAAACTGGGAATATTCCACGAAGAACTTCAAGGTAGTAATCACGAACTAAAATAAAAAAATCCCCTACACTGATAACGAGAAGAACAAAGGTTCTTCGTGGAAAAGATCGTCGCAGAAGAAGACTCCGTAAGCGTCGTCGGCATGACGGAGAAGAGAGTCGTCGGCGTCACGGAACACTGCGTCGTGTCGTCGATCTCTGAGGATGACGTCTCTCACCGGCTGCAGAGAGGGATGAAGACAGTACGATGAACTCCCCTTTGAGGTGGAAAAGGTCTTCGTCGAAGGTTCGGCGTTCTTCGCGTTCTACGATAAGGAAGAATATGAACTTCAAGACTTAGAGTTTCCGTCTCCCCAATCCCCTTACACCACAAGTGAACCTAATAAAATAAGATCCCTCTTATTTTATTATCTTAAGTCATGCCTTTCAAAATTACAAATTTCAAATACATAACTCACATAATTAAATTAAAGAGTTCTCTTTGAATAAATGTGGGGAGAGGGAAGGTCACAAAATAAATTGGAAGTTTTAAGGGTTACACACTTAAGAGGGAGATTAGAGGAGTTAGGTAATGTGAGAATATTGGGGATCGTGTGGGCCCCACCACCCTCATAAACTCACATGGGATGTTGGGTGGCTGTGGTCCCCACCAACAACTTCCCATGAGAGAATTTAACTACCAAGGATAAAATAAATTTTCACACAATTTATTTTACCTAACATTTAATTCCCTAAATTTTAACAATTCCTCCCAAGAAAACACAACTCCAGAAAAGGCATTTCTCAGCAAAAAACGGCGCTGTGATTCCATCGGTGCCCTCAGAATCCGATTCCGAGTAACGGTTCAAAAGTTAGAAATTCCCGCTCGTTCGTTCACTGAGTGTACCCGAGCTAAACTTCGGATAAGAATTCCGGGCACACCGGGCCTCGGAATCAAGTGCCGTCAGAAACTACGTTCTTGTAAAATCCCAAAGAAAATTAAGAAAAAATTTTCCATGGATTTTATGGGTCTTTACATTATTCTATAAATTTAATGTTGAAAAAAATATAATGAATTATTTTTTCCTCTATCATGTGTTGTATGTGTTTCATATAATAATACATTACAAACATGAAAAATTTAAATCTTGAAAATTGAGAGTACATTGCCAGAATTATTGGTAATTAAATTATTTTACATTAATAAATTTCATCCCCAAAATTAAATTTTACCTACTAGGATAATAAAAATTGAATGTAATTATAATATATTTGTATCTTCCTCTAATATGGTAATGTCTTGTGTGTCCAAGATAGGTTTTCTACGAGACATCTAGTGTGCACCACAAAGGTAAGAGGCTTATGACAAGTAGCGGGTATAACGACCCATAATTTACATACATTGTTATTACTTCAGAATTGAAGCACACTTATTACAACATATAACAGAACCAAGAAAGGACAGTATAGGTATAATGTCTTTAGAAAATGGGAAACATATACAACTAGTTCATAAAGAATCTACTTTTCCTCCCATTTATTTCATCATATCTAGAGTCCCTTTTCGGCCTATTCTACTTAATAACCTTCTTCCTGACCTGGGGAAATAAAACATAAAAATGTGTGAGCTCAAATGCTAAGTAAGGCTAAACAAAAGAAATATCAATCACATCATATTCATTAGAACATAACATTTTGGAAATCTTAACCAGCAAAAGGGAGCATAATTTCATAACATGGGATAAATCATAGTAGTGAAATGAAATCCCAATAATCATAACATAAAACATGAAACTTTGTGTCATACACACATAATCATAGAGAATCATTTCTTATTAGTCAAGACTCATTGACAGGACTATCTTTGTGGACAAAGTCCATTTCTGAACCGAGTCACCCTCGTTTCAGTCCTGTTTCACTAAACCGGTATAACCTACCGTTCCAGCCATGTCTATCTCATGAGATATAAAATATTTACCCAATGCATTGGAGAGAGATATAGGTCCCACCCATCTCATAATGATACCATTATTATGTGTGCCACAAAATCATAAATCATACATCATAGCATAACCCATGTAATAAAATTGGGAATCTTTAAACATCGTGACATCATAAAACAATTAATATAAGATAAATAAATTAATAAAAATATTTCCATCACAACATAATCAAATCCATGTAATAATATGGATAGAAACAGAACAATATATAATCTTATATGGAAAATAATTTTGATAAAGCACTTGAACTCCATTCTTGAGGAAAATATCCTTTCTACTTCAATTTTTTTTCCTTTCATAACATGTCATAAAATTATAAACTAAAAGAAGTTGATTAAAAATAAACTTGAAAATTTTAAAGGAAGCTTCTTGGAAATAATATTTTAAAAATTCACTCATGTCATATAAGTTAAAAAAAAAATTCTTCGTACTTTTGTCGGAAAAGTCAAAAAGTACCTCGTACGAAAAACGACAAAAGATTCATTTCATATCCTTTACTAAAAACTCACCGAAGGGTAAAATTGGATTTAAAAATTTTTAGGTGGATGGAAATAATATTAAATATTGAGGAAACAGGGATGTGGATGATAAAATACACCCTAGTAAATACCAAAGTATAAACAATCTCAGATAAAAATGAGATTGTGATATTTCCCTTACCTTAGGTCCGATATGCTTTGTACATGCCCGAACCTCCTGTATAATGATTTAAATAATGTTATTGACTTATTCCAGAATCATACATATTTTTATGATATCATATTTTTTCATATTCTTAGCTTCTTAGTAGTAATATTTCATTGCTACTTGTTATTCGGGTGTTTATAACTTTTTGTTCTTATGCGTGTTTTGTCGAATAAATTATTATTCTTCTATTTAGGTTATAGATACCTAATTTACAGAATTTTATTAGTGAAATATATATCATATTCGTTCCTTAAATTCATTTATATAATCATTATGAAATTAAGATCATGTAGAACGAGTCGCGTCACATCGTGGAGACGGTATTCCGTACGTACGCACGAGTGATGATATCATTTCTATGATCGTGGAATTGTAATGGAGTGTATGTAGACTATTTCAGAATCAGTATCACTTTATAATAGTCATATATAGTCATTATTTACACCATTATACCCATCCAAGTAAGGTGGTGGTGGAAAATAGATTACACCACGGCGTGGAGACGGTATTCCGTACGTATGCACGCACGGTGATTTTTTTTTCTGTAGGATGGATAGATGGTGAAATAGGGTTGTTTCATACTTATAATAACATATCAGTATATGAGTGATACTGATTTTATTAATTCATAATGAAACAACTAAATAAGAAGAAGTGGAAGAAAAAATAAAGATGAAAGAATCGGTAACGGACATTACCTCTTCTTTGAAGTGCTTCTTTGAGACCACCTTTTAAGGCACTAAAATTGGTCTTTGAAGAAGGCCAGAACCTATAGAATGTATCTAGGTAAATGGAGAGAAGCAATTGGGATGGTTTTTCCGAGCTTGAAGGCTCAAAGTGGTGTGAGGAAGAGAGGTAGGAGGTGCCCTTTTATAAGGGAGGAGAGGGGCTCCTTTGGAAAAACTAAAAATATTATTTTATTATAAAGTCATGTTCGGTTTTAAATAGCTTAAAATTGATTTATTTCGAGGATAAGATGGGGATGGTTCGAAATCCTATTATACAATAGAATTTAGACATGTTTAGGTTCCTTTTTTAACCTTATCATTTAGATTTAACATTAAGTTAAATAATTTTACTTTTACCGTGTCTTCTTGTGTTCTTATACTATAAGGTTATTAAACTTACTATAAGCAGCCAAACGAACCCCTAGTTGTTTATTATTAATATATATAACCTTATCTAAGTCATTTTTCTGAACCTTAGATTTTTGGAAATAAAATAACAACTAATAATATAATTTTTTTAAGAACTATTTTATGTCAATTTTGATACTATTAAGTAATTGATTTTTTTGAAAATCATAACAGAATGATAAGTTCTAAAAAAGTTAATTAAATCAATACTAACATGTCATAGTAACCTATAAAATTAGTTTAATTCATAAAAAGTCTCAAATTATATTTATTTGGGTATTTATAACATCATTTATGTCAATATTTAATTAATAAGATAATTACTGCATCATCGTTGTGTCATATATAAATTAAATTATTTAATGTCTAAAAATTAAAAATAAACTACCATTATGTATTAAATCTTTTTAGCTTTCTAAGGAATATTTATAGTCTAATTTATCTTATGTATAACCCCATATTAAAAATGATTTACTTATTAAACTTTGATTTTAACTATTTTAACCCTTCTTTAAATAAATTAATAATAAATGTCCTAATCTAATCCAAGTGGGCCTAAATGGTCATATTTTATTCCTAAGGTTGTTTTTGGTCTAATTAAACTTGTCCAATAGTATTAGGACATGTGTTAGGGTAATAATAATATCATTTTTACCCTTAATTACCCTATTTACTTTTAACCGTGGTAAAAAAAGTAAAAAATTACTATTCACCAAAAAATTATTTTCATCTCATTTAACCACATTTTACTTACTGACATCAACCGTGTCTCTCAGATTTTCGAAATTCCACTCACAGAAGCGGTAAAATTAAGTTTTATGAAAAATTTAGTTTTTTTAACTACCACTTAGTGGTTTCACTATTCATCAAAAATTGAATGTTTTCAGAAAAATACCAAAATTTCACCCTATTCTAATTTAGATATTACGAATCCAAAAATGAAGTCCATTTTGAAAAATAAAATTTATAAAACTTCAAAAAGTGGTTATTAGATTTTCATAACGGCTAGTGTTAATAATATTTTAATAGTATATCGTTGTTTAGTGAAACTCAGTATTGCATATGACACAAGCTATCGAGGAAACTTGTGATTTCGTGTAAAGCAAGACAAGCAAGTGTTGTGTGTAGAAAAATATTCCTTTGATGATTTATATAACATAAAAGTCTCAGGTGTTACATTCTACCCCCCTTAAAATGAATTTCGCCCTCGAAATTCGTCACTTTGTAACAAACAGATGAGGATACCTCTCCCTCATCATATCCTCAAGCTCCCATGTAGCTTCTTCTAATTGTTGGTTCCTCCATAAAACTTTCACCAATCGAGTGGTCTTGTTTCGTAGGACTTTTTCGCTACGATCCAGAATCTCTATCAGTTTTTTTTCATAAGAAAGATCTTTCTCCAATGGTACAACTTCTTAGCTGAGTACATGTGAAGGATCAGGTATGTATTTTCTCAGGAGAGATACATGGAACACATCGTGAACATGAGAGAGATTCGGTGGAAGCTCCAATCGGTAAGCTACCTTCCCAACACGATCCAGTATTTCGAATGGACCGATATATCTAGGGCTCAACTTCCCCTTCTTTCCAAATCTCATAACCCTCTTCCAGGGAGATATTCGTAAAAACACTTTATCACCCACTTCAAACTCTAGGTATTTTCTTCGGTTGTCGGCATAACTTTTCTGTCGACTCTGAGCTGCTCTTATGTGTTGTTGAATAGATCTGACCTTTTATGCCATTTCATCAACGAGATCAGGTCCTAATAGCTTTCCTTCCCCAACTTCATCCCAGAAAGTTGGAGTCCTGCATTTCTTTCCATAGAGAGCTTCATAAGGAGCCATCTGAATACTGGAGTGAAAGCTATTATTATAAGAAAATTCCACAAAACGTAGGTGTTGATCCCAACCACCTTTGAAATCCATAGAGCAAGCTCTCAACATATCATCTAGAGTTTGAATTGTTCTCTCAGACTGACCGTCTGTATGAGGATGATAAGCAGTGATGAAACTCAACTCTATATCAAGAGTATGCTGAAGACTTCGCCAGAACATCGAGGTAAATCTCGGATCCCAATCAGATATAATAGAAAGTGGTACTCCATGCAATCTTACCACTTCCTTTATATATATCCTGGCAAGCTGATCCAGAGGGAAATCCTCTCTAATAGCAATGAAGTGTGCAGACTTGGTAAGATGATCAACTATGACCAAGGTAGCATTATTGCCTTTGGATGTTTTAGGAAGTCCTGTGACAAAGTCCATAGTGATGTTTTCCCATTTCCATTCGGGTATGGGTAATGGTTGTAACATCCCCTTAGACTTCTGTCTCTCAGCTTTAACTTGTTGACAAACCAAGCATCGAGAGACATATTCAGCAACATCTCTTTTCATGCCATCCCACCAGAAGTACTATTTCAGGTCCCTATACATCTTCGTGCTTCCAGGATGAATAGAGAATGAAGAATTATGAGCCTCATCCAGCAGCTCATTCTTTAATTCCGGGATGGGAGGAACACAAACCCGATTCCTGAACTTTATTATCCCATCACAATCAAGGTTGAATTCAGGAACATTTCTCACCTTCTTTTGTAACTCAACATCTTCTTTCTGTGCCTCTTTAATCTTCACATGTATAGATGGTTGAACATCCATTTGAGAAAGATACGATTTTCCCATTCCGTTATAATTCCAAGATACATCCTTTGTAAATCCATAAATATTTGATCTTTTGTGATCCTCATCATGGATAAACTGGCATGGTCTTGTCGACTTAATGCATCTGCCACCTTGTTTTTTTCCCAGGGTGGTAATGGATTGAGCAGTCGTAATCCTTAATCAGCTCCAACTATCTTCTTTGGCGCATATTCATTTCCTTTTCTGTAAAATATACATTAAACTTTTTTGATCAGTATAAATATCACACCTTTCACCATAAAGATAATGCCTCCAAATCTTTAATGCAAAGATAACCGCAGCTAACTCCAAATCATGTGTTGTGTAATTTTTCACATTGATTTTCAACTGTCGTGAGGCATAAGCAATCACCAAATCATTTTCCATAAGAACACACCCCAATCCCTTCTTGGATGCATCACTGTAGATCACAAACCTTTCTCCACTACAAGGCAGTGTGATCACAGGTGTACTGGATAACCTTCTTTTCAACTCCTTGAAATTATCTTCACATTCCTCCGTCCAAACAAACTTAACTCCTTTCTGAGTCAACTTGGTGAGTGGATTAGATAATCATGAAAAATCCTTCACAAAACATCGATAATATCCATCCAAACCAAGAAAACTTCGGATCTCAGTTACTGTTGTTGGTCTCGACCATCTTTCGATAACCTCTGTTTTTGCTAGATCCATAGATATCCCCTCTTTTGAGATTATGTGAACCAAAAAATGCAACTTTTTGAAGCCAAAATTCACACTTGGTAAATTTGTCATAATGCGTCTCCTTTCTCAGGGTCTTCAATATAATTCTCAGGTGATCTTCATGTTCTTCCTTTCTCTTTGAATAGACAATAATATCGTCTATAAAGACTACCACAAACTGATCACGATAGTCTTTAAAGACTCTATTCATTAGATACATGAAGATATCAGGGGCATTAGTATGACCAAATGGCATCACTATAAATTCATTGTGTCCATACCTTGTACGGAAAGTCGTCTTTGGTATATCCTCCCTTTTGAACCTTAATTGATGATACCATGAACGAAGATCAATCTTGGAAAAGTATTGAGCTCCGTGTAGTTGTTCAAACAGGTCATCAATGCGCGAGAGAGGATATTTGTTCTTGATAGTGATCTTGTTATGTTCTCTATAATCAATACAGAGCCTCATTGATCCATCTTTCTTCTTAACAAACAGAACAGGTGCTCCACAAGGTGACGCACTAGGGCGTATGAACCCCTTATCATGATTCTCTTGGAGTTTCTTCTTCAATTCCTGCAACTCAATTGGGGCCATTCTATAAGGTGTCGTTGAAATAGGCAAAGCACCCGGTACGAGTTCTACTGAAAACTCAACTTCACAATTCAGTGGAAGACCCCGTAATTCCTCCGGAAAGACATCATCAAACTCCCATACAATGGGCAGATTCTTAATCGTGAGTTTCTCACAAACCATTTGAGATAAATAACCTTCAATTAGTGGAATCAATACCCATAAAATGGAAGAAATTTCCACTGGAAGGTTATGTTCATCCTTGCATCGATAGAGGATAATAGATTGATCTGTAATATGAAATGTGACTTCCCTTCATTGGCAATTGATATGAGCTCCATGTAGAGAAATCCAATCCATGACAAAAATCACATCAAATTCCACTATAGGAAGGATCACAAGATTTTCAGGAATCACATTCCCACAAACTTCAATCAGAGAAGAAATATAAACTTTTGATGCGACTGTTGTGCAATTAGGTGTTTTCACAGATAACTCAACATCTAATTGTTGAGGGAATACGGTGATACCCTTAGAAAATTTTTTAGAAATAAAGGAGTGGGTGGATCCATAATAAAATAAACCATTTGCTACTTTAGAGTGGATGGTAAGTGTACCTTTCACCACATCTTTATCGTACTCTACATCGCTGATAGAAATTGCATGTGACTTTCCTTTGTCTTTAGCCTTAAGAGTTTGTTGACGTCGACCATCATCATCAACCCTTGGATTAGGGCATTTATTGTCATAATGTCCCATCTCCTTGCACTTGAAACATTGAAGTTTAGTAGGTTCATTTTGTGTATCCCTTCCTTTGTTTGCATCATTAGACATCTTCTTACCATCATCGCGGCATTCAAATGCCCGATGACCTTCCTTTCCACATTTGAAACATTTACTTGTCCCTTTAAGAAAACTTCCTCCATGTTTCTTTCCACACTTTGAGCATAAGGGAAATATTATCTTCTTTTCAGTGCGCTCTTTAGATTTTCCTTTGAATTCCATTTTCCTCTTCTTATCAAACCCATATGACTGATGGGTTACTCCAATATCCATCTCAACTTTGAGAGCACATCGAACGATTTCCTCGTAGCTATTGAAGTCCCTTATGGCTAAGGCCCATCGAAGACTTGGTTTTAAGACACTAACGAATCGATCGATCTTACTCTCAGGTTGGATAATAATACAAGAAGCATACCTTGCAAGTCTTGTAAAATTTTCTTCATAGGTACAAACAGATTGATCATCCTTTTTCTTCAGGTCAAGAAACACTTTCTCCATCATAGTTCGGAGAATACGGGGGAAGTACTTATTGAAAAGTAAGTTCTTGAACTCGTCCCATTCCATGGACTCAATTTCATCCCTTTGCCTCGTATTCTTAATAAGATTACACCATTGATCAGAATCACCTTCCAAACGATACACTGCTAAGATGACATTATCATGATCAGAACATTGAAGAACTGAAAATATATTTTCAGTAGTACTAATCCATTGTTCATCAACTAATGGATCAGTAGACCCGCTGAATGAAGGTGGACGCTGTCTCATGAAGGATTCAACAGAATATTGCTCCTTCCTTTGCTCGTTTGGAAGTCCTGCATGATTCATAGCTTGAGAAAGTTGTGTGGGCATGGCTACAATATTTTTCATTCCATCTCCCATAACGTTTGATTGCTCAGGGGGACAATCATTGCATTTCCCATCGCATTCCGCATTAACACGGTTCCTTCGGGTTTCAGCGATTGACTAAAACCAAGAAGAATAGTGTGAGAAACACTAATTATAATAGGAAAACCACATAATAAAGAATAAAATTTCACACTTAAGGTCTTATCCAAGGTTATTCATTGCCATTTCTAAAACACTAAGATTGAGTTCTATGCTTAGACTAATCCTTAGGGTTTATACTAAGGCTTTCACATCCTAGTTTCCAAAGGTTGACTATACCTTTCATATGATACCAAATATAACGACCCATACATTACATACATTGTTATTACTTCAGAATTTAAGCACACTTATTACAACATATAACAGATCCATGAAAGTACTGTATAGGTTTTGTGTCTTTAGAAACTGGGAAACATAAACAACTGGTTCATAAAGCATCTACTTTGCCTCGCATTTATTTCATCATATCTAGAGTCCCTTTTTGGAATATTCTAATTAATAACCTTATTCCTGACCTGGCGAAATAAAACATACAAAAGGGTGAGCTCAAATGCTCAGTAAGGGTAAACAAAAGAAATATCAATCACATCATATTCATAAGAACAGAACTTTTTGGAAATCTTAACCAGCAAAAGGGTGCATAATTTCATAACATGGGATAAATCATAGTAGTGAAATGAATTCCCAATAATCATAACATAAAACATTAAACCTTGTGGAATACACACATAATCATAGAGAATCATTTCTTATTAGTCAAGACTCATTTCCAAGACTATCTTAGTGGACAAAGTCCATTTCTGATCCGAGTCACCCTCGTTTCAGTCCTGTTTCTCTGAACCGGTATAACCTACCATTCCAGCCATGTCTATATCATGAGATATAAAATCTTTACCCAATGAATTGGAGGGAGATATAGGTCCCACCCATCTCATAATTATACCATTCTTATGTGTGCCACAAAATCATAAACCATACATCATAGCATAACACATATAATAAAAATGGGAATCTTTAAACATCGTGACATCCTAAAAAAATTCATATAAGATAAAAGAATTCATAAAAATATTTCTTTCACAACATAATAAAATCCATGTAATAATAGGGATAGAAATAGAACCCTATATTATCTTAGATGGAAAATAGTTTTGATAAAGCACTTGAACTCCATTCATGAGGAAAATATCATTTCTACTTCAAAAACATTTTTCCTTTCTTAACATGTCATAAAATTATAAACTAAAAGAATTTGATTAAAAATAAATTTGAAAACTTGTAAAGGAAGAATCTTGGAAATAATATTTTAAAAATTCATTCATGCCGTATAAGTTAAAAAAACATTCTTCGTACTTTTGTCGGAAAAGTCAAAAAGTACGTCGTACGAAAAATGACAAAAGATTCCTTTTATATCCTTTACTAAAAACTAACCGAAGGGTAAAATTGGATTTAAAAAATTGTATGTGGATGGAAATAAAAATAAATATTGAGGAAACATGGATGTGGATGATAAAATACACCCCAGTAAATACCAAAGTATAAACAATCTCGAATAAAAATGAGATTGTGATATTTCCCTTACCTTAGGTCCGATATGCTTTGTACATGTCTGAACCTCCTGTATAATGATTTAAATAATGTTATTGACTTATTCCAGAATCATACATATTTTTATGATATCATATTTGGTCATATTCTTAGCTTCTTAGTAGTAATATTTCATTTCTACTTGTTATTTGGGTGTTTATAACTTTTTGTACTTATGCGTGTTTTGTCGAATAAATTCTTATTCTTCTCTATAGGTTATAGATACCTAATTTCCATAACGGTATTAGTTTTATGTATATCATATTCATTCATTAAATTCATTTATATAATCATTACGAAATGAAGATCATGTAGAACGAGTCACGTCACATCGTGGGGACGGTATTCCGTACGTACGCACGAGTGATGATATCGTTCCTATGATCGTGGAATTGTATTGGAGTGTATGTATAATATTTCAGAATCAGTATCAATTTATAATAGTCATATATAGTAATTATTTACACCATTATACCCATCTAAGTAAGGTGGTGGTGGAAAATAGATTACACCACGGCGTGGAGACGATATTCCGTACGTACGCATGCGCGGTGATTTCTTTTTCCGTAGGATGGATAGATGGTGAAATAGGGTTGTTTCATACTAATAATAACATATTGGTACATGAGTGATAATTATGTTATTAATTCATAATGAAACAACTAAAGAATAAGAAGTGGAAGACGAAATAAAGATGACAGAATCGGTAACAGACATTACCTCTTCTTTGAAGTGCTTCTTTGAGACCTCCTTTTAGGGCACTAAAATTGGTCTTTGAAGAAGACCAGAACCTCTAGGATGTATCAAGGTAAGTGGAGAGAAAAACTTGGAAGGGTTTGGCCGAGCTTGAAGGCCCAAAGTGGTGTGAGGAAAAGTGGGAGGAGGTTCCCTTTTATAAGGGAGGAGAGGGGCTCCTTTGTAAAAACTAAAAATATTATTTTATTATAAAGTCATGTTCGGTTTTAAATAGATCCAAAATGATTTATTTAGAGGATAAGGTGGTGATGGGTCTAAATCCTCTCATCCAATAGAATTTAGACAAGTTTAGGATCCTATTTTAACCTTATCATTTAGATTTGACATTAAGTTAAATAATTTTACTTTTACCGTGTCTTCTTGTGTTCTTATACTATAAGGTTATTAAACTTACTATAAGCAGCCAAACGAACACCAAGTTGTTTATTATTAATATTTATAACCTTATCTAAGTCATTTGGCTGAACCTTATATTTTGAGAAATAAAATTACAATTAATAATATAATATTTGTTTTAAAAACTATTTTATGTCAATTTTAACACTATTTAGTAATTGATTTTTGTGAAAATAATAACAGAATTATAAGTTCAAAAAAAGTTAATTAAATCAATAATACCATGTCATATGAGCCTATAAAATTATTGTAATTCATAAAAAGTCTCAAATTATATTTATTTGGGTATTTATAACATCAATTATGTCAAAATTTCATTAATAAGATAATTAATGCATCATCATTGTGTCATAAATAAATTAAAGCATTTAATGTCTAAAAATTACAAATAAAATACCATTATGTAGGAAAATTCTTGTGGATTTCTAATTAATATTTATAGTCTAATTTATATTATGTATTACCCCATATTAAAAATGATTTACTTATTAAACATTGATTTTAACTATTTTAACCCTTCTTTAAATAAATTAATAATAAATGTCCCAATCTAATCCAAGTGGGCCTAAATGGTCATATTTTATTCCTAAGGTTGTTTTTGGTCGAATTAAACTTGTAAAATAGAATTAGTACATGTGTTAGGCTAATAATAATATCATTTTTACCCTTAATTACCCTATTTACTTTTAACCGTGGTAAAAAAAGTAAAAAGTTACTATTCACCAAAAAATTATTTTCATCCCATTGAACCACATTTTACTTACTGACATCAACCGTGTCTCTCGGATTTTCGAAATACCACTCACAGAAGCGGTAAAATTAAGTTTTATGAAAAATTAAGTTTTTTTAACTGCCACTTAGTGGTTTCACTATTCATCAAAAATTGAAAGTTTTCAGAAAAATACCAAAATTTCACCCTATGCTAATTTCAATATTACGAATCCTAAAATGAAGTCCATTTTGAAAAATAAAATTTATAAAATTTCAAAAAGTGGTTATGACTATTCATAACGGCTAGTTTTAATAATATTTTAATAGTATGTCGTTGTTTAGTGAAACTCGGTATTGCGTACGACACAAGCTATCGAGGAAACTTGCGATTTCGTGCAAAGCAAGCCAAGAAAGTGTTGTGTGTAGAAAAAGATTCCTTTGATGATTTATATAACATAAAAGTATCGGGTGTTACAATGGTGGTCTAAAGAACACTTTTTATACATTGTATCGCATATTATTGAGTTGTAATAACACATAATTAAATAGAATAGTAATAAAAATAGTGGAAAAATTATAACAACCATTTAAAAGCATAATAATAAATGAAATTAATCAAACAGAATATAAAATGGAAATAAGGAATATATAGGATTTAGCTAAGTTTCATGATAACTATGAAATTGATAAATGAAAAAAATACTAGAAGACAACATAGACCGCAGTCTTAATCCTGATATTGGTATCCTCTAACATCCAACCCATCCAGTAAGAAATAATTAAAAAATATATCATATTATCTTATCCAAATATGTATCAATATAATTTGATCAAGTACAAAATTAAAGATGGAATGGGGTGTGTCAAAGACTTAGTTGGATGGGAAAACGATTCATATAAAATCCATTATATTTTTGATTGAATTAAATAATGTAAAAAATAGAGTTTTTAATAAATTTGTTAATACAATATATGAATTTACCTATACTGTAACCCCACTTAAATAACATAGAGCTTGTATAATTACTATATAAACCATAAAAAATTCCCTAACATAATCACAAAACTAGGAAAATCCCATTGTATAATCATTTCAAGATTACGTGGCCAAGCCCATTATATATGAATTTCATCATAACAATTTCATGAAATCATTATATGTATTTCAACATAATCTATCCAATCCCTATATATATGAATTTCAGTATAATTGGGCCAATCCCTTTGTATAAGTGTTTTATCATATTGGAATTAATCCCTCAATATAATAATTCTAACATAACCAGACCAATCCCATTATTAAAAAATGTTATCATAACTTAGATAATACATTTTTAGGACCATTTCTGTAAAACATGGTTAATCATTTTATTTTAGAATTTCATCATAATCATGATATGAAATTTTTATAAAATATTTAGTATAAATAGGCCATGACCCTTGTTAAATAATTATTCCATAACTTGGCCAATCCACTTATTTATTCATTTCAGTCAAACCATATCATATGAATGTATAACCAATCACTTCAATAAACAAGTATACTATATTTTAAAGTGTCCAAATCATAAAAAATCACTTAATATCTCATATCTTGTTAATACATGTTTTAATTCAAAAGTATTTTCATTCTCATTCAAGGTAAGGATCACCCTATGGGTAGCTGTTATTTAGTTCCCCTAGAATCAGGCCGAAATATATCCAATTAGTATCCAAAGACATGATTTTCTTGACCCAATATTACATAAGATAACATGAATTTTTTGATTTATGTATCACTAAGTATTTCTCACACATAAAAATATAGAAATTGAAATTTTTTATTTGTTTTGGACCACCTACTTTTATCTAACAATTAATATAACACTCACAATAGGGATGTCACAAAAGGAAAGAAGGGTTAGGAGATCACTAGGAAAAACATGACCATACAAGAATCCTGATCAAAACCATTTTCAATGGTGATTAAAGGGTCACACCTCTATAAGGTTTGATAGAATATGAATAGATAATAATAAATATAAGAACTCATTTGACATAAAAAAATCACTATGATATCAATGAGGGTTCGAATCAACCAAAAATCAAATTGATTCTCCCAAGGGTTTGATAGAGGAGGATTCACTATGATTAAAATGAAATCATAAATGCAGTGTGAATAAAATTTTATTGTCCCAATTAATTCTTTTCATGAACCCCATTAATAACATGAATTTAATATACAAATAAAAATGGTTCATATCTAGTTAAAAATATCTAATTTATATTTTCATTGAAGGAAACATATTCAACACATTTATAACATTCACATCATGATAACGTTTCATTGATTCTTGGGAATGATGGATTAAAGTATTGTATTATATACATTGATATAATATGTCCTTTAATATTTATAAACTTCGTTTTCACGTAAATAATCCCAAAATCTTCAAATCCACTAGAACATGAGAACACCCACATTGTGAGGATATACACATTTACTCCCAGACACCGCTAATTCATGAAAACATACATCCCGTAAAATTATCTCATTTTCAATGACAAAATATATCCATCCCCAAATGAAATGGTTTATACAACCAGATTTAAGATAATAAGATCCTAACTAATAAAGGTTAAACCAAAAAAAATACGGACGTACCTGGAAAGCATGAGATCTTATAGCCTCCCAACTATTTTAAAGCTCGTCCCTGAAATGCTCTATGCATTGGTGGGGTTTATCAATAAACAAGTATAGTCATGACGCTCATAAATTATTATCCCTAATATAATACACCTATTAAAGAATATTATATTATAAATTCACTCACACTAGAGTAATGTTCATTCTAAGGAGACACTTCCAACTATGATGCACAATACATCTATGATTATCCAAACAGGAAGTATCTACAAAAGAATTGAACACATAAACCTCTATCGATTAATATGGTCTTTCATGATATATATAAAGGATAAATACGTGAATGATGTTAGGCATGGACATATAATAGTGTGTATGAACTAATTGGTACACATATAGATGGGCCCTTTCCTCTATCTCAAATAAACCAACAATTTTTTTGCACTTTAATTCCGCAATTTTTTATATAGAATCCTCCTAGGAATAGAGACAACTAAAGGAAAACATGATAACACTCCTCAAACACTAGAGTATCACTTTTCTGTTATGTGTAAGATCTATTCAATTATTAAATTTTTTTCAACTATTTCCCAATCATATAAACCTTCATAGATGTATCCCTCATGAGAATAATCCCAAAAGTCATGGACTCACCATCACCTAATAAAAATTGGTGAATGGTTTAGAATTTTATATAAATCTTTAGAATGTGCCATCCTGATTGATTCCCTAAAGATATTACTACCCACAAACTATACGGGTTCTACATTCATTTCCCTAGAACAGCATAAATATAATACACTGGCATGAAATATATCCCCCGAAATTTAATTAATCCACTAATATTAGACATATGTAGGTTAGTGAAATGTTGTACTAAAAAAACTAAGATAAATAGCTGTCTGAATACCTTCCAAGAACCAAGATGGAAATGTGGATCTCTAATAGAAATGGTAGTCCTCAAAACATTGGGTGATTGAACTATCTCTCACACGTATATATTATCCATATCATCAGTAGTTAATGTCTCCCAAATGTGAGAGATGTGTTATACATCCATAAGTTGATCTAGGATTATATCTTCACACAAAACCATTGAAAACTATTATTATCCATGGAGGATAAGATGAATTTCACTACGAAGAGAAAATATTGATGGTAGATACCTACCCTATAACACTTTCATTAGAGATAATCCATTTAGATGAGACAAATTCTTAGTCATGATCATGTCAAAAATCATGGGTAAAATAATTGTCATGGTTAGATATACTTATCCCTAAGATTCTTAATCATTTGGATGAATATTTAAAAGTTATTATATCACCTTATACACATCATAATACTCTATCACTACCTTTTTATTTGTATTCTATATTGTTGAATTGAAAAAAACATTTCATTTATCCCATATATATATATGTAAGGTCATAATAAAATGACTACATATACTTTAGCCTCCTCTACTGTAGAAGGTTCAGTTCCCACTAAAAATACATGTAACTAAGGTTATTTTTATTGAATAAATTAGATACCTACTTCCAAAAAGATAGTGTATATATTATCATAGAGTTATCATCACAATATTTAAATATAGATTTCAATTATGGTAATTCATCTTAACATGTTTTATCTATCTAGATTAATTGGTAACAACTCGATCCCCAAACATGATAACTTCTTCTAATCCAAATTTGGATGTATAATATTACATTGTAAAATTTATACTTGGTATAGGTAATATGATAATCGATTTTGAGTTAGAACTACTCTTTCTCTATGGATAATCACTCTTGTTAGAATTTGACCAATCAAACTTCACTAGTTTTCTATTCAGCCTAGACGTTGGTATTTTGAGATGCGAGATGCCCATGAAAAATAAAATACCATGCTAAACGAATAAAATAGTGAATATCAAATACATTTCTGGACCAATATAAAGATACTATATTTGTTACTATCTCTGGGTTTACATCCATTCTTTCCACTATGAAAACATTACCGTGTATGTTCATTTTATTAATCCAGAAAGTAAATTTGGTAATCTTTTCCTAAAGTGGGCTCCCTCTCATGGAACTCATGATGATTTCAATGTGGTGGGAATGATCATCTATAGATAGTATTTACAATACAATTTTGTCAAAAAAAAATAACTATATAGTATTCATAAAAAGGATATAAAATTTAGCTTATGAGGGTTATGAATAACATCAGTGCATTTGTCTGACTGAAAAACATTTCCATGAACTTTTAAATTCCACATATGCTCCTAAAATTTGCATATGATATTCCATATGATATCAATGTAAATTTATGTTAGTGTGATCTCAATTCAATTATAGATTAAACTCAAGAACCTCCCTCTTGATCAAATCTATTTTTGAGGCACGGGATAAGACACAGGTTCATGACCATCATTTTATTAAATATCCAATTTTACACGAGAAAACAAAATACCCCATCATCATTAATAAAGAAAATAATGGGAGAACTCCAAGGTGTTAGACTCTTTCATATGAAACCAATAGAATCAATATAATTTAATGAACATTTAAATTCATGATGAAATAATGGTCCAATCATATATGTTTGATTGGAAAATATCATTACTCCTTAAACCATGAGGATTGTGAAGTCAATCTCCTGCTTGGGTGGTAAACCATATAAATCCCAAGGAAAATCATCCAAAAATGGTCTACCACGTAAGGGACTGTATCATACTATATTCCATCATCATCAATATTATGAACTAGATTATGAACCATTAAACAATAAACCATACATTAAATTTTTACAACACAAACATCATGAATATCCCACTCACCCTAATGATAAGATCTCCCCTTAATGATGATTGAAAGGTGTCTACCATCTGGTAATAGTGGATATGAGTCTATAATAAAACTAAAAAATGCAAAACCATTATCAAATCAAAACTGGTAATATTTAAAAAAATGATTCTCAAAATGGTAACTAATAATTTCTAGAGAACATATCTTCTTACATTTTATATTCTTTGACCACAATTTCAATGGTGTTTCAATGGTTAAAAAATCCTCCAAGGAATCCAAAACCAATGAAATAATATTTAAAAAAACATAAATTTTAATGTTTTGTGATGCTCTATTATAAAAAATCACAAGAAATATTTAATGATAAAACAATTAAACCTATGGTTCTACACGGTCCTACATCCATACTATCCATAGTAAACATTATAGTGGGTTACTGAAATTCCCCAGTACCATGGGGTCTAGCCCAAATACCCTATACTATTGCCTATACATGGTAATTTCACTCTATCACTAGTTTATCATATCCCAGAAATAATCCTAAATGTCAGATAAATTACCAGCTAATAGTATATTGAGAGGTAATTGAGTCTTTCATAGTATTTGGAACATTTCATGACCCCCTTCCACTATTATTCTTCTACATGACCCTAAAAAATATCTATTGATTTCCAGATCTTCTTTTGGTATGAAACTCCAAATCAGGATATGAAAACTAAGGACTCCTGTGGACAAACATTTCACACTAATAGTACTATAATATATTGGGGTCCTATGATGGCTTCCCACTAACGTGGTTGGTGTTCTAACTCATTCCTTGGTGATTACTGTTGTTGAATCACTTCATTCCACTAGAAAAAAACCTACTAGTTTACCCTACAAAAAAATCATGTAATTTTCTTGACACTTCTCCCTAATTACCATCCATTATGGGATCAATATTCATCATTCCCGAAATTATAATAAAGAAAAAACATTCACATATGGAATAATCTAACAGAAATTCCCATCCAAGAAATGCATCCCCTATACATATCATCAACTACAAATGACGGTAAAAAACAACTTGTGTTTTAAACATATAGCAAATTCTAGCATTAAAATGACCTCCTACTATAGGTTCATAAACATTACATATTTTAGATACCTCATTCTATCTCTATAGAATTTTATCCATAACACTATTACGAAGCCCTTTCAAGACAACTCCTCTGACATCCATCATTTCTTCAGATTGGCCAAATAATTCTTCCTTTGTCCAACATGAATGTATGATGAATTATTAACACTCATATAAGTTGTTGTATCTCGGTGATTGAAGATGATATGGAATAACTCAATCCAAAACCCAAATTACTATGGCCACCATCCTCGATAAATATAGCAAGTTCCTTCATTTGAAACCCTCTCATCAGTTCATACATCAATGGTAAAAAGAAAATTATATCAATTTCCCTAGACGATGTGACCCTAATGATTTTCTGCATGAAACTGAACATCAATATGATTTTTAGAATCTACATAAAGCTTTTTTCAAATAATGTTATGATAATACTGATTGAATCTCTCTTTAAGCTCAATTTGATGATGAATTGGTGTAATTTTCAATTCAATGATACACATTCTTTAGTACACTAGATATGAATTATGGTTATCCTCAAAAGTGACATGAATAGAGATCCAACATCTCATGGACTTTTAAAATTTAGCATAAAAAGTGAATTATCAAGAAATAAGTGTTAATTTATTTCGTTTTCATCATACATAATAAGTATATAATTTCACATTTCAAAGTGTAAAGTATATTACATGTAAAAAATATATCCCTATAGTTAACAATGCATGTTAATACATATATCAAAATTCATAAAAGGATTCATGAATACTTATCTCGCACAATATGTGTAGATGATTATAAATATATAGAAATAATATCATCACATAATATGTGAATCACCCGTGGTAATTTAGTATCATCCATAATAGAAAACAATATATGAACGTCAATCAAATTGTAGGCATTTATCTTTTACCTAGAAAATGGGTGAGCTACTTCCGAGAAAAAGTTCATTAATAGGTCCTAAAAATTTGTTTTATCTTTTCTACAATTCAAAAATAGTTCGAAAAAAATCAATGAAATATCTAGCTCAAATAGAACATGCAATTACCCATCAGAAAATATCTCAAAATTCAAAACCATGTCAGATACAAGTTGTAAGGAACACCTCTCTATATACCAAATGCTTCTAACTATAAGCAAGGGAATAAACAAAATATTTATGACACTATACTTCTATGTATTGAGTTCTAAAAATAATAGATTATATATCAAGGAAATATAAATAGATTATATACTATTAGAATATTTGAAACCCTAAATAGTTATGGAAATTGATAAACCAATAATTAATAAATAATGCAATGATACAGTGGAATGTAGCTACACTTCAAGATGAATGTAAAATAGATAAATAAAAAAACTCAAAGAATTCATTAAAGAACCTAGTCTGAATCCTCTTATCATTCCCATATCTATTCTCCAACCCATACGGTATGAACAAATAAATAACTAGGTCAACTGTTCTTGTTCAAACCATGATATGTGTAATATTCGAGGGTACTAAATGGTTTCCTGGTTAAGGTGTCTATAAAACACAGCAGGTGGACACCAATGTGTCTAAAAACCCTATCCAATAGTTAGTGCATGAAATAGAGAGATAAATAATAGTATTAATCAATCAGTTAATACACTATAACAATTAACTTGATTCAACACCAAGAAAGAATAACTCTGAACATATACCATCACCATGACAACTATAACCACAATTTAACAGAGTAATCACATAATATGGAAAATATATTTGTACTATTATTTCATCATTACCATTCCAATCCCTTTATGTAATCATTTCATTCTAACAAAAACAATCCCTATATATAATCATTTCACCATATCTGGTCCATGTCATATAAATAATAATTTTATCATAACTGTGTCAGGACATTTATATATGAATTTATGAATAACCAAGTTAGGGCCTCTATATAAAAATTTCAGAATAACTAGGATATTCCCTTTAAAAACCATTTCATCATATCTAGGAAAATCCTATTATATAATAATTTCATCATATCCATCCCAATTCGTTTCTAAAATCATTTCATCATAACCGATAGAATCCCATTATATAAGCATTTTAGTATAACATGGTCAATCACTCTATATATGAAATTTAGAATAACCAGACCAATACTTTATAAAATCATTTCAACAAAGCTACGTCATGTAAAAATATTTCCCTTAATTTAAACAATAATGTAATCCATCTTTCAATGGGATCACATCATAATCAAAAAACCATTATCTAATGACACTCTAATTCATGTTTCAATCCAAAATATAGTTCATTATCAGGTAAGGGTAGGCTTATCCTATTGGTAGAAACAATCCATGTCTCAACACATTTGGATACAAAGGGGTATAAGTATTAGTCTAAACTTATTATTATCATTACCAATTAATTTTTTAATTAACTCACACATCGTGTTATAAAAAATATTGGACTAATTCACCCACTTAAAAAATAGAAACAGAACACAGGGTTTTGTTATAGACCACCAACAATTATAAAGTTATCATAAAAACACTCTCAATATATATTTTCAATAAAGAAAAAATGTGAATAATATCCCATAGAAAACCTTGGTCCTAGAAGAATTAATTTCAAAAACTAATCCAGCAATGGTCAAAATATCACACCACTATAAGAGATAATAATAGAAGAAGGGATAAAATCCTTGTGAAGTGACACACATGAGATCAAATTCAAGATTAAGTTATCAGAGATGGAATAAATATCTCAAAATTCATCTTGATTCATCATAGTATTCAAGAGATGAGGCTTTTCAAAAAATGAAAAGAAATATACAAGAAGCGTGAATAAAATGTGCACGTCCTAATTATTTATTGTCTTGAAACTCATTCTTGAAATGAATTCAATATACATGGAAATGTATGAATCCTTGAGATAAAAATTATCTTATTAACATTTTCACAATTTGAAACAAACATTAATAATATCCATAATTTAAAATCTAAATTTTTTACATGGATTCTTATTAATAAAGGATTTGTGTCCCTTATTACTTACATGATGTTAATATATCATACATGTAGTTGTAACTACATATTCTCATAGAAATTCAAAAAATTACTTCAGATCCTCCTAAGCCCATGTATAATCACTTTTGGACTATAGATACATTTACCCCTAGACCTCATTAATTCAAAAAAACATGAAACCATGGAGAGTTGGTAATTTTCCATGAAATTGTTTTTCAATCCACCAATGAAATCATCCATACACATAAAATTTAAATAAGAAGAAACCAAATAAAAGAGGGTCTTCTGAATGTCATAGAGGTACATTTATGTAAAATAAGATATTTTATATTATTTCATTATATTTTTTCCATGATTTTTCCATATAATTATATTATTATATTATAATTTTCATATGTGTCTAATATTATTGAATTGAACATTGTATTTTTGGTCTAACATAACCATCAACTACTTGATAAAATATAAGTCATTATTTATCTATATATGCCCTTAATTATATATTTGTATGTATATTGTGTGTACATTCTCAAAAGGGATATTAAAACTTCATCATTTATATGATACATGGTTGGTTGGAGTGCTATGTAATAGTTTAGGACTCATAAAATATAAAAAATATAAAATGGTATGATATATATGGGACCATGATTTCCATTATTACCAATTATAATAAAAATATTCTTGGAATATATATGGAAGAACAAATTGAACCATACTAAAACTGTAGATTCATCTAAAAGTTAATAGCATATGAATTTTCAACTCTTAGATGTCATGATTTGCAACTGAATTATATTAAAATCTCTATTAATTAAGAGACCATTTATTCTCCCAACTACTCGAAATAACTACTATCATTCTAGAACAATGATTCTTACATATATTCACATAAATAATTTTATATGTAGAATTTTTTTTCATAATTAATTATTTTATTATACTAAAATATTATTAGGGTAATGTGATAATGTTACCCTCTATTTTAATCCATCCAGAAGGACCTCAACTTATCCTCATGTTATAGATAGTATACAAATATTGAACATCGTTTTGGGGGTGATATTTCATTTTTATTTCCAAATAACTGTTTAGAGTTTGTTTAATAATTTTCTATAACATGATGTTAAACCGTGTATCCTAATTAAATACAATTGAGAAAGTTTCTACATACATCCTCACCACAACCCTATTGTATATAATTGCATGTTGATTAACTGATAATTCATCTAAAATTTTAACAAACATTGAATTATTTTAATGATGATCCACTATAACCCATATCGAACTATTTACAATCAATGTATTCAGAAGAATCGTGAAAAATGAAATTGGGATGTTTTTCTATTTTCATATAGGTATGGTAATTGGTTTCCACATTCTCTTTCACTTTTTCTGCATTACCTTCAATTGTTTATATAACATTCACATTGATATATTTTATGAGAAATTTTTATTTTTATTTTCCCACTAATTATTAACTTGGATATCTCAATAAATCAACATTTACCTTAGCTAGATCAATAATGTCAATTCCTGATTATAATTTGGCATCAACCTCATCATCATATGTTTTTGTTGTAAATTAATTCATAACCAAAATCTTACATCTACAACTTCAAAAATTTGGTATTCTAAAGGTTAGTCTTTTCTTATAGTATCAACCATCTTTTGTATTTCAACCTCACCCCTTTGATCATACATTTTCTCATATATAATCTATAGATGCATAATTATTCGAGCTATATAGGATGTTAATTTTTAGTTTAATCTATCCATGTCCATCCCTTAAAAATATAAGAAAATTGGATTCTTCTCAATCCCCATCAATGAAAATTCCATTGGATCCGTCCAACATAGGTCATCACTAACATTATATTTTTTCCATCATCATAATGTATAGATTAGTATTGTTATATGATTTGATCTAACCATTTCGATTGATTCATATTATAAAACTTCATTGTCAATATACAGTAAAGGTTATTATAATCCACGTATTTTTCACACTTCTCTCCATTGAGATAATGCCTCTAAATCATCAAGGGTGATAAAATTATATCCAACAATAGTTCATTAATTGTATTGTTATTATCCTAAAAGTATAATTAAATTATATATAAGAAATCATATTATATTTTTTATCAATACACTATAGGTTCCATTCATTGATTCATCATTATAAACCCTATAATGATCTTTATATTAGGGTTTTGTGAGTATTGTTGTTGTGATAATCCTATTTTTCAATTCCATGAAGCTCCATAAAAATTAATTATTCTTCCAGGAAAGTTCAGTCAGAGGAATAACCTCTGACCATTTATTAAAAGAAATAAAAAGTACAGTAAATAAGGAGATGGATGAGGGCGAACATCTTGCCCAAACCCAATCAAGAGTCCCCACCAAGCATAGTCAATTACAAGTCAAACCATAACACCCAAAACCAAAGACCCATACTGCTGATTCAACACTTTAACCAGCAGTTCATCATCTTCATCAAACAAAAAAAATCAAAACTTCCAGCTTTCAACAGCATATCATCACTGCAATTACTGCAGTCGCGACTTCATTCCAGAGATCTTCCCGAAAACAAATCCTGAACCACATCAACATCTTGTCATCGACGTCAAAATCAGAAACCGTCATCTCCGATAAGAAAGACCACCATCGTCGTCGACCACCCACATCGCCGGCGACGAACGAAGTGTCCTCACCCGACCTCCCGTAGAAGAACACCAGAAAATAAATAACCACACGGATACAACCAGGACCAAACAAAGCACCAGTTGAAACCGTCGCAGGAAAAATTGAAAACATGAAACAGAAACGAAACCATTCATCCTTGTTGGAACCTCCAAGAGAGCAACCCAAAGAACCAAACCTTAAAACCATCGTCTTCATCACCGCGCACCAAGAAATTAACAACGAAAAAAAGACCAAAAACAGCAATGGCGCCTGAAGAAGGCCCCAATCCGTTCCCAAACCACCAAAAAGAAACACAAACCAGAGAAAAACCATCACCACATCGAGCAGAAACCTTCAGAAGCCAAGAAACAGGCCCCGCCACCGCTTTCGGAACCGCACCCGAAGGACAGATCGACCACAAGCACTCTCAGACGCCGCTAAAAGCAACGACGCCCCCAAATCGCTACAACAGAAACCCGCATCCTGGTCCGCATCACGCTGCCTTGAGAAACCCTAGCCAAAACCACAGGCTAGAGTGGGAAGGAGGCCAAGCGACGATGTAAAATACCGAGGATGATAACGAGCTCGTGCGACACCACTAGAAGAACCCGCATCTCAAGCGCGCTGAGAGGAATGCCGATGGGAAGACAAACCTACCGGGGACCGGGGAGAAGAAGGCGGCGGTGAGGGGAAAACCTAGCACCGCAGAGCCCTTTACGGGCTCATCACCCCCAACCCTACAAACAATATATTTTTTCTAATACTTAGGTAATTTAAGGAAATATTGGATATTCAGCGCTGAATGTGGTCTCGACCACTCATAAACTACCATTTTCATCAATGTATCTTCTAATATCCATTAATGAGTAATAAAAATATCCATTAATGTTTATTAATCTGTCTAAAACACATATTTATTATATGTTTCATATATTTTATCCATTAAAAATGACATGACCAAAATATTAAAACACTTCTCATTCATTACTTAATGTTATATTATATCAGTATATCATCAATAAAGGCATACATATTTTATTTTTCTAATATTTAAAGGAATTTTTTACTAATTATATGATTTTTTGGATTTTTGTTTCTTATAATATAAAATCTACATTTTCACATAGTCTGTACCATGATTAATTTTTTTATTAGCAATATCATATCAATTAACCTTCAATTAGTGAAATCCTGATTATAGTTCCTCCATATATAATAAATGATCCCATACTAGCTAATAAAACTAGTAACCAATAAAATTTTGGGGATACCTATTCTTATTCATGACTTTGTTGAGTTTACATTACTTAAAGAAAAGGTTCATTGAACCATCATTATTCTTGATGAAGGGGACATGAATACCACTTGGTGAAGCACTCTGGTTGAAAAAAATCATTTTTACAATTATCTATCTCTTCATCAAGTATTTAAATAATGGTATCCATTATATAAGGCATTTATTATATGGCTATAGATTCTGGTATAATTATAATTGACAAGTCAACTTCTCAATCTGGTAGAAGGCCAAACAACTCTTCATGAATAAATAAACATATTATCTCAAAATGGGATTCTTTTAATAAACAACTTCTATCATGTATCTATCATTTGATATGAATATTTTCATGAATTTCATAATAATATCCAATATTTAAAATAATATTCAATAGGCGATTTATCTTTTATATTTATAGTTTTATAGAATAATAGGATGAATGAGGATATAGATTGTGATTTCCCTATCCTATAATTTTATTTCATAATTATAGAAAGAAAGAAAATTAATGAAAATTTTAAAATAAAATCACAATAAATGATTTATTTATACTTTAATGATATATTTTTTTCCGATTATGGGGGAGTTATATTCATTGGGTGAAATAATTTTCTTATTATTAGTTCATATATATAACTAAACCTCCACAATTTAAAATGTTTTTTGGAAAATAATAATAATATCTTTTTATATGAATCAATGTATTGAACTATAATCTAATTATATTTTGATAATTTATAATGAATAACTATTTTACCTATCACCAATTTATTTTCAGGGTACACTGTGGAAGTAGTGATTGTGTTATACCTTATATTACCATTGGGACTTAAAGGTTGTTTTCATTATTTTTCAACAAAAAACAATGCATTTGGGAATTTTCCAACACAACATCCAGGTTAATTAATGTTTAAAAACAAAACTATATACTAAGAGTTTGTTGGAAAAATATTTCTTTATATAGATTATTTGAGTATGATCATCTCTTTTAAGCATTGAATAAACTAATTCCCCATATTTCCACATGTGAATCATCTCCCCATTCCTTTGATATAATTTCTCAGATTATTCTTCCCACAAAAATGAATCATCAATTGATGGGTTCAATTTACTCGATGGGAATTATATATTCATCATATAGAATAAAAATTCATTTTTAAACATTTACCATCATACCTTAATGACTGCAGAGATTCACTTATATATATATCTACCATGAGGGAGTAAAATAAAATATCATTATTGTTCTAAAATTATTGAATCACAAAAATCACTTCCAAGATTTGGATTTAATAGACTAAATAACGATTCCAACATAGTGTCAACGTTTATGAAAATTATAGAGGTATACAATGGACAACTGGAGATGTTTCAACATTAAACCTGATGGACTCATTTTCTATTTTCATCAGTCCAAGGAAGTCCCTCACAATTTTATGATGTACTTTTCATGGAAAAAACTTATTGAAATTTATTTTTGTGAATCCTTCATTTTAAATGGATTTAATATCTTCCTTTTACATTGTGTTATTGATATGTTTACACTACAGATCATCTTCTCCATAAATGTGATAAATATATAGATTTACATGTTCTTTCTCAATGAATTTTTTTATAGAAATTATCTTCACAGTTGATTTAATAAATTGTTCCCTAATGATGCTATTATCAAATCCACTAAATCTTGGAGTAAATTTTTCATAAAGGGCATGACTGGAACTTGATCGTTCTTTATTGAAATTGTGTGTTAAACAAGATTCATGTCAATATTCATAACTTGAGTCTGTTTAGATAGATATTCCTAAAGGTTATTGGATCCATGTCCAATCAGGTTAGACATATAAAAAATGAAATTATCAAATTTTATATCACATTGTTGTTGGTATATTTCAACCTGTATTCAGGCATTAATTAAAATAATTTAAAAATAAATGGACTAAAATAATTAAAATAATTAACACAAAATGAAAAAATATTAATGTAGACATAATTTGTTTAAAATTAAATTTATATCCTAAAAAATGATTCCCGATATTTAAATCATTATTATCCCTATAAATTTTAGTAATTTTATTTTATACCTAAAAATATATTTATGTTTCCATAATCAAATGGAAAAAACCTAATAATTGAGGATATAATATAACCCCATAGATTTATACTAAGTACGATAAAGACATATTTTTCATTTAAAATATATAGCTTAGGATAATAAACAATTATCTAATTCTATTTTATAACCCCTAGGTACATATATAATATATCTAAATACATTTACATTATTAAGATGAAGATTTCATTTCTTGTAGACCACCCTCCCCAAACATTACTGAATTTCAATATTTTTTTATACTAATAGACTTATACCTTAGGTTCTTATTATTTATTCTTTTCATAACTCAACAAAATATGTATAAAATTATTTGATACAAACTACTATGACTGATTCCTCTAACACATTATAATATAATATATTTAACAAAAATATCTAATAAATACAACCCAAGAATCATGAGGTCTTATTGGTTTTAGTGACCAGGATCATAAAATGTCTACATGAAACTAAAATACAAAATATATATTTTAATATCCTCAATGATAACATAAGTACCGTTGATCTTCTATGACTTTATAGGATAAACAATTTAATACATAAAAAAATGTGGGGTGAAAAAATCCAAAAAAGTGAATAATTATTGAAAAAGAGCATAAAATAAGAGTCAAATTGAATAACATGATATCATAATAGACATGGTATATCAATGTTAACATGGAGTGAGGACATATAAAATATTGAATTGTATAATAATGGAATAATTTAACTCTTTTGTATATAAAAAGGGGAATATGATTAAGACAAATATCACTACAAAGACAACATAACAAAGAAGAAAATGTCTTATTATGGATTAATATTACTCCAAATTCCCATATATATCATATCATTATATATAAAAATTACTCAATCTGTTGAATCACAATATGAGTTCTTCCAAAATAACATAACATGACCATATGTATGTTTTACACATCAGAAAATAAATAAAAATGCAAAAGAGTAAGGAAAAAATATGAAATTGAAACTGGTTATATAATCATGTCTTATAGATTAACCAAGGTAAATATCCTAATGATTTCCAGGAATAAATGGATCATAGTCTTTTTGGGAAATCAACGATAATATATAATCATTTGATATGAAATATAAAATTCAGATGATGTTAGGACATAATGATGAGTGAAGAAGTAACTATGAAAATATACCTATTATGTGGGGATTAGCGAAACCTATAATGAATCATTAATGATATTATGGGAAAATTAATTTACATAAAAATAAATCTTAACATAAAATAAATCCAAAAAAATACATGAATTATGAAAATGAATTCTTGAAAAAATTCAATATGGTCATACTTGAAATAGAAAATGACATAGAGATGTTCAATTTAATTTGGAAAAGATTAAAAATAGAAATAGATGGAAATTTAAAAAATGCCTATATAACATACAAATAAACGTAAAAATAAGATGGTATATATGTGAGAGGAATACATATACATAGTATTAAATTATTTTAGAAGAATAGTAGTGAAATATTGTATATTTTATAAAGAAAATCACATCTTCCAATAAAATAGGGCGGTTCATTGTTTCCATTATCCCATGTTCATATTTATGTTTCTCTTTAACATATACATTTAAATCGAAAATTAACATTTTATAAAAGCTTCATTTATAAACTAATTCAGCTAATTTATTTATTATTAATATTTTTTTTGTATAGAGTGACTTTATTCAGATTTGTTATCAATAAATACTGTAATGTATTCATTAACTTCATGGTTATAGGGTCTCATTTTATTGTGGATATATATTAATGGTCATGTGTAATGATACTAAAACAACAAAAGAAAAATAAAATGATATTATTATACATTGAAAAAATGAAATATTCAAAATGATTCATATATCTTTCAATAGATGGATGGCTCATCTAGAATAAATTTTCCCATTATACTCATAGAACAATTAGGTGGTTTTACTAATTATCATGAACATGATTCATTTTATTTTACTAATTGATAATTAACACACTCAATAACATGAAATATATTACGATAAACTTATTATTGTCATGTATGAACGTAATATTACTTATATAACTAGTAAAAACGTTTATGGTGGAGAAATAAGTATATTGTTCAAGGAGGAAGTGAACCATTAATTTTATGGAAAATAATTTTTTTTATAATGAATTGAAATTTGAAATGACAATTGAAATTAAATTATATAATATCATTCAACTATATTTATTATAGAGGACAAATTATGTTATATTTAATGGTATTTATTTGTATGAAGATTAAGAATGATTAAAAATCCGCATTCAGAGAATTACCTTCTCTATCATATGTCTTCACATAGGCCACCTATTGAGGATACATGGAATGCTCTTTTGGTAATAAAAATACACCATAATCATATGGACGAGTTTTTTGGAGTGAAAATAGTGGGGTTTGGACTATCCCTCATGGTTTATAATTTGAGAGGATAATCGATGGTGATATGTGTAATTTAAATGGTGAGGAGATGGGTGTCTTGGATATAATATTGATTAGTTTATTATTTTGGATCTACACTAATAATAATCATGATAATTGTAAAATTATATAATAATAGGTATATAATATTCCTAAAAATATCTAATTAAATTATTCATGTCAAATTTCTACAACTATTTTCCATTTAATGAATATTTAATAATTTATTGAGGAACAATTTTCAAATTTAATAATAAACTATTATAAAAATATCAAAAAATAACTGATTTTTGTTGATGTTTAAACTAATAAAATTAAATCAATAATACATAAATATTTTTCTAGATATAAAAAATTTTATTTTAAGAAAATTCTTATCTATAGGAAAAATAAAAAATCTTATATTACGTTCAATTTTCAAGTAATTTTTACAAATAGTCACATTAAATTATTATATTTTTAAAAATTACAATAATTTTATAAACAATAATAATGAAAATATTATTTATTTTAAATATATATGTTTCTCATAAAAAGTAAAATAAATATTATTTTTTTCAAAAATTGATACTTGTAATTTCTATATTTTTAATAGTTGTTTATTTGTATAGTGATATATATGTTATATATTTTTGTATAAGAAAAATAAATATTTTTATAGTTATATATGTGGGTATATTATTTGAAATCTTGTTACTAGTCTTAATAATCAGATTACAATTCTAATGGTTATACTAATATTATAATAGTTAGATGTTTAACGATCATATGGGTTTCCTAAATTCTATAAATACCTTATATTTAATTCATTATTCAAAAAATTATTTTTTCTAAAATGTTTATATATATTTTAATTTTCAAATTAATATTTAATTTTTTATATTATTTTTGATTTTTTTTTATTTTAGTGAAATAATTATTTGGGATAATTCATATCATATTTTTCATATTATTTTTCATTATTTTTTGTCTCATTGAAATACATAAAAATTTTATGGCTATTTTTATTTTCTAAATATATTGTTCATCTAAATATAATATAATTTTGGAGGTTCAATAATATTGTTTATGGGACTTATAAAATAATATAATTGTAAATATGACACATTTCTAATATCATGATAGAAATTTAATTTATAAATTTATATGTTATTATAGTCTTACTCATCTCAAATATAAAAGTTCACTAACATTAGTGTGTGGTGATGGTTAACATACTAAAATATATTACTTATTTATACTTTTTCAAGAAGTAATTTTCTATGAAGACACCACCACACATATTTTAATATATACGTTTTCAATAAGTATTTTTCTATGATGACACTACACCACATATTTGTGTGAGCTAACCATAGTTTATCATAATGGTGCATACACCTCCATATCTAGAATGATTAAAATGTATACATGTATATAGTATGGATGAAATATTTATAATAATATATATTATAGGTTCCCTATAAAATAAATTGATGGAAATTATTCAAACATATTCATAATTTTAAAAACCATGTGAGGGAACTTATCCAATAACAATTTGGTTACATCATGTTTCATCTTCAACTAAATAAAATGAAAATAATTGATTAATTCATCCATGTCAGTGTTTTTTATGTTTATAATGTTATTAATAGTATTATTATTTATAAGTTATATAGATAATCCTTTGTTAATATTTTTGGAAACATAAAACATTTTTACTGAGAGTTCTTATTATAGTGAAATTACACCCACTAGTTAGCCTGCATCAGAAGACAACATGATATTCATGTAATATGGAAACATTTCCAATTTCCCCATAGAATTGAATTATATTGATTCATATTGTACGTAATTATAAGGTTTATTTTATGTGCACAAAAAATATCTGTCATTCATTTAGACTTTGAATACATGACGTAATCAACATTGTGAAAACATAACACATATTGATATAATAAAGTTCCTCAATGAAAAATAATGATCTCAATGTGATCTATACAAGCCACATTCCTCATAAAAACTAATGGTAAGAGACTCCTATCAACATTTTTCATGTTTTTAATTTGTTGGAATGATCCCCACAAATGTTCAGGCCATATATTTCATCTATTTCATCACGATAGGAGTGGAAGACCCCGAACAAAAAAATGTTATGGTCATCTATGAAGGTTTTATAATTATCAAACATTAAATATGGAAATGAATTATATATATAAGGAATAGTTTATTTTTATGATTTTATTAAACATATCATTGATTTATAGTGGACACCCATATCACCATTTTTCATTATAATTTAGATATTTTTTTTCACATATTCAATAATTACCCTAAGGTGAACCCCATGAGCCCACCCTACCATTACCACCCTATAACTAATATCAAATTCCTGAATACATGTGTGGAAAATTTATATTCCCTGATCTTTGCATAAATTAACATAACATGATTAAAAAAATTTAAACTATCTAGACTACCATGCAGTACTACCCTTTGTAAAACCTGGTTGTGCAATCAATTTTGAATGAACATATCCATTTCCCAGACAACTTGTGTGAACCACATTCCTCATCCAAAAATGATGTTCCCTATACATCATTCTATTTCTAGGAATATAACCCCTACATATCTATATTGACATATTTTATATTATATAGAGTTTCCCAAGGATATCTACAAAAACTAGTCTCCAAAAACAAACCTAATAGATTAATAAATCATAAAATATAAATTAAATGACAAAAAAATAAAGGTAATTCAGATTCCCTATGGATTAATGAATCAAAGACATTATAAATAACCTGTTGAGCAATTTCCCCAACTACATTGACCAAATAACCATTAATATGAGAAGGTACCGATCCCAAATGACACAATAGTGGATCATGTCCCAAGGTTATCCTTGAGACTACCCCACAGAAGGGATACAATGACCCGCTTAACATTGTTGGTATAATAAATGGGCTCCAAACTCCAATATTTGCCTTGGAGGTCCAACATGGGTGAAACCTCACCCTCCACCTCCTCTACTTTGTTAAATCTCATCATTTCCCTTTTATATGGAGAAATATCAACCTAGAAAACCAAACAATGGTAAAAAATTCCCCATTCCGTCTTCCAGGGAACCAAATTCATGCTACCTTATGAGATAGATAGAACTTCTCTCAGAATTATTTATTTAAATGATACAAATTAAACTTTCTCGATAATATGGATACAAAATTTTCCCTAACTTATCTTAAGATATTATATTACCCTATATATATCACTATGGAGAACCTTTTTACTAACCCTCACTCATCATAATCCCTTTTGACCAAGTATCATACCATTTATCCACCTTCACCAGGTCCATATACAATGGATCCAATATTCCTCAGGTCCCCTACATATGATTTGATTTACACTGTCTCACTCTGTGATGTACATTAATTCTTAAACACATTGTGGGAACCAATTTCCATACCTTAAATCATGAAAATCGTTGATAAAAATTATTTCCCTATTGTCATCCCCAAATGGTAGGTCACATAGAGGATTTATGATCACATACCCCCTTAAAAAATGGCCCTAATCACAGGAATACAAGTGAAATTCCACTTATTTCATTTTTCTCATCATAGATGTCGTGTATCTAATTGGCCAACCCATCACACTCAACATGCCATGTGGAAATATTATTCCTCTATAGATATATGTAACAAATAATTTTGGGTTTTAAATATGAATAATAATGAATTTGTATGCAACATGGCCCAAAATTAATTCCCAATCCGACACTCTCAAACATTATGTCTAGGAGTCACTAGAAGAAAATTAATAATTAATTTTCCTTGGTATAAATAAAAAATAAATATTGGAATAATTAATAAAATTTCAACATGAATATTCTACATTTTGGGGATCCATTCTAAATGGAATGGTAGGGGAAAAATAGACAAAATGATAAAAAAATCTATAAAATTTAAAGACCAAAAACCCCCCACACAACCAATTCTCCCATTCAAATAAATAAAAGAAAAAAACACAATGAAATTTCCTCAACCAGAAAAAACAATATTTAACATCAATAATTATTAATTATAAAATCCAATTTGGCTAATGTAAATCTTTTAAAGTTAAATTGTATCCAAATATTTTTGGAAAATAAAATTAGGTCAAAACAAAAACAAAATCGACATTGGTGGCTAAATATTATAATATAAATACAACCCTTAGATATGTTAATGATCCTTATAATATCCAATAAAAATATCTTGAAACATTAAATCTTGATAAAATAGGTTTGATCAGATAATCCCTTAGTATTCCACCTCCACCTAGTGAATTTAATAAATATTTTTCATATTTTAAACAAAAAATTATACATTTAAATAAAAGAAAAATATTTATTTTAACTATTTTTTAAAATAATACATCAAGGTATTATATATATAGTTTTACAGTATATTATTTTATTTAATAATAATTTCATGTAAAAATGATTATCAAGATATAATCTATTAGCAAAAACTTACATTAATGTTTACCTTTAGAACAATTTCATAAAAAAAGAAATTTTGGAATTCCCATTTCAAAACTAAAATTGGTCCGGGATCATCATTAGAATTTCCCAAAAAAAATAAAAAACAACAATTTTTGAAATCATGTACAATATCATAAAACACCATTCCAAGCCTCACGTAGAATTAGTATTAAAAAAAACCATATTCACTTGTTTCAGAAGAAAAAAATTTCCAAAAAATTTTTAAAAAATATTTTTTGAAAAACATTATATTAAATATTTTTTTTCATTATTAAAAAATATTTCAAACCCATTTTGATTGATTTTTTAAAAATAATCATGAAAAGGTGGGTGAAGGATCCATCTTATGTACAACATGATCAATATACCTTAATATACATAAAAAGGATAAGAATTATCATTTTCATCATGTAACCAAATAATTAAACATGGGAATAAAACATGATATGAAATCTACAAAGCACTAAAAATTTAAAAAAAAATCAGATAAATAAACCAAGGATGAATCGGCTAATCCTTGGGATCCAACCATAAAGTTATATTATGTATGAGTCTAAAAAATATCTTTATGTTGATTAAGTGGTGTGGGTTATGTCACAGTCGACCTTTATCCCAATACCAACTGATTAGTTAATGTCATTTAAAAAAAGGGTGTTATCTATTGGTCATTATACTAAAGAATTTCATGTTTCCATGGATAAAACATAAGCCCTATCTAAATGCTTTCCATAGTCTCATATAGTCCCTTTGAAAACACAAGCTTACAACTGGTATTTCTCATCTGAAAATCAATGACAAACATAATTGAATCACAATTTCAAAATTAACAATGACCTTTCAAAATACTTTTTAATAAACAAACCATTCTGATTTTAATAAAAAAAATTCTCATGTTAAAGAAATTTCAATAACAATATTATAAATATATTTGAATGTTAATTATACCATACCCCACAAACCCACAAAAAACCATCCCATAAATCAAATACAAGTTGAATGCACAATTAATCAGTGATAAAGATCATCACAAGTTATCAGAATACAATACAATACACAAGAATTCATAGGGGCGTCAATGAATTATCACTTTATTTATGAAATATCACATTTTCATAATGAATTGACAACATAATGGATATTGTAACATCAAAACCGATGGCTTCATAGGGGGAAATGGGCAAAAACCCTAAACTTGGGGATCCAGATGATCATGCGGTGAATGCTTCTGGGATAACTTCAAAAGGGGATGATCATTCTGGATATCTTACAGAATGTATTGGTCACTCAGAAATGTTTGCGTTTGAAAAAAATGCAATTGGTGAGTTGAGATCTATCATCCCCAAAGATGGTTGTCGGAGATGAAATTTTGATGATGTGGTAAAAGAGGTCTCTGATCCCTCATTCTTTTCTGATGCGCCTCCACCTAGTTGGGTTATAAAGAAGGGGAGGATCTCCCATGTGTCAGCAAATTAGGAGGCAGTTGAGGAACGAGTTAGTTTATGCCTATCCTTGATTATTGATCGTTTGATGATCCCAAAAGGTGTGGACCTATGGAAATTCATTGACATGACTAAAAGGGTTGCTGAAGTATGGGGATTTCATTACTGGACATTGACTTTAATGGGAAGGGGATACTACCATGTTGTCTTCCCATCAAATTAGCACAAGAGAAGTGCTTGGAGCAAGGGAACCATCCCTCTGAAGCATATATTTTTAAACATTTGGGAATGGGGTGGGAATTTGGATCCCAAGAAGGTTCAAAAAACACATGCTCATATATGGATCCAAATATATAGGCTGAATTGTCTTTATTGGCAACAAAGGATATTTTGGGACGTTGCCTCAGCTTTTTGCAATCCCATTTGATTGTACCGGCAGAAAACTAATGCATGGTTCGGTAATTTTTCCCAGATACTAGTGGAAGTGGATATATCAAGCACCCTTGTTGAGAAAATTGTTCTAAAAACACGGTATGCCAGTATGAAGTTTGATATTTTTTATGAAATAAAGCCGAAATTCTGCTTTAGGCGCATGATTTTTGGTCACCTTGCTTTTTAATGAAGAAGAGACAAAGAATGCAGTGTATGAAAAGTGAATGGCCAAGATGATGCTGCATGTCGAAGGAGGAAGGGAAAGGACCAGATCCCCAATGGTACTCACGGGCAGAATGGGGCTGTTCCCAAGGTGCTGGATGCGATTGTCCTCTCTAGATATTAGGATGGAGATACTTCGGTACAACCTCTAGTTGAAAGGCAGGCATCAACGAAGTATAATTTTATTATGTAAAAAGTGGCTTCTGCTTAGGAAGCCACTAGATTAGGGGTTGAGGTTCTCAATGGTGAGGCAGGTTCTTATCTAGGCACTGAGAATCCAGGTTGTGAAGATGACCATGTGGTGGAAGCACATGCATGTTCAACCTGTTGTGACCTCGTGGTGGATGCACCAATGAACTGCATTACGCCAAAATTGGATTCTGCTAAGGAAGCCGCTGTCTCAAGGGTCACGAATCTTAATGGTGAGCCAGGTTCTCAACAGGGGCTGTTAACCCAGCTGGTACTGATGACTCTGTGGTGGAACCACCTGCAGTTTCAATCTACTGTCGCAAGGGTACTGCAGAGAAGGTCACAACTCAGCCACTAGTTCAAGATGAATCTCCTATGTTGACTCTCCATGATGATGCAATTGGAATCATGAATGGCGGTCCTTTTTTAAAGCTGATCCAGGGGGGAAATTAATGCCGACACACCCCTCCAAGGAAGCTTGAAGAGAAGCACATGTGAGCAGTGACCCTTCTCACTTCGAATCAGAGAACAAGTTTTCACACTTGAGTGGTGTTTTCGAGTCATACGACATTGAGGACACTTAGACACATAACCCAGCTGGTAATCCTGAGATTAGGTCTGGCTTGCTCACTAATAAATCTCATGAACAGGTGAACCTAATTTCTACAAGGGTTTCCCCCCTTGAACATGCCCTCTCATCTCATGCTCAAAATGGAAAGCATGTTGTGGATAGTACACAACAAGCCTCTGAGGGGAAGGATCTTGTGGCCCACCCATGATATCTGGGGTTGAAAACAGCCAAAAAGAGAAAGGAAAGAATGTTAAAGCGAAAAATGGAAGGGGCAATTGATAATTGCATCAATGGGTGGTCCCCAGACACGGGGAATGACCCATATTCAATGAAGATATTCTATTGGAACTGTCAAGGTATTGGAAATTCCCAAACGACCAATTCCCTTAGACATTTTATCATGGCCCAGATGCCCTTTCATATTGGTAGTGCTGAAAAAAATCTTCTTTTTAGTAGATGGAATGGATTTAATTGGGGATCCATTGGTTACCAGTTTGTGTCACTTTATTTTCACGAATCTGAAAAGATCCTTTTTGGGTGCAACGACATGAATCCATTCAAATGATGTCATGTGTGAATAATTCTTGGGGTGTTATGATATCTTACAACATAGATGCGTATGATTTTTCAGTCTCTTTTGTGTATGCATACAAACTATACATGAGGAGAAGGGAGTTATGGGAGGAGATCAAAGAGGTTTCTGGGAAGATAGAACAGAAATGGATCTCCCTTGGAGATTTTAATGTGGTACAGAAACCTGAGGAAAAAACATGAGGTAATTGCAATAGAATTGCAGCCTCTGACTTCTTTGTTTTCCTTGATCACTGTAATCTTGTTGAAGTCCCGCTTTCTAGAGATGAATTCACATGGTGTCACTACACCTGGAATGGGAAACAAGAAGGAAAACTTGATAGATGTTTCATCCAAATAGCTGATAATGTTTCCTCTCATGGAATTTATGGATTTACATTGCACAAGAATCACTCTTATCATAATCCATTTGTCGTGGAGCTTGATACTCAACTGGCGTGGTCAGGACCCAACCCATTCTAGTTCAAAAATGGGTGGGTTATGGAGAATGGATGCATGGAACTTGTGCTGGAATCTTGGATGATTGAGCCCATTGGAAGTCCTCTTCAGAGGATAGCTGGGATGCTAAATCATTTGAAGGTACATATCAAGGAATGGGGCAGAAAATCTTTTTATAACCTGAAATGTAACATCAAGGATGCTAAGGTGGAGCTCTCTTGCATTCAGATTCAAAACCAGCAGCAGTCTTCTCTATCTCGGGATGAAATTCTGCCTCATAACAAGCTAGATGACTTTATTATGATTTGGGAAAGGTTAGTCAGAAATAAATTGAATGCCAGATGGAGAAAAGAAGGAGAAAATAACTCTAAATGTTTTAATAGATTACATAAATAGAAAAGAGCCTGAGCTATGGATAAATCAATTAGTATCAATGGTCATCTTTATACGTCTGATAGTGATATTTTTGTGGCATTCATGGACCACTTTAAAGGAAAATATTCTGATGATGGGAATGTCAAAACTCACAAAATGGTTGGGAATATAATCCTAGTAATTGAGGAGAATGATAATCAATACCTCGTTACCCCCTCTTAAAGAAGAAATTTGAGCATCTCTTCTCTCTCTCACAATGAGGATAGTGCTCCTAGCCCAGATGGATTCAGTAACAAGTTCTTCATATATTACTAGGATGTTTTTCACGATGACATTACCCAAGCTATAAATGACTTCTTCACTCACTCTTACCTTCCTTATGGGATCAACCCATGCTTTATTGTTCTATTGCCTAAGAAGAGTAAGGCCCTTGATATCAAGGACCTTAGGACAGTTTCTTAGGGAAACACTATCCCTAATCTCATAAGCAAGATAATCATGAATAGAATGGGCCCAATGGTTAGTGACGTGATTACTACCAACAAATTTGGCTTTTTTCCGGGGAGAAATATCCAGGATTGTATTTTCACTGCTTCAGATAGCATTAATATTATGAAAAATAAGACGAAGGAAGGGAAATTTTCAATGAAGATTGACACCTCAAAGGCATTTGACACATTAAAATGGAGTTTCCTCATAAATGTCCTTAAAATGTATGGCTTTTCCAATGAGTTCATCAAGTTGATTAATACTATTATCTTCTCATCAAGGATGTCCATTATTATCAATGGCACACCAATATGATTTTTTCCTTGCACTAGGAGTGTATGACAAGGTGACCTGCTCTCTGGCCTTCTCTTTGCTATTGCTGAAGACTCTCTCAGATGATGCATCATTGATCTTGCTCAAATTGTATTTTTCATGTAAATACCGGATGAGAGGAATGACTTTTCCCCATCTCATTTTTTATATCCTGATGACATTCTATTTCTTGGTCAAGCCTCAAAGAGAACCATATCTTCTATTAAGGCCCTCTTTGTGCATTATGAAGAGGTGGATCATCAAGAAATCAGCTAATACAAATCATTCATTAGGTTTGGTAATAGATTTATGATTGGTAAGAAAAACAGGATAGTTAAAAATCTTGGTGTCAAAAAGGTATCTTTACCCTTCAATTATCTAGGGGTCCCATTATTCTTGGGAAGGGTGAGGAGGCACCATATGGAATGAATAAACTATACCATTTTGAACGAACTTGCTAGCTGGAAAGGGAAGGTGATGTCCATGGATGGGAGGGTTTTCCTTGTCAACTCAATGATCAACTCTATGTTTGTTTACTGCTTTTCTCTTTATCGATGGCCTAGGGGTCCCATCAAAGATTTAAAAGGTATGATACATAACTTCATTTGGACTAGGTCAGTTCATTAGAGAAAAATTTTCACGGTTTCCTGGAAAGTGTGTATCAAGCCAGTTGAATTGGGAGGCCTTGGAGTCAAGGACCTCCAGACATTCAATGATGGTCTTATCAGGAAGTTCACATGGGGTCTGATCTCTAAGGATGGGTCTAGTGAATTTTTAACAAACAGATTCATAGGAAGGCTTCGTAATGTGTATAAGTATTATATTGCATTATCTGTTTGGGCATCGATACAGAAATATTTCAGGCAACTCAGTCATGACACTAAGTGGCTGGTTTTCAGGGACTATCATCTCAATTGTTGGAGTAAAACATGGCTCGAGATGCATTTTCAAGAAAGCATGTATTTTCCCCCTAGTGGAGGTCATTTTTCCTTAAATGATTTTCTTTCCTACATTCAATGTTCTACCAGCATTGTTCCACATCAGGTGGAGTTGAAAGTTCAAAGTTACACTTTCATGGACCATGATACGATGATATGGAAGCATAACCACAATGGGAAGTTCATGAGAAAGGATTTTTATTAGATGATTTGTGGAGGTTCCTTCCATGCACTTTCCTGAATCTTAAAATTTTGGACTAATTTTATTCAGCCTTCTAGATTTCATTTAATCTGGAGAATATTGAAAAATTGAATGCCTACTCATGACCAGCTCAAACGGACTATTTTTAAATTTTCATCATCTTGTCATATATGCATGGTTGCCGAGGAGAATGCTCAGCATCTTTTTGGGGAATAAACCTATGTTAGGAGGCTGTTGGATTATGTTGGAAGCATTTTTGGGATTCTAATTGATAAAAATCTGTTGCTCCATGATTTGTTAATAGGACTGTCTAGGGTGCACTGCAGTACATAGATTGGGAATATCCCTCTTGTGGCCATTGCATCTTTGAACATGGTCACATGAGCTGCTTGCAACATCATACTCTTTGACGGAATGCTTTTCCTTATTCAACGAGGCATGGTCGCGATTCATTCAGAGGTTCATGATGCATTACGACTTCCAACACGTAAAATGCATAACTATTTTTCTCAGTTGAAGATTTTTAGACTAATTGGAGTTTTCGTACAGCCTTAGAAGCCCCTGGCTCTTAAATACACATGATGGATACCTCCGATCAGCCCATGGCTCAAGGTCAACATGGATGGTTCCGCTTATGGTGCTCTAGGTCTATCAAGATGTGGTGGAATCTTTCAAACATAACATGGATTTGTTAAGGGGTGTTTCTATGACTTTAATGATATTGGGGTTTCCTACGAGACTGACTTATGGGTGATAATTCATGCTGTTAGGTATGTTGTCCGATATAGTTGGAACATGTTATGGATTGAATCAGATTCCTAGATTGCGGTTCATGCCTTTGAATCAAAAACGCAAAATGTCCCCTAGAAAGTATTACCTAATAGGGTTTAATGTCTCTGTATGGTAGCTAATTTACAAGTGGTGTTCTCACCTGCTTATAGGGAATCCAATGAGGTGGAAGATGCTTTGTCCAAGCAGGTGATTTTAGAGATGAATATGATGTTTCCCTTTACGGCCCCCGATTATTGTGCTTCAATGGTGTTGGCGGATATGTTGGGTGTTGTGCACTCTCAGTTTTGTAATGATCCCCTGTTTGTCTAACTCATTTGTATTTTTATTTAATAATTTTTATAGGACCAGTTTCCACCGGGTCCTAGGCTTTTGGAGTATCACATTTTCTTAAAAAAATGGTCCCACCTCTAAAAATCATACATAGAATGCTAATCCATTTTAAATATATCTTTTGATACAGAAATGGGAACTAACAGTTCAATATTCAAAAAATCTATTAAAAATATTCAATTCCATAATAGTTTTAAATGATAATATCATTATGTCTTAACTTGAAAATGGAAATCACGCCACCCATTATAGTCACACTAAATATACGCAACACATTATTTTAAAGTCAATTAATTTAATGAATACATCTCAAAACATCATGTTCATTCTCTCCACCACATAAAAAAACTAATATAAATTTCCAATATAAAATAATAAAATATCAAAAAAATATAATTGAATCACATCAAATTTAGATGATGAAACGTTACTTTAATATTTAGTGGGGCCCTCATGGGTAATACATTTAGGCATAATTGAAATGAAATATAATTTATAAGAATTGTGAAATTATAAAAATGTAATGAAAAGAGAAAAATAATAAACACCTACCAAAAATATTTCTTTTGGTGAACAAAAATTATATGATATAGATCACCATTAGTAGAAAATGCCGAAAAATGAATGAAGTTGACATGTATGGCCCATCACACACAAAAAATAAGAATGAAACACATAAATATGTTAAATTCACAAAACATCGCATTAATATGTTCTAGGAGGAGGAACAATAAGAGGGAAAATATCATTAAGTGAATGAAAATAGGGATGTAGGACCATAACTTGAAGGAACAAAAATGATTCTCTATGAAATCATCCGGAATCACTACAATGTGTGGAGTCCAATAAGGGGAGAGTACCCAAAAAATAAGGGGATAACCTAGGTGGTGTCCCATGGGTGATAAATTAGGGTGGTGAAGGTATTTTCATTTATATGTTTTATGACAAAAAAATAATCAATGAAAAATTAAAATCAAAATTTAATAACATATAGGAAAACTGCTCAGTAAGGTTGGGAAGTTTTCTTAACTATTCACCTTCCATGCACTGGGTGTATATAAATACAAACAATATTCATTTTCTCTCATGGGTGATACAAAGTTTGAATAACCATACTCAAATAATGAAAATTCGAACTATCAAAATATATACCTAAATTATATGTTTATCATATAACTCTTGCAAATATGTACAACCATGACTTATACCCAATACACACTAGAGTCCCACATTGTCTTTTAATGAACTCGTATATTTTTTAATTATACATGCATAGTTTGTGAAAACTGAACTATATGAATTCAAAATGTAATATACATAATTTATTACACACTATTTTCTTCTATTCCATAAACATTAAACATCTCCAGACCTAAAGCATCCAAATATTAAAATTTCTAAGAAGCATTTCCATGTAAACATAAAAAAACCTCAATAAATATAAGATAAATTAAAAAAAATACATATTTAAATAATAGGTGTCTTGAACTCCAAAACATAACACAATATTTGCCAAAAAAGGTTCAGGTTAATGTAGAAGTAAAATTGAATTTAATTTCAAACGAAATCCCACAAAAACAATCTATAAGAAACTAATCATTCTTAAATTTACCTGAACAATAAATGAAAAAGGAAAATATATTAAGGAAATATATAGCAATCATAGGTCTCCTCATCATTAAGAACCTAAATTAATTATTTAATAGTCATAAACCTATTTTTATTGAATAATATAATGTCACTAGGAAACCACATCCCAAAAATTTTGCAATAGAATAACTAAACTCCACTATAAAAAGCGTACGATGAATTTTTTTTCAAAACAATAATGAACTACTTATAAAAACATTCCATTTCATAGAAAAAATTCTCACCATTCCATGAAATTTAAATAATTAGATCAAAAATAGTAAACAATATTTTATATGAAATTATAGGACTCATGCCTATGGCCTATATCTAGAATATGAGTGTTTTTACATCAATATACTCAAAACCCTATCCTATAGAAATTTTGATAAAAGTCGCTATATAGTGGAAGCCACATACTAACCAAAAATGAGTCTACACCCCCATGAATTCCTGAATTCACTATAGTTTCTTCCATTTTCTCTAGTACCTACCCAAATCCCACCCATGTTCTACAACACTATTGTTCAAAAACATTAATCATTAAAAAATGATGCATCAACAAATCCATAAGATAAACACCGCACAAAATGAGAAACCCAATAAGGGCCTATGGAACACATGTCCATGGACTCCATGGGTCAAATATTATCTTATCCCATTGACAAAAAATCCAAAAACTAGATTTTATACAAAAAGGGATATAACCAAACAACCAATGTTCATATGGAATGATGGCCACTCAACCATGAAACATCAAATATTTTCACGAAAAATAAAAAAATTCCAAATTTAAATTTCATATTATAAATTCTAAAAGACATTTATCATCACTGATCCATCCATTAACAAAATTTCATGGTCTACACCCCTTGACCCATTAATCCCCAAATAAACCATTAACGTAGTAGTCAATATTTATACAAAGAATGAAGCAGTACCATTGAAACAAAAACAACCCCCCAACTAAGATCTTGAGAAGTGTTAAAAATATAGAATATGTATGCCTAAGAAGAACACTCAACATTCTCACTAGAAAGTTATAATATATAAGGATGAAATCTAACAACCAGGGATATAGAATCTAACATGTTCATTTTCCCCAAACACACACTCTTGTAATTATTTCATGCCATTCATGAATTAGTAATTTAATAATGACAGAATCATCCATGTAATTATTTCATTATTTTATACATTATAAACAAATTTAACATATGGACTCCCTAAATCAGCACTGTAAAAAAAAGGACCCAAAAAAACACAATCCATACCAATGAGGTTCCAAAAAACATTTTTATTGGCATAAAACCATTATACTAAAATTCCATCAATTATAATACTATAATAATTGGAAAAGAACCAAGATACCATGGAAATGTGAGACTCATGTTTAGAAAGATCTCGTAACACTCTCCCAGCACCAAACCCTCATGTCCTGAAAACCATCACTCCAAACTACAAAATATTCCAAATAAAATGATGTTATTTAAAATCCATGGTTTTAAATAGAACATAGAAATTGATTCCATTATTTAATGAACTAATAAAGCTCTTTCATTTTATGGGAACCAGAATATGTCCTCTATATTTCCTGAAAGGAATCATATTTCCCAAAAATAGTGGAACTAGATAATGGGAATCATAAGAAGATCATTGGGAAAAATTTCATAGTAGTATAGAAATATTAATATTAAGTGGAAAAAATAAAACTTCCACATGAACTATCTATAGGTCTATCATTCATGCCCCATAAAAATATAGGAAAAAATAAACAAACTATATGATATAAAATTAATAAACTACATAAGAATTAACGACATCTGTAAGAAACTTTTATCACTCAAACACAAGTGAATGAAATCCAACTACAAGATATCTTTCTTCCACCAATAGTAATATTTACCCATTATCTATAGAAATAATTAGAACACTAATTCAGAAAATTAAATAATTTAAGGGGATACGTGGCATGACATTCATGGAAAATAATTGTGGTTCCAACCAAAATGATGTATGATACACATTTTTTCAAATGAGGTAAAATAAAATATAATCTTATACAAGCCACTTTTTTAATATAAGCCCGAAATCAGATCCAAGATCAATAAATGGTGAAACAATAGGTGTGAAAACATAATCATTGAGTGGGCCTCCAAATCCTATTAAATCTAGTAATTCTAGATCATATTACATCATAAAAAATATAGATTAAAATTAAATTAAAAATATACATTTTCAATTAATATTTAAGAATAAGAAAGAAATCACTAAAGTGTTCTGTAAACACATTTCAATCATTTTACCTTAAATGAAAATAATCACTTGGAAAAAATTTCTTACATGACCTATTACTTGTATCCAACACACAATTTTAGAGTCGCTTATTATAAGATTCTTATAAACACCTCTATAAGAAATTCACATTTCAAAATAAAACAAGTTCCGAACAATATCATTGATTGCAAAAACAGTTTTAAAAAAAATATTTATAAAACCAACAACTGCCAAAAAAACATCTCTAATATCACTAAACCTTTGAGATTTAGAAAAAAACCATTTTTCCACTTTTCTCATGGATGAAAAATTGATAAACTAATTTCAAAATATATGTTAAAAATTCATTAAATTCAATATTTCCAATTTATTTCACATAAGATATTTTTCTATCCCTTTTCAAATAATATGTAATTTAAATAATGAAACGATGGATAAATGACTGTAATCATAATCCAGATGATCAATATAACAAATCCTGCATGAATAGGGTATTTATAAATTTGATAATAGTGAAAATTAATAAATTAATATGTGAATAAAAAATGATATAACATCAATAAGAAACTAATAATATTCAAAATGATCACAAATCAACCTAAAATGAGTAATGTTCACCTAGTGATCAACCTATAACATTCTAATGTGGCTGAGTTTAAATAATGTTTTTTTGTTGGATAAGAAATTTATATTCTCCCAAAGTCATACCGAAAACTATGTCCTTGATACCACTCTATATCAAAGTTATTTAGAGGAATGAATTTCAGTCTTCCTAACAAATTTCTTCACGGTCCTCCGAAAAAAAATGGAATATATCTCACCAATCCTACTAATGTCACTCACGGTCACCTAGAAACTAGACGACCACACAAAGGATAACTTATGTGTTAAAAATCCCCAAAATAATCAACTCACGTGTTTCCTATTAAAAAAATCATAATCCCTTTAAATAAGAAACCATAAAAGTTTAATTAATCACCTTCCGTAAGAAAGCACCTATCGAGAAACTGCAATATAAATATATTTGAAAATAGGTCAGGCATACTCTCTGTCACACTCATAAATTTATATCCAAAATAATAAAGAAAAAATACATATTCAATCAAATATTAACATCGACATATACGATAATAAGACTCTATAACACCAAATAATTAATATAAGGTTCAAAATGGTCCAACATAATTTATGAGAAAACATTTTTTAATTAAATAAATATAAATTATCTAAAAAGAATCTTGAAATTCCAATCCATTTAATTTAACACTTTTGAAACTCAATTGTGTAATCAGTCTTCCCTTTAAAAAATTCAAAACACTCAAATCAAAGATGTCAATCACAGATAAAATATACATGGGTTATCTCAACACTTGGAAATCACCCAACCCATGTTAATCACTTTAAAATTGCCAAAAAAATTATTTTGAAGTTATTTAAAGAAAATTGCTGTTTATAAAAAGAAAATGGTCATCCCCCCATCTTTGAAATAAAATACGATATTCTTCATAACCTAAATATGAAATTTCAAAAACAATTTCATGGATTCTATTCTCATGTAATGTTTTAAAAGTAACTTTTCAATAAGATATTCCCTTAATAGATCATACATATTTGTACAATTTAAAAGAAAAATAAATTTATATAAGAATTAATTTAGAGGAATGTGATATAAAGTGATAGAAAAGAAACCCATTACTGAAATATTAGGAGGGTGAACAAAAATGATCTAAAATGATTCACCTTCAAAAGAAACTCCCAAACACAGAAAAAGGCCACCCAAATGACCCATTAGAGACCCTCAAAATTAATAAACAAAAGAAAGCATCTCAAACCAATTGACATACAATATAGATAGTTTAGGAGACTTGACGGGGGGAGGGAAAGGATCCATAAATAGTTGTCGAGAAGGATCAGATACAATACCATGAAATATTGTTAATGATTCCACAAAAAAATATCAGGGAGTTTCCATAAATAAGGGGCCATAAGGGGGAGAGGAACATCACCAATAATGGGGGTGTTCTGGATGGTTTCTTGTGGTGGAGAGTGGATCAAGGTGATGCTATTTTATTTAAACGTTTTAAAATAAATAAAAGAATAATGGAAAAAGGAAAATTATTTTTTAAACATTAGTAATGTTACATGGTTAGGTTGCATAGTTTTCATAAATATGTGAAGGGAACTACCTATCTGAAAACAACATACATAGTTTTTAATGGGAAATATATCGCTGAAAAAACAATGCATTATCCATGGTAATTATAAATTTAAAACTACAAATCCGAACTGAATGGTATTTAGATAGTTTATAAAAATAATTATAAGACACCCATTACATCCCAAACTCACCGATGACTAGAACAATCGCTCCTATGACATGCATGGTTTTTGATTACTCAAGAAAAACCATTGTATCCAAAACCATGAGAATTAAAAATGTTCATCATATAAGGGTGTACACAGAGTATTATTTTACATCATTAAATTTATCCTTTCATTAATATAAAATGTCTATTTTCCATTTTTCATGTAGGAGAATCATAAAAAATTAAACATGCATCAATATCTAAAAGATATCATAATATAAAAACCCTGGTGACATTTTGTGTGTCCTGATAAAAAAACACCCACGTTATCATTGATGACTCAATCACCATGAATAATAAATAACCTATTGACAATATAAATTTAGATGCCTATGTGTAAGACCCAATATCATCTATGAGGATCCGTATCCTCATGTGTCTAGTCATACATCCTAATATAAAAAAATCAGTTCAAATTAGATTCATTGAAAATCATCCTATATATAATCCCAACCAATTTCCTTGAAGTTTTATGTCCCCCTTCATGTGATTTCTTTAAAATTCATTGTAATAAAAAAATTAAAATAGTTTTAGGCATCCCACACATAGCCACCAACTAATTCCTCAAAGGTGCATATCACCAATTTGAAATTTCATTTAAAATAGATATATTCCCCTTAAAGTAAATTCATATGAGAAACCCCTTTGTAATACCCAAATCATTTCCACCAGGGTATATATCATATTAAATCCTCTTCTATTGCCCTAATTCTCTACAAGTCGATAATTTTATTCACACTAGTAATATTCTAGGATAATCAATGTCATCATTGGACTATATTATTCCTTAAACCATACCCTATCTATGTTTTATTCCCTATTATTAATCATTTATATAATATTGATATAACATATGAGGCATCCTTCCTCAAATTTCAACATACCATGTGATTCAACATCATCAATGGTGCAATATTCCCAACGATTTACCTTCCACAATGGGAAATATTCCCAATGAGATGAATCATAATGGTTCATCCTTATGTTTGATCTACAAAGGATATTAATTGGTATTCATATCCTGTTTTTTATTTTTGTATGAAAGAAAGCTATGTGGTGTGGTCATGTAACATGACCTGCAACAATGAGACTCATACTCTATGGGACTTAATTCCTATAAAATAGGAAATGTAGGAGGCCACTATAAGGTTAAACACCAAATTCGCAAAGGTATTATATTAATGTCCTCAATAATACCTTATTTTTTCATGTTTGTATTAATATTAAATATAAATTATTTTACCTTGTCACACACCCTTAAATGGTATGAATATTCCTAGTATGTTTCACCAAACTACATGGGTTTTGAATCCCTTCGTCAAGAGATGTAGATATCACTTTTGAAGGGATATTTATTAATATCAAAACACATACATCCTCCCAAGATTGTAATGTGTTCATGAGTACCTAATTATATGATAGAATTATATATTTTGATCCCCAACTATTAACATAGTGGCAACAGTCATATTATATATACAGAAGTTCATTAAAACATACAGTTTCAATCAATTACACAAATGGTGTTAAGAGTTCCAATATTAAATTTTATATTTGAATTAGTAACATATATTTAATCTATAAAAACTTATATGGGTATGAAATAATTTACCCTAAAGGTTAAGTTAAGTATGGGAACCCATTCTCTTAAATTAGGTTCATTTGAAGTGTTACTACTAAATCGCTAATAACCCCCATTCATTTTTTATTTTTGTTTTTGTATTTGATTCAAATAATGATTGTTTATGATTAAATGAAAGTCATTATGATAAAAATCGATTAATAATTTATTAATAAAAAAATGTTTGAGTGGGTACTATATGTCGGGTGACACATTTCAATTAGGGATAACAGTAATGTAATTTCATTTTATTATCATAAAATTTTATATCACGTATGGATAAAAATATCCATGTGTCATGATTTCATTCAAGGTATGTTTTTTATTTAATAATGGGTATGACATGTTCCTACATTATCATCATGTAATAGAAAAATAGTCTATCCTCATCACACATATCTCAGGATGACCCCATCAAAGTCTAATTTATAGATAATATTCTAGGAATTTGGGATACCTTATGGGATGAAATATTATATCTATAAAATTATTTGTTCATATTTGGAATAATGCAATAATAGAATATTGTTTTGTAAATATTCTACATTGATGGAAAAACCTCTCAACATAGTGAAAAACTATTGAAAGAAATAATAGAATTTGGTTAATTATGGTTTTCATTTCATTTTCACTTCCAATTATTTTAAAAACATGGCTGTGAATACCATGAATTTTATGAAGAGAATGATCATGTTTTCCTTATTGGGATCTATTTTTGTTACATATGTACATGCCAGTGCATCCATTTGGGTATTCTGTGAACTTGAAATGATATACTGTGATGAATATCAGGGGAATTTGGTTATTAAAAACTATATATAATCATAAATGGGAATCAAATATTCATTACATATATTATAATAAATATTAATTTAATTTTTCGTCAATATTGAATCACCCGTACTATTTAAATTTTTAATTGATTATTTTTGTTCTAAGCCAATAATGAGGGATTGGTATTCTACCTCATTTTTGTATATCACTCCAATGTGGTGAATTCATATGGAATCCTAAATGTTTCAGAGAAAAGAATACAATATAAAATCCAATATTGTTGAGATTAATTTTTTCATTCCTCCATTCAATAGTACATATTTAAGAAACATAGAAATATGTTTTCTATGTTATTGATATTTTATGGATGGAGAAGTCTTCTCTATTAGGTAGTGTGGTATTTATTAGTTACTTATGTAGGATAGGTAGCACTATGAGAGAATATTTAAATGATTTAAACTTGATTCAATTTTAGTAAATGAATTAATGGTCAAATTATTAAAGAATGATTTCACATATTTCTATATGTTTTTTATATTTGGATGAATAAGGATATATTTTTGTGCATGAACATAAGATACCAAGTAGACCATATGGTGGTATAAAAAATGTCAATTATTGTTTACAATAAAAATAATCATAAGGTAGTTCTTCATGGGACATAAATTTCATATAAAAATATCCAACATTATCATACTAATATAGTAGATTATATTTTTAGATCAGAAATCATTATTTTGAGTGTTTTTGGAACCAACAAAATACTCAATAGATTAGAAATAAATGAATATGGGTCTTTAATGTGAAAAATTAGATGTTTTTAGTGTTTAAGGAACTATTTAATTTAATTGATGATTCGCTGAAAATTTTCATCACATTGATAGGTGACCACATTCATTATGAAATTTGGAAATTGGATGCAATTTTCTATGATATTATGTATGAATAATATTATCACAACCACACTAGTTTTTCTATTATACCAATAGTGAAATTGAAGATGGTCTACAAATCTCACCTCTAATAGGCCAACACATAGGGACTATTACTAATTGTATATGACACATAAAAAAATGTCGAATTGTCACATTTTCAAAAATATGAGGATAAGAGGTAAATTGAGATCCATAAATCTACTCAAAATATATAAATAATAAATCCCAATACAAAATATAATATCATGCATAAAAGTAGTTGTTATTAAGAACAAGACTAATAAGAAACCACAATCATCAAAATCTCCTAAACAAACACTCTGATATAGTAATTATATGATGGATTACTAAAAATTCATATGGATTAGAAAAATAGTTTATATATATATGGTTAGTGTAAAATAGTACTCAGTACAAAAACCTTGTAATAATGTGAAATTAGTGTAATAATGACCAATGAATATAAAATGGAAAAAAATAATTACTTGAAAAGTAAGGCTATATCTCATCCTCAAAAATGATCTCTCACCATGTAGTGCATACAAGTAAGAATAAAAATATCAAAACATATAGGTATCCATATTACCTTTCAATAAACACCCATCATGTCAAATATTTCATTGAAACGACACTACAAAACTTCATGTGATATTATCAATTGTATAACTCTTCAGAGAATCACTTCATACACACCACACCTCAACACATAAAACAAATAAAAATAGTATGTCCAAAAATATATTGTTGTTTGGTTATCAAGAATTATACCTCATACCAATACATCTCATGTATGTACTCTCATGGGATTTTATATCTAACAAAACTAGTTATACATATTATCCATGACCGTAAGTTGTTATATCCCCACAAATAAGTAATATAAAAATATGACCCACAACTATCTATGAAGACATGTTCCCAACACCATAGGCCATTATAGCCTGGATAATCCTAAAAGTAATGCTACCTTAATTGGTGTTTTGAGAATATAGATAAGTCATCGATATGTTCCTTATCAACCTTGTTGTTGGTAGAAAACATTTACACACAAACAATTTGAGCTTTGTTTTCATCCAAAATTGGAATTGAAGTGTATTATATTTGAATATGTAACAATACATCATTAAAATTCACACTAAGGGAAACAAAAAATACATAGACTTCACTGCAGCTATTAACACTTATACCAACTGGTATCTACTGCCATGTCCTAAAGAATCTGATCCCGTTATTAAATAAATCCAATGATACAAAAATAATATAATATCACTCATTTAGTAATACATTAATTATAAATCATTATTTTTTTAAATGTTTTTTTTCATATTTTGGAAGAAAATATTATAATCCAACTAAAATTATTATTCCAATTTCAAATTCTAGATTTCTATCACATGCTATTTGGATAATTCAATTAAACCACCCCATGGATTCTATAACCCATTATTACCAATGAAAGAACCTATAAAATAAATAAAATCTATTTATTAATATGTCATTATATAATCAAAAGTATTCGAGTACTGATCTTCTGTTACAAAGATAATATACACTCAGGGTACATTAATAAAAATAAAATAAGTAGTTAGTAATCATAACAAATATCTTTCCACCATAAAGTAATTATCCATAAAATTAGAAAATATGGAAATACTATTCCTTAAATATAAATAGATAATCAATACATTATCTTTCTTAAATTCAAAAAAATAAAAATCCATATTTTTATAAGTTATATCATTTTGAAAAATAATATCATCTCAGTAATTGGAAACATGCATGTCGTGATCCCAACTTCTATCATTGAAACCATTTTAAACTATGGCCCTCAAATCATGTCATTGATATTCTCTATTATCCAAGTTCCCAAATACCACAAAAATATTTTCTATATTATAATTCAATCAGAAAACAAGGATATAAACTCCATGTAATGAATTCCTTTAACCTATAAAGAATGTTATTTATCAAGCTAAGATATTAATATAATAAAAAAAATTAGTATCATTGTGAAATAAATAGGTAAATATTTTTATGTAGCAACCTTAAGAAACATGTGATAAATAACATACAATAGATAAATTTCAATCATAATCATGCATTTATAAATTCATCTTTCAATGGTTTTAAAAAAAGAGTGGTAATCAAATTTTCATCCATCACACATTATTCAATTCATCTTCACATGATAATTTTTTTCCTGTTTAAAAGAAATAATAGAATATTAAAAAATAACTTTAGATAATGTAGATATAAAACTATATAAAAAATAACCAAATTCGTCATCAATAATGTGTCACCACATTGGATCAAAATATCTATTCAAATACATTATTTATTAAAATTATTGAAATCATTTAGATAATTACACAATTTACTAAATAAATATAAAGAACAATACATTCAAACATTCACTATATTATTATATGTAATGAATTCCTTAGGATAAGAAATTCAATGTTCTTTTATTAATAATTGAAGTATAGGAACTAAACAGTAGCCAAAATGAAGGGAATCTCTCTAAAACATATCTTTAAAATACTACCACCAAGGAAATCATGTTTCTAAGATCAATACTAGATATAATCCCGTAAAATGAACGACTATATCCAATGAATAAAATAAAATATTTCTAATATAAAAATAGAGTGAATTGAATCAATAAAAATTCATCTAATGATCCATGGTGTTTAGACTCCAAATAAGAATATCTGGACAGTTCTTGGAGGGTAAGGAGGCCTACTAGGTTTCTATGGATGTGATTAAAAATATAAAAAAAGTTTTATATAACATATATTAATAGTGGAATCCCAAAAGTCATCCACTATGGATTGGTTATTCCCACAACTATCATTGAATCTCTATTTCAAAGAGAGATTTGGTTTGTCATATTTGGATTTGGCAGGTCCTTTTCAATATTCGGTGTTTTTAAAACATCATTATTTCCATAACTCATTTTCACACCTTTCACCATTACATAAATGATATCATACGATCACTCTAATAGTGACCCTGGCCATCACTATGGAATAAAGAATATTCCCTCTCCATTTTGATTGACCACACTATATTCTCATCATTTAGATCTCTATCTCACCATTTCCATCCTCCTCCAGTTTCATGAAAAATCATTTGGCCAAAAACCACCATGTAAAAAGTTATGTAATTGTTGTATAACTATGACCCATTTGGTGTATCATCAAATATAAAGAGACACACTGAAACTGTGTATACCAATGGTGTATTGGTAATAATAATTGTAATTACTCTCCAACAAGGGTATTTTACTCACATAGAAACCTCCAAAATCCGAACTGTATGCACCCAATATTCCCTCTAATGTATGTATAATCCTCATGTTTGGTCTTCCTCTTGTGGATAAATAGTGATGCTATGGAAAACTAAGATAAAAAACACTATATATATCTTAAAACCCAATAAAATATACAGGGATCACAATTACAGATTATAATATATAGAACATCATGAATCCTCATCATATCCTATAGATAATATCTTGACAAACCCTCCATTAAGATGGAATTCTTAATCCATAATTTGTTTTCTAATATCATCATGTATACTATGATCAACCATATATCATCACAACTTCAAAGATATTGAATCAAAATATTTATGATGTCCATCAATATGCCCTCATATTTCTTATAGGTAATATTGATAGTTGGAAAACCCCACCATGAACACTATAAGATACTATATTTTAGGAAGGTATGTTCTAATTTAAGTTTTGTTTTAATCCCTTTTATTATTAAATTAACTGCTTAATAATGACTATAAAGAGGCTCGAAGGTTTTCTGAGGGTACGGGAAATGAAAATTGCAGAAAAATGGGTTTTGGTTGTAGGACTCATAGTCATTGCAAGTGTAACACCCCATGATTTCATAGTGTGTTATTTCTTCAAAATAATTCAATAACTTTCACTACACGCAACACCGAGTTAAAGCGCACCATGACTTACCAAACTAGCCGTTATGAATAGTAATACCAACTTTTTAAAATTTTATAAATTCTATCTCTCAAAATGGACTTCATTTTTGGATTCGGAATATCAAAATTATCCTAGGGTGAAATTTTGGTACTTTTCGGACAAGTTTAATATTTTGATGAATAGTGAAAATTACTAAATTTTAATTAAAAACAAATTTTTTAATCAAAATAATTAATATTGATAAATTATGAATTTTATTGGTTTTAAAGAATAATTAGAATCTATTTTTACCATTTTATCCAATGGTTTTCGTTAGAATTAATTTCACTTTGAAATTGGACCTAAACAATTGCCAATCATTTGATATATATTGTTTCTAAAAAAAGGCTATTTGTTGTGACAACGGGAATTAATGATAAAATTAATTAATGAAACTTATATGTTTTTAATTTTTTAAAATATTCATCATTTTTGAATTCGGAATATCAATTATAGCTTAGGGTGAAATTTTGGCATTGTTCTGAAAAACTTCAATTTTTGATGAATAGTGAAACTACTAAGTGGTAGTTAAAAAATATGAATTTTTCATAAAACCTTATTTTACAACTTCTGTGAAAGGAATTTCTAAAATCCGAGATACAATGTTAATATAAAGAAGTAAAATGTGGTTTAATGAGATGAAAATAATTTTTGGTGAATAGTAACTTTTTTCTTTTATTTACCACGGTTAACAGTAAATAGAGTAATTAAGGGTAGAAATTATATTAATATTACCCTAACACATGTCCTAATTCTATTGGACAACTGTATATCGACCAAAAACAACCTTAGGAATAAAATATTATCATTTAGGTCCACTTGGATTAGATTAGGACATTTATTATTATTTAATTCAAAGAAGAGTTAAAAGAGTTAAAATCATAGTTTATTTACTAAAACATTTTTAATATAGGGTTATAAATAAGATAAATTAGATTTTAAATATTCATTAGAACTATAATACGATTTCATACATAATTATATTTTATTTATAATTTTTAGACATTAAACAATTGAATATAGTAATGACACAATGATGATGCAGTAGTTACCATAATAGTGAAAAATTAAAATAATTGATATTATAAATACCCAAATAAATATAATTTATGGATTTTAATGAATTAAACTAATTTTCTAGGATAATATGACATATTAGTAGTGATATAATTTACTTTTTTAGAATTAATAATTCCTTTATGAGTTTCACAAAAATCAACTATTGAATAGTGTCAAAATTGACATAAAAGAGTTTTTAAAACAATGATTATATTATTAATTGATATTAAATTCCTAAAAATCTACGCTTCAACCAAATAACATATATAATGATATTTATATCATTAATGGACCACTTGGGGGTCTCTGGGATGTATATAGTATGTTTATTAACTATATAATATAAAAATACAAAGTGAGATGGTAAATGTCAAACTAATTAACTAATAGTTAAAACTAAAAGATAAGGTTAATATAGTGACCCAAAACTGCCTAAATTCTATTTCTTGAATGTTTTTCTACCTATCCACACCTTAACCTTTTAATAATAAACTTTGGAGCTATTAGAAACGGAATATGAATTTATTATAAATTAATATATTTAGATTTTCCAAAGGTGCCCTCACCCCTCTTATAAAAGGGTACTCATCCTTTTCATTTATTCACACCTTCAAATCCCTTTGGTTCGGCAAACCCCTGCCCAAATACTCTCTCAAATTCCCTCACTATAACCCAGATGCCTTAGTTTGATCATAAAGCCATCCTAAGGATCCCTTATGATCAAATCAAAAGGAAGAACCCTATGAAGAGGTAATGTTTTCACCACCCCTTTGTCAAGTTCCTTTCTTCTTCCACTTGTTATTTCATTGTTATTACCATTCTAAAATAATAAATCCAGTATATTATATATACTGTAATGTTTTTATAAATATGGTACAACCATATTCAGTATTCTATCCACCCTTTGAATAACATGTCACCATACGTGCATACGTACGACTTACCGTCTCCACGTCGTGGTGTAATTGTTATTCAATATATTATTATTTGGATGGGTATAATAATGATGTATAACTCATGTAAATAATAAATATAACATGATAATGATTCTGTATATATGATATACTATCCAATTATATATTATTTGAATATCAAAATAATGATATTGTCGCTCGTGCGTACGTACGGACTACCGTCTCCACGAACACGATGAGATTCATTCTCCATCATATCCATTCAAGTATAATTATCATTTGATGATTTAAAAATAAGGTTTAAGGACTTGATATCATTCTGAATATGAAAAAGATACATCCTAAACATTACAAACATGTCTTACGTAACAAAACATATCAATGAAAATGAGTAATTTAACACCCGAAATGACGATAATACTAAGATATTATTAACAAAGAAATGTTAAAAGATCATATATGATATCATATTAATATATATGATTATTGAATAATTTAATAACAACTATTTCACCATTATACATGAGTTTTACCTACCCTTAACCAAAGAAAAGTACAAGGTAAGTGTTTATTTCACAATCTCTTCATTACTCGAGGTTGTTTATACGCAATTATCTACTGGGATCTCTTTATCATCCACATCCATGTTTCTTCGAAATGTATTTAAAAACATTTTTACTATTTAAAATGAATATGGGTTACAGTCATTTATACCCTTATGTGTTTTTAAAGGAATCATTCCTTCGTTTTCCAAACAAGGCACATTTTACATTTCAACAAATTTAAGGTAAGAATGTTTTTTAACTTATACGGCGGGTGCGGCTATTTACCGCCATTATAAAATAGTCAAAGATTCCCTTACAAGATTATAAGAATATTTTCAAAGTAAATATTTTTTTTAATTATGTGACTTTTAAATGATTTCAAAATTAATATTTTATGAATTTTTGAAAGTTACTCTTTATCAAGATCATAATTTTCAATGTTTTCAAGATTTATCATTCTAAATATTTTTAATTAATGTCCATGTTTTCAAAATGATTTTAAGGATTTATTTATATGGAAATGATGGTTTTGAAATTATATTTCTTTTCAAAAGATTAAAAGTGGTATGGGAGACTTTGATTCAAAAATCTCTGTTAAATTACTTCTTTTATAAATTTGTGACTTTTCAATGATTTCGAGAAAAGAGATATTTCTCTCAAATATTTTTGATTTCATCTATGTCAACATCCTTTGATGTATTTTAAGCTTATTTGAAGTTGATTTATTATGATACACAACTTCTATATTATATTGAAGGTTTTGTGATATGTTTGACTGTGGATGTGCTATTTTTATACCATTCATGGTTTATGGTGAAAATATTGACATTTCGTATGCTAGTTTAAATACGAATGTTTAGGTTATGTTTAAACATTTTCATATTGAAATGCATTGGACTTAATATGTGACGGGTGGAGCCCGTTATAGCTCTTCGATGCATCGGTAGGTCTCATGAGACAAACTAGTGTATTGGCACAAGGCCTTGGAAAAATCTTATTTGTAGTCTTGGCACGAGGCCTTTGCTATGTGGTTATGATAGTCTGGCATTATGCATTCCATCATTATGAAAGTGGTTATTGATAATGCATGTGATTATTCGATTAGTAGAATATCAATGTGAATAAGTAAATGGTATTATTTCATTTTACTTTTTCCATACTATGTTGAAGTTCAAGTTGAAAATGATTTTTTAAGTTATACATTGCCTTAAATTTTTATTCTTATTTATGAAAGATTCCGCTTTATTGTTATCCTTACAGGGCAATTGAGCTCACCCCTTTTCTATGTTTTATTTTTCCCAGGATGTGAAAAAGTAATTTATGAACGACCTGCTGGGATAGTATGTGGGAATATTAGTGTGTAATATGGAGACAATATATTGTTTCAACTTTTCACTTATTGATGTAATGGAAAACTTTATGAATATATCTAGTGTTTCCAAGGCTAATGAACCAATCAGTCTTTTGAGATTTGATCTTTCTCGTGATCATGCCAATGTTATGTAATAATGCACTGACTCTGGGTAACTGGGGTCGGGGCGTTGTAGTTGGTATCAGAGGAAGTTTAGTACAAACCTTGGAAGCTATATTTAGATAAACTCTGATTAGAGAACATAGACCTAAGAAGAACCTTGAGGATTAGTATAGAAGAACGTCCTAGAATTTTGGTATTATAGAGATTTTGTGAGGTTTTCGAGCAATACATCCATGTCTGGATATGAGCAGGTTGAGGCGGCTCTGGCACAGATGTACCTAGGGGTAAAAACCGAAAACACCACTTTGAGATAGACTCGAATAGGAACTGGTGCATGAAAACGAGCCTTGCTACACTCTTCGTTACAACACTCCCGGGGGATATTCTTAGGATAATTTTCATTTTCTTTACATACCATTATTAAGGGTTTATGAGTATATACTTTCTCAAAGGAGACATTTTTATGATTATGGATTATATCCATAAACTATTTAATTTATGTTATGTGTTTTACAAGTTTGGGATTAGGTATTGTTATTCATAAAATAATCTAGTGTATGCCATTGTTTAGAAATGGCGCCCAGTAAAAGGAATGATAACTCCAACAATGCACATGATCCAAAGAGAAAGAAGGATCATATATTTCATAGTCTTAAGCAAGAATTTATAAGAGAAATATTCTCCCATGTATTATCATCATATGAAGAAATAATATCATGTGTTGATAAGATAAGTAAAGAGTTTACTGAGTCCTATGGCTTTGAAAGGAAGTAAGAGAAGAAAAGGATAGAAGAGAGAAAGATGGATAAAGGGAAGAGGGAAAAGAAGAATTTTCCCATATGTGATAACTATGGGAAGAAACACCCTGGAACGTTCTTGAAAGGAATGAGAGATTGTTATTAGTGTGGAGGAAAAGGGCACAAAGTATGTGACTGCAAGGGTAAGAAAATGGTTTCAAATGTACAATTCTTCATTTTCATGGAGTTTGGACACTAGTAGAACCTATGTCCCAGTCATCAGACTATGCCACAAATGATTCTATTGGATAATAATCAAGTTGTGATACTACCACAGATGAAGAGGAATGATTATAGTTATTATGTTTATTATGTCAATTGAGTGTTGTATGAACAATGTACTTGTTATAATAATTATAAAGTATATGAGGATTGTACTGCAGTACTATTTAATTATGGCTTTGAGATTGTGTGGAACAACGAAAAGTGACTCAATAGCAGGATAAATTTTTGGAAAATATATGGTTGAGAGAATGATAAACCATAATATAGTTCTGATACCAAGGAAGTGATTTTGGAATAATACATGATTGATTTGGATAAATTATATTGGATATTCATGACTACCTTGAAACTGATTAATGATTTTTATATTCCGTCATTGTTTGGGTTTAAAACATTTTTTGATTGAAGGAGTATATCTATTATTCTTTAAGGAATAAGGGATCATGAATGTAATCAATAAGGTTTTATGGTAATTAAGGATGTTGCAGTGTTTTAAAAGAATACATGATGAAGGTGTTCACATGTTATTACGCGGAAAAAAGGATCATTATTGTGTTTACCTTACTTATAAATTTTAGACTGAAGTATTTTTGATAGTTCTAGTTTGGATTATTTTGGATTGCCATAAAAGGACAACCCGGAGGTCGGGCGGCAACCTGTCGCGTCCGGCAAGGCCTTGAGACTTGAACCCACAACCGAAGGGCGACAAGGGTGTATCACCTACCACTGACCCACGTGATGTCCTGGATTGAACAATGTCGTTTTTAATGGTTCTGATAGATGAATTATAAATTCATTTTTTAACCCTATACGAATAGGATAAATAGATTATTATTTTTAAGATCCATTATCTTTTAGAGTGAAAGATGAGTCGGTGGTAGAAATTAGTTAAAGGATGGAACTCTACTTTTCAAGAATATATTTTTTCTTCTTCTCTTATTCAATGAAGAAATTAATTCTTATACTTTATTTAAGGAATCCTAAAACAAAAAATGTGTTATCCTAATACCCTTTGTTTTGTTGAACCGATGGTATTTCAAATCATCATAGATTTATGAATTTAAGGACCTCAATTTGAAACTTGTTTGTGATTGATGACCTCAATCACTACCTATAAATATTTATGTTTTTTCTCCAATTATATTTCTCTCCTAATCGAGATCATAATTTGGTGGCGACTCTTTCATTTCCCTTTTCCTCATATTAAGACTAAATTTTTGTAACCCAATTTCCGATGTGGGTTTTTCCACAAAGATATTTTTTATTTTCAACCATTTATTTTCGATGAACAATTTTAAATTCCGAGTATGAAATTTATTTAAGGAGGGGAGAATGTAACACCCCAATATTTCATAGTGTCTTATTTCTTCAAAATAATTCAACAACTTGCACTACACGCAACACCGAGTTAGAGCGCACCATGACTTACCAAACTAGCCGTTATGAATAGTAATACATACTTTTTGATATTTTATAAATTATATCTCTCAAAATGGACTTCATTTTTGGATTTGGAATATCAAAATTAGCCTTTGGTGAAATTTTGGTACTTTTCAGATAACTTTAATATTTTGTTGAATAGTGAAAATTACTAAATTTTAATTTAAAAAAACTTTTTTAATCAAAATAATTAAAAGTGATAAATTATGAATTTGAGTGGTTTTAAATTATAATTAGGATCTATTTTTACCATTTTATCCAATGATGTTCATTATAATTAATTTCACTTTGAAATTGGATCTAAACAATTGTCAATCTTTTGATATATATTGTTTCTTAAAAACACGCTATTTGTTGGGACAGCGGAATTAATTATAAAATTAATTAATGAAACTTATATGTTTGGAATTTTGTAAAATAGACATCATTTTTGAATTCGGAATATCAATTATAGCTTAGGGTGAAATTTTGGCATTGTTCTGAAAAACTTCAATTTTTGATGAATAGTGAAACTACTAAGTGGTAGTTAAAAAAACTGAATTTTTCATAAAACTTTATTTTACCGCTTCTGTGAATGGAATTTCGAAAATCCGAGAGACACAGTTAATATCAAGAAGTAAAATGTGGTTCAATGCGATGAAAATAATTTTTGGTGAATAGTAACTTTTTACTTTTATTTACCACTATTAAAAGTAAATAGGGTAATTAAGGGTAGAAATGATATTAATATTACCCTAACACATGTCCTAATTCTATTGGACAAGTGTATCTCGACCAAAAGCAACCTTAGGAATAAAATATTATCATTTAGGTCCACTTGGATTAGATTATGACATTTATTATTATTTAATTCAAAGAAGAGTTAAAAGAGTTAAAATCAAAGTTTATTTACTAAACCATTTTTAATATAGGGTTATACATAAGATAAATTCAATTTTAAATATTCATTAGAAATATAATAAGATTTCCTACATAATTATATTTTTCTTATAATTTTTAGACATTAAATAATTGAATATATATTTATGACACAATGATGATGCAGTAATTACAATAATAGTGAAAAATTAAAATAATTGATATTATAAATACCAAAATAAATATAATTTAAGCCTTTTAATTAATTACACTAATTTTATAGGATAATATGACATATTAGGATTGATGTAATTGAAATTTTTCGAAGTAATCAATCTGTTAGCAGTTTCACAAAAATCAACTATTGAATAGTGTCAAAATTGACATTAAAGAGTTTTAAAACAAATATTATATTATTAATTGATATTAAATTCTTAAAAATCTACGGTTCTGCCAAGAGACTTTTATCATGATAGGTATATCATTAATGGACCACTTGGGGGTCGCTTGGATGTATATAGTATGTTTATTAACTATATAATATAAAAATAAAATGTGACATGGTAAATGTCAAACTAATTAACTAAGAGTTAAAATTAAAAGATAAGGTTAATATTGTGACCCAAACCTGTCTAAATTCTGTTGGTTGAATGGTATTTGACCTATCCACACCTTAAACGTTGAATTATCAACTTTGGAGCCATTAGAAACCGAATATGAATTTATTATAAATTAATATTTTTAGCTTTTCCAAAGGTGCCCCTCACCCCTCTTATAAAAGGGCACTCCTCCTTCTCATTTCTTCACACCTTAAAATTCATTTGGTTCGGCCAAACCCTACCTACATACTCTCTCAACTTACATCACTACAACCTAGAGGCCTTAGTATGATCAGAAAGCCAACCTATGGAGCCCTTTTGATCAAATCAAAAGGAAGAACCCGAAGAAGAGGTAATGTTTTCACCCCCCCTTTATCAAGTTCCTTTCTTCTTCCACTTCTTCATTCTTTGTTATTACAATTCTTAAATAATAAATACATTATCTTATATATACTGTGATATTATTATAAATATGGTACAACCATATTCAGTATTCTATCCACCCTTTGAAGAACATGTCACCATACGTGTGTACGTACAGCTTACAGTCTCTACATCGTGGTGTAATTGTTATTCAATATATTATTATTTGGATGGGTATAATAATGATTTGTAACTCATGTAAATAATAAATATAACATGATAATGATTCTGTATATATGAAATACTATCCAATTATATAATATTTTAATATAAAAAGAATGATATTGTCGCTCGTGCGAACGTACGGACTACCGTCTCCACGAACGCGATGAGATTCATTCTCCATGATATCCATTCAAGTATAATTGTCATTTAATGATTTAAAATTAATTTTTAAGGACATGAAATCATTCTGAATATGAAAAATATACAACCTAACCATTACAAACATGTCTTACGTAACAAAACATATAAAAGAAAACGAGTAAGTTAACACCCGAAACGACGATAATACTAAGATATTATTATCAAATAAATGTTAAAAGATCATATATGATATCATATTAATATATATGATTTTTTTATAATATAATAACAATTATCTCACCATTATACAGGAGTTTAACCTACCCTCAACCAAGGAAAAGTACAACGTAAGAGTTTATTTCAAAATCTGTTCATTATCCGAGGTTGTTTATACGCAATTATCTAATGGTATCTCTTTATCATCCACATCCATGTTTCTTCGAAATGTATTTCAAATAATTTTTACTATTTACAAAGAATATTAGTTAAATTCATTTATACCATTATGTGTTTTTAAAGTAATCTTTCCGTTGTTTTTCAAACAAGGCACTTTTTACCTTTCGACAAATTTAAGGTAAGAATGTTTTTAACTTATACGGCGGGTGCGGCTATTTACCGCCGTTATAAAATCATCAAAGCATCCCTTAGAAGCTTATAAGAATATTTTCAAAGTAAATGTTCTATTTTATAATTATGTGACTTTTAAATGATTTCAAAATGAATATTTTAAGAATTTTTGAAAGGTACTCTTTATCAAGATCATAATTTTAAATGTTTTAAAGATTTATCATTCTAAATATTTTTAATTAATGTCCATGTTTTCAAAATGATTTTAAGGATTTATTTATATGGACACGAAGGTTTTGAAATGATATTTCTTTTCAATAGTTTCAATGTGGTATGGGAGACTTTGATTCAAAAATCTCCTTGAAATTACTTCTTTTATAAATGTGTGACTTTTCAATGATTTCGAGAAAAGAGATAATTCTCTCAAATATTTTTGATTTCATCTATGTCAACATCCTTTTATGGATTTTAAGCTTATTTGAAGTTGATTTATTATGATACAAAACTTCTATATTATATTGAAGGTTTTGTGATATGTTTTGACCGTGGATGTGCTATTTTTATACCATTCATGGTTTATGGTGAAAATATTGACATCTCTTATGCTACTTTTAATACGAATGATTATGTTATGTTTAAACCTTTTCATATGGGAATGCATTGGACTTAATATGTGACGGGTGGAGACCGCTATAGCTCCTAGATGCATCCGTAGGTCTCATGAGAGAAACTAGTGTCTTGGCACAAGGCCTTGGAAAAATCATATTTGTAGTCTTGGCACGAGGCCTTGTCTATGTTGTTATGATAGTCTGGCATTATGCATTCCGCCATTATGAAAGTGGTTATTTATATTGCATGTGATTATTCGATTAGTAGAATATCTATTTGAATAAGTAAATGGTATTATTTCATTTTACTTTTTCCATACTATGTTGAAGTTCAAGTTTAAAAGGCTTTTGTTTTAGTTATACATTGCCTTAAATTTTTATTCTTATTTATGAAAGTTTCCACTTTATTGTTATCCTTACTGGGAATTTGAGCTCACCCCTTTTCTATGTTTTATTTTTCCCAGGATGTGGAGAAGTAATTTATGAATGACCTGCAGGGATATTATGTGGGGATATGAGTGTGGAATATGGAGAAAATATATTGGTGTAGCTTTTCACTTATTGATGTAATGTAAAACTTTATGAATATATCTAGTGTTTCCAAGGCTAATAAACCAATCGGTCTTTTGAGATTTGATCTTTCTCGTGATCATGCCAATGTTATTTAATAATGCACTGACTCTGGGTAACTGGGGTTGGGGCGTTACAGTTGGTATCCGAGGAAGTTTAGTACAAACCTTGGAAGCTATATTTAGATAAACTATGATTAGGGCACAGAGACCTAAGATGAACCTTGAGGATTTGTATAGAAGAACATCCTAGAATTTTGGTATTGTAGAGATTTTGTGAGTTTTCGAGCAATACATCTATGTCTGGATACGAGCAGGTAGAGGCGGCTCTGGCACAGATGTACCTAGGGGTAAAACCCGAAAACACCTCTTTGAGCGAGACTCGAACAGGAACTGGTGCATGAAAACGGGCCTTGCTACACTCTTGGTTACGACACCCCCGGGGGATATGCTTGGGATAATTCTCATTTTCTTTACAAACCATTATTAAGGGTTTATGAGTATATACATCCTCAAAGAATACATTTTTATGATTATGGATTATATCCATAAACTATTGAAGTTAAGTTATGTGTTTTACAAGTTTGGGATTAGGTATTGTTATATATAAACTAATCTAGTGTATTCCATTGTTTAGAAATGGCTCCCAGTAAAAGGAATGATAACTCCAACAATGCACATGATCCAAAGAGAAAGAAAGATCATATCTTTCATATTCTTAAGCCAGAATTTATAAGAGAAATAGTCTCCCATGTATTATAATCATATGAAGAAATAATATCATGTGTTGATATGATAAGTAAAGAGTTTACTGAGTCCTATGGCTTTGAAGGGAATCGAGAGAAGAAAATGACGAAAGAGAGAAAGATATTTAACGGGAAGAAGAAAAAGACTAATTTTCCCATATGTGATAACTGTGGGAAGAAACACCCTGGATCTTGCTTGAAAGGAATGAGAGTTTGTTATAAGTGTGGAGGAAAAGGGCACATAGTATGTGACTGAAAGGGTAAGAAAATGGTTTCAAATGTACAATGCTTCATTTGCATGGAGTTTGGACACTACACGAACCTATGTCCCAGTAATAAGACTATGCCACAAATGATTCTATTGGATAATAATCAAGTTATGATACTACCACAGATGAAGAGGAATGATTAGAGTTCTTATATTGATTATGTTAATTGAGTGTTTTGTCAACAATGTACTTGTTATAATAATTCTAAATTATATAAGGATTGTACTGCAGTACTATTTCACTAAGGCATTGAGATTGTGTGGAAAAAAGAAATGTTACTCAATAGCAGGATAAATTTTTGGAAAATATATGGATAAGAGAATGATAAACCATAATATAGTTCTGATATTGAGGTAGTGATTTTGGAATGATACATGATTGATTTGGATAAATTATATTGGATATTCTTGACTACCATGAAACTGAATAATGATTTGTATATTCCATCATTGTTTGGGTTTAAAACAATTTTGGATTGAAGGAGTATATCTATTATTCTTTATGGAATAAGGGATCATGAATGTAATCAATAAGGTTTTATTGTAATTCAGGATGTTGCAGTGCTTTAAATGAATACATGATGAAGGTGTTCACATATTATTACGCGGAAAAAAGGATCTTTATTGTGTTTACCTTCCTTATAAATTTTGGACTGAAGTATTTTGGATAGTTCTAGTTTGGATTATTTTGGATTTCCATAAAAGGACAACCTGGAGGTCAGGCGACAACCCGTTGCGTCCCGCAAGGCCGCGAGACATGAACCCACAACCGAAGGGCGACAAGGGTGTATCACCTACCACTGACCCACGTGATGTCCTGGATTGAATAATGTCGTTTTTTAATGGTTCTGCTAGATGAATTATAATTTCATTTTTTAACCCTATACGAATAGGATAAATAGATTATTATTTTTAAGTTCTATTATCTTTTAGAGTGAAATATGATTCTGTGGTAGAAATTTGTCAAAGGATGGAACTCTAATTGTCAAGAATATATTTTTTCTTCTTATCTTATATTATGAAGAAATTAATTCTTATACATTATTTTAGGAATCCTAAAACGAAAAATGTGTTACCCTAATACCCTATGTTTAGTTGAACCGATGGTTTTTCAAATCATCATTGATTTATGAATTTACGGAACTCAATTTTAAACTTGTTTGCGATTGATGACCTCAATCACTACCTATAAATATTTACGTTTTCCCCCAATTATATGTCTCACCAAATCAATATCATAATTTGGTGGTGACCCTTTCATTTCTCTTTTCCACATATTAAGACTAAATTTTAGTAACCCAATTTCCGATGTGGATTTTCCCACAAAGATATTTTTTATTTTCAATCTTTTATTTTCGAAGAACAATTTCAAATTGCGAGGATGAAATTTGTTGAAGGAGGGGAGAATGTAAGACCCCAATATTTCATAGTGTGTTATTTCTTCAAAATAATTCAATAACTTGCACTACACTCAACACCGAGTTAAAGCGCACCATGACTTACCAAACTAGCCGTTATGAAAATAGTAATACCTTCTTTTTGACATTTTATAAATTATATCTCTCAAAATGGACTTCATTTTTGGATTATGAATATCAAAATTAGCCTAGGGTGAAATTTTGGTACTTTTCGAATAACTTTATGATTTTGATGAATAGTGAAAATTACTAAATTTTAATTAAAATTTTTTTAATCAAAATATTTAATAGTGATAAATTATGATTTTGAGTGGTTTTAAAGTATAATTAGAATATATTTTTACCATTTTATCCAATGATGTTCATTAGAATTAATTTCACTTTGAAATTGGACCTAAACAATTGTCAATCTTTTGATATATATTGTTTCTTAAAAACACGCTATTTGTTGTGACAGCGGGAATTAATTATAAAATTAATTAATGAAACTTATATGTTTGGATTTTGTAAAATAGACATCATTTTTGAATTTGTAATATCAATTATTTCTTAGGGTGAAATTTTGGCATTTTTCTGAAAAACTTCAATTTTTGATGAACAGTGAAACTACTAAGTGGTAGTTAAAAAAACTGAATTTTTCATAAAAGTTAATTTTACCACTTCTGTGAATGGAATTTCGAAAATACAATAGACACTGTTAATATCAAGAAGTAAAATTTTATTCAGTGAGATGAAAATAATTTTTGGTGAATAGTAACTTTTTACATCTATTTACCACGGTTAAAAGTAAATAGGGTAATTAAGGGTAGAAATGATATTAATATTACCCTAACACATGTACCAATTCTATTATACAAGTGTATCTCGACCAAAAACAACATTAGGAATAAAATATTATCATTTAGGTCCACTTGGATTAGATAAGAAGATTTATTATTATTTAATTCAAAGAAGAGTTAAAAGAGTTAAAATCAAAGGGTATTTACTAAACCATTTTTAATATAGGGTTATAAATAAGATAAATTCAATTGTAAATATTCATTAGAAAGATAATAATATTTCCTACATAATTATATTTTATTTATAATTTTTAGACATTAAATAATTGAATATATTTATGACACAATGATGATGCAGTAATTACCATAATAGTGAAAAATTAAAATAATTGATATTATAAATACCAAAATAAATATAATTTAAGAATTTTAATGAATTTCACTAATTTCATAGGATAATATGACATATTTGGATTGATTTAATTTACTATTTTCTAAGTAATCATTCCGTTAAGGGTTTCACAAAAATCAACTATTGAATAGTGTCAAAATTGACATAAAAGAGTTTTTTAAAACAATATTATATTATTAATTGATATTAAATTACTAAAAATCTAAGGTTCTGCCATGAGACTTATATCATGATAGGTATATCATTAATGGACCACTTAGGGGTCTCTTGGATTTATATAGTATGTTTATTATCTATATAATATAAAAATACAAAGTGACATGGTAAATGTCAAACTAATTAACTAAGAGTTAAAACTAAACGATAAAGTAAATATAGTGACCAAAACCTGTCTAAATTCTATTGGTTGAATGGTTTGCGACCAATACGCACCTTAAAAGTTTAATAATCAACTTTGGAGCCATTATAAACATAATATGAATTTATTATAAATTAATATTTTTAGCTTTTCCAAAGGTGCCCCTCACCCCTTTTATAAAAGAGAACTCCTCCTTCTCATTTTTTCACACCTTCAAATCCTTTTGGTTCGGCCAAACCCTGGCCAAATACTCTCTCAACTTACCTCAATACAACCTAGAGGCCTTATTTTGATCAGAAAGCCAACCTAAGGAGCCCTTTTGATCAAATCAAAAGGAAGAACCCGAAGAAGAGATAATGTTTTGACCACCCCTTTGTCAAGTTCCTTTCTTCTTCCACTTTTACTTTCTTTGTTATTAACATTATTAAATAATAAATCCAGTATCATATATATAATGTGATGTTATTATAAATATGGTACAACCATATTCAGTATTCCATCCACCCTTTGAATAACATGTCACCATATGTGCGTACGTACGACTTACCGTCTCCACGTCGTGGTGTAATTGTTATTCAATATATTATTATTTGGATGAGTATAATAATGATGTGTAACTCATCTAAATAATAAATATAACATGATAATGATTCTATATATTTGATATACTATCCAATTATATATTATTTTAATATCAAAAGAATGATATTGTCGCTCGTGCGTACGTACGGAATACCGTCTCCATTAATGCGATGAGATTCATTCTCCATCATATCCATTCAAGTATAATTATCATTTGATGATTTAAAAATAATGTTTAAGGACTTGATATGATTCTGAATATGAAAAATATACAACCTAACCATTACAAACATGGTACGTAACAAAACATATAAAAGAAACGAGTAAATTAACTCCCGAAATGACGATAATACTAAGATATTATTAACAAAGAAATGTTAAAAGATCATATATTATATCATATTAATATATATGATTCTTTAATAATTTAATAACAATTATTTCACCATTATACCGGAGTTTAACCTACCCTCAACCAAGGAAAATTATAAGTTAAGGTTTTATTTCACAATCTCTTCATTATTCGAGGTTGTTTATATGCAATTATCTACTGGGATCTCTTTATCATCCACATCCATCTTTCTTCGAAATGTATTTCAAAACATTTTTACTATTTACGAAGAATATGGGTTAAATTCCTTTATACCCTTATGTGTTTTTAAAGGAATCTTTCTATCATTTTCCAAACATGGCCCTTTTTACCTTTCGACAAATTTAAGGTAAGAATGTTTTTTTAACTTATATAGTGGGTGCGGCTATTTACCGCCGTTATAAAATCGTCAAAGCATCCCTTACAAGATTATAAGAATATTTTCAAAGTAAATGTTTTATTTTATAATTATGTGACTTTTAAATTATTTCAAAATGAATATTTTTAGAATTTTTGAAAGGTACTCTTTATCAAGATCATAATTTTAAATGTTCTAATGATTTATCTTTCTAAATATTTCAATTAATGTCCATCTTTTCAAAATGATTTTATGGATTTATTGATATGGAAATGAAGGTTTTTAAATGATATTTCTTTTCAAAAGATTCAAAGTGGTATGGGAAACTTTCAAAAATCTCCTTTGAATTACTTCCTTTATAAATGTGTGACTTTTCAATGATTTCGAGAAAAGAGATATTTCTCTCAAATAGTTTTGATTCCATCTATGTCAACATCATTTGATGGATTTTAAGCTTATTTGATGTTGATTTATTATGATACAAAACTTCTATATTATATTGAAGGTTTTGTGATATGTTTGATTGTGGATGTGCTATTTTTATACCATTCATGGTTTATGGTGAAAATATTGACATTTCGTATGCTAGTTTTAATACGAATGTTTATGTTTTGTTTAAAACTTTTCATATGGGAATGCATTAGACTTAATATGTGATGGGTGGAGCTCGCTATAGCTCCTCAATTCATCGGTAGGTCTCATTGGACAAACTAGTGTCTTGGCACAAGGCCTTGGCAAAATCTTATTTGTAGTCTTGGCATGAGGCCCTGGCTATGTGGTTATGATAGTCTGGCATTATGCATTCCATCATTATGAAAGTGGTTATTGATATTGCATGTGATTATTCGATTAGTAGAATATCAATGTGAGTAAGTAAATGGCATTATTTCATTTTACTTTTGCCATACTATGTTGAAGTTCAAGTTTAAAAGGCTTTTGGTTTAGTTATACATTGCCTTAAATTTTTATTCTTATTTATGAAAGTTTCCTCTTTATTGTTATCCTTACTAGGCATTTGAGCTCACCCCTTTTATATGTTTTATTTTTCCTAGGATGTGAAGAAGTAATTTATAAATGACCTGCCGGGATAGTATGTGGGTATATGAGTGTCGAATACGGAGCCAATATATTGTTGTAGCTTTTCACTTATTGATGTAATGTAAACCTTTATGAATATATCTAGTGTTTCCAAGGCTACTAAACCAATCAGTCTTTCGAGATTTGATCTTTCTCGTGATCATGCCAATGTTATGTAATAATGCACCGACTCTAGCTAACTGAGGTCGGGGCATTACAACAAGGTTAGTGCTAACCATGCGGGCAGCCCAGGAAACCTTGTCGGAGGTGGGATTTTGGACAGTAGCCTCATCACGGGTTTCACACGGTTTGGAAAACCGTGCGAGTAAACCGCGAGGAATAGAAAATTCTAAAATAATAAATTTTTTCAACACTTGTATTTCTAATAGCCACTTAGGAGTTCCTCCCCATTATCCCCCATCACCTTAGGAACAATCCAATTCTCCCAATGGCTCCAAGAGATCAATCTTTCTAGTTTATAAGGTGTTTTTTGGTGTTGTTGGTTGCAGATCAAAGATTTGGGTAAGGATAATCTGTCCTTACATCTCTTTTGAATTTGTGATTTGTATCTTATTACCCTCTCTTTATAATTCTCTAAAACCCTACTCCTTGGGAGTGATCTAGGTTTAATCATCAAGGGTTGGTTGAAACAGAATAAAAGGTTTGTATTAAGAGTTTGTTCACCCGTGGATGTGAGTTAGGTGGTCTAAAAGTTATATAACATAGTTTATTTGTGGATTTGGACATGTGTGGGTTTTTTCATAGGTATATATTTTTATGTTTTGATCACCCATGGAATAATTAGGTAAAATGGATTTTAAGAAGGTAAATGGAAACCCCCACATTCCCCATGGGATGCATCGAGGGTGATGAGACTAATCTAGGGCCACCCACGGGGTATACCGACTTCCCTAGACATTGGGATTTATGAAGAACAAGTGAGATTGATGTGTATATATTTTGATCCTGTGATAAATATGTTGATGTGATTGATTTTTTTGGGTAGAAGGTAGGATATTCTACTATGCTTAATAATAACCAAAGGGATATTCAGATTGCATGGAAGTGGATTATATGGGTTTATCATAGTTACACTAGATGAATTTTGAATAGTGTTGGAATGTGTAAATGGGTTGACACTTGCAAATTATGAAAGGATAAATGTGTCAATATTTGGAAATGATTAATGTCCACAATTTAATGGATTATGATCCTGGTAATAAATCATAGTGAGTTAGTCATAATGAATGAAGCCTAATGAGATCATCACAATGACAGAATGCTTAGTGTGATAAGCATAATAAAAGGTAATTGGGCTAAATGCATAGATGCTGTGAAATGTGGTAATAATGTTAATGGGGTATGGAATGATATTTACTCTCATGTTAATGTTATGATTTATTATTTACATTGGATATGGATGTGATTTTGTGATAATGGTTAATGGATACATATATATATATATAACATGTGCACATGGCTTGGTATAGTGGGATATAGACATGAGGTTCTACGCCCATAGTTCATGTTGTATTAAGGATCTAAAATCCACCCCTAATGCATGGGTTAAAGAATAGATTCGAGGATCTGTTCCCATAACAGTTTCATCCTCACAGAAAAAGGCTTCTAGTTGAGGATATGGTTGACATTAGGAAGTAACTCCTAGTGAAATTGGCTAACTTTGTGTTTTTTATAGAAAGTGATTGAGTGCATTGTGCCTAGGTAACTTGTTGTGTTTGATGAACCCATGATAAATACGTTGAAAATGGTAATTGATAGAAAATGATAAGAAATGGTAAGTTAAATAATGGAAATAAATATTGGTAGTGGACATAAACTAGTTTAGGTCACAGAATCATTTCTTTGTCATTTTTTATTATTTTCCCTTTTTCATGCATAATTGTTATACCAGATAATTTTTAGACATCGTTGGTGGTGGACTACTGAGTTTTACTAACACCCTACTCAGGATTCCATTGGGTACTTGAGGAGAAATAATTTTTGAAGGTAGTAGTAGGGGGAAAGGCTCTTACTAGGTAGTTGTGTTGGATTGGGTGTATGTGGAGGAGGATGCAATCTTGGTGTTGGGACCATTTTGGGGAATATTCAGTTTTTATTTATTTGGGGTTTTGTTTATTTTTTTCACTTGTAGAAGTACATGGAATATTTAATGTTGGATATAGTTGTACCCATTTTATATAATGGATTTTTATGCTTTCTCTTGTATTATGGGTTATTTTTCCTGTATTTTTTTTATTCTCTTCTGGATTACTCTGATAGAAAGGGGGTATAGTCTTCCCAATTGTCCTTTTGGTCACCCACTATTATTCCGCATCCTTTGGCATATGGGGAGGCGCGCCTATGGTCATGTAACCACCCATCTCAGAGAACATGTTTAGTGGATTCGGGTTTGGGGATGTTACAAACAATATTCTCATCCATCATGCATTGGAAAACTAATCATAAAAAACACTATATATGTGATATTTTCATAACAAAAAATGGAACAAACCACTTTCTATTTTGATACATCTAATTGAAATGTACAACTAGTATGGAAAAATGGAAGTCAATGGGAACTATGTTACACATCACAGAAGGATAAAATAAAGCCCCCCAATTAAATATCACCCGATGATTCCCATATTTAGATTATTTATTAGGATCATCACCATATGTAACCTGTCGAATCCAAAAAACTACCATATAATCCAAATCAATGAATTCTCTTAATTTTTCACTAATTATTACTACACCATCTTAAAATTAATTCATATTCTATAATAAATAATTCCCATATCAAGGGGAACCGCATAGATCTCCACCACCACATTCCAAACATAATCAAAATCAAGAATTTCATAACTATATGAATTTTGGATCAAATCATTATAAAACATTTTCCTTCCCTTAGTGTATATGAACTCCATTGGAATAATAGTTCATGAATTTTTTCTACCATTACCTTCATCAATTTAATATGAGTTTTTATAAGAGTAATTATGATATCATGTCATATGTGAGTATAATAAAATGATCTCCAATGAGATAATTTTAATAGTCAAATAGAGTAAAAAAATATAAATATATTAGAAGATAATGGGTGGAATATTTATTTTAATTATGTAATAATTGGATATATTCATAAGGAATAACTACCAAATCCTAAATTCAAATGAATCACAAAACAAGAGGAAAACCATTTTAATAATTCTCAAATAAAATTCCTTCCATGAGTAAATGAAAAACCATATAATGAACTAACATCTCCTTAAAATAATAAAAATCATACTGAAACAAGTTACTCCACATGAAAACATAATCCCCTATTTCAAAATATTTTTATGTATTCTTAATTATATATAATATTTATGATAACCACCATTAGTAAGATCTAGGACTTTGGAAACTCTACACCACAAAAAGATTCATTGGGGTTACAAAATAAACACAAATCTCTATATTTTATAGATCAAAGACATCTCCATGTTAAGAAAAAATATTCCCATTGAAATATACTTCATGAGACAAAAAAATTAACTTTCACATATTCTCAAATTGATTTTTATTATGAAGAACTCTCATATTACCATGAAGAATCTTTGTGAGTTTTTCCTCTAACAAAAAAAGAATTAGGTTGTTTCTGAAAACAAACCCACGGTGAATCAATCCACCAAATATTAGAACACTCTATTGTTCATTTATATAGACTATAATGTAATATTTTTAACAAAAAAAACGTCATAATGAAAAAATAAGTCTGATATTGATATTCTAAAATAGTATTCATTATAAATTCATCCATTACAGATATATGATGTTACCGTGACTGTAAATTTATCTTAGTGGACTAGAGATATCCCTTCATCAGCTAAAATAAATAAACAATTTATGAAAGAGGGTTATGGGTATTAAATATAACATGATTCATGATGTGATAAAGGATTAATAAATGTAGAATTATAACATAAATATTAAAAATCTAGAAATGGGGACTCCCAAGGTTACACACTAGGAAAAATTTTATCATCTCTATAAAAACTCAAAAATCTAAATTTTTACTCTCACAAATCATAAGGATATATCCAATATGATTAAATTAAAATTAGTGGAGGATAAGATATAAAACTATCTCAAATATGATCTCAATTATATGGGGTATCATCTAATCCTTTTACAAAAATACACTAGGGTACCCTTATAAAACTCTAGGAAACACAATTTGATCATCCTCTGCTGAACATATCACCATCTCGGCCATCAAGAAGAACATGTAATAGAAATTCCTCCAACCCATCCATGGTTATCTGTCCCTAGAAAATAAAACCTTTAACATTTTATAATATATCACACCAAATTATGAAATATAATATATAAAAAATGATTACAGATAACACATTCCAACAATAGTACATTATTGTTGTATTCACAAACATATTAAATCTTTCCATATATGATTATTCCGTAGAATTTTCTCATAGTCTCTACAAATGTATAGAAAACTTTCTTGACCTCTAGTTAGTGTCCAAAACACCAAGGTAACTATATTAATTCCCACATTATGTCTCAAATTATGGAGAAGGGTGGATTTATAGCATGATTTTAAACCTCTAGAATCAAGTAAGGTATTCTCCCACAATGAATACAAAAAATATAATACCTATCATAATGTCTTGATCACCCAATAATATTTTTTATAAGCATATATCTAAATATAATTGATCAAAATCCTCTTTTAGCCTATGGGAGACCACCTCAATGTTTATAGTCTACTTTCCATCCTTAATATTTATGTAAATCATATAATTGTCCTCTTCCAAGCATATCCCATCTATGTTAATAATAGAATTGTGTTCCATGATCCTACTACTACTAGCCTTGAGGAAAATACATTAATGGTTTGATATGAAGTGGGATGATAACTACAATTTATCTTCATAGTAAGGTTAGTTACATGAGCCTCCATCAGACATGGGCCTAAAATACATAACAAGCCCATTCCATGTCTTCTAAAATGTTCATAAGAACTTCCATCCCCCATGAAATTGGATAAAGATTTTTTTGATCTATTCTATACAATATAAACCTTATATTGACCATGATATTGTTATCTTATAGAAATATGTTTTCTCTATAGCTTGTTCTATAGACACTCCTTATGAAATGATCATTCAATTGATATATCTCTCTCAAAAAACTATTCTCTATCGTTCTCATTATGATATGATAGAAACAAGAATATGGTTACATAGATCTGGTTCTATTTATTCATATACTCCTATTAACTCCATAAACTATCTTTCTAAATTGGTTTATGTATTGAAGAAAAAATTCCAAACTTCATATACAATAAATTGAACTCTCTCACACTATAGTTACATTAAAATATTGTGAATATTCAATATTGATAACTCACATTTCCAATTTCAAAAAAAACTTCCTAGAACATGTCATGAACTCTATCCAAGAGTATAATAACTCATCATGATCCTTGAGGAGGAATATCCACCACTATAGAGATACCTCATTAATTAACTTCATAACATTGGAAACCTAATGATCCATCTTATCATCGATCAAACTAAAGAAAATATACATCTCTTCCAACAAAAAATTGGTCTCATAATAAAAAATATATCAAAACATAATAATTAGAACCTTGATTTAAAACTCTAGTAGTGTTTCTCCTAATGTTTCGTCATCATACACAATAACTTTTAGTTCCACTTCATATCCCAATAACTACCCATGTTTACCCAAGTGTGCACTAGTCTTCTGGTCCATCAGTCACCTCCTTTATTTCCACTATCCCATAGCCGCTCCAACCCATCACAGTAACTAAAAACTATCACAAATCTCTTAGAATCCACTAACCCTATATCAACATCCCTCTATCTCAATCAATATTCTCCAGCCAACCATTCCATCGCTCTCCTAAAACCCTCATGTCACTACCATCATAACCCTCTAGACAACTCTCATGTGATAGACACCACCATAGGATGTATTTTTGGCTTCCATAAATCTTTTTCATTAATACTAGATCCAGTGACATGTCAATAATGACCTCAACATCCCATCCTTCCCATTAAAGATCAAAAAACAGGAGATCTATGTGGATGAGACCCAAAATTTCTAGAAATGGATCTATGTTGGTATTCTCTATCTGAATAAACCCACCATGGGTCTACTTGAACTAGAACAACTAATAATTTTTATTCACAATCCACAATGTCTATATGTGGGTTATTCTTATCCCATAGTTTTCCTATATTGGTTTGGGCTGACCAATAATTGACTTGGATAGATTCTCAGGCCCAATTAAAATTTTATGTATCCAAGAAATTAATATATTTATTTATGAAATTGGATAAATTATCATCTAGGTAAAATAATTTTCTTTTGGAAGAAAATTAAATTAGTTACCTGGGAGAATTGAAATTAATTATTTTAATTTAAATGATAATATCTATTATTTAATTTTCCTTCACATTATATTTATTATAATATTATTTTTACCATCATTTATTTTATCTTTTTTGTGGTATTTTGAATGATATGATCTTAGTTTTTATTCTATTATATTTAATTAATTAATAATTTCAGTAATCTGATATGATTAAAATAAATATCTATTTATTGTATGTCTATGAATCTCCTTATTATTTTAATTTTAATGAGGGTCAATGCATCCATAAAATTTATCTATATGTATTTTTTTCATCATGATACCTCATCAATTATGAATTAGTATATTTTTAATATTGATGGTGATCCAATTATACATACATCATGCCAAGATGATGCGGTTACCCAAACAAGAAGAACACACATTGGATCGGGGTTCATGTTAAAATACGAGTAAAGACCCAACACTTGTATTGTACCCTTAATTCAGTGAGGACTTATTAAGATTTAATTGGTTAACCATGATTATATATTCAATATCATTTATGTATTTTTTAGATTTCATGAATCATTAATTATTTTTATGTATGTTCTTGTTTGTGGGGAAGACCTTAAATAATAACAAGATAATGCATAAACATGTGATGATTATTTTCTATTTTCTCATTATTCTATTGGTAGTGTTATCAAATAAAATGAACATATTTAAGAGAATAATATTATTCTATTTAGGAAATATTTATAAATCCTAAAATTAATCTAAATTCATGAATACCTCTTTTTAAATTAAATTTGATCAATACTTGTTTTATAGGGTGATCTCCAATCGTAGATGTGGGTAAAACCGATTATTGGTGTGTTTTAATGAGAATGATTAGTTATTATAGAAAAAATTTATAGTATAATATTATTTATATCTATCCTAATACCACATTTGAGGAATAGAGATCATGTAATCATGTTTATGATTCTAATAAGCTTTGACATCGCTCAATAGTTCATGGTGTCAAAAGTCAATGTGGTTTCCATGTCTAGTTCATATATTAAAACACTAAAAGGATTGAGACACCCATAGATTTTAATTTGAAGAGAGGATTCATAGATCCATGCCACTAAAATACTCTTGAGACAAAGTATTTTTAATTTAGTAGTGAGGGAAAATAATTTTTGAAAATATAGTTGTTGGAATTTAATGATTTAATGAATTGTTAATTTCTAATCGATAATCAAGATAAAAATAAATAATATTTTGTTGTAAATTTCATAAAAAATAAAAAGTAATACCACTTATAAACTACGATATACAATTGGAAAAGAACATTCCCTAATAATAAAATGTTTACAAGAGTGTTCCAATAACATAGAGATTTTATTCTGGTATGAAAGGAAATAATATGTGATAAAGTTCCCACAACCTGATCAATAACCATAGAGAACAAGTGAGGATAATAACAATTCTTATAGAGGACTCATCGATGATGCATTTTATGGTTAATTCACAATTATTACATTAATTTCCAATCAATTTTCATAGAAGTATTTGTAAATGGATATATATACCATGTTGCCACATATTTGAGATCATTGTGAGGAAAATGTGAAGCATCTAATAAATAGTATAATGATAAAAAATATCATGTATAAATTGATCAATGTAACTCATGTTTTTTATGATATACCAATCATAATAATTTACCTTGAATGTTAAGTTAAATATTTTTCATGTCAAATCGAGAATAACCAATTCATCTCATTCTATCATCCGTACCATCTAGTTTTCGCAATTTCATTAAGAAATTTAAAATGATTAATATTGAGATAAAAATTCAAAATATTTTGGAATTAATATCTAAGAACATGATAATTTATACAATTTTATATCATTAATTTATATTGTAATAAAATAGAATGAGAATTAAAAATTTCTAAAGAAATTTTTTTAGAGGTTCATTATTAATGTATTTATTTCAATGTAAAGATAAAAATATTGAAAATTTAACAGGTGGATAGTTTCTTCTCATGTGTATAGATAGGTCACTAGTACAATGAAATAAATAATCAAATAAGAAGAATTATTAAGATTCAACACTAGGTATATTCTCCATTAAATGTAACATTTTTACCTTAATTGTCTATCTGATACAATATCACTTTATATATTTAACTCTAAACACAAAAACCATTTAATAGAAGAATAATTACTATAATACATATTGTTTATATCATGTGGATAGGGGATGGTGATAACTCCATCAAATGTGAAATGTACAAAAAAAATCCTTGTGATTGGATCTTATAAAGAAACAATTATATATTGAATGTTGCATTAATACTCATTTAAGAATATTCCCTATAGTAATTCAAACACAAAAAATTTATATTAATACATGAATCATAAACAATATATAATTAATAAATCATGTAAGACAACTTTTACCCAAATGTGGGAAGATAATTATTTTTCATGTAAGACTGAATACACTTTTCAATGATATAGATTTTATTTAATTTAAATTCTTTATAGGAAAATACCATAGATATTATTGAAATATTTCATATTATATTATTGTAAAAGAATTATTTTGAAATATTGGTGTACCATAATGATTGGTGAATTATTTTAGCTAGACGGTCTGAACCATTCAGTGGGTTAGCTTGTGTTAAATGTAATTAATTTGATTATGTTATGTGTTTCTAAGCAATGTAAAAGTGGAGTAAGATATAAACATTTTCATAATATATGTTTTTCATCATTCCCATGTTCCATAAAATATCATGACCGTGTATATATAGATCATGAAATTTAAAGTGGATTTATTTATAAAATCACATTTTAGTCACATGAAATGCATGATGTTTGTAATAGATTTATTAACGGTGACTCTTTAATGATGATATTTAATAACACAATTTTGTGTGGATAAGTAAATAAATGAATATTTCCATATAAAAATCAGATTTATAATGTTTGTAAATGGATAATAAATGCTAAAATTCATATAAATTTCATAATAACTATTATTTTTTAGACATTATTTTCAAATAGAAATGTTTTCTTATAACCGTAATCCGTCTATAATGAAACATAGATAGAATTTGAGTTATATTATGATAAAAATACATTAATTTAGAAGAATATTTCTTTAGATAAATGTATTTTTGTATAGGTAATAACAAACCTACATCGAGAAAAACACAATGATCTTATAATTTAACTATTCTAATAGGTTATAAAGATATTACATAAATCCAAGGGATAGAAAAATTATATTAACGTTATAGACTATATCTACATTAATCCCCATTTAAATATATCTAAGATATTGGGATAAATATTGAATTTATATTAGAAAAATATATATATTCATAAATAATTGTCAACGGAAATATTTCCACTGATATTTTTGGAAAAAGGATTTTTCCAGAGACAAATAATACAACAGAATAATTAAATAATGGTAATTGATTTGTATTCACCATAGTAGGTGATAATATATTCATTATGTGTAAATAATATGTTATGTGAGTTGTAAAGGGAAATAAATTTTCATTTTCAAGATCAATTAAATTTCTATAATGGATTCCATGTATAAATGTATAGAGGATTACACTTTTTAATTCTATGAGGGGTATTCATGTGATATTTTAAGTGGACGGTAATAGTGTGGTACTAATAATGATCGATTGGTAATGAAAATTAGACATTCCTAAATACATTATAATTTTAGTTTTAATTGATACTTTTAGGATCATTATATTGGGAATTATATATCATGACAACCAATCCTAAAAGGTTTCTATACAATTCAAACAGAATGTGTTGGGGAAACCATAGAATTCCAATATGTTTTACAAGTTAGTAAAATATACATTTTGATTATAGTAGTGATTATAATAAAAAATATATATATTTGGAATGAATTGTTTTCATTTTTATTCAATAGGTTAGTAACAATACAACTATTTTACATATAAAAATATGTCATGTACCATTTAAAAATGATTTATTAGACTTATAATTACATAAAAATTAAATTATGCATCTCCCCTGAGATTGAATTCAGGTAGTTGCCTATATTATATGGAATGATACATTATATGGTACATATAATCGTTTCATAGACCTAGTAAATACTACATAAACTAAATAGGTGTTGAAAAAAATATTAAACATTATATCGTGAGAGACAATTGTTACCAGTTTCACATGTATTATATATCTCTATTCTGTCATGAATTGGTTATATTAAGATATTAAAGAGGAAAATAGATTTACATAAGAACCAATAATGGATCTATCGTTAATTCCATGGTATGTAATATATATTTAGTTTTCAATAAATAACTAATGGTATGAAAATATCAATTATATACGAGAGAATTTAATGGATATTAATTATTACTATCCAATTATAGTTGTTAATTTACAAAAATATTTACATTCAATGTAGAGGGGATGTGATAATAATTATAAGGATAGACAAAAAAATTTCTTCTAGATCAATATGATCTAATAACATAGATATTATAAGATAATGTGTAAGAGAATATCTTTCAATCCATTTCTATCCAAATCCATAAATACAGAGTGTGTTAGGGATTCTAATGCAACAGAGGAAGAATTAAATAACACACAATAAATTCGATATTGCACATGAAATATCTTCTTGTATGTAATGTTTTTTCATAATATATATTATTATAATTTGACATTTGTTACATTCCATGATTTTATATTATTATCATGTGAGTGCTAACATGATTAGTTAGGAAAAATGTTCCAGTGGAAGTGAATGTGATGTAATGTTGGGTTCCATGTACCCGACTTGAATGGTACATTTTCATTACCATATCATGTAAACTATTAGTTATGAATGATTTAAACATACCAAAATGGTTTTGAAATTTTTTCTATTGACTATCTCTAGGGTAATGTGAATAGATTGAATATCATTTCAAAAGGTCATAGTAGTGCCGATGTTATAATGATAAAACATAGATATCATAACATGAATATTAATCCTCTCTCAAATTCTCTAGATACATCATTCAAACTAGACATTGATGATTTTATACTATTATGTGTTAGGGGACTATAAGCCTTGATACCTCTCCTCAGGATGTTCGAACATCGTGATCTATAAAAGAAGATATCGTTAGCACTTACTGACTAAAAGAAACACCACATGTTTTAGGTTTCATTGGTTGTTCATATCTATGAACAAGTTTAGAGATCTCTAGACATGATGTTGTCATGAATTTGTAGAATTTTATCAATCTATTTGTCGAAATTAAAAAATAATACATTTAATTTATCAGACATAGCTTATGTTAGGAGTTTCATTAGTGGAATTTCATTGATTGAATAATAATGATTGAATTTATCTCATCTGATCAAAATTAACATCTCACTGAATGTTCATCAGGATGGTAGTACCATCATTAAATATATTTACATTATAAAGGATTGTATGTACTCTTATTAAGGTAACAGAATAATATAGAGGAATATGATGGTATCCCATGTGTGTGTCCCTCTTTATGAGTTTTCATGTGATGATGAGATTATATTTTATAGAGTCTATTTGTTGGATTATAATTTTTTCAAAGGATATTAATTATCTATGTTGGTTAATTGATAGGTTTCAATACTTTAATTCTAATATTTTAATAGTATTTAATACTATCGAGAGAAAGGTATAGTTGGTTACAAATAATAGCAATGGAAAATTATGCCCTATTTTGATGAATTAGAGTATACGACATGGTAGGCCCCACCACAATGCCAAATATATTTATGATAATAATTTAAATTAAATGAATAGATAATTATATTATCATTAATGTATAATATAATTTGTAAAATTTATATGAATAAGTATTCACTTCGTATTAATGGAATACATGGAAAAGATTTTAAAAACATATTTTATTTTATTGTTCCAGGTTTTGTTATTATTTATGGGAATATCAAGATGAGTTAATGGATTTAAATTTAATGTTATATATTCATTATATTAAAATAATTAGATACAAATATACATGATATTTATGACTCAGTAAAAAATATGATGTCATTTGTAGTGTGTAATAAATATTTGGGGTCGTCGACCCTATTCAGGTATATCTGAAACTTACTATATAACGGTGGATATGTTTTGTCATGGAGAAATAATCAAATTGAGTTTGTGATTTCTAATATCTCCATATTCCCATATCATAGAGAGAGTAAGTCCCCTTTCGTGTAATCTATCCAATAATACCATCACTGATCTAAGGAATGAGATCACAGTGATCATTGCAAAATCAGTGTATTGATTAAACTTATACTATAGCCCTTATAGTTCAAATATCATCATTCACATGGATACTTAAAAAGTGGTTGAGTAATCTATAGGTATTATTGTATGGATTATTTATGAATCAATCAACAATGATAAACACAAATCAAACATTCATTTATTCTGAAAAATGTACTTGTTAAAGTTTAATTTTTTCATAACAAATTCAAACAATATCATCAGATCATTGTAGAGTGTTTGATTTGAAGTGGAGAAAAGCATTGAATGCTCTGGTGTGGATATTTTCAAAATACTTCTCCCACTAGCTTCCATTTCATGCCCACTACAATCAGTTTTATATTTAATTCTACACTATTGAGGTAGAATGTTGTTCATTATTTTTAGGGTCACTTGAAAAAATTCTAATATGTTCAATATTACATGTGAAGAAAATCTTTAATATACATTAGGAATATTATTAAGAATCACGTGATCATAAAAGTAATGTACTTATGTTTCCAATATGAAATTATCATCAAAGCATGAACATCATATTTTCCGATCTATGAAACAATTTTCAATTGATAAATCTAAAAACTATTCAATCTAATTTTCATATGGAGGTGTAATCTAGCGTAAATTAATACTAATATTATTTATATGAATGATATAAATTACTATACATAAATATATAAAAATAATGAATATAAATTAAATAAAATTATTTTAGAAATACATCTATGAAAAATCCAATAAGAGTCCATATGATTTGAGTGAGGTAAAATATTCAAATTCAATGTATTTATAATTATTTGATATTTTTATTTTATAAATTAGTATATAAATATAAGATTTTATATATTAGAATATTATTATAATATAACAATTTAAATATTACTCTAATGATCTAATGAATAACTATGGAAGCTAATATGAAATTATAATTCCTGAATTAATAAAAAAATCAATTTTTAAAAGAAGTAATAAAATTAACACTAATAATAAAATAAAATTTTACTCTATAATATATAACCTAAATATAAAAAATAAATAAAAAAAATATCACATGAAGAAAAAATTTCCAATTCCCAATTCGTCATAAAAAATTAAAATTTTCATAGACAAATATGAAAATCCAATAAATCCTTAATTTAAAATACATTTTAAATCTCATAGGGGTCATTTAATGCAGTCAATAATAAATAAAAATTAGAATATATTTCATAGGAACATAGCTTCTGCATTAAGAAAATGAAAATTATGTGAATAGGAGCATGTTTGATAGAGAAATGTGGGAGACCCATTTTTAATGAAGGAGAATATTGTGAAAAAACAGATAAGGGGATATCAGAAAATATATAGAGAAGTTTAGTTAAAGATTGATTAAATGGAAGATGATCATTGGATAGAGTAATTAGGATGGGGGGTGGTGCAGAGAATATGTGATTAAAATAGTGTGAGGATATATCTTTTTCGATTGATTAAGGAAGAGGACTATCAGTGTGATATGAAAATATAGTTTAAATATTTGTGGTTTTTAGATAAATATTTCTATAAAATTATTTTTTTTGATATTTTAAATACCCAACAAATATTTAATAACATAATGACTAAATTTTCCCATAAATAATATGGCTTGATATGTATGTAAATGAATATGGAATTGTAATTAGTCGTGTTTTTTTAGAATTTTTTGCTAACAAACTAACATAATGAATATTTTATTTTATTTTGTATCTTTGATCATGTCTAATAGTCACTTTACATGAGATTATTATTTGTGTCTATCATTTAATAATGAAATTTGATATGGTAACAAAGCAATGAAATTTTATGTCTGTGGCTTGGTAGTATATGGTATATGTTTCATTAGTGGTACTATATTTATTAAATGATAAAAATTAGATTTTTCGCTTCCATAAGTAGAAAAATATCATTTGACTCATAATTGGGAAGGTAGTGACAAGATTAATTCACTGAAAACAAATAAAAATTTCTTTCTATCCAAAATACATTAAATAGTAAATAAAACATATGTGGGAGATCACACAACATTTTTATCCTCCTATATACATATCACGATATAGGGATACATTATTACCTAAATTGTAATTTGGTGGTGGTTTTCATATATATAACTAATAATGAAAATGATATGTTCCTTGAAAAATCACTATTTTTATTGATTATACTATCTAATATCCATAAAATGGACTATATATTTACACAAAATGAGTATTCATATGTACTACCAATTTTAATGAATTGGTGTTTAGAATGTAGTGGGAACTAGGTTGGGGGTGTATAGGCTCTCATGACACCTCAAATATATTTTATTTTTAAAGTTTATTTAAATAATAAGGATAACAATAAGAGGTGTGGGATAAGGTAGTCATTTTATGATTAATTGACACAATTCAACTTCATTTTTCAAAAAATTATATTCACTTAAAAAATTAGTTTGTACTGGATAAACAAGATCATTACTCCCATCATTTCTCATTAGAATATTTCACCTAAACCAACCCTAGACACACATTTCACATTATCAAGGTCAGGATATTATATATATTATGAATAGTTAAAAATAATTAGTATTTTTCAATTCATTGGGAGAGAAAAAGTTACATTTTTTATAACCAATTGGAATAACCCACGATTCTCACATAAATTATCCAATTGGGTATCTAATAGAAAAGTGATTCTACCAATCATACCAAAATGATTCTTTAAAAGTGTAAATTTTGATTTTAAACCTAAATTATATTTTTTTGTTAGATGTTACACTAAAACTGTTTTAATTATGGGTATAAACTCTTTGAACATCTGTATACCTCCCTCGTAGTGATCGTCCACCATTGTTCTCACCATTAAGAGTAGGAGAAGTAACCATTTGATATCATTTTTTTATTTCAACTCTCCTTATGAGGATTGGCAACTAAAGAACAATAAATGATAGTATAATAATGGTAAATGAACCAAAAATGTAAAAATCATTCCCTCTAATTGAACTTATAAATGAATTATCCATGTATCTATTTAAATATAATGAGAGATTGTTATTTTTGTATGTTTATTTTACAATCAAATTTATAAATATTTTCGAAAAGGGTACAATAAATTATATAATCTTTTCCAAAACTAATTAGTTCTTTTCTATAAAATTAAATGTCTCTCTATTAATTTTTTATGGTTTTTTAGATGAATAATTAGAGATATTTCAAAAATAGCTTTTTATTCGTTCTAATTAGAGTTATATCATTGTTCTTAAAATATGAATTCATTTGGGCCACCATAAGGATGATTATAAAATATGATTCCTATAAATATTTAAATCCCATAAATTTAGGTTACAGGGTAATGAACCTTAATTATATATATATATATATCAATAATATTTTTAAAATAGATTTTATTACAAAAAAAAAGAACAATTATTGATATATTTTTAATATTAAATTTTACCATGAATACATAATCTCCCTATTATTTTTTATAAATTGAAGTAATTATTACAAAAAATAAATAAATAATGGGTAAATAAATAAAATCTTGAAACTGAAGTATTCTTTATAATAATATTTTGCTAAAATTTTATTGGAGGTAGATTTACAAGGGTTTTCCCATCACTAAGACTTGGTTATAAATTATCTATTACAGTTTGATATAAATCATATATGAAAGAATATAAATTTTATGGAGATTTTTTGAGATTCATTCAATCTAAACCCCTCCTCAATCAACAATAATAACTTATCTAATTCTTTGGTATTATTTGATAATAATTTGGGTTCAGGTAAGTAGAAATTAGTATAATATAAAATTGTATAATGTATTTATATTCATTGATATATCATAAAATATTATACTTCAATAAAATTAATTGTTTGACCAATTGACATTATGATAAAAATGTAATTTCCAAAAAAATTCATTTTGATTCAAGGAACATTGCTTATTTTTATTGAATAATAACTATATATTTTGACACTATATTTATTATTAAATTTTAATGGAATAATAGTTATTATACCAATAAAAATGTTTCACTGAAAACATTTACTTTATATTTGATGATATTAATTACAAATTAAATTTATAACATTTATGATTTTAATTTTGGAAAAAATAAAATTATTATTTTTGGATTTATAAATTATTTATTTTATTTGATTAATTTTTTTTCATTTCCTAAATATATTATTTTATGGTGAATTATGAAAAATAATAATTTAAAAAAAACCACATGTTTTTAAATATAATAAAATATGATTATTAATTATCAATTTAAATAAACTTATCATAAAAATTATATATATTATTGTTTAATTTTTCATTTTAACAATGTTTATTTTAATTTATTAACCCATATTTTACATTTTAGTATTTATGTTTTATTAGATTATAAATTTACTATATTAAAAATTTAATATATTAAAATATATTTTAATTATTCATTAGAATGAATAAAAATGGATGTCTAAATAGAAATAATTGTGTTGCAATTATAAAATATTGGTTATTTAGGGAGGTTGAATGGTTACATTTCCTAGGTAGAATCTAGTTATCAAGGTGAAAACTAAAATTGATTAAGAGACTAACCTTATCAGTATAGGGCATAAAATGTTCAAATAATATTTTTCCTTATAACGATTGAAAATAATGAATTTATCACATCCCCAGTAAATTATTTATCAATTTTATATTCAATTAATTTGACACTAGAATCCATTTGTTGAAACATGTTTGTCATTTACAACAATGTCACTAAATTTCACTTATAAAGGGGTACTCTTCTCCTCACACACCCACACACTAAAAACTCCAAATTTTGTTCCAAAATGCACCAAAACCTATAATATACAGTAATATAGACCATAATTATGTGGTTTCATTCTATAATTTCCATCCATTAAATGTTTTATCCCATTAAAAACGTTTATAAATGAAGAAGTGAGGTATAAGTTCCAAACCTCTATTTCTATGTACAATTTTATTGAGTTCTTTTCTAATCAATAAAAATTAATTTCATGATTATAAAATCATAACTAAAATATAATAACATTTATATTATATTAATATATTTTTTTGTATAGTAATTAACAATTCCCTATTATTTCAATAAAAAATGATAACATGAATAGTATGTTGTGCATACCACTGCCTCCAAGATGCAACATTGTTCATTTTAATTCACCATCGTATTATTCTTTTCATAAAAATAATTTTAATATATAAATATAATTTTTAAGATATGTTTTATTTTTTGATTTTATTTACCATATTAAACTTTTTTCCCATTCTACGAAAAATATAATCATTAACCATGAATATGTGTAGACTCTTGTATCTATGGAAAAATTGATTTCATTTTTTACATTTCATTCCCACCTTAGATGTATGACCATTATAATAATATTAATGGTTGAAAAGTAAATTTATGAAAACAATTTGGGTTATTTTTTTAAATTATAGATCCCATTAATAATATTATTAACAAACATTTATTATATATTCAATCATTTAAAACAAGAGGACAAGGATAAAACATTTAAAACAAATTATGAAATATTTTTATATCCATTACGTATTCTTATAAATAATATATAATAATGATATATAACACCAATAAAAAATAATTTTATCATTATTCTACTTATTTAAATATATTAAAACAAAATCAACTCATAATCATTAGTAATCATGGCATTTTCTTGATTTGGTCAGTTTCACAAATTACATGAACAGTTCTATGAAATTTTTCATGGGTGATTATGAGAAATTAATTAACGGTATAATATGATATAATTTTTTTCTTCTTATAGAGGATAATTATAAATATAACCCATTAATTAAAAATCAACAATCATTGGTTAAAATAAAATAAAAATGTTTTTTTATTTAAATTTATTGAATAAAGGTTAAATAACTCATGAAATAAAATTAATAACACAAAAATAATTATAAGACATACATTAGAGTAATATTATTGTAGTTTTATTGATTTAATTTGGAAAAATAGTCAAAACTAAAAACTCTCTAATGAAACATCAATAAATAATGAAATCTATAAACACCATATGTGAAAAAAATAGAAAAATAATAATTATTATACACATTGATATTGATTAAAAATAGAAATCATACATAATGATAAGTACTAACATGGTTTCAAAATTATTTTTAAAGAAATTTCTATTTTTTGTATAGTTATAGCGATTTCATCTTACTATGAAGGGTAATAAGGTAAGGGTTTCTTTATCCCAAATTTTAATCCACTAGGAAATATTATTGTTATACCCCATATTTACATTTCAATGATTTAAATACATCCATATATAAATTTTGATCATGATAATATTATATTTCAAGATACTCGATGTTAAAATTAATTTTATACTGCTCATAGGATCATATCATAACATAAAATATACTACGGCTATATGGGGTTAACATTACTCAAATATACTCCTTGGTCATATTGATCCTTATATTTCTATTACATTTCAATATTTATCAATTACATAATATCCTAATTTGAGGATTTATTTTCACCTTGTTTTATAATTTAATAATTTATCACACCAGTGTATTCTTCATTTATTATTTTATTATTTATTTAAAATGTATTTTTTAATAATAACTCTCATTTAATTTAATGTATCGTTCATAAATATCCATGTTTTTCTTATCAAAAAATTTAATTCGTTACCTAATGAAAAACTGAATATATATTTATCTAAAATTTAAAACGTATTCACCTTATTTAATGTTATTAATTTTTTTTACATATTTAGGGATGTGGGATTTAAAATAAGGGAATTTAAAAAGAAAAAAAAGTTTTTTTTCCATTCAAAAGGAAAAGTATTTACAATACACTCTACAAAATTTAGTTGACCCATATATAAAATCAAGGAAATTTTATTTCATTATGTTTATAATTGTGATTCGAAAAATTTAATTTTATACACCTCCGAATGTATATTAGAAATTAATTTCGACGACATCTTTTAATAACAAGAGTTTCAAGGGGTATTTGAAAATTTTTACATTTGTTTTTCTCAATGATTTATCTCTCTTGAATTGATGTTTTGAACATACTCTATATGTAATTATTTTTTGATTCCATTATAAAAATTATAATTTTATTTCTTTATTAATTATGTTCATGTTATGTGATAACTCATCATTTTCCATGGGTTCTCTATGAACTTTAAAAAAAATCAATTTTTATGTATCAGTGACCCAAGATATTTTCAATTATTATATTTTTATGATCAATTTTAAATTCCCCATATATGTATGGATGAATATTTTTCTTGTAAAATATGTCCCTCTAATTCATTAATTTATTCTTATATCTCAATAGAGACACAAACAGCGACATAACACATTTGGTAAAAAATGTGTAGGAATGATGGTTGTACTCACAATTTTAGAATAGAAAAAACGTGTTTCATCATATAAGTGTGAACATATTGGATTTTCAAACATTGGGTTTCCAATGATCATGTATGTTCAACATTTTTGTTTTTTTATCATGTTGTAAAATATTTTCTAGGAACACTGATTTTCCATGGACATACATTTTTTAAGTAATACACCATGTTTTTTATGTAATTCACTCATTTATATCATACATTAATGTTATAATATTATTCTAATATTTTTGAGCCATGTAATATCTTTAAAGCTTCTTAGATGTTATTTTTTATTTAATATTGATATAATATGATTTATCATTAACCTATATGGTATTATAATACATTTTGTTGAATGTATGTCTTCCATAGGTTCTACTTCATGTTATGATATGTTTTTCCTTTACTGGTGTCCAAGATCACAACTTTATTTTGTTTCCAAACCCCATGTTATAGAGATTAGATTATCATGTGATATAATTATTAAAAATTCTATCATATCATAATTATGGAGAGCAATTTTTAATATTTTATAAAATTTTATGTCTTTGTATCTAATATCTTAGAGAATAAAACTTTTGGTCTTTTGGTTATACCAAGGTGTAACATTTATTTTTTATATCATGATATTCATTGATTATTTATGAAAATTTTAGCTTATTTCTATATAATCAACAGAACAACATTAATTCAAAATGGATGTAATGAGTTACCATAATTTTTAAATCAACGCACATGTGTACTTGGGGTTCCCAAATAATTGGCCCATTATTCCTCAACATCATATTTTTCTATTTAAATATACTCCACCAACAATATAAACATCATAATGTGAAATTATTATTTTATATCATATTTATCATAAATTAAATTAATTTTATGTTGACTGAAATTAATTTTAATTTTTATGAATGGTAACACATAATAAATTAAAAACATCATTATATGGATAAAAGTGATTATTGAATTTCCATGTAGTAACTCCTCACACCGAAAAATATCAACCATAGGAAAATTTAAATTTCAAAAAATTCGAAAAATGTTTTACAAATGATACTATTTAAAAGTTGATGAAGATTTAACATTCAAAAGAAATTCAATTCTTTGTAGTCGTGTGAACAAATAAAAACAATGAAAATAAGTAAATATCAATAATAATACAAATTAAACTCTTATAAATTATATCACAACATCATTTTTGGGAATTATAATATTATTCCCAAAATTTAAATCCATATGTAAAAAATATGACCAAATCCACAAATGATTATAAAAACACCATTTCATATAAATCATTTTTCTTGTTAAATTAAAAAATATGCCATTTAAAAGAAATCAACATATTTGATTCACTAAATAGAAAATTACCTATAATAATTGTAATAAAATTTAATAACACCCGAAAATAAAAATTCCATTAAATTAGTACCTTTTTTCATCCTCTATTTTTTTCTGTATTGTTATTTATATTATATTATTTTATTTTATTTTATTTGTTTTTTGGATTATGTAACCATAAAATTAGGAATGTACTATAGGTCAATAAAATTATATAAATAATGTAATCATATTATAAAATTGTTTGAGAAACCATTTTGGAAATATGGGTAGCATTACACAATTATATATATAACATTAATTAACTAATAAATATCCTAAATTTTTGGTTTTTAGAAATAGTGTAACACCCTGAGTTCAAAAAATTATAATATCATGTTTGATAGTTTAAACAACACAAAGAAAAAAAATTAGTTTAGAATGTAACATCTAAAGGAATTATCTAATAATTAATTTTATCTAAATTTAATCTCTCTGATATATTGTGGTATACATATCCCCAATATTTTTATATTTGATAGCATATTTAACGCACAAACTTGAGCTTAAATAACCCAAGATATATATAACCATTATAAACTATCCATTAAATATATTATTATGAATTTTATGAACTAATTTATTATATATATATATATATATATATATATCATAATAAATATAATATTTAGTATTGAATCCATAAATGTTTATTATAATGATTTTATTCGTTGAATTTTTGTTCTCTTTTTAAAAAAATCATTTAATTTTTTGATGAAAAAATATTATAATTAATTATTTTTAATTTTATTAACATTTTAATTTAAATTAAAATTCATTTTTTATATAGTAATGTCAATATTTATATTGGGTTAAATATTTGTGGTTTAAAGGAAATATTGCTCTGTCAATGAATAATGAGAAATATTGATGTTTGTAAAAATAACATTTCATTTCATTAAATTATGTAATTTAATAATAATTTTTTTTGCATTATATATATATTTAAAGAACTATTATTTAATTAAATCAATACGAATTGATTATATTTTGAACATAATTATATTTTATTTTAGTATAAGATTTTCTTGGGTCAAAAAATATATTTTTCAAAAAACTTTTTTATAGTAAATAATGTTTCTCCCTTTTAAATTATAAACATAACCCTTATTGTATAATTATTTTAATTAAATTTATATATTATATATCAATAAATCATAATTTATCTTCATCAAATTATTATTTTTATATACACAGTTAATAAAAAATCAGCACGTTCTTATAAAAAATAGTCTTATCAAAATACATCTTTTTTTTCACCGGTGCGGAATTTTATTAAATTTATTCAGTATACATTTAGAAAATAAATTTGAACCTATAATCATAATTTTATCAATAATCATTTTAAAATTATATTATGTTAATTTTTTTAGTTTATATAGAAAAATTAATTTATTTATGGATGGTGAAAAACAATATATTTTAGTTCAAAAAATCCATTTCATTTGAACTATTTATAAAATTTAAATTTTATTTTATAACCTTTTATTATAAAATATGAAAAATAATATATATATCATGAATTTTTTTTTCATTTTAATCAATTTCATACTATATTGTGTAAATAAACATTGAAAACATTTTAACATTTTCCCTTTGAAAACCTGTTATCTCATCGGTTCTTTGAGGTTAATTTTAAATTATATTTTTTCACTAATGTGACTTGAATTGGGAAACACAGACTCGATATGATAAATCCAAATAATTTATATCATATATATAGCTCAACATAAATTTTTACCAAAAAATATTAGTGAAAATATTAACAATTATTTTCCAGAGTAAATGTAACATGGACTTATTTAGGGTTAAAATAAAACGATAAATATTAAAATAACTTGAAAAATTTTATAAAATAATTTTATATTCTTATTCAAACCATATACCATCAATGATTTATATTATTCATCTATTAGATCATTTTGTTCATTTAAAATATTAGGTGGAAATAATTGGTTTAAGAAATTAGAAGTGTTCCACACACATCACGTATAAAAAGAACCCCCTCTCCTCCACTATTCAGACCTTCAAAAAACTATTTGGACTTTAAGATCCATTATAAGATAAATTACTATATCTTATCATCTTGGAATCAATATTTTTTTCATTAATGTACCAATTCAGAGATGTTTTTGAAAAAAAATTACTTTATCGGAATAAGACTTAAGGCTCTACAAAAAGGGATTTTATTTTATATATTCCTCCACCTCATTCATTATTATTTAACCATGATTATAAAATAATATAAGTATCGTGAATATTTATATATTTTATTGATTTAATAAAAAAATTATATTCCTTCCCTATTTTTAATAATTTTTTTACAAAATCATCTTTCATGTATACAAAATACTACAGTATCTGGAATCAATGTCATTCTTTTTTACATTCCCATATCTAACAAATGGTTATGAAAGTGGATATAAAGTATATATATATATATATATATTATAACATAATAAATACATTGTATTCTTTATACCACAAAAATATTTTTTTTTACTTTCAATTTTGTAGGGGATATGTTAATGTCACTTGTGTTTATCGCAGACATTCACCTCGTGAAGCGGTGGGGTTCGTTTTCAGAAAAAAATTAAATGTAAAAAAATAATGATGAATTAATAAAAATATATTATATACATGAATTAATGGAGATATACATTCTAAATTTATCAATGTTAAAATAAAATACACCATTTTTATTTTTAACTTTTATCTCATAGAAAGATTATAGCGATTTTCTTGTTTGCATGGACGACCACCTTCAAAAAGTGATTCGACTCTCACTTTTCATCACCAAATAACAATGATGATATATGTAAGTACATTTAGAAAATTAATATTTTATTTATCATATTTTTATCAATATTTAAACATAATTTATCATTTACCTTATTTCAATAATGATCATTAAAAAATGGGAACATTAATAATGCGTACATTTGACTTACTGTCTCTAGGATCATAATGTAATTCTTTTTTGAAATACATATTTCATAGTTTTAATTAGAATATTTACTGATTTAAATACATTATAATAATTTCCTGTTTATTATTCTAGAGATTATGAAAATATAAAATATGTTAAATTAATTGATCTTTCATGACAAATGAATCCTATGAAAACTAGGTAATTAATGCCCGATAAAATGAATATAATGAGTGATTATTTAATGAAGGATGGTAAGATGTTATAAAAATATAATATATAATATTATAAGTTTAAATAGAGTTATGGAATAAGTTAATAACATTATTTAATCTAATATATAGTATTATATGGAATATTCTTCCAAAATAATGAGTGAGGTAATGGCTTCTTGTTCAATTTCATTTGATCGAGAAAAATTTATATGTTATGCACCAATTTATTTTATATGGTTTATATTATCCAAAAATAATATTTTATCTGATTAATAACATTATTTTCATGATATTTAATGTTTTATTTGATTTCATGCTTTATCATTAATTATTATTCAAAAGATTTCTAAAGCAGTAAGGTATTTACTAACTAAATTTCCATTCATTATGATAAAATTCTACTTCACAGATTATGTAATACTAAGATTATATAATTACTGACAAATGGTAATTTTATATTCTATTTATACTTATTTATTTTGATTAGCTCTTTATACACATAATCAATTCATTACTTGATCCCCACTATATATATTATCTTTGAAATATGTTTTTATCTAAATTTTCATTCTCTGGAAAATATATCATGTTATGCCCAAATAATATTTTTATGGTGTATATAAAAACACATTGAAATGTATTTTGTTAAACTTCTTTATTTCAAGTTATTTAATTATAATTTAAATTTTTTCATTCATGGGGTAATGATACAATGTTATCGATGTGATAAGAGTTTTATGTTACGACCTCATTGATTTTTTAGAATATATATAATTAATCTAAAATATTGAAATATTATAATATAACTCTCAAGGAATCACATGATTTTCATTATCTTATATTTATTCATGACATTTTAATGTAATTCAACAAATTTCATACTCCTTTAAACATATAAAAATTGTTAAAATAAATTCCCGAAAAATAAACTCTATTTATCTCTTCCCTCAAAAAGACTTTTTCTTAAAAAACATGTTTCCGAAAAAAATATTTTATTAAATGTTTTCATTACAATTAAAATTATTAATTAAATCAATTTTAAATCATGTTTTAATTTTTTACAAAAATATTCAAAATTAATATTCATTTCAATTTCTTAATATTTCCCATTGGGTTTTTTTGGAAATGTGAAAGGAATATTTTTTTTAACATTTACAACCTGAAAAAATATTCCACCATGATAAATATTATTTTATTTGAATATAATATTACAGGGTTTCTATTTAACTATAATATAAATGTATTTTTTAAAGAATATATTCTTTTCAAAATGGAAATAATATTATCGAATATATTTATTTTTTAAAAAATTTATATCTTCCTTAAATTGTATCAATTTTTTTTCAAAAAATGTTATTATCAAACTATTTTGTGATTTTTTAGTCTATAAAAAATTATTATTCAAAATGAGATGTTTATTTTCATCAAAAAGAAGGCAATGACCTTTTAATAGTATTTCTAATCATAATTTTCTGTAACACATGTTATTACTTATGATCCAGTTTTTATATTTTGTATTTATACCATCCACATTATTATTTTTTGGTGGATTAAAATTATTTTTTAATGATTTTTATGAAACACATTTTTCTTACAAATATTTATCAGGTTTCTATGTGATTTTATTGGAAGAGTTATCTCTTCTATGGGTAAGTAATTTTTCAATGAGATTGTTATAGAACATGGTTATTTTCCATGTCTTAATAATGTAATGATATAAATAATATTTTTTAATTATTTATATAATAATTTCAAATATCGATATACTATTTTTATGGTTCTTGGACAATATAGATGTTGGCTGCACCAAAATAGTTCCAGAAGAGGATGTTAAACATTATATGATTTGTTTCCCTATATAACGTTAGGTGAGGAAAATATGCATTGTATTAATGATTAACCCATATTGAGATCCAATTTATTGGGTAATGGTTTTGTTTCCTAGAGAATTATGTTGGAATTTGATCGTAAATATTCCACATTTGTATGGTTTCTCTAAGGGTATTGTAACTGTTTTATGAAAATTATGTTCAAAGATACCAAAAAATTATCAGTATTCATTCCTTGTGATTATAATGGTAACAATTATCAAGATTTATATATCAGGTATAAATATTATTGATTCTTATGACCCTTTTCATTATTGAATCCTTATATAATTTTTATGATTAGGGATTTCAATATACAAGGGTATGATCTCTTTTGTGATTTTCCAATGGACTTAGGTTATGTCATTATACCATTATAATCCTCTTATAATCAATAATTAATTTCAATTATTAATGATTATTTTTACATATATTGGGAATTTGGGAACACCCCTATTATGTTTGGATTATAAAATTTTAAATGGAATTATGTTTAATAAATTATGTATATAAGGGTATTAATTTGGTTGATGATGATTAGTTAATGTGAAATAGGAAAATACTATATTTCTGGGAGAAATTATCATCTTTAAATATGGTTATTTTTTTATGTAAGAGTTTTTTCTAATTTAATGAGACTCTAAACCAAAAAGTTCCTTCAAAATATTAGTGATAAAATTTTTTCATTCAATAACATATGTTTTTGGTGGATAAAATTATTTGACCTCCATTAGTACCAAAACCAAATATGTAAATTTACCATTTTCTAAAAAAACTCTTATTTCATGTCTTCTGTTATTATAGAAGGTATCATAGTTTGGATTATATTACATTTTGAGTTTATGATTTTTTAATATGAATATATCATAAGATTTATGGATGTTGTCTAATTTCTATTACCATATGGATGATCAGAATTTCATCATTATTGACACCACATTAATTTGTTTATGTGTTGTGATCATAATTTTATTAAAGAAGTTTTATTTTATTTTTTATTTGGTTGATGCATATATACGACATTTGTTTATTGTGAAATATGTATTTAATTTTTTGAGAACATTTTTTAATAGTATTGATAACCATATGGGTGTATAGAATATTGGATAAAGTGGTAATTATTTGAACACAAATTTTATCATATATATATAATTGTGGAATTTAAGTGTAATTTTCAAACTAACAGATTAAATTTATTTAAATAATAGACCGACATATTTATTCATGTATGCAGAAAAGTATGAGATAACCTTTTGGTTAATGTACTCTACTGTGTTAATTTTTTATTTTATTTGGGATATAATGTTATTCATTAATGAAATAAATAATTTTTTTCATTTTTTTATATTAATTTTGACAACTGATGTATCATATGATGGTTTAATAATTTTTCGAATTATATTACAATTTTTTACTTATATTAGTATTAGTTTATTTTAACATATAAGTGGAATAACTTGAATATCATTTTTTATGGTTATAAGGTATTTGAAATTTTATTTCCATGATTTATGTGTAAACAAACAACATGAATACTCATGTTTTGAATAAAAGTTTGTATTTCTTTGGAAATTGAAAAAAGGCTGAAATTCTACGCAACATCTATGTCCATTTCCATATGCTATTGTTTTATATGGTAATGTAATTCTACAAAATTATAAAAAAGACCCATGAACAAAAAATGGTATCTTATTACATTCTTATATGATGAATCATTGAGTATTTTAGATTATCATTGATTTATGGTTTTGAGGACATGAAATTTCAATTGATCATTAACTTGTTTTTGATAAATTACATCAATCACACTAAATATGTTTCAGTATTTTTATCCATATCAAAATCTAAAATTCCCACCTATGTTCTAATAATTTAAAACCTCCTATATGTGATTCCACACGACCCACTCACATTGGTTTCAATTTAAAAAACATTATAATAAAATTTTGTGATGTTTTTGCATAAATTTTTTTAATAGTCCAACCATTGATTATAGAGATATAGTTCAAAATTCCAATGTTAAATTTAAAAATGGGAGTGTATATTACCCTATGATATTTTAAAAAATTAAAATTTTGTTGGATAAAGAACATTACTTGTAAAAAATAAAATATATGTTAATTTAACTCCCTGAAACATTATGATGTAAAAATTTGAAAATAAAATTTATTTGGCATAGATTTTGGTATATGCAACCACTATATTTGTATGTTCGATAGTGTATTCAACATAAAATTTCTAGATTAATCAATAAAAAATATATAATTATCTATTATAACATAGTCCAAAAATTGGAGGATTTTATGAGTATGAACAATAATATATATATATATATATCATACCCTGTATAAATTATTGATTAATATTTGAAAATAATTAATCTATTTTTGGAAAAAATATTTTATTATTTAAAAACACTTTTCATTAAATAATGATATATATTTATTTTTATAAAAAATTTCATAATTAAATTTGGGAAATATAATAAGATAAATTTTTTAAAATGAACTACATTGTTGAAATCAGATGATGAGTATTTAATTTTGAATAATGTGTCGGTGTTTTCAAAAATGTTTCTTTTATCAGTGACTAGTGAGAAAAACATATGTTTGTAAAATTGTCATTTCATTATGAAAAATTATTAATTTAATTACAATAATATTTAGTGAATTTTATTTATTTAAATATAATTAATTTTATAAATATTTACTCCCATTAATTAATTTTAATCAACATTAAATTTTTAATTAGTATAAGTGGTCTACGGGTTTCAAAACAGATTTTAATGATAATAATTGAATTAGCATTCTTTACCCATTTTAAGTAATTAAAATATTCCAAAATTAGGGATGAATTAATTTATATTTAATTATTATATATAACTAAATATTAATTTACTTTCATATAGTGATTATACTTATACACAATGTTAATATAAAACCATATTTTTCTTGAAAATTGCACGTCTCAGAAGCATGATTTTTTATCGCGTCTATGGTTTTGTTTTAAAATTAATTTTATGGAATTTTATGATAATTTAACGTAATATATAGACTGAATTTTAAAAATAAGTACATAATGTTTATATTTGGATGATTTTTTTTGATATTTTGCTTAAAATGTTTTGTGATGAATAATGAAAAAATTTAGAATTTTAATTGAAAACCACAAAATTTTTAAATTAATTAAAAAAATAAGATATATTTTAAATTATATATAAATTAAATTAATTTAAACTATATATAAATTAAAATAATTTAAAATATATATATATATATAATTGTGGTCATTTTATTCAATTTCATTTGGTAATTGGATATAAAAACGTTGTTAAAATTTGACCATTTTCAAGTAGATAACTCACTTTCATATCATGTATTCATGATTAATTTTAAATTAATTTTTACCGATTATATAAATTTAATATAGATATATGGCTTCCATATTTGTAAAAAATATATTTTATATTATGTAATTATTTATACTCAATTGCATAACAAAATTAATATTGAAAATAATAAAAAATAAATATTGTTGTTATGGTAAAAAAGTATTTAACATGGGTTAAACTAAAACTATGTTCTTTAAAATGATGTAAAAACATGTATAATGTTTAATTTCTTGATCTAATTTGATATTTTACCTTCTATTCAAGATAATGGCCTTTTAACAGATCCTTATGATATGTATGATAGTGGGGGGAATTCATTCTTTTAAAAAATTAAAAATGTTCAATTCTCCAACATTATAAAATGCCGCCCATTCTACTCATCTCTTTACACATTCTAAACATATTGGTTAATCAAATTCCATACCTAATAAATTCTCTAAACTCATCAAAAACAACACATATGTATTATCCTATGTATATTAAATATACTGTTACCGTCTCCACATCGTGGTGTACATTGTTATTTAACACTATATTATTTGGATTGTTATAATGATTACTAATATGTATATATGTTAGGTCCAATTGTTTAGATATCTTGAGAGGGGGGGTGACTCTGGGTATGATAGATTAAACCAACTTCCCATGTTGATCTTGTCTCACTGTTAAGAAAGAATATCTTCTCTCTCTTTCCTGTAGCAAAGAAAAAACAAAAACTAATGCATGCACGTGACACAATGATTTTTACTTGGTTCACCCTCACTGGGATACATCCAAGGACCATACAACGACGATGTGCTGATGTACCAAATCCAATAAAATCACACTAATGTTTAAAAATTTTGGGATAAATTAATTATATTCCAAGCCTCACTGCCATTACACTATTTAGTGTCAGCTCACTGTTATCCCAAGGGTCACTCACTGTCTCTCTCTCTGGATCACTGTCGGTGGAGAGGATCACATTCTTCCACTTACTTTGCTCACTACTCTGGAATGGACCCAATAACAATTTATAGACATGTATGTCTCTTCATTATCAATAATGAATACATCCTCTATTGTATATAGATGCTCTGTTGAATTCCAACTTTCACTCGTAGATGAATCTCACTTTTCACCGAAGGTATTGTACAATATTCAAGAATTCACAGAGCCCTAAAATGAATGGAATGCATCTACCATACCAGGTGCTCTTCTTCATGCCGGCATGCATGTTCCGACGCACAGGTTCACCTCAACCACTTGTGCGACACTCTCTTATTCAACTCCAAACTTGCGCGACTCACACCCTTTTACACCCAAACCAATTTTGGCATCAAACTATCAACTTTCGTGCTTCTTCAAAGCCTGGCGCGCAAGTGTTTCCAAACCACCTATGCGACACCCCTTTCTTGATTTCTAGACTTGGGAAACTGACACCCTTTCTCACCCAAACCACATTGGGCGCACAATTATCAAATGGTTCGCAATATCTTAATATCTTTATAATTGCGCGACCTCACCACCTGCGCAACTAGAGCTCTGATTTTTTCTAAGTGTTGAACTCTCTATCAAATGAGGAGTGTTTGACCTCTATTTACAGGCATTTGGAAACCCTAAGCATCGGTGGGAAAGTCCAGCTTCCCTAGTAACTGTCTCCCTAGTCACATGCGCGACCAAACCCAAAACTTTAGCGCCATTCCACCATGAAATCCCCTTTCTCGCGAAATTTTTACATCATTGTTTTTTTGTCAACAAAATCAACACGGATGCCCACTTTTTCAACAAACACAATCACCTCAAAAATGCTTCAATGATACCTTGATGGATTTTTGCCCAACAGTATAAAAAGAATTAAAATAATATAAAAATTTACATGTAAAATTAATATACTATCAAATTATACTCTTTTTTAATCATTAAGGAAATGATATCGCTGCTCATGTGTACGTACGACCCAGGACATGATGAGATTAATTTCCACATTAACCATTGAACAATGATTATAAAAAATTATATTATTTATAAGTATGTAATATATGAAATAACAATGAAACTGGAGATATATATATATGTATGTATGTACTTACATATATCTTATTCTCTTACATCACTTCAATACGATATGAAAAAGGAAACAATGTTTCACGTACGTATGACCTACCGTCTCCATAAATGGTGTTTCACATTTAATATATCTATCTATTATATATATTTATTATATAAATATATATTATATTTAAATCAATTCTTGTATTCTGAAATTATTTAAATCATGATCTATGGGATATGATCATGAATAACAATTTAAATCATGTATGATAAAGAAATCGATTTTTAACCGAAATATTAATTTAACATGGAAATTTTTTTATTAAAGTGGTAATATAAATTAATTAATGAATTATCTATGATATCAAAAATATTAACATGGTTCTGGTATAATTTAATAACATACTATGATCATTATAAATGATGATAAACATACCCTTGACTAATGGAAAGTACAAGGTAAGGGATAATTTTTCAATATCAGTATTATATGAGATTGTTTATGTGTATGTTTTTACCGGGAAATATTTATTATCCAAGTCCATGTTTCATAAAATAATTTTCAAAAGGATTATTTTTAATCAAAACTTTATCTAAATATAATTTTAAATTTTTTAAATATTTATTCTTCTAAATATTTCTCATTAATGTCCTTGTTTTCAAAATGGTTGTAATGATTTATTTATATGGACAAGATTGTTATAAAATGTTAACTCCTGAAAAATTATTCAATGTGGTATGATACACATTGATAAAAGTAATTAAATGACATCCTTTATAAATTGTTCGACTTTTAAATGATTTCATGAAAAAGGGGTATTTCACTCAAAGGGGATTACTGATCATTTTCAACTATACCATCATCTTTTACTAGATATTTTTATTGATTGGAGTTGATTTATTATAATACAATATTCGATATTTTATTTAATGAGTTATGATATGTTTACCGTGGATGTGCTATTTTTATACCATTCATGGTTTATGGCTAAAGTATTGACATTTCGTATTCTTGTTTGAATACAAATGTTTATGAAATGTATCAATAATTTTATATGTTGAATGATGTGTACATAGTAAGTGAAGGTTGGAGCCCATTGTAGCTCCTCGATGCATCGATAGGTCTTATGAGACAAACTAGTGTCTTGGAACACAGCCATAACAAAAGATTTATTTGTAGTCATGGAACAAGAACATGACTATATGGTAATGACGTCTGGCGTTAGGAGTTCCCTCATTATGAAATTAGATAATTCATGCGATTATTCAACTTGTAGAATATCCATGTTCATGTTTATATGGTGACGTTTGATTTATTTTTTCCATATTATGTCCAAGATTTCTTCTTTAAAATACTGTTTTTTTTATTATACATATTTCCTTAAAATTTTATAGCATCCTCTAATTTATTTACCCATACTGAGGATATGTTCTCACCCTATTCTTATGTTTTATTTTCCTAGGATTCCATGAAGTTAATTATGATTGATATGCAGGGTTAATCTAGGGGAATAATGGAATTATCAAAGGATTATTTATGCTTTGTTTAATGTATGAATGTTTATTGTAAGGTTCATGTATGTAATCTATTTTCCAAGAATGATAAACTGATTTTTCCTTTGGGTCTTAATTCCTTGTAATCATGACAATGTATTAAAATAATACACCTTCCTCGGGCTTCTCGATTTAGGGCATTACAATTAGTATCAGAGGATGTTTTGTACAAACCTATGAAACATGATTTAGATAAAAAAATATTATAGCACATTACCCTAAGGTAGACTTCGAGGATTATTATAGAAGAACTTCCAAAACATTTGGTGATGGAGAGATTTTTTTATTTTCCAAAAAATATATCCATGTCTGGATACGAGCAGGTAGATGCGGTTCTGGCACAGATGTACCTAGGAGTGAAATGTCTGATAAGGAGTTTCAGGATTGACCCGAGGTATCTTGGTACAATACAACAGACCTTACGAAACTCTTGGATACGATACTCCTAGGGGGTATGCTTAGTATAGTTCAAATTTTCATAACTATCCATTATAAAAAAGTTAGGAGTAAATATTTATTTACAGAAAAAAATTTTATGAGTATAGATTACATGCATAATTTATTCAATTTTCTTTAAATACTTTACAAGTTCGGAATTATTCATTTCAATTCATAGAATATCCTAGTGTATGCCATTGTTTAGAAATGGTACCTTATAGACAGAATGAGAACTCCAGCAATATGCATGATCCAAATATTAAGAAGAATCATATCCTTCATGGTATTAATCCTACATTGTGAAAAGAAATAGTCTCCCACATATTATCATCATATGTAGAAATATAGTCATTTGTTAATAAGATAATTAAATAATTCTTTGATTCATATGGCTTTGAAAGGGAAGCCAGAGAAGAAAAGGATGGTAGGGAGGACCATGGATAAAGGGAACAAGGGAAAGAAGGATTTTCCCATAATTGAAAACATCAGAAAGAATCACCATGGAAAATACATGAAGGTAATGGGAGTTTGTTATATGTGTGGAGAAAAAGGACACCATGTACAGGATCTAAGGTTTCTTTCCATCTTCCCCCTCCCTACCTACTCTTCCTGTACGGCTCACGATTGAGGGTTGGGTCGCACGGAGAGGGAGTGAGGGTGTTGAATGCTCCATGGTATCACAGATTCGGAGTTCTGTGTTGAACCTCCTCCAAAGAACTAGCGAACATCTCTATTCCCTCATCCGTGAAGGCTTCGACCAATTTCATCGTGGTCATCTACCTCTCTTCTTCACTAGCCTAGATTCATCGTCTTCCCCCCAAGTTACTATGAGGCCATAGAGGGAGACCTCATGAATACTTAGAGAATGTTGTGGTACCCTGTCTATTTTCCACATTCTTGTTGCAGGTTTTTTGTTCTAATTTGATTGTGGTTTCATCGAGTTCATATGTGGGCGCAACAGTGGATCACCAGTTTGGCTTGGTGGTATCCTGGTTTATTCCCGTTTCAAGTGACACAATCATCCAAATCTCATATACTCTTTTTTCCCTTCCCCTTTGTGTGGAAATACACGATGGTCAGGATTGAAGGATTCATGGGCTATTTAGGATGGTTTTGTTGATTCTGACATTGGCGGTGCAGAACCCGGTGGTTGTGGGTTGTGGTTTGCGTCTCTCTTATTGCGACATAGTCATTGACTGGCTCCGACATGGTATTGGTGGCAGTGTAGGTTCCTCCCTCTGGTTCGTGTCCGTCGGACCTCATGGTGTTTCTCAGTTCCCCAGCGTGCTGTTAGGTGTAGGTGGGAGGTCTTAGATGCGGTGGTGGTGTTGTGTGCTGGGAATGGGTGATGCGTTTTTTGGATTGTCACAGTGCAGGGTGGAAAGAGATTTCATGACAAGTGATTTTTGATGGTGTTTTCTAGATGGTGTTTTCCTTACTAGGTTGTTGATGTTGTGTGGTTTATTCTTTTGGGAAGGTCTGGTCTTGGGTGTGATTTCAAGTCCAACCTGCTTATGATTCCCATTGTGCGCGTGATGGTTCTCACTTAGCCTCAATGTGTTTTTATAATGTCAAAAAAAAAGTATTAGAGGTGAATTTCCCAATCATCAGAGTGTACCACAAATGATGTCATTGGATAATTATAAATTTATGATATTACCACAGATCAAGAGTAAAAAATAGTGTTCTTAGGTTGATATTAATTAATTATGTCAATTGTGTGTGTATCAACGATGTACAGGTTATAATAGTTATAGAGTATATAAGGATTGTATTGCAATACTATTCCATTGAGGATTTGAGATTGTGTGGTACATAGAAAAGTGACACAATAACAAGTTACACTATTTGGAAAATTATTGGATAATAGAACGATAAACTTAAATATTGTCATGATACATTGGTATTTATTCTCTAATAAGAGATGATTGATTTGGAAAAATTATTGTATACTCTTGACTACCTTGAAACTGATTAATCATTTTTATATTCCATATCTGTTGGAATTGACAACATTTTTGGATATAAGGTCAATATATAATATTCTAAAAATATAAGGGAGAGTTAATGTAATCAATAATGATTTATGGTAATTTACAGTGTTACCATGTTTTAAGAAAATATATGTTGAAGTTATTCACATGTTGTTATGTGGTAAAAAGAGATCTTCATTATTTTTACCTTCCTTATATATTTTTGAATGTGATTTTGGAAAAAAGTATTTTGGATAATTATATAGTTTGTAATGGATTAATATAGACATTGGATATATTTGTTTAATGGCAAAAACATTTCTTATGTTTATTTTTGGAATGTTTTACAGAGAACCCCATGGTCGGGTGACAAGCTGTTGTCTTCATAAAGGCCGCGAGACTCGAACCAGCAACCGGTGGGTGATAAGATTGAATCATATACCACTGGCCCATGTGATGTCATATTTTTTATAATGTATTTTTTTTAAATGGGATAACATATTATTTATAAATTCATTTTTTTGAACCCTATACGATTAGGATAAATAGAATATTTTTTAGTTCTATTACCTTTTGGAGTGACAGATGCGTTTTTGGTAGAAATTAGTTAATGGACAGAACTATACATGTCAGGTAAATTTTTTTTACGTAATCTATGAAGAAATAAATTAGTAACCTTTAGAGAAGGGATCATAAAATCGAAAAAATTCATCCTAAAACCTTATGTTTTTTTTGGAACCGATGATATTTTAATTCATCATCGATTGATGGCATTAAGGCCCCAAATTTTACAATTTTCTATGATTGATGGCCTCAATAACTCCCAATAAATATTTATGCCTTTCCTTTAATTTTTTTTTATTTCTATAATTTTCTCCTAATCAAGATCATTATTTGGTGGTGACTTTTTTCACTTCTCGTTCCTTCTTATTAAGAATAAATTTCATTAGCCAAATTTCTGATGTGGGTTTTCTAAAAAGGTATTTTTATATTTGTAACCATTTATTTTAAAAGAGAGATTTAATATTTTGAGGACTCAATTTATTGAAGGAGGGGAGATTTTAACACAGAAATATTTTATAGTGCGTCATCTTTTAATGTAATAAAATTGCTTGTTCTACACACAACACCGAGTTCAAGCACACCACGACTTACCAAAGTAGTCGTTCAAAAAAATGTTATGAATATTATTAACTAAATTTTTAATTTTATATAATACATATAATTTAGTATCTAAATTAGGTGTTTCTTATACATAAATAATGAAAAAATATATTTTTTTCAGATAAAAGAAGTATTTTTCAAAAAATGAAATTTTACCGTATTTTAATGGAAAACCTTTCTCGAAACCAATATTTGACACTTTAATATAATATATTTATAGAAATATAATTATAAATTATAAGTGTGACATAATTTAGTTTTTATAAATGTTTGGTAATTTTCTGATAATTTTTATATTTTGATGAATAGTGAAAAATACTAAATTTTAAATGAAAAAAAATTTAATCGAAAACATTTATAGTGTTAAATTATAACTTTAACTAGATTTAAAGTATATTTAGACTATATTATTATCATTTAATATTATTTAGGTCATTGGATTTAATATCTCGATTAAAATAGATATAAAAAATCATCAATCATTTGATTGTTTTTATTTTTTTAAAACACGCTTTTTCTTTTGAAAACGATAATTAATTTTAAATTAATTTATTCTACTTTTGTGCATTGAATTTGGAAAAATGGATTTTATATTTGGAGTCAGGAGGTCCAAATTGTGTAAATAGTTAACTTTTATTTTTAGACATTATGAATATTTACTTCAGTAAATATTTTTATTTACCATGGTTAAAGGGAAAATCTGGTAATTAAGGGTAAGCATAAATTATTATTATGAATTTAAATTATTCAAAAAAGGGTCCTATTCCTATTGGATGATACATGGTCTACCATGGTAATACATGGGTTGATTTTTGGACCCCATGGATCCACCTGAGATTGATAATGACACTTTATATTAATTAATTTAATGTAAAGACAAACATGACAAAAACACAAATCTTTTAGTAAACAAAATTTACATATGGTTATATATTTTAACATAAATACTATACCTATTTATTTTAATGATAAAAGTAATTCCTAAATAATGGTATTTTATTTATAATTTTTAGACATTATATAGTTAAATTTATTTATGACCCAATGATGATGTATTAATTACCCTAATAGTGAATAATTAAAATAATTGATATTATGAATATAACAATAAATGTAAATTTGTGCTTTTGATGAAATACATGAATTTTATAGGTTAATGTGAAATGTTAGGGTTGATTAAATGAATGTTTTGGATATAATCAAGTAGTGATGACTTTCACAAAAAACCAAAAACTAAATAGTGTCAAAATTGACATAATAGAGTTTCTAAAACAAATACTATTTTAATGAATTCTATAATAGTTAAAAATATAATATTCTTAAAAACGAATTTTATAATAATATATTTATCATTATTGAACCACATGGGGTTATCTTGTAAATTTATTGTATTTTTTTAACAATATAATATAAAAATACAATGAGGTTTGGTAAATGATAAACAATTTAACTAATAGTTAAATCTAAAAGATAAGGTTAATATAGTAACTTAAAAATGTCTAAAATCTATTGGTTGATATTATGTAGACCCATAACCACCTAAGTCTCAAAATAAATTCATTTGGAGAAATTATAAAATGAATAATATTGTATAATAAAATAATATTTCAAAATTTTCCTGAGATGCCCCTCATCACTCTTATAAAAGGGCACTCCAGCTTCTCTCAAATTCACAACTCCAATGCCAATTTGAATGGAAAAACCATAACCAAATCTCCTCCCACCTTCCCTCAATTAAACCTATAGGCCTTACATTAAGCATAAATCCATCCGAAGGTTCCCTTTTGTCCATATTAAAAGTAAACACCCGCAGATAAGGTAATTATTTTATTACCTCTTTCAAAGTTCTTTTCTTCTTCCACTTTCTCTTTCATTGTTATTTCTATACCAAAATAATAAATCGAGTAACATCTATATACTGTGATGTTATTATAAATATGGTATAACCATATTAATTATTCTATCCATCGAATGAAATATAATGTCACCATGCGTGCGTGCGTATGGCTTAATGTATTTACGATGTTTTATAATTTGTTATTCAAAACTATGTTATTTGGATATATATAATTATGAGTAATATGTATATTAATAATGAAAATAACATGATACATTATCTTTACAATTAATATACCATCCAATTAAATACCTTTTAATCATTAAGGAAATGATATCGTTACTCGTGTGTACATTTGACTTACCATATCCACGACGCGATGAAATTCATTTCCACATTCACCATTCAACGATGAGTATAAAAATATATATTATTAATATTTATGTAATATATGAAAAACATTCTGTTGGATATATATATATATATATATATATATATATATATATGTACATAAATATATCTTACTCACTTACTTCCGTTCAATGCGATATGAAACTTGAAACGGTGTTCAGGCGTATGTTCGGCCTACCGACTCCATAAACGGTGTTTTCCATTTCATATATCTATATTTTATAATTATTTATATTCAAAATATATATGATATATAAATAATTTTTTATATTAAGGAAGTATTTAAATCATTACTTAAGTGATATGAACAAGAATAACACGTTCAAACGCGTATGATAAAGAAAGTGATTATTAACCGAAATGTTACTTCAATATAGAAATTATTATTAAATGGGTAGTATATATTCATATATGAAACATGTATGTTATCATAAATACTAATATGGATATTGTATAATTTTAATTTCATTCTATGTTCATTATACATGAGGTTAAAAGTAGCATTATCTAAGGAAAAGTACAAGGTAAGGGTTAATTCCCCAATATAATTATTATCTGAGATTATATTTGTGTTTGTTTTTACTAAGACGTATTTATAATCTATGTCCATGTTTCATAATAGTGTTTTCAAAAGGAATATTTTTAAGGTACCCTTTAACTAAATACAATTTTAAATGTTTTGAAATTTTTTTTTCTAAATCTTTATCATTAATTTCCATGTTTTCAAAATGGATTTAAAGATTTATTTATATGGACATGAATGTTTTAAAATGATAATTCCTTTAAACCGATTGAATGTTATAGGGGACACTTTGATACGAAAATATCTTTTAAATGACATCCATTACAAATTGTGCTACTTTTATATGATTTCATGAAATATGGCTATTTCACTCAAGGAGTTTTACTGATCTTTTTAAACTATACCCACATCCTTTACTGGATGTAATTATTGATTGAGGTTGATTTATTATAATAAAATCTTCCATATTGTATTTAATGAGTTATGATATTTTTTTACGATTGATGTACAATTTTTATACCATATATGGTTTATGGATATTGTATTGACATTTCGTATGCTAGTTTTAATTCGAATGATAATGTTATCTTTCAAAAATTTCATATGAGGAATGCAATGGACTTAGTAAGTGACGAATGGAGCCCACTATAGCTCTTCAATGCATCAGTAGGTCTCATGATACAAAAGAGTGTATTATTATAAGGCTTTGAAAAATGTTAAATTTGTAATCTTGGAACGAGACCTTGACTATGTGGTAATGCTGTTCAATATTAGGCGTTCTCTCATTGTGAAATTATTTTTTACATGTGATTATATGACAAGTAGAATATCCTTGTGCATGTTTATATGGTGATGTTTGATTTACTTTTTCCAATATTACGTTCAATTTTTTTTTAATAAACTTATATTTATTATAAATCTTTCTATAAAAGATTATAGCATCCGCTAAATTATTTACACAAGATGAACATCTGATCTCACCCCTTTCATATGTTTTATTTTCCTAGGGTTCAAAGAAGTTTATTGTGATTGATTTGTAGTGGTAAGAAATGGGAATAATGGAATTCTAAAAGGATTATTTATGTGGTGTTTTATGTTTTAATGTGTAATGTTATGTTCATGTATGTAATATATTTTCCAAGACTACTAAACCGATCTGTCCTTTGGTATATGATTCCTTGTAATCATGGATTTGTATTAAAATAATACACCAGCTCCGGGCATCTGGGGTCGTGGATTTATAACCTATGCACTAAACATGAATTTTATACTACCTAGGAAGAAACTCACATGGCTTCCTCATACATATTTCCAAAAAATACTCCAATGGTGCAAGAGAAACTGCCTCTTGTGGACCATTGTGCATGGTTTGGATGCACTGTTAGGAAAAACATGCACTGCTCATGAGACTTCCATTTTTCCCCCAAACCAGCTAGAAAGATCTCCTGACTCTCACACCCTCTGCCCTTATATTTTATAAAAATAAAAAGTATAATGTAATGGTTACATACCCGAAACCGGGGGTACAACATTCTCCCCACCATTGGTCTTCCCATTGATGGAATGTAGGAAAACCTCACTAATCTGAAAGAGTTTCGGACATTCATCTTTCATCTCCTTCTCACGTTCCGAATTCTCTTCATGAATCTGACTATGATACCATAAATCCAGCACTAGACCAATGATATTTCTACTCAAGACATTTTATTTCTTATCCAAAGTCTTCATTGGGATATGTATCAATGATGCATTTGTCTTTCGGTCAAAGTGACCCCAACTGATCACATGGTCACGGTCAGGCTGATACATTTTAAATTGAGATACATGGAACACATTATGGACCCAACAAAACAATGGTGGTAAAACCTACCAATATTAAACCTCTCCAAACCATTACATTATCTATAAATGAACAATGTATCTTAGATATCACATTAACTAGTTCCCAAAACAACGATGTCCAAGCCTTGGAAATTTCCTAATAAAGACATGATCTCCCACAGTTAATGATAACGATCTTCGACGGTGATCTACAAAATATTTCTGATGACTCTGAGCCATCTCTATCCTATCTCTAATAAATTAGATTATCTCTATTGTTTTGTGGAAAAGGCTCTGCTCAACATGTGATATTTCACCTATTTCAACCCAACATAGTGTAGAATGACATGGACACACATACATTGCTTCAAAAGGATCCATATGTATTGAGGCCCGATAGATATTATTATATGAGAAATACAATAAGGGTTGATGCTCCTCCAAACGGTCAAAAAATAAATTATTCAAGCCTGCAAGATATCTTCCAACATTTGTATTGTATTATTGGATTACCAATACTTCTAAGGATGATCCGCCATGCTCATCGTCAACAGAGTCCTAAGGGATTGTTGTAAGGATTTCCATAAATTAGATGTGAATCATGGGTATCTATCTGGGACTATTGAAATTGGTATACCATGAATTTTTAATACTTCTCAGATATAGATTTTTGATATTTTATCCACTGTATTAGTTTCCTAAATTGGAGTGAAATGGCCAGATTTGGTAAGCCAATCCATTATCACCAAAATGACATAGTGTTTTCATACCATTCAGGGAAGTACTATTACAATGTCCATCACTATCTGCTCCAATTTCCACACTTGTATAGTTATATACTACCACATTCCCACCACTCTTTTGTTCTATGCCTTAATATGTTGACAAGTTATGCACTACGAGACGAACTAGACCTCATTTATTTTTCGGCCGCTCCACCAAAACTATACATTTAATTCCTTTTACATCCTATAAGTACTAAGATATACAACACATCTCAAATTTTTCTAAACATTAAGAAATTGTTCCTGACAATCCATATGTACAACTATTTTATCTCTAAAACACAAAACTAAACATGCATCACATTTCCAGTATTAAATGGTCTCCCCACCATTGAGTTTTGAACACATAACCAGGAATTGTACATAATATATTTGTGACTCTTCGACCATATTTACCAAATCAAGAACAAGAATAATATAAAATAAAACTACAACATCACCATGGTCATTAAATTCCACATGCATGTCTGCTAGGACCAACATCAACTTACATTCATTTGAAGCTTCATTCATCAACTAAGCTAATGAATTTATGCTCAATGCATCTTCCATTGAATTCATTTTTCCAAGCGTATACATTAATTCAAAATCAAATAGTTGGAGATACTCTATCCATATCCTTTACCTCATATTAAAATATCACTATGAGGAAATTTGTTTCATGGTTTTTGGATCTGTACACAGAGTAAATTTCTCACTAAAGGGATAATTTATCAATGTTTTTAAAGCATGGATGAGTACAACTAACTCAAAAGCATGTGTTTGGTAATTCTTCTCATACAGTCTCAACTGCCTTTAATGAAAAGCAACCACGTTGTTTCCTTGAATGATAACACAACACAACCCTGATCTGAAGCATTACAGTACATGAAATACACCTAAAATTATTATGGAAATATCATGATAGGTGTCGATGTAATCAAAACATTCTACTCCAGGAAAGTCTTTGGAAATTCCTATGTCCATTGGAATTGAGCATTCATTTTTGTTCGAGCTGTCTTTGGTTAATCTTTTCATTGGAAGTCATAAAAAAATCATCAGTAGTAATTAGCTGGACCAATAAAACATTGTATATTGAAGAAATTATTTAGTGGTTTCCATGAGATAATAACATCTATCCTTTCAAGATCTACAAATATTCCTTTTTTAGAAATGTCATGGATATGAAAACATTCTTCTTGAATCCAAAAAACACAAATTGATAATTTGGCATACAAACTGTTATCTCTTAAGATTTGTATAACTATTTCTAGAAACTCCTCATGGTCATCCCTTTTCAATGAATACACCAATATGTCATGAACAAACACCACCACATTAAAATCTTGATATTGTTGAAATATCTTATTTATCAAATCCAGGAATACCGTTGGTGCATTAATTAGAACAAATTGCATGGCTACATATTATTTGTGGTCACATATACTTATGAAAGCTGTTTTTGGAATATATTCTTTCCGAACTCACAATTGCTAATACCCTGATATCTTGTCAATCTTGGAGAACCACCGATTTCCCCTTAATTTATCAAACAAATAATCAATGCATGGAAGAGGATATTAGTTCTTTATTATAAATTGGTTGAGATTAAGATTATCCACATACAACCAAGGATTTCAATCTACCTTCTTCATGAAAAAATTGGTGCTTCCAACATAGAAGTACAAGGTCGAATGAAATACATACATTCCAGCACCTCTAACTGCTCATTCAATTCTTATAACTATATTGGTTCTATCCTATATAATGTAACAGAAATAGGACTGGTATGCAGAACGATATCAATTGTAATCTCCACTTCTCTTATACGTGGTAACCTTGAGAAGTTCTCGGGAAATATTTCTGGAAATTGATCCAAAACTACTGGAAAACTATTTTACACAATCTCTTCCATTGATTCCAAAGTCAACGCTAAAAAATGATAAGATATTGTTCCCACCATCATTTCCGACAAACTCTTTAAACATTCGTTACCATCCTCTCTCATCAGAAGAGATGCTCGATGATGTCCTTAGTCGTGAAACTAATGGTTCTCCAATAATGGTCGATGTGATCCTTAAATGATGTAAACCAATACATACCCCGGATTACATTATAGGAATCCATTTACAACATCGATAAATACCATTTTTTTCTCACCTCCATCAACAGTTATAGAACATACTCTACACATAGTGTCTTGAAATTCTCTTTCACGGAGAAGAGTTTTCAGGTTTAAAATAGAAGGCATTGTTTCTAACATTAAACGAATAAAATCAACACCTTGAGATGAAATAAAAGAATGAGATTCACCAGTATTGAAGAGAACATTTACAAGTGTATAATTACAAATAATTGTGCCTCTCCCCTAGATAGTCCATCTTGATCATCAAAAATCATCTTCTCAGCTCTATACAGTTGATTCGTCATTGCACATTTCTCCTTGTTTCCTTGCTGAGAATTCCTTCGATGAAGAGTCATGGTATTTCTAGAATCACTGGGTCAATATATACTCTTCTAACAAGACTGGTTCTTATGTCCTCACCCTATCCAAGCATATGATGCTTGCAATGTATGAGAAGTGTCTCGAGAAACGGACCATGGAGAATTGTGACAATATATATTAAGATGTCCCATCTTATTGCAATTATGAAATACTCTAGGGTGTGTCGTACAATAACTCTTTATGTGGTCAAGAAAAATACATTGAAATAAACCTCCTTTTCCTTGGAGTCATGGAGGAAGGTTCACTGATCCTGCATTCTTGTTTTGATTTCTGCTCACACCATGCAAATATGTGTTTCTTTTCCTCTTTCTTCCATCATTTGAGCTCCCACCATTTCCTATAGGTATCAGCACACCACCTCCCATAGATCCTAAGATATCGTGTTCAACCATAGTCTAACAATTAACCATCTATATATAATCCATAATATAGAACAACACAATCTTCGATCGAATCTCTTGCCACAGGCCTGATTCGATGATGCGTGCCTTCAATGATGCACTTTCCGCAACCTTGGGTGAAAACCGAACTAAATTCATGAATTTATCTACGTACTCATTGATAGAGAGACTCTCTTGTTTTAGGATAAAGAAGTCCATCATTTTCTGGATCATGAATGAGTAATGATAGAATTTTTTGTTCAAGAATTTCCCAAAATCCTCACCTATATGTTCGTCACCAAATTTAACCTGCACCACTAAATCCTTTCACTGGTGTGTAAGATACCTGAGCATATATGTATCCATCCTTACCTTTATCCTTACTATTTTGTATATGAAGTTGAATATTTGATTTATCTTACTCAGCAACACCTCCACCTTCTCAGGTTCACAATCACCCCAGAAATCAGGTGGATTATTCATCACGAACTGAATGGTATTATCCTTATTTTTTGGATCATTCCTCTGATTCCATGTATCCAAAACATTAAAAGAATGGAAAATGCGCTGAACCAGTTCATGGTTCAACCTTGGTTCAGGAGCTACCACATTCTTTGTAGCTTTTTCTGGTTATTGTTAATGACGCATACCAGGGGGAATTTTCTAAACCAACTACAAGCTCCATAAATCTCACTCTCTAGAAACTAATAGAATAACATTTTAAATTCTATCATATCAAATATGATACCATTGTTTTCCATAAACATCCTTTTTCCATGTTCAACCCAATTTGAAAACATTCAACTTTATTTTTGAAAATTAATCTATTTTCAAAACATCATATGCAATTTTTAAAAAAAAACCCTCATATGAAAAACAATTTCACAATTTTTAAAAAATTAAAACATCTTCATAACATGAATAAAAACTCAAAATTATGTATGGACTCTTTTTGGGAAGTCATTACTCTAAAATTTATTCCATGCTTGTCTCATTGGATAAAACCATGACAATTAGATTTCCAAATCATGGATGTGTTTCCAAACGCTTATGTTCCCAACACCCTGTTAACTTGATGTTCAACATAAAATGGTTTGCTACAATTATTTAGGGAATGAATTTCATGTTTTGACAATCTATCTAATTTCTAGGACTCTATCCCATGGAATAGAAAAGATATAATTTCAACTCAATTCCCAAGAAAATATAGGAAAACATGATAGATAAGGACCAAACATGGTGATACAATTTATACCATAAAAGATAGACCAGACTGATTCTATTTGTAATGAACCACTTTTTACCATTGTCTTAATAGCACCAAGAGTCATTACATGGCCTTAAATAACATCCCCAATATGCCAATGGGTGGAAATAATTTCCGAACAGTTTCAAATACAAGTGGGTGACGATTTACCCTTTCATTTGTGAACCAATAAACCAAAAAACCATTACCCAACCATTCACTAAATGATGAATGAACAAAATAAGGATAACAAAACTTCATCAGGTATTTCAAAACCACATCTATCTATGGAAGAGTAAAAGGCCAAAAAGTATCAAGTTACGCAATAGATAATAAAAAAAGACACTCAAGGGACCACAAAACTCCATGATCCACCATCACCAAAATCATCAATCATCAAACAATCCAAAAATCATGAGGTACTACAAAAGCTGTGGGAAATGTTACCTTTTACCCCATCTTAGAAGATTGGATCTAGAAAAACACCAATGTGCCAAAGTAGGGGTGAGTATAAAACATAGTAGGTGTTCCCAAATGACATATATACTCACCCCAAATTGTTTGAATAGATAACCCCATTTATATAAAACAATTTACAAAAAAAAATGTACTAAAACGGTTTATAACCAAATATAAACATGTTCCAAATATAGTTTTCACCTGAGTGGAAACAAAAAAAATGAAACAAATTTCTTGAAAGACAATTTTCCATTAAAATAACTAATCAAATATTAAATCCAATTCTCTATATAATTTGGTATACTCGTTCCATAGTTTACAACACACCCACACATGCATGATTTGTTAGACAGTTCGATACTCTTGAGCGGTCTCTCGTCCAATTACCGTATATCCCAATGACAACCCCCGCCCCCCCCCCCCCCCCGATCCAAGGTCTTGTCCCTAGTACCCCAATGGTACTCATCCCTTTTTCAGGGCCCATTAGTCATGAACTCACACCAATATAAATTATTCAAAACATTTCCAATTTCAAAACAAACCATTTCTATAATAATGATCACTTATTATTAACCAAAGAAAAAACAATTTCAAAAAAAAAATAACATATTTTTGAAAAAATATATTCCAATTCATGTGCCAAAAATCCCGAATATATTCCCTTTTTAAAATCTATATTTTAAAACCATGAAAAAAACACTTTACTCAAACACCCAATTTTCCATATTTCTTAAGAACAACTCAAAATGTTTTCCAAAAAGTTTTCAAGAAGAATATCATAATTAATTAACACCGCACATTCAATTAAAAAAATATTATGACCAGTTTTAATAAGTGGAGTCGAGAAAGAGGCCCCATACCTCGAAGGTTTTGACAAAAACCCCAACTAACGAAGAACACACAAGAAAATCAGGTCGATTCTCCATGAACCCACCTTATATTTCATGTCCTAGAAAAATAAAGATCATATATCATAATATTTTTCATCCAAACACATATATCAACCCTTAAGGGTTGTAGATCTACAAAACCAAGAAGAAGTGAGAAGTTGATCCTAGTAGAGCTAGGAAAAAAATCTTAAACGAAGAAAAATGATCCCATACCTCGAGAATTCTACTTTGATTCACCAAGGAAAGCCTTTATATGGGATTAAAAATTCTTGGGAGAGGTCCTACTCCCTTCAAGGATGATAAATACCTAGTTATTGATGGTTTGGGTAAAAATGTGCCACCTAGAGGTAAAAACGTGTGATATGAACTTTTAAAGGATCTCAATTAAACCATCTGCATAGTTAGTTCACATGGTTTGACAACCATGCACTAAAAATTCATTATCTACTTCCGAGGAAGACACTTGCATGACCACCTCACATGGTCTCCCTAAATGTTCCCCAACCATGCTAAAACTGCTACCTCAAGAGGACCATTGCGCTTAGTTTAGCCACATAGTTAGGGAAATTGTGTGTCGCCCATGTGACTTACATTTTTTCTGAAACCACTTCAAGTGTTCACCTAACTCTCCCATCCTCCACCATTAAACATTATAACCATAAAAACCATCATTTAAGGGTTACATACCCAAAATCGAGGGTAATATAATGGTTGAGTATTATGATGGATCTAATGTGTGTGAGTGTGTGTATATAAATGATATTTATAATATAGTTATAAATATATACTGTTTATATAATATATTATATTTTTTACCTTCTATTCTATAGGGGATAGGATAATATCTCTCTTATGTAAGATGGACCACAACATCGGAATGTGGTTTCAGTTATTTTTACTAATGCATTATAAGAAGTTAATAACAATAAATTTAATAAAAATATATGATATACATGAAATAATATGATATTAATGAAATATTTCTCAATTTTCAAATATTTTATTTCATTTTCATATATACTATTTTGGTCCTTCAATGATGATAACATCATTCATGTACATGTGGACTACCACCATCATGATGCGATGTGACTCATTCATTTCATCACGTCACCATATTGATGATATTTAAATAATATTATTTATGGATTTGTTTTTCTATTTTTGATATAGTGATCATTTTACAATGGTAATATATTAGTTACCTCCTTTTAATAATTGAAATTGTAAATTAGAAATGTTGCTCTGGCATATGTGTGACCAACTATCTTCATTTTCATATCATGCTTCATTTATCACAACCATATTCCGTAATTGAACATAAAATCAATATTTATATAAAAATACGATAATTAATTCATTATTTTTATTCTATTTAAGATGAAATGATATATTATTCCCCAAAACTGGATCATTAGTAATTAAACACGCTTGAGAAAGTAGGGTAGTTAGCAACAAAAATAGTGAAAATAATGAATGATAATTATGAAAATAGTGATAATATTGATGTTACAAATGATAGAATAAAAACTAGAAAAGGCAATGGTGAATCAATTTTTGACATTTATATGATTCAATTATATTAAATACTTAACCCTATATACTTGTTATGACTTATCTCCTTAAAATTTTTTAATAAAGGCTTTTGAATGAAATAGTAAAAAATAAGGTAAATCACACAACATTTAAAAGGTTTTTCCCCAGTGTGAGATCCTATATCCTATACATAGCCAGACCCATGGGTCTTTGTAAATTCAGTATTAAAAAGAAGTGAGTATAACTTATTCCAAATCTTATTAGACAACCTCTATATCCTGATAGAAGTGGTTATATATACTCTTTCCAGTTTACAATGTTTTATAAAAAAAACATTTGATACATAAAAATAACAAATTATTTTTTCAATCTACTCAAAAATTAGTCATTCTGAATCCTCTATTCAATTTGGATAGATATGATTTTCTCTATCTGATGAAGTTGGATCCGATTTTCTTAATGTAATGATTCTGGATCTTGGATCTATGTAAATTACTGCTAGATTCTATATTAAATTTTATGAGTACAATGTTGGTATATCTGATTCACTGAGAATCATAATGCTTGATCCTAGATTAGATTTTTCCAATATAGTGATTCAATATGATTAATCGATTCTCAATCTACAAAATTCAATTTTCTAGTACAATTATTATTAGAAATATTCTACAATCATATGTGAACTTTTACTTCAAATTTTCTAGAGTTCCACCTTTTTCACAAATATAAAATTTTTAAATGAAATATTATCTGAAGAAGTATTTATATGGAACATAAAAAATAATGGTGGGAAACACAAAAGTATTCCCCAATTCCAGATATATCAGAATATTTGAAAATCTATTGCATTTAAAACATCAAAATTTACTTATTCAATCACTCTTCAATTTCATCGAGATTTTCAGAAAAATGAAATCCTTGTTTGACAACATCTACTGTTTATACCTTTTGTGGGCCATTATGATCAATTTATTTCACAGATTCATTACAATCTGATCAATTCCAAGCTTTATTAATGTTTTTTCTTTCTCAGCTCATAATGATATTTTTCTTTCTCATCTAATTATGATCATTTTATTTCTCATCATGAATTATTATTTATGAAATATTAACTAAAATTTCACCATTAGGTAAATCCAAATAAGTAAAAATCAATTAGATTTTCCTTGTACAAAAATCATTGTATGAAAATATGAGTAAAAAAATATAAGAACGATTTTCCCAGGAAAAAAATATCATTACGATTGTCCCAGAATAAAATTCTCAAAATGAAAATCTAATTTCAAAAATTTCAATATGATTCACCTAGTACAAAAACCCCAAGACGATTTATTTATTATTTAGGATCAGAAATATCTTTTTCATTCTCATATCAATGTTATATAATTCCAATTATGATGAAAATATTATTTTTAAACTCTAAAATTATTCAAACATCCCCACCATTTGTTCATAATATTTATCATGATTGTTTTCCAGATTTGTGGAAACATATTATTCAGTGAAGTATTTTATGAAATTGTATTAATATTCAGGATAACATTATAACTCTAGACTTTGTATTCTTCATTAAGAAATAAATAATGAAATTATTCTTTCTCTAATTACAACAAATATAAAATTCCAGCAAACAATAAATTATTCCCATAATTCTTTTTGAATATGATGAATATTAATTTTTATGATGATGGACCTAAATGAGAGTTTGTTTAAGTCCAAAAATTTCATCATTAGGACATATTACTTGTCTTATGTTGCTCAATACAAAAATATGGTTCTGAAAAAACATCATTAAAATGGCATGGTTATGATTCTTGAAAAATGAAAACATTCTTCATCCAAAAAGGATTTTTTTTCAAAAAATACTAATTCATTATAAATAACTATTCAAAATGTTCTTCAATCATAAACTTTGGATTTTTTGACAACCATTATTAACAAACATTCATACTCTAATAGTTTTTCATAAATTATCATTTTGAATTTAATAAAAACACAGCCTTTCACAAAAGAGAGTGTCATGATACCACACTTCTGGACAATATAATGTTTTGGATCTTATTTCATCCCTTGGTGGAAGGAATGTTTTTCAACCATGTAATGATTAAATCTCCAAACAATTATTTTCACACATTCTTTCTCTGTCCCCCATTATTTTTTTCTCACATTCATTCTATCATACATTTTTTTGGTAACCACAGCCTCTGATTCATATAATAATGATAAGTAATAATTATTACAAATTAAATTTTTATTATATTCTATCCCCCTTTGTCAACATAATCTGATTCACAATAGAGTAATTTCATTATGATTATTTTGAATACATGGGTGGAGGATGAACATGAAGTTGCAACGACAATTTCACTAACCTTTCATTTAGAATTTCTTATGTTAAGATATAAGTAATTTGATGATTTGTTCAAATGTATTCAAGAAAAAAAACATTCATTGGTTGCTTTATATTATATAAATTGATGTTTTATATCAAGAATTTTTGATCTTGAATATGGGATATGATTCATAGAAAGTGTAATTTCACTCAAATTATCAAAAAGTATCTTCAATGGATTAAAAAATATTACTTTCAAATAATACAAAAAAACATGCAACCATATCATTTGAGTACAAGAATTAGTTGCTTCAACATATATGGATTAAATTATTCCCAATGTTACTAAATATTGGTTTTTACTAGGCCAACAAAAACAAAATTCACTGAAGAATAATTTTAGTCTTGAGATTTATTATATATAATTATAATCTATTTCATAATAGGTATCAATAAAACCACTAATCATCAGCATACTATTTATGTTGTATAATAACCCATTTGAAGATATTACATTGGCATATCTCAGAATCCTCTTCACATCCAACACATCTGATACATTTAGAATAATTTTTATATATGGAATAAAATGAAACAACATAAAAATATTAGGCTATGATGCTGTAACAAAAAGATGACTTTCTATTAGCTTATGAAACTAATTCTCATTCACACTGGTTCAAGATTACTCTTCACTCAACATTGTGCTCTATGAAAATGAGTTGAACCATCTTAAAGTTCTTCTATTCAAATTTTTTTAACAATTACCTTGTAGACTTTTTTTCATATAGAAAATATACATTTCCTTTTAATAAAAATGTAAGACAATGAAAAAAGTAAATTATCCAAAAAGATATTTTGAAATATCTACATCATTAATTAGTAATGGTTTAAAAAAATTCTTCTATATCCATAGAAATATTTATATCATCTTCATAAACAATTTCAATTATAGATATCGAGTCCACATCTTATACATATAATATTCTATAAACATTTATTTTCAAAATGGTCATCATTCTCAAAAAATTTTCATGTTTAGAATACCAAGAACGTGGATTGTATTTCATCTCATACAAATATTTCTTAAATTCAAAATTATTGTTTTCATCCTCATAATGAAAAAATATACAAGGTTGTTCAATGTAAAATTCATCCTAAAAATCAAAATTTTAAAAAGGCAACATTACACCGATTTAATAATAATTTTAATTCTTAATAGCAACCACTACAAGAAAAATTTGAATAGATTATATCCTTGAAATGGGGTTATAGGTTTTAACAAAATCCAAAAATTCCAGCAGTTCATACCCTTTAACAAAATTATTTCATTGTTTCTTGATGATTCCCTATGATCATTCAATATATTTCTATAATCCCCTTTGGATCTGAAAACATTTATATTTCCTAGAATTAGATAAAGTTCCCATGGTTCATTATCTTGAATATAGTATGAATCTTCGTTAATTGAATAAACCCATTATTTTTGTTGAATATGCACTTAATCTAATTCTAGTAAAACTTTTGAGATAAGTGTGGTTGGATTTTATAATATCAACTTCCTTATGGTATTAATTGGAGCCTTCTGATTTCAACTAATTTTTTCTGACTCAATCTGTTTTTTAATGAAGGAAATCTCAAGGCTTCTCTCTTAGATTCACATTTCTCACCACATGACTCATCTGAATCTTTATATGGTTGTTTTGGATATCATTCACTATTATTGGAATTCTCCAGTGTATCCTCCACACCATTATCAATAACTTTTTTTATGGAATTTTGATTTTTAATCACCTTCACATAATATGAGTCCACCTACTTTTGTAAATTGTTGTTCTAAAAATTAATACTTATTCCATCTAGTGAATAACCCATAAAATTTCATCCTAATCTATGTTATAATAAATTAACAAATATAGTTTTTAAATTTTAAGAAAATATGGACACCCAAAAAAATTGAAGTATTTGAATGAATGGTTGTTATACCACATTCCATAATGAGTAATGTTGGATTATAATCTAAAAATATATCTGTTTTGAAAAAGTACAACAGGAATAACATCTTTACTATAATACAACATTGAATGTTTGTATATTTCTAAATAACTTGTTCCCATCTACACTATGATTTTATTCATTCTTTTTTGCTACTCTATTTTTTGGGTATATAGAGAGAAAAATACTAATCTTTGATACCATGATTTGTTTTATATGATTAAAAATATTTTTTGGGACTTTTGTACAATTATATATCCGCAAAATCTTTATGGAAACCCCCATTTCATTCTCAACAACATTCATTAAGAATTTTATCATTTAAACAGTCTTTCACTTTTACTTCCTAAGAATGTTTTTTTTCGTCCAAGGGAAATCATTAATAAAAGATAAAAAATAAGTGTTTCCTTCTGTTGATTGATTTTTTATCATCCCACATGAATTAGAATCAATAAGTTAATGTGGTATACTAGAATTAATATCAAATATTTTAAGAATTTTTATAGTCTTATTTCCTTTCTGGAAAGTAATGAAAACATCATTATATCCTCTTTTCAATTCATGAAAATTCCATACAACATACATATTAGAAAATTTATCAATGTTTCTTTACACAAGGTGGCTAAGTCTTCGATGCCATTATTTATTTTCACCATAAGCACTCAAATAACTTGAGTTACAAAATTATCTTATATGGAAGAGATTCCCACTGGTTATTTATTCTTTGGTAATGATATTTCCATCTTTAATACTTTTGATGATACAAAAATATTTTCTAAAATAACATAATTCCAGTCAACACATATTTTCCTTACGCTAAGTAAGTTATGTTTTATTCCATCATCAAATATAAAATCCTTAGATTCCAACATTTTTGCATTAATCATAATTTTTATAATTCCATTGAGTTTTAAGGAACCATAATTATCAAATTTAACTTATCCTCCATCCCGACATTAACCATGTTTCATGATTTTAATATCACCTATCAAATGTGAAGAAAAAACACTATGACGTATTCATGGGTTGTTACTTTTACTTTTTTATGGCATTCCCAACATATAAATCCCCTTAATAAACATTCCTCTATTAATCTTTCTTTTATTTTATATTATAATAAATTTTTTCTGGAAAGAGTTTCATATATCATTCATCATGATGACCAGCCTAATCACATCTTCAATGAAATTCGTCCAAATATTAAAATATTTTTTTTGGAATGTTTCTATCATCTTGAGTAGTATCCTTTTCAGAAATCTATGAGTTATAGATATTTGTCAATATACTTTCACTATTTCGCTCACTTTTCTAAAACTATATTTTAGGTAGTGATATGTTGTTCCAATAATTATAATATATGTGCCAATATATTCGAGAAAAACTACAATATCCATCAAATATATATTTTTTATTCAAGAATTGTTGTTATTTGTCGAAACCTTGTTCGGTTTGGAAACATCTTTTAGCTCTAAATACAAAGGATGTGGACCATATTTTCATTTAAAGGATCTCTTAACTTTTATAGATCTGATAGTTTTATCACAGTTGTTATCCACCAAAACATTTGAAATATTTCTTTTGGAACATGAAAAGGTAAAATAATCACACGGAACATTGTTTCCAAAAGAGAAGATTTGACTTCATACTCATACTGAGCCTTATCAGCAACATTTGAAGTTTCAGATTTACTCTGATGACTTTTTGATGTTTTAACTATTCTTCCTCAATGATCATCAGGAATCAAGAATTTTTTATTTTATCTTTTTAACATCTTTATCCCTATATTCTAGATTCATACTATGATCTTCAATCATCTTTATAGATTCAAAAATTATATGTTTTTAACATAAAATATCTTTGATTTATTTATCCTCAATCTTGATAAAATCTTCTATAAATAATGTTAGTTCCTGGCATCTATTAATTATTATCATGATTTCGTTCCTGATAGAATTATTTTTCTCAAGACATTCTTGATGCTCTATTTTGAATTGATACTCTCTAAAATATTCTTCACTTACGTTTTCTATCTTTGACAAGTCTTTTTTTCCAATATTACAATGATGTTTTTAAATTTCTCAGAACATTCAAATTCATATGATTTTTTTATTTGTCCTTGATTCAACATTATTACATAACATAATTCTTTTGTTTCAAGTAAACATGCTCTTGTACTTCTTATTTTACTTTTTTAATAATCTTGGTTCCAAATATTCCAATTCGGGTTTTCATTAGATTCTTCACTATATTCCCCATCATTACTCTTGGGGAAATTTATAACCAATATTTTAATTCATATATACAAAAAATAATTTATATGATGATTTTAGTCATAAGTTCCTCTTCCTCTTTGATTATTTATGGATATAAGAGATTTGATTTTTTTATTCAACTCGTTGTCCTCTATCATAATATTAACATGTATTATATTATTCATCATCATGGATTTTCAAATTTATCATATCTTCAAAATATATTTCTTATTTCATATTATTTTTAAAATTATTATCTTTCCTCATTTCATAAGAAATAATAAATTTATGCAATTTATCAAGAGAAAAATCATCGCTACCTTATAAAGTAGTCATTTTAGATCAAACCTATCAGGAAGGTTTCTCATATGTTTCATCACAATTGTAGAATCTTTCAATACAACTCCATATCCTCTTATGTTGTAGACAGTTTCATTTACTCTAATGAAGTATTCCCAAATTGTTTATTCATTTCCCATTATGATTCCTTCATACATACTCTATCAGATTTTTAGATTTTCATAATGGACATTAGTATTCCCTTCGATATCACGTTCTATCTTATACCACATACTTTTGAAGATTTGATACCCATTGAAATATGATAAAAATTCTCTTCTAAGTGAATAATGATTTAATTTCTAAATTTTTTATCAACTTATATATTTCTTCTATCAGCAAAATCCATAGTTGTATCTTTTTTTATATGTGGAAAACCAATAGTAGCATCATCATCATCTTGCTGGAAAATAGATAGGAGAGAAAAAGTCATCCTATTTTTTCATCCATAATAATTATTAATATATAATATTTTAATTCCTATACGATAAACATAATTAATATTATACATGGTATGGACTCAACAATGGAACCATATCCTCAGATAAAAATTGAAGTTCCAAAAAATTATATAAAAACTGAGAAAGAGGGTTAAATTAGTTAGTCTCCATTATAAGTTCAAATTATCTTCAATACATATACACTGGAGCATGTTACAATTTATATTGTTATCATTTTTTAGATATAAGAAAGCATGAAATAGTTGAAAACCAAGTGAATCACCCATGGTTTCAGCTTAGTGTGAGAACCAAAATCTTTTCTATAGCCACTCTTGTCGATCTATAGAAATTAACAATTAATAATAATTGAATACTACATGTCCCAACTAACATTATATTCCTTATATATCCCAATAGGAATTATTATTTTAACTACTATCAATTTAATTTTTTTTCTTATAAACCAATTGAGCCAAAAAAGTTATTAATGATGTTGTTGAATCTTGTCCACAAATTAACTCTCTAAATCCTCAATCAGATTTTGATGGATTTTAATCTCTCAATCTGATGATCATGATTTGATTTTATAAATAAAATTATGTCAGATTCTAGATCTGAATTTTTTATTATGATAATTCTTGATACTAGATCGTATTTTTTGGATACGATAATTCATTATCTAATTCATCGAATATGATAATGATATATCATAGATCATAATTTCCCAGTATGATGAATTCTTTATCAATAAAAAAACACAATATTTATCAATAATTCTCAATAAAAATATTCTTCAATCCAATAGTAACATTTAATTCATATTCTATAGAGCTCTGTTTTTTTCTCATATATAAATTTTGAAAATGAACCACTGATATGCAGACGTACTTATAAGAACACCAACAACAATGGTTAGAAACTTTAAAGCATTCACCTATTCTTTAAATATAAAAATCTATAGAAGTATCTCTCATTAAAAAAATTATCATTGTATTTTTCAAACACACTTAAACATATATGAGATTTAAGAAAAAATGAAATTCATGTTAGACCGCTTCAACACATTATACAAATCTTTGGTCATTACAATCATTTTATTTATAATCTACTTTATAATATGTTGTTTTTCTCAAATTCATTATTATCTACTTATTTAACAGCTCATTACAATATTTTTATTTTTTACCTAAATATGATCATTTTCATTATAAGCATGTATTCTTAATTACCAATACATCATTATGATCTCCTCATTATAGAAATCTGTTTACCAAAATCCTTGTAAAACTTTACCTATATGAAAATCTTAGTATGAAAATATGTGTAAGAAAGTTTCAGTAATATTTTCCAAGTATCAATATCCCAATATTATTTATTTCTTCCTCAAGTATAGAAAAATCCTTTTCTATCTAATGTCATTAAAATTTAATTAAAATAAGGATATAAATATAATTTTGAATCAATGAAATTATTGAAACCTCTCTACCATTTATTCAATGTATTGCACAACAACAGTTTTCAGGACATGTGTTAACATCATGATCAACAAAGAATTTCGTGATTTAGTTTTAGAATGAATGAATTATTTCAATGTATGGACATATAAATATTAATTAAAAACACTTTATAAAATTCATTCTTCCTCACATTACCACTAATATAGTCTTTTGGAAAACACTAAATTATTTCATTGAATCTTTTTGAATTCCAAGATGTTCAATTCTTATGATGATAGACCCGATGAAAATAAATAATAAGATTAACACCATCATATTCCTAACCTATTCTCTGTTTCATGTAAATCAATATGAAAATATAGGTTTGGAGAAAAACCTCATTATAATGGAGTGGGCCTGATTCATGAAACCCAAAAACATTCCTAAACAAAAAAGGTTTGTAGTCAACAAGTTCAAAAACATTGTAAAAAATTCCACAATGTTTCATCAATGTTGCTATCAAATGACATTATATGATATTTTAAATATAAATATTAATCTTGAATAAGTTAATAATATTACAAAAAAATTTAGACAAGATTTCAAATAATGTTCAACAAAAGGTAAGTGTGTGGTACGTGAATCTGTCTGAATTACCTTTCATTCAGAATCATTTATAAGTTATGAAAAACAATATGTTATATATTGTATAAAATTAATATGTTACACGATATAGAATTAACAAACCTTTATTTATGATATTTATAGTTTAATATGATGTTATTAATTATTTGGGATTTGAATTCATAAAATAACTGAAGTTGTAAGGGAATTCATAACACGATTTCAATTCATTTTGTTTGAAATCTACCTCAGAGATTATGTCATTATAATATAATATTTCTTATGAAAATTTATTAGTTTATGTTTTATATCCACAATTTATATGGCTATTGTATCTTTATACATGTAATAATTTCATTTTTTTAATATCACATCAGTGATATGATCATTTTAAGGGGTTTTTCTCGATGATTTATTTTATTTAGACTTATTTCATATTAGGGACAAATCTAATTTTATAGCGTCAATATAAATCCAAATTGGAAAGAAATATCATGAATTTATTTTTCACATTATATTTTATTTGTAAATAAATAATTTCCTTTCATGGGGCATATAGTTTAATGATGAAAATGTTCTATGAGTTTCAACATGAAATCTCATCAATTATCATGATTGGTTATGATTAAGTCTCCAATAATGAATTAATTTGATATACCAACCAATGATTATCATGATATTTTTACTTCTATAGTTCTTAAGGATATTTCCATGTTTTATTAAAAATTTTAAGCACTTTATTAGTTATAATAATTTAAAAATCATTTTAAAGATAAATTGCCTTTATGTCTCTGTTCAAATACAAACACATTCTTTTCTAAAAAAATGATTTGTAAAAAAAATATAATTCATAAAATGATTTATTTAATAAATGTTTAATAATTTTTTGATTTTTGAAAAAAAGAAGAAAAGAATATTCATGTATTTTTTCAATTAATAGCTTTATGGATTTGACCAAAAAGGTCAAAAGAAATAATTTTTTAATATATAAATCCTGAATATAATTTTCTTCTATAATGAACATTAATTTTTTTAAATGTGTATTATAATTTTTTATGATTATTTTAAATTCAATATATTTTAAATAGTTTTTGAAAAAAATTAAAATATAATGGTTATTTTCATCATGAATTGTTCTTAATTATTTTTAAATCTATTGTTATATATTTCAATGTTTAGTTTCAAATCTGAGTATTTTCTTAATATTATAACAAAAATTTGTTTTGGAAAATTGTTTTTTCAAATTTATATTGATATTATACAATAAATATTATTTAATTATATTTTAATGGTATTTTAGTTCACCAATTTCACATACCATTCATGTTACTTATTCTATAAATGGTATATTTTGTACTCACACCATCCTCATTTTTATCTAGAATGATTAATCTTGTTTTAAATAGATTATTGACAATCCCATTTCTATTCCACTACTTAATCATGTTTCTATGTGATTTTAATGAATCCTAATTGGTTTCCTTAGTATAATCATTCTATGAAATGTATAATGGTTGTTTTTATATGTTTTATAATAACTTATAAGTATTAGGTATATTTTTGTGGTAATATTAAATTATATATGATGGTTGCACATAGATCGTTTTCGGTGACCACATAATGGGTTATATGATTGGTGCACCCATATATCACCAGGTGAGCCCGATATAGAATATATTATGTTCGCACCTAGATACAACTCTAATTAATTGGTTAATGATTTAGATATCTTGAGAATTATAGTGAATGTTACCAGTATGGTTACTCAATTTTTAATGGTTATAATTTGTTATATAAGAGTTCTATGAATATGATGTACCATGATACCAACACATTTTTTTATGATTTATATGAGTTTATAATTTTTACTTTGATCATGATTATGGATACTTATGAATCCTTTTATTTAATATCTTTAAACCATGTTTCATGATTTAATATTCATGTATTGGTGGGTATGAGATATTAAATGATTATCTTAAGCCCTCAGATTATACTGTCAAACCATTATTCTCTCCTTATAATCCACAATCAAATTCAATGTTTACTAATTATTTTTACCCATATTGAGAATTTTATATCACCCTTTATATATTTCTTTTCCCCATATTTTAATTTATTGTGTTGAATATATAATATCTATAAAGGATTTCATTTGGATAAGGATGATGATATAATGTGGAGTATATAAATCAAGGTTACATTCGATGTATTTTCATTAAAAAATGCGTATTATTTTTGAACGATTTTATCTAAATTATACAATACAATAAAAATAAATTATCTATGAGATTGAAAGTGATACAATTTTATCTTTAGGTATATAATGTTTTCAATGTATTAAATTAAGTCACATCCATCAGTATGAATGATAGAAATTTTATGATAATGTTATTAGCATTGGATCTAGGTGTGAAGGTCCTTGGATATTATAGTTGTAATGAGAGGTAGTTTTAGATATATTTGGATGTTTGGTTGTTTTAATGACATTTTATATTAGGAATTATAAATACATTTATTTCTTTATATTCATAAGGATGATCAAAATCTCACAGTCTTAGACACCCCTTTGAGGTTATACGTGATTAAAGCATGATGTTATTAATAATTTTTTTTGATATGTTTTAATAGGTAGATCTATATGTAAATATTATGTTTAACTAGACGTATATAATTATTTTTTTATCGAAATATGTATTAACATATTTATAAACATTATGGTTTATAGGATCTATGATATAGGAGTAATTATAGGACCATATGTTCTAGCACATATATAGACACAGTATGGAAGTGTGATATGGTGAATAAGTGATTATTGATATTTTATTATGATATCACTTTTTTCGTGTGAAAAAAATAATTAGATAACATTGAGGAATAAACACTCTTTAATGTTAATGTTTTGGTGGTTATTTGGGATGCATGTTTATTCAATCATTGAATTATTTATTTTCAACTAAGGGTATTATCAATTAATTTTGATTATTTTCATGACATATAATTTTTTATCCATTTTTTGGATTTAAGAGATAACATTCTAACCATATTGGTTTTGGATGATGTGTAATGATTGGTGGGATAGATTTTTCATCGCTCTTAGGGTTTTTTGGTATTTAGAATACAATTTTAATTCTTCAAGAGTGAAAAAATAATTGTCAGTAAACATCCTTTGGGTAAAAAGATTAGATCAGGTTATATATATTTTGCATCCAGGGGTGTTCTTTTCTGAAAATGGAGTATGGGTCTTGTTTGATTTCAATCCATATTGGGTTAATCAAATAGTTTTCAAAGAATGTAGACATATAATTGAGGATAAAAGAGGTATTAAATGTGGATTTGTTTCCCATTGTTTTACAAATTTTTATGCATCAAAATAGGGGATTTTTTTTGTAAAAGGAATGCATTCTGCAAAGGAACTCTGTGGAATATGATTTCTAGGAATAGTTCACGGATAATGAAATATGGTAATTGTCACGAAACGAATCTGGTCGCCACCAAAACTGGCACTCTACCCAACCCGTGGCAATTCCGGAAGGGCATTCCTGATCCCCACGGGCTGGAACAAGTGCCTGGGTATCAAAAAATGAAAATTGGTAATGATTTATCCGAATTTTTAAACTTAAAACAACAAATGAATCCATGAAATCAAATCTGGATTTTTCAAACCAATATATCCTTTACTAAAATTAATAAGTGAATTATACTATTTTAAACAATGTTTGAAGACCATTACAAAGGTAAAAACTCAATAAATGATAGCCTAAGAACCTCCACATGGAAAGAGGAACCACCCTTAATCCATCTCCATGACACTGTGTCACGATGGACCTCTAAAAACCCAAACCAATGGAATAAAATCTTTACCCAAACCTGTGACACAAAATAAGAAAGTATACTTACAACCAATGGTGTATGCAGGGTGTGAGCCAAAGCTCAGTAGGATACCACCAATAAGAGATTCCATATGATAAACATTGAAAGATGAAAAGCATGCAAGTTTTCAAAAACACAAAAAGCTAGTTATAATTTCTAAAAGATGCAACTTTGAATAGGAATAGTTTTCATGTGGGCTATTTAAAAGGATTAACACTTTTAAAATAAGCACCAAAGCTACTGAATTTTCCAGCCAAATGTACCATATTCCTTTGGTAAGTATAAAGTACCTAATGAGCACCAGTAATAGGAAATTACCCCTAGGAACTAGCTAGTTGTGGGTCCCAGGTACCTCGTATCCCAGTGAGAGTAACCATAAAAAATATCCATTCCCATTTATGATCCACTAGTAGAGAAAATACCCATAACCAAGTGGTCCACAATCATCATTATCATATTTTAGTTAGAGTTGTAAGAGTTAATCATGCTTATTGAAACTGAGGCCAAACCCCACGGATTCACTATCATACTAGTATACTTCCACCCACCTAGATACCCAGGTTTTCCCCTTGTACTCAAAAAAGATCAACAAGTCATGAAATATACATTGAACATGAAAAAATCAATTCAACACAAAAAATTCACCCAAAATCCCATATGTATACCACAGAAGTCACAAAAGTCCATTTTTCATTCAAAATGGTTTCGAAATCCGACACACACCAAAATAACCCACAACACATTTCACATTTCCTCAACACTTCCACAAAACCATTAAACAATTTTATAAAACAATTATAAGATATTTAAACTCATATAACTGCCCATACACATGGAACATAACACTCCTTTCATAATCAAAATTTCTATTTTTCGCATCACACTCACACAAAACAGTCCACATCGCATTCACATCACTTTAACACCTCAATACCTCATTTAAACAATTTAATAAAATATTTCTAAGATGATGCATATGACATAACAAACTTTTCAAACATTAAATGGAGATTTTAAAAATATACTCCTACCAAAAAAGTTTTTTGATATAGTTTTACCACTTACACAACTCAATAAACCATTCAAAACATTCATAAAACAATTATAAGGATTATACCAAAGACTTTCACATAAAACCCATTTCAAAAAGCTCTTTTTAATCCAAAAGAACGCCAATACCCTACCAAAATAGAATTGGAATCCCAATCAACATTTAATAATCTACATTCAAATGTTATATAATCACCTAGAACAATGTCACAAAACATACCCATGAGAACACACAAATCCAAAAAACACTTTCAAAGAGTATAACAAGGTAATACACATAAAACCCATTCAAAGACACCCCTTTTTAGGCCCACATAACACTATATCATTACCCAAACAAAATTGGCAGCCCCTTTTAACATCTAATAAATCAATTCCACATTTTACAAAACTACCACAAGAGAACACATGAAATACATTAGAAAAATACACACTTCAAAAAAATGTAACATTAATACCAAATGATTTACTATTGCTACCAAAAATGGTTTTCACATAATTAAAATAATATTAGTAACATGAAAAATTATTTAATCAAGAAAACTAACTCATCATTAAATGTTTACCCATGGAATCACCTACTGAAATGGTTGAATCCCTCAAAACATGGTGCGAAACATCAACCTTACCAACCCGGCACCACAAGGATGATAAATCTAGTCCTAGACCAAAAATTTTCACCAAAAAGACTCATGGTTAAACCCTAGGTATGAAGAATAGGTTCTGGATTCTTTGGATAATCAAGAAAGTGGGATGAAACCCTAAGAAAAGAGGAATAATCAAATAAAGAAATACTTACTTGCAGAAATATTGAAGAGATCGCCCTAAATCCACCTAAATATGAATCACAAAGTACCCAAAACTAGTTTTTATGTTATAAGGAGTAATATTAGGTAATTTGTGGACTAAAATTGGTGAAAAATAATGAAAATAGAAGGAGTTATTAAAGATTCTATTTTACCTGGTCAAATCTGGTCGATTTGAGAAAGAGTATTAAAGATCGCCGTAATTCGCGGTTTACCTTAGCTCAAAAATTTCTAAAACGATAATGGGGGTGACCCTTGGGATATTTTCTTTGAGAGGGTTGTGGAATCATGGTAAAAAAGTAAAAAATGAATGAGATATTGAAAAGTTTAAAAAAAATTAAAGAAGGAAATGGGCTTACGGGCAGGCCCATTACCTTAATCAAAAACCCAAATCCATCAGGATTTTTGATTTCTTTGTGGTCCAAAGGGATATGATGATTTTAATATATCAGGGTATTCCGATTGGGAAGTGGAATGGGTACCAAATAGTAAAAATTGAAGGAGTTATAGAATAAACTAAATTTGTTTTTAAATATGGAATTGGGATCACTGTTTGGCCCAAATTTTCAAAACACACCATTTTCAACAAAATGTTTGGTAAACCCCCAAAACAAATCAGAAATGGAAAATAAATGAATAATGAATTTTAAAAGAGTTCATGGGTGTAACAATTATCCCCACCATAAAACGTCATGCCCTTGTAAAGCCACATCAAGGACAAAGAAAAAACCAAGCCCAACCGAAAGGCAGAAATGGAAACATTTGCTAAACTTCTCCCCCAAAGGACAAAACACCTCCAGTTATCAATTAAGGAAGGAATACTTCACAAAACAACATACACATATTTACTGAAATGATGAATCACATTCAGGAATTATCCTAAAAGAATACTCCTCAAACACTATCTGAATAAGGCCCAAGACATTTACCCAAACAAACAAGAACATTGAACATGGTTACACTTACCTTGATATAACTAAACCATTGGGAACTCTTCAATCCCAATGTTTACCCAAGGAATATTTAGGTGGTTATATAGCTCCAAACGAGACTAACCAATTCCCAGCCAAGAACAAGTACAAAAGTTTGTTTTTGGTACAAGTTTACACAAATGGGCTCCCCAACCATAAGAGACAACTTAAATTTTTTTCCGAGACAGAATCAAGACACTAACTTGGGATCCCTGAACAATCTCCCCGGTACAAGGAGTAGAATCCCAATAGGAATTTTCAAAATAATATACATGAGACACATAGTGGGCCTCCCCGCCATAAAAACCAACCATATTAACTGACCAATATAGACTGACGCAGAAAAACCCCAAAACATAAAGAGTTGGGAAGACCGCACGGTTAGCCTGCACAGTTTGGGAAACTGTGCGCTAACCATGTGGATCCTTATACCTACATGGTTTTCTGGGGAATGGTTACTAATAAATGTTCACTCAACATTTCTAGAAAAATCTAAAACCTTTTCTCGAACCTAAATTAAACCAAAGGGGAAAAGAAAGTCATTGGTAGATAACATGGGGATGGGGCCCTCCACCTCTTTCTAATAAACGTGAAAAAAAAGATGCAAGATGACAACACAAAATGTTTAAACTATTCCCATCTCTCATATTGGGAACAGTTCTTTGTACAAGCTTAAAAACTACACTCAGATTTCCTCTGAATACGTGCCAGCTTCTCTATGGGACCTATGGCTAGAGATGGAATTATGGAAGCATCTTCGGCCTCATAGTTAGTATTTTGAAACCCCCAAATATAATTTCTTTTTTTTGATTTTACAAACAACTACATGCAATACCAGATGGGTTCACCAAGACAAAACACACTTCAGAACTCACTTTACCCTAACATGGAATTTCACCGAAATAAGCGTTTAGAGGATGCACTAATATTACACCTTGTTTCTTCGGGTGAAAAACAACAGAAATAAAGGAAACATATAAACACCTTCCTCTAAAAAAAGGGATGTCGAGATCTCCCGAAATGAGAAACACTTCTGAAAAAAATTCTCACAAAATATTTTACAATTTCACCTTTAAAATCAAATGATCATGCGACATAGTAACGTGTCACTGAAAATGACCAAAGCGACTCATAGAAATAATACAAGGAGGGTGCCTTATACAACATCACCAAATAACACAACATTCTAGAAAGTGTCTATAACTGCCTTTGGTGTCTAGATTTCCCACACGGGTGTTCTAACATAAACCCCTTCTTCGAAGAGATATGAAGGACTCAGAGGCTCTCTTAGACACTATCCACATTGAAAACCCTAGACAACTTCCACATTTGACGAATATGTTAGCTTAATAAACTATAGTCTCTTTCAACCATCCACGAGCACTCTTCCACAACAAGAGGATCCGAAAAAAAACCAAGAATGTAAATGGTGTAGACTCATTCTACAATGATTAAGAAAATATTTCTTACAATGATCAACTGGAGGATTTTACAATGGAGAAACAATCCAGGATTAGCATCAGTTGTGCACTAACCCTTAATGGGGGTCTACCCTATCCAACAGGAGGACCCCGGGACCCAACCAAGTTGTTAAATTGGTAAAGAAATTCCACAAAACAGATCCAAAAACATTAATGGAACCATCATAATGTTTTCCAGAAACATATCTCATAGGGGACTACTAACAGGTCCTTCTACCCAACTTACCGACGAAACAGAAACCCAAAACCCAGTTCGAACAGGAGGGGTTCTTAGACTCAAAACATCCTACAACATCAACATTTTCAAAAAACACACAATATACACCATCCCAAACAATCCCTCAAGACATCATGTTTTTTTAAAAACATTTCATTGAAAACAAACGGTTCAGCGGTTAGCGTATCCACTAATGGTACCCCATGGGCCTCACACATGCATGTTTTTGTGCCACACCTGGAACCCACCTCATATTCATCCCGACAATAATACAGTCATGCCATCAACAATACATAATCCCATATAACCCCAAGAATTTGGTCTCTCATTGAAATACCAAAGGATAAAACGAAAATTATTTCCACTTTTCAAAAACAAAACGGTCGACCAACCCATCCTTTTTCTAAAAACTTTTACCAATGAGATCAAAATCCCAATTCAAATCTTATAAAACATTTCACAAGGACACAAAAATTTAGAGAAGAAATCACATTAAAGTTATTCACATCAATTTTAAAACATCTCATCCCATTAAAAACCCTTTAATTTTTTAGAAAACTATATTGGAAACACATTTGAAAACCAACATCAATATGGTTCCTCATTTCAAAAGAGATGTAAGCACACTATTTTCCACTTCAATAAAATTCCAAAAATTCATTTACTCCATTTCAAAAATGAAACCGTTTCATATTTATTTGAAAATAATTTCACAAAAACTTTATTCTTCATAAAACAAAGTCACATTAAAACCAATGTTCCATGATTTCAAAAATAAAGCACAAAACAATGCAAGAGGAAACTAGTTTTAGTGGGTGAATTGGACATATGGTTGGAATCTATATTCCAATCACTTAACCATCACAGAGAGTGTTCTATGGAATATCCCTGGCTCCACACGGCTTTCCAGACCCTATGAGCTCACTGAGACCATTAACCCAACTCTCTTTTCATTTCCCCTAATCATCATCAAACCAAGAAAACTAAAAGACATAGATAAATCCTAACTTCACCTGGAAAATTGAATCCCGACATGAGGTGTGGTGATTAAACACGCTACCCATAAAAAGAATTTCATTTCTTGACAATCTTAACTCCAGAATATCCCAACTATTTCCCAAATAACATGAATCAAATAGAGCGAACCTCCTATAATACCATTTTGTCACGAACCGAATCTGGCCACCCCCAAAACCAGCACCTGACCCAAACCCGTGGAATGTTCCGAATGGCGTTTCTGATCCCCAAAGGCTGGCACAAGTGCTTTAATATCAAAAACTGAAAATTGGGAATGATTTACTCGAGTTTGTATACTTAAAACAACAAATGAATCCAAGAAATCAAATCTGGATTTTTCAAACCAAAACATCTTTTACTGAAATTTTGAACTGAATTAAACAATTTTACACAATGTTTGAAGACCATTACAACGGTATAAACTCAAGAAATTACAGCCCAAGAACCTCCACATGGAAAGAGGCACCACCCTCAATCCATCTCCACGACACTGCATCAAGATGGTCTGCTAAAAACCCAAAGCAATGGCATAAAACATGTACCCAAACCTGTGATACAAAATATGAAAGTCTACTTACCACAAAAGGTGTATGTAGGGTGTGATCCAATTCCCAGTAAGATACCACCACTAAGAGATTCCATATGATAAACATTTAATGATGAAAATCATGCAAGTTTTCAAAAACATGAAAAGCTAGTGAAAATTTCTAAAAGATGCAACTTTGAATAAGAACAGTTTTCAAGTGGGATATTTTAAAGGATTAACATTTTTAAAATAAACACCAAAGATATTGAATTTTCCAGCCAAATTTACCATATGACGATGGTAAGTATAAAGTAACTAATGAGCATGAGCAATAGGAAATAACCCCTAGGCACTAGCTAGGTGTGGGTCCCAGGTACCTCGTATCTCGGTGAGAGTAACCATCAAAAATATCCATTCCCGTGCACGAGCCAATATTAGAGAACATACCAATAACCTAGTGGTCCCCAATCATCATCATCATAGTTTAGTTAGAGTTTTAAGCGTCGATCTTGCTAAGTGAAACTGATGCCAAACCCCACGGATTCAATAGCATACTAGTACACGTCCACCCACCTAGATACCCAGGTTTTCCCCTTGTTCTTGATCAAGTTCAACAAGTCATGAAATATAAATTATTCATGAAAATATCATTTCCACATCAAAAATTCCCCCAACATCCAATATTTATACCACACAAGTCACAAAAGATTATTTTCATTCAAAATGATTTTGAAATCGGACTCACACCAAAATAACCCACAACATATTTCACATTTATTCAAAACTCCACAAAACCATTAAATAATTTTATAAGAAAATTATAAGATATTTCAACTCATATAACAGCCCACACACATGGAACATAACACACATTTAATAATAAAATTTACAATTTTTCACATCACACTCACACAAAACAGTCCACATCACATTCAAATCACTTTAACACCTCAATATCTCCTTCAAAAAATTTAATAAAATATTTACAAGATGATACATATGACATAACAGACTTTTCAAAAATGAAATGGAAATTTTAAAAATAAACTCCTAACAAATTTTTTTGCTGATATAGTTTCACCACTTACACAACTCAATAAACCATTCAAAACTTTCATAAAACAATTATAAGAAGTATACCCAAGCTTTGCACATAAAACCCATTTCAAAAACAACTTTTTAAGGCAAAATCACAACAATATGCTACAAAAACATAATTTTCAGCCCAATAAACATGTAATAATCTATTTTCAAATCTTATATAATCACCATGAACAATGTCACAGAAGATACCCCTGAGAACACACAAATCTATAAAACACTTTCAAGGATTATAACAATGTTATACACATAAAACCCATTCAAATACCCCCTTTTTAGGCCCACATAATTCTATATCATTACCCTACCAAAATTGGCATCCCCTTTCAACAACTAATAAATCACTTCCAAATTTTACAAAATTACCACATGAGATAACACATGAAATACATCTGAAAAATACACACTTCAAAAAAAATGTAACGTTAATACCAAATGATTTACTATTTCTAGAAAAAAATGGGTTTTTCATAATTCACATCAAATAAGTAACATGGAAATTTATATAATCAAGCAAACTAACTCATCAATAAATGGTTACCCACAAAATCACCTAATAAAATTGCCAAATCCCTCAAAACATGGTGCGAAACATCAACCGCACCAACCTTAAACCACAAGGATGATAAATCCATCCCTACACCAAAAATATTCACCAAAAGACTCATGGTTAAACCCTAGGTATGGAACCTAGGTTCTGGATGCTTTGGAACATCAAGAAAGAGGGATGAAACCCTAAGAAAAGAGGAGAAATCAAATAGAGAAATACTTACTTGAAAAAATATTGAAGAGATCGCCCTAAATCCACCAAAATAGGATTCTCCAAGTACCAAAAACTGGTATGTAGGTTCGAAGAAGTCATATTAGGTCATGTGGGGATTGAAATGGGGGGAAAAGGATGAAAATTGAAGGAGTTATGAAAGATTCATTTTACCTCGTCGAATCTTGTCGATTAGAGAAAGAGTATGAACGATCGCCCTAATATTCGGTTCACCATAGCTCCAAAACTGTGAAACATGTAATGGGGTGATCCTAGGGATATTGGGATTTAGAGGGAGGTGTAATCACATGAAAATAGTAAACAATGAATGAGATATGGAAACTTTTGTTAAAAAACATTAAAACAGGAAATGGGCTTACGGGCATGCCCATTACCTTAATCAAAAACACATATCCATCAGGATTTTGGATTTCTATGTGGTCCAAAGGGATATGGTGATTTTAATATATCAGGGTATGCCAATTTGGAAGTCAAATGGGTAAAAAATAGTTAAAATTGAAGGAGTTATAGAAGAAACAAAATATGATTTTAAATCTGGAATTGGGCACATGGTTTGGCCCAAATTTTCAAAACCCACCATTTTCTGCAAAATGAGTGGTAAACCCCCAAAAAATCAATAATGGAAAATAATTTAATAATTAATTTAAAAAAAGTCATGGTTTTTATAGTATTCAAAATGAAGAACCTTGTACCACGTTGAGGGAATGGTTAGTATAATGGAAAATGATATTCAGACAACAAAGGAGCAGTAGATCGTGGGGTGAAATGAGGCTCGCAAGAAAGAATATGGTTTGTGGAAGAAAAATCATTCATGGGATGGGGTGTCATTCATGAAATTTTTTAGAGTTTGTAGAAACTATTAAGGGGTACATTTTTATTGAATGAGGTGGTGATTTGTGCCACTTCATTTATCAAATGTCGGTACGAGGACCGCATAGGTGATATAGTTCATGGGAGATGCACGGTATGTTGTGAAGGGAATACGGTATCAATTTTTTTGGTAAAACATGAATTAAAGGATTATGTTCTTCTATATTACAATGTATGTATTTATAATCTCATTTTAATGTGAGAATAAGTAATTTAATTATTGTATTTCATTTCTATTAGAATTCGACTCTGTCCGAAAGTGTTTTTCACAAAATAAATTATTCATACTGGATTTCTATATTATGAAAATGGGAGATAGGTAAACGTTTAAGAATCTGTACATGGTTAAAGAACTCAGTCTATGGTGCTCATGCAGTACGTGGAGAGGAATATTATTTAGATGTAAGGTGGCTCACAGAGGATAAATAGTACGTGGAAACAGAGATATTTCATGTATCAAAGATGGTTCACAATGAAGTGGTACATGAAGCACAAGTGGTACATGGTGAGTCCTAGTTAATAAAGGAGGGATCCCAGTACATGAGGGAAGTATCAAAGTACATGGAGGAACATTCCAGTTCATGGAGGAATGGTTTGAAAATTACATTGTGATAAAAAAAAGTGAATTACAGATACAGATGATAACAAGACTTCAACAGACCATCTATCTTCTATTGAGGATGAATGATTTAAGGCCAATCGACTGAAGAGTCTATTAATTCATAATTTGGGTTCATATTATTCCAAAAATAGTGAGCATGTGGGATTCAATGGAAGTGATCTGAGGGACAGATTGTGGTATCCATAAAACCTTGTAAATTTAGTGTTCCTGGCACCTAGTGAGTAAGATAAACATTTGTAATCCACAAATTGTGATGAATAGCAGACATTGTTATGACTGACAACAAATCTGCATATGATTCTTAGAGGAATCCCTTTGTAGTGAACAATGTAAACATGTTGTGTCCTTACAATCCATGTGATTTTTTGTTTTCTACACATTCTCATGTGTTAGGTTTAATAGGATACTTCAAATGAGGAATCAAGATTCATCCATTTAAAAGAAATATTTGAAAACCGTATTCTCCCACCCCTCTCAGTGTGTTCTGATGTCCTTTATTTTTTATCAGTGGGTAATTTGTTTTTAAAAATTTTACATTCATTTCAACATTGTAGAATACTTTAAATTTTAGGAGAGTAACCCTCGTTTATGGAATAAAAATTCATTTATAAAACAAAAATATGTGATATCATATATTATCTATTAGAATCGAAGACTTGTCTTCCACATCTAAAGAAATATTGGACACTGATCCAATTGGAATGTCTATTATTGATATATATATGAAAATTATTGATTTAGATACCAAAGAAAAGAAATCCATCATTTCACCTCATTCTAATCATTTATATCTAATGGTGTTGAGTTGTACGTAGATAATGTTTATATGGTAATACAACAAAATTATTATGAATGAAAACATCAATGTGAATGAAAAAATACAACATGTTCTTCACAATAGGATTGTTGAATGAAGATGAATCCTAATGAAAATGAATATACATTTCTTAATAAAATTATTAATGTTTTTGGAGAAATACAAAGAATTAGTGAAGAAATCAAAGACATTGATATTTTATAAACAAATGTGAGAAGACAACCACCCCTTTCAATTAAAAGTTGTTAACCCTTGAAAGAAGGGATCTTTATAAAAATTCTCTAGATGATCTGCTGAGAAGGCTTGTGGCATATGAGATTAGAGTCAGACCAGAAGATAGAACAACTCATGGAAATAAGGAAATTTCATTCAAATAAATGAAAAACCATGATATTTTAGGAGACATTATTGATGAAGATAATGATGAAAAATAAATTATTTCCCTTTTTTACAATAAATTAGTTAAGGTAAAATAGAATTTGGTAGGAATGTTACATATGGCTTGTTTGGTTGTTTATGTTTTGGCCATGTTGCCTCTCGATGGAAAAGAATGGTCGAGGATATAGAAAGTGAAGTTGGAGAAATTTAAAAGCCTCGAAATTGTTTTTTAAAAAATTGAGACATCATATATTTTACGAAACAATAGATAATTGTTTTTGTTTATGAATTAGGAGAAGATAATAGTGAATTCGTTATGGATAAAGAACTAGAATAAAAATATGTAATCCTTGTACCATGATGGATAACATTGAAAAATTAGATTCATTAGGAAATAAGTCTATAGATAATAAATTGACCACTAATGTAAATTTCATTACGCAACATAATGATTCTATTAGTATGCTTGAGAATCAATGCATGGGATGGAAAAGTGGAAAACAATTGTGGAAGAGTTATCAGAATATATTAATTTACTAGGAGATGAAATTGATCAACTTAAGGAAGTAGTTATAGAACAATAATAAACCATTGAAAGATAAAAATACATTGTTGAACAATAGCTCAAAATTGATGAACAGTAACAGTTTATTGATGGCCTTACCCCAAGATTGGTGGACAATTCCAAAACTGTTGCATGACATGAAGAATAAGTTGTTACTATTAGGAGTAATTTTGAATGTGAATAATGTCTAAAAGAATCAAAGAGGAAAATAATGTTTGGAATATTCTCCGATGCAAAAATTCAAGAGAGTGTTAAGCGTGGTTCTAAAGTATATGAAACAGATCAAAATAATTTAATACCCTTATTAATGGGAAACATAGGAATTGTGTTTTATGGTGAAGCATTGAATGCTAGATGAAAACATTCCAAAATAAGGTCAAGTTAAAAGTTAGACATCTCATAATGACTCCTCATGTCCAAAAAAATAAATCCTCAAATCAAACATAAAAGTGGATTAAAAACTATTATCAAATTTCCCAAGATGATAGACAGTAAAACTATCCTCCTAAGAGAATTTAAATGAGGAGGAATAGAAGTAAAAATACATTTTCACTTATGAAATGTCATTTATGTAGCGATCTAAGCCATTCATTGTCATATTGTGAAGTGGAATGGATATATTTTCTTAGGGAAGAAATAGAATGTCAAAAATAGAGAATGAATTCATATCCTAATTCTTATAGAGGAAATAGTTTCCCAAGATAATTTTTTTCCATTATTATAACACTGTCCATAAATATATTAATTGTAGGTATAGTAATGGTATGAACATGTCAAATAGTACATAGGGTAAAGTCAATACTCACCAACCAAATGATGTTTCTCTTACAAACATTTTTTCCCCACTAGAATAAGAATATTCATAAAAAGAACTTTCTTAGATAGAAGTTCTATTTATATGAGGACCTTTATAAATCACTCAATCTAATATTTCACCGATGGAAAATAACAAAATTGAAAAACTCAACCTTGTATAGGTATATCTCAAAGATTCTGTGAAGAGGATCACATAGATTCTTGATAGTGGATTCTCATCCCATATGACATGAAATGTAGAACTATTAAGAAATATTGTTAAAAGGATCGATGGAACAGTTTGATTTCATAATGATGGTTCATTGAAGATAAAAGGCAGAAAAATTACTTAACTGGAAAATTGTGATATAAAGAAGAATAAATTTAAATATGTCAATGGGTTTCATCATAATCTCCTGAGTTTGTGACAACTCTATGTCTCAGGACATGGGGATATTCAATCAAAATTAGTAAAAGATAAAAGTAAGAACATAGAAATCACTAATTATGGGATGCACTATAAATGGGAACTTATATTAGTTTGACAATAAAAAGAACACTTGATATATGAAAATTGAAGAATAGAACAACATGTGGAATTAGAGGTCGGGTCCCCGCAATAAAAAATATATGGAAAGGATATCAAAACTGATGATTCTAATTGAAATCCCAAACCTGAAGTGAGAAGAGGTGAAGGATTTTGAAACTTTCATATGAGGAAATTTTGTGTGTATTTTATATCATCCAATGAAGAAAAGATCATCAAATATTCTTGATCTCATTCATAAAAATGTAGGCGGCCTGATAAATGTTTCTAGAACTTATAAAGAATGGTAATTTATCATATTCAATAATGATTATAGTAAAATTTATTGTGTGATTATTATACATAAGAAACTACACATGCTTCATTACATGAAAAATTATCACAAAATATATGAGAATGATACTGGATGGGAAATCAATGTTCTCTGGTCTAAAAATGTTTGGGAGAACACATCCAATGAATTCATAAATTACTTGAAGAGAATGGAATACAATATGAGGTGTATGTTTTGAGGACTCTGTTGAATAATAGATTTGATGAACACCTAAATTTATAGGTTAATAGTATTGAATGAACTATGCTGATTGAGATTCATATCACTTGATATTCCTGAAAATAGGTATTTTAAGTAGTCATTCATATTCAAAAATGAACGTGGGTTTATATAGGCGAAACCAAAATAGCCTATTACTTATGGAGATGAAATAGGCCATATTTAATATATTTTCATGTTTTTTACAAGTTAATAATTTATCTGAAATAATGAGTGAAATCATGGAAAATTATGGGGATGCTCTAGATGAAGGAATATTCATTGGATATTCTATAAATAGAAAAGGCAACAATTTTTTTAATAAAAATCGTAGAAAAATTATGAAACAGAGTGATGTGAATATCATTGAAGATAAAATCGCAAATTCATGGAGAAATTTGATTACTAATGTGATAGATGATGAGGATGAACATGGATAAGGATAACATCCAAGTATATAGGTAGAGGAAGGAGTGGATAACACGGAAGAATCATTTCATGATTTTTACTCCGACGAAGAATCAGAAGAGGAAACTATGGATAGAGAAATTTAAACTGAACCTCACAGGATAGATTTAAGAGAAGAAATTGATATATCCAACATAATTGGGCATTAGAAATCTTAAACACAAATATTGTGTATGAGAAATAATGAAAAATATAAATTCGTATTAGTTGATTAACAATATTAATTTGAAGTGGATATGAAGGATAAATCATTTGTTAATGACATGAATTAAGAGTTGGATCATATCATTATGAACCATACATGGTAGATAGTTATGAGTGCCAAAAAAAGAATATTTTTTTATGAAGTATATATTAAATAATAAATTAGATAAGCATGGAAATTTGATTATATTTAATGAATTTCTAGTGTGTAAAGAATATTCACATATTTAAAATTCTGATGTTGAAGAAACATATGCTCTGGTGGCTAGACTGTAGTCAATAATACTTTTTATTTCCATGGAAATTATAATAGGAATCCCTATGAAACAAATGGATATTAAGATATAATAATTAAATTTTTTCATGAGGATGACGTTTACATTGAACATCTGATAGTTTTTCTCATTTGTAATGATGAAATGAAGGTTTATAGATTTAATAATGCTCTTTGTGGTAAAAAATATGCACCACAGTCATGGTAGTATTGGCATGATTCTTATGTAATTATGGTAAAAAATAATAGAGGATGAGTGGATCCAAAAATTTAAGTTAATAATTCTAAAAAATATTAGTTTATGGCTCCAGTATACGTAAATGATATTATATTTTAAGGAAGAAGAAAGGGAGCCATGGATGAATTTCTCAATCACAAGAAATCAACATTTCTAATGACTGTTATTGGGGATCTAACATATTTGTTAGGGCCATATGTGATTTAGAGGAAAGACTACACATTATCTTCTCATAAAAATTATGCAGGAGAGTTGATGAAGTAATTCAATATGAATGATTCCTAACTAAATTCGACTGTTATTTCTATGGGGACAGAACTAATAAATCATGAAGATGAGTCATATATAGATACCACAATGTACTTGAGAATTATTAGATGCTTATTATACTTGATTAGGAATGAACCAAATATTTTCTTTGAAAAATTATTATTGAACGTCATTCAATGTAATCTAAAGATAGAACCTATGGAATTAGTGAAAAGATTTAGGAGTTACATTCATGGAGCTCGAAATTATAGCTTTTACATTTTCACAGCAAAAGATAGTATACTATCATCATTTTCTAATTCTGACTGTGATAGAGATGATGATTACAGAATGTCCACAAGCGGTGGATCATTCTATTTTTGAATAAAATGTGTTGGATTTTTAAGAATTAAACATGAAATAAGTTCTCTCATTACTGCTAAAGCAGAATATTTCTTCGTTACAATGTCTTTCACTCAACTACTTTGGATAAAGAAACACATAACTGATATTGGTGATGAGGTGAAACAACCAATGATGATTCCCTATAATAACAAGAGATAAATTTATCTTTATAATAATCTTGTTCAGATTACTCATATGAATCAATTAGAAATTTGATATCTCTTCATCAATAAAAAAGTGCAAAAAGGAATTACCAAAATGGGTCATGTTGGAACTGATGATAAAATTTTTAAAATACACAACATTCTATTGACAGAACATATGTTTGGGAAGAATTTGATTATGATCAGTGTTTATCCACTTCCATGTCCATGAAAAGGTTATGAAAGATTCCATCACCACATTTATTTTAATTATTCTAATCTATTTGTGAATGTGATTCCAGTTTTGGGGGAGGAACGATCCAGGGGGTGTGTTCTTTGAGGTCTACAATATATAATTTAGTTCGTTAGGTTTATTACCAATGGTGTATATTGTATAAATTAAAAATTAATAAATATAATAATAGAAATTGGATAATGGAGAGGAATTAATGTTTCCCTTGTTACATGATAAATTCATTGAGTTACAACGGGGGAAAATGATAATGAAAAACTAATAATTCTGTATTATGATATAAAATGTGGAGCTTAATTGGACATCACTAAGAAGTAATGGACATTAGATCCCAATTTATTTTTAACCTCTACTTTTCTAGAATGAACATTTATCACATATACATAGAGTTTTGTTGGTGGAGTTATTTCTTTCATATGAAGTTATGATTATTAAAGGTGCTTTATAGAATTTATCTGTTTCTTGTGAACAGTCCTCTAGGGGGAGATTGTTGGAACCAAGGATATTTTTTGTGGGAAATGGAGTTTGGATTGTGTTTGTTTCCATTCCTCTCTAGGTTGATGAATTTTTTTCAAGGAATATGGTCTTATTATTGATATTGAATGTAGTATTAAATGTGATGTAGTTTCCTAGGGCTTTCCAAATAGTTTCTCCTCAAAATCCGGAGTTTTTTTTTGGAAAGGATGGATTCTGCTAAGGTAGTATGAATAATTTGATTTCCAGGAAAAATTAGAATATCAAGAAATATGGTGCACTAAATGGAGAACTACGAGACACATTCTTGGAATATATCATGCAATAAATAAACAATATGCATACCAAATAGGAAGAGTGTTGCTCGGAGTGATAGAGGTTCATGGGAAGGCCTGTGGTTCCTAGATGGAAAATGGTTCATGGGAATGGGTGTCATTTGTAAAAATGAGTATGAGTTTCGTTAAATATTATATTGTTTTGTTTTCAGAAATGAGGTGGTGATCTTCACTGCTAGGTTGGAAGAAGAATGACATGTAGAATGTGTATGGGATATGGTTCACAGGAGATGCCGGGTATGTGGTGAAGGAAGTGTGGTATCAAAGATTTTTTAATTGATATATTAATGTATTATGATGATATAATTTGTTATATAATGTCTTATAATGACATAGTTAATGTGAGTAGAAAAAATATCATTAGAGTAATTCACCACACCAAGAATTTATCTTAGTCTAAAAGAGATTTGCATAGAATGAATTTTATAAAGGGTTTTCTGTAGTCCATAAATGGGAGATAGGTCCACGTAGGAGGATCATTACATAGAGGAATAACTTGGTTCATGAGGATCTTGAATTATGTTTAGGATAAAAATCCTTGGATGGAAGGTTGTACATAGAGGAGACATATGACACAGAAGTTGAGACAATTCCCGGAGTTGGGACAGTTCACATAAAATTAGTTCGCAAAACACATGTGGTACACGGTGCAGCCCAGTGCATGGTCGTAGAAGACTAGTATGCAGATAATGGATCCTAGAACATAAAAGAAGGATCTCTATACCTGGGAAATTATTATAATTCCTTAAGGAACCATTTTTGGACTAATAGTGAAAGAATGTAGAGAATTACACATATGTATGATAATGAGACTTCAACGTATAATCTATCTGCAGTTGAAGATGCATCTTTAAACTTCAATACATTGAATAATCCTCTATGTTGATAAAATAGTTTGATATTATTCTCAACACATTGACAAATGTGACGTCAATGGAAGAGATTTGAGGGACGCAGTGTGATATCCCTAAAACATTTTAAAGGTAGTTCACCTCGCATAGATTTAAGGTAATCAACTTTTATACTCCACAAGAATTGATGATTTGTGGAATTTGGTTTGACTAGGAACTCGTTTGTGTATTCTACTTGGATATATCCCTTAGTGGTGAACCAATTAAATTATTGTTCTCTTTTATTGCATGAAATTCATTGTTTAATTAAATTTATCCTCAGACAAGTTTAACAGGTTTCTACCAATTTTGGAATAATATTCATCACTATAAAAGAAACATTTGACAACATTATTGACTCATCCCCTTGATGGTTTTTTAGGGTCCTTGAAAATAGAAATGATGACGAACTCATTCTCTTTAGGTAAGTAAATTTCCTTATGATTTTATCTAGAGGGTAATGTAATTCCTCAACATCTAGAAAAGCATCTCAAAAAAGAAAAAACATATTACATGTTTATCTTTAAAATAAGAATGTATTTAAAAACATTATAGATCTAAAAAATTATGACCTTAACATTCCCATAATCATTTTAATGATTTTGATAAATATTCTCAATCACTCTTCATAATTATTTATGTTTTTATTCCATATACCAATCATCATATCACACCTATGTTATCTTAGTTGGAATCCTAATCTGTGTTATTATTGATTACATTCATAATTCTTATTTATTTATTTCAAGAAAATGTTTTATTAAACCTTTTTATGTTATTGAATTCTAGAAATATATAATTTTTTTAACTCCAACATTTAATTATAGAGATAAAATACAAATTTTGATGATGCAATTTATTAATGTGGTGAAGTAACATCAAAATATTTTAGAACTAGATATTTAGGTTCTATAAAATAAATGAAACACAAAACTAAACATATACGAGAATTTAACACCAAATTTCATTAAAATATACTTATTTAGAAAAAAATTTAATATCTTTTATTTCATTTTATACAACCAACCCAATGATTATTATGTTCGATAGTGTATTCCACATAAAAAATGATCTTAAATGACCTAAGATATATATATATATATATATATATGTTATAACAAAAACATTGAATTAGAAAGTATGAATTGAACTAATGATATTATGATATATATATATATGTGTGTGTGTATGTACTACTTATAAATATAATGTTTTTATAAATATTTATTAATAATTCATTCTATTTTTAGGAAAAAAAAATTATTCTTGAAAAAGATGTTTTCATCAATAATGTTATATTTATTTCTTTTAATGGGAAACTATTATTCTTAATTCATGGTAATTTTGGTAATTTTTTATTTAAAATCTCTTCATCATTAAATTATTAATACAATAATTTATGTGGGTTGAAATATTATGATTGTTTGGAAAAGTTTAATTTCGTAATGAAAATTTAGAAAAAAAAATTTGTAAAATTTTTTATCTCTATTGAAAAAATTTTATAATTTTAAAGACATGTTCTATTTTTAATATTATTTAATATATTATAATTATTATTTATTTATATTTAATCCCATTACTTTTAATTTAATCCTCATTTTATTGAATTGTGGTATATGTTTGTTTTTCGGTTTAAAAAATATGATTTTTTCAAAAACTATTGTAATGTATATAATGTTTCCCCATTTTAATGAACTAAAATAACCCTTGATAAATAATTATTTAAATGAAATATTTATATTATATATCAATAAATAATAATTTATATTTTTACAATTATTTTTATTGTACATAGTTGTATTATAAAATTATATTATTTTTGATAAAAAATTCACTTCTCGAAAGCCCACATTTTCATCACTTATGTAGGTTTTGTTTTTAATTTAATTATTGAAAATATTACCAAATTTATTCGAAAATAATTTTTTTAAAGTATAATTTCAAAAATATATTATTGTGAAATGTTTGAAATTTTCATAAAATATTAATTTTTTGATGAAATGTTAAAAATACTGATTTGTAATTGAAAAATTTGATTTAGATTACATTGTTTATAAGGATAATGTTTAAATTCAATTTGTTTTAACGTAAGATAAAATAATATATATATATATATGAATCTAGTTTATTTCATTATAATAGATTTCGATAATAAAATTGGATATAAAAACATTGTAAATATTTAATCATTTTCTATTTGAAATCCATCACTCTCATCTCGCCCAAGGGGTAAATTATATGTTATATTATACCTTTTATTTGAATTGAATTTTGAAAAATGGATTTCATATTTTTAATAAAAATAATTTATATCACATTATAATGTTATTTTAAATTTTACCAAAATTAACATAGAATAGAGTAGAAATTAATTACCACAGTTAAGGTATACATGAATTTACCACTGGTTACTAAAAAGATAAGGGTTAAAATGAAACAATAAAATCTCTCAAAGCTATTTTTTGTCGATATTTTTATCCTATAACTTCAATTATCGTTGATATTACATTATTAAAGCCTCATAACATCAAAACAATGTCTATGAAATTCAATTATTTTTTGAAAATTACATGTCTGGCACTCACCTCAATTATAAAAGGCCGCCCCATCTCCTCCTCTCTTCATGCTATGAAATCACATTGGTTTATTAAATATTATCCTTAATAAATCCTATAATTCAATAATACGATTCTATAAGACTTATTTATTGAATAAATCCATCCAACATAAGATTTTCGTCCAAACTAAAAGTAGTTATCTAAGGAAGAGGTTACATTCTTCAATAAAATATTTTATATCACTTCTTCCTATACCAACATAAATTCTTCTTAAACCGTGTATATATAATAAGTAATGTATACTAGCTATAATGGGACTATAATATTTTTATTTAATTACCTACATCCATCCTATAATCAATCAAATGAGTTATGAAATTTTCATTATAGTATATGGCGGACTACGACATCATGAAACAATGTTATTAATTTGTTCATTTCCACCTCTAATGGTTCATTTAGGTGATTGATATAAAAAAATATGATATTTATGAAATTATGATTATTATTTATTTATTATATAATATATAACGTTTTTAATTTCTATTATATATGAGATATGATAACGTTTCTTATGTATAAGATTGACTGCCACCTCTCTATGTGATGTGATTTATTATAAAAACTGATTTTCATGGAAAATAATATAGATAATGATAAATCATATATAAGATATACATAATATAATAATGATATTAATTAAATATTTATTATTATTTATGACATTATTTGAAGTTTTCTTACATTTCCACTCAATAAAATACTATAATGATGTTTGGGTATGGGTGGACTACCTCCTCACGATTCGATGAAACTCTCTCTTTACATCCGCAACCTCATTATATATATATATATATACAAATATATATTTTATTAATGACCTTATCATAATATATTAATGATATAATATTACTTACATTCTTTTCAAACTGATCAATAAATAATGTAGATGTTACACATACATAAGTACGACCGACCCACACCATGATTTATATAGTCTTCTTTTTCAAAAACCATGCTTCATAATACATCTTAAAATTAAAATTTATTAATAAATATTATAATAATTACCTAATTATTTTTTTATATATTAATCCACAATAAAGTATGAAAATTAAACATATCTATATGGATGAAGCATTAATGAGAAAACATAGAAATGAACACCCAAACCAAAGAAAATAATGATTTATTATTAACGAAAGGATGATAAGACGTTATAAATGGATCATATGTGATAAATATAATATATACATTTATTTTCAAAAAGTTAAAAACATTTTTAAAGCCACTATTCCAGATAATAATTAATGCTCAATAAAAATAGAACATGTTAAGGGATTATCACTCAATTCCCTTCCATTGTCTCATATTTGTTTGTTGTGTGAAAATTTCTTATATATGGTGTATATAATTCAAGTTCGATATGTTACATCATGAATATAATTATTTTCATGTTATTATAAGATTTATTTTATTTTATTATTTGATGTGTATTGTTATTCCATTGATTACTAAAGAGGTAAGTGGGTTTTAACTCAATTTTTATTCATTTTGTTTAACATATACTACACTGATTATGAAATTGTATTTTTATGTGTGTAATTTATTATTTTTATTTTATTATTTGTATGATCTTTTTGTGGATATTAATTTTAAACACATAATCATTTCCCTGATAAATCACTACTTCAATGATATTATGACGAACTGTCCCCGTGGGCATGTGCTATGACTACCCCATGCCTACCTACCATACGCCAGAGCTAGTGACTAGCACTATAAAGAGATATCCTAAAAAGGGAAGGCATTTGATCTATAACAGTACACACACAGATAAGAAAAACTGCAAAAATCTAACCATGAAGGAAATAAATGTAACACCACCACCACAAAGTACCACCACTAAGTGTAAATGTGTGTAAATTTAAAGTATATGGGCCAGAATGAAAGCCCAACTGAATAGAAAATTACAAAAATGAAGTAAATTCTCCAAACGTCATCCGCTAAGGATCCTACATAAAGGGTAGGTACAGATCTCCGTTGGATGTCACTACAACACACCACGTCTACCAATCCTCCGTCGAGAAGTATCTAGTCCTGGATACCCAAATCCCAGTCAAAGTTGTATGTCGTCTGCACAATATGAAGTAGGTGTTGGAAAAGCCCGTGCAGGGGTGAGTATAATAATTCTTAGTAGGGCCCCCTAAGACCCCTGGCATTCTCTCAGTAATCCACGAATGAAAAAACAACAAAGAAAATACCATCTAGGTAATTGAAATAAGAAAGACCTCAAAAAAATAGCATAAGGTAAAGGACACAACTCACATTGGGTATAACTTAAGTACAGAAGTAAATATGATTAGACATTAAGATATGTCAACTTATTCTTTTGGGAGGATCTACCACTGATCTACATAGAAATTCTATGTGTTGACCCACAAAGGATCTCTAGGTACTGACCCACAAAATATATATAGGATATGACTAATAGAAGTTATCAAGGTGTGGACCCACAAAAGATCACTAGGTGTTGACCCACTCAGGATCATTAGGTGATGACCACTCTGGAATGCTATTCCTTCTTCACATCAAAACCAGCCTCTCGACTCCCACCAATAACAGGCTATAAATATGGATGATCCACTCTTAAATCCATTGGCTATGCATAAACTTCCCTGATGTACCACATAGAAAAACCCCAATGGACAGTCTCACCATAAGGGTCACAAACGCAATAGACGACATGTCTTTTGAATGCCCAATCTGTAAGTTATATTCCTTTTAGAAAAAATGGGATAGTTGGATTAGAGTTCGATCCAACCATGTCATATTCCAACATCGTCCAAAACAAATGTAGAGTATTTTATATGACACTCCCTATTTAACACAACGTCCATGATGGCGCGTTAATCAAACACACAGTTTGCTAGATATTTGCATTTTAGTAAACATGGGTCCGGTTGAGTCTAGGCCTGGTCCGACCCGGTTGGACATACCCGACCAACCCATCCCGGGGGTCCCCCATACCCCAGTTCTACTAGTCATACTCTACCTGACCCAGTTCGGGTCAGGGTTGATCTATTTCGGCCAAGCTTGTGGGCCCAACACAATGGGTGGCACTAGAACTGTCCCGGTTTGGCTGAGGGACCACCCCGCTGAGTCTATCGGGGACACTGTATCATCTAGCATGACCCGAAGGGTGCAAGCCGGACTTACAAGAACGGTTCTAGCCTGCTCGTTGAGAGTCCGACCCACTGGGCCATAGGTCTGGTTCGTCTTCTTGGGACAAGCCCAATGGAGGGGGTGTAGGCTACCAGCCAGAGGCCCAGTTGTAAGAGTGGTTGGTAGTGCACCATCCAGCCGGGGCACGATAGTCACATTGTGTCTGGTCCCTACCATCACCACTAATGTAGGGCCTGCTCCATCTTCCCTCGACAGACCATGGCTCACTTACCATTAGATGACCCATTCGTGGGTCATCCCTCCACACGGAGGCCAACACCACATATCCTCACCATAGAAGCCCCTACGTGCTGATGGGCATGCCACCGCTATCCATCCATGGTAGCCACCACTGACCCCTGTCATTTACTGACACACCAAAGGTGCCTTTGATGGGCCACCAATGTTGGTCCAATGGTCCGTTTTCTGATTCATCTGTCTCTATATTCTCCATTGGTGTAACTATCATCGTAAAGCCTTTGAATTCTCCTTGCTAAAACATTTTCTGGTTTACATTGAAAATTGAAACAATAACAACTATATTAGTGGGACCGTTCCGTGATCGGTTCAGCCCGCTCCCCCCATATTAGATTTTAATCGTGCAGATCAACATGATGATAACCACATAGCTTGAAAACCCCCGTATCAAAACCATGCACAACATCCACCAACAATAATTAGTGTTTCATTCAAAAACATGCTTTTCAGTTGATCTATGTTCGTTTTGGATTTTCATGAACGAGGAAGAAATCATCAAATAATTATAATGCATAAACACCTACCTAGATTCATTGGATCCGATGATGATGTACGATGCGATTTTCATCATTGGCGATCCACATTTTTTGGAATTAATCGCCACTTTCCAATCTCCGGATATGATCCACCAACATGTTTCGCTTCATTCTATGTTGGTGAGGGATTATAATTGAAGGTTTTCAGTCATTTCCCCACATTTTTTAATTCCAAAACACCATCACATTGGATTATTTAAAGGAAAAAAGTCTAGGAACATTTCACCCATTAATGTTTCGAATAAAATGATCCACATTTAAGGATCCATGGTTAATGATCCATTAAGATAATAGGGTCACATTTTCAAACTATCCATTATTGACCATCCATTAATGCACCATGTCTATGCCTCCTCGCGGGACCATAGTGCCGCTTCCCCCCACTAAACAGTGAGAAAAGAAATTTAATAAGTCCTTTAAATTATTTTTTTTATTTTTCTTGAAAAGATTGACATATAACAATTCTGCTTGGCCCTTGTTAGCTGAAATTAAGTCATTTCTAGGATAATCCTAGCATTCCAAATTCAATGGTACCCTCATATTTTTGATCAGTGCACCTGTTCAAATTTTAGTAAAACCCGATCACACATTCACTGAACATAACGTTAAAAAAGTAAACAATTACATTATGGGATCTATGGGCCTTAGAATCACTTGATGCTAAAGCATGTTGTCTTATAAAAATTCATTATACTAAAAAAAATTACATGGAATTTATGAGATATTACATTCTCTCAACCTTAGGGATTTATATTCCTGAAAGCCAAAACAATACAAATCAAACATGTGGGGATACTGAGCACTAATCTGAGCCTCCTGCTCTAATTTTCTTTCTTGGAGACTCTCGTGATTCCACTAAACTCAAACTAGAAGTATCGAAAGGACATGTAGGACCCACTCCTATTAACCCACTATCTGGGGGGAAAAATTGCTCAAGTGTAGTTGAGTAACAAATGCCTCCTACAGCCCCATTGAGAGCTGGGATGTAAAGCGTGCATCACTTTTTGAGACGATCATCGAATTCCCCCCATGGAGCATCACTATCTCTTCGACGTTGAGGTGTCCCAATACCAATACCAGTCCCTACCTCTAGATGGGTAGGATGTGAGCCGACTTGGTGAGTTAGTCAACAATCACCCAAATGGAATAATGGCCCCTGGATGTACTTGATAAACCCGTCATGAATTCCATCGGGATACCCTTACATTTTCACTTTTGTACCACGATTTTTTGGGCTAAGCCTTATGGAACCTCATACTAGGCCTTCACATACCGAAAAATGATGCATCATGAAATGATATCATCCACATCTTTCATTTTCCTTGGCAACCAGTACTAACGTAGGAGGGAATGTTACTTCATTTCCACTCTTTGATGTACCAGAAAATAAGATTCATGGAACTCCCTCAACACCACCTCCGTCAATGTCATTGGTACTATAGGGAACCCTATAAAATGGATAACTTTCTACCAAAATATTGATAATACATTAGAAGCATTTCCTTATGACATTTGAGAACATAGGGCCATGTAATCAACATCCACAAACTGTGACTCCCTAAATCAATGTAATAGTGGGGGAGTGATAGTAATAGAATTGAGGTAAGCTTCTCTATCAAAATCCATGAAGTATGTCTACATCGAAGTTAGCTACAACATCACCACAATTATCATTTGAAAACCAGACAACCTACTGAGTGTGTTTTGCGCCACATTCTCCTTCATATGAGTATATGCTCTCTTGAAGTCATAGTACATGAGTAACGCTAGCCATAACCATTGTCTCATGTTCTGGTCCTTCAGTGAGAAGATTTTAATTAGACTATTGTGTTCATAGTATATGGTAAACCCTCCCCCCATCAAGTAGTGTTTCCACGTTTTCATGGCATAGACCGCTGCTACTAACTCCAAGTCATGTGTAGCGTAGTTCAGCTAATGATGCCTCAACTGTCATGACCCGTAGGTGATCACTGCACACTCCAACATCAGGACACTACCCAATCTAGTCCTTGATGCAACACAATAGACTACATACACAACACCATCTTATGGAAGTCTCAAGATAAGGGAAATCATCAGTCTTTGCCTCTACTCCATGAATCACTGCTTGAACCTCTCCGTCCACATGAAAGGTTGTCTCTTCTTTTTCAATGATGATATGGGTGATGCTACTTCAGAAAAGTAATGAATGAACCTCTGGCAGTACCCCACCAACTACAGGATACTCCACCCCTAGGACATGATTTGGGGTGGCTTCTAAGTAAGAAATGCCTATGTCTTCATCGATTCAACAACAACACCAACCTCTGAGATAACATGTCCCAGAACGTTGAACTCCGAAATCCAAAACTAGCACTTTGAGAGCATACCATAAATCTGGTTATCTTTTAGTGTGTCTTGGACTATCTGCAAGTGTGTAGTGTTCTCCTCCTCTAACTCCGAGTACACCAAGATGTCATCAACTAAAAAACCAAAAAATATTCAATGTTAGTCTAGAAGATCATGTTCATGAGTCCCATAGACATTGTTGGAATGTTTTCCATGATGTAAGACATCAACAGGAACACATAATGGTCATATATTTACCTGAAGGTTGTATTTGGCACATCCTAATCACATACCAAAATCTGGTTATAGCCCGATCTGAGGTCTATCTTTGAGATCCACCTCTATCCTTTCATCTAGTCGAAGGGGTCATCGATCATGGGAAATGGATACATGTTCTTCATAGTTGCCTAGTTCAGGAACTAGAATCCTTGCACAACCTCATACTCCCATCTTGATTCTTAGAAAAAATCACTGGGGAAGCCAATTGTGAAATTTTGGGCCATACAAACCACATCTTATGAAATTCCGCTAGTTATACCGTCAACTCATAAAGCTCTACGAGAGCCATCCAATATGCAGGTGTAGATATCAATGTCATCCTTGTGTACAAGTTAATGCAGATGTCTACCTCGCCGTGAGGTGGAAGTCTTGGGACATCTTTTGGAATGAAATCATCATACTCGTCCACCAGTACATTAAATCATCGACTCCCCTCATCCATCATACATTGTTTGAATCTAGAGAACTAGTGAGTTATCAGTTTCACCCTCCTCCAAGAAATTCCATCATGTTCTTTAAAGGATCCCTTCTCAGATATTAATTAAAACAGGGTCCCATCCTCACAGAAACAATGTACTTTTCACCTTAAGTAGTCATTTTTAGCATTTAATGTGGATAACGAGTGCATACAAAGGATGGTGATGTAAGGCCCCAACGCTGATACTAGGAGATACCAACCAAATCTATCACTTCCTAGAGTAAATCCCCTATCTGACACCTATGTGTAATAATCAAATCGCCTCTCGTTTGAGTCTCTAATTGTAAGCATAGGTCCAATAACCCCACTAGAATCTTTGAACCTCGAACGAGGTATCTGGAAAGGAAATAGTGAATTAAACCTGTGTCTATGGGAACTACAACTATGGATGAGTAAACACAGATCATATATCTAATCATATATAAATTTTCATGGACATAGATCACCATCACCAGAAGCTATCCCCGCCCATGTCAACTTCCTACTAGAGCTCATGATGGTCCTCTTAGGGATGTTGGTTGTAGTACCTTAAACCTTCAAACTCCTCATGTCGCTCAACCAGCTCCCCTGCCATGTTCGTTGCCCTACGAGCCTCCTTGCACAAATCTCTGTCATTTTCTCAGTGGTCCCTCGACCGCCTGCTGGTCATCTGTGCGCGGAGTCAGAGAGTCACGAGCCATGTACCATTGTCCATGGAAAATGTAACAACACCTATTCCTAATTTTAAATCCTCTACTTTTCAAGATCCACACCTCTAACCTGGCATCCTTGGGTCATCCTTTTGATGGTCTGGACCATTTGGCCCTCTGTGTCGTATGCCTACTATTTGTATTAGATGAATCGACCAAATTTCATCCAATGGTGGCTCTCACCATCAGTTCCTTCCCGTCTAGGATGATCTACACCATTATGGATTACTCTATCACTCCAACCTGCGTCTAGATGTTGATTTAAGTCATTGACTCCCTAATCTATCGTCGTAGTCCCTTCTCAATGTTTATGGACCCAATGATAGGGTTTAGTAACTTGTTGGTGGAGTAGAGGGAGAGGTTTGCAAACCTTGATGAGTAGTAAGCCATAGTTTTGTTGTCCTCTGGTAGGTGCAATAACACATAAATATGCAGTATGTGTAGTTTCCTGGTACCAACTCTTTTCTATTGAGGCTCTCGTAGTCTGACTAGACAAGGGTCACCTTATGGTGTGTCTCGAGAATCAAGCTCCACCATGTCCCTCTCATTCCATGAATTATGCTAGTGTCAAGAACTACCATATGGTCTATTGGAGTCTCCACTACATGAAAAGACATGAGTAACTACCTCCATAAAATCCTTAGATTCCTGAGGATCAGTTTCACCTCGAATCATGAAATTCCTATACGTTTATAACTCATGATGTAAGCTCAATAGGTGTGCACTGTCCAATGGTGGAGCTGGTAGCATCTTCTTCCCTCTGGGTTGTTGTGCTACTGGTACACCACCCAAAAGTGATATCATCGTAAGTTGTCCATGCACCAACCCCTAAATCCCTCGGTGGACCATCGTCGTGGTATCTCTTAGGAATCCTAGAAGGCTGATGTAATGGAGTCACCCTAATGAGAAATAGATTCTCTACATTCAATATGTTATACCAGGTGAGCTGACTCAAAAGATATCATGTGAAACACATTCCCAAAATAAAATCAACCAGTGTATTCATTTATCAAGACAAAAAATAGAATAAAATATCTTGTCAAATGGATATGTCAGTTGCCACAACAAAACTAGATTTTCTAGTCAGAAAGCCATCCTCAAGACACTTAACACTATTTTCCACATTGAAAATACAGACTCTAAGATCATCTGTTAGAAATAACCCTTATAAAACCACATTGTCATGACCCGTCCCCTTGGACTCATGTCATGATTACCCAATGATCGCCTCACATAGGCCAAGGGATGTTGATTAGAACTTGTGAGGACTATACTAAAATAAGAAGGCATTGACTTTAAACCTGTACACACATAGAAAGGGAAAACTGCACAAAGCTAACCATGAAGGAAGAAAAGTAACACAACCACCAAAAAGTACCAACACTGAGATTAAAGTGTTTAAAATGAAACTAAAGGGAACAGAATACAATCCTAACTAAAAGGAAAGTACAAAAAATTAAGTAAATACTCTAAACATTGTTTTCCAGGGATCCTGTATAAAGGGTTGGTATACCTCTCCGTTAGTTGTCACTGCCGCACTCCATGTATATCGATCCACCTCCGAGAACTATCTAGTCCTTACTCCCCAAAGACCCTGTCAATGTAGTTTCCATTTGCAGAAGAAAAAACAAGAGTAGCAAACTATGTGTATGGGTGAGTATAACAACACTTAGTAGGGACCCTGAGACCTCCGAAGGTCTCTAAGTAATCCAAGAAAGAAAACACCATAAAGGAAATACCAAAAAGGAAATACCATCAAGAATGACATAAAACCAATATTAGATGGTAAAATATGCATCTCACAACAAGTTTAACATAAGTATAGTAGTAAATATCATAATTCTTTTAGCTAGAAAATCTTATTCTGTCAGGAGGCGCAACCGCTGATCCGAATAGGGTCTCAATGTTTTGACCCACATTGGATCGCTAGGTGTTTTCCTACATAGGATAAATAGGTGTTGTTGCACATAGGATCGTTCGGTGCTGACCCACATGCAATAACTATGTGCTGACCCACTTAGGATTCTAGGTGTTGACCCAATCCGGATCGGTATTCCTTTTTTACGCCATAGCCTGGCACAAGATCCCCGTACTTAGCACGCTTGATTTCTAGAGGATCCTCTCATCATGCAATTAGTTGTACCTTAACTACAACGAAGTCCCACAGAGAGGAACCTCAATGGACCTTATTTACACAAGGTTCCAAATACAACATTCGACGCACCATTCAGATGCTCGTTCTATATTTTATAGGACATTTTGTAAAAAGGGAATAGTTAGATTCAAGTCCGATCCAACCTGACCATCAACCAACATCCTCTAAAATTCATATAGAGTCTACCAAAAGGATCACCCCTTCAAAAGGGTCCCAAATCCCCTGATGACATGTTAATTGGATTCACAATTTGCAAGATACAAGCATTTTAGTAGAAAGGGGGTCGGTTGTGTCTTGGCCCGGTCCGTCCTTGTTGGGCCGACTCGACCATCCCGACCTGAGGGTCCGAAATACACCAATTCCACTAGAGGGACTTGACCTGACTCGGTTTGGGTCAGGGTCGGTCTAGTCTAACCTAGCCAGTAGCCCAATCCCAATGGCCCTCACGAGCCCCTGTTTAGTTTGGTTGAGGGCCCAGCCCGCTGGGTTTCTCGGTTACTTAGGTTCGTCCAACCCGACATGAAGGGAGCGGGTTGGGACTTCTCGCATGGGTTCGGCCCACTGGGTGTAGATCTGGACCGCTGGTGTGGGTCATGAAAACCCAAGCAACTACAACCCACTGGGCGCCAGACCGGCCCACATGGGCGCAGGTCTGGGCCATCAGTGTGGGACCGACCCACTGGGCATCGGGTCTGGCATTCTGCTTCAGGAACAACCTACTAGTAGGGGTGAATCCCTACTGCCCGAGGCTCGAAAGTTAGGGAAGATGGAAGTGTGTTGTCCAGCCGGGATGTGGCAGGCTCACCGCATCTTGCCCCTACATTCCCCACAGAAGAAGGGCCTCATCCAGCCATGGTCGACGGACCGTGGCTCACCAGCCATCGGACAACCCGAACAAAGGTTGTCCCTCCTCGTAGCCCCTAGCACTGCGTCTCCTCACCGAAAGGTGCACTACCAGCCTCCACCCGTCGTTACCATAGGCTACCAGCGTGCCGACGTTGCCTTCAATGGGCCACTATATTTTCTCTGGTTGCCCGTTTTTTGATCTGTCTTCGCCTATTGTCTCCATAGGGAACCACCATCACAATGAAGCCTTAAAATTCTACTTGCTGAAAATTTGAATGGTCAATTTCAAAAAACACAATAAGAAAAACTATGGAACAGGGACTGGGCCTTGTTCAGGTTGGCCAACGCCCTCCGCAATAGGGTTCAATCATAGGGATAAACATGATGATAATCGTACATCTTGAAAGAACTTCAATAAAAACCCTGCACAATATCCACCAGTAAGAACAATTGATTCATGGATCATCCTATTAGTAGGTTGATCATAATTCATCATAAATTTTAAAAAATTAGGAAGAAATCATCAAATACAGAGAATTAATAACCCCTACCTAGATTCATTAGGTCTGCTGACGATAAAGGATTTGATTCGCATCGTCATCGATCCGCGATGTTTGGCGTCCATCACCACTTTCCAATATCTCGATCAGATCCTCCAACATTCATCACTTAGGTTTTTATTTGGGAGGGATTCTACCTACAGTTTATCAGAGCTTTTTCCACATTTGTTAATTCTCATACACCAAAACAATGATATATTAAAAGGAATAAAAATCAAAGTGACGTTTCTTTAGTTAAGGATTCTTATTAAATGATCCACATTTAATGAAACACATTAAATGAACCCTTAAGATATCTTTGTCTCTGTTTCCAATAAGACATTATTGACCCTCCATTAATGTGTCTCATCACTGCCTCATCACTGCACCTCAATGTAACTCCCTGCCACTCAACAGTGAGAAATCATATTAAATAATTCCTTTAATTTATTTTATTAATTTTCTTGAATATTCCTCAAAAATAAATTTTCCACTCGATCCATTCTGGCCAATGTATGTCATTTATAGGCGAATCTCGGCATTCCGAATTTAATGGTGCCCTTATATTATCATTCCGAGAACCTATTAAAAAGTAAGAAAAAAACGTTTTCATGTTTATTGAATGTAACATAAAAATGTTCAAAATTCCGTTTCAGGCTTTATAGGCCTTAGAATCACATGATGTCAAAGCGCATGGTCTCAAAATAATTTCGTATAATTAAACAAATTACACTATTTATCTGAGAGATTACATATATGATCTTTTTAATGTATTTTTCCTCAAATTTCATTCTTTGAGACTTATGTCATTTTGGGATCCTATATTATTTTATAAGTTTTATATAATTCTACATTGACCTAAAATATTATGAATTTATTTATTCTCATGGATATTATGTTTAATTTACTTTTAACCATTCATGGAATCAATGATTCAATGTTACAATAGTGGTAAGATGTTTTTACCAATCTCATCAATTATAAGAATTTTTTAGTATTATATCACGGTTGTTGAAGTATTATAATAAAACTATAATTTATTCTCATGATTTCTGTTATCCTATCATTAATCCTGATATATTCTTGTAATATTACAAATTTTTCACTCTGTTACATTTAATATAATATCCAAATTTTTTAGAAAACCATATTTATTTTCCCCTTCGGTCGAAACATATATTATTCAAATCAATAATTTTTTAAAAATTTTTAAAAATGTATTTTAGAAATTAATAAATGATTTATTAAATATATTTTTCCCATGTATCTGTTTAAAAAAAACCAAGGAATATTCATTTCATGTTCAAAATAATGCGCGTTTGGATTTTACTAAAAACGTTAATGAATTATTTCTTTTAACATGTTCTGCATGAACTAAATTTTCAATGGTCATGACCATTATTTTCATTGAATATTAAACTATATTTTTTAATGTTTATTTTTATATAAAATTATTTTCAAAATTATTTATAGTTTTTTCAATACTGAAAGGATATATTCTTTTGCAAAATTTTTAGTGTATTTTTCAAGATTAAATTATATGTTTCCAATGATATTTTCAATGAAAATGATATTTTAAATATTTTTAATTTTTTAAATTTTTTTTTTATAAATGAAATTTTAATTTTAATATAAAATATTAGTGGCCTTTTTAATTGTATTGTCATTCCCTAATTCCAACAACATGTTTTATTACTTATGTTTCAATTGGGATATTTTTTATTTATACAATCCTCATTCCTTATCTAGATTGATTATGATGGTTTTAAGGACATTTTTATGTTAACAGTTTCTCTTAAATGGGTAAATAATGTTTATAAGATATTTTTAGGGATCATCTTTCTCTTCCATGGGTTAATCTAGTTTCAAAGAGATTATTATGGAACCCATTTCTTTTAAACATGTTAATTACATTATGAAATGAATATTTGTTATTTCTATGATTTATATGATGATTTATAACCACCATGTACTCTATTTTTGGTACTTAAAAATTATATATGTTGGTTCCCACCAGTTAGTACTGGGTGATCCCATTATACCATATACAATGCATGCACCGAGATACACCACGTGATCAAAAAATTGCATATATGATGGGTGTTCCCTGATAGCACATTAATGTTTTAGGTAATGACTATGCATTATGTATAGTTATTTTGTAGGTCTTACATATTGTTATTCCATTTTTATGGCTTCTCTAATGGTTTATTCAGTGTTTTTTGGACATGATTCCCCACTATAAAAACAATATTCCATTAATCATTCCATGAGCTTATAATGTTTCATTTGATCGAGACTGATATCACATGGTTCAAAATAATTGATTATTATGATTGATTTATTTATTAAATCATTATTCAGTGATTTATGATGTATGATTTTGGTGTAGATGGGAAGGATTTCATTTGTGTTTTTCTCATGCACTCTAATTATTTAATCATACCAATATACACTTCTTATAATCACTAACGAATTTCAATTATTAGTGACTTTGTTATCTTTATGTAGAATCTTAGATCACCGATATTTATTTTCCTATTTCGTACATTATCACAAATAATTAATAATGAATTATTTCTATACGTTATTTCATTCCAATGATGATGATGACAAATGTGGAATAATAAATCATCTATTATGTGGGAGAAATTATCTTTTAGAGAAATTGATATTGTTCATGTAAGATATTATCCTAATTCTGTAAAACACATATACTAAAATTTTGTTGATAATGTATGTGATAAAATGTTTCCTTTTGATATTTAATATTTTGGATATTTAAAATTAAGTCACCTCAACTAGTATCAATGATGGTAATGTAAATTTCATATTTCCATCTCTGGAACTGAGATAGAATGTCATGGGAAATTATAAATAATATATGAAAATGATAAATGACCTAAAAAACCCATAAAATGATAACACATAGGGAATCACTATTTGAATAATTTTATAGAAAAAAAACATTACATACCAATAAAAACATTATGAAAATGACCCATTATTGTTATATTATTTCATAAAATCACATTCCATCAATTAAATTTATCCACTTTAAATGATGAAACAACTTGAACTATAGAAATTTAAAATGAATTTTTAATATACTCTATGAAGTTGATGAATGTAGTGTATGTTTATTTATTTATTAATTAATTATTATTATTGAAAAAACATTAAAAAAACAAAAAATCAAGTAATGGTGAAACTTTTGTATTATAGAGACTTATTATTTATTCAATTTCTTTTATAATTTAGGAAAATGAAAGTTCAATGTAAAAATTTATGAAAACAATATACATGGAATATAATTTGACAATAATTAAAAATACTAATTTAAATTGTATGACAAGGAATAGTTCATCCCCCCATGAATTGGTTGAGATTAAACTAATTATTGGTTCAATTCGTTAGAAAATATACTATAATTGGATTAATGTTTATTAATAGGAAATTATGATGTCATTTGGATATTTCATATATTTTGAAAAACAAGTATGTATGTGTAACACTCAATGTTTTTCTAAAAATAAACTAAAATGTATGAAATTGTGTTTTATTTTGATATTTATAACTAGCCTATAATCATTATTTTTTAGCTTCAATGATTTGAATTTCAAAAACTGGCCATCGATAATTGTTATCTTTAAGTTATTTGGAGTCTAATGGTACCAACTTGTTTTTTGAGGAATAGTAACCTACCCTTATGAATAGTAATTTGTATAGTAAAATGACCCTAATAAATATTAAATTGTATTATAATTTTATTTCCTTAAATTTATATGTTAATGAGATGTTGATTAATATTTAAAGGTGTTAAAAAAATTAATTATAGAATTAAAATTATATTTTTCGAATAAATTATGATATAATTTTAAAATTAAATTAATAATATTTAGAAATGGATTTCTATAAAATTGATTCATTTTTCAATTCTACACTTCAAAAAAATTGTTAGGGTTATTTTTTGGGATTTTTCTGATATAGTTGAATTTTTTGTGAGAAGTAAAAATACATTCTGGAGTTTTTGTGTGTTTAATGACATCATTAATGATGTAATAACGTGGTAATAATTTTGTAATTATTTTTTACAGAAAAATAATATGTGGGGTTAATCATTTCTCTAATATAATGGGAAAATACCTTGGGAAAGCCCATGGTTTTGAAAATACCACTAATCTGGTGTCCCTTTGAACTTAATAAAATATTCGATAATGTTTTCTATAAATACCTACCCATTCCATCATTACATTCTTTAAAAATTCCACATCAACAATGATCTGGAATTAATACCTCCTTAGTATTCCTCTTAAGGATTCCTCAAGTCCCAAAGGTCCCAACATTCATTATTGGGAGTAACATTACCAGGTAATACAATTCTCAACTTATTTCTTTCTTTATTCCTTTCAAGTTCTCTTTTATATGGTATAACCTTCAAGTATCCATACCATGTTCATATTTCCATTTTATTCTATCTCTATACTGTTTTATGTTTCATTTCTAGAATGGGGACCTTTATACCCTCTGTTTTTAATTTTATCTATAACCATGTTGCATAGCCGTTAGGCTGCCGAATTTTCACAAGGTATTTCTCAACTATTCTTTTATTTTGAGTTCATTTATTTTTTATTCATTCATAATATCCCCTTTATCCAAGAGTCATGAATGATATAGTATATTATATATTATATACTTCATCATTCCTATGGAATATTCACCATTATACTTATTCTCTTCTCCCACTTATTCATGAAATTAAATCACCGTCCTTGATGTGTCAATTTACCGACATCGTGGACAATTTGATTTAAATTTATTTTAAATCCATTAAGTCAGGTTAAAAAATATTAATATGGTTAAAACAAATTATAATTTATATATGGTTCTGGAACAAATTTTTACACATGAGATTAATTTGTTAAATAAAATGAGTTCACAACAATCGAGGAATCTCTAAAATGACCTAAAAAAATAAAAATATTGTTTTATCTTAGGAATTATCCTCACAAGAAAATTAAAAATGATAAATGAAATTATTTATGGTTATTTAAATATTTATATACCATTATATTCCAATTCTATATTTCCACTTCCATTTAAAATAAATATCCATCACAAACCGATCATTGAAACCATGTAATGAACACACCCGATTCAATGCAAATAATAATATATTACTAATAAATGGGTCGAATGAGGATATTAAATTTTAATATAAGGTGTTATAAACATTAATATGTTTCCCTAAATTGATAATAACAATATTTTAACCATTTTACAAAGGGTAAAAAAAATTATGTAAGAAGAACTCGAAGTATGGGAATTCTTAACCCAATTTCCATTATTTGGATTAACATTCTTCTATATTCATTATTTGGAGTTTGGATTTTTGGTGTGATGAATTTTTTTATATTATATTGAAATATTTTTATATATAGTGTATACATATTTCCATTTAATTATATTAATTGTCATTTCAATTATATTTTATGGGACTTTTTCTTTTAAAATCCTTTTAAATCTCTATTTAATAAATTTCAAAATGATAGTTTTATTATGTGTATATGGAATGAGTTGTTTATACTTATTTCTATATAATGTATTACCATGATTTTTTCATTGAAAAATATTTATGTTTGATTGATCCCATTATAGCACAAGATATGTTGGTTTGACCAAATTATAGATGAAGATATGCTGGGTGAGCCCCATTATAGCTCTCCAATGAATTAGGTACTATAAAGATAGAATTTGAACAAAAGGTTAATCCATGTGTAAGGGTTAATGTAAGTGTGATATGGTAAATATTCCCCTAGGACATTACATGATGTTTCTATTAATTTCAATTTTTATGATTACGGGTTTTATTTGTTTTTATGTTCTCACATGACTAATGATTTATTTCTTTATATCCCTTACTGATTTTTATAATGATCACATGTTTTTAAAACAAAATTCACTGGAAATAATGATGGGTAAGATAAATAAGGGATTTATGATGTTATTTTTGGATTATTTCTAAAGAAAACATATTTTTCGCTTTAATGTTTTATATTTTGAAAAAATGGACACTGTTATAGTTGTATCCTCTTGTATGAATTTGGTATTTCATATATGTATGATATCATAATTCATTAAAACAATAAAACATAAAAGAACCTCAATGTGTAATAAGTTATTTTCATGTGTAAAATTCCTAATTAAGTAACTTTTTTAGGATGGTTTCTTATGGTTGGTATCAAAGGATGGTTTAGATAACTTTAGGGTTTAAGATGGTGTTAAAATAATAACATAACTGGTTTTTACTCAAATGAAATTTGAAGTGGTATATAATTTAAGTATTACCATGTTTCTTCATCTATTTTATGTTTGTATAGAATGTTTCTTCACATAAGAAAGAGGGAAGCTGGAGTAGGAAGGAACCAAGAGGCTCATGCATGTCTGAATCAGGCGCCATAAAAGGTGGGAATCAGAACTGATTTTTTTTAAATCAATGGATCAATTTATGAAAACAATAACTAGTGTTGGTATCCAAGATAGAGAGGAAAATAATATAACATGAAAAAAATGTCTTTTGTGGAGAATATTTTGGGGCCACATCATCCGTAATTTAGTGGAACCACATATGCAGTGATAATATAAGAATATATCAATGATATAGAAAAGATATTTGATATCATGGGATGTTTGGAATGTCAAAAGTTTAAACAACCCATTTATCAATTGGAAGGTGAATCTGATCAATGGTGGTTTATTGTTAAGAATATGACAGAAATAGATGGTATGTAAAGTCTAGAAAGGGACAATTTTAAGACTGGTTTTCTAGAAAATTAATTTCCCAAAACAATTCAACTCAGAATGGATAAAAAATTCATGAAACTTAAGCAGACATAAAAATATTATATTCAATCATATGAATCCATTTTTACAATATTAGACATATACATACCATATTTTACTTGGGATATTGAATGTAAAAGTAATAGAATTTATTCTTCTTCAAAACTATTTTGCGAAGTGCATTGGCTTCACGAGTATTTAAAATCTACGAGTACCATGTTTGTTGTTTTGAAAAATATGAGGTGGTGTTTTCTAACATATTTGTGCCTCGTGATGAAATGAATAAGAATCTTTCAGGTTGGTAGGCAATGGCCATGATCTCATCAAAGATTTATGGAGGAAATAAAATGAATTTCCCTTCTATTGAAAAATTTCGTGAAAATAATCTTGGTGATTGTCTTGTAAATTATGAGAAATGCTACTAATATAGAATGTTTGGGAACATGTCTCGTGAGTGTAAGGAAAAAAATCAGAAAATTTATGAGAAACAGATTGAGAGAAGATTTAACTGTAAGTAATTGGGTTATTTTGATAATTTTTTTCATAAGCTAGTTACTCAAGAAATGAATCTGCAAGATTAGAACTAGACTGGGTTGGTAAAATCATTTTCAACCAATTTAGTAGATGTTGAGCCATAAAATGAGGTGGTATCAGGTACATATATTGTTTTTATAGATTTTTCAATTATGTTGTTTGATTCAAGGTCTATTCATTCCTTCATTTCTGATAAATTATAAGAAAAATTGGGAATTCAACATTATGAAATGAAATTAGATACCAGGGTAAAAAAACATGGGTGAAATATTGTTTCAAAAAGAAGTTATAAAAATTTCCATATCCATGTATGTCGAAAGGGTTTACCTGGAAACCTTCTTTCTCTTCTTCTAGTAGAGATTGTTTTTATTCTGGGTATGGGATGTCTTTCATTTTATCATGCTATGATATATTGCTGATAAAAAGAAGTTTTTTTTCAAAAATAATTTTATTTTGTGTAAAAATAATGAACACATACCATTTATAACATTGTATGATGCTATGAAACTAATAATTTATGGACATAAAAGTTATCATTTCTCATATTTTATATGTTAGGGGAAAATTCTAGATTAATGATTTACCAGTGGTAAATGAATACCTAGATTTTTTTATTATGTTCTTCCTGGTTTTATTCCTACACAATAGGTTTATTTTAATATTGAATTATTTCTAAATGGTATGAAATTATATAAGCTCCCTTACTAAATTACCCAAATGGATCATCTAGAATTAGAAAGGAATTTGTGGGAATTATTAGATTAATGCTTCATCCGACCTAGAACTTTACCATGGGGTGCTACTGTCTTATTTTTTAAGAACAAAGATGGTTCAATGAGACTTTTCACTTATTACAGATCCATGAATAACATTACAGTAAAAAAAAATATCCTTTAACTCATACTAATGATTTTTTTTATCAGCTCTAGGGAGTGAAGTATTTTTTGAAGTTTGACCTAAGGTTGGGGTACCATCAGTTGATAGTAACAGACGATGACATCCAGAATACTACTTTCCATTCTAGATATGTTCATTATGGATTTGTAATTATTCTTTTGGGTTAAATAATTCACTTTCTATATTCGTAGATCGAATGAGTTTAAGATTTCATGAGTTCTTGGATATGTTTTGGTTTTGTTTATTGACGACATTATGGTATTTTTTATAAGTAAAGAGGAGCACGAAAAACATCTAAGGGGTATTTTACAAAGCATAAAAATGACCCGTATGGAAAATTAATCAAGTGTGATTTTCGGTAGTAACATATATCCTTTCATGGGCCTATTTAAAATAAAGATTCAATTATAGTTAATCCTATCAATGGAATAGTTTTTTATGAATGTCCAATATATACAAATGTTACAGATATTAATAGTTTTCTTGGATTAGCATGTTATTACTGATAGTTTGTTAAAACCATTGCATGGTTATCTTTCCCAGTAACTAATCAAACATGAAAATGGTTTAAATTTGTATGAACATAAGAATGTGATGTTTTTTTTTGGAATTGAAGAGTGATTGATGAATGCTGTAGTTTTTGGCATTTCCATCACAAAATGGTTATTGTTTTTTAAATTGTGATGCTTTATTGAAGGGACTAGGATGTGTTCTGATGTAGAAATTTTAGGTAATTTAGTATACATCAAGACAACTAAAACCACATTAGTTAAATTGACTCACACATGATTTGGACTTGGCAGTTGTCTTTTTTTGATTGAAAATTTGGAGGCTCAATTTATATAGAGAAAAATGTAAAATATACAGTAACCATATTTGTCTGAAATACATATTTACTCAGAAGGAATTAAACATGAGGCATAGAAGGCAAATTTAACTAATAAAGGATTATAATTACACAGTCAATTATCATCTAGGAAAACCAAACATTGTAACAGATTTTTTGAGTCGAAAACATCATGAATCATTAACCATGTTACATTTGGAACACGATCCATTGATTAATTTTATATTAGATGTTGTTGGTGTAGGATATACCTATTTGTTTTTTATGGTTTCATTATAGTTATCATTATCAAGTATAACTAATAAAGAGAAAAAGAAGACAATGAGTTTTAAAAAATGTAGAATTGGTTAAAATGGGCATGTTTCCGGAATTTAACCTTGATAAATATTGTGTTTTATGATTTGGAAAAAGGTTGGGTGTGCCTTGTGATTTCCAGTTAATGAGTGATTTGTTGTGTGAAGCTCAATGATCTCTATTTCCAGTTCATTCCTGAAGTACTAAGATGTACATAGTCCTTCAGAATTTTAAATGGTGGGATGGAATGAAAAGAGATATTGTATAAATTAAAGTGAAATGTTTGACATGTAACTTCACAAAGTAGTGCAAAAATTACTAATGTGGATATGTCAGGATTTTCCCGTGCCATGGTAGAAATCGGAGAATATAATAGTGGACTTCATGGTGGGACTACCTAAGGCTTCGTGAGGTAAAAATGTGATTTGGATTATTATTGACTGGCTGAAAAAATCTACACATTTCCTTTCTATTTGATATACAATGTATGTGGGTCATATTTCTCAATTGTACCTCAAATATATTTTTAGGTTAAACAAGTTCATCTTTTTATTTTATCTGATCAGAATCCCAGATTAACATCCAATCTTCATAAGGTCCTTCAGATGTTTTTCAACACATAATTAAATTTTAGTATAACTTTTCATCATCAATTATATGGGAAATCAGAAAAAACGATTCTTACTATGGAGGATATGATTCATGCTTGTTCAATGGACTACCAGGAATTTGGGATCAACATATTTTTTTAGTTGTGTTTTCTTATGATAACATTGTTTATTCATATATACTGATGGCACCTTTTGAGGCACTACGTGTGAAGAGGTGTCGAACTGTAGCTTTTTGTGTTGAAGTTAGCGAAAGAAAGTTGATGAGACCATAGTTTGTAGAGGATATGGCATAGAAAGTGAAGATGATCTAGAAGAATATGAGGAAAACTTAGAGCAAGTAGAAACGTTATAAAGACAATAGAAGTAAAGACTTCCCTTTAGAGATATGTGACCTTGTTTTCCTTAAAATATATCCTTCGAAAAGTGCCATTTTTTTAGAAATAAAAGATAAGTCTGATATTCATCAGTGCTTTTAATATACTAGACAAAGTTGGACCAGTTTAATAAATATTATCTTTTTCCTTCATGTTTATATCAGGTGCATAATGCATATCATTATTCGATGTTGAAGAAGTATGTTCCAGATTCATCTCATGTCATGAGCCCAAAAGCATTTATACTCAAAGAGAACCTTTCATAAGAAGAGAAACCAGTTCAGATTCATGATTAAAGTAGACATGTACTGCTGAATAAGGTAATCCATAGGGTATTGATTTTGTGGAGAAACCACTTAGCTGAAGAAGCAACATGGGATTCTAAATATTATATGAGTGAAATGTACCCTCATTTGTTTAGTGAGTAAATTAAATTTCAAGGATGCAATTTCCTTAATGTTGGGAAAATGCAACACCCTAATGATTTATACAATTAAATTAAAATGAATGAATATTTTTTAAGGGGATATTTATAAGATGCATTTAAACCTAATATTTCAGTTTTTATGTTTGGAATTTTGAATAAATAGTCGTCTACAATTGTGATCCATAAGTTTTTTGCAGTCTAATAGAACCAAATTGTTTTTATGAAATTGTAAACTACCCTTATGAATAGTAATATAAATAGTAACATTCCCTAATAAATATTAAATTGTAATATTTTTTTTATTAAGGATATAATAAAATGAAATCTTTTTAAATTCTTAAGGTGTTAATCAATTGAGTTATATATTTAATGTTTTTATTTTTTGAATAAATGATGATTTTATTTAAAAGTGTAATTAATTATATTTAGATAATTATTTTAAAAAATGGAGGACATTTTTGAATTATAGATATCCAGAAATGTTTAGGGTGAATTTTAAGGATTTTTCTGAAATAGATGATTTTTTAGTGAATAGTATACATACAATTTTGAGTCTCGGTGTGGTTAATGACATCACTAATGATGTAATAATGAGGAAATAATTCTGGTAGAATTTTTTTTGATAAAATAATATGTGATGTGTACAATGTTTCTAATACCATAGTAAAATACCATGGACAAGCCTATAATTTGGAAAATACAACTAACGAGGTGTCCATTGGTATGTAATAAAACATTCTCTCACTTTTACTATTAATACCAACCCATTCCTTCATTAAATTCATTTCAATTTTCTCCTCAACGAAGCACTGGAATTCTACCCTCATTAGTAGTCTTACAAAGGTGTCCTAAAATCTCCCACAGTACCAAACTTCATGTCTTAGGAGTTACTCTATAAGGTAAGAGAATTCTCAACATCTTTATTTCTGTTTCTGTTTAGGTTCTCTTTTTTGTGGTATAACCTTCATGATTATATAAAATGTTATTATTTTCATTTTATTCAATCATTATACTATATTATGTTTCAATTCTATATGGGTGACCCTTATCCACTGTCTCTTTAATGTTTTCTTAAACCATGTTGCAAAGCTGTTACGCTGCCGAATTTTCATACTGGATTGCTAAACAATTATTTTATTTCGAGTTCCATTCTTTTCTTATTCTTTACGAATATCTCCTTAACCAAGTAGAATGAATTATTTAGTATCTTATATATTATTTATTTTATATTTTTTTTGGAATATTTAAAATTATACTTTTTCTACTCTCCCACTTATTCATGAAATTATATAATTATATGTGATGCGCTAATTTACCAACATCGTGGATGATGTGATTTCAATTTATTTTACTTCCTTCAAAACTGGTCATAAAATAATTTTTTTGGTTGAAATAGACTATAATTTATTTATATTATATTATATAAGGGTTTTTGTCATTTTTTACACATGTGATTAATATATAAACCAAAATGAGTTCATAACTATCGTAGACTTTCCAAATTGACCTATACAAATATCAATACTGTTTTAACTTATAAATAAACCTCATTTAAAATTAAAAAATCAAAATGTTATAATTAATGTTTTTGGAAATATTAAAATACCATTACATTTCAATTATATATTTTCACTTCCAATCGAAAAGAATACCCATCATGAACTAATCATGGAAACAATGTAAAGAACACACTTGATGAAATATAAATAACAAAATATTAATAATAAATGTGTCGAATCGGGTTGTAAAAAGATCATATAAGGTGTTATAAATATTATTATGATTCTTTACTATTTTAATAACACTTTTTTAACCATTATACATGGGGTTTAAACACTTTTTATTTATGTAGAACCCGAGTTGATGGAGTTCTTAACCCAATATTCATTCTTTGGGATAACCTTATTCTTTCTTCATTATGTTGTAATAGGATTATTGGTGTGATATATTTTTTATATTATGTAGGAAAATATATATTTATAGTGTATAAAAATATCCATAACATTCTATTAATTCTCACTACAATTATATTTTTAGGTACATTCCTTTTAAAATCCATTTAATAATCTCGTTAATAAATTTTAAAAGCATTGTTTTTTTATATGTATATGTAATGTGTGGTTTCTATTTATTTCATGATACTTTATTTCTATGATATGTTACTTTGGCATTATTTATGTTGTATTCATCAAATTATTTCATAAAATACGTTGTGGTGATCCCATTATAGCTGAAGATAGGACGGGTGATCCCCATTATAGATCACCAATGCATTGGGTACTCAGTAGATGGAAGTTGACCCAAAGGGTTTTCCATTTATAATGATTAATGTAAGAGTGAAATGGTAAATATTTCCCAAAGAAACAATATGATGTTTCTATGCATATGAGTTTTTATGATTATGGGTTTTATTTGTTTTTATGTTATCACATGACTAACGTTTTTTTCTTTGTATCCCTTAGTGAGTTTTTATACACATACAAAGTTTTTAAAATGTTTCTCACATGATATAAAGATGGGTTTGAGAATTAATTAAGTATCCTATTGTATGAATGTGGTGTAAAATGTATGTAAGATATAATATTTATTTAAAATCTAAACCAGAAACGATACACAATGTGTAATAGTATATGGAATTGTTTAATATTCATGATTAAGTAACGATTTAATGTTTCTTCCTTACAGTATACACTATAAAATATAAGATTATTCATGACTTTTTTATATTTAAAAGAATAGAATTCGAAAGGATATGAATATTATTGTTATAAAAGGATTCAATCATGTGATTAATTTGATTCTGTGGATCACCCACAACTAGTATAACCCCATATGATTCTATTATTTTTTATTATATTTTATTCTTATATTGATATATTTGTAAACACTATTATATGTGACATGTATTTATATTTCTAAGTGTAAATAAATGAAAAAAATTACAGATCTGAAAATCATTTTGGGTTTTGGACTTGGGTTTTTTTGCTTCTCGAATTCACTCACAACAACTATCATAGTTTTAATTTATATTATTTATTCATTAATATTATTATTATTTTTTAATAAAAAATGAAAATTTTATATCCTAGTACACATAATATAGTTATATAATTATTTCTATAACTATATACTAGAACACATTATTGAATTTATTTTATTTGGGGAGTATGCCTCTAAGTAATATACTTAATTATTAGAAAAAATTAACCGTTTATTTGGATTAATTACAAGAATGAAATCTAGATCACATATCAATTCATATTCAAAATCTCATGTTATTTAAATAATCCCAAAATTAGGCATCAATTGTAGTGAATTATAAAAAATGAGGATAATTTTATTTACCTCACCAAGAGAGGGTTTTTTGTTTCAATAAGGTGAAAATAAATTGAAAGGTCAAAAAACTCACTTTTTTAATCAAGGAATCATCCTAAAAAAGGATTTAACATTTTTAAGATGAAAAAATCACTAATGGTCAATAGATCATTAATATTTAACAAATTATTAATTTATAAAAAGGGGTTAAATTTTTTAATTATTTGACATCATTCATCATAGATTTTTGTACATAAATTGTTTATTAAATATAAAATATAATGAGAAATTTTAATATAGAAGTATTAAATATTAGGATAGATGATTTTTTATAATGTAATGTAACCCTAAAAATGAACATAAAATATTTGAATTTTAGATATGATCGAAACAAAATTGATGTAAAAAATAAATAAATTTCAAACATCAAACACAACCAAATGTTTTCATTATGTGGAATTTTATTAAAAATTAAAACTCTAAATAATGGTCTTATTTAAAAAGGACACCCAAATTTGAACATTATAAGAAGAATAAAAAAATAATTTTTTTTCACATGTAATTATAATATAGGGAAGGAAACATTGATTATCTCAATAAGACTTGGAAGTTAAAAGTGTGTATTTTAAAAATGTTTTACAAAGAAATCAAAAAATAAGTTGTTTTGAAGAAAGTTTTAAAGTATAATAATAATGAAAATAGACATGAGTTTTTAAATATATTTATTTCCAAGAGGATTATCATATGTTCATACTTGTTTGATTACTTCACATAATTATACTTTCCTAGTTCCAATAATTACATTTGGGTAGATAAAATTATTTGATATTTGGAAACAAAGATACTACATCTCTTCAACTCCCTTTTGATGATTTCACCATGGATAAAACCATAATAAAAAAATAAACTATCAATGTCTGGATATTATAGATAGAATTAGGGATAAAAAATCATAATTATATCTCTTGTTTTGTGAGATAAATAGATACCCTTATGTTGAACAAAATGAATAATAAAATATTCCACGATTAAAACTCAATCCATTTGGTTATGGACTTATATTTTTACAATACTAATACCATGAAATGCATTCAATGAAAAATCATTTTATTATAAATCCAAATGAAATTTTTTGAAACAAAAATTATACTAAACACATTGTAAATCCACTCTCATCACTCAGTCTTCAATATCATAACCCCGTAAAATGTTTTTTAGATATTTATCTTGTAATTGAGTGGAGTATGGGGCTCAAGTGGATATCCTTATTAATTAAATCACCTCGTATTAGTATATTGATCTCTAAAACCACCAATATTATTAGAAAAACCATAAAATTCTCCAAAATTTTAATTTGTATCCCCTAGTAAAAATAAAAAATGGTGTTTCCAGGGACCCATTTTACAGGTAGTGACATGTAGTTGTTTTTGTACATATTTTTCACTATGTAATAGCCCCATTAGAGTATTAAATAAGAAAATAGGTGGTATAGTTTTTAGTCTTTATAAATTATTAGAGTATAAAATAATAAATGTAATTTAGTTACAAATAATATAATATTTCATATATAATATAAAATGTAGTCAAAATAGTAATTAAAATAATTATTAGTAGAGTGATAGTAATCATAGTTTGAATCAAATGATCTTATGTGTGCTTGTTACAGGAAACCTTACTATATGATAGAAATATCATAAACTGTGAAAAAATTATTGTGGAGGAAGAATAAAAATATCATTCAGAAAGGAGTAGTCCCAATATATTAAATTTCCATTGGTATAGGAAAAAAAGTATTTGATTACCTGAAAAGAAAGTCCTAACACTACCATTTTTATGGCTCACGAACAATATACGTGTTTCTAATTTTAATTATGTTATTATAACCTATAAATGAAACTATGACATTAGGCCTAATGTAATACCTCAATATTCAAATATACAAACATTCTATCCAATTTTTTATAATACATGGAATGGCGAGCTTAAACAAACTGCAATATATTATTATTTAAATATGAATGTCATATCATAGTCATTGAATTGTTTAGGATGAATAGAAATGACCAAATTAGTAAATTTATGTAACAGTATTACAAAATTCATATGTATAGTTTAATTCATAGGAAGGAAGTATTAAATTTTTTATGTCATGTATTTGGTTTGAATAGTGTGTTTTTATAAAACCTGATTTCTATTGATTAGTTTGTGAGAAAAAATTATATTTAATTTTTTAAATATTTAGAATTTTTATTTGGAACACTTAAAAACATTAATGAAGTAAAAATTTCAAAAATATCTTCATGTGAAAATTTAAAAATTATATTAAATGATTTAATATTTTATTAATAATTCAAAAGGCTTATAGTTATTGAAGTGATTATTATTTTATTTTTAACTTTTAAAAGCTCAATATAATTTTTTAATTTTAAAGATTTACAATTATATATCTTATATTATCAGTAAAATGATTTTGTTTCTAATATGTTATTTTGAATTTGGTATAAATATATATTTAAAATAATATATTTCTAATAATCTATTTTTCATAACTTCTATGTTTTTATCACAAATTAATATATAAAAATTTTACGTATTAAATCCGAAAAAATGGATTTTATATTTTAAATTATGATTTCAAATTATTATAAATTGTTTCATTTTATTGGCTTATATTATAGTTATAACATTAGTATGTTTATATTATATCAATATTGATAATTTGAGTAAAATAGTGTTAGAACATTGTGATAAGGATTTAAAATTTCTGTACAATGTTTTATTATCCCAGATCATGGGAGGATTCCGAAAAATAATTCCAATTCCAATATATGTTTCCACTTTGTGGAATATTTCTCTGACATTAAACATTATATCAATTTATGAAAAGAATAAAGAGATAATATCACTCTCTTGACACAAATATATCAAACATTTCATCATATGGGTAAAATGTTGTTATGTTAAGTCCTAAATTTATTTCAAATAAGAATTCGTTTTTTTACTGTTTTAATTTATTTATATTTTTTATTTATGAAAAAATTTCCATCAATATTTTTTCAATGCAGACTCGGTATTTATTCAATTAATAGAAAAATTAAATAAATGATTTTAAAAATAGTAAAAGAAATTCAATATGGTTTATTTTTATTGTAATTATTTTTTTATAATTATGAAATATATGATATGTTTTGAAGGATTATATTTTAATTCCATCCATTTAATGGTGTTTTTAATATCAAATCAAATTAATAAAGTCAAAAAAATATTAATAATATATTATAAAAAAATATTTTATTAAATTTATTAAATATATTAAAATTTTGAAGGAGGAATATTTGGATAATACTATGTCTAAAATGTAATCTCATTACTATTATTGAGAGAATCATATCATTATAAGAAATATTATAACCCATTGACATTGAAGAAGTTAGTAACGTATTCACAGATAAAATTTGATAAACTATGGTTTAATAAAAAAATATAATATTTTAAATGACAAAAAAAACATATATGGTACAATATTTGTAGATATATCAACATTAATCTATTTTTATTAATATATCTATCCATTTTGAATCATTTTAATTGATATTTACTGAATTGTATTTCAATCTTTAAAGATATTCAATGAGTTCGTCTCCACTCACTTATAAAATAAAAACTCTTCACCAATGTTCATAAATTTTTTTTTGTGCCATATACATTAGATAATACCATACATTATTCCATTCAATATTAATTAACCACACCCTAGATCATTAGTCTTCCCTAAATACCAACCCTTTACAACAGAAGGTGTAAGCAAAAAAGATGACTCTCAAAGAAGAGATATAACTCCTAACTGAGCAATTTTCAATATTATTTATTCCTTATTAAATTATAAATCTATGTATCAAATAATAAAATAATTAATTAATTATCATAAATATACTGAATTTAATATTATTATTTTTCAACTAGTATTATCATTCTATCAATCCCGTTGAAAGTGAAAATACCACGCTTGTGTACATACACATTTCCATCTCCACATAATGGAATAATTATTTTTTAATCACCTCCTTACTTAGATGTCATTAATGATTGAGTTAACATATATATATATAGACATATATATTATTTTTTATTAAATTATTATTTTTTATTGGTGAATTATTATTTATCTTTGTTTCATTCCATGCATCGAAAAATGGAATCATCGTTCATTCATACGTACGACCTACCATCTCCATGAACAGCATAATTCATTTTTATATCTTTACATTTTATGAATGAAAATTTATATATGATATAAATATATTTTTTAAAATTTTTATATTGTTTAAATATTTATATATGTATAAATATTGAGGCTTCTAAACCAAAACATTCATGATTAATGAATAAGTTATCACTTAAATAGTGATTTCAATAAAGAATTGTCTCAAAAACTAGTGAAATTATGTTATAAGTAAATCATTTATTGAATAATATAAATGTCTATGGTTATAAAATTTTTAAATAAATATATTCATATTGTATAAGATTTTGTAATAGCTATGAATTATGATTATACATGACGTAAGGGATTGTATTCACAAATCATTTTCTGTAATACATATGTAGTGTTAAACATATATCATATTTTATAAATGTTGTGTAATTTTAAATGAAATGATATATCATGAATTTATTTATATTCAAATTATTTAATTATCCATATTGTGTAATTATATCATGGGTCTTACTATTTATTTGATAACAAAGTGATAAGGGTTTTATGTTTCAATGAAATTATAATATGGGATTATTTGTGATCAAATATCACATGATTGAATTTTATGATTTATATCACATGAATCACATGAAATATAAACTCATATGGTTGTTTTGGTATATAATATTGTTTCCATTAATTTTTCTTCTCTTTTTCAATTCATGATACTAAAAGAATATTTTTAAAGAAAAATTATTTTTTTATCTATTTGATTGTAAATCCTTTCACTTCTCTATAAATGTATACTAAAAATGATTTAGAGAATGTTTTAACTATTATCCAATGATTATTTAAAATGACCTTTATTATAGTTTGACTTTATTAAATAATAATATAATGTGAATATTCCTCTCATTTTATTAATAAAAAAATTTGGAATATTTCTAACTAAAATATAATTGGATTCATTGTATTAATGTAAACAACATTAATGGATTTTCTTAAGATCATGATAATTAAATTCTTTAAATAATACATTAAATTTTTCAACATTATTTTTTAATAAAATATTTTCCATACAAATTTGAATGAATATTATTTTGATAGATTGAATTCAATTTGAAAAGGAGTATTTTACCCATGAAATACTCCATGTGTTCTATTGAATGTGTTTTAATATACTATTTCAGTTTTTGGTGTTACATATGATTTATTATGTATATGATGCCATGATACCATAATTATTATTTCTCTATATGGTTTATTATTATGATGATGCGATATTTATTAAACCCATTTATTTTCCACATTATATGATTTATGATGGATTATATATTACCACGCAGAACACAAATTAATTGGTTATGATTATTTCATGGGTGGCATAGAATTTTGTAGCCCACCGATTTATTTGGTAAATATGTTGAACTCATGAGAAAAATATATAAATCAGGAACCACATTTCATGTGGAAAATTTTATTCATGGACATTGTTTTAATTGTAAAATTTTTTTAGTGGGAATTTATATCATTTACATATGTATTTAAAAAATGCATGCCTTTTGTGTCTATATGTTTATTCATGGAATTTTTATACACGTCCTTTAGATTATGTAAACACCGTTTTTCATAAACATATGTTTATATAAATACCTTATATCATTCCCTTAAAATTATGTGTGAACAAATTTATATTTATACAGTTTAACAATGTTATAATATTATATTTTTTCTTAATTTATATTTATGTAATATGGGGTAATGGATCATGTGATTGGATTGCTTTATGATTTAGGACTTACGAATTGTTATGAATTTCTCAATAACCATGTATTAAGATATATGGTACTTTGGTTATGTTTTTAAAATGTTAAGTTCATGTTACTACACCCTTATATTTATTTAATTCTCATGTTATCATTGATATCTCCCTTTCTTAACCATACTAACAATTTCATCTCACCATTTCTTATGTCTCATTTCTATATGATATAAAGAATAGTATAATGTAGAGTATTACTTTGAGAAGTAATATGTTGGAAGGCCTTTTATGGGATATTAAGGATCTATCTTGTAGTATGATGGGTTTATATCAAGTCTCAAACCGGAACTATGACTTTAAGTTCCATAGACATTCATTCATCAAATATGATGGATACTCATCTAAAATGATTTCATTAATACAAATATTGTGATGGACTCACTTCACAAAATCAAGTGGGAGTTTTTTTATAACTCATTCAAAAAATTGTGACTATAAAAAAACATATTATGATGAAAATAATAAAAATATTTACATATTTATGAATTAGTATGGAATCCCAGTGTAGAATATGTATATTAATACATTTATAAGTGAAGATTAATGTTTTTTTCATTGTTTTATCGAGTATAAACTAAATAATTTAATGTAATATTAAATCATTCGAAATATTACAACACTTTAGTAAAAAATAATTCATGTAAATTTTTTTATCGATTCATCTTCCATTTATAGAAAAATTATACAATATATTTTCCAAAATATTTAACTCGATGACAAAATGGATATCAATTTTAATTGATATTTGATCATCAGAAAAAGTAATAGTTTGAAAAATAAAATTAATTAAATATATCTAGGACATGTAGTTTAGTATTAATGTGTTTAAAAAAAGAATCCCCATCATAATATTGGATAAATAATATTGAAACCACATCAAATAGAATCATTAAAAAATATATATAATTATTAAAATAGATAAAAATTGGTGATTAAAATATATAACTATGAAGAAAGTTATAATAAACAATATTTGGATATAGAGTATGTAATCTATATTTTACATCTGTGAAAAATTCATATTATTCCACTCAAATACCTGAATTACTTTTTTATTAATTTCTAAAAGTATGGAATTAATCTTATATTACTTAGATCATGTTATGAGGATTCACATGAAACATAATTTCTATAGGTGATTAAGAATGATGTTCAGTCCATCATGATGCATGAGGTTGTACATTTACATTATGTGAGTCCACTTTAAATTGAAAAATTATTTTCATAAGATATACGATTTTGTAATAATTATAACAACATATTGTTTCTTTTTTATGGTTAAATTTCATCATTTGTTTTTTTATTGACAATATTTATAGTTTTTAACGTTCATTTCTTCATATTCTATAGTTTACTGTATTGAATGGTACATTATAAATATTTCTAATGTAAAATTGGTTATGAAAAAACACTTTCATAAAGAATTGGTATAAATCATTTATAGTGTAAATAACTTATAAAAACTCAAAAATAAATCATTTATATAATAAAATAGAATAAATAATTGATATATAATTAATTGTATTAAATATAATGAATAAAATAAATAAGAGACTATAAAATATAATTTTACAGATAATTAAGGTCTATTAATTTAAATTTGAAATAGACTATACACATTAATATTTCAATAATATCAATTAATAAAAATATAATAAAATAGAAAAATAGAAAAAACAAAAATGAGGATTTTTAACAACAATTAAAAAATAATCATTATACAGGGAACTAATAAATAAATCTCCCACTTAAAAAAATTATAAACCCATATATAAATTATAAAAATTATCCACTTTGTTTTGAATATAAAAAAGTTATAATGAATTCCTCTAAAAACATGATTCAAAAAACTAAAATTCTCTAAGTAATTAATAAACTACAGGAAGATATATCACACAATTTCTTAAAAATATAAAAAAATATAATTTTTAAAATAATAAATTAATAATTATACTTTACACAGTATTAATATTATTCTTAATTTAAAATTAAATCCTAAAACATAACACTTTTTAAAATATTAATATATATTATAATTTAAGAAAAAAGTTTAACAACACAAAAAAATCATTCATTTTAAATAGTGATATATAAAATATTAATTAAAAACATTAAATATCCAATTTTTAAAAAATACTAATTTAGTAATTGATAAATAACCGGTTCAATAGTAAAAAACTGAATATATATTTCTAGAATTATTTTATAACTATTAACACATCTTGTTTATGTGAAATTGAAAATATTATTTTAACAAAAACAACTAGTCCCCCAAAAAAATACTTTTATTCTATCATATGAATATATAATTTTGAATACATGAAAAGGTATATTGCTAAAAAAATAGAACTACAAAAAGAGAAATGAAAACAATTGAAATGGTATTCATTGAAATAGTAAATAATTTAAAATGAATTGTAATGAATTAGTTTTTATAAAAACTATAGTAATAGTTATTATCAAAAAATATTATATATGATGAGAAGAAAAAACAAATAAAAACTTATTTATGACATAGACATCATACCATATAAATAAAAAAATTGGTATGCGTATTTTTTAGAATAAATTTTATTACTTGTGAATATCAAATATTTGAAGTTTATTAATAATTTATTAATATCCTAAAATAACCCATGTTACTCATTGATTATTCCTTTTATCATTGAAAAAATATTTACATAAGAAAAATATCTTTTAACCATGAGATGAAATCTTTTGTTAAGATAAATCAAACGAATAATAAAAAAATTAAAAAAATAAAGTATTAAAGATAATAAAGTCCAGTATTTTCTAATTTATATATTTTCCCTCTATATAAGATGTATTCTATAATAAATATTTTTCCAATTCCTATTTTTTTATTTACAGAAATATTTCCTAATCTCATAAGTTCTTCTAGAATTTAACACCTAATAATGGACTTAGATGAGGATACTATTAGGATTCCAATCATGGATTTATTATTTTTGAATATATTCAATATGATTATAGATTTAGTAAATAGTACATCAATAATAATTCATTAAATTTAAATTTTATTTTACTATTTAACAAATATCATCCATCAAATCTATTATTTTATCCATAATTTCATAGTTATTATTATAAAAATATTCTAGATTTCAATTTTAAAAAATGATATTATAATATTAATTGGTTAAATTGATATATTACTTTCTCAATATATTTTATCATGATAAAAAAATAAATCTTCTCAATGTAATTATCATATACTTCACTGAACAATATAAATTAATATTTACCATTATCTTTATTATAATGATAAAAATTATAATAAAGAAATAACTATCTCTAAATATATTATCCATTAAGAATATATTATAGATAGTTGAAAATTAACTAAATAAAAAATGTTAATTATTAATAGGCTCTCATCATAGAAATGTTTAATGTTTCAGTTGATATTTTAATCTCCTCATTGAAATATGATTATTCAATGTAGCTATAACCAATAAATATTAATTTCATCCATTTCTTCTCCTTTATTGAATCTTTTCTCTCATTTTCATCCTTGAGGATTCGAATTTGGCGTGATGCTCATTCCTATATTCCTAAAATATAATATCATAATTTTGACAACCAACCATTGATTTTGGTGTAATTTGTTCTCATACTACTTTTTTTTCATTCCATTCATGGAATCTAAGTTTCTATTTATGAGTAATTAAATTAATCTTACAAAGTTAATTTACATCAAATTACCTAGAACTTGATAAACCTACACTATAATAATAATGGTCAATATATATTTGTATGATATAAATGATACTACATTTATTTTATCAATATAATTTCTATCAATATATTTCATCTTCATTTTATATTTTTATAGATATCCAATGGGTTCATAATGGGTCTACTCAGTAAATTAATAACTTTATTCAATTTTAACCTTCTAAAATATCATATTTTTAGTGAATGGTCTGTGTATTACCTTGATCATAATATCATTTTTTACAGCTTCTCAATGAGTAACTGTGTTTCTCAAAATTTTAGTAAAAGATTTTTATATTTTTAAAATTTATTCATGGTCAATCATTCATAATTAATATAAAATGTCTTGATGAATATAATAATAGTTTCATTATAGTTTATAAGTCCCTCCATTAGTGAATTTTAATGTCCTCCAAATTTCAATAGTATTTTTAAAAGATTAAATGTGTTTATAAATACATATAGTTATTTAATAATAATAAAATTTCCTAAATTTTCTATATCATTATTTTTTAGTAGAATCATTACTAGTAAATGTATTAGTATTATTATAAATTAAAATATATTTTATGATCATAATAGTTTAATAGAAATAATAAATATTTTCTAAAAACACATCTATTATTTTATTCCAATACAACAAAAAAGTTTCAATTAAATTGGGGTTGAATAAAATTATTCATATAAACTTCTCCTAATAGAACATAACTAAAACGAAAATTTTAATTTCTCATTCTATGGACTAGGATAAAAATTTTATCTCGAATATACAATGTATTAAATAATTATTATAGCTTCCAAGGGTTATATATGATAATTTTTTTTGTCCCATGAGATTATATAAATAGATAATATTGGGGCTCAATATTCCTTCACTAATAATTATCATAGTGTATATTAGATTGTTTAATTTGTTGTATAAAGAATAAAAAAATAAAACATAAAAAGTACATTGAAATAAGAAATAAAAAAACATGAATAAAAAAATTATAGTTTAGATTAAATTATCCTACCTATAATTTTAAAAAACCACATAAATAATATATTGTACTATCCATACCATAGAAAATGGTATTTTATAAGTGAAAAAAATACCATGTTTAACACACGAGCATACCCAACCTATTAAATTTTCTTATGTTCAAGAAGGACCCATTCTATTAGAAGACATATGAATTATGACTATACCTTTTAAAAATGTCAAAGACATTATATGTGTTCCTAATTTGTAATTTGTTAGTATAATTATGGATCTATCTTTTTATTAGAGTCAAAACTATATGTGAGTTTTGTTACAACATGAAAGAAAATTAAACAACAGATCAATATAAAACTATTAAAATAATAACTCAGTAAAATTACTAATGGATTTAGTTGGGAATTATAGTATATGATGGGTAGCATTAAAAAATTAAAATAATAAAAAATATAGTCAAATTGGGAAAAAAGTTATAGTATAATAGATTTCAATCATTTTTTTCATATATAAAAATTTTAAAAAAATAATTATAACATAAATTATCTAATATTCTAAAGAAATATAACAACTATATATAAAAAATCTATATTAGAAAATTATGTTATAATAAACCCAGAAATCATTGTGATAGTGTGTTCATTTCATAATGATATCTTATAATGTAACGAATAGAACTAAATTGATGAAATTGACAAATAAATTATAGTTTAATATTATAAATAAATATAAAAATAGTTCCCACATTATTATTCAATAGAATAGTTTTAATCAACTTAATATTGATTCATTAGTGTTTATATTAAATTTTAAAAGTCATAAAACATTTATATTAACACACATAATGTTTCAACATGTTTTCTGCTCCAAAATCCACGAAAAATGAGCGTCACAATGAAATCACTCAATAGAAATAATATCATATTAGTCCACTAAAACTATATAATTTTTTTTGTATCCATACGTATAAACTAGATATTTCATTAGTTATGATTTATGTTTATTAGTCTCATAAATTAGTTATTCTATAGGTGACATCACATGAAGATCAATTCTTCATTATGAAAATGAATCCCCTTGTACATGATGTTATTCCTAGGTAAAATGAAATCCATGACTTATAATTAATAATAATTATTAAATAGTAAAACAATAATGTGAAACACTCATTAAATATTTAGAATAATTATATTTTACTTATCTGTATGAATATGGTGTGTAACATATCGTTATTTTGTGTTCAACATAGTGTTGGAAATCTGATATTGAAATGTTCCTCTAGTAAATTATTTTTATAAAGCATATCCAAACTGATAACGTATAATATTTGTCTAGTAAAAGAATAAATATTCTTATCACGGTTTACTAGTTGGTTATAATATCATTATAATGTTAATTAAGATATATTTATATTTTTAAAAGACTCTTTATATGGTTCAATATAAAATATTTATGTTTCATATCAAACATATTTATGTTTATATATTTAGTGAGTTATAAGAAGGAATAATAATTTAAACAATGTAAGGATTTCATTTTGTATATATAGTTTCATTGTATGTGTTTTTTCCCTTGTGATTCATTTTTAATAAGGTCCATTTTAATGCTTAATTTGGTATATCACATTGCTTCGTATGGTATAACAGTTTAATAAAAAAACCACCATCCTAATTTATATGAGTCAAACATTCATATATTACATATCATTAAATTTACAAAAAAACATTTATATAAGATAATAGAATAATAAAATCCAATAATGAAAATAATAATTATAATGACTAAAATAATTACTAGATTATAAAAAATATTTGATCAATTACATAATTTTTTAAATAATATATTTATCATAGAATTTAGACACCAGTATTCCCCAAATATTTACATAAAATAAGATATAATAAAATAGATATAATCAAATATAAATTTGAGTAATCATTTTATTATAAAAAACATTATCAAATGTGATAAAGATCATATCCATGAAAAAAATCCACTTATCGATGTTTTTTGGTTATGTAAATGACCGTATCTAAACTATAAAAAAATAGAAGAGTTACTAGAAAACACCTATAAAATCCCCTTATAATATTTGGTTTCCATAGGAGTTATAGTATGAGAGATATGTTTTTTTATAAAAAATCTACCTTTACACATGGATGGTATTATGTTTCCTATAAATTGTTTTATCATAATAATTTAAGTATCCAAGCATTAAATATTTTTCTTATTGGATAGAATGTTGTATGGAAATATGAATATTATTGCATGGGTGAGCTCATGCAACCATATAGTCTTTCCCATTTATCTTTTACTTCATCATGTACTCTCTAAAACACCTAAACCTATGTTAAAAAAATTAAAACAAAATATATTTTGTTATCAAATAATGAAATAAATGAATTACATGTGGTTTAAAAACTATTCTATAGATGATAAATAATAACACCTAATTAATAAAAAGTATTTGTAATGTTGTGGGAATGAAAAGTGAGACACTAAACTATTTGGGGGTTAGTGAACATGTATGTGATGAAGAAGAAAAATAATTACAAAAGTAAAATCAATTATATATTTTTTAAATTTTGAATTATGATACATAAATTTATTTGAGGAGGAATTAAACATTTATTTATTTATGAATAATGAATTTTTAAAATAATATTTTCATAATTATATTACCCATATTTATTGAGAACCTTCATTATTACATATCCCCCTAATAAAAATATGAATGATTTTGTAAAATGATGTTGAATTCCCCCCATCTATCATTTATTTTTTAAAATTAATAAATGTCTTTGTACTTTTAAATTTTGAATTTAAATTAGTTTTAATTATTTTAAATCATGATTAATTATATAAAGTACAATTTATTTATAACATAATTTTATTATATGATATTCACATATAGAAATTGTTAATGTGCTAGAGAAACAAAAATATTTTGGTTTTTATTATTTTTATTTTAACTATTGATATATTGGGAATTTTTAAAAATTAGTTAATTTTTTTTGATATATATATCATCCCACAAAATAATAATTTGTTTTAGGGTTTTTGATTTCATAAGAGATATTAATTATTTGTATTATAAATTCTAGAAACCCTCTTATTTATATGTGGGTATTATTTTATAAAGAGAAGTGTGATGGAGATACAGTTTTTTAGAGGATTTATAATAGTTAAGATGGTATATGGATGCATTTGATGGGGTGAACACTATAACTATAGTAAGATATGACTCAAAGAGTTATTCTTAGTGTATCAATGGATCTATATTTTAATGATAATGTGCTTTTAGGATATGAATAATACTTATATCAAGAATTATTTTACCCATTCATTCAATATATAGTGGTTGGGTTTTTTACATTGGGCTATTTCAGGTATAATTAGAGAAATTTGGAAGAAAATTGGTCATATCATGGTAGGTTCATTGTAAGGGAAAACTATGTGGCTTTCCACATGGAACCATTCACCGTATTTTATTGACATAAGAGGATGCACATGGAAAAAAAATGGTACGAGCAATCCATGAAAACACCCTCACAAACAGTGCACACACAAATAGAAAGGATTTGCACATTTAGAGAATGGTATGTTAGAACACGTCCAACATTGTAGAAAATTTACCTCCCCAAACAAGATCTGCACATGTAAAGACTCGTAAAATTCAAGGGAAATTTTTTCTTAATTTTCATTGAATTTTACAAGAACGCGGTTTCTGACGGCACCTGATTCCGAGGCTTGGAGTGCCCGGAATCAATTTCCGAAATTTGGCACGGGTAAGTTCAGTGAAAGAACGAGCGGGAATTTCTATATTTTGACCCGGTGCTCGGAATTGAAATCTGAGGACACCGATGAACTCGCAGCGCCGATATTCGCTTAAGGAGACCTTTTCCGAGGTTGTGTTTTAGGCGGGACGAAAGTTAGTTTTGGTAGAATTATAAGAAGTTAAATAAAAATGTGGAAACACTTTTTATTTTTTAACATGTTGGTTAACTCCTCTCAAAGGAATTTAGGGGTGGGACCCACTCCCACTTAACTTCCCTTGAGAGGATTAAGTGTGGTGGGTCCCACACAAACCCTAACTTTTCATCTTCTCTCAAAACTCCCTTTAACCCCTCTTTAAATGACATGACAACTTGTTATTTAATTTGGAGGTATTTTATTTGAATTTCAAACCTTTGAAATTCAATTTGTTAAGTGTGTGAATAAAATAAGACTCTAGCTTATTTTATTTGGTTAGATTTCTCTTTCCTTCTTGAGAGAATTTGGGTTCTCCTTCTTCTTCTTCAACTTTGACGAAGAACGTGAAGAACCTTCGAGCTCCGACGAAGAAAGCCGCTCCTCTCTTCTTCGTAGCCGGTTGTTTCTGAAGATCGACGATGTCTTCCGTGTCAACGAAAGGGAACGCTGCTTCCTCCTCGGACATCCTCCGTCGGCTTACGAAGATTCGCCAACGACGTACCTCTTCGGACGTACCTCTTCGTCAACGGATTTGACGAACGTTTACCACGACGCCCGACCTCCGCGACGTTGTCTTCCGCGGGTCTTTGACGATCATCGATCTTGAAACCGAGGTAGGGGTTGTTGATGATTTATTATTTATTCTCGTTCTTGGTTCTATCATGACAAACGTGAGGATATTTATTTATATGTTATCGTCTAACGAGAGGGAGGGGGCCGGACCGCACAAACACGGCCGAATCCCCCCTCCCTTGTTCTTGAATTTTATTATTTCCTTGTGTATGAACGAGATGGCGTGGTGCCGTCGCACCACGCGGGAATCACAAGGCGATAATCGTGAGGCGCCGTCGCGCCGAGCCACGGGAAGATTACCATGAATGCGACGCCGTCGCGCCGCATCGAAGGGAACCGAAGGTGCCGCAGCCGGAGCGGGGCCGCGGCGGAGGGGTGCGGTGCCATCACACCATGCCGGACGACGAACACCGCGGTCGGTTCCGGGATGCGGCGAAACGGGATGACCAGCGACTAGCCGGGTCGCCGGTGTCGGAAGCCGGAAGGGGACCGGCCTTGCCGGTCCCGTTGAGGAAGTACCGGCCGGTCATGTCGGGCCGGCCGGAAGAGAGGTGCGGGGGGAATTAATTCCACCGGCTGGCCACAAGAAGGCCCCCCCACGTGAGGGGGGGGACCGGTTACACAAAGGGGGGGCAGCGCCCCCCCGTTTTCTCAAAAGCAGGCCCCCACGTGGGGGGCCGCTTTTCTCAAAGGCGCGGCTTCAGCCGCGCCGCCAGACAGGAGGCGGGGGCCTTGCCCCCCCGCGCGTGGCACCGAGCAGCGCCCGGCCGCGCCGCCGCCGGCCGGGCCACGCCGGACCCATGGGTGGTTCGGGTCGACCCGGATTGGGCCGACCCAGGGGGGGTCAGGCCGGGTCGGCCCTGACCCGGACCCCCCATTTTCGAAACGACTTTGGTATTTTGGCCATATCTTGAGCCACAGACCTCCGATTGACGAACCGTCAGCGGAAATGCGATCCTTGGATCGAGATGGTCAATTGGATATATCGCACTCAATGTTTAGGAATACTTTGAGTTCGGTCGGGATGGTTCGTTCATGAAACCAACCTGGCCTTCGGAGAGGAAACACTCATATCTTGAGCTACGGACGTCTGATTGACGTGCCGTCAGCTTTGTTGTGTTCCTCTTAGTGAGATGGATCTTTTGGCATACTCCGCCCGAGGTTTGGATGCATGTGGAGTACGGACGGGTTGGTTTTGCCTTAAAAACCAACCGGGCCCCAGAGACGAAAAAGCCAATAACTCTCAGACCGGTCATCTGATCGACGCGCCGTCTATTACGTTGAGTTCCTGTTGACGATACAGAACTTTTGGATACATAAACAATGGACTTTGTGACAGTTGATGTATCAGCCTCTCGGCTCGTGGAGCGGACCCTCCGGAACGAGCTTGCTCTGTGCGGGAACCCTAGTGTTGGCTGCGACTGTTTCTGAGACTGCTACTGCTACTGCTACTGTGACTGCGACGACGACAGTACAGAGATCCTGTGCGGAATCAACGACGACTACAGCACTCAGCGATCCTACATGGATCAGTGCTACATGTCCTGTGTGGGCCCGATCCTGTGTGGGTATTTGCGCTCAGCAGTCCTGTGTGAACCAGCGCCTACAGGTCCTGTGTGGGCCCGATCCTGTGTGGGTCTTTGTGGGGGTTAGTTACCTATCGATCCTTTGTGGGTCCGACGACTTAGATGGATCAGAGACAATCTTTATCGTCTTTCGAAGAAGTATACCTGTGTGAGCTGAATCCTGTTGCTATCCTGTGTGGATTGTGTTGTGCTATCCTGTGTTGATTTCGTTTGCTTTCCTGTGTGGAATACGTTTACTTTCCTGTGTGGACTGAGTTGTACTTGGGCTCGGAGGTTGGAGCGTATTGGAATTGATGACTTAGGTATATGTATGGGCATATACCTAAGCAGTGTCGGTTGTTACTTCGTGTTTGTATCTTCCTTTTGTGGTTTATCCTTTGTGGATTTTTGGAGACTTTCGGGGGTCTCGGGGTCCATACTGAGTAGCTTATACTCACCCCTGCACGGGCTATGACCGCACTACGTTGTGTTGGTTGCAGACGACGGACAACGTTGATCTTGGCTGAGGCTTGCAGAGCAGGATGGTATCTGGAGGTGGACCACTGGGCGGGACGTGTTCGGAGCGGACGGCGGGACCCGAGGAGCAGTGGAGCTATCTGTACCCACCCTTCAGGTGGGATTTCCTGTGGACAGCTCAGTGTAGCAGCTTTTACTTTACAGTTATTGTTTTCCCTTTCGAGTTGTACTTTACTTTCAGTTTGGGATTGTATACTGACCCATTTACTTTTCCTCACTTTTAGTTGTACTCTGTTTTTACTTAGTGTTAACTTTCCGCTTGCTTACTCTGTGGTGTTTGTTTACTTTACAAAGGAAATGCCTTCCCTTTTTACCGGGAATTACATCTTGGTGCTAGTCGCCAGCCCCTGGCCTATGGAAGGCGGGCTTGTGGTAGTCACGGCACGGACCCCGGGGGCGGGTCGTGACAAACTGGTATCAGAGGAGTTCAGTTCTACCGAGAACTCTGATATTTTCTATGTGAAGCAATAATGTTTAGCATATTGAGTGTGGTTATCAGTCCAGGGAGTCCAGTGTTGGTGCGGCGGCCGACGTATCCGTACACCAGGACCCTGACTTCTGATTTCCATCTTAATGCACGAAAACATTGATTGCATGTGTGTTTCAAAGTTTTATTTGTGATTACTTTATATCAGCTCACCAGGTATACTGTTCTGACCGTGGTGCACCTGTTTCCTTTTCAGGATGGCCCCACGACGGCAGCCATCTAGGGTTCCGAGAGTCGAGTGTGACGACATCCCACCGAGCGACGAGGCTTCGGTGCAGGGCCCTTTGTCAGTAGTGGCACCGGCAGTAGCTCTACCCGTCGAGCCACCGATACTTCCAGCACCAGCCGCTGACGATGCACGTCGCCTCAGCGCACTGCATGAGTTTCAGTGCCAGTGACCACCTAGGTTTCGCGGGGAGATAGATCCCCAGGCAGCCGAGGACTGGCTGGAGGCAGTGGTACATGTTTTTAGGCAAGTGAGGACACCTGCCGACCTCATTGTGATTCTCGCTGCGAGCCTACTACGCGCAGAAGCAGGACGATGGTGGAGCATGATGCTCCAGGTGCACGATGAGGCATCTCTTCTATTGACGGACTTTGAGAGCCTCTTCCGCTTGAAGTTCGTCCCAGCCACCCTTCGTGCGGTGCGTATCCAGGAGCTTCTTCAGCTGCGGCAGGGCAGCATGACGGTCGCTCAGTACTCGGCGAGATTTACCGACCCCTCGCGCTACTCGACCGACATGGTACGAGACCCATTATTCCGGGCCCGGACCTTCGAGCAGGGTTTGAGACACGAGATCAGGGCATCGCTGATCTCCCTCAGCATACTGACTCAGACAGGAGTACTGGAGTGGTCCCTTTTGATCGAGAGCTTCCTTGCTGAGTCTACACCAGTGCCGAGATCCACCGCAGGGCGGCACGTGGCAGAGTCATCTGCAGCAGGCAGTCGACGGATGACTCAGGGGTTCAGGAAGACCAGACCTTCAGGCAGACGACCTCAAGACACTGGCTCAGCAGTGCGGGGCACACAGCGAGGAGCCAGTTTTTCGAGAGGTAGGCAGTGCTACTCGTGCGGCGGGCAGGGCCACATGGCTCGTGACTGCCCGACCCGTCGTGCCGAGGAGCAGCAGACAGTTGAGGGACCACCGAGGCAGAGGCAGAGGGTCGACCGTGGCGGTCCGCCGGGAGGAGGTGGACGAGGAAAAGGAGCTGGACGAGCAGCCGGTGGTGGGCGACGCTTTGAGGCTCTACCACCACCACCACCAGGAGGTCCACCCCGACCACAGGGAGCAGGCGGGCAGAGACATGCACAGCTCCAGGCAGCAGAGTCCTATGACCACGGCGCACCCGAGATGATTAGAGGTACTATCTGTGTCTATTCCACCCTTGCTGCAGTACTTATAGACACAAGAGCGAGTCACTCTTTCATAGCCGCTGCCCTTGTTCGGAGCTCAGAGATTCTGACAGAGCCTTTGGCTCGATCCTTATGGCTAGAGACTCCTACGGGAGAAGACTCGATGATTACGCACTGGTGACGGCAGTGTGAGCTTACTCTAGGAGGCGAGAGCTTCGGCTGGGATCTTCTTGTAGCAGCGTCGAGGCCTTACAACGTCATCTTGGGCATGGATTGGATATCTACGGTCCATGCGCAGTTTGACTGTTTTAGGCGCAAGGTGCGATGTGTACGCACCGACGGGAGCATGTTCACCTTCACCGGTGAGAAGGGAGCCTTTGCAGCACAGGATGGACTTCCGCGGAGGAGAGAACAACCCATTACTCATTAGTTGGCTAGCCTCATCCTTGGAGCAGTTGACGTACGAAGTCCTGGTTTTCCTGCAATGGTGGATCAGTTTGCGGACGTTTTTCCCGACGACGTTCCAGGGATACCTCCTCGCATAGAGGTAGAGTTTTATATTGACTTGTACCCCAGGACAGCCCCGATATCCACTCCAGCATATCGGATGGCCCCCGCCGAGCTTCGAGAGCTACGGGTACAGTTGGAGGACTTGTAGGGCAAGGGGTTCATCCGACCAAGTGTTTCACCCTGGGCTTCCCCGATATTTTTCGCCAAGAAGGATGACGGGAGCTTGCGAATTTGTGTTGACTATCGTCGCCTGAACCAAGTGACTGTGAGGAACAAGTATCCACTACCGAGGATTGATGACCTCTTCGATCAGCTCAAGGGAGCACGGTGGTTCTCGAAGATAGACCTCAGGTCAGGCTATCATCAGCCCAGAGTCAGAGATGAGGACGTGCAGAAGACGGCCTTCAGATGTCGGTATGGCCACTATGAGTTCTTGGTTATGCCTTTCGGCATAACCAATGCTCCAGCAGTGTTCATGGCTCTCATGAACATGATCTTTCAGCCATGCATTGATCGGTTTGTCGTGGTCTTCATCGACGACATTCTGATTTACTCTACGACTGAGGAGGAGCACTCCTATCACTTGCGAGTTGTACTAGGCACACTCCGAGAGCACCAGCTTTATGGTAATCTCTCGATGTGCCAGTTCTGGATACGTGAGGTCCACTTCTTGGGACACGTTATCTCTGAGGCGGGAGTTGCAGTGGATCCTGCGAAATTCGAGGCTGTGTTAGCATGGGAGCCACCCAGGAGCGTGACTGAGGTTCGGAGTTTCTTGGGGATAGCTGGATACTATCGTAGATTCGTTCCAGACATCTCTAGAGTTGTGGCACCACTCACAGATTTGACGAAGAAAGGGAAACCCTTCGTGTTGTCAGACAGATGTCTGCAGATCTTCCAGGAGCTGAGACAGAGATTGACCAGCGCACCTATCTTGAGGTTGCCTGAGGAGGGAGTAGGGTACGTAGTCTACTGTGATGCCTCAGGGACCGGACTCGGATGTGTTCTGATGCAGGAGCGGGCAGTGATCACCTATGGATCACGTCAGTTGAGGCCGCATGAGCAGAACTACACTACCCATGACCTGGATTTAGCAGCAGTGGTCTTCGCTCTGAAGACCTGGCGACATTACCTGATGGGCGAACGCTTTACAGTCTTTTCTGATCATCAGAGTCTCAGGTATATCTTCTCGCAGAAGGACCTGAACCTGAGACAGCGGCGATGGCTCGAGTTCCACCAGGACTATGACTTTGAGATAGTCTATAATCCAGGGAAGGGGAATGTAGTAGCCGATGCCCTCAGCAGGAGGATGGGCATTCAGCTACTTGAGGAGGCGACAGAGCAGCTAGCCTCATTGCAGATATCCTTCATGGATAGAGATGGAGGAGCCTTACTTCAGTCTCTCACAGTCACCCCTCCACTACTGCAGCGGGTCATAGGGGCACAGCGAGAGGACGCTGACTGTGAGACATGGCGTGCACTGATATCCTCGGGACAGGCACCTGATGGTTTCTCCCTTGGAGGAGAGCACGACATCCTTTTCAGAGGACGTACCATGGTACCAGTCGCTTTGCGAGAGAAGGTGCTGAGAGAGTTTCACACTTCTGTTGGATCTGAATCTACAGATTACACACAAGAGGGGGGGGGGTGAATTGTGTCTTTTCAAAATTATTACAATCTCTTCAATTTAGACAAATTCTGTCCACTATGCTTTTGCACGATTAAATATGCAGCGGAAAAAGTAAAAGCATGAACACACGGATGTATAGTGGTTCGGGGAACAGAAGGCCCATAGTCCACTCCACCAACGCTCAAATCCACGAGCTTGGCGATTTTCACTATCTGGTCCTCGTTTCCACAGACCTGTTCACAACTGAGTACAGGCAGTTGACACCTTTACATGATTTAGGCAAACACAGCCTTCCTGGTTCAAACACGAACCCACACAGCTTAGAACGAGAAGCTGATCACTCAAAAATAAAAAGGGTTTCGATAAAGAAAACACTTCTCCAGTTGTTCTTCACAATTGCAACAGAATGCAATTGACAGTAGATAGATCGTTGTCTTCAGAAAATAAAAATCTGTAATCAAAATAGTTCTGAGTCGATCCAGTTGCAATAGATATTACAAGAAACATCACAACTTCAGCAGCAATAGATTCACAACAGATAGTCGATGTAGAACACGTGAATCTGCTATCAAAATCTTCCTTCGGTAATAAAGGTTTTACACTTCTTCTCGATCACCAGAAAAGAACGCCTTTACAGAGTCTCTGTTTCTTGCTCGTTAAAAGATCAATCTATATCTTTCACACACTTTTCTGTGTATATATATATATCCGAAGTTTCCAAGATAGAACATATATATTCAAATCTGAGAAAATCTTCCGCATAAATAGATCCATGAAAATCTCCTTTAGATTCGCGATATTAAATGAAATAACAGAGCCGTTGTAACTCCCCTGAGGAATCGGCATAAAAAGCTCCGTTTAAATCAATCAGTAATCCGTTGAAAATCGTCTTTGATTCAGTCAAAGTCGTACTTAAGAATCGGCTCGAAATCCGCTTAATAATCCGCTTGTTTGACCAATGCAAAAGGAAAAAATCGTCTGTCAAAAATATCCCGACGCCAAACGTAGGGTTGATGACGTGGCTCCAAACGTAGGGTTCACAAACGTAAGGTTCACAAACGTAAGGTTCAGAACGTAAGGTTCATAACGTACATACTTTCTCTTCAGCATTCAAACGTAGGGTTGATCATCCATACTTTGTCTCGCTTCAACTCTCCAAATAACGTACGATTGATTATAAAAGTAAGGTTGATGATCCATACTTTTGAGAAACAAACTCAACACTGAAAACTAACGTACGGTTTCTCTTCCATACTTGTCCAACAACGAAAATGTAAGGTTCCTTCCAAACGTAATGTTCTTCTTCCATACTTTTCAACAACGTAAGATTCATTAACCATACGTTTTAAAATAACGTAAGGTTCCTTAACCATACGTTTCTTTTAACATAAAAAGTAAACTTTTCATCCATACGTTACGTTCATCAACGTAGGGTATAAACAGTGATTCCAGTACGCGCTAAAATTGATCTCGCGCTACAGTGATTCCAGAACACGCTAAAATTGATCTTGCGCTACAGTGATTCCAGAACACGCTAAAATTGATCTCAGAATAAATGAAGTATGAAATATCGTTGTATGAAATAAATAAATAAAATAAATTCCTGCAAAATACTCAACGAAATAATTAGTAAATAATTAAGGGTATTTGTGAGCATCAAAATCATCATAAAGAGACAGAGTATTATTTGAAATAATCTCCCCCTTTAAAAAACATTATTTTGAATTGTTTGAAAACAATACATTGTTCAACAATCTCCCCCTTTTTGATGATCACAAAACCCATAAAATAATAGAACTAATTTAATTGCAATATTTATTGAAAAATTAGTTTTATAAAATTTTAGAATTCTGAAAGGATTAAAACAATATTTAACTATAATAAAATTTCTCCCCCATAAAAATAAATTTTCAGCTAAAAAATAGATAAAAGATAAATGTCTTCTCCCATATATCCAAATTTCTTCATTGGAAACAAATGAATTTAAATGTTGTGTTTATCCAAATTCTCCCCCTTTTTGTGATATCAAAAAGAATGAAAAATTACGGATTGGAACACATTCAATATTGCACTGAACTATAAGTAAATGCTATAATTAACTGTGTATGAATAAGTGAATTTGTTATACTGGCTAACTTAATCATAAATCCATAAACAACAAAACAAAAAAAAAGTAAGAAAAGAATTTTCATTCAAAAGCTGTTATATATAAACGATTGTGATATACAGAGGAATCAAGGTTCAGGGATAAGATAGGGAAAAAAGGGTGTCTATCTCCTTTGAATCGCGGTCTTGATCTCTGTAAACTGTTCTCTGAGCCTCTTTATCATCCCATCTCCTAACTTGATGATAAGATCTCTATTCTCTTGAGTCATATGAACGTCTTCAATCAAATTAACTCTGAAAAACTCATGCATTCTTTCTTCTTTTTCAACAAAAAGAGCCAGTTTCTCTGATAACTGATTCAAAAGAATCCTAATCGGTTGCTCTCCAGATGTCAACTAATCCACTAAAAATTTCTGATTATCTAGAAAAACTGACAAAGGGGCACTATTACACTGAAGATCGTGTAATCTGTCACTCATATTGCTCATTGCTGCAGTAATTGCTTGAAATCTCCGAATCAAATCAGGTGAAGAGCCTGATCCACTCACAACATTGTTTGCAACAGACTCAAATTTATTCTCCATGTAAATCTTCATCTCAGACAAATCATCTTTCTTTACCATCTCTGATTTTAACTGATCAACAGCATGCAGCATATCAGTCTTAAACAAATCTACTTCCTGTCTTGAAACAGTAGATTCTTTCAGCTTCTGAAACTTCAACTGCTCTAAGTTCAGAGAATTTCTGAGACTAACATTCTCAGATTCTAATTGAGAGATACGCTTGTACAACTCAACAACTTCTTCTTTTCTCGAATCAGGGGCACCCTGTGCTCTATTCTCATGTCCAGAAATAGGTTGATGAGGCAGGGCAAGTGGTAAAGAATCTGCATCTGACTGTTCTTTGTCCTTGTTCTGACAAGGTTGATCCACTGAACTAGCTTTTGAAGCTTGAAACTCTTCCACTGAAAAATCTTCCTGAAGTACCTCTGTATTAGCTTCAGAAGTACGTTCATCACGAACAGTAGTCTCTCTGACTTCTACTGAATGGTCAAGAACAATATTTTTATGTAAATCTTGAGGTCGGGCCACTTCTTCACCAGGCACTGCCTCCATAAGTTGTTCTTGTGGAATTACCTTTTCAACAGCCACAGCAGCAGATTGAGGTTCTTTTTGGATTTCCGGTTGAGCTACTGGTTCCTCTATCGGTGCAGTCTGCTCCACAACAGCTTCTCTCACAAATGAATAAGAAATTACCGGTTCAGAGGATTTCAAGGCAGGAGAGATAATTTCATCATCAATTGACCTCTTCCTTCTAGATTGAAGTCCTTATTGACTTCTCTCTTCCTCAACTTCCTCCATCTCAAAGAGAATTCTCCTTGCCACTGTACTAACCCTTGATTCTGCTTGTCAATCCTTGGACTTAGCCGGTTGAGCCTGAGCACTCTCCGAGTCTTCCACAGCTCCAACAGGTAAGAGTTTTCCTTTAATTGTGCTCCAGAATTATCCTACTTTCCTCAAAGTTCCATCATTAAAAACATTACTGTGGTGACATTTCACCCCAGCATCTACCAATCTGATCATTCCTCTTTTAAACAAAAACAAAGAAATGAACCTTCCATAAGGGAAAAAGGTCATTCTTGCTTCACTCTGACAGCAGTATCTCAGATATCTTATCATAAACCGAGGAAAATTAAACTTAATATCACACATCAGAAGATACATTATGTACATGTCAGGGTATAGGATTTTCTCCATCTCATCCATCCTAGGTGCTAAACCAGTCTGAACAAATTTTACCAAGATTTTCTGATCGGGCTCCAAATCTTTAATAAACATCTTCTTTATCACTCTGGTTCCAAACAGAAAAGACATAATGTCTTCAGACTTATGTACAGAATCTCCAATATTCCGTAAATCGAAATGAAAAACTCCTTCATGAGGGCAGTTAAGAATTTGACTTATCTCTACAGATGATATGGAAAAGTCCATATCCTCTATTTGAGCCAATAAACTATCCTATGTATCTCCAAGGCTAAACTGAACAGTTCTAAAGAAATTTCTCATTTTTTCCTCATATAGTAACTCAGAGTTTTCACTATTAAAAGAATGCTCAAGGCTTTGAAACGACAACGCTTGCTTCAACAGTAAATTAGTTTCAAACAGCCATTCTAAATCTATGACTTTACCTTGCAGTATTTTCCGACCAACTACTTTTGGTTTCTTTGCAGCACTGCTCTCAGCTTCATCTGGACACTTAGTCTTTGCCATTTCAACAACGATTTCTGAAGGTTCGTAAGTTTAGGGTTTGAAGATTCAGAAAAGGGTTTTGGAGCAGATGTGCGGTTTTAGGTTTTTGAAAGGGTTTCCGAAAAAGGTGAAACAGTTTAGAAGGTGAAACGGTTCTGACAGCCTTGATTCCCGTGTAATCACTAATCATTACTTTTATTTAAAACAAAATAAAATTACTTATAGCGGGAAACAGAAATTAAGCAGAATTCGAAAACAGAATAAGATTAAAAAAAACTATTTAAAATTAAATAAACCTAACTCCCCCTTAATAAATTCAAACCTTGCCGTGGGAAGTGGTTTAGTAAAAATATCTGCTAATTGATTTTCTGTATTTACAAATTCTAAAAATATATCCTTTTTAAACACATGATCTCTTAAAAAGTGATGTCTTATATCAATGTGCTTAGTTCTAGAATGACTAATAGGATTTTTTGAAATATTAATTGCACTAGTATTATCACATAAAATAGGTGTATTATTGAAATTTAATCCAAAGTCCATAAGAGTGTTTTTCATCCACAACACCTGTGCACAGAAACTACCTGCAGACACATATTCTGCCTCGGCTGTTGACAGGGCAACTGAGTGTTGTTTCTTACTAGACCATGATACTAAATACTTTCCTAAAAAGTGACATGTTCCTGAAGTACTCTTCCTATCTAATCTACAGCTTCCAAAGTCAGCATCTGAATATGAAATTAAATTAAAATCAGAGGTTTTTAGATAAAGCAGAGATTGATAAATAGTACCTTTTAAATATCTAAAAATTCTTTTAACAGCAGTTAAGTGGGATTCTTTGGGATTTGATTGAAATGGAGAACAAAGACATACTGAATACATTATATCTGGTCTACTAGCAGTAAGATATAACAAACTACCAATCATACCTCTATATAACTTGTTGTCCACTGATTTTCCAGTTTAATCCAAATCAAGTTTTATATTAGTACACATAGGAGTTGTAAATGTCTTGCTGTTTTCAAGTCCAAATTTCTTAAGTAAATCAGTAATGTATTTGCGTTGATTTAAAACATTTCCAAAATCTTTTTGAAATATTTGAAGACCCAAAAAGAAATTTAATTCTCCCATCATACTCATTTGAAATTCTTTTTGCATTAATTCTGAAAATTCATGACAAAGAATTTTATTGGTTGATCCAAAAATTACATCATCAACATAAATTTGAACCAACAAAACATTATTTTTCACAGTTTTCTTAAAGAGTGTTGGATCTGCTAGTCCAACAGTAAAATCATTTTTCAAAAGAAAAGAACTTAGTCTTTCATACCAAGCTCTAGGTGCTTGTTTAAGGCCATAAAGAGCTTTAGTATGTTTGAAAACAGAATCTGGTTTTTGAGAATTTTCAAAACCAGGAGGTTGCTCAACATAAACTTCCTCCATTAAATAACCATTTAAAAAGGCAGATTTAACATCCATCTGAAATAATCTAAAATTCATATAAGATGTATAGGCTAAAAGGATTCTAATGGCTTCTAACCTGGCTACAGGTGCAAAGGTCTCATCATAATCTATTCCTTCTTCTTGATTATATCCTTTAGCTACTAATCTTGCTTTATTTCTAGTTATTATCCCTTGATCATCCTGTTTATTCCTAAAGACCCATTTAGTTCCTATTACTGGATAATCATGTGTTCTTTCAACTAATTCCCAAACCTTATTTCTCTTGAACTGGTTCAATTCATCCTACATTGCTATTACCCAGCTCTCATCATCTAAGGCTTCTTCTATGGTCTTAGGTTCTTGTTGGGTTAGGAAAGCAGCGAATTCAACTATGTTTCCAAAGTTTCTTCTAGTTTGAATACCAGTCTCTAAGTCACCTATCACAGATTCTAAAGGGTGATTCTTTAAGGTTCTAGACTGTCTAGGCATTACATTCAAAGGTTCTTCAGTGTCATGTTCTTCTGAACTGGACTGAATTTCTTTTATATCATTTTCAAAATCATTCTTTAAATTCTCAAGTCTCATGTTTTCATTAGAATCAGGTTCATCTATTTGTTCTATCCTTTTCTCAAAAGGATCAGATTCATCAAATTTCACATGAACTGATTCTTCAACAATCCTTGACTTTTTATTATAGACTCTATAAGCTTTGGAGGTTGCAGAATATCCTAAGAAAATACCTTTATCAGATTTTGGATCAAATTTACCAAGATTATCTTTGGTATTCAAGATGTAAACCTTGCATCCAAAAACATTAAAGTAATTTACTTTAGGTTTTCTGTTATTCCATAGTTCATAGGGTGTCTTTTTCAAAATAGGTCTTATTAAAATTCTATTCATTATATAACAAGCTGTATTAACAGCTTCTGCCCAGAAATATATAGGTAGGCTATATTCATTTAACATAGTTCTAGCCATTTCTTGAATAGTTCTATTTCTTCTTTCTACAATCCCATTCTGTTGAGGTGTTCTTGGAGCAGAGAAGGTGTGTTTAATACCCATGTTTGAGCAAAAGGAATTAAATTCCTGGTTCTCAAATTCTCCACCATGATCACTTCTCAATGAGATTATATTAAAACCTTTTTCATTTTGAATAGATTTTCAAAAACCTTCAAATAAACTAAATGCTTCACTTTTAAATTTCAAAAATAAAATCCAAGTAAATCTAGAATAATCATCAACTAATACATAAACATACAATTTACCAGCTAAACTTGCTACTCTTGAAGGTCCAAAAAAATCCATATGGATAAGTTCTAGAGGTTTAGTTGTAGCAACTTTCTTAACAGATTTGAATGATGATTTGTGTTGCTTGCCAAGCTGACATGCATCACAGAATCTGTCATTTTCAAATTTGAGACTAGGAAAATCAGAAACTAGATGTTTCTTAGATAATTTATGTAAAGCATATATATTGCAATGACCAAGTCTTCTATGCCAGATCCAGGATTCACTTATATTAGCAGTTAAGCAGTTTACTTGTTGTTTACACAAGGAATACAAATCCAAAGTATAAACATTATCAGTTCTGGGTGCTCTAAACTTAAACAGTTTATCTTTAGAAACAGTACAACTATTGTTAGTAAAATCAACAGTGTATCCATCATCACAGAGTTGAGAGATACTTATCAGATTGTGTTTTAACCCTTGTACATAAAGTACTTTGTTGATTGAGACTGTCTCTGGATCTCTAACAGTTCCAACACCAATAATCTTTCCTTTGGCATTGTCACCAAAGGTGACAAGTCCTCCTTCCTTTCGAGTAAGAGAAGAGAAATTAGATGAAGTTCCACTCATGTGTCTTGAGCAGCCACTGTCCATATACCATATTTCTTTCTTTCTTTGGTGACCTACTACCTGCAAAGATATTCAAACAAATTGCTTTGGTACCCATATTTTGTTGGGTCCAGGAGTGTTAGCATGCAGTGATCTGGGTATCCAGATTTGCTTTGTTTTCTTAAAATTTATTGAATCATATAGATCGTTGGAAATATAAGCTTTCTTAATTCCACATATTTGATGTTGTCTTAGAAAACATTTTTTAGCTATATGACCTTTTGTTCCACAGAAGTTACAAATAACCTGTTTAGTGCTAGTAACAAAATAATTTTTGTATAACTTAGGTTTTTCTCCTTTACTTCCAATTCCAAACCTTTCCTTTTTAATTACAGTTTTTCCAAGTATCTCATTTAAGGTGTTTTCTCCTTTTGTAAAAACTAATGCAGCCTTTTTATAAGATTCTACTTCATCCTGTAGAGTTTTTATTTTTGATTCAAAATTAATTGTATTTGAGTCAGGAGAGTTGTATTTGTCAATTAATTCCTTATGTTGTTTTAGCAAAGTATTTCTCTCATCGGAAATAGCTTTGTGCAAGTTCTTTATAGATTTATATTTTTTAAATAATGAGTCATACCTTTCTTCAAGCATATTGCAGTAAGCTGCAAGTTTTTTATTTGAGAAGCTTGTTTCAGAGTTTGATTCATTATTTGAGTCAGAGGAGTAGTATGAGTGTACCTCATCAGTTTCAGCCATGAAACACATATTTGATTTTAAATTGGCTTCCTCCTTCTCTGAGCTTGATTCAAAAGAATTACTTGAGTCTTTAGAAACACTCCAAGTAGCTTTCATAGGTTTCTTGTCTTTCTGCTCATAATCATCTCTTTTGAAGAATTTCTTCTTCTTTGCATCTTTCAATTTTGGGCAATCCGGTCTGATATGTCCCATCTTTTTTCATTCATAACATCTCACTTCCTTGCTATCCTTTTTGAAGGATTTCTTGAAGTCTTTCTTCTTACTATAGAACTTTCTGAATTTTCTGGCTAGCTGAGCCAGTTCTTCATCTGAATTTGAAGAATCAGAGCTTTATGATTTAGAACTTACTTCTCTGTTCTTCATCTTTCTATCCTTTTGTTGAGAAGTCACTTTCAACGCAATATTTTCCCTTTTTATGTAGACTTTATGCTCATTTACCTAATCTTGCATTTCATCTTCGTACATCATCAATGTACCAATCAGTTCTCTCATAGTTAGATCTTTAACAGAAGTTGATTGTCTGATTGCTGCAGAGATTCCATTCCATCGAGTAGGAAGTACTCTCAGTACCTTCAACGCTTGATCAACCTGCTTGATTGGTTCTCCTAGAGATGTTATATTATTGACAATTTCTGTCAATCTTCCATTCATCTGAGTGATTCTCTCTCCTTCAATCATTCTGAAAGTATCGAATTTTAACTTAGTAGTTGCATATCTCATCTGTCTTACATTATCTGTTCCTTCATAAGCAACAGCTATTGTTTGCCACATTTCATATGCAGTCGGGCATTGAGATACTCTGTTAAATTCATCTGGTCCTAGACCACAGATGATTGCATTCATAGATTTTGAATTTATGTCATACTCAGCCTCTATAGCAGCACTCCATGTATCGGGATTTTCAGGAATTTCATAGGGAGTCAGAATCTTTGAATAGACTTTGTAAGCATGATTTTTCAGATAAATAATCATACGTGATTTCCAGCAGCCATAATTATCTCCATTAAAGTAAGGTGCTCTGACCATTGACATTCCCTCTCTCATATCAGCCATGATACACTATGTATAATCTTTAAATACTTCTAGCTTGATAAGACTTTAAAAATAAGAAGCTCCTCCTCTGATACCAATTGTTGGATCTGAATCTACGGATTACACACAAGAGGGGGGGTGAATTGTGTCTTTTCAAAATTATTACAATCTCTTCAATTTAGACAAATTCTGTCCACTATGCTTTTGCACGATTAAATATGCAGCGGAAAAAGTAAAAGCATGAACACACGGATGTATAGTGGTTCGGGGAACAGAAGGCCCCTAGTCCACTCCACCAACGCTCAAATCCACGGGCTTGGCGATTTTCACTATCTGGTCCTCGTTTCCACAGACCTGTTCACAACTGAGTACAGGCAGTTGACACCTTTACAAGATTCAGGCAAACACAGCCTTCCTGGTTCAAACACGAACCCACACAGCTTAGAACGAGAAGCTGATCACTCAAAAATAAAAAGGGTTTCGATAAAGAAAACACTTCTCCAGTTGTTCTTCACAATTGCAACAGAATGCAATTGACAGTAGATAGATCATTGTCTTCAGAAAATAAAAATCCGTAATCAAAACAGTTCTGAGTCGATCCAGTTGCAATAGATATTACCAGAAACTTCACAACTTCAGCAGCTATAGATTCACAACAGATAGTCGATGTAGAACACGTGAATCTGCTATCATGATCTTCCTTCGGTAATAAAGGTTTTACACTTCTTCTCGATCACCAGAAAAGAACGCCTTTACACAGTCTCTGTTTCTTGCTCATTAATAGATCAATCTAAATATTTCACACACTTTTCTGTGTATATATATATATCCGAAGTTTCCAAGATAGAACATATATATTCAAATCTGAGAAAATCTTCCGCATAAATAGATCCATGAAAATCTCCTTTAGATTCGCGATATTAAATGAAATAACAGAGCCGTTGTAACTCCCCTGAGGTATCGGCATAAAAAGCTCCGTTTAAATCAATCAGTAATCCGTTGAAAATCGTCTTTGATTCAGTCAAAGTCATACTTAAGAATCGGCTCGAAATCCGCTTAATAATCCGCTTGTTTGACCAATGCAAAAGGAAAAAATCGTCTGTCAAAAATATCCCGATGCCAAACGTAGGTTTGATGACGTGGCTCCAAACGTAGGGTTCACAAACGTAAGGTTCACAAACGTAAGGTTCAGAACGTAAGGTTTAGAACGTACATACTTTCTCTTCAGCATTCAAACGTAGGGTTGATCATCCATACTTTGTCTCGCTTCAACTCTCCAAAGAACATACGGTTGATTATAAAAGTAAGGTTGATGATCCATACTTTTGAGAAACAAACTCAACACTGAAAACTAACGTACGGTTTCTCTTCCATACTTGTCCAACAACGAAAACGTAAGGTTCCTTCCAAACGTAATGTTCTTCTTCCATACTTTTCAACAACGTAAGATTCATTAACCATAAGTTTTAAAATAACGTAAGGTTCCTTAACCATACGTTTCTTTTAACATAAAAAGTAAACGTTTCATCCATACGTTACGTTCATCAACGTAGGGTATGAACAGTGATTCCAGAACACGCTAAAATTGATCTCGCGCTACAGTGATTCCAGAACACGCTAAAATTGATCTTGCGCTACAGTGATTCCAGAACACGCTAAAATTGATCTCGGAATAAATGAAGTATGAAATCTCGTTTTATGAAATAAATAAATAAAATAAATTCCTGCAAAATACTCAACGAAATAATTAGTAAATAATTAAGGGTATTTGTGAGCATCAAAATCATCATAAAGAGACAGAGTATTATTTGAAATAATCTCCCCCTTTAAAAACATTATTTTGAATTGTTTGAAAACAATACATTGCTCAACAACTTCTCCTTTGGCGGTACACCAGGAGTGGCGAAGATGTACCAGGATCTCAGACGACAGCACTAGTTGCCGGGCATGAAGAAGGCAGTAGCAGAGTTTGTTTCTCGATGCCTCACCTGCCAGCAGGTGAAGGCAGAGCATCAGGTACCAGTAGGATTGGTACAACCCTTGGAGGTCCCGGAGTGGAAGTGGGATGGCATATCTATGGACTTCGTGGCTGGACTTCCACGCACTTCCAGAGGTCACGACTCCATCTGGGTGATTGTTGACCGACTCACCAAGTCGGAACACTTCTTACCCATCAGAGAGAAGGGTTCAGTGGAGAGCTTGGGACGTCTCTACATTCAGGAGATTGTGCGGCTCCATGGTGTGCCATCATCTATCGTCTCCGATCGAGATGCTCGCTTTACATCCCGGCTTTGGAAGGCATTACAGAAGGCGTTCGGGACGCAGCTACGTCTGAGCACAGCCTTTCACCCTCAGACGGATGGTCAAACAGAGAGGACCATTCAGAATCTCGAGGACATACTCTGTGCATGTGTCCTCGAATTTGGTCGCAGCTGGGAGGACCACCTACCTTTGGTGGAGTTTGCGTACAACAACAACTACCACTCCACCATCGGGATGGCACCGTACGAGGCATTGTACGGCCGACCTTATAGATCTCATTTGTGCTAGACAGACCCTGGGGAGTCAGCACTAGTGGGACCAGAGATGGTCCAGGCCACGACAGAGAAGTTCCAGGTCATCCAGGAGCGGATGAGGACATCTCAGTGCCAGCAGAAGTCATACGCTGACAGGAGGCGGAGGCCACTAGAGTTCGAGGATGGCGACCACGTCTTCTTGCGGGTCTCACCTCGACGTGGTATACGAAGATTTGGCTGAGGCGTCAAGTTATCTCCACTCTTCATCGGACCCTTCCAGATCCTCAGCAGGATTGGCGAGGTGGCTTGCCGCCTGGCTCTACCACCTATGTTGCACCGGGTGCACGACGTCTTCCACGTATCTCAGCTGAGGAGATACGTGCACGACCTGACGCACATCATTGACCATGGGGAGCTTGACGTTGAAGATGGGGAGACTTTTACGGAGGTCCCGGTGGAGATAGAGGATCGACAGGAGTGGGTCCTATGTGGGCGATCGATTCCTCTTGGCGCATCAGATTGCAGCATAGGAACCTCCAGGAGAGCACATGGGAGCGGGAGGCTCAGATGCGTGCTCAGTACCCTCATTTGTTTCCCTAGTTTTTTATGTATCTTTACGGGGACGTAAAGCTCTGAGGTGGGAGTAATTTAAAGACTCGTAAAATTCAAGGGAAATTTTTTCTTAATTTTTTTTAGAATTTTACAAGAACGCGGTTTCTGACAGCACCTGATTCTGAGGCCCGGAGTGCCCGGAATCAATTTCCGAAGTTTGGCTCGGGTACGTTCAGTGAACGAACGAGCGGGAATTTCTACCTTTTGACCCGGTTCTCGGAATTGAAATCCGAGGACACCGATGAACTCGCAGCGCCGATATTCACTTAAGGAGACCTTTTCCGAGGTTGCGGTTTAGGCGGGACGAAAGTTAGTTTTGGGAGAATTATAAGAAGTTAAATAAAAATGTGGAAACACTTTTTATTTTTTTAACTTGTTGGTTAACTCCTCTCAAAAGAAGTTAGGGGTGGGACCCACACCCACTTAACCTCCCTTGAGAGGATTAAGTGTGGTGTGGCCCACACGAACCCTAACTTTTCATCTTCTCTCAAAACTCCCTTTAACCCCTCTTTAATTGACATGACAACTTGTTATTTAATTTGGAGTTATTTTATTTGAATTTAAAACCTTTGAAATTCAATTTGTCAAGTGTGTGAATAAAATAATACTCTAGCTTATTTTATTTGGTTAGATTTCTCTAGCCTTCTTGAGAGAATTTGGGTTCGCCTTCTTCTTCTTCAACTTTGACGAAGAACGTGAAGAACCTTCGAGCTCCGACGAAGAACGCCACTCCTCTCTTCTTCGTAGCCGGTTGTTTCTGAAGATCGACGACGTCTTCCGTGTCAACGATAGGGAATGCCGCTTCCTCCTCGGACTTCCTTCGTCGGCTTACGAAGATTCTCCAACAACGTACCTCTTCGGACGTACCTCTTCATCAATGGATTTGACGAACGTTTACCGCGACGCCCGACCTCCACGACGTTGTCTTCCGCGGGTCTTCGACGATCATCGATCTTGAAACCGAGGTAGGGGTTGTTGATGATTTATTATTTATTCTCGTTCTTGGTTCTAGCATGACAAACGTGAGGATATTTATTTATATGTTATCGTCTAACAAGAGGGAGGGGGCGGACCGCACAAACACGGCCGAATCCCCCCTCCCTTGTTCTTGAATTTTATTATTTCCTTGTGTATGAACGAGATGGTGTGGTTCCATCGCACCACGCAGGAATGGCAATGCTATAATCGTGCGGCGCCGTCGCGCCACGCCACGAGAAGATTACCATGAACGCGACGCCGTCACGCCGCGTCAAAGGGAACCGAAGGCGCCGCGGCCGGAGCGGGGTCGCGGCAGAGGGGCGCGGTGCCATCACACCGCGCCGGACAATGAACACCGCGATCGGTTCCGGGCTGCGGCGAAACGGGAAGAACGGCGGCTAGCCGGGCCGCCGATGTCGGAAGCCGGAAGGGGACCGGCCTTGCCGGTACCGTTGAGGAAGGATCGGCCGGCCTTGTCGGGCCGGCCGGAAGAGAGGTGCCGGGGGAATTAATTCCCCCGGCTGGCCACAAGAATCCCCTCCCCCCCCCCCACGTGAGGGGGGGGGGGACCGGTTACACAAAGGGGGGGCAGCGCCCCCTCGTTTTCTCAAAAGCAGGGCCCCACGTGGGGGGCCGGTTTTCTCAAAGGCGCGGCTTCAGCCGCGCCGCCAGACAGGAGCGGGGGCCTTGCCCCCCGCGGGTGGCACCGAGCGGCGCCAGGCCGCGCTGCCGCCGGCCGGGCCGCGCGGGCCCGCGCCTGCCGGGCCGGGTCGGACCCGGGTCGGGTCGACCCAGTTCGGGCCGACCCAGGGGGGGTCGGGCCGGGTCGGCCCAGACCCTTACCCCCTGTTTTCAAATCGACTTCGGTCTTTTGGCCATATCATGAGTCACAGACCTCCGATTGACGAACCGTCAGCGGCAATGCATTCCTTGGATCGAGACGGTCGATTCGGTATATCGCACTCAATGTTTCGGAATACTTCGAGTTCGGCCAGGTTGGTTCATTCACGAAACCAACCGGGCTTTCAGAGCGGAAACACTCATATCTTGAGCTACGGACGTCCGATTGACGTGCCGTCAGCTTTGTTGTGTTCCTCTCAATGAGACAGATCTTTTGGCATACTCCGCCCGAGGTTTGGATGCAGGTGGAGTACGGTCGGGTTGGTTTTTCCTTAAAAACCAACAGGGCCCCTAGGACGAAAAAACCAATAACTCTCAGACCGGACATCCGATGAACGCGTCGTCTGTTACATTGAGTTCCTGTTGAAGATACGGAACTTCTGGATACATCAACTCTGGACTTTGTGATAGTTGATTTATTAGCCTCTCGGCTCGTGGAGCGGACCCTCCTGAACGAGCTTGCTGTGTGCGGGAACCGTAGTGCTGGCTGCGACTTTTACTGAGACTGCTACTGCTACTGCTACTGTGACTGCGACGACGATAGTACAGAGATCCTGTGTGGATTCGACGGCGACAAAAACACTCAGCGATCCTACATGGATCAGTGCTACAGGTCATGTGTGGGCCCGATCTTGTGTGGGTATTTGCGCTCAACGGTCCTGTGTGAACCAGTGCCTACAGGTCCTGTGTGGGCCCAATCCTGTGTGGGTCTTTGCGGGGGTTAGTTACCTATCGATCCTTCGTGGGTCCGGCGACTTAGATGGATCAGAGATCATCTTTTTCATCTTTCTAAGAAGTATACCTGTGTGAGTTGAATCCTGTTGCTATCCTGTGTGGATTGTGTTGTTCTATCCTGTGTGGATTTCGTTTTCTTTCCTGTGTCGAATACGTTTACTTTCCTGTGTGGACTGTGTTGTACTTGGGCTCAGAGGTTGGAGCGTATTGGAATTGATGACGTAGGTATTTGTATGGGCATATACCTAAGCAGTGTCGGTTGTTACTTCGTGTTTGTATCTTCCTTTTGTGGATTATCCTTTGTGGATTTTGAGAGACCTTCGGGGGTCACGGGGTCCCTACTGAGTAGCTTATACACACCCCTGCACGGGCTATGCCCGTACTACGTTGTGTTGGTGTCAGACGACGGACAGCGTTGATCTTGGCTGAGGCTTGCAGAGCAGGACGATACCTGGAGGTGGACCACTGGACGGGACGTGTTCGGAGCGGACGGCGGGACCCGAGGAGCAGTGGAGCTATTTGTACCCAACATTCAGGTGGGATTTCTAGTGGAAAGCTCGGTGTAGCAGCTTTTACTTTACAATTGTTGTTTCCCTTTCAAGTTGTACTTTACTTTCAGTTTGGGTTTGTATACTGACCCATTTACTTTTCCGCACTTTCAGTTGTACTCTGTTTTTACTTAGTGTTTACTTTCTGCTTGCTTACTCTGTGGTGTTTATTTACTTTACAAAGGAAATGCCTTCCCTTTTTACCGGGAATTACGCCTTGGTGCTAGTCGCCAGCCCCTGGCCTATGGAAGGCGGGCTTGGGGTAGTCACGGCACGGACCCCGGGGGCGGGTCGTGACAGCACAGTTAAGGTGTATTATCTGGAAAACTATGTGCCACTTCCCATAAAACTATGCACATATGAATTAATTCGTACAAAAATGTAAATAATTTTCCAAACCCAAAGTGTTAATCATAAATCACCAAGGATCATCATAATAATTTTTTGTTCATTTTTGGATGATTCTGTGAGGATTTAAATATCCCAAATACACTTTCATAATGAATTTGAGATCTTATTGATAGATCCACTCCTCTATCATCTGTGATTTATTCCTTAATTAGTTTTCTATCTCTTTAATCTCTATTTCTTAGTAAAGATGGATGATTATTACTCAATTATCTATGTATATCTTGTTTTTCAATTATATTAATCCATCAAACCTTAATTATAGGAATTTTTTCTATATATCTTCTTCAATTGGGTTTCCATTCTTTCTCTATTAATTGGGGAATTCTGTTGGGCGAACAATCATAAAAATATTATGGTAGGTTGTCTAATTGTCAATTCCAATATTATTGAAGATGATTGCATGTATTTTTTTTTTCAAATTTCATATTCAATGTTAGAATATTACATCCAAATTATAATTTATCAATTCGATAAAAATGTGAGTATGAAATTTTTGAATAATGTGATTGTGAAAATAATGAATGATGGGTCAAGGAAATTGATTGACTAATGAGATTATAAAATTGATAGTGACCCTTAGGATGTGACGATGAGATTAAAATAATGTTTTAAAAAACTGGAAAATAAATGATTAGAAATATGGAGCCATGTGAATTGATATTTTTCACTAAGATGTAGAATATGGACTGCTTCTCAATATACCCATGGGGTACAAGACTGTTTATCTCTAACCCCATTATACATATGTATTGCATGTGATCACTTTTTCATGGGGAAGGTACAAGTTCTAAAAATAAAAACAGGTAGTGAGACATATACTATACACCTCATTCATAAAATTGTGAAATTGAGATTAATTTAATAATGATACTCTATAGTGGTATTAAATGTTTTATCCCAATATGAACTATCCTAACTCCAGAAAATTCCAAAACATGTACTCTTATTTTGGGTGTCGTAGTTACCATTGATATTTATGTGGTTTATTAAATAATATATTAAATATGAAAACATTTTACTTTATCCTTTATAATTCTCTATTTATACAATATCACACACGAATGTTGTCTGGATATAGATTTTGTTGCATTGGTTTCGGCATTCTATGTAATACTAACACCCAACTTGAGTTTTCTGATTGGTATGTGAATATAATATATATTTTATGGGGTGGATAAGGGAAAGATTCTTATGTTAGATGTGTGATTTGTGAAGAAGCATGTCTGGGGGAACCAAATATGATGCCAGGACCCCCATTGGAATTTCCAGTGTGCCTTTATTTTAGATTTTCATTTAAAAAATTACCCATATATATCATGACATTTTTACATATTGTTTTGGTTATATTTTACATATTTTGGGATTACAATGTGATTTTTTCCACTATTGTTTATGTCAATACCTTATCACTTATTCCTTATTATTTAGTTTTTGTTTATTTATAATTTTTTTGTTATAAATTGACAAAGATGGTACAATCTCTAAAAATTACATATTAGACCCTTTCTCTTATTCAGTAGCCTATAGTATATGGGGTGGCATGCTTAATGTCATGAATCCAACTAACTCAAGTCACTAAAATGTGGCACTTCGGACATGATTTCTTAAATTCGTATTGAAGGCCTAGTTTTATTTTCATATATTTTGTAATAAAATATTTTAATTTTAGATAGTTTAATACAATATAACATTCCTTGTTCAAGAGATAATTCATGGTAGTAGGTAACCAATGTATGGGGGTAAATTCCATGTACCATTAGTGGGATTGTGGTTTTTGATATTTTATGTCAAATATGGATGCTTTTTCATGTTTGGTGATGCACTTTTTATTTGATGTTGTTGATTTATATGATTTTACTCATGGGATGGTATGTTATAAATGTTGAGTATACATGAATTACTAAATGATCTATATAGTATTATGTGAAATTCAGAATTTTAGGAATTCATGAAATAGTAAGATTTTTGAGAGTCCATTAAATGAAAAAATGCATAATATGAAATTGAAAATAGAAATTGATTATAAATGTTGTAACATGACATTAATAAATAGGTATCAAATAATGATCATTAATAATGAAAATGTTTATCCATAAATTAACCTTGTCCTATATGATGGATGGTTTACGGTGGTGATAGTGCCTTAGTATTCACAATGCAGTGGGTGTTTGTGGAATTAGATGATATTAAATTTTGTAAATCTTTATTATGTAAAATGTAGTAATCATTTGTACGATTTTATAAAATGTTTGTTTTTAATTATTGAGATATGGATCAAGTATGATTCATGTTGATAGGATTATATGAAGACATATATAGAAATGTTCCTCTAACATTAGAACCAAAAGAAAAAATTATTTTCAGGGGATGAAACAAGAGAAAATTTCTATGAGAAATTTTCTTACTTTATACAGTTTAGGGAGAGAAACCGAGGGTGGTTTGTGAAGAATTATTAAAACATAACATGTGATTTGCAATTACAACACCCTTTTATTATCACCTGAGATGGTGAACCGAAGGCTTCTAAGCCCTAAATTGAGTGTATCCATTCGATCCATGACCATTGGGAGACTACTGATAAGAAGAGTTTGAAACATGCATCATTTATGTTTCATATAAAATTGAAAATTTGTATGGACATTCATACTCTAGATGGCAAGTTGGAAAACATGGTATGAAAATATATTAAGTAAATTTTCCGAACACACTAAAGAGTACGACTCTCATATATGAGAGGGATTCCAAGATTAGACTATTTTATAATGGGATTATATACATCATGGAATATTTCATTTTAATTAATGATTATATGTACTTTTTCAATGTTGTTAGTAAATTAGAAAATATAAAAAAAAATATAATGGAATTAAATGTGAGATCTTGTCCTAGGTTCAGATCATCGAGATGAAAATGTTTTCAGACGTGGTAAATCATTCTCTAATTTCTAAGGGTAATCTAAAAGAGGCTTCCATTTAAATAGGGTTGGTTTTGTGTGGATGAACATTATAAATTCCCTTATACAGTAATATGTTTCTTTATAGTAATTTATATGATGGAAGTAACATCTATAGTTCACATAAAGATGGATTTGTTACTTAGAGTTGTAACTGAGATTATTTCTAGAAGTGTAGTTGGTTAGGTCACATTCTTATCCAATGCCCTCGACCACAATTAGATTGTTGATCCTCCATTAGGATGGATCACCGTTAATGTTATTATAGTAACCCTTGACCGATGGTCCGAGACATGGAACCTGGATGAATCATACTGTCAGAAGACAAACTTTTACCCCATATCATTTTCGAGAATATAGTTATTAAAATTAGGGATGTTGAGGTGGGAATATGGTACTTTCAGGAAATATTTCATGTATCAACAAATTTTAGAAGCTCAGTGGACTAACATTTCATAGCTAGGAATAGTGTGAGGGAAGTTGAATTTAGATTATCCTGTAGTTGTGGATAGTGTGGTAGGACAATTGATTGTCAATGTACCAATATTATAGATTCTACACTTCCTAATTGATTATTTGAGAAATAAGGCACTCATTATTTGTTATATTATCAATGATTTAATGGCTTCAGTCTAATGGTGGAGTTTTTTAGTGGCATAATGTTGATTGACACACCATTGGGAGTGCGATCGAGGGATATCAATTTATGTAAGGGGATTATCTAAAAGATGAGAAATATGGTTTCTGTTGTGATGTAAACATACATGAAATGTCATAATTTTACATAATTTTTGGTATGCACTTGTTGTAATCATACTAATAATTAATAGTTATCATAGGATATTTACACTTACGTCTCGTAAAGGAAATAGTTATATTCATCGGGGAGAGTGGGATATCCTTGTAGGTTGTGAAAGGACTGAACAATAGCAATTGGGGAATGTCACATCCCATGTTTGTAGAAAATTTGTATATTATAGGTTCATGAAGCGTTATGTTTTTACACCCCTTGTATAATGGTTTCTAGAACATTTTATTGATGGATTCTCTTGGATTCCAACTAAGAGGGGAGTTGAGATTAAAATTTAGATCACTCAGGAAATTGAAGTAGTTTATATTTCACTAAACATAATGTCACCAAAAGAGCTTCATGACCTCATGATTTAGCTAGAATAGTTGATGGATAAGGTATTTTACAATCTTAGTATGTCACATTGTGGTTCTCCAGTATTGTTTTCTATGAATTTTGATGAGACCATCCTTTTATGTGTTGGTTGTTAGAGTTTTAACTATATTATATTCAAGAACATGTATCCCCATTTGATTATTAATGATATATTTGACTATTTGAGAGTATATTATATGTTGTAATGGATTGAAAAGAGGTTAGTATATCATTTGTTGAGAGTTAGACATTGGATATACACAATAATTCATTCAAAAGTTAGTGTGATTTACACGAGTACATCATGATGAAACATGGGAACAAATGAACTATAAATGTTTTTGGATGTGATGAACCAAATATTCAACCCATTCTTGCATCAATTTTTGGTTGTTTTGTGGATTATGTCACGGTGTACTCCAATACACATGATGAACAAGCCAAAATTATTGGAATCCTTCTATGTACACTAAGAGATAATAAGCTATATTCCAAGCTATAAAACATCAATTCTAGATCGATTTGGTATATTTCTAGGGGTACATTATCATAGAGGAATTTGGTTCATTGGGCATTGATAATTTATAGGGAATGGTTTTTTGGGATTTGACATAGAATTTTTTTGTCTTCTGTGGCATTCTAGGATTTTAATGGTTATTAATATAGTTTTGTCCAAAAAGTTTTCTTATTGGATGTACCACATTCCTAATTCACTAATAATGGATTCCTGATTTAAATATATTGATCATATGATAATTCCTTCAAGGATTAATAGAACCATTTGGACACTAGAACTATTTTTGTCCCACCCAAGTCATGTGAGAATTATATCGTGCTTTGTGATGTATCAAGGATCGATAATGGAGGATTGTTTTTGCAAGGAGATCAATTTTTAGTGTATGGGTTATAGTAGATGAGGCCACATGAATTGAATTAACCTATGCATGTTCCTAATAAAGTAATAATGGTTTCTTCCTTAATGTGTTAGAGTCGTTCTCTATTGGGGGGAATTTTACTGCACATTCTGATCACAAGATCTTAAGGTATATATATTTGCAGTGATAATAGAATCTGTAATAGTAAATTTGTGTTGACTGTATGTAGTAAATTGATTATGAACTATAATATACACACATGAAGGTAAGTAGTCTTTCATACCATTAAAAAATAATAGATTAACCCATAAAGTTCAATAGTCTTACTCTCAGTAGAAGATGATGAATTCTCAAGCTTATATGAATATTTTAGTCTGAGATGGCCAAAAATAAAATAGCCCTCATCTCGGTATTAGTAGTTTTCAACCATTTGATGCTAGTTAATGAGGAGATTTATGGTGATACTAAATTATTAGTCATGAGGGGAATCCTTGATTCTGGGGAGTCACTATCTGATTTCACTATAGATGAGTCTAAGATCATATATGTCATGAAATTTGTATTTGTGCCATTGAGTATTTATAAGGTGCGAATGAGTGAGTTTAATTTGTTGATGTGGGTTGCTCAACCTTATCTGACAAAAATATATCATAACCGACTTCGAATGTATAGGTGATTGAACATTAAAAATGAGATTTTAGTGTTTTTCATATGATTCTACACATATTAGTAGGTGGAGGCCTAAAACCAATGACCTAGTGGGTTTCAAATTTCTTTGTCAGCAACTAAATGGATGTAATATGATGTTAATATGGACATCATGGTGGTTATTACATGTATTGTTTAAAATACTAATTCTATATGGTCGACTGTGGACCGAATGGAGAAAATACCCCATTTTATACCTATAAAATAGAAAATTATAGTGGGTTAGTATGTACAATTTTATGTTTGAGAGTGATTCCATATACATGGGTTTGTTAGTAGTGTAGTTTCATAACATTGCACATTTCTATATTCATGCTTCAGGAATGTTTTAAATAAGGATATGGGTATGCATGTATTTTTGAGTATGGATTTCCACCCAAAGATATATGGAAAAATAGAATTTACAATAAAATTGTTGGGGGATATAACATGAATGTGCATCTAGAAAATGGCGGGTATTTGGAAAAGAATATAGTACATGTTGATTTCACCGATGCAATAGTTATCAAGCGTTTATTCATACTATATATTATTATGAACATTTTTTTCATCCATACATATCTAATTTTTTGGTAAGGTGGAATGTGAATCACACTTTTTAGGACTCATTCTTGTGCTGGGGACATGGAAGCAGGTTTAGCATATTCATAAATTCATGTATATGGCTTATAGTAGTAGTAAGTCATACGATGATCGATGTTGATGAACCATTAGTTTAAAAGGATTGATCATGTGTTGATTCCTGTTTCACCAAGATTTGGTCACTATAGGATACAAATGTGTAATGATCTATTGTCTTATAGACAAGTCTATTATGATATTTTCATTTGTTTTCCCTTTTTATTGGGAATGTATTTTATGACATGATTTGGGAGGATACATTTAATGGTGAATTCACATATTTTATGGATTTATAGATTATCCCTTTCCAGACTCATCCCATGAGTTTAATTTATAGTGTGTGTATTTACACATTGTTTAATGGGTAAAATTTGTGTAATGTTAAAACAGGTTTTTAATTACTAATGCGATGAATTTTTCTATATAACTCAAAATTGAAAGGATTCATGATGTTTAAATCATTGAACACCATGAAATTCCTAGTTTTTTAGTTTTTTGGGAATTATGTGGGTGATAAAGGGATCTTTTGTTTTGAAGCCTCCTCTATAAAACCATATATATTACCCAAGGTGTTTTAGGTTTTCCTCCTTCCATCATCGTCAAATAATGAAATGATTAACGAATATGGTTTGGTGCATTATCTCTACGGGTAAGTATTCCTCTTGGTTTATCTCTCTTTGGTGGTTAAAACCCATTTTTCAAGGTATTTTTTTGATTTTTTTCTATCAATACTATTTATTAATTGGATGTTTCCTGTGTTTTTAAGGAATATATGATGGTTCCCAATCCTAGTTTTCAATGTTGGATAGGCTTTGAATGCACTTGAGGTAGGTGGATCTGCTCAATTTATATAATTTCATGAATCTGTTTTAGTTTTTATTGATTCCATAAAATTTGAAATGAAATTTATCAAATTTACACTGATAGGGTAATGGGATAACATTTCAAAAGAGGTTTTTATTTGAAAAATAAATTTCCTTTATTTAAAATTAAAATTCGATTTTCAAACCCTGAAGCAGAATGGTTTGGGATTTAATTTTATTTTTTAAAACATTCTAATGTTTTTAAAATATAAATTTATAACCATCATATTTTTGAAATATTGAATGCATTGAGATAGACACATTTGTATCCTTACTGTGTATGACACGACTTTAAGGTAACCTCTTATTTTTCGATACTCTACAGAAGGAAAAATAGTTAGTTTGGATCTTATCTTTATGACTTTTTTGGGATTTTGAGTGTATAGGATATATTTTTCCATTTCTTAGAGCTTATAAGGTAGGTCCATTGTTGAGTAGTGTTTTTTATTACATGATAGTTTATTTCATGGATGTTGTATCACATGTATTTTTACTTTTAGGTCTCATTTACTAAATTGTTTTTGGATATGGATTATATAGCATGATATTTTTTAAACACTCGTTGATGGTTTGAAAATGAATTTCAAATTAAATTGTTTTTAAAACTAATCGTAAAACATATTTTGTTTTAAAGAATTAACCTGTGTATTGGTGTCAATAGATCATGTATATAACTTTTGGTGGTATCCTATATAGATTTATTTATCATACCCTATATATTCCTCCTAGAAGTTGTATAATTTTTTATAATTATTCATCATAAGGGAAGATCATTATGTGGCATTCATGATTCTCTTTGCTTTTTTTTGTTTCATTTTGGGATTGTTTGGAGCTGATGCTTGCTCATATAGAGGCTTATTTTCTAGAATAATTTGTTCATCTAGTTTAGCTAGATTGGATTAGTCACATATTTCATCTATATTTTAATTGTACCATAGTTGTATTTCTTTTTTTTATTAAATTATAGTCTATTTTTACTATGTTTCACCTCAAGCCATAATGGGATGGCTCGGGTGACTTGTCTAGTCGACCAAAGTTGTTATGTTGTTGATAGGTATTAGAGTAGTTTCTCAACTAAAAATGTGTTAGTACTACCATAATTGTTTTTATCATGTTTGTATAGGATTTGGATCATTAGAAATAAGAACATAGGTATAGAAATGGGGCTTATCCATATCACTCATATTATTTAATTTGTTTATCAATGGGTGGTAAAAAAATCATTATTATGTAAGAGGCGTATCACTAAGGATTATTTAAAAAACATTTATGTCAATTTTATTTAATTATCACATATTAAATTTATAAGGACATTTTGTGAGTGATTTCATTTTCATAAACTAACTAAAGAATTTATTTGGATGGACATGTTCCTTTACAAAGGTGTTTCCTTCTAATGTTGGTATTCATATATACTTTACATTATTAATATTTTTAATCATGAGTTTTTATTATATTGATTTGGTTTTGTAATTTTCTTGTGGTTGATTAGTTGTTATCTTATGTTTTACAAAACAAAGCCTCCTTGAAGATATTTCCAAACAAAATAAGGGAATAAATATGGTAGGTTCTATAGAGGATCCTCCAGTGGAACCCTATTTAAATGAATGAGGGATCCTTACCAATCAAACTCTGTCATCTGTAGGCGTATAGAACCCGAGATGGTAAATAGGGCATGGGTCAGAATTTACCAAGAATCATCCACCAATTTTCCATGGTGAAAATATACAAGAAGATTCCAAAGAGTGGATTGAATGGATTGAGATCTTGTTTAACTTTTTAACACTATTGAGGACTCTCATGTTGCTTTTTTGACATTTAGTTTTGGAAGTACATGATGATAATGGTGTAAAAAAATAATGAAATCTATATTAGAGGAATGTCTTACCTGGTTCGCCTTCAAGAAGATATTTAATAATCCATTTTATCATGACACTTTATATGATGCAAAGAACCATGAGTTTCTATCAAAGTTTCAAGGAAAGAATATTTTTTTGGAGTACTGCACTGTGTTTTCCAAGTTGATGTATCTAGGACTAGAAATTTTCAGTAATGATTTACAGATGTATTAATGGTTTGACATAGGGACGAGGTCCGATGTTTTGTCAATTCATGTTGTTATATTACTTTTTACCATTGTGGATATATTGGATAATGAAAAATTAACTAAGGTAGACATAACTGCAAGGATAGTATTTGGCAGAGCTGTAGTAGCTATAAAAATTAGTTAATGTACTTCTTCTGGTAAGAAAAAAAAGCGAATGTGTGGTCATTTTTCTAGAGGAATAGTATTAAATAATTATTAAATGAAGAAATAATAATATTAACCCTTGTGTTGGAGGCATGGTCATACAAGGCTTCAGGGTATTGACGATCCTTGAATTATTCATCATTATTGCAGATCTATCCATCTAAATAATTTATGAGATAAGATACCACATTAAATTATGGAGGGATCCACATTCACCAAAGGGACACTACTTCATGTTGATATATCCAAGGGTGGTGTATTTAATTTTCAGAATAATTGGGAAGTCCACATGGAAATGTCCAAATGATATTATGTAGTTTATTGTCTGCCAATAGAATCTGAATTAGAGTCCTCTACTGTTAGAGGTACAATGTTTATATCTTATTCTATAGTTCAATCATTGTTTGATTCAGGATTTACTCATTCAATTATTTCATTAAATTTAGTTGATGTTTTTTTGTTTTGATTCTTATCATGTTCTTATTATATATTCAAATAGTAATGTGAATCATATCTAACCAAAATTTCAAATGTCCCATATATTGGGAGGGGATTGACGTCATTATGTTGGTTTGGGACTTCTATGTGATTAATCATGAAATCTTTGACATTACCATAAGCATGGGTTAGATTATTAAATTGATGGACCTAATATAAGTTTATTTCTATTGGGTAATTTTCTTATCTACTGATGGGGATGCTCATTTTTTTCATTAGTGTTTGGAACTTAATTTTAGGAAGGTAAAATCCTCTTCTTCCTTATGTTGGGTTATTAAAAAAAATTTGTGAGTAATGATTCATTTAGTATTTGACGTGTGCCTTGGTATCCACCTCTCTATTTTTCTTTTCATTTACACTAATTTATTTTTGAATTATATTTATAGCATTTTTCCACCAATGGATTTCATGTTTACTGTTGAAATGTTTCCTAAAACGATCCACATTTCAATGCCATCCTATTTAATGAAACCTTTTGAGTTCAGAGAACTCAAAGTCTAGTTCATGACATGGTGGTGAATGTATTTTTTCATCATAGTATGTCACCATGGGCTTCTCTTGCACTCTTTTTTGACAAGGAAGAAATATATTTTTTATAGATTCGATGGACTATCAGATGTTGAATTTGGAGATAGTTAAGAATAAATTTCTTTTACCCAGGATTAAAGATATTTTTTATCAAATGAGAGGGCCTCATTTGTTTTATATGATTAACATCTATCTGGGTAACATAAGATGGGATTCTAATAAGAGTATATACCAATGATGAAAAAGTTGATATAATAATTTTAAATTCTATCTATTCCATTCAGTCTCACTAACTCTCCTACAATGTTCATGGATTTGATGAACTGAATCTTTCATTGTCTCTTATATTCTTTTATTTTTTTTTTGTTGATGGTATCATTTATTACTCGATGACATAGGAGGAGCACATTTACAATTTGAATATCATTCATATAACAATGAGGTAACATTTTTTGTATGGTATCATTTTAATATTGATTCTTGTATTTATGACTAAAATTTTCAGGGGAATGTGACAATTGAGAGGGGCATCAAAGTTGATCATGAAAAGGTGCAAAATGTTATGTCCTAGGTGAAGCAAAAAAATTGTGTTTGATATTAGAAGATTCTCTGGTTTAGGATGATATTATAGATGGTTTATTTATGAATTTTCAAGGATCAAATTATCGATGAAATAATTAACCAATATGGTTGTCATGTTTTAATTGAATTACAAGTGTTAGAGATATTATCAAGACTAGAAGATGATGACGAATTCAGAACCAATTTTGGTTCTTTCAAAACCAGTCTAATGTTATGATGTTTTTTGTGATTCCTATAGTAGATGTTTGGTATGAATCTTGATGTAGGTGAAATAGTTTGTATCTTGTAGATCATTTCATTAAAAACCTAACGAGAAGAATTCCCTTACACATGACCTTGAGATTGTCACCATTATGCATGTTCTCAAAATTTGGAATCACTATCTATTTATGGGGAGGATTAAACTGTATATTGATAAAAAATTCATGAAGTATATCTTAATTCTAAGTGATATGAACTTATGATTTTGATGCTTGGTTGCTTATCATAAGATATTTAATTTTGAAAAAGTATGTATCCCCATGAAATGGAATATATTGGACAATGTATTAAGTGGAAAATTGATTACCAAATCAATGAAGGAATCAGTTGAGAAGTGCACCCTGATGAGTTTTTTACTGAAATAAGCATAGTATAATATGAAGATGGTGACCAATTTCCCTTTTATTTGATAATATTTTCTTATATTTTATTGATATTATTCATCTTGAGTTGATAAAATTCAATAAAATTTGACACATTTGAGAAATCCAAAATGGTATGTGGAAATTTAGCTTGTCGACTGAGTTTACCAATGAATATTTGTGCTTCTGTAGCATGTTTTCTATTCAATTTTCATTGGAACGTGATTTTCATAATATTGGAGACATGTCATGCTTGTTTGTAGACAATAAGGATAAAATATGTACCTTGAATTGAGATGTCGGTATTGGTGGTTGTGGATGAGGTAGTGAGTTGTAGATTCTATATAATGGTGTGTCACTTATTAATTAGTTAAGGTGGAACACATGAGAACTACATGTTTATTTCATCCTCTACCCATTCTGGTATGTAAACAGGATGATATTTTCATGGATTATATTATTTTTTACCATTTTATCATAGTGGTAAGTATTTGAGTTGGGTTATTGTGGACGTAGTCCCCTAATCAGTGCATTTCATTCAAATAAAGAGATTGTGAATGTGGAACAACCGGGGGACTTGTACATCTAAGTGATTATGAAGCTTCACGGGGTTCTTTCTGGAATTGTTTTATAACATAGACCAATGGTTCACACACATAATGTGAAATGACTTTCTAGAGTTAATGAAAACAAAATAGAAATTAAACATTCCTTATAATTCATAGAAACATTGAAAGACAAAGTGGGTAATCTAGTATCCTGAGGATATTCACCATGCTTTTGTGATTTATTTTGAATGATCATGGCACATAAATTTTCCATTGGTATAATTTCCTATAATAATAGTTATTGAGATTTTATTAGAATGGAACAATTAGAGTCTTTTTTATAAGAGGCCATGTCAATATCCCTTGAGGTAGGTTGAGTTGGGAGATCATTCATTAGTCGGGATGATTGCTATTTTAGAGATGAAATATGTAGTTTATTTCATCCAGATGTGTTTTATCAAGGGAAAATTCATCAAAATTCCTTTTTGGACTATCGTCATCAGCCTATAGAGTTTGTGGTTGGATCTGGTGTCCTTCTCAGAGTTTGACATCACTTGGTACATCATCGTTAGGGTAATAATGGTATGTTAGAACCAAGGATTATGGGGACCTATGAAATCGATGATATATTGTGAAGAGTTTCCTATCAGTTTTTAATAAATTTCATGAGTTATATAAATGATGTGTTCCATGATTCCCATCTAAGAGGGTATATACAAAATCATTACCATTTTATTAGTTGGGATTGTGTTTTTCTTAATCCTGATACCACATTTTTTGAATATCTTGTTTAGATATTGGGATTCCCAAATAAGGTATTTTAATGTAAAATTATTCTCCTGCTCTATGTGCTATTGTAGTGAATACATGATCGCGACGAGACACAAGAGCATGATCAGTTGACGAGGTAGTAGTGGCATAATATTTTTGCAGACCCACAATCTTGATCCCTTTCGTGGGATTAAAAGTTTTTACTTTTGGGAGATTACAATACCCCATTACCGTTATGTCATGTATTTTTTAATAATTATTTTGTTTTCCCTTTTTATTAGGCTATGTATTTTTCCCATTATTTGGGAGTATACCTATAATGGTGAATTTATGGGTTTTTTCTGTTTTCACCTTTTAACTATACTTTTGTTTGATTCCCACTAAGAAATCACATGACGTGTAGTAGGGATTCAAAACATATATATCTGGAAATAATCATCCTATGATTTTATTTAAAATCTTGTGCTTCTACTCATAGTGTAAGGTTTTTCAGATTGAGTAATGTGAAATGTATCTTTTTATTACAATGGTAAGTTATTAATTGGAATAACCCAAAATATAAGAGATTCACTATTTGTAAATGATTATTCATTGTGTAATTTCCTGAGTTACAATTTTTAGGATGTTTTATGGTTTCTTGATGGATCATTTATATATAATGCCTCCTCTACTCAACTAGAAAAATTTTCCACTATGATTTTGGTTCTCATCCATCTATCTTCATTAAATCATTTAGAGATTGATATGATAGACTAGGAATTTTTTCTCTCTAGGTAAGCCATCCTTTTTCCCTCTTGATGGTTGTTTCCACATGATTTGTTTTAGGGATCAATGATTTAATTTTTTTCTATAAATAAATTTTATCCTTTTGATCTTTCCTTGCCTTTTGAAGGAATATCTTATGGTTTTAAATAAAATGTGTCAAATGTGGTTATGCATCCTATACTCTTGAGTTAGGTGGATGTATTCATATCATCTAATATCTTGAATTTATTGTAGTTTATATTTATTCCCTGATATTATAAATGAAATTTCATGTATGTAAATTAAAAAGGTAATGAGTTCATGTTTAAAAATGGGATTTTTTTTTTGAAAATGTAAATTCCTCAATTTAAAATTGAAAACAAATTTTAAATCACAAATGTATTTTTTTATCATTGAAATTGTTTTATAAAAATGTTATCATGTTTTTTTAAACAGAAATTTAAAGACATTTTATATAGAGAACCATGGGTATGTCATGAAAGAGACAAGGGCATCCTTTGTTTTTTTGACACCTCCATGAGGCGACCTTATATATGTCAATGATCTATTGGTAGCCTTAATGTTAGTTCACCTCCAACATTATGTCTTCTTTGGAACCATTATTTTCTAATATTTATTTTCCCAAAGAAAATAGCTTAGCTGGTAGGTTAACTATAGTTTTTTGGTGTTTATTACATGATAGATTGTTTCCTTGATATCGTCTGACATGAATTTTTTACTTATTGGTATCTTTTCCTTATTTGTTTATGGATTTGGAATATATTGGATGAAATTTTGAAAAACACATTGGTGGATTGAAAATAGATTTCAAATTTATTATTAATAGAAAAGATAGTAAAACTTTTTTTAAAATATTTTACTTCTACACTCAAGTTATTAGTGCTTGTATAGATCTTTTTATGGGATCCTAATAGGCTCTATTCCTCACACAATATATTTTCTACTAAGTGCATGTATAATTTTTCCATTATCCTCATGTAAAGGGAATATCATTTCTTATCATACAGGCTTATCTATACATTATGATTATTTTTTGGATAGTTTTGAGATCACACTTCATCACATAGATACTTGTCCTCTAGATTAGTCATGTTCTTATTCTTTAGCAAGTTTGGATCAGTTGTATAATTCATTTGTTTCTGCATAGCAGTTTGATTGTATCTCATGTTTTTCTTATATTCATGAAATGAAAAATTATATATGTATTACATCACCTCATAATGGTCTAGCTTTGGTGATTGGTCTTGTTGTCCCCGGTTATTCTATTAAAGATGGTAGCAGTAGTCGGTGCACATGTTTCATGGAACATTTGAGATTTTGAAGAGAATCATATTAGTAGCATACTGATTGGATATTCCCCAAATGTATTGTGTTGTCCAAAATTTTTCATGTGTTGCATATTTTTTAGTATCACCATGATCATTCAAAAGTGATTGATTCTAATTAGGATGATGATTACTTTGAGGAGCATTTGATTTGGGTTATAAATCATAACGATAATTTTTCGTGAGGAAATATCATGCTGATAGTGTGAGTATTGTGGAAGCATGTCTATATTCTGGTGTAAAATGAGAAATATAAGAAGATTTATTGAATATGTGGGACACAAATTTAACCTTATAATCTTAGTGATTCATTAGTGTAATTATTGAGGATAATCAATATGAAGGTTGCTATATTGTATGACCTCTCCCTTTCTGGATATGTATCATGATCATTTTAGGCACTCATTTAACCTTTTCATGGTTGCACCTTGGATGGGATATAAGTTTGGTATTCTTTTGCTGACATTAGAGTTAATGGAAGTCAATGGGATTATTCAGTATTGGGGCATTATGAGGGAAACCAGTGTATCTTTCACCATGAAATTATGAACCCATATTTGCTGTCAAAGGTGGAGTATAGTTAGATCCCAGTTTGAAAAAACTAGGGTACCTCCCTCACAAATTGCTCACCCTCAAATAGAGGGTAAATTCACAGTTGGTGAACATTTTATAAAATATTGTGATATATATGAGAAACTATTCATCCCCTTAAGAATATATTCATGGTTAAGGAACACAATTAGGAAAATTGTATGCCCCTTACAAGGAAACCATAAACACTATATTTAATTTATCAAAATTTTATTTACAAATTCTGAAACCTGCATTTTAAAACCCAAATCACCCCATCTTAGCCCAATAATTTTTTGTTAATTTTCAGTTTATCATAGGGGGATTCAAAGGATCTTCAAACAACTTTCATGGAAAATAAAATTTCCAATTCAAAAATCATCTCGTATAATGTATGTTTTTTCATCCCACTTAGGTTCCCTTTATCTTTTATATCTTTTTCAAATGAGGAGGGAATTGTTTTTCACTATTAGAGATAGCATGGATCTATGTTTTCAATGATCATAATAGATTTGATCTAGATCTTTGATATTGGTCCATGATCTCTTCCACTATTGTGTTTTCGATATTTCCACATGAATTAGGGATTTTTGTTTGGAGATAATTTATCCATGATCAAGAGGTATGTGGCCCAATTGTGAATTCACATTGTTAAAATTATAATTTCACACACACATATATATATATATATAACTTTTAGAATTCTATTTTCATGTATTAGAAATCACATCAAAATTATAAATATTCATTTTTTTCAGGATGTGATTGTCAATTTTATGATTATTCTGATTATGTAATTGTTGAGCTAATGTGATTATGAAATTAATGAATGATGAGTTAATGAAATTTGTTGAATAATGGTATTATTAAATAGATTGAGACCATTGGGGTTTTCTGTTATGATTGAATTAATGATTAGTTCAATAATTGATAAATGGTTGTAAATATGAAACCATGTGTGGTGATATAGGTAGATTAGTTGTGCGATAGGTAATGCATCTTAAAATACCCATGGGGTTTGAGACTGGCTCTCAAGTCCCCCTAATATATATATTTATGTCATGTGGTCACAAGTTTGTGGGGAAAAGACTAATTTTCAAACAATATAAGGTGTGATAGACTAATAATCATGGCCAATTTTTCTATTGTGAAATTTCTATTATTTTAATAATGAATACTTACAATAATTTGAATTTTTCATCCATTGTGGATGGTTAATAATATAGATTGTACAGAAGTAGGTATTATTGGTTCAGGTGTCAACGTCATCATGATGTTTTATGTGGTTAGTTAAAAAATATTTTAAATGTGAAAAATATAACATTTTAAACATGTAAATTATTCTTTATATTATTGAATACAAAATTATCAAGTAGATATTGTTTTATACTCCATTTACCATTACCTAATATGTTATAGTCACCATAAATCATCTTCTTAATCAGTCCCCAAATAGACTACATGTTTTAAGCATAAGATAATGGAAGGAGACCTATGTTACATGGCTGAGTTGTAAAATGGAATTGATTAGGGAACCTGATATGATGTTTGGAAATTCATGGAAGTTTTCAGTATTTCAATTTTAAGGTTTTTCATTTTACATTTGAAACATATATAGCACGACATATGTACAGATTTGTTATGGGTAATGTTTTACTATTTTGGGATTATCATCTGGTGTATTCCGTTATTTTTTATGTAATTATATTTATTATTATTCATTATTATTGTCACTTTTTTATTTAAATCCACAATAAAACATATTTGATAAATAGATTATAGTATCCATATGAAACATATTAGAATCTTTCTATTTTTGGTATCCTCTTGCACATGGGGAGGTTCACCTAAGGTCATGTACCAATATAAATGAAAATAAACATGTGGAACACAGTTTGGGGTGTTACAATCTTTCATATGAGGGTTTAACCATTTTAAACTACCCATGATCATGTTTTTGATAATATTCATTGTTTAATATTTATTATGTTCAATTTAATTGTAGTAACATGAAATATTAAAAATGAATGAACATAATAACAAAATTGATTTGGGGTGAAGGTTATAAATTTATTAATTGAATTTATGTGGGATTGATCACATAGTAATAAATAGGATAAATAAGTTTAAGTTTCATTCATCAACACAAATATAAATTTATTTCAGGCAATTTTATTTCCAATGGAATATTTCAATTTAATTTGAACAAAACCCTTTGTACGATGTTCTCATAATCCATATTGAATAGTTCTACAGACTATTAGAGAGTTCTTTTTTGAATTAGTGAATTTAATAAAATAAAATTTAAATAAAATATATTTTTGTAGATATCGTGTCGGAACATTGGAGTCAAATAAATTTTCAAAAACAAGGTAATTAGTTGAACGTTTTTATGATAAACTCAACAAATAGAGGTGATGTTATTCAATTTAGTTGACCATCCAATAACATAATTTAAAACTATAAAAGTAGTGTATTGTCCATAATATGAACAATTATGAGAAGTTTTAATGGATCTATTCAAATACAATGTTTGAGTGATGAATTATATGAATATATTAGCTGATGAATACTAGGATTTGATAAAAAAGTGAGATATATTTGAATAATTGTAAGTAAATAATATATCTAATATTATTAATTGAGTTAATTTACGAATATGATAAAGTATTGTTTTTATATCAAAATATATTCACCAATACAAAATTATTATCACTAAAATAATTCATATGTAATTAAAACATCTGTAATGGATCTATGTTTCAATAGTGGAATAAGGAATTATACATAATGTTATACCAAAAAATAATGATTTCTCTTCTTGTGTATCAATATACTATTGATCATCCACGAGAAGAGATAAAGGTTGAATGTAAAATTTAAAATATATTTCAATGAGTAATTTGTTATAAACTGAATCATGTTTCATATATCTCTAAATATATTTGTAAAATTCATGACAATAAATATTTAAAAAAAGATTATTACTCAAATCTACTATTCGTATCAAGAGATATTAATGACATTAAATTATGAGATATCTAGTAAACAATATTGGTGCGGGATGGGGCAATGTAATCATTAGAGACCTCATATTATATTGATAATTGGATACATTGACAAACTATGATCATCATGTTTTAAACTGAACTAATGAAAATAAATAAACCCTATATTGTTGTCTTGACTACACAACATTTTTGACATTATTTTTAACAATCATAGGATCAAAATTCCATTGTTTTTTCATTATATAAATTTTAAGGTTTTTGATAATGATAAGGATATTAACAACAAAAAATATTTATTCATTATAATTAATCTGACAAGGAATTGAATGAAAAATTGGTTGATGGATAAAATAGAAAAAAAGAAACTGATGCACCACCCCTCAATAATTGTGAACAAACAAAGGGAAATCATATAATATAAATTCATCACATGTTTATTTGTAAATAAATTCCACTAGAAATGATCTTTATAGTTTTGAGAAGAATCAATGTAATCCATATATTTTTGGTATATTAATACTTTAATGTAATCTATATACTTCTATATGTTGTGTACTGGATATTGATTTTGTCTCACACAATTCATTTCAAAATTTTAAAATAATTAGATTTAAGAATATTTTTATGCGTTAGATGGATCTAAGATATAGCATAATTTAATGATTTCTAATTTTAATGAAAATAATTTTAATAATTCAATTTATGATCGGTATCTAGAAAATATATTGTCAGAACCATTTGTTATACATCATTCATGTTTATAGGGTAAAATATTCAAATGAAAATTAAATGGGATTGCAGAAAGAGGTAAAAACTATTGTTGTTGATTCATATAGCTATATGTGTCCCATTTCATATAGAGGTCAGATAAGGGGTTTCCAACATCATTACATGAAACAAATAATTCAATATGTATTGATATATTTCATTAAGAAGATATAACTCAAATTTAAATAAAATGTTAATTAAATATCAGAAAAAAGTACCAAATTATCTTGTTAATAATATTAACAAACCCCAATCGATTTATGGAATAGAACATCCTATCAAATAATTCATCGATTAGTTGTTGAGGTATGGGATTATAGGAACCCAACAAACCTTGAGGGGGGTTAAATTAGGTTGTTAAATAGATATAAGTCATTTAACATTTAATATGTCATATTTATCCACAATAAATCTAATATTATGTTATTATAAAGATATTAAAAATATAATTCTCTCTTCTTATGATCACAAAAAATGTTAATTATAAATAATCTTATTAAAAAAACATATATTTTTTTATTTTACTTTATTTATCCCAAAATAGTAATCACATGTGTATAAAAAAGTGTTGTGTTGGTATTCTAGAATCCACTATAATCATGTTTGATGGATGCAAGATTTCAGGTCCCAATCTGTATATGCCAATGCACACAACAAATAATGGTTCAAGAAAGGTACATTGTTGATCCATGTTTTTTACCCAATTCTTCTCCTCTACGAACAAATTATATGATGTTTTGGTTATTTTATAGAAATGAGGATCACATCAAAAGTTTAGGGATATGATGGTTTATATCTATTTAGTGTGAGATTCTATTGTCATCATCACTCCTAATCTGATTCTCTAATTTCACCTCATTACTCTTCCCTTTATCAATCCTAGGTTGGATGATAACTTCTTTGAGAGAGATGATTCAGTTTATATCATGATATGACAACAACAACAAACTCACATCCGTGATAAATAATACACCTCAATATAAATATATTCCCTTTATCATTTTTATACTTAAGATAGTAGTTTCTAATTCCATTATTTATGCACATCATATTTATTTGAACTAGATATGTTGGATGAATTATACATATATTTATTAATGTTTTTCATAACTAATTGTTATATAAAATATTTTCTCTTATTCATTCCCAAAGATAAGAATATATTTCAACAATATCTATATCTAAACCATGATCCAAGGATTGAGATAAATTTACATTATTCCAAAACATCGTTATTATTTTATGTGTTCCACCAGAATTTACAGTTGTCATTATTTTCTGTTTAACCTAAATTAGTCCTTAAAAAACAAAGCTATAAATTCAACTTTTAATTTTTTTTGAATCTTCAAGGTAAGATAGAAAATAACTGATCATGGTAGGTATTCGTAATTATCATCATTTCATTCGTGATTTATTTTATTCTATGGAATGGTTTTCTATATTCTAGAGAAGTCTATACCAAGGAAAATGATCCTTAATTTCCATAAAACATTATTCCACTATAATTCCTTGAAATTGAGGTGAAATCACTTCAAAATAATTCATATCTCATTTTATTTTTTCTATAGGTCAATTAATCAAAAATTAAATGACATGTATGATTAGATGACTTAATCGAATTTATATTATAAATTCACATCCATTACAAAGCAATTAATATGTTACAACATGGTCATTCTTTGGATTTAACCGTATCATGGCCAAACATTTCAATTTTAAAATTAGCCCCAACATATCTATTTGATATCTAATGCTTTTTAAATACCATCATAGTTATTATTTTGGAGATTTTTAAACATATAGACATAATGAAGGTTATCTAAGAACACATTATGATGAAAACATTAAAGAAAATTTATTCAAAAAAAATATTTCACATATTAATAGATGAATATGCATTACATAGTATAAAAATACATGGTTAAATCATATTGGTTAAGTTATTTTGGAAACATGGATATTTAAATAAATAATTCCTTACTAAACTGTATTTCCTCCCACTTAGTTCATCACAACTAGATTCCTTCTAAAAAATACCATAAATAAACCATTTCTTCATAACATGTGTAAGATAAAAATAATAAAGGGTGATATAAAATTATTAATATGGTCAGACAAGAGATATATCAACATATATTAATGATAAGTGTATATGAAAAATATAATGTAATTTCAAACCATTAACCATTATATCAAAAAATCAGAAACTCCATTCATGGAATAAATTTTTGTAGCTCAAAATACAATGATGAAAAATGAATCAAAGAGCGTAAGCTATGAGACCATAACATTGTCATAGAAAATATATTTGGGGAATATATTTTAGAAAGAAATATTTATGAAAATTTTTACTCACCAAGAAAATCATTATATGTTATGTTTGCGATAACAACACATGTAACTTCTTCGATCTTGAAATAAACACCCATGTACCCCTTTTTTGGGATTCAGATAACCTCTTATGAACCATATCAGCTCATTGACCCTTACTTATTACAAAATGAATTAGAAAGTGTGTTAGGTCCCACTTTGGAAATAATTGATAAATGGTTTTGACATGATCATAAAATATTTTTCATTTAATACCCCATGAAACTAATTAGGTTTCGTAAATATCTTCATCATAGAAATACACGGGGAGATGAAATTGGTTTCATAGAAATTTCATCATTAAATCCTAGAATAAATCAACAAAAAGATACATGTTTCATAAAAATGTTTTCACTATAGTGTCTAATCATATATATAAGGAATAAGGATGGAGCAACTGGATCAATTCGCTAGAAAAAAAAAGTCAACAATAATGATTTCGGTCACTTATGAATACAAATTTGTCAAAAGGTTCGTGAAAACATTTCTGAGGAAAAAATACATTCCATTTAAAAAAAAATTACTTATAATATAATATATTCCCTAATATTAATGTAAAACATTATATTAAAAAATAACCATTTTAACTTTTATGTAAATAATTAAATCATTCACTGTTAATAGATGTGGATAATATTGTTTATATAATATACCTTAAAATGAATATTCCTTCCATATTTTTGGTAAAATGTTTTGGGATAACTATTAAGAAGTCAACAATATAATCCATTTTAAACAATGTTTCAATAATTAAAACATGGGTAAACATATTTTTATGAAAACATTGAATAATAGTGTTAATTTTCTTTAAAATATTTTTAGAATATAGTTAAATGGTTTCAAAATTGTTTTCATCCAACAGGGGAATGTTATTCGATTTTTCATTGAAAATTTATTATGGAATAATGATAAATAAAATAGAGGAAACTAAATGGAAAAGTACTATTTTAATGAAAACAATGACAATAAAATTCATCAGTTTCATTATTGGGTGATCATAATATCTCAATATTAGAATCATAAACATTAACAATCACAATAAACAATAATATTCTAAAATAAATCATTTACACATTGGTATCAATATAATCATAATACCCACGAATGAATGAAACAAAAATATAAATTTATATCCAATAATAATCATATAAATTATACACATGGCTTATATACTCTACTCAAAAGTAATAACTAGTGAATGTGGAATTTGTCTTAATGAAATTAAAGTGAGATGAAAAATCTCATACCTTAAGTCTCATTATCAATATTACATATTCATACATCCTATAAAATAAATATAGTTTTATTTTAAATCTATATACAAACCATATTGATTTCTATAATACCATATATGATTTATTAATTCCCTTTTACAATCCATTTATTAATAGTTCCATGTTAAATCATGTTTCTGGTTTTAATTGACACGTTTTTCATGTATATTTTGGTTTTGTAATTTTGGACCTTTTCATTTTATCATGATTCCATCATCTCCAAAATTATAGGAATGATATATATATCAAATATTTACTTATTTATTTATTTACATATATTAATCCTTTTCTATTACAAAGATTAAATTAATTACATCATTAATGGAGATGGTATGTTGTAAAAGCATATGAAAGATGTTTCCATTTTCTTGATGGATGGTTTGAAAGAAAATTATTTTATTATCATTTCTAGGAACATTTTAATTTCAAATAATTCATATAAAAAATTAATTTACCATTATTATAATGTGAGTCAAAATAAAATGAAAAAATATCACATCGATTCATGGAGGTATTAGTCGACACATACACATGAGAAACGTTATTTTTTCCCAAAAAATTGTAGGGTGAGAAGGTATATGTGATATTATAAACAAATAATAATATATATATATATATATATATATATATATTATATAAAAAATAAATAAATATTAATCTCTAGTTGTGAGAAGAGTTGATGGAAAATGAATCAAATTTGTTCTATTTTTGGTAGTCCACTATACAAATGATCGACAGATTTATATCCCATGTTATGGAAAAGGATATAAATATAGATAATTATATTTAAATAATAAATTGACAGTATTGGAATAAAATAAATTTATTATATTACCATGGTTAAATAACATTTAAATGATTTATAGGAATAATTAAAATAAAATCAGATTGTAAAATATTATTCTTATTCTTTAGGGAAAACATTTATGTTTACACCTAAGGACTTCTTAGATGGGCTTGATAATTATAGTACTGAATTTTGGATGTGAGGCGGGATGTTAGTAATGGATTTTGGTAGTTATTAGCATAATTGTTTTTTTATGTGTGTACAGAATACGAGTTGTGGATACCCTTTATAAGTGGGGAGATAACAGAAAATGAAATTTAAAAAATAAAATTGTGCACCCTTATTTAAATAACCCAACATACTATGTCAAGGATCATTATCTATCATAGTATAAGATATGTTCAAAATAGTTACATCCTATTATATTTATAAATATGTTTGTTTCATATTAAACAATATTTTTACTATATCCCAATGGTAACCCCATTTTAACCATAACTGAGATTTAGTTTTAATAGTATTTAATATTCATTTTTTCTATAATTTAGTTGAACATACTATGTGATATTATTTATAATAAAACTACATATTAAATCCATTTTTTCAAAACTCTATTAATTGATTTCGAAGAGAATAAATTAATTATTAAACTATAAGACGGGAAGAATATATAGTTTTCCAAAAGGATTATTTTCATATGTATACAATATTTTAACGGAGAAAATAAATATAAACCTCATTATAATGACCATGTTTTGATTAAAAAATATAAAATTGAAGTAATTTTACTTCTAATATAATCATAAAACAAAATATTACTTTTATATTCTTTATATAAAAAAATAATTTTTTTATAAAAAAAATTTAATTTCTAATATTCGTCACAAAATTTATCTTTATAGAAAACTCTCCAAAATTATATGAAATAAAATATTAGAAATTAAAATTCAAAAAATTATTTTATTATTCAAATAAATTTCATACAGGTAAAAAAATCTATAATTTTTTAATCAAAAATTGTAATAATTTTTTATTTCAGAAAAACAAATTTCAAAACATACATTAACTTTATTAAAAATTAACTAATTTCTAATTGTTATAAATAATTTTTAAATAGAAGTTATTAATAATTATTATGATAGTTTTTAAAAATTAGGTTATGTTTGTCATGTGTATATATTAATATTAATTATATATTGTGGGTTTTTAGTATATGGTGTGATGTGTAACATAAGCTATTGAAAACAAATTATATATTTGAGATGAAAAATATTTCTTTAAAACTTAGATTGTTACTATAGACCATAGTAAAATTAATTTCACCAATTAAAATCATCGTACTGGTTAAAAAAATAATGATATATAGGGCTCATGGTATCCTTAGGTTCTCATGTAGCTTCTGAATATTGGTTGTATCAAACAAAAAAGATTTAACATTTTGAGATGTCTTGTTTCGTAGCACATTCTCTCTATGATCTAGAATTTCAACAAGTTTATCAGAACAGGAAAGATCATGTATCTTGGGTATGAACATTGTATTTTATACATGTGATAGATTAGGTATATAATTTATTGTAAGAGATATATGGAACACATTATATAATTTAAGGGATGTTTGGTAGAATCTTCAATTGATAAGATACCATCTCGATATGATCAAGAATTTCAAAGGGTCTGATATTATTTGGGATTAGTTTTCCCTTCATTACAATTCACAATTCCAACTTTTATGTGAAATAATTATAAAGGCCTTATCCTTAACATCAAATTCCACGTCATGATGGATATTATTAGCATATATTTTTAGAAGAATTTTTACTTCCCTTATGGGTTACTGAATTTGAATAGCCTTTTAAACCATGACATCAGCTTGGTAGTCACTAATAGATTTGGTTATATTTCTTCAATATACTATGTTAGAGTTATACATCACACCATATAGAGGGATTTATAATGAGATCTATGAATGGTCAAGTGAACAATAATTTTGTATTAAAACTCAACCATAATAAGGTGTTGATCCCAACCTCCTCTGAAATCCACTGAACAAGGCCTCCAAATATCATTTTGGGTTTGAATTTTCATAAATCTCTAGCCTTAAATGTTATATAATCTAGATATAAGTCAGAAACCTATATTTAATTCACATAACATATCTTTTATGGTTTAGAGATCTATATATTTAGGTCATAAATCATACTTAAAACCTTAAATATTACAATGTATCCACTTCTACACAGTATTAATATTTTTCATAAAATACTTTTTTTTAAAATGAAACATTTTTTCCATTCCAGTTAAAAAATAATATCATTTACTATATCCCATACTTGTAAATATTCATCTTTAAATAATGGTATAAACTATCCAAAATGGTTTGAGAATAAAAATATCAAAAAGGGATACAAAAAATGAAAATTGGTTAGCTTTGGGAAAACATGTAATCCATTAATAATTTATCATAATGTAATACTTTTCACCATCATGAATTTGTACATACTCTTAATTGAATATAAGCATATTTGGTTCTTTTCATAACCATAGTATTACTATAAAACCTATATTGATCTACATATGACATATAAAAGAAACTTGGTACATAATAATACATAAAAGGAATAACCATGCATTCGAATTCCTTTCATCTCACTCTTACAAATTGAATAATCACCCGGTCGACATCCATTCTCGATGCGTTGGAGATTATAACATAAACACTAATCATTGGGTTTTCATAGACCCACCCATCATTGGTTTATCAAACAACCCCTCATAATTGGATTATCATGTAATGACCTATCAAATTTCTATGTACCATTATACAATCATATCGCATAGAATATTCCAATTATCAACATTCCAATCATAATATTTAATTTGAAATTATATTAAATAATTTAAAGATTTTTAAATAGTATATCCACATTAAAAATCATTTTCAATTATAAAATACTAAATTAAGGAATAAGGGATTCCTTTTTACCATTTAAAATCATTAAGGCTTATAGAGGGGTCCTAATATTAAATGACGGTTAAAAAGGCGGATAAGTCATTGTCTCCACATTCATTAAAACCATTCCTTTTTTATTTTTATAAAGAAAGTATAATACTTCGTATAAAAAGATTTATTTTGAAAACCATTTGTTAAAATTACAATTCAATGGTATATACACCATATAAATGAAGGATGTGTATATTATCAAAATTTTCCTTAATAAATGGAGATTGAGATGAATTCTCTTACCATGAGTCCAACTCATCATCTACAAAATTTATATTATTGAACAATAAAGTTGGATTAATTTATTATTTCATGATAAAATTTATCTAGATTATTATTTATTTTATATCACTTATTACTTTGTTGTAAATATTACAAAATTATTTTTGGTTCCTATCGAACATTTTTTCTATATTCGGTACTTGAGTGGAAAATGAACATGGTTTGATGTCCCTAGTCCAGGTGGTCATATGTACATGATATCTAGAATTATATAAATGAAATTATTATAATTTTAATACAAAAATTATAATTTTAAATCAAACCATGAATTATGGTTATGATAAATTAACAACATTATAATCATAGAGACAGTAATCTGTATATATGCATGAGTAACATTTTCCATTTTTCATTGACCATTATGGAAAGAAGTTAATTATTTTTTATACTTATTGAAAAATAAAAAAATAAGAAATTTCATATAATTCATTTAAATATAATTATATATATAATTAAAGTTATTTAAAAAATAAAAATGATACACATCGCTTTATGGAAGTAATAGTACACACGTTCACGTGAGCATCATTTTCATATTTATGCGCATAGAAAGATGGAGAATAATTTATATATTATTATAGTAGATTTATTAATATTTCATGAATATTAAATATTAATATTATTTCTATTATTATAACCAGTCATTATAGACAGTTAGGGACAAAAAATTAGATCAGTTCATTGAGGTGATAGTTCACACGTATGCACAAACGATTAATTCTGTTTCCATTTAATGGATGCGGAAATGGATTTAGGTGATGATATTATCATAATACCATCTCTATATATTGATGAAAATGGAATTATTATTTCATGTAGGATGAATATGATTTGAGTGAATTGGAAGAAGAAATAAATTAGACATACAAAAAGAAAACAATACCTCTTCTTCAGTTGAACGCCTTTAAAGAACAACTTAACTCCTATAATAATGGTTTTATTCCTAAAATATGTCATCAATAATGTGGTTAGGTATTATGGGAAGGGTTTTGTGTATTTATTTTCTGAACCAAAAATTTAATGGATGTGTGAGTAATAGACGAGAGCGAGTGCCTTTTTAAGAAAGGATAAGTGCACCATTGGTATTATCAAATTTTTTAAATTTATACAAATTCAATATCAATTAAAAATGTGAAAAATAATTCCTTTTTAATTTAAGATGAGGATATTTTTAAATACTCTCTTCCATAAATTTCTAGGGTTGTATCAATTTATTTTAGTCCTTATCATTTCAGTTCCCCCTTAATAATTCTACTTTTAATTTTAGTTGTGGTAGCTACATTTTAAATATTACAAGGTAATGAATTGTACTTATATGGGGTTAATTTCCCACAAATGGATAGAAAATTATCATTTCAAGATTATAATTGTCACTTTTTAATTTTTAATTATTTTTATTTATTCTAAATAATTTATTAAAATTTAATTTTTATAATATACGAATACTTTCAGTTTAGAAACAATTGATTCGATTTAATTTTTAAAAAAGTGAAAAAACAAAGTAAAAAAACATTTAATAGACAAACCATATTTCATAGTCACCTTTAAAATTAATTTATGGTATTAATTAGTTCAAATTATATTCACATTAATATTATTACTATTATTTTGTATTCATAATTTAATAAATATATTATAGGATCATAATTGTTTCATAATTTAATTCAATATTTTATTTATTAAATATTTTAAATAAATAAGAATGTTGTAGGACATATTTTTATATGTTTAGTGATTATTAATAGCTAAATAGATAAGTTATATGACCTCATATTAAAAAAGTTTTATTAAGAAGAGACATGTTTATGACATAATATCATTTAAATTAAATTAAAGGTTATAAACTTCATAGTAACACCCAAATAGATTCCAAAGTCCACATTCTTGGTGCATGTGTTTACTTGGACCACCATAACTCATCCAATAATATTTGTACAAGTATTAGGGTAGTTTAATATTATTATAATATTATTTTTACCATTAATTACCATATTTACCATTAACCGTGGTAAATAAAAATAATTTCAGAAGTAAATATTAGTAATGTGAAAAAATAAAAGGAAACTATTTATATAATTTGGATCATATAATTACAAATATGGTATCCATTTTTCAAAATTCAAAAAACATAATTGGATGATATTTATAAAGAATTAATATTATTTAGCGAATAAGGAAATGTTTTTTTATTTAAAACATTGAAAATATAAAATAGTTTTTGTATTCATTTTCTTTGTTAATTTTATTCCAATATTAGACATTATATTCTATAAAATATTTATTTTAATATGCATTAAGAAGAATTAAAAGGACAATCTATATATATATTCAAAATAGACTAAATATAAAATTTTAATTAAAATAAAGTATTTTCACTATCCCGTAAAATATAAATTTTAAAACAAAAATTTCCAAATTTCCAAAATAGTAAATTTTGATGTCTTTATATGAAATAATAGGTTTCAGTTTGAAAATAAAAATAAAAAAGTGACAATAAGTATATTTTAAAATGGTTCACCATCAAAATATGGAAAAAATATTTTTAAAAATATTAGAGTACATAATGCTTAAGATTGGGTGTATTCTCATTTTATGTGTATAAAATATATTGTATGAATGTTAAAAAAATTTATAAAATATATGTAAACATTATATAGTTAGTAATGTTCATTCCTTCCAATAAAATGACTAGGTTTTAACTATAATTTAACATAATAATATTAATAATGTATTATTTTTCAGTATAACACAGTCTTATATGCAATGTATGATTTCGAAGAAACCAATTGTTGTACATTGGGTAATCTATCATTAAAATAATTCCATTTAATGTAAAATTAAAATCTAATTAAAATATAATATTAGATATGATAATGTATTATTCTATAATAATATGGTATTTTACATCCTTCCTACCTTTTGTAAATTATGTCCAAAAAAATTTATTCACATATCAAATAAGTGAGGGTATGTCACGTACATAACATATTAAGATTCCCATGTAGCATCTTCAATAATATGGGTTTTCTAAAAAACCATAACAGAATCAATCACATTATTCTGCAATACTTTCTCTCAAAAGTCAAAACTCCAGACTAGATTTTCCTTATTAAGAAATATTTTCTTCCTATTGAACTAATTTTGGGCTCAAAAAATTAAATTATTCCAGAATATAATTTCAGAACATCGAATCATGGAAAACATTGTGTATCTAGGTTAAACTATTAAGAAAATCCACTCAGTATGAATCTGATCAAAATTTGTATAGGATTTATAAGGGTCCAATAAACCTCAGACATGGATTTCCTTTTTCAGGAAAATGATTCACACATTTCTAGGGAGAAATTTTGAGAAAGTCATAATCCCCTACCTCAGAAGTGAGATCCTTCATCTGGCTGTCAACGTAACATTTCATCCTTCTCTAATCCATTCTTATATTCTTCTAAATCAACAGAACTTTTTATTTTACCTCTTCTACTAAATATGGTCCAATCAACATCCATCTACCTACACCATCCCATGAAACTAGAGTTTGACACCACTTTCCATATAATGCCACAAATGGATCCAACTATATAATGTAATTAAAAAAATTCTATAAAAAACACTACTACATAAATATGTTTATCTTGACATAGAAAGTAATCAATTAAACAAGAATTTATCATATCCTCCAAGGTCTGAATAATTTGTTTCAACTGCCCATATTATTAACGATGAAAATCTATACAGAAATTTAACTCAGTACCCAATTAGATCTAAATTAATTTCAAAAAGACTTAAATGAACCTAGGATCATGATCAGAAACAACAGAGAGGGGAACTCCATGAAACCTTACTATATATTTAATATAAAATTGAAAATGTTGATGTAGAGGAAGCGTATGTCTAATTAGAAGACAATGATAATATATTGTCAATCCATCAATAATAACAATGATTTCATTGTTACCTCGAGGTGTTTTTGGTAATCCCACTATGAAATCTAATGGATATATTTTTCAATTTCAATTCTTGCACTAGAAAAGGTTTAATCAGCCCTTTTGGTAAATTTTTTTCTACTTTAACCTATTAACAAATGAAAAATATTACAGTAAATTCAGAAATATATATTTTCATTCCATCCCACAAATAATACTCACGAATGTCTTTATATATCATAGTGCTGCCGAGATAAACAGAAAATGGATAACTATGATCTTTAAATAAAAAGATATTTTTAAATTGTGAATCAAAAGGAACAACTAATACCTTAAAAAACCTTGAAATACAATATTTTTTATGTTAAATTCAAGTGGGTTTCAAAAATGGGTAAAAGGTACACTTCCAACCAGTATTTGTGCGACATCTCCCTCTCCAAACCTCACGATCATGGGTTTACCATTAGATCTAAACCTGAGGGGGGAGGTTTTTGGGATTAGCGATGAGTAGAAATCCCCAGTAAAGACTCCCCCTTCGTTCTACAATAAAATTTTCCTTCTTTTTATATTACAGGTTTGGTTTAGAGAACATCGAGCATTATGTGAATTGTAATAATGTTTTTTGATTTTGGATGTTTAGAGGCTATTTTTGTGGCTCCATCGTCATTGTTGTTTCCATACCCAACATTAATGGGTTTTCCTCCTCATGTGGTTAGATCGATTTGTAAATCTTATTTAATCATTCGTTGGTTCATATCTAACCATATACATGCCCAGAGTAGTGTTTCAAGGTCTGATAGGCTCATATATGTTCATTGGAAGTGCAATATTGGGGCGGTGTTGGGACTCCCAGTCTTGGGTCATGGTGGTTTGGCATTAAAATCTTGGTATTCCATCCTCTTTGGGTAGCTTCCATGACTATGAGGTTGGATGAGATCTCATGGATGGTGGTGGGGTTCTGCCAATGTTTTGGTGTCTGGTATGTTGTTATGTTGGAGGAGCACTAATGAAAGGAAGATGGTGAATTCATTCTACTTCATCTAGGCTTGACCTTCAGATGATGATGATGATTTCAGTGGGATGAAAATTTTTGAAGTGTGTTAGGGAGAATGTAGAGGATGGAAGAAATGTTCAGGGGTTTAGTGAAGGAGGAATTGGTCAATGGATGTTGAATCAGTTGGTTTAAGTTTTTGTAATTTTGATGATGGTTTGTACAAGAGTTTCTACCAGAAAATTCTTCAGATAAGGATTCTAGGTAGGTAGCTTTCACTTTTCATAGCCGTTTAGAATTTGGAAGATTTTGTGGGTATAGCCTAGCAATCAGTACTAGGACCATGTATTTCTTCACTAGACAACATGCTGATTTCCATGCATTGGTAGAGGAATTCCACAATTTATTTCATGATGTGGAGGGGAAATTAAAATTAATCTTATTATGGGATAATTGTAGACCTTATGAAATCTGAGTTATGTTTTTATAAAAAACTTTTAATTTATGTGACGTTTCTTAATTTTCTATTAAAAGTGGTTTTTTGAGAATTATATAAAAAATTTAGGCCGTCGGGCCATTCAATAAATGTTAAATTCATGTAATAAACAATTCTAAACAAATTATACATTTTTTATAACTCACTAATTTCATTCTATGCATATTAAATTATACCTAATAGATATTATTTCACTAACACCAGAAATAAAAATGATAAATTTCCATCGCCAACAACTTCAAAAAAAATTCATCAAATCATTAATAAATTGATCTCATTTCACATGAATCATGGTTAAAGTAACATTGCTTTTGAACTCAAATCACCAGCCACGTTATTCTATTTTTATGGATGGTAATGAATCATGAAATCGTAATCTATGATAAATACTATCCATAACATCTTTGTCATTTTCAATTCATTCTAAGAGAATATATACATCAAACTTTTGTGACCAGAACAAATTTCTCATTTTACATCATACCAATGATGCTTCCAAAATATTAAAGGAAAAACAATAGAAAATCATTCCAAGTCATGTGTAGGGTAATTTAAATCCATAGGTTTCAAAAAATGTGAAGAATAAGCAATTACCAAATCATTATTTATTAGGATACACCCATCTCCTTTCAATGAACCATCACTCTATATAAAAAACTCAACATTCTTGGTAGGCATGTGAAAAGCTGAAGTATGCACTAATCTTCTTTTCAGTTCCTAAAAACAAATCATCACATTTATTTTTTCAAATGAACATATCTCCTATACGTGTTAACATAGTGAGTCAGTTAGATAACCGAGACATGTTTTCAGCATAAATTTGGTAATAACTTGCTAATCGAAGAAAACTATGAATACTAGTGATATTGGTAGGTCTTTCCCAAACATCCACAAATTTTGTTTTAGAAGTGTCAATACATATGCCATCTTTAGAAACAATATATCCATAGAAAGAAATTTTTTTCAAAAAAAATTGACTTTTCTAAACATACATATAGTTTATTTTCTTTTATTGTTTGAAAAAAATATTCTTATTTAACATTCATGTTTCTTTTTTCTTTTAGAAAATAAAAAAATTTCATCCATAAACGCAACCACAAATTGATCCTAAAATTAATAAAAGACATAATTCATGAGATTCATAAATTGAGTAGGTTAATTAGATCACCCAAATGGAATAACTAAAAACTCATAATTCAAATATATTTTTCAGAATGTTAACTTTGGAATTTCATCCTCCTTCACCTTTAGCTGATAGTACCCAGAACACAAATCAATCTTGCAAATATACCGATCTCCCTAGACCTGATGAAATAAAACATTGATATGAGGAAATTAAAAAATTTTCATGATATTTATGTTATTAAAGGCTGTGTAATCAATAAAAATACTCATATAACCATCATTCCTTCACACAAAAAAAATAGGATCATCCCTTAGTAATGTGCTATGTCGAATGAAACCATTACCACATAATTATTGACAATATTTTTTTAATTCCACCAATTCTACTTGATCCATTTGATAAGGTGGTTTAGAAATTGTCTTAGAATCTAGAATTTAGTAAATAATAAATTCAACATCATGATTAGGAACAATACTCGTATATTCATTAAGAAAATCATCTCTGCATTATCTCACTACTTGAATATCTCTAATTAAAATTTATTCTATATTTTCAACAACTTTAGATAGATAATTTTTATTTCCATCTTTAATCAAACTCTATGATCAAATGTATGTTATAAAATAATTGAAATCATTGAATGAAATTTTCATTGATTTGGAATACATTTTCTTATGATAAACAGAAATCCAATGCATACCCAAAATGTTATCAAATTCCACTATGTGAATTTCAACAAGATTTGTAGGATTTCAATTCCAATAATGATAATAGGAATATTTCTATAAATCTTGGTCGCATTAATACTTACACTTAGAGTATTTACCAAAACATATATATCACATCCATGAGGTGATATTTCCAATTTAATCGTAAATAACTGTAGAAATTAATGAATGTGAAGATCGAGAGACAAAAATAGTATTGAAATATTTTTAAAAAACAGATAACATACTAGACACCACTTCATTTGATAGTCCCAAATGAACTGTGGTTGTAGGAAATTATTTTTCGATGGCCCACTTCTTTGGATCATGCTAGTTCCCACCAAGGGTAATCATATTTAGACATCTTTCGGAAATATAGGCTTATTCATTGCAACTAAAACATCATTACAATGGCTTTGCATTTCCATCTGGATTATTAACATTGATGTATCAAAAAAAATGTAATGTCTTACCACATCAGAAGAAATTCGTAAACATTGAGATACATTCTCTTGGATTCATTTCAATATATTTCTCATAAGATGGAAATTTGTTTTTATTACCTCCAAACATCATTGATTAATGACTTTTCATTTTCTACAAACTGGAACACTTCTTTTTCTCTCCCTCATGGAATAAATGATCATTAGAAACCCTCATTTCTACTATATCACCACATATTACAATTTTATCATAACTTTTGAATTATTGAGAGGCTAATGACCGTCAAAGATTCAATACATAGTAAAACCAATTTATCTTGCTATCACTACGCTAGAGACAATTTGGGATTTAACTTGATAAATAGATGAAAATTTCATCATATGCATCTATTGAATATTCCTCCCTTTATCTCAATTACATGAAATACCTTTTCATCCTAAGTTGAATAGCCTTGGGAAAATACTTCTCAAGGAATATATTCTTAAATTCATCCCATTTCATGACATTAATCTCATCAGTACCCCTGATAGTTTTAATCATAGACCACCACGTCTCAGCTTCACATTCAAAATGATAAATTAAAATACTAACATATTTATAGTATGAACAAACCATTACAAAAAATTTATTTTCAAGTGCTTTAATCCACCATACATCTTGTTTAGGGATAACTAATACTCTAGTTTATGGGGGTGTTTCCTCATGATATTCTACAATACTGACATATTACACTATGATTGATCTCACTAATATCATGCATCGAAACCACCACTATTTATCATCCGATTAAACTGATCCATCAACACAAAAAACTTATCAGTTTTGATTCAAAACACCTTTGTATGCTAATTTGGAAGGTTTTTTTTCCGTCTGTATTCCATTCCATAAATGATACCTTATTTCTTGTTTGGAAAACAATTATATATAGACATACCATAAATAAAGGTACATGGTATCCTTCAATCAATATATACATTCAATTTTTCATTAAGGTAAAAGTAATTTATGGATATTCTATTAATAATATCATAACCCCTACACTTATCTAAACTGAACTTTGATACTATCAATAAGGCCCTATATTTAAACAATGCATAATTTTGAGACATGTCAATAGTTTTACATTAATTCACATTGAGGATATTTTCTAGTATGGAGATTTAGAGTATTAGGTCATTACTTATACACAACAACATTAATATTACAATTTAGACACTTCTTCTCACAATACTTTTTTTTCATAAAACAAATAATTTTAAAAGGAAACATGGTTTCATTTCATGTTTAAGAATCAATTCTTTTATTAGATCCCATCATTGCCTCTATTATACATTAAATTCTAAGAAAGAAATCATAATCATGGGATGACCATAAACATATCAGTAAGGAATACACAAAGAGGTAAAACTATTATCCTTGAGAAAGTATGTAAACCATGAATAATTTATATTAAAGTATTACATTTCAGCTTTTGGAAATATTATATACACGTCCTTGAATATAATCCTATTTCTTTCCATTTTTGTAACCAATTAATTAGCATAAAACCCAAAAAAATTAAACATATAACATATAAAGGAAACATAGGACATATTCATAATTATATTGAATAAACATGCAGTGTAATTTCATACATATCACTCTTACAAATGAAGAAACCAAATAATGAACTTCTATACCCAATGCCTTAGAGGTTATAAGGTAACCACCTATCCTTGGTTTGGGATAGAACGACCTGCTTTTATTTGTCTCATAACCATACATCTTTGGTTTATCACATAACAACATGTATAATTCCCAAATAACATTATATAAACATATCATATAAACATTTCAATTATAAACATTTCACTCGGAAAATTTCATTTGAAATCATAAGAAATCATTTCATGAGGTTGAAATAGTAAATACAATTTAAAATACATTTTCGATAATAAAATTACTAAAAGGGGAATAAGGTATTTCTTTTTTCTATTCATAATAATTAATCCAAATATCAAATAATTGTTACGGTGGAAGAGATGTTATTTTCACCTCATTCATTAAAAAATTGATTTTTTTCATTTTTTAAACAAATGAAATTTCATAATATTATAATATTCCATCTTAAAAAAAATTATATAATAAAATGAATGTGTGTTTGATAGTAAAACATATAAAAGAGGTGGGTTATATTATCAAAATATGCCTCAATGAGAGGATATTGGGAGGAAATCTATTACCATGAGTCCAACTCATCAAGTACAACAATTATATACCGGAATAATAATCATATGTCAATTACAAATTTCATGAGAACCATTTTATATTTTATTATTTCTTTTATTAGAATTATTATAATATAATAAAAATTATATAATTATGTATGTTAATATCAATTTTTCAATCGATATTACGTACTGGAGTTGAAAATGCACATGGTTCTATGTCACTAGTCTATGTGGTCTTATGTCATTAATCTCTAGAATATTATTCCTGAAAATATTAATGGTTTTATACATAAATTATTCATTTAAATAAAATCTTGATGTATGGTTATGAAAAATTGATAATGTTATAATATTGAAGATGGTATGATGTACTTACGCATGGGTAATATTTTCCATTTTTCATTGGTCATTTTAGAAAGAATTTATGTATTATATTATATTTCTACATTGATCATAACATACCTATTATCACATTTTAATTTAAAATATAATTATTTATATCATATATGTGATATAAATAATAAAAGAGTCATATATCCTAAACAATACGCCAAACAAGGTGCACATAACTATGGAGTTCTAATCTGGTAGGCTCCAAAAAAAGAACTTTCACCTTGTTTACTTGAGTCATATCACTTTTCATTTAAATATAATCTAGTATGGGGTGTAAAATTCACCCCCCTTTAGTGAAAACGTCCAAGTTGTAGTCCCTACATCTCAACCAAGGCAGTGCACCACACTTAGGGTTTGGTAACACATGTGATACAAACTATAATGGAAAATGGGCCCTGATGACCTCACAGACATACTGCCTTACCATGGATGTTAGGTCCTAGAACAATAGGTACCACTAGTTTCCCCACAAACATGTGGACCCCACCTTGGGGCCCATCTATGAACCTGAACATGTCATTTGACTGCTGAATGTCCCTACATTCCAATACATGTCCTTTCAAGTGTGCTTTGTCCTCATTCACAGACACCCAAGGAAACATCCCACAAGTTCACCCATCCTGATCACTACTCTATAAGAAGAACACTTAACTTGGAGTTCAAATCAGGAAGGCTCCGGAAAATAAAGGTACACCTTTTTCACATGATTAATATCATTTATTCATTTAACCCTTTATCATTTAAGGGTTTTACAGTCATTCATGTTGTTTTCTTCGCAAGGGTGATAATATGTCTACCCATTATAATATTTAATAATATCCAACCATATTCTATGGAAAATTTAAATCTTATTTTGTATTAATATATACATGAAATATTTTTCCGTATATTTAATTTATCATTAAATATTATGCCTTCATATTTATATTGAAAAATGTAATACATCTTACATCAAATCCACAAGTTCTATAATTTTTCTCATAAATCATCAATTGTATTCTGGAATAATTTATCACCATATAATTCTCTATAATGATGCTACCCAATCCCATTGGTGAGGTATCACATAATATTACACAACCCACTCTACTAGAAGGTAATGGTTTCACTTGTGTTTCGGATAATATTCTTATCAGTTCCATGAATTATTCAACTCCTTGATCCATCTATAGGAACATTTCACTCTTTCATATTCACATTGTGAGTGTATTTTAGGACCATGAAAATTTTTCGACGTTGTTTTTTTAATACTCATCCAACAAAACTATCCTTAAAATCTATGTCATGATTTTTGGCCTAGTCTAATATTTAATTGCCTCATATTTTATGGATCGTGTAATATACCATTGATATTTTTTAACCAATAAGGAATATTTTGGTAGAAAATATTTTCACTATGTAATATTTTTTAGTAATACTACACCTTATACATGGATATTATTAAATTATATTATGATCTTCATGATCTACCTTTATAATTTAATATATAATAATATTATCATCAAATACTTCCCCTAACTGATCAAGGAAATCCTTAATGACTCTACACAATAAATACATGATGGTTGTAGGTGCATTAGTAAAACCAAAAGGAACCACTGTATATTCATATTTTTCATACCCTTTATAGAATGTTTTCACTATTATGTCATCCATAACATTCAACAGATTAAATTAGGATAAAAAATAACACTTTCAATAGTTTTTAGATCAATGAAAATGGTCAATTAAATCATCAATATGAGTTATATGATACATTTTCGAGATTATATTTATGCTCAGTTCCTGATAATCAATACATATTCGAAACGATCCATATTTCATCATAATTAAAAGGATAGGTTCACCCCAAGGTGACATGATTGGACTATTAAATCCACTGTAATGAATCAAATGTAGTTGGATCGTCAATTATTACAACTCAGTTTGTGAAATTCTATAGGGAAACATTGAAGTAGATGTAGCCCCATGTATGAGATATATTGAAAAGTAATTTTTAGGATTCATTGGAAGACTATGAAATACGTTAAATAGAATTAAAAAAATACCACACAAAAGGCATATCATAAATTATGAATTAAACCCCAACCATATATTATAGACAATTTTTTTTTGATATTAATCAAGGCCCAATACTTTGTAGAATTACCATTTGTAGTTCATATTTTTCATCACACTGGTTGGGGACCCCATGTTTGTTTTTGAATATTAAAATGAACCCCCTTACTTCAAAATAAATAAATTATTTATATAGTGAAATTCAATTAATTCATATGATAGATTGAAATTTAATCTGAGGAAGAATAACATGATTTTTAGGAAGCACATTCCCATATTCATTAACCAAGGAAATGTACATGATATGTGGTAATTATTCCATTATGACTTTTTCTATACATTGATCATAAAATTATTGATGTGGTATTGAGATTCCCCTAAAAATTATTCACATATAATTGATTTGGTATATCTAATGTAATATAAGTCTATAAATATTCATGAGATGATGGAATACATACAATTTTTCATATCTCTCTCATACCTCACATTATAAATTGTGATAAAATAATAATTTCCATTGTCTCTTGATGTTAATGGTGTTGATCACTGTTATTAAACATATAATTTGAGAACATATAATAATAATTCCAAAAATCCTTGAATATAAATTAATGATATATTTTAAGTGATGTATAAAAAGAATTCAAAATATTCTTATCATTATCTAACATCATCTCATCACTTCATCATTCAATAGGCTGATGACCATCCTCTCCACACAAAACATTTAGTAGTCCCCTTAATAAAATTTCATCCACAATTCCTTCCCCACATCGATCAAGAAAGAAATATCATATTCACATATCTATAGTTTTATTATGTTCATTGAATTCAATATATATTTTCTTATCAAACATGTGAGATAGATTAGATATCTCACATCTCCATTTCTATACTAATATGACATTGAATATTTTATTCATATCAACTAAATCCCCTTTAAGAAAATTTCTTTCAGCGAATTTTTTATGAAAATTAAGATTCAACCAAACAAAATAATATATTGGATGATAATATGTGAATAATACCATTAATATCATGTAATTGTTTCCTCATAAGAGTCAATAAGGTACTTCAAACATAAATTTTTTTTAAGGAATTACTCCTCCAATTTCAAATGATGAATCCAAGGAATTTTCTTATTGAAAAATAATATGTTATACTCATCCAACTCCCTAAAATGAATTTATTTTTTTCATCATGTGAAGGATACAATTTCACCATTGATCTTTTTCATATTCCAAATAATAGATACAAAGATAACTCATTCATACTCTAAGAATTGGATTTGTAAAATACCCATTCAATTGAGTAACCATCCTAATTTGAAGAAGAAATGAAGAATATATCATGGTTTAATGACATGAATTAAGAGTTGGATCATATTTTTCAAAACCATACATGGTATCTAGATAAGAGAGCCAAAAAACACAATGTTATTGGTACGAAGTGTATATTGAAAAATAAATTTTATAAGAATGGAAATGTGATAATATTAAATTAATGACTAGTGTGTAAAGAATATTCACATATTTAAAGTATTGATTTTGAAGAGACATATGCTCTGGTGGCTAGAATGCAATCAATAAGAATATTTGTTTCCAAGGAAATTAAAATAGGAATCCATGTGTATCAAATGGATGTTAATATAGAATGATTAAATGTTTATCATGAAGATGAAGCTTACAATGAACAACTGATTGGTTTTATTCTTGGTAATGATGAATTGATGGTTTTTAGATTGAATAATGATCTTTTTAGTATAAAATAGGCACCAAAATCAGGGTAGGATCGGACGGATTCTTATGTAATTATGTTAAAAAGTAAAAGAGGATGAGTGGATCCAAATATTTATGGCAATAATTCTCAAAAATATTAGTTCATGGTTCTTTTATACATGGACAATTTTATAATTGAAGGAAGCAGAAAGGGATCCGTGGATGAATTTTCCAATCACATTAAATCAAATTATTAAATATCTATGATTGGTGATCTAACATACTTGTTAAGGCCACATGTGATTCAATGGAAAGACTAAACATTCACATATCAAGAAAATTATGATGGAGAGTTGCTGATGTAATTCAATATGCATGATTCCAAACTAAATTCGACTCCAATTGCTATTGGGAAAAAACTATAAATGAAAGAATATGAGACATCTGCATCTCCCAAAATTTAGTTGAGAATCATTAGATGCTTATTTTACTCTATTGGGATAGAGCCAAATATTTTCATTAAAACATTCTTATAGGACCTCATTATATGTAATCAAAAGAGAGAACATATGGAAGTAGTGAAAAGATATATTAGTTACACTCATGGTGCTCAAAATTACAGCTTTTAATTTTTTGCAGGAAAAGATAGTAATCTATAATCATTTTCTGATACTGACTGTGAAGGAGATGATGATGAAATAATTTCCACAAGTGTTAGATCATTCTATTTTGGAATTAAATGTTTTGTATTGTTATGAATGAAACATCAAATAACTTCTATCATAACTAATGAAGAAGAATATTTCTTCACAACAATGTCGTTCACTCAACTACTTTGGATAATTCGACAAATAACTGATATTGGTGACGAGGTAAAACAATCAATGATAATTCCCTGTAATAACAATAGATAAATTTATCTTAATATTAATATTGATCATATTGCTCAGATGAATAAAATGGAAATTGGATATTAGTTCATCAATGAAAATGTTGAAAAAGGAATAAACAAAATGGATCATGTTGGAACTGATGTTCATGTTACTAAAATAAATACCAGTATATTTTCATCACATGTGATTGAGAAGAATTTAATAAACCTCGATGTTCATCAAACTCCAAGTGCATGAAGAGGTTATGATGTTTTCCTTCACCCCATTTGTTTTAATTATTTTAATCTTTTTGTGAATGTGATGCTGGTTTATGGGGGGAAATGATCCAGGGGGTGTTTTCTTTGAGCTCTACAATATATTATTTAGTTCATTACATTTATTTTCAATGGTGTAAAATGTATTAATAAAAAATTAATAAATAGAATAATAGAAAATGGATAATGGATAGGAATGCATGTTTTTCTTGTTACATGATAAATTCAATGAGTTACAATGGGTGAAAATGATAATGAAAAAAATGATAATTCTCTGTTATGATAAAAATGGTGGATCTTACATGGACATCATAAATAAATAAAATGAATGCGAACCCAATTCATTATTACCCTCTACTTTTCTACAATGAGCATTTATCACATAGACATAGAGTTTTGTTGGTGGATTTATTTCTTGAATATCATGTTATGATTATTTTAGGTGATTCATTGAATTTATCAATAGATTGCTATCACTCCCCTAGGGGGAGATTGTTTGAACTAAGGATATTCATTGTTTGAAATGGAGTTTGGACAGTGTATAATTTCATTCCTATTTAGGTTGATGAATGTGTTTTCAAGGAATATGGTATTATTATTGACAATGATAACAGTATTAAATATGGCATACTTTCCCAGTACTTTTCAATTTTTTACTCCTCAAAATGATGAGTTTTTTTTTTTGAAAAGGATGGTTTCTACTGTGGGAGTCTACGTAATGTGATTTCATGGAACAATTAGAGTATTATGAAATATGGTCCACTAAATGGAGAACTGTGAACCACATTCTAGGAATGTATCACGGAATAATGTAATGGTATGCATACCAAATAGGAAGAACTATGCTCAGAGTGATAGAGGTTCACATGAAGTATTACGGTTCATGGAAGGAAAATGGTTCACGGGAATGGGTTTCATTCGTGAAAATGAGTAGGAGTATTTTTAAATAGTAAAGGGTTTCATTTTCAGAAATGAGGTGGTGATCTGCAAGGATATGTAGGGAGAATAACAGCTTGTAGACTGTGTGTGGGATATGGTTCACAAGAGATGCACAACATGTGGTGATGGTGGTACGGTATGAATGATTTTGTTATTCATAGATTAAAGGATTATGCTAATCCATTTTTATCTATAATGAGTTCTAATCTCATTGTTAATGTGAGTAGAGAAAATATCATTAGATTAATTCATCACTCTAGGAATTTTCCTTAGACTAAAAGAGTTTCGCACAGAAGTAATTTTTCTAAAGGGTTTTCTATAGTCCACAAATGGGAGATAGGTCCACATAGAAGGATCTTTAAATGGAGGAATAACTCAGTTCATGAGGATCTTGATGTATGTTGAGAATAAAAGTCCTTGGATGGAAGGAGGTCCATAGATGAGAAATATTACACAAAATTAGAGACATTTCCTAAAGTTTGGACGGTTCACATAATAGTAGTTTATGAAGCACAAGTAATACACAGTGAAACCCAGTACATGGTGGAAGAAGACTAGTATACAGAGGATGGATCCTAGCACACAGAGGAAGGATCACTATATATGGGGGATTATACCAATTCATGGAAGAATAGTTTGTGGACTAATAGGGCAAGAAAGAAGGGAATTAAACATTTTTGTGATAATGAGACTTCAACAGAGAATATATCTACAGTTGAAGATGCATATTTTAACTCAAATAATTTGAATAATCATTTATTTTTATAAACTAATTTCATATTCTTCTCAACGTAGTGAGAATGGCGGAGTCAGTGGATGTGATTTGTGGGAGGCAATGTGATATCCCTAAAACTTTTTTAAGGTAGTGCACCTCACATAGATTGAAGGTAATCAACTTTTATTCTCCACAAAAATTGATTATTACTAGAATTTGATATGATTGGGAACATTTTGGTGTATTTTCCTTGGATGTATCCCTTAGTGGTGAACCATGAAAATTTATTGTGTCCTTTTATTGCATGAAATTCATTATTTATTTCAATTTCTCTTCAGAAAAGTTTAAAAGGATTCTACCAATGTTGGAATAATATTTATCTATATAAAAAACATTTGACAATTTGTTTGACTCCTCCCCTTGAAGGATTTTCTAGGCTCCTTGAAAAATGACATTATGATGAAATCATTCTCATTGGGTAAGTTTATTTCCTTATTCTTTTTCTCTAAGTGGTAATGTAATTCCACCACTTCTAGAAAAGCATCTTGAAAAAAACATATTATCCAATTACATATATATATTCTTAATAAGAATGAATTTTAAATCATTATAGATGTATATAATTCGGACCTTAAAATTCACATAATCACTGAAATTACTGTGATGAATAATCTCAATCACTATTCATAATTATTTATGTTTTCCTTCCATATACCAATCATCAAATCACACCTATGTTCTCATAGTTGGAAACCTAATATGTGTTATTATCGATGAACTTCATAATTTCCTTTTACATCTATCTTGAAAATGTTTTATTAAACCTTTTTATGATATTAGATTCTATAAATATATAATTTTTATAACTCCAACATTTGACTATAGAGATAAAATAGAAATTTTGATTATACAATTTATTAATGGGGTGAACTAACATCCAAAAAATTTTAAAGAAGAAATTTAGGTTCTATAAAAAATGAAAAATAATGCTAAACATATATGAGAATATAACATATCATATCATTAAAATATACTTATTTATAAATAAATTTAATATATTTTTTTGTTTTTTGTACAAACAACCAAATGATTATTATGTTCGATAGTGTATTCCAAATAGAAAAATGATCTTAAATGACCAAATATATATATATATATATATATATATATATATTATAACAAGGCCATTAAATTAGAAGGTCTGAATAGTATTAATGAAATTATGATTTATAATTATGTATTACTAATAAATATAAAGTTTTGATAAATTTTTATTAAAAAATCATTATATTTTTAGAAAATGAATTTTATTCATCAAAAAGATATTTTCATCGGTAATGTTATATTTATTTATTTTAATGATAAAATAATTTACTTATTTCATGGTAATTTTGGTAATTTTTTATTTAAAATTGTCCTCATCATTATATTATTAATACTAGAATTTATATTGGTTGATTTTGTTTTATTTTTTTGGAAACTTCTGATTTATTAATGAAATTTGAAGAAACAATATTTTTTAAAAATGTCATCTCTATTGAAAATTTTCCTAATTTTGTAGATAAATTATGTTTTTAATATGATTTAATATATTATAATTATTATTTATTTATATTTAATCGCCTTACATTTAATTTAATCATCATTTTATTGACTGATAGTATCTGTTTGTTTTTTGAATTAAGAACATGATTTTTGTTCAAAAAATGTTATAATGTATATAATGATTCTATATTTTAATGAATTAAAATAACCCCTGATAAAATATTACTTAAATAAAATAATTATAATATATTTCAATAAATAATAATTTATTTTTATACAATTATTCTTATTGGACATAGTTTTATTATAAAATCATATTTTTCTTGATAAAAACTCACTTCTCAAAAGCCCACATTTTCATCACTTGTGTAGGTTTCTTTTTAAAATTTAATTATTGAAAATGTTACCAAATATATTTCATAATAATATTGATTATTTAATTTATAATTTAAAAATATATTGTGGTGAAATGATGAAAATTTTCAGAAAATATTAATTTTTTGATGAAATGTTAAAAATACTGATTTGTAATTGAAAAATTCTATTTAGATGACATGGTTTATAAGGATAATTTTTTTTCAATTCTTTTTAACATAAAATAATATATATATATATATTTAATCTAGTTTATTACATTATAACAATTTCCATAATGAAATTGGATATAAAAACATTGTAAATATAAAATCATTTTCTATTTGAAAACCAACACTCTCGTCTCGCCCAAGGGGTCAATTTAAAGTTAAATTATAACTTTTATTTGAAGTGAATATGGAAAAATGGATTTCATATCATTAATAAAAATAATTTATATCATATTATAAGGTTATTTTACAATTTACCGAAATTAATAGTGAATAGAGAAAAAATTAATTAACACAGTTAATGTATAATTGGATTTACCAAGGGTTACTAAAAATATAAGGGTTAAAATGAATCAAATAAACTATTCCAATTCTATTTTATGTCAATATATTTAACCTATAATTTCTATTATCAATGATTTTACATTATTCCATCCTCGTAACATGAAAAAAATTTCTGTGAAATTCATTTGTTTTTAAAAATTACATGTGTGCCACTCTTCTCAATTATAAAATGCCTCCCAATCTCATCCACTCTTTACTCCTTCAAATAACATTTTTTTATTAAATATTATCCTAAAAAATCCTATAATTCAATAATATTATTCTATTAGACTTATTTTTTGAATAAATTAATCCAACATAGGCTTTAGGTTCAACCTAAAAGTAGTTATCCAAGGAATAGGTCACATTATTCAATGAGTGTTTTTATATCATTTCCTCCTCTACCCTTATTAATTATTATTAAACCATGTATTTATAATAAATAATTAATTATAAATATAATGGGACTCTATTTTTTTAATTTAATTTCCTACATACATCTCATACTCAATTAAATGGGTTATAAAATTGTCTTTCTAGTATATGGAGGACTACCACATCAAGAAAAAATGTTATGTATTTGTTCATTTCCACATCTAATGGATCGTTTATGTGATTTATCTAAATAAAATATATGATATTTATGAAATTATTATTCATATTTATTTATTATGTAATATATATTATTTATTAATTTTTAATCTATATGAGATATGATAACATTTCTCATGTATAAGATTGACTGCCACCTCGTGAAGTGATGTGATTTATTTTGACAAACAATTTACATGGAAAATAATATGGATAAAGATAAAACATATACATGATATAGATAATATAATTACGATATTAATTAAATAGGTATCATTATGGTATGACATTATATAATGTTTTCCAACATTTTCACTCAATAATATATTATAATGTCGTTTCTGTACGAGTGGACTTCCTCCTCATAGATTGATGGAACTCTATCTTAACATCCCTAGCCTCATTGATTATATATATATATATTTACAAATTTATATATTATTAATGAAATTATCATAATATAATAATTATATAATATTACTTACCTTTTTTTCGAAATTATTGGTAAATATTGTAGATGTTACACATGCATAAGTACAACTGACCCACACCATGATTTATATAGTCTTATTTTTCAAAAACCATGATTCATAATAGGTCTTAAAATTACAATTTATAATAAATATTATAATTATGACCAGATTATTTTTCTATATATTATTCCACTATAAAATATGAAAAATTAACTGATCTATATTGATGAATAATTAATGAGAAAACATGGAAATGGACACCCAATCCAAATAAAATAATGAATTATTATTAATTAAATGATGAAAAGATGGGGTTTTCTTTTATATTTCATGTATTTAAATTAAAAATGTAAATACTTCATTTTAAAAAATGGGGTTTTCTCTGAAAATTTAATTTCCTTGATTTAAAATTGATAACAGAATTTACATCCCTAATGTATTTTGTTTTATCATTGAAATTGTTTTATAAAAATGGGAGCATGTTTTTTGAAACAAAAATTGACAAAAAGTTCATATATAGAACCTTGGGTATGTCAAGATAGAGACAAGGGAAGCCTTAGTTTGTTTGACACTACTGGGAGGTAACCTTTTATATGTAGATGATCTATTGCTAGCCTCAATGTTAGATCACATCCAACATTATGTCTTCTTTTGGCCCGTGATTGACTAATTTCTATTTTCCCTAAATGCAATAGCCTAACTGTTAGGTGAATGGTAGTTTATCAATGTTTATTACATTATAGATTGTTTCCTTGATATTGTCTCACATGAATTTTTTACTTTTTTGTATCTTTTCCTTATTTGTTTATGGATTTAGAATATATTGGATGTAATTTGTGAAAAAAAATCAGTGGTTTGGAAATAGATTTCAATTTTTTTTAAAAAAATATTGTAAAAATGTTTTTTTGTATTGTACTTGTTAACTCCAGTTATTAGTTATTGTATAGACATTTTTATGGGAGCATACTTGGCTCTTTTTCTCACACCATATATTTTCCACTGTGTAGATGTAGAATTTTTATATTAGACTCATGTAAATGGAATATCATTTCATATCATATAGTATTCAATTTACATTATTATTATTTTTTGGAATGTTTAGATGTAACACTTCATCAAAAGTACACTTTTCCTCTAGATTTTTCATGGTCTCATACTTTAGCTAGTTTGGATCAGTTTTATATTTCATTTATTTCTGCATAGTATTTTGCTTGTATCTCTTTTTTTCATATATTCATGACATTATAAACTATCTCTGTTTTACATCACCCCATAATGGTATATTTTGGTTGATTAGTCTGGTTGTCCATTGTTGTTCAATTAAAGAAGGTAGCACTAGTTGGTGCCTATGATTCATGTAACATTTGAGATTGTGGAGAGAATCGTATTGGTGGGGTACAGATTGGTTCATCCTCACATGTATAGTGTCGTGCTCAATTTTTAATGTGTCACATATTTTTTAGTATCATCGTAATCATTCAAATGTGATTGATGCTAATTTGGATGATTATTACTTTGAGGAGAATCAGAATTGGGTTCTGAATCATAATGATAAAATTTCATGAGGAAAGATCATGCTGATAGAATAATTATTGTTGAAACATGGCAATATTCAGCTGTAAAATGGGAAATATAATTATATATATTGAATATGTGGGACAACAATTTAACCTTATAATCGTTGTGATTCATTGGTGTAATTATTGAGGATGAGCTATATGAAGATTGGTATATTGTATGATCTCTCCCTTTCTGGAGATGTATCATGATCATTTTAGGTACTTGTTTAACCTTTTAATTGTTATACCATGGCTTGGATATTACTTTGTTTTTTCTTTATTAATATTAGAGAAAATGGAAGTCAATAGAATAATTCATTATTGGGGAATAGTTAGGGAAAACAGTGAATCCTTCCATAAGAAATCATGTAGCCATATTTGGTGACAAAGGTGGAGTATAGTTGGCTCCTAGTTTGACGAAACTAGGATACCTCCCTCACAAACAGTTCACCTTCAAATAGATGGTAAATGCATGGTAGGTGAACATTTTTTAATTTTTTTCGATATATATGAGAAAATATTCATACCATTAAGATTACATTCACAGTTAAGGAAAATAATTAGGAAAATTGTATTCCCCATACAAAGAAACCTTGAACACTAGATTTAATTTATCAATATTTTATTTAAAATTTTATAAAACCCCAGTTTTAACCACAAATCACCCCATCTTTGCCCAATAATTTTTATTTAATTTTTATTTTCTCCCTGTGGGATTCAAATGATCTTCAGCCTACGTTCTTGGAAAATAAAATTTCCAATTGAATGATCAACTCGTATAAAGTATGTGTTTTCATCCAGTATAGGTTTCCTTTCTCTTTTATATCTCATTACAAATGAGGAGGTAATTGTTTTTCTCTATGGGATATGGTTTAGATATTTGTTTTCAATGATCTTAATTGATTGGATTTGGATCGTAGATATTGGTTCAAGATCTCTTCCACTATTTTGTTTTCGATATGTACACATGAATTGGGGATTTTTGTTTGGAGATCATTCAGCCATGATCAAGAGGTATGTGGCCCAATTGTGAATTCCCCTAGTAAAAATTATAATTGCACATAAATATAATTTTTAGAACTCAATTTTCATATTTTTTAAATCACATCCAAATTATAAATATACATTTTTTCAAGATGTTATTGTCAATATGGTGATTATTCTTATTACAAAATTGTTGAGCTAATTGATTATGAAATTAATGAATGATGAGTTAATTACATTTTTTTATTAATGGGGTTATAAAATGCATAGATACCATTGGGGTTTTCTGATAGGATTGAATTAATTATTATGGTAATAATTTACAAATGGATGTAAATATGGAACCATGTGTGGTAATATATGTGCCTTAGTTGTGCGATAGTTAATATTTGTTAAAATTCCCATGGGGGTTGATACTAACTCTCAAGGCCCACCGATATATATGTGTATGTAATGTGGTAACAAGGTTGTGGGACAAGGACTACCTGTCTAAATTTATAAGGTGTTATAGACTTATAATCATGGCCAATTATTTTTATTATGGAAATTATATTATTTGAATAATGAATACTTGTAATAATATGAATAATTTTATTCCATTATTGATGGATAATAATATAGATTGTACCGATGTATGTATTGTTGGATCAGGTGTCCACATTGATATGAGGTTTTATGTGATTAGATAAAAAATATTTTAATTGTGAAAAATATATAATTTTACACCTGTAAATTATTCTTTATATAATTTCATGCACAATTAAAAAGTAGAAATTGTTTTATACTCCATTTATCATGAACTAATATGTTATTGTCACCCTCAATAGTCTTCATGATTAGTACCCAAATAGACTACATGTTTTAAGCAAAAGTTAATTGCAAGGGACCTATGTTAGATGGTTGAGTTGGGAAAGATAATTGATTAGGGAACCTGATATGATGTTAGGACTTTAATGGAATTTTTCAGTCTCTTGTTTTTCTTTTGTTTTTCATTTTACATTTGAAACATATATGGCACAATATATCTACAGAATTGGTATGGGTATTGTTTTTTATTTTGGTATTATCATGTGGTGTTTTCCATTATTTTTTATGTAATTATATTTATTATTATTTATTATTATTTGACACTTTTTTATTTAAATCCAAAATAATACTTCTTTGAAAAATAGGTTATCGTATCCCTATGAAACATATTAGACCCTTTTTTTCGAAGCCACTTGCACCTGGGGAGGTGCACCTAAGGTCATCTAACAACATGAATTAAAATAATCATTTGGCACACAGGTTGGGATGTTACAATATTTCAGATGAGGGTATAACCATTTTATACTACTCATGATCATGTTTTTTATAATATTCATGGTTTAATATTTTTATGTCCAGTTTAATTGTAGTAACATGAAATATTAAAAATAAATGAACATAAAAAAAATTTATTTGGGGTGATGGTTATAAATTTATTAATTGAATTTATGCAGGATTGATCAGAAATTAACAAATTGGATAAATAAGTTTAAGTTTCATTCATCAACACTAAAATAAATTCATTTCATAAATTATTATTTTTAATGTAATTTGTCAATTAAATTTGAAAGAAAACATATGTACATTGTTCTCATCATCCATATTTAATATTGCGTCATACTATTAGATTGTTTTTTTAAAATTAGTTGATTTAATAAAATAAAATTTAACTAAAATATATTTTAATATATATCTTTTTGGAACATTGGAGTAAAATAATTTTTGAAAAACAAGGTAATTATTTTAAGGTTTTTAGGATAAACTCAACAAATAGAGGTTATGTTATTCAACATAGTTGAAAATCCAATAGCATACTTTAAAACTATAAAAGTAGTGTGGTTTCCATAATATGAATAATTATGAGATGTTTTAAAGTATCCATTCCACTGCAATGTTTTAGTGATGAATTATATGAATATAGTAGATCATGAAAAATAGGATTTGATAAAATAGTGAGACAAGTTTGTAGAATTGTATGTAAATAATATATATAATAATATTAATTGAGATGATGTACTAATATGATAAAGTATTGTTTTTTTTATCAAATTATATACACTAATACAAACATATTATACCTAGAATAATTTATATTTAATGAAAACATCCTGAATGGATCTATGTTAAAACAGTGGAATAAGGGATTTAACATAATTTTATACCAATAAAATATGATTTATATTCTTGAGTATCAATATACTGTTGATCCTCCTTGAGGAGAGAAAACTTTTGAATGAAATATATAAGATATATATCACTGATGAATTTTTTACAAAGTGAATCATGTTTCATCTATCTATAGATAACTATAAAAAATTCATGACAATAAATATTAAAAAAACACGATTACTAAAATCTATGATTTATATTATGAGATAGTACATATAATAAATTATGAGAAATCTAGTAAAAAATATTGGCGGCGGATGGGGTAATGTAATCATAAGAGACCTCACATTATAATGATAACTAGATACATTGACTGACAACGGTCATTATGTTTCAAACTGAACTAATGAAAAGGAACAATCCCCATATTATTGTCTTGAATACACAACATTTTTGACATTATTTTTAACTATCATAGGATCAAAATGCCAATGTTTTTTCATTTTATAAATTTTATGGCTTTTAATTATGATAAGGATATTAATAACAAAAACTCTTTATTCTTTATAAATAATATGAAAATGGATGGAAAATAAAATTGGTTGATGGATAAAATTGAGAAAATGAAACTAATGAACCATTTCTCTATAAATCCGAACAAACAAAGGGAAATAATATAATATAAATTCATTACCTTTTTATTTCTAAATAACTTCCACTAGAAAATATCATTATAGTTTGGAGAAGATTCAATGTAATACATATCTTTTTGTTATATTAATCAATTAATGTAATCTATCTACTCCTATAAGTTGGGTATTGGATATGGATTTTGTATCATACAATTCATTTCATAATTTTAAAACAACTAGATTTAAGAATAGTGATTTTCATTAGATAGATCTTAGACATATCATAATTTAATGAATTATAATTTTAATGAAAGTAATTTTAATAATGTAATTTATGTTGGGTATCTAGAAAATATTTGGTTTGAACTGTTTGATATACATCATTCATGTTTATAAGGAAAAATTTTCAATTCAAAATAAAATGGGATTACAGAATGGGGTAAAAACTATTGTTGTTGATTCATATAGCCATATGTGGCCCATTTCAAGTAGTGGTCAGGTATGGGGTTACCAACTTCATTACTTGTAACAACTAATTCAATAAGAATGGATTTATTTCTTTAAGAAGATATAACTCAAATTCGAATAAAATGTTAATTAAATATCAAAATAAAGTATAAAATTATCTTTTTATGCATATTAACAAAGCCCACTTAGTTTATGGAATAAAACATCCTAGTAAAGAATTCATCAAACAGTTGTTGATGTGTGGGATTATAGGAACCCAACACACCCTTTTGGGGGTTAAAATAGGGTTTTTAATATATATAAGTCCTTTAACATTATACATGTTATATTTATCCACATTAAATATGGTCCATTGTTATTATGAATATTTTAAAAATATCATTCTCTATTTTGATGATCACAAAAAAATATAATTATAAATAAACTTATTACAAAACATAGATTTTTGGTATTTTACTAGATTTATCCCAAAAGAGTAATCATATGTGTTTAAAAATAGTGTTGTGTTAGTTTTCTATAATCCAATATAATCATGTTTGAAGGATGTGGGATTTCAGGTCCCAATTAGTAAATGATAATGTGCACAACCCATAATGATTCTATAAATGTACACTGTTGATCCATGTTTTTTAACTTATTATTCTCCTCTAAAATATAATTATATGATGTATTATTTATTTAATAGAAATTAGGATCACATCAACAATTTAGGGACATAATGGTTTATCTAAATGTAGTGTGAGATACTATTCTCATCATTACTCATAATTTGATACTCTAATTTCACCTCATTACTCTTCCCTTTATCAATCCTGGGTTGGATGGTCACCTCTTTGAGAGAGCTAAATTAGTTTATATCATGATATGATAAAAAAACTCACATATGCGATAAATAATCCACCTCAATATAAATATATTCTCAATATCATTTTCAGACATAACAAAGTAGTCAATCCATTCTATTATTTATCCACATCAAATTGAAATGAACTAGAAATGTTAGATGAATTATCTATATATCTATTCATGTTTTTCTTCACAAATTCTTATATGATATATTTTCTCTTATTCTATCCCAAAACTAAAAATTTATTTCAAAAATATATATATCTAACCAATGATACAAGGATTGAGATCAATTTACATTATTCCAAAACATCATGAGTATTTTAGGTGTTCCACCAGAATTTACAATTGTCATTATTTTCTATTTAACATAAATTAGTCCTTAAAAAACAAAGACATAAATGCAAATTTTAATTTTTATTTGAATATTCAAGGTAAGAAAGAAACTAACTGATCATGATAGGTATTCATAATTATAATCATTTCATTCATGATTTCTTTTATTCTATGGAATTTTTTTCTATATTCTAGAGAATTCTATACTGAGGACAATTATCCTCGATTTCTATAAAAATATATTCTACTATAATTCCTTGAAATTGAGGTGAAGTCACTTCTAGATAATTCAAATATCATTTTCTTTTTTATAACAGTAAATTAATAAAAAATTAAATGACATTTATGATGAGAATACTGAGTCCAATTTATATTATAAATTCACATCCATCACCATGTAATTAATAAGTTACAACATGGCCATTCTTGGCATTTAACAATATCATATCCTGACATATGAATTTTAAATTTAGGCCAATCTTATATATTTGATATATACTTCTAATTAAATACCATCCTATTTATTGTTTTGGTGATTCTCAAACATCTAGAAATAATGAATGTTATCTAAGGACACATTATGATGAAAACATTAAAGACAATTTATTTTAAAAAAATATTTCACATCTTAATAGATGGATATTCATTACAATACATAAAAATCCATGGTTGAATCATATTGGTTAAGTGACTTTGGAAACATGGATATATAAAAAATTCATTTTTAACTAAATTTTATTTCATCCAACTTAGTTCATCACAACTAGATCCCTTCTAAAAAATACCGTAAATAATGCATTTTTTCTAAATTTGTGTAAGATAAAAATAATAAAGGGTGATATAAAATTATTATTATGGCTAGATAAATGATATATAATCATATATAAAGGATATGTGTAAATGAAAAATATAATTTAATTTCAAACAATTATCTATTATATCATAAATCAGAAACTCCATTCATGGACTAAATTTTTGTAGCTTAAAAGGAAATGATGATAAATGAATCAAGAGCGTAAACCAGGAGATCATAACATTTTCACAAGAAATTTATTTATTGAATACATTTTAGAATAGAAATATTTATGAAAACTTTTACTCACCATGACAATCATTACATGTTAGGTTTGCGATAATAACACATGCAACTTCTTAGATCGTGAAATAAACACCCATGTACCATCTTTTTTTGGGATTGGGATAACCTATTATGAACCTTATGAGATCATTGATCCTTACTAATTATAGAATTAATTAGAAAGTGATTTAGGTCCAACTTATGAAATAATCGATAAATTTGTTTCACGGGATCATAAAATATTTGTCATGTCATAAACCATGAAACTAACTCAGTTTCATAAATATCATCATCATTGAATTACATGGGGAGATAAAATGGGTTTCATAAAAATTTCCTCATTTAATCATAGAATAAATCAATAAAATGAGACATGTTTCATAAAAATTAGTTCACCATAGAGTCTAAACATAGAGATAAAGAATAAGGATTGTGTAATTGGATCAATTCCCTACAAAAACGAATTCAAAATAATTATTTTTTTCATTTATGAATACAAATTTCATAAAAGGGTCATGAAAATATTTTTTAGGGAAAAATACATTCCATTTTAAAAAAAATATTTATAATATAAATATTTTCTAATATTAATGTAAAACATTATATTAAAAAATAACAATTTAAACGTTTATGTAAATAATTAAATCATTTAGTGTTCATAGATGTGGAAAATAGTTTTTATATAATATACCTTAAAATGAATATTCCATCCACATTTTTGGTAAAATGTTTTTGGAGAAATATTACGAAATCAACAATAAAATACATTATAAAGAATTTTCTAATAAGTAAAACATGGGAAATATATCTTTATGCAAACATTGAATAATAGTGTTACTTTTAAATAAAATATTTTTATAAAATGTGTACATGGTTGAAAAATTTTATTCATCCGATGGGGGGAATGGTATTCAATTTTTAATTAAAAAATTATTTTGAAAAAATGATACTAAATGAGAGGAAACTAAATGTAAAATTTTTAAATTAATGAAAAAATGATAATAAAATTCATGAGTTTAATTATAGGTTGATCATAATATCTCAATATTAGATTCATAAACACTAAAAATATCAATAAACAATGATATTGTAAAAAAAATAATTTACCACATTGGTATCAATATAAAAATAATAACCATGAATGATTGAAATGTAAATATAAATTTATTTCCAATAATAACCATACAACTAATTCATTTGACTTATATACTCTACTCAAAAGTAATAACTGGTTAATGTATAATTTTTCACAATAAAATAAATGTGAGATGAAAAATATCATACCTTAAGTCTCATAATTTATCTTTAATGTTAATAAATCCTGTAAAATAAATGTAGTTTTATTTTAAATCTATATCATAACCATATTAATTTATATAATACCATATATGATTTATTAATTCTATTTTACTACCCATTTTTATTGGTTTCATGTTAAATCATGTTTTTGGTTTGAATTGACTCGTTTTTCATGTATGTTTCAGTTTGTTAATTTTGGGCATTTTCCTTTTATCATGTATCCATCATCTCCAAAATGATAGGAATGATAAGAAGATCAAATATATATTATTTATTTATTTATATATATTAATCCAATACTATTGAAAATATTAAATTAATTACATCGATCATGGAGATGGTAAGTTGTAAAAGCATATGAATGATGATTCCATTTTCTTGATGGATAGATTAAAAGGAAAATAATTAATTATCAAATCTAGAAACATTTTTATATCATATAAATCATACAAAAAAAATTTAATTTACCCTTATTATAATGCGAGTCAAAATAAAATGAAAACATATCACATCGCTTCAAGGCGGTAGTAGTCGACACATACACTTGAGCAACATTATTATTTCCCAAAAAATTGTAAGGTGTGATGGTAAATGGAATATTATAAACAAATAATTATAATAATTATGTATATATATATATTATATAAGAAATAAATAAATATTAATCACTATTTGTGAGAAGAGTTTATAGAAAGTCAATGAAATTTGTTCTCATGTAGGTAGTCCACTATACACAAAATTGACATTTTTTTCCCATGTTATGGTAGGGGATATAAATATAGATAATTAAATTTAAATAATAAATTATCAGTATTGGTATAAAATAAAATTATTATATCACCATGGTTGAATAATATTTAAATGATTTAGAGGAATAATTAAAATAAAATCAGATTGAAAAATATTATTCCTATTTTTCAGGGAAAACATTTATGTTTACACCAAAGGCCTTCATACATGTGCATGATAATCATAGTAATGAATGTAAGATGTGTGGAGGGATGTTAGTAATGGATTTTTGTAGTTATTTTTATTAGTTTTTTGATGTTTGTAGATAATACGAGTTGTGGTTACCCATTATAAGTGGGGGAGATAACAGAAATGAATTTTTAAAAATTAAATGTTCTTCCCTTGTTTATATAACCCAAAAGGATATGTCATGGATCATTATCGATCATAGTATATGTTAAGTTCAAAATAATTACATCCAATTATATTTACGAATCTCTTTGTTCCATATTAAACATTTTATTTTAACTATAACCCCATGGTAACCCTGTTTTAACCATAACTGAGATTTAGTTTTTATAGTATTTAATATTCATTTTTTCAATAATTGAGTTGAACATACTATTTTATATTATGTATTCTAAAACTAAAAATTGATTCCATTTTTGAAAACTCCATTCATAGATGTGTTAGAGGATAAAATACTTATTATACTCTAAGAAGGGATGAATATACATCTTTCCAAAAAGATTATTATCATATGTATACAATGTTTTAATGAGGAAAGTCAATATAAAACTCATTATAATGACCATGTTTTGATTAAAAATATGTAACTAAAGTAATTTTACTTAAAATATAATCATAAAACAAAATATTTATTTTAAATTATTTATATAAAACCTTAAATTTTTATAAATAAAATTTATTTTCGAACATTCATCACAAAATTAATCATTACAGAAAACTCTCAAAAATTATCTAAAATATAATTTCAAAAATTAAAATTCAAAAAATTATTATATTATTAAAAAAATTTCTTATAGCTAAAAAATTTCTATAATTTTATTATCAAAAAATGTAATAAAAACATTTTTTGAAATAATAAAATTTTCCAAACATATATTAACATTACTGAAAATTAAGATTTTTCTAACCGTTATACATAATTTTTAACTGGAGTTTATTAATAATTATTTTTCATAATTTTTAAAAAATATGATATTATAGTCACATGTATATAATAATATTAACGATATATTGTGGTTCTATAGATCATGGTGTGACGTTTATCATAAGCTATTGACAGAAAATTATATATTTGAGATGAAACTATTTCATTAAAACTTTGATTGTTACCATATACCACATAAAAATTAATTTAACCAATTAAATTCATCACACTGATAAAAACAAATAGGGATACATATGCCTCATAGTATCCTTAGGTTCTCATGTAGCTTCTTCAAATTGGTTGAATCACACAAAAAAAGCTTAAAATTTGGAGATGTCTTGTTTCGTAGAACTTTCCATCTGTGATCCAGAATCTCAACAAGTTCATCATAGAAAGAAAGATCATGTATCAGGGGTATGAACATTTTATTCTGTACATGTGATAGATTAGGTATATAATTTCTTTTAAGAGATATATGGAACACATTATGGAATTTGAGGGATTTTTGATAGAATCTCCAATTGATAAGATACCATCTCGATATGATCAATAATTTCAAAGGGTCTGATATTCTTTGGGATTGGTTTTCCCTTCATTACAATTCACAATTCCTACTTTATGGTGGAAATAATTATAAAGGAATTATCCTCAACATCAAATTCCATGTCTTGCTGGATATTATTAGCATATATGTTTAGAGGAATATTTAATTCCCTTATGTGTTACTGAATTTGAATAGCCTTATTAACCATGACCTCAGCTTGGTAGTCTCCAATATATTTTCTAATCATTATTCAATATACTATGTTAGAGTTCTACACCACACCATATAAAGGGATTTATAAGAAACTCTAAGAACTGTAAAGTGAAAAACAATTTTTTCTTAAAATTAATCCATAATAAGGTGTTGATTCCAAACACCATTTAAATCTAATGAACAAGGCCTCAAAATATCTTATTGAGTTTGAATTTCCATAAGGCCCTGGCCTTAAATGTTACATAATCATGATATAAGTAAAAAAATTACATTTAATTCACATAAAATTACTTTTCTGGTTTAGAGATCTATATAATTATGTCCTAACTCATACATAAAAACATAATTATTAAAATATAATTTTTATAAAATCATAACACTACTAGTTTTTAAATACTTCATTCCATTTAATTTAATATAAAAAAGAATTAAAACATTGAAAAAATCTATTTAATAGATAATAAATTTGTCATACTCAGATATAAAATTATTTTATTGTATAAATTAGTTCAAATTATATTCACCTTAATATTATTACTATTTTTTTTATTCTTCATTATCTAAATATATTATAGGATCATAATTGTTTCATAAATAAAATTAATAATTTATTTAGTAAATATTTTAAATAAATAAACATGATGTATGTAAACTTTTTATTTGTTTAATGATTATTAATAGTTGAATAGATAACTTATATTTCTTCGTATTAATTTTTTTTATTAAGAAGAGACATGTTTATGACATATTAACATTTATATTAAATTAAATGTTATAAATTTCATAATAACACCCAAATAGATTCCAATGACCACAATCTCGGCCCATGTGTTTCCTTAGACCACCATAACTCATACAATAATATTAGGACAAGTATTATGATAATTTTATATTATTATTATAATATTTTTACACTTAATTACCATACTTAACTTTTACCGTGGTAAATAATAATAATTTCCAAAGTTACTATATGTAATGTGAAAAAATAAAAGGGAACTCTTTATATAATTTGTATCCTATAATTACAAATATGCTATCCATTTTCCAAAATTCAAGACACATAATTTGAAGATATAAATTAAAAATTAATATCATTTAGGGAATAAAGAAATGTGTATTTTATATAAAACATTGAAAAGATCAGATTGTATTTATATTCATTTTCATTGCTAAATTTATAACAATGTTCCAAATTATATTCAATAAAAAAATTATTTAAATGTACATTAAAACCAATAAAAAGGATAATCTAAATATATATTCAAACTAGATTAAATATACGTTTTTAATTAAAATAAAGTATTTTTACTATTCCATAAAATATTAAATTTTAAATAAAAAATTCCAAAAGAGTAAATTTTTATGTCTCTCTTTCAAATAATAGGTTCCAGTTTAAAAATAATAAAAAAAGTGAAAAAAATCTAGATTTTAAAATGGTTCTCCATTAAAAGGCGGTAAAAATATTTTTGAAAGTATTAGAGTAATTTATGATTAAGATTGGTTTTATTCTCATTTTATGTCTCTAAAATTTATTGAATGAATGTAAAAACATTTTAAAAAATTATGCAAAAATTATATGGTTAGTAATGTTCATTCCTTATAATACAATGACTAGGTGTTAACTATAATTTTACATAATAATATTAAAAATATAATATTTTTTAGTATACCACAGTCTTATGTGCAATGTAATATTTCGAAGAAACCCATTGTTGTACACTGGGTAATCTATCATTAAAAGAAAGACATTTATTATAAAATTAATATGTAATTCAGAAATATTATTAGATATGAAAATGAATTATTCTATAATTACATGGAATTCTATATCATTCCTTCATTTTCGAAATTATGTCCTCATAACTTTACTCACATTTCAAATAAGTGGGGGTATGTCACCTACCTAACATATTGAAATTCACATGTAGAATCTTCAATAATATGGGTTTCACACAAAACCATAACCTAATAAATCACTTTATTCTGCAATAATTTCTCTCTTAGGTGAAAACCCCAGACTGGTGTTTCCTTATAAAGAAGTATTCTCTTCTAGATGAACTACTTTTGGACTCAAAACATTAAATGACTCTGGAATATAATTCCATAACATTGAATCATGGAAAACATTGTGTACCTAGGATAAACTAGTAATAAAATCTAGTCGGTATGAATCTGATCAAAATTTATCAAGGATTTATAACGTTCCAATGAACCTCAGACTTGGATTTCCTTTTTTAGAAAAATGAATCACACTTTTCCATAGTGAAATTTTTATAAAGTTATAATCTCCCACCCCAGAAGAGATATCCTTCATCCGGTTATCTAAAAAACTTTTCTTCCTTCTCTTATCTATCCTTATATGCTTCTAATTCAATAGAAATTTTTATGTCATCTCTTATACTAATTATGGTCCAATCAACAACCTTTTCTCCCAAATCATCCCAATAAGGTGGAGTTTGAAATATTTTTCCATATAATGCCTCAAATAGATCCAACTATATAATGGAATGAATAACCATATTATAAAAAAACACTACCAAATAAATAAGATTATCTCGATATCCCTAGTAATTAATTGAACAAGAATATATAATATCCTCCATGTTCTGAATCATTTGTTTTGACTTCCCATCCTATTATGGATGAAAATATATATATAAATTTAACTTAGAACCCAATTAGATCTGATGGTCTTTCCAAAAGACTAAAATTACCCTCGGATCATGATCAGAAACAATGGAGAGGGGAAATTCATGCAACCTTACTATCTATTTAATATAAAATTGAGAAAGTTGATATAGAGGAAGAGTATATTGAATTGGAAGAAAATGATAATATATTTTCAATCGATCAATAGTATCCATGATTTCATTGATACCTCGACATGTTTTTGGTAATCCCACAACTAAATCCTATAGATATATTTTCCCATTTCAACTCTTGCACTAGAAAAGGTTGAATAATCCCTTTTGGTAATTGTTGTTCTCCTTTAACATATTAACAAATGAAAAATATTACAGTAAATTAAGAAATATATTTCTTCATTCCATCCCACAAATAATACTCACGGAGGTCCTTATATATCATAGTGCCTTCGAGATGAACTGAAAATGGATAAATATAATCATTAAATAAAAAATCATTTTGAAATTGTTAATCAAAAGGAACAACTAATCTCTACAAAAACCTCGAAACACGGTCTTTATTAATGTTATATTCATGTGGGACTTAGTAATGGGTAAACTGTACACCTTCAACCAGGATTTGTACAACATCTCCCTCCCACACATTCACGATCATGAGATTACCATTGGATCTAATCCGTAGGGGGGAGGTTCATGGTATTAACGATGAAAAGGAAGCCCTGGTGACGACTCAACCTTAGTTCCACTATAAATATTTTCCTTCTTTTTATTTTTGAGGTTTGGTTTAGAGGTCTTTGAGATGCAGGTGGATTGTAATAATTCTTTTTTATTTTTGATGTTTAGAGACTGTTTTTGTGGTGCCACCATTATTAGTGTTTACTTACCCATAATTAATTGTTTCTTCCTCCTCATGTGGTTGGATAAATTTGGACATTATATTTTCACAATCGTTGGTTTATATCTAACCAGATCCATGCACAGAGTAGTGTTTCGAGGTCTGATATGCTCATATCTCTACATTGGAAATACAATCTCGGGGTGGTTTTGGGCCTCCCAGCCCTAGTTCATGGTGGTTTGGAATTGTAATCTTGGTATTCCATATGATTTGGGTAGCTTACATGACTATGAGGTTGGAGGAGTTCTCATGGATAGTGGTGGGTTTCTTCCAATGGTTTTAGTGTCGGGTATGTTGTCACGTTGGAGAAGCACTCATGAATAGAAGATGGTGAATTCATTCAAGTTCATGATGGCTTGACCTCTGGATGATGACAATGCTTTTAGTGGGATATAAAATTTTCAAGTGTGTTAGGGAGAAGATGGCAGAGTGAAGACAAGTTCAAGGGTTTAGTGAAGGAGGAATTGGTCAATGGAGTTTGAATCACGTGGTTTATGTTTTTGTAATTTTGATGATGGTTTGTCCAAGTCATTCTAACCAGAAATGCTTTAGATGAGGAGTCAAGGTAGGTAGCTTTCACTTTTCATGGCCATTTATATTTGGAAGATTTTGTGGGTATATCCTAGCCATCCGTACTAGGCCCATGTATTTTTGCAGTGGAGAACTTGCTGATTTCCATGAATTGGTGGAGGCTTTCCACAATGTATTTGATGTTGTGGAGGGGAAATTAAAATTAATCTTCTTATAGGAAAATAGTGGATCTTATGAAATCTAAGTTATCTTTTTTAATCTATGCCTTTTATTTTATGTTAGGTTTCCTCATTTTCTTTTAAAAGATGGTTTATAGAAAAATAAATAAAAAATTTAGGCCATTGGGAATTCAGTCAATGTTAAGTTTAGGTAATTAACCATTATAAACAAATTATAACTTTTTTATAACTCACTTATCTACTTCTATGACAACTAAATTCTATCTAATTTATATGATTTCCCTGACAATTGAAAAAAAGAGAAATTTCCAGCACCATCAAATTCCAAGAAAAATTAATCAAATCATTTACAAATTGATCTCATTCCAAATGTACCAGGGTTAATGTATCATTGCTTTTTAACTCAAATATTTAGCCACATTATTCTCTTTTCATGCATGGTAATGAATCATGCAACTGTAATCCTTGATAAATACTCTCCATCCCATCGTTCCCATTTTCAATTATTTATGAGGGAATATATACTACATAATTTGGTGATGAGAAAATATTTCTCAGTTTACAACATACCAATGATGTATCAAATTTTTTAATTCATAAACTATAGAAACTCATTCAAAGTCATGTGTTGGGTAATTTAAATCTAGATGATTCAACAGATGTAAAGAATAAGCAATTACCAAATCATTCTCTATTAGGATACACCCATCTCCGTTCAATGAACCATCATTGTAAATAATAAACTCAAAATTCTTGGAAGGCATGGGAAAAATTGGAGTATTCACTAAACTTCTTTTTAGGTCCTGAAAGAAATCAGCACATACATTTTTTCAAATGAACTTATATCCTATACGTGTTAACATAGTGGTTTGGTTAGATAAATGAGAAAGGTTTTCAACATACCACTGTTAATAAACTGCTAATCCACAAAAACTATGATTCTTTGTGATATTGGTAGGTCTTTCTCAAACACCCCCAACTTTTTTTAGAAGTTTCAATACATATTCCATCTTTAAAAATAATATATCCATAGAAATAAATTTTTTTCAACAAAAAATTTCCATTTATAAACCTTACTTATAGTTTATTTTCTTTTATTGTTTGAAAACACAATATTTGTTTAACATTCGTGTTCCTTTTTTATTTTAGAATATATCAATATATCATCTATAAACATAACAAAAAATTCATCCTAAAAATAATAAATGACATAATTCATGAGATTCAGAAATAGATTAGGTTAATTAGATCACCCAAATAGACTAACTACAAACTCAGAATTCCAAGATATCGTTCAGAATCCTCTCTTTGGAATGTCATCATCATTCACCTTTTGCTGATAGTACCCAGAGCACAAATCATCCTTCCAAAAATACTGATCTCCTGAGATTAGATGAAATAATACATTGATATGAGGAATTTGATAATTGTTCGTGATAGTTATTTTATTAAAGGCCATGTAATCAATTCAAAGACACATAGAACCGTCATTATTTCACACAAATTAAATAGGATCATCCCATAGTGATGTTCTATGTCGAATAAATCATTTATCACATAATTCATGACACTATTTTTTTAATTCCACCAATTATACTTGATCCATTTGATAAGGGGGTTTTGAAATTGTCTTAGCATCCAGAATTCGGTAAATCCTAAATATAACCTCATGATTGGGAATAATACTAGTAAATTCATTAGGAAAAGAATATATAGGTTAATTCACTACATGAATGTAATTGATTAAAATTTATTGTTTTTTTTTTCATCAAAATGGGATAGATAATGTTTATTTCCATTTATAATCAATATCCTAGATTCATGGTAAGTTATAAAATCAATGAAATCATTGAATGAAATTCTCATTCATTTGAAATAAAATTTATCATGATAAACAGAAATCCAATGCATACCCAAAATGATATCAAATAACACTATCTAATGTTCAACAAGATTTTCAGGAATGTCAATTCCACCAATGATAATAGGAAGATTCTATAAATCTTGGTCGCATTAAATCTTTCACTTAGAGTTTTTACTAAAATATATGTATCACATCCATGAGGTGATATTTCTAATTTAATCATAAATCTCTTAGAAATGAATGAATGTGATGATACAGAGTCAAAAAGAGTAATGGAAAATTTAAAAAAACCAATAACATACTAGTCACCACTTCATTTGATATTCCCACATGAAATGTGGTTGTAGAAAATTATTTTTCCACACCCCACTTCTTTTGATCATGCTAGTTTCCACTGAGGGTAATCATCTTTTGAAACGTTTTAGAATTATATGCTTAGTCATTGCAACTAAAACAACAATCCAGTGGCTTTTCATTTTTTTCCGGATTATCTCTATGGATGTCTCAAGAAATATGTCATGTCATACCACAACGGAAGAAATCCTTAAACTTTGAGATACATTCTCGAGGATTAATTTCAACATTCCTCTCATTAGATGGAAATTTGTTTTCCTTACCACTAAACTTCACTGATTAATGAATTTTAATTTTCTACCAACTGAATCACTTATATTTCATTCTCTCATGGAACAAATGATCTTTAAAAAACCTCATTTCTACTATATCATCACATCTTACAAGTTTCTCATATATTATGAATTCCTAAGAGGTAAATGACCGTCGAAGATTCAATACATAGTAAACCCAATTTATCTTTCCATCACTATGCTAGATACAATTTGGTATGTACCATGATAAATAGATGAAATTTTCATCATATGCATCTATAGAATATTCATCCCATTGTCTCAATTCCATGAACTACATTTTCATTGTATTTTAAAAAACCTTAATAAAATATCTCTCCAGGAATATAATCTTAAATTTACCCCATTTCATGAAATTAATCTCTTCAGTTCCCCTGATTGTTTTTATCATAGACCACCACTGCTCGGCATCACATTCAAAATGATAAATTGAAAGACTAACATTCTTATACTATGAACAAACCGTTACATAAAAAACTAAGTTCTAGTGCTTTACTCCATCCTTCATCTTGCATATGGTCAGATGATACTATAACTAATGGGTGGTGTTGCCTCATGAAACTCTAAAATACTGACATATTCCAATATGATTGATCTCACTGATCTCATGCATGGAAACCAACACAATTTGACATCTGCTTCAACTGATCCATCACCACAACAAACTGATCATTTTTTATTCCAAACATCACAGGATGCTAATTTGGGGGGTTTTTTCCATTGTATTCCATCCCATCAAAGCGACCTTATTGCTTATGTGGAATACAATTCTATATAGACATATTGTAAATGAATGAACATGGTAATCTTCAAACAATATATATATTCAATTTTTCAATAAGGTAAAAATAATTTATGGATATTCTATTAATAATATCATATCCCCTACACATATGTAAACAGACCTATGATACTAACAATACGGCCCTCTCCGTAAACAATACATAATTTTGAGATAAGTCAATAATTTTACTTTAATTCACAACAAGGATTTTTTCTAGTTTAGAGATTTATAGAATTAGGTAATAACTCATACATATCAACTTTAATATTAAAATTTTGAAAATTCTTATCACAAATCATTATTTTCATAAAATAAACACTTTTATAAGGAAACATTGTTTCATTTCATGTTTAAGAATCATTGATTTTCCTAGTCCCATCATTAACTCTATTCTACATTAAATTATGTGAAAATAATTCCAAATATGTGATGTCCATAAACACATTAGTAAGGGATACAAAAATAAGTAAAACTACTATCCTTGAGACAATATTTAAACCATGAATAATTTATAATAATGTACTGTATTTCACCTTTATGAAATAGAAATACACTTCCTTGAATATAATCCCATTTAATTCCCTTTTTGTAACCAAACGATTACCATAAACCCCAAAGAATGAAACATATTATGTTTAAAGAAATCATGAGATATATTCATATTTATATTGAATAAACCTGAAGTTCACATCCAAACATGTCACTCTTACAAATGGAATTACCAAACAAACAAAATCTATTCTCAATGCCATGGAGGTTATAATGTAACCAACAATCCTAGGTTTAGGATAAAACAACCTTTTTTTTTGTTTATCACGTAACCATCCATCTTTGGTTTATCACATAATAACATGTAAAATGACCAAATACCTATATATAATCATATAATATAAAACATTACAATTATGAACATTTCACTTAGAAAATTCCATTTAAAATCATTAGAAATTATTTCATGAGGATGAAATAGTAAATCCAATTTGATTACCATTTTAAATACTACAATACCTAAAATGGGAATAAGTTATTCCTTTTTCCATTCAAAAACATTAATCCATTTAGAGGAATACAAATATCAAATAACGGTTATGGTGGAGGAGAAGTAATTTTCACTGCATTCATTAAAAAAAATTGATTTTTTTCATTTTGTAAACAATGTAAATTTCATAATATAATAATATTACATCCAAAAACCATTTTATATAATAAAACATAAATTTGTTTTATAACAAACCATATAAATTATAGTCAATTTTATTATTAAAATATTCCTCAATGAGAGAATATTGAGAGGAAATCTGTCACAGTGAGTCCAACTCATCATGTACAATAATTATATTCCTGAATAATAAACATAGTTCTATTACAACTTTCTTGAGAACCATTTTTATTTTATTATTTATTTTATTAAAATAATTATAATATAATAAAAATTACATAATTATTTATGTTAATATTTGTTTTAAAATCAATAAAATATACATGAGTCGAAAATGAACAGGGTTCTTTGTCACTAGTCTATGTGGTCTTATGTCATTATTCCCTAGACTATTATTCATTACATTATTAATCTTTTTATACATAAATTATGTCTTTAAATAAAACCAGGATGTATGGTTATGAATAATTGATAATGTTATAATATTGTAGATGGTATTTCGTACATACCCATGGGTAATGTTTTCCATTTTTCATTGATCATTTTAGAAATAAGTTAAATATTATATTATATTTTTACATTTATCATAACATAAATATTATCACATTTTTCATTAAAATATAATTATTTATATCATATATTTGATACAAATAATTAAAAAGAGTAACCTATCCTAAACAATACATCAAAATAGGTGTGCATAATTATGGACTTCTAATTAGTTAAGCTCCCAATATGAAGTAACACCATGTTTACATGAGTCGTATCAGTTTTTCATATAAAAATTTACTAGTATGGGGTGTAAAATTCACCACCCACCCTTTAGAGAACAACTTCCACGTTGTTGTAATAACTTCTCAACCTATGCAGTGCACAATAGTTATGGTTTAGTGCCACCTATGATACAAACTATAATAGAAAATGGGCCCCATTGATATCACATACAAACTTCCTTACCATGGCTATTAGGTCATGGCCCACCGGGTATGACTAGTTTCCCCACAGACACGTGGTCCCCACCTTTTGGACCTTTAATAAACCCGAACAGGTCATTTGAATACTGAATGTCCCTACATTCCAACACATGTCCTTTCTAGTTTTCTTTATCCTCACTTACACACACCATAGAAAACATCCCATAAGTTCACCCATCCTAAACACTCCTCTATACAAAGAATACTTAACTATGGAGTTCTCATCAGGAAGGATCCCAAAAATAATGTTACACCTTGTTGACATGAGTCATATCATTTATTCATTTAGCCCTTTATCATTTCAGGGTGTTATCGTCATTCATGTTGTTTGCTTCCCAAGGGTGATAATATGTCTACCTATTATAATATTTAATAATATCGAACCATATTCTATGGAAACATTTAATCTTATTTTGTGTTAATATATACATGAAATATTTTTGGTATATATATATTATATTTAAATATTATCCCTCCATATTTTTAATGAAAAGTGTAATACATCTTACATCAAAATCAAGAGTTTTATATTTTTTCTTATAAACCATCAATTGTATTCTAGTTTAATTTATCACCATTTAATTCTCTATATTAATGGTACCCAATCCCATTTTTGAGGTATCACATTATATTACACAACCTACTATACTATAAGGTAATGTTTTCAATTGTGTGCTGACTAATGTATTCTTCATTTCCATGAATTATTCAACTCTTAGATCCATCTATAAGATCATTTCTCTCTTTCATGTTCACATTGTGAGTTTATTTGAAGACCATGAAAATTTTTCGATAGTGATTTTTTAATACGTAGCCAACCCAAGTATCCTTAAAATCTTTGTCATGATTTTTTTCTTAGTCTAATATTTAATTTCCTCGTATTTCATGGATCGTCTAATATACCATTGATATTTGTTAACCAAAAAGGAATATTTTTGTAGAAAATATTCTCACTATGTAATTTCTTTTCATAATGCTACTCCATATATTTGGAAATTATTAAATTATATTGTGATATTCATGATCTACCTTTATAATTTAATATATAAGAATATTATCCTCAAAAATATCCCCCAACTAATCAATGAAATCCTAAATGACTTTTTTCAATAAATACATGAAGGTGGTAGGTGCATTATGAAAACCAAAAGGAACCACAATATAATCATATTTTCCATACTCTTTATAGAATGTTTTCACTATTATGTCATCCATAACCCACAACTAATGAAATCAGGATCAAATATATCTCACTGAATAGTGTTTATCTCTATGAACATTGTCAATTAAATCATCAATATGAGGTATGTGATACGTTTTCTTGATTATATTTATGTTCAGTTTCGGATAATCAATTCATATTCAAAACGATCCATATTTCATCATTATAAAAAGGATATGTTCACTCCATGGTGAAACAATCACTAAAAAATATTTCACATTTTCTAACGAAGGTATATCTATTGGTAAAAGTACATTTTATATTTGTAAAACGTTTTACCAACATATATATACCTGTCACTAAACTGTCGGTAAAAACTCTATCGCTAAATGATTTTACGACAGATAAAATCATTCTGTTACAATTATAATAATACCAACAGATAATATATATGTTGGTTAAAATGTTTAGAAACAGATTCTAATGATAAATTTTTCCATTAGTAATAATATTACCAACTTATAATATCTGTTTATAAATTATATTTGAATAAAAACTATAAATTATTATTTCTAGTAAAAATTCATATTACAGTTATTAATTTATCATATATAACACATCTATTTTAATTATTAAAGACATATATTTTCACACAAGTACAAAATTGTAAAAAAAATAATTATATTTATAATGAAATTTTATACAAAATGAGTCAATACAAAATCCATCCACCAACAAGATCCACCACATTCCCCACCAATACACCCCCGCCCCAACAACAACCCATCCTTTCAACAGTAGGACGATAGAGCACCATAAACTCATCCATGCCCCAGGACCAACGAGCTTGATCAACCTCAAATAATTAAAAAATATCTAACATCACTATTGTGGAATCCCCATCATCGGGGCAAACTACACTTCATCATCTCATTAATTAATTGTAGTGGACCACCTTCTATGTTGGAAGTAGAATCTATCCCAGCACCCTCCACTTTAGACCTACACCATCACAAGCAACTTTATGATCACACAAAACACATGATATAAAAATAAACACGCATGATATAAAAATATCATCCAAAGATCATAAGAGGATTATCTAACAAATGGAAATAATAACCATAATATGATCTAAATATACACCACAAAAACCATAAGATTAACGTTACTTCCAAAATTCATTTAAATTGATCTTTTGGACCAATTAAAAAGAATTATTTCAATGAAATATCAAATCACACAGAGCAGCTCACAGTTAATGTCAAAAATAGGGGAAGGAAGGGTATCCAAAAAGAAACAAAATTTTCCCTGAGAAACAAACCACAAACGAACATATGAGGTGTTAACTTATTTTAAAATACTTGGAAATAAATGATGTTACTGCCTCAGCAATAGAATTTACAGTATCTACAACATTATTTAGATTTGATCCCTACAAATTTAAATTATTATTGGAAACCTTGAATATTGATCACCTACCTCGATCACCTGCACCTCTCTTGGGGATTTTATCCTCTTGCACACTGATTTCAGATTATCATGTGGACACAATCCATCTTTTCTTCCATGTACATCCTTAAGATTATTCATCCACCACAACATGAATATATAACTCAGGTCTATCCCTAGAAATATCGTTGCCCAAGACAAAATATGAAAATATTTCCCCGTCAAGTTCATAAAAACAACACACAATAAAAAAATTGAAATTTATTCCTCATGTGTAACACAAGAGATACAGAGAGAACCATAAATTTAATATAAATACTAATTTCGAAAAAATTACAATAATTATGATAAACTACAGGATAAAGAGAGAGAAAAACACATGATTGGGTTTTAATTTTACCTCAATGATGCATCACAAGGGCATGGATGCAGGAAGTGTCGATGAGGTAGAAGCTAACTTCTAGGAGTGTTCTTGGATTATAATGATGAAGTGGTTATTCTTCAAATTTAACAGGAGTTTTCAAATTTATGGGGTTTTTCTTCCAAATCCTTGTAGATAATATCTTAATGAAGAAATATATAATTCCTATAATTATGATTGTGGGTCAACTGTAATCTGGATGAATCCACCATTAAACGAAAATTATTTAGCTATTAAAGGTCTCGAAACAAAATAGATGTAGGAAGGATAATATAACCCTAATAGTAGGTGTGAAAAATAAAAAATGAAGAGGAAGAGGGAAATAGAATATGGATAAACCTACATAATATTCATTATTCCATTTGTTGGGTAAAGGGTGGAGAAGAGGCATATATAGCCTTTGATTTCAAAAAATTGCTCTAAAAGGCTGTCCTAAAATAGAATCATATGAATGCAGATCAATTAATCGAGAAGACTAAAGAATTAAAATTAATATCTTTCAAAAAAAATAAAAAATTCAAAGGTAAACATTTTAAATGGGAAGAAACATTGTAGATTATGTACTTATAATCCATATCATATATGAACTTTAAACAAATATGTGATAATTGTTCTATGTATAAAAAATCACTTAATCTTAAATTCTAAGAAAATAAATATCAAATAAGTAGCATAAAAAACTTTCAACAAGATTACTATAAACACATATTCATATGGATTTACGTGATTAAAATTCCTAAAAGTACTTTTCAAATTGCAATTTGAATTTGAAAAAAAAAATGTAGAATACCAAAGTGTAGAAAAGAAAAAAGGTAGATTTTAGAGTTTTAATTGGATATGAAGAACAAAATTTTATTAATGCGATAGTACCTATCAATGGGTATGAAATGGAAGCCTTTTAATAAGTTTTTTTTAAAACTATATATAAGTAGTTTGAAAAAATATGTGACCACCATTTTTATTTTTAAATAACACATGTACATAAATTTTAGAAGAAAATCACTTGAATATGTAATCTGTAAAGGACATTTTCAATGACCAATATGAAATCCTCAACACTTTTCACTATTTAAAAGTAGTCTTAAAAAAATTGGCTACCTACTGGGAAAATAGAACAAATAAAATAGACACTTAATAACAAATTAGGAAATAATAAAGGAATAAAAAATAACTTTATTTCTGCATCTTAACATAAACAAAAATTAGAATAATATTAAAGGAAATAATTAGACCGTATGTGTTCTTTTCAAAGTTAGGTTCACAAAATTCCATATATGAATAGTTAACATAATGATAAAATACCCAACACATTGATATTGGAATATGTAAATTCATGAAAAAATAGTGAAAATGATATAGGTTTGGAAAACAAAAAATAAAATTTCCTTTATAGAATGTGAAAATAATACATGTTTAGAAAATAAAAAATAATTCTTCATTTCATGTACATTACAAAATGATACATACATCACATTATTATTTTCTAATATAATCTAATATTGTTTTTATAAAATAATTTTTTAAAAATGAACACAAAATTAATCTTCACTTTTACATGAATCAAGAAGAATAATAAATAGAACTAGGGAGATGGAGGGAAAAAAAGAGCTACAACAATGACTCAAAGACTAGGAACCAAACATAAATGGGGTGAATCATCATAGAAATTCTTATCTTTTTATGAGCATTATAACTTCTATACTAAACTTTCTACATATGATACGTGTAAAATCAATCTGTATTGGAGTTATAATGAAAATAAATTGATGATGTAAAAGATAAAATAATAATTATTTAATTAAATTCATTAATTAACGACCTCTACCTCCATGATAATTATCAAGTGATTCAGGTTTGACTGATGGTGCATAACATTTATAGATTTATAATTGAAACAAATGTTTCCAGCCACTTGAGTTGTATTCTTTTGGTATTTTTGTATTGTAATTTTTCAGAAACATGGAAATAAATATTTTTTTATTTATTTATGATGTTTCATATAATTAATACCAAAACACATGATACATATTTTTTGAAATTATTTATCATAAATGATAAATAATATAAGAAATTTCAATAAGTTGTGTCAAGCATACCTTACATGGAAGTTTTTTTTTCAATAATGTAATAAATACGACATATTTTTCAATATGTGAATAACAAGTTATGAGTGAAATGAGTAGTTTTCAATAAGTGATACCAGAAAGTCCAAAATTCTCATAGTTGCCACCCATATCAACAAGATTCCAAGTATTATAGCCCCAACATGCATTAATTATCAACGGTTTCAATAAATTTAGGGTATTAATTGGTTTTAAAAGATTTGGACTACTCTATTATCATTATTCCTCTAAATGAGAGTGATAAGAAATCATATTTATATGATTCACTACTATTAATGGAATCATATTTATAAAGGAAAGAACACACAGACGCATGAAATAGTTTTAAATCTGGAAACTAGAGAAATAATCTCACTAAGAAGAAAAGTTTATGTTCACAGTTATTATTGAAAATAAATTTCATTAATACTGTACATATGTTTTAATGATCTAAATATTTTTCAAGAATGGAAATCCATAGAAAACCGTGATGAAAATTCACAAGGAAATTCAAATTTAGATCTGAGTTCTATATAGTTTAAATATAGAGCTTGAAATAGAGATTCACATGTTTAGTACATGAAGATGGGTTGAACAATGAACCGTTCATATGACTAGAGAAAACACACATGTAAACCAGAATAGCCCGACATATTCATATTTTTCAACCTGTCATGTTTGATTATCAAATTCAAATAAATAACCACCACTGAGAAAATAGAGAGCGAATCTAGAAAAAAGAGAGCCTCAATCACACGAGAACTATGAAAAATAACCATCCAAAGAATCCAAACCCCTATTATACTCTAGAGAGGGTCTGAGATCACTAAAACTCTTGGACATAATTGGGTCTAGGGTTATATTCCAACACCACTTTGGGCGGGAAGGACATTTCCATGTACAAGAGGAACCACCAGGTTCGACACTTAAAACAACCCAAGACTGAGGAATCCTTTGAGAAAATACCACTAAACTATGAACAAAACAAAAAAATGAACACAGTTGATGAAAAATATAATGATTAACTCCATCAAGCAGGGATCATATGAAACAAGACTAAAGGGGAAGGTGATTCCCATGGGAAACTCAGATCAAAGAGATACTGAAATAAAAAACTACTATACATTCATTCATCTAAGATAAAAGAGAGTGAAACATGCCGGAAAATACCCTAGAACAGAGAAGGGAGAGTTTGAGAGTGAGACCATGGGTAAAATCAAGAATTGATAAATTATTGGGGCTCAAAAATCACGGTTAAAACACCTTTCACAACCATGGATAAAACATACTACAATTGGGGCCTACAAACCGTAACCATCAAGAATCTATAAATAAAATTCCCAAAATTGGGTTAGGGTTCAGATGGTTCATGCGCACCCACAATGAAAAGATAATAATACTAGATGGGAGGAGAATTAATTCTCACCATAGGATACCATATGGGAAATCGGAAGGAGAAGCGACCAACTTCCATGGCTCGAAGAAGAGGGAGGTGCCCCGCTGGGGTTCCACCTGGGGCGTGAGACACAGCCAGGAATGGGAGGTGGTGGGTTGACGTAGGGGATAAAGGAATGTAAATGTAAAAATTAACAACAAAATATAATAATAATAATAATAATAATAATAATAACAATATATATTTTTTACAATAAAATGAAATTAATCGGGTGGGGTGTGACAATGGAAAACATGGTAATGGTGATCTGATCTCTGCACCTCGAGACTTTTAATTTAATGAATAGTATCTTATTATTGGAATAATATTAAAAAAAATATCATGATGTATAATAGATTTATATATAATTTATATATAATTACATTTTTAAATTTATATATATTGTGAATAAATATTTATATTATATACATGTAATGAAATTATACATACATGACATTCTTTTTTTATTTTTTACTACATTCGATCTTATTCATGTTTCCAAGAATTATAATAATTTATCATCAATTATATATATATTATATCAAAAACATATAATGTGTCAATAAAAACATATAGTTATATGAATTTATTAAAATATTTATAATTTATAACATTTATTGAATATATATATATATATATATAATCTTTGTTTTGTATAATATTTTATTTTATTGGATAATTTATTACAACATTTTTTAATAATGGTAAAAAATTTGTTGGTAATATAAATTAGTAGTGATATATTCATTTGTTGGTAAAAAATATGTTAGTATATATATGATAAAGAAATTGATTCAACTGTTGGTAAAAAAATTTGTTTGTGTTAAAATATCAATGTCAATACATATAAATGTTGGAGAAAACAAATGTTGGTACTTAAAATTTATACCAATAAAATTTAATATCTGTTGGAATTCTTCATTTTAACCAACAAATATATCATCTGTCAAAAAAATTCTATTGGTATGAACCATTTTTTTATAGTAAATTGAACTATTAAATCCATTGTAAGGATTAAAATGTAGTTGGATCATCACTTATTACAACATAGTTTGTGAAATTCTATTGGGAGACATTGAAATGGATGTGTCACCATGTATGAGTTATATTGAAAAATTATTTTTAGGATTATTTGGATGATAATGAATCTCTTCCAAATGAAATAAAAAATCCCTCACAAAAGGCATACCATAAATGATGAATTAGACCCCTAATATGTATTTTAGAGACCATTTTTTAAAATTAATCAAGACCCAATAATCTGTAGAATTACCAATGGTAGTTCATATTTATCAGCACACCGATTGAGGACCACATGTTGGTTTTTGAAAAATTAAATAAATCCCCTTCCTTCCAAATAAATATGGGATTTATATAGCTAAATTTAATTAATTCATATGATAGAATGAAATAAATCCCAATGGATAATAACATGATTATTAGGAAACACATTCCCATTTTCATTAATCAGGGATGAATCATAGACATATGATGTTTTCATTATTAAATTATGGGTTTTTTCTTCTCATTGATCGTCTAATGATTGATCTGGTATTGATATACCCATATAAAATTATTCATATATAATTGAGTCAGTATATATATTTTAAAATAAGTCTATAAAACTTATTAACATGATTTTATACATATCATTTTTCATATCTCTTTCATACATCAAATCAGAAATTGTGATAAAATAATATTTTCCATTTTCTCTTGATGTTCATGGTGATGATCATGGTTTTTAAACATATAATTTGAGAACATGTAAGAATAATTACAATAATCCTCGAATAAAAAAAAGTTAGCTGATTAGTGATTTATATAGGGCATTCAAAATATTCTTATCATTATCTAACATAATGGCATCACTTCATAATTCAACAGCTCGATGACCATCCTCTCCATAGAAAACATTTGGTAGTCCCGTTAATAAAATTGCATCCATGTGTCCTTACACACATAGATCAGAAAAGAAAAATCATATTCATATGTCTATAGTTTAATTATTTGTATTGAATTAAATATTTATGTTCTTATCAAACATGTGAGATATATTAGATATCACCCATATCCATTTCAGCATTGATATGACACTGAATAGTTTCATCATAAAAACTAAATCCCCTTCCAAAAAATTCCATTCAGTTAATTTTTTTATGAAACTAAAGATTAAACCAACCAAAATAGTGTGTTGGATGATAATATGTGATGAATATCATGAATGTCATGAAATGTTTTCCTCATATGAGTCAATAAGGTACTTCAAACATAATCTTTTCTTAAATAATTCCTCCTACATTTTTCATATGATGAATATAAGGAATGTTCTTATTGAAAAGGAATATGTTAAACGCAGCTAACTCCATTAAATCAATTTATTTATATTACTTAATGATAAGGATACAATTTCACCATTAATATTCTTTACATTCCAAATAATAGATACAAAAATAACTGTTTCATACTCTATGAACTAGAAATGGAAAATACCCTTTCAGTGGAATGAGTCCATTTATCATAAACATATGGATCAAAATATACCCAGAAATTGTGTGGTTTTTTCCTAATAAATTATTCATCGGATCACTTTTACTCCATTTCCCCATTGTATTTTTGGTGTGAGTTATGTACCTAAACAGTTGTGTGATCATGACAATATGTCTTTTTATTACCGGTTCCCATAACATTTTGTATCTTAGGAATACAATTATTTCATAATTCAATTAATTTTCCATTAATATAATTCATTCAGGTTCTATCTATTGAATATACCCTAAACGAATAGTGTTAATGACAATTATCTAATTATGAAAACCATATTAAATTAAATATAACATATAGGATATTTAAATCAGAAAACATTCATTTTAATATTTGACACCTTTTTCTTAACCTCTTCAATTCATTGTCATTACTAAAATAATAATAGTTAATTAATAAATTGTTTTTGAGCTTCCAAAAACTATTTCCTTATAGTTTCAAACTACATGCGCAAAAAACAATTGTCCCGCACCATGTGATGATCGAGTTTATCTCGACTCAACCTATTCAAATTTATTACCCCTTATTATAGTTTTTTAGAGATAAATATCATTTAGTATCCAGATATGGATGTAATTTCATAAAAACCACTCACTCTACCATTCACCAATTTTTTTATAAATTTTACTATTCTTTAATACATTCGTAGCCATACCCATAGAGTTACACCTATAAATATCATAAAATTTGTATCGTTATAGTTTCTAGAGGATACCTTAAATTTTCATTGAAAACAACTGTAATGACCCACTGTTTTCATATACTTACATGTTAACTTATAAGATTACTGATCAGTATATATCATAATGATCCATGTCACAATAGTTTAGGTCTAGAGCCATTGAACATAGTGATATATAATCATCTAATTCATATGTGAAATTAATAATCTCCCACTAAGTTATTTATGACTGGAGAAAATCATATAAATATCAAACATAATACATTTCATCATAGACATTGGAAAAAAACCTAAAAAAGGGTGGTGATAGATGATCAGTTGCTATAAATTAGTAAGATATACACATAACATGAGAATAAGGGCATGACACCATGAGAATAAAATTTGAAAACCATAACATGAATATCAATGACCATAAACCTATTTCATTCAAAAAAATATGGATAGTTCATGATGTATAAATCATTAACCAATCAGTGCTGATAAAAAATAGAGAAAAACATTGTTATAAGACTACGAATTTTGAATATATTTAACCATACAATTCCATATGTATAGGATACCCAATAGGACATTTACAGAAATTTATTATTTTTATAATCACATATATACATACATAGGAATATGAATAACATCCCATGCAGCAAATTTTTAGGTCTTTCTATAACCTCCCATGTACCCTCCTTTTCAGTCTTGGGACAACCTTTAATATACCCACTATAATTGTTGAACATTAATCAATACCCAATTAAATAGAGGGATATAAAGTTATATTTGTTCAAATAAAAGATAAATTTCTTCAATTAGATCATATACTGTTGATCATATTAGAACACACAGAATGAAATGGGTATTACAACAATTTCATATAATCATAACCCATGGAAAAGAATCAAGATTCAAAACCATCACGTCATTTCATCATAGAAGAACCTCTTGAAATAAAAAATATTCCAAAAATTATTTCCCCAACATTATTAACCAATTCGATAAACATTCCATATAGAATAATTGGATAACATCCTCAACAAATACTAATAAAAACCAATTTTTTTTCAGTAACAAATATATATTTCATAAAAAGTTCGATAAAATAATTTTGAGAAAAAATATATTCTATTTTTGGAAAAATAATTAAAATTCAAATGTTTCTAAAAAATATAAGAAAAAGTTTAATATAAAATTAAATTGGAAATTTTAATTGAATATTAAATAATTTATAATTCATGATTTTAAAAAATAATATTTTTGGTCTCATGTTAAAATATTGATTTCTTTCTAAGTTTGTGTAATGATTCAAGAGAATTTCTTGGAAAATGATAATAAAACTATCTTTAAATATTTTTTAAAAAATCAATAATGTGTAAAAATTTCTTCAAACAATCTTTAGAGAACACCCCTTTCAAATATTTTCTAAAAACCAAGCACAAGAATAAAAAATTGTTTCAACTGAAGATAACATAAAATTCGTTTATTTTTCATAATTTTTTTTATTTAATATTTAGTATTTAAGGAGAATAAAATGAAATTAAAACATTTAAATTTAATAAATAATTATATTATTATAAAATTTATAATTTTCATTATAGGTACATCATAATATATAATCATTTGAAGGTCAATCATAAACATTTATGATAAATATAGATATTGTAACATACCGCAAGTATTTCCAACGGTTTCTTTTATATAATCCTTTCATAACTTTTTTATTTATATAATGTATAATGTTTATGTTTTGGATAATTTGGGGGATTTTCAAAGAGTTTTTGGGGACAACGTGGAAGATCATGGGATACACTCTATTTGTTTTAGCTATGAAAAATACTATGAGAAACCATGTAGAGTTGAAGATGTTAGAGCGGATATTGGGAAAGGTGGTAACATGGTTATGGAGCCCATGCAAGGGAATTCCCAGGAAGTATCTAATACAAGGTTAGTTCATGTATTTCTTAACCGTTTGACTAAAATTTTCCCATGGTTATGGTGAAATCCTAAATAATAGGATCTTACATGTTTTTGGCTTTATAGGATTTTTTTTCCCTCCTATATAGCTCTATTTAAATATTAATCTCTCTCAGAGGTTGTAAAACCTCTCCCAATCATATTCAAATTGATCCAGATCCATTATATGGTGTTTATAATCACGATTCATGTGGTATTAAATCACTCTTATTCATTATTATCACATTTTCATATATATTCGTAGATTTAATTATTCTATCATCTCATTTTCATAGAAATCTGCTTGTCATGTGTAGATATAAGATTATGGATACCAAATATGATAATATTTAGTCTCGTTGTTGACAGGAGAATAAAAGTAAAGTGGTCTGATGAAATTCCTACTCTTTATTTATGACTGTTATTCATATGTTTCCAGTTTTCATCAAAACCATCAAGGTAGGTTGATTCACTCATGAATCCACTATAATAACATTATAATGCATTAAAATTTGTTATCTTTTGATGAAATTGTGATGAATTGGCAATTTTTTACTTTTAGAAACCATAATGAATGTCAGGTTATGGAAATATAGAAAATTTGTGTACTTGAAAAAAAATTTGACTCTTGATTTTAAAATGGTTTTAAAATAGTATTTTAATGGAATACTGGTTAATTTACACGATTAAAGGGTTTTCATTTGAAATTAATTATTTTATTAAAATTGAATGGGTGTTTTGAACATGGTTTATTTAATGGTTTTCAATAAAATAAAGGTTTTAACGAAATGAGTTGAATTGGTTGAACCCAATTGGTTTTGGAATGGGTTATCATTTTTGGTAATTTGTGTTCATTTTCATTGGGATTGGTAAGGGCATGATGAACCCACATCCAAAGGTTAGTATAGATATGATTGTAAAGTACCCATATCAATGTGGTCAATTAATTGATTGATTGCTGAATGGATAACACACTTCTTGCGAGTATAAGGAGTTCTAGGTTGCATTCATGGTTGGGTTTGTAAAATCGTGAAATAGAATTTTTATGTCAAAATGAAATTTAGAATTTTTTAAATCCTTGTTATTGTTGTTCTTTTAGAATTGAGTTTTGCTGGAAAATTAGTTTTACTATACCTTTCTTACATTTAGTTTTAAATTTTTTTTACTTGTTTATATTATGTTATAAACAATTTTGGGAAATTTCATCATATATTTAGTTTTATATTAATGTTGGTAAATGTTTTATACTAGTGGTGTGAGTTAAGAATTCAATGGGGAAAGCATTCTATGTTTTATAATAACCCATGCTTTGGCACTCTGGTTCTTTTGCAGATGATATTTTCTGGGAAATGGGAAAGGTAACCTGTCACACATATTTATCATCCCGTCATGATAATTGGGATATTTGGTGATGCTAGAGTATAGATCGTGTGGATCATAGAGAAGGTTTGTCGTCATGGAGTCTTTAGTTTTCTTTATGTTGTTTACTTTTCTAGTTGTTTTGTCTGCCATTGTAGTGAACCTTATTGTGGTTTTGATATAAATGATGTGGTTGAGTTTTCATTCATTTATTCATGCGTCAGATAGTAAGATTATTGGTTCTATTTATCTTGGATAATAGTTTCAATTCATATATAGTAAATGATTCCCTAAATTCATTTGAAACCTTTCTGAATTTATTGGAAATCTTTTTTCATTCTGGGGATTTCTTTTAAGGCCTAATAACGATTCATTTTATTCTCAAGGCAATGAGAATACGTGGGTCATTACATATGGTATTAGTGTGTTTGATCCAAAAACATGTTTTAAATGTGTGGTACTATGTTGTTCCTTTCCTTCTCGAACAAGTAGTCATCATTTTTTTGTGGTCTTTGGGTTGAAATTTTTTCTTTTATATTCCTTAGATTTTGATCATAAAATGGTGTACGATTGTCTGGACACAAAATGTAGTACATAAAAACACATAACTATCATTTTTTCAGAACATCATGTCATCAGAAAGATGGGTACAAATGTGTTATGGAGACACTTATAATATTTTAAAAATATCTTGGTCAGGGATTAATCCAATGAGACGGTCATTAGATACATTGTAGAGGAAGGGATTCCCAATATGATTGAATATATAATGTAGAGAAATAAATTTTGAATTTTTTTCATTTTGTTTGAAATATACAGAAATTGTTTTCAAATGAAATACATTGAAAAAAGATTGAATATTGTATATTGAAAATGGATTGAATTTCAAAAGAATGAATGGAATGTTTCAAAATCAGTATGATAGGAAAAAACCTAGTTTTGGAAAATATTGATGTTATAGATGATGTCATAGAATTTTAAATGTAAATTTGTCAATTGAAATAGTTTGATAAATATAGTGTTTTTTATCTGTTTAGAAAATGGAACCTAATAAATGTTGTAGAAACCAACCCGATGAAGCTGTGGAGGATATGCCTGCACATAAACCACAAGTCAACCAAGAGTTGGTTCATAGTATCATCCAATCATTTCAACATATAGAAATTTAGAACCGAAGTAATGGGACAAGGCACTTAGATCATTATATATAGTTCATGATGTATAATCCGCCTATATTTTTTGGTGATTCTGAACCTGAAAAGGGGACAATGAGGATAAATAGAATGAGTTGTATCCTCAATTTCATCTCCACACTAGTGTAGTTCCAGTTAATGTTGGAAATTTATATGATCGAATATCATTCATCTCATTGGAGGGAAATTGCGGGGAAGGGTAAACTGTAGGAAGGTCTTCTTGGGAGGATTTTGAATATTTTTTAATAAAAAAAATCTACATTCACTTTTTTAGGATCAATAAAATGATGGAATTCATTAGCCTGAAGAAAGAAACTTTATGCTTTAGAGAGTATGTGGATAAATTATTGAATTTAGTGTTCATCACAACAATGGTTCTAGAAAGTGCATCCTTGTAGGAATAAATCATTAAATCATGGCTAAGGAATTATATTTTCTTGAATATTGTGGAGCGCTATATTATAGTTCATACAATGTAGTTGAATATAATGACAGTGGATGAATTTCACATATTAGGAATGTATATAGGGGGTTAACCTAATAAGGGGGGATCAACTAGGGATCTATTACTTTATTCTTGCATAGGCCATTTCTTTTATAGCATTGACATTGGTTATGTATTGTGTTTTCTTCATGCATAATAAATACATGAAAATTACATTGCAATTGGATCCCTTAATATTCTAAGAGCTATGAGAGGAGGATGTTTTCTGATACCCATTGGAAATGGTTGGAAATTATATTTTGGAAAAATGTAGATGATGGAAAATGATATCCAAGGGGGTAGTGGGACACATGATCATAAGTCTGGACAAGTGAGCCTTCCTCTATGACCAAAGTGTATAGAGGGATATTTCCAATGCGGTTATCTTGACTAAAAAAATCAAAAGTGTACGATACAACCTAGTGAATTTCACTACCACAAGAAGATGTCCCACCTTCATCATTATTAATAAAGTGATATGATGTTAGTTTCTCAGGAAACATCTCAGGTGTCAGAAATATTTAATTCTTAGACTGGGTGAGGGTAGCAGAATCAAACTCATCAGCATAATAGTGCTTTCCATGGTGATTCGAAGAACACCGTTACTCCTCAAGAAGGGAAATATCAACAAGGAAATATTGTGTAATGTTCAATGATGAATAATTTGTATATATCAGATCATGTGATTGTAGATAGTCAGGTTGGACACTCTAGGATAATAGGAATGATTCTTTTGAATTCTACCCTTATACGAGTTCAGTTTGATACCAGTGTGTTAGATTCCATCCTTGATTCTCGTGCTATATATTTTCTATGTTTAAACCTGGAGATGACACCTTCTCTATTAAAACATTATACTCTTATCATAGGGAAATTATTTCAATCCTTTGTCTGTATAGAATGTTGTGTAATAATTTATGGAGTTGAACTAAAATGGGTCTTCTCAGTGTTGGAGATGGTTGTTTATGATGTAATCCTATGTATGGATTATTTGTCAATATTTAATGTTCACATAAACTATTATAGCATAATAGTCGGTTTAACAACTAAGGATATCACTGAGCATCTATTCAGAGGAAAAATGGTTGTAAGAAATGTTCAAAGGGTTTTTTCGCACCATCATTGGGAACGATATCTTAACAATTGGAATAGTTATCATTGGTATCTACAAAAGAGATCAAGGATATAACTTTTCTAGTTGCCATGGATAGATTTTTAGATGTCATTCCCAATAACTTATGTGGGTTACTAACTATAACGGTAGTGATGTTTATGATTGATCTCCATCCGTGAACCAATTATATATCTCATCCATGATATTGAATGGAACCAAAATATTTACGGTAATTGAAAGTGTGTATGGAAGTAATGGAAATCAATGTTTTTATTCTACTGAGTACATTTCTATTAGAAACACCAGTATTTTTCATGAATAAATAATATAGAACTCCAAGGATGGCTGGGTATTATCATAATCTAAACCATGTTATAAAAAAGAATAAGTATCCACTTGTATGTATTGATGATCTATTTGATCAATTTTACGGATCCTAATGGTTCTCTAAAATACACATGTGATCTGGATACCACTAATTGAGAGTTTAATAGGCTTCTATTCCAAATAAGGCTTTTAGAAACACAAATAGACACTATGAACACATATTTATTCCTATCAATCTTATGAATGCACCAAAAATATGTATGTTATTGATGAATGTGATATTTCAGAGAGATCTAGATTCATTTTTTGTGGTTTTTATGGAGAAAATAATGGTGTTTTTAATGAATAAAGTAGATAACGAGGAATACTTAGTGAAAATGATAGAAATTTGGAAAGACTATTATTTATATGAAAAACAATCAAAGTGTTTTTATACAAGAGTTATGGTTTCTTGGACATTTAATTTCTGAAAATGTTGTTCTGGTGGATCTTGAAAATATAGAAGTTGTTATCTCTTGGAAACATTTGAAGAGTTTCTTTTAGATACAATGTTTTCTTGGTGTTGCTCATTATTAATAGAACAATATACCGGACTTATCCCAACATTCTTATCCAATGATTTTTTTCAAACAGTAATGTTCCATTCCAATGGAGTGAAGAATGTCATCGTTCATTACAATAGTTATGGTTCATATTATATAATCAATTATCTTGATAATTCTAGAATAATAACATGGGTATGTGGTGTATTTTGATTCTTCAGGATCTTTTCTAGGATGTGTTCTCATGCAAGGAAACCATGTGGTTGGTTATGGTTCAATATTGTTTACAGTTCATGAGAATTTTTAACCTACACATGATTTGGAGTTGGCTGACCTTTTACATCCCTTGAAGACAACATGTCATTATCACATTGGTGATAAATTTAGGTTGTGTATGGATCAAAATAGCTAGAATCAATTTTTCACACAATGGAATTAGAATCTGGGGAAAATGTGATGGTTGAATTGTCTTTAATAGTTTGACTTTGACATGATGTGTACACCTGGAAAAGGTAATTATTTGTCCAATGCATTATGTAAAAATTCATATGCATAGCAGGTGAAAGAAGCATCAGATGAGTGTCAATCAATGTCAGTCCTAGATGACATTCATGTAGAATGTGAATACCATGATGGTTTTGCAGTTTTTTTAAGTTTCTATAGTTCCAAATCGGGTAAACATGGTCGATGAGGCATAAATATCCAATGTGTAATTCGTAGTTTGGAGCTCAAAAATAAACGGTGGGGAGACAATTGATAGATGTAAACCTAATGGGATACCGGTTTTGTGGTTAAGAGATAGGATGTTTTTACCAATTGAATTCCATGGAAAACTTCTGCATTCTTTCTACCATTTGATATGGGTATTATATCCAGAAATAGAGAATATTTATATACATTGAAAGCTCAATTTTGGTGGAATAGAATGAAACAAAAAGTGGATGTGTTCATTTCAAGGTTCTTAACTTATCAGTATGATAAGGCATTGCATCAATAACTTGTAGGTATCTTGTATTATTTACCTATCCGAGTGTGGAAATGGTAGCGGATTGCTATGGATTTTGTTAGAGGACTCCCATGAACGGTTCAAAAAAACAATCCTATATGGGTGATACTGGATCATCTAACCTTTTCGGGCTATTTCATTCCAATTCATGAAACTCATATGATTAAATATGAATCAAAAATTTTTATCCATTACGTTGTAATGAGATATGGAATACAAGTTTCAATATTGTTAGATATAGATCTGAGGCTCATTCCTTGTTTCTAAAAATCTTTACGGAATTACCTTGGGACTCAGTTGACTATGAGAATAGGGTATCATCATCAGATGGATGGGAAATTCGAAAGGAATATAAAGAAATTGGAATAACTTTTTTAGGCTACTATAATGGAGTTTTGTGGCACATAGGGGGGAATATTACCATAGATAAGATCACATATAATAACGGCTATTCGATCAAAATTCATATGGCTCTACCGGATGTTGTGTATGGACATCCATATCATTCTCCAAATTATTGGGTGGAAGGAGGTGACAATTCACAAGTTGTGATGAGCCTTTCCCAAAAAACAGTGTAGACGATTTTGTTGATCATTAAATAGATGGAGATGGCTCGATTTCATCAGAAAATAGTTATGGATCATCACCGAAGATAGTTTTCATTATCTGTGGGTGATCTTGTGTTCTTATGTATTTCTATACGTCTTTTCCTTAGTCCTTTTTTGAAACATGTCACATTATCTCCCAGAAACAAATTTTATTTTGGGTTACTGGAATGAGGTGGGGAGGTTTTTTATCTATTGGTATTGCCACTATTGATCAGTTTGTAACATAATTTGTTCCAGGTATCTCTGTAGAAAAAGTATCATCCTGATCCATCCCATGTGATCAGATGGGATCATGTCGATCTGAAGATTGATGCATCATTCGTACATATCACAATGCATATTGTGGATAGGAAATAGAAGGTCTTTTGTTGGAAATGAAAAATTCTACTTAGGGTCTTTAAGGAAACATCTCCCGCATCAGGATGATACATGGGAACATGGTAATGAAAGGAAAGGGCAATGGCTGAAAATAATTCTGGCCAAGGATGGTTTTCTACATTATTTGGATGAAAAGAAAAATGGAGGGGGAATTTAGTAACCATAGTTTTTAGTACACATATATTTTTTTAAATTTATATAAATATAATGATGATCATTGATAGAAACTGAGGATCATTCAAGGATATTTTTTGGATAAAGGGAAATTGATTAGATGCACATGTTTTTTCTAAATCGTGTGGCATCCTATGAGAAACCATAAAAAGTTAAAGATTATGGAATGCGGAATTAATCTTTTTTGAGCATGGTTAATGAGAACATGTAAGGGAGACATGTATGTTTATGCCCATGCAGTAGCTAACTCACGTTTATCACCCATTTTTTCTAATCGTGTGACTAAACTGAGCGCAGGGTAAAGTGATATCCTAGAAAGTGGATCTCATAAATTTTTTTACTATATTGGAATCTATTATCCATTTATGTATCCCTAATTAGATATTAATCAACATCTATTATCTAATAAACTCTCCCAGCCATTTTTTAATCAACATTGAGCATTTCCTTGCAATTTAGAAGCTCGATTCTTGTGGAATGTCATCCTTCTTTTTCATTCTTGTCAAATTTTCTTAGAGATACTTCTCCTATCATCTTGATTTCTTAGATATTTTCTATGAATGAGAATATATTCTATTTTGGATTTCATATTTTTTTATATGTGTTCTCATTGGTTTTTATAGAATATATCTACGACTGTTTAATTGAATTCGTGCTCTATTTCATGAGTGTTCAGCGTCAGTTTTTAGTTTTCATCAAAACCATTGAGGTAGATGGCTTAACTATTGACTCCCCATTATAGAAATGGTTATAATTATATAAAATGTATTACATTGTTATTAAATTATTATGAATTGGATATTTTTTTATTACAAACCATATTGATTGCCTTGATTTGGAAATCTAAAACATTGGTGTTCTTGAATAAAGTGTTTTATTCCAGTTTTAAAAATCGTTTAAAAAGGGAATTTTTATGGAATAATGGTAAATGTATTTTAATAAAGGGTTTTCAATAAAATTGATGATTTTATTGAAATTTAATTCGTGTTTTAAATAGGGTTGTTTAATGGTTATTAATAAAAAAGATGTTTTATTTAAATTAGTTGAATTGATTGAACACACCTGGGTATGTCATGTGTTGTCATGGGAAGTGGTGTGTGTTTATAGGTATTCTTATGTATATGGGAATAAAATATCCTCATAAAAATTATGGGACAGATATGGGCAGGAATTACCCTGTTTCATTTTGGTCCACAATATGAAGGTGTGGATGAAGGATGACTCATTGCTGGAGAGTATAGGCAGTTCCGAGATACATGCATGGTTTGTTTTGTGAAAAGGTAAAATATAATGGTTATTCAAAAATTATGATGTGGTATGGTTTTAAATATTTGGTTGGTTATTCATCCGTAAATGTGTTTTGTTGGAAAATTGGATTAACTAGCACTTTTTCACCAATATATTTAAATTGTTCTAAGACTTGGTTACATTTAGTTGTAATGTTATTAAAACTATTTCATATAAAATATTTTTAATAAAAGTTCCTAACCATTATATCTGAGAGGTGTGAGTATGGAAGTCATATGGGAAATGAAACTCAATCTTATAGTCACACTTTCTTGGGCACAATGGTGCTTTTATAGATGCTATTTTTCTGGACATGGGACAAGGTAAGGTATCATGCATATTAAGCACCAACATGTGAAATAAGGGAAATTTGGGGATATTGGATTATGGAGCTTGTGGATCATGTATCCATAATGTCTTATTGGATTATTTTGTTAACTTTTCAATATTTACTTTTTTTTGTTTTTTTGACATCTTCTATAGTGCGCCTTGGAGTGGTTTTGATATAAATGATGTGGCTGAGTAATCATTAATTTATTCATTCATAATATATGGTTTTTTTGTTATGGTTTTTTGTTATTATGATTGTATTTATTAAATATAAAATCAACCAATAATTTCATTTCAAATACTTAGGTATTTATTGCCATCCTTTTTCATTTTGGGGATGTTTCTGAAGGCGATTTGATGATTCATTTTATTCTCAATCAAATTTCAGTAAGTGGGTTAATACAAAATGTTTACCACATTGGTAATTTTGATTCCTATACCGCATTAAATAAATAACCTCATATAGATATTTATATAAACGTATTATATTTAAAATAAAAAATTAATACATCAATGGGTATTGTAATACCACACAAAAGATAAAATTGGTGAATATTACATGTGTCCCAGAAAAATAAATTTGATATGAAAAATCAATTACCGTATATTTCAAATTCATTGATATAAATTTTATCATCCTATTTAATAATAATCATAAAATTTTGAATATTTTACAAATCAGTAATTATATATATAATATCATATTTATTAACTTATAATATTTTATATCTAATTTATTAACAATTTTTTTAAATCAAATTTCATATAATAACTATTTCATTATCCATGTATTTTTTGGTTTTGTATTTTCCATTATTCTTATTTTATAATATTTAAATCATATAATTAATATTATACATTTCATAAATATAATATATATTTATTTAGATTGTTAAATTAATGTTTGATATAGAAAATTAACTACAATGTACATTTTGATGGTATGGTGTATCTATAAAGGAATGTTTTTTTCATTTTCTAAACTAATGGAAGGAATGAAAACTAAATATTAGTTCATATCTAAAAAATATTTTTTTTATCATAATTATTGTATATAATTATTAAATATATCCTCAATTTTTCCTTTAAAAAATTGAAAAATTAATCACATAGCTTTATAGACTTATTAGTCAACAAGTATACATGAACGACATTACTGTTTTCCATTGAATCCGAAGGTTATAATGTAGATGTGATATTATATATCCAAAAGGATAATAATTTTTTGAATATCATATATAAATATTATATACATAACTATCTCTATCCTTGATATCATATAATATAAAATGAATTACATTAGTTCAAAGGGGTGTATTATGTTATACAATGATCTACAGTTTTGTTTCCCACATAATGGAAGTGGATATACATATATACATACATATATGTATATAAATGTAATTAAATTATCATAATAAAATCTATTAGGTTATCATGTAAATCCTTGATTAATGATTTTAATTATCTAAATAAGTCCTCTAAGATGTGCGAAGGGATGTGAGGAATTATTTTTATTAGTTACAGGATGATACAAAATGAACTATTAGGTTGTATAGATGTGGATAGGTGGGTCCCTTTTATAATATTGGGAGAGAACACACTCTGATATTTTTAAATGAGAACGTTTGACTAATTTTATAAACATGATAAAAGGCTCCAAATAGATCTACATCAATCCAATTATGATATATGTTTGATATGGGGCCATAAAATTGGATTCGATAAAGTCTCTTTTTCTTTTATCCCATTATCATTTTTTATTATCCCCTGACTAAATAGTTTAAACTATAACAATGGTAAATAATTTTTTTCTATTTTAATTATTTAATTTGACAAAGAATTCAGTTCCTCATAATATATGACATAAATTATTTTATTTCAATATAATGATTTTATTTCAAAATTAAATTCATAGAAGTTTTCAAATTTAATTTAAAATTTAACAAGAATACATGATGAAATATGGGGTTTCCAATGATAAGGTTTTCTCAAGTATTAAAAAGATATATAGTTATATTTTTATCTTAAATTTACTAATATGACGTATATAAGATTAATAAATATATAATAGAATTATTTTTAATTTTAGAGTGATATGAAAATATAATTTATCATTTAAATTAAAAATTTAATGATTTTTTAATGAAAAATGATTATTTTTTAATATTTTTTGAAAATTCAATATTTATAAAAAATAAAAAATTTCACTGAAAACTATTTTTTTCCTTTTAAATTTCTAAAATAATGTAAATGTTTTCCAAAAAAATAAATATATAGTAAAAATTAATATTTTAATTAGTTAAAAATTGAAATAAAATCATTTTATAGAAAAAATTGTGTATTTGAAAAATATAATTACTCTACAAAAAAATCAAATTTATTTACTATTATACATATTTTTTAAATAATTTTTATTCCCAAAAATTCCACATGTCATAGAAAATATTTTATAATGATCATGTAAAAATAATAATTTTAATAATTTATTTTTTTTCCTTAAAACATAGTGATTAGTGTAATGATATATTTTGGTGAAATTTACATTCGTCAAGAACAAATATTCCATAAAAAATCATGTTGTTTCAAGAACTATATATCAAGATCTGGCTAATTTCAATCATTATTATGACATAAAATATTATAGTGAAACCCTTTTTCCATGGCATGAGTATCTCCAAAATTAATGTTCAATAAAAATAAATCATTCCATACTTTTGGTGGGGTTTTATATATGAAAAACATTCATGAATCTATTAAATGATACATCAAAATTTCATTTGTTCGGCCATTTCATTCTATTTCTAAATTAGGTATCTATGGATTTCCTTAAATTTTTTGTGCTACCTCACACATTTTCTAATGGTAGCATCAGTTTAACCCTGCACTTCCTTTCTCTTTTTCAGTTATCCGAACACTAGCAAAAAATCAATTTTCTATTCCCCTGATTCCACCTATATTGGCTTAACAATCAATATTTTTTTCTTAGGGAGAAACTTTCTCTCCTTTATGTGTTATGGGTCTCCTCAATTGTTTCTCCTACCCAACGTCGTTTATATGCCCTTTTCATTTTCCATAATCTAGGCCACCTCTCATGATATGGCTAGTATGGCCATGGTCTATTGTATTTATATATCTTCCAGAAACATAATTATTAACTCTTTCCTACTTGTTTTATTTATATTTTAACTTCATTGTTATTTAAATATTTTATGTCGATTTCCTCTCCAAATAATTAATGAACATCCTCATATCACAAAGACATTAATATCATTATAACATTCATCAAATAAACCTTTTTCATATAGTAATTAGATTCAAACCTCCTTAACCATTTTAGTCAAATCCGACGATTACAACCCATGGGTGTAACATTCTTCTCCTTCTTTGTTAATAATAATCCGTCAATTGATAGTTCTAATAATTGTCTCAAAATATTCTCTATTATTAATTATTTATGGTTCATTACACCACCCCTTTCAATAAAATAAACCACTCTTCTTTTTCAATTTTCTCTTTCCTACACTTCACTTCTATTATTTATATGTACATTCAATTATCCTCCCCCTATTTTTATGAAAACTATAGTGTTACCGTTAACATCGTTTACTCTGCATTTTTCATTGAAAAATTTCATTCTTTATTTCAAACCATATTATAAAATTATAAATTTCATCAAAAAAATAAATTATTTCAAGGAAATAATTACACATATTATTCTTCCTTTATCACATTCACATTTTTCATGTCAACAAATATCACTTTTTTTGTATGTCTTGATAATGGCCTAAATGTACCACTATTATAATATAATAATAACTTAGTGTTGGAAACAATAATCTATTATACCATTAAATATTTTGTCCATTTTTCTCAACAACATTCTAAAATAAAAACAAAATTATATTATTCTTCAAAAAATCCTCATGTGATTTTTTTCAATCTAAAACCAAACCATAAGAAAATATTAAATAAAACAAAAGTGCATGAGAAATACCATATTTGTGTGTTTTAGTGTGTATCATATTTTCCAATCATTTAGGACTTCCATGACCTAACAGGCATGAGTTCCATGTTAATATATCCAACCCCCAATAGGGGTAGGTCACCCAACCTCAATGGTTTACCAAGAATTCCATTTCCTTTTCAAAACCATTCAGTTTTATCGATGCTTTGAAGTATGGTTGGAATTTTTTTTCACAAAAAATTGATCTTGACCCCTTCATATCCAATTTCACCATGCATTTTTTGGATATATATATACCCAAAACTATTGATTAATTTTTGGGTAATGAGATTGAACATAAATAATAGATCAAATATGTGGTATGTTTCAATTGTTGGATGGATGTGTGCTCCACTTTTCATCATCTTGGTCACATCCAACAGGATTGTAGGTTCAGTTGAGTCAGGTGAAGACCTAATCCCCCAACCCTATTTTGTTTGGTTAGGTATTAAAGTTTTATGATGTTGAGGTATAATGTGGTTATGTATTCTATAACTATGATAGTCAGGATGGGATCTTCAAAATATTATATAGGTGGCATCATTATTTTAATGGAAACATGTGTTATGGGATCTCTGGGGGAAACCTCAGTTAGCTGAAACACCAGATCAGACCCCCATGTGCACTCATTTATATAAGGACATGGATCATTATGGTATAAAGCACATAATAGGCTTTTTACAGTAGTGGTTATCCCATTGGTCCTCCAAAATAAAGATTTTTTTAGTTTTCATAATAGATTGGTGGAGCTATAAGAACTATGTGTTTGATAAATTGTGAGATATAGGAAGGAGAATAATATGTGTCTATCCCTAGTAGATAAAGCATCATAAAATGATTAATTAATATCTGAGGACACTAAATCACTGATAGATTATAAAGAGGATGAGAAACCATCTTTTTTCCAAAGTCATATGACAAAAATATATAGAAACTCATTTATACAAGTAAAAATATGTGAATGTATGTAGAAAGAACATATCGTGAAAAAATTATTTGTAACATAAAAAACTATGTAATGCCCAATCAGTAGGTACAAGTTTTAATATTTGGGATCATGATCGTAATTCATTTAAATACCATGAGCCTAACAGAAACTAAGATGTTCCTTCTATTTAAAAGAATTTGTTTGAAAAAATGTGATTGAGTAACCCACCCGGACAAAATGGCTATTAAATGAAATAATATACATATATAAAAAAGTTAAAATCCAATAAGATGGAAAATAAATTGGCAACCCTAAAAAATGAGTGGAAATTGGAGCACTATATAAAATAGTGGATATATAGACTAATATAAAAATAATCCATAGCATTTATATGGAAAATATTGAGGAAGTTAATTTCATGATCAATTCATATATAGAAGTTCAAAACAGAATGAAATATATAACTAAAGAATTTTCTATGGATAAAAAATAGTATTTGATAAGTGGTCATATCCCTAGTCTAATTTTACTCTTCAATGAAATTAAAATTTGCAAGGATGAATTCCTCAAAATATATTACATGATGAAAACATAATATTAGTGCATGATCCATATGAAACCATGGTGGAATATTTTATATTTTTTTGAAGAATTAATTAGATACTAGAAACCAATTCCATGAAATTGTATTACCAATGAAAAAAATTTCCCATTAAAAATTACAACATATTATTGTATGGTCCTCACTTTTTGGTAAAGGGGTTTACTTTGAAAAATTATAAAAATTAAATTTCTAGTTAGTAGAAAATATAATATATTGGAACAATAGATTCTAATATTTTATTTTAATCAAGTCATTTCAAGAGATATTTATGAATATGCACAATCATCAAAAGTGTTTTATTTTTAAAATAACGTCAAATATCCTATGAATGTTTATGAATAACTCTTCATGAATCCCTTATTTTCATAAATTTATTTCTTTTAAAAATAATTTATCACGCTAAACCACATATTTTTAGGGTTATCTTATTCCATTTTATATATGGTATCCTAAAAAGGATTAGTTAATACGAATTGTTACTATAATAAATAAACATGATATTTTGGATATGATGGATATTCAATATATCTAATTTTAGAAAAATATTTTATCTACTGAGATAAATAAAAATTATATAGATGGGGAGGGAAAAACAATTATAGAATATTCTATGTTTGAGGAACCAATAAAAACCAAGAATAAGAATATGTAGATCTTTTGAAGCTAAATTATGGTCATCTAGGAATCCAAGACGAAGAATATTTTTATATAGTTTTATAGTGTATTTCTATTTCATGATGAAGAAGTTAAGAAAAGTGTGGAGAGAATTATTCTGATATCTTATGTATATCTATTGTGTCAATGAATTCAATTATGGAGGGGTTTTTGTATATCAAAATACCAAATGTGTCTGATATCATTTTGAAAAATATTTGTTAGATGGTTTTGAAAAATATCAATGATGATAATCTAAAATCAGGACTGTGTTGAATGTATTAGACCATGAGAACAACTAAGATTCTATGAATAATCTATTAAAAAGATGGGGGTTTATTATATAGATGTAGTAACAATCCTATGCGGATAAGTCATAATAATTAAAATTAATTTAATACTCAATGGTATATATATATTTTGTGAGGATGTGTTACCATTACGACTATTGGTATGCATTGAGTGCTTAATGCAAACCTATAAAACCCATGAGATACTAGTTGTGATGATTCTATTTTGATGTAATAAATTATTTACACAAAGAGAATTTGTGTATGTGTGATATTAACAAAATCTGTTTTCTATAGGAATAATTATATTTGAAATTAATTCATTGTTGAAAAAAATAATATTGATATATATTAGGTTTTAGGCGATGACGTAAAATAATATAAAAATGTATATTTTTATCTTTATTATCATTACATATATATCAAGGGGTTGTTTCATGGTGGTGAATAATTAAAATAGATTACTGTATAACGTAATTAGTAGGATTATTTAGTGGACCTTGTGGGAAAAAACATAATGGATAAATTTGATTTTTTTTAAAAAGGAAACAATGTATTCACTCCACATCTTATTTTGCTTCCCCTAATCAACAAGTAATTTAAATTAGTATCATATCCATGGTTCACCTCTAATTGGATATGGCTTTTACATGCCTTAATATTTTTTTAGAGGAAATGATGTGAATGTGTCAGTTTTTTAAAAAATAACCTCAGATATAAGAATGATTTTTTATTTTTTTCCATATATTAGATGTTATTTTTACTAACACATTGATAAACATGGGAACTAAGATGATAATATATTGAGAAATTACTCAAAATTTAATATCTGATCACCATTACTTTAATATATTGATTTTGGTAACTATCTTCATGAATATTTTTTTTTTTTAGCAAATAATGAATCAATTTTTTTATTTAAAGATAAATAATTTGGTGATAAAAACATCTTGTATTTCCTTCTAATGTCAATAATTATCTACAAGATATTAATAATAAGGTTATTATATATTTATTTTTTCACATTATGGGACTATATAATGATATGTCACAATTTTAAATGAAATTAGAAGTGATGGAAGATACGTTATATAAAAATATTTTCATATGTATCACTCTCACTTTATTAGTAAGAGAAATGGTAGAAATATATTTTAATGCTATTAAATACATGCAGATAATGTATTTTGATTACTTTTTTATGTTTGTGGTTATATAATAAATCCATATATATGATTAAATTCCTAAAATCATGGTGAATGTAACATATACATAGATGGATTTTAAAGAAAAAGAAGTGAAAGAGAACTAAAATTATCATAAAGAGAAAAGAATAATGAAAAATTATTATGATGATAAATAAAGTAAAAATGGGAAAATATATTTAAGTATGTTCTATTTTAAAATAAAAATTAATGTGTAAATTTTTAGTTTAGATGTTAAACAAAAAAATCAAGAATAAACCCAAATATGACCTTTAAAATTAGCTAAGAACAATTACTTCCCACACAAGTACATATGATTCATTTTATCTAGGTAAACTCATAAATGTGCTAAATATAACATTATATTAACTAGTTATGAATAAATATCATCTTTAAATTATGGTTACCTATAGTCTTGAATAACTAGTATATAAAATTTTTGGTTTTTCATATAGTACAAGAATTAATAAATATTTGAATAAATTTGAATAACCAAAATTATAGGAAACTAAATTTTCGGAAAATGATGGTTATAATTAATTCCATCAATAACATCTTCCCAAATGGATTCAAAAGATTTTAGGTTTTAGAACTAAAATTAAAAACTCATAAGAATAAAAAAATGATAAAAAATGATAAGATATATTTTTTTTTCACAAGTTTCACTATTGATGGTTGTTGCGGTATATAAACATTCACTATTGGAATAATATGTCAAATTGGGAAAGATAGAAAATAAATAAATCATGTGGGGGAATATATGTAAATGAAAACCAACTGGGAAATTTTTTTCATAGATAAAATAAAGAATATAAAAAAAAAATTTATTATAATGATTTAATAATTTCTATGGATATTAATATAAAAGTGATAACTACATTGAATTATTTGTTTATATATATTCCATGAATAACCATTGTAATGGTGAAATATAGAGACCATAATACTAGATGAAACAAAATTAATATGATGACAGTAATCTGTGGGAGATAAATAACTAAAGAGTACAACCAAATATATTATTCAGTAGAACAATATAATGAAATATGAACATGTTTTCACATGGAAGATAATTTATTATAATATGATTGGTAATTCCACATCATGGAAAATTTATATATAAAAATTAATAGCAAGAAATACGGGGGAAATAATGATGTAGAATGGAATCCATTCAACAATGTGATAGTATGAATTTATTAATTGATAAAACCCCTGATAAATAAAATAAGTGGTTTCAAAAAAATGGGGAACCACATGGTTTTTAAATATTAGTTTGTGGAAGGAACAAATAGGTTCTTCATAGTGATTTAAAATGTATGGAATAGTTTTTAGGACAATCAATGATGATTTGAGGCAATGGTAAAGAACCAGTGACTCAATGATTCTTAAAAATGGTTGTGAATGATTAATCACATAATAATAAGGATTTTAATGTACACGGTGATATTTTCATCATATATACTTCACATATATATGTTTCTAGGATTATTCAATATTGAACAAAATTTGAATGATCTATTTTTACAAAAATAATAACAACATTCTAGTTACACAATATGTTCTAAAATAAAAGTTGTGGATGATTTTTAAATATATGATGATCAATAAATCTAAATAATGTAATTTTAGGATGATTTATAAAAATATTAGAGTTCTAAATAAGAAGATACTTGCGTTGAGAAGTAAGGATTATCCCTATTTCTACTAATATAGATCTTATGGAATATCATGTCACTAATAAATAAGTTTTCTTATTCTTAATGTTATTAAATTGGTTGAGATATATCAATTGTGGATAATTCTCTCAAATATTTAACATGTAAAAAAATTGATGAATTACCCATCATGGAATATTTTAATTTCTGTCAATCATTATGAGGAAAGGAAACTATCCCTTGTGTTGGGATTTAAAATAAACGTTAGGATTACAAATATGTATTTATATCTATTGAATTTTCAACGTCGGATAGACCAAATAAAGAAACTAATATGATCTATAATGATCAAATACCAATGATAATTCAAATTTGAAATAAATATGGTAATAAAGGAAAATCTTTTAAACATTTATAGGATATTACATAGTAATAGAAAAATATTTTTGATGTGGATTTCTCAAATAGAGTACATGTATATAAAATTAATCAAATATTTGTTGGATTTATCCAGTGAAATGAATTTCTATTTTAACCACATTGAAGAAAGTATAAGGATATCCTTGATTATATTTTAAATAAATCTCATTTCCAATACCTGGTTGACCCAAAAAGTTACATCATATACATATATAAGGCTCATGGTTATGAAACATATGGTTACTCCCTTATTTCATAAACTAATATAATTATAATATAACTATAAGACCAAAGTATACAAGAAATTTCCAAATTTTTTAAGAGTGATGATTATTGTAATTTTCTATTTTACAACCATCCATTTCATTTATAGTATGAAAATGCGGGAGATAAACATCCAATTTCATCATTTTATTATTATTTACATTAAGGGGGAGATGAAAATATTACTATAAATGTTATATTAGAATTAATTTATTATATTAGCATGTTCAATGTATTTGAAAATTATCAAAATAGATATATTGGAGTGCCTACTAGCCTTTGTTTGATTTATTTCAATGATAACATCAATATATATCAATAAGATCATGGTTGACATGGTAATTATACACCAAACTAATATGAGACATGAACGATGACCCTATCTCTATGTAAATTATAATGATGTAGTTTTCATTTTACATGTAAGGGAATATATTCTATTATTTTGGAAAATAAGCATTAATGTATCATATTATAGGTGAGAACCATTATATTAGTTGATTAATGTGATTATGTTCATAATTTTCAATGGGAAGTATTGATGGAATGATTTAAATGTTCAAAACAATAATTTGGAGGAGGATGAGATTCCAACTAATTAGGGATATTGAATAAATAATATTAGTGTGGTAAAATGTTACATTGAATTCATTATAAAACATTCAATGAATACTAAGATTATAGAATAATAATTATATTGAAGTATATATCGTTGATGAAGATTGTAAATGTCTACATATTTTTTTTGATGTCTCTTTAGGTTTATAAAAATTGACTATAGGAATTATGGAATATTCATATAAATATGAATTTTGTACTATGTAACAATAAATCCATGACATTGATATGAAATATTGGCCACATCCTAGTGATGTGTGAAAATATCATCTTCTTATGTATGTGACATCCAAAACATAATATTAAGGATATTTTTATATTCATATTAATGAATCCCACAATGTAAAGACCATCCTTATAGAACCAATGTAGCACCCCAAACATTTTTTGTAAGTTTCTCTAAAATACATTGTATTCATTAAGTAGCCTATATTTCACGAATCAATGATCCTCTATGGAACAAAACATGGTTACTTTTATGAGATATCCATATCTTAGCCACTAAACATAAATTTACCAGCTCTGTGTTTTGAATTTTAAAAAAATGATATACACGGTTGTGTTCAAGATAAAATTTAGAGTCTGATAGAATTAACTTAATTTTCGATGAATAGTAACCAACACTTATAAATAGTAACCTACCCTTAAAAATAGTAACTTTCACTTATGAATATTAATATTACTCTTATGAATGGTATCCATACCATTTAGTGTATAAATGAATTTAGACACCTTAAATATGAAGATGAATATTCTAAGTGTTTATATATTTCAATTAAATAATGATTTAATTAAATAATTAATTAATCATTTTAAGAAAATTATTTTTGAAAAATGGACTTTATTTTTGGATTCTACATGTTGAAAAATGGTTAGGGTAAATTTTTGGGATTTTTTTTGAAATACATGAATTTTCGGTGAATAGTAAAATCCAATAATTCACAATTAACGCTAAATAATGGATTAATTGAGTCATCGATGATGATATGGTGACGTAAGCTCAATTGGTTCGAAGTCACATGAATATATTACTTTTCTTGGTCATGGAATACTTACTATTGGTTTTCTTGATAGGAAATAATAAATTAATGAGTTATATATTAAGAAATCCCCTCTCCACTTTACTATAAAAACCCCCCTCTCACCCCCTTCCATCCACACCTCCCAAGCCTTGTCCCTTCTCCAAATTCTGTCCAAATACCTTCCCAACATCCTCCCCCACGTCCATAAAGGTTTTGTCTCACCAAAAGACCAAAACCAAAGCCCATACGAAGGATCTCAAGGAGAAGAGATCCAGAGGTAAACAACCACTTTTATTTTCATTCTGTTCTATCATTTTATGTTATTATCTTCATTTACCATTGTATTGTGTTGGGATATTTAATTAAACATTACTCTCACTGTCCATATTATTTATGAATGATGAGATATTTTATTTATCTCATCAAACTATTTTTATGAAATTTTAAGAGACGTCATTAGGCTGCCGAATTTTCATGATAAATTTATCAAGTTTTTGTTCATTTTAAGATTCCTTTATTTTCGTCTTATTTCATCACCTCATCTTATCCAAGAGGCATGTATGATCCAAAATCTTTTATTTTCTAGATTTTATAAGGTTTATATAAAATTATTCATCATTATTCTCTCCTCTCCCACTTATTTAAGGAATAAAAACATTGTCCGTGATTTGTCAAATTACTGACATCGTGGGCGATCTAACATAAATTTCCATTAATTCTTTCATGTATGGTCTTGAAACAAAATATATGGTTGAACCAGGTAATAATATATGTTCTTTATCTTTATTAACATTATGGAATATTAATACGTTAATAATATGGAATAATAATACAAAACAATTTTATTGAGCACAAAACCGTTAAGCCAAATTCAAGCATTTATTTTTAACTCATCGAATGAGTCACGCTCATGGTGTATAACCAGAATCATTATAAGATAATTTATATCTCTTTAATGTTACTATTAATTTATATTAACAATTCTGTATGTTTAACCATATTTCAAACCAACTTCCATTCATGAATACAAGTAAACAAATCATGAAACCATGTAAGAAAATGATTCCAAAACAATAAGATTTAATCTATTAAACCCATCAAAGAGGCCATTAATGAATGTAATAAGGTTATCCCGTATCAATTAAATATAAAATAGGATCTGTATTTATGAATTAATAATCCTAATTTTTTATTCATGTCTTTAAAAAACAAGAAAAGAACACCTTCAAGCATAAGGTAAGGGATCCTCTCTCTCACGTTTATTCAAGAATCCACTCTATTTTGTGTGCTTTTGTTTTTAATTTATAATTATGGGTTCTGTTTTCTAAACTCCCCCATTATGCCCTTATTATATATAAATATTGGGATAACCTTTTATCTCTCATTAATCCCTCACATGAACACTCGCTACCATGCCAGAATGTTTGGAAGGGGTTTTTCTCATCTCACTTTCAATTCTGTGGGATCTCCATTGTTCACCTCTTATTTATTATATGTGGTATAGGTGTAATTCCGTTTGACATATGTTATCATGGTTACAATTATATTCACTGTATTCTGTGACTATTTTTGTGGTTATTAACTCTTTGTCATATCACTCAATTGAATACAACATGGTAATGATCTTTGTCTCAATTTTCACTTCGTTGTGACTTGATTCGTAATTGTGCACCTACTCTTTCTTATGTGGTGTACCTAATGCCAATTTTATATAACTTTTCAATTGAACGCATATTCCATTTAGATATTCATATTTTCATATAATGGATATTATTATTGTCTCATCCATATACCATTTTACATACGGTATTTATTTTGAATGTTGTTTTGACTGTGGAAATGATGATGAATATGTACCCTCTATTCTATATAGAAAATGTAAATACATATTACTCTTGGTTTGATTCTATTTATTAATAATTCTTGGATTTAGAGGTGGGTTGGGCCCACTACATCCCCTCGATGCATCGGTAGGTCTCATGAGACAAAAAAATTTGGCGACAGACCCTTCGAGTTTGTTTCAAGAAATCAGACGGGTTTCTACCCATAGAACTAAACCGTTTTTATGGTATTATGGTTCATGTTCCAGATACATGACTTCCAATTAATAAGCATTTTCTTTATTCATTATCAGTTATCATTATTATCCATGAGTTTTTCACTATGAAAAAATCTATCAATGCTGTTTCATTTTTAATTTATTAATGGAATTAGTTTTTCATTTAATCACTATGTCGTATTGATTATGTCATATTTTTTATGATTTACTTCTTATTGTACTCATTCATCCACTATTTTGAACCCTTACTGAGTGTTTGAGCTCACCCCTTTCATTGTTTACCTACAACAGGTTATGAAGAGGAGGTCATTTTTTGAGTGCTAGTGGATGCCGTTTTTTGTTTTTCATTATGGATTGTATCTTGTAACATTATACAATGTAATTTATGCTAAATCCAAGTATCTAGTTTCATCAAGACTACTAAAATGATCGTTACTTTAGTATTTTCATTCATTATAACCATGTCAATATCACAAGTAATGCACTGGCTCTAGCCTAGAGGGGTCAGGGTGTTTCAACTACCATAATTCTAAACTATATTATGTTGAATTTATTTTTTAGGAGTTATCTATGTTACCATCCATTATGTGTAATCATGAATACATAATTTTTTTTTGATATTTCTATATTATGAAATATATTGTTTCTATGATTTGTTTATTAATATGTGAATAAAATTTTATGATTATTAAGTTGTTCATCAATTTTATAAACATAAAAAAATTTGCGTATTTTCATAAACATATCTATATATAGCCTAACAACATAATTTGTAATAAATGATCATGGATAGGTAATTATTAATGATTTAAATATACTTCACATGATGAAATTAAATAATATGATTAAATTCAATATTTTTATGCCTGATATAAAATTCAATGGTTAAAATTTAAAAACAATGATTCATTCAAGCTAGATATGGAGTGATGTATCTTCACGTGCATTGTATGAATTTGTATGGGATTTTAGGATACTTCAAAATGACCCAAACTTCCATTTTAAACACCACACCATAGGTTTTCATATTCTATGGTTATAAATAAAATATATGGAATGTTATTTGATTTATTAAAGTTTTATAATATGATTAAATAATGAAAATCATAGTATATTACAATAATCTGACAGATTTGTTGATTGATGAAAATTATAATGATATGAAAATTTAAGGTAACCTCATTAATTTAATATAAGTTGTATTAGACAAGTTATAGTGAATAATGGGATTATGGGATTAAAATACCATGATATAGAGTGGAAAAAATATTAAATGGAGATATTGGGGAAAGAGATTGATGGAAATTATTTATATTGAATTATATAAAATCTTGTTGGATGGTAAACTGTTTTACAAAATAAATTAAACGAGAGTTGTAATATATGCATTATGAATTGATTCTATGTGAAAGGAACATAGAACTATGTATTATGATTATGTTGATCATGCTAATGTAATGATTTTTCATCTATGTATTTATAAATTAGAAGAATCGTAACTTTTAATTTTTTCGATTCATGTTGAGTATTAATAAGTATTGAAAAGTGAGGACATACTAAAACTACTCTGATCCTATTATCTATCATGTTGACTATTTCTTTGGTTTAAATGATATAGGGTATCTAAACATTGTGGGAGCATGTCATCAAGTTTAGAAATCCACTTGATTATCTGTTTAATAATATCTATGATTTTTAGAAACAAATAAGGTTTCAGTTGAATGAATTTCTTTGAATGATGTATTGGAAATTAGAAAATCATTGTTTTATATGAAGGAGATATTTTTTATCACTGTAGTTATATCTCTATGATGATTATTAAAAAACTGAAAAAGAGGATAAAATATACATTGTAAATATAGGTTGGGAAGAAATTGAATAAATGTGACTATTTGTATGTAAGGAAATTAAAGTTTGAAGAGGTTTCTCTAGAAATAAATTAGTCATGACAATTATTAGGAGATTATATAAATTGTATAAAAATTGAAACTCTCTATTTTTGTGAGAAGAAAAACACATAGTGTAATATTATGATATTTATAGTGTAGAATCCATGATTCGGGTGAATAAAAAATCATAAAAATGAGTTCGTTTCCCACAAAGGTGTTGAGCCATTTAAAAATATTTTGGTAAATATTTAACATATTTACCGGAATAACATGTGGTAGTTTCAATATGGGTAAAATTAAATATATGTTCATTAATATCCTAATATATGATAGTGGGTTAATTAGTAAATGGGTAAAAATATAATGGATAAATTGGAATCTGGTAAAAAAAACAAAGACAATAGTACATTCACCCCTCTTAGGTATCACCACCTAATCCTCTATAAATTACCAAAAATAGTTATTTAATCTTACTAAATTAATACCATGTGGATTCATTTTCAATGTCATAAAATAGGATGGACATTTTTTGAATCATTATGTTAGGTAAAATGTTATGGAAATCTATAGAGAGATCATTCGAAGGGTGATAAATGATATACCTTTGATCAAATTTTCATTTTATGAACTAAAAAGTGATTTTTAAGTGTTGTGATTCAGTCATATAAAAAGGAATAAGTCGATGTTATTATGTAAGGTGAGAAAAAATTTTGCTATAAAAACATTTTCATGATTTTATTATTTCTTTTGAGAGATATTTTATCACTACAAATGATGTATCACCATGATTATTATGACTATAGGGATAAAAAAGTATTGTCTCAATCATAGATGTATGTGGTTTCAAGGAAATGTTTTTTTTGTTGTAAGCATGTCTACCGTGAATCAATTAAAAGATAACAAATTTTATAGAATTTTAAATAAATATTAATACTTGATATTGTGTGGAAGAATTGAAGATATATTTCACATGTATTAAATGATAATGAATGATATGATAAAATATGAAAAATTATTTATATTTCGATATTTATATATGGAATAAATATTGATAATTTTTTAGGTATAATAAATATTATAATAATGTAAATAAGAGAGAGTAAATACATTTAACATCTATTATTTTCCATATCCTTTGATTTGATGAGAAAAAATAGAAGCTAATGATACTACATGTGGTATTACTGGATTATTAAATAGAGGGAGATTTTCAATACTATAATTAATTAACATGTTCTATGTTTCAATGAATTTAATAGACCCCCTTATATTGTTATGGATTGTTCTATTATGTTCAATATTGAGAAATAGATAATATATTAACCTTCCATATATTTACCATACTTATATATATCAAATTAAAAAATAGAGAAACTGTGATTATGAAATACCGATATTTTTGTGTCTATATAAGAAAATTGTATGCCTTGTAATTGTTGTCGTTTGAGGAATTTGATCATATATACAATGTCTGTGAGGAACATTTGACGAAAATATTTATTATAAATCAAGGTGGAACTAGTAAAATATTATTTTTGATGATTTAGAAATCAATCAATTTTTTTACCTGGATTGTAAAAGGAATATAGGTTCATTAATATACCAATACTTATGTTATTATTAATAATAAATGATCTTATCTTCATATTTCTGATAGCATCTACTATACACTAATGATGTAGTCTTCCATAATATAGGCTAACCTCCTTAAAAACCATATTTGTACATTGTTTTATAATTTCATATTAACTATTACAAATTTACAATAGAAAAAATGGATTTGATGACCCTAACTAAAGATGACTTAATCAATAAATTAATATCATTATATAAATATGGAATATCATAAATTCTCAAACAATCCAATCATTTAATGGTTTATCAACATGAATATTTGATAAATAAACATATTTTAATATATCTTGAAAAATCTCTCCCATAATCACACACCTCCAGACCATTCTATACATCTCACAAGATATATTCCTCATCAAAATCTTTAGGTTTGAATCATTACTTTGAGCTGACCTCCGACACTCTATATGGAAAAAATTTATCTAAATGTATCATATCATAAACATGAAACATATAATTTGGAAATCCAATATTTCATAACAATATATCGTAAGAATGTATAATATAATCAAAGAACATGCTATTGAAACATATGATCATAACATTAACGTTAATGGATCATAAAATCATATTACATGTGATAAAATACATATCAACAATCATAAAATATATGAGGAAGATAAATTTTTTTATATTTTTGAAAGGAGTAGTCATGAAAACCTTGAATATCATGGAAATGACATGATTCATTAAAATTTAAAATAGCTATATAAATAAATGGTAACATGGAACAAATATAATCATAGTAAGACCATTATGAGTAAATTTATTATTCTAAATCTAGTGTGAAAAACTCCCTAAGTACAATCATAAATATGTGAGCAACCACATCATGCCCATGCATGTTTTATCAAAATCAATATGTCCATTATAAAATATATTATAATGAATCAAAATTGACTTACATTGAAGTTACTTTACTTTTTTGTAATACTTAATATAATACACAAAAAGACACCCAAAGACTATGTTAGTTACGTGCCATTTAAAACTTGGAACATAACCTTTTAACTTGGTGATCGATCCTCAAAATCTCCCATAATGTTTTTCCTGGTTAGTTTTCCTACCTAAATCCATTCATTATATCCTTTGGAAAATAAAAAATAAAAAATTGTGACCTAAAATTCTCATTAAGGGTAAACATATATAAATTAAAACATACCATAAACAGTTGAACATAAAAAAATTAACATAATACATAATCATCAAAATCAAGATTCGTGAAATGAATCTTCGTAGTTCATATTGAACAGATCATAAAAGTTCAATAACCTTGATAAAGTATAATTGGTATAAAATGTGGAATTGTGGAAAAAAAGAACATAATATTAATTCCATAATAGGAAAGGCATTGTTTCCAAGACCATCATTGTAGAAGAAGTTTATTACTAAATCATGTTTTCTTTCCATTTGATCAATGTATAACTAAACTGGATTTATTTTCTGTTCCATTCATTTCTATCTCATGAGATATAAATCATTACCCAATTCATTGGAGGGAGATTTTGGTCCCACCCATCTCATAATGAATTCATTCTAACATGTTCTATAAAACATAAATCAATCATCATAGCATAGCCCAAGATATAAAATGGGTTTCGAAAATATCATTTCATCATAACACAATCCATATAGAAGATTATTCCATAATTAATGAAACAAAATCCTTGTAATAATTGGTATTTAAGGATAATCATATTTAAGATTTCCCTCTTATATTGAAAATAATTTTGACAAACACTTGAAATTAGTTATTGAAGAAAATATCCATTCTTCTTCGCAAATTATTTCTTCTCTCAAAACTTTGCACAATTTTAAATGAAAATAATGTAGTTGAAAATAAAATTTTAATAGTTTATAGTAATCAACATGTAAATACGGTGTTGTGAAACCATATAAATCCTTTCATACAGTATATGTTAAAAATTTATTCTCCTCGTATTGTTAGAAAAGTAAAAAATTACATCCTATTGTAAACAAAAGAATGGTTTCTTCTATAACATGTAGTAAAAGTAAAAAAAAGGGTAAAAATGACATTAAAAAGAAATAGAACAATAATAAAAATTTAATGAAATGATGATTAGAAATCATGGACAAGGATTATAAATATACCACCATTAAATACTTATGTATAAACAGTAGCGGAAAATAATGAGATTGTGAAATTATCCCTTACCATAGATTTGATTTCTCTTATATGTGTCTGAAAACCAAGTATAGTGGATTTAAAAAAATTAGTAACTTGTAATAGAACCATACTAATATTTATGATATCATATATGATTCACTTATGACCTTATCTTACCCTTTCATTTGTTAATTTTATTTTAAAGATACATTTTGGGTAATAATCATTTTATTTATCGTACATGTTTTGAATAGTTATTACAGGTATCATTACATATATAATGATTTAATAATAATAATAATGTAAAAATTGATTTATATATCATATATATGCAGTATATATATATATATAGTAGATAGATAAATTAAATGGAATACACCGTTCATGGAGATAGTAGAATGTACATACGCAAGAACGTTGTTTTCATTACATTATTGAATTAAATAGAAGTAAGAAAATGACAAATATATATTCCTAAATACAGAATAATTATTATGTAATATAATTCATTAATATTTCTTATATATACTTTATAATAATTTTTGAATGGTTAACGGGAATAATTAATCTCATCGTGTCGTGGAGACGATAAATCGTACGCATGCAAGAGCGATAATATTGTTCCCATAATTATAAACTGGTATTTAATTGGATGGTGTATAATATATCCGAATTATTATAATGTTATAATAATATTATAAATTAATTATTAAGACCATTATACCCTTCCATGTAAGGTGGTGGTGAAAAAAGATTACACCATGGCTTGGAGATGGTAAGCTGTACGTACACTCAAGAAGAGATTTTGGTTTTTTGTAGGATTGATAGAAGGTCAAATAGTTTTGTTTCATATTTATAATAACATATGTTCATATGATTTATAGTTATGTTATTAATTTATAGTGAATAAAATAATTATGAGGAAGTATATTAATAATGAAATTTGAATGAATCGGTTGAAGAGATTACCACTTCCTCAAAGTGCCTCGTCTAAATATCCTCATATGGAACTATTGTTTCTCTTTTTGAAATACTAGATCATCTAAAATTTCACTAGGAATGTTTATAAGTGAAATGGATAGGGTTTGGCTGAGTGTGAGGGCCGAAAATGTTTTGAAGAGGAGAGGGAGGAGGTTACCTTTTATAATGGAGCATAGGGGCACATTATAAAACTCTAAAAATATTAATTTATTATAAAATGATTTTTGGTTTGAAAAAGACCAAAACACAAATAATTATATAAAAAAACTCTATTGTATGAAATCCTTTAAACCAATATATTTTTGACAAGTTTAGGTCTCATATAAAACCTTTTATTTAATCTGTGACCCTTACTTAATTAATTCAAACCATACAATGTCTTCTTGTATATTTATACTATATGGGTTATATAATTTCTATAAACATCTAATAGAACATAGAGTGTTTCATTAATGCTATTTTAAACATTATATTGGTCATTTATAAGATTAATAGATTTATAGATCAATTATATCATTTTATAAAATATTATTAGTTTTAAAACTCATTTATGTGAATATTTATACTATACCTATCATAACATTTTAAAAATCTATTACAAATTGATTCATTCAAAAAAATAATAATAATCTCAATAATAAAAAGTTGTATGCCTCGATACCGTTATTTTCTGTCATAAAGGGGTTAAAATGAATTTATTTTAATATTTACAATTCTATTTAATTAAATCATTCATTAATAATGTAATCACTACATCATCATTTTTTCATAAATAAATTTATTTATCTAGTGTCTAAAATTTCTATATAAAATACTATGATGTTCGAAATTCATTTATATTTACAATTCATTTCTATAGTTGAATTTATATTTTGTATAACCCCATATTAAAATTTTTTTATTAAGAAGATACTGGTTTATGTCATAATTTTATTTACATTAATTTAATTGTTTTAAAATGTCATTATCACATCCATGTTGTTCCATGGAGTCCCAAAATCAACCCAAGGATTCACATGGTCGGAAATATCTCATCTAATAGGTTTAGGACATGTGTTATGGTAGTGTGTATTCTAATAATATTATTTTTTAACTTTATTTACTAGATTTACCCTTTAACCCTGGTAATAATATAATTAATGAATTTAATATTCATAATGTCCAAAAAATGTACCTATTTACTAAATTTGAACATGATAATTCCAAATATGGAATCCTTTAATTATAACAAAAACCCTAGAAGTTCTAGAAAATTAATTTAATATTAATTCCTGTTGTCAAAACCAAAAAGCTGGGTTTTATGAAATAATAACTATCAAAAGCATAAAATTGTTTTTATATCCAATTTAGAAGTTAAATTAATTCGAATGAAAAAATTAGATTAAATGTTAAAACTATAATCCAATTACACAATAAAACAAATTAAAAATATAATCTATCTATATAAATAAATTCAATAAATTGGCAATTTCGAATTTAAATGCAGTACTTTTCAATATTCATTCAAATTTTAAATTTATTAGAAAAATACCAAAAAATCAAAAAAAACTTTTGTATGTCTATATAACATAGAATAATATTATTATGTAAAATTTAACTGATAAATGTGAAAAAAATAGATTTATAATGGGAGAAAAATCAAAAGGAGGTAAAACTACCTTTTTTTAATATATCTTTTATCCAAAAAATCTATTTTTTCCCTCATATCATCTTCTATAAAATGTGTAAGATGAATTATAATGTTATATAATATTAAAAATGTGGTTAATAATATTTATAATTTCTAGTTTATAACCCATTAAATAATAATATTTTAATAATATATCATTGTTTACTGAATCTCGGTATCGTGTACAACACAAGTAATTGAGGCAGGTCACTGTTGCGTGTAACACAATCCATGTGAGTGTCGCGTGTTTGAATGATTACATTGGTGTTTTATATAAAATAATCCAAACTTATTTTTCCTATAAATTGAAGAAACTCTATAATCATTGTTTCGTGAAATAAATTCTGTTAATATAACTTTAAATTGAATGTAACAAAATCCAAGAATAGTGTTGCATATATTTGAAGCTAATATGGTGTTGCATATTTATTATGCTAATAGTGGTGTAGCGTAAAACACATGACATCAATGAAATTAAAAAAACTATCTCATAAAATATTTGGGTGTTTCATTCATCCCCCTTAAAATTAATTTCTCCCTCAATTTTTTTGGGGTTATTAATTGTTACTACTTGAAAGTTTCTTGCATGGAATTCTACATCGTAAAAAGGGATACTAAAAAATAATTTTAAAACACGAATTTTTGAACCATAATGGTTACCCAAAGTAACTAATCACTAGGTTTCCACATAGGAGAACATAGGTGGGAAGTGTAAACATGGATATGTAAGAAAAATTTAACCATCACGTTCTGATGGATAGTGACAACAAATAATGCTTGGAGAAAGATAACTACTAGAAAGACATAAATACATGATTATCAAATAGACCATCTAATTCATCAGATAAGAAGGTAATAGGATAATGTTTTTGCTTTCATGATCCTTTCCTTATAGTTGATGATTTTTTCCAAGAGGAGAAATACCCACTTCATGTCAGTACGATCTCGCAGTTGGTTGTTCCTTTAACAATTTCCACATACTCTCTTATTTACAAAAATAAAGATGAATTTTTCAGGCTTTAAGTGTTTGAAGATCATGGGATAGAATGATAGGTTAGTCCATCCGTCTCAAGAAAAGAATGATAAAATATGTTTTCAAATATGCATAATTACATCTATAATGGGATAATATATTAATCTAACAAACATCAATCAAAATATAACTTATAATAACCACATATGAATATATATTAAAATAATTCAAAAACATAAAAATATAAAACATTAAGAGGAGGTGAACTAAATCGACTTAAAAGTTTTCTCCCATATCTATTTTGGCAATTCTTGGTTATCACATTTAAAAACAAGTGAATACCTCAATCATATATTCTATTTAAAAATGATAATAACTTGAATATCCTTAGAACATTAGTGAAATCATGAATTCTATCAAAATAATTTCCTTCCACAAACCAAAAATTCAAAAGACAATATGTCTTTTTCCTTATATCAGTCATGAGGATATTGATACCATCAAACATCCCATTATCTCATTATCCCTTCATTATAAGCTTATCATGTTCTTTTTTAGATGAATTCAATCACTATTTAGGGTTACTAATACAATATAATTATAGAAAACCCCAATAAACTAATACATAGATATTAAAATATTCCATAATACTTTAAATGAGATTCCTCAACACTATTTTTAGAATCCCATTACATAAACACTTAATCATTCCCCCAAATAGTTTTCATACTCCAATCACCGATAGTTGTTTCATGTGATTTTCCATTATCTTTGGCACTAAGAGGTTGTTGACATAGATCATCACCATTAACTCTGGGATTTTGGAATTATGTATCATAATTCCCCATTTCTATGCACTTGTAGCATTGAAGTGTAAGTGTTGCTTTTTTGATAGTCATTTCTATATTAACATCATTAGAAACTTTTTTCCCAATAATTCATCACTCAACTGGTCAATGACCTTATTATCCGCACTTGAAACATTTTTTTGTCCTTTTAAAAAAATATCCACCTTTTTTCCTTCTACACATTGTTCATAAGGAAACATTCAACTTTTTGTCACCATTGTTTTTAGATTTTATCTTAAGCACCATCATTCGTTTCTTTTCAAACCCATGAGATAGATATATAACACAAAATTCCAGTTCTACTTTGATTTCACAATGAACAATATCTTCATAGCTACAGAAGCCACTTATAGATAATTCCCTTCAACAACATGCTTTTAAGACACTAAAATATTGATCATGTTTAATTTGAGGTTGTATGATAATGCTGGAATCATACCTTATAGGTTTTGTAAAATTCACCTCATATCTACCGAATAATTCATCATACATTTGATTAAGCTCCAGGGACTCCTTTTATACCTTTTCTAGAAGAATATGAGGGAAGTATGGATTAAAAAATATGTTCTTCAACTCTTCCCATTCCATGGATTTAATTTTAACGTGCTAGCTTGTGTTCTAAATTAGATTCCTCCACTAGTCAGCTTCACCTTCTAAATGATATACATCCAAAATGAAATTTTCATGTTCCAATAATTGAAGGATTTTGTATATATTTTAACTGGAACTGATCCATTGTTCAACAAAAAGTGTATTAGAAGACCCACTGAAAGAATGTGCATGTTGAGTCATGAAGGACTCAATATAATGTTGTTCCCTTCTTTTCCCATTTAGATGTATAGAATAATTCATAGCTTGTGTAAGTATAGAAATAATATTTTTCATTCAATCTCCCATATCTTTTGGTTGTTTGGGTGGAAAATCATTTCATTTCCCTGTACATTGATCATTTACACAGTTTCTTCGGGATCCATCCATCGTCAAAACCCCAAAATGAAAAGTGTGAAACGAAAAAATAATACTAAGAATATAACATAATATAGTGTGAGTACATTAAATCACTAATATTATAGTTTCAATCCTAGTTTATTCATGTCCATTATCATAATTCAAGAACTATAAATGATATCTAGACATAACTTTAGGAAAATCCCTATACATATCATAGAAATATCTCTTGGGATATCGCTGATGTTTTCGCAACCTAGTTGCCAAAGGGTAACTAAACCTTCAATATGATACCAACTATAATAAAACAAGATTAACATAAACGAAAATTACATTAAATTTATAGAATACTTAATATAAGACACAAAATTACTCACAAATACCATATTAGTTTAGTGTCATTGGAAACTCGGAACATGTTCTTCTAACTTAGTGAAAAATATTCAATATCTCCTATAATGTTTTTCCCCATTAGTTTTACTACCTAAGACCAATCTTTATATCCTATGTAAAAGAAAAAATAAAAATGGTGAGATCAAATTCTCAGTAAGGGAAAATATAGATATCATAAAACAAACCATAAACATTTGAACATAAAAACATGAACATAAAGTTTAATCATCCAAATAATGAGTCACGAAATAAATCATGGTAGTTTGTAAAGAATATATCATAATGGGACATTAATTATGATAATATATAATTGGTATAAAGAAATTAATTCTTGAAAACAATATTTACATTATATTATTTCTATAGTAGCCAATGAATTGTTTCGAATTCAATCATAGTGGATGATTTCCATTACTAAACAAGGATTACTTGTCATTCTGGCCATGTATTACTGAACCATATTTACATCATATTCCATTAATTTCGATATCATGGAATATATATCATTTACTAATGCATTGGAGGGAGATATAGGTCCCACCCATCTCATAATTAATTCATTCTTACATGTTCCACATAACATAAATCATTCATCTTAACAAAACCCAAGAAATAAAATGGGTTTCTTAAATATCATTTCATTATAACATAATCTATATAAAAATCATTACATCATTAATGAAATGTAATAATAGTAATAACACATATAGATATATAACTATTTTCAAGAGCATCATCTTAGATGGAAATAAATTTGATAAAAGACTTGAACATAGTTCATTAAGAAAATATCCTTCATTCTTCAAAAACATTTACATTTTTCAGTATATTGCGCAATTTTAAAATAAATATATTTTTTTGAAAATAAAATTTTACTATATTAGAGAAATAATAAGGGAAATATTGATTCATTCTAAAATAAAAATCCATTCAACCCATATAAGTAAAAAAACATTCTCCACGTACTTTTATCTTAAAAGTCGAACATTACATCATTTGGTAAACAAAAGAAATATTATTTCCATACCAGGAAGTAAAAGTAAAAAATGAATAAAAATGACTATAAAAATACATAAATAATATTATAAAATTTATGATAACAGTTTATGAAAACATGGATATTGATGATAAATTTACCCTTGGAAAATACTTACGTATAAACAATCTCGGAAAATAACGGGATTGTGAAATTATCCCTTAACCTAGATATAATTTCTTCCATGTGAGTATAAAAATCATGTATAGTGTGTTTAAGCATATTATTATCTTCTAATAGAACCATAATAATATTAGTGATATCACAATTATTCACTTATGACTTTATATTACTCATTTATTTGTCGATTCCATGTTAATGCAGCATTTTGGGAAATAATCATTTTACTTATCATACATGTCTTGAATTGTTATTCATGATATTATTAATATATCATAATTTAAATACTTTTATAATTTTTAACATGATTTATATATAATATATATTCATTATATAAATATATATATTCTAGATAGACAAATGAAATGGAATACCTCATTCATGGAGACGGTAGGTTATATACGCTTGAACAATGTTTTCATTTCGTTATTAAACAGAAAAGAACTAAGTAAATGAAATATATATATATATAAATAAATTATAATAATTGTGCCATATAATTCATATTTATTTATTATATATACATTATAATTATTATTGAGGGGTTAATGTGGATAATGAATATCATCACATCGTGGTGAAAGTAAGTCGTATGTAAGCATACACGACAATATCATTCACATATTTTTTGAGTGGTATTTAATTGGATGGTGTATAATTTATAATAAATAGTATAATGTTATAATATTCATATATAGTTATTATTTCTACCATTATACCCATCAATGTGTGATGGTGGTGAAATACAGATTTCACCATGGCGTGGAAGTGGTAAGTCATACGTACATGTTTGCGGTGACTTCATTTATTCATAGGATGGATAATAGGTAAAATAGTATTATTTCATATTTATAATAACATATCCACAAATGAGTGATTCTTGATTTTATTACATTATAATGAATCTACTAATGAAGAAAATGTAGAAAAAGAAATAAATTTGAAATAATCGGTAGAAGAGATTACCTTTTCCTCGAAGTGTCACCTTTAAATTTCCACATAGCGAAATATTGTTGGACTTTTGAGACTCCCAGAACCTCTAAAATGTAACTAGATAATTTGAGATGATAAATGAGAATGGTTTTTTCGATTGTGAATTCTCCAAATGGATTGTAGAGGATAGAGAGGAGTTTCCATTTTATAAGAGATGAGAGGGACACATTAAGAAACTCTCAAAATATTAATTTATTACAAAATGATTTTAGGTTACCAAAATTCCATAACTAATTTAATTAGATGATAAGATGAGGATTTTTGGAAATAATCTCAATCAATAGGTTTTATACAAATTATGGTCTCAAATTTAACATTATCTTTTAGCTCTAACCCTTAGTTAATTAATTTAAACCTTAACATGTCTTCTTGTATATTTCTACTACATGGTTAATATAGTTCAAATAAGAGGCCTATCAAACCTCAAGTGGATCATTAAGAAAATTTTCAACATAATCTAATTGATTTGGCTGGATCTTAGTTTTTTAGAACTGTTATATCATTTTATAAAATAGTATTTGTTTTCTAAACTCATTTATTCTATTTTAATACAATTTATAAAATTACTTTTAAAAAACCAAGAAAACGTGATTCTTTAAAAAAACATCATATATTCAATTATAACAACTCAAAATAATCTATAAAATTGGATCATGGAAGAAATAAGTTAAAAATATATTTATTTTAGTATTTATAATCTCATTTATTTGAATCATTTATTATTAAGGTAATCACTAAATCATCATTGTGTCATTAATAAATTTATATATTTGGTGTCTACAAATATTAAATAAAATACTATTATGTAAGAAAAAATATTGTATACCAAATGAAAATTTTCAGTATAATTTATCTTTTGTATAACACCATATTAAAATTGTTTTATTAAGATGATACACGTTTATTCCATATTTCTCTTTACATTATATTAATTCTTATAAAATTTCATATTCACATCCAAGTGCTTCCATGGAGTACCAAAATCGTCCCAAGGATGCCCATGGTCAAAAATATCTCATTAAATTTGTTTATAACATGGATAAGGGTAGTTTAATATTATAATATTATTATTTTTGCCCTTACATAAATTATTTACCCTTTACCCAAGGTAAATATAATAATTACTAAAATTATTATTCATAATGTCAAAAAATAAAAGTTAACTACTTACAAAATTTGAAAATTTTGACTCAAAAAATTGGATCCATTTTTGTAAAATCAAAATAATGAAGTTAAATTAATTAATTTTAAATTAATTCTCGTTGTCAAAACTAAAACGTGGGTTTTTACGAATTAAAACTATCAAAAGATTAATATTTGTTTAAGTCATATTTAAAAGTTAAACTACTTATAATGACCAAAATTTGATTAAATGATAGAAATTCTATACAATTACACTTTAAAACTAGTTAAAAAGATAATATATCTATATAAATAAATTATATTAAAAGGTAGTTTCGAATTGAAATACAATGATTATCACTATTCATTAAAATATTAATTTTATTAGAAAAATACCAAAAATTCAGAAATACTAAATTTTTGTCTCCAGCATCCAAAGAAGAAGTATATTTTGTAAAATTTATCTTATTAAATTTTAAAATATATATATATATATATATATTAAAAAGTAGGTTTGCCCTTAGAAGGCAGTAAATCTACATTTTTTAAAAAAAATCATTTATCCGAAAAATTGATATTGTTCTCATATTATGTTCTTGAAAACGTGTAAGACGATTTATAATGTTATATAAATTTCAAAATTTGGTTAATATTATTCATACATGATTTTTTATATCCGGTTGAATTGTATTATTTTAATAATATATCATTTTTTAGTGAAACTCTGTATCACATGAAAAACAAATATCAAGGAAGACTACTCTAACATGTAATAAAATCCATGTCATTGTTCCATGTAGTGCAATATTCCCTTGGTTTTGTATATAAATGAATAAAAACATAGTTAATTAATAAATTTAGAAAATTATATACTTTGTGTTGGGTGAAATAAATTCAATTAAAATAACTTGAAATTGAGTGTAACAAAATCCAATAATAGGTTTCTGTATAATGTAACATAATAAAATGTTGTGTATAACACAATCTAATATTAGTTTATCATACAACAAAAGACATCAATGAAAAGGAAACAAATCTAACTCATAAAATCATGGGGTGTTACATATATTTGGGAAATAAATATAAACCAATGCAGATGAGGGTGATACATAACCCGACCAATAAATATTCGTACATATGTTCTCCACATAAAAATTATATTTAATCAAATGTTAATATACCCATGAAAAAATATCAGGGTTATAAAAATTTACATAAAAATCACATAAAAATAGAAAACATCACAGAATATCAAAATTTTAATTTTCCAAAATGAATCATGTCTGAATAAAATATAAAGGATGATAAAAAAATCACTTCCATAAATAAAAGGCATTGATGAATAATATAGTAGAATTTTTGTAACATAATGTTTTATTTTTTTATAAATGTTTTAGTGCACATTGCTTTAAAATAATAAAAAAAAGGTAAAGAAAATATTTTTGAAAATCATATTAAAAACGTTTCAAATAAAATATTCAATAATGAAATAATTTTAATTAAAATATATTTATTGGGTGATGAAAAATATTTATTTACATAACATGGGAAACCATGTTTTAGACATGTTTAAAAACATTTTTTTCAAAACCAACATCATGAAAACTATAAATACCATATTAAAAATGGGTAGGTGTATCAAAAGAATCATAAAATATAAACCATTTTATTTTTAGAATTTCAATAGGAGAATATTTTTAGCATTGAAATTATGGGAATATAAGAAAAACCAATTATATTATAGGATAATTATTAATAAAAATAAAATTTTTTATATAACATTGGACTGATCAAGGAGGAAGACTTTTGAGTGATTAATATTATCCCTATAAACACTATTGGAAATACATGTTTTCCGAATGGTTCAGAACCGTTGGGAAAGGATTCTGAACTATTAGTATATGTTATTCTAACGGTTTTCAAGCCATAGGGATGTAAGCCGTTGGGAAAGATTTTCCCAATGGTTTACAGTGAACCGTTGGGATAGATTGGGGAAAAATTAACCTATTCCATAGGTTGTGCCAAACAGTTGGGATAGTTTTTCCCAACGGTTTGGCTCTGTTAGTAAAACCAAGCACTATCTTCATTCCCAACGGTTTCTATACCGTTGGGAATGAATTTTTACCAATTGTTCTATGAACTATTGGTAAAGAAAACTCGGAGAGGCTATGCCAACGGGTTGAAACTGTTGGCATAGCCTATGCTGTGCAAATTGCACATCAGCTCTCATTTTGTGCAATTTTCACTGCATGTATAATTTTTTTTCATTCCCTCTCATTTTCAATCCAATTATTATACCTACAATAAATTTACACATACATATATAATTATTGTACCTACATTAACCAACTAACACATACATATAAAGAACAAATTCATACACATTTAAAATATAATGCAACCTAGAACTATACACATCCATAATTAAATTATAATTCATAACGTAATTATAAACATACATAATTCATTTAGAATTCAATTTAAAATTTAGATGACAAATATATGTGGAATTATGAATTCAATTCAAAATTTGATCAGTTTTTCGTATACCATATATTTTTACCTGAAATGATGTCCATTTTAAACAAAATACATACACCTGGAGTGATATCGGTGAAATTGTCCCTCAGATTAAGGAGAGGTTAACTTGTACACAACACAAATTACCCATCGATCATTTTACTAAAGTATCAACATATTCCGAAAGTGTTTGGTCGGTCTTCTATATGTCAGTTATTGTATTCAATTAAAATGAAGTGCTTTTTAAATAAAAGAGAGACACATTGTATTGTTCCGGCCACACCGCGCCTCGAATTGAGTCGGGGTTGACTCATACACAACAAAAATGACCCATAGATCATTGTTCTAAAATATCAACACAATCAGAATCCATTCAGTCGGTTTTCCATATGTACTTAAAATGTTGTCCATTTTAAACATAAGAGTGATATTTTGGGTGGTACCAGCAACACTGCGAATTTTATTGAGGTGCGGTTGACTTGTACACGTAACATATGACCCATGGAACGTTTTCCTAAAATTTCAATAGATTCCGAATGCGTTTGGTCAGTTTTCCATATACCAGTTTTTTTTCACTTATAATCATGTCCATTTTAAACAAAAGAGACAAAATTAGAGTGGTACCAGCCACACAACATCTCGGATTTAGACGAGGTTGACTCATAAACATCTCAAATGACCCATTAATCATTTTCCAAAAGTATCAACACAATAGGAATGCGTTTGGTCGGTTTTCTGTATTCCAGTGGATGTTTTTCACTTAAAATGATGTCCTCTTGAAACAAAAGACAGACACATTAGTGGTTCTAGACACACCACATCTCAGATTGAGGCGGGGATGATTGGTACACGTCACATATGACCCATGGATCATTAGCATAAAGTTTCAACTGAAACCGAATGCGTTTGTTCAGTTTTCTGTATGTACTTAAAATGTTGTCCATTTTAATCAAAAGAGAGACACTTGGACTGATCCCGGACACACTGTGACTCAGATTGAGCCCGGGTTGGCTCCTACACGTCACATATGACCCATAGATCATTTTGAAAAATTATCAATAGATTCCGAATGCGTTTGCTCGGTTTTCCGTATGTCAGTTGTTCTTTTCACATATAATCCTGTCCATTTTAAACCAAAGAGACACGGTTAGAGAGGTGTCAGACACACCATGCATTTTATTGAGGCGGGGTTGACACGTACACATCACATATGACCCATGGATCATTGTTCTAATGTATCAACACAATATAAATGCGTTTGGTCAGTTTTCCGTATGCCAGTTGATGTTTTTCACTTAAAATGATGTCCTTTTGAAACAAAAGACAGAAACTTTGATTGGTGCGGGCCACACAACATCTCATATTGTGGTAAGGTTGATTCTTACACGTCACATATGACCCATATATTTTTGTGTTAATGTATCAACACAATCAAAATCTGTTTGTTCAATTTTCCGTATGTACTTAAAATGTTGTCCATTTTAAACAAAAGAGATACACTTAGAGTGACCTCGGCCACAAAATGCCTCAGATTTAGGTGGTGTCGACTCGTACACGTCACATATGATCCATGGATCGTTTTGATAAATTATCAACAGATTCTGAATGCGTTTGATAATTTTTCCGTATGCCAGTTGTTCTTTTCATTTATAATCATGTCCTTTTTAAACAAAAGAGACACAGTTAGAGTGGTTTCGGCCACACCATGTCTCGTATTTAGATGGGGTTGACTCGAACACATCTCAAATGACCCAAATATCATTTTACTAATGTATCAACACAAACCAAATGCGTTTGGCCAGTTTTCCATATGTCAGTTGATGATTTTCACTTAAAATGATGTCCTTCTGAAATAAAAGATAGACACTTTAAGTGGTTTCGGACACACCACAGCTCATATTGAGGCTGGGTTGATTCTTACACGTCACATATAACCCATGGATCGTTCTCCTAATGTTTCAATGGAAATCGAATTTGTTTGGTCGGTTTTCCGTATGTACATAAAATGTTGTCCATTTTAAACAAAAGAGAGACACTTAGAGTGATCCCGTTCACACCGAAACACGAATTGTGCCCGGTTTGGGTCATTCACATCAAATATGACCAATGGGTCATTGTGATAAGTTATCAACATATTCCGAATGCGTTTGGTTGATTTTCAGTATGAATGTTGTTCTTTTCACTTATAATCCTGTCCATTTTAATCAAAAGAGGCACAGTTAGAGTGGTGTCAGCCACACCGTACCTCGTATTGAGGCGGGGTTGACTTGTACATGTCTCATATGACCCATGGATCTTTGTGCCAATGTATCGACACAATTTGAATGTGTTTGGTCGATTTCGTGTATTCTAGTTGATGATTTCGCTTAAAATGATGACCTTTTGAAACAAAGACATACACATTGAGTGGTGCTGGCCACACCACATCTCAGATTGAGGTGGGGTTGACTCGTAAACGTCACATATGATCCATGGATTGTTCTCCTAAAGTTTCAATGGATACCAAATGAGTTTGGTCGGTTTTATATATGTACTTAAATTGTTGTCAATTTTAAAAAAGGAGAGACACTTAGAATGATCCCGGACACACCGCTACTCAGATTGAGCCTAGGTTGGCTCATACACGTCACATATAACCCATGGATCGTTTTTATAAATTATCAACTGATTCTAAATGCATTTAGTTAGTTTTCTGTATGCTAGTTGTTTTTTTCACTTATAATCCTATCCATTTTAAAAAAAATTGACACAGTTATAGTGGTGCCTGCCACACCGAGCCTCGTATTGAGGTGGGTTTGACACATACATGTCACATATGACCCATGGATCGTTGTTCTACAGTATCAACACAATCCGAATGTGTTTGGTCGGTTTTATGTATGCCAGTTGATGTTTTTCACCTAAAATGATGTCCTTTTGAAACAAAAGACAGAAACTTTGAGTGGTGCCGGCCACATCGCGTCTTATATTGAGGCAGGGTTGATTCGTAAATGTCATATATGACCCATGGATCTCTCTCCTAAAGTTTCAATGGAAAACGAATCCGTTTGGTCAGTTTTCATTATATACTTAAAATGTAGTCCATTTTGAACAAAAGAGTGACACTTAGACTGATCCCGACCACACCGCGACTCGGATTGATCCCATGTTGGCTGTTACATGTCACATATGACCCACAGATTGTTTTTATAAATTATCGACAGATTCCGAATGCGTTTGGTCAGTTTTCCTTATGCCAGTTGTTCTTTTCACTTATAATCCTGTCCATTTTAAACAAAAGAGACACAGTTAGAGTGGTGTATGCCACACCACGCCTTGTATTGATGCGGGATGACTCGTACACATCACATATGACCCGATGGATCTTTGTGATAAAGTATCGTCACATTCCGAATGTGTTTGGTCGGTTTTCCGTATGACAGTTGATGTTTTTCACTTAAAATGTTGTCCATTTTAAACAAAAGAGAGCCACTTAGACTGATCCCGGGCACACCGCGACTCGGATTGAGCTCAAGTTGGATCATACACATCACATATGACCCATGGATCATTGTGATACATTATCAATAGATTATGAATGCATTTGGTTTGTTTTTTGTATTCCAGTTGTTCTTTTCACTTATAATCCTATCCATTTTAAACAAACGAGATACACTATGAATGGTGTCAGCCACACCATGCCTCGGATTGAGGCAGTTTTGACTCGTACATGTCACATATGATCCATGGATAATTTTCTTAAAGGATCAAAACATTTAAAATTTGTTTGGTTAGTTTTCCGTATGTACTTAAAAAGTTGTCCATTTTAAACAAAAGAGAGACACTTAGACTGATCTCGGCCACATCGCGACTCGGATTGAGCCCAAGTTGGCTTGTACACATCAAATATGACCTATGGATCGTTTTTATAAATTATAAACAGAATCCAAATGCGTTTGTTCAGTTTTCCATATGTCAGTTGTTCTTTTCACTTATAATCATGTCCATTTTAAATAAAAGATACACAATTCGAGTGGTATATTAGTTTTTTATTCACATTATTCAAATAAACTATTTTAATATGGGTCATTAAATTAATTAATTTATGAAAAATTTACATTTATAATGAGAATATTATAAATTAATAGAAGATAAAACATTTACTAAAAATCCATGTGGAAATATTAAGGTAAACATTATTTATGAGAATCCTCATGTGTCTATTAGTGGAATGATATTTACATAAAATATTGTGGAAATTCATATATAATATTTTTATATAATTCTTTGTATGGATTAGATTTTAGTTTATCCTGCTATTATACATTTCAGATCTTATAATGTCATTCCCAATGAATACATCTCTTTTATAACATACCAAGAATCTATGATATTGATTAGAAGTGTAAATGTGATTTACATTGATTATCATGATGAAAATAAATAAAATATATATTATATATTTTCTAGTAGTAAATGAAATCAAGGAGGGTGGGGGGGGCAGTCCGGGGGGTGTTCGGGATTCAGGAAGGAGAGTGGGGGTTGTCTGGGGTCCAGGGAGGATGGTGGGGGTGTCTGGGGGCAGTCCGAAGGGCTGTCTGGGGACCAAGGAGGATGGTGGGGGGGGGGGGGCTATCCAGGGGGCTGTTCATGGTACATGGAGGATAGTGGGGGGTTTTCCAGGGAGTTCAAAAACACACAACCACTAAAATACATCAACATCCATGAAAACATGCAACATATAAAAATAACTAAACTACAATACTATACTAAAGGTCTAGATAAAACCAATAATTAGAATAGATTAAACATCAAATCTCAGTAATATTATTCAAAAATGTATTGGGTCAACCTATCCCACGTCACCATCACCATCATCACCATCATCATCACCCTCGTCATCATCCCCATCATCGTGCTAACCCTCCTTTCCCTCCTCCTCCCCCTCGCCCTCTACCTCGCCCTCGCCATCCACCTCGCCCTCCTCCTCTCCCTCCTCTTCTGCATCAGACTCATCGCCATCATCATCGTCATCCTATATATCATCTTGGCCACCACTAGAACTTTCACCTGATTCTCCATATATAGAACGCATCGATGACATATATTAATCAAAATCTGGGCTGGCCTCTGGTGGAAGTGTCTGACGTAGAACGTCAATAAGTTTCATAAATGCCTTGTTTGACCTAGCAGACTGTTCTGCCATCTCTGTGGCCCTTTTTTCAGCCTGTTCTGCATGTGCCCTAAATTTATGTAGCTTATTGGCACTACAACTAGTGCCTAAGTAGGGCCAATACCCCGTTGGGGCTATCCTAGGTCGGTAGCGTACTCTGCCAGGATGCTCCTCTCCCAAAACCTGATGTAAGTGATCAGTTGACCCAAAATTGTATATTTCTTGGGCATCGAGGGACTATAAAGATGCCTGTTACAAATATAAGTATATTATTATGTTACCAAATAGATATTAAAATATAAAATCAATAGAATAAAACTTACAGTCTTCTGCTGAGTCGCTTCATTGACGACACTTTCATCCTTTTTATGTCTACTCGAGAAAAACAGTTTTGATCGAAGCACATGTCCTTCAATATTTTGTATTTGCCTCTAAAATGAAATTGAAAACTAATGTTATATGAAAACTTTAGAAAAATATATAAATAATTGAGGAAAAAATAAATTGTAAGTCGTAATGAAAACTTATAAACAATTGTCATACCTGCTTCCTCTCATGATCAGGAATCGTAGTGCATCCCAGTTGTGGAGGTAGTTTTTTTCATCAATGGTATTTTTATTTTTTCCAGATGATTCCTAAATAAAATTAGAAAATGAAACATATATTATTAATGTAAAAGATGAAATTTATTATTTTAATACATCAAATGTAATTAATACCTTAAACTGGGTACTTGTCCAATGAGTAATCATCTGACGATGCTTCTCTATAAAACAATCTTTCAGCACTGGTACTACCTCTAACTCAGTGCCAACTATAGTAACCCATCCAATATACAACTCATGCTTTTAGGCTCTCCAAAGCTCGCCTAAATCCTTTAGACGTTCTGGTCGTGCACCCTCACCATCAGGAAAATTAAATTGAAGCTGACATCAAAATATTAATTCATATATATAAAAAATAATGCATGGCATTAAATAAAACAGATTTTTTACCCATATCTCTGCCCAAGCTCTATCCTTGACCTCATGTGGAAAATGTATCCACGATAGCGGGCTGACAGGAATGATGTCTGAGTATTTGGAAGGCATCAACAAAAAACTCTGACATTACTTCCCTATTTTCTCAACCATTTGGTTGTCTTCTTTATAATCCATCATAATCTGTGTGCGGCAGTTCCACACCGAACGCATGCGTGTATGCCCATACCGACTCCTCCTACCAGTAGATGTATCTGTCCTAAATGAAAAACAAATATTTTATCAAAACATGTTATAATGAAAAATAAATATTGCTATAATTTTTTTAGGGTTCTATAAATATACCTATGTCGTTCTGATCACTGAGCGCCGCTGGATCCACAGAAACTGATGGAACACCCTATTATGGAACATGAGTCAAAGATGATAGAATATAGAAGCTCTAAGAGATAGAAGTAGAAGGAAAAGAAGATGGGACAACTATCTGACCAGATTTTGACTGGGGAGTGGGAATCATCACGGGATGTGAAAATGATGGGCCAGAAGATTCAGAATGTAGCGAAAACATGGGAGGCCTAAATATCCCATGTGTCCCTAACGACACACTAGGATCAGAATGTGAAAAGGATGACATTTCAGTGGGAGGGGCAGGGTCTAGTCGGGTACGTGCTGCTGCTTGTCCACCTCTGGTACAAACTTTACTCGTACCACTGGCCTAAGTACTAGGACTAGTACAAGGCTCCTCATTGAATAATTGTCGACGTATAGGTGGATCCTACAAAAATGTTTACAAAAAAATTAATCACATGAAATTATATATTCTTTAAATATATCTACTTGAAATAAAGTACTCACTTCAGGCACTAATGATGGAATTCCTAACTCTGCCATTCGACGATTGTCCGCCATCATTTTTTTCACATCGTCTCTCTTCAATTGGCTTCATTTCTTACTTTTATAAACAAATATGTAATTAATTAGAAAAAGGAAACAAATGTGTGACCCAAAAAACTAAATATATGAGTGAATAAGGGGATTCATTGGTAATTTTTCTATCAACTGTTTTATAATATCTTGAATGGATTTAATAAATCATACAAGTTGTAATTTTCACCAAGTTAGAAATATTGTTTGACTAGGTTCGAATATAGTTCAATTCCAAATTAGAAAATGCAATTCAAATAAAACTGCAACCAATAAACATTGAAAATTTACATAATGGTCAAGTCAGGTAAAACATATTTGTGATCAATACTAAATCAATTTGAATATTACCAACCTTAACAACCCAACTCGAGGTAAACCAAAAGACTTGAGAAAATGGATGACTGATTATATATATTTTCAACCACAACATCAGATTCACAATCAAATCTGACAATTGAGCTATTAGAGTCATCAAAAGAAATAAATGGATTGGTTCCAATGGCACTAGGGACAGTGTCAATTCCATCATCACCATCATAAAAAATATGTCTTGGAATTACTTCAACTATGACACCAAATTCAGGTCAAAGTTTGTCTTTGACATAAAAAACATGTTTAACCATTGATTCCAACACATATGGTTCTTCGGTAGCAAGAGTTTGAGTCATATTAATTACATGAAATCCACAATCATAAATGAATGTTCCATGTATCATCATCAAATCCAACCAATGGCATTTCATCATTTTGACTCGTCCATGAGAGTAATAATCCAATATTATTATTTTCTCAAAAACTCCATAATAACCCACATTTTAAAATCGTAGTATACTATCTGATGCACTGGCATAACAATCTGTTGTGGAAGTAACCATAATACCATCATGTTGTGTTCTCATGTTCCTTGCTCGTTCAGTGACAATAAATTTTTACCCATTGATAACAATTGATTTACATTCACCAACCATGGTATTAGTGCTAAAATCCAAAGCTCTTATTTCCTTAGAGACAGAGTTATCAAACAAACTCAATACCTGCAATATAAATTACTATTAAACATAATTTAATATTGATATAATTATTTTAAACAGTAATATTTTTACCTTCAATTTTAAACAAGCAGAAAACTCTTTGCTATGCAAAGTCTCTCTCCTTCTCAAATATAAAGAATGATTCTTCCTATTTATCATTGTTTTATATTCCTTGTAGATAAAAAAATATTAATAGTTTAACATATATATTGGTAAGATATACATAATTAATTTAGTTACCTGATAAATGCATCGAACAAATCACAGTTGAACAAAACTGTGCGATGTGCCATCTCCCGCTCTTCATGGATTAATGTCTTCAATGTATATGATCCAGGAATTCCTCCTATTTGAGGAAGTGATGGAAAACTGGGATAAATTTTCTCATATTGTTCTTATTCATTTCTCATTGGTCTGATCAATATTTTAGTATGATCAGAAAAATACATCGAGCAGAAATCTATACATTTTTGAGCCAAGTATCCGTTCACGATAGAACCTTTGGGATGATTTATGTTTCGGACATAAGACTTTAATGTGAACATATTTCTATCAATTGGATACATCCAATGAAAAGAAACAGGTCCTCCGAGAAGTATTTTAGTAGGAATATGGACAGTCAGATGTAACATGCATGTGAAAAATGATGGAGGAAATATTTTCTCCAACTCACACAAAATTAATGGGGAATCTGTCAACATTTTTTGCAGGAAATACTTGGACAAATTCTTATCACAAATATATCTAAACAAAAAGAACAACAGAATAAAAACCACTCTTACATTATTGGAAAAAAGATGATGGATTGCTATTGGAAGCAACTCATGCAGAAGAATGTGATAATCATGAGTCTTCAAAGATTTGAGCTTCAACTCTCTTCTATTGACCCGTTTAGATATGTTGCTTGAATAGACATCAGGAACACTAATAGTCTCAAATACTTCCAGAAATGGTTTTTTTTTCGTAGGTGTCATCACATAAGAAGCACATGGATGTTTCCATTTTTTTCACTAATACGAACAGGTTGCATTTCTGGTCTGATGCCCCAATCCACCAAGTCACGCCGAGATCGTAAATCATCTTTTGTCTTCCCCTTGACATTTAGAAGAACTGAAAGAAACATTTCACATATATTTTTTTCAATATGCATTACGTCTAAGAAATGACGTAGCAAATTGGTTGACCAATAAGGAAAATCAAAAAGGATACTCCTCTTCCTTAAATTGTAACAGATTTTGGTGGAAACATTCTTTCGCTTTCTAGATTTCATTTGACCCTTCCTGAATGAAAAACTGAAATCTTTCAATTCATTAAGAACATTTGTTCCAGACATATGCTGAGTTGGATCATCAGTCTCTATGGTATTATCAAATCATCGATTATTCATTCTATATAGATGATTTTTTGGCAAGAATCGTCAATGGCCCATAAAAATGAAACTACAGCGATGTTTTAGTCTTCTGGATCATGTATTCTTCATACAAACTGAACATGACAGTTTTCCCTTCGTGCTCCATCAAGATATCACTGCATAATCCTGAAAATCATTGGTCGTCCACATAAGCGTATCATGCATCTAAAATATGTCTTTCAAACATGCATCGTATGTGCGTACACCCACATCCCAAAGAAGTTTCAACACTTTTATTAAAGGTTGCAAGTATACATCAATATCAATCCCAGGATCAGAAGGATTAGATATGAGTATACTCATGAAAGTGAATGGTTTTTTCATACATAACCATTGGGGAAGATTATAAATGTGTCTAAAAACTGGCCATGTGCTATCCGAAGTAAGAATATGCCCAAATGGATTAAAATTGTCGCATGAAAGACCTAGCCACACATTACACATGTCACCTGCAAAATCAGGATGACGAGCATCAAATCTCTGCCATATAAATCAATATGCTGGATGAACTAACTCATCATTAGTCTTCTTTCTCTCGGTATCATGCCATATCATTTTTATTGATATGTCATCAGACATAAAATGATTCTAGAGTCTGGGGATTAATGGAAAGTGCCACATTACTTTATGTGTAACGTGGGATGGTGCTCCATCAGATTTTTTTACTTCTAGTGGGATGTGCCACATTTTATACAATCATTTAATTCAAAGGTTTCCTCCCAGAATAAACTGCAATCTTTCAGGCAAGAATGAACTTTATTTCTATAAAATCCAAGTTCGTTATCTAACTTCCATGCCATATTGTGGTTTGATGGAATATCTGCATCATCTGAATGTAAATCCTTCAAGAGGGTAAGAATGTAATCGATTTCTGTATTAGAAATCCCATTCATAGTTTTCCCATGAAATAATCGGATTAAAAATTACATCTTTTTCATTTTATCACATTGTCAATATACTGGAGTCGTGGCAGCATCATTCAATTTTTTCACCTTATAAATATCATCATTTTCACTTGATTCATCATCTTTCCTCATATTGAAGTCTTCTTGAGTCTAAATCCATTATTTTTTATGTAGAAGAAAATATAGAAACCGACCATATAACAAATTCTCCATTCCAGTCCTTTCATTTCGATCATCACGAATTTGAGATTTCATTTTCTCCCAATTGTGATACCACACAACGTATTTTTCATGAAAACCATTTTTGGTTATGTGGTAGCTGACTTCTTCACAGTTCAACTACAGTCTACCAACACAATTGGAACATGGGCAGTGTATGCGACCACTATCTGATGAATTGTGAAATGAAAAATATATAAAGCTCTCTAAATTATTTTGAAAATTGCTTGAGATCAGATCGGTTTCATACAGCCAACTTCTGTCCATTATGTTAAAAGAATTTATATATGATATTTTGTCATAAAAAGTTTAATAGGATTGAACTTTAATAGAAAATACATTTAAGTAAATGATTATGGTTGACTTTTCTAGTCAATGTAGTGAACTATTGAAATAATTTAAAGAACAATTACTCATAAATTAAATTAAAATTTATTTATATTCATTTTCATTAGGTCTATAAGAGACACATGCATTAGGTCCCACCATGTGTTATAGGCAGACCCAAATCATTCACTCATGTTCAATAACTCATTATTGACACCTCTATGGCCATACCTTTCATTACCCAATTACATCTTCAAGTCAAGCGCACCCCATGGGTGAATAAATTTTTGGATTCTACACTAATAGGTTTTTCATGGCTTGTAAAAAGATTTAATTTCATTAAGTATAGATAAGCACATTTATTTTTTAATTTGAGATTAATAATAAAGTATGTCAGTGATAACAACATTACTGAATTAAACTTGGGACTTATCTAACATTTTTATGGATGTCTACACATGCCAGAATGGGTAGTGAAAAGTGACTCACCCTCATAAAAGTGAGTATTGTCCAAGAAGGACACATAATATACATCGTACAATGAGAACCATATTTAATTGACCCTAATGATATATTAGTACAGTCATCTTGGGAGAAATGGAATATATGATCCTGGTTAAATGATGAATTCAAAAGCTCGTATTTCATATGTTGGACACTATCTAAGGTAAGAAATCATGTGAGGATGGGTTTACATCATTCAATTTCGTACATGCTAGTGAGAATGAGGGCTTGAATTAATGACTTGAGTTCACTAATTAAATGAGGGTAGAGGTTGCATACGCTGTGTAAACAGAATGATTAAATAGGTAAATATCTCAAAATATCTTTAAAACAACTCATTAATAGGCTCAAAACCTAAATATAATCTTGAACCAACCATGGAATCTCTTTCACAACAAAATCTCGCACACCAGTTATCTAATGTGTTACTTAATACCAAACTTAGACACATAAAAAGTGTACTATAAAAAACATTACACAATCCCTATTAAAAAATTCTCATTTTAATAAAACACTTTCCTCAAGTTTAAATCATTTCTGAAATATCTTTCGAAATCCGTTTTAAATAACAAAATACCGTTGATCATTTTTAACTAATATTTGGATTATTCTCAAGGCACCCCCATTTGGAAAAGTCGCATTAAATTCCCAATTTCCAGGCCAACCCATTGAAAGCAATTAACATGAGACAATCATCGACCACAAATAACTTAATTAGAAATTAAAAAAACAGAAACCAAATGTGATATAGAATTTAATGTTAAGTTAGGGGAAATGAGATTAAATAGAGAAAACATCATCATAAATGGTTCCAACTTCATAAATTTTGATTAAAACCACCCATAATAGGAATTGGAATACCTCATACACATAATAACTAATAAAAAACCAAATATCTAATTAAATCATTGAATTTAGGGCTTCCATCCCACTTGGATAGCCTTACCCCACCCCATCCACCCCACTTGGACAACCCTACCCCCACCCCACTTGGACAACCCAGCACCCCCAACCCACATTGATAGCCCTACCCCCACCCCACTTGGAAGACCCATCCCCCCCAACATAACTAGACACCCATACCCCCACAGCCCACTTGGAAAACACAGCCACCCCCCCCCCCCCCCCACCCCACCCCACCTGGACTACCCTACCGTCACCCCACTTGGACAACCCATCCCCCCCAACCCTACCAAGACAGCCCCTCCCCCACCCCACCAACACACCCTCCCCCACCCAAAACAGCCCTACCCCCACCCCATTTGGACAACCCAGCCCCCTCCCCCACCCTACTTAGACAACTCCCTCCCCCACCCTACCTAGGCAGCCCCCTCCCCCACCCTACCTAGACACCCCCTCCCCCACCCCAAACAACCCTACCCCCACCCCATTTGGACAACCCATCCCCCTCCCCACCCTACCTAGACAGCCCCTCCCACGCACCACTTGGATAGCCCTCAACATCCCCCCCCCCATCTGCACACCCTCCCCTACCTCAAATTGAAACATAAATTCGTCCAAATAAAAATCCACTTTTCCACTAAAATAAATTCCACCAAAAGTACCATATCACCACACTAAACAAACCCTTTACCATGTTTTAAGTGTAGAACAGTAAACAGAAAACAAATCCAAGGGTTTGTAGACAACAACCCTAATTTAGAATAAATCAAAACATGAAACACCAAAAAATAGAGTAATAACGCTAAAACTAAGGTAACACTTACTAATTTGAAGTGTAACGAAATATTTTGTTTGATTGAAGACGGATCTTGGATGGAAGGAGTGTCACGGCCGAGAAGAATTCAAGAGCTCAATTAGGTTATGTCTAAATTTAGGCTGAGTGGGGTTCAGGTGGTCGGTATTTGGGGGAAATCTTTCTCAAAGGTTTTTAAAAACCGTTCGGAAAGATATAGTTTTCCCAACAGTTTCATTAAATAGTTGGGAAAACTGATTTTTTCCCATCTTTCTCAACGGTTTGATGAAACCGTTGGGAAAACTAATTTTCTTCCAATATTTCCCAACAGTTTCATCAATCCATTGGGAACAATCCTTTTTTAAAGATCATTACCAATGGTTAACGAAAACTGTTGGTAAAGATCACCTATACCAACGGTTCAAAAGAACCATTGGAATACAACTATTGGGAAAACCATGATTTCCAACAGTTAAAAAAACACAAATTTAATTTAGCATCATAATGTATATTCTAATTCAATATTGGAATATTAGAATATAATTGGTTGTGATTAAAACACACAAAAATTATTTCAATCAAGAAAAACCCTTATAAGAAAAACAATTACATGGAAAATCAATTAGTGTTGTTGACCATATAGAAATTAATAAAAAGGATTAAGTAAAGGTATTAATTAGAAGGAACTATATTCTCCCATAAATAGAATATTATTATTACATTAATGGATTTATTATGAACATGTGGATGAATAATTTATTTGAAATCAAATGGAATATTAAAAAGGAAGCCCTTGAATGTAAGTGATGAATTAGAAAATCAATGAGTGACGTTGGAAGAATGATGACAATAAAAACGATTATGGAATCTAATTAATGGGATATAAAAATAGCCTCTCGTAACTAAAGAATCATTTAAATAGTAATTCATTGATTATTAACATATCAAATCCAATACAAATGAAAGTATAAGTGCTTATCACAAAGATGTTCTGAAATAAAAATTAACAGGAGGGTAACCCTTAATTTTAAAATTATATTTTCAATGATTGGGGGGACTCTAAATGGACATTGTAACTTCTTAGGATGTATTTATATTTTGAATAGTAGTTGAACTTCTTGATCATTTCCATTATGGTTAAGAGATATAATACACTATATGATTGTTATCTAATAACATATCTGAAAAAATGGATATTTTAAATAGAAACTAATCATTGGTAAGGCATAAAAATGGAATCACATTGATGATTTCAGTTTTATAATGTTGGGTGATTTATAAGAGAGATTTATAACTGGGATAGATAAGTATTGTTTTAGTACCTATCCTGACATTCTCAAATGATTAAGCAACCATTAAACTATTAAAAAATTGAAATTATTTAGGAATAGATATTTTAACCTTATTAATCTTCATTAAATATTAATCATGGAAATTATTTCCGAACTGAAAATATAAGGTTGCCCTTCATACCAAATTTCAATGTGTTTAAAAAAAATTTGGGTGCTATTTAACATAATTAAAATAATATATATCAGAAACGTAACATTTATATTAAAACATAAAATGTGTTATAAAGAAATATAAAAATTTCATTTTAATCATCATGTTTTCCTAATCATTTTTTTCATTGAATAAAAAAGATGAGTGCTAATTATTTTTTATATATGATTAAATATTAATTTTTCAAATGAGATTTAATTAATGGAAAATATTGAGATAAGTATTATTCATTTTTAAATTATAATTTAACCAATGAATGTAATTTCAACATATTTAAACATAATTTGTATAACAAAAAAAATTTAGACAATTTGGAAAAATTAATTCTTATTTTGAATGTTATTTCTTCAAATTAAATTTATTATAGTTTTAAAAATTATTTTAAATATAATGTCATGATCCTCTCCCCACAATGTGTACCCCTCCTAGGCCGGTAATGTGAGAAGGGAGATAATGACCCCCCGAGTCCTGCCTCTAGTAGGCCCCAGGTTGGCGACTAGCACCGAGGGTATAGAAAACACACAAATGGGAGGCATTTCCCTCTAAGAGAACATATGCGGAAGAGTGAGATAAGAATAAAATCAACCTACTCCAATTCAACCAATAAGATATATGAAATCCTATGTACAATATGAAATGTCATGAAAATATTTGACAATTGAAAGGCGAATAAACTGAGAGCACCAAAAAGAAAGTGAAACAACAGTAACCACAAGCCGAATCAGCTCCTACAACCCCAAGCTAGTAAACATCAACCTGATCTCCAACCTGCTCCACGTGACCTAAAAAGTTATTTATATATACCTAGGGTGAGTAAAATAGTATACTCACTCGGATCCTCCCCGAATCCCCTCATGAAAAAGTAAAGAAAGTGTGCTAAAGCATATTTAACAACAAGTGAAACTAACTCATTACCTAAGCAGGTATACTATATTCCCATCCCCACCCTGGCTACTATCACCAAGTAATGCATAGAATAGTATATAATATAAAAATGAATATCAAGGGTAAACTACTATTTCTTCCTTATTGGATTACTGCTTCACCCCAATGTCTCACATCCTAAGCATCTCTCTCCAAAAAGGCTTGCCCACAGACACCTGAGTGAAGCACCACAACTTGCACCTCATGCAAAATAAACACCACGTCTGCATGATCAAAGTAACCAGGTAGTTTCTAGAAGCCACCACAGCCCGCATAATGTGTTTCATATGTTGGGTATTATACATCAAACCATTACAGCCCATACACAAAGTAAGGATCTTCAATCCATCACACCCTATACACATTACACCTATAGTAGTCCATGGGAAACTATATCCAGAATATATGAGTGTTAATAACCAAGAGAAATTACAGCTCTAACACATATATGGGAAAAACCGACCGTTTTGCCTACTATCATATGTAACTAGCACGACAAGAGTGTGGGGCCAAATTGGGTAGTCATCCAGTCATCCTCCCATCAGAATGTTGGTGAAAGCACCCCCTAGGGCTCAGAATCACATGGGTGTCAGTTTCCCTTACTGAAAGGGTGGAGTAGCATATAGAAACAAAAAAGGAACATGATATACTATATCTCACAACCACACAATGGGAAAAACCAAGTCTTAGACTCAACTGAAGCTAACGTCTCTTGAACAGTGGGATTCTACTTCTAAGACTAGGTATCCTCTAAGCACACAACCATTTAAAGATATTTAATAGATTACTTCATTCCCTTAGTTCCACTTTACATTAATTAATTGTTTAATCATTAACTAATAATTTAATATTCCACATGAAACATCGTTAGCATCACACCCAAAGTCCAATGTCCCTTTAAAATTTCAACCTCATCATATTGTTCTTGCAACACCAACCCAAAGGGTTAATATTATTTATTCAATTATCCATTACAGGATTACATTCCCATATTCCAATGAATTCTTTAAAATCATTCTAGGCTTCTAATTACAAGGGGGCTCAACACTGTTAGTATATGTACAACCCATCGAGTCTTTATCGCCTATAGAAAGAGCGTAGACCCATCCTCCATTGAGAAGCTAAACATGGAAAGCAGGCGGCATACCCTGCGCATCTTCTCCTCTTTCAGTAGAAGGGTAAGAAAGACGATATACCTTGAGTAGTTGAGAAAAGTAAAGATGATAATCATCCAATAAGAATGAGAAAGCATTCAACAATCACATCCATCCAATTCCATCATCCCCAGTGTCCTCCCTGACACCCACATGCATAAACCGATGCATCTCGCCACTCTAGGCGTCATCTGCTGCCACAACCAAAGGTCTCCATTCCCCCACATACCACAACAGCCATCTAGGATCACATCACAACCCAAGAAGTATGAAAACAAAAATTTTAAATATTGGCCTCTTTGCCCTTTAAAAATCAAGAGCGTAACTCAAAACCCTTCAAGGAATTATCAAATAATCAGTTCTTTAATTCTTCATGAATTAACCGATTTATATTCATAGGATCTAAATTAGAGAAATCTAATCAGAAAGCTATCAAAAATAATTAAACATTCTTACTGCGCCAATCTGATTAACATATAATTACAATAAGGAGAACCAGAATCATTGACACGCCACAATATCTTTTAAAAAAATAATAATCAATTAATTGTTGTTTATGTTCATTACCAATTTCCATGATGAACGATCAACTAAACAAGAAATAATAGATATTAAACCATCTAGAAAAACAAGAGGAAATTGCAAACGTTCTTTATCAATTTATTTAACCGGTTAAAATATTTATTATGTACATTCCATTGTCAAACAGTGGGATAAAACTTGATAATGATAATGTTGCACATAAAGGAAGAGTGAAGAAAATAATTCCCAACCTCAAATGGTTCTTAACATTATTTATATGAGAAAAAACCACACAATGGTTCATGATCGCCTCCAATCGCAATAACTGCATCCTCGCGAGGATGCCACGATATGACCACACCATCTAAAACCCAAGAAAACTAAATTATAAGCATGGAGATCACATGAAATAATATGGACGGAGATATAGGATAAGATGAACCATAAAATAACTACAATAAAACATACCTTATATCGAAGATTGATCAATACAACTTGGTTGTATTGAAACAGAGTAGAACCAATCTGATGAAGAATGTTCTATTGTTCAACTCATAGTAGACGGAATGTTTTGTTCGGGTATATCACACCCTTGAACAAGGAAAAATAATTAGTAAGGAAGATATCCCATCCCTTTAGAATATTTAACAGAGCGAAGGTTTATGATAAACCTAATTTCCCATTAAAAGTGGATCGCATTAAACCACACAGTTTGACAAAGTAAAAAAAAATACTGATCCATAGAGATAATTAATATAGGAGTTATGGCCTTTGAATCGTCCTTAGAGTCCTTAAAATGAGGTTTTAAATGCATTTTATGTCAAAGGAAATGTCCAAAGGGTGAAACAGTAGGAAGCCGAAAACACTGTTCACCATTGGAACCTCACTGTTCTGGAAACACTGTTCATGAACCTCACCATTGGAACATCACCCTTCTGGAAACACTATTCATGAACCTCACAATTGGAACCCCAACATTCTAGTAAAATTGTTCATCTATGGTTACCGTTGCACTATTCACAAAAGGTTAATGTTGACACTATTCACATAATGTTACCATTACATTGTTCACAATGGTCTACCTTTGGAACTGTTCACATAAGGTTAATGTTTACACTGATCACCTAAGGTTACATTTTCACTGTTCATAGAAGGATAATGTTGAGACTATTCACCTATGGTTATCATTTCACTATAGAGAACAATCTTCCATTGGAACTATTCATAAAAGGTCATTGTTGCACTGTTCACAGCGGCATACCGTTGGAACTATTCACCGAATAGTAAATTTGGAATAGTGTTGGGGATAAGTCAACTTGGGAACCTGAAACACCTCAAACACCATATTTTCACAATGGAATGGACAAGAGAGGTCCTATCCATTACATCAGATAACTCTCAAAACATTATCGTCCTCTAGAATTCAAAACCCACCTAAAGGGAAATCTAAACAGGGTCTGAACAGCCACCCATCGAGATACCTCTCAAAAGAGAGAAATCCACATGAAGAAACAAAAGAAATTCATATTAAAAACATGAAAGGTCTAACCACAAAGGGGACGCAGTTGCATGAAAACAGTTAAACATCAAACAACTCTGAGTACTGAGAACATATTTGTTACTCACATCCCCATGTGCTATCTTTCATGGCTCTATGTCTCCACAAGACATGAACCAAGGGGATAGAATGCACATGCAACTCCTTCTCCTTGCGGTCTTGGATCTCCACAAGTCTCTCCTCAAAGATCGCATTATTATCAACATAGGCCTCTCCCCAATTGATGATGCGAGAGTCATCATGAAGATAACAATGGAGCTGTGATACAAGGAAAACATCATGTATCCAACTCATCTTCGGGAGAAGTTCAACTTGATAAGCCACAGATCCAACATGAGCTAACACCTCTAAAGGCCCAAAAAAGCGGGAGAAACCTTACTCCCATGACCAAACCTTCATTTCCCATTATGGGGAGTCAACTTCAGAAATAAATGATCCCCAACTTTAAACGCTAAGTGTTTTCTACTTCAATCAACATATGATTTCTAACAATCTTGCACTGTCATCATCCTCTCACTAATCACCAGAACCATCTCTATTTTATTCTGCACTAGTTCTAGTATAAGAATTTTTGACTCTCCCACCGCAGTCTAGCACAATGGAGAACGACACGATCGGCCATACAAAGCTTTAAATCATGCCATAACGATGGTGGAGTGCAAACTATTATTGTAAGAGAACTACAACAAGGGTAATTTTCTCATCCATGAACCTCCAAAAATCAAGAACACAAGTGCGTAACTTGTCTTGAAGATTATGGATGGTTCGCTCTATCTAACCATCCATTAGAGGATGAAAAGTAGTGTTAAGGCATTGTTTAGAATCGAAAGCATGTTAGAGACCTCTCCACACCTTATAGTTAAAATGAGGATCTTGATCAGAAATGATCATCCTTGAGACTCAATGATGTCTCACCACCTCCTCCAAATACTACCTTGACAAAACATCCACTAAGCTTGAATACATGATCGCTATGAAGTGGGGAAATTTTTTTAAATGATCCACTACCACCTAGTAACATCATGTCATCCCTGAGATCAATTCGAACCAGTAACAAATTCCATTGTGATGTCCTCCCACTTCCACTAAAGAATATCCAATGTATGGAGAAGACCACCAAGAACACAATGTTCGACCATCACCTTCTGGCATACTAAACATCAAGACATAAACTCTTCAAAAAAATGCTTCACCCCAAGCCACCAAAAATCACTCCCAAGGCTCGGTATATCTTTTTCATGCTAGGATTGACCTCTAATGGTGAACTATGAAACACTCTGAAAACTATCTTGTGCATCATCAATGGAAGAAAAATCCTTCCATGATACAACACTTGGTGTTGTTCATCTTCTGACCAACCATTAGGGGCCTCGCCACAAACAACTCGTTCTCTCCCGACCCCCACCAATAGATCCCCCAAATGGAACTCTTCCACCTTCTACAACATGGATGAATGTACTGTCATATGAAAAAGTAATCTTCTACCCCCATGCTCTCCCATATAAAGATGAAATTATGAAAAATCTTCCACTACTCTCCAAGAATCTCCATATTCACTCATAACATTACTACTTGACATTCGTCTCAGTGCAATAGCTACAACAATACACTTTGCAGGTGTATACAATATTTCAAAGTTGTATTCCTGTAATAACTCCATCCATCGATGCTTCCATAAGTTCAATTCACATTGGGATAAAACATACCTCAAACTCTTATGATTGGTGAAAACCATAAAGCGCTCTCTAATGTAGTAGTGTCTCCACAACCTCATATAAAAAACCATGGTAGACAAATCATGATCATTTGTGGCATAGTTATGTTCATGGGGATGCAATTATAGAGACCCATAAGAAACAACTGACCTATTCTACATCAGGAAACCTCCTAACCCCATATGAAAAGCCTCATAGAAAACAACAAAATGAACTCCCTCTGCTAGAAGTCAATGAACTGGAGAACATACTAACTTCTCCTTTAGATACTCGAATACTGGATGAAACTGATCAGTCCATATGAACACCTAATATTTCCTGGTCAAAGCTTCCAGAGGAGTCGCAACTCATGTGAAATCGTCTACGAATCTCCTGTAGTAGCATGCAAGACCAAGGAAACATCACACCTCAAACATTCTCACAGGGGCTGCCCAAGACACAACTGATTCTATCTTCAATGGATCCACAACTACTTCTTGTTGGGACATAACATGCCCCATGAAATGGAATTTTCACGAACAAAACTCACACTTCGAAAACTTCCCAAATAGTTGATCTTGATGAAGAACTCCCAGAACGGTGTTTAGATACTCTACATGCTCCTTAACAGACATGGATTATACAAGGATATCGTCGATGAAAACTACACCAAACATGTCCTATAACTCAAAAAACATAGTTTTTTTCAATCCCATGAACACAGCTGGGAAATCTTCACACCGAATAGAAATACAACTAACTCATAAATTCCCATCACGACAACAGAAATTAGTCTTCAGGATATCCTCATCCTTCACACGCATCTGAAGATATCTAGACCGCAAGTTGATCTTTAAGAACCAAATATCACCCTTCAGTTGATCGAATAAATCATCAATCCATGGAAGAGGATAGCGATTCTTTATTGTCACTTTTTTCAATCGATGATAATCGACACACAAATGCAAACCGTCGCCAGCCTTCTTCAAAAACAAAACCAGACCACGCCACGATGACACACTCGGCCGAACAATACCACACTATAAAAAACCATGAAGCTGTATACGTATCTCTCAAAACTCAGAAGGGGCTATCTTATATGGAGATATAGAGATAAAAGACACTCCTAGTTGTAGATTGATCCAAAACTCGATCTCTCGTCGAGGAGTTAATGCTACAACCTCTTCTGGAAAGACATCAAGGTACTCTTCTAAGACCCTAGGAAACACCAACTAATGAACCTCTAAAGAACTAAAAATTATCTCAGCCATCATGGATGATAATGATGGAATGCACCTATGACACATATGAGGATCATTCTTGCCTTAAAACACCACCGACTCTCCTTCCGAACCAGAGAAAATGACCATCTTCTCGAAAAAATCCAGGATTTCATGCACCAAATACAAAAAATCCTTGCCGAGGATGACATCATATGGTTGTATTCATAAACATAGGAAATATCCCCAAGAGTGGTGCTGCCCCAACACTAGCTCATAGTATCTACATACTTCAAACAAGTCAGCTCGACCTCCAAATGGCTTAGTCAACTCCAAGGGCACAAGAAGACTCTCTACCTCTTGTCCCAATGAATGCAAAAATGTAGGTTATATGAAGGAGTGTGTCTCTCCTTAATAAAACACGGCCTACACCAAGGAAGAAAACAAGAAAAGGGTACCTTGAATGTTTTCTGGATTGCCTGGAGCTGGCAATGCTAGAGCATGAAGCTAACAACGACCACCTCCATGGATTCTCTGACCTTGATGACGGCCAACACAATGGTCACACTCTGCTCTCTGAGGACAGGGAGTGTCATGGGATTGTCCTCTACCTGACCCATCTACCCTCTACTGATCTAAATCTAGTGCAACCTGCTACTGCTGCCTCTTTTGGAACTGCCCCAACGAAGGAACCTGGAGCATAACACCTGGTACATGATGATTGATCTGAAAGTTCAGTCACTCTTGATGCTGATGAAAATGACCACCACAAGAAAAAAAGTTCTGAATCCCTTGGCATAGGCTTGAGAGTCGCTACCTCTGGGGAAATGAGATGTGAAGGGCTGGGACATACCCCCGACTGAATAGAAACTCTCTTTCCCTGAAAACCGGTAACCACAGACCATAACTCTTCTTCATGAGGAATCATGATGATTCCCTTCTCGTGATGATCTAGTCCTGGAAAAAGTCTGCTCGATAACCTCTCCCCTCTCCATCACCTAATGATATGTTTTCAACATAAATGGGGTGACCTCAAGTTGGATCACTAGAAGCAAAGCCTCCTCGAATTGTTGCTCCCTTTCCTTCTCATCTTGTGTCATGTTCGAAGAATATTGTAAAAGGTTCCTAAAACCCATTCCAAACTATAGAACCCTTGAGCTCCCTTATCGAAGGGTAAGAAGCTCCAAGAAACTGGACGCCTTCGTAGTCGAAGAAATAATCTCAACTATAAACTTGTCTCAGAACTCCTACCATGAGATCACTGACTCCTTACTATCCTAGAGGAACAAGAACCACCATTTCCTCATTGCTCCACATAGCATCGTAACAACCAAGGACACCCAGTGCTCTTTCCAAGAACATATCGAATTGAAGCCTATCTAGACCACCTCCAACCAGTCTTCCACGACTGCATCTAGAACGGATCCCTCGTACTTCTATAGACTCTGGAACTAAAACATTATGAGTGTCTTTATCCAAGTGTAGTCGTCGTCAACCTCTACCCTGCGGCGATCTGCTGGAACAGCCTGTTGGACTACTTCTGCACAAACCTGACGAGGACGTCGACCAAGAACCATACATGTAAAAAAAAACTGTTAGAGCTCGTAAAATGAAAATATGGAAGACTCAACATTAGTTAATTAATTGTTTTTAATTGATTTTAGGTTACCCTACCCCTTGGTATATCTATTCAAACACAAGAAAAAAGAAGAATGATTCATAATCCTTTCCTAGGTATCTACACTTCAACTAGTGTCACCTCATTTAGTATCCATTGTAATATTAAAGGTCCATACCTCTGATAATAGGGGGACATAAACACCTATGTATCAGCTAGTCTCCAGTGTTTACATAACTTATTAAATATGAATGACAATGTTTCCCTACTAACCCATGCAACCTCGCTGGTGCCTGATAACCATCTCCATCATATCACTCAACTGGACCATTGATGCCACTCTGTCGTGACCCCATACCCACAAAGTGTACCCCCCATGGGATGGAAATGTGGGAAGGGAGATAATGACCCCCCGAGTCCCATCTCTAGTAGGCCCTGGGGTGGCGACTAGCACCGAGGTTATTGAAAACACACAAATTGGAGGAATTACCCTCTAAGAGAGCACATGTGTAAGAGGGAGATAAGATAGACACAATCCAACTCCATCTCAACCAGTAAGATGAACAAAATTCCAAGTACACATTTGAAATCTCAATAAAAACTAAAACAACTGAAATGGGAAAAACATTATGTACCCAAATGAATGTAAAACAATAGAAACCACAAGCCCGATCACCTCCTGCAACCCCATGCTAGTAAAAACCCGATGGATCTCCAACCTTCACCAAGTGACCTAGAAAGAAGATAAAATATACATATAGTGAGTATAACAGTATACTCAGTAGGATCCCCCCTGAAGCCTCTCATGAAAAATTAAAGGAATCATAGTAATGCACAGTGAACAAGAAGTGAAACTAACTCTTCACCTAAGCAGGTATACTATGTTCCCAGCTTCACCATGTCTACACTTGCAACGACACGAATCCAGAGCCCCTCAACTGTTGCCTCGTACCTGGTTTTCCACATATCCTCAAATGCATTTCCCTAAATGCCAGAGGCTGCCGACTAGCTGTGAGGGCCATGGTAAGGTATTGGGGAAACTATTCCCTCATTTGGTAAGGTATACAAGGTAAGGAAAACAACAATAAACAGAGGAAGTAGTAAACAATACGCAACAACTGAATCCAAATAGAAGAAGAAATGAATATATAGAAATGGTGATAATGATGTAGAAAGTACAAGTATCTAATGAAAACAACAAACACAACAACATGATAAAATAAAACTGAACACATGTACTAAGAAACCGAAAAATAAAAATAGATGAGAAACTCCTCAGCATCGCAAGCCTCGTCTCGGTCACATTCTCTCCAGCTCCAGTGCAATCAAGAACCTGAAGTAGAAGGGTGTTTTCCCTTATCTATACCTACAAAAACATAGTCTTCTTGGGCCCAAAAGCATGACCCAAACAGGGTGTGAGATACAATACCAGTAGGAAATCACCCAAAGACTTCTGCCTAACAGTCAATGAATACATGGCGGTAATAAAACCAGAAGCAGTAAATAGGAAATCACATGTAGCTACAATCCACAGTTCAAATAATTAAAGTTCACAAGTAAATAGCCAATAAAACTAAGGAAAAAAGGTAACCCTCTGGTTAGCACTCATAGCCAAACCCCTATGGTTCATCCTATAAGTACTAGCAACCCTCTAGGAGGCACACACAGTCTCACCCCTCCGGTTCAGCTATGAATAGACTCTTTGAGGAAGAACTCTCTGTCAATTCCCCCTATAGTCTCGTATAATACTAAAGGCTCTTTGGGGAAGCACTCAACATCTCATTCCCCCTGTGGACCACGTCGAGGAACTACAAATCCTCTGAGGAAGCACTAATCATCAATTCCCCCTGTGGTCTCACATCATATTTAAAAGACACTTTGTATAATACCTTACGTCAATTCTCCCTATGGTGTACTACACTAGGTACTCACAATCCTGTGTGGAAAATAAACATGCTCAACACGCGTACATCATCCAAGTAAACCTCAAGAACTACTTGGATATCAGTCTAAGGCTCAACAGAAATAATAAAGCAACAGTTCCACTATCCTACAACTAGGTATGACAACTGGAAAATGTAAAAAAAGAAAAAAATGTACGGAAAGCATCCAGAGTACAAAAAAAACTACTATATTCACAATGGTTAACCTCTACTATAGAAATCAAGTAAATCAGGAAAAAAAATAAGGGAAAAATAGGGAAACACATAATTCCCTTTCAAGGGAATTGGTGCAATTGCACAGGATACTCAAAGACTTTCTTTAGAAAGGCACAAACCACCTACCTCGATCCTAGGAGATTGATATACATGAACAATGATGACCGATTCTCCTTAGAATGTCGTAGATCTGAGAAAACGTCTGAAATGTTCAACCCATGCTATCTTGAAAAGGATGAGGAATTGGAAAACAAGGCTCAAGAAGAAAAAGGAAATCACTGATGTGATTCCAACACAATCAACTATGCTCGAATCATAGAATGTACAATGAGATGGAAGCTCGTCGAAGATACGGCCGTATGGGTCTCTCTCAGACGAATGAGACCTAAAATAAGACACTTTTGTGTGTCAGGAACGACCCCGATTCATTTAGTGAAAAAAAAATAAAGAACATAGTGTGTAATTTCAGACTACACGACATGTACTGGGTCTTTTCTGTACTCTTCCAAAATCATCCTCCACATCACCCCTACACACCGTGTGTGTGGCCCGGGCACGGCCAGCACACGGCTTCAAACTGGAGAAGAGTACACGACATGTACTCAGAAAGTACACGGTGTGTACTTAGAAAGATTCCAGAAAGTTCATTTTTATTAAAAACTCTGGAAAAATGAAAAAAATACATGAAATGAATATATGGGTTCTTACAAACTTCCCCCCCTAAATAAATTCTTCCCTGAATTTACCTAACGTGGCATAAATGAAGAATCCCCGAACAGCTCCGACCACTGAGATCGTACAACGGCCTCCCATTCCCAAGTCTCGTCATGCACTCTCCTGTGCTGCCATAGCACCCGTACCAGAGGAACAGACCGCCCGCAGAGAACCTTCGTACTCCGATCGACAATCCGGATAGGATTCTCCTCAAACGATGCATCTGCTTCATGCTCAACCTCCTCAGGTTGAAATACATGAGACGTGTATGAAAAGTAGCATTGGAGCTGAGAGACGTGGAAGACGTCGTGCATGGCCCAATACCACTAAGGTAACTGCAGCCAATAAGAAACTGGTCCCAACCTCTCCAAGTCCTCAAATGGCCCGATGTATCACGGTGAAAGCTGGCCCTTTATACAAATCCACTTATGCCCCAACCTCGGTGCGACATGCAGGAAAACCCGATTCATGACCTCGAACTCCAGTGGTCGTCTCCACTAATCAACATAAGACTTCTATCGAGACTGTGCTGTAGCCATCCTCTTCTGAATTAGCTCTATCTGTTTGGAGGTATCCTGAACAAGACGAGGTCCTAGCAAAGCTGCCTCTACTGCCTCCTACCAGCATAAGGGTGATTAGCCTGGCCTACCTTACAAAGCCTCATATGGTCCTATCTGAATGGTCGCCTGGAAAATGTTATTGTGGTCAAACTCTACCACAGGGATATGATTTTACCAAGAACCGCAAAAGTATAGAATGTAGGCTCAGAGCATATCCTCAAGCACCTGGATCGTGTGTTTGGATTGGCCATCAGTATGGGGATGGTATGTTGTACTCAATAGTACCTATGTGCCCAAGGCCTTCTGAAGTCCTTTCCAAAACTGAGAAGTAAAGAGCGCATCCCTGTCTGAAACAATAGAGCATGGAACTCTATGCAGATGAACATTCTCTTTGATGTAAAGTCGTCCAAGATCATCGACACTGAAGGTCTCCTTGATCGGAAAGAAGTGAGAAACCTTAATAAGTCTGTCGACGACAACCCAAACAGCATCGTTCCCTCAGGGTGACCTTGGAAACCGGATCACTAAGTCCATCGCAACATCGTTCCACTTCCACCCTGGAATGGGTAACTGCTGTAAAAGGAATGCTGGTCACTGATTCTCCGCCTTCACCTAATGACAAGTAGAGCATCTCATGACAAAACCAGCAATATCTTTCTTCATAACTGGCCAACAGTACTGGTGATGAAGATCTTGATACATCTTGGTGACTCCATGATTAATTCCTAAAAAGAGGAATGAAAATCCCGCATCAGCTCCTCGTGTATGTCTACTAGCACCCATACACGTCCCTAAAAATGAAAGATCTCATCCTCGCCCACTGTCCATCCAGGATGAGGGTCCTCTCTTGACACACTCTCCCGTAGTACAAAGTATTCTGAGTCTAAAAGCTACCTCATCCGTACCCAATCAAGTATTGTAGAGGTAATAACAACAAAAAGATATGAAAGTCTGTACCTATCTGTCGTGCACCTCCAGATGCATCTCAGAGAACAGAGCCATCAGCTACCACTCACTACTGGCCTCCTGAGCTGCCTGAATCTGAGTTAATCTGCTCAACGCATCTGCCACTATTTGCCTTTCCTTGGTGTATAGGCAAGCTCGAAATCAAAAGAATGAAGATACTCGACCCACCTACACTGCATCAGATTCAGATCACACTGAGTGAAGATATACTTGAGGCTCTTGTGGTCGGTGAAGATCACAAAGTGTTCTCCCAGAAGATAGTGTCTCCTACAGCGTAAGACATGAGCAACAGTTTACAACTCCAGATCGTGCGTCGGGTAGTTCCTCTCATGTGGCCTCAACTGCCAGGACCCGTAACATAATCGTAGAATGGTAAATGAAATAAATGACTAAATGATCACATAAAGATGGAAATGTTAGAAGTGCATATTATTGAACATTATCAAAAGACAATGAAGGAAATGTTTTATGAAATAACATACTAAGGGAAAGGAAAATACAATTAATAAGATTTATTATTCTCAGGATACCTACAAATTCATTAAGTGGATATAAAATTTAGGTACCCACTTTTCCCCTAAAATTCCAATTCAATCCACCAGGAACTGAATGAAAATATTCTATACATGGAATAATGTTCAAGGATGAACATAATATAAATACATGGAAGAATTTCCCAAAGTAAATTATAATACAATATATTAGAAATAAGAATAATATATTATATGTATTATATATATTTTTCACTGGTAACGTATTAATATTTATATATATGTAAAATCCGTTGACAAATATAATAAATAATTAATAATTCACACCATTTTAATTAGTACACATATCATGTGAATAATATATATTTGTAGATATCATGTATATTAATAAATGTAAGATTACAATGGTTTTTTAGAAGTATAATGAATATATTTGAAATATTGAGAGACCAAATTAATTTAAGATAATTTATTATTGATATATAATCAAATAGTTAAATATCTATGGGAGTTAATAGATTATCTGAAGCATATCTCTTAAGAGATTGTAGTTAGGTGTGAAATCATATTCTAAATCTTCATGCACTGTGAAATGATTGTGTTGATACTCAATCATCCTATTTCACGGTGACTAATTATAGGTGTATCATTTCAATAGCCTCATAAAGTAGTCTATATATAGTTAGGTATGTAATTTATACCATCAATCACACTCTATATGTTAAAATTATTTTTGGATTGTTTTATAAATATATTAATGTTTTAGCATTATAATGATTTATTAATGGAGTAAAATAAGAGTAAATAATGATTTCATATAAATAATATAGTATTTAATTTATATAAATGTGGAATAAAACATTTTAGATTTAAATGAAAAGGAATTGGATATAATTAAACAACTAAAAAAGGAAAATAATTTTGAGACAACTACATTTAATGGTAACATCTCAAATCTAGATATTAGACAATTAGAACCTTGAAAACTCATGAGATAGAGTCTTGAGAGAGATAATGATAAAAGATTCATGACCACTATATCAAGAAAGAATAGTAATGGGAGAATCGTTCTGTATTTAGAACAAATGGGGGAGGATGGTTTATTAATTTTTAAACATATACCATAGAAAAAGAGGATCTGTATAATTTAAAATCATTTCTTACACATGATTATAGAAAATGTATTTTTATATTTAATGATTTTTTTTGATATATTTCTTTTTTATAATAATAAATATTATTTTTTTAAAACATCTATTTTGGAATATAATATATCAACAGAAAATACTTTTTAAACATAACATCAATTTTAGACATTGAATGTTTTTTTATTGGATTGGAATAACTTTAAATTATTTAAAATATATTATTTAAAGAAATTATTTTATTATTTTAATATTATATTATATATATTATTAAATAATTATATGTCATAATTATATTCTAATATATATTCTATATGCAAAAATAATTTTTATAAAAAAATATTTTTTTTTCTTTTCAAATTTAGAAAAATACAGTATTGTATAATTTCAATGTAATGGTTTCAAATATAAATTATTTCATATAAAAATATTTTTCCTTTCAAAATTTTAATTTTTAACCAGAAATATTATTTTATTTTAAAATATTTTATTTTATGCTAAACATTAAGAAACTCTTTCTTCTAGAAAATCATGTCTTTTCGGTCCAACATAAATTTATGTAATTATAATACTATTCAATAATTAAAATAAATTTACATAGAAAATATTTATATTATTATACAATGATATAAAGAATCATTAATGAATAATGTTCCAGTATTATTACAATGGTCAGATTCTTAAATTCTGAATTTCAACAGTCCGATCTCAATCGACAGATTCCAACAATCACATTTCAATAGTATTATTACGTGTTATACATAAAAAACTCCTTTTTAACATCATAATATAATTCATATCAATCTATTGGATAATATTTTTATTCATATATTTATTTTTTTCTTTATACTAGGAATATTCATTATATAATTTTTATTCATATTCATGTATAATTATTTGGAGTAAAATATTATTATGCATCCCTATTTATTTACAAGATTTACGCTACATGTTATAACTATTAGTTTAAATGTAATTTCAAATTATTAATTTTATTATTATTATATTTTTTAATTTATAAAATTATAATAAAATATACATATTCATTACTAGAATTATTCATGGTTTATAGAAGAAAAAACACATTGAAATATTAAAAGATTCAAAATTTGATTATTATCTCAAAATATATCTCCACCTTTATAAGATATCACCCCCTATTTGTTAAAACACATATCAGTTAATTAATTTTAAAAAAATCCCATTAATGCCACTGAATTCATATTCAGCATCCATGGATTGGTACTCATCTACCATGTAAACTATCAACCACCTTCATCAATAAATTTTATATTTAACTCATATTTTGAATATGGAGAAAAAATATTCTCCATAAAATTTTCTATATGACTTGTTGGAACTTCATCATTCATGATAATATATATATTTCCACATTTAAAACATTTATACTATTTCTGGAAATAGGTTTCACACAATTTTTCATTCATTATATAATCATTTATTCTTAAGATCATTTCTTTAGCATTGTTTTTTAGTTCAAATTTTTTTAATCTCTAAAGAATTATAATTATCTAAAGGCTTATTAATATATTCATTAATTTTGAAAAAAATAACTTTTCTCTATCCAATAATATCTTGGTATAGTTTTACTTGAGTATGTTGTCATATCACCACAACACATACATATTTCAAATGTATTATGAAACAATGGTTCCTTAAAAAAATACATTTTATTTATAATCAGGATGGGACACACTTACTAAAATAGGTTTTAAAAATAGATAATAATGGTTTCTTCAATTATAAAGTTCCAGTATCAATGATAGATAAACCAATACAACTATTTTTTTATGGAATTCTATTTTTAATTTAGGGACATAACTTTAAACATCATATAATTTGGTAAATTCTTTTAGATTAAATTTTTTGTATTCCCATACATCGTTTTAGATTATAGTTTTATAAAGTTATTACATAATTAATACATATCCACCAATATGAATAAAATTAGGATATAACTAAAAATATATCCATTTTTTCATAATAATTTTTTTTAAAAAAAAGTGAAAACTACCCATGAAATGTTATCATAAAATTCATCATGAATTATATTTTTCACTTATCCATCCTTAAACCCTATAAAAGACCTTTAAAAGCATTGGTTGAGGAAAAAAATCTCTACAAGGTATATAAAAAAGATGATAGTAACCACTACAACATGAATACATATAAACATATGAAATCATTTTTACAAAGACATACTTCTCACCTAATAAGTATCATATAGTTACTTTGTGGAAGCATGATATTTCCATAAAACATAGAAAACAAATATTATAACATCATGTTAGCATGGATATTTACGTACTTAACATTGTAACTATATTATATTCCATATTATTTGTAACCATCATATATAGTTTAAAATGTAACCCTCACTTGTACCATACAATGGAACCCTCATGCATGTCTTATGATCTAACCATCATAGTTACCCTTAGAGTAACCATACATTCAACCTCCAAAATAAGATACCTATTGAATTTGGGGATGATATAGGTACTAGATATCCCCATTAAAAATTTACATTTACAATAACATAAACATTAAACCAGAATAAATACATCATATAAATCATTCCATTTGAAAATGAAATTAAAATAGAATTTTTAATTAAATTTTACTTATAAGTATTATATATTTGATGTGAGATTTAATAAAAAGAATGTCATATGTGTATACTCTATAAATAAAAATATAAAAACATAATATAATCAAAATTCATTTAACTAATAATCATATTTCAATATATACCATGAGGTAAAAGGTTAACCCAAAGAATAAAAAATGGGTTTCAAATTTTCTTACCTCAAGTTAATCATACCTCAAACATGTCCAACCTCATGTACAATGGATTAAATCGGGTTATTAATATATTAATGAAATATATTAATATTTATAATAAATTATATGATATTATTATAAAATATTTACACAAATTTATTAATAATATTTTGATGTTTTCATTGTTTCGGGTGCATTTATTTCATTGTTAACATGGTTAATTTATTTTTGTTTTTTTCAAAAGAGAGAAAGAAACCACTAATAAAATTTAATGTCATTAATGAATTGAAAAAATATTTAATGGTATTATATATCATTTTGTTTATATGTTTTGATGATGAATAATTAGATAAAACATTATTGATGAACATTATTTTAGTTTTGGTTGAATTTTGATCCTTACAAATCACATTTGGTATATTAATTAGTATTATGTATAGAAATATCTCCATAAAATAATATAAATTATAATATATATAATAAAATATAATTAAACCATGTTAATGTTTTTAGAACCATCTATAATGGTATTAATTGAAATTTAAGACACATCATCCATGATTTCAGTAAGTCGGCACATCATATATGATGTTTTTATTTTTAGAATATAAGGGATATGAGAAGAATAATGATGATTAATATTTCCATAAATAAGATAAAATTATAGTATATATAAGATATTTGAGTTTTCATGCATCTTGGATAAGGGTGGGGGAAGAGATTATAAAATAATAAAATAATTTAAATGAATTTAAAATAAAATAAAAGATTATTTTTACCATTTTTATTCTCTTCCATGAGAACATCATTAATGCCATTGGTTTTGGTATTTTGGTGAGACCCAAAGGAATCATACTTTCAGAATATCCATTGGATTGTCTTTGGGAAGAAATTGAGCTATTTAGAATGCTTTGATTTTTGAGGCGAATTGGTGGTGAGGGGAGATATTTATAGTCGAGGATATGTGTTTTTTCTCATGATAATAATCATTTGTTTATTAATTTGGATAAAATGTAGGAATATATTGAGATTTATCATAAAAAATAGAAAAATAATAATGTAGAGTTTGGGATTTTGGGATTATATTTGCCTTAGAACATCTATGACTCAATAAATCTTGTATTTAGATAATATCATAAATTATCATATTTTACCATTCATTAAAAAATCATGTATTTCATAAAATAGCAAAAAATTCACCATAACCATTAATCGATTATTATCTAAAAAATATTAACTCCATTTTAAGAAAATAAATATCTATATATATGATATAATTATTTTTGAATTAAAATAATAAATTATTCAAAAAATATATGATTAAAAACTATAACTACCTTAATAAAACATCAAAAAATTAATTAAAGTGTCATAAAATTATTTTATCAACATAAGAAATTGAAATAATATTTCATGCATCTATTTTAGGAAAATATATTTTCATTTAAATCATTAACTTTATTAAACAACAATAAATAAAAAATTATGTGTCAAAACAAATACCAACAATTAATTATCTATTTTCAAATAATTTATTGACATATTCCATGATATAAATATATCATGATTACACTTATATGAAACATAATTTTTATTTACACTATCATATGCGATTTTACTATTCTATTGGTTAGATTATTATTCCTAATGGTCATGATACTAATCCGTCAGTATATTTTTCTTATTTTCTATTAATACTTCTTATTTAATAATAATTTTATAAATAATTTTATTATTTGACTCCAAAATGAAAAGAAATTGTATTCTAAGTACATGGGTTGTTACATTCTCGACACCTTCTATAAATTTCATCCTCACAATTATTATTCACTTCTCAAACAAGTATGTGTACCTTTCCCTCATAACATTTTCATATTTCTATTTTTCTTCATCAACCATGTGGTTTATCCACAAAAACAACAACATTGTAAATCAAAATATTTGATAATACTCTCTCTCTATGATCAATATTATAAACTGGCATTTCCTCATAATAATGGTTTTCTACCAACTGATCTACTTCTAGGTTCCAAATATTATATGTATCTGGAACATACTTTCTCAACATTGAAACATGAAAATCATTGATTACCTAAGATAAAACATGAGGCCAAGATACTTGGTTGGTGGAAATTTTAACATTCTCTAGGATTTCCTAAGGCCTAATGAACCTTGGACCTATCATTCATTTCTTACCAAAACACCTAAAAATCTTCCTTGGTGTGATTCAAAAAAATGTGACAACATAAATCAAATTATAAGCCTTTCCTCCTATTATATGAATAACATTTATCCATACTATATGATTTTCTCATGTGGTTTTGGTTCATTGTAAATTTCTCATCCACATAATCTACAAATTTGGGTCCCATCAACATCCTTTCCCTATCATCAAACAAAAATACTGTATTTTGACACCACATGCCTTACAATTCCTCAAAATGTTCCATATATGTACTTGAATAAAAAATCTTCTAAAAGAAAAATGAAATTAAATAAATATGATGATCCCAACATTCCTGATTATCTATTGAACAAGCTCGGTCCAAGTATTCCATTTCCTGAGTTATTTTATCAATTTTTTCATCATACTAAGGATAAAAAGTAGTACTAAAATTTAATTCAGTTTGCAACAACTTCTGAAGGCCTTTCCAAAAGATATTAGTGAATAAGAATGTACAATTATGGGTCTTCAATAGATAGATAATATGCATAAAAAATAAACAATAATCATAAAATGATATCCTCGTAACTGAAAAGTATTTCCTATCTTAGGATTTCCTATGTTTCAATGTAGTTATCTTTGATGTGTTTATTATTTTATATTCACATGGGCTCTTTTTTCTCATTAACAATAATCCATAGAAATCCAAATAATTTATCAAAGCATAGCCCTTAGTTGTGTCAAACAAGGAGTGTAGCAATGCCCATTATCAAGCACTAATTCCAATTTGGGCATAGCCCAATGATGTTCTTTTGGGTTTTACCCATAGATACAACTGTACCATAGCCACATCAATATGATTTCATCCATATATGGATTTACATTTTGATAAACCACATACTCTGTACTTACCAACATTTATGGATATTTTATTATACTTATTATAATATCTATGGTTCTTACTAATGTGACCAAATAAAAATCTCAAAAAAACTACTATAACATCACTTGATGCCTACTATATAAACCCTAGGATTTTACACATATCATTACATGTTTTTAAGCATAATTATACATCATAATACATGGCAAGGATCTTATTGTCTAGTGTCTTGGACGACTAGGTACATAAAAATGGAAACATTTGAATAAATAATACATTTAATTTTTCACTCTCCATAAATAAATACTAACATCCATTTTTCACACACATGTTCATAGGATAACCTCGGGATATCATGAACAATGGATTGAGCTAAAAAACCCATTAATGGAATAAACATAAGAATAAAGCTTCAGCACATGGGATAAAACGCATGAAATTATGATATAAAAAGGCATCGAACATATGATATCATAAGATATAAACATGAGATCATACAAACATAAATTCACATTAATGTTTTAGAATAATAAAATTGGACATCATCCTGGGATAATTCTCATTGCACATGGAGGAGCACATGTAAAGGATAACTACCAAGACTGTTGCACATGGTAGAACGAGTTTGGTATAACCGCCATGACCGTTGCACAAAACATCTCATGAGACTAACATTTTCCCAATGTATTGGTGAACTATATACATGAACCAATAATAACCTTTTCATGAATATTCATTACAAATATATAATCATAAATAATAAATCAAACATAAACATAAGGGTATCCATGGACAGAAATGGGTATCATTATCAGGACATCAAGCATAATAAATGGGAGTATCAGTAAAGTGTACATGAATAGAAGTAATTTGAACATACATAATAATTAATAAGTTAAAATATTAATATAAAATTGAAATTTATGTCAAAAAATAAGTTATAACAAATAAAAATAGTATTTAATAAATTTTAGCGTTAAACCATTTCAGTGTGGTTTTATAGAAAATAATAAAGAGCATTCCAAATCGAAAAGGGCATAATATTTATTATAAAAACGATGTGAATTAAAAAAAAATTCATAATAAAAATACAGATTTCATAAAAAAAAATGGTTCCGTATAATAGATTATATAATGTACTTTCAGTGGGTTAATATTTGGAAAGTTTCTGTAATTAGTTTGCTTATTAGGTAGTTTTAAGGATGGAACCACTTAAAAACATATACATCAATTAACAAGAATGCATAATGTTCATTTATAAATGATTTTTTATCATTTAAAAGGAATTAAAAATATTTTCATGATAATAGAAAATAAAAATATTTGGGTAAAAAATAATGATAGGGAAACCCCCATTAATAATGGAGGTTTGGGTAGAATCCCTACCTTAAGTCTGATAGTGTCATTCACCTAATATTAATGTATTTTTTTTTACCAAAATACATATCGTATTTAGTATTTACATATAATATTCATCATTTAATTGATTAATCATATCCTTATTATGTTCATTTATGACCATTTTGATAGGTTAATAGGTTCCATTTCATTTATTGAGTTTTTTTGTTTTCTTGGTTTTCAGGATTGATTAACATATATACATATATGTACAATCTTGTAATATTTTATGGGTTTTCAAGATTTCTATTTTTTTGTAATTAGTGACCATACAGTATATTATATGGTTAAAAAATTCATTTGGTTATTGGGAGAGAAGATTAATCATTTTATAAAACACTAATGATAAGTGATTGGGTTAATTTGCACATTTTGATCACAATGAACAGATTTTTCATTATATATACACATCATATGAAATATAGATTCCAAAAAATTAAATTATAAAAATTAAATATATAATTGTTTATTTCCACACATCAAAACTATTTCTTGATCAGAATTGAAGAATGTAATAGAACATTTACACTCATCGTCCTTTATTGTGATAAATTAACACATCTTTGATGGTGTATTTATTTCTAGTATAAAAGTTGGGGAAAAGAGATATTATATTGAATTTTTCCATTATCATAACAAATTTACAATACATATACGGTAATATATTTATCAAAACATTTTGAGAAAGAGATATGAGTAAAGAAAACGAAAGAATGGAACCTGAAATAAAATATAAGAAATGAAAAGAGGAATTTATTTCTTAAAAATAAATATCATGAGAACCTCAATTGGGGATAGGATTTGGTTTTTGAAACGAAAAAATTCTACATGATTTGGGAGAGGATATTAGGGAGATATTTGAGTATAATTATTACTAGAAACATGGCTAGAGAGGTGTGAGGAGAGGAGGTAAATAGTGATGGTTTTTATAAGGATGTGAGGAATTTTACCATTATTTTATTCATTATGTTATTATTTATCTCAAGACGATAAATTTTTTGATTATTTGGAACCAAACTAGTAATTTTTCATCTGAGAAGGATATAATGGACTCACATCATTTATACATCAGTTGAAGACATCATAATTCAGGTATTTATCATTTTTCAGAAACTAGATTATTTTATTATTCATATGAAATTCAATTATTTCAATAAATTTATAAAAATTCCCTCAATAAATTATTCAATGTGTATAATTAAAAATTGAACTATATTTAAAATAATCATAAATATGGGAATTTTTATGTTTAATTAAAAGAATAATTTACTTCAAAATATATATTTTAAAATTAAAACTACTTATCTAACACATTAAAAAATTTACCAAGGTCTCATAAAATTATAATAAAATCATAAGACATCAAAATTAATATTCTTGAACAAATATTATATAAATAAATTATCTTTTAAATTATTAAATTAATCATAAAATTTTAATTAAATATACATGAATTTCAAAAATAAAAAAAATTAATTAATAATTTTTAAAATATTTATTACTTATGTTGTGACATATTTATATCATATTGTCATTTATTAGATAGATAAATTTAATTTATACTACCATTTTTGAGGTTATTATTCAATGGCTGGTTTACTATTCATATGGGTAACATTACTATTCCAAAGATCAAGTTACTATTTCATCGATATATTTTCCTTACCATCTAGATATACCATTTGTTTTAATCATTATTAATTTATACGTTTGTATTGAATTATATATGTAATAATATATTATCATACAATATGACATAATTATAAGAAATATATTTCATTGATAAAAAATTAGGTTGTTACATTTCAATGAATCAAGTGGCTATAGTAGACCTTACCCATTACATACATAGTCTAACACATTCCTCTTATTAAAGGGTCGAAATATAATAAAGGTAAGCACTCATATATAAAATCTAGAATATAAAATACTAATATGTTTCCAAATAAATAAAAATAATCATTATACATTCATTTTATTAAGTAAAATGGTAATAAAAATTTACAAACCCATTAAATCATCATATTCACCAAATAACATACTCATTGATGAATTTACTTTAAACAGTTCACAGGATGAATTCTAAAGGAAGATATATTTTTTATTTTCAAATAAATATTTCAAAAATATTCTGGAAACAATTTCCAATAAATTTAAATTTTAAATGTTAATATAAGAATCCAATCATATATTCTTCATTAATGTCTTTAAATATCATCTATTATGTAAAAGATGAATATATTAATTTCAAACAATATAAGAGATTTAGAAATTACCTCATTCGAATGATGATATGAAGATTAATCTTAACCAATTTTTAAAAAGTAAAACAGGGGTTAAATTTCATTTAATAAATAATTTAATTATATTAAAAATATATTCCAAACATTTGTAGTAAAATATGTATATAAAAGATAATTATTCTTAACTGAGTAGAAAAAAAATATCATTTTTGGTAAGAAAATATTTCGTCATCCTAATCACAAAAGGAATGGAAAAAGATATTAAGTCCTATAATTTAACTATATTAAGAATTATAAATAAAATATAATTATTTTAATATATAAATAATAATAAATTCCCCCAACAGATACTTTAAACTAAACATTATCCAATAAAGATCAGATTGGTGAATAATCCCATAACTCATGAATGATACCATTCATATGCATCTGAACCACATGTATTATATATATTCATTTTTTATGAATATATTACCAAACCAAAAACATTAATATCATAAAATATGTTACTTAAGTGTAATATTTTATTAGTAATTTGTTAATATATATTGGTTAAAATCATTTTCTTGGGTAAGAACTACTTTGTTTTCCATGTATGTTTTGGTTCGACAATTCTAGACGTGGTTCATTAATCAAGGTTCCATAATCTCTATAATAACAATAATTATATAAATATAATATATATTAATTATATATTTATTTATGTTCAACCATAATATATATATATATAAATTAATTATACCATTTATTGATTTGGAAGGCCACACATACACATGAACGTTGTTTTCATTTTTCGACAGATGGAGTGAATGAAAAATAAATAATAACCCCCCATAAAATAATAAATAAAATATCAGATCAATTAATCTAATATATTATTATTATTATTCATGTAAAATTGATATGATGAAAATCACATTACTTTATGGATGTGGTAGTCCACACATACTCAAGGGCGAAAATATTGTTTTCTATAAAATTGGATGCTAATAAGGTATATGTGAATTTAAAATTAGAGACATATATTTATATAATATGTTTCATATGTAAAATTTAAAAACATCATAATAACCATCTATGAAAAAAGGATCTGGATAATGTTTTGTATCACTACATCTAGATGGTATGTCATTCAAATGAACTAACAATACTTTAATTCCCTATTTGATGATAAATATAGTGGATAAGGGTGATTTCAGAATCATAATAACATTTCACCATATTTAAGATAATTAATATTTTATTTTATAGTAAATTTCATATTTTTCGTGGAGGTAATACATTTGTAAAAAAAAGTAATTGGTTTGGGTGATCGCCTATTCTCAGAAAAAACATATTTAGATCTTAAATTAAGGGTTCCATGGATGGTCTTTTGGGAAGAAAATTGCATATTAAATTTTTATATAAAATTTAAGAATAAATTATTTATTTTCATTGTAAATAAATTTAGTTCAAAAACAAATATGGGTGATGAAGTAGGTGTTTCCATTTATAAGGAATGTAGAGGACACACATGGAATTTCATAAAGGCATAAAATGTTATAAATTAATTCTAAATCTAGAATATTAGAAATTGATTATAAAAAAAATATTTATATTTTAATATAAAAATACTATTAAATTTATATGGGTTTTTTCTTTTAAAATCATATCCTTTTTATTAAACCCTTTTTTAATTATTTTTCACATATACTGCGGTAACAAAAATCTTCATCACAAATATATACGAATGTTATAAGTAAACTATAATAAAAAATCGACCATGGATGATTTAAAAAAAATCAAATCAAAAATCAAACTATAAAATTTTATGAATTATTAATCATTATATAAAATATTATTTTATATAAAATATCAATAATATATATTATGAAACTATTCATTAAATTTGAATTTAAATATAGAAGGACACAAATTAAATTATAATATAATCCCTTCCAATATCATTAATTTTTTCATTTATATAATATGTTATTAGAAAACTATCCCTGAAGACAGTTATATTAATTATAATATTTTAGAAATAATTTATTTTAAAATATATTAAACGATTAAATAATTTATTAACATTATAGAAGAATTTACATAAATTATTTTATACAAAAACAAATTAAAAATTACTATTGTAAATATAGATTCATTTTAAGACAGTTTTTATTAATTATTTTTCTTATTATTATTATTATTTAACTTTGGGGAAATCGACGTATCATTTAAAACCAAGAGAATGGTATTTTTAAACATTCATTGCTTTAAATGTTATATATGTCATTTTCATTGGAATGTGTCACTTGAACAACTAAATTTTGAGACTAAGATGATACATTTCTATTTTAGTAAATTAATATTAATTAATATGAAAAATTATGATTTTATCACTTCATTTTAAACTAGATTAACCCAATTTACACTTTATCCTAATGACAAATTTTACGAGAGTTTCTATTCATAAATCCTGAAAAAAGTTACATATTTACCAGATATGGAAATATACATTCCAAATATGAAATATATATTACCAAATTAAATACCTCATACTATTTGAAATTAATATTAAAATAAATGTCAGAAACATGATAAAATAATATTTTTATAGAAATATAGTTTTTAAACTTCAAAGCTGTTTTATTTTTATCTAATGAATAGTAAAAATATTGGATAAATGATAATATTTTATTGAATATGTATTATATATTTTTCATTAAAATCAGTCACTATTAGTTATAAATTTTTTTATAACGACATAAATACATTGCATGAATAAAATTAATAGAACACATATCTTTTTCATTGAAATGATTTCATTTTTTTAATTCATGTCAATTGATAAACAATGAATTTACATTACACATGTGTAAATAATATATTTTTCATAAATAAGTTATTTTTTATTTATACCCTCTAATTTTACATATATTTTATTACAATATTCTACATTACGGTTCATTTATACATTATGTTTCTTGTAACTCAAACTATCGATGATATAATAAACATTTAAAATTAAATATATTTTCAAACATCATGGTTTTACATTGTTCTCTAATTAAAAAAATTTATCCATGAAATTTATATAATTTTACCTCATGAATTAATTTTGGTAGTTCATTATAAGAGTTTACTCATGTTCCCATGATCCTTTCCTATCATATAATTTTTACAACATAACATTACCATCCAATTCCTCGTATTCCTCAAAACATATTCTCTAGTGTCTCGAACTTGAATAGTCTATTGACCATAAAATAAATCAAGTTCTTAATGAATTTCTTCATAGCATATAACATGCATTGGATATATCATATAATTCAATAATTAAGTGTTATGGAACACTTCATGTACTTTAGACATGCGAGGTGGAATTTTAAAATTATGAGCCACAGATCCAATTAGTTTTATAATTTCAAATGTTATCGAGTTCTTAGGAAATTGTTTTCCTTTCATACAAAATTCTTATTTCACCCTTCCATTGAGATAAATTCATGAAAAAATAATCTCCCTATAGAAATTATAAATCATTACATAACTTTTCATCATACCACTATTTCCATGTTTGAGATTATTTAATATGGGTTTCAATAGTATTTAAGTTCACCATTTTCAACTCAAATATTTTTGGTCCTATAATCTTCCATTTACAAACATTTTCCCAAAAAACTTTATTACAACTTCCCTTTCCATATAATTATGTATATTGATCCATTTGATTACATGAATGGAATTAATTTAAATTGTTGAAAGCTGAAATGGTAAATATTAATCCCATATACAATAAAATTAATGTGAGCCTAACATGAAAACCTCATATAATGTTTTTATGGTCCTTTTTTTACTACCCATCAGTTTATGTATGGTAAGGGGTGCTAAAATATAACATATTATTAAGATAAATCTAAAGAAATTTCCAAAATGTATATGGAAATCATGGATCACGAATAGAAAAAATTTAATTATATGCACTATGGTTTCTGAAAAAATCATCAATCCATAGTCATGTATAGTTATCTAAAGGTAAATTCTCTATTATAGTGAGGAAATTTATAGATTTGATATTTTGATCAATAATAACTCATATTGTATAATTACTTAAAAGAGTTTTAAGTAATTTTATCCCATTTACATGTAGTAATAGGTAGATAATGCATGAAATATCAAAGATTGCGTCTGTGGACCATCACCTTTTTAAAATACAAACATCATGACACATAATCATCAATTTCTTAATATATATAATCCCCCGAAAAAATGATCCATAAAATATAAAAACATCTTACTGATATTTATTAGTCACTAAAAGTGGCCAATTTTCATTGTTAATATATTTATATTCATTGTTCCAATGTCCATAAACATTGTTTTTTAAATAAATAGAACTTCATTTCTCATCATAAATGAAATTCAGGTTTAAAATGTAAATTTTGACTCAATCATTCATTTGTTTGTGGACAACATTATATTCGTTTTCGGAATATGATATTTTGGGATATGATTTATCAATTTATTTGGAACATTTTATTTTTTAGGTCTGATGGATGAATCCCAAGGAAAGATGGAGATTTTTTTCTCAAGAATGCAGATGTTTTCTGGAGAAAGCATAATGGGCCCAAGGCCCATAAATGAAATGTGGGTCCCACAAACCAAGCCCAATGAAGCTCAAATGTTTACAGTAGAAATAGAAAAACATGAGGATAATTTTATTCAACTATGGCTAGAGCTAATTCTTATATTTTCATGACGATAAATGGATCTGAAGATGATATTTAAATGGTGGGCCAGACATTAATTCACATAAAGTTGCCCCACCATTTTGACCATAACTTTCAAATGGCTGCGCCAAAATTTGGTTGTGCCCAAATTTACCCTACAGGTATAATCGGATGTTGAATTACATATAGTGGTCGAATTCACATCCCATCCTCGATAAAATGTGCGTTTCTAAAGGTTACTTCTTCGGTCCCTATGGATTCGACCCCTATATGTACTTCAACGACTGCTTATACCTATAGGGTAAATATGGGCACAACCAAATTTTGGAACCACTACTAGGGACCAAGTATTTAACCTTAGAACATCTTTTTATTCTCCCTCATTTTTCTTTTCTCATCCGCATTTCTCTTCTCTTTCCCCCTTTCTATTTTTTTTGGCTTCCGAAAATCACGATTCCAAATTTTCAGATACATACAATAGAGTATAATAAACAATACCCCTTCAAAAAGTCTGGATGGAATCAATTTGTAAATCCACATTTGGAATCACCAATATTTTTTAATTACATTGATCAAACTTTGAGTGAATACCCCACACCAGATAACACGAATGATATTTGTAATGATGAATGTTTAAAAGATAAATTTCCATACCTATCAAGAATGCTTGAAAAGATAAATAATGATGAAGTCCAAGATGTGAAAACTTCTTTCCAACCTAATCCTCAAAATATACTTGAACAATTGTGTGAAAAAATGGATATAATGAATTCAGAAGTTTCAAATTTGAGTTTACAAGTACAAATCATGAAGACTTTTGAGGAACTCGTTCCCACTCAAGATGTCATTTCCTCATCAATGATAGATAAATATTTTATCCCACAAACCATTCATGAATTTAAAAAAGAACTAACCTTTTTATATGGTATAACTGAAAAAGATCAAGTTAATGTTGAAGGGTTTTTAAATCAGGAGGAAATTAATTTTTTGGATTCACAAGGGGAAAATCTGTCTTCATGGATTGAGTGTCCAGAATATTTCTCCAATAATGATTTTTTAGAATCACCGATCATTGAACCATTGCGAGAGATAATAAATATTGAGTGTATACCCAATCTCAGAATTCAAAAGGACAATTTCTGGTATGAATCAAAATTTCAAAAGGAACCAATTAATTCTAAATTTCATGGAGAAGAAACTGTTTTTTATTCAAATTTCCACTCTTCTTTTGTAAGTTTTTATCATCCTAAACTCAAAATTTTTCTCCATTCTTCCCCACTCTTCAATTTGGATAACCAATACCATATAATTTCAATTCATTCCCCTCTTGAAACAAAAAAAAATTTGGAATGGTAATTGATGTCTTATGAAATACTTGAAATTCAATTCAATCAACCATTTATGATATTACATGGATTTTACCACTCATTGTAGAACAAAGGATTTAACATGAATCATATTTCAAACAAATAATAAATCTCAATATTGTTGAAGTGGATAAATATGGATTAATTAAAATTTTTAAAGTTGGAATTGGATAAGTTGGGGGGTTCATGTCGAGATAAAGACTTTAAATTAAGCGCTTTCCGGGAGGCAACCTGGCTTCTGCCTTTTTTATTTCATTATGTGTGTTTTTGTGTGTTTTCATGTTACAATCATTTTGGAACTTTTTTTTTCATATAAAAAATTACCATTGGTTGTTGAAATGTTCTTCTATTATGAGTAAGGATGGGTATAAAAGGGGAGCACCGTATTCATCTATGTCACGCGGTGTGATCCTTGAGTAATACCTTTCCCAGAAAATATAAAGAAGACAATGTATCATCAGTTTATTTTATTTTATGTTTTTATAGGTATTATAAAAAAATCTATTATTTATATGTTATTCTATTATGAGTAAGGACGAGTATGAAATGGGAGCACCGTATTCATCCATGTCATGCAGTGTGATCCCTGATTAATACCTTACCCAAAAAATGTAAATAATGTAATGTATCATAAGTTTGATTTTTAGAAAAAACAAATATAGGGAAAACCATAAAAATGTTGAACTTGGTTTTAAATAAATTTTTGTGTTGATTGTTTTGTATGGTTTGTTCTTCTTTTTATGGATTAGGGACTGTTTTGGGTGATACATGTTCAATAACGGAGTTTTTTTACATCCCCCAAGAGATCAAAGGAGTAATCTGGAGCATCCTGAACTTCAACATAAAAAAAACGAGGTGAATTTCTTCCATGTTTATCATTTTTAACTTCCTATTTGAACTCCTCTCCTACCCCATTTCTAACTTTTCTTTTCATTAAGAACCAGGAAAAATGTTATTCTATGTTGGGGGGATATGAAATAAAGAAATGATTTTCTTTATAAGAACATACATGGAAAGGAAAATTCCATTAACCTTAAACATGATAACACACATTGAATACTATGAAATTGGATATAAAAAAATTTGGATACATAGATTCTGATTTTAAAGCAAGTTTAATTTCCTAAGAATAGTTTTTGGAATGTGCAGTTGTCTGATGTGATTGTTCAAAGTTTACCTTTTCATCCCCTTAATAAAAATTCCACAATGCACATCTACTGAATCGTGGGTGTAAATTTCAGTTCTTGGGTCCCTTTCATTATAGCATATGGTTATGGGGTCACTTTTAGTTTAATTTGAGTATCCAAAAAAAAACAAAAAACAATTTTGACTACATAGAGAAATGTTTTTTCCAAATGTGTGGCGTCCTACACTTGTGTATCGTGACTCTATAGTTGTCTTACCCATAGTTAGTCTCTATACCTCTATTGTAGAGCATGAAATTGACAATATGTGTGGTGTCCGACACTTGGGGATCGTGACTCCATAGTTGTCTTGCCCAGAGTTAGTCTTTTCATATCAATTGTGGTTAAAACAAATTCATCAAAAAAAATCAAAATAACAATAAAAATTGGTTACTCATCTTAAGGATTAATGTGATTCCCATGTAGTGCTGCCATTTTTTCCCCGTGAACAATAAAATGGACCCCATATCCTTTGTGATGCACAACAATTTATCATACTTAATTGAAATTGGATGAAATGTGGCAATGAATATGAACAAAGGAATGGTCTTGGGCTTTGGATATGCTTATGGACCTAGCTTGTTTTAATCATTTTGATGGGTTTCGTAATTTTTTTGGGTATGTGGTCTTTGGGTGAGAAATGTGTATTAAAATGTTTTGGGAAAAAGGGATTTTAATTTCATATTTGTAAAATATTTTTCTCGAGACTAGAAAAACTCAAGTTGGGGGGTGTTATTAGTCACTAAAAGTGGCTAATTTTAATTGTTAATATATTTATATTCATTGTTCCAAAGTCCATAAACATTTTTTTACATAAATAGTACTTCAATTCTCATCTTAAATGCAATTCATTTTTAAAATGAAAATTTGGGCCCAATCAATCATTTTTTTGTGGACAACATTATATTCATTTTCTGAATTTGATATTTTGGGATATGATTTGTCACATTATTTGGAACATTTTATTTTTTAGGTATGATGGATGAATCCCAAGGAAAGATAGATATTTTTTCTCAGGAATGCGGAAGTTTTATGGAGAAAACATAATGGGCCCAAGGCCCATCAAACAAATATGGGGCCCACAAAATAAGCCCAATGAATCTAAAATTTTTAGAGTAGAAAGAGAAAAATATGAGGATCATTTTATTCAACTATTACCAGAGCTAATTCTAATGTTTTCATGATGATAAAGGGATCAGAATTTGAGATTTAAATGTTGGGCCCGACATTAACGCACATAAAGTCATCCCACCATTTTGACCATAACTTTCAAATGGCTGCGCCAAAATTTGGTTGCACCCAAATTTACCCTACAGGTTTAAGCGATCGATGAAGTACATATAGGGGTCAAATTCATAGCCCAACCTCCCTAAAACGTGTGTTCTTAAAGGTTACTTCTTTGTACCCTGTGGATTCGACCCCTATATGTACTTCAACAACTGCTTATACCTGTAGAGTAAATTTGGGTGCAACCAGATATCATGGTGTAAAATGAAATTCATTCTATGTAAATCATGTAGTAATATCCTTTTCAGATCAAGTATATTCATAGTACATGGTTTCTTTCCAAAATTTTGAAATTTTATTTTCCTTTTCGAATTATTCCAATTTACCATTATTTATAACATCATTTTTATTTCAGAAATTTTCATTATTAGGCTGAGATATTTTTCTGTGTTTTAATAATGATGTGTTTTCAATTATATGAAAAGGAGTACTGTTTATTCATCTTTAATAATTCCTATCTCAATATTTTTTAAACCCATCCACATAGGCTCACAATCTATAATATTTTTGGTTTTGACTCTATGATCTTTCAATATCAATCGATATTATAAATTATTTTCCGTCCCTACGGGGTAGTTTATTCAACCATTATAGTCCTTCTAGAGCAAAATCTGTCTAATATTTCTCTTATTGATCACATTTCGTAAAAATATGTATTTATAACTCTTTTGATATATATAAATCTCACATATTTACCTATATAGTTAACTTTTACATATCATCATAGATATTATATTGTCTACAAACTCATAATCAAGAGATGGGATATTATTTTCATGATTCAATAATATCATTTATATATATATGAAATAACATTGTCTTGTTTTTTGTAATGAAATAACCAAGTCCCCTCTTTGATGTGTCACTATATATCACATATCTATCATTTCATAATGGTAGATTCAACCTCATATAAATCACTAATATCTTATCAAAATGTTCAAAACATTATTCACATTCCTTTTTCAATATTAAATCAACCCTATTATGAGTAATCTTTGTTAATGGATTATCCTGTTAGGAAATGTTTTGATGTAATCACAGATATTAACCTAAAAAAACCGAAAGCACTTCATAATTCAGTTATGTTCAATGGCGTTGGTCATTATAGTACATAATGTTTTGTTAAAAGATCAAATAAGATCTCATCCATAGAGATAATTTGGTTAAGAGAAGAAACATTATGAATCCAAAATTAATACATACTAAATTTCTCATATTTATCTTTTTTAAGAGTCCCAGGAATGATCATTATATGATTCGTATGGGCCTCAAAACTCATAGAGTAAACCTACATGTGTTAAAAAATATAGTAAAAATCATCGAGATATTTATTTAATACAAGGTCCATTAAATCCAGAAAAATATATTTGGAATTAATCAATATGCATGGAATTTTTTAAAACTCATAATGACCTTATATCATTAAAAATTTGGACTTCAAAATATTTTCATTCATTAATCACAATTCATATTACAATGAATTAATTATAGTATTTGTAATCTATTATACACTATGAATTTGATTGACTAATTCTTCAATATGAGGCATTTTATTCATGTTCTTTATTATAATATCATTAGTTTTCAATCAAACAATGAATATACTCAAACATATTGAAGTGCCCAGATCAGTGTGAATCACTGAGAGGGGGAGGGGGTGAATCAGTGATCCCTTAAAACTTTTTACTAATTGATTCTTTATCAATTAAACCTCTATGGCCGGTTAAAGTCTCGATCCACTCTTCTTTTATCTCTCACCTTTCCTCGAATGATGCAGTAAATATAAAGGCACAGGACACAAGGATTTACAAGGTTCGGCACCAAAGGCCTACGTCCTTTCCATGTTGGTTATACGCCCCAACATGGTTTCTCCCATTATAATCTGTTAGTATTACAATGGTCAATACAGCATCCCACTGTATCTCTCCTGAGTCCCACAGGAGGGTCTTTATACTGCATCCCACAGTGTTACCAGAGTCCCACTGGCCTGCTCCAGAATCCCACTGAAGACTTCTTCCACCCTGAGTCTCACAGGGGGCTTCTCCTGGCTCCTCGAATCACACGAGTAGCTCTTATTCACTTTAAGTTCTTCAAGTATCCTCAGCAGCCTGGGATAAAGGCTGCTAGCCTTGCTCTTCTTCTGATCACTTGTGGTGAACAGGTCTTCTCGTCTTGCTCAGGATTTATCTCCTTCTTCTAAGGATGACCTGGCTTTTCTCCAATTACTGAATACTCATAAAATTGATGTCTTTAACTTCAGTCTGGTCTAGTCTCAGTTCAGTTCAACTTCATGCACTGAGTTCATGGAATCTCTGGTTCCTCATGCACTGACTGCATGGCCTCTTAATATTCTTCAAGAACTCTTGTTCTTGGTATTCTCAAATGCACACAACCAGATTTAACTTTGTTCACGTGTGCATGTGCATGCATGCATGCATTCACTCTCCTCTTTCTCCTCTTGGTGCAATAATCCCTCAAAGGGTGTAGTCACTTTAAGAACACACCTTTTCTTATTTTCCTTCACACGTTTAATTCCTTTTGATTACGCACATAAATGTGTGTTATAAGTTGTGTGATTTCTATTATTCTTCGTCTAGGTGAACACACTTTTAGTGCACACACTAGGTTCGGCCACTTTGTTGTTTTGCACACACATCTTGTTCTTTGATTTGCACACACACAATGAGTGTATATTTGGCCTTCACTCTTTTTTCACACCCCCAAACTATGCCTCAGCCTTCCTTTATTCTTTGTGCACACAAAGCACAAAGCCTCCTTCTCTTGCACACAACTAAGGTGTCTCGGCCTTGTTATTTCTTTTGTGAACACAAACACACCAATGTGTGGTCTCGACCTACTCCTTTGCACATCTACTGCCCGCAGGTTCTTCTCGCAAATCCAATGGGTGCAAGGCGTCGCGTAAGGCTCGGGTGCAAGGCAGCCTACTTTCGTACAAGCCTCAACCAAGCCCGAGGCGCGCAAGTGATGTGGCCTCGGGTCGCGCAAGTGCAAGGCACAAGATGGCCGCACAAGCTCCTCCTGCCGCGCAAATTTGCGGGCCGTGAGGGCTCCTTCTGCAGCGCGAGTACGCGGGGAGGGACCTCCTTCAGAGCCTCGGGTGGCTCTGGAACATCAGCCGCGCAAGTGTGCGCGGGGCTTCTACTTCGCGAGGCATAAAGGCACTCACGGGTCTTCCAAGGTTTTCAGCAAGCCTCATCGAGGTCTCGGCCCCTCTTTATATAGGCAGAGGCAGTGTGGTTCATCCACATGAGATAACTTTTGAATCCCCGAAGTTTTTGGGTATTTCAAGATTTTGAAAATCTTGATATCTTCCTCTGTTTCACACGCGGGTAATTTTCTTTTTGTTTTTCTCCTCCACGTGCATGCGACTTAGAACGCTGCACGGCCTTCTTCTCTTCTATCCCATGCAAAACACGAACTCACCGAAGCCTCGGCAACTTCATTTTGCCTCGGTCTTGTTCGAAATCTCATCACGTTGCATGCATGCACATTTTTATGCATGGATGTGTTCAGATGGCTCAGAAGAACTCCATGGATGCTTCAGATCGATTTATGGTGTCCGGTATCTCAAAATCCATCGTCGGGAGGCGCCTAGTTCGAAGGTGGCTCACGCGAAGGCCTCGGGTGAGCTTGAGGTAGGGGATGACTCCTCGTCCATCGGATCTGGCATTGAATAAACATGGACGGCCGGGATCAGAAGATCTCACGCGGGATCAATCGGGCGGTCGAGATCTGGCGCGCGATCGATCGAGCAGCCATGATTCGCTCCCGGTGAAAATTGCGCGTCCCACATCGAAACGGCCCGCGATTTTCACGCGGTTTATCAAAGTTCCGCTGCCGGAAACCCTTTGATTGAACTTCCCCCTCCACGGTGTCTCCCCGCACTGTGTTCTCTCTGCGGGCGCGCTCTTGCGCCCACCTCTGCTCCTCACGGGCGCGCTATGTGCCCACTATGCACACCCAGGCGCGCTCCTCGCGCTCACGCTGCGCGGGCTTCATCACTGCGTGGCCTCGGGGCTTATACACGGCCCCGGCCTCTCTCGGGCTGGCCCCATGGGATCCCCTTGGGCGTGGTGACCTAGTCCCACATGTGACTTGGGTTGAACCCTTAAGGCTGGCCCTTGGTGGCTAATTTTTTGCTTGAATATACACCATGTATACAAAGTACTTAAGTGTAAAATTCCAAATGCCACTTCTTCCTTCTTCATTTTTCTTCTTCATTAGAATTCCTCCAATTCTTACTCAACATGTATTCATTACTTAGGAATGAAATTCCCGAAGGTTCTTCTTCTTCAACCGAACTCCTGAATCACTTAAATTCTTCAATGTACATCATTGATCTAATCAGAGATCAATTGGATCGTCTTCTAATTATCATGCACTAAGTGATAGTGCATGGACTTCTTCAGCTCACTTAATCTACTTAGAAGTTGTGGATGGCTCTCTTCATCTCCTCATGCATTGTCAGTACAATGCATGGTCTTCAAACAATGTTGTGACATTGTATCTACTTAATACAAGTTCTTGAAACATAATGATCAGCTCAACAATCGTCTGATATAATGATGATGCTCCATCATCATCCATTCTTCAAGTGGTGTAACTTAGTATCATCTTGATACAAGTATTGAAACATTAAGAATAGTTCTACAATCGTCTGATATCCATAGAGAATGTTTCAACCACAACATCCTATGTCACTTAGTGAATCTCCTAAGTGACATGCATCTTAGTACCGTGGCCATTCTCCTTTCCCCACCAACACCATCACATCCTTTGTCATTCACATATTGACTCTCCTTGACATGCATTCATTCTTTGACATCTTCTGATCAACAACATACCTTATTGACAACAAATGCAACACAGTGCACTTCACATATATCAATATTATTTATAAAAATAATAGGGGTTCACTAATGTAAAAAATTGCGGTGTATAAATAATTAATTTCAAAATCCATTAAGTTGTTTCCATAATTCAACTAATCCTATAGTTTCTATTCCATATTAATTCTTATATATTGTTATTTCACCAGGGTTTAAATTAATGTAGTACTCAATGATATGATCTGATGGAATCCTATAAATTCCCTATTAAATAATCCATTATATTATTATAAAATATGTATATTATAAATTTTAGTGTTACCTTTTACATCTATTGGTTATGTCTACACACCATCCCAATTAATATCATTTTGAAGAGATACTGTGAGAGGGACTAAACATAACTTCGATTGTGAATTCTCCCATTCAAATATAATTGATACCACATATTCACCAAAAATAATTATTTCATCTCTTATTAATAAAAGTTTTCAAAATATTTTGAAATCAAATAAGAAAAAATAATTACATCATCATGCATCATGGTAATAAAAATAATGTCAGAAAATAGGTTACATTTATGTATCATAATGGGAAGAGGTTGATACGTACTTATTAGGATGAGACATCCAGAATGTCTCCTGACTATAAACCCCTATCTAATAATCCTTGGGAAATTATTTTTTTAAAATTTTGGTGATATAAAAGAGAACCATCATACATATGAAAATAATGAAATATCTAAATTTTATGTTATGATTGAAGTCCTAACACCACTTATATAGAGACATCATCCTCAGTTATTTTGACTTCATAAGACTGGACTTTATCCATTTTCCTTTTTGTTGAATTCTAATGGAAGAAAAGGAAATCATTTTCCTAGTGCCACATCTCCTTACAATTGATGAATTTAACTTTGGAAACATCTGTAATTCCCTTGAAATAGTTTTCCTAGTGAAACTTCTTTACACAATATATGAAAACTCACATTCCTCTCAAAAATGTTCCATGGAGTTCCATTCAAAATTTATTAAAATATTCAATCTAGAACCTTCCCTAATTCTATTTTTCAATATTTTCATTACCATTGTTATTACCCACATCATTCTTATCATGATTTCCTTCATAGTTTTCAAACATGTATAATTCCTTGTCTCTTTTAATATCACATGACACTATGTCCATATATTATGAAACAAAATTAGATACAGGTTCCATTTGAATTATATTATTTATCACATTAATGAAAATGTCAATATTACTATTTGATTAACCTATATAGTCTGCATCATTCCTTGATAATATTGTAAATTTTTATTCACACTTAGAAACAATTCCCACATCATTTTTTTTATAATAATTGTTTTTCTCTAGATATTTTCTCATTGTTCATGAAGAAATTATTTATTCACACATAATTTTCATAGAGTCATTTTAATTAATTATCCTTAATTCCTCATTATCATTACTTGTTTGAGTCAATGCCAACCATTGATTTCAATCCCCATAGAGATGATAAATATCCACAACAACCTTCTTCCTTTCATTACATTCCATATTTTGAATTAGTTTCCTTAACGAAATTATATATTATATTTCCCTATGTAGTTTAATAGTTCCATTAAATTTGTGAGGTTCCAAATTCATGAAGTATTATAACATTGTTACAAAACATTTACTATCTAAATACAAATCAATACAATAAAGGTTGTTATTAGTTACATGAGTCAGCTACCTTGAATTGTTTATAATTTTTTCATCATTTGTAGTGACTCTAGATCCATATTCATTATATTTCCCATAACTTCCATTTCTACATAGATTATATGAAAATAAATGGTTTCAATTATATTTTCTATAAAAAATTTATATTGAATAAAAATATTTAGATTATATCAAAATATTGTTAATGATAATGTATAATTTCAATAATAGTGAAACATTTAAATTAACATTAAAATCTGTATATAACTACTCAAACAAATTGTTTTTTGGTAAATATTTTCAAATTCTATCAACGGGTTACGTAACCTAATCTATGGTTTACCTATTCGAATTCCCATGGTTTATACTATACTTTATCTAATACCAATAGAAATTTTTTGACTCTTATAGGATATGTTCTATAGTTACATTATTACATTGGTAGTAGATATATGAGTTTTCTTTCAAATGGATCATTTTTTTGTATTTTGAGTCTTGACATATAATCTAGTCTCACATTACATTTGAAAAGGTAAAATAAATCATATTATTTTCATTGTGAAATTTTTTTCCCTTCCCTATATCCATAAATTTAATTTATAATATGCATCCTAGAGTGCAAGGGAATGGAAACATAAGAAACCTATTTTCTCAGATTCTCAGTAATCTGATTCATATAGAATAAGACATCCCAAATAAAATGAAACATATACAATATAACTAAGATAAATAGTTAAAAAAATATCCCAAAAAATAACACTATAATTATGGGACTAAATATTTGGATAACATAATGAAATAAATAATCTCATGGATGATTATAAATTCTTTTATAATGACTTAATGCATAGTATTGAACATCCTAATCTTACCTCCAAGGCCTTGCTCGAATAAAATATACATAAACCGGTGAAGAGTTCACCAAACACCCAACCCATTTTTTCAGGTGACTTACTGATTCATCAAGGGGTTAAATCAGTCCCCATCCATCACTAAAAATGTATAGTGTACTCATGATATGAAATGGGTGAAACATAATCATTGTAAAAATTTGTATTAAAAAAATAATAGACACAATGTTAATAATTAATATACTCATTAAACAATATCAAAACCTATTAAAGATATATGGATACTAGTATGAATATATTATATCCCCATTAAATAATATTAATCACCAAATACCTACTACCTAGATAAAAATACTATAAAACATTCGTAGAAATTATATTAAGGAAGGTTTCATTTTTATTTTGATAGAAAAATTTCACAAATATTAAGCATAATATTTTCTTTGAATTTTAAATCTTAAATATATATATGAATAATTTAATCAATGAGATCACCTGAAATTATGAAATTATATTAATTCAGTGTGTCCTAAAAAATGTATCTTTCACTATTTTTCATGAAATGTGAAAAATTAACTGGATAATAAAATGATATGATGATTAATTTTAACCAATATTATAAAAATAAATCAGGGGTAAGAATTATATTCACAAATTATTATATTGTATTATAATTAATTATTATATATTTTTATGAAAATTTGGATATGAAATAAAAACATTGTCATCCGAGTAAAAAAATAACATAAGTGTTGCTTAAAAACAAAATTTTAGTATCATGAGTTCATAAATAATGGAAATTAAAGTAAAAATTATAATTTCCATAAATAAATATATATAAAAATACAGTATATTGGCTTTAATAATGATATATCAATTAATTCCCAACATTAAAATTTTTACAAAAAAAAATCTCAGAAAATAATGAGATTTAGAAATGAAAACATACCTTAGGATAGATTTCAATCATATGTACACTAAAATCCTATAAAATAAATAAATATTTGTTATAAATATATTAAAAAACCATAGAGATACATATCATACAATATATTAATGACATATAATATTTTATCACCCATTTTTGAATAATTCTTCATTAATACTATTGTTTAATATAATAACTAATTTGTTTTTCATGTTTGTTTTGGTTTTCTTATTTTTGTACATGTATATTAATTATCATTCCATCATATACCAAATCATAGTAATTATATTAATATAATATATATTAATTAAATACAACCTTATATTCATCTGTTAAATATATAAATATATAAATAAATTCAATCATTTATTGATATTGTAGATAATACATACGCATTAACATTGTTTTCATTTCATTATGGGAGGAATAAAAGAAAGATAAACAATAAGTGACCATTATTTAACTATTATTAATTCATATATATCATATATATCCATTAAACATATCCTTATTTCAATCTAATTATAATGTAAATGATATTAAAATCCTAATGATTTGTGGAGGTGGTAGTTCACACGTAAACACAGGTGACATTATTGTTTTCCAATGAATTAGAAGGTTAGAATGTATATGTGACTTTATAATTTATAATAATAATAAGAATAATTTTTTCATAATTATCATATATATAAAAAATAACATTATAAACATAAATAAAAATGGAATTGAATAATTAATTGTATCGCTATGTGGAGATGATATGTTCTTATTTTACATTAATGACAAATATACAGACAATTTTTTATGAAATTGGGTGGGTAATGGTGATTTAAAAATCCTAATAAAATATTGTTATATTTAGTATAATAAATTTCTTATGTTTATGTAAATATAATTAATTTTGTATCATTAAAGAAGAAGAAAAAGGAATGTGATCGATTAAGGTGATTACCTTTTAATTTAAATGACTCTTTTAGATCTCCCCATACGGCTCATAAGATTGTTATGTTAAGAAGATTAATACCTATAAGGTTTTTATAAATATTAATTTAATGGATTTTATTAGGGACTTTTTGAGATACATGGAACAATGTCTCATAAGAATGAGGAATGAGTGGAGTTTTTTATAATAGAGGGAGAGGAGAAAATTGAATTTCCCCAAAAATTAAAAGATAATAAAGTTATTAACAATAAAAATTCTATCAAATATCGAGGAATTATAAGTAAAAGAGTCTCTAGATGATATAAATTCATCTAAAGAAATGTTTTTAGTTATTATTTTCATTTTAATCCTTATTAATGTTTTTATCCATTTGTTAATTTTTTAACTTTTACCATTGAAATAACTATTTTAATAATAAATTGTTATTAATGATACGATAAAAAAAATAAACTCATAAATGGACCATGAGTCATGTTTTAAACAATATTCCATTCCCATGGATTATTATAAGATTCTAATTAATTTAAAATAAGCCATTAAAATATTATATTATAAAACATAATTAAGGTCATTTTTTGAACTATTCATTTAATTTGACAATAAAGACACCATGAAAAAGATTAAATTCAAATATAATAACCTCCAAAATAACTAATAGATTATATATATCTAATCAAATATTTAACACTATAATTCAATCAAATTATTTTACAATTATTATCTTTAAAATGAGTTATTTTATTTTAAATTAATTGAATAAATACTATATTAACGTTACACATGAATTTAGGGAAATTATTTACTACCTACAAAATATGAAATTAATTATAATGTATTCAAAAGAATACCATTAATATCCTTAAAAAAATTATTTTTCTCCACATTAACAAAAAAGGGATATTTAAAAAAATGATAGTGGCAATTTTTAACAGTCAGTGCTTCAAATATTTCATTGTCATTTTTATGAAAATGTCTCACGTAAAAAATTAAATTTTTATCCAATGGTTATAAGTAAAAAATATAACATCATACAATAACAATTTATATTAAATATGGGGACATTATGATATTGATGTAACGATGATTAGCCAAATTTTCCCTTTTCCATGCTAATAATTTTTACCACATTTACTATTCATAACTCCTGGAAATAAAAGAATAATGTTTACCAATTTTAAACATACATGTTGAAAATATGGAATAAATATTACCTTATAAAAAATTATATGTGGTATTTATTAATTTTGAAAGAATTTTGCAACATACCACAACAAATGATTTTTAGAATAATGTGGTGTTTAATCATACAAATGTATTTATTGTTATCAAATGAATATTAAAAATATTAGATGAGTATTAGAAACAATTAATTGATATATGATATATAAATTTAATTAAAATAATTAAAAATTACTGATAATTTAATAAATAAATATATAAATAAATTTCAAATGTAAGAAAATTATTTAGAAAACATCCATTTTTCATTCAAATGGATTCACATTTTTATTATTAAATTCTTAATGATGGAATTTATTTTATACATGGGATAAACATAAATGTTTCAGGAATTTGATAATCTTATTTATAAAATCCAATTTAAAAGATAGTTTTTAACAACATATTTTATTATAATTTACATTGGCTTGGTGTTGAGTATAATGCGATAAAAATAGATTGTAATTTTTTTAAAGTAATTCTAGCATAAAATATTTTGTTGTTACATATAATGTATTCATTTAGCTATAAGATGAGAATATTCCCATATGGTTGAAAACCCACCAAGCCTCTATAAAATCTTTTCCCAATACTCTCAACATTGTTCTCAGTTCATAATTGTGCATGACATAAAAGTGAAAATAAAAGACTCATACTCAAGGAATCTAACATTTGAATAAGGACAGATTCATTGGAGAATTCATACGGTTACATAGAAGTGGTCATATGCATGAAATTAAATATAGAATTTGAACCATAGGTAAGAATTAATTAGTATTATTAGTCTCATATTTTGTGGCTTTTAAACAGCTTTATAATTGAACTTTTTTTATTTAACATCTATTTTCCCAAACTCAATTTGAAGGGTAAAGTACGTTTTATATGAAAAGTAAATTTTAATTTTTCCAAAACCATATATTTTTATTCGAGTACTTTAAAAATACATTATTTAAAATTTTCATTGAAATATATTTACTCTTAAATTAAAACCCAATTTCATATGGTAATTTTATTTTAAAATTATATTTTATTTCATTGTTGATTAAATTATTATCCAAAGATTTAATTTTATGTGTAAAATGTGAAATTAAATTTAGGGGATGTAATTAATGATTATATATATTTTATGACCATAATCTATATTTCTCATTGATGTCCCATATGTTTTATCAAATGTATTTTCCATTTTCATGGATCATTTATAAGTGTTTCCTATGAATTTTGAATTTCATCTACCCCTTATAATATCATATCTACTCATTTAAAGAAGCAGTATAATTTTTATTAGATATATTACTAAATTCCTCATTGAAAATAAAATACTATAAATGGATTCTTATGAATGATTATTTTTATTGTATTTACAATTGGGAAGAGTATCCTAACAGAAAAATAATTTAAAAATTCATCACATGGGTATGTGTTATAATATTAACAAATGTGGAGTGAACCCCTACCCTCATTGGGAATTTTCCCTATAGGTGATTTTTTGATCTCTAATATTTATATTGTTCACAAGGTTTTCAAAAATTATTTGAGTATCATTATAATCTATAAATTAATATTACTCTTATAATTATTATCATGATAGTTCTAAAGGAGAAATATAGATTTATTTAAAAGAATAATTTAAATAAAAATTTATATAAAAATTTATTCGACTTTTAAATTTTTTAAAAGAATATATTAATATAGATTTTGAAAATAAAAACCTTTTTGGGGGAAATTTTTCATTAAATAAAGTATATTATTTACCTCAAAATATTTGATATAAAATGAAATGTTTTTGAAATAATTTTAATATAGTATTAAAACATAAAATATTTCAACTTATCTTTAAACACCCCTTAGTGGTAAATACAATTATTACCCTATGTTTTAATGTGATTTTGAGAGCATTAGTCATGAGAATGGAATATATAATTTGCCTCAAAATATTTTATATAAAATGATATGTTTTTGAAAGAATTTTAATATAGTTTTAAAAGATAAAATATTTCAACTTATCATTAAAAATCCCCCAGTGGGAAATTCTATTCTCACCCCAAGTTATAATGTGATTTTGAGAGCATTATACATGATTATGACATCAATGTCTAATGGACGTGATTATGAGTCTAGTTTGTATTACGCCAGATATGATTTCATAAAAATTTTAAAAAAATTAATACTTATTATGGATTCATAATCCTCTAAAACACTAAACCTATATGATCTGTAGTTATGTATTTGATCCAGTAATTTATTATTTTGTATTAATTTTTAGATGATTCAAATTGGACAACATTTATTGGAATCAATGAAAAAATATTTAGGTTTGTCTATGGGAGTGTGGGTTTCAATATTTCCAAATATACCAAATAAAACAATACATTTAATTTATGTTCATTTTGATTATTTAGTTATTCCATTTGTACAAACTAATTCTACTACTATATTCATGAATCTGATGAATTGTTTTTAGATATTATCATTAGTTTGTGGTATTATTTATTGGTCATATTCTTATATATTTAATAATAAGGAAGATCATTAATATCATTTGATGATTGTGTTAAAACAGCTAAGAATATATAATTCAGATTCTAAATTCATCATGTTTTTTGTTTAGATACATAAAGATTCATTCTTGAGTTATATAATCTCGAGAGAAGTTATATCAATGGATCCTTCAATGATATATATTATTGAACAATAGACTCGATCAACCACGATGATAGATATTCAAATAGTTCTTGTGTTTTCTAGACACTATTGATGTGTTGTGTGATATTACTAATGGATATATAATGAAATAACTATTTTTCCATAGAATATATCCTTGTTAATTTGGATAGATGAATTTGAGGAAAACATCAAGAACAAAAGGGAAGGTTAGTCAATGAAATTATTCTCACACTAAACATCCCTAGAAATGGATGTTGATATATACTGACACAAAGAATAATGGAATGGGGTGAATCCTCATGTATAATAATATTGTGATTTCTTATAAAAGCATATAATTAAACATTCATTTTCAAAATTATAAAACACGTTATTTCATTTTGGTAGTAGTAAGTTTTGCATTGAAAATATGGAGAAAATATTATTTCTAAAAAGTTATATATATATATATATATATATATTAATCATTGAAATTTATAATTATATATTCACCCAATATAAGTTTAATGTGAACCACAGAATAGGGATGGTGTCTATAAAAATTTCTACTACTCCATAAATTACCACCACAGGAAAGGGAACAGTGTGGATTATTCATCATGTTTATTGAATAATGCTATATTTTTTATGTTTATTAGCACAAAGAATCATTTTTTTAAATTTTATGTTCAAGGCGGTGGCATCCCGTCGTTGAGGATCCGGGTTTGAGTCATCGCAAAGGCAACGTGAACCATACGCCAACGATCCTCTCGTCCCCTCAACTCCGTGGGAACTGGCCCAAGCCCAAGGTTGGCCACCTTGGGCCTAGCTGGGGACGTGCGACAGGGGGTGGGGTAAGGCCACCTCAATACCCTCTAAACCGGTAAAACATTTTTTCCCAAGGGGGCTGGGTGAGTTGTTTCAAGGCGGTAGCGTCCCGTCGTTGAGGTTCCGGGTTCGAGTCCTCGCAAAGGCAACGTGCACCATACGCCAACGATCCTCTCATCCCCTCGACTTCGTGGGAACTGGCCCAAGCCCATGGTTGGCCACATTGGGCCTAGCTAGGGACGTGCGACAGGGGGTGGGGTAAGGACGCCTCAATACCCTCTAAACCGGTAACACGTTTGCCCACGGGGGCTGGGTGAGTTGGTTCAAGGCGGCGGCGTCCCGTCGTTGAGGTTCCGGGTTTGAGTCCTCGCAAAGGAAACATGCACCATAAGCCAACGATCCTCTCGTCCCCTCGACTCCGTGGGAACTGGCCCAAGCCCAATGTTGGCCACCTGGGGCCTAGTTGGGGACGTGCGACAGGGGGTGGGGTAATGCCGCCTCAATACCCTCTAAACTGGTAACACCTTTTTTTACCCATGGGGGCTGGGTGAGTTAGTTCAAGGCGGTTCCGTCCCGTCGTTGAGGTTCCGGGTTCGAGTCCTCGCAAATGAAACGTTCACCATACGCCAATGATCCTCTCGTCCCCTCGACTCCGTGGGAACTGGCCTAATCCCAAGGTTGGCTACCTTGGGCCTAGCTGGGGACGTGCGACAGGGGGTGGGGTAAGGCCGCCTCAATACCCTCTAAACCGGTAACACGTTTCGCCCACGGGGGCTGGGTGAGTTGGTTCAAGGCGGTGGTGTCCCGTCGTTGAGGATCCAGGTTCGCGTCCTCACAAAGGCAACGTGCACCATACGCCAACGATCCTCTCGTCCCCTCGACTATGTGGGAATTGGCCCAAGCCCAAGGTTCGCAACCTTGGGCCTAGCTGGGGACGTTTGACAGGGGGTGGGGTAAGGCCGCCTCAATACCCTCTAATACAGTAACACGTTTTTTAGCCCACGGGGGATGGGTGAGTTGGTTCAAGGCGGTGGTGTCCCGTCATTGAGGTTCCGGGTTCGAGTCCTCGCAAAGGCAACGTGCACCATACGCCAACGATCCTCTCGTCCCCTCGACTCCGTGGGAACTGGACCAAGCCCAAGGTTGGCCACCTTGGGCCTAGCTGGGGACGTGCGACAGGTGGTAGGGTAAGGCCGCCTCAGTACCCTCTAAACCGGTAACACGTTCTTACGCCCATGGGGGCTGTGTGATTTGGTTCAAGGCGGTGGCGTCCCGTCGTTGAGGTTCCGGGTTCGTGTCCTCGCAAAGGCAACGTTCACCATATGCCAACGATCCTCTCGTCCCCTCGACTCCATGGGAACTGGCCCAAGACCAAGGTTGGCCACCATGGCCCTAGCTGGGGACGTACGACAGGGGGTGGGGTAAGGCCGCCTCAATACCCTCTAAACCGGTAACACGTTTTCCCATGAGGGCTGGGTGAGTTGGTTCAAGGTGGTGGTGTCCCGCCGTTGAGGTTCTGGGTTCGAGTCCTCGCAAAGGCAACATGCACCATACGCCAACGATCCTCTCGTCCCCTCAACTCCGTGGGAACTGGCCCAAGCCCAAGGTTGGCCACCTTGGGCCTAGCTGGGGACGTGCGACAGGGGGTGGGGTAAGGCCGCCTCAATACCCTCTAAACCAGTAACATGTTTTAGGATCATGGAGATAGATTCCACCCAAGAAGAAGAAGGGAGAAGGAAAATGAAGACGGTGATGGAGATCGGGATCGGGATGACCTAACCCCAACGCCATGGATGATGCAGTGGCCCCTCCTCCTTCGCGGGGGGAGGGGTCTAAACCTCTGCTTGATGGGTCTCAGCGAGCTGGGCCGGAGGTGCTTCGTCCTCCAGGTATGGATCCTCCTCTCATCCCTAGCATAAATGTTGCTCCAAAGGTCCCTGGACGGATCGACGGATAGCCAGTGGTTCCAGTTTCTATCCAGGAATTCAACGAAGCACCTGCAAGGTTTTCCACAACCATGGTTGCGAGATTCATGCGGCGAATACCGTCGGTCGAAGTCTTCGCCAAGCATATTAATAAGGTCTGGGGTTTGAAGCATCGTGTGATTGTTGGGATTTTAGGGCCGCGTCAAATTCATCTGTGCTTTGCGGATGAAGAGTACTTGATTTCAGCATGGTCAGGTGTTAACAGATCCATCTGTGGATTTTATTTCCATCTACTTCACTGGTCGTTTGATCTGAATATGAATCGTGACTCGTCCTCCTCGGCGATATGGCTTCAGCTACCTGGTTTACCACTGCTGTTTCAGAACATTGGTCTGTTACGGTAAATTGGCAACTCCATTGGTCGTTTTCTCTGCTGTGATCATCAGACATCCTTATTATCGCACCCAATGGTTGCACGGATTTGTGTGGAGAGGGATTTATCAAATCCCCCACCGGAGACAGTGTGGATTTTGATTTAAGGCGAGTACAAGTATGCCCATTCCATCATTTATGATTCATGGATCAATTTTTTCTCTTTTTGTCAAAGGCAGGGAGTTTGGGTCTCTGAGTGCCGCATGTTTGTGAAGTTTGGAGGTCATACCAAACTGTCAGGTTCAATTGAGGAGCCTACTGTGAGGATGATGGGTGAGGCTGGTTCTGGTATTAATGGGAATGAAGAGATCCACCATGGCTCCTCCGGAAACCAATCTGGTGATATGTTGCCTCAAAATCTGCATGGAATAGAGATACACAACCGTGATGGACAAACTGAAGTCTGCTTTGGCCAGGAGAGAGATGATTCCTCAGCTGCTGAGAAGGGGGACAACACTGCTGCCTCAGGGCCGAGCATTTCAGAAGTTTTTTAGCGACTGAATAAGGATCTTGGAGCTGGCAAGTCAACTAGTGAAACAGTTAAGCAGATGTTCCAGGGTGCTGAAGGGATGAAGGTTCATCCAGTATTGCAATATCAGGAGATAGGTTGGGAAACACCAAGTAAATGTGTTCAACACCTAGGAACAGGTCTTGTGATGCCTGGGGATCCTGAAACAATGTAGAAGATCTCGTCTTCTGACAATATGGGTGTGATGGGTGACTCAGATCTCTGTTTAAGGAATCACTTTTTTGCTCTTGATGTTCCTGATCCGGTCCAAATGGAGAAGGCTATAGGGATGGTTACATGTGAGCATGGAGGGGGGGGGAAGCAGTTCGGTATAACACACAGCAAGCAGGAAATGGGACAAGTGTGCTGGATGGAAAACTATTGGAGGAGGAGCTCACTCACATTGCATCAGATAACCTAGTGTCTGTGGAGGTGGCAGTGGATAAGGATGTAGCATTTCCAGGCAGCAATGTGTTAACCCCTATTGACATCAATCAGCCTTACTTGAGGGCTGCAACCTCAGAGGGGGGAGGAAATGATTGCTTCAAGTGTCTGAGAGAGGCCCCTAGGGAGGGGGAGATGTTTCCAATGGTTAGAAAGAGAATGAGAGGGAGGTGCTCAAGGCCTCGTATAGTGACATGGTTCATGGAGAATGGAAAGGAACATCTGATAATGGGAATGGTAATATGGGAACCGAAACTGATACAAAAAAGAAGAAACCTAGAAAAGACTACTCCAACATGCCTAAGACGGTGTCTACGAGGTCCTCTACCAAAAATGGAAAAGGGAAGGAAGTAAACACAATGAAGGGACAGAATAAGGTAGTGTCTAGGACATCTCTGTCAGAAAGGGAGTTATGTCTTGGGGAGCAATACATCAATATGCTCAACCAATATGCTCCATCTGAGTGGGAATAAGCAGATCCAGATGACTCGGATGGTGGTAATGATGGGGAATTTGATGTATTTTGAATGGCATTGTTGTTGGGGGTGATTTCTCCTTCTTGCCTACGTACTTTGTACTGCTTTTTTCTTTTTGTTAATATAATTGGGACTGAGCATTCAGCCTGGGCCTGCGTCTTTCTTGTATTATCTTTCATAAAATAATAGATCAACCATCTATCCATGTATTGATCAAAGATTAATAAAAAATGTTGTAATGATATAAAAAAGGCGGGGAGTGTTCCAAAGTTCAACATTGAGTTTGATTTAATTTTATGTTTAAAAAAAATATTATATATCCCATTAATAAATGAATTGATTTAGGATTTGTTGAAATAATATCAAATCACTTCATTCTATATCCATCATACAATAATGTTGAATAAATATATATTTAAGGGTAGTTTTGTAGGGACGACATGAAAATAGATATTTTAGAGTGTGTATCTCATTTCATGGTATAATAAAAAATTATGATTGAGTGGTAGAAGATTAAGTGGGTGTTATGACAATTATGAATCCATGTATGGATATTGCAAAGTGTCTCAAGGGATCTCGTCATTGGAATCCCCAAATAACTATAGGTCATAATTTTATTTATGTTGTAGTCAATCATCTTATGAAATTTACACATCTTATTTCAATAATTGAATATTCTTAATTCTGTTATATAATTAATATTTACATTAATAATGTATAAGGGATTCATAAATTACAACATTCTCAGCAAACATTTAATTCAAAAATGAACATTGACACTACATATAATCCCCGGAGAAATGGTTTGTATAAAAATGATATTAAAACATTAAAAAATATTTTGACATATTTTAATATGTATTTTAATGGTTGTTAGAGTTAATAACATCATTAGTTTAATTTTTATTCAATAATAACTTTTAGCCAAGTATTAAGACAACTTCTTATAAAGACATCTATTGTAGGATGTACAAAATTCAAATGTGTTAGGATGAATTTGGGGAATGAAATATATTATTTTTTAATGTCTTTGAAGATATGGAAATATGCTTCTATCTATTCATCATCACATTAGGGCATCATAATTCGATAAAAAAATTGTTATCAATAATCGGTATGATCTAGTGTTTGATGTAAGGTACATGGTATGACTAAGAATATATTCATTGAAATAAGTTAGGATATTTGAAAATAATGTGATGTGAAGCACTATATAAATATATATGTATATTTATGTCCATAAAATCAACATTATTGATCGTATAAAAATATTTTCTTATCCCTTGATGCTTCCACCAAATGTCTCAAAGGTTCATGTGGTGTTCCATGTTACCCTCAGGAAGTAATACATACATCATCTTTCACAAGTACTGGACTATGTGTTCATACAAATTTAGTGTGATATCTATTTTGAAAAACAACTTTTGGAGATTGTGTATCTACGAGAGATTGTATTTTGGGACAAGACCAATCTTGTGGATAAAGTATTATGGAGAAAAAATAAATTTTTGGATGATATATGTGAACTCAAGGATGATATGGGTAATATTTATCAATACTTGTATGTATCAGAGTAATTTAATTTGAGGGGAGAACATATTTTTTCATGAATAATGAAACACCTGTATATTTTATGATATATTTCTCTTTAAATAAATTTTATTTCTTTGATATATTGATCTAAATACAACACTTGGTTTTAGGGAACCATGGTATACTTTTAAAATATTATTATTTGATATGATAGTTATTAAACAACCATTGGATTAGTTTGTATGACTATGAATAAATAAATTATGAAAAATTATGTTCAAATCTATAAAACCCAAATTCTTTTACAATCAATTGATACAAATATATAATAAACTCATTTCATTGAAAAATGTTATTTTTTTCTAAAAACATTTTTTTTGTATAGAATCATTTTTTAAAATTACATATTAATTTAATCACCACTGATGTATTATTTTATTTATATTTTTAGATTATGAATTTTATATTTTATTAAAAAAATCATTTAAATATTTTACTAGACATGTAACAATAGTAAATTTACTTTTATGCTTAAAAACAATTTTTCTAAAAATGGGGTTTTTTGTTTTTTATTCTTATTTTAAAAGGATTTATTACCACATCAAGGAAGTTAATTTAGTAATATTTATTTATAATTTTTAAAACAACATTAAATTTTTTTTTTATTTATCTCACATTCATTTTTCTTCATAATGATTTATAAAATAGATATAATTTATTACCACATCTAGGGTTAAAATTAGATTATTTGGGGATATACTAAGAGATAATGTCAAATATGATACATAAAAATGTCTATATATTTTTATTTGAATATATATAGTCAATATCCCATTATATATTTTAATTATTTTCCATTGTTTTAATATTCAATTCAATGTAATTTTATATTATTTAAATATTTTATGTAATTCAATGTTTACCCCTTCCCTCACACATGTTAGGACACATTATATGTTTCATTAATTACATTATTGATCCATATAAATCATGCATTATTTCGAAAAAAACCATTGTATATTAGTTCAATTGATTCATGATTTCTTTTTCATAACATATGACCACGAAAATAAGGCTTAAGGTGTATGATAATAGTGGTTTCTCGATGAATAATAAACATCTCACATGAATTTTTCCATGCTTGTTTCATAATATAATTACTCCAAATTTATTTTATTCATCTTAAAATAATGGATCACATATCATCAATTTATTGATTTGTTTTTTTAATTGTGGTGATTTAAGGACTCGGTTTTTTTAATAGTAGTTTTGAGCCGAAATTTGAATTTTCGCTACAGATGCTTTTGAGGGGTAAATTTGAATTTTAGATTTCACTATTCGTCGCATTCAGGGATGAAATAGTTTTCATAAATACTCGACGTGTACTCTGAGTATACAACGTGTTTTGGTACATGGTCGTGTGTCCGACCGTGTGCAAAAGAAGAAGTGTTTTATGTTTTTAGATAGATCCTTTCATGTACATTGAAGTACACACCGTGTAATTTTACATATGGAGAGAACATGTTATTTTATCCATATATAAGTACACATATATGGGGATGGATAATAGTACACACTCTTTACTCTAACATATATGCTGCGTACTTTTCCTGTATTATGGTTTGGGGTGTTTTGAACCCTGTAAGTTAGAATTGGACATGTGAGTAGTCCATTACGATTGTTTTTCATGTAAATCACAACTATGCAATAATATTGACATTTAAAGGCCACCTAAATGGTATTTTTGGGGATTTATATGTAAATATATATGTTCTTCCTCAACAAATCAAGATCAGTTGTCACATGAGAGTGATATTTGGGGTGGATGATTGGTTGGGTGTTCAGACCAACCTAGTTCAGATATTTTACCAGAGATGAGTTGTGAGCTATATATTGTGACCTATAATTTTAATGAAATTATCCTTGTGAGATTTACCCTTCTATCCTATGATGTCATGAGATCAAATTTTTTGAGGATCTTCTATGGTATGCCTTTGCTTATGTACTGACCTAGTGAGTCCCTTGTTGGATTTATCTCTTATTTTTCATTGTGTGGATACATTTAATAATATGCCTCTATTTTTCATAGTTTGAAGATCCAATGTAGTACTCCTCCTTTGATTTCATATAATTATAACATGTTGGATTCCTTTTATCATGTTTAAATGGAGGATCCCATGTAGGATTCCGATTTTTTATTGACTTGAGGGATCCAGCGGGTGCCTGTGTTTTGACTGACCATGAGTTGTACATTGGGTTTGGGTGGAGATGATGTTTTGGAGTTAACTAGAACATGTATCAAGTCGATACACCCATGGGGTTGTGGTTTTAATGTTTGGTTGGGTGATTGGGCCACCTCACTCGTTGTTTTGTTAACTTGTTTATTTTTTATGCAGTAATGTTCACTAGAGGTGCATCCTTATTCGTGGATATTGAGACTAACATGATGCAGATTCTTTTCTTTTGGGATGTTTGGTTTTTCTTATTGGGATCCTCTTAGCTTATTGGGATGTCTGACATGCTTTCCCATTATCCAGCTTTTGAGCTATGTTATTTCTGATAATTACTATACCTAGAAGTACCATCATGGACTAGGATATTGAGCTTGAAAGTATATATGATGTGATAAATATTTTTTTGGTGATGTCCACATGTGATGAGTATTATCCATCTATTGAGTCGTATGTGTTGAATTTCATGTCCTGATTGATACTTGGATTCCTGTTGTAGGAATTCATTATACGGCTTTGTGGGTTGTTTTTATTTATATCTTGAGCCATACATAGATTCTCATTGTATGAATACCTTGCATGAGCTTAGTGGTCTAATGAGGATGATGACATAGTCCTATATTTTCATCATGATGACCCATGAATTATGTAGATTACACAATCCTTAGTAGTGGGGTTGATTACGCTCTTCTTGACCATTGATCAGAATGATTGCGCTCCTCTAACCATTTACAATACTCTAGGGGTGTAGCATTGAGGTTCACCAGAGGGTTATGTCTTTAAAGATTACATAAGGTTAATCCCCTAAGGGACCAAATGAGTTACGAATGTCATGACCGCTTAGGGATCTAGACCTAGGTCTCAGACGTTGTATTGCATTCCTAAGAATGATAAGCATAGCAATAGACTTAGAAACCATTTTCAAGGATGTTCGTACATGCTTCTCAGAATATTTTATTAATGGTGGGGATGATTACTCTCCCATCATGATATGATAGAAATGATAATACACTTTCATATCAGTTAGGCTTGACCATCGGTATATGATATCCTAGTTTGTGATTGGTGGTGTGTGCAGATGTTCCCATGTGTAGGACGAGCCTCCCCCTTTAGTGACGTAGCTTTATTAGACTTATAATTACAATTTTTGTCGAAGTAGGTACGTTTTGATGGTATTATAGACCCATGTATCAACATAATGTTACATGGCTAGAGTGGCATGACATCCAACACAATACCCTGGCATTGGATGTTGTGACATCCCAAGTAAATAAATAATATTGTATTTTCATATTTATTAATATTTGTGAATTAAATATTAATTTTAAATTTAAGGGGTTTTTATGTTTGATGGGGTACCCAACAATCGATAATGGGTTTCTCTGAAATATCATGTTTCACACAAAGTTGAGTCATAATGAAAAAATTATATAACAAAATAAAATTATTTTATATAGCTGTAAACACCTTGTCGTTGTATTGCATGGAATGAAAATAACTAACTAAAAAAATTATACATGTTCACAAAATGTTTTTACATTTATCCAATAAAATATATAGGTTTAAAATGTGAATGAACCCAATTATAAGCATGAAATACTCTAATATTCTATAAAAGTTCAATTTACCACCTTTTGATGGTGAAACCGTTTTAAATATAGTTTTTTGTCACTTTTATTTTCTCTATTTAAGAAAATAAAAATCTTCTTTAAAATCAGGAAATCCAAATTTACTTTGGTTGAAAATATATTATTTTTTGAGTAAAGTTCATTTCTTATTGAATAAGGAAAAAATACTACATTTTAATTCAAAACTGCATTTTAATCTAATATATTTATATGGTGAGATTATATTTTTTACTGGTTTTAAAGTGTAATCAGATTATATTTTTACATTTTTATCTAATGGAGGTTATTAAAAATAATTTCACATTGAAATCGATGATAAAGAAGTTCCAATATTTTGGTAGTTATTATTTCATAAAAACAATCATTTTTGTTTTGACAACATGAATTCATTATAAATCAATTCCTGACACTTTTTTGTTTTCAATTGTAAAAAATGGATTCCATATTTGTAATTAGTAGGTCCAAATTGTGTAAATAATTTTTATTAGGAAGTATAAATAGTAACATCAGTAAATTTTTATTTACCACATTTTAGGGGTAAATATGGAAAATAAGTGTAAAAAATTTTATTATATTAATATTAAATTATCTTAACATGTTCCTGAATTATATTGGTTAATACATGTCTGACCATGGAAATAATTAAGTCGATTTTGGGACCCCATGGATCCACTTGGGAGTGATAATGAGATTTTATATTTTTTAAATTAATGTAACAACAAAAATGAAAAAAAATTTATTGTTTTGTAAAACAATTATATATGGAGTTATATAAGTGATCTCTTCGAATATTTTCATGACCCATCCCCGGGGCCCATGTCATTTCTACCCCAAACCTGCCTTCCATTGGTCAGGGGCTGGAGACTAGCAGCAGAATGGCATGTCTCATTAATGGGAAGGCATTGCCTTTCAGGCTGTACAAACTCACAATCCAAGAACACATCAAGAATCAACCAAAAAGTAAATTGTTGTAGTAAAAAGTGCACTAAAGTAAAGGGGATGGAATTCAAGCCCAACTAAAAAGTACAAGTAAATTTAAAAGAGAAAAACAGATCATGGATCATCCACTGAGGATCCTATATGAATTGTAGGTACATCTCACAATCAGTAGTCAATGTAGCATGCGCATCAAATGGTCCACCATGGATCATCGTCCAGTCAGGGGTCCCTCAACCTCGATCAACATTTTCCATCTTCTCCACAAGGCACAACAAGGTGTAGTCACAGAACATGTAGGTTTGAGTATAATGATACATAGTAGGGACCGCAAGACCCCCCATGATCTCCCAAAGTTCCATAAAGGATAAATCAAAAAGCAAGACCTCAATCAAAAATCATGAAGTAGTCAGAAATTCTAATTATGTATATGCACATACATATACATAAGTATTTAAAGTATACTCTCCTCATTTATGAGGAAAACATAAGGCTCAATCTTTTAAGCTATTTGAACAACTGATCCACGAAGGAAGAATACCACAATGGTAACACCATGAAGGTAACACCATGAAGGTAAATGTACTTCAAAGGTAACACCATGAAGGTAACTCTATAAGGGTAATAGTTGCACAAGTTTATCACCGCAAATACAACACTAAAATGGTAAAAATACCATATATGTAACACTACAAAGTAAACACCATGAATGTTAGAGTACCACAAAGGTAAAGACTCAGCTATCACGAGGTATAAGTAAAGCACAAAAGCTCATATGATTATTCGAGAAGCTAGATCATCTTATTCTATCGAGAGGCACTACTACTATACATACGAAGTATGAAACACACATGATAAATACATACTAACCATAGCTGACCCACACATGATTTGACTAACTCAAGATCAGTATGCGCTGACCCCCACAAGATCGTTTGCTACTAACCTCCATATGAACTGTCTCCAACCTCCGCCTCACTACTAGAAATTAGATTATCACTGAAAGAACCCTTGATTCTAGGAGGATCCTATTTTCAATACATTATTAATACTTCATCCTCAGTGAAGCTCCACAAAAAATAAACCCAAAGGACCACCATGTCGTAAGGGTTTCAATGTGATAGACGGTACATCAATCGGATGTGCGGTCTGTGAGTTATAAGTATTTTAGTATTTAGGGCCCAGTTGGATTCGGGTTCAATCCATCCCAGTTGTACTCAAACATTCTTCAAAACTCATGTGGAGTATTCCAAAAGGACTTTATTGCTCCAAGGATCTTAGCACCGAAGACAGTTCGTTAAAAAAATTCCCCATATTTCATGTTATTGCTCATTAAGAAAAACTTGGTCTGGAAGGGTCTGAGTCTGGTCATAGATGGACTAACCTGGTTAGGGTCGACCCTACCCAGTCCAGGTCTGACCAAGCTGGGCTAGGCCACAGTGGGCTCGGCCTGCTGCTCCGCGATTTGGCCCGGCCAGCAGGAAGGCGCAACCCGGCCCACAAGGGTGCGGCTTGTTGGGCTCTCGTGGCCCACTGGTGTGGGTCTTCCCTAGTCAACATGGGGGGAGTCCCCTGGTTTTCCTAAATGGTTGAGTAGTCTTTTTATTTCCTCTATATTGGAAGAACAACATGGATCTGCCTTATCTTCTGTGGGACCCATAGGGAGTGGGTCCTACCGCAGCGGCATCGGAGCCGCGACTACTCTGACGGTGCGTCGTTGCACGCCGATTCCTCCTCCTATGGCTGGATGATGCCGATTTCTTCTCACATCCACAATGTATAGAATGCCACGACCACCTTCTCTAGAGGCATGGGATGTCACGTGGACACCTCCTTCGTGGCCAAAAATTGTCAGCCGCTATCATCACCCCTCATGGCTACGTCTGTGGCCTTCATCACTGGCGGCCCACAACAGCATGTAGTAATCTCATCTGTGGCCGGCCGTTGCTGGCCTCCCGCCACCACCCACCATTCTGGCATTCTTCTAACCCAAATATAATGCTCATGAAGAAAGCTCCAAATTCCAAGAAAAGTGCTGGAGGTTCGGGCCTTTTTCATTTGGCCCACACCCTCTACATTATATTGATTTCTACGAGATATAATAATGATAAAACAACTCTTTAATTTTGACAAGAAAAAATCCTACCTCAAGATCGTTGTTGATCATCATGTTTGAGGAAGAGTTGGTGTTTGTTGATTGGTGGTGCTTTTCACTGCCCACTGGTACCGGACTCGTCCTCCATGTGGTTGGTACCGTGACACTTTATCAAAACTTCTTCACTTCGTGATGTTGTACCCATACTACTCCCCAATTTCCATATAACTATGAGAGGGGGGGGGGGGTAATGCTCTTGGAATTAATGGGGGTTCATTTAATAAGAACTATATTAATTCAAATAGCACTGTAACAACGGATTTGAGAAGTCAAGAAATTTAATGGCTAGACACGTCGTTTGTCCCACCACTACCTATTTTCCATTGGATGAAATGAAATGAATGAAAAAAATAACAGTGTTATTTTATTATTCTTTTAAATTTCCAATATCTAACTATTCCACCCAACCTATAATGGTCAAAGTGAATCCTCAATTAAGAGAACCTTGGTGATGCTAATTCAACGGTGCCCTCATATTTTTATTCTGAGAACCGGTATAAAATATAGAAAACATCCCTTGCACTTTTATTGAACGTACTTTAAAAAATGTTCAGAAATTCATTCCGGGAACACCGAGCCTCATAATCACGCTCCGTCAATTTTCAGAGACACGTAATAATTCCATAAAATTAAAATATTACAAGGAAAATCTGAATCTTTTATTTCTACCCATATTAGGGTTTTCATCCCTGAAAGCGACAATATAGACTAAGGAATCAAATGGGGGTACAGGGAAAAAATCTGAGCCTCCCACTCTAATGTGCTCTAATGGAAGTTCTTGTGCTTCTAGAAAACGCGCACATTAGGCATCGATCATCCATGAAGGACCCGATCTAGTAGATCCTCAATCTACACTAGAACCTCTTTAAACATCTCCCCTTCATCAATGTCCATCTATCCATGGTCAGTGACAAGAGATGGGTCATGAACATATCTCTTCAGCGGGTATACATGGAATAGTCTGTGCACCCTATCAAACTGCGGTGGCAGTGCCAAGTGATATTCAACCTCACATATCTTCCAATTTATCAAAAATGGTCTAATAAGCCTCAGTGATAACTTTTCACCCTGACCAAATCTCTGCAATACTCGTTGAGGTGAGACCATATAAAGACACGTTCACCCTACTAAACCTCTAAAAGTATTAGTCCCTTATTAACATTAGACTTATGTTTGCTATGTGCAGTCTTCATGCACTCTTGTGTTATCTACACCTTCATTGTGATACTCTGTACCATCTCCTAACCGATAAGTGTTGACTCCCCATGGTCTATCTAGCATAAAGGTGATCTTCATGGTCGACCATATAAGGCCTTGAATGGTCCCATACCAATGGTGGAGGGATAGTTTTTGTTGTGTGAGGACTCCGCCAAGGGCATGTGATCCTCCAAAATATGGCCAAAATAATAGATGCATGAAAAAGGAATGTCCTCAGGTGTATATATGAATCGATCCATTCGACCATCCAACTAATGATGAATGGTGGTGCTCAATCAAATATGAGTCCTGAATGCCTTTTGTAATCCCTTACACAATCAGGATGTAAATCATGCTCCACAATCAAAGAGGAATGTAGATGACACCCCATAAAGTCTCATTATCTCTTATATGTATAGTTGTCCCAAGCCCTCTACTGGTCCCTAATCATGGATGGGTAGGAAGTGGGTTGACATGGTGATTTGGTCAACGATCACCTAGATGGAATCAAGTTCACTAGACATCTGTGGTAGCCCTATCACAATTTCCATGGAGATACCATCTCACATCCTCTCTCATACCTCTAGCAGTTTTTCTATGTCAGCTGGATCATAATGATCTGCTTTCACTTGCTGAAAAGTGGGGCATCATGAAAAAAACTCTTCTAATTATTTCTTCATCCCCGGCAACCAATGTTGACGTCAGAGGTCATAGTACATCTTCACCACACCAAGATGTACAGCAAGTGGGAATGTATGGAACTCCCTCAACAACCCCTCCCATAGCACCATCGAGACCATGGTGTGTCCTTTAAAGGGGATGAAGTTCTCCCCACCATCAAAAAATCTATTAGGTTCCTGTCATGAGGATATCTGAGCATGTCGAGCCTCTCTATCAATGTACACAAGTTGTGCCTCCCAAACTCATAGGAGAAGTGGAGGAGTGACAGTCATAGATTGGAGGTAGGAAGCTCTATCTCAATCCACAAAGGATATCTGAAATGCAGCTAGCGGCTATGTCGCCTCACTCAGCAACTATAGACCAGACCTCCTTATGAGTTCTTTTGCCACTATTTTCTTCTTCCCAGGAGTGTAGACTACCTGAAAGTCACAGTCCTAGAAGAAATCTAGCAAATGTCATTATCTCGGGTTCAGGTCCTTTTGTGAGAAGATATACATGAGACTCTTGTGATCAGATTATAATGTAAAACATTCGCCGATCAAGGAATGTATCCACATCTTCATGTTGAAGTCCACTTCTCTAACTCCAGGTCATGGGTAATGTAGGTCTGCTCATGTTGTCCTATTTATCGTGAACAATAAGTGATCACTACTCGGTCCTGCATTAGGAAACATCAATTTTAGGTCCATGATGAATCATTGTAGACTACATACCCAATGCCCTCTTTTGGTATCCTGAATATGGGGCACTCATCAGTCTATGATTAGGCTCAAGAAAACTCGTCTAGAATCTCTCCGTCCACACTAAGGATTTTCCTTTCTTTTTCAATGCTAACAATGGTTCCCCATCTCTGGAAATTTCATGCACGAATCATCGGTATTACTCAACCAACCGCGAAAAACTCTGCACCTCATTAATAGTCCTGGGTGGAAACCAATCATCCACAACCTCTATCTTCACCGGATCCACAACATATTCATCATCTGAGAAAACATGTCCTAGAATGTGGAAATCTCATATCTAGAACTACGACATTGGGAGCTTACCATAAAACTTATTCTCTCATAGTGTATCAAGAACAATATGTTGATGATAGGAATGATCCAGTTCCGTCGCTATGTACACTACTATGTCGGCAATTAAAACCATGAAGAAGTGATCAAGTTATGGCTGAAAGATCATGATCATGAGTCCATGAACACTATAGGTGAATTATTCACTCAATATGGAATAAAAAATAACACATTGTGGCCATACCGACATATGAAGGCCTTCTTCTGCATATCCCCATCTCGTGCCCTGAGTGGATGATAGCCTAATCTGAGGTATATCTTCAAAAACCATCGAGATCCCTTCAACTGGTCAAAGAGGTCATCAATCCTTATAAGAGGTTAATTGTTCTTAAAAAGGCACTAGTTCACGCACTGATAGTCTACACAGAGTCTCAAACTCCGATATGACTTCTCTGCAAACAATATCGGGGCTGCCCATAGAGAAACACTAGGTCTTAGGATCACCTTCCTCTGAAAGTCCTCCAACTATACGGGTAAATCACGAAGCTCCATGAAATCCATATGATATGATTGTGTATATATTGGTGACATAACTGGGTACATGTTGATGTAATCGTCATCTTCTCAGTGTGAAGGTAGTCCCAGAACATCATTGAGAAATACATCAACATACTGGTCCACCACTATAGGACAACTCAGACTCTCAACATCAACTACATTGAGGGTAAGGCTTGGTAACTAATGAGTGATTGGTTTCACCCTCTTATTTATAAGTCCATCCTTTGCTACAAATTATCCCTTCTCGCTGGTGATGGAAAACCTGGACCCATCATCGCAGACACACATCAATTTACGCCTAATACAGTCAATCTGAACAAGGACTGTGGATTGCCATTCCAAACCCATGATGTCAAAGTAAGGCCTCAAGGATGCTACGTTAGCATCACAGATAATACTCTCGCCACCTAGATTAATCTCACACTGCCAGAAATAGTTTGTAATCGTCGAATCGTCTCTCATAGGAGTCTCTAATCGCAAGGATCGAGCCAACAACTCCACCAGAATCTATGAGGACCAAACAATAGATGTGGAAATTAATGAGTGACTAGAACCTATGTCTATAATTACTAAATCTAGGGTGCAGTAGACAAATATCATACCTCTAATAATATCCAGAGTGTCCTGGTCGTAGGACTTAGTTTCCTAGAGCAGAGATCGTCCCTGTCCTCCTTCTCCCTATGGTCGGGGTGGACCACTTGAAGGTGGTGGCGGTAGAACCTCGAATCACTGCCCACCACCTGCTTCACAACCAACTCCTATGTCACATCCTCCACCTTGAAAAAATCCTTGATGGAATCTTTTCCTCTTCCTTAGCGGTCCCTCGATCGTATGCTGGTCTTCCATACACCGGGTTGTGTAGTCAGGAGCCATGTGGCCCCGCCCGCGCGCATTAGTAGCACTACTTGATCCTCATCTGTCCTCTATATCAAATACCCCACACCACCAACCTTATATCATGAGGTCACCCATTAGAAAATTTGGCTTGATTGGGCCCCTACCTCATCTACATACTGCCTGCTATGGATCACTCTGCTACCTGACATCCAGTGGTGGCTCTTTTTGTCGGTGCATGCTCAACTAGGATGCTCTCCACCATAAGTGCTCACTCTAGAACCCCATCCTACCTCATAATACTGAGTGATATCATCGATGCTATAATATCTCGTAAGAGACCATGATCAATGGTCCAGGACCTAAAGAAAAGGTCCCGTACTATGTCGGTGGAGTAGCGGGAGAGATCAGTGAACCTTGCCGAGTATTCTTCCACGTTCATGCTACAATATTATAACTGTTGTAGATCTGTTTACGCACTGTGCATAGAGTTGATGGGAAATACTCTTTCATGAAAATTCCCTCAAATTATTCCAAGGCTAGGTTCACGACGTTTTGCAACTAGAGTACCATACTCCACTTCCCCCCAGCTTCTCCCTAGAAGAGACAGGAAGCTAGGAATTCCATCAGATTAGATGGTGTCCCAACTCAACCAAAAATAATAGCCTTAACCTCTTACCAGTCCTCATCCACCTGTGGATCTGTCTCGCCTGAGAAACTAAGAGGACACTTCCATGGAAACTCGTGATACACACTAAGTTAGTGTACACCCTCTATTGGTGGGGATGGTGAAATCTGCGTCCCAATGGGTGGTACTTCTAGGAGTGCACCACCCTATGGCACTATCATCATAAGAAGTATCGTCACGGAAGCCTCATCGGTTGGTGGGTCATCATCGTGTACTCTCTCGGGAAAACTGGATGGATATCTAAGTTGCAGCATCCGGAATGAAAATAGGCGCGACACGGTCAATTTGTTATACCTGGTGAACTGACTCAAATAGATCATAAGAAAAACTTAAAAAAACGCACTCAATTAGTGTTTTCTTCCATTTGGTCTGAAATCAGAATTCAGGGTCCTAGTGTATGGATACGTCGGCTGCCACACAAGCACTAGAATCCCCAAATTGAAAACCACACTCATAACACAAAACACTATTGCAACATATAAAAGATCATAGTCCTAGTTCTTTGGTAGAACCGACTCCTCTAATACCACTTTGTCCTTACCCTTCCCCCAGGGCCGGTGTCGTGACTACCCCAAGACTGCCTTCCATAAGCCAGGGGCTGGCAACTAGCACCATGAAGGCTTATCCCTTTAACAGGAAGGCATTTCTTTTAAACTTTTCCAATCACACAATCCATGAACACGACAAAAAGTAACCAAAAGTAAACTGCTATAGTAAAAAGTGTACTGATGTAAAGGGCTGGAATAGATGCCCGACTAAAAAGTACATGTACCACTAAAAAGAGAAAAACAGCTCTTGGATCATCCACCAAGGATCGTGCATGAAGAGTAGGTACAAATCAATATCAGTACTCACTACAACAAATCACGTCAAATGGTCTACCTCGGAGCACCGTCCAGTCCTGGATCCCTCAGACTCCATCAACATTGATCATAATATATATAAGATACAAAAAGGTGTGGGTACTACCCGTGCATGGATGAGTATAACGATACTCATTAACGACCCTGAGACCCCTGTTGGTCTCAAAAAGTTCCACAAAGAAGAAAAAACAAAGAAATACCAAAATCACAAAGCATTAAGTAGTCATCAACTCAAATAAGTTATATTCTAATACATATACGTAAGTTATTATAATATACGCATGTCATTTATGAGGAAAAAATTAGGCTACATCTTTTAAGCCATTTTCACAACTGATCCACGAAGGAAGAATGCCACAAATGTAACACCATGAAGGTAACACCGTGAAGGTAAAATTACAACAAAGTTAACACCACGAAGGTAAAAGTACAACATAGGTAACAATGTGAAGGCTACACCACGAATGTATATGTACCACAATGTTAACACCATGAAGGAAACACCATGATGGTGAGAGTACCAAAACGATAAAGACTCAACTCACACCAGTTATAAGTAAAGTACATAAGTAAAATGAATAGTCGAGAGGATAGGTCATCTCATTATGTCGAGAGGCATAGTTGTTGTCCATACGGATTCTGACCCACACAGGATCAATAGGTACTAACCACCGCTGATGCAGATAGGATCTATCCCACACGGGATTGGTATGCGCAGACCCCCACTGGATTTCTAAGCACTAAACCAAATAGTATCTGACCCACACTGTATCCTTATGTGTTGGCCCACACATGATCGCTCGATATCTAAACTTTGTATGATTTGTTTCCAACCACCACCTAACTGCTAGCCACTGGATTACCGCTCAAAGCATGCCTGAATCTGGGAGGATACACTTATCATTCCTTTGGTCATACCTTAACAACCAAAAATTTCTACAAAGAAGTATCCCAAAGGACCCCCAGGTAGTAAGGGTTCCAACACGTTAGAGGATGCATCAATCGGATGCCCGGTCTATGATTTATATGTGTTTTAGTTCTGAGGGCCCGGTTGGATAGGGGTTCGCTCCTACCCGATCATACTCATGATATCTCAAAAACTCAAGTGGAGTATACCAAAAAGACCACCTCACTACATGGATCCCATCTCCAGAGAAAATTTATCAAACAGATGCTCAGATTTGATGTTGTTGATCTTTTAGCGAAACTAGTTCTGGAAGGTTCTGTGTTGTGTCCTCCACAGTCAGACCGACCCGGTTCATGACGCAGCGGGCTCAGGCTACGGTGGGCTCACGTGGCCTAGCCCAAGGTAGGGCACGAACTACCGGAGCAGGGCCCGGCCTAGCCAACACTGGGGGGAGGGGTGTACCCTAGATTTCCTAAACGTCCAATCGATCAATTGGTTTTTTCCATAGTGGAAACACCCCATGGCACCGCCTCATCTACCGCAGGTCCCGTAGGGAGCGGGTCCTGCTGCCGCATCTACTTCAGCAGCACATCGTTGCGCACTGCTGCCTCCTCCTACGGTTGGCCAATACCCACCACTTCTCACATCCACCACAGCTAAAAAGTCGTGGACTCCTTCTCTAGCAACACACATTGATGATCCACCCTCCCTTTCGCGGCCTACTAGTGTCAGCTACTGTTGGCTGTCGTGACTAAAGACCTACAGCCCGCTTCTTTGGCAGCCCGTGAGGGGGCGCCACTACTTCCTTCGTGACCCGCCGTTGCTGACCGCTACTGTCACCCGCTGTGGCTATGGCTTTGGCCATCTTTGCCAGCTCCCAGGATGGTGCACCCCCGTATCCTTCATTGTCATCAGTTTTTTTGAGCTTTGGTAACCCTTTGTTCCGTGCTTCATCCAACCCGAATATAATGCTCATAAAGAAAGAATAATATTCAAACAAATAGGCAGGAGGGTCCGGGTCTTGTTCGTTTATCCTACACCCTCCGCGATAGCTTGGTAGCAAGAGGATAGAAAATAACACATAAACTCTTAGAATTAGACAATAAATAAACACTACTTCACGATCATTGGAGAATATCGTGTTTGAGTAAGGTACGGTGTTCATTGATTGGTTGCGCTCATCACCGTCCACTAGTACCATTCTCATCCTCTGAGTGATTGGCATCGTGAAACTTTATCAGAACATCATCTCTTGGTGGATTCATTCCAATACTCATCCCCAAGCTGCATATAAAAATTGGAGGGGAGGGTGAGTAATGCAAGGAGAAATAATGGGGGTTCATTTAATATATAACTTCCTAATTCCAAAGCCACTATTACAAATGATTTGAGGAGTCAAACAATTTAATGGATTGACACGACATTGGTCCCACCATCTCCCCTATATCATTGGATAAAATAAAAAAAAGATATAAAATAAAAAAGTTTTTTAATTATTCATTTAAATGACCCAAATCAATCTTTTTCTCCTAAACTACTATTGGCAAATTGAAGCCTCCCGTAAGCGAATCACGGCGCATCAGATTCGACAGTGCCCTTATATTTTTAATCTGAGCACTAGTTCAAAAGAGATAAAATGTTTCCCATGTGTTTACTGAATGTACCTTAAAAGGATCAGAAATACATTACAGGCACACTAGTATTGGAATCACGTGACATCAATTTTCACAGAATCATAATAATTTCATATAATTAGTAAAATTACATTAAAAATAAATGAAATTTGAACTATAAAAATTCAATTTAAAGATAAAACAATTTCATATTTCATGGTATTTTATTTAGAATTTTTAGGCAACAAATAAATAAATTTAATTATGACACAATGGTGATATAGTAATTTCTTCATTAATAAACGATTCAAATAAATTAAATTATGAAGATTAAAATAATTTTATTTTGAATCTATTTATGCCTTCCACGAATTTTATGGGTAATAATGACTTTTTATATTTAAATTAATAATGGTTTATCTAAATAATAATTTTTTTACATATTATTTAAAAATCGTGATATTAATAATTTTTAAATTGACAAAAATGACTGTTTAAAAAAATTAATATTTTAATAGTAGATAAAATAATCAAAAAATTTATGAATTGGATAAATGACTTAAATAATGCTCTATATGTAATAACTGATACTTTTTGGGTCTGTTGTATTTTTATAGTTAATATATTAACCATATAGTATTAATATATAAGAGGACATGGTAAGTTAAATATGTTAACAAAGGGGTAAATAAAAAATATAAGGATTAAAAAATAACCAAAACATGTCCAATTCATATTTTATTATTTTATGTCAACTTATATATACCTTATAATTGAATTAAATATGTTTTAGGCCTTTTGAAATAAAATATAATTTTATAATTAAAAAATACATTCAGTCAATCCCAAAGAGACGATCCTTCCTCTTATAAAAAACCACCACCTCTAACAAATTACACACATCTCACAAGCCACATGGCTCATCCAAACTCTGCTTCATGAATCTCCAATCACCCTCTATTCCTCCTAGAATACTTCTTCTAAGATGATGGCAATTTATGAAATCATTTTGGCTCAAACCAAAGGGAGTTACTTGATTTCTAGGTAACATATTTTCTCATGTTCATTTTATTTATTTTCTTTCTCCAACCCCCTAAACACATTTTATTCAAATATTTTATAACAACAATATTATATTCAATATTCTAGGTTGTAGTAATGATAATTATTCTAACTACACATCCACACTCCCCCATTTAATGGATATGAACATACTACTTCGGGGGACGGCGAATTACTGCCTCACGAAATGATGATTGTTCAATTATCTCATATCACCTCTTATGGTGGCCATAAAGATGGCACAATATTTAAATGTGATATATAATATATTTATATTTTCTCTATTATTATGCATTTTCTTCATTTATAGCATACCTTTATGGTTTCCATAAAGGGTAAATACGAAAAATTATTACGGGGAAGTGTGGACTTCCTCCCCCACAAAGTGATATGATTTGTTCATACCATACGTGGAACATATAAAGGATGTAATTAAGGAAATTATATATTATATTATACTATAATTTTTATATACCTAAGTATCATTATGTTTTCATTCGATTAAATATGAAATAGAAATCAAAGTAGCATTTATTCATACGTACAGGTTACAGTATCCATGAATGGTGCATTTCATTTCATATACCCAAATGATATGTACTATTATAACTATATATATATACTAGATATATATTTCATATATGATATATTAATAATGAATATCATTTTGAATATAATGGAAATTTTACCACATGGATAACTTGTAATTATAAGATGTTCATTTTTGACACAAGTTCCCATTATCGACAAAACTATCAATATTAACATAAATGATTATATAATGTTTATAATGTGGTAATAAGTAATATAAAAAAAATAATAAACCTGAAAAATGTTATTAAGGAAGTAAAAAATAAATTTATTCCATTATTCATAGGATTAAATAACAAAGGAGTCATGTTAGGCATAAGGTAATCGACTTCATCACAATCGCCTTTCATTGATGCATATTTTGAATTAAACACCACATTCTTTATATGGTGTATAATCCCCTTTTAATTTTTATTTCATTCAAAGGGAATCTTTTTCTATGTATATTTTTACTAAATATCAAAGGGGATGTTTATTTTTAACGTGTACGGTGACAATGATTATTCCGCCAACACAAGCGTTATTTGATATTTGGCATCTTTAACAAGCCGTAATGATTTTAAAAGTAAAATAAATACCATATACTCATTAATGTATTTTTTTATTGAAAATTGTTTTTAGAATGGATTGATTATTTCAATATCTTGAAATGATATATTATTATTGAAATGTGGAAATGTTATCTTTCCTTTATGTTTGTTTTATGTGTTATGAATATGTTATGGTTCCTAGGAATTATTTACATATATGGGTTGTTTCATAATAAAACATGGGTGGGTGATCCTGAGATAGATCTTCAATACATTGGGTAATGTGATGGAGGTAAACGTTAATGTTTCTCCATAGATATTCAGGGTATATATTGTGATGGGTATTTTAAACGTAACTTCGTACATAGTAGTGAAAGATACAACGTAAGTATATTATGTATGCCACAAGTTACCTTTAAGATTTATGATTTCCATTTGTAATTCATAAATCTTATTATCTTTTTTGGAATGATAATGATTGAAATGTATGATTTCCATGACTTGTAGGAATTGATAATCTAATGTTTTCTTTCCTTTTTTTATAACCCTTACTAATCTTTTTATGCTCACACCATGTTTCTAAAATGTTTTTCACATGATATATGGTAGGGTTTCAGAAGGAATAATTCATTAATATTTATATCAAGAAAATAATTCTTGTTTTCGTTTATGAGTTTTTTATGATAAAAATGGATACAGAGTAGAAGTGTTTACAGTGTAATATTTGTAAAGTAAGGTAATTGTTATTGCCTAATTCTCTAAAATTATAAACATGAAAAGATACTCAATGTGAATTATAAACATAATTCAAGAGTATGTAACTCTTAAGGTCAAGGACATATAGTTAGTATCAAAGGTCGGTTTAGACAAATTATGGAGTTGGGGTATTTTCAAATTAATGTTCATAAATTAATTTATGTTAATATTCAAGTGATATAGCATTTACAGATTACCATGTAGCTTCGCTTTAGATATTTCTATATTCAGAATGGTTTTTCGTAGAGGAAATAGGTCAGCTTTAATCGGATTCCATCAAGAGGAAAAAATATTCAAATCATCAACCAGAGACTGTCAGAATAAGAACTAGGTAGTTTGTTATAGTGATTGAACAATTTAATATTTCTATAAATGGTAGCGGTATCAATGCATGAGATCATCTAGATCAACCTCAATGAAATATGTCTGTTGTAGAGGATTTCATGAGGCAACATCCCCCAATATTCAGCAGATTGTCTGACCATGTGATATCTGAATGGTATATTGAATCACTAGATATGATTTTTGATTTCATGGGGTGTTCAAAACATCAACTGGTTAGTATTGTTGTTTACAGTTTTGAAGGTGAAGCTGATTTGTGGTGTTCTATGGTAAAAATATCATCAATAGTGAAGAGATAGATTCTCTTGATTGTGATGAATTCAAAGGTATGATTCATGAGAGATATTTTCCAAAGTAGTTTCATCTTTGGATAGAAAAACAATTCCAAATATTGAGGTAGGAGGATGACTTAGTGGCTTCTTATGAAGAAAAAATTCACTCGACTAGAAAGGAATGCTCCAAAGTTCATATGAGGTCATGATAGTAAAATCAATATTTTTTTACTTAGGATTAAATCCAAATAATCAATGGGCCTTAGATTCTCGTGAGTTCAAATGTTATGAAAAAAATGTATGATGTTTGGAGAGTGTAGAAATGGAGATTGACTATTATCAAATATTCCTTGAAACAAAACAAAATTACAGGTTGAGGTGGTAAAAAAAGGGAAGAACTAATAAAAAAAATTCGGATGGTGGGAAAATTCTGTTTATAGTTTGTGAAAATTGTTGTAAAAAGCACATTGGAAAATGACTTATGAATTTGTGTAAGTGCTAACTATGTGGTAAAATGGGGCATAAGTCTTGTAATTTCACTAAAAAAGATCTAGGTAATGGTAAGAAAAAATCTTATTTATAGTTAGTAAAATGTTTTAAGTGAAATGAAACTTGTTATTGTACAAATGAGTGTCCAATGAAGAACTCATCCGAGTTCAAGAAGCCAGACTACATGTAGAAAGGTGTGGCGAAATCCTTTTCAACTACTTCAGTAGATGTTGTGCCATCAAATGAAGTATTGTTAACTAGAATATTTTTTCTACAGATTACGCCAATGTGTTGTTTTATTCAGGGTCTACACATTCTTTCATTTGGGATAAATTTTTTAGTAAATTGGGAATTCTATCTCAAGATATGAATCCAGAACAGATGGTAACAAACAAGGAGAAAATTTCAAGAGAAAAAGAAATTATATGAACCTTACTGCCCTTTTTATGGAATGAATCAGCTTAAAAACATTTTTATTTTTCCTCTAGTATGGTTTTATGTTTTCTAGTATGGATGTTCTTTTGATTTATCATGCTATGATTGTCTGCAGAGATAAATATGTCTCTTTTAAGAAAGTAGTTCAGTTTGTGTAAAATAACGAACAGTTACTTTTGATAATATATTTGGAAGATGGGAAACTAATAAAATATTGAAATTAATGTCACCTTCAACATATTGCTGAAAACAAAGAATCTATTCTGAATATTGATGTTATTATGGTAATTGAGTATCTTGATGTTTTTCCTGATGAGTTTCATGGTATAATACCTGATTTGGAAGTTGAATTTACTGTTGACATAGTTCCTAAGGATATGCGAATTTCCAAACCCCCTTTATCGAATTTCTCAAATTGAACTTTTAGAGTTAATGAATCATTTGCATGAGTTATTAGATAATGGTTTCATTCAACCTTGTACATCACCATGGGGTGATATTGTCTTGTTTGATAAAAAATAATGATGGTTAAATTAGACTTTTCATTGATTATAGAGCATTGAATAAAATCACTGTTAAGATCAAGTATCATTTCCCCCATATCAATTATTTGTCTGATAAACTCTAGGGATAATAGTATAATACAAATATTGACTTGAGGTTGGGTGCCATCAATTAAAATTAAATGAAGCAGACATTCTGAAGATTGTGTTTGGTACTAGATCTGGCCATTATGAATTTTTTGTTATGCCTTTTTTGTTAACCAATGCACCTATTGTATTCAATGATCTTATGAATAAATTTTTTTTTGAGTTCTTGAATAAGTTGGTGTTTGTGTTTATTGATGATATATTGTTTTAATAAAATGTAAAGTGGAACATGAATGTAATTTAACAGTTGTCTTGAAAACATTAAGTGAAAAGAAACTATAATTAAAATTAATTAATTGTGAGTTTTGGTTACAACAAATTTCATTCCTTTGTCAAATTGATTCAAAAAATGGCATAACTATTGATCCCACTGAAACAAATGTTGTTGATGAATTTATAGGATCCACTAATATAACTGGGATTCGTAACTATCTTGGTTTAACAGGTTATTACTGGATGTTTATTGAAAATGTTTCATGGTTATTTAGGCCAATGACCAAGTCAACTCGAAAAGAAGATAAGTTCATTTGCACAAAAGAATGTGATGATTAGTTTCTGGAATAGATAAGTAGATTAGTGAATGCTTCAGTTTTGGAATAGCCTACTAGAGATAGTGAATTTGTTATCAAAAGTGATGATTTGTTGAAAGGATATGGTTGTGTCCTAATTTAGAAAGATAAGTTTATTGGTTATGCATCCCTTCACTTGAAACCTCCTGAGTTAAATTACATACCACATGATTTGGAATTAGCTACTGTGGTTTTCCCTCTAAAACATTTCAGGCATCGTCTGTATGGAGTATAATGTGAAATTTATACAGACAAAATAATTTTGAATAATATATTAACTCAGAAAGAATTGCAAATTTGATAGAGGAGATGGATGGAATTAATCAAGGAATATTATTGCACGATTCATTACCATTCAGGAAGATAAAATAAAGTGGATGATTCTTTTGAGGTGGAAATATAATGCTAAATTAACCATGTTACGTTTGGAATAAAATCCTTCGATAACTGATTTGATGAACTTTCTAATCGATTTTTTTGGTGCAATAAATTACACTATTTTGTTTCATGTATCACAGAAATCATATCTATCAGATAATATTTTGTATGTATATAGGGAAGACAATGAGTTGCAGTAAATGGTAGAGTTGGTTTAGAAGTGTTAGTTTCCTAATTTAAACATTGATAGTGATTTTGTTTTGAGGTTTGGGAAGAGATTATGTGTGCTTTGTGATTTTCAGTTGATGGATGAGTTATTATGTAAAGATCATAGTTCATTGATTTCAGTTCATCCTAGTAGTACTAAGATGTATAGAGATCATCGGCAGTATTACTGGTGGGATGGAATGAAAAGAGATATTATTGGATTTACTCTGAAGTGTTTGACTTGACAACAGGTAAACATAGAGTGATAATTACTGAATGGTATTCTTCAACCTTTTAAAATGAAATAATGTGAATGGGAAAATATATACAAGGGGTTCACTTTGGGATTACCAAAGACATCTCGAGTAAATAATTCAATCTGGGTTATTGATGACCGATTGACTAAATCTACACATTTCCTTCCTATTTATGATAAATTTTCTCTAGACCAACTTTCTCAGTTCTATGTTAAACGATAGTTAGGATTCATGGAATTCCATATCCATTATATAAGATACTCATCCCAGTTTTACTTATAACTTTTGTAAAGGACTTCAATAGTCATTAGGTACTAAATTAAATTTTAGTACATCTTTTCATCGACAATCAGATGGGAAGTCATAATAAACAATTCAGACATTGCATAATATGTTAAGTGCTTTCTCAATGGATTACCGGTGAATTTGGGATAAAAAAATAATTAATTGAGTTTTCTTATACTAATATTTTTCATTCTAGTATACAGATGGAACCATTTGAGGCCTTATTTGGAAAGTGTTTTTGAACTCGATCTTTTTGGGATGGAGTTGGGGAAAGGATGTTGATGGGACCAGAATTGGTATAAGAGATGGCTGAAAATATTCAATTTATTCAGAAACACATGGGAATATTTACAGCATGATGAATGTTTATGCAGAAAACTGTAGGAAGGATCTTTCTTTCGATGTAAGCGATCATGTCTTATCAATTTTTCTCCATGGAAAAGTGTGATGCATATTGGCATGAAGAAAAATTCATGCCTAATGTTTATTAGACCCAATGAAATCCAGAAGAAAGTTGGATCAGTTTTCTACAGATTGGAATTAACACCATGTTTATCCTAGGTAGACAATGTTTTTTACATTTAATTGTTGATAAAGTATGTTCGAGATCCAACACATGTTTTGAGTCCATAGGTTCTTCAGTTGAAAGGAAATCATTCTTATGTGGAACAACCCATCTAGATTCATGAATGTAGAGAGAAATTGTTGTAGAAAAATTTAATTGAACACATAAATTTTTTATGGAAAATCCATATTGATGAAGAGGAAATAGGGGAATCTGAAAATGGAATGAGGGATAAATGCACCCACTTATTTGATAAGTGAATATTATTGCAGGGACGGAATTCCTAAATGGGGTGAATGATGTGAAATCCCATGTCAATAAATAATATGATAGTTTAATATTTATTAATATTTTTGAACTATATATAAATTTTACTTTAAAGGGGATGCTATGTTTGATGGCATTCCCGACATACAACAAATGTGTTTCACTGAATTCACATGATGCTCACAATGTTGAGTCATACTGAAAAAATATAATAAAAAATTATTATTCTAAATAGTAGTTAACACATAGATGTTATATTAGAGGGAATTAATTGAACTAACTAAAATATGATTATATATGTCTTATAAATGTTTTTACATTTGTCCAATATATATTTGATGCTTAAAACATGATTGAATCTAATTTTAAGCATGAAATACTCTAATATTCTTTAAAAGGACAATTTACTACTGTTTCATGAAGAAACCTTTTTATATCATGTTTTAGTCTCTTTTATATGTTCTATTTAAAAATAAAATAAAATAATTCTTTATCACCGGGAAATCAAATTTTAATTTGGACGAAATTGCGGTATTTTTCTAATAAACTTCATTTTTAATTAATTGTGCAAATTGCTGCATTTTTATTCAAACTGCCTTTTAATATAATATATTTATATGCATAGATTATATTTTTAATTGATTTTAATGTGTAATTGGATTATATTTTTACCATATAATCCAATGGGTGTCATTATAAGTAATTTTACATTGAAATCAAACGTAAACAAGTGTAAATATTTTTATAGTTATCATTATCATAAAATTTTTATTTAGGAGGACAAGGGAAAAACAAGGATGACAAGGAAAGAAAACAAGAAAAAAGAAACAAGACTCTTGGGAACTAGGGGGTATAAATTAATGAAAACCAAGAGCATCTCCTCTTATCAAATTAACACCCTCGGGTTCCTAGAAATTGGTTGAAAGGAGGCAAGTGTTGTTGGATCCCTGGCTCACTAATGACACAAGGTGAACCACAACTCTTTTTCCCTCCCACCATGTGTGGGAAACTATGAAATTGTGGAGGAGAGTGTGGAATTTCTTAAACATTTATGATATTGATCAAATTATGTGATCTTTTCCATTCAAAGACTTATAATGAATTACAGAGTCAGTCTCCACTTGAGTGATCGTAATTTTCCTCTATTCGCAAAGCAATAGTCCGGTGAAGAGGGAATTGGCCTCTGCCTGAAGCGGGCTACCATTCCCATAGATTTAAGTGAAATCCATCTCAACATGGCCACTTTTGTCTTGAACAATTCCCCCTCCTATAATATCACCTAGAAAGTATGAACCATTTCAGTCACGCTTCTAGCCCAGGGCTGGAGGCCGCCCGCATATCCACTTCCCTGGTGCCATGTTGCATGGAGGATTAACCGGAGGACCACATACCTGCAGCATCTTCTACCAGGGAGCCTCCTGGAAGTCATGTATGAGCACGAACAGTTCTAGCAGCAGAATCCGCATGCTCGCTAGTTTGGACCTTGCTGAATGAGTGGTGCCTTCGAAGAGGTCCTGGTTTCTGGCGTGCCACATGCTCCAGAACCCTACAATGAACAGTATAGACCACACCATCCTTTCCATATCTGAACCATCCAGCGCATGTAACCATCTGTCCAAAAAGGTCAAATCACCTTTCAAACTAGAGGAGAATGCAATGGAGGCTCCAAAAAAGGACAATACAATGTGTTCCCACTCGCTCTGAAAGAACATGTGGATTGTGCTCTCTTCTCGCTGGCTAAGACAACAATGGCATTTGGAGGCCATAATGATCCATACCTTCTTGACCTGCCCGTCCGTAGCCCCCACATTTTTTTTGATTCTCCATGTCGGGAAATTATATTTGGAATGAATATTCTTACACTAGACAGTGGTGTTCCATATTACGCAAGGGGCCTGCGAAGCCAATAGCCTTCAATAATTCATTGAAGAGAAGTGCCCATGGAGGAACCAGTGAAAATTCATGTTTCTGGGTCTGAGTGAATAACAATTGATTTGAGGATGACCTGTTTTTCTATGTCCAGCAATGCTTTTGTAAAAGAGGGTGGGAGACAGGCTTCTTTAAGGGTTATCAAGGGGCTGGTAAGCCTGGAAAACCCAGAATAGAGCCAACCCAATTATGCCTCCAGAATAGGATCTTTCCCTCCCCCACAATCCAGAGAGAGTGTGGTTTCAAGGAGTTGATGAGAGGGTAAATTCTAGACCAAAATGGGAACCATTATTTTTAGTTTACTCCTCTTCCCCACCCTGCTGTTGGACATGGGCTTCCCCCATAGGGTTTTCCCTTCGATCTCCTCCCATGCCAGCTTGGCATGCATACAGCGCACCATGTAATCCAGGCACCTCACATCAACTCCCCCACTCCTGAATTGGATTTTCCATTCTTCCCCATGAAACCCAATAACGCTTCCCCTCAGAAAGAGCATCTCACACAAAGCGAGCCAAGAGCTTATCAATATTCTTGATGACTCCTTTTGGAACAACAGTGGAGGCCATTGTATGAATGGGGATGGCTTCCAGAGAACTATTAACCAAAGTGATCCTCCCCTTGAAAGAAATGAAACTGTTTTTCTAGTTGAGGACCCTACTTGTGATCTTTCTCTCATTATGGTCAAAGTCTCAGATCCTAAGTCTCCCTGAATAAATTGGGGTTCCATGTTAATCCATGGGAAAGGACCATGGTGCATGTCAAGCCTGGTGAAAAGAGGGGAAGCTCTGCTGGGTATACACTTATTGGATATGTGAAGGTTACTTTTAGCATTATTGACAACCTACCCACTCCAGTAACAGTATTCCTCAATAATTTTATTAATTACATTAACAGAACTCCTTCCACCATTGATGAAAATAAAAGTGTCATCCGTGAACATCAGATGGGAAATATGAGGGTGGTTCAACTTTCCGCGATAAGGGATTAAGTCCCTGTTGGATAAACCCATGTTAGTTAGAATACTAGGCGTGTCCTGAGCAAGAACGAAGATGCTGGTCGAGATTGGGTCTCCCTTTTGAAGGCCTCAGGTGGACATAAAGAAGCCATGAGTTTTACCATGAATAAAACAGCAATCCAAGAGGACCTGAAACATCTGAAAATGAGATCTGAGGCCTTTTGAGAGAGGCCCATCACAGAAAAACCCTGTTAATCAATCACCAATCTATTCTATCATAGGACTTTTTTCATATACAATTTTATGGCCATGTTCATTCATTTAATCTATGTGTTAATATCTCTCAAAATTTCCAGGTCCATGAAAATATCCCCTTGTATTGACCGGCCCTTAACAAAGACATGTTGTTCAATAGAAGTCCACTGAGGAAGGAGTTTGGACAACCTCAAGATGATGATACTGGCCAGGATCTTGTAGGGAAAATTACACATACTCACCAATCTGTTTTGGTAGATCACTGAGGGTTCTCTAACCTTTGGTATGAGCACTAAGGTTATGGAACAAGTGACCCTCGGGAGGCTACCACCCCGAAAGAAATCCTGGACCGCAACATTGATGTCATCCTTAACAAACTCCCATGAATCCCTATAAAAAGAGAAAGGGAATCCATTAGGGTCACGGGCGATCTCTATATTGAGTTTGATCATGTCCAAGTGGATTTCATCCTCGTAAGGGATCCTTTCAAGACTAGCATTGTCCTTATTAGAGATAGATTTGACCACTGCCTCGCATATGGCCGCATTGCCACCGGGATACACCATGGCCATCCTCGGGTTCGGAATAGCCAGGAGATCCATGAAGAAAGAGTGTGAAATGGTTCCAACTATGTCTCTATCATTTTTATAAGTCCCATTTCTGAGCATAATGTTTGGTTCCATTGGCATCCTTCTTTCCAACAAATTGTCATGGTAGAAGGCTGAATTCCGATCACCCTTGTGAAACCACTTAATCCTGGATCTTTCGCGTTCCACACGTTCTTGCTTAAGGATCATCTCCCCCCATAATTGTTTTCTGGCCGAGAGATCCATGAACTGCACGTTGCTCCATCTCTCTTCCAATCTAGATTCCATATTCTCAATGCTCAGTTTCATTGCCTCCATGTTCTGGTCAGGGGGAGAGAGATCCTTGGCCCATGATTTCAACCCCAATTTCAGCCGACGTAGCATTTTGTGGACCGCAACCCACAAATTCCCCTATATCGGTTTCCCCCACACTCGCTAATGATCTGTTCGTAGCCAGGGATGCAAGTCCAATAGTGGTAATACATGAAACCCTCTAAAGACTCCAACATGGGGGGACAAGGAATCCAACAGTGGTGAGTGGTCTGAAATACCACAGACAAGGTTCATGACCTTGGATTTGGGGAACATAGAAATAGAATTAATATTTTCAATGCCACAATCAACAAATCTCTAGCACCTTCTACCTATTTTCTGGTTATTACATCACATGAAGGGGTCACCAGAGAAACCTAAGTCCATTAAACCATTCTCAGTCACAAAACGAGTGAAATCCAAGATGGCCCTCCTAGGGAAAACCCCTCTTCCATTCGTCTTTGTAAGATCAGTGATGATGTTAACTTCACATCCCATTATCCTGGGAGAGTCCCCAGGATCAGAGGAACTAAGATCTTGCCATAATCGTTCACGTTCGTGAGTTTCACAGTTTACATACATGAAGGAAACCAACATACTTTCCCCGTTCTTCGATATTTTCATGATGATGAATTGGTCACCTGAACATATTTGATCACCCGAGACTTCCTTCCACCAAAATATCCAAATGTGTGTGTTAACCAGATCTGATTGCATGGCACCACACATCTTGATCTTGTAGAAAAACTCTTGGATTTTCTAAGGCTTCTGCTTTTGTTCCAAAACAGAAACCACATCCACTTTGGTCTTTCTCACCTCTGTAGAAATGAATTCAGATTTTACCAGGGCACCTAGGTCGCGGGCATTCCATATGACATAATGGTGAGGTAATAATTGTTTCATTAACAAAGGATTCAAATAAAGTATATTATAAATATTAAAATTTATTTATCTTGAATTGTTATATGCCATCGAAAAAATTTATGGGCAATAATGACTTTTTATATTTAAATTAATGATTTCTTATCAAAATAGTCATGTTTTAATAGATTTTTTAATATTCTTGATATGATTAATTTTAAAATCGACATAAATGATTTTTTAAAACAATTAATATTATACTAAATGATAAAATAATCCTAAAAATCCATGATCTAGAAAAATGACTTAAATAATGATACAAATTTCATAAATGATCCATTTTGATACTCTTGGCATTTTATAGTAAATATATTAACCATATAGTATGAATATTTAAGGTGACATTGTAAAAGTTAAATAAGTTAACAAAGCGATAAAGAAAAAAGATAAGGATTAAAAAAATATCCAAAACCTATCCTATTTTTATTGGATGTTTTTATTTTGACATGAATGTACCATTCCTTATATTTAAATATTTATTGGTCCATTTGAATCCAAAAATCATTTTCTAATAAAATAATACTTTCAATCTTTCCTAAAGATCCCCTCCTCCCTATTATAAAAATCCTCAAACTCTAACCCAATACACACACCCTCAAGCCCCATATATCATCCAAACTTTGCTCCAAGAAGCTCCAAACATCCCTCAATTAATCTTAGAAACCTTCCCCTAGGAAGAAGGTAATTCTAGAATTCCTTTAGGTTCAAACCAAAGGGAGTTACCCTATTTAAAGGTATCAAATTTCTCAAGTTATGTTTTTCTTTATCCAACCCCATAAACTATTAGTATTTCATTATTCTATAACCAAAATAGTGTCTTCAATATAAATCATTGTTATTATGATTTTTATTTGAACTAAACATCCTCACACCACCATCTAATGGATATAAACTTACTTTTTTTATGGGCAGTGAGCTACAACCTCATACAATGATGATTATTACATTATCTCATACTACCTCTTGTGGTTTCCATTAATATGTAACTGTATCTATATGTGATATATATTATATTTATATTGTCTCTATTCTTCTATATGTTTTTCATTTATGGAATACTTTAATGGTTTCCATAATTGGTAAATAAAATAATTTCATTTTAGAAAGTGTGGACAACCACCCCCTCAAAGTGATATGACTTTTTTCATACCATATGTGAAATGTATAATGGAAGGAGTAAGTGAAATTATATATGATATTAAACTGAATTATTATATACCTATGTATCATAGTGTTTTTAGTCCATTAAATACAAAATATAAATGAATGTATCGTGCATGCGTACGTACAGCTTACCGTCTCCATGAATAGTGCATTTAATTTCTAATATCTAAATGTTATGTACTATTATAAATACATATATATATATATGATATATATGATATATATATGATATATAAATCAGATGTATCATTATGTAGATAATGGAATTTTTACCACATGGACAACATATAATTATAAGAAGTTCATTTTGGACTAAAGTACCAAATATCGACAAAATGACTATTATTAAAATAAATGATAATGTAATGTTTAATAAATGGTAATAAGTAATATAAAATGAATAATAAACCAACAAATGTTCTTATGCAATTAGAAAAAAACATTATTTTACTATTCAGGAGATTAATGAATGAATGAGTCAAGTCATACACGAGGTATGGGACTTGATCTCAATATCATTTCATTGGGTAAAACTTGGATTTATAAAAAAAAATTCATTATAAAGTTTATTATCCCCTTATAGATTTCATTTCATTCAAAGGTTATCATTTTCTATGTAGCATTTTACTAAATAACAAAGCGAATGATTCTTTTTAATGTACGCAGTGATAAAGACATTTCCACCACCGCAAGCATTATTTGATATTTGGATTCCTTAATAACCATAATGTTTTTAAAATGTAAATAAATACCATAAAATATTTTATATATTTTGGTGTTGAATATGGTTTTGAGAAAATATTGAATATTTAAATATCTTGAAGTGATATATTGTGATTGAAATGTTTAGATTTTATCTTTCATTTATATTTGTATAATTTTTTATGAATATGTTATGGATCTTAGTCATTGATTACGTATTCGGGTGGTTCTACGATACACCTACTGTGGGTGATCCCGATATATCTATTCAATGCATTAGGTAACATGATAGAGATACAAGTTGCTGTATATCGTAATAGATTTAGGGAATATAATGTGATGGGTATACCAAATTTAACTACCTACATAGATGTGGAAGCTACAATGTAAGTATGTTATAGATGACACATGTTACCTTTATGATTTATGATTTCCATTTCTTATTCATAAATATTATGATATTTCATGGTATTTTAATGATTGTAATGTATGATTTCATTGACTTTTATGTATTGATTGACTAATGTTTTATTTCCTTGTTTTATAACCCATACCATGTTTTTATCCTCACCCCACGTTTTTGAAATGTATTTTCAAGGATATATATCAAGGTAAGGGATATGAATAATTCGAGAATATTTATATCAAGAAAATAATTCTTTTTTTCTTTTAAGAGTTTTTATTTTAAGGTTTCATGTTGTCTAATACACATATAATTGAATATTAATATTTATGTATATATGTATATATATGGTACTATACACGTATAGTTATATAGATATGGACATCCATGGTGGCACTTTCCCAGTTGACAGAGATTGTGGACCATGAGTTCGACGGTGGTTTCTTGTTTGGTTTTTAGTACCCTTTGGTTGTTTTTCTTCTAGGACAAACACATTCCTTTTTCATACATTTTAGTATAATACTTACGGGTTTCTTGTAAAGGCATCTTAATGAGATTATTTCTCACCCATTCACCTGAACCTCAGTGTTTGTAAAGAGATTATGTCTACATTTAATGTTGATCCTGAGTTGCATGAGGGATATAGTTGAGGCCCAGTGTTTCATGATCGAGTTGGTCTTCTCGAGTGGTTCAACTAATTGGGATACTATAGTTCGACAATTTCTGGATAGTGGGTATGTGGGTTGGTTTGTGGTGTACTTGATCCCCGTAATTTTAGATTTAGTTTATTTGTAATTTTATCTTAATTGTTGACCAAGGTGGGTAGAAGAGTTTTTTTTATATTCATTATTGTTTAGGATTTTTGAATCTATTTTTTACTGTTTTCTATTTTATTTAACTAGTTCTGCACTCAATATACCTTCCATTTTGTATTATACATATCTATTTTTTTTGTTCTTTAACTATTATATGAAGTCATTTTATCATCATGATCAACTCCAAGGGCCCTCAGTACTAGTTGGTCACTTCTGGCATATGGGGAGGCACACTTGAGGCCTTTTGGGGAATTTTCTTAGAACACCTATTTAGTTGATTTAGGGGTTTATGTTACAATGAGCTATTATATAAGTTTCTTTTAATGGTAAATACTACTGGGTTATATTAGACAAGAGTAATTGGAATGTGTTGGAACCTGTAGTGGATATCATATTTATGCATCGAGAACACTTTTTCTGGTAGGATATTTTGGTTTTGATGGGTTGGGATTGTTGTTTTGATTTTTTTCCATAAAACTGTATATTAATTTTTCCTTCAGCAACACACATTTTTTGTCTGAATGTTACGATTTTAATATGGAACTCACATTATTGTTGGTAAGAGGCCAGAGATGGATTCTGAATCCTTTCCAGCAAAAGAAAGAGGCATCTCATTCATCATAATTGATATGTAATATTTACATTATGATGGCCTTCTAGTGTGTGATTTTACTAAAAATAGAGCCATATTCAGTTGTTCCTTCTAACATGTACTTTTTATTCAAATTGTAGGTTATTTGGAACTATGTTGAGGCGTTTTGTAGTGAGGGTGATGACTCAGTCCCCATGACCCTCTTGTGTAGTGTCCCTATTATGTTGATATGGAATGTGAGGCCCCCTTTTTTCACCCTTCATGGGTGTTGTTCTAGGGTATCTGGATATCTAAATAGATCACTGAGTACAATACTAATATCTACCAGGACATTTATGGAAAACTGGACCTTCAGGGGGTGTATTGACATATATAGAAAACAGATAAGGGTCATTCTAGTTTATCTTCCTCATGGGTTGTGACATATCCAGATCAATTCTTTCTGAGGATTCATATAGAAGATCATGGCCCTAATATGTGGTGTTTTCAGTTGTGACCTCTATAGGTCATTGTGATCATTAAATTCATTGAGTGGTTTTAAATTTTCTTGTTAGGTGTGAGAACTAGTGATCCTTCATTTAGACTCGGACCCTAGTAGTTTGATATCTATTTCATTCTAGGGAAACATGTGTGAGGGGTTGGCCCATTTTCTCTAATTCTTTTTTGGGGACGAGGTTGTATTATGCTTACTTTATGATCGAGTCCTGGTAAGTTCTCGGGTTTTGAAGTATAATAATGCTGATGCCATTAAATTTTTATCGAGGCACCTCGAGTTCTCGAATTTCGATCCTCAGTTTGATCGAAAGGACTTTTTTGGTGCCTGTCCAGGTCGACCAGTGTTTCCACTATTGGTAATTTAGTTTTAGAGTGGGTATACTCTCATGATCGGAAGACTCATTGGGGTTTGGCTCAGGTGATGAAGATACCCACCAGTTACACATGAAATAATATGAATTTAAATAGGTGAGTGGCTATGATCGAGGTGAGGACTTATGATTCAATACATATCATGGGTTTGGACTCTGAATGTTGTGCTCGGATTTCCCATCATAGTAGAGGAAACATTGTGGAATGAAGTAGGTACCATGAGATGGTTGACCCATTCATTTATCCTAGTCAGGTTGGTATGATGTGACTGTGGCTCATAAAGATCTCTATACATTCTTTTTTGTACAATAATTGGGTACTCCTATTTAGAGATGATCTTGTGATATCTTTTTTTCCTTGATTATACTAATTTAGAATCTTCTCTATATCAAGATCCTTTACATTTTCTTTTTAATGTCTTCCATTGTGAGGAAGAGGGAACCCTAATAATGTTGGGATCCAAGAGCAGAGTAAGGTATTCCATATGGTGGGGAGAGAACCTTTGGACATCTAATGGTGGTGGACCTTCTTTTCAGTTGAAATTTGATGATATCAATGTGCTTTTATGAGCACATAGTTATCTTTTGAGACAAAAAAGGCATTCCATTACTGAGGAGTACCAGATCAGTCTCTCTTAAATGTTTTCCATTTTGAAGGTAGTTGGTAGAGATATGAGGCTAGTAGGTGGAAATTCATGATAGATTGGTTGTGTAAATTCTCAGGTTATGAGTATACATACATGTCCTTTCACCATGCTTCTTATGTATTAGATAGATTACAGAGGGGAGTTTTGTAAGGACTTGTGTTTTTTCCAAACAACAGTTTTTACTAGAAGTTTTAATTTTTTCTTCAGATGCTCATGAGGTTTAAAATTGAATTTTCTCTTAGATGATGATCATAAATAATTTTTTTGACCACACTTTTAGCCCTACAATAGGGTTTTTACCCTATTATCGGTGTTTGGTGGAAATCATACCATGTCAAATTTTAGTGGAATAATTAAAAAATAAAATTTATTAAATTAAATATTATATTATTCAAAAAAAAATTTGGATGTAAAATTTAAAAAGAGATTCTGATTGAGATTCTACCTCTATCGTTGAGTTAATATTGGGGAGTTTTTCCTAGGTGGGGTATAAAATCGAGTGAGGCCCTTAAGCCATCTAGAACACCTTTTTCTTTTTCTTTCTTTTTCTCCTTTACATTCATTTCTCTTCCATCACTCTAATTCTTGTGCATGACTCTTGTGTTTCTCCTCCTTTATTGTGAACTAAGAGAGAAAATGGAGATTGATAATGATTTATTGAATTAATGTTAGAGTTGTATGATTGGAAATCCATCAATTTGATGGTTCAAATTTTAGCATCCATGGACGATAAAATCAAACAAAGCTTCGACAGTTTCTGCCAAAATGTATAACCATTTGTGTTTCTATGTAGACTTTATTTAAATGTGGAGTTCAATATTTTTATAGACTTATATGTCTTTCTTGTGGCCTATTAAGGCCCAATTTACTGTCTTAGGGGAGAAAACATGGTTTTCAGGTGATCCGAGGTTTTTCCTGTCTGGAAACCCTTGTTATAGTGCATGTATTCTAAGGGAGAATGTCGTGTGTTCATCCCATTTTTGGAATAATACGTTTTCATAAATACATGTAATTTAATCATAGTATACACCATCTGGTGGTATATGTCCATGTGTCCCGGTGTGTGAAGAAAAACATGGGTGTTTGGTTTTTAGATAGTACACGTCGTGTACTTGGAAGGAAACACCATGTACTTTTACATGGGTAGAACCCATGTTATTTTGGCAATGTATATATACACATCCATGTGGAGGGATAAGATTACACACCTTATACTCTAAATTTCATTCCATATACTTTTCCATCTTAGAGGATTAGGGTATTTTTTGCTCTCTATGATTTAATTGGGCATGTGAGTAGTCCATTTTGAGAATTTATTTAGGTAGATGGCAAGGGATGATTCCTCTTGACATTTATATATAATATTAATGGTGTTTTGCGGTTTCTATATAAATGGATATGTTCTCCTTCCCATTATTGAGCACATTTTTCACTCGGGAGTGAGAAATGGTGTAAATTATATGTTGAGTGTTCGAACCAACCTAGTTGAGTCTGGTGATCTAAGATGAGTGGTGAGCTATATCTCGAGACCTTTTATTTTGTGGTCATTATCCTTTTGAGATGTTCTCTTATGGCCTCTGATGTTGTGAGACTAGTTTCTCCAAGGATACACTGAGGGATTCCACTTCTTACATGTTGATTATGGAGTCCTTTGTAGGATCTCTATAATGTTTTTCATTGCGGGATCCATATTGCATGATACCTCTATTGTTCTATGTTTGAGGATCGCGTATATGATTCCTCCCTTGCTATTCACTAAGGATCCCATGTAGGATGAATTATATCATGTTTACCTAGAGGATCCCAAACATGATACCTTTTTTGGGTTGTACTTGATGGAACCAGTAGGTTAACGTGGTTTTACCAACCCTAACTTGTACGTAAGTTTTTGGTAGATATGGTGTTTGATTGTCACCTAGAACCCGTTCCAAACTAAAACTCCCATGGGGTTATGGATGTAGTTTTGGGTTGGCCATTCGGCCCACCCTAACTTCTTTATTAAGTTCAGTTGTTTTTTCTGATACAGTTATGTTCAGTAGAGGTGCATCCTTGTTAGTGGTTTTTGATCTTGATGTGAGGCGTCATTAGTTCTATTGGGATTCCCTGTTGTTCTTACTGGGATCTGTGTTTCTTATTAGGATTCCCTATGTTCTTTATTGATAACTATTTTCTGAGCCATATTATTTCTAATATTTACTATACATAGATGTACTAACTGGGACTTGTATATTGACTTGAATGTATATATATTGTGATATATAATTTCTTGGGTTTTTCAAAGGTTTTTCCTGGTATTTTGATGTTCAGAATTACATATTGACTTTCATGCCCTATGCGATACTTGGATTCATATTGTTGGATTTCCTTGGACCAGCTAGATGTGTTGTTTTGTATATACCATCAGTTATACTTGGATTCCCATAATATGAATTCCTTGGATGGGCTCAGTTGTCTGATGAGGATGATTATTCTCTCCTTGATTTCGGTCATGATGACCAAAGACCCAGGTAGATTACACAGTATTGAGTGGTGGGATGATTTTTCTATCCTTGGCCTTTGATCAAAATTATTACACTCTTTTGATCAGTTTTGAGGTTCCATGAGTGTATCATTGGGGCCCATTGGAGATTTATCTCTTTATATATCGCCTAAGGGTAAGCCCCTTTGGGATCGTCCGTGTTCGAATGTCATAACCACTTATGGACCGATTCCTATGGCATAGACATTAGATTAGATTCATAGGCTTGAGCATCATGGAGACTAACATAGTAACCATTTTATTGTATGATCATTCGTGATTTCCAAAATCATTTATTAGAGGTTGGGATGATTACGTTATCTATATCCTAGGACCAGAATGACTATGCTCTTCCAGATCAGTTAGGATTGACCATCAGTATACGGAATCCTAGTTATTTATTAGAGGCAAGTAGATATGATCCCAAGTGTTGGACATGCATCCCTCAGTGGTGAATTATCTTGATCAGATATATAATTCAGGAGTTGGTTGAAGTAGGTACATGTCAATCAGATTACGGACCCCGATATTGACTTAATTATAAACGGTTTGAGTGGAAAGATGCCCAACTCGATGGCCTTGAACGTGATGTCCTAATAATTTGGATTATGAATCCAAGGATTGATTGTTGTTGTGGTTTCATGTTTTTTGATTCACATAACAATGAATACTCATATTTTTCTATATATGTATAGGTATGGAACTATACATGTGTATGTATAAAGATATAGACATACATGGTGGCACTTGACTAGTTGATAGGGATTTCAGATCCTGAGTGTGATGGATGATTCACATTGGGTTTTTACAAACATTTAGTTTTGTCTCATCTAGGGTGAGCATGGTTCTTTTTCATACACATTAGAAGCACCGTTACCGGTTTCTTGTTGGGGTGGACTACTAAGATTATTTCTCACCCCTACACAAGAACGTTGGTTTATGTGTAGAAATTATGTTTTCTTTTTTGGGTTGAGCACAAGTGAAATCGTCTATATGGATAAGGCATTATGTTGCATGATCAAGTGTTTCTATTGATCATGAAGCAACAGTTCGACGGTGTGTCGAGATTGGGTACATGGGTTGGCGTAGAGTTAGTAGATGAGCCCAGTAGTTTTACATGTAGTTTCTTTATACTTGTATTTTTATGGTCAGCCAAGTGAGTGGCCAGTTTTGTATTGTATTGCATAGTTATTTGAGATTTTTATATAATTTTACTATTATAGATTTCTATTTTAGTTTACTTATTCTGAACTCTATCAACTTTCTATTCCGTATGATACACGGTAATTTCCATTGTTCTCTTCCAAAAAAAATACATGAATTGTCAACACACGGTCACCTCCTAGGCCCTCGTGACAGCTCAACATACTTTGGAGTACTAAGAGGAATTTGATGTCTTGTAGAGAACCAGATTGGAGAACTAGTTTAGTGGATTTAGGGTGTGAAAGTTATAGGTAACACCATTTTTTTATATCAATACATTCCATTGGAAAATGTTAATATTGATCAGACATATGTTAGGAATAAAACCATCGTTGAGTGATCAGATTCATTTTTCATTTTCTCTTTACATGGATTGGAAAATAAAATAAATTAGTGAATATATTCTATATTTACGATATAATTATGTTCCTAGAATGGAGAAATATTATTTAGCATTAATTTTTTTCCACCAATAAATAAGAGAATTCTTCGCACAGGCATAGTTACGAACTACCATCTCCACAAAAAGATGTATATCATTTTCCATCACTGGTCTATATGAATGTTTATAGATGTTTATATATTAAATAAATATGATACTTATGTCATGATTAATATTCTAGTGATTATTAATCCATTATAGCGGTTAATTTAATAGAATAATCTAACTAAAACATGTATTGAAAACAACCCTGCACTAACCAATGAAATTATTAATAAAAATATATTATGAAATTATAATTAAATGAAAAAATTTATATTATTTATTAATTTGGTTATTTAATATATTTATTGTAAAAATATATTTATTATACCATATGATTGAATTCATATGAATAAATATGGTACCTGTGGTAAGGTTTTCTCACCTATCTTTTCTTTTTTTGAATGTTATTCCATATTCAAAATATGTTTCACTTTATCATGTATATTCTACCAATTAATGTATTTGATGATTAAAATAATGAAATTTATGTGAATTTAAATATATATATATATATATGTTTTCAGGTTTCATGAAATTTCTATTCAACAATTACAAAATATATAATTGTTTATGTCACAATATAATTTCATGTTGGGATTGCCTATATTAAATTTCCATTAACAAAATTATATAGGTGATATCATTTTAACTCTATATATTTTAATATTCTATATAAATTGATGGAATTTTGAAGCAATAGATCACGATTCCACTATTGGGTACAAAAATAGGGAATTAATTTTTTAAATAAAAAATTACTACAAATCTTTTTTAGTTGGAAAAGGTTTTCTAGCATGAATGTTCTTTTCAAAATTTTTGTATTAAATATTATATATAAACTTGAATTGTCATGAAACATATATTTACCACTGCTATTTTATTTTTTTATATCATTTGAAATTAAATATTCATAATACATTTTCATAACATTCACTTATTTAATTTTAGTAAAGCGTAATAAGATTATTCTCTTTGAAAATTTAAGGAATGAACGGTTTTTCACACTATATTTTTCTATTAATTTTTTTGAATTTTCCAATATAAGTAAGTCATATTATATTGAAATAATTTTTTTTTACAATTTATATTCAAAATTTCTATTCTAAATATATCAAAATCAAATAGCATTTACCCTATTTTTGAAGAATTTTTTGATTTATATTTAATGTAAATTTTAGTCTATGTAAAAATACATTAAGGATTATTGTTCTTTATTATAGTTAATATCTTATGATACCATCCACTTACATTTTATGTATATGTTAAGCTGATGAAGTCTTAATGATGAATCTATAAAATATATTTAATTACCAAGGGTTCATTATGTTACGATGAAATCACTAAGAAACACTTTTTTTCCATACGTTATACTATTATGTGTAACATCCAAGGATTCGAATTTTTATATTTTTCATTAAATATTTCAGAGAAAGATATCATTATTTACATTCTATAAAAGAAAGGATGTGATACATTATAAACTAAAATTATTTATTTATTTTATCAATATGATAACATGCAAGATATTAATATATGATGTAAAATATTTATATTCATTAAATAATATAATGGGATTTAAATAATAGTATAAACATGTAATGTTTTAAAAGATTTTTGTTAATATAATAATTTTATTTTTTTATTTTTTTTTCAAAAGTTAAATATATAATTTTTATATTATTAAATAAAATAAATTTACTATATATTTGAATTTATAGTTGAGAAATCATATTAGTTTGAAATATATATATTATTCTAAAATGATTCATTTTTTTTCTGAATAGATACAAAAACATATTTTGGTAAATTATATGGCTAATTATGATATTATCATTTAAACTAATAAAAATTTTATTTATGAATTCCTCTTTTCTATAATAATATATATTATTTTAATATATAAACCTTACAAAAAAATGACTAACAGTTTTATACAAAAGTTGAATTTCATTATAAATATTATTTTTGTACATGTTAAATGATTTAACTTTAAAATTCAATTTTAAATTATTTTCAAAAAGTAAAATAAATATATACTATATAATTATTTATCATGATGAATTTTTCTCATTAGGGTATTCTTATTTTTTTGTAATAAATTATTTACAACGATTACAATATAACTAAGAGAAATTATTTTTTATGGGAGTATGGTGATATGCTATGATTTTTCATTTGTTTACATGAGAAATTGAACTTACAGATATAGTTTTTCTATTTTCATACTGTTACATAAAAATTTGTACAACAGTCTCTCACCAAAAAAACCTATCATTCATTAAATTTATTTATTTCCTTGGATATGACATTCTTTTAAATTGAATGCGCCATTTGTATAACTAATAAATGCTTAAAATTGCATCCATTTTGGAAAAAACCATAAATTTGAATTACATAGTGAAACCATTACCATATATACATATTTTTACCTGCTCAAAAGAACATGATTATTTAAAATTAATTAGAAATCTTATGACCATTATTACTTTTTATAATTCCATAGAAAATAAAAGTTCATGGAGTGAGTATTACTCTCCAACTATCCATTTATTTTCATTTTCATCATCCCATTACACCCTTAAATATATAATTTAATGCACTATGTATCATCAAAATAGTGAATATGTCATTATATTACATCTACAAAAATTATTCATTCATTATAAAGCATCTGATATAAAAAACAAACCCATCGAGAATGAAAATTTTGGGACTAAATCCTTCATGACACAAGTTTGATCATTTTTCTCATATACTATTATGGTTGGAATAATAGATTGGTTTAATAAATAATTATTTTTTTGGTTAACTTATAAAATTACTAAATAAAAACATTTAATATTTACTATCATTATTTCATTTCATTATGTAATGATATAATTAATAAGGTGCATGTGTGGAGTACAACCTATATTAATGGAAAGTTACACTACCTTTTAACATGTTATATTTATGGCTGTAACAACCAAAAAATTTCAAATGATATTTGTTTTCAAAATAAATCAATATTATATAATATTATATATGTATTATAACATATGAAACATTGTGAAATAAGAAAAAAATTATTTCATTAATAAATTTCATTATTAGTACATATATAATCCAATGAAATTTAAAAACATTTTAATGGGAAAAATAATATAAACTAGTAAAATTTGAAGTGGAAAACAAAGATCCATCCAATATGCTAAAATCACAGGCCCCATAATCATTATTTTAGAAATGAAAAAATTAAATCCAAAAAACATCTTAGAAAATGAAAATATAGAACCATGAGGGGAATTATTGTAATAGTTGAATAATGGAATGAATTTTATTTTATAAGATGTCATATAACCATTGTAATATTAATGTAATCATTGGGAATATTAACTTATCTTTTGGGATATGTAATGGGTGTCCCTAAAACCACTCTGAAGAGGTCCTTTCTTTAAATAATAAATTGAGGCTTCGACCCCATCCTTTTAAAAAATAATCTTTTCAGAAATGTAAACTACATGTGGCGAATAGAGAAAATGTTTTTGGAATATTAATTTGACCACAAAATAATGATGTTTATTATTAATAATAATTATCACATATAACATAATTAAATATATATATTATAATTCCATTAACCAAATATCATCATTAAAAATTCTCCAAATATATATGATCATGTTTTAGTAATTTTTATTAACAAAAATAAAATTTTATAAAATAAAATTAATAAAAACTAATTATAGAAAATTATTTTCATAAAATTATTTCTTATTTGAAAAATTATTACCAAAATTATCTACATGTTATTTTTTGGTAATTTTAAAAATACTATACGTTTCAGGTGAATAATAAACCTCAATTTGTTTGTAACTGGTGTTTTCTAAATTATATCATTCACAGTTTAGAAAATTCTAGATAATTTGGATCCACCAAATCATATATAATTATTTAAATGATTCATTTATATATAATAAACATCTTTTATTGACCTATATATAACTTTCCTTTGTCTAATGTCAATACTATTCTCTTAAAATAAAAAATCATCATTTATACCAATGTCCATTAAAATAAATAAATAAATAAAATTTTTTAATGTGCTTTAATTTCTTAATATTATATATATATGACCTATATTTCCCAAAAAACCCATATTAAAAGCTTTACTTTTGATATAATATTTAATTTAATATTATAACCTAAAATCCACCTCTCATCAAATATAAAAAACAATCTCCCTATCCTTGGAAAAAAACATCCTTCAATCAACAAAGTGAAACCTCTACAAAAATTTTATTCCTCAATCCCCAGACAATCTATTGGGATTTTATTGAGAAACATACTCCAAGAAGCAATGATTTTACAATGTAAATGAGAAAGAAAACTAAGAAGATGGAATATTTTCATCAACTCGTCCTTATGCTACATCATCTCGTCATTATCTTCAACATCCTTTGTGAACACAAATATTATATGAATAAAAAATTATTATTTTAAATTTTTATTAACTATATTACAACTACATATATAATCAGATCTACTGTGTAATTATATTTCATAATTCTCATACCTTCTCATTGAAAAATGTCCCATTTTTTGTCTATTAATAGCCAATGATATTTATTCCAATTATTTTCTTATAACAATGAATTTTTCTACTAATAATAAATAATTTTTTTATATATAAATCGATAAATATATTTATTTTAAACTTATATAATTAATTGTACTAATGTATAAATTCCTTTCATGAAAATAGTGAAATCATATCAAAATGTAAATTTTTTAATGAATACATGATATCAAGATATTTTCCCTTTAACCGAGGGAATTAAGAAATATAATCCAATGATTATAATTGATAAAAATATGTTTTATTATTTAGTTGTTGAAAAAAGATAAAATATAGTGGGATTTAAGGTAAAAATATTCAAAACTGAATCACTTTCTTCTATGTTATATCCTATTTCACATTTATTTCAATATGTTTTTTAGTATAATAAAAAAACGAGTTATTTTAAATATTACCTATCTTACCTTTCATATATATAATTTATCTACCCTTCAAATAAGCATTCTATTATTGTTATTTAAATTTTTTAAAAGATTTCAATTTAAAAATAACCATTTTAATCCCCTTGATTTGTTTCTCTTATAGAATAAGAAATTGGTCTATTTTTTCAAAATTATAATCTCTTTAAAAAATATTGAAATCATAAATTTCATTTCTTGATTTATCATATGTGTAATATTTTATGAAATACATTCCATTCAATGGGTTATTTAATGACTATGTTTTTATCCATCATAGTGGCATGTATTATTAAATCATTTTATAATTTCATATTTGTTATTGAAATTATATTGTCCTTGAATACATTAGGTAATTTTATATATCTTAGGAAATAATGTGTAATATGCATGGACATGATGTTATCTTTGTTCACAATGATGGTGTGCTATTTTATCGACATATATTATGTGTGATCAAGATGATAACTATATTAAAAAATTTGTGGGGTATTTGACCGATATGTTATAATTTTTAAATATTAGGAATATTACACCTTTCAATAATTTATCTAATGTTTCACCAATGATTATGAGGATGATTCTATACTTATGATATAATTATGTAGATTATTCCAACCCATTATTTTATAGAATCATTTCTCTTATTTCACCTCATATTGATCCTTTAGCTTATACCTCTGTTGTATATCCCCAGGTGACTACATGTAATAACGATATCAAGAGTGATTTAGATCTATATAGAAGAGGAATTTAAATAAATTTGTGTATTTTTATGTAAAATTTATTTATAAGCCTAATTTTCCCAAGACATTCAATATTCGAATCATGGAATTGTTTAACTATAATATTCTTTGTCATTAAAATAATGTAATAATCATATAAAGAATATTTGGGTCATTATAGTTGGAATCAGGGAACGATTTAACTAATCTGGTAATTATTATTACAAAACATTATTGAAAACCAGATATATATATATGTAAGAATCCTAGAAGAATAATTTTAGATGAATTTTAACATAAGGATCCCACAAGATATACATTTATTGTTTATTTTCATAAAATAAAAAAAATCAGTGATTCTTTATTGATTTATGTTTGTTCAATCTATTTTTATTTTATATAATTATAGTAAATGGGGGAATTTAGATACCAAACCTATGTGAGGGAAAATGAAATTATTTTCCAAACAATATCCTCATTGATGTGGATTATAGAGATCAAAACATCAGGGTAATTCTTACCCATTTTTCTCAAGATATGAAAAATGACAGCAGCCATGTGAAACTTATACCTTCACCCATGAGGTGGAAACTATATATCGAGTCCTTTTTGAATCAATTACCATCGACATTCAGTGGTTCTTATGATCTGTATGTTGCTGGAAAGTGTATGATCTTAATTGAGAAAATATTTTCCATAATCAACTATTATGAGAAAGTAAATCTAACTATAGTAATATTTTTTATGGATAAGTTAATCAATGTTTTTATTGATAAATAATTCCATGATGAGGTATTGAATGAATGATATGGTGTGGCAACAGTATATGAAAATATTTCATAAAAATTATTTCCCTCAAACTCTTTGAGCAAAGATGAAGAGATAAATCTAAGAGATGATGAAAAGGGATGTTGAATAATTTCCAGATTATGAGTAAAAAATCACAAGAATTTCAGTATACACCTCATATTTTTATCAATAATGATATAAAAATTATATTATTTAATTTTATAATACCACACCTCAAACAGAATCTATATTTCATGATAAATTGGGAGTTATGATGAAGTAGTCAAATGTCCTCCCAATGTAATGATGGGGATTCGTTAGTGGATCCATGGTGATAGTTATAGTAAATTTAAGATGTAATACCATGATGGAAAATAAAATGATAATAGATTAAGTAATATACAAACATCCACATGCCAAAAATTTGTCAAGATGCATAATGGGATTCTCTACAATTGGATGCATAAATTCTTTAAATGTTGGATAGAAGGCCTCTATGATCATGAATGCTGTAGATACAAGAAAAATCCCACTTACATAACTAATAAATAGATGTCACATACTAATTCACCACCCATGGTTCAATTCTTCCACTATAGGTACAATGGGATATATTTAATCTAGTTCAATAAATGATGGGTCCATGATGGTAATCATCGCCAATAACTATAAAATCCAATGGATCATAGACAATATTTAACCATTAAAACTGCTTATGTAGAGCATGGAATTTAAATCTTAATAATAATACTTTGAATTCTTTCATGAATGGAAATGTTTTATTTGATTCTAGTTCAACGAATCCCTTTAAAACCTAAATGTTTTATTGATCAGGTGAATCAAATACCTAATTCCTTGATATAGAAATATCTGTAAAAATTCATAATGGTGTGACCATTTCAACTACATTAGTGTACTCATATCATGTTAATATATATGTTAATATTTTTAAATTTTATCTCATAATATTTCCCCCTTGATGATTTCGATACTATACTAGGCATGCATTATCTCTAAATATATATCACACATCAACTATCTATAAAATGAATTATCTTTTCATATACTGAACCATCTCAAGCTATTATAGAAATTAAAGGAAGATCATGCATTTAATTTTGAAAAAAAAGTCATTAGTTTCAATGATTATACCATGTTAATATGTATAAATTTCCTAAATTCATGATTTAATTTTATGTATTAACCCTACGTAAATTTCCATTATGATGGAAAATAATACAATTTTCTCTAAATATATTCTTAAGCAGCAGCCATCTAATGATTTATAGTTATCAATAAATCCAACACCAAGAGCCACTAATATCTCCAAATTCCACAAGAGGATAGATCTGTACAAACTAGAGTATTTAAAAACCAACTACAATAGTATATAGAAATGGGATCATTCTACCATGTTCATTAAATTTGGATTAGTCTTTTCTCATTGTCCAAAAAATGGATGGATCAATATATTTTTTTTCTATTTATTGAGAGAGAAAATAGATAACTATATAGAACAACTATACCGTAACAAGTATTTATGTCTTGTTCGATAAAATATTAGGAGCTGATTACTTCCCCAAAAAAGAACATTGTTTTAGTTATAATCAGCTGAAGGTACAAAGGGATGATATTCAAAATACAGCCTTCTATACATAGTATAGACACTATGAAATCATATTAATTTCATTCGGATTACATAATTCCCCTAATATCATCATGTATTTCATTATAATATTTAGAGAATACCATGAAAATTTTTATGTATTCTTTATCAATTACATTCTCATTTTCTCCATGTGAATGGAGGAACATAAAGATCATAAAATGAGTGAAATTTTGAAATTAGGGTTGGAAAAAATGAAGGCTACATTTAGATATTGTGGCTTTTTGATATAGATTTTCACATTATGGGGGAACTAGATCAAAAGCGGGTAAACTTATATGAACCCTTATAAGCTAAAATAAACATGATAATAGCCCTAACCCAATAGTTTCATGTGAACATACACCATTCATGGATTATAAATGTATCACTGATGTTTTATGGAAAATTTATCCAGATTTTCTACTCTTCTATCAAATTTTACTCTGAATGTGGTGAAGTGTGTATGGATTGAATATTGTAAGTAAAACTATAAAGAGATAAAGAAGCATAAAATCACAATGAAAATACTCACAATACTCTTATGTTGACAAGATTTTATGTCATATTATAATTCTTCAAATAGATTCTTGGATATTTCAATCCGGATGAATGATAATGTGGTAGAATATACATCATTATGATTAATTATACATGTAAAAAATACATGATGCATGATTGGGAGTTTCTAGAAATAATATATTCACTGATGATTTGGTGGAACAACCTCTACGGTGATAAGGGTCACATGTATACATTTCAAAAGTGTCTAAATTATATATTCATGTAGCAGGATCTCAATATAAATAATTGAATATGGTTAGATATGATCAATGAGTATGATTCTTCTGTTCAGTGTCATCTAAAAAAGGTGGAGTAGGTAGAAGATGCTCATAATGGAAAAGAATGTAATAATTTCTGCATGATGAGTTATAAGAAATAGCCTTTTATCAAGGATTTTAAAATTATGGGTCTAGAAATCATAATGGAAGGGAAGAATCCCTTCCATTTCCTGATAATTCCAAAAATATATATCTAAGAGAATATTAATGAGGAACAATGTGATTTTTTTAGCATTAAAATAAGTTGATTATTGTTAAGGAATTAAAACATAAAATATTCCATATCAATGATGATAGTATCCTTATACTTGGAACTGGTATTTTTCTACATGCATCACCTATGATAGAGAAGGAGATATTGGATAATACAAAGAGCTAATACTTCTTTATCAATTTTAGTGGTACCAAGATATATTGTAATAATAGATAGAACTTTTGGTGGGACAACCAGAATGATGGGGGTTGTCAGTATTTCTCATTGTTCTCGAGATGTCAGTGTGTTCATCGATAATGAAATAAGTCCATGTGAATTTTTCAATTGTTACCTATATAACTATGGAATCGGGAAAACCTCACCATGCACTTTTTCACTGGTCTCTGAAAGGTATCACATGGAAGTAGTGTGATCTGAGAAATAGTATATTGGATAACCAAGACATCCCACATCATTACTATGTAGAATAATTTATTCATTTAACAACATTCTCTGATCAACATAAGTTATGTTTTGAGTTTGAAATTAGTCCCATTTTCAATCATCTCGGATTATTGTCGATGATTCACTTATATATTTTGGACAAGTCATCAACATGATCTAAATAGTGAATTGAGTTTTTGTATGGCCTATCACACCCGAAGTGAAGGACAATATGAGAGTATCATTTAGATAATAAAGGATATAATGAGAACATACTGAATGGAATTTAAAGGTGGATGGGATCAACATTTCTCAATCGTTGAGATCTCATAAAAAAACAACTTCCACTCAAGTAGCCAAATGAAACTATATATCATTATATATTTAAATTGATATAGAACTACTACATGATGGGATGAAGTCGGGGAATGAAATATACATTTACATAATAATATGAAAGATAGGATAAAAAATTCATTGAATTATTATCTTATAAATTCTACTCAAATTTGGGGAAAAACTATGATGACAATAGTCAAAGGGTCCTATAGTTTGGATTTTGAGAAAATGTTTTTCATTTGAATATCACAAATTAAGAGACTCATTTGTTTTAGAAAATATTGAAATCGTATCCCCAGTAAAACTATCCAATTTCAGGTCTTTGATCACATAAGAGAAGTGATAGATCAGCTAGAACATTCATCGATTATTGTTTATGTTTAGGTGGTCTTCCACATGTCTCTACTGAGGAAGTACAGAATTGACCCCTTATGTTGGTTGAATTTGAAGGTGGTACAAATAGAGCATAGACACTTTTATGTTTATTTTCTAGTAAATATCATTTAACATTGTGACAAACTACTATGAAACTGGATTAATCACATTGTAAAAGTGTTATAGTGGAACCATAACTATGTAGAGGAAACATGTGAACTAATAGAAACAATGAAACAGAAGTAGCCTATTCAAGTATCAATTCTGAACAAAATATAATGTTTTGGGGATTAAATTTCAAAATGGGGGTATAATGTAATGACCCAAACTTTTTAAAATATAATTTTTTTCTAAATAAATGCTTATTGTATTATATTATTTAATTATTATAAATATAAATTATAAAGTAAAATAAATAAAAAGTTATTTAATTAACAAATATTGTTACATTTGTCTACAATTAAACTCATGAAAAAGACAAACAATACAAAGTTAAATAATATATAAATTTATAAAAGTTGATTTGGACAATTTAGATCCCTCCATTCTGCTAAAATCATCACCCCAACAATTGACACTATAGAAATAAAACATAATATTTATAAACCAATTGAAATCATTGAAAATAAAAATATAAAACATAGGATTAATTTAGTGAAGTTTAAATAATGGATTTATGAAGTATTTATATAAGTTAATATTATGTTTGGAATTGTAATGTCATTGCTAGAAATTATATCCTAACTATCGGGAATAGTAACCTGAACATTGATAATGGAAACCAAACCATTGAAATTTTAATGGGACCTAAAAATAATACAAATTAATATTAATTATAATTAATTTGAGTAATATGTGTTTCGAAATATTATAATGGCATAAAATAAATATCATTATTAAAAACTCAATGAAAATATAAGCACATTTTTAAATAAAATTCATTAAATAAAATATATAATTTATTATAATAATGAGAAAAGTCTACTTATGTTAGAAAATTATATTATAAAATTTACTAAATATTTTACATCATCACATAAAATATATCTTATATTTTTTTAAAAAATTTTTTAAATATTTTATTTTTAATGTGAATTGTAACAGTATATATTTTTAATTATCAATATCTTTTAAATTACATCGTTCGTGATTTAATAAATTTTAATAATGTTTAATCAGAAAAAATATATTTAATTTATAAATGTGTCTTTAAAAAAAATAAACTTGTCTTTTAATCATTAAAATAATTTTGCACATATAATTTCAAAAACACTTCCCCAAAATAATTTTTTTTTAATTTATTCAACATTCATTTTAATTTTTTTTGAATTTGGTTAATTAAGGGTGATGATGTCTAAAAAACATTATATAGGGTTTATATATTATTTATATGGAAAAAATTCACTTTTACATGTTTTACCATTGATATTATATTTTATACAAAATTTTATTATAATAATTTCCCTCCCTTGAAGTATAAATAACCTCCCTCCATCCCCTTAGAAAATCATCACTCCCTCACTCACAAAAGACAAACCTCCACCAAAATCATCCCTAACAAACACCTCCTTGGGGATTTTCTAGAATAACTAACTCCATCTATCAATAGATTTTAGTGTCGTGCAAGAGTTGAAACACTGAGAAGAGGGTATGTTTTCATCCACGCTTCTTTGAGTTTCTTATTTTCTTCATCTTTATCGAAAACCCTTGAAAACTCATATAAGAAAAATTAACAATTGTGTGAGAATTATATAAATTATTATATAATTATTAAATATTAATATCTTCAATTATTTTGTTCTATTCTCATACCTCTTTATTTGGAAATGGCCAAGTAGCATTTAGTTAACAACTAATTGTAACGCCCTGATCCCAGTTACCCAGAGTCGGTGCATTATTTCATAACACTGGCATGATCACAAGAAAGATCAAATCTCAAAAGACCGATTGGTTTAGTAGCCATGGAAACACTAGATATATTCATAAAGTTTTACATTACATCATAAAGTTAAAACCTACTACAACGACATAGTCATCATATTCCACACTCATATCCCCACATACAATCCTTGCAGGTCATTCATAACATTCTTCTTCACATCCTGGGAAAAATAAAACATAGAAAATGGGTGAGCTCAAATGCCCAGTAAGGATAAAAATATTGCGGAAACTTTCATAAATAAGAATAATCATTTAAGGCAATGTATAACTAAAACAAAATCCTTTTAAACATGAACTTAAACATAGTATGGAAAAAATAAATTGAAATAATTCCATTTACTTATTCACATGGACATTCTACTAATCTAATAATCACATGCAATATCAATTACTACTTTCATAATGATGGAATGTATAATGCCAGACTATCATAACCACATAGCCAAGGCCTCGTGCCAAGACTACAAATATGATTTTTCCAAGGCCTTGTTCCAAGACACTAGTTTGTCTCATGAGACCTACCGATGCATCGAGGAGCTATAGTGGGCTCCACCCGTCACATATTAAGTCAAATGCATTCCCATATGAAAAGGTTTAAACATAACATAAACATTCGTATTAAAACTAGCATACGAAATGTCAATACTTTCACCATAAACTATGAATGGTATAAAAATAGAACATCCATAGTCAAAAATATCACAAAACCTTCAATACAATATAGAAGTTTTTTATCATAATAAATCAACTTCAAATAAGCGTAAAATCCATCAAAGGATGTTGACATAGGTGAAATCAAAACTATTTTTAGAGAAATATCTATTTCTATTTTTGAAATCATTTAAGAGTCATATATTTATAAAATAAAACATTTTCTTTGAAAATATTCTTATAAGCTTTGACGATTTTATAATGGCGTTAAATTGCCGCACCCGCTGTATAAGTTAAAAAAACATTCTTACCTTAATTCTGTCGAAAAGGTTAAAAACGCACCTTGTTTGGAAAATGATGGAAATATTCCTTTATAAACCCATAAGGGTATAAATGACTTTAACCCATATTCTTTGTAAATATTAAAAAAAATTGAAATACATTTCGAAGAAACATGGATGTGGATGATAAAGAGATCCCAGTAGATAATTGCGTATAAACAACCTCGGATAATGAAGAGATTGTGAAATAAACCCTTAACCTGTATTTTTCCTTGGTTGGGGAAGGTTAAACTCCTTTATAATGGTGAGATAATTGTTATTAAATTATACATGAATCATATACATTAATATGATATCATATATGATCTTTTAACATTGATTTGTTTATAATATATTAGTAATATCGTTGTTTCGGGTGTTAACTTACTCGTTTTATTTTATATGTTTTGTTATGTAATCCAAGTTTGTAATGGATATTTTATATATTATTCATATCCAAAATGATATCAAGTCCTTAAAGATCATTTTTAAATCATCAAATGATAATTATACTTGAATGGATACGATGGAGAATGAATCTCATCGCGTTCGTGGAGACGGTAGTCCGTACGTACGCACGAGCGACAATATCATTTTTTGATATTAAAATAATATATAAATTGTTGTTATATCATATATACAGAATCATTAACATGTTATATTTATTACTTACATGAGTTACATATCATTATTATACCCATCCAAATAATAATATATTGAATAACAATTACACCACAACGTGGAGACGGTAAGCCGTACGTACACACGTATGGTGACATGTTGTTCAAAGGGTGGATAGAATACTGAATATGGTTGTACCATATTTATATTAACATCAAAGTATATATATGATACTGGAGTTATTATTTTATAATGGTAACAACAAAGGAAGAAGAAGTGGAAGAAGAAAGGAACTTTGAAAAGGGTAGTGAAATCATTACCTCTTCTTCTGGTTCTTCCTTCTGATTTGATCAAAAGGGATCCTTAAGTTGGCTTATGATCAAACTAAGGACTCTAGGTTGTAGTGAGGGATGTTGGGAGAGTATTTGGGTAGATTTTGGCCGATCCAAAAGGCTTTGATGGTGTGACGAAATGAGAAGGAGGAGTGCCCATTTATAAGAGGGGTGAGGGGCACCTTTGGAAAAGCTAGAAATATTAATTTATAATAAATTCAAATTCGGTTTCTAATGGCTATAAAGTTGATTATTAAAAGTTTAAGGTGGGTATAGGTCGAAAAAAACTCATCCAATAGAATTTATACAGGTTTGGGTACTTATATTAACCTTATATTTAAGTATTAACTCTAAGTTAATTAGTTTCACTTTTACAATGTCTCTTTGTATTTTTATATTATATCGTTAATAAACATATCATATACATCCAAGAGACACCCAAGAGGTCTATTAAGGATAAAAATATCATGATATAAGTCTCTTGGCCGAACCTTAGATTTTTATGAATTTAATATCAATTAATAATATAATATTTTGTTTAAAAACACTTTTATGTCAATTTTGACACTATTCAATAGTTGATTTTTGTGAAACTCATAACAGAATGATTACTTCGAAAAAAGTTTATTAAATCAATCCTATTATGTCATATTATCCGATAAAATTAGTGTAATTCATTAAAAGACTCAAATAATATTTATTTGGGTATTTATAATACCAATTATTTTAAATTTTTACTATTATGGCAATTGCTGCATCATCATTTTGTCATAAATAAATTAAACTAATTAATATCTAAAAATTTCAAATAAAATATAATTATGTAGGAAATATTATCAGATTTTTAATGAATATTTATAGTAGAAAATAAAACATATATAACCCTATGTAAAAAATTGTTTTTCTAAAAGGTATATGCTTATGGGATTTTTGTACTTATTTTAACTTAATTAAAATAATGTGTCCCTATCACCTACAAGTGGCTCAATGGGGTCCCGAAATCGACCCAAAGATTCCTATGGTCGAACATGTATCAACCAATAAGGCTAGGACACGTTTTAGGGTAATTTAGTATTATTATAATATTATTTTTTAACCCTTATCTACCGGATTTACCCTTAACCATGGTAAATAAAATATTTACCGCAGTAATTATTCAAAATGTCTAAAAATAAAAGTTACCTATTTATACAATTTTAATATCCTGATTCCAAATATGGAATCCATTTTTCAAATTCAAAACACATAAGTGGAAGAAATTAATTTAAAATTAATTCATGTTGTTAAAACAAAAAACCTGTTTTTAAGAGATAATAACTATCAAAAGATTGACACATGTTTATGTCCAGTTTAATTGTAAAATTATGTCCAATGACCAACATTATATTAAATGGTAAAAATTTATTCTATGTATACTTTAAACCACTCAATTTCATAATTTATCACTATTAATTATTTTGATTAAAAAAGGTGTTTTTAATTAAAATTTAGTAATTTTCACTATTCATCAAAATATTAAAGTTATCCGAAAAGTACCAAAATTTCACCTTAGGATAAATTCGATATTACGAATCCAAAAATGAAGTCCATTTTAAAAAATAAAATATATATAATTTCAAAAATTAGGTATTACTATTCATAATGGCTAGTTTGATTGGTTATGGTGTGTTAGAACTCGGTGTTGCGTACAACACACGCTATCACATTATTCAAAGAGAAGCGTACTGTAGAAGCTTGGGGTGTTACATTCTCCTCTCCTTCAAATAATTTCGTCCTCGAAAATTCTAGAATACTTATCACATGAAAAGAATCAGTTGGTCATTCTTCATAAGTTCCTCGGGTTCCCACGTTGCCTCTTCCATCTTATGGTTTCTCCACAAAACTTTTACCAGACGCGTCGTCCGGTTTCTCAGTAATTGTTCTCTTGTATCAAGAATCCTGACGGGCACATCGCAATAAGACAGATTGGGTTCCAGTTCTAATTCTTCATAGGTGAGTACATGCGTTGGGTCAGGCATGTATTTCCTCAACAGAGATACGTGGAACACATCGTGAACTTTGGAGAGACTTGGCGGCATTTCCAATCGGTAAGCTACAGCCCCAATTCATTCTAGAATTTCGAAAGGTCTGATGTACCTGGGACTCAATTTACCTTTCTTAACAAAACCTATGACTCCCATCCATGGCGATACCTTCAGGAAAACATGATCACCGACTTGAAATTCCAAATCCTTCCTTCGATAATCGGCATAGCTCTTCTGCCTACTTTGAGCTGCTTTGATGTGATTTTTAATTACCATCACCTTTTCCATCATTTCCTCCAGCAGTTCTGTGCCTACAAGTTTTCTTTCACCAACGTCATCCCAACATGTTGGTGTACGACATCTCTTTTCGTATAACGCTTCATATGGTTCTATCTGAATACTCGAATGGAAGCTATTGTTATAGGAAAATTCTACCAAAGGTAAATACTGATCCCACATACCCTGAAAGTCAAGTGAGAAGGATATCAACATATCTTCTAAGGTTTGAATAATCCGTTCTGATTGTCCATTTTTCTGAGGGTGGTAAGCAGTGCTCAAATGAAGTTCAGTATCCAGGGATTTCTGAAAACTCTTCTAGAATATTTAAGTAAAACGGGGATCACGATCAGAAACAATCGATAGGGGTACTCCATGAAGTCTCACAACTTCATTAATATATAGTCTTTCTAGACGTTCCAGTGGTAGATCTTCTCTTATAGCAAGAAAATGTACTGACTTAGTAAGATGATAAACAATAACCCATATTGCATCATTCCTTCTAGGAGTCTTTGGTAGTCCCATGACAAAGTCCATCGTAATATTGTCCCATTTCCACTCCGGTATGGGAAGAGGTTTCATGACTCCTCCAGGTTGTTGCCTTCTAGGTTTCACTTGTTGAAAAACCATACATCTTGACACAAAATCAGCAATCTCCCACTTCATATTGTCCCACCAAAAATGTTCCTTCAAATCTCTATACATTTTGGTGATCCCATGGTGTATAGAGAAATTGGAACTGTGAGCATCATCCAGCAATTCCCTTTTTAGATCAGGTATATTGGGAACACAAAGTCTCTTCCCGAATTTCAAAATTACATCTTCATATACAACGTCTCTCAGTCTCCCATCATTCACAGATTTAATCTTCTTTTGAAATTCTTCATCATCGGTCTGAGAACTCTTAATCCTTTCTAGTAAAGATGGTTTGGCATCCATTTGAAAAATAATTGATGTTTCTCCTTCCCTGGTTATTCCCATGTCCATCTTCACTAGATCCATTAAAATTGGATCCCTTTCAATTCTCATATTGTTCAAAACTCCATGATCTTTTCTGCTCAAAGCATATGCCACCTTGTTTTCCTTCCCCGGGAGGTAGTGTATCATGCAATCATAATCCTTGATTAATTCAATCCATCTCCTTTGCCTCATGTTGAGTCCTTTTTGTGAGAAAATATACTTCAAACTCTTGTGATCAGTATAAATCTCACATTTTTCACCATAGAGGTTGTGCCTCCATATCTTCAAAGCAAATATCATAGCTGATAACTCGAGATCATGAGTAGGATAGTTTTGTTCATTAATTTTCAACTGTCGTGATGCATAGGCAATAACCCTATCATTTTGCATAAGGACACAACCGAGTCCTTTATTCAATGCATCACTATAAATAAAGAACCCATCATTCCCCGATGGTAGATTCAATATAGGAGCATTGAGTAATCTTCTCTTCAGTTCTTCGATACATTCTTCACACTATTTTTTCCAAACAAATTTAACCCCTTTATGTGTGAGCTTCGTTAATGGGTTAGCCAATCGGGAAAAATTCTAGACGAAACGTCGATAATAACCTGCCAAACCAATAAAACTACGTACCTCAGTTATACTCGTAGGTGCTGGCCATACTTGGATTGCCTTGGTCATAGAAGGATCAATAGAGATTCCATCATTAGAGACAATGTGGCCAAGAAAAGAAATCTCATGAAGCCAGAATTCACACTTGCAAAACTTCCCATGTAATTCATGCCTTCTCAGAGTCTTCAAGATAATGCGCAATTGATTTTCATGATCTTCGTAGCTTTTGGAGTATACTAAGATATCATAAATAAATACCACCACAAATTCATCGGGATACTCCTTGAAAACTCTATTCATCAGATCCATGAATACAGAGGGTTCATTAGTCAAATCAAACGGCATTACAGTAAACTCCAAATGCCTGTACCTGGTTCGAAATGCTGTCATCGGAATGTCTTCCTTCTTCACACACAACTGATGGTATCCAGATCGAAGGTCAATCTTTCAAAAGTATTGAGCTCCATTCAGTTTTTCAAATAAATCATCAATGTGAGGTAGGGGATACTTGTTATTTATTATTATAGAATTGATCTCCCTGTAGTCGATACATAACCTCATAGATCCGTCTTTCTTTTTAACAAAAAGAACATGGACTCCCCATGGAGAAACACTAAGGAGAATAAATCCCTTTTTACTCAATTCCTCTAGTTGTTTCTCTAGTTCAACTAATTATATAGTGGCCATTCTATAAGGGGTCTTTGATATATGCCTTGATCTAGGAATTAAATCAATGGAAAACTCAACTTCTCGTTCTGGAGGATGTCCAGGTAAATCTTCCGGAAATACGTCTACAAATTCATTCACAACAGGTATATCCTCTATTTGAACATTCCTTTCCTCACCCACTGTTATTTCATTCTCGCCCTCCCTAATAATTGAATTTAGTTGATCTACTTGGGGTGGATCTAAATAATAATTAGGGGGTGACGATTCTGCTCTAAAGATAAGGTGTTCCTTATCATTATCATCAAGAATCGTAACCTCTTTCTTCTTAAAATAAATCTTCACATCATAGTCCGAAAGCCAGTTCATACCGAGGATTATATCAAACTCAATCATAGGTATGACGATGAGATCAGCAGATAAAGAACATTTATATGCTCTAATGGGGACTGATTCAAAAAACTTTGTTGCAATGACACTTCCCTTTGAAGTTTTAACTGACAACTCCCTTATTAAATCAAATTGGAAATATCTAATTTTCTTAGTAAACTGGGAAGATATGAAACAATCCAATGATCCAGAATCAAATAATGCATTTTCTAAACTTGAGGAAACCATTAAATTACCTGCTACCACGTCTTTCGGAGCTTCTACCTCAGCAGTAGTGATAGCATAATATTGTCCTTGATCCCTTGGCCTCTTCTGAGGTAAGTTCTCCTGACGCTTAGGAAATTCATTTGCATAATGCCCCATCTTCCTGCAATTGTAACACTAAACATTGGCAGCTTCCTTCTTCCCCTTGCAATCACGAGTTTGATGTCCTTTTTCACCACACTTGTAACAGACTCCCATTCCCTTCAAGCAAGTACCGGGGTGTTTCTTCCCACATTTACCACATCATGGATATTCAAACTTTCCCTTCTTCCATTTATTTCCATTCCCATATAGATCAGCAGGTCTCTTCTTCTCTTGCTTTGCATTAAAGTCATAAGACTTATATAATTCCTTTTCGGTCTTGATAGCACATGAGACAATGTCTTCGTATGATGAAAATGATTATGAGACTAATGCTCGACGGAGAATTGGTTTTAACTCATCAAATAAATGATCAATCTTACTTATTGGGTTACGTATATAATCTCCAGCGTACCTTTCTAACCTTGTAAAGTTAGCCTCATACATTGCGACACTCTCATCCTCTTTTTGTCTAAGACTCAGAAACTGCCTTTCCATATTTGCTCGGTGGTCGCGAGGAAAGTATTTTTCTAAAAACAGATCTTTGAACTCCCGCCATTCCATATTTGATACTTCATCATCTTCCTTCGTATTTTGAATCAATGACCACCATTGATCAGCATCTCCAGTGAGGCGGTAAACTGCCATGATAACCTTTTCCCTTTCACTAATCCCCAAAGCCTGAAATATTATCTCTAGGGAAAATATCCATTGCTTAGATACTAAGGGATTCGTACTCCCATTGAACGTTGGTGGTTATTGCCTCATGAATCGATCTAACATTTATCCTCCACGCTGCGGATCAGGGTGCTCCATACGAGTAAGGTTATTACTCATAACCTGAGTAAGTTATCCCAGTATGGTGATTAGCTGATCGGCACCAGTTGCATCACCAACTCCACTATAATTATCTTGAGTAGGAGGGAAATACCTACATGTAGTGTGTGCATGGTACGGTTTCCATTTCTTCCACTATGCACCATTTCTAAACTATGGCATAAACTAAATCAGTTTATGAATCAAAATACATAATCCCATACTTACAAAACACTTAAAATAAATTGAACTATTAATGGATATAATCCATAATAATAATAAAAATTTCTTTGAGGAAGTATATACTCATAAACCCCTCATAATGATTTGTAAAGAAAACGAGAGTTATCCTAAGCATATCCCCCAAGAGTGTCGTAACCAAGAGTGCAACAAGGCCCATTGTCGTGCACTAGTTCCCGTTCGAGTCTAGCTCAAAGTGGTGTTTTCGGGTTTTACCCCTAGGTACATTTGTGCTAGAGCTGCCTCTACCTGCTCGTATCCAGACAGGGATGTATTGCTTGGAAAACTCACAAATTCTCTACAATACCAAAATTCTAGGATGTTCTTATATACTATTCCTCAAAGTTCATCTTAGGTCTACGTGCTCTAATCAGAGTTTATCTAAATATAGCTTCCAAGGTTTGTACTAAACTTCATCTGATACCAACTGTAATGCCCCGACCCCTATTACCCAGAGTCGGTGCATTATTACATAACATTGGCATGATCAAAAGAAAGATCAAATATTGAAAGACCGATTGGTTTAGTAGCCTTGGAAACACTAGATATATTTATAATGTTTTACATTACATCAAAAAGTGAAAAACTACTACAACAACATAGTCTCCATATTCCACATTCATATACCCACATACTATCCCTGTAGGTCATTCATAACTTACTTCTTCACATCCTAGGAAAAATAAAACATAGAAAAGGGGTGAGCTCAAATACCCAGTAAGGATAATAATATAGCAGAAACTTTCAAAAATAAGAATAAACATTTAAGTCAATGTATAAATAAAACAAAATCCTTTTAAACATGAACTTAAACATAGTATGGAAAAAATAATATGAAATAACGCCATTTACTTATTCACATGGATATTCAACTAATCTAATAATCACATGCAATATCAATAACCACTTTCATAATGATGGAATGCATAATTCCAGACTATCATAACCCCATAGCCAAGGCCTCATGCTAAGAATACAAATACGATTTTTCCAAGGCCTTTTTCCAAGACACTAGTTTGTCTCATGAGACCTACCGATGCAGCGATGGGCTATTGCGGGCTCCACCTATCACATATTAAGTCCAATGCATTCCCATATGAAAAGGTTTAATCATAACATAAACATTTGTATTAAAACTAGCATACAAAATGTCAATACTTTCACCATAAACTATGAATGGAATAAATATAGCACATCCACAGTCAAAAATATCACAAAACCTTCAATACAATATAGAAGTTTTGTATCATAATAAATCAACTTCAAATAAGCGTAAAATCCATCAAAGGATGTTGTCATAGATGAAATCAAAACTCTTTTTAGAGAAATATCACTTTCTATTTTTGAAATCATTTAAGAGTCATATATTTATAAAATAAAACATTTTCCTTGAAAATATTCTTATAAGCTTGTAAGGGAAGCTTTGACAGTTTTATAACGGCGGTAAATAGCCGCACCCTCCTTATAAGTTAAAAAAACATTCTTACCTTAATTCTGTCGAAAAGGTTAAAAAGAACCTTGTTTAGAAAATGACCAAAAGATTCCTTTATAAACCCATAAGGGTATAAATGAATTTACCCCATATTCTTTTTAAATAGTAAAAATGTTTTGAAATACATTTCGAAGAAACAAGGATGTGGATGATAAAGAGATCCCAGTAGATAATTGCGTATAAACAACCTCGGATAATGAAGAGATTGTGAAATAAACCCTTACCTTGTAGTTTTCCTTGGTTGGGGTAGGTTAACCTCCTGTATAATGGTGGGATAATTGTTATTAAATTATACAAGAATCATGTACACTAATATGACATCATATATGATCTTTTAACATTTATTTGTTAATAATATATTAGTATTATCGTTGTTTTGGGTGTTAACTTACTCGTTTTGTTTTATATGTTTTGTTACGTAAGCCATGTTTGTAATGGATAGGTTGTATATTATTCATATCCATACTGATATCAAGTCCTTAAACTTCATTTTTAAATCATCAAATGATAATTATACTTGAATGGATACGATGGAGAATGAATCTCATCTCGTTCGTGGAGACGGTAGTCCGTACGTACACACGAGCGACAATATCAATTTTTTGATATTAAAATAATATATATATGGTTGTTATAACATATATAAAGAATCATTAACATGTTATATTTATTACTTACATGAGTTACATATCATTATTATACCCATCCAAATAATAATATATTGAATAACAATTATACCACGACGTGGAGACGGTAAGCCGTACATACGCACGTATGGTTACATGTTATGCAAAGGTTGGATAGAATACTGAATATGGTTGTACCATATTTATAATAACATCACAGTATATATATGATACTATACTTATTATTTTAGAATGGAAACAACAAAGTAAGTAGAAGTGGAAGAAGAAAGGAACATGGAAAAGGGTGGTGAAATCATTACCTCTTCTTCGGGTTCTTCCTTTTGATTTGATCAAAAGGGCTCCTTAGGTTGGCTTTCTGATCAAAATAAGGCCTATAGGTTTTATTGAGGGATGTTGAGAGAGTATTTCGGCATAGTTTGTCCGAACCAAAAGGCTTTGAAGGTGTGACGAAATGAGAAGGAGGAGTGCCCTTTTATAAGAGGGGTGAGGGGTACCTTTGGAAACGCTAGAAATATTAATTTATAATAAATTCAAATTAGGTTTCTAATGGCTCAAAAGTTGATTATTAAAATGCTAAGGTGGGTATAGGTAGATAACAACTAAACTAATAGAATTTATACAGGTTTGGGTACTTATATTAACCTTATCTTTAAGTATTAACTCTAACTTAATTAGTTTCACTTTTACAATGTCTCTTTGTATTTTTATATTATATGGTTGAAAAACATACGATATACATCCAAGAGACCCCCAAGTGGTCCATTAATGATACAAATATCATGATATAAGTCTCTTTTCTGAACCATAGATTTTTAGGAATTTAATATCAATTAATAATATAATATTTTGTTTAAAAACTCTTTTATGTCAATTTTGACACTATTCAATAGTTTATTTTTGTGAAACTCATAACAGAATTATTACTTCCAAAAAAGTTAATTAAATAAATACTAATATGTCATATTATCCTATAAAATTATTTTAATTCATTAAAAGTCTCAAATTATATTTATTTGGGTATTTACAGTATCAATTATTTTAAATTTTCACTATTATGGCAATTACTGCATCATCATTGTGTCATAAATAAATTAACATATTTAATATTTAAATATTTTAAATAAAATATAATTATGTAGGAAATATGTTTAGCTTTCTAATAAATATTTATAGTCGAAAATCCAACATATATAACCCTATGTAAAAATTGTTTTTCTAAAAGGTATATGCTGATGTCATTTTTGTACTTATTTTAACTTAATTAAAATAAAGTGTCCCTATCACCTACAAGTGGCTCCATGGGGTCCCAAAATCGCCCCAAAGATGCCTACGGTCGAACATCTATCAAAAAATAAATCTAGGACACGTTTTAGGGTAATTTAGTATTATTATAATATTATTTTTTAACCCTTATTTACCGGATTTACCCTTAACCATGGTAAATAAAATATTTACCACAGTAATTATTCAAAATGTCTAAAAATAAAAGATACATATTTACACAATTTGAACATCCTGATTCCAAATATGGAATCCATTTTTCCAAATTCAAAAAACAGAAGTGGCATAAATTAATTTAAAATTAATTCCCGTTGTTAAAACAAAAAGCGTGTTTTTAAGAGATAATAACTATCAAACGATTGACACTTGTTTATTTCCGGTTTAATTGTAAAATTATGTCCAATGACCAAAATTTTATTAAATGGTAAAAAGATATTCTAAGTATACTTTAAAACCACTCAAATTCATAATTTATCACTATTAATTATTTTTATTAAAAATGTTTTTTTTAATTATAATTTAGTAATTTTCACTATTCATAAAAATATTAAAGTTATCCGAAAAGTACCAAAATTTTACCTTAGGATAAATTCGATATTATGAATCCAAAAATGAAGTCCATTTTAAAAAATAAAATATATATAATTTCAAAAATTAGGTATTACTATTCATAACAGCTAGTTTGATTGGTTATGGTGTGTTAGAACTCGGTGTTGCGTACAACACACGCTATCACATTATTCAAAGAGAAGCGTACCGTAGAAGCTTGGGGTGTTACACTAATAAAGACATTTCCAATTAATTTTTTATCACTACCCTTATGTACTGTAATAATAAATTATTTTTGATATCTAAATATATATATATATATATATATTAAATATGTTATAATATATTATACAATTTTATATTTTAGCCTTAACAAAATATATAAATAGAATCAAAAGGGTAATTTTTTTAAATAAAGCAATATATCTGACCATTTTCACTTTTTATAAGAATCCTAAGAATTATAATTCATTTATTTTATTTGATAAATTAAAAAATTAAATTAATTCCCTTATTGTTCAATATTATAACAATCCTATATCAATTATATCATAGGTTGAATGATAAAAATATAAAATCAAATTTAATCTTAGGGGAATCTATGATACAAAATCTTTCTATTGGGAAATCTCATACTTCAAAATGATTCCAATATAATTATTTATCTTATATAAAAAACATGTCCTTATAATATTTTTTCTCCATTCATATAATTTTATACATGTTTAAACAGTTCAAAATATTTTCAAATCCATATAAAATGTTTTTATAAAAATAATTAATGTTTGAAAACATCTCTTGAATCCTAAATAGTTTTTTCTCATTTCAAAGAAGAAAATTATCCTTTATGAAAAATTTTGATACCCATTATTCATTTTAGAATCATAGTATTTATTTCATGAAGATTGGTATGTGGACTCTTTTATTTATTTTATTATATTCCATGGTTTATTACATGGCTCTGATTTCTATACATATATGTGTCATTCTTGATTATGATAATTTTATGATGTGGTCTGTTGGAATGGAATTATATATCCTTAAAATTCTTTTCTTTTTTTCATATATATCATGATATTTTTCATAATGCGTGAAAATGGTGATATATTTGATTACAACTACGATGTTAGATTTTATAAACATCTTGTAACATCCCGAATAATTGAAGAATATAATATTTTCATATATATTTATATTTGTGAATTATATATTAATTTTACTTTAAAATGGTTGCTATGTTCGATAGCGTACCTGATACGCAAAAATGCGTTTCTTTGAAATCTTATGTTCCACACTAATAATATAATATTATTATTTGAAATGGTAGTTAATTACTAGACGTTGTATTGGTGGTAATGAATGAAACTAACTAAAATATGATTATACATGTTTGTTAAATGTATTTACATTTATCCAATAAAAACATAGAGGCTTAAAATATGAATGAATCTAATTTTACGCATAAATTACATTAAAAGGCCGATTTACCACATTTTAATGGAGAATCCTCATTAAATATAGTTTTGGTCACTTTAATACATTATATATGACCAAATAAAATTATTATTTTGAATTGAGACATCAAAATTTACTTTGTGTAAATTTTTCTAATATTTCCGATAAAGTTCATTTTTTAAAGAGTAGTGAAAATATTGTATTTTAATTCAAAACTACATTTTAATATAATCTATTTATATGTGTATATTATCATTTTTACTTTTTTTTAATGTCTAGTTATTATATATTGTTACTATTTAATCCAATTTTGGACATTTTAATTAATTTTTGTTTGAAAGTGGACATTAATAAGTTTCAATCTTTTGATAGTTATTATTTCTTAAAAACACGTTATTTTTTAAAACAATGGGAATTAATTTAAAATTAACTAATTCCATTCATAGGTCTTTAATTTAGAAAAATAGATAACATTTTTGAATTTTTTATATCAAATAAATCTTAGGCTGAATTTTTGGTATTTTTTTGAACAACTTCAATTTTTGAGGAATAGTGAAACCACTTAGTAGTAGTAAAAAAACATGACTTTTTCATTTTAATGAAATTTTACCACTTATGTGAATTTAATTTAAAAAATATGACATACAAGGTTTTTATCAAGAAGTAAAATGTGGTTCAATGTGATGAAAATAAATTCTAATGAATAGTAACTTTTGACTTTTATTTACCACGGTTAAAGGTATATATGGCTATTAAAGGTAAACAGAGTATTATAATAATTCAAAATTACCTTAACACTTGTAAAAACCTTATTGGTTGAGTCATTTAGGACCATGGTCATCTTTGGGTTGATTTTGGGATCCCATTGAGCCACTTGGGAGTGATAATGACAATTTAGATTAATTAACATAAAGTAAAGGCAAAAATGACAAAAGCAAATATGTTTTAATAAATTAATTTTTATATGGTGTTATATAGATTATATAGTCGACTATAAATATTAATTAGAAAGATAAAAATATTTCCTACATCATGGTATCTTATTTATAATTTTTAGACATCAAATAATTTAAATTATTTATGACCAAATAATGATGCAGTGTCTACCTCATTAATAAATCATATAAATAAATGAGATTATAATTATTAAACTATTATCCAAAACCTATCCAATTCCTATTGGATTATTTTTCTTCGACCATGAGTCATATTATCTTCGACTATAATTATTGTTGGTCCATTATAACCCAAATATCATTATATAATAAAATAATGTTTCCCTACATTCCTAAAGAGCCCCTCCCCCCTTATAAAAGGATACAATTTCTAACCAATTACTCACACCTCTCAAACCATTTGTAACATCAAAACTCAGAAATATTAAGCTCCCTACATCCCTATCCTCCTCATAGAAGCCTTACCTTAGGCAGAAGGCACTTTCAGAAGTCCTTAGTTCAATCCAAAGGGAGTTACCCAAATTAAATGTAGCAATTTCTCTTAAATTGTTTTCTTTTATTTTACTTATCCAATCCCTAAAATATTTTTATTCCCTTATTTTGATACAAAAACAGTATCCTAAATATAGTAGGATGTTTGTATGATAAGGATTCTAACTACACTTAAACACACCTTAATCTAATGGATGAAGAACATAATGTTTCTGTGGATGGAAAACAAACTCCTCACAAAAGGATGATTGTTCGATTATTTCATAGCACCTATCATGGTGGTCATTATGATGGAACTGTATTTATATATGATATATATTATGTTTATATTTTCTTTATGCTTATGTATTTTCAATTTATATCATGGATTTATGGTTTCCATTATGGGTAAACGCGATAATCTCATTAGAGGAAGAGCGGACTACCGCCCCCTCAAAGTGATATGACTCGTTCATACCATATGTGGTACGTGTAAATGATATATTTAATGATATTATATATGATAAAATACTTTAATTGTAATACTACTATGTATCATTATGTTTTAATTCCATTAAATATGAAATAGAAATGGACGTAGTGTTCATGTGTACATACGGCTTACCGTCTCCATGAATGGTGCATTTCATTTCATAACAATAAATGTTATTTACTATTATAAATACATGTATATGATGGATATATATGATATATATTATATCAAAATCATTAATATCATTCTGTATATAATGAAACTTTGACCACATGGACAACATGTAATTACAAGAAGTCCATTTTTGACTCAATTGCCAAATATCTACAAAATGATAGTTATTAACATAAATGAATACATAATGTTTATAACATGGTAATAAGTGATATAAATGGAATAATAAACATGGAAAAGGTTTATAATAAATTTTAAATTAACTTTAGTTTAATATTCAGAAGATTATAGAAAGATCGAGTCATGTCGGACACGAGGTAAAGAGATTTCTTATCTCACATTTAATTCTTTGAGATTTCATTGTAAGACACATATTCATTGTATATGGTAAATTTTGTACTTCCATTTGATACATATTATCATTATTTTCATTATATTTTTGGTATTATGTGATTCATTTGATGTTTATTAACTTTTGGTCAAATGAATCAGTTGATTACAACGTGGTAATGTGTTTCATCTCACTTCTATTTCTGTGATATTAATGCTATATTTTCCACTATTTTCCTTTGTGTGGAGTATGTACTGCCAATGATTGTAATCCTTGTGTAATATACTTTCATTTATGAGTATTTAAATTCTTATTGTATGATCCTTCTTTTATGTGGTGTATGTTTTGTATGTTACCAAATCGGTAAGAGAACCTTTCACCCTCCTTTTTTTAAAATCCTTCTTTGTTATGTCTTTTAATTTAAATATTATTATGTTGGGATATGTTATTATATATCCTTATAGATGTAAAAAAATGTCCAAGTGTTGACGTACCCTTTTAATCTCATCAACTCAATTTCTGAAATTTAAAGAGATGCCATTTTGCTATGTAATTTTTAATGGGGAACTTCATAACCCAATTTCGATTCGTTGGGTTCAACTTGTACTTATTGAATATGTCATACTATGAATATGTGTGAATATCCTATGATTGTTATACACATAATATCCACTTATATTGGGTGTATTTATACTTGTCACACATAATTATCATATTGATTTATCATTAATTTAAGGACAACATCTTTATAAGGGATTTCATCTCAATTTACATTTCCATTGAGACTTCATTTTTGTTATGCTCCAATTACCTCTTATATTGTTTATATAGTGTCCTTTAAATATTATCTCATGAATCAATTTATTCTCATTATATTATAATGTTCTGATTAAATTTTATTCCTCAAACTAAAATATCATTTTAAATGTTTTAATGATTTATTTATTTAAATCCTTATCATTAATGTAAATATTTTAAAAATGTTTTTGAGGAATTATTTATATGGAAATTATTGTTTTCAAATATTAATTCCTTTAAAATATTTAATGTGGTATGGGACACTTTGATGCAAAAAAACTCTTTATTAAATGGTTTTGAAAATGGTTTGATAAAGAATTGATTTTTTCAATATCTTGAAATGTTATTTTGTGATTGAAAATGAAATTTTAATAGTGAAATGTTTATATTTATAATATTTTATTTGCTATGCTTTTATAATGGTATATGGACAGTTGACGGATGGTTACGTGATTAACCAAGTGACAGGTGGTGCCATGAATACCAGGATTGGTGGTTATGTTATATCCTCTAATGCATTGGGTATGGAAGTCAGCTGTATGTCTATTCCATTTAGTGATATGTGTGGAAGTCGACCGTATGGTTATTCCATTTAAATGTGGTTATGTCCCAAGATACCTTTATATGTTATGTGTTCTTTATTTGGGTTTTATGGTAATATTTTGGTTACAAAATGGTAGGAAATGATCTTTTATTCAGTGAAGAGTATATACTACTTCATAAAGGTTAAAATTATTACCCATGATAGTCATGTTTTAATTGATGTTTTGAAAAACTAACAGTTTCCTTCATTGTGCATCCCTTACTGATCTTTTTATGTTCATCCCATGTTTTTTAAAATGTTTTCCATAGGACTTAAAGATGAATAGCTTCATGGATGGGATCAAGGAAAAGTCATGTTGTCTAAAACATGGAACTAGACATGTTTCTTTTTAAGAGTTTTTATTAAATGAAAAAATAGATACTGAGTAGGAGTGTCTACTTTGTAATCATTTGAGATGTAATATTTATGGTCAAATTCTCAAAAACTCTAAACCTGAAAAGATCCTAAATGTGAATTATTCATTTAATTCAATATTATGTAATTTTTAAGGCCAGGTCCATATAGTTTGTATTAGTGGTCGGTTTAGAGAACGTTAGGGATTAGGAGTTTTCATTAGACATATGCTTAGTCCCTATCTATTATTTATGTTAAATTCTTCATTTATAACATTTTTTGATCAAGGAAAGTCAGTTGAAAATGGAAGGAGGAGGATCTCAAATGACATTCCTATCTCTTCTTGATGACATGCTTGCAATAATTATTGCAAAGTCATGTTCGGATGATTGTGAAACATTTTCTAGTATACAACTCACTTGAAATCCGTTTTTTGAGATAACAAACACCTCCACTATACAACATTATCATCTTGGATCATGTTTTTTATTTAAAAAAATATTATTTTCACAATATTCTCATATATTCAAGAAAGGTAAATATTATCAAGGCATTTTCATATATTTTACATTATCACAAGATTTTGAAGAATATTATGATTTTAAAAAAGGTTATTAAGAAGGAGACCCTTGCGCAACCTATTTATATTTGATTTTAAAATATAGTCTCTCAGCACATACCTATGTTATTTTAAATGGACCATTACTGAAAGTTTCAACTCAAATTCGGTACGACTATTTTATAAAAATCATGTTTTATCAGATGTTTTGAAATTATATGTCATACATGATTATTTTTCAAAAAATATTTTTTTGTGAACACCCATATGATCGATGTTGTATAAGGTGTATTTGGATGGAGGAATCAAATGATTTTGAAGGATCTCTAAATCATTGTTGTTATGCATTGACCATATACCTACATTAACAAGATGACGATGAAACCAAATTGACACCTTGATAAATGTATGATGTTCTTCATTTTGGGGATCATTTTATTTTTTCATATTGTGGTGAAATAAGACTTCAAGAATTAAGATGTTGAGATCATAATGAATTTGGATGAAAATTATAGGTATAAGGAAACCATTGAGGTTAAAACTTGTTAGGGTTATTTTTGAGTTTTATAAAATGTACAACCCATAGGATGGGTGACAACCAGTCGTATCCGGCAAGGCTGCAGGATTCGAAACCACAACCAAAGGGCGACAAGGGTGCATCGCCTACCACTATCCTACTTGAAGTCCCTGGTTAGTATGACTTATTATGTTTTTATGGAACAAGAATAAGTTTATTTTTGGAACTTATTGTTTATAAAATGGATATATTTAGTATAGAAAAATGATTTACTGATTAAGTGATAAAGGATATTATGGATGATGTTTTTTTTGAGGAAACACTATATGCCTATGGAATATAGAAAACTGTGGATTTCAATTCTGGAATAATGGTTGGAATTTTAGTATGGAAGAATCTATGTTTTTATTTTGTACATATGATGATTTGGTTTATTTATGAAAATTATTTACCTATCATGGAGAGCATGTGATTTGGATAATTACTTTTCAATATGAGACTTTCTGAGTAACTGTTTTTATTTAAGATAAATGCTATCTTGGATGGTAATGTAATTAAATCCTTATGAGATTTGGGTTTCAATATTAGGTTGGATCAATTTTGAAGAATTTAACGGAAAGTTGTTTTTTTTAATGGTCTTTGATGAACATTGGGTTTTGTTTGAAAAGTTTTGGAGATTAAGAGTAGTTTCTCTTTTTGTGATAGATTATACTTTTTAGGTATTATCTGATCTTCTACAAACCAATTTTTGTTTTTGGTTAAGGACTAAAGACATGAGAAATAAATAGTTCAACTTTTGTGGATTATATGATTCTATCAAATTACATTATAGCTCTTTTTATGTGAACAATTCATCTTGAATACTCATCATTTGGAGAAAAAAATGAGTTTCTGTTGCAAATCTAGTAATTGATGAAAGTCTACATGACAAGTAATTATGGTTCCTTACGTTTTTAGTTAATATCACAATTAAATTTCTCATTGAAATTTAACTTATAACAAAAAAATTGTCTGCTAACGTTTCCTACTGGGGAATCTATGACTGTTTTACCCATCATAAGTTTGTGATTTTCTGGTGGTTAACTTTCTCCTAATCATGTTTTCTACCACTCTCCATCAGAACGTGACCATTTGTTATCTCTTCTATAAACATGTTTTCTTACATGGTATCCTAGTTTGGGTCATCTTGGGTGACCAATGTACTTTTATTTCTTTATTTAAAAGTGATAGTTTTACTGGCACTTTTCTGATGTGGGACATTTAATGAAGTTTCCAAGCCGACTTTTAAAATTGTGAGGATGTAATTCCCAAAAGGGGGGATGGATGTAACATCCTGAAAAATTGAATAATATGACATTTTAATATTTATTAATATTTGTGAATAAAATATTAATTTTACTTTGAAAGGGTTGCTGTGTTCGATAGTGTACCTGATACACAACAACGAGTTTCATTGAATTCTTATATCGCACACTAATAATATAATATTATTATTTTAAATGGTAGTTAACTCCTAGCCGTTGTATCGGATGGAATAATAAAAACTAACTACAATATGATTATACATGTTTTTTAAATGTAATTACATTTTTCCAATTACGAGTTAGAGGCTTAAAATATGAATGAATCTAATTTTAAGCAAAATTTACATTAAAAGTATGATTTACCACCTTTTAATGGAGAACCCTATTTTAATATAGTTTTGTTCACTTTAATAGATTCTATTTGACCAAATAAAATCCTTCTTTAGAATGGGGACATCAAAATTTACTTTGTGTAAATATTTGTAATTTTTCCGATAAAGATCATTTTTTAATGAATAATGAAAATACTGTATATTAATTCAAAACTACGTTTTAATCTAATTTATTTATATTTTTAGATTATTTTTTTAATTTGTTTTAAAGTGTAATTTATATATATTGTGACTATTTAATCCAATGTTTGTCATTGGAATTAATTTTACTATGAGAGTGGACACAAACAGGGGTCAATATTTTGATAGTTATTGTTTCTTAAAAATGTGCTATTTGTTTTAACAATGAGAAATAATTTTAAATTGATTAATGAAATTTCTATGTTTTTAATTTAGAAAAATATGAATTTTTTTTAATTCTTTATATCAAATAAATCTTAAGCTGAATGTTTGGTATTTTTTTGATAAACATCAATATTTGATAAATAGTGAATCCACTTAGTAGTAGTTAAAAAACTGACTTTTTCGTTTAAATGAAATTTTACCACTTCTGTGAATTGAATTTAGAAAATCAGACATACATGGTTTTCATCAAGAAGTAATATTTGGTTCAATAAAATGAAAATAATTTTTGATGAATAGTAACTTTTGACTTTTATTTACTGCGGTTAAAGGTAAATATGGTAATTCAAGGTAAAAAGTGTATTATAATAATTCAAAATTACTTTAAAACTTGTCCGAACATTATTTGTTGAGTCATTTACGACCATGGGAATCTTTGGGTCGATTATGGGACTCCATGGAGCCACTTGAGAGTGATAATGACATTTTAGATTAATTAACTTAAAGTGAAGGAAAAAATGACAAAAGAAAATATTTTTTCGTAATTTAATTTTTATATAGTGTTATATAAATTATATTTTTGACGAAAAAAATCATTTGAAGTATAAAAATATTTCCTACATCATGGTATTTTTTTAAAAAAATTTAGAAATCAAATAATTTAAATTATTTATGACACAATAATGTTGTAGTTTATACCTCATTAATAATTCATTTAAATAAATGCGATTATAATGATTACAATATTATCCAAAACCAATCCAATTCCTATTGGATGATTTTATTTAGACTAGGAGTCATCCTATCTTCGACTGTAAGGTTTTTTGGACCTTTATAATCTAAATATCATTATATAATAAAATAATGGTTTCCCACTTTCCTAAAGAGCCCCTCCTCCCCCTTATAAAATTATACTATTTCTTACCAATTCATCACACCTCTAAATCCATTTGTCATGTCCAAACACTGAAACATTAAGCTCCCTACATCCCTCACCTCCTCTTAAATGTTTTACCTTAGGAAGAAGGCACTTCAAGAAGTCCTTTGGTTCAATCCAATGGGAGTTACCCAAATTAATGAATGAATGAGTCAAGTCATACACGAGGTATGGGACTTGATCTCAATATCATTTCATTGGGTAAAACTTGGATTTATAAAAAAAAATTCATTATAAAGTTTATTATCCCCTTATAGATTTCATTTCATTCAAAGGTTATCATTTTCTATGTAGCATTTTACTAAATAACAAAGCGAATGATTCTTTTTAATGTACGCAGTGATAAAGACATTTCCACCACCGCAAGCATTATTTGATATTTGGATTCCTTAATAACCATAATGTTTTTAAAATGTAAATAAATACCATAAAATATTTTATATATTTTGGTGTTGAATATGGTTTTGAGAAAATATTGAATATTTAAATATCTTGTAGTGATATATTGTGATTGAAATGTTTAGATTTTATCTTTCATTTATATTTGTATAATTTTTTATGAATATGTTATGGATCTTAGTCATTGATTACGTATTCGGGTGGTTCTACGATACACCTACTGTGGGTGATCCCGATATATCTATTCAATGCATTAGGTAACATGATAGAGATACAAGTTGCTGTATATCGTAATAGATTTAGGGAATATAATGTGATGGGTATACCAAATTTAACTACCTACATAGATGTGGAAGCTACAATGTAAGTATGTTATAGATGACACATGTTACCTTTATGATTTATGATTTCCATTTCTTATTCATAAATATTATGATATTTCATGGTATTTTAATGATTGTAATGTATGATTTCATTGACTTTTATGTATTGATTGACTAATGTTTTATTTCCTTGTTTTATAACCCATACCATGTTTTTATCCTCACCCCACGTTTTTGAAATGTATTTTCAAGGATATATATCAAGGTAAGGGATATGAATAATTCGAGAATATTTATATCAAGAAAATAATTCTTTTTTTCTTTTAAGAGTTTTTATTTTAAGGTTTCATGTTGTCTAATACACATATAATTGAATATTAATATTTATGTATATATGTATATATATGGTACTATACACGTATAGTTATATAGATATGGACATCCATGGTGGCACTTTCCCAGTTGACAGAGATTGTGGACCATGAGTTCGACGGTGGTTTCTTGTTTGGTTTTTAGTACCCTTTGGTTGTTTTTCTTCTAGGACAAACACATTCCTTTTTCATACATTTTAGTATAATACTTACGGGTTTCTTGTAAAGGCATCTTAATGAGATTATTTCTCACCCATTCACCTGAACCTCAGTGTTTGTAAAGAGATTATGTCTACATTTAATGTTGATCCTGAGTTGCATGAGGGATATAGTTGAGGCCCAGTGTTTCATGATCGAGTTGGTCTTCTCGAGTGGTTCAACTAATTGGGATACTATAGTTCGACAATTTCTGGATAGTGGGTATGTGGGTTGGTTTGTGGTGTACTTGATCCCCGTAATTTTAGATTTAGTTTATTTGTAATTTTATCTTAATTGTTGACCAAGGTGGGTAGAAGAGTTTTTTTTATATTCATTATTGTTTAGGATTTTTGAATCTATTTTTTACTGTTTTCTATTTTATTTAACTAGTTCTGCACTCAATATACCTTCCATTTTGTATTATACATATCTATTTTTTTTTGTTCTTTAACTATTATATGAAGTCATTTTATCATCATGATCAACTCCAAGGGCCCTCAGTACTAGTTGGTCACTTCTGGCATATGGGGAGGCACACTTGAGGCCTTTTGGGGAATTTTCTTAGAACACCTATTTAGTTGATTTAGGGGTTTATGTTACAATGAGCTATTATATAAGTTTCTTTTAATGGTAAATACTACTGGGTTATATTAGACAAGAGTAATTGGAATGTGTTGGAACCTGTAGTGGATATCATATTTATGCATCGAGAACACTTTTTCTGGTAGGATATTTTGGTTTTGATGGGTTGGGATTGTTGTTTTGATTTTTTTCCATAAAACTGTATATTAATTTTTCCTTCAGCAACACACATTTTTTGTCTGAATGTTACGATTTTAATATGGAACTCACATTATTGTTGGTAAGAGGCCAGAGATGGATTCTGAATCCTTTCCAGCAAAAGAAAGAGGCATCTCATTCATCATAATTGATATGTAATATTTACATTATGATGGCCTTCTAGTGTGTGATTTTACTAAAAATAGAGCCATATTCAGTTGTTCCTTCTAACATGTACTTTTTATTCTAATTGTAGGTTATTTGGAACTATGTTGAGGCGTTTTGTAGTGAGGGTGATGACTCAGTCCCCATGACCCTCTTGTGTAGTGTCCCTATTATGTTGATATGGAATGTGAGGCCCCCTTTTTTCACCCTTCATGGGTGTTGTTCTAGGGTATCTGGATATCTAAATAGATCACTGAGTACAATACTAATATCTACCAGGACATTTATGGAAAACTGGACCTTCAGGGGGTGTATTGACATATATAGAAAACAGATAAGGGTCATTCTAGTTTATCTTCCTCATGGGTTGTGACATATCCAGATCAATTCTTTCTGAGGATTCATATAGAAGATCATGGCCCTAATATGTGGTGTTTTCAGTTGTGACCTCTATAGGTCATTGTGATCATTAAATTCATTGAGTGGTTTTAAATTTTCTTGTTAGGTGTGAGAACTAGTGATCCTTCATTTAGACTCGGACCCTAGTAGTTTGATATCTATTTCATTCTAGGGAAACATGTGTGAGGGGTTGGCCCATTTTCTCTAATTCTTTTTTGGGGACGAGGTTGTATTATGCTTACTTTATGATCGAGTCATGGTAAGTTCTCGGGTTTTGAAGTATAATAATGCTGATGCCTTTAAATTTTTATCGTGGCACCTCGAGTTCTCGAATTTCGATCCTCAGTTTGATCGAAAGGACTTTTTTGGTGCCTGTCCAGGTCGACCAGTGTTTCCACTATTGGTAATTTAGTTTTAGAGTGGGTATACTCTCATGATCGGAAGACTCATTGGGGTTTGGCTCAGGTGATGAAGATACCCACCAGTTACACATGAAATAATATGAATTTAAATAGGTGAGTGGCTATGATCGAGGTGAGGACATATGATTCAATACATATCATGGGTTTGGACTCTGAATGTTGTGCTCGGATTTCCCATCATAGTAGAGGAAACATTGTGGAATGAAGTAGGTACCATGAGATGGTTGACCCATTCATTTATCCTAGTCAGGTTGGTATGATGTGACTGTGGCTCATAAAGATCTCTATACATTCTTTTTTGTACAATAATTGGGTACTCCTATTTAGAGATGATCTTGTGATATCTTTTTTTCCTTGATTATACTAATTTAGAATCTTCTCTATATCAAGATCCTTTACATTTTCTTTTTAATGTCTTCCATTGTGAGGAAGAGGGAACCCTAATAATGTTGGGATCCAAGAGCAGAGTAAGGTATTCCATATGGTGGGGAGAGAACCTTTGGACATCTAATGGTGGTGGACCTTCTTTTCAGTTGAAATTTGATGATATCAATGTGCTTTTATGAGCACATAGTTATCTTTTGAGACAAAAAAGGCATTCCATTACTGAGGAGTACCAGATCAGTCTCTCTTAAATGTTTTCCATTTTGAAGGTAGTTGGTAGAGATATGAGGCTAGTAGGTGGAAATTCATGATAGATTGGTTGTGTAAATTCTCAGGTTATGAGTATACATACATGTCCTTTCACCATGCTTCTTATGTATTAGATAGATTACAGAGGGGAGTTTTGTAAGGACTTGTGTTTTTTCCAAACAACAGTTTTTACTAGAAGTTTTAATTTTTTCTTCAGATGCTCATGAGGTTTAAAATTGAATTTTCTCTTAGATGATGATCATAAATAATTTTTTTGACCACACTTTTAGCCCTACAATAGGGTTTTTACCCTATTATCGGTGTTTGGTGGAAATCATACCATGTCAAATTTTAGTGGAATAATTAAAAAATAAAATTTATTAAATTAAATATTATATTATTCAAAAAAAAATTTGGATGTAAAATTTAAAAAGAGATTCTGATTGAGATTCTACCTCTATCGTTGAGTTAATATTGGGGAGTTTTTCCTAGGTGGGGTATAAAATCGAGTGAGGCCCTTAAGCCATCTAGAACACCTTTTTCTTTTTCTTTCTTTTTCTCCTTTACATTCATTTCTCTTCCATCACTCTAATTCTTGTGCATGACTCTTGTGTTTCTCCTCCTTTATTGTGAACTAAGAGAGAAAATGGAGATTGATAATGATTTATTGAATTAATGTTAGAGTTGTATGATTGGAAATCCATCAATTTGATGGTTCAAATTTTAGCATCCATGGACGATAAAATCAAACAAAGCTTCGACAGTTTCTGCCAAAATGTATAACCATTTGTGTTTCTATGTAGACTTTATTTAAATGTGGAGTTCAATATTTTTATAGACTTATATGTCTTTCTTGTGGCCTATTAAGGCCCAATTTACTGTCTTAGGGGAGAAAACATGGGTTTCAGGTGATCCGAGGTTTTTCCTGTCTGGAAACGCTTGTTATAGTGCATGTATTCTAAGGGAGAATGTCGTGTGTTCATCCCATTTTTGGAATAATACGTTTTCATAAATACATGTAATTTAATCATAGTATACACCATCTGGTGGTATATGTCCATGTGTCCCGGTGTGTGAAGAAAAACATGGGTGTTTGGTTTTTAGATAGTACACGTCGTGTACTTGGAAGGAAACACCATGTACTTTTACATGGGTAGAACCCATGTTATTTTGGCAATGTATATATACACATCCATGTGGAGGGATAAGATTACACACCTTATACTCTAAATTTCATTCCATATACTTTTCCATCTTAGAGGATTAGGGTATTTTTTGCTCTCTATGATTTAATTGGGCATGTGAGTAGTCCATTTTGAGAATTTATTTAGGTAGATGGCAAGGGATGATTCCTCTTGACATTTATATATAATATTAATGGTGTTTTGCGGTTTCTATATAAATGGATATGTTCTCCTTCCCATTATTGAGCACATTTTTCACTCGGGAGTGAGAAATGGTGTAAATTATATGTTGAGTGTTCGAACCAACCTAGTTGAGTCTGGTGATCTAAGATGAGTGGTGAGCTATATCTCGAGACCTTTTATTTTGTGGTCATTATCCTTTTGAGATGTTCTCTTATGGCCTCTGATGTTGTGAGACTAGTTTCTCCAAGGATACACTGAGGGATTCCACTTCTTACATGTTGATTATGGAGTCCTTTGTAGGATCTCTATAATGTTTTTCATTGCGGGGATCCATATTGCATGATACCTCTATTGTTCTATGTTTGAGGATCGCGTATATGATTCCTCCCTTGCTATTCACTAAGGATCCCATGTAGGATGAATTATATCATGTTTACCTAGAGGATCCCAAACATGATACCTTTTTTGGGTTGTACTTGATGGAACCAGTAGGTTAACGTGGTTTTACCAACCCTAACTTGTACGTAAGTTTTTGGTAGATATGGTGTTTGATTGTCACCTAGAACCCGTTCCAAACTAAAACTCCCATGGGGTTATGGATGTAGTTTTGGGTTGGCCATTCGGCCCACCCTAACTTCTTTATTAAGTTCAGTTGTTTTTTCTGATACAGTTATGTTCAGTAGAGGTGCATCCTTGTTAGTGGTTTTTGATCTTGATGTGAGGCGTCATTAGTTCTATTGGGATTCCCTGTTGTTCTTACTGGGATCTGTGTTTCTTATTAGGATTCCCTATGTTCTTTATTGATAACTATTTTCTGAGCCATATTATTTCTAATATTTACTATACATAGATGTACTAACTGGGACTTGGATATTGACTTGAATGTATATATATTGTGATATATAATTTCTTGGGTTTTTCAAAGGTTTTTCCTGGTATTTTGATGTTGAGAATTACATATTGACTTTCATGCCCTATGCGATACTTGGATTCATATTGTTGGATTTCCTTGGACCAGCTAGATGTGTTGTTTTGTATATACCATCAGTTATACTTGGATTCCCATAATATGAATTCCTTGGATGGGCTCAGTTGTCTGATGAGGATGATTATTCTCTCCTTGATTTCGGTCATGATGACCAAAGACCCAGGTAGATTACACAGTATTGAGTGGTGGGATGATTTTTCTATCCTTGGCCTTTGATCAAAATTATTACACTCTTTTGATCAGTTTTGAGGTTCCATGAGTGTATCATTGGGGCCCATTGGAGATTTATCTCTTTATATATCGCCTAAGGGTAAGCCCCTTTGGGATCGTCCGTGTTCGAATGTCATAACCACTTATGGACCGATTCCTATGGCATAGACATTAGATTAGATTCATAGGCTTGAGCATCATGGAGACTAACATAGTAACCATTTTATTGTATGATCATTCGTGATTTCCAAAATCATTTCTTAGAGGTTGGGATGATTACGTTATCCATATCCTAGGACCAGAATGACTATGCTCTTCCAGATCAGTTAGGATTGACCATCAGTATACGGAATCCTAGTTATTTATTAGAGGCAAGTAGATATGATCCCAAGTGTTGGACATGCATCCCTCAGTGGTGAATTATCTTGATCAGATATATAATTCAGGAGTTGGTTGAAGTAGGTACATGTCAATCAGATTACGGACCCCGATATTGACTTAATTATAAACGGTTTGAGTGGAAAGATGCCCAACTCGATGGCCTTGAACGTGATGTCCTAATAATTTGGATTATGAATCCAAGGATTGATTGTTGTTGTGGTTTCATGTTTTTTGATTCACATAACAATGAATACTCATATTTTTCTATATATGTATAGGTATGGAACTATACATGTGTATGTATAAAGATATAGACATACATGGTGGCACTTGACTAGTTGATAGGGATTTCAGATCCTGAGTGTGATGGATGATTCACATTGGGTTTTTACAAACATTTAGTTTTGTCTCATCTAGGGTGAGCATGGTTCTTTTTCATACACATTAGAAGCACCGTTACCGGTTTCTTGTTGGGGTGGACTACTAAGATTATTTCTCACCCCTACACAAGAACGTTGGTTTATGTGTAGAAATTATGTTTTCTTTTTTGGGTTGAGCACAAGTGAAATCGTCTATATGGATAAGGCATTATGTTGCATGATCAAGTGTTTCTATTGATCATGAAGCAACAGTTCGACGGTGTGTCGAGATTGGGTACATGGGTTGTCGTAGAGTTAGTAGATGAGCCCAGTAGTTTTACATGTAGTTTCTTTATACTTGTATTTTTATGGTCAGCCAAGTGAGTGGCCAGTTTTGTATTGTATTGCATAGTTATTTGAGATTTTTATAGAATTTTACTATTATAGATTTCTATTTTAGTTTACTTATTCTGAACTCTATCAACTTTCTATTCCGTATGATACACGGTAATTTCCATTGTTCTCTTCCAAAAAAAATACATGAATTGTCAACACACGGTCACCTCCTAGGCCCTCGTGACAGCTCAACATACTTTGGAGTACTAAGAGGAATTTGATGTCTTGTAGAGAACCAGATTGGAGAACTAGTTTAGTGGATTTAGGGTGTGAAAGTTATAGGTAACACCATTTTTTTATATCAATACATTCCATTGGAAAATGTTAATATTGATCAGACATATGTTAGGAATAAAACCATCGTTGAGTGATCAGATTCATTTTTCATTTTCTCTTTACATGGATTGGAAAATAAAATAAATTAGTGAATATATTCTATATTTACGATATAATTATGTTCCTAGAATGGAGAAATATTATTTAGCATTAATTTTTTTCCACCAATAAATAAGAGAATTCTTCGCACAGGCATAGTTACGAACTACTATCTCCACAAAAAGATGTATATCATTTTCCATCACTGGTCTATATGAATGTTTATAGATGTTTATATATTAAATAAATATGATACTTATGTCATGATTAATATTCTAGTGATTATTAATCCATTATAGCGGTTAATTTAATAGAATAATCTAACTAAAACATGTATTGAAAACAACCCTGCACTAACCAATGAAATTATTAATAAAAATATATTATGAAATTATAATTAAATGAAAAAATTTATATTATTTATTAATTTGGTTATTTAATATATTTATTGTAAAAATATATTTATTATACCATATGATTGAATTCATATGAATAAATATGGTACCTGTGGTAAGGTTTTCTCACCTATCTTTTCTTTTTTTGAATGTTATTCCATATTCAAAATATGTTTCACTTTATCATGTATATTCTACCAATTAATGTATTTGATGATTAAAATAATGAAATTTATGTGAATTTAAATATATATATATATATATATATGTTTTCAGGTTTCATGAAATTTCTATTCAACAATTACAAAATATATAATTGTTTATGTCACAATATAATTTCATGTTGGGATTGCCTATATTAAATTTCCATTAACAAAATTATATAGGTGATATCATTTTAACTCTATATATTTTAATATTCTATATAAATTGATGGAATTTTGAAGCAATAGATCACGATTCCACTATTGGGTACAAAAATAGGGAATTAATTTTTTAAATAAAAAATTACTACAAATCTTTTTTAGTTGGAAAAGGTTTTCTAGCATGAATGTTCTTTTCAAAATTTTTGTATTAAATATTATATATAAACTTGAATTGTCATGAAACATATATTTACCACTGCTATTTTATTTTTTTATATCATTTGAAATTAAATATTCATAATACATTTTCATAACATTCACTTATTTAATTTTAGTAAAGCGTAATAAGATTATTCTCTTTGAAAATTTAAGGAATGAACGGTTTTTCACACTATATTTTTCTATTAATTTTTTTGAATTTTCCAATATAAGTAAGTCATATTATATTGAAATAATTTTTTTTACAATTTATATTCAAAATTTCTATTCTAAATATATCAAAATCAAATAGCATTTACCCTATTTTTGAAGAATTTTTTGATTGATATTTAATGTAAATTTTAGTCTATGTAAAAATACATTAAGGATTATTGTTCTTTATTATAGTTAATATCTTATGATACCATCCACTTACATTTTATGTATATGTTAAGCTGATGAAGTCTTAATGATGAATCTATAAAATATATTTAATTACCAAGGGTTCATTATGTTACGATGAAATCACTAAGAAACACTTTTTTTCCATACGTTATACTATTATGTGTAACATCCAAGGATTCGAATTTTTATATTTTTCATTAAATATTTCAGAGAAAGATATCATTATTTACATTCTATAAAAGAAAGGATGTGATACATTATAAACTAAAATTATTTATTTATTTTATCAATATGATAACATGCAAGATATTAATATATGATGTAAAATATTTATATTCATTAAATAATATAATGGGATTTAAATAATAGTATAAACATGTAATGTTTTAAAAGATTTTTGTTAATATAATAATTTTATTTTTTTATTTTTTTTTCAAAAGTTAAATATATAATTTTTATATTATTAAATAAAATAAATTTACTATATATTTGAATTTATAGTTGAGAAATCATATTAGTTTGAAATATATATATTATTCTAAAATGATTCATTTTTTTTCTGAATAGATACAAAAACATATTTTGGTAAATTATATGGCTAATTATGATATTATCATTTAAACTAATAAAAATTTTATTTATGAATTCCTCTTTTCTATAATAATATATATTATTTTAATATATAAACCTTACAAAAAAATGACTAACAGTTTTATACAAAAGTTGAATTTCATTATAAATATTATTTTTGTACATGTTAAATGATTTAACTTTAAAATTCAATTTTAAATTATTTTCAAAAAGTAAAATAAATATATACTATATAATTATTTATCATGATGAATTTTTCTCATTAGGGTATTCTTATTTTTTTGTAATAAATTATTTACAACGATTACAATATAACTAAGAGAAATTATTTTTTATGGGAGTATGGTGATATGCTATGATTTTTCATTTGTTTACATGAGAAATTGAACTTACAGATGTAGTTTTTCTATTTTCATACTGTTACATAAAAATTTGTACAACAGTCTCTCACCAAAAAAACCTATCATTCATTAAATTTATTTATTTCCTTGGATATGACATTCTTTTAAATTGAATGCGCCATTTGTATAACTAATAAATGCTTAAAATTGCATCCATTTTGGAAAAAACCATAAATTTGAATTACATAGTGAAACCATTACCATATATACATATTTTTACCTGCTCAAAAGAACATGATTATTTAAAATTAATTAGAAATCTTATGACCATTATTACTTTTTATAATTCCATAGAAAATAAAAGTTCATGGAGTGAGTATTACTCTCCAACTATCCATTTATTTTCATTTTCATCATCCCATTACACCCTTAAATATATAATTTAATGCACTATGTATCATCAAAATAGTGAATATGTCATTATATTACATCTACAAAAATTATTCATTCATTATAAAGCATCTGATATAAAAAACAAACCCATCGAGAATGAAAATTTTGGGACTAAATCCTTCATGACACAAGTTTGATCATTTTTCTCATATACTATTATGGTTGGAATAATAGATTGGTTTAATAAATAATTATTTTTTTGGTTAACTTATAAAATTACTAAATAAAAACATTTAATATTTACTATCATTATTTCATTTCATTATGTAATGATATAATTAATAAGGTGCATGTGTGGAGTACAACCTATATTAATGGAAAGTTACACTACCTTTTAACATGTTATATTTATGGCTGTAACAACCAAAAAATTTCAAATGATATTTGTTTTCAAAATATATCAATATTATATAATATTATATATGTATTATAACATATGAAACATTGTGAAATAAGAAAAAAATTATTTCATTAATAAATTTCATTATTAGTACATATATAATCCAATGAAATTTAAAAACATTTTAATGGGAAAAATAATATAAACTAGTAAAATTTGAAGTGGAAAACAAAGATCCATCCAATATGCTAAAATCACAGGCCCCATAATCATTATTTTAGAAATGAAAAAATTAAATCCAAAAAACATCTTAGAAAATGAAAATATAGAACCATGAGGGGAATTATTGTAATAGTTGAATAATGGAATGAATTTTATTTTATAAGATGTCATATAACCATTGTAATATTAATGTAATCATTGGGAATATTAACTTATCTTTTGGGATATGTAATGGGTGTCCCTAAAACCACTCTGAAGAGGTCCTTTCTTTAAATAATAAATTGAGGCTTCGACCCCATCCTTTTAAAAAATAATCTTTTCAGAAATGTAAACTACATGTGGCGAATAGAGAAAATGTTTTTGGAATATTAATTTGACCACAAAATAATGATGTTTATTATTAATAATAATTATCACATATAACATAATTAAATATATATATTATAATTCCATTAACCAAATATCATCATTAAAAATTCTCCAAATATATATGATCATGTTTTAGTAATTTTTATTAACAAAAATAAAATTTTATAAAATAAAATTAATAAAAACTAATTATAGAAAATTATTTTCATAAAATTATTTCTTATTTGAAAAATTATTACCAAAATTATCTACATGTTATTTTTTGGTAATTTTAAAAATACTATACGTTTCAGGTGAATAATAAACCTCAATTTGTTTGTAACTGGTGTTTTCTAAATTATATCATTCACAGTTTAGAAAATTCTAGATAATTTGGATCCACCAAATCATATATAATTATTTAAATGATTCATTTATATATAATAAACATCTTTTATTGACCTATATATAACTTTCCTTTGTCTAATGTCAATACTATTCTCTTAAAATAAAAAATCATCATTTATACCAATGTCCATTAAAATAAATAAATAAATAAAATTTTTTAATGTGCTTTAATTTCTTAATATTATATATATATGACCTATATTTCCCAAAAAACCCATATTAAAAGCTTTACTTTTGATATAATATTTAATTTAATATTATAACCTAAAATCCACCTCTCATCAAATATAAAAAACAATCTCCCTATCCTTGGAAAAAAACATCCTTCAATCAACAAAGTGAAACCTCTACAAAAATTTTATTCCTCAATCCCCAGACAATCTATTGGGATTTTATTGAGAAACATACTCCAAGAAGCAATGATTTTACAATGTAAATGAGAAAGAAAACTAAGAAGATGGAATATTTTCATCAACTCGTCCTTATGCTACATCATCTCGTCATTATCTTCAACATCCTTTGTGAACACAAATATTATATGAATAAAAAATTATTATTTTAAATTTTTATTAACTATATTACAACTACATATATAATCAGATCTACTGTGTAATTATATTTCATAATTCTCATACCTTCTCATTGAAAAATGTCCCATTTTTTGTCTATTAATAGCCAATGATATTTATTCCAATTATTTTCTTATAACAATGAATTTTTCTACTAATAATAAATAATTTTTTTATATATAAATCGATAAATATATTTATTTTAAACTTATATAATTAATTGTACTAATGTATAAATTCCTTTCATGAAAATAGTGAAATCATATCAAAATGTAAATTTTTTAATGAATACATGATATCAAGATATTTTCCCTTTAACCGAGGGAATTAAGAAATATAATCCAATGATTATAATTGATAAAAATATGTTTTATTATTTAGTTGTTGAAAAAAGATAAAATATAGTGGGATTTAAGGTAAAAATATTCAAAACTGAATCACTTTCTTCTATGTTATATCCTATTTCACATTTATTTCAATATGTTTTTTAGTATAATAAAAAAACGAGTTATTTTAAATATTACCTATCTTACCTTTCATATATATAATTTATCTACCCTTCAAATAAGCATTCTATTATTGTTATTTAAATTTTTTAAAAGATTTCAATTTAAAAATAACCATTTTAATCCCCTTGATTTGTTTCTCTTATAGAATAAGAAATTGGTCTATTTTTTCAAAATTATAATCTCTTTAAAAAATATTGAAATCATAAATTTCATTTCTTGATTTATCATATGTGTAATATTTTATGAAATACATTCCATTCAATGGGTTATTTAATGACTATGTTTTTATCCATCATAGTGGCATGTATTATTAAATCATTTTATAATTTCATATTTGTTATTGAAATTATATTGTCCTTGAATACATTAGGTAATTTTATATATCTTAGGAAATAATGTGTAATAAGCATGGACATGATGTTATCTTTGTTCACAATGATGGTGTGCTATTTTATCGACATATATTATGTGTGATCAAGATGATAACTATATTAAAAAATTTGTGGGGTATTTGACCGATATGTTATAATTTTTAAATATTAGGAATATTACACCTTTCAATAATTTATCTAATGTTTCACCAATGATTATGAGGATGATTCTATACTTATGATATAATTATGTAGATTATTCCAACCCATTATTTTATAGAATCATTTCTCTTATTTCACCTCATATTGATCCTTTAGCTTATACCTCTGTTGTATATCCCCAGGTGACTACATGTAATAACGATATCAAGAGTGATTTAGATCTATATAGAAGAGGAATTTAAATAAATTTGTGTATTTTTATGTAAAATTTATTTATAAGCCTAATTTTCCCAAGACATTCAATATTCGAATCATGGAATTGTTTAACTATAATATTCTTTGTCATTAAAATAATGTAATAATCATATAAAGAATATTTGGGTCATTATAGTTGGAATCAGGGAACGATTTAACTAATCTGGTAATTATTATTACAAAACATTATTGAAAACCAGATATATATATATGTAAGAATCCTAGAAGAATAATTTTAGATGAATTTTAACATAAGGATCCCATAAGATATACATTTATTGTTTATTTTCATAAAATAAAAAAAATCAGTGATTCTTTATTGATTTATGTTTGTTCAATCTATTTTTATTTTATATAATTATAGTAAATGGGGGAATTTAGATACCAAACCTATGTGAGGGAAAATGAAATTATTTTCCAAACAATATCCTCATTGATGTGGATTATAGAGATCAAAACATCAGGGTAATTCTTACCCATTTTTCTCAAGATATGAAAAATGACAGCAGCCATGTGAAACTTATACCTTCACCCATGAGGTGGAAACTATATATCGAGTCCTTTTTGAATCAATTACCATCGACATTCAGTGGTTCTTATGATCTGTATGTTGCTGGAAAGTGTATGATCTTAATTGAGAAAATATTTTCCATAATCAACTATTATGAGAAAGTAAATCTAACTATAGTAATATTTTTTATGGATAAGTTAATCAATGTTTTTTATTGATAAATAATTCCATGATGAGGTATTGAATGAATGATATGGTGTGGCAACAGTATATGAAAATATTTCATAAAAATTATTTCCCTCAAACTCTTTGAGCAAAGATGAAGAGATAAATCTAAGAGATGATGAAAAGGGATGTTGAATAATTTCCAGATTATGAGTAAAAAATCACAAGAATTTCAGTATACACCTCATATTTTTATCAATAATGATATAAAAATTATATTATTTAATTTTATAATACCACACCTCAAACAGAATCTATATTTCATGATAAATTGGGAGTTATGATGAAGTAGTCAAATGTCCTCCCAATGTAATGATGGGGATTCGTTAGTGGATCCATGGTGATAGTTATAGTAAATTTAAGATGTAATACCATGATGGAAAATAAAATGATAATAGATTAAGTAATATACAAACATCCACATGCCAAAAATTTGTCAAGATGCATAATGGGATTCTCTACAATTGGATGCATAAATTCTTTAAATGTTGGATAGAAGGCCTCTATGATCATGAATGCTGTAGATACAAGAAAAATCCCACTTACATAACTAATAAATAGATGTCACATACTAATTCACCACCCATGGTTCAATTCTTCCACTATAGGTACAATGGGATATATTTAATCTAGTTCAATAAATGATGGGTCCATGATGGTAATCATCGCCAATAACTATAAAATCCAATGGATCATAGACAATATTTAACCATTAAAACTGCTTATGTAGAGCATGGAATTTAAATCTTAATAATAATACTTTGAATTCTTTCATGAATGGAAATGTTTTATTTGATTCTAGTTCAACGAATCCCTTTAAAACCTAAATGTTTTATTGATCAGGTGAATCAAATACCTAATTCCTTGATATAGAAATATCTGTAAAAATTCATAATGGTGTGACCATTTCAACTACATTAGTGTACTCATATCATGTTAATATATATGTTAATATTTTTAAATTTTATCTCATAATATTTCCCCCTTGATGATTTCGATACTATACTAGGCATGCATTATCTCTAAATATATATCACACATCAACTATCTATAAAATGAATTATCTTTTCATATACTGAACCATCTCAAGCTATTATAGAAATTAAAGGAAGATCATGCATTTAATTTTGAAAAAAAAGTCATTAGTTTCAATGATTATACCATGTTAATATGTATAAATTTCCTAAATTCATGATTTAATTTTATGTATTAACCCTACGTAAATTTCCATTATGATGGAAAATAATACAATTTTCTCTAAATATATTCTTAAGCAGCAGCCATCTAATGATTTATAGTTATCAATAAATCCAACACCAAGAGCCACTAATATCTCCAAATTCCACAAGAGGATAGATCTGTACAAACTAGAGTATTTAAAAACCAACTACAATAGTATATAGAAATGGGATCATTCTACCATGTTCATTAAATTTGGATTAGTCTTTTCTCATTGTCCAAAAAATGGATGGATCAATATATTTTTTTTCTATTTATTGAGAGAGAAAATAGATAACTATATAGAACAACTATACCGTAACAAGTATTTATGTCTTGTTCGATAAAATATTAGGAGCTGATTACTTCCCCAAAAAAGAACATTGTTTTAGTTATAATCAGCTGAAGGTACAAAGGGATGATATTCAAAATACAGCCTTCTATACATAGTATAGACACTATGAAATCATATTAATTTCATTCGGATTACATAATTCCCCTAATATCATCATGTATTTCATTATAATATTTAGAGAATACCATGAAAATTTTTATGTATTCTTTATCAATTACATTCTCATTTTCTCCATGTGAATGGAGGAACATAAAGATCATAAAATGAGTGAAATTTTGAAATTAGGGTTGGAAAAAATGAAGGCTACATTTAGATATTGTGGCTTTTTGATATAGATTTTCACATTATGGGGGAACTAGATCAAAAGCGGGTAAACTTATATGAACCCTTATAAGCTAAAATAAACATGATAATAGCCCTAACCCAATAGTTTCATGTGAACATACACCATTCATGGATTATAAATGTATCACTGATGTTTTATGGAAAATTTATCCAGATTTTCTACTCTTCTATCAAATTTTACTCTGAATGTGGTGAAGTGTGTATGGATTGAATATTGTAAGTAAAACTATAAAGAGATAAAGAAGCATAAAATCACAATGAAAATACTCACAATACTCTTATGTTGACAAGATTTTATGTCATATTATAATTCTTCAAATAGATTCTTGGATATTTCAATCCGGATGAATGATAATGTGGTAGAATATACATCATTATGATTAATTATACATGTAAAAAATACATGATGCATGATTGGGAGTTTCTAGAAATAATATATTCACTGATGATTTGGTGGAACAACCTCTACGGTGATAAGGGTCACATGTATACATTTCAAAAGTGTCTAAATTATATATTCATGTAGCAGGATCTCAATATAAATAATTGAATATGGTTAGATATGATCAATGAGTATGATTCTTCTGTTCAGTGTCATCTAAAAAAGGTGGAGTAGGTAGAAGATGCTCATAATGGAAAAGAATGTAATAATTTCTGCATGATGAGTTATAAGAAATAGCCTTTTATCAAGGATTTTAAAATTATGGGTCTAGAAATCATAATGGAAGGGAAGAATCCCTTCCATTTCCTGATAATTCCAAAAATTTATATCTAAGAGAATATTAATGAGGAACAATGTGATTTTTTTAGCATTAAAATAAGTTGATTATTGTTAAGGAATTAAAACATAAAATATTCCATATCAATGATGATAGTATCCTTATACTTGGAACTGGTATTTTTCTACATGCATCACCTATGATAGAGAAGGAGATATTGGATAATACAAAGAGCTAATACTTCTTTATCAATTTTAGTGGTACCAAGATATATTGTAATAATAGATAGAACTTTTGGTGGGACAACCAGAATGATGGGGGTTGTCAGTATTTCTCATTGTTCTCGAGATGTCAGTGTGTTCATCGATAATGAAATAAGTCCATGTGAATTTTTCAATTGTTACCTATATAACTATGGAATCGGGAAAACCTCACCATGCACTTTTTCACTGGTCTCTGAAAGGTATCACATGGAAGTAGTGTGATCTGAGAAATAGTATATTGGATAACCAAGACATCCCACATCATTACTATGTAGAATAATTTATTCATTTAACAACATTCTCTGATCAACATAAGTTATGTTTTGAGTTTGAAATTATTCCCATTTTCAATCATCTCGGATTATTGTCGATGATTCACTTATATATTTTGGACAAGTCATCAACATGATCTAAATAGTGAATTGAGTTTTTGTATGGCCTATCACACCCGAAGTGAAGGACAATATGAGAGTATCATTTAGAGAATAAAGGATATAATGAGAACATACTGAATGGAATTTAAAGGTGGATGGGATCAACATTTCTCAATCGTTGAGATCTCATAAAAAAACAACTTCCACTCAAGTAGCCAAATGAAACTATATATCATTATATATTTAAATTGATATAGAACTACTACATGATGGGATGAAGTCGGGGAATGAAATATACATTTACATAATAATATGAAAGATAGGATAAAAAATTCATTGAATTATTATCTTATAAATTCTACTCAAATTTGGGGAAAAACTATGATGACAATAGTCAAAGGGTCCTATAGTTTGGATTTTGAGAAAATGTTTTTCATTTGAATATCAAAAATTAAGAGACTCAATTGTTTTAGAAAATATTGAAATCGTATCCCCAGTAAAACTATCCAATTTCAGGTCTTTGATCACATAAGAGAAGTGATAGATCAGCTAGAACATTCATCGATTATTGTTTATGTTTAGGTGGTCTTCCACATGTCTCTACTGAGGAAGTACAGAATTGACCCCTTATGTTGGTTGAATTTGAAGGTGGTACAAATAGAGCATAGACACTTTTATGTTTATTTTCTAGTAAATATCATTTAACATTGTGACAAACTACTATGAAACTGGATTAATCACATTGTAAAAGTGTTATAGTGGAACCATAACTATGTAGAGGAAACATGTGAACTAATAGAAACAATGAAACAGAAGTAGCCTATTCAAGTATCAATTCTGAACAAAATATAATGTTTTGGGGATTAAATTTCAAAATGGGGGTATAATGTAATGACCCAAACTTTTTAAAATATAATTTTTTTCTAAATAAATGCTTATTGTATTATATTATTTAATTATTATAAATATAAATTATAAAGTAAAATAAATAAAAAGTTATTTAATTAACAAATATTGTTACATTTGTCTACAATTAAACTCATGAAAAAGACAAACAATACAAAGTTAAATAATATATAAATTTATAAAAGTTGATTTGGACAATTTAGATCCCTCAATTCTGCTAAAATCATCACCCCAACAATTGACACTATAGAAATAAAACATAATATTTATAAACCAATTGAAATCATTGAAAATAAAAATATAAAACATAGGATTAATTTAGTGAAGTTTAAATAATGGATTTATGAAGTATTTATATAAGTTAATATTATGTTTGGAATTGTAATGTCATTGCTAGAAATTATATCCTAACTATCGGGAATAGTAACCTGAACATTGATAATGGAAACCAAACCATTGAAATTTTAATGGGACCTAAAAATAATACAAATTAATATTAATTATAATTAATTTGAGTAATATGTGTTTCGAAATATTATAATGGCATAAAATAAATATCATTATTAAAAACTCAATGAAAATATAAGCACATTTTTAAATAAAATTCATTAAATAAAATATATAATTTATTATAATAATGAGAAAAGTCTACTTATGTTAGAAAATTATATTATAAAATTTACTAAATATTTTACATCATCACATAAAATATATCTTATATTTTTTTCAAATTTTTTTAAATATTTTATTTTTAATGTGAATTGTAACAGTATATATTTTTAATTATCAATATCTTTTAAATTACATCGTTCGTGATTTAATAAATTTTAATAATGTTTAATCAGAAAAAATATATTTAATTTATAAATGTGTCTTTAAAAAAAATAAACTTGTCTTTTAATCATTAAAATAATTTTGCACATATAATTTCAAAAACACTTCCCCAAAATAATTTTTTTTTAATTTATTCAACATTCATTTTAATTTTTTTTGAATTTGGTTAATTAAGGGTGATGATGTCTAAAAAACATTATATAGGGTTTATATATTATTTATATGGAAAAAATTCACTTTTACATGTTTTACCATTGATATTATATTTTATACAAAATTTTATTATAATAATTTCCCTCCCTTGAAGTATAAATAACCTCCCTCCATCCCCTTAGAAAATCATCACTCCCTCACTCACAAAAGACAAACCTTCACCAAAATCATCCCTAACAAACACCTCCTTGGGGATTTTCTAGAATAACTAACTCCATCTATCAATAGATTTTAGTGTCGTGCAAGAGTTGAAACACTGAGAAGAGGGTATGTTTTCATCCACGCTTCTTTGAGTTTCTTATTTTCTTCATCTTTATCGAAAACCCTTGAAAACTCATATAAGAAAAATTAACAATTGTGTGAGAATTATATAAATTATTATATAATTATTAAATATTAATATCTTCAATTATTTTGTTCTATTCTCATACCTCTTTATTTGGAAATGGCCAAGTAGCATTTAGTTAACAACTAATTGTAACGCCCTGATCCCAGTTACCCAGAGTCGGTGCATTATTTCATAACACTGGCATGATCACAAGAAAGATCAAATCTCAAAAGACCGATTGGTTTAGTAGCCATGGAAACACTAGATATATTCATAATGTTTTACATTACATCATAAAGTTAAAACCTACTACAACGACATAGTCATCATATTCCACACTCATATCCCCACATACAATCCTTGCAGGTCATTCATAACATTCTTCTTCACATCCTGGGAAAAATAAAACATAGAAAATGGGTGAGCTCAAATGCCCAGTAAGGATAAAAATATTGCGGAAACTTTCATAAATAAGAATAATCATTTAAGGCAATGTATAACTAAAACAAAATCCTTTTAAACATGAACTTAAACATAGTATGGAAAAAATAAATTGAAATAATTCCATTTACTTATTCACATGGACATTCTACTAATCTAATAATCACATGCAATATCAATTACTACTTTCATAATGATGGAATGTATAATGCCAGACTATCATAACCACATAGCCAAGGCCTCGTGCCAAGACTACAAATATGATTTTTCCAAGGCCTTGTTCCAAGACACTAGTTTGTCTCATGAGACCTACCGATGCATCGAGGAGCTATAGTGGGCTCCACCCGTCACATATTAAGTCAAATGCATTCCCATATGAAAAGGTTTAAACATAACATAAACATTCGTATTAAAACTAGCATACGAAATGTCAATAATTTCACCATAAACTATGAATGGTATAAAAATAGAACATCCATAGTCAAAAATATCACAAAACCTTCAATACAATATAGAAGTTTTTTATCATAATAAATCAACTTCAAATAAGCGTAAAATCCATCAAAGGATGTTGACATAGGTGAAATCAAAACTATTTTTAGAGAAATATCTATTTCTATTTTTGAAATCATTTAAGAGTCATATATTTATAAAATAAAACATTTTCTTTGAAAATATTCTTATAAGCTTTGACGATTTTATAATGGCGTTAAATTGCCGCACCCGCTGTATAAGTTAAAAAAACATTCTTACCTTAATTCTGTCGAAAAGGTTAAAAACGCACCTTGTTTGGAAAATGATGGAAATATTCCTTTATAAACCCATAAGGGTATAAATGACTTTAACCCATATTCTTTGTAAATATTAAAAAAAATTGAAATACATTTCGAAGAAACATGGATGTGGATGATAAAGAGATCCCAGTAGATAATTGCGTATAAACAACCTCGGATAATGAAGAGATTGTGAAATAAACCCTTAACCTGTATTTTTCCTTGGTTGGGGAAGGTTAAACTCCTGTATAATGGTGAGATAATTGTTATTAAATTATACATGAATCATATACATTAATATGATATCATATATGATCTTTTAACATTGATTTGTTTATAATATATTAGTAATATCGTTGTTTCGGGTGTTAACTTACTCGTTTTATTTTATATGTTTTGTTATGTAATCCAAGTTTGTAATGGATATTTTATATATTATTCATATCCAAAATGATATCAAGTCCTTAAAGATCATTTTTAAATCATCAAATGATAATTATACTTGAATGGATACGATGGAGAATGAATCTCATCGCGTTCGTGGAGACGGTAGTCTGTACGTACGCACGAGCGACAATATCATTTTTTGATATTAAAATAATATATAAATTGTTGTTATATCATATATACAGAATCATTAACATGTTATATTTATTACTTACATGAGTTACATATCATTATTATACCCATCCAAATAATAATATATTGAATAACAATTACACCACAACGTGGAGACGGTAAGCCGTACGTACACACGTATGGTGACATGTTGTTCAAAGGGTGGATAGAATACTGAATATGGTTGTACCATATTTATATTAACATCAAAGTATATATATGATACTGGAGTTATTATTTTATAATGGTAACAACAAAGGAAGAAGAAGTGGAAGAAGAAAGGAACTTTGAAAAGGGTAGTGAAATCATTACCTCTTCTTCTGGTTCTTCCTTCTGATTTGATCAAAAGGGATCCTTAAGTTGGCTTATGATCAAACTAAGGACTCTAGGTTGTAGTGAGGGATGTTGGGAGAGTATTTGGGTAGATTTTGGCCGATCCAAAAGGCTTTGATGGTGTGACGAAATGAGAAGGAGGAGTGCCCATTTATAAGAGGGGTGAGGGGCACCTTTGGAAAAGCTAGAAATATTAATTTATAATAAATTCAAATTCGGTTTCTAATGGCTATAAAGTTGATTATTAAAAGTTTAAGGTGGGTATAGGTCGAAAACAACTCATCCAATAGAATTTATACAGGTTTGGGTACTTATATTAACCTTATATTTAAGTATTAACTCTAAGTTAATTAGTTTCACTTTTACAATGTCTCTTTGTATTTTTATATTATATCGTTAATAAACATATCATATACATCCAAGAGACACCCAAGAGGTCTATTAAGGATAAAAATATCATGATATAAGTCTCTTGGCCGAACCTTAGATTTTTATGAATTTAATATCAATTAATAATATAATATTTTGTTTAAAAACACTTTTATGTCAATTTTGACACTATTCAATAGTTGATTTTTGTGAAACTCATAACAGAATGATTACTTCGAAAAAAGTTTATTAAATCAATCCTATTATGTCATATTATCCGATAAAATTAGTGTAATTCATTAAAAGACTCAAATAATATTTATTTGGGTATTTATAATACCAATTATTTTAAATTTTTACTATTATGGCAATTGCTGCATCATCATTTTGTCATAAATAAATTAAACTAATTAATATCTAAAAATTTCAAATAAAATATAATTATGTAGGAAATATTATCAGATTTTTAATGAATATTTATAGTAGAAAATAAAACATATATAACCCTATGTAAAAAATTGTTTTTCTAAAAGGTATATGCTTATGGGATTTTTGTACTTATTTTAACTTAATTAAAATAATGTGTCCCTATCACCTACAAGTGGCTCCATGGGGTCCCGAAATCGACCCAAAGATTCCTATGGTCGAACATGTATCAACCAATAAGGCTAGGACACGTTTTAGGGTAATTTAGTATTATTATAATATTATTTTTTAACCCTTATCTACCGGATTTACCCTTAACCATGGTAAATAAAATATTTACCGCAGTAATTATTCAAAATGTCTAAAAATAAAAGTTACCTATTTATACAATTTGAATATCCTGATTCCAAATATGGAATCCATTTTTCAAATTCAAAACACATAAGTGGAAGAAATTAAATTAAAATTAATTCATGTTGTTAAAACAAAAAACCTGTTTTTAAGAGATAATAACTATCAAAAGATTGACACTTGTTTATGTCCAGTTTAATTGTAAAATTATGTCCAATGACCAACATTATATTAAATGGTAAAAATTTATTCTATGTATACTTTAAACCACTCAATTTCATAATTTATCACTATTAATTATTTTGATTAAAAAAGGTGTTTTTAATTAAAATTTAGTAATTTTCACTATTCATCAAAATATTAAAGTTATCCGAAAAGTACCAAAATTTCACCTTAGGATAAATTCGATATTACGAATCCAAAAATGAAGTCCATTTTAAAAAATAAAATATATATAATTTCAAAAATTAGGTATTACTATTCATAATGGCTAGTTTGATTGGTTATGGTGTGTTAGAACTCGGTGTTGCGTACAACACACGCTATCACATTATTCAAAGAGAAGCGTACTGTAGAAGCTTGGGGTGTTACATTCTCCTCTCCTTCAAATAATTTCGTCCTCGAAAATTATAGAATACTTATCACATGAAAAGAATCAGTTGGTCATTCTTCATAAGTTCCTCGGGTTCCCACGTTGCCTCTTCCATCTTATGGTTTCTCCACAAAACTTTTACCAGACGCGTCGTCCGGTTTCTCAGTAATTGTTCTCTTGTATCAAGAATCCTGACGGGCACATCGCAATAAGACAGATTGGGTTCCAGTTCTAATTCTTCATAGGTGAGTACATGCGTTGGGTCAGGCATGTATTTCCTCAACAGAGATACGTGGAACACATCGTGAACTTTGGAGAGACTTGGCGGCATTTCCAATCGGTAAGCTACAGCCCCAATTCATTCTAGAATTTCGAAAGGTCTGATGTACCTGGGACTCAATTTACCTTTCTTAACAAAACCTATGACTCCCATCCATGGCGATACCTTCAGGAAAACATGATCACCGACTTGAAATTCCAAATCCTTCCTTCGATAATCGGCATAGCTCTTCTGCCTACTTTGAGCTGCTTTGATGTGATTTTTAATTACCATCACCTTTTCCATCATTTCCTCCAGCAGTTCTGTGCCTACAAGTTTTCTTTCACCAACGTCATCCCAACATGTTGGTGTACGACATCTCTTTTCGTATAACGCTTCATATGGTTCTATCTGAATACTCGAATGGAAGCTATTGTTATAGGAAAATTCTACCAAAGGTAAATACTGATCCCACATACCCTGAAAGTCAAGTGAGAAGGATATCAACATATCTTCTAAGGTTTGAATAGTCCGTTCTGATTGTCCATTTTTCTGAGGGTGGTAAGCAGTGCTCAAATGAAGTTCAGTATCCAGGGATTTCTGAAAACTCTTCTAGAATATTTAAGTAAAACGGGGATCACGATCAGAAACAATCGATAGGGGTACTCCATGAAGTCTCACAACTTCATTAATATATAGTCTTTCTAGACGTTCCAGTGGTAGATCTTCTCTTATAGCAAGAAAATGTACTGACTTAGTAAAATGATAAACAATAACCCATATTGCATCATTCCTTCTAGGAGTCTTTGGTAGTCCCATGACAAAGTCCATCGTAATATTGTCCCATTTCCACTCCGGTATGGGAAGAGGTTTCATGACTCCTCCAGGTTGTTGCCTTCTAGGTTTCACTTGTTGAAAAACCATACATCTTGACACAAAATCAGCAATCTCCCACTTCATATTGTCCCACCAAAAATGTTCCTTCAAATCTCTATACATTTTGGTGATCCCATGGTGTATAGAGAAATTGGAACTGTGAGCATCATCCAGCAATTCCCTTTTTAGATCAGGTATATTGGGAACACAAAGTCTCTTCCCGAATTTCAAAATTACATCTTCATATACAACGTCTCTCAGTCTCCCATCATTCACAGATTTAATCTTCTTTTGAAATTCTTCATCATCGGTCTGAGAACTCTTAATCCTTTCTAGTAAAGATGGTTTGGCATCCATTTGAAAAATAATTGATGTTTCTCCTTCCCTGGTTATTCCCATGTCCATCTTCACTAGATCCATTAAAATTGGATCCCTTTCAATTCTCATATTGTTCAAAACTCCATGATCTTTTCTGCTCAAAGCATATGCCACCTTGTTTTCCTTCCCAGGGAGGTAGTGTATCATGCAATCATAATCCTTGATTAATTCAATCCATCTCCTTTGCCTCATGTTGAGTCCTTTTTGTGAGAAAATATACTTCAAACTCTTGTGATCAGTATAAATCTCACATTTTTCACCATAGAGGTTGTGCCTCCATATCTTCAAAGCAAATATCATAGCTGATAACTCGAGATCATGAATAGGATAGTTTTGTTCATTAATTTTCAACTGTCGTGATGCATAGGCAATAACCCTATCATTTTGCATAAGGACACAACCGAGTCCTTTATTCAATGCATCACTATAAATAAAGAACCCATCATTCCCCGATGGTAGATTCAATATAGGAGCATTGAGTAATCTTCTCTTCAGTTCTTCGATACATTTTTCACACTATTTTTTCCAAACAAATTTAACCCCTTTATGTGTGAGCTTCGTTAATGGGTTAGCCAATCGGGAAAAATTCTAGACGAAACGTCGATAATAACCTGCCAAACCAATAAAACTACGTACCTCAGTTATACTCGTAGGTGCTGGCCATACTTGGATTGCCTTGGTCATAGAAGGATCAATAGAGATTCCATCATTAGAGACAATGTGGCCAAGAAAAGAAATCTCATGAAGCCAGAATTCACACTTGCAAAACTTCCCATGTAATTCATGCCTTCTCAGAGTCTTCAAGATAATGCGCAATTGATTTTCATGATCTTCGTAGCTTTTGGAGTATACTAAGATATCATAAATAAATACCACCACAAATTCATCGGGATACTCCTTGAAAACTCTATTCATCAGATCCATGAATACAGAGGGTTCATTAGTCAAATCAAACGGCATTACAGTAAACTCCAAATGCCTGTACCTGGTTCGAAATGCTGTCATCGGAATGTCTTCCTTCTTCACACACAACTGATGGTATCCAGATCGAAGGTCAATCTTTCAAAAGTATTGAGCTCCATTCAGTTTTTCAAATAAATCATCAATGTGAGGTAGGGGATACTTGTTATTTATTATTATAGAATTGATCTCCCTGTAGTCGATACATAACCTCATAGATCCGTCTTTCTTTTTAACAAAAAGAACATGGACTCCCCATGGAGAAACACTAAGGAGAATAAATCCCTTTTTACTCAATTCCTCTAGTTGTTTCTCTAGTTCAAATAATTATATAGTGGCCATTCTATAAGGGGTCTTTGATATATGCCTTGATCTAGGAATTAAATCAATGGAAAACTCAACTTCTCGTTCTGGAGGATGTCCAGGTAAATCTTCCGGAAATACGTCTACAAATTCATTCACAACAGGTATATCCTCTATTTGAACATTCCTTTCCTCACCCACTGTTATTTCATTCTCGCCCTCCCTAATAATTGAATTTAGTTGATCTACTTGGGGTGGATCTAAATAATAATTAGGGGGTGACGATTCTGCTCTAAAGATAAGGTGTTCCTTATCATTATCATCAAGAATCGTAACCTCTTTCTTCTTAAAATAAATCTTCACATCATAGTCCGAAAGCCAGTTCATACCGAGGATTATATCAAACTCAATCATAGGTATGACGATGAGATCAGCAGATAAAGAACATTTATATGCTCTAATGGGGACTGATTCAAAAAACTTTGTTGCAATGACACTTCCCTTTGAAGTTTTAACTGACAACTCCCTTATTAAATCAAATTGGAAATATCTAATTTTCTTAGTAAACTGGGAAGATATGAAACAATCCAATGATCCAGAATCAAATAATGCATTTTCTAAACTTGAGGAAACCATTAAATTACCTGCTACCACGTCTTTCGGAGCTTCTACCTCAGCAGTAGTGATAGCATAATATTGTCCTTGATCCCTTGGCCTCTTCTGAGGTAAGTTCTCCTGACGCTTAGGAAATTCATTTGCATAATGCCCCATCTTCCTGCAATTGTAACACTAAACATTGGCAGCTTCCTTCTTCCCCTTGCAATCACGAGTTTGATGTCCTTTTTCACCACACTTGTAACAGACTCCCATTCCCTTCAAGCAAGTACCGGGGTGTTTCTTCCCACATTTACCACATCATGGATATTCAAACTTTCCCTTCTTCCATTTATTTCCATTCCCATATAGATCAGCAGGTCTCTTCTTCTCTTGCTTTGCATTAAAGTCATAAGACTTATATAATTCCTTTTCGGTCTTGATAGCACATGAGACAATGTCTTCGTATGATGAAAATGATTATGAGACTAATGCTCGACGGAGAATTGGTTTTAACTCATCAAATAAATGATCAATCTTACTTATTGGGTTACGTATATAATCTCCAGCGTACCTTTCTAACCTTGTAAAGTTAGCCTCATACTTTGCGACACTCTCATCCTCTTTTTGTCTAAGACTCAGAAACTGCCTTTCCATATTTGCTCGGTGGTCGCGAGGAAAGTATTTTTCTAAAAACAGATCTTTGAACTCCCGCCATTCCATATTTGATACTTCATCATCTTCCTTCGTATTTTGAATCAATGACCACCATTGATCAGCATCTCCAGTGAGGCGGTAAACTGCCATGATAACCTTTTCCCTTTCACTAATCCCCAAAGCCTGAAATATTATCTCTAGGGAAAATATCCATTGCTTAGATACTAAGGGATTCGTACTCCCATTGAACGTTGGTGGTTATTGCCTCATGAATCGATCTAACATTTATCCTCCACGCTGCGGATCAGGGTGCTCCATACGAGTAAGGTTATTACTCATAACCTGAGTAAGTTATCCCAGTATGGTGATTAGCTGATCGGCACCAGTTGCATCACCAACTCCACTATAATTATCTTGAGTAGGAGGGAAATACCTACATGTAGTGCGTGCATGGTACGGTTTCCATTTCTTCCACTATGCACCATTTCTAAACTATGGCATAAACTAAATCAGTTTATGAATCAAAATACATAATCCCATACTTACAAAACACTTAAAATAAATTGAACTATTAATGGATATAATCCATAATAATAATAAAAATTTCTTTGAGGAAGTATATACTCATAAACCCCTCATAATGATTTGTAAAGAAAACGAGAGTTATCCTAAGCATATCCCCCGAGAGTGTCGTAACCAAGAGTGCAACAAGGCCCATTGTCGTGCACTAGTTCCCGTTCGAGTCTATCTCAAAGTGGTGTTTTCGGGTTTTACCCCTAGGTACATTTGTGCTAGAGCTGCCTCTACCTGCTCGTATCCAGACAGGGATGTATTGCTTGGAAAACTCACAAATTCTCTACAATACCAAAATTCTAGGATGTTCTTATATACTATTCCTCAAAGTTCATCTTAGGTCTACGTGCTCTAATCAGAGTTTATCTAAATATAGCTTCCAAGGTTTGTACTAAACTTCATCTGATACCAACTGTAATGCCCCGACCCCTATTACCCAGAGTCGGTGCATTATTACATAACATTGGCATGATCAAAAGAAAGATCAAATATTGAAAGACCGATTGGTTTAGTAGCCTTGGAAACACTAGATATATTTATAATGTTTTACATTACATCAAAAAGTGAAAAACTACTACAACAACATAGTCTCCATATTCCACATTCATATACCCACATACTATCCCTGTAGGTCATTCATAACTTACTTCTTCACATCCTAGGAAAAATAAAACATAGAAAAGGGGTGAGCTCAAATACCCAGTAAGGATAATAATATAGCAGAAACTTTCAAAAATAAGAATAAACATTTAAGGCAATGTATAAATAAAACAAAATCCTTTTAAACATGAACTTAAACATAGTATGGAAAAAATAATATGAAATAACGCCATTTACTTATTCACATGGATATTCAACTAATCTAATAATCACATGCAATATCAATAACCACTTTCATAATGATGGAATGCATAATTCCAGACTATCATAACCCCATAGCCAAGGCCTCATGCTAAGAATACAAATACGATTTTTCCAAGGCCTTTTTCCAAGACACTAGTTTGTCTCATGAGACCTACCGATGCAGCGATGGGCTATTGCGGGCTCCACCTATCACATATTAAGTCCAATGCATTCCCATATGAAAAGGTTTAATCATAACATAAACATTTGTATTAAAACTAGCATACAAAATGTCAATACTTTCACCATAAACTATGAATGGAATAAATATAGCACATCCACAGTCAAAAATATCACAAAACCTTCAATACAATATAGAAGTTTTGTATCATAATAAATCAACTTCAAATAAGCGTAAAATCCATCAAAGGATGTTGTCATAGATGAAATCAAAACTCTTTTTAGAGAAATATCACTTTCTATTTTTGAAATCATTTAAGAGTCATATATTTATAAAATAAAACATTTTCCTTGAAAATATTCTTATAAGCTTGTAAGGGAAGCTTTGACAGTTTTATAACGGCGGTAAATAGCCGCACCCTCCTTATAAGTTAAAAAAACATTCTTACCTTAATTCTGTCGAAAAGGTTAAAAGAACCTTGTTTAGAAAATGACCAAAAGATTCCTTTATAAACCCATAAGGGTATAAATGAATTTACCCCATATTCTTTTTAAATAGTAAAAATGTTTTGAAATACATTTCGAAGAAACAAGGATGTGGATGATAAAGAGATCCCAGTAGATAATTGCGTATAAACAACCTCGGATAATGAAGAGATTGTGAAATAAACCCTTACCTTGTAGTTTTCCTTGGTTGGGGTAGGTTAACCTCCTGTATAATGGTGGGATAATTGTTATTAAATTATACAAGAATCATGTACACTAATATGACATCATATATGATCTTTTAACATTTATTTGTTAATAATATATTAGTATTATCGTTGTTTTGGGTGTTAACTTACTCGTTTTGTTTTATATGTTTTGTTACGTAAGCCATGTTTGTAATGGATAGATTGTATATTATTCATATCCATACTGATATCAAGTCCTTAAACTTCATTTTTAAATCATCAAATGATAATTATACTTGAATGGATACGATGGAGAATGAATCTCATCTCGTTCGTGGAGACGGTAGTCCGTACGTACACACGAGCGACAATATCAATTTTTTGATATTAAAATAATATATATATGGTTGTTATAACATATATAAAGAATCATTAACATGTTATATTTATTACTTACATGAGTTACATATCATTATTATACCCATCCAAATAATAATATATTGAATAACAATTATACCACGACGTGGAGACGGTAAGCCGTACATACGCACGTATGGTTACATGTTATGCAAAGGTTGGATAGAATACTGAATATGGTTGTACCATATTTATAATAACATCACAGTATATATATGATACTATACTTATTATTTTAGAATGGAAACAACAAAGTAAGTAGAAGTGGAAGAAGAAAGGAACATGGAAAAGGGTGGTGAAATCATTACCTCTTCTTCGGGTTCTTCCTTTTGATTTGATCAAAAGGGCTCCTTAGGTTGGCTTTCTGATCAAAATAAGGCCTATAGGTTTTATTGAGGGATGTTGAGAGAGTATTTCGGCATAGTTTGTCCGAACCAAAAGGCTTTGAAGGTGTGACGAAATGAGAAGGAGGAGTGCCCTTTTATAAGAGGGGTGAGGGGTACCTTTGGAAACACTAGAAATATTAATTTATAATAAATTCAAATTAGGTTTCTAATGGCTCAAAAGTTGATTATTAAAATGCTAAGGTGGGTATAGGTAGATAACAACTAAACTAATAGAATTTATACAGGTTTGGGTACTTATATTAACCTTATCTTTAAGTATTAACTCTAACTTAATTAGTTTCACTTTTACAATGTCTCTTTGTATTTTTATATTATATGGTTGAAAAACATACCATATACATCCAAGAGACCCCCAAGTGGTCCATTAATGATACAAATATCATGATATAAGTCTCTTTTCTGAACCATAGATTTTTAGGAATTTAATATCAATTAATAATATAATATTTTGTTTAAAAACTCTTTTATGTCAATTTTGACACTATTCAATAGTTTATTTTTGTGAAACTCATAACAGAATTATTACTTCGAAAAAAGTTAATTAAATAAATACTAATATGTCATATTATCCTATAAAATTATTTTAATTCATTAAAAGTCTCAAATTATATTTATTTGGGTATTTACAGTATCAATTATTTTAAATTTTCACTATTATGGCAATTACTGCATCATCATTGTGTCATAAATAAATTAACATATTTAATATTTAAATATTTTAAATAAAATATAATTATGTAGGAAATATGTTTAGCTTTCTAATAAATATTTATAGTCGAAAATCCAACATATATAACCCTATGTAAAAATTGTTTTTCTAAAAGGTATATGCTGATGTCATTTTTGTACTTATTTTAACTTAATTAAAATAAAGTGTCCCTATCACCTACAAGTGGCTCCATGGGGTCCCAAAATCGCCCCAAAGATGCCTACGGTCGAACATCTATCAAAAAATAAATCTAGGACACGTTTTAGGGTAATTTAGTATTATTATAATATTATTTTTTAACCCTTATTTACCGGATTTACCCTTAACCATGGTAAATAAAATATTTACCACAGTAATTATTCAAAATGTCTAAAAATAAAAGATACATATTTACACAATTTGAACATCCTGATTCCAAATATGGAATCCATTTTTCCAAATTCAAAAAACAGAAGTGGCAGAAATTAATTTAAAATTAATTCCCGTTGTTAAAACAAAAAGCGTGTTTTTAAGAGATAATAACTATCAAACGATTGACACTTGTTTATTTCCGGTTTAATTGTAAAATTATGTCCAATGACCAAAATTTTATTAAATGGTAAAAATATATTCTAAGTATACTTTAAAACCACTCAAATTCATAATTTATCACTATTAATTATTTTTATTAAAAATGTTTTTTTTAATTATAATTTAGTAATTTTCACTATTCATAAAAATATTAAAGTTATCCGAAAAGTACCAAAATTTTACCTTAGGATAAATTCGATATTATGAATCCAAAAATGAAGTCCATTTTAAAAAATAAAATATATATAATTTCAAAAATTAGGTATTACTATTCATAACAGCTAGTTTGATTGGTTATGGTGTGTTAGAACTCGGTGTTGCGTACAACACACGCTATCACATTATTCAAAGAGAAGCGTACCGTAGAAGCTTGGGGTGTTACACTAATAAAGACATTTCCAATTAATTTTTTATCACTACCCTTATGTACTGTAATAATAAATTATTTTTGATATCTAAATATATATATATATATATTAAATATGTTATAATATATTATACAATTTTATATTTTAGCCTTAACAAAATATATAAATAGAATCAAAAGGGTAATTTTTTTAAATAAAGCAATATATCTGACCATTTTCACTTTTTATAAGAATCCTAAGAATTATAATTCATTTATTTTATTTGATAAATTAAAAAATTAAATTAATTCCCTTATTGTTCAATATTATAACAATCCTATATCAATTATATCATAGGTTGAATGATAAAAATATAAAATCAAATTTAATCTTAGGGGAATCTATGATACAAAATCTTTCTATTGGGAAATCTCATACTTCAAAATGATTCCAATATAATTATTTATCTTATATAAAAAACATGTCCTTATAATATTTTTTCTCCATTCATATAATTTTATACATGTTTAAACAGTTCAAAATATTTTCAAATCCATATAAAATGTTTTTATAAAAATAATTAATGTTTGAAAACATCTCTTGAATCCTAAATAGTTTTTTCTCATTTCAAAGAAGAAAATTATCCTTTATGAAAAATTTTGATACCCATTATTCATTTTAGAATCATAGTATTTATTTCATGAAGATTGGTATGTGGACTCTTTTATTTATTTTATTATATTCCATGGTTTATTACATGGCTCTGATTGCTATACATATATGTGTCATTCTTGATTATGATAATTTTATGATGTGGTCTGTTGGAATGGAATTATATATCCTTAAAATTCTTTTCTTTTCTTCATATATATCATGATATTTTTCATAATGCGTGAAAATGGTGATATATTTGATTACAACTACGATGTTAGATTTTATAAACATCTTGTAACATCCCGAATAATTGAAGAATATAAAATTTTCATATATATTTATATTTGTGAATTATATATTAATTTTACTTTAAAATGGTTGCTATGTTCGATAGCGTACCTGATACGCAAAAATGCGTTTCTTTGAAATCTTATGTTCCACACTAATAATATAATATTATTATTTGAAATGGTAGTTAATTACTAGACGTTGTATTGGTGGTAATGAATGAAACTAACTAAAATATGATTATACATGTTTGTTAAATGTATTTACATTTATCCAATAAAAACATAGAGGCTTAAAATATGAATGAATCTAATTTTACGCATAAATTACATTAAAAGGCCGATTTACCACATTTTAATGGAGAACCCTCATTAAATATAGTTTTGGTCACTTTAATACATTATATATGACCAAATAAAATTATTATTTTGAATTGAGACATCAAAATTTACTTTGTGTAAATTTTTCTAATATTTCCGATAAAGTTCATTTTTTAAAGAGTAGTGAAAATATTGTATTTTAATTCAAAACTACATTTTAATATAATCTATTTATATGTGTATATTATCATTTTTACTTTTTTTTAATGTCTAGTTATTATATATTGTTACTATTTAATCCAATTTTGGACATTTTAATTAATTTTTGTTTGAAAGTGGACATTAATAAGTTTCAATCTTTTGATAGTTATTATTTCTTAAAAACACGTTATTTTTTAAAACAATGGGAATTAATTTAAAATTAACTAATTCCATTCATAGGTCTTTAATTTAGAAAAATAGATAACATTTTTGAATTTTTTATATCAAATAAATCTTAGGCTGAATTTTTGGTATTTTTTTGAACAACTTCAATTTTTGAGGAATAGTGAAACCACTTAGTAGTAGTAAAAAAACATGACTTTTTCATTTTAATGAAATTTTACCACTTATGTGAATTTAATTTAAAAAATATGACATACAAGGTTTTTATCAAGAAGTAAAATGTGGTTCAATGTGATGAAAATAAATTCTAATGAATAGTAACTTTTGAATTTTATTTACCACGGTTAAAGGTATATATGGCTATTAAAGGTAAACAGAGTATTATAATAATTCAAAATTACCTTAACACTTGTACAAACCTTATTGGTTGAGTCATTTAGGACCATGGTCATCTTTGGGTTGATTTTGGGATCCCATTGAGCCACTTGGGAGTGATAATGACAATTTAGATTAATTAACATAAAGTAAAGGCAAAAATGACAAAAGCAAATATGTTTTAATAAATTAATTTTTATATGGTGTTATATAGATTATATAGTCGACTATAAATATTAATTAGAAAGATAAAAATATTTCCTACATCATGGTATCTTATTTATAATTTTTAGACATCAAATAATTTAAATTATTTATGACCAAATAATGATGCAGTGTCTACCTCATTAATAAATCATATAAATAAATGAGATTATAATGATTAAACTATTATCCAAAACCTATCCAATTCCTATTGGATTATTTTTCTTCGACCATGAGTCATATTATCTTAGACTATAATTATTTTTGGTCCATTATAACCCAAATATCATTATATAATAAAATAATGTTTCCCTACATTCCTAAAGAGCCCCTCCCCCCTTATAAAAGGATACAATTTCTAACCAATTACTCACACCTCTCAAACCATTTGTAACATCAAAACTCAGAAATATTAAGCTCCCTACATCCCTATCCTCCTCATAGAAGCCTTACCTTAGGCAGAAGGCACTTTCAGAAGTCCTTAGTTCAATCCAAAGGGAGTTACCCAAATTAAATGTAGCAATTTCTCTTAAATTGTTTTCTTTTATTTTACTTATCCAATCCCTAAAATATTTTTATTCCCTTATTTTGATACAAAAACAGTATCCTAAATATAGTAGGATGTTTGTATGATAAGGATTCTAACTACACTTAAACACACCTTAATCTAATGGATGAAGAACATAATGTTTCTGTGGATGGAAAACAAACTCCTCACAAAAGGATGATTGTTCGATTATTTCATAGCACCTATCATGGTGGTCATTATGATGGAACTGTATTTATATATGATATATATTATGTTTATATTTTCTTTATGCTTATGTATTTTCAATTTATATCATGGATTTATGGTTTCCATTATGGGTAAACGCGATAATCTCATTAGAGGAAGAGCGGACTACCGCCCCCTCAAAGTGATATGACTCGTTCATACCATATGTGGTACGTGTAAATGATATATTTAATGATATTATATATGATAAAATACTTTAATTGTAATACTACTATGTATCATTATGTTTTAATTCCATTAAATATGAAATAGAAATGGACGTAGTGTTCATGTGTACATACGGCTTACCGTCTCCATGAATGGTGCATTTCATTTCATAACAATAAATGTTATTTACTATTATAAATACATGTATATGATGGATATATATGATATATATTATATCAAAATCATTAATATCATTCTGTATATAATGAAACTTTGACCACATGGACAACATGTAATTACAAGAAGTCCATTTTTGACTCAATTGCCAAATATCTACAAAATGATAGTTATTAACATAAATGAATACATAATGTTTATAACATGGTAATAAGTGATATAAATGGAATAATAAACATGGAAAAGGTTTATAATAAATTTTAAATTAACTTTAGTTTAATATTCAGAAGATTATAGAAAGATCGAGTCATGTCGGACACGAGGTAAAGAGATTTCTTATCTCACATTTAATTCTTTGAGATTTCATTGTAAGACACATATTCATTGTATATGGTAAATTTTGTACTTCCATTTGATACATATTATCATTATTTTCATTATATTTTTGGTATTATGTGATTCATTTGATGTTTATTAACTTTTGGTCAAATGAATCAGTTGATTACAACGTGGTAATGTGTTTCATCTCACTTCTATTTCTGTGATATTAATGCTATATTTTCCACTATTTTCCTTTGTGTGGAGTATGTACTGCCAATGATTGTAATCCTTGTGTAATATACTTTCATTTATGAGTATTTAAATTCTTATTGTATGATCCTTCTTTTATGTGGTGTATGTTTTGTATGTTACCAAATCGGTAAGAGAACCTTTCACCCTCCTTTTTTTAAAATCCTTCTTTGTTATGTCTTTTAATTTAAATATTATTATGTTGGGATATGTTATTATATATCCTTATAGATGTAAAAAAATGTCCAAGTGTTGACGTACCCTTTTAATCTCATCAACTCAATTTCTGAAATTTAAAGAGATGCCATTTTGCTATGTAATTTTTAATGGGGAACTTCATAACCCAATTTCGATTCGTTGGGTTCAACTTGTACTTATTGAATATGTCATACTATGAATATGTGTGAATATCCTATGATTGTTATACACATAATATCCACTTATATTGGGTGTATTTATACTTGTCACACATAATTATCATATTGATTTATCATTAATTTAAGGACAACATCTTTATAAGGGATTTCATCTCAATTTACATTTCCATTGAGACTTCATTTTTGTTATGCTCCAATTACCTCTTATATTGTTTATATAGTGTCCTTTAAATATTATCTCATGAATCAATTTATTCTCATTATATTATAATGTTCTGATTAAATTTTATTCCTCAAACTAAAATATCATTTTAAATGTTTTAATGATTTATTTATTTAAATCCTTATCATTAATGTAAATATTTTAAAAATGTTTTTGAGGAATTATTTATATGGAAATTATTGTTTTCAAATATTAATTCCTTTAAAATATTTAATGTGGTATGGGACACTTTGATGCAAAAAAACTCTTTATTAAATGGTTTTGAAAATGGTTTGATAAAGAATTGATTTTTTCAATATCTTGAAATGTTATTTTGTGATTGAAAATGAAATTTTAATAGTGAAATGTTTATATTTATAATATTTTATTTGCTATGCTTTTATAATGGTATATGGACATTTGACGGATGGTTACGTGATTAACCAAGTGACAGGTGGTGCCATGAATACCAGGATTGGTGGTTATGTTATATCCTCTAATGCATTGGGTATGGAAGTCAGCTGTATGTCTATTCCATTTAGTGATATGTGTGGAAGTCGACCGTATGGTTATTCCATTTAAATGTGGTTATGTCCCAAGATACCTTTATATGTTATGTGTTCTTTATTTGGGTTTTATGGTAATATTTTGGTTACAAAATGGTAGGAAATGATCTTTTATTCAGTGAAGAGTATATACTACTTCATAAAGGTTAAAATTATTACCCATGATAGTCATGTTTTAATTGATGTTTTGAAAAACTAACAGTTTCCTTCATTGTGCATCCCTTACTGATCTTTTTATGTTCATCCCATGTTTTTTAAAATGTTTTCCATAGGACTTAAAGATGAATAGCTTCATGGATGGGATCAAGGAAAAGTCATGTTGTCTAAAACATGGAACTAGACATGTTTCTTTTTAAGAGTTTTTATTAAATGAAAAAATAGATACTGAGTAGGAGTGTCTACTTTGTAATCATTTGAGATGTAATATTTATGGCCAAATTCTCAAAAACTCTAAACCTGAAAAGATCCTAAATGTGAATTATTCATTTAATTCAATATTATGTAATTTTTAAGGCCAGGTCCATATAGTTTGTATTAGTGGTCGGTTTAGAGAACGTTAGGGATTAGGAGTTTTCATTAGACATATGCTTAGTCCCTATCTATTATTTATGTTAAATTCTTCATTTATAACATTTTTTGATCAAGGAAAGTCAGTTGAAAATGGAAGGAGGAGGATCTCAAATGACATTCCTATCTCTTCTTGATGACATGCTTGCAATAATTATTGCAAAGTCATGTTCGGATGATTGTGAAACATTTTCTAGTATACAACTCACTTGAAATCCGTTTTTTGAGATAACAAACACCTCCACTATACAACATTATCATCTTGGATCATGTTTTTTATTTAAAAAAATATTATTTTCACAATATTCTCATATATTCAAGAAAGGTAAATATTATCAAGGCATTTTCATATATTTTACATTATCACAAGATTTTGAAGAATATTATGATTTTAAAAAAGGTTATTAAGAAGGAGACCCTTGCGCAACCTATTTATATTTGATTTTAAAATATAGTCTCTCAGCACATACCTATGTTATTTTAAATGGACCATTACTGAAAGTTTCAACTCAAATTCGGTACGACTATTTTATAAAAATCATGTTTTATCAGATGTTTTGAAATTATATGTCATACATGATTATTTTTCAAAAAATATTTTTTTGTGAACACCCATATGATCGATGTTGTATAAGGTGTATTTGGATGGAGGAATCAAATGATTTTGAAGGATCTCTAAATCATTGTTGTTATGCATTGACCATATACCTACATTAACAAGATGACGATGAAACCAAATTGACACCTTGATAAATGTATGATGTTCTTCATTTTGGGGATCATTTTATTTTTTTCATATTGTGGTGAAATAAGACTTCAAGAATTAAGATGTTGAGATCATAATGAATTTGGATGAAAATTATAGGTATAAGGAAACCATTGAGGTTAAAACTTGTTAGGGTTATTTTTGAGTTTTATAAAATGTACAACCCATAGGATGGGTGACAACCAGTCGTATCCGGCAAGGCTGCAGGATTCGAAACCACAACCAAAGGGCGACAAGGGTGCATCGCCTACCACTATCCTACTTGAAGTCCCTGGTTAGTATGACTTATTATGTTTTTATGGAACAAGAATAAGTTTATTTTTGGAACTTATTGTTTATCAAATGGATATATTTAGTATAGAAAAATGATTTACTGATTAAGTGATAAAGGATATTATGGATGATGTTTTTTTTGAGGAAACACTATATGCCTATGGAATATAGAAAACTGTGGATTTCAATTCTGGAATAATGGTTGGAATTTTAGTATGGAAGAATCTATGTTTTTATTTTGTACATATGATGATTTGGTTTATTTATGAAAATTATTTACCTATCATGGAGAGCATGTGATTTGGATAATTACTTTTCAATATGAGACTTTCTGAGTAACTGTTTTTATTTAAGATAAATGCTATCTTGGATGGTAATGTAATTAAATCCTTATGAGATTTGGGTTTCAATATTAGTTTGGATCAATTTTGAAGAATTTAACGGAAAGTTGTTTTTTTTAATGGTCTTTGATGAACATTGGGTTTTGTTTGAAAAGTTTTGGAGATTAAGAGTAGTTTCTCTTTTTGTGATAGATTATACTTTTTAGGTATTATCTGATCTTCTACAAACCAATTTTTGTTTTTGGTTAAGGACTAAAGACATGAGAAATAAATAGTTCAACTTTTGTGGATTATATGATTCTATCAAATTACATTATAGCTCTTTTTATGTGAACAATTCATCTTGAATACTCATCATTTGGAGAAAAAAATGAGTTTCTGTTGCAAATCTAGTAATTGATGAAAGTCTACATGACAAGTAATTATGGTTCCTTACGTTTTTAGTTAATATCACAATTAAATTTCTCATTGAAATTTAACTTATAACAAAAAAATTGTCTGCTAACGTTTCCTACTGGGGAATCTATGACTGTTTTACCCATCATAAGTTTGTGATTTTCTGGTGGTTAACTTTCTCCTAATCATGTTTTCTACCACTCTCCATCAGAACGTGACCATTTGTTATCTCTTCTATAAACATGTTTTCTTACATGGTATCCTAGTTTGGGTCATCTTGGGTGACCAATGTACTTTTATTTCTTTATTTAAAAGTGATAGTTTTACTGGCACTTTTCTGATGTGGGACATTTAATGAAGTTTCCAAGCCGACTTTTAAAATTGTGAGGATGTAATTCCCAAAAGGGGGGATGGATGTAACATCCTGAAAAATTGAATAATATGACATTTTAATATTTATTAATATTTTTGAATAAAATATTAATTTTACTTTGAAAGGGTTGCTGTGTTCGATAGTGTACCTGATACACAACAACGAGTTTCATTGAATTCTTATATCGCACACTAATAATATAATATTATTATTTTAAATGGTAGTTAACTCCTAGCCGTTGTATCAGATGGAATAATAAAAACTAACTACAATATGATTATACATGTTTTTTAAATGTAATTACATTTTTCCAATAAAGAGTTAGAGGCTTAAAATATGAATGAATCTAATTTTAAGCAAAATTTACATTAAAAGTATGATTTACCACCTTTTAATGGAGAACCCTATTTTAATATAGTTTTGTTCACTTTAATATATTCTATTTGACCAAATAAAATCCTTCTTTAGAATGGGGACATCAAAATTTACTTTGTGTAAATATTTGTAATTTTTCCGATAAAGATCATTTTTTAATGAATAATGAAAATACTGTATATTAATTCAAAACTACGTTTTAATCTAATTTATTTATATTTTTAGATTATTTTTTTAATTTGTTTTAAAGTGTAATTTATATATATTGTGACTATTTAATCCAATGTTTGTCATTGGAATTAATTTTACTATGAGAGTGGACACAAACAGGGGTCAATATTTTGATAGTTATTGTTTCTTAAAAATGTGCTATTTGTTTTAACAATGAGAAATAATTTTAAATTGATTAATGAAATTTCTATGTTTTTAATTTAGAAAAATATGAATTTTTTTTAATTCTTTATATCAAATAAATCTTAAGCTGAATGTTTGGTATTTTTTTGATAAACATCAATATTTGATAAATAGTGAATCCACTTAGTAGTAGTTAAAAAAACTGACTTTTTCGTTTAAATGAAATTTTACCACTTCTGTGAATTGAATTTAGAAAATCAGACATACATGGTTTTCATCAAGAAGTAATATTTGGTTCAATAAAATGAAAATAATTTTTGATGAATAGTAACTTTTGACTTTTATTTACTGCGGTTAAAGGTAAATATGGTAATTCAAGGTAAAAAGTGTATTATAATAATTCAAAATTACTTTAAAACTTGTCCGAACATTATTTGTTGAGTCATTTACGACCATGGGAATCTTTGGGTCGATTTTGGGACTCCATGGAGCCACTTGAGAGTGATAATGACATTTTAGATTAATTAACTTAAAGTGAAGGAAAAAATGACAAAAGAAAATACTTTTTCGTAATTTAATTTTTATATAGTGTTATATAAATTATATTTTTGACGAAAAAAATCATTTGAAGTATAAAAATATTTCCTACATCATGGTATTTTTTTAAAAAAATTTAGAAATCAAATAATTTAAATTATTTATGACACAATAATGTTGTAGTTTATACCTCATTAATAATTCATTTAAATAAATGCGATTATAATGATTACAATATTATCCAAAACCAATCCAATTCCTATTGGATGATTTTATTTAGACTAGGAGTCATCCTATCTTCGACTGTAAGGTTTTTTGGACCTTTATAATCTAAATATCATTATATAATAAAATAATGGTTTCCCACTTTCCTAAAGAGCCCCTCCTCCCCCTTATAAAATTATACTATTTCTTACCAATTCATCACACCTCTAAATCCATTTGTCATGTCCAAACACTGAAACATTAAGCTCCCTACATCCCTCACCTCCTCTTAAATGTTTTACCTTAGGAAGAAGGCACTTCAAGAAGTCCTTTGGTTCAATCCAATGGGATTTACCCAAATTAAAGGTAATGGTTTCTCTTAAATTATTTTCTTTTTTTTACTTCTCCAACACGTACACTATTTTTATTCCTTTCTTTTATTACAACATGATTATAATCAATATAGTAGGATTATCTTATGAGAAGTATTCTAACAACACTTACACACACCTCAATCTAATTGATGAAGATCATAATGTTTCTGTGGATGGAAAACTAACGCCTCACGAAACGATGAATGTTCGATTATCTCCCACAGCCACCCATGATGGCCATTATGATTACACTATATTTATATATGATATATATTATGTTTATGTTTTCTTTATGCTTCTTTATTTTCTATTTATATCATTCCATTATGGTTTCTATTAAGGGTAAATGTGATAATCTCATTAGAGGAAGTGCAGACAACTGCCCCCTCAAAGCGATATAACTCGATCATACCATATGTGGTATGTATAAAGGATAGATTTAATGATATTATATATGATAAAATACTAGAATTATAATACTACTATGTATCATTATGTTTTAATTCCTTTAAATATGAAACAGAAATGGATGTAGCATTCACGTGTACGTACGGCTTACCGTCTCCATGAATAGTGCATTTCATTTCTTACCTCTAAATGTTATGTACTATTATAAATACATGTATATTATAGATATTTATGATATTTATGATATTCAAATCATGAATATCATCCTAGATATAATTATCATTTTACCAGATGGACAACATGTAATTATAAGAAGTCCATTATTGACTCAAGTGCCAAATATCGACAAAACGAAAGTTATTAACTTAAATGATTACATAATGTTTATAAAAGGGTAATAAGTGATATAAAAGGAATAATAAACTTGAAAAAGATTTTTAAGAAATTATAAATTATATATAGCTTATTATTTAGGTGATTAAATGTTATGTACTATTATATAATGTTTATTAACTTTTCGTCAAACGACTCAGTTCATTACAATGTGGTAAAGGGTTTCATCTCACTTTTATTCTTGTGAGATTCATGCTATAATTTCCACTATTTACTTTTCTTTTGTGTAAGTCATGCCCGTGATTGTACTATATGTGTAATATTCATTCATTTATGAGTATTTATATATTAATTTTAAGATCCTTCTTTCATGTGGTGTATGTTTAGTATGTTACCTAATCGGTAAAGGAACCTTTCACCCTACTTTTTTATGTCTTTTAATTTAAATATTATTATGTTGGGAATTGTTCTTATATATCCTTATTGATGTAAAAATTATGTCCAAGTGTTGAGGTATCCTTTTTATCTCATCAACTCATTTTCTGAATTTTAAAGAGACGTTGTTAGGCTGTCAATTTTTTATAAGGGAACCTCTTAACCCAATTTCGATTCTTTGGGGTCAACTTTTACTTATTGAATATGTCAGCCTATGAATATGTGTGAATGACCTATGGTTGTTTTACAATTAATATCCACTTATATTGGGTGTATTTATATTTTTCACACATAATTATGAGATTGATTTATCCTTAATTTAAGGATACCGTCTTTATAAGGGATTTCATCTCAATTTACATTTCCATTGAGACTTTATTTTTGTTAAGAACCAATTCCCACTTGAATGGTGTATATACTGTCCATTGACATATTTTATCATGAATCCATTTATATAATGAAATTATAAGGTTATGATTAAAATTTATTCCTAAATTATTTGTATTCATGCGTCCCTCATTTTTTTAAAAACTCTTTAACAAAAATATCATTTTAAATTTTTTAAAGATTTATTCTTATAAATATTTATCATTAATGTCCATGTTTTAAAAATGGTTTTAAGGATTTATTTATATGGAATTTATTGTTTTAAAATGTTAATTTCTTTAAAATATTCAATTTTGTATGGGACACTTTGATTCAAAACAATCTCTTTTTTAAATGGTTTTGAAAATGGTTTGATAAAGCATTGATTTTTCCAATATATTGAAATGATATTTTGTGATTACAAATGAAATGTTAATAGTGAAATGTTTATATTTACAATATTTTATGTGCAATGATTTTATAATGTTACTTGGACATTTGACGGGTGGTTACGTGATTAACCAAATGACAGGTGGTGTCGTGAATACCAGGATGAGTGGTTACGTTATAACCTCCAATGCATTGGGTATGGAAGTCGATCGTATGGCTATTGAATTTAGTGATATATTTGGAAGTCGACTATATGTTCATTCCATTTAAGTATGCTTATGTCCCAAGATACCTTTATATATTATGTGTTCTTTATATGGGTTTTATTGTACACTTTTGGTTACAAAATGGTAAGAAATGATATTTTATTCAGTGATGATTATTTTATACTTCTTAAAGTTTAAAAGTATTACTCATGATATTCACGGTTTAATTGTTTTTTTGAAAAACTAACAGTTTCCTTGTTTGGTGCATCCCTTACTGATCTTTTTATGCTCATCCTATGTTTCTTTGAAATGTTTTCCACATGACTTAAAGATGAATAATGTTATGAATGGGATCAAGGAAAAGTCTTGTTGTCTAAAACATGGAACTAGACATGTTTCTTTTTAAGAGTTTTTATTTTATGAAAGAAAGATACTGAGTAGTAGTTTCTACATTGTAATCATTTGAGATGCAATAGTTATGTCCTAAATCTTTAAAACTCTAAACCTGAAAATATCCTCAATGTGAATTATTCATTTAATTCAATATTATGTAAGTTTTAAGGTCGGGTAGTAATAAATATGTTATCCATGACCTTGATGACATCATTGTCTATAACTAATTGAGGTATTTTTCAAATATGATATGATGTTTCATTTAAATCTGTATTCCAAAATACAGAAATTTATTAAATTTTTACCTCAAAGTTATTATGATGATCCTATGATAATAATATGATTATGTTGATTATTACCAAAAATGTTCAATTGCATCATATCTCTTATTACCCCACTTCTTAGGCTTTTGACACACCTATTTCATTAATGTATATCCATAGAGGAATATATGTACTACAAAGGAAGTTATATATTTTTAATGATGAATTAAATTAAATTAATTAATTTTTATGTTTTATTATGCACAATTTAGGTATAAGACTAATTCTCATAGATCACTAAACCTTTCATTCCTGGATTTATATCACTATTCTATTTCTTATAATTAAGATGATGTAATAGTAATATAAGGGAAATCTGGGTTGCAATTGTGGAACTAAAAGTTCATTTAGTAAAAAAAGATGATATTTATAACAATTTTTATGTCTTAAATGATAAATATATTTATATATTCAGTCATTCTATCCATTAAGAAGTTTCTTATTTTACCCATAATATGTGCAGACAACTCCCCTCCACAAATGAGGAATTTAATATGTCCACACCAAATAACATTTATGGTTATAGTAATGTAATATTTAAACATATAAGATATATATTAATAGTATAATATTATAGAGGTTTTTTACAAATGTTTTGTAGTAGAAATTTCTTACACCATTGATCTTGAAAACCTGTTAATTTTTTCTTAAGTATATCTAATACTTTTCTAATGATGTAATATTAATATAGTGAATGATTATTGAAGGTAATATATTATTAATTAAATTAAATAATATGGTGTTTATTATTTCTTTAATGTCTATGTAGTTTTAATATTAATATATTAATATATTAATATTGTATTATTAATATCAATGAAAATATTTGAAAACCACCATGTAATTGGCTTCATATTCAATAGTAGTAACATTAATCTCATAGGATGAAAGTTTAATATTAAAATTAATCATGGAATGTGTATTAAATAACTATTGGTAATCTCGGAATGATTAATGTGATATTAAATATGATAGATCCACCTTACCATTACATAGAATGTTCAAGGAAATTAAAGATGATTATACCTGACTATAAAAATATGCTATAATCAACCACTATATCAATAGTAAATAATTAGAAATGATGTGTATGAATGTGATATATGGTTTAATAATGCTATAAAATATCTTTTTAATATATTTATTGGTGTTATATAGGAACTCAGAGTGTGATCAACATTAAATGTAATAAGATAATGGATCATTTTTTAAACCCCGGTTATGGATAAACATTTTAATTTATCCACCAATTTCCATTTATATATTTTTTCTTCATTAATAATCACATTATCTAATTAGGTAAAATATATTTATTGTATTTTATGTTCATTTTCAATTTGTTTTTTGATAAATTGTTTTAATTAATAAAATTTTCAAGAAGTAATTATTTTTTTGACCAAAGTACATTTTACCCAGAGACCTTAAATATATTCTTAAAATGAACATTCATGACTATTTAACCAACCATTTTCTTTTAAAATGATAAATTTTTATTTTATTCAGGTATATTACTTCTCTTTTGTAATATCTTCCCCTTTTATGAAACTATTACTCAAATAAAATCGTGATATTGACTGGAAATTTTTTTGGTTATTTTTAATGTATATTTTCCTTCAAAGTCATTGATTTCCCTATAAAAAATATTTTCTCTAATTTTTTGAATGAAATACATACATCTCTTAATCATTTAACAATGAAATTTTTTATTAAACATTTTTTGTTTTTTGTTTCACTAAATTGTCTTAATGAACATTAACCATTTTCCCCATGATTATTTTTTGAATTTTTTATATATATTAGGTTTTTATATTGTTCTAAAATACATTATTCATAAAAAAATTAAAATGTCAATATTTAAATACCATTATTTTCATAATAAATCATTTAAATGTTTTATTAAGGGACATATTCAACCAAATTTAATTTCTTGTGTATGATTCCTTGTGAAGATATCTATATGATTCATTTTCATTTTATGAGATATATCCTATCAATGATTTCAAATTTTAAAAAATAATGGAAATTATCATTTTTAATGATTTATAAATTCAATTTTTTTGAAGTATTTTAATTGAAATATGGATATTATTATTGTGAAATAAATTTTCTCAATGCATATATTAGTTTTCTCATTTTTTTTGTTGTATAATTGGTCGAGGATATTCATTAAATGATCCTATCCTCCTCCATAATCTAGATATTTTATGAAATTATATTTCAAATCATTGGTATAATCCATCAATGGTTTTTTCTTTCTTAATCATCAACTTACACGAGAATGACTTACTCAGTGTTATTTTACTATGGAAAATTACTAATGTTGATTACATGATAGAAATATGGTCAACTAGATGCTCGATACATTGATAGTCTATGAAAATTATTGTGTAAACCATATATCCATTTTCTATATGGTGTTAATACCATATGCACCATCATCGTTTATTTAATGGTATTTTCCTGGAATATGGATTTATGGCCATGGAAACCCATTTGATTTTTATTGGTTTCTCACGATATGATTATTGACAAAAAATTATATTTCAATAAGGAACAACTTGAAAATAAAATATAACCTATTTTCATCCAATGGATTTTATAATGTGTTGATTGAAACCATGTAGAACGTGTATGAATGAATATAATTGTGTGGTACATGGTCCAATTATTATAGATCCCTCTAATGAATTGGTAACTATTTTAATATCATGATATAACATTGTTCATTGGTGGTAACCCTAACCAATTATGTCATGTGAGTACTTTTCCTAGACAAATATGTTATGTTAAAATGACACAGAGCCTTGAATTTGGATGAAATTTTTATATATTTTTCATATTTCTTTATTAATCCATGCCCTTATGATATGAGTATTATTTAATCACTTTTAATTTGTTATCATCTCTTAATCCCATTATTTCTTTGTTATGATCATTATTATTATGCTATCATGGTATGAATAAAGACTCTCAATTTATTCTTTATTATCATGTTTACTCTTACTTAGCATTTGATTTGACCCCTTCTTATGTTTCCCTTTCCTAGGGTTATAGAAAAAAGTATTTGTTAGGATATCCAAATAACGAATCTTATGTGGATAATTTATGGGTCATGTTTAAAACTCATTGTGTACTTATTATCCTATTAAGTAGTATATAAAATTAAAATTTTTCATTTGAGGATAAGGTTAGATATTTATTACTTAGTGCTTTTTCTCGATTCGATGATAATCAAAACTAAAATGTACTTGGATTATGAATCAATTAAATAAATTTAAATCATCTGTGTGTAACAATTCCAATGTTGTCTTTCATTATTTTTTGGAAATAGATTTAGGAGTGTGGGCCTGGGTTTATTACATGATGAAATTAAATAATGTTTATGAAAAAAATTTCTTTTTTGGATTACGATATGATAAATTGATGAATGATTTATGACCATATGATGCATATTTATATATGCGTTGAATTTTTGATATGTGGGCGTGGAATTATATATCCCTATAATATATTAGGTAAAAATTATATCTCATGAGATGATATATTTGAAAATAGGGAGTGAACCAAATTTAATAAAGGACTCAATTCAATATGGTTGTCTGGGGAGTGAATATTAATTAATGAATTAATAGAATGGAGAGTGATCCTAATCCACTATGGTAGTCATATAATTCATCCATGAGTAAGTTAATTATTTTCTATGGATATATTTATTCCAAACATCTATGTATTAGGATAATAGTATTTTCTCATAGCTCACGATTGATTAATAATGATTCTGAACTCATTTAAATTATAAATTCCATTATGAAAAATTATTATACCATGATTTTAGTGAGGGGGACATTGATATTCCTAATTTTTTGTTTTGAATTTATCTTACCTTATCATTAAATTATATTATTTCCTTACTATGTTTTCCTTCTCATAATAATTTATTCACATCCATGTAATTTTTCTCTACTAGCTAATGATTATTTAGTCTTAGGTAATTCACCAATTATTAGTTGGGGTATATTTAAATAATATAATTTTTAATGTTTTAGAATCATATCTTAATTAGATTCTAGTTTTACAATTATAAAATATTTCAATCACACCACATCATTCAGTCATTGAATTTTTATTATTATTTTATAGTAACATTGTTAATAATAATATATGAATTTTACACAACTATTTATAAGGTTAAATCATGTATTTTTATTCTATTAATATTTTCTAATTTTTCATCAATATTTTTATAAGAATTACATTTTAATGTTATATGTACATATAGTTTTAAATGATATCTCAATAAATATATATCACGATCAGGTTCATCATAGTGAGATTGATATCTACAAATATTAACTCTATTTAATTCGACTATAAAGATTTACTAAATGGTTATTTTTACACTATATAAATTACTATATGTTTTGTGATATTTATACCAAAAATTATATTTTAATATTATTTTATATGTTTATTTTTTTTTTGATATCTCATGTTAGCTATGATTAATTGATGTTTATACGGATCCACTATAATTTCATGGAAATTAAATAATTATATGTATTATAGAATGAATACTGGATCTACTATTAAAATCACATAAAGATTAATAAAATGTTATGATATATAGTTTTTCATAAGGGGATTAACCCAAAATTTGAATCATACCACATTGAAAATAAACCCCATTTTGGTGAAAATTAACCACATTCTGGCTTCATAAAATTTTTAAAATAAATCGAACATTATTATTGGATGATATCCTTGTTTGTTAAGTTATTCCATATGATTTTTAGAAGAATACCATATTGAAAATATGAATAATATTTATTGCTATATATAAGAATACAATCATGTGATGATGAACGATTACATGTTATATGTTCATAAAATCTAGCATGAAACATAATGATGAGAACTCAAATAAAATTTTTATTAGATGAAGAGAGGAATATCCTAATATTTTAAACCAAAAATTCTCTATGAATTAACTCGAGACAATAATCACCATTATTTCAGTATAGAAAGAGTGTTATAATTGGATCATGGAGTTAATACTAGTAAAATATCATGTGATAATATCAAATATAAAATTTTTAATGTATATGAATAGTTTTTTATAGTCTATATGCCTCATAATCTCGTGATTTCAACATAAACATGACAAGTAGGTCACATAATTACCTCAAGATAATTGAATTATTCATTGTAGTTGAATGTATGCCTCACAACAAAAGAAGGCCATTCCTACCTCATCATTAATTATTTATTGATCACCAAGAATATGATATTTATTGTACTCAATCTATAGAATGATCTTGACTGGATTGTATATGACCATATATATCACATGAAATAAATATCACATTAATGAATGAGAACCAAATCCTATAGAGATCATGGACGAAATTAAAATATAGTATGAATTTTAGATTTTATGGTACTAATTTAATCAATATTTTGTAAAATTTAATACAGTAGAATATTATGTTAAAATTTTTATCATGGTGGAATTTTTTTAAATTTTTAATAAAATTTTATGATTTTAGGTTTTGGGGATTTTAGAGATCATTTCATGTTATTTCATAGAAGAGTAAATGATGATATAAATTGGGATTTAAATCATTTTTTTGGAATATTTTTTTTATAGTGGCGAAATATTAGAAGATTTTAAATTTATTTGAATGATTTCATTTTGATGAATATTTTCAAAATAAAATAATGGAATTGTTGAGAAATTTTTATTGATATTTTTAATGAAAATATTTCAAAGATTTATTTTGAAATTTGTATGTAAAAGAACTGTTTTAAAATTTATATAGAAATATATTAATATATATTTCTTATTAGAAGGGAAAAATTATATATATATACATGCAAATAATTTTTAAAATTATTTATTTTAAATAATGTTATATACTTGAATTTAATAGCTATTTGATACTTTAATAACTGAAAGATTTCATCCCACATTATAATTCTCACACTTCTCCCAAGAAATAAGGAGACATCGTATGTAATTTTGATGATCATGTTCATAATGTTATTTAAATATTAATACCTATGATTTTTTTAATTTTTTTCTACTTTTTTAAGGATGAATATGAATTAATCCTACTTAACATTAAAATATATGTTTTTTTGTGGAATACACAATTATATCTACATCTGTAAGTTTATAATATAATTTTGTACCAAAGTGTTTCACAAGTCTACCTCTCATCTCAGTCAAAATAGTTTCTAGTAAATTTATGTATTTATCATTTAGGTTATATACAAAATAATCTAAATTCTCTTAGTTTTTAACTACCTGAACTTAGTTTCCAATGATAGTGGATGAAATGACTTAATTAGTGAAAATTACCATGGTCAATGAGATAGTAAATATAGAGTATATTTTGGGACCTATGTTCCCAATAACACTATATATTGATGTTTCCTACTATTTTGTTTATATATATTTTATTTTATTAATATGAACTTTTAATGAAGGATATGATCACTTTATTTCAATATGGATTATTTAATGTTTTCTTATTTTTTTAAATGAAAAAAATGACTCCCCATCTATTATTATATCTTTTTCATTTTTACCATAGGAAAGAATAGGGTATCAATAGTCAAACTCAATTATAGAATATTGATGATTCAATTTATAGTTTACAAACATTAGTTAATGATTCAACAAATGAAGATAGTTTATAAAGGAATAATTAATAGAAGGTATTCCCATTATTTATGATACTTATTTAAAATGATATAAATTTGGATAATAGAAATATCATTCAATTATTTATTTAAATAATCTACACTTACTATTTATTTGAAATTTATTAAACCATATGTTCTTCACAAATATTAACATGAAAAGTATAGTATTTATCATCAAGATGATTATGAACATAATTAATGGGATATGAGTGATATTAAATGTGGATTAGGAACTAATTACATTTATAGAGCTACTAAGTGTTTTATAACTTATAAAATGTGGAAATTTATTTATTAATATTAATTGATCGAAAATGATTTTTATGTTTGGTAAAAGATCTGTTAAATTTAAATTTCATACATTTAAAATTAAGGAATATAAATACTTTACTCAATTTAATATAATATTTATAGTGATATTAAATGAAGATTCTACTCATGGAACACCTACAACATAATATTTTCTAGTGATAAATAAACTTGGTGGTTTACCCAACAATTTGAATAAAATTTTTCTTATTATATAAAAATTTAAATCTATTAAAAATATTATGATTGGGGAATTAATTGGAACTTTTATGATGTAACCAAATCGATTCTAGATGAAGCTAAATATTATATTTCTATTAAAAGGAAAATAATTCACTCAATGTATTGAGAGATTAATATTTTGATTCTAATTTTGTTGATTTTGGTTTATGGGACGTTTTATTAAATGATTGTATATAATTAAATATTTATTAAAAAAAGAGAAAATAAAAAACAATGACTAGTAATGAAAAGGATGTTAGATGCTATGAATTTAAAAAATAATGTTCATTTGAGACCTATTTACTGTATACTTATGTCTCATAAAAATACAATTATAAATTGAAATGAAATAATGTGATGAAGGATATATGGAGTGTATCTGAAGATTCATGTGATGAATATAATTATAACGTTGATAATAAAAATAAAAAGTAAATTCCATGTCATATTGCTAACACTGGAGGGGTACAACCAAAATTCTCATATAGTTCTTACTATGAAAATATTTCTTCTCATGAAATTATTAAATATTATTTTATGTTTGATGGTAAATTGGAATCCTTAATAATGTTTTAAAAGAAATTTCATTGGTATTAAAATACTATTTTTTCATAAAAAATAGTTTGTATAAATTTATTATGGATGTTAGTTATAATTTGAGATAAAATTTAACATTCTTTACTTGAAAATGATAATAAAGATATGTATGGAAGCTTTTATTCTATAAATAAGGCATCTACTATGTTTACTAAGTGGGAAAAATACCAAAATAAAATTCATAGAAAGAAGAAATATAATAAAATTATTATTTGATGTGATGGTAATGGAGCAATAAATAGAAATTTATTATATTTATATTTCATATTACCTTATTTAATATAATAATTAATTGAAAATTATATTATGATATTTATGTGGTTCATTATTTAAATGGAAAGATCCTAAGAGTTTGAACATTTAATATACTTGAACTATTTAATTTCTTATTTTATATAATTTTATTTATGTTTAATTAACTTTTTTATGTTGGGGATATTTTATATTTATCTTTAAAATTTCATTATTTTAATTATTTTTATGCATCATTGTTTCTTGTATCAAAATTCTATATTAGTTTGATTTAAACAGTTTTTTGATGTTTTTTTAGTATACGTTGATCTTGTAAATTGTATATATTTTAAATAGTTTGAAAATTATTTATACTAATTCTAATAATGTATTTATGATTGGATCCTAGTTTTATTTTGTATAAATTTTAATTATTTTACATATTCATATATGTTTAATTTCCATAACCTAAATTTATATATTTAGAATGTTTATATTATTCATTAAAGATATTTTTTATTCAATGAAAATTATTTTACATTTTTTATGACCCCATAAAATTTATTATTTAGATATTTTTGAGATTATTATTATTTAAACGGTGAATTTAATGTAATTCATTAATAATTCCTAAAAAATATTATAATAATATGTGTTTTAAATTAATAATTTTTTTTATCAATTTGATATTTATATACATTAAATTTGGTGGATGTTTTAAAATAAGGTGTTTGTGAATTTCATGATTATTTACAAAGATTAGGTTTTTAGAATTTATTGAAATACAAAACATTTTCTTTTATATTTCAGTTTTTATTCTAGTACATATCATATTATTATTTACATGATCGAACCCCCATTATTTTTTATATTTTATCTTTTTCAGATGTGGATAATTTATTTTACATGATCAACTTATTTAATTATCAGAGGGGGGATATTTTTGACTTTCTCCCTATTATTTTTCATTTTTTGGTAATTACATCACCCACTCTTAGTTTATATTTATTCATTAGTTTATTCATTGAATATTTATTATATAATCACTAACCATTTTCTATTATATATTATCTAATTATTTTTCACTATTATATGTGTTAATAAATATTATTAAAGTTTTAATTTGTTGATCAAACCATTTATGTTTTATCTATATATCTTATGTGGTTTCAAGTTGTATTAATCTATTGTATTTTGAGCATATAATGATATTAAAACATCACAATTTTATGCTTATTTTTTGTTAATATTAATAATAATATATATTTTTTATTTATATAAGAAAATTGTTAAATGAAACATTTTATGCACATAAAATTGGTCTGTTATAACATCTATATTTTTAATAAGACTCTAATTTTCATATAATAGTTAGCAATATTTTTAAAATGATATACCAATTTATTGAATTCAATGTCATGTGATTATTGGTGATTTGATTATTTAAATGAATTATCAATATTTAATTAATCTAACATAATGGAAAAGATGGTTTTATTTATGATCTACATTTTATCCAATATTTTGGGATATTATATTCATCATGTTGTTTTTACAAATTATTTTTTCTTCTTATTTTTATGATATATTTGGTTAAATGGGCCAAATGCACCGGATTCTTGATCGATCCTAAACCCCCTTAATATTTTTAAATGTTATTATGAGGGAATTAATATTGAATATAATGTAAAAACACAACATACCAAATGAATTTTCTATTGGTGAGCTATAAAAGATTTTTGATGGGAGTTAAGTACACATTTGATTAATCCCCACATTGAAAATAATCCCCACATTGGTTAAAATAAATACAATATTGGCATATAAAACCACATTTAAATGAAACCCACATTTGTATTTGATAAACTCCATGATTTTTATGATGATCCCTATATTGATAATAATGCCCAAGTTTCTGGAAAATAGGAATTCAATGTTTTTGTGACACTAAAAACATTATTTTTCAATGCACCTCAAAACAAGCATGAAACACATGAATGTTCATCATGTTATTATAAACTAAAAACAATTGTCACACTAGAGGAATGTAGGCCTCACATGAGAGTTTCGACAAGACACAATCATGCAATTAATTTACACCATTATCACCATTTATTCTTTATGGAGGATGATTTATATGTACAACATGGAGTTGGAATATGTAAATACTCGTGTAAAAATGTCAAACATGAATTATAAAATATACATTAACCTATGATATAATTTCTTATTCGTCATATTCTATAAAATGCCACATCAACATGATAAACTAGAAACCATCATGCATTGCGGTAAATTAATTCAACACAGTTCATGATATCAATTAATACATTACAAGACGATTATACACATTCCATCATTCTTATATTATATATCACGATTCATAATAGTCCTCATTAACTTGAGGTATAGTAAGAATATGATATGCTAAAAAATTATCATCTGTATCACAAGCATGAAAATAAAATTTTTATTGAGAACTAGAAAATATAGATACCATGCAATTTTTTTAAATATTGTTTCAATTTTACAAATTATGGTACATTAGTTTAATAAATTTTTAATATGTTTCTCTATTTTTAAATAATGTGCATTATTTTATCTTGTTCTGCAGTTTATAAAATTCTCATAAAAGATATTAATGGAAATTGAATTATATTTGAATATTATGATGTAGGATTTAAGAAGAAAAATAATTCTGTTAATTTAGATTCATTTTCTAGATAAAATAGATGATACATAGTTATTTAAATTCAAATATTTCATAATTCATATGAATTTTATTGTGAAATTTCATGGATAATTTAATATAATTTTAAAAAATATAAATTGAATATTTAAATATGGATAAAAATATTATTTGGTGTAATATATTTTAAATTAATGTTTTAACATATCAGAATTGATTACATTTATTTGACTGAGTCAATTTTGATACATATATTCAACAGAAATGAGTGAAATGGTTCTGCATTTTTAATAATTAATTTTTGGGAAATTCATTGATGAATTTTTTTTGAATTTCCCAAATAAGATTATCTATTTTAACTAATGTATATTTATAATTATATACTTACAAAGACACACACACAAATATATATATATATATATTCGTAGATGGTTCATAAACCAATATAGTGAAACATGAAACAATAGAAAATATATTGATGGATGAAATGTTATTTCAATACAATATACATCTAATCGATGATTACAAGAGTGAAAAATTTATTTTCAAATTATAATTTGGTCCCATATAAAATGATGTTAGCCTATAGTTGGCGAAAATTTGGAGATCTGCTTACTAAATTTATTTAATGATCAATGCCCTTATGAAATTTAATTTAATTTTTCTGTTATTGTTAAATGGTAGAAGAAGAACTAATCCAACATGATATAGGAAAATCTATTTTAATGCATGTGGATATAGAAGATCATTTTCAACTATCAGTTTCTACTGCAACCACCTGCCAATGTTTTTCAACCCATTAACATTTCATACCATTCACTTAAATGTCAAATAAATCTAATAAGTAATTTCTATAGTTCCCAACAACAGAATATATCTTATTATAAGTATTTAACTAGCTTCCACCAGTTTTTGAGGTCTATGGAAAAAATGAACTAATTACTGAAAATCTAAAAATATACCAAGTGATTTCTAGTGGAGAAGACTATGGGACATCATTTAACTAAATAATTAAACATTGAAATATAATTTTGTTTGTTTTATTTATTTTATATTATGTTAATATATATAAATATAGAATGATAAAATCATTTTTTCAATAAGGATACATTAAAATTTCAATATTTTTTAAAAGGAAAACATTCACCACCCATATAGTTCCTTTTTTTATCTAAAAAATAATGATTCATGATTAAAAATACATGAATAATTGGGTATGACATTCATTTGTTATGATCATGCTGTGTATCATAAAACTATTCTAAAATTATAATCCATAATGGTCACTTATTTTAATTTCCCATGTTTACTTTTATAAATCATATGAGTATACCCTTTCATGTTAGTAATTTCACCTAGTTTTGAAGACATATTTTAATTAGGGTATGTATAAAATCATAAATATCTCAGAAAAACAATGTGGAATATTTTGAAGTTATTTAATAAGATATTAAGATAATTTCATTATTTTTTTATGATAATAAAATATTATAGTATGTTGGAATGTATTATTATGCGATATATTGAATATTAATCTAAATATTTATTATATTTATACTTGAAATTATTTGTTCATTTCAACAATAATGAACAATTACATATTGACTACAATGAATGGATTACAGTGTGGAGATTCTATGTAAAATATATCCCATGTTTACGGGAATCTCTCATCATAATTGTTAACTTTAATGTAAAAAATGGTCCATCTTTATTCGTTTAATATATTATATATCATTTAATAACTTTAAGGGAATTTATGAAAACATTTGAGGTTATCACTTCTAGGAAGTAAATAAGAGGGGGGCGTCCATGGAGTACCCATAAATAGTTAAAAAGTCTTTTTTCATCACTTTAGTGGGGGGGAGTTATTTTGAGATGAATGATTTTATGACCTTAATTATTTTAAAAGGTACAGAAATTTGAAAATGAGGTGTGGAAGACCCAATTTCAATCCATTGGTATGATTATGTTCAATATATTTTAGAAGGGGGAGTTTTGGTCTCTATAAATATCACAGAATGGGGGAGTTATAATTTGTATAGAAGAATAAATTATTTTAGTTTGTTGATATGTATGCCTGATAATCATTATAAAATATTTTGATGCAGCAAAATTTTGTGAAATTTGAGTTTTCATTATCATGATATCATATGCTGAAATTTTATTGTCAAATTACATCAATAATCCTTATTTTATATACAAGGTTAGTAGACATATAATTAGAGTGGATTAATCAAATTCTCATTATCATGGATCGTGTGATATTATGCCTCCATTTATATTGAAAAAGGGTAGATACGATTCTTGTGGTATGTTGAGATAAAAACACCCCTTTCATCTACCCATTCGTATAGTTTTCACTATGGTAGAGTATAAATGGCTGGGAAAAATCAGACACATGAAATGATGACATATAGACTTTTTGAGTCTTTTTTAGTTCATGGTTTTTAAAATAGATGGTGTTATGAACACAATCAAATTGGGATTCATTGGACTATTGGGTATTTTTATTTATTTTATTAAGTGAAGAGGTATTTTAATTCAATATGTGTTGAGATTAGTTGAATAAGTTAATAAAAGAGATTGATATGAAAGGAAGGTTCTATTCATTCCTGTATCATATATAATTTTGCTAATAAAATAACCAACATATGAAATTGGAAATTTTCCACACAATGGTGGTCCTTACGGTTTTGAAACACCTGGGCATAATGATAATAGATAATATGTTTGGGGGGGTATAAGTAGTTCATGTTTGAGGTCATATTTTTCATATGGATAAAATTAAATATAATATGTCATATATATATATGGTGGTATGAGAATATCCATTTGTATCATGGGTAATCCCATTATTGGATTCATAGAGAATTTTTTATGTTCTAGATGAAAATAGTTTCTTCTAACCAAAATGTCCAAAAATAGGAGACATTGTTGTTGTGATTAGTGTGTTGGGGAAAGAATAACTAAAAGTTTCTAATCATTTCCATGTAATGATCATTGATAGATGAAATATTTACCATTGTAAAATTAGTGATAGGATCACACCGATCAGTAATATTCATAAATTTGGGGTTGATAAATCGAGATATTTTCCATCACGTTATCATGAATAATTTATTGATAAGCGATGAATCAAAATTAAGAAAATATATGAGGAAATGTTTCGGATGTATATTTAATTATAAAATTATAATATACTCTGGTGTGTTTAATTGGTTCTATCATGATTCTAATGAGTTTTAGAGATTAAATGATTAATAAATTATAGATTTAATTCAAGATAAATAGTAAAATAAATGGTCCATGATGAAGTGAAAAAGGAGAATTGCAGTTATAGAGTCCTATATATGATAAAGAGGTGTTATAAGAATCTTTTGTAGACAAAAATGATTCCTATATGTGGATATTTAATTTATAATGATATACAAAACTATATATAGGGATTGACAGACAGGATTTTGAATGAAGGGATTCTTAAATAAATAATAATATTGAGGAGAGGCACATAATTTTGTCCACATGAGGCAATTGATAATAATAAGGAAGAATTGATCCCTCATACTCTCAGTATCAAGGTGAGAATGTGATAAGGAACAAATCATCACTAATATATCTTATGTTTTATGATTAGTATGAATGAATTTCCAGTTTTTTAATATATTTAAGACATTGAACATTAAAAAAAACCCACCGTCCATTTATTCATATAAGATATTTATTTTCAGGAGGTACAGAGATCACCATGTATTTCAAGGGGTATTTTATTATAAGAACTTATTTTTTAAAGCAATTCTATCTTATAGATTACTCTTAATGTGGGGAGAACAAAATAGAATATTTGTTGTGAGACAATGTTAGAATAGAGTATAATATATATTGGGGGTCTAACTAACAAGGAGATGAATATTCATGAGTAGAAAAACCATGTTTATATCATGTTTCATTATATTTTATTTATCTTTGTTTATAATTAAATATTAGGAACTTATTTTGAGTGGATCAAGAGACTTCAAAAATTCTATGTGTTTATTTTAAAATATGGTAACTCAGAAAAGATAAAGGGATCACAGATTCACGCATTCCATCTCTCAAGGAACCAATCAGGCCATAACACTTCCACATCTATATTTCCATTATTTTCCATCTCATTCATAATGTGGACTTCACTACCAGCCAACAAACATTTTCCCCATTTTCTAAAGCTGATTTAAAGGGTTGTCGGTACCCATTACACCAAAATACCACATCCATTAAACTGATCACCACATTCAAGCGAAATACAAATTCAGATTTCCTTATCAAATTCAAATTCCCTGTAATCCTCCTTGATCCGCGAGCAGCGCCATCTTCATGCGCCGACAATCTTTCCACACCTGCCAGCATATCCTACGAAAACACTGACAGCCTCGCGCCGCGCACCATCCAGATCGCACTTCAACCCTTCAAACGTCCGCATGCCAATCGACAGCCACGCGACGGCCTGACCACCGTCACACACCCCACATTCTCGAACCACCGGCATGGTTCACCGGCTCCCGTGGACTTCACTACACTCAACATTATCAACCATGATTCTCAATATTTTATAGTTTGTATATAGTATAGGAATTAAACTAATCACTTTATATAATAACCCGTTTAATTACTCTCTATTAACATTTTTTGAGATATATGGTCAATAAATCAAAAAATTACACTTACCAACACATATATACTCCATAAAACACCCACACCCCTTTTTATATCACATGAAAAAATAGTGAAAAAATATTGAATTTGAATTTGAAACTGAATTTCCATTGAAAAAAAAACCTCCAATGTTTTCCAACTCCATCATATTTTTCCCACTCCACCTTTTTCTATTTTAAATTTTACACCCTATCACTACATCGGCATAGCATAGGATGCACTATGACCATCCAATTATGTTGTAATTGATATTTCTTCATTTCTAGGAACTCATTATGTATACAAGTAAAATTTTACAACAATTAAAAGAATTAAAAAGTATTATTCTTTGTTTTATCATTGATCATGAATTTTCATCAGCGTCAAATATATTATTTTCATCCAATTAATTATTTTGTGATATTTATTATTTAAATTTTTTTCCAATAAATCAAAATATCTCTAAGGATTGACGTTTACATAGATCCATATGACTCATGTGGTGATTTACAAGACTCATATATTTGATTATAATGACTCATAAATAGTGATTTAATCAAATTATAGATCAAATTTCTCATATAAAGTGTCCCAATAACTCATAATAATGTCAATGATTCATCCAAAGATGTCAAAATGACACATATATAGTAACGATGCCTTTGAGAAATTAACATATTAGACCTGATGACACAAACTGAAGTCTAACTATACACATACATTTCTTATTCATTTTTAAGTACCTGATGTCTTCTTTAGAAATTTCATCCCCAGTTTTTAGTAATAATATCCATGAATTGTAATTATCATCACTATTAGGGGAACCTATGAATTATATATTCCTAAAATAATGATAAAAAAATAAAAAATTTCATAAATTTCCATAATATATAAATAATTCAATATTTTTTTAAAATCATTTTATATTTTTTACTTTCTAGAAATAAATTCCATATTTCCACACACCAACACATAGTTACTCTAACATATCCTTGAATAAAAATATTGATAATTTAAAAAAATCACTACAAAATATATGTTATCCCCAAATAATGTATCATTTTATATTGGGTAAATCAAATATCAATTGATACTCCCCCACCCCACAATGTAAATATTTAATGGAATACCAATATTTATGATTTATTTTATTTTTCTCCCCCTTTTAAAATAAAAAACCTATGAACCAGATGTGAGAGAAGACTGAATGTTTTTAACATTATGCTTTCATGAATGTAGTATAAAAAATTATCATTCACCTCCATTATATGGTAACCAACTCGCCCATTTACTGAAAACCACCTTGGCATGCCATAAATTTATTCAACTCATGTTTCCTATTAGGATTACATATCATCTTGTTGACTTCTTCCATATGAAATGATGATACAACTAGTGGTGGTTCCCAACATCAAACTACACAGTGATTTGGATTACCCGAATATTCAAAGAAGTGAAAATGAATATAAATATACAATAAAATAATCATTTTTATTCTATTTAACATTTATGTTATAATGCCCTGGAGTATCGATCGCATTAATATATTCATAGATGTTCTACACTATTATGATATACATAGAGTGTAATACTGGTATTTATAAATATAGTTCTACAATTTGTTAGCAAACCATGATAGGGATCATAACATTTAGATTTTCTAGTGTTATTACTCAAATGATTTTGAGACTTCATCTCATGATGATCGCAATCAGTGATCTCCAAGATGTGAGATAGTGAAAATATGACTGTTAGAAATAAGTTTTCATGTCATGCATTTATTTGATATTCCTAACAATTTGATTATGTAATGGTACATAAAAATAAATATTAATATTAATTCATGTTTTAAATCATGGAAATAGATGTATTTTTTAGTCCATGATGATAATAATTCATGGACAATATAGATTTATTGGTTTTGACACAAGTGAGGTGTTATTAATGAATAACTCAAGGACTGATTTGAACCTTCCATCTTTATTGAGGTTGATATCTTTTCCCATTGATTGGAATAATATTTTTTAATTAAAGTACATATCTAATTTGTAATGATTTAATTATTTTAGATATTAAAATAAATTAATTTCTAGTACACCAGTTAATGAAACGAACATGCAAGATAAATAATGAGTTATTTTGAATGTGTGATAATTTGACCCAACGAGCATTCATATGAGGGTTTTTTCATTAGTGAAATTGTGTTTTTTATGTTGGGTACTTTGATTTGTTTTTATATATAAATATTGGACATTTTGAAGGACCTCTAAATTCTAACAAGAAAGAATCCATGATTTTCACACAATATGGGTTTCTTCTGACCTCTAATAAATTCAATTTGAAATTCATTAATGAAATAATTATTTTTCACAAGGCTCAAGAATAATATTTATCATGTTCTATAAATTTCATATATTAAATAATTATTTAACCAACTGAATATGAATAAAATAATTTCGTTTATTTTACTCTATATTTAATAAATATTTAATTACTCCTTTTTGAATAAAATATAAATTTTAAAAAATAGAATATTTTATTTGGGTATTCAATAAATATCACCGACTTATAATTGAATAATACGGTGTTGAGAAATGAATATTTATTTACAGGATGGTAAATAATTTTCATCATTGTGCAAGTTATGAAATGATATTAAATAATATTATGGTTATTATGATTTTATTGAATGGGTTTTCGTAATGGTTATTATATTATTAAATGGTTTTAATGAAATTAAATAATATTTTATCATTAAAACTGGATATATAAAAAGATGGAAATGTCTTTTGTGTTGGGTTAATCAAGAATAATATAATTGTTTCAAAAAATGATTTCTCTCTCAAGTTCCCCCACTCAAATAATAGAAATTGAAGTTAGATTCCTTTTAGATTAAAGGAAGAGTGACAAAAATGATCACAATAAGGCAATTGATCAATCGTTCTAACACCCAAAATTAAATTAGTAGTTCTTTTAGATCAAATAACATTTTATGGATCACCACTAGAGTGATTATATAGTTTGATACTCACTGAGGACCAATGGAAATCATAAAAGTGACATTTGGATGATAACAAATTTCATTGAAGAATGGACCTTATCTTATGGGACTAATTTTAATCAGATCTAAAAAAGTGATTATAAATTTATTATTAACGACATTTTGTTAGGGTTTTTGAGAAACCAAATTCTAAAAGAAGAATTAATATTTTTCCAACCACTTCATGCTTCTGTTGCAGTCAGAACCTTCAAGTTGTATCAAATAATTCATGTTTTAATGTTATAATTATTTATTTTATTTTTAATCTCTATGAAATAATGGTTGAATTATTACCTTTCATTTTATTCATTATTTATCATAATTTTAATTAATATAATAATGAACCATTAATCATTTTCATTCAATTTTTCTTTTTTTTATAATAGTCCAAGGAAATAATAATAATGATTGCAGATTCCATCGAGAAGCATAAAAACTTTTCCCAGTAAATTTGGGTTACAATTAAAGTAGTAAGATAACAAAATGTGTACCCATGTGAACTATTCAAGGATGTGTTTTGGGTTAGAAGACACAATTAATATTCAGTTAAATGTTTTGCATTTATTTGACCACATATGTTTATCAGGCCAAACGGGAACATGGGATGATGGAGTTCAAGATGTTATCTAGCATACAATCTGTGTTTTCGACACATGGTTACAATTTAAATAATGTAATCGATGTGTTCTTTACACAATATAAAACCATATGATAATGAAATCATGTACCATATTTTATATGCACAATATGAATGTCGTGTAGATGTCATGTCGTTCATTATTTCATATGTTTTAAATACATGTCAATCTATTCAATGGGAATAGACTAAACATGACATTAGGGAATCACGGAATGCAGCTAAATTTTACACACTGTATAGTCCAAATCTGATAAAAAACTATAACCAAGTATTTTTTATGAGAACATAGAATGTGGATAGACTATGTATAAATATCATGTTCATAATATTTATTCTAGTTGAGTTGAAATACGGATTCCCAATTCGGGTAACTCAGATACCTGAAAAAAAAGATATATGATATTTATCTTGATATTACACACTATGTGGTCTCTAAATTAAAGGAATAAATAAATTACATTAATTTGACAATTATAAATTAAAACATTATTTTATAGATTGGAAGGTGTTGTGTTTCAAAATTATATTTTGTTTTAAAATAGTTTTAAATATACAATTAATTTAATATAATAAAATGGAATAAATTGTATTAATGTTTATTTCCAATTATTTATTAAATTATGGTTATATTTATTATAATACAACGGTCATTAGGATGAAACAGAATTAATTATTTAATTAATGAAAGTGTATTTATATTTACAATAAATTATTTTCAAAAATTCATTGTTAACTAGTTTAATTTGTGTAACTGTTTCGTTAATTATTTTTCATTATCTTGTCTATGATAACTATTTGTGTTGGAAGTCATTTATTTTAATTTATTTCATGGGTTTTCAATATTAAATATCAAATAAATTGATAGTAGGTGTGTCTTCCCTCACTCTATTTTTATGTAGGACCCATTTGTGTAAGGTTATTTATATAATCCCCTTTAACCAATCCATTGGTTCTTCTCACATGAATGTTTGTTATAAATACCACTAATAAATAGTGTTTCCAAATTCACAAGGAAATGGTTGAAGACAAATCCAAATTTTCCTTATACTAAGTGCTATATTGGTGTATATGTTTGTTTTTATTACTCATATTGAAACTAAAAATATGAGTTATTTACCTGTAGTTATAGGTTGATTTAAGTCATCTCACTTAATCAACAATTAAAAATACTCATCCATGGGTTATTTGATTGTTTATTTATTTATGTTAGTGAATTATTTTTATTACGTATACAACCCAATGGTAACATAAATAAATTAGTTAATATGAAAATTAAAATTTTAGATAAATGGATTATACAGAAATATTTTATCAAACATGGTTAACCAATTATGTTTAATGTGGTTTAAATTTATAGAACATATAAAGGAAAAAAGATTAAATTTATACATTATAAATGAAAATACCATCTCCTAATAATTTTCCTTATTATTCCATACATAACATTATTTTGAATGAACCCTTAGAACTATGTATTTGTATGTCCAATGGATGGACACATACTCTTGTTTGGGAGTTCTAATGGGGGTTTTGGTTTGAATTAAGATAAGTTGTATTAAATTTAACATCTGAATTATATTAAATAATGTTTTGGGTGCATGTGTAGAGAAAATAAATGTCAGGATTCTTGATTTGATGAGTCCACTCAATGGATCAAGTAGATGCAAGTCTATCGATGAAAATACCATCTACCTAAAACCTTTTTTTATTTTCATGGATAATTTATTAATCATTATGAAACATAATATAGATACTTTACACAAGAATATTTTTCAATGTGGACATTCAAGGATTACTGTTTAGGGATACTGAGACATGAAAAAATAATCGGAGACTTAATTTAACTAAAATATTAATATTTAACAAATTATTAGTAATGATGTAAAATAATAACCATCTATTATATTTATTCTAAAAATTTAAATAAAAAAAATAGTGTGTTAATTATATAACTCATTTTATTTCCTTTAAAATACTAATTTCGAGATATTGTATAATATTTTTTGTTATGAATTATTATAATAAATTATTTGCTATATACTTATTTCCCTTATTCTCGTTTTCCGCCCCCCAGTAAGTGGGAAATTGAAATTAGAATGCCTACCATTGATATGTTGATGGTGATTTATATATCTATTGTACTATACTCTAATCAATGATTGATGATTTAATAATACACCATAGTGACAAGGATGCTTACACCATAATATCTTCTCTCTAATCTCAATAGATAGAGAAGGAATGGTTTGAAAAAAATAAGATCACCGATGAATTAAAAAAATTTAAACTTGATTTAGGAAATATTCTTCATGATCATCCCTTCCAAATGATCAGTGTATTGATTAGTTATATAAATTGGTCATCCAATAGGATACAAAATTATCCCATTATATTATCTTATTATAAATAGGACAATATTATTCCCTATTTTTTCAATACTAGATTAATGGAATCCATTAGTCACTCAGGATGATGTTTTACATACTTCACCAAGAAAATAAGGATTGGTTGAAATGTGTTCCTTCAGCCCTTTCAGAGACAATATTTAATGAAAATATTTAAAATCCCATGGATAGTCAAAATCACATAGATATTTTATATCATCCTTCAAAGATAAAATATTAAATAGAAAAAAGAATGAATAAGTAGTTATTTTCTTCTTATGAGGAATGAATGGACACTAGAAATTAAATTGAAAAGAAATTAGTTCCTCCCACATTACGTATAATCATAAAGAATATATTTTATTTTTACTTATTAAATACAACATTTATAAATCATTCGTGTATTTAAATAAATGAAAAGATTATGATTATGAAAATGGTTGGGTAAGAAAAAACCTATTGTGATGGGTTGATTCCAATGTCCACTAATGGGAGCTCATTGATTCTCCTTTCTATATTAGATCAATAGTACCCTTGGTTTGAGGTATGTGGCCTTTTCGTATTCATTATTATGTGTTTAATGTGCATGGGATTATTTTGGAATAGGTTGGGGGAGTTTGGAATGGTTTTAGTTGTGTTTGAAGGATTTTAAAGGGGTGCACAGTTTGAGCACGGTTAGTGGAAACCATGCAGATTATCTAGGAAACCATGCAAGGTAGATAGTAGTCTTCACATGGTTTGCCAAACCATGGGAGAAAAGTGTGCGGACCCTAGCTTTCGAGGTAGTATCGTGTGCACGGTTAGCGCACGGTTTTCAAACTGTGCGGGTTAACTATGTGGCCACATAAAAATAGGGTTTTAAAACCTGAGATCACTCAGGCTTGCCTCATTCCACTCTAATCTTCCTCCTACTCAAGCCTCACTCAGGATTTCCGGTTCTCAAGGGTTGGAGGGGATCTTCCACTCGGTTTTGAAGCGTTTTGAAGGGGTGTCATGGTGGTTTGAAGGTGGTTACTTCTAGGTAAGTCTCTCCTCTTCGTTTCATTCTATTTTCCTCTAGATCTACATCACTAAATGTCTTTGTTTTCTAGATATACACATGTTGTGTGTTCTTCTAGGGTTGTGGTTTCCTTGGATGGTGATTTTGAGGCTTATGGATGCTAGGGAAGGGGATCTAGAGAGGTTTCGGTTGTGTGTTCGCCAGTGTTGAGGTTCAGTTGCTTGTGGGTCGATTCCTCGAGAACTATAAAGGTAGGTGGATTCTCTATAGACTCCACCTGGTTAAAACTAGTGGTTATTTGTTACACTAAATTGTTGTTCTGAAAATTAATTGTGATTTATTATGCGAAATTTCTTGGAAATTAATTTGGGGATTTTTTTTGGGAAAAAGGGTGTTTCGATGGTGAAATGATTTTTTTGTGGTTTGTAAAATGGCGATTTTAAAATGGGATGCTATGGTTGATTTGTGAAAATGACTTATGGAAATGGTTTTCGATAAAACGGTTTTTTATTGAAATATGGTTTGCAATGGAAAATGGTTTTCAATAAAAGGGTGAGTTGTTAAAGAGGGTTGATATGCAATGTAATATGGTTTATTACATGATGTTGTGACCTTGAGGGGTTATATGCATGTTTGTAATTGGTTGGCATGTTTTTTGGAAGTGGGCGGGGAGTCTCACTATAAAAGGGGATGGATAGTGTTTGAAAGAACCACCATAAGGGTAGTGGTCGGGAAGTACCGCTAGGTGTGAATGGGTGAATGGGTTGGGTAGAGTTCCCACTGTTTGGTTGTTTGTTGTGAATTGCTTTGCAAGTTGGAAATTGTTGTTCTAGTGTGTGGATGATGAATTGTCTTGGGGGCATGTTTTGTTGGATTTCACTTGGTTACGTGGTTTGGGTGAGCTGGCTTGGTAAGGGAATGTTTGGATTAAAAAAATGGTTCCACATGTGATTTATTTTATATATATTGTTTTATATTAATGTGCTAACAGTTTTATCCTAGTGGGGTGTGTAGGGAAGTCATTTGGAGAAATCCTACTGAGTTCTAGTACTCACCCCCTGCTTTGGCACGTTGGTGTCTTTGCAGATGTTGTATATCATGATGTGGGAAAATGTAAGGCATCTCCCTCCTTTAGTGGTGCATTGTGATATCTCGGTGGAGCTTGGAGCTTGGAGCTTGGTGTGGATCTGGGGTGGTGTCATGGCTCGTAGTGTTGGTTGTTTAGTTTACTCTTGTACTCTAATGTGGTTGGATGTATTGGTTTTGGGTTGTATTGTGGAATGAGTTGGTTTTCTTTTGGGAATACATGTTTGGGTTTGAATGTGCTTGCATCATTTGTTGTTGATTTTGTTGGTTTTGTCTTAATGGAAAATTGTTCCCCAACATGATCTTGAAGCCATCATCATTTATTTCAAGCCATTGGTGTCTAGGGAATGCTGCTTATGGGAAGATATCCCTCACTTCCTCCGCATGCCAATGAGGTAGGTGCGGGGTGTTACAAGTGGTATTAGTTTGTTCTGTCCATTGGAGTTGATTCCCAGATTTGGTGTTGACATTCGTTGTGGTTCATTCCTTGAGTAAGGATGGTAGCAAGGCATAGGAATGTCGGAACATGGAATGTATAGTATAAAAGGATGTAGCTAACCCTTTTATGCTGAAATTCACATTACTAGGGAGTTGGGTACATAAGTATTTTGGATACACTTAAAGGCATTGGAAATCTCATTGTTGTGGGTGTAGCCAATGAGATGAACATGGCATGCAAGGTAAAAATAACTTCCCACTATGATGCATATTTCATTTATGTACGATTTTTTTTGATGTGATATGAATGTGTGAAATTTTATAGGGATTAAATTAGTATTTTAAAAATGGATTGGTTTTCAAATGGTGAAGCATGTTACATGTGGAAATGGTGGAAATCCTTTTTGTGAAATAGTTGTGTAATGTGATTTGAAATGGGATTTCGTGAGATCTACGGAAGTGAGACTCATGGTTTTTTGTTTTTTATTTATAGAAATGCTACCGTGTAGGAGTCGTAGAGACCAACCAGAGGAGGCTGCTGAGAATGTGGTATCACCTAAGCCTCAGGTGAACCAGCAGCTAGTACAAAGCATTGTGAAAACTTTCCAAGCTACGCAAAGTGGGAAAAAATGGATTAACCAAGGCATGTGGATCATGCTGTTTAGTTTCAAAAGTAGAACCCACCCATCATCAGGGGTGATTCAGAGCTATAAAAGGCGGAAGCATGGTTGAATAGAATGAACAAGATATTCGTGTTCTTGGGAACATCGGTAGAGTTAAAAGTAAAGCTGGCCACATATATGTTGGAAGATATTTCCCTTCAGCAGTGGGAGTCAGTATTCCAAGCAGGGAATGACAATGGAATGACGTGGGAAGGCTTTAAGGAATTTTTTAATAAAAAATTCTACCCACATACGTTTAGAATTCTGTGTACGACTGATTTGTTCATTTTGAAGCAATAGCATATGTCGGTGACAGAGTATGTAGTTATGTTTATGAACAAAGTTAGGTTTGCACTTGAGGTGGTGAGTAGCACGTCTTTGAAGGAAATGATCTTTGAAGAGGGGTTTAGGAAAGAAATTCATTCAAAGATAGCAGTGTTGTGTATAGATGATTACACGAAGATGGTTAATAGAGCCTTCGTGGCTGAGCGGGATCTGTTGGGCGCTCCGGGTGGAGGAAGAATGGTGGTACCCATGAGGAATAGTAAGAACTCTAACGCTGGGTTCAAGTGAAGGAGGGACACTTATTCCTAGAGCAGGAATATAGAACATAATTCAATAGAAGGATCGGTGAATATCCCTCCGAATCCCCAGAGCAAGCAAGGATGTTTTCAGTGTGGTTCAACCAGCCACATTAAGCGTGATTGAATGACACAACCTTGAGCATTTCATAATTGCAAGCAGATGGTGCAACTGCAGTGTTATTGTCAGAATGATCCAAGTTCTAGTGCATGTGAAAATCCTTAGGGATCGCAGATGCCATATGCTTTGACTGGATGGGGACAGTAGCACACCCCTCATCTGCATATTAAAGTGTTTCATGGTGATTCTCAGAATACCACGATGCCTCATCCAGGAAATAAAAAGAAGAGTGTGACAATAAAGCATGTGTTTGGAGATAAACAGGTTTTGGTGGATGATCAGTCGCGACCATCCACGGTAAGAGGTACTATTCTTGTAAATTCAACCTTGATGCAAGTGATGTTTGATACGGGTGCCTCACACTTCTTTATTCTTGTACGTGTGTTTGATTTACTAGGTTTAAGGGTATAAATGATTCCCTTTGTTTTAAATATTCAAACTCCTCTGGGTCGAAGTGAGTTTAGAGCCTTCTAGTGTAGATAATGTAGTATTATTGTGGGTGAGGTGGAGATTTTGTGGAATTTATCAATTATTGAGATGGATGGGTATATTTTAATCCTGGGAATGGATTAGCTGGTGGAATTTAAGTCTAATATTGATTGTGATACACGAACAATGGATTTCACGACACACAATGGTGTTAGACATCTCTTTAGAGGAGAGAGGATTGAAAGGTAGGGTGCAACGTATTTGTTGGCACCAGTAGTGGGTACATTATCATATCAGTTGGCGGTGTTGTCATTGGAATTAGTAGATGGTTTTGAGAAGGATGTTCTTCCAGCTGCAGTGTTTCAGTTGATGGATGTTTTCTTGAAGAATTCTCTGGGTTACCTCCCGTAAGAGAGGTGGAGTTTATGATTGATCTCCTTCCGCGGACTAGTCCTATCTCACTTCTGTCTTATAGGATAGAACTAGCTGAATTGCAGGAATTGAAAGTCCAGTTGGAAGAGTTCGAAAAAAGGGGTTATCTAGCCTAGCACATCTCCGTGGGTAGTGCCGATGTTGTTTGTGAAAAATGCGGATGGAACATTGAGACTCTATGTTGATTATCTTAGACCTGACCAAGTTACAATTAAGAATAGATATCCACTCCAACAAATTGATGATTTTTTCGACCAGTTGAGGGGATCCCAGTGGTTATCCAAGAACAACCTGAGTTCGGGATATCATCAATTGTGGGTGAGGAATGATGATATTCTTAAAAAAGATTTCAAAAATAGATATGGCCATTATGAATATGTGGTTATGCCCTTTGGTCTAATGAATGCACTAGGGGTGTTTATGGAATTCATTAATTAGATATTTCAGAGATATCTGGATTCATTTGTGGTGGTCTTTGTAGATGATATTATGGTGTATTCAAAGACAAGGGTAGAACACGATCAGCACTTGGAGACAGTGCTAGGGAACTTGAGGGATCATCACCTGTACGCAAAATTGTCAAACTGTAAATTTTGGATACAGGATGTTTGTTTTCATGGCCATGTGATTTTTGAAAAAGGAGTTTCAGTGGATCCGGAAAAGTTAGAGGCTGTTATCTCATGGAAACCACTCAGGAATGTGTTTGAGATATAGAGTTTCCTTCTTCTAGATGGGTATTATCGGTGTTTTGATCATGATTTTTCACGTTTGGATTCACCAATGAAAGCTTTGACGTGGAAGAATGTTCTATTCTAGTGGAATGAGCAGTGTCAGCAGTGTTTTGAAGAGGTAAAGGGTTGTCTTACATCAGCACCAATCTTGGTTTTTCCAGAACCAATAATAGGGTACGTGGTGTATTATGATGCATCAGGATCAGGGTTGGGGTGCGTTCTCATTCAAGGGAATCATGTGGTTTCGTATGGATCAATGTAGTTGAGAGGGAATGAGAAGAACTACCCAAATCATGATTTGGAGTTGGAAGTTGTCTTCCAGGATTTGAATGTGTGGAGGCATTATCTCTTTGGTGAGAAATTCATGGTTTACACAGATCATAAGAGCATGAAGCACATTTTCTCAAAAAGGTATTTGAACCTGAGGAGAAAGAGATGGATGGAATATCTCCAGATGTTGGATTTTGACTTAATGTACACACCAGGTAAGGGAAATTTTGTGGAAGATTCATTAAGTAGAAAATCATATGCTCAGGTGGTAAAATAGGCCTCCGACCAGGGGTAGTTGATGTCGGTTATAGCCGATATGCGGTTGGAATGTGAGGAACATGGCGATAAAGTAGTATACTTTCCGGGTTTTTTTTGATTCGTGACTTGGTTGGACTTGTTAAAGAGGCACAAATATATGATTCTGAGTGTGTGACCATGTGGTCGAGACTCAATGGTGGGGAGACCATTGATGGTTGGAAACTGAATTGAGATTCAGTTTTGTGTTTTCGAAATCGAATTGTTGTACCAGTTGCTTGTTAGGAGGATATTCTCAGGCTATATCATCATTACAGGTGGTCTTTTCATCCTAGAATTCAGAAAATGTATAAAGGTATGAAAGCACAGTTCTGGTGGACGGGTATGGAAAGAAGTGTGGCTGAGTTTGTTTTGAGATGCTTGACTTGTTAGATGATCAAGGTAGAGCACCAGAGGCAATCAAGAATGTTTTAGTCTTTACCAATCCCTATTTGGAAGTGGGAGCAGATACCGATGAATTTTTTCACAGGTATCCCAAGAACATTCTGAAAGAACGATGCCATTTGGGTGATAGTGGATCGGCTAACGAAGTCGGCCGTTTTCATCCCGATTCGTGAATCTCATATGATGGAGGATCTGTCCAAAATCTATATCCGAGAGGTGGTATAGAGGCATGGTGTTCCATTTTAGATTGTATCAGATAGAGATCTGAGGTTTAAATCTCATTTCTGGAAATCCTCAAGCAATCCCTTGGAACTAAGTTGACTATGAGTACGGCGTATCACCCTCAGACGGATGATCAATCTAAGAGGATGATACAATCTATGGAGTATATGTTTCGGGCTTGTGTCATGGATTTTGGTGGCTCGTGGGAGGATCACTTGTCGTTGGTTGAGTACTATTACCATAACAATTGTCAATAAATCCATATAGATGGATCCGTTTGAAGCATTGTATTGGTGGCCATGTCATTCTTCACTATGTTGGGTTGAAATAGGTGAGTCCTCCATGGTTGGACCGAGCCTTGTCCATGAGACTATATAGAAGATCATGTTGATCAAGAAGAGAATGAAGACAGCTCAGAGCTATCTAAAATCATATGTGGTTCATTTTCAATGACTGTTATCGTTCAAGGTGAGTGATCATGTTTTCTTGAGGATCTCCCCCAGGTTAGGACATCGTCAGTTTGGGAAGTAGAGGAATTTTTTTCTAAGGAATATTGGACTTTTTTTATTCTTAAGAGGGTTGGTGTGGTGGCTTATCATTTGTCTTTTACACCTAGGTTCAGTGCGGTGCACAATGTTTTTCATGTGTTGTATTTGAAAGAGGTTCAGTCAGATCGTAACCATGTGATTCGATGGGATCATGTTGAGCTGGAAGCGGCTTCTTCATTGGTGCACGTGCCAGTGTGGGTTGTGGATATGCAAGAGAATGTATTATGTGGTAAAATATTCAGTTTTGTTCATGTTTTGTGGCGACATGGCCAGATTAAAGAGGAGACTTGGGAGTGGGAGAAAGAGATGGTCGAGCAATGGCTCGAGCTCTTTCGGCAAAGGGCGGGTTCACTACTTTTCGAGGGCGGAAAGTCTAATGGTGGGGAGAATTTAGTACCCCTTGTTGTTCTATGTGGCCTTTTTTATGTATTTTTATGTGTTTAATGTGCACTGGATTAGTTCGGTAGAGGTTGGGAGTGTTAGGAATGGTTTTGGATCTGTTTAGAGGCTTCTAAAGGGGTGCACGGTTTGAGCACGGTTAGTGGAAACCGTTCGGATTCTCTAGAAAATGATGAACGGGATACAGTTGGCTTCACACGGCCTCTGCATGGTTTTACAAACCATGTGAGGAAACCATGTAGACCCTAGCTCTAGAGGCAGTAGCTTTCCCACGGTTGGCATACGGATTTCCAAACTGTACGGGCTAACCATGCAGCCACTTAAAATTATGGTTTTAAAAGCTGGTCATACTCAGGATTTCTCATTCCCCACCAAATTTCCTCCCACTCGAGCTTCACTCGTTATTTTTAGTTCTCAAGGGTTGTAGGTGCTCCCCCACACAGTTAGGAAGCATTTTGATGGAGTTTCTTGGCGGGTTGAATGTGGTTTCTCCCGGGTAAGTCTCTCTTCTTGGTTTCCTTGTGTTTTCCTCTAGCTATACATCCCTATCATTCTTGGAATTATAGATCTAAACTTTTTGTGTGTAGATCTAGGATTTTTGTTTCCTTGGATGATGATTTTGAGTCTTATGGATGCTAGGGAAAGGGATCTAGAGAGATTTTGGTGGTGTATTCTCCAGTGTTGAGGTGCAGTTTCTTGTTGGTTGATTCCTCAAGAACCCTAAAGGTAGGTGGCTTCTCCCTCGGCTCCACATGGTTAGAACGAGTGGTTCTTTGTTACAATTAATTTTTGTGCTGAAAATTAAATGTGATTTGTTATGCGAAATTGGTTGGAAATCCATTTGGGGATTTTTGGGGGAAAAGAGGGTTTCGATGTTGAAATGCTTTTGTTTTGGATTTTAAAATGAAGATTTTAAAATGGGATGCTATGGTTGATTTGTGAAAATGATTGATGGAAATGGTATTCAATAAAAACGATGTTTTATTGAAATATTGTTTGGCATGGAAAATGGTTTTCAATAAATGGGTGAGTTATTTATGTGGATTGATATGCAATGGAATTTGGTTGATTTCATGATATTGTGACCTTGATGGGTTATATGCTTGGTTGTAATTGGTTGACATGTTTTGTAAAAGTGGGAAAGTCTGACTATAAAAGGGGATGGATAGTGGTAGGAAGAACCACCATATGGGTAGTGGTCGGGAAGTACAACTAGGAGATAATAGGTGAACGAGTTGGGCGGAAGTCCCACCGTTTGGTTGTTTGTTGTGCATTTCTTTAGAAGTTGGAAATTGATGTGCTAGTGTGAGGATGATGAAATGGCTTGTGGCATGTTTGGTTGGCATTCCCTTGGTTTCTTGGTTTGGGTGTGATGGCTTGGTAAGGGCATGTTTGTCTTATGAAAATTGATTCACTTGTGATTTATTTTATATAAACTATTTTATATAAATTTTCTAACGATTTTATCCTAGTGACATGTGTAGAGAAGTAATTTGGGGAAATCCAATTGTCTTTTAGTAATCACCCCCTTCTTTGGAACGTTTGTGTCTTTGAAGATGTTGTATATCATGACGCGGGAAAAGGTAAGACATCACCCTCATTTAGTGGTCCATTGTGATATCTCAGTGGATCTTGGTTCTTGGTGTGGAGCTAGGGTGGTGTCAGGGATCGAAGTGTTGGTTGTTTAGTTTCCTCTTGTACTCTGATATGGTTGGTTTTATTGGTTTTCGGGTGTATTGTGGAATAACTTGGTTGTCATTTGGGAATACATGTTTTGGTTTGAATGTGCCTACATCATTAGTTGTTGGTTTGGTTGGTTTTTTCATAAGGGAAAATTGTTCCCCAACTTGATCTTGAAGCCCTCACCATTTATTTCCAGCCTTTGGCATATTGGGAACGTCACTTAAGGCCATGTAGCCCTCACCACCTCCTCAAGCCAATGAGATAGGGGCGGGGTATTACAGGATTGAATCAAATTTGAAATAAGTTTTACAAAAATAATATCTAAGTGTCCTTCTAGACTAAAAGAGACACTATTATTTTTTAATAATTTTTTTAATTGATCATAAATTTTAAAATAATTTTTTAGTAACCCCTGAATCACAAAAAACAATTGCGTTAAATTATGATATAATGTATAATATTTTTACATGATAATGTAAATATAATTCATTTTTCTTATAAAATTAAATTTATTTTACTATTTATTTATATTGAAAAAATTTTATGTTAATTAATCTAGGATACTTGATATATTAAAAAAACTAATTATAATGTTTTTGATATTGATCCATTTTAAAATTAACGCACATCAAAAAGCTTTTAGTGTCTGCTTAAAATTGGTTTGTGTACGATTATAAGGCTAATGGAAACTTAATATATTTCCTGAGAAATGTGGGAAATTATTAGTGAATTAAATGTGTTCACATGTTAAAAAGAAACTAATATGATGGATTTCAAAATTATATCTTATACTTATAATCAGGGAACATATGTAGAGATTAATGGTTATCCCTAACTAAAAATTTTATTATATTCATGAATGTCAAGATAGCAATAAAATTTAGATCTCTGATGATTCTTATATGTATTAAGATATTTTGTATTCCTTCTAATATATATTATGAAAAAATTCAACAAACTAAATGTATGCCAACTATATTTTCTAATAAATAAAATAACAATACTTATACGAACAAAAAATTATTAAGGCACTACCAGAAGGTTTTTCTAAAAACCATTTGTTAGAATTTGGAATTAGCTAAAATGGTCAATAAAGTAGTAACGATCATTTGAGTTAATGATTTTATATCCTCTATATAGATTGTAAACTATGCATATTAAAATATATTTCTATAAAGGAATAAAATCTCATTTAATAGTGTGGGAGAAGATTTAACTTATATATGGTAAGTCTCAAGATGCACATATGTTTTCATATGAATATTAAATTCCACTGAGCTTTCTGGCGGTAGTAGTTACATTGACACAAACATCAGATTAATTCATAACTAAAGTGGTGGTTCATGTTAACTATTATGAGTAATACATGTATTATTAAATTTGAATAATGATTCCTTCAATGAAGTAGTAAATGGTAATATGATAAGGATAAAAAACAATACACAAACTGATGTAATATAATCTATATATCATGATCCAGGACATTATATTTTCAATGTTTCGATGACTTAATGTTATATTTGAGTATTCTAGAGAAAATAGGCATGGATGGTACAATATATAACCCATATGTAATAATTTATTATAAAAAAATTAGTCTATCACAAAAAGTCTTATTGAATTCTATTTGTCAAATAATGCTTCGAGGACCAGTATATTGCTCTATCAAGAGTCAAGGAAACCTAAATTTGTGGAATCCTTAGGTAATATTTCTATAATACATAATCAAAAATTTTCCCAATGGTATATTTCAAATTTAAATAAAAAAATTGTATATGATATCATGATATTTCCATAAGATATAAAATTTGATAAAATAGTTGAAGAATACATCATGCATATGGATCCTAGAATATTCATTTGGAAAGGAATGTGTAAAACATGTCTCTATCAAAACAGTGGGAGCACCATAAATTTTCAAGTTATAAATTTTGATAACCAGTGGAAAATAATTTTTTTTATGAGTTTGTTATGAAAAATGAATTATATTTCTCAATGTATATATTAATGTATATATTGTGTTATAGTAAAAAAGATATAAAAATGGATCTACGTGACTCCCAAATATGTTAATAATACATATATTAATGTAGTATTTAAAAATAAAATTTTATACAATTCAATAACAAATTATTTTTTCTATATAATATTTCTTGGTGAACATACATCTCCATAAGAAGAAATAATAGATATTAAAAACAATCGCAAGAATGAGTACTAGTAATTATTATCATATTCAATGATATATATTGAATTTTTATATTTATAATTCATAAATATTAGTTTTCTAATATTAAAAAAAGTGATAGAATTTCACATCAATAAATTTAGAACAATCAGGAAATACATTAATAATTAAAACTGGATTAGTTCCAGGTGTCAGGAGAAGTGGGAATACAATTGTTCCATGGGAATTGAATTCTATCTATATATAGGTAAATTTTATCTTGTATCATAGGAATAACATGGTAATGTTGATGAAACAATTATTACATCTAGTGGTTTCTATTTCTATGAATATCTATGTACATATTGGTGTCTGATGCAACATATAATGTAGTTTAGAAACATCCAATTCCAATTCATGGTTATACCATTCTAATGAGATTTATCAATATATGATAGGATCTAACTACGGCTGTTGTATGTATATGAATATTCTAACACTGGGAAAATAGTTGGAAAACTATTCATGTCACTAAATGAGGTAATTTATCAATATAAAAATGCGTCATCAAATACATTTTCGACACCAATAAGTAGAATTTACAACCATATCCATACAAACATGGTAGGATATGTAACTATTGAAATAATTAGTGGAATAAGGGTTAATAAGTGAGGTATAACTAGTTATTAGATTTTGTATCTAGTATAAGTGGAAGCTTATTGTAGTTGGTAACCTAGAACAAACAACTTTGTATATGGGATCACATTTATAATTATTAAATTAATCATTATTAAAAATAACCTATGTCATAATTCTTTTTTTCTACATAATTTTTTTTGATAATGTATTGGAGTATCCATAAAATTAATAAGGTCATTGCAGTTTCACATAATGATGTGAAAAATGATGTTCCATTAGGGTATTCTTAATTATAGTTGTATGATTGGATAATGTTCCACGATATTAAAAAAATTTAATAGATAGTCATGTGTGAGTAGTCATTAGTGTATGATACATCATCATAACATGTTCTCACATTGAAATCTCCATGATGGGAGATTATGAGGACATGACCACCTGTTTAAATTCTACATGTATTGGTTTCATCGGCCATTCTTAAAAATGAGTGTGTGTAATAATCCTTATAGTTTAAGATTATTATTAGATCATGTTACAATTCGAATACTTAGATGTATTTCATAAAAAATGATGGTAATAGTTCCAGGTGACGTTGGATCCACTTGGTTTGTCACAAGTTTTGTGTTATTAGTGAATAGGCTAAGGAAGTATTTTTCCCTTCCATTTTTATGTAATTAGATCTCTCATCAATTTTATTAGAATAGAACTGTGACGTTAAATTTAATTTCCATGGTGTAATGATGTGTTATTTTCATATAGTAAATGAAAGACATATCAAGAAGATATGTTAATCACAGAAATGTTCAGCCTTTTTAATGTGATATTGTGACATATATATTATATTACCTAGTGTGTATTTGTATGTGTATTTTTTCATTGTGACATTAAATTATTTCTATAATGTGCAATGAAACATTGCTAGATACTGATAATATACCTTGGGGAAGACCATCTAATTACAAGGAGATTCAATCCTAGAGGGTAACATAGTATGTGTCATTGATGATGGTCATTAAATTCTATTTGAAGTTAATTAATTGAATAGTTATTATTATCATGAATGTTGATGAATTTTTTCATGTTTTATTGATAAAAAGTTAATAAAATATTTATTCAAAGGATTATGAATAAATTATATTATATATTTTATTTAATAGGTAATAAATAGTGATATAATAATTTGTAAATAAAATAATAGTTTAAGTGAATAAAATAATTGATTATGATATTAAATAAATTTCAAGGATTTTAAATGAACCAAGAATGCATCTGATGATGAATATTTATTTTCAAATTTATAAATGATATTCATCACAATACAAGTAAGATCATTACATTAATTAATAATGATAATATTATTATTATTTTATGGCATCAGGTTTTCAAATGCATTAAATTAATTAACATTTGATATTAAATTAAATAATATTTTAAACTAATCCATGAATCTATTAATATATGGTAATTTATATTATGTATGGTTTAATGATATAAAAATAAAAGTGTAAGACAAAAAATTCTCCCTATAATTCCTTTTTTCTCTCCCCCACTCAAGATCAAGAATCCCAAGAGGTATTCCATAAATCTTGAATTATAAGTGATCAATATGAATAACACAAAATGATTGATTTGTCACACTAGCATTCGAAAATAAAATTGAATTTGTTAGAGACCAAATGAGCACATGTGGGTCACCACTATAGGTATTGTACATTTTAATCCTTATATCGCAATGAAGGAAATAAGAAATGGGCCTATCAAAAGATCATTTTCATCATCGATGACAGGGTCCTATGATAATGTATTTATTAAATTAATATCCAAAAAATATTTTCATTATTTTACGTAAAATATATATGATTTGGGTTTTAGGCATCCAAGTATTAAAATAAATATTAATATAACTCAAAGAGGCTTTCTCTTCTTCTTATCATTCATCATTCTGAAACATTCTCCTACTTTTTTACTTTTAAAATTTTTATTTTCTAAATAATTTTTTATATTCATTAAATTAAAAACACCCTTTAATTCATTATTTATACGGCATAGTATTCTGATGATCAATTCTTCCTTAAAATTTTGAGTAGAAAAGTTCTTCCTCTCACATTAGGAAACAAATATCTAAATTCATCATAACACCATTCTAGTTTTTCATATGATGCATCATCTTTCTGACAGTAATATAATTATAATATTTGTATTCATTAGGTTGTTATCCTATGATCACATTATATACTGATCTCATCTTCATCAAAATACATTTTTTTCACTAGAACTATCACATCAATGTCTTCAAAAAATATTTTCCAAGAAGATATTAAATTGTATTTAAACCCATATACAAATAATGAGTTCTTCAATTCCAACTAGATTATTAAATTATTTCTAAAATATTAAATCATATTTTTAGTGAAAATTTATTGAAATTACTCATCAATTTTTTATTTTACATCTCAATATTCATCAAGATCTTCAAATATCCTATTATATATGATTATCATCCAATCTCCATGATCTATGAAGTTGATTTTTGTGATCTATTATGTATACCTGAACTACAAAATATTTATAATTACCTTCTATTTTCTTCTTTTTATGTAGTTTTTTATTTTAAAACTTATTTCATAGGGATTGAAAATGTATAATAAATTCATTTGAGTGATAACTATGTTGTTATCATCTTCTAAAAGATTGTCAAATAACGTCAAGCATGTTCTATGATTTCAAGAAAAAAATTTTAAACTACATAAAAACATCTCTTATTTGAGTATATTTTCAACTCTTAAGGTTCTTCCTAAAAAAACTTTTATACTATATTGAATATATTTAATTAAACTTACACCATTTTCATGTTCCCAAATCCTCCAACGATCAAAATTAATCCATGAAAGGAATATTTATTTGTGAAAAGAAGTTAATTTCAAAATTATCAAACTACATCTTCTTTAATTAAATTACAATAATTCATTAAACCATTTGGTAAATGAAAATGTATTATAATAAATAATTAATCCACTTCATACAATATATCTTTCCAACGTTTTTGGATTCACCATTTGTAGCTAATATTGGATCCAATTTAAAATTATTAGAATTCCCATTTTTTCAAGAATCAAATGATGATACCAATGTTTTTACTTTATCTAATTGTGTCCTTTAATAATTAATTTTAATAAAATTTTAAATACACATTTAAATCATTTAATTTGATATTTTATTTAAAAAATTTACATCACCTATCTTATTTTTTTTTACATTTCTCTAATTTCATTAATAGAAATTTCAAAATATGGCTTGAACATGTTCACGTCCACATGTACATTGATAAATATATGATGGATGGCCTCATTATCATTTTCCTTTTCATTTAAATTTATTTTCAAATAAATAGTAATATGTATTTCTTTATAAAATATTCTATAAATCTTATATCTCATTAATCACTACATATTACATTTAAGAATTTAGACTTTTATAATTGATAGATAGTTGATAACCATTTTTAAAATATTTATTTTCATTTTATATGTTATAAATATTCAAGAGAAAACATTTAAAATCCATTACAGCATGATCCCCATATCTATCTTTTCACCAATATCATAACTTTTGTTGAAACACTTTTGAACCCCACTTCATTCATATTTTTAATAAACAACCCATAAATTTATTCGTCTCATGTTTTTAAATCCATGTATTATTCAGAATATTCATTTTCATCAATTATAGATATTAGCTTTTATTATTAAATTCATAATAATTCATACATTTTTCTTCTATATAATTCCTCGAATCAGTCATCTTTATGGAACTCCTTATATTAAAATCTTCAAATTCCCTCTCTCAATAATCATTTTCTATAACCCTTGGACTATTGGTATAAATACATGTAACACACTCCATAGATAAAAATACTTTAGATGAAATGCCCAATGATGTTCAAATTTATCTCTTCTCACACTAATTTTCATGAAAGATAGAAGTATACAAAATTTAAATTCATCATCCCTTTTGTCAACATAATTTTGTTAATTTAATAGTTCTTATTTCAGACTCTATCCTTTATTTAAAAACATTAAGTTGACTTCCTTATCATTCATGTTATCTCCCTTAAAAACAATTATTCCAACACGGAAATGGAAAAAAATAATACTATTACAAACACCCAATAGAAGTGCATCTAGAACTCTATATTCAATTTTAAAGACCATAGAATCAAATTATAATTCTATGGTGTATATTTACTTTTTCACAACAGATATATCTTCTATATTCTCACGAATAATTATAATGGTTCTAATAATTTCATTTATCCTTGTAAATAAATCATCTATTAAGTCATCATGTTTCATATTGATATCTTCATATCTAAATATCCAAAAACCTTACATTATTTTATTTTCATTTTCATTACCATAAAAAATATTTTATATCTCCCACAGAGATCAATTTTATGAATTTTGTCTATTTAATTTTAAAAACACTTTCTCTAAATAGTTTGAACCTACGTCATTCTGAGAAGGACAATCATTATCTAAATAATTCCCACCAACTATTTTCATAGAAGTACCTTTAGTATAGAGAATATATGTTTTATTTGTTTAATTAAAAACATGTAAACTAATTTTAAAGAGATATGTTAGTTTTCGATAGATAGAATTAAATTAATTCTTCCTATAAATAGTGGGAATCTAGTTTTTCCACTAAATTGATGTTTTCAATGTTTGGAATATAATTTCAATGGCCAAATATTATACCACCTGGAGAGATTTCTTTTCATTGAACTAAAATACCATCTATGATTTAAAATTTATTAAACTACTTAACTTAATTTTTTTTATAATTAATGGATATCCTGGGTGATTTAACACCAATTGTGAAGGAACATAACCTAATAGGTTCATAGAGAGGTGATGAATTGGGAAATAATATATGTTTCCTTTATTTGTATGATTCCATATTTATTCAACCTCTGCAACATCATAGGGTTATCAATCCCACTAAAAATCCCACAAATTCAAAGGAAAGTAAAAAATATGGACACTCATTTTACATTGTTAACCTCTCAAAACAATAAAGCTCATTCATGGAATGATATAGACTAACTTAATCCCATAGAATCCATTAGAATCAAAATCATTTATACAATGAGAATGTGAAAACTTAAACACCTATTACATGACTAATGTCAATTATTATATCCTGAAAAGTATCTTAATACATTGAAATTTTATTTCATATAGTTGAGGTTGGTATTTTATATCTTTTAAAATTATTATATCCTTATAATATAATGTGTTCCGTCAATTATTTATATTTTTTGAAACGTCTGTAACTTGAGTATCTTCTTATCCACTACACATGACTACTGTAAAGATCAATTGCTCAAACCAGAGTGATATTTAAATTTTTTATTCGTCTATAAATGATCAGAATTAATCTCTTTCACTTATATTTATCTAGGATTTTTATTCACATTACCTATTTGAACAACACTTCATATATAACTGTCATCAACACTATACTATTTTTGATCATACATATATATTCATAGGCTCCACAATTATCTCCCTATAGAATAATCTTTTTAATTATTCTCTTCCTCATTAATAAAATAATTTTTCCACAAAGTACACAAAAGTATTCTCCGCCCATATGTAATTAATGTTGGACCCTGATAAATTGTTTATGTTTCACATTATAGTAGTAAAAATTTAAATAATTGTGTTTCAAAATAAAAATTCAAATAATAAACTTCCCTGAAGAGTTCTCGAAACTCATTATCACTTTCATAGTTCTTCATCTTCTATTTTAAATTATTTTCTATATCTGTGTCAAATTATAGAATGAGTTACAACATGACTACATAGTTATAATCTAAATGATCCTTCTATCGCAAAAACTCTTACAAATTAGACAAGAACACATTCTCCCCTAGTTGGAAACAAAAATATATTCTCCATAATTTTAATCCATAATCATACAACTTCATCATCTTTTGATATAATATTTTTGTAATGATCATTGATTGGGCCAAACTCGCACTGGGAGACTGGCCACTCCCAACATAGAAACCAAATGATAATAGGTCCTTTGCACCACAGTGCATGTCAACCAATATATCACCTCGAAGGAACAATATTCTTCCAGGTGGGAGTTTTACTCCCCCCCCCACCAACTCGAACCGGTGACCAAAGGCTTAACATCCAACTCGGAAGTGTTACGAGTACCACTGGTACAATGACTCAGTGGTACTTGTAATTCTTCCCAGAATGCTGTTAAGTCTATGGTCAAGGATTCTAGTTTTGGGGGAGGAGAATTACATGAACCTAAAGGAAAGGGATAGTTCATTCCATGTATTACCTGGGCTAGCTTACGGTGGAGGCCATCAGGCCATCAATTTAATTGTGTCAAGTATGGGCATGGTCAGTCTTACCATGGGGGCATGGCCCAATTAGGGATCATTACAAATATCACATGATTAATCAGTTATTGAAATTATGTATTATTTATTCTATATAAATCAAAAAAAATCTATGTGATGACGCATGTGGTGATTTTTTTGACTCATATTGTTCTCTTCATCACTCATAGGCTAGATCAAAATGACTCATATATTCTAAATGAATCATATATTATACCAAATCATCTGTATTCAGAGAATAATTGTCTCTTTTATTGAGTTAATTACTCATTCACAATAGTCAAAATGACCCGTAATAAGAGTTTTCTGACCCCTAAATAGAAACCAACCCTAGGAAAAATCACAAAATTTTAGAATTTGACTCGAATTATACAAAAAATGGCTCAAATGTTTTTTTTTCCATTTCAAAAATTTTAAAATTAAATCTATAATCCATTTTTATTTTTTTCATCATTAAATTTAACAACACAAAATATTTAAAATATCTATAACCTTCTTCAAACCACACATAAGTCATTACCTCGAATAAAAAGAAATTACATCATTTGAGTTCAGTTAAAATTTATCTATTGATTATAAAATCCAACAATTTAACAACAATCACATTTTCCTTTAATGTCATTATCTCAAGACAAATTCCATATTCTAGTAAAAAATCATTGTATCAAAAATCTCTCCAATAGTTCAAATACTTCCATATAGATCATAAAATCCTTAAAAATGAATATATTTGAAAATATAAAATAAACACTTGTAGTAAATTATAACACATTAAAATACATAATTAGTAACATATTATAGTATAATGATAGTACCCTATAACTTCCATGAAATCAAAAAACCCTAGTAGTATAGTTGTGAAAAATAAATCATACATTGATAAATTATTGGATGTATCAACCACATCAATGATCACAGTTTCCATTCCCAATAAAAATATTAGAATAGATACAATGAGGTTATTCGATCCATCTATAATATAAATAGCATGACCAATTAATTATAGTGGTGACCTATATCTTCTATCATTGATCGTGTAAGAATTTCATAGATTATTTTTAGAAAAGGGATGGAAAACAATGAAAAATATCATGTTCCATAGTAGCTATCATATAAAGAGTGTGTAAACAGTCATGGTAATTGATGAAGATAAGAGATAATGTTTTCCCATTAAACATATGAATAAATGATTAGTGGGAGCACTACTATTCCAATAAGATACACTCATATTCAAATATATAAACAATGTATTTTGATTTTATAATTATTTTACACTGGGATGCTGAAAAATAATTCACAAGGTAACATTATATTTTGAAAATAGAAATTATATCAATCTCTTTAAGGTATCGTAACATACCAAAAGGAACTTTTCGATGAAATTTAAGCCCTCCCCCCCCCACCCCACAAAACATACAATGAATGTAGTAATTTCCCCTATATTCAAACTTTAGATAATGGAATTATAATTTCAAAATAGCAAATATAATATTTAACAATAGATAATTGTTTATAGATTACATTAATTTAGTTTATATTATTGTTATCTATATATTCCTTCATGTAAAACATTACACCTTTCAACATAGAATCATCTATATTTTTAAAATTAAAATGTAATCTATCAAAAAAGTTAATAGATACTTTGTCAAGTAATGTGAAAAGTGAAAAAACAATTAAACATAATAAAAATAGAAATTCATATTTTAGATTCATTATAATATATTTTGATAAAATATTTTTAATAATCAAAATATTTTTTCACTCATGAAGACTACATTATAATAAATATTCTAAATAGGTGACATTACTTTACAATTTCTTTTAAACTGTTTAATTTTTTAGTTGTATTCAATATTTTCTAATATGATAGTATTCTATGGAATGTACCGTTATAGGTTAAATTAATTTCAATTAATATATAATCTATATTTTACCTGTAGTTTGTTATTTTATTTTTGTAATGATCTGAAGTCTTGTATATCATCAATTTTCTCAATAAATTGTTTATTGGTTATATTCTATAGGAATTACTTCTTGGTATATTCTTGCTACAACATATCATATTTTGAATAAAACATTGTTTCAATGTCAACCCTATATCAATTTCATCTATGTAAAGGTACCCAACTAGTATCATATATGACACCCATGTGGGACCTCAATCCATGTATACCATAAAAGCGTGGATCCCCCAAGCATGCATCCTTACCTAGTGTCTCCCACTCCCCACACCATTTTCACTATGGTTTACATATAAGAAACAAATTATAGGCTGATCTTAACTCAAATAAGAATAAATTTTTAATAAATCCCATAATTATGGGGCTCATCATAGAATTATTCTTTACGAGATAGTAGAAACCTTTAACTATTTGAAGAGATTTTCATTAAAACCCCCTCTAGGAACGTGGTTTGTCATTCACTCTCTATAATTATTGAAATTTGATAAAGCTCACATTTTCATACATTTGTTTCTATTATTACTTAGACACAATTCCACCATTGTGTTATTTTATGTTTAATCATCAAATTATTAGTTTTTAGTGGTATTTTGAGATTATATGCAAAAAATGGTCAACTTTGGAATTTAACCAATTTTTATTAACATCTTTATTTTGAGCATATATTTTTATATATTGAACCAAATAAAATTTTTTATGACCCCTTGGTTTGTGGTCTAATGATTTATCATTTGGACCAGGATCATATTTGAACATCTACAAGCAATAAAAATTAGACAAGTTGGACAAATATTCTGGATGACATGGTGGACCCAACTTTATTTTTTGAGGCATAACATAGGTACACATTTAAAATCAAGGAGATTCGAAATTTATTATAAATATATTTCAATGTTTAATTCTTAGAATAATTTTTAGGGATATATTATATAATTAAGGCATCCATTGGATTCTCTAAATTGTGGATAAAAGTTTCAAACATTCTACTTGAATTAATCTTGGTGAAAAATTGTGCCATGTAATTAATTATATAAGGAGAATAAATCTGATATTTTGGAGTAAAAAGAAAAAGGTAATTTGGGAAAAATTTTAATAATATCAAAAATATAGATTCAAACATTAAATGGGTCTACCATTAACAATCATTTGGCGGTGAAATTCTAGAGCCATGATTTCACACATTTTTACTATAAAAATGAATCCCCATTCATTCTAAAAAAAGTGGCACTTTGGGTGACCATATTCTGTAGTTTTATAAATTAATTCATGATTAAATATTAGTATGCTACTTTATTATATTTTATACTTCTCCTTCATCTCATTATCTCATTTTTCATCTTTTTTTATTCCACCCCATTCTTCCTCATTGTGATCTCTTATACTCATTATCATGAGAAACTAACCTAAGAATGTTTCATGGGGATCGACCCAATGTTGAACCCAATTCATCGTACATTAATGATTATAGTTTCTTATCTTATTATATTTAGTAAAAGGGGCGATATTATTGGGTATGGTGCCTTTTTTTCTCCACATCCCACCTGAGATATAAATTTCTCTTCTATAATATATTCACTTGATTGAGGTGGTGGATGTGTGGTCTATCAGTGATCATTGAATGTACTATATATTCAAAACCGTATGTAGAATAATATATTAATTCATATGATGGAGTGTGTTTATTAATAAATTATATACTAATAATGAAATGATGAATATTAAATCTTGGTGATTCTCTTGAGAATGTGTCATTTCTATCGAACATCATTCAATTTGTTTTCATTCTATTGGCAATATATTTTCATGTTTAATTTTAGTTCGTTAATTTATAATCTCAAATATCAATTTATAGTCATCTTATTTGATATATATATATATATTATAAATGGAAATAGATGTAATGAGTGATTGACCATAAAATCTCATTATTATATCGACCTAGGTCATCACCTATGCTACACTTAGTTATAAATAATTTTGAAATCATGCACGACAACCATTCAAAAAATTGGCATCGTTTCCATGGATATATATGGTCTTAATTAACTATTGTTATTCTAATTTTTTATATAATTTTACCTTAATTATTGAGGAGAGATATAAATTTCAAAAAAAAAAGAAAAAATTAATTGCTCATGATGTATTCAAATTGTGATTATTATGCATGTACTGACCAATCTAAGGAGCAAAAAAATGTTTACAATGGTATTTATGTTCAGTTTCAAAGGATTAGAGATAATGTGGAAGCCCTATGGAGGCAAATAGAATTGATTTTGAAATATGTATTCACATCTCAAGAGAAACCCAAACCTGAATTGAATATTGAACTAGAATGAGTGGTGGATAATATCTCACCAATTATTTTTTGGTTAAATAATTTGAGGTTGGAGATAGGAATATCTAAAAATAATTAATCACATCATACCACACTCAACCATTTATCTAGGAGGTCATGTATGTACACATCCTTCATGTTGCACGTATGGGAGATCAACAATTTCTAGATGAATCTGGGAATATATTTCTTTAAGATACTCTAATACACGATCTTCCCATTACTGTTAATGAAAAATCAAAAACATTCTACCTATCTCTTACATTGGTAGAAAATAATGAATATGCACTTGATGATATAGACTTTTCAATGGAATTTCTAGAAGATACCAATTTCAAATCTAAAATAGATAAAAGGGGTAGTTTCATTATTAATTATTTATGTTTTAATCTTATTCAAAGTAAATTTTTTTCTCACATCCTTTTTTAAAATTTTTGAAACAACATTAATGGAGAATTCCTTAAATACTAATTAAGTCACCACCAAAGTGGTGGTTATTGAAGAAGAATATTTTAATGATATAGTAGTGGTGTGACAACCTCTTCTACATCAAATTTCCTACCGTATATAGGAGGAAACCATGGATGCCAACTGTTAGCACCACTATCTTCTATTTTCTCATACTCTTGAACACAAATTCTATGTTTCCTATTATATGGTGGTTAGGAATTTTCTTATATAATTTAGGGTTCTCAACATTCAATGTTTACTAATGGGAATTGGGAAATTTAAAATGTGTTAGTTCATCTAAATAAATCAAAACCACCTTCTGATTGATGAAAATACACTACAACTTCTTAATTTGGGGAAATAAAAACCCAGCATTTGCTTTGGGGGTTTTAACCAAGGATTTCCCATTTTTTATTGTATTTTCATTTTTAATTATTGTGTCTTATCATTTAATTCATGTTGTTTTAAAGTCTTAATAGCAAGGGTGTTAACTATAGTCATCCACTAAAAAATAAATTACATTTTTTCCTTTTATTTATTTTGATTTCTACCCAATTGAAATATATTATGAAATATTTCATGATCTGATTTAAGATAAAAAGAGGGTTGTAAATATAATAAGTGTGGTGGAGGAATTTCATTCTATTCATAGTAAGGTTTATGTTCATTCATTTAATTTCTCAAATACATTTCTTAATTTTTCATTTTATCTATATTTTTTTTGTGTTTTTATAAACCTTGAGCACAATTGAATACTTTGAAAAATTAAAACCAGCATATTGTTTTTGGAAAATTGCATATTTTTATTTCTAAAATTTAAATTTTTGTTGAATGAATTTTTTTTATTGATATGTTATCTTTTTATTTGTTCACATTTGGTTGATTGTGACACTCATGTGCATCGATTCTATCAAAATTAAATATCATGCCTACCCCAAGTGGTTTCTAAACCTTTTTGACATATTTATTACATTTCTAGTTTTCATGAGAGTCTTGATACATTTTGTGTGATCTAGGATGTTCTCTTATTCTCTTTATCAATGCTTTTATTTTTCACTGAATGCGTTATGAATGATTGAGAACCACTTTCAAAGCCCAATTTTTGAAATAGACTCTTATTTCAACCTACCTTTTAATATGACAATTTTAAGTCCCTAGTAGCCATGAAATATCTTTTTAGGAAGCTACATTATAGTCCATTTATCCCTTTATAACCACCCTAAGAAGTTATTTCATGATTATTGTTGAAATCAAGTGTAGGGAGAAGAATTCATGAGGTTTTCTACCTCATTTTGTCATACATTGTATGAAAAATGAATTGTTAAAGAAATGATTTTACTTCTAAATTATTCTTTCTTATGAAATTAGTTTCTGTTTGGATCTTTCATGATCAGAGAAGTTGTTCCTTTTTAGGGATTCCATTGATGAAAGTAATTTGTGTCTATTTGGAGCTTTCATCAAAATTATTGAGAAGATTAAAATTTTTGATGGCCTTCTGATGAATGGCACAAACATTCCATGAGATTTCATGATGGCAGATATTTTTTTATAATAAGTGGAGTTTATATGGTTAACTGTTGGGAAAAAGTATTTTAATTCATTTACATCACAATATAGTATAACACACCCCATTATTTCTCAGGTGTTATTATATTTAAAACCCACCAACCATCGACCTCTATACAAAAAATGTAACAGACCTCATGATTGACACATTTATGATTCTGTGATGTGGAGATACATTGATGAAATTAAGACTATGTATATCACACATGTTTTTGAGAATGAGAAAAATCCACAATAAATATCCGAGAGTGAAGAGATATATATTTTTTCAAAGAGGTAGTACAACATGAATGGATGATTAACATGAAATTGAGTTGATTATTTTGATTCTCTATGATTTAATAAAAATTTTACCATGTATGATGAATGATATTTTCTTTGATGTGATAATTTAGTTGTGTTTTCATCTATGCTTTGGGATGTTTTTTGAGCTTGGTATAAGACGATTTTCTAGGATTGGAATGGGTAAGTGTGGGTGAGTGATAAAGATCACATTTTCATATATTTTATACCATAATTAGATTTTTATAATCTTACTATAGTGTCATTTTATGAGTAATCATCATATGGTAGTGTTTTATTTTTATTTTCAGGTTAAATAAAACAAATATTCAATTCTATAATTTTACATATTTCAATTATTATCTGTATTTCGAGAATATATTTTTCAGTGTTGACCCAACTATAATGAATCTTTTATTATAGATTCATTGATTTATGGGATAAATATTTTTCTTCTGGATTGGGATCTAATTTGTCCATCTACAAGCCCAAAAAAATTCAGCAAATTTTTGAAATATTTTGGACAACATGGTGGACCTCGCCTCATTCATTGGATGAAACCACAAGATCAACATATACAGTTTAGGTGATTCCAAATGTGTGTGAAATTTATTTCAATGTTGAATCCATACAATAATTTTAATAGGGATATTATATCATTAATGTATACCTTGGATGCTCGAAATTTTGGAAAAAATTTGAAGTCATTCATAATGATTTATTTTTTCTAATTAAATGCATTATATAATTTATTACATAAGGAAATGAAAGATGAATTTTTTGGGTCAAAAAAAATGGATAGTTATTCATTTGTTTTAGGAAGATCAGAATTCAATGTTCTACCATTAAATTGGTCTACCACATTCAATGATGGGTTGAATAAATTCTGGAGTGATGATTTCACATATTTTTGGACCATAAAATGTATCCCCTCTCTTTCTAAAAATATTGGCCCATTGGGTGTCCATCTTCCGTTGTTTTGTTGTTTATGACATTCTGTAATATTATTATGAATTTTCATTATATTTTATTCATCCTCTTCATTCATTATTTAATTATTAGTTTTTTTTTGGTTTTTTCACCCCATTCTTCTCCATTGTGATATCTTATAATTGTGATTGTGAGTAACAAACCCAAGGTTGTTCTCTGGGTATCCATCCAGTGTTGAACCCCAACCCATTTACCAATAATTTTTATTTTTTCTTATTTTATTAGTGGTTGGTCAAGGGGGTCTTAGTGGGTAAGAAGCCAATGTGTCTCCACTTTATACTTTAGGCTTCACTTTATCTTCTATAATATTTTCCCTCTATCGATGTGGTGTATGTGTGGCCTCTTGGTGATATTTGAGTGTTCTATATATTCCCAACCACATAGGGAAGAATAAATTCAATCATTCGATGGAGTGTGTTTATTAATAAAATTTGAAACTAATAATTATATGATTAAGGATCAATCTAGGTGATTCGGTCGTGAGTGTCTCCTTTCTGTCCATCAGCATTCTATCTACATTGATACTCTTTCTATTGATTTTTCATGTATAATTTTAATTTTTCAATTTATATTCTCAAATATCCATTTTTTGTAATCATATTTCATAAATAAATAAATAAATAAATAATTAGATGTAGTAATTGATTGGATTCTACAACACCACAATTGATCGACCTAGGTTATCCTATATTATCCACAGAGTTATTAATATTTTTGAGAGTTTTCAAAATAACAATTTATAACAATTATATCATCAAACAATAATAATTTTCGAGTAGAGTCACTAAATTGATAGAAAGATGACTAATTTTTAAACGACCCAAAAATTAGAAAAATGTTATTTCCCTATTTTTTTGTGTTATTTTATTTTATACTCAACAAAACTTATCCATTAATTATTGAAGTGAGAATAATTAAAATGAGACCATTGGGTTTCGACTGTTATATGACAATAGGGCAATTTGACTATTGGAAAATAACCTCTTAACATTATGAGTATTGTTTATAAATACATGTGATCTTGGTTAATTAATACAGAAATAAGAGTTGGTGGCCTCATCTAGTAGACTTGGTTCGTATGAATCCCATCTATTATTTCTTGGGAATGAGGTAGCACTCTAGGGTTGTCTCTGGACCAGGCCCAAATTGAGCTTCAACATGTGAAGCTTGAATGGAAGCGCCTGTAGGAGAAGCTTAAGCTGTTCAAAATCACCACTAGGGAAATGTTGTTTGTGCCACCCCGAGATTCTATCAGTATAACACAAATTACACATCGGTCCTATTCAAGTGTTATAAGGGGATATGCACAAGATCTTAGTTGAATTGTCTAATCATTTTGTATAAATAAAAAAGTTATTTTTTATTTTGTTAACTTTGTTGATTTCAAATGTTAAAATTAATATAGGATGAATTTTTAGAGGTTCAATATTATTTGTCAATTTTGGGAAATGGGTATTTTAAAATATTTTCCTGTATGTATTAACTAATTTATAATGTGAAATGATTTTTAAAAAATGTTCTTATATAGTTTTGATCAGTAGGAAATTTAAAGACTAATAAGATCAACATAGTTATTATGATTAATGTTGGATGAATATTATTTTCAGGATGAATAGTATTTATGAATAGTGTTATTTTGATGAATAGTAATAAAATATTTCTTTATTAAATAACTTTTTCTGTGAAATGATTTTAAAAATTATTTCATACATGGTTGTAATCAAGGTGAAAATGAGGTTAAATAAGATCAAAATAATGTTTTATTGAATTATAACATACCCAAATAACTAGTAATGAATAGTAATAAATAGTAAATTGAACAAAAAATATAAAAATCACCCATGAATGTATAAATACTATTTAGACCTCTTAAAAGTGAAAAAAATGATCATAGTATATGTTTTGGTATTTTGTATGTCATAACGATTTTATATAAAAATTCAAATTTTATTTAATAATTTAAAATGGAAATGTATTTTTATTAAATTTATTCATAAATTGTTACTTTATATTCTTATGGTTATACAATACTTTTATGGGACCGTGATTAATTTTTCATGGTGTTAAAAAATAAGATATAGTTTGAGAGATGTTTTATTAAATAGATAGGGATTTTATTTAAAAATAAAATTAAACATATTTAAAATTTTGTTTTCATAAAATGGATATCTTTTATCAATTAAGAAAATCGATATTAGGTTTGGGTAAACATATGTTGTTTTTTTTTAATGTTTTTTTTTGTGATAAATAGTGAAATTACAATTTTGAGTTTTAGTGTATTTAATGACATAATTAATGTTGTCATCAAGATGTAGTAATTCTGGTCAACTATTGAATATTATGAAATGTTATGAGGTTTTCCAAGTGTCCAATACAATGGGAAAATACCATTGGAAAGCCCACAATTTTGAAAATACCACCGATGTGGTGTCCCTTGAAATTAATAAAATGTTCCATCACTTTTTCTATAAATACCATCCCATTCCATCCTTAATTTCAATCCAAATTCCTCTTCAACAAAGATATGGAATTTTTACCTCCTAAGGAGTCCTCCCAATATGTCCTCAGTCCCCCAAGGTCCTAAACATCAATCTATTCCAGTTACTCTTCAAGGTAAGGGAACCTTTCGCCCTCCACTTTTAAGTCATTAATTCCTTTATGTTATGCTTTCTAGTTTAAATATTATTTAGTTTTTATGTTATTATATATTAATATTAATGTTTATTTATGTCCAAATTATGAGAGACACTTTCCACTTTCATCAATTTACTTTCTGAATTTTATTGTGACATCGTTAGGCTGCTGAATTTTCATAATAGAAATCACATTTTCTATTTTTTTTATATTTTATTTTAATGTGGTATGTCATAAAAATAACCACACCATGTTCTTATTCATATTTTATTATGTAACTATAATGTAAAATAATTAATTTATTGATGGGAGACCCTTGACCCCTCTCTTTTTATTGTTTTCTAAAACCATGTTATATAGTTGTTATGTTTCACATTGCGTCTCAACAATTCCCTCTTTCCCTCAAGAAATTGTCTTGGTTTCTTTATGTGATCACCAAAACCAATTTTATTTTGGGGGGTGTTAATAAAGAAATTAAATTGATATATTTGATTATATATTTGAAATATATATAACCCTTATTCCATTTCTATGGGTTATAAATGATATAATGATCTTTTTTAAGAACTTTTTAAAACGTAACGATTTGGATATGAAACATATTTATTTTTATTATATTGTGGTTATTTATGAAATGAATGATTATGATAAATGAATCACAAATTTAAATAAATACATATTAAGGGTGATCCCAGATAGCACTCCAATGCATTGGGTAAAAAATTTAATATCTAGATACGAAATGTTTTATGATAACTTGGTGAATAATATTGGTAAATTTTTTATAACACCATGGGGATATATACCTTGGTGATATATTCATGAATGTATAAATTAATTGTTGAATCTACATTTTCAAGTTAAGTTTCAAGTTATTATCATGATATTACTCTTTTTCTCCATGATTATTTTGATATTTCTCAAGTTCACATGAAAATTGTTTCACTTTCTTTCTTTAACGAGCCTCATGCTCACCATTTCCTTTGATCTATGTCTACAGGTTATGAGATGCAGTAATTTTACATAGGATTAACATAAAATTATTCTTTACAAGTTGATTGATATAATTTTTTTATGTTTTTTTCATGTATATTGTTCATGATTTCCAAGAAACGAGAATTTAGAGATCCTCTCTTTGTAAAATGCAATGAATATTTATTTAATAAAAAGGAGGGAAGCCATAGTTGGTATCTAAGGATAGTTGAGTTATTTATGGGAATTAGGATATGAAAAATTTAGGAATAACCATATATAAAAGTTTAAATATAGGAAATGATCCTGGTATTTGGGTGAAATATTATGTAAGTTGTTTCTGAAAATAAATCCATTTCTAGATACAAACAAGTCGATGTGGCTCTGGAACATATGTACCAATGAGTGAAAACTCTGACAAGGTGTTATGGGCTTGTCCTGGGGTGTCCTGGTACATGTCAACGATCCTTTATACACACATGGTTAGACACTCCTAAGGGATATGTTTTTTTAATCATATGCATTATATGAATCATTATGATGGATTATATAGAAATGTAATTGTTTAAGCCTGATGTTTTAATAAAAAAATCATTCATTATTAAAATAATCATAAATCATATAATCTTAGCACTATTTTTTAATTATTTCAGAAAATGGTGGGAAATAATAGGAACTTTGAAAATGGTGATCGTAATGGACCATGCGTTGATGGCCCACCGATGGAAGTCGAAATGGAAAATTTCATGAGAATGATGAAAAAACTGACTGATGTTATGAGAAGTAACATGAATCAGGCTGAGAGAATGATCCCACCGTGAATGGAAAAAACATACTACTGAGTCCTTTATGTGTCAACGACCACCAACCATCTGTGGATCTACCGACCCATTGATTGCTGAATAGTGGATCAACATTATCGAGAAGATCATTTCTGTGATCTACTATTCGGAACAAGAGATGTTTGCCCTATCTATTTACCACATAGAGGGAGAAGCTGATCATTGTTGGGAACTAATTAAAAACACAAATCCATGAGAGGTGGTCAAAGTAATTGATTTGGAAGTGTTCAGAGGGATCTTCTTTAGTAATTATTTCCCTTTTTCTATGAGAACAAGAATGGAGAAGGTGCTTCTCAAGCTGTCGTTGAAGGAGAATGAATCGGTGAGATGCTACAAGATGAACTTCACAAGGATTTCAATTTACACCTTTAGTTTTGTAATGGATCCAAATAGTAAAGTTTATGGATTCTTTGGTTGACTGAGACCACATCTGCGGAAGAATCTAGCCAACTGAGAGTGTGATAGCTATGAGGAGATCGTGATAATTTTGATGAAAGTATTACTAGAGTTTTGTGAGATGAAATGGACTCATAAATCCAATTACATAAAAATATTTATGGATCCAAGCATAGGACGAAATTTTGATCCGTGAAGAGGAGGCCAACAATTGATAAATCCCTTGTGTAATAAATGTTGGATGATGCATTTGGGGAACTTCCAGCTCGAGAGAGGGAATTGCTACAAGTATAGAAGAGATGTCCATATTGTTTGTAATTGACATAGTGAGGGAAAGCCTCAACTTCCCAACACTAACGACAATGGGAAGATGGTCCAGGACCTACAAAATTCCCAATTCTATAAGTGTGGACAACTTGGGAACTACTGTAATCATGGTCCAAATCTGAGGGAAGTGGAGGGGAATCCCCATCATCCTTAGAAATGGCTATGGGAACATGGTCACACTTTTTCAATCACTAAAGTTAATGTTGTAGTGCCCAATGTTATGGTGGAAGGTACTCTTATTGTTTTCTAAAAGCTCGAAAGTACTTTGTATGATTCTGATTATATGCATTCCTTTATTTCCTCCACACTTTCAATGAATATAGAATCAACCCCATATTTTTTAAAAGTACTATTATCAGTCAATATTCTTGCTGGGATTATCCAAGCAACGTCATTGTTGATAAAATATTGTTTTTACTATAGTGAGAACAATCATATCACAAATGTAGTGTTAATTCCCATGATGGAATTTGAAATTATACAATGGATGGACTGGCTCTCAAAGTATAATTCTAATATCAAATGAAAATTAAAGGAAATCTTAGTAGTCTTGATTGGGAAACCAATATTTATAATCCAAGGTGAGATATCTCGAACTGATCATTTTCTAGATGAACACTTTATATCCTTTTATGGAGTTGATTAGTGAAGAAGAAGAAAGAAATTAGAGTATAAGGATAAAAAATGTCTACATCATCCATGAATATATTGATGTATTTCCTGAAGAGTTATCCAAAATTCCCCTAGAAAGAGAGGCAGAGTTCTGTATTGAATTGTTACATTGATCTCATCCAATATAAAAGTCCCCATATATGATAGAAATTATGGATCTGGATGAATTAAAGAGGAAAGTTTAGGATCTCTTGGAGAAGGGTTTTATCCAAATAGGTATGTATCCTTGGGGAACACCTATTCTCTTTTTGAATAATAAGGATGGACTGATGCGGTTATACATTGATTATAGTGATCTAAATAGGGTCATAGTGAAGAAAAAATACCCTCTTCCCAGAATGGATGACTTATTTGACCAGCTTCATGGTGCTCAATTCGTCTCTAATATTGATCGTCATTTTGGTTATCATCAATTGGGGGTGAAGAAAAAAGATATTCCAAAAAAAACCTTCTGATAAAGATATGGCAATTATGGGTTTGTTATTATGTCTTTCAGACAGACAAATAAACCTACTATTTTTTATGTATTTGATGAATATAGTCATTAAGTACTACCTTGATCGTGTTTTGGTAGTTTTTATTCATGATATTATGATATATTCCAAAATTCTTGAGGCGCATGAGGATCATCATAGGTTAAATTTTAAACTCTATGGAAGGAGAGTGTTTTTTTAATGTTCAGAAAAAATGAATTTGGGTTACAACAAGTTGTTTTCATATAGCACACTGTAACTAATAGATAAATAATAGTTTTCCCTTTAAAAACAAATATTATTGAGTAGTGGACTCAGGATTGTGAGGAAAGTTTCCATGGGCTGCAGAGGAGATAGTTTTCTACACCCATGTTAACTATTCCCTCAAGTATAGGAGTATTCATTATAATTAATGATGCATGTTTTAAAAGGATTCGGTGCGTCCCCATAAAAAATGAGAAGTCTTTGCCTATGCATCTCCACAATAGAATAATTGTGAGAAAAACTATACTACGCATGATCTGGAGCTGGTTGTGGTCATTTTTTCTCTAACGATATAGTGGCACTATCTTTATGGGGAGAAATGTGATATATATACATACCATCAATGTTTGAAGTATATTTTCACAAAAAAAAAGGAATGGAAAATAAGACAGATTAGATGGTTGGAAATTATCAATGAAAATGATTTGTCAATTCATTATCATCCCAGAAGAGCAAACAATATCACTGATGCATTAAGTAGGAATGACACATATGTTCTTTCCATGATGATAATTCAAATAGATCCTTTGATAAATGAAATAGTAATGCTAGATATGGAAATTATAAGGGAAGGGACATCATCAACCCTAACCCAAATGATTTATAAATTGTTGTTACTAATGATGAACAAGAAAGATCATAAATAAGAACCTTCGTTACATAAGAAGATTGAGGCTGTTAATGATGGTATGTTTCCCAATTTCATTATTTATCATGAAGGTGAACTAAAATTTTGTACAAGACTATGTGTACCATATATTTTGGAAATAAAGATAGTTTTTATGGATGAAGCACATAGCTCTACAGTCATTATACATCATGGGAGAAAAAATGTATAGAGACCTTTGTGGTCATTACTGGTCGTATAATAAGAAAATATAGATTGTTGACTGGACTGTAGGGAGATTGGTATGTCAGAATGTGAAGGAAGAGAGAAAACATAAAACAGGGGTGTTACAACCACTACCCATAACAACATGGAAGTGGACAATATCATAATAGATTTTGTCCCTGATCTCCCAAGAACATCCAAAGGAAACAATGCGATATGGGTTATTGTGGACTGTCTCACCAAGACAAAAAAATTTATCTCTTTTTGGGGAGATATATCTCTTGATCAACTTGCAAAGGTTTAGGTGAAGGAATTGGTAACGCTGCATGGAGTTCCACTTTCTATCATATCTGACCTTGATCCAAGTATCAAATCAAAATTCATGAGAAGTATTGCACATGATTTGAGCACTGAATTAAATTTACGTAAGACCAATCACACTAAAACTGATGGACAATCTGAAAGGAGTATTAAAAAACATGAAAAATTTATTAGAACATTCTCAATGGAATTTATAGGTGGCTGGGATCAACATCTATATTTAGTTGAGTTATTTTACAACAACACCTTCTACTAGAGCAATGAAAAGAAACCATATGAAGCTCTATATGGTTAGTGATGTATAACTGCTACATGTTGGTAGGAAGCTTGTGAGAGAAATATTCTTTGGCCTAATATTGCGCATGTACTGAGAGAAAATGTCCATGCCATCCAGCAATACATTCAGACTGCTCAAAGTCGGGAACAATGATATACCGACAACCATCGAAGGGAATTGGATTTTGACGATGGTGACAAGATATTTCTTAGAATTTCACCATGGAATAGAGTTATGAGGTTTGGGGAAAAAGGGAAACTCATCCCTAGGTACATTGGCCCCTATAAAATCCTTGATCACATAGGAGAACTGAGCTTTCTGGTTGCACATCCTCCAAATCTAGCACGAGTTCATGATTTTTTCCAAGGATCTCCCTTGAGTAAGTACATACCTGACCCTTCACATGTACTAAACATAGAAGTGGTACAACTAAAACATGAACTCTTTTATGAAGAGCATCAGGCGTAGTTCTTGTATCATAGGGACAAGGTTCTATGCCACAAGACTGTCCACCTTTTTAAGGTGTTGTGGAGAAACCAAAAATGTGATGAAGCCACATGGGAACTAGAAGACTCTATGAGGCATAAGTACCCACACAATATATCATCTTAGGATATGAGTTGAAATTTCAGTGGAAAAATTACTTATGGGGGTAAGAATGTAATGACCCAATGTTTTAAATAATATTAGTTTCTTAGTTTTGTGTGTTATTTAATTTTATACTCACCAAAAATATATCCTTTAATTAATGAAGTGAGTGTAATTAAAATGAGACCGTTGGGTTTTGAGTGTTATATGATCGTTGGTCAATATGTCTATTGGAAACTAAACACGTAAAGTTATGATTATTGTTTATAAATACATGTGAACATGGATAATTAATACAGAAAGAAGAGTTGATGGCCTCATCCAGTAGACTCAAGTCATACGAAGCCCATCTTCCTGAGCTTGGGAAAGATGTAGAATCATTGGGATTTTCTCTAGAACATCCCCAAGATGATCATCAACAGTGAATATTGAATGGAAATTCCTATAAGAGATGTTCAAGCTATTATAAATCACGACTCGGGAAATTATTTCTGAGTTGCCTCATGATTCTATCACCATACCACACCATAAACTTAGGTCATATGTAGGTTTTATAAGGGGTATATATTGAGATCTTAGTTATATTTTGTAATCCTTTTGTATAAAAAAATTATATTTCTTAATATGTTAAATTTATATATTTAAAATGATAAAATATATATATGATGAATTTATAGAGATTCCATATTATTGGTGAATATTAGAAAAATGGTATTTAAACAAATTATATACATTAAATTATTAATAATCTGAAATGATTTTCAAAAAATGGTCTTCTATAGTTGTGATAAGTAAAAAATATAGAGTCTAATAAGATCAAATTATTTTATGATTAATCGTGGTGGATGAAAATGTTTTCTTGATGAATAGTGTTTTATTAATAATAAAACATAATTTATTATTAAATAACATTTTATTTGAACTGATTTAAAAAAATCTGTCATAAATGGTGGTAAACATGGTGAAAAATGTATTTAAATAAGATTAAACTAATTTTTTTGGTGAATATTAACAAAACATTATGAACAATAATGAATAATAACGAATAATTAATTGACCAAAAAAAGAAACATCACTCATGAATGTATAAATACTATTTAAACCTTCTAAAAGTGAAAAAATGAACATACTATATGTTTTTATATTTAGTATTTCAAAAATATTTTCTTTGAAATGTTATAAATAATTTAATAATTTAAAATGGAAATTTATTTTCATTAAATGAATTCATAAATTTTACATTATTTTCTAATGGTTATACGAAAATTTTATGGGACCTCGGTAAATTTTTCAAGGTGTTACAAATGGAGTTATAGTTTTGGAGTTTTCTTAATAAATTATGATTTCATTTAAATATTAAATTAATTATATTTAGAAAATTATTTTAATTAAATGGATTTATGTTTTGAATTTATAGTATCGATATTAGGTTTGGGTAAATTTATTATGTTATTGTTAAATGTTTTGTTTTTCAGTGAATAGTGAAAATATAGTTTTGAGTTTTTGTGTGTTTAATGACATCATTAATGATGCAGTAAAGATGTAAGAATTATGGTTTACTTTTGAATAGTATGATATGTTATTAGGTGTCCCATGTGGCCAATACCATGGTACAATACCATTGGTAGGGTAATGTTTTTGGAAATACCAACGATGAAATGTCCCTTGGAAATTAATAAAATATTCCCTTACTTTTGCTATAAATACCAACCTATTAATTCATTAATTTCATTCCAAATTCATCCTAAATGAATCTATGGACTTTTAACCTTCCATGTAATCCTCGTACAGTTTCCTCAAGCCCCTATTGTACCAGCCTTCATTCTTTCAATGTAACTATTGAAGGTAAGGGAAGATTTATCCTCCCCCTTTTAAGTCATGACTTCCTTAATGTATGTCCTCTAGTTTCCATCTTTTTATGTTGGGTTATTTTCTTATATATCTTTATCACTATCCATTTTATGTCTATATGATGATATACCATTTCCACTCCCATAAATATATTTTCTGAATTTTTATGTGGCGCCGTTAGGGAGAAGAATTTTCATAAATGAAATCCCATTTTCTATTTTTTCAAGTTTCCTTTTCATGTGGTATGTCATTAAAATATCCACACACCGATCATATTCCTAATTTATTCTGTCCCTAATCTTTAATATTAATCATTTATTTATGTTATACCATTGTCCCCACCATTTTTATTGTTATCTAAAACCATGTTATATAGTCGTTAGGCTGTAGAAATTGTGTCTCAAAAATTATCTCTTCATCTCAAAACATTATCTTATTTCCTTTATGTGAATACCCAATCTTTTTTTATATGAGGGGTATTAAAAAAAATAAAAAATTGATATATTTGATTCTAAATTTTACATAAATATAACCCTTATTCCATTTCTATGGGTTATAAATGACGTAATGATCTTGTTTTTCATCACTTTTTAAAAAGTCGCGATTTGGATATGAATCAAATTTCTTTTATTCTATTTGGGTTATTTATGAAATGTATGCTTATGATATATGTGGATAAAATTAAAATATATACATATTAAGGGTGCGCCTAGATATTTCTCTAATTCATTGGGTAAAAAATTATTTATTAAAGATTAAATATTTTACAATACCATTATGAATAACCTAGGTAATTTTTATGACACTTTTATGATATACCATGGTAATTTGTTCATAACTATATAAATTAAATGTTCTATCCACATTTTCAAGTTATGTTTCAAGTTATTATTATTATATTTCTCTATCTCTATGATCTTGTGGATATTTCTCATGTTCACATGTAAACTATTTCCCTTGCTTTCCTTACTGGGCCTCCTGCTCACCCTTTCGTTTGGTGTATGTATCATGGTTATGAGATGCCATAATTGTACTTAGGATGAACTTATTATGAAGCCTTGAAAGTGGATTAATATTTTTTTTATTTTTTCATGTATATTTTTCCTAATTTACAAGACCGGAGACTTTAATGATCCTCTATTTATAAAATGCAACGTAAATTTATGTAATAAAAAGGTAGGATTCCATATATTTGATGGATTTATGTGAACATGAATAACGGGTGAGAAACATCAGTTAATATAACAATTGGGAGAAATATTTATATATATCTACATCGATCACACTACTCTTTTAACATCAAAATTTCTTTTGTTGCTGTCAGACAACAACATTTTCTCATCCCTTCATAGCGTTCAAGTTCAACCATAGGTCGGATTTAATATGGATGCAGCATATAATGTTGTGCCTCATAAACAAGAATAACTTCTCTTGTTGTGGACTCTATTTAATCCCTTCAAACATTGAACCATTGGAAACACATTATTGTAATCCACCTCCATATGAACCCTGGAACCATGTTCCCATTATAATAACTCTGATTTCATTAATATTATAGAACCCTAACATTAGTTATGATCAGTTCATTACTATTTTATATGTTTGGACCATATCACATTACAAATCAATCACGATATCCCATACAAATTTTCCATAATAGTATGATCTCTTAGGGTCCATCTATCAAATACCCTAGTCTCTCATTCAACAAGATCCCCACTCTCCATTTCCATCTGGCCCAATTACATTAAGAACTCCTCTACATGGCCTCTTTTAATATCTTACCATATATATCAGATTGATTTAAAAAAAATAGTTCATGAGGAAATATTATTACCATTATCATAAAAGATTCTTTTTTCATTTAATTCTGAAAAAAATTCTATTAGGACTAATTCACAAACATCTATCGGGTCACACTTATACTTCTCAATACATTATAAGGCATTCATTTCAATTCCTATGAACTCACACCATTATTATATATACCACACTCATTATTGTTTCTACTATTCAAACAACCTATCTATATGATCTTTGGGCTAGTCAGATCTACTACAATATTTTCATAGTTCCATTAAAAATATTGTGTTCTAAGGGTGACCTAGGATGAGTCTCACCACTATGAATAAAGGTTGAATAAGAGGTGAAATGAAAACTATTTATTATTTTTTCCTCTAGAAATCAACACAAATGAGTTATTAAAATCAGATACTCGCAATACAATCACACAAACATACATGGCTATGGATGAAAATAAATAACACAAGGCTTGAAATGATTTTTACAATGTTATCACCCATTTTTAGAGAATACTACTTATTCTATATAGTTTTAATTTGATCCAATGATTTTACCACTATAATCATAAATTAAAATCACATATTATAGGGAGATATAACTCTCCCACAACATTTCATGAATCCCTCCTAGTTGCACATTTTTTTATAGCCACCCATATGTATAATAACAACATAATAGATCAAGTTATATATGATCTAAAGGAGGTTCTTATTTCTTAAGAAAAAAATATAAATCTTCATCCTCGAGAATTTAGATAAATTCAGAAATTTTGTATCTCACATTTTATTGAAAAAAAGGATAAAAGACTACAATTAAGGAAAATATGAATGAACATGTTAGTTCTTTATCACTATATGTGGATACAAAATGGTTTCATTTTCATTGGTTTCCATGTAATTTTTGAACTATATATTCAAATATCTACATCCAATCTATTTCAATATCAGTTTATCTTATTTCTTAGAGAATGTTTTTCTTGATGAAATCGCCTTTCATTTTCTTTTTCTTGATATTATCTATCTTCAATGATCCTTTTTATATATGATCCCTAATATAATTTTTTTAATTTTCAATAAACCAAAAAATTATTTCTTACAAGATATCTCAATCCTACCAATATATTCATAATTATTGAGAACACTTTTTATTCACCCAATATCACTTGAAAAAACGTCTCCAAACATATTACACTAACAATTTTCCCATAACCCTTCATAAACAATACTATAATTTCTTTTTTTATTTTCATATGATAAATTAAACCTCAATTACCAATTAACATTGATCTGCAATAGATAAAAAATAAAAAATAAATAAAGTTATAATTTATAAAATACCTAGAGGTAATATCCTTACTATTTTCACATAATCTGCATCTATTCCCAATATCTTTGATCAACTCTTGGAATGATAGTGCGTATTGTAGAACAACAACCACTGAAGAATATAACTATTGAACAAAATATTATAACCTAATAAATCATCTAAAATAACAATATTATTTTCATATGATTATTTAACAAAAGATCATAACCTCATCACCACATTTACATTGAAAACATATCTACGATGTTATCTTTTAAAATATACATTAATTCACTTATAATTAAATTTTTTCCAAACAAATATGTGGGGATATTATAAATTAGGATGTGAGGGTCAAATAATCTTCAAATATATTGAATAAAATTTTAATTTATATTTTTTATTCATTGAATTTCATCTTTATAAATATTTGGGCTTACATCATTAAAATAAATAATTTTATAATTTTATTAAAATTGGATAAGTGTTAAAAAATATTTTGTCAACCGAAAAAAGTACATAGATGAACTCGATAGAAATTTATCTTATGATATAATAGGTTCAAACAAATTATTTTAAAAAAAATGGTACAAATTTTTTGATCCCTATAAGAAAATTCTCTATGATGTTATTCAACTCTACGAAGATGTGTAGATAACCTTTAATAATTACGAACATATGGTTGAGGTTTATTTCAAAATCCCAAAACAAAACTGCCAAATATCTCTATATTGTATGAATGCACCCTTTAAAACAAAAAAAACAACTAATTCTATAAGAAAATCTAAAGACCCCCTTACAATTATTATAATATAGTTTTCAAACTTAAAACAAATTTACTTTAGTACAATGTTGATCTATATAAAGAGGTAGTAACTATATGATGTCTACCTCAACTCTATATAGAGGGTAGATATAGAAACCTGATCTTAAAATATTTATAATCTTGAATAAAGGAAATAATTCACATAGATGACCATTTCAGGTTTATAGCTTTAGAGAATTAGGTCATAACATAAGTATAACAACTTGAATATTATATGTAGACACTTCGACCAATATCCATTTTTTCATATAATAAAAAATCATTAAAAAATGTTTATGTCATGTTCCTTGTTTTAGACAACATGAATTTTCTTTGATCCCATCCATGACTGTATTCTAATTTATGTCCCATGAAAAAAAAATTCAACAACATGGGATGAGCATAAAAAATCACAGTAAGGGGTACGCAAAGAAGGACAACTAATAGTGTTTTAAATAAAAAAGTAAACAATGAATACCATATCATAAGTAGTGCTTTTCTCCTTTATGAAGTAGTTAATACTCTTCATCAAATAATATATCATTTCTTACTCTTTTATAACCAAACGTTAACCATAAAATGATTGAAAAAACAAACAACAAATAAAGGTAACATGGGTCATAAAAATAGATAAATGGAATTACCATATAGTCGACTTCCACACATATCACTAAATGAAATATAAATACAGCAAACTTCCATACCCAATGCATTGAAAGTTAAAACGTAACCACTCATCCGGGTTTATCACGACCCCATCGGTCATTTCGGTTATCATGTAACCACCCATCGAATTTCCAAGTACCATTATAAAATCATAATACATAAAATATTCCAAATATATACATTTCACTATTAACATTTCATTTTCATTTAAAAGAAATTATTTCAAGATATTAAAATAAACAATCCATTTCAAAAATCATTTTCAATACCCAAACACCCAAAAACAGAATTAGGGGTTTCCTTTTTCATTTTTAAAAAATCATTAAGCCTTATAGGGGACACTAAATAATGAATATAGTGGTAGAGAGGTCATTTTCGTCAAGAATGTTAAAAATATTCCATTTTTCATTTAGTAAAACACTTCTTAAAAAACAGATTCCCTTTGAATGAAATTAAAATTCAATGGTGTTTAAACACCATATAAAATAATGTCGTGTATAAATAGTAATTTGCTTCAATGAATGGTGAATGATACGGAGTCCCTTTAAAATATCATTTGGTAAATAAAATAGATCAATTATGTTTATTAACTATATGTACACATAAAAAAATTATAAATAAGAGAGATGATATAAAAAGTTATATCTCACCTAATCATTTCACGACATAATAAAAATGTAGATGTTTAACCCAAAGAATAGAAATTGGGTTAAGATGTTCCCTTAACTCGTGTCCGACTTGACCCATTAATTATTTAATTCCTTGAATAAAAATATAATTTTAATTTCTACTTTGTTAATAATCATTTTCAAGTTTATTATTTGATTTTATATGACTTATTTCCATGTTTTAAATATTATGTAATCATTTATTTTAATAATGGTCATTTTATCGATATTTGGTACTTGAGTCAGCAATGAACTTCTTATATTTACACGTTGTCCATGTGGTCCAATGTTCATTATCTATGTAATGATATTCATGATTAAGATATCATATATATAATATATAACTAGTATATATATGTTTTTATAATAGTATATACCATTTGGAGGTAAGAAATGAAATTCATCATTCATGGAGATGGTTAGTCGTACGTATGCTTGTACGCAACATTCATTTCTATTTCGTATTTAAATGAATAAAAACATTATGATACATAGGTATATTATAATTATAGAATAATATCATATATATATATATATATATATATATAATTTCAGTAACATCATTCTTTATACGATCCATGTATGGCATGAATGAGTAATATCACTTTGAGGGGGTGGAATTCCGCACTTCCTCAAATTTAACTATCGTATTTACCCACTATAGAAACCATAATAGTTTTATATTAATGAAGAATATAGAAGCATATAAAAAATATAAATATAATATATATCACATATAAATATAATTCCATCTTAATGGACACCATAAGTGGGGGTAGGAGATAATTGAACAATCATCGTTTTGGGAGGTAGTAATTCACCGTCTACAGAAACAATATGTCCTTTCCCATTTGATAGAGGTGTGTGTTTGTGTAGTTAGAATATATATCATAGAAAAAACCTATTATATTGATTATTCAGGTGTTTATATAAAATAAAGGAAAAAAATTGATTAAGGAGTTGTAAAACTAAAATAAAAGAAAAGAACTTGAGAGAATACATTACCTTAAAACTGGGTAACTCCCTATGGTTTGAGCCAAAAGGATTTCATAAAGATCCTTCTACCTATGGTATGTCTTCTAGGTGTAAGCGATGGATTTAGGGAGCTTAATTGGGAAAATGGTAGATGAGCCAAGGCGCATGAGATGTGTGAATAATGAGACAGAGTTGAGGTCTTTTTATAAGGGGGAGGAGGGCCTCTTTCAGAATGTTTGAAAATATTTTTTTATTATATAAATATATTCAGATTCAAAAGGTTCAGAACACATTAAATTCAAATATACGATGACTCGTGTTTGAGATAAAATCATCTGATAAGAATTGGATATGTTTTAGATATTGTTTTAATTTTTTTAATTTTATTTATAAAAATCATTCATTAATGAGTTAAAAACTACATCATTATTGTGTCATTAAAAATATTAATTATTTGATATCTAAAAATTATAAAACATATACAATGATGCAGGTAATATTTTTAGCTTTAAAATGAATATTTATAGTCGATGATAATAATTTTATAACCCCACAAAAAAAATTATTTACTAAAAAATATATGTTTAAGACATTTTTACCATTACTTTAAATTAATTAATATAAAGTGTCATTATAACTTCTAGGTGGCCTTATGGGGGCCAAAAACCGACCTAAGGATTCCCATGGCCGGAAATGACTCATCCCATAAGGTTATCACAAGTTTTAAGGTAATTTTGTATTATTATAATATTGTTTTTACCTTGAATTAACCTATTTAACTTTAATCGCGGTAAATAAAAGATAATAGATACTATACACCAAAAAATTATTTTCATTTTATTGATGAAAATTTTACTTACTAATAATAACCAGGTATACTGGGTTTTTGATATTTAATTCACAGAAGTTTTTAAATTTCATTGAAATAAAAAAGTCATCTTTTTAAAAACTATTTAGTGTTTTCACTATTCATCAAAACTTGATGTTTTTTAGAAAAAATTATCCTAAGCTATATTTGATATTCCGAATTAAAAAATGATTTCTACATTACCTAATTCAAAACATAGAAGTTGGATTAATTAAATTAATATTAATTCCTGCTGTCAAAACCAAAAGTGTGTTTTTAATGAAATAGTAACTATCAAAATATTCACACTTGTTTATGTCCATTGATTACAGTTTCTTCTTCAACGATTGAAAAAGTATCAGCTTTAATGGCTCTTTCATTAGTATGGTAAAATCATTATTCAGCTCGACCTTCATCCCAGACCTAGTCAATGGTACCCCCAAGGGTTTCTTTAAATGCACCAAGGGGGTAAGACCAGGGGACCCTATCTCTACAATTCATTTTGCGATTGCGGAAGATTACATAAGTAGACACTTCACTTACCTTGTGGATAAAAACAATATTAAATCTATTCAGGATTCTAGAAACTTAAATGTTCCCATAAATCTTTTATATGCTGATGAAATCACACTTTTCATGCAAGGGGATTAAAGAAACATTCAAAGTCTTAATAATGCTCTGTGTCATTAAGAACAAATTTCTGGTCCAACTATAAGCTTGGAAAAATCCTTTCTGTTCAATGGGAAAAAAATTATTCTATTAGAAAAGGTAATATCATCAGTTATTTTGGCACCAAGGAACTCTCTTTCCCTTTCACCTATCTGGGAGTGCCAATATTTTGGGGAATACCTATGTCCAGATACTTTTCCAAAATTTTAGGAAAAATTATAAATCAAATTTATTTGTGGAAGGGTAAATACCTATCTACAGTAGGAAGAATCTGCCTTGTCCAATCTACTATCGTCTCTGAAATGGTCTAATAGATGATGTTCTAGAAATGGCCTTCTGGTAATTTAAAAAAATCAATGTTTGTATAAAAAATTTTGTCTAGAAAGTAAGCACGCTTGAAAGGATTCATATGACCATACCCTGGGCCGCATGTCATAATCCTTTAAAAAAAGGTAGTATTGGCATCAAAAATATGAATCTCTTCAATGATGATCTTCTAGTGAGACTCACGTGGAGTCTTCTTAACATCAATTCTGACTATGATGATTTCCTAAAAAAATTATTCAAAGCTATGCTAATGATTTTCAATCTGATTTACATTAATTCTTCCATTTAGCTATCCATTATAAAATATTATGCCAACATTATGTGCAATTCTAGATGGATGGTATGCTTTGATTCATCCCAGATTTTTTTATTGACAAATGGATGGGCGAAACATTAGTTTCCATGATTCCTCCCAATTCGTTTACTAAAAATAATAATTCCACTATAAAGGATGTTCTAAATTCCAATGACATACCTCTTCCTGACTCCATTATAAGTGTCGTTGATAACTATCCATATTCTATCTCTAATGATTTCCTCATCTGGGAACCCACTTGTAAGGGTATTCCGGACTCCAAATTTTATTATATTCACAATTTCATCAACTCAGACTCTAGCTTATGTTGGCTGAAATCCTTTAGCAAACCTTGGATTAAGACTTCAAGGCTTACTCGTGTTTGGTGCATTGAGCATAATAATGTCCCCACTGATTTTTTCATGCAATCATTTGGGATCCAACTTTTCTCTAAATGTCACATGTGCAGCCAACATATAGAAGTTACTAACCATCTATATTTTCCATGTTCTATAACTTTATCTCTCTTGAATTTCATCTTTGACATCTTTGGGTACATATGGTTACTCGTAAATTCCCTCAACACCTAGTTATAGTGTTTTGTAGTTTTTGAATTTCGCATAAAATTAAAAACCTATTTTTAACCATTTTTTAAGATCTCCTACATGTGATCTGGTATGATAGAAATAAAATTTTACACAATAATTACTCATTTATGTTTAATGTGGGTAAGGAACAGATTCTCATTTCCACTCACGATGGTGCCTCGATACAGAAATCCCACGGTGAGAACACCATTGAATACACTGAAACTCTGCATCGACTCCAAGTTGATGGTATTTATAAGCCACCCAGATGCTAATTTGAAGTATTCTGGCAAGCCCCATTTCTAGGATGGATCAAGGTGAATGTTTATGGTGCCTCCAAAGGCAATCCAGTTCCTGAAAAATTTTGTTCTATCTTCATAGATCATCTTGGGCATTATCGTGGATGCTTCTTTAGTGGATGTTGTATGACTTCATCTCAAGAAGTAGAAATGGTGGGGGGTCATCTACGATGTTGGATTTGAGAAGGAAAAATGTTGGAATAATTTTTGGATTGAAAGTGACTCAACCACTATTTTCCAAGCTATCTAGAAGGGTGTGGTGCCCCTTGAATGGCCACTTTCTTCTCGTTTGATGAGTTTTGTTACACTGTTTTCTGAAACCAACTTCACTATCACCTATGATTTTCATGATGCAAATATGGTAGATGATAGTCTTACCAATAATAAAGTCAACCTGGGCATTACATGGATAGATGATTTTCCTGAGGAACTGAAACCTTTTTATGAAAAATACTGTAATAAGATTTTATCTTTAAGACTCATGTAATCATTATTTATTTTTCACTGTTCAATAAATTGTGCCTTTACAAAACACATGTTTATGTCCTATTTAAATGTGAAATTACATCCAATGACCAAAATTGGATTAAATGTTAAATATATAATCTAATTACACATTAAAACCATTTAAAAATATATTATATCCATAAATATAAAATATATTAAAAGGCCTTTTGGAATTAAAATACACTACGTTTCACTATTCATTTAAAAATGATTTTTTTTAGAAAAATAACAAATATTTACCCAATGAAAATGTTGATATCCTAATTCTAAAGAAGAATTTAATTTTTTCGAATAGAACACATAAAAGTAAATAATATTTTATTTAATGAGGGTTCACCAACAAAAAATTGGAAAATCAACCCTTTAAAAATATTAAAGTATTTATGCTTAAATTTGGATTTATTCTTATTTTAAGCATCTATATTATATTGAATAAACGTAAAAACATTTAACAAACATGTATAATCATATTTCGGTTAGTTATTTTCATTCCCAACAATAAAATAACTAGGCGTTAACTACCATTTAAAATAATATTATATTATTATTTTTTAGTATGACCCAATGTTGTGTGAAATATAAGATTTCCATAAACCAGTTGTTGTGTATCGGGTACGCCATTGAATATTGAATCCAATTAAAATTAATATTTAATATTTAATTCATAAATATAAAAATAAATTTGAAAATGGATTATTTTTTATTTACCTTGGTTGTTACATCCTTCCCCCCTTTTAGAAATTATATTGTCACAATTTTATTCAATTATCAAATAAAGGGGGGTATTTATAGCATTTTCAGATTCCCACACAGCCTCTTCAACCATATGGGGTTTCTACAAAACTGTTACCTGATTAATTACATTATTTTGCAACACTTTCTCTCTAGTGTCTAGAATTTGGACTTATTATTCCTTATAAGAGATATTTACTTCCAACTGAACTACCTCTTGACTCAAAACATGAGATGAATCAAGAATATACTTTCTCAAAATTAAACCATGAAAAACATTATCTACCTGGGATAAACATGGAAGTAAATCCACTATATATACAACTGATCCAACATTCTCCAGGATTTTATAATATCCAATGAAACTCAGACTAAACAATCCCTTCTTTCCAAAACGCATCACATTTTTCCATGGAGAAACATTGAGAAAGGCAAAATCACCTACCTCAAATGAATGATTATAGTTATCCACAAATCTTTTCTGCATGCTCTAAGCAGTTCTCATGTTCTTCTGAATCAACTAAATTTTTTCTACCATCACTTTTATGAATTCTGGTCCCATCAGCTTCCTTTCACCTTCTTCATCCCAAAAAACTGGAGTTCGACACTACTCCCCATAAAATTCCAAAAATGGATCCATCTGTATACTAAAATGAAAAATGTTATTATAAGAAAATTCAAATAATGAAATATTTCGGTCCTAAATTCCCTGGTAATCCATCGAGAAAGAATGTAAAATATCCTCCAAGGTCTGAATTTTTCTATCTGACTTCTCATCTGATTGTGGATGAAAAGATGTACTAAACTTTAATTCAACACCCAACGACTTCTAATGGCCTTTCCAAAAGTTAGAAGAAATCCTGGGATCACGATCATAAATAATGGAAAGAGGAACTCTATGAAACCTGACTATCTCTTTATCATACAACTAAGAATGTTGAAATATTGAAAAAGTGTCTCGAATTGGATGGAAATGATAGGATTTATTAAATAATTCAATAATAACCCATATATCATTATTACCTCGAGATTTCACTGATAATCCTACAACAAATTCAATGGATATATTTTTCCATATTCACTATGGCACCTTTAAAGACTGAAGAATCCCTTTCAGTAATTGCTGGTCTGTTTTAACTTGCTGCCAAGTCAAACAATTCACAGTAAAGTCAGAAATATCTCTCTTCATTCCATCCCACCAGTAATACTCCCAAAGATCTAAGTACATCAAAGTACTTTCAGGATGAATTTTAAATGGAGAACTATGAGCTTCACATAACAACTCATTTTTCAATTGTGTATCATATTGTTCGCAAAAGAACTTCCCAAACCTCAAAACACTATCATTGTCAATGTTAAAATTAGGAAACTTATCCTTCTGAACCAACTCTACCTTTTCCTCCAACTCACATTATTCATATTGTGCATGGTTTATTTTGTCTAATAGAGATTATTTCATGGAAAACTGAAACAAAAGATAAGAATTTCATGCACTCACAACTTCTATTCGAAGGTTCATCAAATCAAAAACCAAAGTATCTCATTCCAAACATAGCATGGTAAATGTAGAATTACATTTTCGACTCAAAGAATCAGCCACATTATATTAATTCCCTAGATGGTAATTAATCCTACAATCATAAACATGGAATAATTCCATCCATCTCCTTTGTGTCATGTTCAATTTATTCTAAGTGAATATATAATTCAATCCTTCTTGGACAGCATATATTTCACAATTTACTCCATAAAGATGATGCCTCTAAATTTTTAAAGAAAAAACAATAGAAGCTAATTTCAAATTATGTGTAGGGTAATTTAACTCATAAGGTTTCAACTAACGTAAAGCATAAGCAATTACATGATCATTCAGAATAAGTAAACATCCAAGTCTTTTCCATGAATCATCACTATAGATAACAAACTCAAAATCTCTGGAAGGTAATTCCAAAACTAGAGCATTCACCAATATTCTATTCAATTCCTGAAAACAATTATCACATTCTTTTGTCTAAATGAACAGAATACCTTTTTGAGTTAACTTAGTCATTGGTCTAGATAAACGTGAAAACTTTTCAAAAAACCATTGGTAATAACCTTCCAAAATTATAAAAATATGGGTCTCCATTATATTTAGGGTTATTGGACATTTTTTAAAAAAAAATTTGAGCAGGATCAACAGTTAGGCCAATTTTTCAAAACAATCTAACCAAAGAATGATAATTTTATAACCAAAACACACACATGATGAATATAAAATATAATTTATTCCCATTTAATTATTGAATGACAACCCTAAAATGACTTTTATTTCCCTCTTTAATTTTTTAATATAACAAAATATCATCTATAAACCACCACCATTTATCACATGAGACAATTTATCCAAAACAGTTTAATTCCAATTCTGCCCATCTAAGGTGGCCGATTTGGAAGGTTAGTCTCCAATGTATGCCATCCAAACCTAACAGCTCTGTTTCCTCTCAGATAACCATTCTCAACCCATAAATATCATAGGCAAAGCGACATTGTCATTTGTAAATTCTATATCCTTCCAATATTAACATAAATTAATATATTGATTTCAATTTAATAATATCCAAACTCCTAAAGTTATCCAAATCGACATTTGGTACTAACAATAAGCCCTCGACATTAATCATTACATTATCTTGAATTAACTTAATAATTCACATTAGGGATCTTTTCAGGTTTATAGCTTTAAATAATTTTTTCATAATCTAAACATAACAACTTGAATATTGAATGTAGAAACTTATACTTAGAAGCCATTTTATTCAGAAAATAAAAACACATTTTAAAAAAAGAGTAATGTCTAGTTCCATGTTTTAGATAGCATGACTTTTTTGTGATCCCATCCTTGACACTATTCCACATTATGTCATTTGAAAAACATTTAAATTTTTTTTGGATGATCATAGAAAAGCTCATGATAGGATATACAAAGAAGGAACATTTTTAGTTTTTCAAAATAATAAGTAAACTATGAAAACTTTATCATAAGTAGTAGTTTTCACCATTTTGAAGTAGTAAATAATATTCATGGAATAAAAGATCATTTCATACCCTTTTGTAACCAGAAGGTTACCAAAAACCTAGATAAATGAACCATAACATATAAATGTTACATGATACATAAACATATTTAAATGGAATTACCATACAGTAGACTTCCACACATATCACTAAATGGAATGGCCATATAGCCAACTTATATACCCAATGCATTAGGGGTTATAATGTAACCACCCTTCCTATTTATCATGACAACGCTCTTCATTTGTTTTATCACGTAACCACTCGTCATATGTCAAAGTACAAATATAAATTCATAACACATAAAATATACCAAATATAAACATTTCACTAATGAAATTTTTTTTTCAATCACAAGAAATAATTTCTAGACATTGAGATAATAAATCCATTTCAAAAATCATTTTCAATACCAAAACACCCAAAAACATAATAAGGGGTTTCAATATTCATTCTTAGAAAACATTAGGACATATAGGGTAAGCTAAATAATGATTACGGTGGTGGAGTGGTCATTATCGCCAGAAACATTATAAAAATTCCATTTTATTTTAGTAAAACACCTCGTAGAAAAAATATTCCCATTTAATGAAATGAAAATTCAATGGTGTTTATACACCATATTTAAAAAAGTCGTGAATAAATCAAAATAATCCTCAATAAATGGAGATTGAGATGAAGTCCTTTATAAAGATTGTTTTGTAAATAAAATAGATCAATTATGGGTATTAACTATAATTACACATAACGAAAGTATAAATACAAGATATTATATAAAAATTTATATCCCCCCTAGTCATAACAAGACACAATCAAAAGGTTGATGTTTGATCCAAGAATGGAAATTGGGTTAAGAAGTTCCCTTACTTCATTTCCGACTTTACCCATTTGTTCTTTATTATCATGAATAAAAAACTGAAAGATAATTTCTTGTTCCTTAAGAACCATTTTTAAGTTTTTTATTATTTTTATATCACTTTTTTCCTTGTAATAAACATTATGTAATCATTTATGTTAATAATGGTCATTTTGTTGATATTTGGTACTTGAGTCAGAAATATACTTCATATATTTACAAGTTGTCCATGTGACCAAAAATTTTTATATACAGGATGATATCATGATATAGATATCACATATAACATATAAATCTATTATATATATGTATTTATAATAGTCCCTAGCATTTGGAGGTAAGAAATGAATTGCATTGTTCATGGAGATGGTAAGCTCTACGTATGCATGAAAAGTATTATAATTTCTATTTTATATTTAATGGAATAAAAACATAATGATATATAGGTATATTATAATTCCATTATAATATACCATAAATTATTTCAGTAACTTCATCATTTATATATTCCACATATGGCATGAATGATTCATATAACTTTTAGGGGGTGGTATTCTGCACTTCCTCAAATGAAATTATCTTATTTACCCAATATGGAATCCATAAAGGTATTATGTAAATAAAAAATTAATAACCTTCAAAAAATATAAATATAATATATATCACATATATATTCAGTTCAATCTTAATTTTCACCATTAGAGGTTGTAGGAGATAATTGAATAATCATCGTTTTGTGAGGCAGTAGTTCGTCGTCCAGAAAAAGAATTTGTTTTTTTCCAATTAGATGAAGATGTCTATAAGTGTATTTCGAATACATATCATAAAAAACCTATTATATTGAGGATATTGGTGTTTTTATAAAATAAAGAAATGAAGAGATTTTAAGTTGTTGGAGAAGTAAAATAAAAGATAAGAACTTAAGAGAAGACAATACCTTAAAATCAGGTAACTCCCTTTGGTGTGAACCACAAGGATTTCATGAAGTGTCTTATGACTAGGGTAAGAATTCTAGGTGGAAGAGAGGTGTTTAGGGAGCGTAATATGGTAGATGGTGTATGATCCAAGGAGCTTGATAGGTGTGAGTAATGATTTAGAGGTTAGAGCTTTTTATAAGGGCAGAGGGGCTCATTAGTAATGTTTGAAAATATTATTTTATTATATAATGATATTCGGTTTCTAAAGGTCCAATTCACATTAAATTAGAAGATAGGATGACTAATGTTCTAAAAAACCGCCCAATAATAATTTGATAGGTTTTAGATATTATATTAATTTTTATAATCTTATTTATTTAAATCATTCATTAATGAGGTAAACACCGCATCATTATTATGTCATTAAAAATTTTATTTATTTGATTTCTAAAAATTATAAAAAAATCCCATGACATAGGAAAATTATTTATATTTGAAATGAATATTTATAAATGAATTTATAACCTATATAACCCTATGTAATATTTTATTTACTAAATGATTTATGTTTAAGTCATTTTTGTCTTTACATTAAATTAATTAATATAAAGTGTCATTATCACCTTTAAGTGGCTCCATGGGGTTTCACAATCGACCCATGGTTACCCATGGCCAGACATGACTCAACCAATAATGTTAGGATAAGTGTTAATGTAATTTTTTATTATTAAAATTTTCCTTTTTCCTTGAATTACCTTATTAACTATTAACCGTGGTAAATAAAAGTCAAAAGCTACTATTCATCAAAAAAATTAATTTCATCTTATTGAACATTATTTTACATACTAATAATAACCAAATTTTTTTTATTTTTAAAATTCAATTCATAAATGTGGTAAAAAAAATTTAAATGAAAAGGTCATATTTTTAACTACTACGTAGTGTTTTCACTATTCATCAAAAATTGATGTTTTAAAGAAATATATAAAAAAATAAGCCTAAGATATATTTGATATTCTAAATTCCAAAATGATGTTTATTTTACAAAATTCAAACATAGATGTTGGATTAATTAATTTAAAATTAATTCTCACTGTTTAAACAAAATGTGTGTTTTTAAATAAATAATAACAATCAAAAGATTGAAATGTGTTCATGTCCAATTTCAAAGAAAAATTACTCTCAATGAAAAAAATTGGATGAAATGGTAAAAATATAATCTAATTACACTTTAAAACCATTTAAAATCATAATCTATCTATATAAATAATTTATATTAAATGGTAGTTTTGAATTAAAATACAATATTTTCACTATTGATTAAAAATGAATTTTATCTTAAAAATAAAAAATTTACCCAATGTAAATTTTGATATTCCAATTATATAGAAGTCGTTTATTTTGTAAAATAGAATATATAAATGTGAAAAAATAGATTTAATGAGGGTTCTCCCTCAAAAGGCTATAAATCGACCCTTTAAAAAATATTAGCGTATTTAGGCTTAAAATTGGATTCTTTCTTATTTTACGCCATTTAATTTTATTGGATAAATGTAAAAAAATTAAAAATCATGTATAATAATATTGTATTTAGTTCTGTTCATTCAGACCAATACAACGGATAGACATTAACTTCCATTTAAAATAATATTAGTTTATTATTTTTCAGTATGACCAAACGGTGTGTGCAACATAAGATTTCAAAGAAATCGGTAGTTGTGTATCAAGTATTCCATCGAACATAAAATCCATTTTAAAATAAAATTAATATTTAATTCCAAAATATGAAAATATATATGAAAATTCCATATACTTTATTTACCTGGGATGTTATAGAAGAGTTCAATTCCAAAATTAAAATATTTAATTCTTCAAATAATTAATCATATAAAGAAGAACTTCCCTTTAACATAGGTGACCTTGAATAATATATAAAACATTCTAAAAATATTAAATCATTTTTTAACACCCTCCAATGAATCTCCAACATTTTTATCATATAATAAAACTCTTAAAAAATTAATGGGACTCATAAATCTCTCCATTTAAATTTATTATCAACTCTAAAAAACTCGTTTGGAAATTAAACAACTCCGCACAACTCAGATCCCAAATCAATTATCTTATTTGAATTATAAAATCACACCAATTCTCAAAAAACAAGGATCCTTAAAACACACTATAGAATAAGAATATATTTTAATATAATTATGATTGTTTGTGATAATAAATTTTCAGAATGGGACATAAAATAAATCCCTCTCAATTCATATATCCAATTATTTTTCTCATAATAAATTTATCACCCCCATTAATGTAATAACCAATGACTTTATGTTGTATTTAAATAAATATTACATTGGATATTTTTTCACATGGAGCACTAAAAATAAAACCATGATGGATAGATTTGAAATTAAATAATAAAATTCATGTTAAAAATTAATATATTATGAAAATATAATATAAAAATCATTTAGAATATTATAAGAGGAATAATGCAACAAGTAAATAAATAGACCAAAATTATGTAATACATGCCCACATACATTTCATTGAGGATCATATATCCAAATACAAATATGTAATGAATGAAAAATATTTAGAAATATAATATAAATGGTAAGAGGGAAGTCTCTAGGATGGATTATTCAAATAATTTGTATACAAACATATATAGGTGTGTAATATAATAGTTCTATTTTATTTCATTGGATATATTATTTATGGAAAATTGATAGTTAGAAATATCGCTGCTGCATATATGTTCATCGAGTAGTAATGTATCCAAATGGTAAGCTATCTATGTGTATTTGATTTTATCAAACTAAAAAACCAAATTTTGTAAATGATCATTAATGAAAAAATTATAAAATTTAATTAAAAAGTGTGTGTAAAAATATATTTTTATGTGATACTTATTATTATTTTTTTCAAAGGGTGTTTTTTTACACTATTGATTGACATTAATTTTTATGAAATATAACCCATTAAATAATTATGTAACTATATATATAATAACATAATCATGAAAAATTAAATATTACTTTAAAAAAATATTTTATTACATATTATATGTTTCTAATTAAAAGAATGATTTATCTTATTTGGATAAATTTAATTAATATTATATATATATATATATAAATTTAAACTAATTTACTTCATTTCAATTTTTGAGATATATATATATATATATATATATCATATTTTATTTCTAATAAATGAATATTTTTTAAATGAATATTTTACCAATGAAATTTATGTTTGATAATTTGAAATTAAATTTATCAAATTTATAAGATTTTTTAATAACAAACATTAATTTATAAACCCATAGTTTAAAAATCTTGTAATTATTAATTCATGGGAAAAAGTATAATGAAATCTAATGTTCACAAGGTAATATCTTCATAATATATATATATATATATATTAGTTTTTTAATTGAGAAACTAATTTTTATATATATTGAAATTTAATTACATGAAATGGATTCCAAACATTTAATAATAATATCTAAATTATGTTTTGTGTTTGATTTCATTTTTCATCATAAAAAGTATTTTGCAAGGTAAAAATTTCGTTACCATGGAAAAGGTAAAATTAGGTATAATGACCATAAACTAAGTATTAAGGAAATAAAATATCCAGATAAATTTATTTATAATTTGGTCACTAAGGTATTTCAAGACTATAAATTGTATTTTCAACTATAATTATTTATTTTGTATCTAATTTCACTGAATAGTTCATAACATTTTATATTGGAAAATTAATATTTATAAAAATTTATCCCATGTCACTGTTAAAACAACATCATCACCACCCCAGTTCCACATATACATAATAAATCATATTGTGACCAAATTATATTAATAAAACCATTACCAACCCTCTTTTCTAAATCCTAAATGTTCTGTTCTAATTGAAATACCAATCTATGTAGGATAACATAGTGTTCTAATGGATGATATCCAATATGGAGGGAAAACTTTTACCCAAGTAATTTTAAGTTCTACAATTCATCAATGTGACACTAGAAAAAAACAACTCATGTACTGTTCAATTGTATATTTTTTGAATACAATATAAATGTGTCTATGTTTAAATAGTCTAATAATCCTCCTAGATTTCTCATTGCGGATCTTTATACCAAAAATGTTTGCTTCTACACCTATGTCCATCAGGGAGATGTATTTTTTCAACCATGTCAAAGTATACTATAATAATGATATATCCCTTCCCATTAGTAATATATCTTTATTATATACTATATGTAATATTACAACACTTCCACAAATCCTTTTTAGACACATAGGTGACATTTGTTTTTTAGGAAACAAAGCTAACTTATGTGTTCAGAAAAATGAATTCTTAATGATCTAGATTCATGATTAATAACAAAAATGGACCCCTTAAACTATAATAACATTTTAGAATCCATTGGATTCTGAAACCTTTCTCGTTGTGTCATATAGAAATATTTTACATTATTTTCATTAAGTAAATATATCTTTACATTCCTTTTAAAAAATTAAATAATCTTGTTTGGAAAATGTGGAATGGATAACTATAATTTATTTTCGTATGGAATCTAGGGATAAAAATATTCCAAATTTTATGTCTTTATATTGTTTAATCCATTCATACACAAACCTTATTATAGATACATACTACCATAATTAACTAGATAGTTTTTAAATACCCAATTAAAAGAATCATGATTTACATCCATTAGAGGACCTTCCAAAATCCATACATGGTAATTGTACTTGGAATCCATCTCATAAATCGAGAGTACTAACCACCTAGATACTATTGATCTAATTATTAAATCATAATTGTACATGAGTTCACCATCAATAATATTTAAAAATCTTCATCCTGAATTACTAAAATCCCAAATCCCACGTGTTCTCTAACCATCCGAGAACTCATATGAAGAACTTTTGACTTTTGAATACATTTTATATGGGTATTTATTGATACTATTTTTGAAAAAAAAAATATTATATTGTTCCTTGATATCATTGTTTTTTATCATCCTCCCACATTATCATTTGGGGATGTCATCCCGTTCAGGGAACATGGCATGTCTAGACACTATTTTATCTTTTAGAGTTCTTATAGATTATATTAAATTATTTAATTTTGTTATCTTGTAAATGTATATATTTTACCCAATAGTGTAATTTTTATTATAAAAGTGGCCTTCTATAAATATTTACATCCCCCCACATTTGTGTTTTAATACATGTATTTCCTCGCATATAGAAACTCATATGCGATTTTTTATGATTTAGTTAGAAATTAGTTCATTATATGTACTACAGATTATAATTATTATCCCTAGAATGATAATTATAATCTCCATTTACTAGTTATCAATCTTAAATTGTCCAAGATGGTGTGGTTCCCCCATTTACTAGAACGGTTACACCAAAATGTATAATTAATATTTATTTGATATAGAAACACAAAATCTATTACACAATAGATGATGTTTTATTGATGGTAATCTCTTTCATGGCCTAAGTGAATTTTCATTATTTTCTTACCCAAATAACACTATACATCATTCATAAATTTTTTAATCTTAATAAAGGAAGTAAACTTATTCCTCAAGTAGTAGATAAATCCTAATCTATTAATGTCAGTTGAAGAATTTATGAAGTCAAAATAAACACTTATAGTGGAAAAGTTACATATATATATATACCAATTCATGATTTTCTAGGTCTCATTCATCATTTCCTCTAAAAGGATCTTTGGAAATATTACCTTCAAAACAAGTTCTTAATATACTTAAGAGGATTAAATTGAATGAATCTAAATAACAATTTTAATATAATTGTGTTATGAAAATTATGTTAATATAAAAAACATAGTTATTCCATTAATAGTTGATATATGAGTCTTATGAACATGATTTTTTATTTTCTGCAAATAATAGGATTTCAATGTAAAATAAATACATTTTATTAATCAGGAATTATAGACCATAATATATGTTATCGTTATCAATTAAGAAACACTTATTTTTGTAGATGAAAATAATGTCATACATATAAAAAATTAGACACTTATATAATGACTTCTGTAACATTGGTAACATATTAAAAATCCTTTAAAACTATAATTATTCTCATCATCAAAGTATGATTTTATTATCAAATATACATTAAATCCAATGTTTCTTCACTGGTACATTGATGTTTTTCCTGACCTCTAGTAGATATTCAATATTTACTTGGTTTGTGTAATTGGTAATGTATAATGGAAGGAAATACTATATATAATATTAAATTTTGATTAATTTAATTATTACATTCTATAAAAAACTGGACCTAAATCTACTTTTTTCTTCTTCTATGAGGTTTATATCCTCACCATGTCTCCCAAATTCCCATAACTAAAAGGCATTTTATCTTATAACATAGAATTTCCTTAGATTTTCATCATTTTGTCTAGGTGTTGTAAGGTTTGTTAAACATGGTGTAAGTCTTCGGGCCTATCTCCTGTAGCATCCACATTTATGCTATATATATTAAAATTATTTATTTTTCATCTCCTTTTCTACTAGGTGAATCAGAATATATATATCTTGGAGAGTCTTCTATATAATTTTGGTATTAAAATTAAAAATTTTATTATAAAATATCTAAGTTAGTGATATATGTATGGGATCATTGAAAAATTATTTGGGTAGCTTAAAACCCCAAATATCTAAATACTCAGTATATGTAATCCTTCAAACTACATGAGCTCCATGTTACACACCTTGTCTAAAAATTAATGTGAAAAGTGCCTTGGAAATCTCATACATCTACAATCAAACCTTCACCATATAAAGATCATGTAGATTGGACAAATTAGTGTATGCAGCCATGACCAAGTAAATATTATAGATCTTAAATAAAATGTATAATTCGATGAGAAATTAAAAATATAATAAATTATATACATGTTTCTATAATATATCAAAATCCACCTCACTGGCCTAATTAGAGGTCACTTAATCTAGATATTTAGACATTACCTCATATGATATCTACTACAAGAATTGTATAATATGCAACATTATATACCTTTCATAGAATTTCACATCAATTATATGGTTTTATTTTATCCATTTCAATTGTAAGATAGAATTTATTCCATGGTAAATTCAATTTTATTTGGATAGTAACCCAAAATTTTAGTAATTTACCTTGATTTGTAATAATGTAATGTAATTAATTCAATTTTATTAGTATCTTTCTATTTTTGAACATCCCAAAATCCCTACCCATTGGATATTGAATGTCCAATCACATGGATATTCTACTGTAAAGGTTCCATATTACAATTATCATAATCAAGAAAATGTAATGATCAAATAGTTAAATGTTATATAGGTATGTAGTCTTGCAAACTGCATTAACTAGCTGATTCATTATCTATTCAGCAGATTCCATGTGCCTAAAATCCTATTAAGGATTTCATCAACATAGTCCACTAAGTAATATAAATCTATTAAATGGAAAATACAATTCATTATAAATTTATTATTTAATCCAAAATAATAATTATAACTCCTCAATAAATTAAGGTGTGATCATAAGGTCTAGACAAACACATTGAACTGTGATTTATTTATAAATTTATTAATCAATATATTTTCAAAATTATATTTTTCCTTGAGATATTTTAATATAATGTGAAAATATTATTTATTTTATCATTTCAAAAAATATTAATATTATATTTATTCTAAATAATTAATTAACCAAATATTAATAAAATAATATTCAAAAAACCAATATAATTTATTTTATATTTGCATGGATGTTATTTTTTTCATTAGGTGATCATATTTAATTATAAAAAGAAACATGTGTTACATAAAAAACAATAATGAAATATAAAATTAAAATAAATATCAAGCATGATCATGATATTTGACCATTAGCTGGTTTATAATTTGGATGATGAACAAGCCCTTTACCCTTGTTGAGAAATATCATGAGCTCCAACAATGATGACTTATTGAATTCCACCTTTACAAAAAAAATATATCAATTTTCTGATTCACCTTAAATCAGAATAGAATTGTCTCATTTTTCATAGAGGATCAAAATTTTAGATATATATGCTCACATTTATGTGAGAGTAACCATATATATGGTGTAATATAAAACAAATTGTGGACATGCATACCCATATGCAATAAGGATGGGGGGATGATACAGCTATAATCATATTTAATTTAATATAAAACTTATTACAATAACTCAGCTAATAGGATGTCAAATTAAATATTTATCCAAAACATACATAGGTCAATGGAGCTCAATTTCAGGGACCAAAACAAAAAATATTCATTTAATCTAATATCATTCATTCTAATACATTATTTTTTGACATAAAATTTCTCGATTTAATTGTTTCTTATATTATAAATATATTGAATATTGTATAATAATTACCTTTTAATACAATACATCATATTTTTATCCACTATAAATAAAAAATATAACCAATTTAAATTTAATTGAAATTATTTATTTAAAAGTCATGTATTAGACAACGAATATCATTTACCTTTATACATCACAAAAAACCATTTTTTAGAGTTTAACTGTTACTCGATGAGATTTGTAATGAGAAATGATCTTTGAAAACTATTTTTTATGGTACTATAAATGTGTAGTGTACTTACATTGAATGTATGGATACCTGATGGGTTTTGATATACATGGAATGTTATTATATGATAAAAAAATGTGGTTTGATTTGTATTTATGAAAATATATAACACCTTGAGCATACATTACATGTAAACCTATAATTTTTTTTGATGAACATAATTTTTATGATGAATGTACATGTTTTTAATATGATAGCGCATACTTTTCTAACATAAATATTACATCTTATTTGATTGATACAAAATACATAACAGTACCATCCATGCTAATATAATACTTCTTTTGATACTTTCGAACTATATAAAAATAATCAAATTTTTCACAAGATATCTAAAGATTCTTACACTAATGGGAAACCTTATTTTACATTTCTTAGATTATAGAATTGTTTAAAACATGAGGAAATAAAACATAAGGGTTAGCTCCGATGCTTAGAAAGGGTAACAAGGGTGACAAAAATTATCACTTCGACATTACATGGGCATAATGGTATGAGGGGATGCTATTAGAATATTAAAACCATACACTAAATATCAAAGATGATAATCTTAAATCGTACAACAATTATTGAGTGTTATACAAGAATTATAAAGGAATCATAGAATATGATCCATGATATCATTACATTGGCATAAGACATATGTCTGTGGAATATAAATAAGCATGGAATATCAATTACATTGCTAATTATAATAGAAAATACTATCATAGGGTTTTTTTCACTCTATATTCCTTAATATCCTTAGTAATGGTTAACTTCAAAGACAATAATAGTGGGTAGTTTCCCTTCTTGAAGTTGGTTCACTCTCAATTCTAGTATTTTTTATATCGCAAGATATTCATCTTTACCAAATACTTTAGAGGGATATATAATTCTTTTCCCACCCATCACATAAAGAAAATTAAACATATATGTTAAAAAAGGTAATAATTCATTAATAATAGTATAAACACTGAATATTATTTAGCATTCATGATTATTTCATTATAGCTTCTTACCATAACTTGTGGAATAGAAAACAATATAATAATGGTTTCATCATAACATAATGAAGATGTAGGAAATTAAAGGATTTCATGAAATCATCATTAAATCATCAAAATGAATCTAATTAATTAATGTGGATTGTATCATTTGATAAAATTTATACTTTAATGTATACAACATAACGAGATCGCCCTTTATATTAATGTACATGTAAATGATATCTGGATTATTTATTGGGAAAAGTACAATTTTTTTATGAAATAAAATATTTAATATCTACAGACATCCAAAATATAAAATAAAAACTTTAAATGAAAACTAACATGTAAACATCTAATGGGAAATTCAAATCATTGAATATTCCACATAGTGGGAACTACATTCATGTCTTATTCAGTAAAGCCAAGATCCTTTTAAAATTTTCAATAAAAAGTAAAAGGTACCATATTTGGAAAATGTTAATAACATTCCATTAGATGATGTAAATGAAAATTAAAAAATTAGTAAAAATGTATTTAAACATTCATAGAAAAATACATATATAGTTCTAAAAACATTTTAAATAAAACATTGACTTAGAAGAGAATTATTCTTAAACGAATAGTAAAATATAGTCTTTTTTCATATAAATAATCCTTTAGTCTGTAAAGATCATAATGATAGGATAATGAATGAAAAACAAGTAATCTTAATAAATAACCAAATGAGGAAAATATTCGTGTTATTATTTAGAGGTAAATCATTAAATTTCATACTCAAAAAAATCAAATACAATCATTTTAAATAATGAGATTGTAAGATAAAACCCATAATATTTTGTTAAATGTGAAATAAAAACCTCATGATAGTGGTAAAAAGATATAGATATCTAGATCCCTATAATTTTCTTGAAAGTCATCATAAAAGGAATTCATGGGTAGTATATACACTATAAATAAGAAATATGTATTGAATGTAGTTGTTGTCTCATAAGATTAAATGTGAGATGAGAATATCATAGAGCGATTTTGGATAATTTTCATATGCATTAAACACATATAAAATAATTTAAAATTTATTATATATCTATAATAATGTAATATAAAAAATTATAATATCTTATATTTTCGACATTTATCATTTTTATACCCATTTATTAACAGATTATTAGTACAAATATCATGTTAATGTCATAACTTCTTTTTTTCATGGAAATTTATGTTTTGTAGTTATTATCCATGTACATTGGTCATGGTCTAAAATAATGTTGTTCTTGATGATTTAAAATAGACTCCCAACTAAAATAATTATAAGGAAGATCCCATGAGTAATTCAAGTTTTCGTCAGATGCATGCACAAGTTGAACATATCATTAGAAAAAAAAAATTCATCATTAATTATACTATAGTGTTGGATTGAGAGATATTAGGAAATGGGGTAAAAATATTATTTAATTGGATAAATAAATTTTAGTTGGGTGGAATATATTTTATTTTCTTCAAAAATGGTGTAGCGAAAACATACGTACTCTACATCAAAATTTATTTTTTAAAAAAATCAGTTATTTTAACTATTTATTGAGAATTAAATATTGTTTTTGTAAAAATTAAAAAAAAAATCAGCATATTCACATATTTACATGATAATTTTAAAAAGGATATTCATATCCCAAAAAAATAAATGATACAACTGTAAATTATACTTTAGTTCATTTTGACTCAAGGGTTTCTCGTATATCAAGCTATCGAATAAATTAACATTATTTAAAGAGAAATATATCCTAAAATCATGAGGTGTCACATTCTACGCCCCTTAAAATTAATTTCTCCAATAAATATATTTACTCAGAAATAAAAATCATGTATATTCTAATTTCGTAACATCCTCAGGTTCCCATCTAAATTAATTGAATTATTTATTCATATAGAGAACATTAATAAGGGGGAGGTCCTGTTTAATAGATATTTATTTATAAGTTCCAATATTTATGCTGTTGTTTTCAATAGGAAAGATCATTCTCCTATGTTATGGAACATAATTTCTGTACATGTGACAGATCATGTATGTACCTCATTAAGAGAGATACATGGAACTCCTCGTGAACTTTATAGAGTTATGGTGGAAGGTCAATGTTATACACTACCATCCCAACACAATCATGACTCTAGAAGGGGACAATATAATATGGGATAATCCTTCCTTTTTTTCTAAATATAATAACCTAATGAAATTTAATCATCAAAGGAGCACATTCTCACTAATATTAAATTCAATATTTCTCCAATTATTTATAGCATAACATTTCAATCGACTCGAAGATACCTTTATGTGTTTCTGAATGTATTTAATTTTCTTAACTATATCTTTATGTAGCATGAGTCCTACTATATTTCATTGAATAAATAAATATAATCATGCTGGAGTCATAAGAATCCTTGTATAAAGTGAATCAAAAGGAAAAATATGAATGCTATAGTGAATGGTATCATTCAAATAAATATCACATAAAAGAATGTGTTGATCTCAACTACCTTTTGAATCTATGGGTAATGATCTCATCATAACATCGATGGTTTGAATGGTTCTCTTCTACATAACATATTTATAGAGATGATACGAATTGATAAACCTCTACTATTAATCAATATCATTCAAAATACACCACAAGAACTTCAAATAAAAACTCCAACCACAATTAGATATCATATAATGTGGTACTACATTCCACTATACCACTTCATTAATGTATATATTCATGAAAGCTATTCATGATTGGAATATTCGATGAGAGTAGTGAAGTGTACCTACTTTTTAGGAAAACTAACTACACCCAAAAAAATTATAGTATTGATATGTTTTGGGGATCCTAATAACAAAATACAAGTTGATGGTTTCTTATTTCAATTATGGTATGAGTAATGGAGGTACCACCCCCATAGACGATGTTCTGTCATATATAACATTACTAGTAACCATGTATCAAGAAATATTCTTCGAAAAATGTACATTTATTTTTTCCTAAAAGAAATAATAAATATGATCTCTATGCATATTAACTTATCCATGATGAATAGAAAATAATGAACTATGAGCATCATCAAACTCCCGCATCATTGCTGGTACAAATTATACACACTCAGATTTCCTAAAAATTATTATTTCATCACTATAATTTTTTAAAATAAGAATTATTCTATACTTTCATTAACACTACATATTGTATATGTTCCACTCTAATTGTTACTTGGATAGATGGTTGAACACTCAATTTAGACAGATATGATCTATCCCCTTCCTTCAAAATTTTCCTATACATTCTAAAAATATAGATATATTTTATCTTTTAAATTTATAATAATAGATATTGTTACATGATCCATTTATCTAGAAGAATATTCCACCCTACTTTCATTTTCATGGGGGAAATATATTGATTTAACATAATCATTAATCAACTTCAACCACGTTTAATAGTGAATAATCTGCTCATTGTAAATATATATATATATATATATATCAATTTATTATTTGTCTATTTTGAACATAATTATCCGAAATGATAATTCATCCATAGGAATAGTGAAAAAAATACCATATATAACTCGGAATCTTGTGTTGTGTAGTTTTTTAACGAAATAAAAAATTTCATGGAACATAGGAAATCATCATATCTTTCTACGTGAGGATTTATCTAAATACATTATTCCATGCATCACATTATATCAAAAATCGTTCTTTGTTATAGGGTAGTGAAGAAAAAGTTTCACTAACTAAAATTTTCTTTAGTTAATTGAACATTTCCTAGAATTCATTTTTTTTAATTGAACTTGGCTCCCTTCTGAGTAATAATAGTGTGTGGATTTGACAACTGGGAGAAATTTACTACAATGAATCAATATAATCTATCCAAATAAATCAAACTGTGGATATTATTCATTGTGGTTGGACATGAACAGCATTCAATGACTTCCAACTATTAGGGTTCCACATATATACCCTCAAATAAAATTATATTAAATGAAAATTAACATTTTGTAGCGAAAATAGAGATATGGTAATATTTTATAATGACTATTCTTCCCTTGGGACCTATAGTGAAATCATTAAGGGATATTAGTAATCTTCTTTTCATTTATAATATATATTAACATATTATTTAAATATGAATATAAATTACCAAGGTAGTCTCTATAGACTCTATTCATTTTATCCATGAATATAGCATTGGAATTAATCAGATGAAATGACATAACTACAAAATCATAGTTGTTAAACATTATACTAAATGGTGTCATGGGTATACCCTCCACCATAACCATCAATCGATGATATATAAAATGAATTTAAATGTTGAAAATGTATTAAACTTTTCACGGTTTATTAAAAAATTCATCAATATAGTGTAGAGGGTACATAATCTTGATTCTGATCATTCTATGCTCTAGATAACCAATGAAGAGTCACATCTATCAATAATTCATATTAAAAAAATTATAGTTGCTACCCATGGTGATGTAATTGGATCAATGAATCTATTAACATAATTCTTCTCGATATTTATCTTCAATTATTATAATTCAATAGAAGTCATTTAATATGAAGTTTTTGAAATATGTGTAGCACCATGTTTGAGTTCTATTTAATACTCAACATCAGGATTTAGAGGAATATATAGAATTTCATTAAAAATTAAATTGACAAAATCTCTATCAATAGTCATATATTATAGGTTTTTGTTTATTTGAAAAAAATTTGAGATAAAAAAACATTCTGAATTGATTTAGGACCCATATAATAGATTTATTTTCCTTTAGAATATTATATTTTTTACGTCATTGAAAGACAGTCATATGATGGTTCGTAATATCATATGTGACTACCCTTCCTTGGAAATTGATTTGGGGTTTTTATAAAAAAATTGAATCCATTAATATGATGACATAAACTTCAAATACATTGAAAATAATAATATTTACAGTTATCACATTCCCTTAAACCACAAGATGAGTAAATTCCTAGGCTTGATGTGTCGTCATCATACAATTAGGTGTTTCCACTATTTATTCAATGTAAAATCATTGATGGTAAGAATTGAAATTCATATGTCATTTCATTATTTAAATTAATTCATATATCTAAGGGGAAAATAATATACATCAATATTTTATTCTAATAGTAACCAACTGCAATTCACCATTCTATCTTTAAAACCTTAAAAAATAATTAGTATTCCAACAAAGATTCACATATTACAATTATCAGTCATAAAAAATCATTCATATGAAGTCTATATATAAACAGAATAATATTAATCGATGAAACATTAGTTTTAACATATGCAATTCAAGGTCATAATCTACTCTAATCCTTTATAATGTCTTACAATGAAATCATGTGGGGAATTATAGCCCGGTCTTGTCCCATATTTCATTTTCTTTTCATTCTTTGACTTTACTTTTTCCTTTTTTATTTTTTCTCCCCTAGATATTGACCTATTAACCCATTGGTATTTTTTAATCTGGATAAATATTGTATAGGTAGAAGGAGATAGATATAAAAAGTGGGAAAGATAAGGAGGTTCCTCCTCCTAGCTCAATAGGAGTTAGATCGGCATGTGATAGAGGTGGAATCAAAATACAGGAAATGATTCAATGGAATCTTGCAAAAGCTATGATATTTTGTGTTATTTCCATATATCCAAATATATTTACTAACATAATGTTTTAAATAACATTTATGATTTAAATTTACACCTTTATTATTGAAATATTTTTAAACAATGGAAAAAGATAATTTTCAGCCTGTGGTAGGTGTTTTTGTTTGGGAAATCCTTATCAAATGATTTTTCCTTCCATGAAAAATCACCATGTATAATTCATATTTGAGAAATTATATGTTTTTAAGTACACTCCATGTAGTGGTTCATGGAAATGTACATGGTTGTGTAGCTGAGTATAAGGGAATATGAGTTTTGGATGGTACATTATGTGTAATTTTACATGGCCATGTTTGCTATGATGTATAGTGCAAGGGAAGATGAGTTTTGGAAACTACAGATCATGTAAATTGTGTAAATTATTTTTATATTAATGGGTATATAAACATGGTTGTGTATCTATGTATATGTGATGATGTTTTTTGGGAAGTACATTTCGTGTAGTTCAAGTACACATCATATTATTTTTCATGGAAATGTATCCATTGTACTTTGGAAGACCCCTCATATAGGGGGCATGAAGGTGTAGTATGTAAATGAACACATCATTGATGTTTCTGGTCTATGAATTAGTGCATTCCCAAACTCAATTTCTTCCATGTTTGTATAGTAATTCATGAAAAAACCCATGTGATTAATGCCAAGATAAAATACATGGACAAGCATGAGGTTTTTTAGTATAATCCATGTACTAAACAAATTTCACCCTTTTTATGTTATGTCCTTATATTATTCCTTAAAGATATAATTAGATTTATGATTTTCTCATTTTTATTGGTTTTATATGTAAATCATGATGGAGGAACCCTAAGGATGATTTGAGAACTCTAAAAAGGCCTTTTTTGGAAAAAGATATTTTATAGAGATGTTCTTCCTCAAATAATATTATTTAGATTCCTCATAAGATTTAGACCTAGATATGTGATGTTCCAAGATACATATCACATGACTGAAGCCTATATTGATTTCACCATGGTGAAATATACCATGTAATAAGTTCAATTTTGGACTATGAAGTTGTGGGTTTAGTTGTTTCTGAGGACCCCTTAAAGGATACCCCTGCTTATGATTCAAAACAATGGACCTTCTGTGTTATTTCTTTATAATACAACTTTTAATAAGGGTCCCTTGTGGGATGAATTTTAATACATATTTACCTAGGTAATCCCATATAAGAACCCACTATGTGTTTTCTCCTTCCAAGGATCATGTATATGATGAATCCTTCCATATATATCATTTTATGACAGTCCATGTAGGAATAATATTCATATGTGATGAGTTTTAGGATCCCAAGAGGCATACATACACTTATATATGGACCATGAGGATACCAAGTGGGATTCCTCTCATGTATCTTAATCATAGGTACCCAGTGGATGTTCTAGTGTTTGAACAATTATGTGGTAATACATTTTGTTTGGGTAAAGATTGTAGTCAGTGACACCTTAAAACCTCGACCATACTTTTTATCCAAATAGGTTTAGTATTTTGTGGTGGGTTTAGGTATTTTTCCACCCTTACATTATTATTTATTCATTTACATGGTTAAAATGTAGTCTACAGAAGTACATCATGGTACACATAATATGTTTATAATGTGATGGGATAAATTTTTGGACTATTAGAGTTATTTAATGTTAGTTAATTGATCATCCTATGATGAGATGATATTTTTTGGAGACTACCATACAAAATACCTATGTATACCTCATGAAAATTAATTATTATGTATTCCATTATAGTAAATACAATTCTTAATTACATTTAATCCCTATTAATGGGAATACATATGCGTATTAAAATCTTATCAGAGAACTCATCTTCCCATTTTATCCATGTGGATGAAAGTACACAATGTCCCAAGGGATTAATAAATGATTTCATGTGGCCACACTTCCCCCACACTGATATGATTTCTCCACATCACTATACCATAGTATGTGGCTCTCACACCCAATGATGTACTTCATGGAATTCCCATATCTACTATATACCACACAACCACCAATGGATGGTCCAAACACACCTCTACCATAGACACATAGTCTTTCTACACCAAAAGCATGAAAAAACACATCTTTATTGAAAAATCACGGGCCACAACACAAACACTTCCATAACCAGTGTACTAGGGTATTTTTAACATAAAATACCTCAACCATGTTCCCCCCTCCTACCATATATGATCATCAAGTAATGCATTATAATAAGAATCACATGAATATGGGTACCCCACTTCATTCCCATTAGGATTACTCTCTCACACCCAAATTTATATGTCCTGAAATTCCTATCACACTGGTATACCACACCACCCAACAAGCCTGGTCACACCACTACTCTCTCAAAAACACATGGTCCCACCGCCCCACATGTATGAACAGAACACATCTCGCACGAATATACCTGGGCCACAACACAACCACCACCCTAACAAAATTAGTGTTGTATTGTGAACATATAAGGCATCATCATTTTTACTCGTCACCTAAACTATCTAGAATGAATTTAGAGAGGTATATTTTTTGGCAATGCATTTGCAGCTATGATGTGGTGGTAGATTTTATCTAGATAACTGAGTAGAGATTGATTAAATTAAAAATTGATTAATAATGTTTGGAAAGTAATGGGTTAGTTTGGTTAATTAGATGAGAATGGTTAATGAATAAATATATTATAAGTTGTGTTATTAAACATGGTTGATTGAAAATAGTGAAAATATTAGGATTATTAAATGATTTTATTGTAAATGTGAAATTGTTTTTTTTGGATTTTTGTTGGTTCTTATGAATTTATAGGTGGTAGATAAAGTGCCAGTGTTGTGAGTTTGTTTTCATTTTTTTGAACCCATAATATGGGATGTTTTTTTATAATAAATATATATATAATTGAATATTATTCAAATTTCTATACAAACCCCACCCAGGTCAACCACCATCTATGAAACCATCATAGTGACATGGTAGTGTTTTTTTCCAACAACTAGTGAGGTGTATGGATGGTTGGGTACCTTCACATTCCTATTCTCTCTTACGGGAGACAAAGAATTTAACAATATGTGATGTTTGGAGGTCTATTAGTGCATTTGATGGTGATTGTGATAGACCAGGGGTATTCTGGTATGATGTGATATCCCTTGTGTTTCTGGGTGATATGTGACATCCCATGGGTTTTCAATAAGGTGTGACCATGATTGTGGGTGTAAAGACCCTTAAAATTCGAGGGAAATTTTTTTCTTAATTTTCTTTAGAATTTTACAAGAGCGCGGTTTCAGACGGCACCTGATTCCGAGGCCCGGTGTGCCCTGAATCAATTTCTGAAGTTTGGCTCGGGTACGTTCAGTGAACGAACGAGCAGGAATTCCTATCTTTTGATCCGGTGCTCGGAATTGAAATCTGAGGGCACCGATGAACTCGCAGCGCCGTTATTCGCTTAAAGAGACCTTTTCGGGAGTTGCGTTTGTTGCGGGTTGAAAGTTAGTTTTGGGGATTAAAAGATAAGTAAAATAAAATTGTGTGTGAATTTTATTTTATTCGAGGTGGTTAGACTCTCTCATGGGAAGTTGTTGGCGGGGACCACAACCACCCAACTTCCCATGTGTGGTTATGAGGGAGGTGGGGCCCACACGAACCCCCCACCTTTTCAAGTTCCCTAACTCCCCTCTCTCCCTCTTAATGGCTTGACATCTTAACTTCTATTTAATTATACAACTCATGTATATTAAATAAGTGAGTTAATTTTGGAGTTATCCATTTTTAATTTCAAACCGTTGAAATTCTTTGTGAAGTTTTTGATTAAATTAAGCTCTTCCCTCTTTTTGTTGGGTTAGAACGCTTGGTCCACCTTGAGAGCTTTTGAGAGCTTCTTCTTCATCTTCAAGCTCTGACGAAGAACACGAAGAACGCTCAAGCTCCGACGAAGAATGACGCCTCTCTTCTTCGTCCTCCGTGTCAACGAGAGGGAACACCGCTTCCTCCTCGGACCTTCTTCGTCGGCATACGAAGATTCGCCAACGAAGTATCTATTCGGGCGTATCTCTTCGTCAACGGATTTGACGAACGACGACCGCGACGCCCGACCACCGCGACGTTGTCTTCCGCGGGACGTTGACAAATCTTCGATCTTACCCGAGGTAGGGGTTGTTGAATATTGTTAATTTATTCCATTTCTTGCTCGTGGATCGCATGTCTACGTGAGGCTTTTGAATATTTTATATAAGTGTTATTGTTTAACGTGAGGGGGGCCGGACCGCATGAACACGGCCGAACCCCCCTCCATCGTTCATGTTGTTTATTCTTGCGGGCGGAAGCAAGGTGGCGTGGTGCCGTCGCACCACGCGGATAATTTTACGATTTACTTACGTGATGCCGTCGCGCGCGCACCATGGAAAAAACAACAAGAACGCGACGCCGTCGCGCCGCGTTGAATGAATATCAAAGCACGGCGAAGGGTCGCGGTGCCGTCGCACCGCGCCGGATGACGAACACCGCGGCCGGTTCCGGGCCGCGGCGGGACGAGGAGTCCGCGGCCGGTTCCGGGCCGCGGCGGAAGAGAAGACCGGCGGCTGGGCCGCCGGCGTCGGAAGCCGAAGGGGGGGACCGGAATTTCCAGTCCCGTTGGAGAAAACCGGCCGGCCAACTAGCCGGCCGGATGGAGTTAAACCGGGGGAATTAATCCCCCGGCCGGCATATAAAACCCCCCTCATTAAGAGGGGGGCGGTTCCATGAAAGGGGGGCAGCAGCCCCCCCCCGGTTCTTTTAATTAAACCGGCCCCCACGTGGGGGCCGTTTCTTGCAAATGGCGCGGCACAAGGCCGCGCCGCCATATCAATCAGCGGGGGCTAGCCCCCGCGTGCGGCCTCCTCGTGGCGACAGCCGCCTCGGCTCCCCGTGTCGCCGCCCCGGGGGGGGGGGGGGGGGTCGGGCCGGGTCGGCCCGGACCCGGACCCCCCCGTTTTGAATCTGTTTTGGTCTTTTGGCCATAACATGAGCCTCGGACCTCCGAATGACGAACCGTCTGCGGAAACGCGATCCTTGGATCGAGACGGTCGTTTCGGTATATCGCACTCAAGGTTTCGGATTACTTTGAGTTCGGCCGGGTTGGTTCGTTCACGAAATCAACCGGGCCTTCGGAGCGGAAACGCCCATATCTTGAGCCACGAACGTCCGATTGACGCGCCGTCAGTCGCGTTGTGTTCCTCTTAGTGAGACTGATCTTTTGGCATACTCCTCCTGTGGTTTGGACGCAGGTGGAGTACGGTCGGGTTGGTTTTGCCTTAAAAACCAACCGGGCCCCGGAGACGAAAATGCCAATAACTCTCAGACCGGGCGTTCGATCGACGCGCCGTCTGTTGCGTTGAGTTCCTGTTGACGATACGGAACTTTTGGATACATCAACTCTGGACCTTGTGACATTTGATGTATCAGCCTCTCGGCTCGTGGAGCGGACCCTCTGAACGAGCTTGCTGTGTGCGGGAACCCTAGTGCTGGCTGCGACTGACTGCTACTACTACTGCTACGACAGCTACTGTGACTGCGACGACGACAGTACAGAGATCCTGTGTGGATTCGACGACGACGACTACAGCACTCAGCGATCCTACGTGGAACAGTGCTACCGATCCTGTGTGAGCTGAATCTTCTATTTACCTTGGGTGGTGGAGCGCTTGTGTGTAGCGGCGGACCCGTGGTACTTGACAGTGGTGGTGCGCTTGGATGCAGCAGCAGACCCTTGGCGGTGGAGCGCTTGGTTGTAGCGGCGGACCCGCGATACTCTACGGAGTGTGTGCGCTTGGTTGTAGCGACAGACCCGCGACGGTGGAGGCATGCATACGGAGTACGGAGACCGTGTAGATGACTGAGACCTGACGACTGCTTAACCGACTCGACTTGGAGTGAGTCGACTAGCCCAGTGGACGGAGCGCCCAGTAGTTGGCTGCAGACCCACGGCGGACGGAGCGCCTGGTAGTTGGCAGCAAACCCGCGGTACTCGACAGGAGGAGTACCTCAGTAGGCTATCTGGGTGAGCGCCCGGTATTTGGCAGCAGACCCTCAGCGGACGGAGCGCCCGATAGTTGGCAGCAGACCCGCGGTACTCGACAGGAGGAGTACTTCAGCAGTCTTAGGTTAGTGAGCAGTACCTCGGAGTCGTGACAGGACCACTGTACACTTCAGAGATGGGGCTCTTCAACTTTTACGGTTTCAATAATGAAAATCCTGGTTTGAGCTGAGTCAATGATCTTTGTGTTTCCTCATGATTGAGATGGGTCGCTTGATAACTTAGGTATATGTATGGGCATATACCTGGGTAATGGTTATCCGTTGATTTTATAAACTTGTTATAAACCGTGTGTACTTGTACTGTTATCCTATGTGGATTTTACTATTTACTCTTCTTTGTGGATTGGGATCTTCTTGGGCTCTTGTTGGAGCCGAACGGAAATTGGTGACATAGGTATATGTATGGGCATATACCTAATCAATTCTGGATGTTACTTCGTGATTGTATCCTTCATGTGGTTTATCCTTTGTGGATTTCGGGAGACCTTCGAGGGCCTCGGGGTCCCTACTGAGTATCTTATACTCACCCCTGCACGGGCTATGCCCGCACTTCGTTGTGTTGGTTGCAGACGACGGACAGCGCTGACTGCGGTTGAGGCTTACAGAGTAGGTCGGTACTCGGAGGAGGACCACTGAGCGGGATGTGCTCGGAGCGGACAGTTGGACCGAGGAGTTGTGGAGCTATCTGTACCTACCCTTCAGGTAGGATCCGTGGTGGACGATCCAGGAGCTGAGCCATCTGTACCTACCCTTCAGGTAGGAATCGAGGAGGACGTTCCAGGAGCCGCTTGTACTTTCAGTTGTTGTTTTCCCTTTCGAGTTGTACTTTACTTTACAGTTGGGCTTGTATTTCTGGCCCCTTTTCTTCAGCACAGTTGTTCTAGTTTTGTGTACTGCTTTTCTTCCGCTTGTTACTCTGAGGTGCTTGTTTACTTTATTAAGGAAATGCCTTCCCTTTTTATTGGGATTTTACGCCTTGGTGCTAGTCGCCAGCACCTGGCCTATGGAAGGCGGGCTTGGGGTAGTCACGGCACGGGCCCCGAGGGCGGGTCGTGACAAATTGGTATCAGAGGAGTTCGGTTCTACCGCAAACTCTGATCTTTTCTATTTGAAGCAATAATGTTTAGCGTATTGAGTGTGGTTATCAGTCCAGGGAGTCCAGTGTTGGTGCGGCGGCCGACGTATCCGTACACCAGGACCCTGACTTCTGATTTCCGACTTAATACACGAAAACATTGATTGCGTGTGTGTTTCAAAGTTTTCTTTGTGATTTCTTTGTGTCAGCTCACCAGGTATACTGTTTGACCGTGGCGCACCTGTCTCCTTTCAGGATGGCCCCACGACGGCAGCCAGCTAGGGTTCCGAGAGTCGAGCGAGACGACAGCCCACCGAGCGACGAGGCCTCGGTGCAGGGCCCTTTTCCAGTAGTGGCACCGGCGGTAGCTTTACCCGCCGAGCCCCCGATGCTTCCAGCAGCAGCCGCTGACGATGCACGTCGCCTTAGCGCACTGCATGAGTTTCAGCGCCAGCGATCGCCCAAGTTTCGCGGGGAGACGGATCCCCAGGCAGCAGAGGACTGGCTGGAGGCAGTAGTTCGAGTGTTTAGGCTAGTGAGGACACCAGCAGACCTCATGGTGATCCTCGCTGCGAGCCTACTACACGCAGCAGCAGGACGATGGTGGAGCTTGATGCTCCAGGTGCACGATGAGGCATCTCTACTTTGGACGGGCTTTGAGAGAATCTTCCGCTCGGAGTTCGTCCCAGCCACCCTTCGTGCGGTGCGTATCCAGGAGCTTCTACAGTTGCGGCATGGCAGCATGACGGTCGCTCAGTACGCGGCGAGGTTCACCGACCTTTCTCGGTACTCGACAGACATGGTACGGGACCCCTTCTTCCGGGCCCGGACCTTCGAGAAGGGTTTGAGACACGAGATCAGGGCATCGCTGATCTCCCTCAGCATACCGACTCAGACAGGAGTACTGGAGCGGGCACTTCTGATCGAGAGTTTCCTTGCTGAGTCTACACCAGCACAGAAACTCACCGCAGGGCGGCACGTGGTAGAGTCATCTACGGCAGGTAGCCGACGGATGACTCAGGGTTCCAGGCAGAGCCGAGAGTGGGCAGTGTTACTCCTGTGGCGGGATTGGTCACATGGCTCGTGACTGTCCGACCCGCCATGCTGATGATCAATAGTTAAGTGAAGAACCTCCTAGGCAGAGGCAGAGGTTCGACCGTGGCGGTCCGCAGGGAGGAGGCGGACGAGGTAGAGGAGCTGGACGAGCAGCCGGTGGTGGGCGACGCTTTGAGGCTCTTCCACCACCACCACCAGGAGGTCCACCCCGACCACAGGGAGTAGGTGAACATGCGAGAGCTCAACTTCAGGCAGCCGAGGCCTTCGATCATGGAGCTCTGGGAGCCGATGGACAGGAGCTGAACTAGTGGATACATCCTTTGTACTTCTGGTTCCTTGTTGCATTTGTGTAGCGTCTTGTATTATGAGCTGCAATAATAAAAGACGCATACCATTGTGATATTTTCGTTCCTGTCCTCTTTCGTGATGTTACTAAGAGGTTCCAGTTTTGACTGTTGACTTGACCCTCACTTGTGAGACATCTACTGGAGGAGACCCAGTTACCACACACTGATGCCGACAGTGTGACTCAACCCTTGGAGGCGAGAGTAACGGTTGAATCTCTTAGTAGTAGCGTCGAGGCCTTACGACGTCATCCTTGGTATGGATTAGTATCATCCATGTTAGGATTGACTGTTTTAGGCAAAGAATGTGGTTCATCCAGGGGATGAGACCAGATTTCTCTTTTCGGCAAAGAAGAAATCTTGCAGCTCTTGTGGGACCTGTGATGGTCCAGGCCACAACAGAGAAGGTCCAGGTCATCCAGGAGCGGATGAGGACAGCACAGAGCCGGCAGAAGTCATACGCTGACAGGAGGCGAAGGCCACTAGAGTTCGAGGATGGTGACCACGTCTTCTTGCGGGTCTCACCTCGACGTGGTATTCGGAGATTTGGCCGAGGTGGCAAGTTATTTCCGCGTTTCATCGGACCCTTCCAGATTCTCAGCAGGATTGGCGAGGTGGCTTATCGCCTGTCTCTACCACCTCAGTTGCATCGGGTGCACGACGTCTTCCACGTGTCTCAGCTGAGGAGATACGTGCACGACCCGACGCACATCTTTGATCATGGGGAGATTGACGTTGACGATGGGGCGACTTTTGCGGAGGTCCCGGTGGAGATAGACGATCGACAGGAGCGGGTCCTGCGTGGGCGATCGATTCCTCTTGTGTGCATCAGATGGCAGCACGGGAATCTCCAGGAGAGCACATGGGAGCGGGAGGCTCAGATGCGTGCTCAGTACCCTCATTTGTTTCCCTAGTTTTTGATGTATCTTTACGGGGACGTAAAGCCCTGAGGTGGGAGTAATGTAAAGACCCGTAAAATTCGAGGGAAATTTTTTTCTTAATTTTCTATAGAATTTTACAAGAGCGCGGTTTCAGACGGCACCTGATTCCGAGGCCCGGTGTGCCCGGAATCAATTTCTGAAGTTTGGCTCGGGTACGTTCAGTGAACGAACGAGCGGGAATTCCTAACTTTTGATCCGGTGCTCGGAATTGAAATCCGAGGGCACCGATGAACTCGCATCGCCGTTATTCGCTTAAAGAGACCTTTTCGGGAGTTGCGTTTGTTGCGGGTTGAAAGTTAGTTTTGGGGATTAAAAGATAGGTAAAATAAAATTGTGTGTGAATTTTATTTTATTCGATGTGGTTAGACTCTCTCATGGGAAGTTGTTGGCGGGGCCCACAACCACCCAACTTCCCATGTGTGGTTATGAGGGAGGTGGGGCCCACACGAACCCCCCACCTTTTCAAGTTCCCTAACTCCCCTCTCTCCCTCTTAATGGCTTGACATCTTAACTTCTATTTAATTATACAACTCATGTATATTAAATAAGTGAGTTAATTTTGGAGTTATCCATTTTGAATTTCAAACCTTTGAAATTCTTTGTGAAGTTTTTGATTAAATTAAGTTCTTCCCTCTTTTTGTTGGGTTAGAACGCTTGGGCCACCTTGATAGCTTTTGAGAGATTCTTCTTCATCTTCAATCTCTGACGAAGAACACGAAGAACGCTCAAGCTCCGACGAAGAACGACGCCTCTCTTCATCGTCCTCCGTGTCAACGAGAGGGAACACCGCTTCCTCCTCGGACCTTCTTCGTCGGCATACGAAGATTCTACAACGACGTATCTCTTCGGGCGTATCTCTTCGTCAACGGATTTGACGAACGACGACCGCGACGCCTGACCACCGCGACGTTGTCTTCCGCGGGACGTTGACAAATCTTCGATCTTACCCGAGGTAGGGGTTGTTGAATATTGTTAATTTATTCCATTTCTTGCTCGTGGATCGCATGTCTATGTGAGGCTTTTGGATATTTTATATAAGTGTTATTGTTTAACGTGAGGGGGGCCGGACCGCATGAACACGGCCGAACCCCCCTCCATCGTTCATGTTGTTTATTCTTGCGGGCGGAAGCAAGGTGGCGTGGTGCCGTCGCACCACGCGGATAATTTTACGATTAACTTACGCGATGCCGTCGCGCGCGCACCATGGAAGAAACAACAAGAACGCGACGCCGTCGCGCCGCGTTGAATGAATATCAAAGCACGGCGAAGGGGCGCGGTGCCGTCACACCGCGCCGGACGACGAACACCGTGGCCGGTTCTGGGCCGCGGCGGGACGAGGAGACCGCGGCCGGTTCCGGACCGCGGCGGAAGAGAAGACCGGCGGCCGGGCCGCCGGCGTCGGAAGCCGAAGGGGGGGACCGGAATTTCCGGTCCCGTTGGAGAAAACCGGCAGGCCAACTGGCCGGCCGGATGGAGTAAAACCGGGGGAATTAATCCCCCGGCCGGCATATAAAACCCCCCTCATTAAGAGGGGGGCGGTTCCATGAAAGGGGGGCAGTAGCCCCCCCGGTTCTTTTAATTAAACCGGCCCCCACGTGGGGACAGTTTCTTGCAAATGGCGCGGCACAAGGCAGTGCCGCCTTATCAATTATCGGGGGCTAGCCCCCGCGCGCGGCCTCCTCGCGGCGACAGCCGCCGCGGCTCCCCGCGCCGCCGCACCACCGCGCGCCGCCGCGCCGCCTCCGTGCGCCGCCGCGGGGGGGGGGGGGGGGGGGGGGGGGTCGGGCCGGGTCGGCCCGGACCCGGACCCCCCCGTTTTGAACCTGTTTTGGTCTTTTGGCCATAACTTGAGCCTCGGACATCCGAAAGACGAACCGTCTGCGCCAACGCGATCCTTGGATCGAGACGGTCGTTTCGGTATATCACACTCAAGGTTTCGGATTCCTTTGAGTTCGGCCGGGTTGGTTTGTTCACGAAATCAACCGGGCCTTCGGAGCGGAAACGCCCATATCTTGAGCCACGAACGTCCGATTGACGCGCCGTCAGTCGCGTTGTGTTCCTCTTAGTGAGACAGATCTTTTGGCATACTTCGCCCGAGGTTTGGACGCAGGTGGAGTACGGTCGGGTTGGTTTTGCCTTAAAAACCAACCGGGCCCCGGAGACGAAAATGCCAATAACTCTCAGACCGGGCGTCCGATCGACGCGCCGTCTGTTGCGTTGAGTTCCTGTTGACGATACGGAACTTTTGGATACATCAACTCTGGACCTTGTGACAGTTGATGTATCAGCCTCTCGGCTCGTGGAGCGGACCCTCTGAACGAGCTTGCTGTGTGCGGGAACCCTAGTGCTGGCTGCGACTGACTGCTACTACTACTGCTACGACAGCTACTGTGACTGCGACGACGACAGTACAGAGATCCTGTGTGGATTCAACGACGACGACTACAGCACTCAGCGATCCTACGTGGAACAGTGCTACCGAACCTGTGTGAGCTGAATCTTCTGTTTACCTTGGGCGGTGGAGCACTTGGGTGTAGCGGCGGACCCGTGGTACTTGACAGTGGTGGTGCGCTTGGATGCAGCAGCAGACCCTTGGCGGTGGAGCGCATGGTTGTAGCGGCGGACCCGCGATACTCTACGGAGTGTGTGCGCTTGGTTTTAGCGACATACCCGCGACGGTGGAGGCGTGCGTGCGGAGTACGGAGACCGTGTAGATGACTGAGACCTGACGACTGCTTAACCGACTCGACTTGGAGTGAGTCGACTAGCCCAGTGGACGGAGCGCCCAGTAGTTGGCTGCAGACCCACGGCGGACGGAGCGCCTGGTAGTTGGCAGCAAACCCGCGGTACTCGACAGGAGGAGTACCTCAGTAGGCTATCTGGGTGAGCGCCCGGTATTTGGCAGCAGACCCTCAGCGGACGGAGCACCCGGTAGTTGGCAGCAGACCCGCGGTACTCGACAGGAGGAGTACTTCAGCAGTCTTAGGTTAGTGAGCAGTACCTCGGAGTCGTGACAGGACCACTGTACACTTCAGAGATGGGGCTCTTCAACTTTTACGGTTTCGATAATAAAAATCCTGGTTTGAGCTGAGTCAATGATCTTTGTGTTTCCTCATGATTGAGATGGGTCGCTTGATAACTTAGGTATATGTATGGGCATATACCTGGGTAATGGTTATCCGTTGATTTCATAAACTTGTTATAAACCGTGTGGACTTGTACTGTTATCCTATGTGGATTTTACTGTTTACTCTTCTTTGTGGATTGGGATCTTCTTGGGCTCGTGTTGGAGCCGAACGGAAATTGGTGACATAGGTATATGTATGGGCATATACCTAGTCAATTCTGGATGTTACTTCGTGATTTTATCCTTCATGTGGTTTATCCTTTGTGGATTTCGGGAGACCTTCGAGGGCCTCGGGGTCCCTACTGAGTATCTTATACTCACCCGTACACGGGCTATGCCCGCACTTCGTTGTGTTGGTTGCAGACGACGGACAGCGCTGACTGCGGTTGAGGCTTACGGAGTAGGTCGGTACCCGGAGGAGGACCACTGAGCGGGACGTGCTCGGAGCGGACAGTTGGACCGAGGAGTTGTGGAGCTATCTGTACCTACCCTTCAGGCAGGATCCGTGGTGGACGATCCAGGAGCTGAGCCATCTGTACCTACCCTTCAGGTAGGAATCGAGGAGGACGTTCCAGGAGCCGCTTGTACTTTCAGTTGCTGTTTTCCCTTTCGAGTTGTACTTTACTTTACAGTTGGGCTTGTATTTCCGGCCCCTTTTCTTCATCACAGTTGTTCTAGTTTTGTGTACTGCTTTTCTTCCGCTTGTTACTCTGAGGTGCTTGTTTACTTTATTAAGGCAATGCCTTCCCTTTTTACTGGGATTTTATGCCTTGGTGCTAGTCGCCAGCCCCTGGCCTATGGAAGGCGGGCTTGGGGTAGTCACGGCACGGGCCCCGAGGGCGGGTCGTGACAGTGGGGAGAATTCTTGTGGGGGTCATCCATGGTTGGAGTAGGGAATGGGGATGATGTCCTACATGTTCAAGATACCCCCACTACTCCGGCTATAGTGGTGGTTGTGTTTTGGCCTAGGTGTTTTTAGGAAATAAGTATTGTGGTTTCACATTCGGGGTAGTGATCCCGTGTGTCTGCGGCTAAGTTTTGTTTTTTCCATGCCAGTTAGGCTATATGGTATACGGAAGAGATGAGAGTTCTAGGATGTACGAAGTTGGTTGTGAGGGTGACATAACATTGGGAATGTGGTCCTGCATTCTGTTATCAATATGATTTTTATTATATTAAAATACTTGGTTTACACTATTTTATGAGTGTTCTTTGGTGAGTTTGGGATGGTTGGTAAACCGTGATTATTATTGTTGGGTTTTGTTGTTTTCTCACAGTTGAATTTGTATGATTCTTTCTCATGTGAACAAGAGAAATGATTTTTTTTATAATGAGTATATTTGTATTCTCACCCTATGTATATAATATTTTGTTATTTTTCAAGGAGTATTACCAGGACTGTGTTGAGAATTAGTAACTCAGACCTTGGGAAAACTATTGTTTCAATGCTTCATTATTACTTTTATTATTTACATTGGAGATATTTAGCTGCATCAGTTCATTTTATACATGCTTTGTGGGGTGGTTTATGGATTAATTTTATATTTCTTCAGGGATATATTTGGATTATCTATCATATATCCTAATATATTTTATTATATATAGTGTAATTCCACCCATATATGATATTTTAAAGCCCTTGATGCTAGTCGCCAACCTAGGGAATTTGGAGGTAGGACATTGGGGTCATTATCTCTCCCCATTCATTTTTGTAATCATTGATGGTGGAGTTGATGAAACAAACCCCATTATACCATTTTCAACCCAACACATATATCTAGTAAAATGAAATCCCCCAATGACAAAAAATTTCAATGTGGATTCATGCTTGTAGAATTCATAATATCACAGATAATATCAAACATTTAAAAAAATTATAATCAAACCCCATTCTCCTATTTCGATTGAATTATAAAAATGTTTAGTTTTGATTATGCAAGGACAACCATAATCCATATATAACCAAATGTAAACAGCTCATTCATGATACATAATAAGGATAAATGAGGGAATCACTACATAAATGATTCTTGTCGACTTGATGTGCAGCATAGGGCAATGAAGAATTCCCTCAAATCACAAATACACCATTATAAGTAAAGATAAATCTACACCACAACCAAATACCAACAGCAAGAAACTCACTACACTCAAAAAACATTAATTCATAGGGGGGGATGTGATTTAATCCCTTGGATCCTTGAGTATTAGAATCCAAATGAGATCCTCCTCCAATAGCCTGGGGGCCTTAAATTATTATTATTATTATTTGAAAAGAAGCCCCTTTTAATGGAAGAAGGGGGAAACCAGTCAGACTTCATGACATAACACATTAACCGACCCGAAGATCATAGAAAACAAAAGTCAAACTGACAACATAGAACTACCCCTCCCCAGCAATTAAGGCATGATAAAGCTCTCACTCAATCCAATACTATACAGAAAATAGGTGTCATGTGACGAAGCACAGTCCCGATCCAATGGCATCCTCATACCCTCTCAAACCTATAAATTCGTAAAGCCTGCACAGGTGAAATGTCAGCTCTAAAACCTCATAGGGCCTGAACCTTGTGATCTCGTCTGACTGTGGCTCTGATCCTGAGTTCTGAAAGCATTCCCCACAGAAAAACATTTTCATCTACAAAAATGAGAAACCACATCTGGAATCAAAATCATAGAAGCCCCGCCGCTTCGCAAGGAACCTCTTCCACCACAACTGCAGAATATTGAAGAGAAAGATGAGCCAGAAAGCGTGATGTCGGTTCTTTGTTACCTAGGACTGGAAGACCAAAAAACACATCGATGGAGCATCGCCATTGAGGGGATCTGTTGCACCCTAACCCATGGGTATATATATATTTAATTATTTTTAGCCTTAAATAATTTTTTTCTGTGGTTCGGGTGTGTCCCAGGTGATTTGTTCCTTTGAGTTATTTTAAAATGGGCACTTTTATGTTCGACGTTGTTGGGTGCACGAGCGGAGGGCGTTTCAGAAACCCTGCGCAGCTCCGCCCAGGTAGCGACGCAACCGCCCATTCTCAGAAAATGAAAATAAATTATTTTTCAATTAGAACAATCATTAATTGCATCGTTTAAAATTTTTATTACAATTATTTTTAAGAATATGAAAATGAAATTAATAATTTTATTATTTTAATTTTTATCATTGTGTTAGTATTAGTGTCATTATGAATATTAGTATTATGCTTATTTTAATCATTAAATATGGTTTCATTTTATTTTTTTTATTTGTTATGTTTAAGATTTATTTTATTTTATTTTTATTTTATTTTTTCCCCGAACCCTAATTCTTGCATTTTTTCCCCTTCCACGGCCTGTCCTCCTTTCAGCGTGCCGCCACCCCTCTCTCTCTTCTTCATCGCCCATGCTTCGTCCCTGGGTAGTTGCAGCGCGAGCATCCTCCAGGAACTTCCTCCTCACACAGTCCCTCCCTTCCGGCACCGCTTGCACACCCGCTGCATCCCTCCTCTTTTTCTTCATGCAGAAGCATCCCTCACTGCACCTGTCTCCCACGGCGCCCTCTCATGCGTCCGCCTTTCTCCAATGCGCACAACTGTGGCACCCAAACCATTCTCTCCCTCATCTTGGTCTACTAAAGTAGCCCACTAGCGCACCTACCTCCTCCCTCATCCGCAGCACCGGCCTCGTCCCCCGTCACGACAACCTTCCACCGTGCCTCCGGCCTGCCCTCCTGTAGCCCGCAACCCCCCGAACAGACCGCTTCTAGGCGCCTTCCCTCCCCCGCTCAGACCCGTCGCACGCTCCCCCGCGCACCGTCCCTTCAGCCGCTGTCCGGTGCCTCGGCCTCCTCTCCCTACGCACAGCATCCAGCTTCCCGGCTTCCCTATCCTCGGCCAGCCGCGCACCTCTCCAAGGTTTCTTTTATTTATTTTTACTTTGATTATCATTAGGATAATTATTATTATTATTATTATTTCATATTATTATTATTCATATTATTATTATTATTATTATTAATGTTATTATTATTATTATTATTATTAATATTATTATTATAATGATGATGATTATTATTAGTATTATTATTAATGTTATTTTTACTATTTTTATTAATATTAATCTTGTTATTGTTATTAGTATTAGTATTAGTATTATTATTATTATTGTTATTATTATTATTATTGTTGTTGTTGTTGTTATTATTATTATTATTATTATTATTAGTATTATTATTATAGTTATTACTATTATTATCATTATTATTACTCTTCCTTTCTCATTTTCATTCTGAGGGGTTTTTTATCAAATTATGTTTGTTTTTGGTAGGTTTAGGATTTTTAGGACCCGCGCAGGGCATTGCCGAGTGAGTGCCATCGCCGCGCCTTTTTTCCGAGGTTCCTTCATCGCCTGGCTTTAGTTTCAAGAGTGTTGGAATTTATCACGTGGTTTCGGACACACGTTGTGTCATCGCGCCTTGGTTCAGAGGTTGTTTTGGCGTCGTGCTTGATCTTGAGGTAGGTTCCCTTTGCACTGCTTTTAAAATTTATGTTATATTATTTCATGGTGTTTTCACACCCTAATTGTTAAAAATAAATATTTTATTAAATTTAATAAATTTGAGATAATATATGATAATTAATTTTTAATATAAGATAGTTAATTTTTAAATGATTATTTAGTGTTAAAAGAGCCGTTTATTTTATACATGACACATGAAATATCTTCTTGATGAGAAGACACCCAATAATGAAAGAATGCTTGTTTGGATTTTAAACATAGTTTACATAATATAAAATAGAGTTCTGGTTTAATGAGAAATGATTTCTTTTGAAGCGTGAACAAGAACTTTCGTCCTTTTGAGAAGTTGTCTGGTAGGCTCTTAAAGGTTATTTGGAAAAATAAAATTGTTTGGTTTGTTTTGGTTTATAAAAAAATTGTCAGCCTGTGAATTAGTGTTTTTGGGGTTCATTAAATGGGTTCAAATAGGGTTTTGTCTTATAAATAAGTTATACCTCTTTTTTTGAGTTGTGATTGTGAAATGTATTTAATTCCCATTTGGCACTTTATGGAATGAGATGAAAAAGTTTTGATAAAAACCCTCTTAAAAAAACTCTCATGCCTTGGTCCCAATTGATTGTTTGCGAGGCCGCGCTTAGAGGCTCCCAGGTACGTGAGTAGTTTAAAGGCAAGAGGTTGTTCCACGGTGTGGCTCTGGGTGATTCCTGTTGTGCGTTATATATATGTGTATATGATTGGATGCTCGGTTGGCCTCAGTTGGCTCACCCCTTTTCCAAACACTTGAGACATGGGAATATGGCATATAAAGAGAATATTCTAAGAATGATTGGTGCACTGGTAGGTTATGGATCTAACCAGTGTCCCATAGTAGGTGGATATATTGGGTTTATTACTATGGGATTTGCCCTCGACCTACCTGAGAGAGAATGGTTATGCGTATGGTGAATTTTGATTTCATCGTGACATATCGATAAGGATGATTTCTCATGTATTGGTGTCTTCTGGTTTATTCTCGATCTCCTAGGTTCCCCCATGTCTATTCAGCTTTTGTTGCTGCAGTAGTGATTATGATGCTCACATGTATACCTACATTTCCCTTGCTGTGTGTTTTACTTTGTGTATTCTGGTGTATTGTTTTCCTTGGAAAGTGGTAAATAGCTTTTGATTAGGTTTCTAAAAATGGTTTTCAAATGAAAGTGTTTAATCCTCTTTGTGAAAATTTTAAAATATAGAAATCACTTTCCCTTTTCCTGAAATGTCATTGACACTAATGAAATGATCCCGAATTTGGAAATGGTAAAGGGAAATGGTTCGTACTTTGTTTTTTAGTATAACACTTAGAAAAACATACATTTATAAATTGTAGTTCAAACTTGAAATGATGTTTATTTTATTTTAAAGGTAGTGAATTGGTAATAGATATTGGGCTACCCTACTGAGTTTTAATACTCACGCCTATAGTTCTTTTCTATTTTTAGTGTTTTTGCAGGCTATAGCTTGAGTGTGCTCGACTTGGACGACGCTTGATTGTTGAGTCGGAGAGAGACCTGTGAGGTTGCACGGTGTTTGTTCGGATGTCGTGTTTGGTCAGTTTTATTTTTCTTCTATTCCTATTTAGTCACTTTGTTTGGTTTATCTTTTCTGTGCTACTCTGTATTATCTTGCAGCCTTATTTATTTATATTGGGTGAAATCTTTCCCACGGCCTCTGTCGATGCCCTGGCGCTTGTCACCAACCCGGGAGGATCGGGGACACCTCTCGGGCCATGTCGCGGACCAGCTCGGGTGACCGGTTCAGGGCCGACCCGGGTTGGTTCATGAAAAAATGGTATCAGAGGAGGTCAGATCTTAGCGGACCTCGCTTTCCACAGCTCCCTTTGTTATTTGGGATGTCAAGGTAGATGGAGTAGGATTTTCGGGAACCTAGGGGTAGGTGCGGGAAGAGCGTCGCGAACTCTTGCTCGTTCTGATCCTCGGGTTTCCATGGGAAGTACGGTTTAATTTTTTTATTTGTGTTTTTATGGAAACGTTTTTCAATTGGGGTACGACAAAAGGAGTTGGGCTAATAGTCCTACGCCGCATGGCCTGGCAAGCCATGTGGAGCTGGGGGCATGGTCCAAAAGGACTCTTCGTGTCGGTAACATGATTGACATATGGCCGCCAACCATATGGTCAAGTCACCCACTGACACTAGTTCCCTATTTCAGATGTCTTGGGTCTCCTGTGACTTCTGAGAGTGGTACTAATTTGAAAAATAAATGGGTTTTGAAAAAAAAATGGTGGTTTGAAATGAGATGCTTAATTTGTTGTTTGTTTTAAAAGAAGTGGCAAGAATGATTTGTTTTTGGAAAATGGAGTTTCATTGTTTTTCTATGGTGTTCCTATTAGTGCTCACATGCATATTGGTATGTTGGAAATGTGTATGGATGTATGGTATGGTGGATGGATGCACAGGGTGTCACAATTACATGCATGTGAGTGAGACTCTAAGGGATACAAATGGCGATGGTTTAACCCACTAATCTTGTTTTAAATTAAATACATTTTCAAAGAGAAAAGATTTGATGTTTTGATAACTTTCTTCCTTCTGTTTTGAACTTATCACCTATGTAGTGTTTGATTTTGATGCTTTTATTCACTCTTTGAGTAGGCCTTGATTGGGTTTTGACATTTCCTTGTCCAGCGGTTACCCTTTTGAAACTTCGATGGGCGATCGTAGTGCGGTTGATCAACCTATGGATTTTATGCTTGAGTTTAGGAAGATGGATCCACCTCTCTTTTATGGTCAAGAAGAAACTTCCGTGGTAGAGGAGTGGATGCGAAATATTGAAAGGGACATTAGCCTCATTGAGTTGCATGAGTCTTTGAAGGTCATGTTTGTGACCTTTATGCTTGAAGGTTCACCGTGAATGTGGTGGAAGTCGGTGACTCGGAGCAATCTCCGTCAAGATATTACTTGGTAGTTCTTCAAGGATTTGTTCATTCGTCAGTATTTCTCTGAGGAAGAAAGGGTGAGAAAGGGGATGGAGATGTGTTGTCTATAGAAGGGCGATAGATCCCTATTGGAATATTTCCAGCGTTTTGTGGAGCTAGTACCTTATGATTCAGAGTGTTCCACGAATGACCCCATGAAGGCTCGACGCATCGAGGCGGGTCTTTGCCATGATCTATAGTCGAAGGTGTCAGAGTCCAACCTAACTTTTTTTCTCGATGTTGCAAGACAAGCTTTTCATGTCGATGCTGCGATGGCAGGAGTGCTCGAAGTAGTTCTCCCTCCTTCGATCACTATGAGCAGTGGTGAATATTCTGGAAAGGAAATGAGTACGAAAATCGAAGTGTATGGATCAAGTCGTGGAATCAAGAGGCCTCAGGATCTTTCATCAATCTCTTTGGAGTGAGAGATTATTGTGTGTTATCAGTGTGTCAAGCGGGGTCACAAAAAGCCGTAATGCCCAAGCGCTCCGAAGCCCTGCCAGGCATGTGGACGCCTGGGTCACTTGCGACGATTTTGTCAGGACGTTGCAAGAAAGCATCGCAGAAAAAGTTATCAGAAGTAATGTGTTGTTAGGTCTTTGTTCAGAGTTTCTGGTGTAAGTTTCATTTCAGTTTAAGGGATCTTTTATCGTTGTAGTTGTACTGATGGTGTTTTGGGTTTGAAATGTATGGTAATGTCATGGGTCTTTTTATGAACATCGGCTTACAATGATGGTATGTCTTTAAATTTTAAAATCTTGTCATTTATTTTGTAAAATCAAAAGGTGTATGTTTCTCATTGGGATTATCAGAACTTGACTATGTGGCAGAAGATGCTTCATCCATCAGAGCTCCAGCCAAAATGTCTCGGAGTGAAGCCATCACGTAGTTAGGAACCCCCGATGAATTTTAAGGAGTATGGTTAAAGTTGTGCCTCTATTGTCATGGTGAGAATGTTTTAGTGTTTTTGCTTTGGTTTCTCTGTTTTTGTAATTTTCCTCTTGCCATAATGTGTGCGATGGACTAATCTCTCATACAATGTCTCTAATGGTGCACTTTTGTCTCGATGCTAGGTATCAATTAGTGTTCTGGCATGAACCACTAATGTAAATTAGTTTCGGCCCTGATTTGTGCCCATCCCTAAGTTGTGAGTCATGAGTAGTTTATTTGTCCATGTTCTAGTGATCCAATCCTTGGGCCTTCCCTCCCCGCCCATGGGGTAAGGGTTTTTGGTTAGCGCAGACTCTTCAGATCAACATTTATCCCTTTTGGACGGGAGTATGTGATATAAATGTTTTTGTTGTGCTTTTTATAGCTTGGGTAAGGCCTGGTTCGGGCCTGAGTTGGTTTTCCGTTTGATCATTAATAGGTCGGTCCTTTATGGTGGGGAGACCCACCGTGAGTCTCTTTGGGTTTTCTCTTAAATCGTTATCGAATGCTCGTCGAGTTCTTGTGGTGGGGAGCCCATTTAGGCCTCCCCTCTGTTTGTGATTTATTTCGGGCAATGAGGTTCAATCCTGCTAGTAGTCAGTGTGATGTACTTGGGATAAGAGGTTGGATCGTGTTGTGTGGAACCCTTAGGTGTTGGTCAATCGACTGGATGGTGTTGTGGCTTTCCGGGGGTGGAAAGCGTTATGGGGTGGAAAATTGTCGCACCCTGACCTTTGGGTATAGATTTATTTATTTATTTTCAGCCTTAAATAATTTTTTTTCTATGGTTCGGGTTTGTCCTGGGTGATTTGTTCCTTTGAGTTATGTTAAAACGGACACTTTTATGTTCGACGTTGTTGGGCTCATGAGCGGAGGGCATTTCAGAATCCCTGTACGGCTCCGCCCGGGTAGCGACGCAACTTCCCATTCTCAGAAAATGAAAATAAATGATTTTTTTATTAGAACAATCTTTAATTGCATCATTTAATATTTTTATTACAATGATTTTTATGAATATTAAAATGAAATTAATAATTCTATTATTTTAATTTTTATCGTTGTGTTAGTATTAGTGTCATTATGAATATTAGTATTATGATTATTTTCATCATTAATTGGGGTTTCATTTTATTTTATTTATTTGTTATGTTTAAGATTTATTTTATTTTATTTTTATTTTTTTTCCCCGAACCCTAATTCTTGCATTTTTTCCCCTTCCTCGGCCTGTCCTCCTCTCAGAATGCCGCCACACCTCACTCTCTTCTTCATTTCCCCTGCTTCCTCCCTGGGTTGTTACAGCGCGAGCAGCCTCCAGGAACTGCCTCCTTACGCAGTCCCTCCCTTCCGGCACCACCTGCGCACCCGCTGCATCCCTTCTTTTTTTCTTCACGCAGAAGCATCCCTCACTACACCTATCTCCCAGAACACCCCCTCCTGCCTCCGCCTTTCTCCAGCGCACACGGCTGCGGCACCCGACCCTTTCTCGCCCTCCTCTCGGTCTACCGCAGCATCCCACCAGCGCACCTACCTCCGCCCTCATCCGCAGCACCGGCCTCGCCCCCCGTCACGGCAACCTTCCGCCGTGCCTCTGGCCTGCCTTCCTATAGCCCACAACCCCCCGACGAGACCACTTCTATCCGCCTTGCCTCCCCCGCTCGGACCCGTCGCACGCTCCTCCGTGCCCCAACCCTTCAGTCGTTGTCCGCTGCCTCGGCCTCTTCTCCCTACGCATAGCAGCCAGCCTCCCGGCTTCCCTGTCCTCGGCCAGTCGTGCACCTCGCCAGGGTTTCTTTTATTTATTTTTTTATTTTTACTTTGATTATCATTAGAATAATAATAATAATAATAATTTTTTCAAAATATTATTATTCATATTATTATTATTATTAATGTTATTATTATTAATATTATTATTATTATTATTATTATTATTATTATTATTATTATTATTAGTATTATTATTTTTGTTATTTTTACTATTTTTATTAATATTAATCTTATTATTGTTATTAGTATTATTATTATTATTATTATTATTATTGGTATTATTATTACTATTATTATTATTATTATTATTCTTATTATTATAAGTATTACTATTATTATAATTATTATTACTCTTGCTTTCGCCTTTGCTTTGTGGGGGTTTTTTTATCAACTTATGTTTGTTTTTGTTAGGTTTAGTATTTTTAGGACCCGCGTAGGGCGTTTCTGAGTGAGGGCCATCGCCGCGCCTTGTTTCCAAGGTTCCATCATCGCCGCAATTTAGTTTCAAGAGTTTTGGAATTTATCACGTGGTTTCGGACACACGTTGTGTCATCGCACCTTCGTTCCGAGGTTGTTTTGTCGTCACACATGATCTTGTGGTAGGTTCCCTTTGCACTGCTTTTAAAATTTATGTTATATTATTTCATACTGTTTTCGCACCCAAATTGTTCAAAATAAATATTTTATTAATTTTAATAAATGTGAGATAATATATGATAATTAATTTTTAATATAAGATAGTTAATTTTTAAATTATTATTTATTATAAAAAGAGTCGTTTATTTTGTACACGACACATGAAATATCTTCTTGATGAGCGTACACCCAATAATGAAAGAATGCATGTTTGGATTTTAAACATAGTTAATGGAATATAAAATAGAGATCTAGTTTAATGAGAAATGATTTCTTTTGAAGCTTGAACAAGTACTTTGGTCCTTTTGAGAAGTTTTCTAGTTGGCTCTTAAAGGTTATTTGGAAAAATAAAATGTTTTGGTTTGGTTTGGATTATAAAAATATTGTCAGCCTGTGAATTAGTGTTTTTGGGGTTCTTTAAAAGGTTTTAAACTGGGTTTTTTCTTATAATGAAGTTGTACCTTTTTTTCTGAGTAATTATTTTGAAATGTATTTAATTCCCATTTGGCACTTTATGGAATGAGATGAAAATGTTTTGATAAAAACCCTCTTAGGAAAACATTCATGCCTTGGTCCCAATTGATTGTTTGGGAGGCCGCGCTTAGAGGCTCCAGGGTACATGAGTAGTTTAAAGGCAAGAGGATGTTCCACAGAGTGGCTCGGGGTGATTCATGTTGTAATTTATATATATATGTATATGATTAGATGCTCGGTTGGCATCAGTTGGCTCACCAATTTTCCAAACACTTGGGACATGGGAATCTGGCATATTGAGAGAATATTCTATGAATGATTGCTGCACTGGTAGGTTATGGTTCTGACCAGTGGCCCATTGTAAGTGGATATATTGGGTTTATTACTATGGGATTTTCCCTCGGCCTGCCTGAGAGAGGATGGTTGATCATATTGTGCATTTTGATTTCATCGTGACATGTCGATAAGGATGATTTCTCACATATTGATGTCTTCTGGTTTATTCTCGATCTCCTAAGTTCACCCATGTCTATTCAACTTTTGTTGCTGCAGTAGTGGTTATGATTCTCACATGTATACCTACATTTCCATTGATGTGTGTTTTACTTTGTGCATTCTGGTGTGTTGTTTTCCGTGGAAAGTGGTAAATTTCTTTTGATTAGGTTTCTAAAAATGGTTTTCAAATGAAAGTGTTTAATCCTCTTTGTGAAAATTTGAAAATATAGACATCACCTTCCCTTTTACTGAAATTTCATTGACACTAATGAAATGAACCCAAATTTGGAAATGGTAAAGGGAAATGGTTTGTACTTTTTTTTAGTAGAACACTTAGAAATTCATACTTTTATAAGTTGTAGTTCAAACTTGAATTGATGTTTCTTTTATTTTAAAGGTAGTGCATTGGGAATAGATATCGGGCTAGCCTACTGAGTTTTAATACTCACGCCTATAGTTCTTTTCTGTTTTTAGTGTTTGTGCAGGCTATAGCTTGAGTGCGCTCGCCTTGGGAGACTCTTGATCGTTGAGTCGGAGAGCGACCTGCGAGGTCGCACAGAGTTTGTTCAGACGTCGTGTCTGGTCATTTTTATTTTTCTTCTATTCCTATTTAGTCACATTGTTTGGTTTATCTTTTCTGTGCTGCTCTATATTATCTTGCAGCATTATTTATTTATATTGGGCGAAATCGATCCCACAGCCTCTGTCGATGCCCTGGCACTTGTCGCCAGCCCAGGAGGATCGGGAACGCCTCTCGAGCTATGTCGTGAACCAGCTCGGGTGACCGGTTGAGGGTCGACCCGGGTTGGTTCGTGACAGGATCTGAGTCAATATGAACCAACAACGCCACTCTGAGCATGAAGTTGGTCAGATCAAGGATATAGAAAATCCCTCACCGTCTTTCCCAAAGACCGAACCATGGGAATAGAAGGGCCAACGAGGAGGGAAGATCCGGTGAAAAAGAATGTCTCAAGAACATCACCACACTTCCAACAAAACTACTCAAAATACAAGAATAATACCAAAAAATAATCCAATATATAAACAGAAGAAAATCCCCCCTTTAGCAGCTCCGAAGCCGTCTCCGCACCACCCACGGAAGACATGTCGTACCAGAAATGACGATAGTCCACACCGACATCGGTCCAAAGAAGATGATGCCAGGCCCCTGGAAGGAAACATACCCTCCACACTACACCAAAACTGACCCAAAGAAGTAAACGTCGAGCCCTCTGAGGGAACCGAACTAGTCCATTACATCATCTGTAGCCGCTTCCTGGAAACCGGTGCAGGCTGGATCTGACACCGAGCTGAGAATGGAGGATCCCACCGAACCGAATACACGCCAGATCTAGTGATGATCCTAGATCGAGACACCCGATGCTGAAAAGTCACGCTATGAGTCATTGAGTCAGATATGAGGCCTCCATGATCGAAGAGGGAGCAACACTGGTGAATGAACCCAGCCAAAGGAGGGAAGGAGATGGAAACTCAGGTAAACCCTAGTCGTAGGAGAAGGGATTGACGTTGCCGCTCAGAGGCCCCATTAAATCCACAATGAGATAATAGGTAGATTTTTTCTCAGATATAATTTGAATCAACATATATATACAATAAAATAGGGTGTAATCCCAATAAAAATTGAAATTATGACCCTGGTAGAAATAAAAACCCCATTTTCAATGGTTTGATCTAGTCAATGGTTAGAGCTAGTAATTCCCTTCCATGTATCTTTGTAGGGATGCAGTAATTATCTCTCCTCCTTCATTACAGAATCATGGGAGTAAGGGGTTTATGAAACCATCCCCATTTTATACACAACACATAATTCATTACAAAAAATTCCTCAAAAGACCATAATTTTTACGGGGACATCAACCCCATACAATTCACAATATAAAAAGTAATATCAAATATGACAGAGAATGAGAATCATGCCCCATTTTCCCATTTAAATTCTATTACCTAATTATTTATCTTTGTTTAATCTGACACAACCACAACCCATAGATAAAAAATGTAAACCCCTCCAACATGATATAATGTATTAATAAATGATGGATTCCCTACATCAATGAAACTAGTAGAGTCATTTCACATGACAGTATGTAGAAAAACACTAGGAAACTACAACCACTCTAGCAGAACCATAGATCACCCTACAATGAAACAAAAGAGAAAGAAAATAAAACCCAACACACTCCCCAAACACGGAAACATCACCATATCAAATCCAATGGATAATAATATAATAACACCACCGATATGGGAGAAGAACCTTCCATAGATCGACCACTGATTTCCAATGAAAAACCACCATGTAAAATAGATCAAAGATGGAGGAAGGGGGATTTAATAACTCTTCGTGGTTCCTAGGGTTCACCCAAAATGGTAGAAAGAAAAATCCATGAATGAATTAATGAAAATATTGTCTTGAAGAAATTTTAGAAACAACATTGGATCAGGTGATAAAATGACTTGTAATCCCATTTCATGTTGTGTATTTCTTTGGGTAATGGATCACCATAAAATGAGTCACCTTTTAATTATTTTACCCTAAAATTATACATGATGTGAACCATCCATGTAAAATATGTGAAAACAACATTCACATCATGTAATACACTTACATGGTGTTTACTTCCTGGAGGAGATCCGCCACACCCCCAGCTCCCACAAAAACTCGTAAAACATCCCCTCGAACGCCTCCATCAACCAAAACTAGAAAAACAACGAATTGGGATGTTGAAAAATGCCATATCATATTCTTGTCAAATAATTCATGTACCTGAAAATCTAAAACCCATCCCAAAAAAAGGGTCTGAAATAAAACTCACGAGATACATCTCAAGGATCTATTCATACCTTAATGGACAACACCGGAAAAACATGCCTACCCAAATGTCCACAAAAAATATTGTACAACCACAATCTACCACCTCTCACACAACCAGATGACCACATAAATACTACATAACTAACTCAACCACTACATAGCCCAAAAAACTATTACAACCTACTATCGTCACCATCCTGAATGCTTGAATCAAAGAATTTAGTTTTACATATCCTGATATTGTCGACTCTGAGCTGTACTGACTTATCCACATTGGTTTGATAACTTCTCAGTTAATGTGTCATTAATAAGAAATTAGGTACCTAATTTTTAATATGTCAGTAATTTACCACACATCTCACAACACCAATAATAACCAAAGGAAAACAGAACATATCCTAAAACAAAAGGATCCAACAATCACACCATAATAAAAAAGATGGCACTGAAAAATTCAAAAACAAAATCTGAGTACTAGGTACGCATCAGCATCTCTCACTCCCTCATACTCTTCATCAGACCACCATGACCCTACAACACATGAACCAAAGAATTTTTTCATACATGTATCTCCTATTGTTGGTGATCTTGCATCTCTACTGGTCATTCCACAAATGTTGCATCATTCTCGATATCCAAATATCCACTGTAAATGATATAGGTGTCATCATGAAGATACTAATGATGCCATGATATGTAAAAGACATTGTGGATCCACTCCAACTGTGATGTAAATTCCAACTAATATTCCACCTCACCAAATCACTACATCACCATAAAGGGCCCAAAAAACTATCATAATTCTTACACCCTCTTGCAAAATATTTGTTTCAAACATCAATGAGAAACCATCATGAACATGTATTCCCCATATTAGAACTCCAAGGGACTCATTCTACAATCGACATAATATTTTTTTGGAACCTACACTGCTTTCATCCTCTAATGAACAATATGAGCTTTTGATGTGATGATCTGTACCACATCGGGGTAATGAATGATTGTCTCCCCAACCCATGTCTAGCACATCAGTGATTTCCATGAACTCCCATAAAATTTTTCCAGTGTTTCCATTCGATTAGAAGAGTGGTTGATATTATTATATGAAAGATCTTCCAAAGTAAGGTTTTGAACCCAATATCCATCAGTGTACATGACGCATGCCCACAACATATCATCCAATGACTGCATAGCCTATTCTTTTTTCCATATGTCTGATGGTGGAATATAGTTCAGAGATGTAACTTAGTTCTAAAAAACATGGGGTAATACCTTCTAGACTTTTGAGTAAGAATTTGTGTAAATATATGAAGAAATGGACCACGTAACCCCATGAAAACACTCCACCTCATCCCAATAAATAGTGGTAAAATAATCTACTACACCGGACTCTTTTATCACTAAGAAGTGAGCCAATATCATCAACTGATCCAGGACCATTCATATATTATCACAACATCCCTATGATTAGGGTAAACCATTGATGAAATATGTTAAGACATCACCACATTTCCACTCAAGAACATCCAACTGTAGTAAAAAACCACCATGAACAATATTCTAAACCTTTACCTATTGAAAAAACACTCAACAATATACAAAATCTCTAACTTCCCATTTCATGCTTGACCACCAAACCTATGTCCTCAATCCATGGTATATTCTAAAAACTCATGGGTTTACTGTTATTGGTGATTTATGAAACTCATGAAGAATTACATAGTGTAATTAAATTGGAAACAACAACCTTCCATGAAATAATATCATGTCTCAATCATCCCTTAATAATCCCTCTATAAAATCACCCTAGATAACATGATCATGCATCAACTCTTCCTATGATCCCCCCACTGAGAATACTCCACCTAATGAATCGGTGAATAATTCATCATCATTTGAATTATAATATCCTCCACCACCATCTAATTTTTAATTTTAATTGAATAATTCTAACTCCTATATTTCTATCTATGCATCCTCAATCACAAGAACAAATCCCTTCCATGAATTCCAACTCAAATAATATTCCATAAATTTCATCTTTCTTTAGGTTTAGGAGATGTCAAGATCATAATACTAATGAAACTGAACCCAGAACCACGATAAAATTATATATCACACTAGAAAAAGACATACCTCACACTTTTATTACCAATAAAGATGACAAACCATTCCCCAACGAGATAATATAATTCTAACATCAGCTAAAACACAACCCATTCTATCTCGAGGACATGGGTGGAATAGTAACACTCATGGATATGTATCATAAAAGACCTATAAAAGATCACGTCAAGTTTCTACATTAGCACACATCACTTGCATAGACATGAAGCAGTACAAAACACCTCAAAAAACTCACCCTCCTTAGGAAGATGAAGTAATTGAGCACTGACTAACTTCCCCTTCAGGTAACCATTCACTACCTGACACTGATCACTCCATGAAAAATTATTTCTAGTCACTGTAAAAATATATCAATGGTTATGTAACTTGAGAAAATCAGGTACAAGATTATGATAATAGCTTACATGATCAAGGAAAGAGAGAACCTCTACAATGTTCTTGGGTTCTACAAAAGAAGAAATTCCTTCAACATTCCATGGGACTACTGAGATTCCTTACTATGAAAACACATGCCTAAGGAAATTAACCTCTTATGTCCAGAACATACCCTTGGAAAACCTTCCATAGAGCTAGTGGTGTCGAAGAAAATGGAACACAGTTATGAGATTCTTGGCATAATCCTCCTCTATTATCTAGTAGATTAATATATCATCAATTCATATGACTAATAACTGATCCATGAACTCATGGAACAGAAATATCATAATCCCCGTGAAAACGCTTGGTGTGTTCATAACACACAATGAACTGAATACAAAATCAAAGTGCACATACATGCATATAAGGGATTCCTTCATTATATCTCCCCCAGTCACCAAAAATTGGTGATATACAGACCATAGATCAATCTTAGAGAACCACATATCCACTCATAAATGGTGAAAATATCAACTGTCCTTGAAAGAGGGTGACTTTTTTCTACAGTGACACGATTCATCCTTAGGTAGTCTATGTACAACATCATAATAGTATCTACCATCCATCCAAAAAACACCAGATAAAAACTTAATGACACAATAGGCTACATAAAACCCTTATGCATTAAATCACATACCTAAACCATCAACTACTGAATCTCATAAGTATTCATTCAATCTAGAACTATAGAAATCAGAGAATCAACAGCCTGCATGTCTATCCTGATATCTAGATTGCATCGAGGGGTAGCGTCACAACCTCCTCCATAAATAGGGAAACATTAACATACAGATTATAATAGTAAATGTTTCAGATGGAATTTTATGATTTCATATCTATTAATAACATATACCCACAAGACTAATATAGCCCCACCATCAGTCTATACCCCTAGAACATTATACACAATAGGGTTTATCCTCCGACTAGCATAGTCAAATCTAAAGGAACAAGAATACTCCCTAGTTCTAGTCCCATATCATGGGATATAGAGTGTGAATGAAATGATTATGAATCTATGGAATGAAACAATCCAAAAGCAAGAGTACTAAAAAATTGATCATAAATCAGATGATATCTAGCCCCTTAATGCTCAGCTCCACTACTATGTTCAACTAAGAAAACCCATCTCCTTCACCCCAATGTTGAATATCACTTCTATATCCACACTTGGGTAGTGTATCTTGATGATTATTAACAACCTATGGTCGGCCTCAACCTACACCATCTACCATTTACAGAGAAAAACATTATTTCTTATTACTGAAACAGTCTCACTAGAAACTGCCCCCAAGGATAGTACTGAACCAACCCACCTCCACCAAACTAAGATCTAGAAACCACTTAGAACTAGTTCAAAATATTTCCACAAAACCCACATCCAAACCAAAATGGCACAAAACTCTTGGGAATGGAATGGAAAATTGAGGCCTCATTAGGCCAAAATAGAAGCATTGTGGTGAGCTCCCTTTCGTTCAAAACATCAAAGGTCCAGTCACCTAATACCTTTCATTGAAGGCCCTTACCATAACGGAACCCTACCAGTTCCCCTATCATAGTTTGGATCCACATGAGGTTATCCACTTTATCGCATCTCCCTACTTTTTAACTTCCAGATACATTGTAAATGTAAAAGGTGTTACTCTATACTGGATAGAAGGATGGATTTCCTTGTCATGATGGCTCACACGAGACTCCTCATCTAGAAAAATATATGTGGAAGGAAACATAAGGTACTTGAACATGGTTAATAGATCCCATATGAACATTATCCCCCAATAATGTTAAATCATATATTTTATTTTTAATTAATTGATGGTCGATGTAATTTAGTCTACTTGGACCTCCTTCTACAATTGAACATATAAAACATATTCCCCCTTCTTCTCTCCCTGAAATAGAATCCACACTAACACATAGATATCCCTATATAACTAACTCATAATGATACCCAATATTTCATTGGGGCCTATATCATACTGAATGGGACATATAGATCCTCTCGAAAATATTCTATATCCATTATGGAACACATACATCATACCTCTCCAAATACTTTTGTGGGAAATCACAAAAATTCCTTTTCCACTGAACATCATCCTAAACAAGATTAACCATAGGTTAATCAACTAGGTCATCCTATTGATCATAAACTAGATGGGCCACATGTGAACAATGAACTGGATCAATAACTAGAAAGACACCTTGGATTTCCATTTTCTGATTAGTATGGATTTTCATTAAGATTCATTTTACCTCATTTAATTAATATTTTATTCATTTGAAAATTTGAAAAAACCCAATTCAAACATGAACACATTTCATTATAATTCATTTATCTCTCTGAGGACTATTGCATGCAAGAAGGTCAATATCAATAGGTCATTCAATAAGCTCAATGTCTATGCACTAGATCACTTGGGGCTCTAAAATCCCTTGTCCCATCTGGTATACATATATCAGGTCACACCAAAATCTCAACTGGAACTATGTCCATAACAACTCGTGAAGTCCTCACTAACCCTAACTCCAAACTACATCCTATCACTCAAAATTAATCTTTGATACTGCTCCCCCATTACCCCATCCCTCCAAAGATAATACAATGAATAGATAGATAATGACCCCTCGAGTCCCACCTCCTATAGATCCTAGGTTGGAGACTATCACCAAGGGTATGAAAATATCATATATGAGAGGCATTAAACTTTACAATATAAATATGACTTATATATTTGATAGTTCATTCACAAAAAACTCCCTGACATAATGTAAAATAATAAAAAAACTGTCGCAAAATGCTTTTATAAAAAGAACTGATAATGATTAAGGACTCCAATTTCAATTTCAAATGTAAATAATATGTAGAGACATAGTTTCTATCAAAATGTGTCAGCTACTAATGCCCGACATGGTACACATAATCCTCCTAGAAACATGAAAACTATTTTATATACATGTTGTGAGCGTAAAAAGTATAATGATCGGGAAAAAATCATGTCTATTGTGAACACATAAAAGTAGCATACTAATGAACCTTGAAAAAAGTAGAAGAACTAAAATAAACCAATAAATGTATATTAACCATCACATCCTCACCATAGAATTCTAACCAAATAAAACTAACCAATTAATATTGTAAAATAAGAATCACATCATAAGGGTACCTAACACAACATTCCCACTTGTATACCTCTCTCTCAACTTGCTCTTTACTTCCTTGCACACCCATCTATTCCATATACAACACCACACCACATGAACGATCAAAAAACGCCTTTCTCATAGAAACTAGGGCTCACTTCCAAACATGCATTGACCAATCACATATACACTGAAAACAGCTGGACCAAAACAAAACCACCACCATTACAAAAGTAGTAGAGTATTGTGAAATTGTATTACAACAACCAAATTCCCTCCTCCTAAAATACATGACCCCCACCACAAGTCTCTGACAATCACGGTCATGAATTTCATGAAAACACATTGGTCATCACTTTTCACCCACAAAAACATGGGCTATCACATTTGACTCGAAGACGATTATGCCATCACAACAACCATCTAATGAACTAACAATCCTATGACCAACACATCCTATGAAATAGCTACCTCATCTATAAGATGGAAAATTAATGAATGGGTACCCATCTATCAATACCCCTCACCATATGTTGGAAAAAACACCCCCACATGACTATGCCAGTGTCAACATATAGGGTGTGGTGGTGGTAGGATGTGTATATAAATTACAAGAATATACAAGTATATATATAACATAAAAGACTCATGAACATCTTATGGGTTTAGAAACCAACCAACCTACTCACTACACAATCTCATTTTCTTCCACCTCTAAATTCATAAAATCCCAAAAAAATTCAAAAACCACATTTCATATTTCCATCCAATTTAATTTAATCATCCCATTCTTATCATTATTTAGAATCATCATTTTTTAATATTTAAACCTGTCATTAGATTATCCATTAAACATTTCCATCTCACTAACAAAACCAACCCAGAAAATTGCAAACATAAATAAAAAATTCTTAATTTATTCCATCACCACTCGTGCATATCGCACAAAGAAACCTCCACACTGATTCACTCAAGTCAAGGAAAACAAACCACCTTACCTACAAAAAATAACATCCTAACAAACAACATCCTCAACAAGAAAAATGTGTGTCCATGAAAACCAATTCCTCACCACCCCAAAAGCACTACCAAAAAACCACCTATCGCTCCACACCCCATTGCAACAATACTATCATGACCTGAATCTATCAAGGGATCAATCCACAACTACCCCCTACTTCCCTCATTGTCCAAGGGTGGTGACAAGAACTTAAGGAGTAAATAAATTGGGGTGGAATTTACATATTTATCTATCCACATGCTCACAACAAACTCAATTAAAAATTGGAAATGGAAGAAAACAATGATGCAAAACTGTTGTAAAAATAAATCTTGCATGGATCTAAAAAAATTATTATGTACCAAAGTGTAAACTAATAATAAAGAGGAAAAATGCATTCCCAACTCAAAATATACCCCACCTTGATATAAAACTGGAAATGTAAAATAACTGAGAGAGGACGTCTCCATGATCCCATGCTACGCCCATCGTATTGTTTCCAAGAACCCCATGTCCTTAAGATCCTATAAATTCATGATCAAACATTACATTATCTTCAAAAGACTCAACACACGGTTGGGATAAGACCAAGAAGGGGTGATAATATACATAACCAGTAGAACACACCATAATTGGTGAATGGGGAGGAGTAATAGATATATCTGATGTGTAAACAAAAATACATAATAAGGTACATAAAAAGAGTATATCTCAGCCCAATAATATATTAAATGTAAACTCATCCAAAAACAAGGAGCTCGCCATAGTGAGAACATGTACATCTCGTCGAGCCGTCATTGCATAAAGAAAAAGTTTTGACTCATCCAACCATGAGATGATAAACAAGGAAAGCATGTGGTATACCATGCACATCCTCACCTCTACTAGAAATAGATTATGTAAACCGAAGGATTGGTTAATGAAATTGGATATATATATATATATATATAAGATCGGTCAATGAATACTACAAAAGAGAGTATGGGAATTTTAGTCTCACAACTGATCCAAAATAAGAGTATCCAACAATTCAAAAGTATGTCTATCAATGATGGCCATCATATCATACACCTACACTGAGCACTATAGTATTTGGGACATAATCACTAAACCATGAAATAACCTACTTTGGGGGGTGCTGACTTTCCCTCATGGTTTTATGTTGTATCGTAAAAATCTGTCTTAGTAAAGACAGAATTCATCTTCATTGTGAGTCCAAAGCTATATAAAACCACATCTCATCACTATGCCTCATAGACAAAGGGAAACAAGTTATTGGTAAGGATACTGTGCCCTATTATTATAAGAGGGTCCTACACTAATAGTCATTGAGGAACTCCATTTCCTAGCCTGAATAGAGGATTGTACTCAAGAATGAAATCAGGGAACAACACATCCCTGTCCTACTAGAGGATAAGCCCAGTGAGTCATCAAAGAATTACACTGACCATCCATATTGGAGTGTTACACCTAGTATATTTCACCAGGGATGGCCACTACCTAGCCATGCATGAGGGTGATCTTAATATTATCATCACAGTACTCCACTATCGCACCCTACTCGAGGGTAATCACGAAATATTGAAGAAATCCACTGATCAATCCTATTAGAGGGTAACATGGAAAAATCATTTGGAATGACCACGACATAGAACTGTTAGAGGGTAATCCTAGAACTATATTTGGGGAACTATATTACAAAGCATTGCTGAAGGGTACCACCTGAAACTGCTACGAGGATTCTGTATGATTTCTTCTATCACCATGTTTCTACTCAGAATCTGCTAATACTGGAAAAATTAACATCCTAACAAGAAATCATCTTCTGAGTGCACCATTTTTTTACATGAAAAATTCTTAGCATATGGTAATATTGTGTCAAAATACATGTTCAACTAATGATGGTCCATACTCTTGACGATTTATTAGATGAATTCAAGGGGAACATGGCATGTGAGGGGACCTGCATGGTATGTAGTCATGATCTATAACATGGATGTGTCCCTGGCCATCACATGTCTCTCAACTGTTTTGCAGTACATGGTATTTGGGTGGAAGACATGTTTTGTTATAAATTACCAGGACTGGGTCCATTTCTTATAGTCGTGTCCCTGTAATCTATCCCTAGGTTTGGGTAATCAGGTTCAGGGAGTGTTAGCCTACACATGATGTCACTTGTGTGTCCAATCCATGTCTGTTTGGTCTTACAGAGTGTCCCCTCCTATGTGACCCATCACATTTGTTATCCAACAAGGGAAGGTGTACATAGTGTGTGAGGGACAGTTACACACCATGTTACCCAAAAAAATCCCAAATATCTAGTGTAACCACTAGGGGAGGAAACACACTGTATTATTCATCTAAAACACATCATGTAGAAGGTTTTATGAAAGAGCACTCATGTTTTTTTCTCAATCATCATTTGTTCTTCAAATCAGGTCCAAAACGATATATCCCACCACGATTTCACCCATAAACATATGATTTGACCGGGAATCATGATTTTGGAACACAGAATTATGAAGATCATTATAGTTCACCAGGAAGGATTTTGACACATGTTCTATTAAGAACCACTCATTCATCCTTCAATTTCATGATATGAAACCAATAGATCAACAATCTTTGTACCATGATGATTCTATATCTATTCATCGCTAACAAAATCATCATCGTTTTTTCAATCAACAATGAATCTAGGTGGCCGATTGAGATTGGGTGGCCCAAAAATGTCAAACATGGAACCATGGGATTCCATCATTGGGGATCATGAATAATGGAGTAAAACAACAAAATATTGATAACATCGCCAATAATGAGTTCATGGAAAAAAATAATTAATGAGGCACCATGTTAAATAATAATTAATAAAATAATGATGTAATGTGGGTCATGGGATCGTACAATGGGAAACAATTGAGCATATTAGAGAAGTAAGAATGATCTAATCCAAAATTTAATCCCATGATGTAGATCACCATATTTGAGTCCTACCTCTATTTTTTATCATTAACCATTGAAGAACACACTCTCCCTGTAATTTGGAAGGAGCTAATGGTTCTGTTTCACTTCAATTAATGTATATGGAAGAATTCATCTTTCATCGAATAGATTCTCTAAAGATAGGATGGGAGTGGTGATTTCCCCCTGAAGTTAAAAATAATCCATCCCTAGATGAATACCCTTAGAGAAAAATTAATAACGAAGATAATATTAAATTAAATTAGTTGATTAATCAATATCATAATTATTTTATCATCTTAAACACATGGACAACAAGTTAGTGTTCTGACTATACCCTGTATGCTTATTTCATGTCTCACCTATGATAAAACCCCCATTCCAAACACAACAGAAGTCTCAGATTTCGGATTCAATCTGATATTTATGAGCTATCCCATTTTATTCGATTGACCATATGTGCAATATATAATTGATTTAAATATTTAAAAAAATTTATTATGGTCTCACCATGCCTCAAAATCTCATGTTTTCTCAGATCAAAGCATATGAAATATATAAACTAATATTTCATAGCCTTGCTTGGAAAAAATCGGCCCTCTATATTATTCAATCCTTTAATGTTTTCATTATTAAAAATCATGGAATAAAACTCAGGATACTAAGCCCACATAAAGATCCCACGGTCACATGAACACTCATGTTTATTTCAAGGTTTTTATAGGACTCGAACCAATGGAATAGTGCATTCACATAAGGTCTTCTCATGTCATTACTTGTCACCATATGGTGCTCTACAATGGTGGATACATTATAAATGTCCATATTTCTCTAGTTTGTGATGTTCATAGGATCATGCACATATCTCCTTAGCTACAACATATGAAAGATGTCGTGCACTCACTTCAGATATGTGGGTACGGTGACCCTGTATGAAACCTTGCCAATCCTCTACATTGTCTCTAATGGCCTGATGATCCTCAGGGCTATCCTGCCACCCTGAAAAATATCTTCATTCCTACTTATGTGGAGACTCTAAATGTTAATTTTTTCTCTATTCAAACTCCAAGAAAGTATGAAGATTTTATTCATAGGATTTCTGTATTCTATGGGTTATCCTATACAATTTTTGGGTGACTGGACATTATTAATTGTTACCGGAACTAATTATTGGGTGATAAGAGATGAATTTCCAATCTCTATCGAGAAAATAGGTGACTTATAATGTCACACATATAGGGCCTCAAATTGATCCATGCCAATGGTTGTGTAATATATGACTTTGTTTAAAAATAGTACGAAGGTAACATTATCCTCCCAGGTCTGGGGGATGTCCAACACTAAAGCCTTTCGATTATCCTCTTGTGCAAAGATAATGTTCTTAGTCTTCTTATTAGTCTCTGGGTGAAAGACTATAGTCATCCGCCACTGGGTCCAAAATTTCTACCATATTTCTATCCACAATCATGATGTAGTCCAAATGTCATTATTAGAGACAATTTTTTAGGGTATCTTGTAATGTATAACAATATCTTGAAAGTAAAAATAACCAAAACTGTAGATACCTGAATCTTGACGTACATTGACATTACATTACATTTGTGGAATCCATAGTACATAACAAAAACACACACACAAGTATCGTAATAGTTTAGTGTCTTTGGAAACTTGGAATATAATCTTCTAATCCTGGTGAAAGATCTTCAACATCTCCTGTAAAGATCTTCTTTTTTTTATAACTAAAACTTTTCTTTATATCCTGGGGAAAAGAAAACATAAAAGGGTGAGCTCAAATGCTCAATAATGGTAAAAAAAAGAAATATCAATCACATCATATACATAAGCACATAACTTTTGGAAATCATAACCTGTAAAAGAGATCATAATTTCATAACCTGGGATAACTCATGGCAGTGAAATGTAATCACAATAATCATAACCTAAAACATTAAACATTGTGTCATACACACATAATCATAGAGAATCATTTATTATTAGTCAAGACTCATTGCCAAGACTATCTTAGTGGACAAAGTCCCTTTTTGAACCGAGTTCACTCCTCGTTTCAGTCCTGTTTCACTGAACCGGTATAACCTACTGTTCCATCCATGTATATCTCATGAGATATAAAATCTTTACCCAATGCATTGGAGGGAGACATTGGTCCCACCCATCTCATAATGATACCATTATTTTGTGTGCCACAAAATCATAAACCATACATCATAGCATAACCCATGTAATAAAAATGGGATTCTTAAACATTGTGACATCATAAAACTATTCATATAAGATAAAGGAATTCATAAAAATAATTCCATCAGAACATAATAAAATCAATGTAATAATAGGTATAAAAACAGATCCTTTTATTATATTAGATGGAAAATAATTTTGATAAAACACTTGAACTCCATTCTTAAGGAAAATATCCTTTCTACTTCAAAAACACTTTTCATTTCTTAAGATGTCATAAAATTATAACTAAAAGAAGTTGATTAAAAATAAACTTGAAAACTTATAAGGGAATATTCTTGGAAATAATGTTTTAAAAATCCATTCATTTCGTATAAGTTAAAATAAAACATTCTTCTTGTACTTTTGTCGGAAAAGTCAAAAAGTACCTCGTACGAAAAACGACAAAAGATTCCTTTCATATCATTTACTAAAAACTCACCGAAGGGTAAAATTGGATATAAACTATTGTATAAGGATATAAATATGACATATTGAGGAAACATGGAAGTGGATGATAAAATACACCCAAGTAAATACCAAAGTATAAACAATCTCGGATAAAAATCAGATTGTGATATTTCCCTTACCTTAGGTCCGATTTTCTTCGTAGGTGTCCGAACCTCCTGTATAATGATTTAAATAATGTCATTGACTTATTACAGAATCATTCGCATTGTTATGATATTATATATGGTTCACTTATGACTTTATATTACCCTTTCTTTTGTAAATTCTATGTTAAAGAGCATTTTGGGTAAAATCGTTTCATTTATCGCAGGTGTTTGGACTTGTTGTTCTTGACATTATTATTACTTATATCATGATTTAATTACTTCCAGAATATAAAACATGATTTATATATCATATATATTCAGTATATATATATAATAGATAGATAAATGAAATGAACCACACCGTTCATGGAGACGGTAGTCCGTACGTACGCATGAACGTTGTTTTCCTTTCCTTATTGTCTTGAATGGAATTAAGTAGATGACATACATATATATAAACATAAATCCAGTAGCATTATAATGTCATATATTTAATTATTATTGATTATATATACTTTATAATCATTCTTAAATGGTTAACATGGAGAATGAATCTCATCACGTCGTGGAGACGGTAGTCCGTACGTACGCACGAGCGATGATATAATTTCCATAATTATTGAATTGAATTGGAGTGGATGATACAATATATCAGAATAATTATGATGTTATAATAACTATGTATATTTATTCTTTACACCATAATACCCATCCATGTAAGGTGTTGGTGGAAAAACAGATTACACCATGGCGTGGAGACGGTATTCCGTATGTACGCACGCGCGGTGATTTCGTTTTCCGTAGGATGGATAGATGGTGAATTAGGATTGTTTCATACTTATAATAACATATCAGTATATGAGTGATACTTATTTTATTAGTTCATAATGAAACAACCTAAGAAGAAGAAGTGGAAGAAGAAATAAAGGTGAAAGAATCGGTAACGGAAATTACCTCTTCTTTGAAGCGCCTTTTTGAGACATCCTCTTAGGGAACTAAAATTGGTCTTTGAGGAAAAAAAGAACCTCTAGGATGCTTCTAGGGAAGTGGAGAAGAGAATTTGGCCGGGGTTGGCCTAGATTGAAGGCTCAAGGTTGTGTGAGGAAGAGAGGGATGAGGTGCCCTTTTATAAGGGAGGAGAGGGGCACCTTTGGAATTATTAAAAATATTAATTTATAATAAATCTAACCCCACTTAAAAACCTCCAAAAATGACTCATATTCGAAGATTAGATGATATAGGGTTGTCATCTCATAAACCAATCAAATTTAGAAATTTTTGGATCTTATTTTAAACCTTATCATTTTGATTTATCCGTATTTAATCTTTTTAAGTTTATTTGTGGTAATAAAATTCTAAATTTTAAATTATAACAAATAATTACTTATTTTTGTGAATTTTCCATAATTTTTTACTTTATAAGATTATAGACCATAAAAATTTAAATTTATAATTTTTAAATATTTTTGTGATTTTTAAATAATTTTATAATATGCTATTTTTATAAAATAACAATAGTGTCAATTTTGACACTCTTCATTTATTTGTATTTAAATAAAATATATACAGAAGATATGTTCAAACTAAAAGCTTTAATATATTAATAAAAGGTAATATGTATCTATAAAATTAGTGGATCACATTAAATAGTTCATATAATATTTATTTTATTATTTTTAAAACCATTTATTTGGTTTATCTCTTAATAAAATAATTACTACATCATTTTTGTATAATTATTTAATATACTTATTTGTTGAATAAAAATTTAAAATAAAATCCTATGATGAAGATAAATATATTAAATTTCACAATAATACATTTACTCGAATTTATCATCTTAAAATCACAATATTTAAATTGTTATCTTTATTAAATTATGAAGGTGACAACTTTGGCATCATTTAAAATAAAATAATATAAGTGTCACAATTGCTTGTATAGGACTCCAAACGGTCAAATATTAGACCATTGGATGATTATAGTTTCAATATACATGACCAATAAGTTTTGGTCCGGGTTTTGTGCCTTTTATGGTCACTATTAGTATAATAAAAACTATATTCTTTATTTTTCACTAGATAAATAATTTATTCATCACTATTGTGTCATTATTAATGATAACTATTTAATCCCAAAAAATTCTAAATAAATTCTCATGATGTAGATAATATTGTTAGATTTCTGGATACTATTCATGTTCGAAGTTTTATGATGTTTATCACTATGTTAAAATTATTATACTTATAAGATTTAAGAAAGTGACATGTTGTCACTTTATTTGGTTTTAATAATAATTAAATTATTTTCATGGAAAAAAGTCCATAAAATGAATCTAATCTGACACTTAGTTGATATGGGTTTACTTTTATCCATCAAATTGAATTTTGGAATGTGTTAGGGTAATTTTATAATATTATATTTACCCTTAATTACCAGATTTACCTTTAACTATGGTAAATAAAATTTACCGTAGTTAGTATTCATAATTCCCAAAAATAAAAAGAAGCCTATTAACATAATTTGCACCCACTGATTCCAAATATGGAATCCATTTTTTAAAATTCCATACACAGAAGTTGCAGAAATTAAATTAAAATTAATCCCGTTGTCGAATAAAAACAGGTTTTTGTTTAAATCATTGCAAAATATTGAATTGATTTAACCTACGAATTCAAGGTAAAATCAATGCTAATGACATACATTATATTAAATGGTAAAAATATATTCTATTTATACTTTAAAACCATTCAATATTATAATTTAACCACATAAGATATTATGATGAAAAAAGTTGTTTTTAATTAAAATATAGCGTGTTTTTACTATTCATTAAAATATGAAAGTTATCGGAAAAATATCAAAACATTATCTATTGTAAATTTTTACATCCTAATTCAAAAGAAGAATTTTATTTTGTCAAATTAAACATATAAACATGTCAAAAAATAGATTTAAAGTGGGTTCTCCGTCAAAAGGCGGCAAAACTGCATTTTTTTAAAAATACTTATTTTACCCAAAAAATTTATTCTGTTCTTATACCATGTTCTAGAAAATGTATAAGATGAATAATAATGTTATAAAATTCAAAATTTAGTTAATACTATTCATAACGGCTAGTTCATGGAAATATTATAATAATATATCATTGTTTATTAAAACCCAGTATTGCGTACAACACACGCTATCGAGGAAGGTCGCGATTGCGTGTAATGCAAGCCAAGTCAGGGTTGCGTGTTGTGAAAGAATCCTTCGTTGTTTTGTATAACATAATCCAACCACATTTCATTTATACATTTAATATATATATATATATATATATATATACTCAATGTTGCGTAGAATAACTATTATCAAAATTGTGTGTAACACGGTCCAAGACTAGTGTTGCGTATACTACAAGCTAATACGGTGTTGTGTATAGCGCAAGGTAATCTTGGTGTAGAATACAGTACATGATTTTAATGAAATTAATATAATATTTTTCATAAAATCTCGGGGTGTTACATTCTACCCCCCTTAAAATAAATTTCGCCCTCGAAATTCGTCGGGGTTATAAATGGTTTATTATTTGAAAGTTTCTTTGATAGAAACCCACAACGTAAAAAGGAATACCAAAACTTATCTTTAAAAACTAAAGTATAAAACGTAATGGTTACCCAAGTTAACTAATCATTGGGTATCCACATAGGAGAACATAGGTGAAGATATGGACATGGAAGAGAAATCTAACCATCATGTTCTGATGGAGAGTGGTAGAGGACATGGCTATGGAAAAACCAACAATCACAAATCCATAAATTTGTGACGATCTAAGGTACCGTCTGATTCATCAGATATAAGAGCACTAAGACAACATTTTTGGTTTTCAAGATCATTTCCCTAAATTTGAAGAATTTGAATTAGAATAAATACTTAATTATTTTGGTACAATCTCACTGTTGTTCGTGCCTTTAACAATTTCCACTTCATCTCTTAAATAAATGAAGTTGAATTTGTTATTCGTGAAGTGTTAGCAGATAATGTGATAGAATGATGGGTCATTCCATCTCTTTCAAACAAAAAGCTAGCAAAAGTTATAAGTCCATCTTATGGTTAATCGTATATGGTTCCGAAAATGAACTTATACTTCATATATCATACCGCTTAATAAAATAAAACTAGTTTCTACTAACCAGGGACTTCCTGTAGGCCAGTGGTAGGTGATAAAGGCCAGTCGCACTTCGGTTGTGGGTTCGATTCCCACAGCCTTGTCCGACGCGATGGGCTGTCGCCCGACCTGCATGTTGTCCTTTTTCTAAAGCTATATTACTATAACATACCATCAATAATACTAACTTATGTCCAACATAATCCATTCCAATCATTAGGATTATCCATAATACTGTCGTCCACTCTCAGATATTTAATACCATCATTGATCCCCATATATTATAAGATATATCTTGTTGGTCACATTCCAAACATTCAAAGGCCTTAATCTTGTACTCTCTTGAATACCCATTGAACCATAGTGAAAACTTGAATGCATTTAAAAGTTAACACTTTCCATATACCAAAATCCTCAAAATTCTATATACTCAAACCATGATATCACTTAGTCCTTATATAAATCATGAGCTCATGAATACTGTTAAACATTTCATTTTCTCGTTTTCGCTTCATTATGCGCATATCATCTTATTTCCAAAAATATATCAATGATTTTGAATACCACATTAGACCAATAAATAAATATTCCAATACACCATAAAAGTACCTCAACAACATTAATCTTGAATACCAACACATAAACACTTCAGTCCATCCACTTCAATGATTGTCCTGGAATAAGTCCTTCCTTGATTTAGAAGTAACTTTTTAGGTCAGGGCATTGAGTTGGGTAATGCCCATGTTCTCCAGAAATAAGACATTGAACTCCATAACAGTTTGTCACTCTATATCCCTTTTCTCCACACAGATAACATTTGTCCCTCGATTTGAGGTATTCATCAAGGTTCTTCTTCCCTTCTTTATAAATCTCAATCTTTCTTTCTTTATTCTCCTCAACGTGCGAACATGCATAAAAGTCTATCTTCCTCTTATTTGATGAATTAGGTATACCACTAAATATCACCTTGTTAATCATATATCGCGATGACTGATTTGGCATAATCACAACATCTTTCTCTCTAGGCATTACATAATTATGTTGCTCATAGTCACCAATTTGTCCAATGGATTCAATGCTAACCGAATTCTTTCTGGTTCCCTCCATTAACTAAAACACAAAAAGAATCTTGTGAAAGGAAAAAATCATGCTAGAGAAAACAACATAGTAAAGGGGGAGTACCCTCAATATCTAACATCTTAGGTTAAATTCTAATATCGTTACCGTAGTTCTAGGACTATATCCTATACGTATACTTATCCTTAGGGACATCCCTAGACATACCATAGAAATGTCTCTAGGTATCTCACTAACGTTTTCGCATCCTAGTTTCCAAAGGTTGACTAAACCTTTCCTCTGATACCAACTATAGAGAACCGAAGCTTGACGTACATTGACATTACATTACATTTTTGGAATACTTAGTACATAACAAAAACACACACACAAGGATCGTAATAGTTTAGTGTCTTTGGAAAGTCGAAATATAATCTGCTAATCCTGGTGAAAGATCTTAAACATCTCCTGTAAAGATCTTCTTTTTTTTATACCTAAAACCTTTCTTTATATCCTGGGGAAAGGAAAACATAAATGGGTGAGCTCAAATGCTCAGTAAGGGTAAAAAAAGAAATATCAATCACATCATATACATAAGCACATAACTTTTGGAAATCATAACCTGTAAAAGAGATCATAATTTCATAACCTGGGATAACTCATGGTAGTGAAATTTAATCACAATAATCATAACATAAAACATTAAAAATTGTGGCATACACACATAATCATAGAGAATCATTTCTTATTAGTCAAGACTCATTGCCAAGACTATCTTAGTGAACAAAGTCCCTTTCTAAACCGAGTTCACTCCTCGTTTCAGTCCTGTTTCACTGAACCGATATAACCTACCCTTCCAGCCATGTATATCTCATGAGATATAAAATCTTTACCCAATTCATTGGAGGGAGAGATAGGTCCCACCCATCTCATAATGATACCATTCTTATGTTTGCCACAAAATCATAAACCATACATCATAGCATAACCCATGTAATAAAAATGGGATTCTTAAACATTGTGACATCATAAAACAATTCATATAAGATAAAGTAATTCATAAAAATAATTCCATCACAACATAATAAAATCAATGTAATAATAGGTATAAAAACAGAACCCTTTATTATCTTAGATGGAAAATAATTTTGATAAAACACTTGAACTCCATTCTTGAGGAAAATATCCTTTCTACTTCAAAAACATTTTTCATTTCGTAACATGTCATAAAATTATAACTAAAAGAAGTTGATTAAAAATAAACTTGAAAACTTATAAAGGAAGATTCATGGAAATAATTATTTAAAAATCCATTCATTTCTTATAAGTTAAAAGAAAACATTCTTCTCGTACTTTTTTCGGAAAAGTCAAAAAGTACCTCGTATGAAAAACGACAAAAGTTTCCTTTCATATATTTTACTAAAAACACATAGAAGGGTAAAATTGGATATAAACTATTGTATAAGGATATAAATATTACATATTGAGGAAACATGGATGTGGATAATAAAATACACCCTAGTAAATACCAAAGTATAAACAATCTCGGATAAAAATGAGATTGTGATATTTCACTTACCATAGGTCCGATTTTCTTCGTAGGTGTCTGAACCTCCTGTATAATGATTTAAATAATGTCATTGACTTATTCCAGAATCATACACATTGTTATGATATCATATATGGTTCACTTATGACTTTATATTACCCTTTCTTTTGTAAATTCTATGTTAAAGAGCATTTTGGGCAAAATCGTTTCATTTATCGTAGGTGTTTGGACTTGTTGTTCTTGACATTATTATTACTTATATCATGATTTACTTACTTCCAGAATATAAAACATGATTTATATATAATATATATTCAGTATATATATATATAATAGATCGATAAATGAAATAAAAAACACCGTTCCTGGAGACAGTAGTCCATACGTACGCATGAACGTTGTTTTCCTTTCCTTATTGTCTTGAATGGAATTAAGTAGATGACATACATATATAAACACATAAATACAGTAGATTTATAATGTCATATATTTCATTATTATTTCTTATATATACTTTATAATAATTCTTAAATTGTTAACATGGAGAATGAATCTCATCACGTCGTGGAGACGGTAGTCCGTACGTACGCACGAGCGATGATATCATTTCCATAATTATTGAATTGAATTGGAGTGGATGATACAATATATTATAATCATTATGATGTTATAATAACTATGTATAGTTATTCTTTACACCATAATACCCATCCATGTAATGTGTTGGAGGAAAAACAGATTACACCACATCGTGGAGACGGTATTCTGTACGTACGCACGCGCGGTGATTTCTTTTTCCGTAGGATGGATAGATGGTGAATTAGGATTGTTTAAAACTTATAATAACATATCATTATATGAGTGATACTGATGTTATTAATTCATAATGAAACAACCTAAGAAGAAGAAGTGGAAGAAGAAATAAAGGTGAAATAATCGGTAACGGAAATTACCTCTTCTTTGAAGCGCCTTTTTGAGACCTCCTCTTAGGGAACTAAAATTGGTCTTTGAGGAAGACCAAAACCTCTAGGATGTTTCTAGGGAAGTGGAGAAGGTAATTTGGTATGGGTTGGACGAGCTTGAAGGCTCAAAGTTGTGTGAGGAAGAGAGGGATGAGGTTCCCTTTTATAAGGGAGGAGAGGGGCACCTTTGGAATTCTTAAATATATTAATTTATAATAAATCTAACCCCACTTAAAAACATCCATAAATGACTCGTATTTGAAGATTAGATGCGATAGGGTTTTAATCTCATCAAACAATAAAATTTAGACATGTTTGGATCTTATTTTAAACCGTATCATTTTTATTTGTCCTTATTTAATCTATTTAAGTTTATTTGTGGTAATAAAATTCTAAATTTTAAATTATAACAAATAATTACTTATTTGTTGTGAATTTTAAATAATTGTTTACTTTATAACATTATAGACCATATAAATTTAAATTTATAATTTTTAAATATTTTTGTGATTTTTAAAAAAATTTATAATATGTTATTTTCATAAAATAACAATAGTGTCAATTTTGACACTATTCATTTATTTGAATTTAAATAAATTATATACAGAATATATGTTCAAACTAAAAGATATAATATATTAATAAAAGGTCATATGTTTCTATAAAATTAGTGGATCACATTAAATTGTTCATATAATATTTATTTTATATTTTTAAAACCATTTATTTGGTTTATCTCTTAATAAAATAATTACTACATCATTTTTTATAATTATTTAATATACTTATTTTTTTCATAAAAATTTAAAATAAAATCCTATGATGAAGATAAATATATTAACTTTCACAATAATACTTTTACTCGAATTTATCAACTTAAAATCACAATATTTAAATTTTTATATTTATTAAATTATGAAGGTGACAACTTTGGCATCATTTAAAATAAAATTTATAAGTGTCATAATTGCTTGTATAAGACTCCAAATGGTCAAATATTCGACCATTGGATGATTATAGTTTCACTTTACATTACCAATAAGTTTTGGTCAGGGTTTTGTGCCTTTTATGGTCACTATTAGTTTAATAAAATCTATATTCTTGATTTTTCACTAGATATATAATTTCTGCATCACTATTGTGTCACAATTAATGATAACTATTTAATCCCAAAAAATTATAAATAAATTCTCATGATGTAGATAATGTTTTTAGATTTCTGGATACTATTCATGTTCGATGTTTTATAATGTTTATCAATAAGTTAAAATTGTTATACTTATAAGATTTAAGAAAGTGACATGTTGTCACTTTCTTTGGTTTTAATAATAATTAAATTATTTTCATTGTCAAAAGTCCATAAAATGAATCTAATCCGACCCTTAGTTGATATGGGTTTACTTTTAGCCATCAAATAGAATTTTGGCATGTGTTAGGGTAATTTTATAATATTATATTTACCCTTAATTACCCGATTTACCTTTAACTATGGTAAATAAAATTTACCGTAGTTACTATTCATAATTCCCAAAAATAAAAAGTATCCTATTAAGATAATTTGGACCCACTGATTCCAAATATGGAATCCATTTTTTAAAATTCAATACACAGAAGTTGCAGAAATTAAATTAAAATTATTCCCGTTGTCGAATAAAAATGGGTTTCTGTTTAAAACATTGCAAAAGATTGAATTGATTTAACTTACGAATTCAAGGTAAAATCAATGCTAATGACATAAATTATATTAAATGGTAATAATATATTCTATTTATACTTTAAAACCATTCAATATTATAATTTAACAACATAAGATATTATGATGAAAAATGTTGTTTTTAATTAAAATATAGTGTGTTTTTACTATTCATTAAAATATGAAAGTTATCGGAAAAATATCAAAACATTATCTAATGTAAATTTTTACATCCTGATTCAGAAGAAGAATTTTATTTTGTAAAATGGAACATATAAACATGTAAAAAACTAGATTTAAAGTGGGTGCGCCATCAAAAGGCGGAAAAACTGCATTTTTTTAAAAATACTTATTTTACCCGAAAAATTTATTTTGTTCTTATACCATGTTGAAGAAAATGTGTAAGATGAATAATAATGTTATAAAATTCAAAATTTAGTTAATAATATTCATAACGGCTAGTTGATGACAATATTGTAATAATATATCATTGTTTATTAAAACCCGGTATTGCGTACAACACACGCTATCGAGGAAGGTTGTGATTGCATGTAATGCAAGCCAAGTCAGGGTTGCGTGTTGTGAAAGAATCCTTCGTTGTTTTGTATAACAGAATGCAACCACATTTCATTTATACATTTAATATATATATATATATACTCAATGTTGCGTAGAATAACTATTATCAAAATTGTGTGTAACACAGTCCAAGACTAGTGTTGCGTATACTGCAAGCTAATACGGTGTTGTGTATAGTGAAAGGTAATCTTGGTGTAGAATACAGCACAAGACATTAATGAAATTAAAATAATATTTTTCATAAAATCTCGGGGTGTTACAAAAACACTCCATATAACTATTATACCTAATGGAAAGGGAGTGGGAAAACGTCATATTTCTATCAAATATCACCCAGATGGTGTCATGGCCTTTCACTTTGTGCATAATCCCTATGACAATGTCCATGGATAAGCCATCTTGTCTAAACATATGGATATCAAGTGGCTACCACAACACTAGCTGAACATGATTCTCAACATTTACCTACTGACAGGTGATGCACCGAGAGTTGAACACAACTATGTTTCATCTATTAATGGACCTCCAAAACCACCAATAAAGATCACTATACATCATTACCACATCAGGACATACATCAAATAGAGTAGTGTGGAATTCTCATATCTCTTCCTTATGTATCGTGAGTACAACCACTATTTTACCCTAGAATGAGATTTCAAAATTCCCTCCATTAGAATATCCATTTCGTTAGTGTCCTAAGGATATATGATCACATTATACCCTAAATTTTATGCTTCCTACCAAGAACTATGATAGATGATCGAGGGTCATATGAGTTAACACCATCAACTATAATAAGGATTTACCCTTCTATTCCACAAATGCCAGCAGCATGTAAGATAACTTCTCTGAATCGTCCTAAACTATAAGAGCCCATGACACCCTTTTTTGGGAATATAATCCACTATTTCTCTTCCTTGGAGTTTAGACTATCTCAAATTAATAGTTCGATAGGAATTCAAAAAAACATTGCTACATTAGGTTCAAATCTCTCTTAATGAATACGCACCTGAGGCTCTAGTGTTCTGAGTAAACCACAACGTGCTCATCCTAAATGTCATACCTTTAAAAACATAATGAAATGTTTATTACATCTAGACCTAGGTCACAAGTTGCATAGCTCCACTCATAGGGTATGAACTCCCTCAACCTGTAATTGATGGCAACCTGACATAGTATCCACACACAACATAGCCCATCTATTATGGAATCACAATACACTATGAACATAATATCCTACATTGGTAGTATCAACATTGAGGCGGCCATCATTCTCTAACTCAACTCCCAAAAGGCACACTTTCACAAATTAGACCAAGTAAACAGATTCCCTTTCCACATCTGAGTGGCGAATGAGTATGTGATTATAGATAATTATTCCATAACTCACCTGTGTTTTCATGCCAAACCATTAAATATATGCACCACTAACTCATTATATGGTGGATACCAAGCAGGAACTATCTCAATCTTTCTGTATCAAATGATAAACCATGTTCATAAATGAAATTCCCTATAAATTAAAGGTAATATATTGGGAACTCACACCTTCAGATATTTCATTACCTATTTCTCTCAATGAATATAAATATCCATCAACAAATTCACAGTATTTTACACCTCTAAAACCGAGTAGAAAAGTATGTCATCAATGAAGACGATAGAAAACATGTCCATTTATATCTAGAAAACATGATTCAACAATAAATTTAAAATGGTTGGTCAATTATTCACACCATATGTCATCACAATGAAATCATAGTGTCTATAGAGGCATCATAATTCCTTTTCTGGAATATCAACCTCACAAACACTCAAATGGTGTTATCTAGACCTGAGAACGATAATTGAGAACAATCTCATTCATCAATACTACTCAACGTGGATGTAAAACCTTGGAAAGGGGTATGTTTTCTCTATCATGGACTAGTCTAGGTGATGATAATCTATTCCATGTCAAAAACTCCCAACTTATTTTTTCATGAATAAGACTGGGGCTACGTAGGGGTACACACTATATTAGAGTAAACTGTTCTCATAAAGGACCTCTAAATGAAATTGTATCTCCCAGATATTGGTATGTACCATCTGATACTCCACATAATATATTATTCGTGTAGTTCCTGGTTTCATGTCAATGCAACACTCCATCTCACACCTTAGAGGTAATCCTAGAATGTTATCAAGAAATTTGTTCGTATAATCCTCCAAAATTAAAGCAACCCAGATTCTTGAAGAGCCTATTACACTAAGCGATAATCTTACACACTGATGTGTGATTGGTTGTAACCTCCGGCTTGATTTATCCACATATTCAACATTGAAATAATTCTCATTAGAAAAAGATAATCTTGTCCTAACAGTACATAAGAATATGACATACATGTACTGGAAGTAATTACATTCTTGTCCTACAAAAATAAAATAGATTTCTAGGATGACATTGTAATGTTCCATCATGATTTACAAAAGTTAAAATGATAACATACCTCCTAAAAAACATTTATCAAGATTTTAGTATATGAAATGTATAGAAGATGCATTCCCAGTATGAAACCCATGGTAATGATACTGTGATAGAGGGCCTACTGGGATATCATGCTCTCTCTATAGGAGTCGAGAGATAAAATACTGATTGTTACATTTGTATAATAATTCTGAGGAAATAGTCTAATAATCACATATTATACCTCAAATCATCTTGTGTGCTTAAAGGTTGTAATATTACAAATAATTCTTCAGTCCATTGCCCCAGCCACCAGCTCTTGGATCTTCACATGGTCAATCAAGTTGTTGTTTTGGAAAGATCTTATAGAACTATACATCACCTTTATCTCCTCTTTCTCCTCTTATAACTCCACCTCCCAATGTACCACCATGTCCCCTCCTAAAATATCCCTGATGAAAATGTATTCTCTCTCACGGTGGTCCATAATCCATCTTTGGAGACTGCTCATCACTCTAGGTCGGTCGGTCTCATGCCATTCTCCCTTTTCAGTAACAAGTAAATCACCCACCCTATCATTGATACTCTGTTACAATTCATTTTATTATCCCCATATTACCATGTTCATGATCCTACTCAATTATTGGTCTCTAATTCTGAGATCTCTTACACTTTATAGCTACTATAGATGACTGAACTCTATTTCTCCAACAATAATCTCTTGATATCAAGCACCCTTTATCGATACTCATCTCTCACATTTTTTAGTTACAACACCACAAAATATGTGGGGATACACTAGAAAACTACACTAGCTTGGATCTACCTATAGATTCCCTACTCAAACATCAATGCTTTGAAGTATCTATCTCAGATCATGTCATGAGTGTAGTGTGCAAGGTATGTGAACAATGTTATATCCTCATCCACTGTCAACCAAACTTTATGAATCTCTCTAAGATCCCAGATATGGACTGAGTGTAAACTATAGGGGTAGTACTCTTCTGGAAATATCCATTGGATGTAATACAATGGGAGTGTTGACTAATAATTCATATGGGTAACCATGATCCACCAAAACCCACCTGCTCCATGGAAAATACTATATGTATGAGCTTACATATGATCCATTGGTGTTCATATAAGACTAAATATATTGACCACCTACTCTTGACAATCATCTGTATCATGGGGAACTATCTCTCTATGGTTCCTTAACGATATTTGATGATGGAAATAATGGAGTACTCTTCGCATTCAAACGTTCTCCACCTAATACTATAGGAAGATCTTATACTAAGTAGGTTTATGTTACGCTACCTATTCACCTATAGGAAGGGAATCACATGATGGACACTGAACTAAGGCATCATATATCATAGGGTCATCATCATGAACATGATCAAGTATCATGGTTGTCTATCACCACGAATGTTTTAGGAGTGTGTTCAAGGAGTACCACAGTTAGATGAACACACAAAAATATATATATATATATATATATATATATATATCAATAATTGTAATATTACCTAATAAGGATAGTCAAATACTCAATCGATGAAAAAAAATGTTTAATTAATTCATGAAAAAATGTCTCATCATTCCAATTTGAAAAGAAAGTAACCTAGGTCCTAGTGAAAGGATCCATCAACCACCCATATCATCCCTGGATTACCTGGCCTGAGATCCGCACTCAAGAAAAATTGACACTATTTCCATAACCCCAACCAATCCTAATTTGGGGATATGTCTTAACAATACCCCATGAGATGAAAATTCTATAATAATAATCTTTCCTGACCTAACCCGTGATAGGGAAAGAGTTGCAACAAACTAAAGCCTGCCTCTATAGGTTAGGTGTGGTGACAATCACAGAAGGCATAACAATCTCAGTGGGGCCAATGCCTAATTTTAAGAACATACAAACACAAAAATAACTCAATGGAAAATAAAGAAGGAAGAAATTAATGATATAAAACTACTGAAAATAAATAAATCATTCATAGACCTCCAGAAAATAATAAGTACTATATTTTAAGTAGAAAATAAAAGGAGAAAATTCATGACAACCAAATATGTGTCCCAGTAAGAAATAAATTTTTAAAAGTAAAATATCTGAGAGATCCCAACTACGAGTTACCAATTTATAACCACTATACATGTTCCATCAACCCTATATCCCTATTATCCTATAGGGATAGAATCAACTTACTTTTAATCTTCAATAAACATTACATGTTTTGGGAATTTCTGATACAGGGGCGAGTATGTACATACCTAGTAGAACACCCTGAAAAGGTTGAACATAGAGAAATAATTGATAAAAATGTATAGGAATGAGCTATATGGAACAAGGTAATGTAAAATAGCACATCTCAACCAACACAAGAGAGTGACTATAAACTCATACATACATAAGGAGATCGACAATGTTATGAGGTCAAAAAAATATTGAGACTTACATACCTATTGTTTGAGAGCGGACTCATCCAACAATAACAAGCCGAACATGGAATGCATGTGGAATACCCCATGTATCCTCACCTATATAGGAAAAAGAGTATGAATCCCGAAGGATTGGGTACTGAAATATGATATATGTATATATATATATATATACCTAGTGTAAGAAGAATGAATGTGAGAGTATGGGTATCACCATTTCAAATGTCATCCCAATAAGCAGAGTAGCCAATAATTCCAATGTAATTACATAAATGATTCCCAACATCTCATGTGTATTCCTTGAACACTCGTGTCTAATGGAATCAATCACAACACCATGATAATATCCTATTTGGGAAGAACTATGAATCTAAGTGGGATGTTTCCATCTTCATCGTGAGTCCAAAGCTACATCAAACCACATCTCATCACTATGTTGCACGGATGAGGGGCTACTAGTTATATGTTATGACCCCATGCCCTGGTACGACAAGAGGGTATTACTTTGATATTCAATGAGGAACACCACTACCTAGCCCTGTTGGAGGGCTATGCTCAGGATTGTCATTGGGGAACTCTAATGTATTTTCTTACAAGAGGGTATACCAAATGATTCATCATGGAACTCCACTACCCAACACTCCTGTATGGTTACACCTAGAAAATGTCATCAGAAAGTGACAATACCCAGCCATCCTAGAGGGTATCCCAAGAGATTTTATTAGGGTATTCCACTACCCAGTCCTACTATATGGAATGCTCAAAATTTAATAAAATATACTACCTAGTTCAATTGGATGGTAACATGGAATGATCACCAGGGAATTCCACTTCCCTACCAAAATTATGGGTAATACCAATGTTGTCTTCATGGAAATCCACTTCCATGTCATGCTGTATGGTTATTCAAAGAATAGGTCTTGTGATTCTATATGATTTTTGATATCATCGGGAGTCACCATAGCACATTCCAAGCATGGAACAATTCACATAGTATCTCAAAATCCATTTTTGGTGGTACGATAATGTTTTATAGGAAAAAACCTCTGGATTGATACATTTTTTTCAATATACTAGTTCAAATGAAAGAGATATATACATTAAAATATTTCTCAAAAGAACTCAAGAAGAACACTCTTTGTTAGTGGAACCACTAGGCATGTGGTCTCATTCAATAATGTGGTCTTGTTCCTAGATGGAACATGGATACAAACCATATAAGAGTACAAAAAATGTATGTGAAATACTGGTCATGTGCTTTCTATCCATGAATGGGTTCGTGTTTGGTGGTCATGTCCGGGTACTCAGACCCCTTGTCTATGTTCTTTTGTACATAGTGTGTTGGTCTACACAGGGCGTCGCCCGTGTGGCCAACCCATGTCTATGTTCTCTTACATAGCTTCTCCACCTATGTGGAAAATAAAATAGGTTATTCAACTTGTTAAGGGGTACACTGAATGTGGGGGAGTGTGATACACTGTGTTAGTCTCAAATTTCTCAAACACTAGTACCACCGTTGAGGGAGACTACATTCCATGTTGTTCAACCGACACACATCTTTTAGTTGAGTTTTTTATAGTACATACAGAGTTTTCATGACCATCATCTATTATATGAATCTATTATATCTACCTTAGATACCACCACGATTTCTCTTATAATCATCATAACATACCATGAATTGTGATTCCATTTCGTTGAATGCTAGAAATTGGATCAGTTCATCATAGATGGGTTTCATCAAACGTTATACACATCATAATTCATTCATCCTTCAAGTTATCATTCTAAAACAAATATATTAAACATACTTGAACCATGAATATTCCATAATAGTTGATCACTCAACAAATCGTGATTTTTTGGTTGATCCTCCATGAATCTTAGGGCCTAATAAAGCTCAAGTCTCCTTGAAACTATTGAATTGGGAACCAAGGGATCCCATCAGTGAATAACATGAAGAATGTGGATAAAATCAAAAAGGATTAGAACATCGATAACCATGTGTTTTTGGATGATGAGTATGAATGGGGAAGTGGGTTACCTAAAAATTAATAAAATAGTGAAGGAATCTAGTACATGGGCTCATACAATGGTCAAACAGGGTACCGATAGTAGAAATATGAACAATTTACACCAAAATTTAATCTCAAGTCATAGAAAACCAAAATACGGGTCCAACCACTATTTTGGATCATTAATAATTGAAGAACACATTGAACAAAAATTTTAGGGGAGCTTCTATGTTTATTGTTCTTTGATTCATGTTTATCCAAGGATTCATCATTCATCAAAGAGATTATCCAAAGGGAAGACGGGTGGAATACATAAACAATGAAAGTTAATAATGAGCCAAACCTAGTAAAATTTCCTTAGTGACGTATTTATATCCAGAATTTGGTTAATAGAAATTAATTAATTAATTATTCCTCTCAAACAAGCCACCAACTAAAGAGTGGTTTGAACATCCCATGCCAAATTATATAATTTTTCACCTAGAAAAAATACCACCTTCCTTGCACGACCATGGTCTCAGATTTGTGATTTGATCAACAATTTAAGACTTATCCAATTTTCATTGATTTAACATGTAGGAAATATAAAATATATTATTAATTTTTATAAAATCTATTTCTAGGACACCGGGCATGGAATTACACAAAATCTCAACGCAAATATTTGGATATATATATATATATATATTTCAAAGTTAGAGAATTAAATACTTGTCTCCAAAGAAACACATTATCCCAGAACCAGAACAAAAAATAAAAACACATGACGATCAATTTTATAGGTTTTCATTGGTTCTTTGATCATATTTCACATTATGTTAGGCGTGTTATCTCAGAAACCAAAATCACAGTGAAATAATTTAATTACCCAATAATAATTAATTAATAAATTTTCATTTAGTGTGATATCACAACAATCACAAACAACGAATAAATCATAAAATATATATCTAGTGAAAATAAATTCCCCAGCAACCAAAATTTTCATCCGAGCATCAAGCACATACAATTCACAATATCCCAAATAATATAAAGGATGTAAAATCATGGGAAGAAACCCCTATTTTTAACTTTAAATACTATTAACCAATTATTTATCATTAAATTAGATGAAAACATCGTAAAATATAATTAATAAAAATTAAATTCCTTCCACATTATACCCAATAAAGATAATAAATGGAATATCTACCTCATAGATGCTTGTTGACTCACTGGAAAATGTAGGGCTATGAAGAATGATCATAAACCACAACTACACCAATGGACCCATTGAAAATCCTACACTATAAAAAAATAACATAAAACAAAACCCAACACACACCCTAAACCATATAAACATCACTAAAATAAATCCTTTGGGGAAGAATGGAATAAACACCACCAAAATGGGAGAAGAAACTACCATGGATCAACTACATATTTACAATGAATACCAATGGGGGAAATGGATAATAGTGATAGTAAAATGAATTTAAAAAATCATTATGACACCTAGGTTACCATAAAAATGATCGGATGAATATTCATTTGATGAATGGAGTAGAATTATACATGAAAATAATTCAAAAAAAGCACTGGATTGGAAGATTACACAATTTGTAATCCCCATCCACATTGTGTAATCCCGAGGGGTTTGTTTCACAGAAAAATGTGTTGAAATTTTATTATTTAACCCAAAATATATACAGTTCATGAACCATCCATGGACTATCCATGAATCTAAATTCCACATCATGTAATAAACATACACATTATGTATTTTTACAATAGTTCTGATGCACCCCCATATCGCACCAATCTCTGGAAAACACCCCCATCAACATCCAACAAAAAAATTGGAAATGATATACACTATGAAGAAATGGAACATCCCACTATTTTTGGATAATCATATTTGGATTAGGATCTTATCAATGAACTACAATATATATTATCTCTTTTTGGATTCCATTACTCTAGGATCCATGTGATAATGAGAGGTTTTCTTGTGGGAACACTTCCCCTGATCTATTAATGATGTTGACATACCTTAGGATTGATGTTGATATCCTATAGAGATTCATAGTTTACTCATTACGGTCAGGTGGATGCACCGTTACTACATTTCATAGATATGTATGATAATGGGTTAATTGAATCGATTATTGAATATAATATCATACTAATCATTGATATGGTGAGTATTCATACCACCTAAGTGTCATTTCCTTTAAGGATAATCCCTGATTCAACATCAAGACATCATATGGACTAGGACATACAAATATGAAAATGAACTGGAGAATATATGGGATAAGTATTATGGAATCCATTTCATTATCATGTTTATAAAAATTTTATATATTTCACAGAATCCTCCTCTATATGGATTGGTGGACAGTTGGGTGAACATTCCATTAGAACATGTGTCCCCCTATAGTGACTTGGTTTGATTAGAGATATTTTAAATGTTGGAAGAAGTAGGTACCATCAATTGGGATTTTAGAACTAAGGAATATCTAAATTATTCATGAGTTGTTTGACACAAAATCCAGAATAATGTATTATTCATAGGATGTCAAAATGATTGGGGTTAGGGACCCAAGATCTATAGTGGTTAATTCATATCAATTTTTTATTTTAAGAATATATATGTGTGTGTCTATATATATATAAATATATCTATGTGTGTTAATATATATATTTACATATATAAATATAGATTCATTTAGGGAAAATATTTAAAGTCATTTCCATCGTGGTCTGATGAAGGTATGGTTGATCATGATCACAATCCAAGGATAGGATATAGGTTATTTTTTAACCTACTATCTTAATTATTAAGTTGTGTCTCAACAAGGATGCATGTATTATATGAGAATACACTTTTTGTAGTTGATTGTAGCTTTAAATTTAGGGTTGTCCTACTCAGATTTTTTTCTCTCCCTCAATTCGTTCACATTTGTGGTGCATGAAAACCCTATATTATCTTTAAGGTTCATCATAGGTGTTTGATGGTTTGGGAATGGCCCGTAGATTATTGATTGAGTAGATCTGCTCATGTGGATTACTATGATCATCTTATAGAATCATTAAAGTGTCATGGGGACCAGGAATGTGTTCTAGATTATGACTTTTAGTAGTAATTTTTATACTAATATTAGTTTCCTTTATGTACAAATGCATGTGTGGTCGACCCAGTAGTTGGCCAGTGTTGTATATATGACATTTCTATTCGGACTTTGTGTGTAATTTTTTATGATCCTCATAATCATATTTTATTAAGGAAAGTAAAACAATCTGGGATAAAAATCATGGTCTTTTGTAAAAATGATGATTGAGGTAAAATTCAATAACAATTTCAACAACATGTAGGGGAAGAGAGTCATTACTAAACAAACACCATAATACAGAACTCCAAAGAGGCCTTTGAATCCAGAAAACCAACCAATGGATTTCCTTTAGGTCAAGTTTGGAGAATCTCGATGAAATTTTTCAATTGGTTGTTTCTTTTAAAGATCAATTAAATGATGTTGCAATGGGTAGATGAGAGGTTATTTAGGGAGTTCTAGATGATTATTGTGTCTAAGTCGATAGATTATAGGGAGATATTTTTTTCATGGAATAATTCAAGACTATGAATATTTGAATCACATTCTCCATAAGAGAGTCACAATTACTATATAATTCACTGAAATAAAACACTTTTGATGCTATGGAATAACATAAAAAACCTCCCACCGACATGAAACCCTATATATTGGAACTATATATTTAATGATTATAGAAAATGGTGGAGGCGTCCATCTCACCCAATGCCTATATAGTGAGGGGCATGGCCTACTATATGAGTGACCTCTAAACATATACCCCCTGAGAGAGGGAGCCTCCTCCCCATTCCCAAGAAGATGAACAATATAGAGAATGACAGGACCTCACAAACAATTATCTACATATTATATGGGTCCTTTATATTTGGATTAGTTTATAGTATCCCAGATACACCCGTAACCGTTTTCTAGTAGGAGTGATTGAGACTCTGATTCATGTTTGATACTAATAATAACACTAAACCAACACTGAATGAATCACTCAATGGACTCTACGACATCTAAAAAGAGAAAATATAAATAGTTAACCCAAACTTGTTCCTCCCACTACCTTTAAAAAATGGGTTGTACAGTGGTTTCCACATTACCAAAAAAACAAAAAAGAGAAATTGGTATCTAATTAGACACACATTCCATTAACCACCACATTTATAATAGGTAATTTATTACAAAATTTCCTTAACAAAAAAAATAGTTTAGTAGGGATGTATTTACATAAATATTTCCTCCCCACAAGTTACTAAGATGAGACTTGAGAATTTCATTTTTCTAATCATTTTCTGAAAACGTTTCATCCTCATTGCCCATGAAAATTATCTTATGAAGGACAAACTCCATCCTGATACCATGAATGATGTATTCCTTTGTGTTGTGGAGTTATTGAGGCCTTGTGGGGAAATAAATATAGGTATGAGTGTAGTGTAATTCGGTTTGGTGTGTGAAAATTTAGTGACATAGTATTTCTTCTATAATGACCCACAATTTACATACATTGTTCATAATACAAAATTGAAGCACACTTATTACAACATATATCAAAACCAAGAAAGTACCGTATAGGTATAGTGTCTTTAGAAACAGGGAAACATAAACAGCTGGTTCATAAATCATCTACACTGTCTCCCTTCTATATTATCTTATCTAGAGTCCCTTTTGTAATATCTTACTTAAAAACATTCTTCCTATCCTGGGGAAAGAAAACATACAAAAGGGTGATCTCAAAGGCTCATTAAGGGTAAACAAAGTAAATATCATATTCATAAGAACACAACATTTCGAAAATATTAACCAGTAAAAGAGATCAAAATATCATAACATGGGATAAATAATATTAGTGAAATGTAATCCCAATAATCATAACATAAAACATGATACTTTTTGGCATACTCACATAATCATATAGAATCATTTCATAGTAGTCAAGACTTATTGCCAAGACTATCCTAGCTGACAAAGTCTATTTCTGAAATGAGTTCACTCCTCGTTTCAGTCCTGTATCACTGATCCGGATTAACCTTCCATTCAAGCCATGTCTATCTCATGAGATATAAATATTTACCCAATGCATTGGAGGGATATAAAGGTCTCACCCATTTCATAATGATACCATTCTTATGTGTGCCACAAAATCATAAATCATACGTAATAGCATAACCCATGTAATAAAAATGGGATTCTTAAACATCGTGCAATCATAAAATAATCCATATTAGATAAAAAGAATTCATCAAAAAAAAATCTATCATAACATAATCAAATCAATGTAAAAATAGGGATAGAAACAGAACCCTATATTATCTTAGATGGAAAATAATTTTGATAAAACGCTTGAACTCCATTCTTGAGGAAAATATCTTTTCTACTTCAAAAAATTTTCCTTTCATAAAATGTCATATAATTTTAAACTAAAAGATGTTGATTAATAGTAAACTATAAAACTTTTAAAGGAAGCTTCATGGAAATAATGTTTTAAAAATCCATTCATGTCGTATAAGTTAAAAAAACATTCTTCTCGTACTTTGGCTGGAAAAGTCAATAAGTACTTCATATGAAAAACGACAAAAGATTCCTTTCATATCTTTTACTAAAAACTTACATAAGGGTAAAATTGGATTTAAAAATTGTAGGAGGATAGAAATAATATTACATATTGTGTAAACATGGATGTTAATGATAAATATTCTCCCGTAAAATCTGAAGTATAAACAATCTCGGATAAAAATGAGATTGAGAGATTTTCCCTTACCTTAGGTCTGATTTGCTTCGTACGTGTTCGAACCTCCAGTATAATGATTTAAATTATATTATTGACCTATTCCAAAATCTTACTCATTGTTATGATATCATATATGGTCATATTATTAGCTTCTTATTAGTAATATTTCATTGCTACATGTTATTCGGGTGTTTATTGCTTTTTGTTCTTATGCGTGTTTTGTCGAATAAATTATTTTTCATCTTTTTAGGTTATAGATACCTCATTTACAGAATGGTATTAGTGTTATATATATCATATTTATTCATTAAATTCATTTATATCATCATTAATCATTGAAAATCATGTAGAACGAGTCGCATCACATCATGGAGACAGTTGCCCGTACGTATGCACGAGTGATGATATCATTCCAATGATCGTGGAATTGTATTGAAGTGTATGTATACTATTTCAGAATCAGTATCACTTTAAAATAATTTCATATAGTTATTATTTACACCATTATACATATCAAAGTAATGTGGTGGTGGAAAACATATCACACCACAACATGGAGATAGTATTCCGTACGTACACACGCGTGGTGATTTGTTTTTCTGTAGGATGGATAGAAGGAGAAATAGGGTTGTTTCATATTTATAATAACATATCAGTATACTATTGATACTAAGTTATTACTTCATAATGAAACAACTAAATAAGAAGAAGTAGAAGAATAAATAAAGTTGAAAGAATCGGTAGTGGGCATTACCTCTTCTTTGAAGCGCCGCTTCATAACCACTTTTTAGGGCATTAAAGATGGACTTTGAAGAAGACCAGGTCCTTTAGGATCTTTTCTAGGGAAGTTTAGAATGGATGTGGGAAGTGTTTTTCCATGATTGAAGGCTCAAAGTGGTGAGAGGAGGAGAGAGAGGAGGTTCCCTTTTATAAGGGAGGAGAGGGGCACATTAAAAAAACATAAAATATTATCTTATAATAAAGTCATATTCAGTTTTTAATAGCTCCATATTGATTTATTTAGAAGCTAAGGTGGGTATGGGTCGAAATAATCTCAACCAATATATTTTAGACTAGTTTAGGTTACTATTTTATCATCATCATTTAGATTTAACTCTAATATAAATAATTTAACTTTTATAATGTCTTCTTGTTTTCTTACACTATATGGTTAATAAACATACTATAACAAGAAAAACGAACCCCAAGTGGTTAATTATTAATATATATAATTTTATCTACGTCATTTGGCTGATCTTGAGATTTTGAGGAATAAAATAACAATTATTAATATAATATTTTTAAAAAAATTATTTTATGTCAATTTTGACACTATTTGGTAATGGATTTTTGTGAAACTCATAACAACATTATTAGTTCGAAAACATTTAATTAAATCAATAATAATATGTCATATTAAACTTTAAAATTAGTTTATTTCTTAAAAAGTCTCAATATTACATTTATTTGGTTATTTATAATATCATTTATGTAAATATTTCCTTAATAAGGTAATTACTGCATCATCATTGTGTCAAAAGTAAATTAAATTATTTAAAGTATAAAAATTATAAATAAATTTCCATTATGTAGGAAATATTTTTATATTTATATTTAATATTTATATTCTTATTTATATTATTTATAACCCCATATTAATAATGTTTTAGTTATTAATCATTGATTTTAACTATTTTAACTCTTCTTTAAATAAAATAATATTAAATGTCCTAATCTAATCCAAGTGGACCTAAATGGTAATATGTTATTAATAAGGATTTTTTTGGTCGAATTATTTTTATTCAATAGAATTAAGACATGTTTTAGGGTAATAATAATATCATTTTACCCTTAATTACCCTATTTAATTTTAATCATGGTAAAATAAGTAAACTATTACTATTTACCAAAAATTATTTTTATCTTATTGAACCAAATTTTACTCATTGATATTAATCGTGTCTCTCGTATTTTCGAAATTCCACTCACAGAAGCGGTAAAATTATGTTTGATGTAAATTTTGAAATTCTCTTAGGAGGTGGGTAAAAGACGGTTAAAAGTTAAATAAAATGTTTATATATCTAAAATTATTATCAAATCACTCTAATGACTTAAATTGAAATTATATAGGTATTATGTATCAATTTGGTACTAAATTAAATTTAAATAAAATTAATAATTATTTAAATAAATGTCTGTTTTTAAATAGTAACCCAGTATTTTCACTATTCATCAAAAATTGAAAGTTTTCAGAAAAATACCAAAAAGTCACCCAAGGATAATTTCGATATCCCAAATCCAAAAATGAAGTATATTTTGAAAGTTAAAATTTATAAAATTTAAAAAAATTTGTATTACTATTCATAACGACTAGTATTAATAATATTTTAATAGCATATCGTTGTTTCGTGAAACTCAGTATTGCGTACAACGCAAGCTATCGAGGAAGGTCGTGATTGCGTGTAAAGAAAGCCAAGATAGTGTTTTGGGTAGTGAAATATTCCCTTGATGATGTATATAACATAAAAAAATAATATTTCTCATAAAAATCTTGGGTGTTACAGCTTTCATATTTCATTATTATTTAATGTATTGTAGATAGGTTTGTTTTGAGTGTGTCGGAACCTATGAAGGATATCAGATTGATGCATTGAGATCAAATTTTCCAATAATAATTTACATATTCATAGTATATTGTATTGTTTTTATTGATATAAAATATTATATTCTTGTGACATTATCTTTGATTGGATAATTTATTTTCAAGATTTATGATTTATTATGGACATTATGATCTCTTCCATTGGTGAGAGGTTTGCTGTAGATTTTGACTATATTATATAAATTGAATGGGTTGCACCATGCATTCTATTTGGAAAATATATTACACCTTTTTCAATTCTTTACAGTGTTTGATTTTACTGAATATATAATAAAATTGTTTACAATGTCTGTACGAAAATAAATTTTTTTTCTCTAGTATAGGTTCTTTGTTGTATTATACTCAACCAGTCCAACATTCATATATTTCATTCTAATGGAATTTCATGTGAATCCAGAATGGGACATTCAATAAAGAGGTTGACGACTTTTTCCATATGCATGGGAGGTGCACCGACAGTAGTAGGTCAATATGGTACGTGATACCCAGTTTTTTGACCCCTTGTAATGCATAGTTTTTTCAAATGTATCAGTAACAACCAATTTGGTATTTTCCTACTCAGATTGGAATGAAATTACACATTACCAAACCATGACCATGATCTATGGTACAAATCATTGAGATGACAATGCATTTTTTTACTGTATATAGTTATCTTGTAGGATCCTCTAGTGCAATGCTGAAAGGTACCTAAATAGATATAGTGTACTGGAACCTTGAGCGTGTATTACTATACACAGATTCTTAGTGATTGTTAGTTCATCTTCATTCCCATTTTAACATTGTATTACATTATTTTTTTGTCTTATGAGGATACATAGATTGTATCCTAGACGTAGTGGGATGATGTTGGATTGTTTTTGACTTTGTATAATGTCTTTTTCATTTCCAGCCTTATCGAGTGTTGGAAAACTCATTATATCCCATTCTATGAGATGGGTGTGTTGATGAAACACCATGAGAAGTAATATTGTGGATATGTTTTCTTTTTGGGATTTTGGGTTATACCATGTTACCATTTTGTCATATGTGATTGGTAGGGCTATGTGGGAGAACTATATACACAAATATGTGACTTAGAAAATTGAAGGTCAATGTCATGATTCATCAAGGTAATATTTCAAAAGGGGTTTCCCTAGGAAAATGGATTCGTTTTTAGGTAATGAGATTACCTATATTTTTGTGTTGTGGATAATGCATATAATGGGATCAATTATTTAAATATTGGGTTGTTAAATCCTTCACATTATAATCAATCATATAGGGTTCTTGTGTATCTGTAGTAGCTTCACTAGGATGGATTATTTATGTTTCTTACCGTATTGACTAGTGCTTTCTTGTCTCGCACATTAATGTTGGGAGAAAGACCACATGTTATGGGTTTTCATTGAATAAATCATGGAATATGTGAGATGATCAATTTTGAAGGGAATATTCATTGTTGTTTTTGCATAACAACACTAATATTACATAGAGTAGAGTCATCATATCCTTGTAATGGATTACTCATGGGAGCATGAGTTAGGTAATAATGATACACACATAATGTATGTGGTACCATCTAAAAGGTAAATAAGTGAGTGGATGTGCATGTGCAATGGAATAATGGTTTTACGGTGATTTTGATAGAATATTTTCCAAAAAGGTTTTCATAAACTGTGGAATTTACCTCTATTATAGAAGAGTCGTAGAGAAAAAATTAGGTTTCATGTGGTGGTAAACCCATGGGAGGACCTTGACACAGATTTTATATAGATGTAATGTATGGGGTAGGTAAAAAGAAAGTGAAACATGTTTAGATGAGAACATTTCTTGGTAGAGAGTGATAGATGAATATATATAGAATCTTAGTGTGCTTATAGTTAGAGATGAAAGTTCCCAATATCATGAAATATTTTTGAGTGAAATGAGAGGGAATCAATTATAAATTGAGATTATTTCCATTAAAAATATATTTTCTTGATTTATGGAGGAACGTACTATGGTTGTTATCAAGGAACTGGGGATATTACATTTGTTCATTTAATGATGGTGACCCGTGATATCATTTTAAATAGAGTTTATTTTGTGGTAACTATTTTCAGCAAGTGAGAACAAGTGATTATTGATGTTCCATGATGGCACTAGGAATGAGTGGTTTTTAAACACTCCATTCATTGGGTTTAGTTATTCCTAAAGGCAAGTCCATTGAGGGTAGAACTCTTTTCCAAGGTGATGATAAGGGTATTTTAGTGGTCGACAATAATAAATAAATTATAGGGAAATATATTTTATTATATAAGAGTTTTTAATGTTGTGAGACCATTTGGTATAAATTTGAGATAGAATAGTTGTTCAAATTCCTGATATGAGAGCATGGATATATATGGAAACCAAGACATCTCAAGGATGATAATGGTTATGATGGGGAGGTTATTAGGAACATTGTATTTATAGATTTGGAAATTGAGTTGAATGTTGTATTTTTCTAATTTCAATTTCTCATGAGGAGTAAAATCCTCTTTTCCCCTACAATATAACCTCAAAAAAATCGACCAATATTTGACCCAAAATCGTGTTTTTATCCCTGCATAATGGTTTTGTGTTATTCTAGGCCATATGAATTATAATGGAGTAGTTAGTAATTAATAATTAATTAATTAATTATTAATTTTTTCATACATTATTATTTTATGATATCATTTTAATGGAGTGTTAGATTAAGAATATGTATCCTCAATTGAATCTACAAAGATGTGTTTTTCATAGGTGTGGTGAAAACTCAAGTTGGGTTGTAGGGTCAGGGTCATGTCCCTTTTTCCTTTTCTTGTATTTTTATTCATTCCATTATAATTTTTTTCTCTATTCTCAAATGAAATATCCTAAACACCACCTATGGGATTTCTTTTTGATAACTGATAGAGTAGAGCGTGATGGAGATAGAGAGGAAGAAATAAAGAAAGATTTGTAGATGAAGGGTGGTGTCACTATTGAGCTCGGGAGGTGGCAGAACAATATACAGTATTGGTTGAACTCAAATACTGGTGAAGCCTTAGGGAATTCTACCCATTGCATACAATTTTTATGTTTTTCCAAAAAATCCCAATATATATATGTTATGTTTTATATGTTATTTGTGGTTACTAAGGACCCCCATAGGGTTGACCTATATATAAATAGAAAAAATGGATGTTTCAAGGAAATTTTTGGGTTTTTTGATTAGGAAATCCTGATCACGCATAATTATATTATAGGAACATAGTTCATCTGTTCTTACTGGTCATGGAAGATGACTTTTGGAAAATATTATTTGTATACATTTATTATAGAAAATGTAGCAGTACATTTCCATGTTCTAGGATGAGTAGCTGAGTTTATGGGTAATATTATTAGTAAGGTAACCATTGTGTACTATTTAAAAACATCTTATACATGTGTATATAGAAAGATAATTTTTCATGGGATGTGTTGTGTGGTTGTACATGGCCATAGAGCCAGGGTACATGACCAAACACCTCTTGTATGGGGGACATGGCCATGTTGTAAATACATGGACAAACCCTAGGTGTTCCTAGACAATGTAGTGGTAGTTGATAAATCCCTATTTATTCAATGGACATGTAGTAGTACATGGCTAGAACTCATGTGATCTAGGTTATGTAGAATTACATGGTGATGAATCATTGTTTGGCGTACATTTCATGTTTGTTTATTACATGTCATGTAATTCAACAATGTAACACATTTCAATGTTTTCATTTTGTTGCATTTGTGTCAAAATTATATGTATGAGGATACCATTTTTTGTGCTTTTACATATAGATAATGATTACAGAATACATGGGATTATTTGTGGACTCTTAATTGGAGTTTTAGTTGGAAATAGATTATATATATGTTCTTCCCCTATTAAGATAATAACTTTATATCCTCAGTGTGGGGAATTGTTCTGATATTTCCCTTGATCCATCTCATTGGATTGATGAATAAATTTATTTCTCCCTTGAAGATGTTTATTAATTGTTATGTTCCTTTTTTTAATAGCAGTCTGTATGGTTATTTCTATATGAGGATTCATTTTAGGATTCATCCGCTTATGATTCAACCTATAAGATCCAGTGTAGGATATCTCTATCTTACTACTATTTTGAAGGGTACCATATAATGACCCATACATTACATAAAATGTTATTACTTCAGACTTGAAGCATACTTATTACAACATATAACAAAACCATGATAGGACCGTATAGGTATAGTGTCTTTATAAACCGAGAAACATAAACAATTGATTCATAAATCATCTACATTGTCTCCCATTTATTTCATCATATCTAGAGTCCCTTTTGGAATATCCTACTTAATACACTTCTTCTTGACCCAGGGAAAAGAAAACATACAAAGGGTGAGCTCAAATTCTCAGTAAGGGAAAACAAAGGAAATATCAATCATTCCATATTTATAAGACCATAACATTTTGAAAATTTTATCCTGAAAAAGAGATCATAATATCCTGGCATGGGATAAAACATAATAATTAAATGTAACCCCAATATTCATAACATAAGACACGAAACATTGTGGCATGCACACATAATCATAAAACATCATTTCATATTAGTCAAGACTCATTTCCAAGACCATCATAGCGGACAAAGTAAATTACTGAACCGAGAGTACTCCTCGTTCCAGTCCTGTATCACTGAACCAGATTAACTTTTCATTCTATACATATCAATCTCATGAGATATAAATATTTACCTAATTCATTTGAGGGAGATATAGGCCCCAAACATCACATAATGAAACAATTCTTATGTGTTCCACAAAATCATACATCAAACATCATAGCATAACCCATGTAATAAAAATAGGCTTCTTAAACATCAATCCATCATAATGTAATGCATTAAGATAAATGGACATCATAAAAATAATTTCTTCATAACATAATCAAATCAATGTAATATTAGGGATAGAAATATTACCCAATATCATCATAGATGGAAAATAATTTGGATAAAACACATGAACACAATTCTTGAGGAAAATATCCTTTCAACATCAAATACAATTTTCATTTGTCAACATGTCATAAAATTTTAAACTAAAATAAGTTAATTGAAAATAAACTTAAAAACTTATAAAGGAATATTCAAAGAAATAATGTTCTATGAAATCATAAAAATTATTTGAAACCGTATAAGTTAAAAAACATTCTTCTCATACTTTGGATGAAAAATTAAAAAAGTATATCGTACTGAAAACGACAAAAGATTCCGTTCATAAAATTTACTAAAAATTCACCAATAGGTAAAATTGGATTTAATAAATTTTTGGAGGATATAAATTATATTACATATTGAGGAGACATGGATGTGGAAGATAAATATTTCCTAGTATGTTCTGAAGTATAAACAATCTCTGATAAAAATGAGATTGAGATATTTTCCCTTACCTTTGGTCTGATATGATTTGTACGTATCTGAACCTCCTGTATAATGATTTAAAAAATTCCATTGACTTACTCTAGAATCATATACACTGTTATGATATCATATTTGTTCATATTCATATCTCTTTATTAGTAATATTTCATTGATACTTTTTATTTGTGTGTAAATTGCATTATTTTCCAATGCATGTTTGATCGAATAAATTATTATTCCTCTTTTTAGGTAATATATACATCATTTAAAGAATGATACTATTATAACAAATATTAGTTTTATTCATTAAATTTGTTTATATAATCCTATTATAATAAAGATCATGTAGAACGAATCACATCGCACCGTGGAGACGGTAAGCTATACGTACGCACGAGTGACGATATCATTCCTATAATTATTCAATGGAATTAGAATGGATGATAGGATATCTCAGAATTATTATCATTTTATAATAATCATATATATTTATTATTTACACCATTATACTCATCCATGTTTGGTGGTGGTGGAAAATAGATTACACCACGGTGTGGAGACGGTATTCTGTACGTATGAACACGCAGTGATTTTGTTTTCCATAGGATGGATAGAAGGTGAAATAGGGTTGTTTAATATTTACAACAACATATATGTATATGACGGATACTTACGTTATTACTTTATAATGAAACAAATAAAGAATATAATGTAGAAGACGAAATAAATTTGAAAGAATCGGTAAAAGATATTGCCTCTTCTTCGACGAAACTCTCCTGAACCTCCTCTTAGGGCACTAAAGCTGGCCTTTGAAGAAGAATAGGACCTCTAGTGTGTTTTTAGTGAAGTGGAGAAGATAAATTGGCAGGGTTTGGACAATAACTGAGGCTCAAAATGTTGTGGGGAGGAGAGGGGGGAGGTTCCTTTTTATAAGAGAGGAGAGGGGCACTTTTGGGAACCTCTAAAATATTAATTTGTAATAAACTCAATCCCCACATAAAAACATCCAAAAATGACTCACATATAAAGATTAGATGATATAGGGTTGTAATATCATCAACCAATAAGATTTATACGTGTTATTAATTTATTTTAAACCATATCAACTTTATTTATCCTTATTTAATAAATTTTATTTAATTTGTGGTAATAATATTATAAATTTTTAATTGTTATAAATAATTACATATGGGTTTTTAATTGTCCATAATTGGAAAATTTATGACACTATAGAACATATAAATTTTAATTTATAAATTTTAAATATTTTTCTGATTTTTTAACAATTTTATAATATGTTATTTTTATAAAATAGCAACAGTGTCAATTTTGACACTATTCATTTATTTGAATTTAAATAAAATCCAGACAGCGGATATATTCGAACAAAAATATTTAACAGCTTCCTAACATGTTATATTCATCTAGAAAATTTGTGGATAACATTAATTAGTTCATATAATATTTATTTTAATATTTTTAAAACAATTTATTTGATATTTCAATCAATAAAATAATTTCTACAACAATACTGTTTCAGCATTAATGATAATAATTTAATCCCTAAATAATTATAAATAAATTCTAACTATGTATATAATTTTATTATATTTCTAGATAAAATTTATATTCGATGTTTAATTTTAGAGACCCAATGCTTGACATACATGGACATTACATTACTTTTTCGGAATACTTAGTACATAACAAAAAACAGACACACAAGGACCGTAATAGTTTAGTGTCTTTGGAAAATCGAAATATAATCTTCTAATCATGGTGAAAGATCTTAAAAAACTCCCATAATGATCTTCCCCTTTTTTTTACCTAAAATATTTCTTTATATACTGGGAAAAGAAAACATAAAATGGGTGAGATAAAATTCCCAGTAAGGGTAAACATAGAGAACATAAAACAGTCCATAAACATTTGAATGCAAAAAACATGAACATAAAATCTTAACATCAAAATCTTGAGAAAAAGATATGGATCTTGGAAGTACGTAAGGAATATATCATAAGGTAAAATCAATCATGATAAAATTGAATGGGACTAAAACAAGTAATTGTGGAAACCATTAATCACATGTCGTGATTTGCATAGTTGCCAAGGCATTGCTGCCAAGACCATCTTAGTGGACAAAGTCCTTTTCTGAATCGAGTTCACTCCTTGTTTCTGTCCTGTAACACTGAACCATATTAACTTACTATTCCAGCCATGTCTTTCTCATGAGATTTAAATCTTTACCCAATTCATTGGAGGGAGATATAGGTCCCACCCATCTCATAATGAAATCATTCTTACTTGTGCCACAACATAAACATAAATCATTCATAATAAACCAAAGAATAAAATGGGTTCCATAAACATCATTCGATCATAATATAATCCATATAAAACATATGGATATCATTTCATCATATGAAAAGTGAAACCATGTAATTAATAGAGACATTAAACTTGAAACATTCACATATGAAATAATGTCATCTTATATGGAAAATGGTTTTGGTAAAACGTTTGAAATGAATTCTTGTGGAAAATATCCCTTCTTCTTCAAAATCATATTATTTCAACAAAATTACATTTAATTTTAAAATAAAAGTATTTTTTTGAAAATTGTCATAAAATCTTGTAGAGTATTCTTCATGAAAATGAGGCGTTATGAAACTGTAAAAATCTTTTCATGACGTATAAGTTAAAAATAACATTCTTCTCATCCTTTTGTAAGAAAAGTCAAAAGGTACCTCGTATGGTAATCAAAAAAATCTTCCTTACATACCATGTAGTAAAAGTAAAAAATGGGAAAAAAGGAAGTTAAACATACATGAAAATTTTTTTTTAAAACATGGACATAGATGATAAATATTACCCCAGTAAATACTTAAAATCAACAATCTCGGATAAGAATGAGATTGGAATAATTATCCCTTACCTTAGGTCTGATATGCATAGGACGTATCCAAACACCCTGTATAATGATTTAAATAACGACATTGACTTATTACAGAATCATACTCATTGTTATTATATCATATATGGTTCACTTATGACTTTATATTACCCGTTCTTTTGTAAATTCATGTTAAAGTAGCGTTTTGGGTAATATCGTTTCATTTTTCGTTCCTGTTTTAACTTGTAATTATTCATATGATTACTTAGATCATTATTACATACCTCCAAAATATAAAACATGATTTATATATAATATATATTCAGAATATAATAGACTGATAAATGGAAATAAATACACCATTCATGGAAACGATAGGCCGTACGTACGCATGAATGCTATTTTCGTTTCCTTATTTAATTGAATGGAATTAAGTAGATGAAATATATATATATATACATAAATCCAGTAGCATTATTACATCATATATTTCATGATTACTTATTATATATAATTTATAATCATTCTTAAATGGTTAACATAGAGAGTGAATCTCATCGCGTCGTGGAGACGGTAGTCCATAAGTACGCACAAGCGATGATATCGTTCCAATAATTATTGAATATAATTAGAGTGAATGATATAATATATCAGAATCCGTATGATGTTATAATAACCATATATAGTTATTCTTTACACCATTATACCCATCTACGTAATGTGTTGATGGAAAAACAGATTACACCACGACGTAGAGACGGTATTCTGTACGTACGCATGCGCAGTGATTTCATTTTCCGTAGGATGGATAGATAGTGAAATAGGGTTGTTTCATACTTATAATAACATATAAGTATATGAGTGATACTGATGTTATTAATTCATAATGAAACGAATAAATAAGAATAAGTGGAAGAAGAAATAATGTTGAAAGAATCGGTAACGGACATTACCTCTTCTTTGAAACGCCTCTTTGAGACCTCCTCTTAGGGTACTAAAATTGGACATTTAAGAATACCAGGACCTCTAAGATGTTTCTAAGAAATTTTAGAGGATAATTTTTCAGGTTTTGGCCAAGTTTCAAGTCTTAAAATGGTGTGAGGAAGAGAGGGAGGAGGTGCCCTTTTATAAGGGAGGAGAGCGGCACCTTAGGAAAAACTAAAAATACTATTTTATTATAAAGTCATATTCGGTTTTTAATAGCTCCAAATAGATTTCTTTCGAAGATAAGGTGGATATGGGTCAAAATACTCTGAACCAATAGAATTTAGACAAGTTTAGGTTTCTATTTTAACCTTATCATTTAGATTTAACTTTAAGTAAGATAATATAACTTTTGTCGCGTGTTCTTGTTTTCTTACACTATAAGGTTAATAAACTTACTATAACAAGCCAATCAAACCCCAATATATATAACCTTATCTAAGTCATTTTTCTGAACCTTATATTTTTAGGAATACAATAACAATTAATAATATAACATTTGTTTTAAAAACTATTTTATGTCAATTTTGACACTATTTGATAATTGATTTTTGTAAAAATCATAACAGAATGATTAGTTCGAAAACATTTATCTAAATCAATACTAACATGTCATATTTGCCTATAAAATTAGTTTAATTCATAAAAAGTCTCAAATTACATTTATTTGGGTATTTATAACATAAATTTTGTCAATATTTCATTAATAGGATAATTACTACATCATCATTGTGTCATAAAAAAAATGAATTATCTAACGTCTAAAAATTATAAATAAAATACAATTATGTAGGAAATCATTTTATAATTCTAATGAATATTTATAGATTAATTTATCTTATTTATAACCCTATATTAAAAATGATTTAGTTATTAAACATTGATTTTAAATATTTTAACCGTTCTTTAAATAAATTAATAATAAATGTCCTAATCTAATCCAAGTGGATCTAAATCGTCATATTTTATTGCTAAGGTTGTTTCTGGTCGAATTACACTTATCAAATAGAATTAGGACATGTTTTAGGGTAATAATAATATCATTTTTACCCTTAATTACCCTATTTACTTTTAATCGTGGTAAAAAAAGTAAAAAGTTACTATTCACCAAAAATTATTTTCATCTCATTGAACCACATTTTAGTCCTTGATATTAACCGTGTCTCTTGGATTTTCGAAATTCCACTCACAGAAGCGGTAAAATTAATTTTTATGTGAATTTCCAAATTCTCCTAGGATGAAGGTAAAAGACGGTGAAAAGTTCAATAAAATTTTTATATATCTAAAATTATTATAATATGCCTCCAATGAATTTCATTTAACATATATTTTTATTATGTATCAAATTTCACCTAAAAGAAATTTAAATAAAATAAATAATTATTTAAATAAAAATTCGGTTTTTGAATAGTAACCTAGTGTTTTCACTATTCATCAAAAATTGAACGTTTTCAGAAAAATACCAAAAATTCACCCTAGGATAATTTGGATATTCTGAATCCAAAAGTGAAGTCCATTTTGAATGTTAAAATTTATTAAATTTTAAAAGGTGGGTATTACTATTCATAACAGCTAGTTTATATAACATATCGTTGTTTAGCGAAACTCGGTATTGCGTACAACACACGCTATCATGGAAGGTCGCAATTGCGTGTAATGAAAGCCAAGTCAGGGATGCGTGTTGTACAAGATCCATTTGGTGTAGCATACAACACAAGAAATTAATGAATTTAAAAATAATATTTTTCATAAAATCTCGGGGTGTTACATTCTACCCCCCATAAAATGAGTTTCGCCCTTGAAATTTGTCAGGGTTATAAATGGTTTACTACTAGAATGTTTCTTTAATAGAAACCCACATCGTAAAAAGGAATACCAAAACTTCACTTTAAAAACTAATTTATGAAATGTAACAGTTACATAAATTAACTAATCATTCAGTTTCCTAATAGAACATAGGTGAATATATGGATATAGAAGAGAAATATAACTGTCATGTTCTGATGGATAGTGGTAGATAACATGGATATGAAAATGCCAACAATCACAAAGCCATATATTTTTTATGATCTTGGGTACCATCTAATTCATCGGATATAAGGGCACTAGGACAACATTTTTGGTTTTCAATATCTTTTCCCTAATGTTGACGAATTAAAAGAAATACTTACATGATTTTGGTAAAATCTCACTGTTGTTCGTGAATTGAACAATTTCCACTTCATCCCTTAAAGAAATGAAGTTGAATTTGTTATTATTGATGTGTTGGAAAATCATGTGACATAATGATGGTTCATTCCATCTATTTCAAACAAAAGGTTAGAAAAAGTTATAAGTCCATCTTATGGTTAGATTAATCGTATATGGTTCCAAAAATTAACTTTTACTTCATATATCATATCGCTTTATAAAATAAAACTAGTTTCTACTAACCAAGGACTTCTTGTAGGCTACTGGTAGGTGATAAAGGCCAGTCGCACTTCTGTTGTGGGTTCGATTCCCACTGCCTTGTCCGACGCGATGGGTTGTCGCCCATCCTATACGTTGTCTTTTTTTTCCTGAAAATACATTATTATAACATTCCATCAATAATATCGAAAAAGTTCTAGCCTTAAAGAATACTAACTTATGTCCATCATAATCCATTCCAATCTTTAGGTTTATCCAAAATACTGTTGTCCAATCTCATATTATAGTGTAAACGATTACCAAAGAGTTCATATAACAATCATGTTAATACCATCGTTGATCCCCATATATCATAAGATATGTCTTGTTGGTCACAATCCAAACATTAGAAGGACTTAATCATGTATTCTCTTGAAAAATTAATACCCATTGAACCTTAGTGAAAACATAACTGCAATTAAAAGTTAACACATTCCACGTACCAAAATCCTCAAAATTCTATATACTCAACCCATGAAATCACTTAGTCCGTATATCAATCATGAGCTCATGAATACTGTAAATCATTTCATTTTCTCCTTATCCCTTCATTATGAGCATATCATCTACTTTCCAAAATATTTTAATTACTTTTCATGGTTACTGGTACCATAAAATTATTGAAAACCACAATAGACTAAAACAAAAACATTCTAATACACCATAAAATTACCTCAAGAACATTATTCTTGAATACCAATACATAAACACTTCAATACATCCTCTTCAATGATTGTCTTGGAATATGTCCTTCCTTGATTTAGAATTAACTTTTTAGGTTAGGGCAATGAGTTGGGTAATTCCCATGTTCTCCACAAATAAGACATTGAACTCCATAACAGTCTGTCACTCTATGACCCTTTTCGCCACACAGATAACATATGTCCCTCCATTTGAGGTATTCCTCAAGGTTCTTCTTCCCTTATTTAGAAATCTCAATCTTCATTTCTTTATGCTCCTCAACATGAGAACATGCATAAAAGTCTATCTTCCTCTTATTTGATGAATTAGGCATACCACTAAATTTCACCTTGTTAATCATATACCGCGATGACTGATTTGGCATAATCACAATATCATTCTATCTAGTAATTACACAATTTTGTTGCTCATAGTCACCAATTTGTCCATTGGAATAAATGTTAACCGAATTCTTTCTGGTTCCCTCCATTGAATAAAACACAAAAAGAATTCTGTGAGAGGAAAAAATTATTCAAGGAAAATAACATAATCAAGGGGGAGTACCTTCAACAGCTAACATATAAGGTTTAATTCTAATATCGTTACTATAATTCTAGGACTACAACCTATACTTATCCTTAACTTTAGGGACATCCCTAGACATACCTTAGAAATATATCTAGGGATCTGACTATAGTTTTCACATCCTAGTTTCCAAAGTTTGACTAAACCTTTCCTCTGATACCAACTGTAGAGACCCAAAGCTTGACGTACATGGACATTAAATTACGTTTGTGGAATACTTAGTACATAACAAAAACAGACACACAAGGACCATAATAGTATAGTGTCTTTGGAAACTCAGAATATAATCTTCTACTCGTGGTGAAAGATCTATAACATCTCCCATAAAGATCTTACCCTTTTATTCTTACCTAAAACCTTTCTTTATATCATGGGAAAAGAAAACATAAAAGGGTTGAGCTCAAATTCCCTATAAGGGTAAAAATAGAGAACATAAAAAAATCCAAAAACATTTGAATGCAAAAACTTGAACATAAAATCTAAACATCAAAATCGTGAGCAAAGACATGAATCTTGGAAGTACCTAATGCATATATCATAAGGGAACATCAATCATGATAAAATAGCATGGGAATAAAACATGTAATTGTGGAAACCATTAAGCACATGTCATGATTTCCATAGTAGCAAAGGCATTGCTGCCAAGACCATCTTAGTGGAAAAACTCCCTTTCTGAATCGAGTTCACTCCTCGTTTCCATCCTGTAACACTATACCGGATTAACTTACAGTTCCAGCCATATCTATCTCATGAGATATAATTCTTTACCCAATGCATTGGAGGGAGATATAGGTCCCACCCATCTCATAATGAAATCATTCTTACTTGTGGCACAACATAAACATAAATCATTCATAATAACCCAAAGAATAAAATGGGTTCCATAACCATCATTCCATCATAACATAATCCATATAAAACATATGGATATCATTTCATCATATGAAATGTGAAACCATGTAAATCATAGAGACATTAAACATGAAACATACACATGAAATAATGTCATCTTAGATGGAAATTGGTTTTGATAAAACATTTGAAATGAATTCTTGAGGAAAATATCCTTTCTTATTCAAAATCATTTTCTTTTTACAAAATTCCATGCACTTTTAAAATAAAAGTATTTTTTTGAAAATTTTCGTAAAATCATGTAGAGTAAGCAGCATGAAAATGAGGCATTATTAAATCGTAAAAATATGTTCATTTCGTATAAGTTAAAAATAACATTCTTCTCGTACTTTTGATGGAAAAGTCAAAAGGTACGTCGTATGGTAATAAAAAAAAGATTCCTTACATACCTTGTAGTAATAGTCAATAATGGGGAAAAAGGACTTTATACATACATGAAAACATTTTTATAAAACTTGGACATGTATGATAAATAATACCCTAGTAAATACTTACGAATAAACAATCTCGGATAAGAATGAGATTGGAATAATTATCCCTTACCTTAGGTCTTATATTCTCCGTACATATCCAAACCCCCTATATAATGATTTAAATAATATCATTGACTTATTACAGAATCACATTCATTGTTATTATATCATATATGGTTCACTTATGACTTTATATTACCCGTTCATTTGTAAATTCATGTTAAAGTAGCATTTTGGGTAATATCATTACATTTGTCGTTCATGTTTTAACTTGTAATTATTAATATGATTACTTAGATCATGATTACTTACATCCAGAATGTAAAACATGATTTATATATAATATATATTCAGAATATTATAGATTGATAAATGGAATGAAATACACCGTTCATGGAGATGGTAGGCCGTACGTACGCATGAACGCTGATTTCGTTTCCTTATTGAATGGAATGTAATTAAGTAGATGACATACATATATATATATATATACATAAATATAGTAGCATTAATATGTCATATATTTAATGATTACTTATTATATATACTTTATAATCATTCTTGAATTGTTAACATGGAGAGTGAATCTCATCACGTCGTGGAGACGGTGTCCGTACGTACGCACAAGCGATGATATCGTTCCAATAAATATTGAATAGAATCGGAGTGAATGGTACAATATATCAGAATCAGTATGATGTTATTATAACCATATGTAGTTATCCTTTACACCATTATACCCATCCATGTAAGGTATTGATGGGAAAACAGATTACACCACGACATGGAGACGGTATTCCGTACGTACGCACGTGCGGTGATTTCATTTTCTGTAGGATGGATAGATGGTGAAATAGGGTTGTTTCATAATTTTAATAACATATCAGTATATGGGTGATTATTATGTTATTACTTCATTATTAAACAACTAAAGAAGAAGAAGTGGAAGAAGAAATAAAGTTGAACGAATCTGTAATGGACATTACCTCTTCTTTGAAGCGCCTCTTTGAGACCTCCACTTAGGGAACTAAAATTGGTATTTTAAGAAGACCAAGACCTCTAGGATGTTTCTAGGGAAGAGGATAAGAGAATTATTCAGGGTTTGTCCGAGCTTCAAGGCTCAAAATGGTGTGAGTAAGAGAGGGAGGAGGTTCCCTTTTATAAGAGAGGAGAGGGGACCTTATGAAAAACTAAAAATATTATTTTATTATAAAGTCATATTAGGTTTCAAATAGCTCCAAATTGATTTATTTAGAAGCTAAGGTGGGTATGGGTCTAAATCCTATCATCCAATATAATTTAGACAAGTTTAGGTTTCTATTTTAACCATATCATTTGGTTTAACTTTAAGTTAGATAATTTAACTTTTATTGTGTCTTCTTGTTTTCTTACACTATAAGGTTAATAAACGTACTATAACAAGAAAAATGAACCCCAATATATATAACCTTATCTAAGTCATTTTTCCGATCCTTATATATTTAGGAATAAAAGAACAATTAATAATATAATATTTGTTTTAAAAACTATTTTATGTCAATTTTGACACTATTTGGTAATTGATTTTTGTGAAAATCATAACAGAATGATTAGTTCGAATTTTTTTTAACTAAATCAATACTCACATGTCACAGTAACCTATAAAATTAATTTAATTCATAAAAAGTCTCAAATTACATTTATTTGGGTATTTATAACATCAATTATGTCTATATTTCATTAATAAGATAATTACCGCATCATCATTGTGTCATAAATAAATTAAATTATTTAATGTCTAAAAATTATAAATAAATACCATTTTGTAGGAAATATCATTCTCTTTATAATGAATATTTATAGTCGATTTTATCTTATGTAAAACCTTATATTAAAAATTATTTGGTTATTAAACATTGATTTTAACTATTTTAACCCTTATTTAAATAAATTAATAATAAATGTCCTAATCTAATCCAAGTGGACCTAAATGGTCATATTTTATTCATAATGTTGTTTTTGTCCGAATTAAACTTATCCAATTGAATTAGGACATGTGTTAGGGTAATAATAATTTCATTTTTACCATTAATTACCCTATTTACTTTTAATCGTGGAAAAAAAGTAAAAAGTTATTATTCACAAAAAATTATTTTCTTCTCATTGTACCAAATGTTAGTCCTTGATATTAACCGTGTCTCTTGGATTTTCGAAATTTCACTCATAGAAGTGGTAAAATTATTTTTTATGTGAATTGCCAAATTCTCCTAGGAGGTAGGTAAAAGACGGTGAAAAGTTCAATAAAATTATTACATATCTAAAATTATTATAAAATGCCTCCAATTAATTTCATTGAACATATATAGGTATTATGTATCAATTTTTACCTAAAATAAATTTAAATAAAATAAATAATTATTTAAATAAAAATTCGGTTTTTGAATAGTAACCCAGTGTTTTCACTATTCATCAAAAATTGAAAGTTTTCAGAAAAATACCAAAAATTCACCCAAGGATAATTTCGATATTTTGAATCCAAAAATGAAGTCCATTTTGAAAGAAAAAATTTATTAAATTTAAAAAAGTTTGTATTACTATTCATAACGGCGAGTTTATATAACATATCATTGTTTAGAGAAACTCGGTATTGTGTACAACACACGCTATCGTGGAAGGTCACGATTGCGTGTAATGCAAGCCAAGTTAGGGATGCGTGTTGTGCAAGCTCTTTTTGGTGTAGCGTACAACACAAGACATTAATGAAATTAAAAAGAATATTTTTCATTAAATCGGGGGGTTTTACATTTAGGAGGTTTATCACTAAATTAAAATTATTACACTTAAAAGATATTAAAGAGTGACATGTTGTCACTTTCTTTAGTTTTAATAATAATTATATCGTTTTCATGGTCAAAAGACTATGAAATGAATCTATTTCGACCATTAGGTGATATGGGTTGACTATTATTCATCGAGTAGAATTTTGGCAGTTGTTAGGGTAATATTATAATATTATTTTTACCCTTAATTACCCAATGTACCTTTAACTGTAGTAAATAAAAATTACCGTAGTTACTATTCATAATTTCAAATAAATAAAAGTAACATGTTAACATAATTTTGACCCACTGAATCTAAATATGGAATCCATTTTTCAAAATTCAAAACATAGAAGTTGAAGTAATTAATTTAAAATTAATCGCGCTGTTAAGAAAATCTGTTTTTAGAAGTTAAAACATTGTCAAAGATTGAAACGTTTTTACCTATGAATTCAATGTAAAATTAAGGGCAATGACATAAATTATATTAAATGGTATAAATATAATCTATTTATACATTAAAACCATGATATATAAAAATTTAACCATATAAATTATCTTGATGGGAAAAAAAAATTTTAAGAAAAATTCAGCGTATTTTTACAATTCATCGGAAATTATATATAAATGGGCGTGCCATCAAAAGGCAGTAAATTTCATTTTTTGAAAAAAACATCTTTTATCAAAAAATTTATTTTGTTTTCATATATCATTCTAAAAAATGGCTAAGATGAATTATAATGTTATAAAATTCAAAATTCGGTTAATACTATTCATAACAGCTAGTTCATAATATTATAATAATATATCATTGTTTAGTGAAACATGGTATTGCATGCAAAAAAAGCTATCAAGGAAGGTTTTTCTTGCATGTAATGAAAGCCAAGATAATGTTTTGTGTAGCAAATGATTCCTTTGGTGTTGCGTATAAGATAAAAAATACATTTCTCATAAAAGCTCAGGGTGCTACATTCTACCCCCCTTAAAATGAATTTCTCCTCTGAAATTCATCACTTCGTAACAAACTGATGAGGATACCTCTCCCTCATCATATCCTAAAATTCCCATGTAGCTTATTCTAATTGGTGGTTCCTCCATAAAACATTTACCAAGTGAGTGGTCTTGTTTCGTAAAAAGATTTTCTTATGATCCAGAATCTCTGTCGGCTGTTCTTCATAAGAAATATCTTTCTATAGTGGTACAACTTCTGATTTTAGTACATGTGAAGTATCAGGTATGTACTTTATCAGGAGAGATACATGGAACACATCAGGAACTTGAGAGAGGTTTGGTGGATGTTTTAATCGGTAAGCTACCTTCCCAACATGATCCAGTATTTCGAATGGACAGATATACATAGGGCTTTGCTTTCCCTTCTTTCCAAATCTAATACCTCTCTTCCAAATAGATATTGGTAAAAAAACTTTATCACCCACTTAAAACACTAGTTCTTTTCTTCAGTTGTCATAATATCTTTTTTGAAGAATCTGAGCTAATCTTATGTGTTATTGAATAGATCTGACCTTTTCTGCCATCTCATCAACAAGATTAGGTCCTAATAGCTTTCATTCCCCAACTTCATCCCAGGGAGATGAAGTTCTGCATTTCATTCCATAGAGAGCTTCATAAGGAGCCATCTTAATAATGGTCTGAAATCTATTATTATAAGAAAATTCTACCAAAGGTTGTTTTTGATCCCAACCACCTATAAAATCCATAGATTAGTATCTTAACATGTCTTCCAAAGTTTTAATTTTCCTCTTTGACTAATCATATATCTAAGGATGATAGATAGTTCTGAAACTCAACTCTGTATCTAGAGCATGCTGAACACTTTTCCAAACCATTGAGTTAATCCTTGGAGCCTGATCAGATATAATGGAATGTGGTACTCTATGAAATCTTACTGCTTCTTTTACATATATCCTGGCAGGCTGATCAAGGGAGAAATCCTCTCTAATAGCAATGAAGTGTGTTGATTTCGTAAGACGATGAACTATAACCGAGATAAAATTATTGATTTTGGATGTTTTGTGAAGTCTGTTGACAAAGTCCATAATGATGTTTTCCCATTTCCATTATGGTATGGATAATGGTTGTAACATCCCTTTAGACTTCTGTCTCTCAGCTTTAAATTTCTGACAAACCAAGCATCAAGAGACATATTTGGCGATATCTCTTTTCATGTCATCCCACCAAATGTACTCTTTCATGTCTCAGTACATCCTTGTACTTCCAGGATGAATAGATAATGAAGAACTATGAGCCTCATCCAGCAGCTCCTTCATTAATTCTTTTATGGAAGGAATACAGACACGGTTTTTGAACCTTATTATCCCATCACAATCAGGGATGAATTCAGGAACAATTATCACCTTTTTTTGAATCCCAACATTCTCCTAATATGGGTCATAAATCTTAACTTGTAAAGATGGTTGAATATTCATTTGAGAAAGATAAGACATATCCCCTTTCATTAAAATTTCACGATCCATCCATTGTAAATTCTTAAATTTTGGATCCTTTTCGATCCTCATCATGGATAACAAATCATGGTATTGTCGACTTAATGCGTCTTCCACCATGTTTGCATTCCCAGGGTGGTAATGAATTGAGCAGTCGTAATATTTAATCAGCTTCAACCATCTTTTTTGGCGCATATTCATCTCCTTTTGATTGAAAATATACTTTAAAATTTTATGATAAGTATAAATATCACACCTTTAAACATAAATAAAATTCCTCCAAATCATTAATGAAAATATTACTACAGCTAACTCCAAATCATGAGTTAGGTAATTTCGCTCATGGATTTTCAACTGTTCTGAGGCAAAAGCTATCACCATATCATTTAGCATGAGAACACATCCCAACACCTTTTTGGATGCATCACTATAGATCAAAAAGCATTCTTCACTACATAGTAGTGTGCGCATTGGTGAACTGGCTAACCTTCTTTTTAGTTCATTGAAATTATCTTCACATTCCTCCATCCAAAACAAAATTAACTCTTTTCTGGGTCAATTTTGGTGAGTGGGTTAGATGATCTTGAAATATCATTCAAAAAATGTCAATAATTCCCATCTAAACCAGGAAAACATCGAATATCAATTACTATTATTGGTCTTGACAATCATTCGATAACCTCTGTTTTTGTAGGATCCACAGATATCCCCTCTCTTGAGATTATGTGACCCAGAAATGAAACTTTTTGATATCAAAATTCACACCAGGTAAATTTGGAATAAATGTTCTCCTTCATTAGGGTTTTCAATACAATTCTTAAGTGATCATAGTGTTCTTCCTTTCTCTTTTAATAGAAAATAATATCATCTATAAGGACTACCACAAACTGATCAAGATAGTCTCTAAAGACTCTATTCATTAGATACATGAATATATAAAGGGAATTAGTAAGACCAAATGGTATCACTATAATTTCATAGTGTCCATACCTTGTAGGGAAATACGTCATTGATATATCCACCTTTTTGACCCTTAATTGATGATTCCATGAATGAGGATCAGTCTTGGAAAAGTATTGAGATCCGGGTAGTTGGTCAAATATGTCATCAGTGTGTGGGAGAGGAAACTTGTTCTTGATATTGATCGTGTTAACTTCTCAATAATCAATGTAAAGTCTCATTGATACATCTTTTTTTTAACAAACAGAACAGGTTCTCTTCAAGGTGATTCACAAGGGAGTATTAATCCCTTATCAATATTCTCTTGGAGTTGCATATTTAATTCCTGAAACTCAATTGGGGCCATTCTATATGGTTTCCTTGAAATGGGAACAACACCCGGTATGAGTTCTATTGAAAACTCAACTACATGATTTGGTGAAAGACCTGGAAATTCCTCTGAAAATAGATCATCAAACTCACGTACAATGCGCATATTCTTAATCGTGATTATATCTCCAGACATTTGAGATAAATAACCTTCATTTATTGGAATCAAGGCCCATAAGAAGGATTAAATTTCCAATGAAAGGTTATATTCATCCTTGCATCGAAATATTATCATAGATTGATCTGGAAAATAAAATGTGACTTCCATTATTTGAAAATTTATATGAGCTCCATATAAAGAAAGCAAATCCATGCCAAGAATCACATAAAATTCCACTATAGGAAGTATCACAAGATTTGAAGGAAGAACATTCCCACAAACATAAATCAGATAATAATTGTAATCTTTTGATGCAACTGTTGTTCCATTAGGAGTTTTCACAGCTAAATCAACAGCTAAATGTGGGGGTAGTACAGAGATACCCTTAGAAAATTCATCAAAAATAAAAGAGTGGGTGGATCTAGAATCAAATAAAACATTTTCTACATTAGAGTTGATGGTAAGTGTACCTTTCACAATGTCGTTATCGTACTCTACATCGACGATAGAAATTGCATGTGACATTCCTTTATCTTTTTTCTTAAGAGTTTATTGACGTCAATCATCATCAATAATACTTGGATTAGGGCATTTATTGGAATAATTCCCCATATCCTTGCACTTGTAACATTGATGTGTAGGAGGTTCATTCTGTGTATCCTTTTCATTGTTCGCATCACTAGACATCTTTTTTCCATTACTACGGCATTCAATTGCCTGATGACCTTCTTTTTCACACTTATAACATTTATATTTCCCTTTAAGACAATTCCATCCATGTTTCTTTCCACACTTTGAGAATAAGGGATAACTTATCTTTATTTCAGTGTGGTCTTTAGATTTTCATTTGAATTCAATTTTCCTCTTCTTATCAAACCCATATGACTAATGGGTTACTCCAATCTCCATCTCAACTTTGAGAGCACATCGAACAATTTCCTCATAGATTTGAAAGTCCCTTATAGCTAATTCCCTTTGGAGACTTGGTTTTAAGACACTAAAGAATCGATCGATCTTAATCTCAGGTCGGATAATAATACCTGAAGCGTACCTTGCAAGCCTTGTAAAATTTTATTCGTAGGTACCAACAGATTCACCATCTTTTTGATTAATTTCAAGAAACTCTTTCTCCATATTTTTCGAAGAATATGAGGGAAGTAATAACAGAAAATTAAGTTCTTGAACTCATGTCATTCCACGGACTCAATTTTATCCCTTTGCCTTGTATTCTTGACATGATTACACCATTGATAAGCAACACCTTCCAAACGATATATTGCTAAAATGAATTTATCATGTTCAAAAAATTGAAGGATTGAAAATATCATTTCAGTGATACTGATCCATTGTTCAGCCACTAATGGATCTGAATAACCAATGAATTAAGGTGGATGCTGCCTCATGAAGTATTCAATAGAATGTTGCTCCCTCCTTTGCTCGTTTCGAAGTCCTGCATGATTCATAGCTTAAGAAAGTTGCATGATCATGGATACAAGATTTTTCATTCTAGCTCCCATAATTTTTTTGTTTTTCAGGGCAACAATCGCTGCATTGCATGTCACATTTACCATTAACACAGTTCCTTCGGGTTCTAGCCATTGACTAAAACCAAGAAGCATAGTGTGAGAAACACCAATTACAATAGGAAAACCACATAATCATAAATAAAATTTTACACTTTAGGTCTTATCATAGGTTATTCATGGTCATTTATTAAACAATAATATTTTGTTCTATTCTTAGACATATCCTTAGGGTTCTTACTAAGGATTTCACAACCTATTTTACAAAAGTTTACTATATCCTCCTTCTAATACCAACATTAATGACCCATAATTTACACACATTGTTATTACTTCAGAATTGAAGCATAATTATTACAATATATAACAAAAACATGATAGGACGTATAGGTATTGTGTCTTTAGAAACTAAGAAATATAAAAAACTGATTCATAAATCATCTACATTGTCTCCCATTTATTTCATCATATCTAGAGTCTGTTTTGGAATATCCTACTTAATACAGTTCTTCTTAACCTGGGGAAAAGAAAAAAATACAATGTGTGATCTCAAATGCTCAGTGAGTGCATGAAAAGGAAATATCAATCATATCATATTCATAAGAACATGACATTTTGAAATTCTTATCCGGCAAAAGAGATCATAATATCATGACATGGGATAAATCGTAGTAGTGAAATGTAATCCAAATATTCATAAAATAAGACATAAAACATTATGGAATACACACATAATCATAGAAAATCATTTCATATAATTCAAGACTCATTGCTAAGACCATCATAGCGGACAAAGTCCATTACTGAACCGAGTTCACTCCTTGTTCTAGTCCTGTATCACTGAACTAGATTAACTTTTTATTTTAGCCATGTCTATCACATGAGATATAAATCTTTACCCAATGAATTGGATGGAGATATAGGTCCCAAACATCTCATAATTAAACCATTCTTATGTGTTCCACAAAATCATAAATCATACATCATTTCATAACCCATGTAATAAAAATAGGATTCATAAAAATCATTCCATCATAACATAATCCATATAAGAAAAAAAGACTTCATAAAAATAATTTCATCACAACATAATAAAATTAATGTAATAATAGGAATATAAATATAACCCTATATTATCTTATATATAAAATAATTTTTATAAAACACATGAACTCCATTCTTGAGGAAAATATCCTGTATACTTCAAAAACATTTTTTCCTTTCTCAATATGTCATACAATTTTAAACTAAAAGAAGTTAACTGAAAATGTACTTAATAACATGTAAAATAAGATTCAAGGAAATAAAGTTTTATGAAATAATAAATATCCTTTCATGCCGTATAAGGTAAAAAAAATATTCTTCTCTTACTTCGGCTGGAAAAGTCTACAAGAATCACATACCGAAAACGACAAAAGATTCCTTTCATAATTTTTACTAAAAAATAACAATAGGTTAAATTGGATTTCAAAAATTTTAGGTGGATATAAATAATTTTACATATTGAGGAAACATTTATTTTGATGATAAATATACCCTAGTAAATTCTGATGTATAAAATGTCTCTGATAAAAATGAGATTGTGAGATTTTCCCTTACCTCAGGTCAGATATGCTCTGTACATATCCAAACCTCCGATATAATGATTTAAATAATGTCATTCACTTATTATAGACTAATATAAATTGTTATGATATCATATATGGTCATATTGTTATCTCCTTATTAGTAATATTTCATTGCTACTTGTTATTCGGGTGTTCATTGCTTTGTGTTCTTTTGCGTGTTTTATCGAATAAATTCTTATTCCTATTTTTAGGTAATAGATACATCATTTATAGAATTATATTTTTATAATATTTTTCAGAGTTATTTATTCAATTTGTTTATATAATCCTGGTTTAATGAATAACATGTAGAAAGAATCACATCGCACCGTAGAGACAGTATGTCGTACGTACGCACGAGCGACGATAACGTTCCCAAAATTATAGAATTGTATTGGAGTGGATTATAGAATATCATATAATTATTATCATGTTATAATAATCATATATAGTTATTATTTACACCATTATACCCATCCAAGTAATGTGGTGGTGGAAAACATATTACACCACGACTTGGAGACGGTATTTCGTACATACTCACGCGTGGTGATTTCATTTTCTATAGGATGGATAGAAGGTTAAGTAAGTTTGTTTCATATTTATAATAACATATCGGTATATTATTGATACATATGTTATTATATTATAATGAAAAAATAAAGAAGATAATGTATAAGAAAAAATAAATTTGATTGAATCGGTAAAGGATATCACCTCTTCTTCGACGCACCTATTCTAAACCTCCTCTTAAGGGACTAAATTTGGACATTGAAGAAGACCATGACCTCTAGTATGTTTCTAGGGAAGTGTAGAAGAGAAATTGGCAGGGTTTTTCTGATCTTTATGGCTCAAAATGGTGTGAGGAGAAGAGAGAGGAGGTGCCTTTTTATAAGAGATGATAGGGGCACTTTTGGAAACCTCTAAAATATTAATTTATAATAAACTTAAACCCCAAAAAAACCTCAACCCATGACTCAAATCTGAATATTAGAAGAGATAGGGTTGTAATACTATAGCCAATAATATTTAGAGATGTTGGTAATTTATTTTAAACCTTATCAACTTGATTTATCCTTACTTAATCTATTTAATTTTATTTGTGGTAATAATATTCTAAATATTAAATTGTTATAAATAATTACTTATGTGTTGTGAATTGTCCATAATTGGATACTTTATAACATTTTATACCACATAAATTTCAATTTTTAATTTTTAAATATTTTTGTGATCTTTAAACAATTTTCTAATATGTTATTTTTATAAAATAACAATAGCGTCAATTTTGACACTATTCATTTATTTGAATTAAAATAAAATACACACAGATGATATATTCGAAAAAAAATATTTAATATATTCCTAACTTGTTATATTCATCTAGAAAATTTGTGTAGAACATTAATTAGTCCATATAATATTTATTTTAATATTTTTAAAACCATTTTTTTGATATTTCAAACAATAAAATAATTTCTACGTCACTTTTTTTTTCTTCATTAATGATAATTATTTAATCCCTAAAAATTATAAATAAATTCTCATGATTTATATAATTTTAATATATTTCTTTATAATATTTATATTCGAAGTTATATTAGTTTTATCACAAAATTAAAATTATTACAATTATAAGATATAAGAGAGTGACATGTTGTCACTTTCTTTAGTTTTAATAATAACTATATCATTTTCATAGTCAAAAGTCCATCAAATGAACCTATTTAGACCCTTATGTGATATGGGTCGACTTTGTTTCATCCAATACAATTATGGAAGGTTTTAGGGTAATTTTATAATCTTATGTTTATGCTTAATTACTCGATTTACCTTTAACTATAGCAAATAAATATTACCGTAGTTTCTATTCATAATGTCAAAAAAACATAAGTAAATTATTAACATAATTTTGACACACTAAATCCAAATATGGAATCCATTTTTCAAAATTAAATACACAGAAGTTTCAGTAATTAAATTAAAATTAATCTCGTTGTTAGGAAAACAAGTTTTTAAAAGGTAAAACACTGTCAAAGATTAAAATGTTTTTATCTATGAATTCAATGTAAAATTAATGATAATGACATAAATTATATTAAATGGTGAAAATAAATTCTAATTAAACTTTAAAACCATTAAATTTTATCATTTTACCATATAAATTTTCTTGATGAAAAAAATTCTTTTTAAGAAACATTTAGCGTATTTTTACTATTCATCAAAATATGAAAGTTATCAGAAAAGTATCAAAAATTTATCCAATGTAAATTTTTATATCCTAATTATAAATATTAAGTTTATTTTTCTAAAATTGAACTTATAAACATGTCAAAAATTATATTTAACATGGGTGCACCATCAAAAGGCGATAAAACTGCATTTTCTGAAAAATACTTCTTTTATAGAAAAATTGATTTTGTTTTCATATCTCATTGTATGAAATGTATAAGATGGATTATAATGTTATAAAATTAAAAATTAGGTTATTAATGATCATAAATGATACTTCATAATATTATAATAACATATCATTGTTTAGTGAAACTCGTTATTGCGTACAACGCAAGCAATTGAGGAAGGCTGCTCTTGCATATAACCCAAGCCAAGCCAGTTTTGTGTGTAGTGAAAGATTTCTTTGGTGTTGCATATAATAAAATATATATATATTTCTCATTAAATTTCAGGGTGTTACATAACTTGTTGTGTGAAATGTCATAAATGTTTCCCAATATAATTCCATGTACGATCCATATACATTATTAATCATTATATGGATCCCAAGTATGACCCCTATTTCAATTATACTACTTTATTATGTCCACATGTAGAACTCCTCTTCATCGGTACAAACTAATATGATTCCAAGAGGGATATCTTCAAATATATAAAGACATATTGGATATATGGTAGGATTAACCTCCAGTGTATTAACCTAAAGGATGTAGAAGGTTCCCCAGTGTTTGACCAACCTAGAGCTATAATGTTGGGATTGGGTAGAGATTATAGTGGGTGTCACCTTAGAACCCTTAACAAACATGGGATGTCGAGAGTCTGTCAATTTAGTGGTGGGTTCATGAATTTATCCACCATCAAAATTTTGTTTATTCATTAAATTTTTTTATTTTGGAGGTTATGGTTTCTATAGGTACATCATGGTACTTTGAATATGATCCATCAATGTGGTTATGTATTTTAGGATTATCCGAGTTACATCCTGGTAATCATCTGATGAGCCTGAGGTGAAGTGATGTTGTGGTATGAAATACCATATGCAATTCTCGAATCAACCTCTTGATCATTATTATTAATTAATACTATTATAGAAATAACCATCATTTGTTAGTATTAATTTCTTTTAATGAATTTTTATAGGTGGATTACATGTTTATCATAGAACCTCTATACTAGGTGTCACATGGTGGATACCTATCCACTATGATCTAGAGTTATTGCATAATGTTTTTTGAGTTAGTGTTATGCTTATGAAATGTGAATATTGTCGACATATATGATAATTTATGTTCGTATATACTTTTTATATCTTTGATACTACATAGGGTCTTGTGAATGCACCCCTAATGAATTTCCCCAAGATATTTTGGAATAACGATGTTGAGTAAATTTTTAAGGGATTTTAAGTGTTTAAATGTATTTGATGTGTATTCCTATAATGGGTCACCCTCCTTAGTGATCATACAAGATTCAATGTTGATATTACATATGGAGTAAGACCTTGGAATCTGAAAATGACTAGATTTTAAAATTCATTTATTGTAAAAAACTACATCAGTTCCTCATCTATTAGACTTCCAAATATTACCATAAATCATACTTATAGTGACTTGAGGAGAATATGGGTGAATCTATGGTTAGGAAATATATCCCCCTATGGTGAGGTATATTTCACATTTTTTGTATCAATAATGTATCATTGATTGGGGTTACGAGCTTAAAGATCAACATAATTTTAAATGGATTGAGTGGTATGACATCCATCTAAATTAATTTTCTATAGGATTTATATATGATTATTGTTCAAAATCAAAAAAATAAGTTCTGATTGGTTCATTTTGTTTTTCACATCACTCATATGTATATATATGTGTATATATATTATAATATATACGTACTCATATAAATATATATTGATGATGCCACATTACTCTGAAAAATTTACATCTTGGGTCGAAGCAAGTTTAGTCGATGCGAATCATAAAACCAAGGATTGGGTAAGGATTTTTATTTAATTTTTTATTTATTATTCCATATGTGTCTAATCAAGTATAAAAAATTTCATAATCATGTACTTACTACTGCATAGTATGTGTTCACTATTAGGGGTGGCCTACAACGAATTACTTCTCACCACCTGTACATGCACATCATTCTTCCTACAAACCTTATGTCTATTTTTTGGATGGTAAAATGAAATATTTATTTAAATAAAGAAATATATTTGAGTTATTCATTAGTTCCTATCATGTAGATTATTATGATGGTGTAGGAGTAGCTCAACAGTGTCATAGAGACTAGGTATGTCGTCTGGATCAGAATTTATAGTAGATCCGTGTACTTTTATTTTAGTTTCCTTTAATTAATCCTTCACATATGTTAGGCCCATTATGTGACCAGTGTTTTATGTATAACATGGCTACTTAGGATCTTATAGAACATTATTTATTATGACAACATGTTTCTATATCAGATTATTTGTTGATTCTCTACTATAAATATTTACTACTGAGGGTTATATTGTGTAATTTACAATATTATTTACTATGAAATGTGGGCATAGAACCTCCATAGACATACCTTGATCAGTAATTTATAGTTTTTAGCCTCTGTTATATGTAGATTCATTCTTTAATCCTTGCAAAAAATTGGATTTATCTCCCAGTTTAGTTGAATCCTATTCATTTTGTTTAATTTTAGTTATCTAAACATATCCTATTGGAGTGTCAAACTAGGTTTGTGGTATGGGAATACTCCCCACACAAAAAAATTATGGTTTAGATATAATCAAAAATTATTTTTCGGTTAATTACACCAATTTATATATATTCCAAAAGAGACCAATTTTATTATCTAGATAGTGATGTTTTTCTAGGAAAACCACACACATTTCATTATAATAACTTTGAAAATTCACCTATCCAAAAATTAATAATAGTGGTTCTCACTAATGAATTATTATTCTAGATTCCAAATTAAACTGAACTTTAATTATATACCTACACTAATGATATATAAATTTTATACCAAAATTTTACATATGGTTTTATGAATATTAAATATATATCAATATTATCGATGCAATTGATACATAATTTCAATTTTTTTCCAATACCAGAAAATAACAAAAGACTATATGTGGGTCAAATTTTCTCCAAATTATTGAAAATAAATATTCAAAGGTAAAATTGGGTATTATAACATCTTACTTATAAAAAAATATTCTCATCCCATCAATGATTATTTCTTGATCATTTCCAAGAAGCTTATCTTATCACATAGTTATCTTTCAAATTTTTTCAATAAATCTACGTGTGATGGTATATTATGTAATAATTCATAGATAATTATTATGGTTTTATATCATTGCATTTCATGCATGAAAAAATCTCTTCATTTTGAAATATAACATTTTTTTGAACTAGTATTCAATGATTAAACAAATGTGGTAAACAATTTATTCATTGGTTGCATCAAGCGGAATATTTGAAAAATGAAATGATAAAGGTCATGAAATGTTAAATTTATATTTATATTTTTTATAATGAATATATTTAATTAGTGAAAGGTATATGAGTAGATGTTCTGTTGGAAGCATCATTGGGGATGGAATTTTATTTTTACTAAGATTTACTCTATGAACTTTTTAATCGAGGCCTTTACTAAAAAAGGCCAACCTACATAGAAGCCAAGGCCAGCTCAACTATTGAGCCCAAAATGGAGCCAGTGTGATAACCACACTCTAAAAGAACCAACCTTATCCAAGTAAATGGGTGGAGTGGGTGAGTAAATTATAACACCCACATAGGCCCGTGTATTAGGCAGTAAGAATAAAAATAGTATAAGTATCCCATTTGTGAGGGGAAGCACAATGGAAAGATGAATCGATACCATGTGGTACCTAATAGGGAGTGGATTTATGGTTGTAATGTTCTGGTGGTTAGCATATTAACCATGGCCTCGATATATGTATCTTTTATGATGAATGGATACATGTGGGTAATATTCATGCATCACATAATGTGTGAATATACCATGAAAATATAATAGATGAAATCTAAGCTATCCTTTCTTTCAGAAAATGTTCATGTTGAATTAAGATGATATTCCATGTAGTGAATTTTGAATTATCTTGGAATAGTTTCAAATAAGTTCATTCATCTTCAAAATATTATCATGGAAGTATCTGTGTGACCTCAAGAAAACTAGACACCATAATTCATCGAGAAAAATCACTAACAAACTAAAAAATGGAATTTATTCAAAAGATTGGGCTTTTTCAAGAATGATACACATCACATGTAGTAATAGCATGAATTCAATGATATCTCGTGAATATATCAACTGATAATCATAAGAGAATGTGACTGAAAAGTGATACAAAACAATTTACCATTAATAATAAATATACTCATTGAGATAGTGCATGAATATCAATGATTGTGGGAACCCTTCATTTTGATGTTTTTTCCTGTGAATTTTCAAGAGATAAGTGATAGAATATACATTTTTCATACTGAGTGGCTTTATATGAAGTCATTAAAATTATCTCCATGTAAATTTTAAGATTATCACCTAGCCATTACATGATTAAAATTTGATCATGAAATGAATTCCCAGAGTTTGTAGTGTTGTCGATGATTTTGATTGTTTCAGTATTGTTGATATCCCAAGATCCTCATGTGACTGAATAACTGTGTGTCATGGCCTAAGATTTGTATGTATGTGGTATTATAATTCATGTATTAACCAAGTAATCTCCATGAGATCAGTGTTGAAAAATAGTGATCTCTAATGAAAAAAATTGAAAAAAGGGATTCATTCTCTGGAAAGGGAAGAATCTCACATAAAATCATTGTACGATGAAACATTGAGTCATAAAACCTTTTAATTTAAAATTATCTTCAATAAACACATGAGACAACAAGGTCATTCATAATAAAAAGTGGTTCACATTAATCTATCATGTGCAAACCACCTGTATATCATGCGAAGTAGTTCAAACTACTGTAAATGGGTTATAAGCCAACGGATTTATACCCACATTATAGATAAATTGTGTGTAATGAGTATTTGATTTAACATATTCCAACAATTTTTTTTAAAAAATAATTGTTACACCTCCTTTTATATATTCCCTAACTTGGAAAACTAAACCCCTCCCACTTCAAGGAGCCCTAATCACCCCCATCCTACGAGATTTGTCCTCCATGGCCTCCCCGAACCTCCCTGACTCTACCTCAACCTCACCCACTCGCCCTCCTCGTTGACCCTCTAGCTCCTGCCTCTATGTTGACCTCCTGGCCTCTGCCTTTTCCTACACGTTAAACTCTCGGCCTCCTCCCCTTCATTGAACTCCTGACCTCTTCCTTTGTGTCAACTTCCTAGCCTCCGCCTCCCAGCCCCCGCCTCCCTCCCTTTTCCTTCCTACCTCCGTGTCTACATCAACCTCTTCCTACCATCATCCACATGTGTCTACCACAAATCCAAATGGATATCATTGGTGTTATAGAAGTATTTTTCTCCACGTATAGAGGAATTGAGATTATGTATATTATATTCTTCACGTAAATGATAGAGAACTTGATAGAATACAAGAAACTATGAATCTAATAATATCTAATTTGTGGGATATAACCACGCAGGATGAGACTGATTATTCAAAGGTGTTTGGAATATGGGATATATTGGAAATGGATTTTGAGAATAATGATCATTAGAATAAATTGGTTTATCATAAGAGGCAAGAAGTGGGTTGTAGATGATGGTACAATGAGAGGGTATTCATAAAGGATTTATAACAAAATGAAGGTGTATATTTTTCCAAATTCATTTCTTCATATGAAAAATAGATGACAATTTAAATAGTGACAAGAATGCCGTAATTTATGGACTTCATCTATGTTCTGGTGCTTTAGCTTGGTTTATTTCACTAATTTGTTTCCACCTATTATGTTCCATATGAATAAAATTTGGTAGTATAATCAGAATTTACTTTAGTCCCAAAACCTTCTATAGTTTGTGTGATATATTCGCATTTAGTTGCTTCCCGTAGTTCTAGATTTCCCAATATCGAGCCACAAGGGGAAGAAATATGAGTTAGATTTTTTCTCTAGATCTTTTATGTCATTAAATATTGAATAGTTATGATATCCAAAATTGGACATAAGTAGAGTCTTGTAAACTCAATCATGATATGGTTTCTTCAATAACTATATTGGTGCACACCAGACTTCAACAGCCTCTAATGGACTGGAAATAACATCAATCATCTCTACATGGGATTATTTTTATTATATAAAAATTTGACCAAGATAGCCTATTTGAGGCTATACCAGGTGACTTGTGGGAACTTTTGACTTCTGATATCATAGTACTAGAAAAACATGTTTATCAATGGAGGTTTATGTTAATCAATTAGGTTGAGGTTTTCTATGGTTGGTTGTTTTGGTCGACTCTACATTCATGGGTTGTACATTATCTTCTTTACATTATGTGATAGCAAATATAGTTATGGAATCTTCATCTTGAAAACTAAGATAAAAAAGTATGTTTTTTATGTAACTCAATATTTACTTGTTCAATATTTTCTATTTTATCATGAGCTATGAAATTTATTCTTTGATAGAGTGGAAATCATCACACACAAGTAGAGTGTGGGATACAGATAAATCCACATTTTTCTTTTATTCCTAAAACATTACGTGTTTATTTATTAACTACATTATAGGTTTATATAGATATAATATTTTATTATCCTTTCCTACATGTAAAAATCAACTAATTTGACCACTCTATATTCATTGATGATTATATAGATGGTATTAATTATTCTTCTCACCTAAAATTTTTTAAATAGGATTGTGTTGAATTTATGGGGTCACATACTTGATTTTATAGTGATGTTCCAATACCCATATGTGTTGATGATAATAGATCCATTATTGATTGATATGATAGGTTCATTAAACTAATAGTTTGTGAAGAGAAACTTGATGAATTTATTGGAGATGTTATGTTGAGGAGATACTAAAAGATTCATAAGACATATGTACCTAATGACTATAGTGTAACATCAAAAGCATTCATTTTATTTGAATAATAATAATGATCTAGTAACATTTGAAGATGATAATTATAGTTTTGATTCATTATAGTGATTAAAGTATATACACAAAGAGATATATTATATGACTCATAATAGAATATGGAATCTTCAAGAATTGTTAAATAGTTTTAAACATTTTATATGAAAATGAGTTATTAAAACTAAGTGCGATTGAACTAATTATATTTAGATATAAAAATAAAAGTTATAAGTAAAGTTATATAATCAAAGAGTTGGTATTTATAATCAAAAAAATTCACTAGTTTGTACTAATGATGAATTTTGAGTTATTATGTTCGAAACATCACATATTGATTTAGTTCATCATCAAATTATTTTTAAAACATCTTTTATTGAATTGTGATTTTGGTAAGTAAAAATATATGGTTAATCATGATGATTTTATTAAAAATGTTTTCAGAAATTTGGTTTATTAGATTAACAAATGCATTTATTTGATAAGATTTTATTCAGGATAGTAGAATATGTATTTCCTATTGGCAATCAATTATTTTTATTTTCAATAGAGTGATTCAGATTACTTTTCTATTTTAAATAATCTTCAAATTATTTAATTAATTTGAAATCTAAGTAGATAAAATTTATAAATAATGTTTCTTATATTGATGGAATATTTTTATCTCATAGTTTTTTTAATCTTTTAAATGAGTCAAAAATGATGTTGAGTGAGTTATTTGATATAAAAATACTTTCCAATGATTACGTTGCCTTAGGCATAAAAATTAATAACAGTAGGACCTATGATAATTATGTATTCTCCTACAGAAAAATATATTGAAACAATCCTCAAGAATTTTAACTCAAATTTTATCTCCTCTTATACAACACCTATTTTGAGAAATTATAATCATTCAAAATTCTAAATTCATCAATGAAAAATAAATAAATAAATAAAAAATTATTATATGATTTCATTGTTGTTAGTTTGATATATTCTCATATTTATACTCATCCTATGAATGATTCTATTATTATAACTTTAGTAACCTTCACCTTGAATTTCTTGAGCTCGTTATTCCTTTTAATATCTATGTTGAGAGATTTCTCATTTGGTTCAACATTCATCCCTTCATCTTTTATTAAATTTATAGCTTCATTGTTTAACTTTTAATTCAGTTCAATTTGTGGCTCTAACATATGCAAGAGCATGTAATCTGTATTTTCTTCTTCCCTGATATCTTATTCTGAACTAAAGGTTGTTTTGTTGACCTTAGACATATTCAATGAAATGTGTTACTATAGGAATTGTATTATTCTTCTTTTTTACTCGTCAAATGTTTTCTATTTCCTCTAGGGAATTTGTTGTTGATTCCTCTATACATGTACACTATTCTACAGATGGATTTCTACAATCTCATGGTAGTGGTATGAGGTGTATTTTTTTATTCTAAATATTCATTCCAATATAACTTGTCTCTTTCTTGCTTAAGGAATATGTTTTTACACATGGGGAGTTATGGTTCTTATATTTTTATAATTACTTTTATAGTCACAATATGTAGTTATGTTCTAGTTTAGTTTTTATTTTAATTTCTTTATTTCATCAGCCACTTAAGCCTTTTCATTCTTTCTATAGACGGAGGGAAGTTATATTCTGCAAAGGTGGCCAGAGGGGCACTAGAGGTTCCTACACTGTTTTCTTTAAAGGGGTGGGATATTGGGGAAGTGGACCTATTAATTAGCATGTTTCGTTATTTTCAACTTTTTTTACTTTTCTTTTTTTTAATTTTATTTTCCTCTAGTATTGACATCTGACGTAAAACTGTGTCTGGAATAAATGTTTCGTATATTCTAATATTGTTTTAATTTTTTTTGTTGGTGAAATTGTTCCTGAGTTGTGATTTCTTGATTCTTGGACACTTTTTCCAGCCCGTGGGTATAGCCCAACTACCTTAGTCCATTCTAGTATTCAAATATTAGATTCTATGTCTGAACCATGGGAGGGCCCAAAAATCCTTACAAACTTCTCCAACATCTAGTCTTCCACATCAACCTCTTCAATTTCTACTTCACCTTTTGGAAGTTCATTCTAGTACATGATGATATAAGATAATCCTTATCATATATTGTTTTAACTTATAGATTCACATTCCAAACACATTATCTCTCATGTTTTATTAATGTTTTAGATTTAAAACATTAAAATACTTCTCTATAAATCATAGGAAAAATCCATTTTCCATACTTAGCATGAGTCATAAACAATGTTCAAATAGTCATGATGATTGTTACATTAAATAATGGGTATACAATTGACTTAAGTATCATCTAGAATATCATTCAAGAAACCTCCAATTATTCCAAATAGATAAACCCAATGTATCCCTTTAATTTAAAACATACATAATATCTTCCAAGCTTTTACGTAAGAAAATGATAATCTTATGTATAATTATAAGAAGTTTATTTATTCCACATTCATATAGACTTTTATCTTTTAGTCAAGTATTATGAACTTTTTCAATGTTGTCTCATTTAGATTCCACTAATTCCTCTGATTCTAATTGTTATTACTATAATTTGGAGAAATGATAACTTTTTTCTACGAATCCTCTTTGGAAAATGTATCTCCATTTTTTCATCACTTCATCATATCTTATAAATGTGTGCTTTTCTTCATCTATTATCTTCTAGATTCAATTAATTTTAACACCAACAAATCATATTGTAACATTGGAACAATAAATTATTTAATGCTTCATCTTCTATGCAATGTAAATATTTTAGAAAAAATGCTTCTAGAAACCCAGTTCATGTTATTGTAGCAACCTAGTGCAGGAAGATAGATCATCCTTACATCGATGTCAAGACTGTTACATGAACTCCAATACTCTTATGTAGATACTTGGCATATGTAAACACACATAAGTCACTATTTGGCAGCATGACTCTTAAGTCAACTCAGCCTTTTTCATATTTTGGATCAGCTTCCACATTATAAGGATAGATTATCCTTACGGTCATAAAAATGATAAATAATCCCAAATCATTTTAATGGGTTTTCAGTCTGTTATTCGGTTGATCCTAACGTAGTTGGTAAATTTTCATTATGTGAAAAAAGTGAGGGTTAATGTATTTTCCATATTTTCAATCTATCCCATGAATGGTTCTTACATCGATCCAAAAGTCTCTTATGTCAAACTGAATGACAGATACATATTTCCATGTATGATTTCTATGTAAATTTTCAACTCCAGTATAGAAATTTCAGCTTTGATTGATATCAACATAGGTAAACTCATAATCACATTATGGAATTCTGAAATTCATCAAAAATATAATCCAATGGGTTTTCCATCAATGGACGGATTCTCCAACAATAAACTAGATTTACATGTGATTTTTGATTGTGTAAAATACAATAGGTGGAATGCGTATTATTCATTGGGGGTTTTCTATGAGTCATCTGAGGAATTTCATACGGTTCATTCCCTTAATAGAATTTCTAAAGATGTTTGACCAACAACAGTAGCAACAATTACGATTTATTTTATTACACCTAATAAATGGTCCCTTGAGTGCCGCTTACTAGTAGTTGATCTTGTGGTTCTTAGTGAGATTTTGAGTTAGAGCCTTTCTGAGTACATCCCTGAATTGTATGTTGCCTATTTTTATATTTAACGTATCCCTTTTCCTTGAATTAACTGAGGCTTCGACCTCAACTTTTAAAAATGGTTAATCATGTGGTAATATTTGAGAGGATGTAATCAAGGTAATGTTTTCCAACATCACTTATGATATGTTTTGGACACCACTTAAACCATTTCATCAGCACATTTCCATATTTCTATACAATCCAACACCACAAGAATCATTGTTTATTATTCACATCAACTTCATAGAGAGAAACTAATCAACATCATCCACACTCCATGGGTCAAAACACCTTTATTAAATTAAACCAGTTAACCCCAATTCAGCCCATGAACTCTCAGCATTTTCATCATCCAACAATGCAAAATAACTGATCATGGATTTCCAATGATAGAACATCATATTATTTCTAAAAAATAGATATCATCTATTCCAATTGAAAAACATATTTTCATTTCTCTATCACGTAAACAATGGTGGAACTTACCAACATCCAAGATTTAGGATGCATTACCAATTCTAATTCATTTTTCATTGATCAACACTTTTTTTGTATCAATATTTCAGAACTCTATTTCATCTCATCAACCATCTTGGGGACACCAACATCCTTCGATGAATCTCTTCTTCATTACATATTGACATCATGCATATTTCCTCTTTAATTGATAACTAATACAAAATTAACACAATGTGGCTTCAACAGATACATGTTTTTGGATTCAACTGTCAGTTGTTTATCTCACGACATGTTGTCTTTGATGAATCATGGTTTTCTTTTCAAACTCATGAGTTCAAATTTTTAAAAGGAAAACATGATTCATCATCAAAAACATTTTGTGAGATAAAAAACTACAAGGTGAATCCCACAACCTGTATCTATTGATTCCAATTTGTTTTTATTTTTTATTAGTTTTCCTTGAAGGAGGAAATATGCCTGATTCTAATATGTAAAGAGTGCGAGAGGCTAGGAATAATTTTTGTGTCCCTATGATTGTTGATGATATTATTTAAAGTTATGAAGCCTTGAAACAAAAATATGTTGATCACTGAAAAATTAATGAGAATCAGTGATGCAACTTCATGATTGGAAGTATGTAGGTGCCAACATTATTTATGTGATAGGGTAATGAAATTATGTTTTTCTATTGTAATAGGGGAGATTATTTTTATGGAAATGAAATTAAATACTTCCATTGGAAAGCTAAGATCAGTCGTATGAAAAAGTTGGATGATGAAATTTCTTGGACATCATGTGCTGAATTTGTGGTAATCTATTTGATTTAATAAAGGACTTTTGGCCCGTGTAGTGTGGATGATATTGATCAGTTTTTCCCTATGAATGTTCTGTGAATAATCAACTCTAATGATTGTATAGTCGGATTGTATGCAAAGATAAATATGTGACGATGAAATGGATTCGGTGGTATACACAACATATTAGAAGTGATATTGGAAAACATTTCCGTGATTATAACCACTAAAAACATGCCACAAAATTAACCATTTCAAAATGTTTGAGGATGAAGCCTAAGTTAATTTTGGAAAAAAAATACATTACAAAGAAAAAAAGGCAACATACAATGAAGGGATGTACTCGATGAGACATGAAAATGAGACCTTGTCGTGACCCACAGGAGCAACTAACAGTAAGATGAACCCTGAGGGGCCATTTTTATGATTAATAAAATATATTGTAATTATTGTTTATTATGTTGGTCATCCATCATCATAAATTCTACTAGGGGAGTGAACCGTATAGAATTTCTGAAATGACTCATAGAGAACCCCAAATGAATCCTAAAAAATCAACCTATGGACTTATACACAATCAACAATAACACATGAAGAAGGTTGATTGAGGGAGAATCCATCAATTGAATAAAAATCCTTTGCGTGATTTGTTGAAGAACCTTAGAATGCATTTATGTGATTTCGAGTTGACCTATGGTGAGATCAATCATAACTGATATTTCTACTCTAATTTTGAATATTCAAAAAGAACTCATTCATGGAGATATGTATCAGTCATTCAGATCAATTTAATAGTCATTTTTTATGATGTAAGAATCATTTACGTGATAGATGGAGAAGATGGAAAAGCCATGAACCCTCCCTTGTGAGCGTAAGGAAAATTTTCCAACCATGTAAGGATCAACCGAAGAACTGACTGAAATACAATTAAGTATGATTTGGTTTTCTGTATCATTTTAACAACTGTAAATTTCATATATCTTAAAGAACTGGAATCTAAGCCAAAATTTGACAAAGGATGTGTCGGCATAAGATTTATTCATTCAGATAGCTACGTATGAGTGTTTACATCTAGCAAGGATCTATATAAGAGTGTTTTCATTCATGTAGGATTCCTGATATCAACAAAAGGACCATCTATCTTCCAACACTGGGTTTCAAGAAGAATTATTTCTACAATATTAACATTACATAGAAGATGAAGAATTATTGGATTTATTGTCACAACGTTACAAGATGAGTTCTTGATGTTAATGTGAAGTGAATCTAGAAGATTATATTTGAAGAAATGTTCACATTTCGAAGATATGTTGAAGTGAATAAAGAATGAAGAAATATTTCCAATATATGATTTGTATAAAAAAGATAGTACTGGTCACTAGAAGTGGTTGTATCGATGGAAGCTAAATGAGACAACATGTGAAAAGTTCATAAGCCTTGACTATAAGATAAATGATCTTAGGAATTTTGAATGAAGAAACTTATCATAATGATAGAAAAGATTAACAGTTTCATACATAATATCTAGGAAGATAATGTATATGTTTGAATAAAAGTGATATATTAGTTTTATCAATGCCGAATAATTTTAGGTTTCTTGAATGATATTATAGATGTTACATATAATGATTATATACCCATTATTTAATTTAACAATCATCATGACTATTTGAAAATAGTTTATGACTCATTCTAAGTATATAAGACGGATATTTTCTATGATTGATTGAGAAGCAACTCACTGTTTTAAATGTTAATCATGAGAAAAAAACATGAGATGTCAAGAGTTTTGAATGTCAACCTATAAATTAAATCAATATATGCTAAGAAATATCTTAGATCATCACATAGTAGATTGAAATTCCAAAAGGTGATGTAGAAATTGAAGAGGTTTTTTTAGAATACTGGAAGTAGGAGAAGTTAGAAATGATTTTAGGCCCACCCATGGATCATATATAAACTATAATATAATAATACAATAATGGACTATAGTGGATGGGATATGCCCATGGGACTGCACAAGTTTCCAAAAATCAACAAATCACCTCTCGGGAGCGATTTCACCCACACAAAATTCATAAAAACTACACAAAATAAATAAATAAAAATTTGGCATGACTCATTGTTACGCTGGACAACCATACCAGAGGTAAAGAAAATAAACAAAAACAACAAAGTATAAATGTATAAAATAATGAAACACACTAATTAATCTCTCCGCCACCCTGATCTCCCTCCCCTGAAAAAAAAATCTACCTAGCCACCTCCAATGCCCTTCTAGACCATTCACAGAATATAACTACCGTCCATCTATAGAAAGCAGTAAAAGAATTATGTGGAAGATGCGATAAAGAAAATAATTAAAAACTAAACTAGAACATACATGTATCTTTTGAGTATACAATTCACTTTCCCAATATAATAATATCAATGCACCATGGTTCAAAACATGTTCTTGCAATTAAGGAGGAAACTAATTATATTAGAATGACTATTTTGATAAAAAGAATCCACACCACACCAGTACCCTAAGATTATAGTCATCCAAAAGTAGAATATTTTATATTTATAGAAGCAAGAAGAACAAATTCCCTATAATAAATAGAAAACATTTTATGAGTAAATAAGAAGAATAATTCCATTCTTCTAGAAACCAATTAGTGGATTAATCACAAATGAAAATCACCAGTTTCATTGAATATGTGGAATGTCAACAAAAAAAATCTTCTATACTGAATAAGATGTTCGGGGAGAGGAAAATAAAGAATACATCTTCATGTCTATGATAGAGTCCCAAATTTAATTGAATACCATGTTAAGAAATGATTTTATAACATTAAATAATGATGATGGGAGGATTGTTGAACCAAATGAATAATCTACCAATATAGAGAGTAACACATCTGATGTCCTCATGAAATTCTAGATGAAGGTCATAGATGTTCTAATAATAAAATCATTCTCAGGATGAGTATAATGATGTGAAAATATCAAACTAGAAATAATGAAATCAAATAATTAATTTTCATTTAATTTATTTATTTAATATTGAGGACTTTAGAATTTACAATGATTTTATTTTTTTTCAAAATAGGTGTATTATTGGATGAGATAAAATTTGAGTTACACTTATTTAGGATTGTTTCAATAAATTTTTCTGTAGGAGATTACCTGATTATCAATGTACCTACCATTATGATTTTGGATTCCTAAAACAACATAATCATTGGAAAGTAATTTTATATAAATGTTCTCATTTGACTTCAGTTTTGTCTCATTAAAGCGTTTAAAAAATTACTAGATAAAAATATTCCATCAATATAAGAAACATTTATTATAAATTTAATTTTATAGGATTTTAAATAAATTAATTATTTTTATGATTATTTTAAATAACCAAAGTGATATGGATCACTCTATTTAAAATAATAATATGTTATCACATATAAAAAACATAGATACCATTGTTCTAAAAAATAGCTTACCATATAAATGAATTTATTTATCTTATAAAATAATTTCAGGAATACTTGTTAATAAAATAAGCATGGTAAACCATATAAAATGATTACGAAAATCACCATTCAAGAATATTTATACTATAAATCATTTTACGAGGCTCTAAATCCATATGAGATGATGAGAAAAAAATAACTCAAAATTAGTCTCTAGTGGAAACTAGTGAATACAATTCTTCATAATCAATACCATCTCTTTGTATATATACTTTTACATCTAACTTATATTTTTATCTCTAAATATTATCATTTTAATTAAACATGGTTGTAATAACTCATTTTCATATTACTTGTTTAAAACTATCTGAAAATTCTTGAAGATCCCATATACTATTATGATTCTTATAAAACATCTCTACGTGAATATAATTTAATCACTATAACATATCAAAACTAGAATTATCATCTTGAAAAATTATCAGATCATTTTTATTATTCAAATTAAATTCATTCTCTTGATGTGACACAATATTCATTAGGTATAACAGTCTTATGAATCTTTTGGTATCTCCTCCAGATAACGTCTTCAGTAAATTCATCAAGTTTCTCTTAACACATTTATAGTTTAATGAAACTATCTTATTAATCAATAATGGATCTATTATCATTAATATAGATGGGGATTGAAACATCCCTATGAAATGAAGAATGTGACACCAGAAATTCAATACAACCCTCTTTAAAAACAATTAGGAGAGAAGAAAAATTATTTACATCTATATCATCATCAATGAATTTAGAATGGTCAAATTAAAATATTCTCACATAGTGGGAAGGATAATAAAATATTATAGCTCTACAAACCTATAGTGTCATTAATAAATAAACAATTAATGTTTAAGGATCGAAAGAAAAATGTGGATATATCTGTAGACCACGTTGAACATGTTTGTTTTTGTTTCCTCTCTATCAAAGAATAAATTTCTTATTTCAAGATAAAATAGAAAATATTGAAAAATTTAATGTTGAGTTTCATAGGGAAACATACATTTAAATTCTAATTTCCAAGATGAAGATTCCAAATCTATCTTTTCTTTCCCTCTATAAAATTTGGATAATTTTCAACCCATGAAAGTAGAGTCGACCGGCACAACTGACCAAAGAAAAAATAAACTAGTTTGATTAATGAAAAACTCTATAGATTATCATTTCTTTTCATATACTGAGGTTTCAATATTCAAAAGTTCCAAAAATTCATTTGGTATAACCTCAAATAGGCTATTTTGGACAAATTTTTATATAATAAAAATAATCACATGTATGGATCATGGATGTTCTTACAATTTTATTACAGGTTGTTGAATTATGTTGTACACCAATATAGTTAGAGTAGAAACCATATCATGATTGAGAGTACTGGACTACACCTATGCCCAATTTTGAAAATCCCAGTTTTTCAATATTTGATGGAATAAGAGATCTAGAGAAATATATGACTCATTTTTCATCCTACTATGGTTCGATATTGGGAAATTGAGAAAAACATAAAGCAACTAATCTCAAATATGTCACACTGACTATTGAAGGTTTTGGGACTAATATATCTTCTGATTATAATACCCGATGTTATGAATATGGAACATAATTTGTGGAAACAAATTACAGAAAGAAACCCAACTAATGCACCAAAAGATAGATTATGTTCGTCCATTGAAACCATTCTCATAACTATAGAAATAGTCATGTATTTTTCTATCAAAGATAATTTTTTGAAAAAATGTACACCTTTATTTTGTTAAAACCCCTTCATAAATATCTTCTCCTTGTACCTTCTCTAAACACCCACTTCTAACCTCTTCAGAAAAAAAAATTTATAAAGAAATTTATTCAATGAATTACTTTGTATTATATCCCATGTTACAGACACATTTGAATAATCAATATCATCCCACTTGGTTATATCCCTCTAATTAGATACTTTTAGATTTATATCCTCTTTTACCCTCTAAATTTCTCAATCATTTATGAGAATAAAATAATACAGATCACTTCCATACATATATACATGGGTAAAATCCTTGTATAAAACCAAAGATATCCCTATGGAATTTTGGTAGGTAGAGGTAGATTTTGGTAGGCGGAGGAAGACACAGATGCAGAGGCTAGATGGTGGAAGGAGGGAGGCAGGGGCTGGGAGGCGGATGCTGGGAGGTTGAAGAGGAGGTGGATGCGAAGTCAGAGAGGTTGATGCAAAGGTGGAAGCTAGGAGGTCGATGTGAAGGCTGGGAGGGTGAGGTCGAGGTGAAGGTGGGGAGGGACAAAGAGGCCGGGGAGGACAGAGCTCATAGGATACGTTGATTAGGGCTTGTTGATGAGGAAGGTATAAGAGTTTCCTGAGTGAGGGTGGCTATGCAATGTGTTATACCCCATTTTTTTGAAGAACATGGGAATATGTTCAATCAAATATTCTATACCCACGGTTTCCTTAAACCATGGGTATAAATCCGTTGGATTAGAACAAATTTCTAGTAGTGAATAAATAATGGAAAAAAAATTCTAAACTCCCATTTCTATTAGAACCAAATGATGAAAAGATGATACTAGATAAAATTTGAACCTTAATTAATTAAAATTTATAATTATAGATCTACTATATCTGACAACTTAATGGCCATATATAACTTATGTGATGACATTATGTTCCAAATTTCAAAGTGAACCTAAAGAGTATCAATTTTTTTATTCTAAGTGTGTTTTCTGATATGTTAAAGGAATATTGAACTACATGATAATGGACTGACACCATGAAGAATTAAAACTATAGGGTTTTATTGATGTTTATTGGCCAGGTGATTATATGAAAAGAAGATCATATTCAGGAGGAATATTAATTCTAGGATATGACTATGTCAATTTGTATAAAATGAAATATATTTTAGTGAATCTAAAAATTAATGAAGATGAATATGTACCAAGTCCACAAGCGTGTACTCGATTGATTTGGATGAGGGTGCAGTTAAAATATTTCAAAATCAAAACTAAGAAACCACAAAAAATTTAAATTGATAATCATATGGTATTGAGTTATCAAAACACATTGATCAATATTCACTATACATTAATATTGACATTAGATATAAATTTATAAATAAATATGTGGATGGTGGATACATAAATCTAAAATAAATTTCTAAAAAATCACATTGAAGAAAAATCACCAATGTAATGAAAAGAGAGAGATTTGTTGAACTCAAGATGAAAAATCACTTTCATTATTCTCCTATCACCTGAGTAGTAAATTTAGTTTCCTCTATATTCCTTATCTATTTTTGGAACCAATAACTATCATGTAGGGAATTGACTGAGAAGTGTTTTCAATAATGGGATTCATTCAGTAAAATGATGGTAAAAATTAGGGAACCCCTCAAGGGGGAGCTGTCAAAAATTGAGAATGATACAAAGAGGGAAAAATTCTTTTTACAAGTAACTTTTCTAATGTGTTTGTTTGAACATATTTAGGACCTAATATTTTTCGTTAAATCTGATTATGTTTTTATCCACTATAATAAATATTGAGATTTTCATAGTAATATTTCACATGTGTAGATATTTATGGATATAGTAGACAACTTTGGTTATATCATTCTTTATTATACATAGGGTTATCACATGTAGAGTTAGAAGAGATAAACTAAATACTATTTGGTATATAACTATGTGATCTAATTCCCATGATGGAAGGGTTCATGAAATAAGATTAAATGGGATTAGAATATTTTTTTGGTTTGTAATATAGGATAATACCCCATTTCCCCTTTCCATATTTTATATTAATATATGTGAGAAACATGTCATCACATATTTTATATTTCAATGTTTATAAATTGAAAAAAAACAAATGGGGTGATTGTTATACTTAATTTAATTTGACATCTATAAGTCAATATGTGTTGTTATAACAATTAATGATTCTTAGATAATTTTTATAGATTCATATCATTGAATGTCACACATTACAAATTAACCATGTTGGAGTATGATTATTGATGAACAAGTCTAAAATTATTAAAAACATTTGCTAAATAGTTTTGACATTGGATACATAAATTTAAATACATAAAAAAATATGATAAAGGAATTGGAGTATTATTTTGAAGAAAATATTTCTCATGAAGTATTAATTTTAGATGATAGGGGGAATTTAAAAGATGTGGGATTGGAATCATCGCTGATGATATAATATCATTTGTAAATAGACTTATTCTATTTACTTTTTAATGGTGGCCTTTATTAAGAAATCGGTCGGCCTACCTAGAAGCTAGGGCCATGTCAACTCTATGGAAGTTGTGGGACCTAAAGGGTCAACCATCCTATAGAGGAACTATACCAAGAGATGAAATTGGTTAGAATGGGTGAATATAATAGAGTTATCACATATGAACATGCATAAAGCTTCTAGGATCAAGGACACAGAAGTGGTGTCACCATACTGTGTGGCATGATAGAATAAAAAAGAGATACATGGCAGCACAAGAAGAGAAAGGGATTTATGTCTAGGAATCAGCGGTAGTTGATTGATAAATAAAACACCAAAACATAAAGGTTTTTTTATGTGGGATGGATAAACATTGGTAACATTCACACATCACTTATGATAAATATATAACATGACCATGTGATTCCAGAAATCTGTGTCGTATATTAATTCATACGTAGAACATTTCGAATTAAGATGATGTCCCATGTAGTGAATTTCTAATCTACCAAGTATAATTTAAAAAAATTGACACCATCATTGTCCACCCGAAAACATAATATTTGTTGAAGATCATGGAAACCCGACACCACGTGTCATCATGAAAATTCTAAAATTGACCATTTTATGGAATGAAATTGAAGGACTTAGATTGGATGAGCTTGATATAGGCCACGTGAAGGAATCACAAGAATTAATTGACTTCACATAATGATGGAATTAGATAATATCATGATCATATGACTAGATTTTAAAATAGGGGGAGACATAGAAATAATAGAAGAGAGACACTAATACATCACATGAATATCAATAATTATGAACAGAAAAAATCATTGACTATTTTTAAGTGATTTTTCATAATATAATCAATTGAATGTCCACTATTAATGACAAGTGGCTTTGTATTGGGGCCTGAAAAAACTATCTCCATGGAATTAGTGGATCTTTAAATATGAATCACATGATTAATGAAGGGTTCATGAAAATCATTCACGTGGTTTTCATAACAGTTGACGATGATAAAATTTGCCGTATTAATGATATCCTGATAACTGAGGGTGTTTGAAGAATTAAATGGAATGACATAAAACATGAAGGTGCATGGTAACATCACCCAAATATTATCTAAGAAAACTAAATCTTTTTGGAACTATAAAATTTTAATCTTTCATGAAAAATAGAGGATCACATAATTCATTCTAATGGTGGAAAAAATCCCACATCATATCATCACAATAAAGAACATGATGATGTAAAACATATACTAATGAAAGTATCAGAAATAAAACCATTGGTTATCAATTTTTCATGACTGAATAAAAGGTTCACATGAATCCATCATGTTAATTCCGCCACCCAATCATGTGATGCAATTGATAGATATACAAGGATCATGTGAAGGACTTTTAGGCAATTCTCATGATCTATAAAGTAACTCTAGTCCTTACGTGAAGAAATATAAGAATGTTCCTACAAGAGTCCATTGTTAGTGCATGGAGGATGAAGGAAAACTAGGAGAATACACTACTGGTTACATTGATGATCTATAAGACAACCGAGATATGACTTTCTGATCATGTTAAATAAGTTAAAGACAATAAAAATTTCTCTTTTATAGGAAGTAAAGAGTCATGAAAAAAACCATTCATGAAATTCATTCATTACTTTATATTTAATTTTATCACATAATATATATCATGAACTTCACACATGACCCATTAGGTTCTTTTAATATGGTGATAATTACATTACTCAGGAGGTAGTGATTTTTTTTTTGAAGTGGGTAGAGGATGAAAACAACTTGTGGGTTATGGGAAGGTTGAACAACAGTGGGTAAGAAGATTCAAGATCAAATTTAGTTTTTATCCAAAAATATGATAATGTGATAATTATACATTCAAATTATAATTAAATTTCAAAGGAAAGATCTTTATTAATCGTTACTGTAGTTGAAAAAATTCAGAGGTAATATTTATGGTCTTGTTTGTGTTTGTATTTATTTCATATAGTGTGATGAAGTGTTCCAATTAGACTATTGAAAGCATAGTGTGATTCTCTTATTTTGAAGAATTTAGTTTTCTAACCTCTTGGTATTGTTTTGAGGAATTTCTTATTGGGATGTCCTACCAATCACATTAAAGAGTAGGTTCACATTGAGACCAAACATAGAAAAAAATTATGTTTTAAAGTATTATTTTATTTTTCTATATTCATAAAGTTCCATGAAATCAAAATAGTGGATCAAATCATAATAGTTCAATATATTTAAATTTTATAAAAAAGAAAAAATTATAAAAAAAAACCCACTGATTCAACCCCCCATATCAATGTGGTAACATCACTAAAGGCACATCACATTCCATAATTGAATATGATTTGAGTTATTGAAAACATGGATACCTAAAACTAGTTTTCAAAAGAGAACTATATCATCTCAGTATTGTTTATTCATAACTATAAACCCTCATAGACATATGATACATTAAACACTATTTTATATCCTAGGGAATGTAATGATAAGAAAGGATGAGATCAAATTATTAGTATGGGTAAAGAGGGGAGATATAAATGATCACTAAACATAAAATATGTATAAGGGTATGATAATATGAGATTAACATTTGAAAACCATACCTTTAATATCATAAATCATAGTCATTAATCATATAATAAATAATGGATGTTCATCATACATGAGTCATAAAAGAATAAAAGGACACAAATCTAGAGAGAATAACAATATCATAATAGATACGATTTTTGTATACACAAAATAAAGGGAAATTATTTCCTCAGTTATTTTAGAGTACCATGACTATCATTTTTTATTGTGTTTAAACCTCATTATATTATATCCTTATTCAAGGTACACTCCAAAAACAATCAAATATAAAAGAGTCCTTAACTTAATTGGGATCACTACGAATTCTGCAACTAATTGTCTCATTTGATATATATAATTACCCAATACATTAGAGATCTATATTATTATATGTTCATCCATTACATCAGGAAAATCATAGATATTTTTTTAAAAGGTCATTTATCAATATCATATCATAACTCATGGAAATGATACGCATTTCAAAAATATATAAACATATCATCATAGAAAATCACATATAAAAGTAAGGGGTTTAATAAATACTTCATCATAACTTAATTTTTGCATAGTTATGGAATTGGTTTTATAAAATCAACCACAAATAATAATAATTAATAAAAATAATTAATGTGGAAGTTATTATTTGATATTATCAAATATATGTAACATCAATGTATTTCATATTAGATGAGAATACCATTAAAACATAATTGTAATATTTCTTATTGAAAATACCATTTTCATTTTGAAATCACTTATTTAAAATCAATGAAATGCCAAATACTAAGGAAATCATTTTAACTAAAAACTACCATTGAAACACTTAATTTAAACTTTGATTTAATGAATTTTAATGATGATGCTAAATTCAATTAATGTAATGTATATTAAAATAAAGGTTCCTTTCACATTTTAGGTAAAAAGTAAAAACTACATCATTATGGTAATCATATTAACATTCATGTGAATTGTTTTTAGAAATTGAATCATGGTTAGAAATTATTTTAACAATTCATAGTAAAATATTAAAATATTCTCAAAAATAATTTAAATAAAACATGTACATTGAAGGATGGATTCACTACTAAATAATAAAACATATCGGATTTTCCTTAAAAATATTATTTCTATAATTTTAATTATAATAAGGGAAAATTTTGTGAAAAAATATAATCTCTATCAATAAATATATGAGAATAAAATTATTGAAATTATTTATAGATATATTGACAAAATTAACTGTTAGACACTTAATTATATATAATACATGAAAAATGATATGGTAAAATACAACCCTTACAACTTTGGTTTCTTTCATACCAAAAAATAATTAAATAGAGAGACACATGTGGATATTTTAACAAAAATAATTTTTCAGAATAGCATCATATGTGAAATTCAAGGGTATTTTTTACACTATATAATATAAATTGGTAGTGAATATGGATTTTTTCATATTGGAATAAATGTGACATGGAAATCCCTTACCTTAAGTTCTACATACTTTAAAATTGATTTAACCTCCTATATAATATAACTAAATTAATTATAATTCTATAAGGGTATCATTTTTATAAATTTTACATCTTATATGATTCAATAATTTACCTTTTAGTACACATTTATTAACAACTCCTTGTTAAACTCATCATCCTTAGGTGTTAACCATCCTCTATTTCATGAGATTTTTGGTTTGGTAGTTTTAGTCTGTGTCAATTGATTATGGATACATCATACCCATAATATTAATAATTGTATAAATATTATATAAATTCATTATATTTTTTTACATACATCACTTATTTAAATATATTGAATAATTAATTACATGGTTCATGGAAAAGATATATCGTAAATACTCAAAAACGTTGTTTTTACATTTTGAGAGATATAAAGAAAAAAAAGGTAAATAATTATTAAAATTCATAGAATAATTTTTATATAATATATATTCTTGTTTATATCCTTATTACCATCCACTTAAAGTGTAAATAAGAAAATATCTTCATTCCATGGAGGTGGTAGTCGACACACACCCTGGAGCAGCGTTATCGTTTTCCAATTGATTAAAAGATAAGAATGTATAAATGATATTATTATTATAGAATAATAATTACTTTTAAAATATCATGTATAAAAATTATAACCATATAAAAAAATATCCATGGTTGAAGGATATGTTAAATTAATTGTATCCCTGTGTGGAGGCAGTAGTAAACATGTACTCACATGCAATGTGTTCACATCCCATTTGAGGGAATTAGGGGTGGATATTAGTGGTTACATAATTATAAAAAACTTATTTACTAATAAATCTGAATTAATTATTTTATTAATATATAATAAATTTAATGGCACATTATGAAGAATTACATTGAACGAGATTGAGTAAAATGATTACATCTACTTTAGTTGGTCTTTTTTGAATCCATTATTAAGGAATCATATACTATTATTTTGAGAAGGCATGAAAATATAATTCATATATATATGTATTTGTAGAGGATATTTGGGTGGGGATTATTTAGTTAAATGTTCTCATAATTTCTTTTATAGAGGAAAGGATGGTTGTCCTTTTATAATTGGTGGAGAGGACACAGTTTGAATTTTTTTAAAATATTAATATATAATAATGTTATGATAGAAAAAATGATTCTAAAGGGATATATATTTGAATATTGGATATTATTTTTATATATGTCCATCCAATAGGACTTAATAATTTTTAAATTGAAATTTCACCATTATCTCTTATTTTATCCCCTCAGTAAACCGGTTGAAAACATAAGGGTTGTGAATTTTTTTAATATTTTTAATATTCATTCCGAAATAATAAGGTGGAATCATTAAAAACTATAATAATGATTGATGAAAATATATAATTCATTTTATTAAATTTATTCACTATAATTGGTAGAATATAATTTTGATATAAACTCACAAAATGTGAAGAAAAATAGTTTTGAAGAATAAAATATAATGAATAAAATTATTTGAAACAAAATACTCATTAAATTGTTTAAAATAAAATTCATAAGATTATAAATATTATAAACTGAATATATTTTCTTTTAAAACCATTCTAAAATAAACATGTAATATTTTAATTAATTTAAATTAAAAAGAATGTTTGAATAAAAATTATTATTTTTAGTGTTCATAAAAAATGAAGCATTTATAAAAATTATTAAAATTACGTATAAGATAATTTTTACATGTTGATATATAAAATTAGGTTCATTTCATAAAATAAATATTATTAAATATTATATAAATAGTTATATTAGTTTCTAACTACAAAATCAAAAAAACTCATTTTTGAGGAAAAATGTATCTTTAAAACATATAATGACTATTACAAATTTAGTACTTATTTATCATTACGATTTCTTAATATAAAACCATTATGAATATTTTAAAAATAAATTTTTCTGATTCATATATCCAATTTAACGATAAGATTGTAATGGTATACAATACAACATTCATTTTAGAATCGGTCTTTCATGTATCACAATAAATAAAATAAATAAAATCTATTTAAAGAGGGTTATATCATTAAATATCGAGGGGTTAAAGTGTATTTTTATAAATAAAAAAATTAATTAATAATAAATTGGACTTCTAACAAGGCCCACTAAAAATATATAAACATTTAATCAATGAAAAAATCATATCACATGGAATTTACATTTTCATATACTAAATGTTTTTGGGTTTTTCATTTAATTAATTCCCCTATTTGTTGACTGTCGCTACATGCTTAAGGAATCATTGTACTTTCTACTAGAGATTTTTCATATTACATGACATGTATTGTATGTTACCAACTAGGTACTTTACATATTACTTATTTCCCAAATAGTAGTCAATACACATCATGTATTCCTTATATGTCACATACTTGGACCATAATACTTTTCTGACTCCTATGGAGTCTAACAATGAGGTTTTACATGATGTGAACTCCATCAATAGGCCATGTACACCCGGTTATATAATATATAAGATGGCCGTAAATACACAAGTTGTAATGATACCTAATAATCATCACCAACATGACATTTTATGATTTGTGTGTCTCATCCTATTAGGAATAGACATGGATACCCAATGCATACATTTCCATTACGTGATTTGTATCTTTTTCATCTAGTTATAATCCATAGACCCACCGAATGGGATCATCATGAATTCTTCATATCACTTTGGTTAGTTCATGGTTATATAAAACTAAAGAGTCATGATATATCTATATTGATAATAAATAATTAATAATTGAAATGAAATTCAAAAAAAAAGAAATTTATCAACGACTAAATAATATTAAATTAATTTTTGTCAACAATTTTATTGTCACGAACCGTCCCCCGGGGCCCGTGCCGTGATTACCCCAAGCCCGCCTTCCATAGGTCAGGGGAAAGCGACTAGCACCAAAGGTGTAATTCTCAAAAACAGAGAAGGCATTTCCATTATAACCTATAAATGCGCACAACTATACATAAAACGCTAGGTAAAATGTATAATAAAATATTGATGAAATGTAAAGGGGCCAAAAATACAATCCCAACTATAATGTACAAGGAAATGGAAGTGAAAGTACATCTAGAGAAAGGAAAAGTAGTTGTTGGGTCATCCTCCAGAATTCCCACCCGAAGAGTAGGTACAGATAGCCCCCTCAGCACTCCACATCCATCAATATCGTCCGTGTACCGACTAGTCGTAAGGTCCACTTCCATGTACCATCCAGTCCGGATACTCTAAGCCTCGATTAGTGCTATCAGTCATCTGCATCCAACGCAACAAGGTGTGGATATAGCCCGTGCAGGGGTGAGTATAACGATACTCAGTAGGCACCCCGATACCCTCATAGTCTCAAAAAATCCAACATTGATAAACCAAAAATTATTAAATCAACATATAAACCCACATAGGTGTATGCCCATACATATACCTAAGTGATCAAGTGATCTATCTCAATCATGAGGTAAACACAAAAGTTACTAACTCAGCTCACATAGGTATACAACTTATGTAGAGAGATAAAGATGATTAGATGTAGCCACTGAATCATCTTCTCTATCGAACCCATATAGGAACCTGGAATAATAGTTAGATATGTCGAACCCACATAGGATCCTGGAATAGTAATCACAGCTGTCGAACCCATGCGGGATCCTGGAATCGTAGTCAGAGCTGTCGAACCCACATAGTATCTGAGAACAGTAGTCAGAGCTGGCGAACCCATGTAGGATATTGGAACAGTACTCAGAGACGTCGAACCCACGTAGGATCCTAGAACATTACTCAGAGCTATCGAACCCATGTAGGATCCTTGAATTGTAATCACAAAGAAGCCAGTCACGGGGTTCCCGCACAAAGTACGCTTGATTCCGAGAGGGTCCGGGAGGGTCCGCTCCTTAATCCAAGTTTTTATACATCAAATTCCACGAATTATAATGAAGAATTATCCCAAAGGTCCACCATGTCATAGGGGTCTCAATGAAACTGACTGCGTGTCAATCAGACGCCCGGTCTGTGAGTTATTAGCCTATTAGTTCTGGGGGCCCGGTTGGATTTATGCTCGATCCAACCTGACAGAATATCAACTATGCCCCAAAACTATAGTGGGGTATACACAAAGGGACCATTGTGCTCTAGGAATACAAGCACCGTTGATAGTACGTCAAACTGACATCCGGTGCCAAAAATATGGCCAAAAGAAAGTAATGGGTATGTAGTAGGCTCGGGTCCGGTCCGACCCGGTCAGACCGACCTTTCCCTACATAGTCCGAGCTGACCTGGTTCAGGTTCGGCCTGGCCCGCGGGGCCTAGCCTAGTAGGTTGCGAGTAGCGTGAGGAAAAAAACCGGTCGCGAGGGTGCAGACTGGTCGTTTGTCGGTGTAAAGGCATTTCGGCCCTAAGGCGCCTCGAGGGGCGCAAGAGGCCGGCTCGGAAGCTCGACCTAGATGGCTGAGGCTGGTGAGGCCAGCGGCGACGCGGAACGCGCGGAGCCCATAGGGCGGTGTGGCTCGGGTCACCGGGGCTGGCGCGGTTAGGCCGGTGCACCGCGAGGGGGGCCGCGGGCCGGCTCGATTCAGGCCGGCGGGACCCGCAAATTTGGATTTGGTGAGGCGGGACGGTGGGGATGGAAGGTGCTAGTGGAAGGGAGGGTGTCGCGTTTCAGCTTGGGGCAGGGGAGCCGGTTCGGCCGACAGGTGGCATGGGTCACGGTGGCCGCAGGCAGTGCTGCCAGTGCCTGTGTCTCATGTGTCAGCCCATTTCCCTGTCATTCTTCCATAGAACATGATAAACAAGAATGAAGGAGGAGTCAGGCCATGTTGGTTTGGCCCAAAACCTCTACGTTTTGGGTGGTATCAAGCAGACAAATTCTTTCTTGAATTACAAATAATTAAAAAGAAAATTAGATAGAATAAGAAAAGTCTATCAACACCCCACATCTTCCCACATAAACAATTCCCAACCCGCAAGGAAAATTATACAAAATAAATCTTCATCATATAAGGGTAGAATGAAATGAATAACATCATATCCAAATAAAACCACTACTAGTTTGTTGTTCGTTGATGGTGTCGCGGGGAAGAAGACGGAGTTATCGTCATTCATCACATCCATTACACTCTTCTAATACATAGCTTCTTCATCTATTTGTTGATAAAGATGAGGATGGATTTTCAGTCTTCAAAGACGTCCCACGTCAGTAGGTGTCCAATGATTAAGGTCGAAGGAGATCGTTCTTCGTAGTCAAGTCATCCCTCATCGGCGTTCTTCGTCGAGAGCATTCTTCATTTGGATCTTTCTCACAAGCTCTCTCTCTCTTCTCCCAAATTCCACCAAAATGCAAAGATGTTCCAAAATAATAATTTAGTCCATCTATTATTTGGTTGGAGAGAATTTGAAAATCCAAATTAATTAAGGTGGTGGCATAATTAATCAAGAGAAGGGTTGGCACATTTAATTGGTATGTTGGCACAATTAACTGATTAGAGGAGGTTAAGAGGCTCTCCCTCATTTATGAGGTAGTTTAGTGGTTTCCCTCATTTAATTGGGGGGTTAGTCCCGAGTGGTCCCCACACCATAACCTCTAGTGGGAGGTTAGGTTTGAGTGGGCCCCACCACCATAACCTCTCATGGGAGGTAAAGGTGTGGTGTTCCGCACCTCCAACTTCAACAAGGGTGGTTATAATTAAAATAAAACATGCGGCATTTTATTGTATTATTTCCACACAAAAAAACTATCTTCCACCCTCGACTAACTGTCATCGAGGTGAAAGTCTTCCTAAGTGAATTCTGGCACTACAAGTTCAACAGTGACCTCAGATTTCAATTCTGAGCAATAGTTTAAATGTTATAAAAACCTGCTCGTATGTTTACTAAATGTACCCGAACCAAAATTTAGAAATTTATTCCGGGTACACAGGGCCTTGGAATCATGCGCCATCAATTTTTGCAGACTCGTAAAATTCCCATGTATTTATGAAAAATTAAATTTACATGGAAATTTTGAGTCATTAAATTCTCCCTACCTCAGGGCTCTATGACCACGTAAGCCACAACTCAAACTAAGGGAACAAGTGGGGGTACTTAGAAAGCATCTGAGTTTCCGACTCCCATATGCTCTCTTGGAGAATCTCGTGCTTCCAGCGAATGCATACTAGTGGTATCGACCATCCATAAAAGACAGGCTCCTGTCGATCCTCAACATCTACTTGAGAATCCGTAGAAGTCACTCCATATTTGACATCTAGCTCACCATGTTCGATGATGTGACAAGGGTCGTGCACGTATCTTCTTAGCTGGGATAGGTTGAAGACGTCGTTCACCCAGTGCAACTGACGTGGAAGAGATAACCGATAAGCCACCTCTGCAACTCTACTAAGGACCTGAAAAGTTCTGAAGAATCTCGAAGATAACTTTTCTCCTCGATTAATTCTCTATAGACCTAGTCGAGTTAAGACCTGTAGAAAGACGTGGTCGCCATCCTCGAACTCAAGTCGTCTCCGTCTCCTATCATCATATGACTTATGTCTTCTCTATGTGTTTTTATCCGCTTTTTGATGATCTGCACCTTCTATTTCATATAATATACCATCTATGGTCCCACTAGTGCTTACTTCCTAGGGTCAGTCCAGCACAAAGGTGACCTTCAAGGTCGCCCGTATAACGCCTCAAAAGCTGATATCCCAATGGTGGAGTGATATCTGTTGTTGTATGAAAATTTCACCTATGTTATGTGATCCTCGTATCTATGACCGAAGTCGAGGACACATGCACGGAGCATGCCCTCGAGGGTCTGAATGGTCCACACTGTCTGACCATCCATATAAGGATGGAAGGCGGTGCCCAAACAAAGTTTCATCTCGAAAGATTCCTACAAACCCTTCCATAACCAAGAAATAAAATGTGTGTCACAATCAGAGACAATCGCCAACAGTACTACCTGTAGCCGCACAGTCTCTTGCATGTAGATGCATACCATGCTCCTTACTGAACCCTCCTCTCTGATCGGTAAAAAATGGGCTAGCATAGTGAGTCGGTCAATGATCACCCAAATCGAGTCATGACCCCTAGATGTATGTGGAAGTCCCGTTAGGATGTCTATGGATATCCCATCCCACACCAACTATAGGACCTATAAATTTTGAATCAATCATGATGGTATCTGATGCTCTTCCTTCACTTGGTGACAAGTGTGGCAACGAGAGATAAAATCTTCAACTGAAACATTCACATCCACTAGTTCTGTCATCGGAGGTCCTGGTACATCTTCGCCACTTCTGGATGTACCACTAGAGGGGATGTGTGGAACTCCCTCAACATTTCCTCCTGAAGTGACACTGGTACCATGGTACATCCTCTGAAGAGGATAACATGATCCCCACCTTTAGAAAATCCATCTGGTGTATGTCCTGTCGATATCTGAGCACGTCATGTCTCGCAGTCAGTGTCCCCATGTTGCGCCTCCCTTACTCGCTAATGAATTTAGGGAGTGAATATAAGGGACTATTGGAAAGCTACTCCATCTCAATCCATAAAGTATATCTGCAATGTTGAAATTTTCTCTATCGCCTCACCTGGCAGTTGTATACCAGATATCCTAATGAGTGCATCTGCAACAACTTTCTCTTTCTTAAGAGTATATACTATCTCGAAGTAATAGTCCAGGAGGAACTCTAGCCAATGTCATTGTCTCAGGTTCAGGTCCTTTTGGTAGAAGATATAAAAGAGACCCTTGTTATAAAAGTACATGGTAAAACTCTCTCCCATCAGATAGTGTCGCCACGTCATCAAGGGCAAGATCACTATTGCTAACTCCAAGTCATGGGTAGCATAGTTTTTCACGTGATTTCTCTACTATCGAGAGCCATATAATCTCCCTGGTCGCTCCTGCATCAGGTCACATCTGAGTCTGGTATCTGATGCGTCGTAGTAAACTATGTACCCTACAACTTCCTCTGGAATCCTCATGATGGGGGCACTTGTCTGCCTCTACCTCAGCTCATCACCTAGAATCTCTCTGACCACACAATGGGTTACCCCTTCTTCAGCATGGATAATAGTGTTGATTCAACTCTGGAGAAGTCTTTAACAAAACTGTAGTAATAAACATCCAAACCAAGGAAACGTTGTACCTTTGTCGCACTCTTCGGTCGATCCCATGAACGTACGGCCTCAATATTTGATGGATCCAATGCAACTCCATCCTCCGATATGACATGTCCTAGGAAGTGAACCTCTCAGATCCAAAACTGAAACTTTAGGAGCTTACCATAAAGATGGTTATCTCATTGTGTGTCCAGTACTAACTACAAATGATAGACATGCTCCTCCTTATTCTTTGAGTAGATCAGACGAATGCCGCTGAAGATTTATAAAAAGAGATTGAGGTATGGCTGATAGATCTTGTTCATGAGTCCTGTGAACACTAATAGAGCATTGGTTACACTGAATGGCATAACCATGAAATTTTAATGGCCATATTGACATATGAATTCCGTCTTCTACACATCCTCGTATCGAACTCCGAGCTGGTGATAGCCTGGTCTGATTTCTATCTTTGAGAACCATCGTGCTCCCTTCAGCTAATCAAAGAGGATGTCAATCCTTGGGAGTGGTTACTTGTTCTTTACGGTCACATGGTTCATGCACAGATAGTCAACACAATGCATCAATCACCAATCCACCTTCTTGGTGAACAGAATTAGGGCGGTCTATGGAGAGACACTCGGTTAGAGTAATCGCTTCCCCTGCAAGTCCTCTAGCTGTACCCACAGCTTGCAAAGCTCCATGGGAGCCATTTGATATGTTGGAGTATATATCAGTGTCATAATTTGGTACAAGACAATGTAAAATTATACCTCTCTATGATGGTTAGTCTTGTAACATCATTAGGGAAGACATACACGTACTGGTCCACCACTACAGGATAGCTCGGACTCTCCACATCAATAGCTTTGAGGGGAACTCTTTCCAACTGATGAGTGATCGTCTGACTCTCCTCCGACCAAGTCCTTCCTGTGCTGTAAAGGATCCCATCTCTCCGGTGAAGGTAAACCTGGTCCCATCCATGCATACACACCAAAAATTGTACCTAATATAGTCAATATGAGCATGGATTGTAGATAACCAGTCCATACACAAGATGACGTCGAAAGGCCTCGACGTCACTACTAGGAGATCGTAGACGAAGTTATCGCCTCCTAGAGTAAACTCACATTGCTGGCACCAGTGTGTAATCATCGAGTCTACTCCTATAGGAGTCTCTAGCCATAAGGATCGAGCCAACGGCTCCATCGGAATCTACGAGCTCCGAACGAGGGCGGTGGCAATGAAAGAGTGACTGGAACCTGTGTCTATAAGGGCTGAAGCTATGGTGGATTAGACAAAGATCGTACCTAGAATCATCTCTAGAGTGCCATGGTCATAAGCCTTGGTAGTCTGGAGCTGAGATCTCACCTATCCACCTACTCCCTACGGTTGTGGTGGACCTCCTGGTGGTAGTGGTTTAAAACCTCATAACATTTTCCACTGCCAATTGCATGCCCAGATCTTCTTCCACCTCCGCCTATGCCCTGCAGATCGCCTCAATAGAACCTATTCCACTTTATGGGAGGTCCCTAAACTGCCTACTGATCATAAGAACAACGGGACGGACAGTCTCAATCTATGTGACCATTCCCTCAGCATCAGTAGCACATCTTATTCTTTATATGACTAAGTTTGTCTCGTGTGCCTCGCACAACCAAACCTGTGTCATGAGGTTGTCCACCAAATGGTATGGTACACATGGATCTCTAAAACATTTGTCTTCTTCCAGCTGAAAAATACTCCACTACTTGACGCCCAGTAGTGGGTCTCACTACTGGTGACTGCTCAGCAAAGAATCTCTCCACTAAGAGTCTTGCTCCAACACCTCTCCATGTGTCAGGATAATGAGGGAGATCATCAAAGCCCTGATCTCTCACCCAATTCCCTACTCAAAGGTCTGGACCCTGAAGAATGGGTCTTGTACCATATCATTGGAGTATCATGAGAGGTCTGTGAACCTCATTGATTACTGAGCTACAATAAAGATTCCCTACTGTAGATGAATTATCTCTTAAATGCGCATTGCACGAAGAGTTTCTAGGAAAAAATCTTCCCCAAATAGGTTCTCGATGTCTTCCTAGAGAAGTGTAATCTTGTCGTGAACCAGGAACATCAAGCTCCACCAAATTCCCACTACTTCTTATAGAAGGATGGCAGCAAGTATCACCCTGGGGTATGCTGGTGTCCCTACCAGTCAAAAAACTCTCACCATAGCCTCCACCCAATCCTCAACTGCATGTGGGTCTGTCTCTCCCATGAACCTAGGTGGCCTCTAGAACTGGAACTCATGAAATAGGCTCATGCTGCATTCATCATCTGCTGTTGGGGCTTGTGGAATCCATGGCACAATTGGTAGTGGTACCACTGGTTCCTCTGCTGTGATAGGGCCCTACACTAAGGCCTCATTTCTAAATTAGCTGTTATCTTTTACAAAGAGTAAAACCCTAGCTGTCTGTCTATGTGGGGACATCCTGAAAAGAAACATGTGTTCCATTGTAACACCCTGAGATTTTATGAAAAATATTATTTTAATTTCATTAATGTCTTGTGATACACCAAGATTACCTTGCGCTATACGCAACACCGTATTATCTTGAAGTATACGCAACACTATTCTTGGATCGTGTTACACACAATTTTGATAATAGTTATTTTACGAAAATTGAGTATATATATATATATTCAATGTATAAATGAAATATGGTTGGATTCAGTTATAAAAAACAACGAAAGATTCTTGCACAACACGCAACCCTGACTTGGCTTGCATTACACGTAATCGCGACCTTCCTCGATAGTCTGTGTTGTACGCAATACTGGGTTTTACTAAACAATGATATATTATTATAATATTGTTATGAACTAGCCATTGTGAATAGTGTTAACTAAATTTTGAATTTTATAACATTATTATTCATCTTACACATTTCTAGAACATGGTATAAGAACAAAATATATTTTTCGGGTAAAATAAGTATTTTTCAAAAAATGTTGTTTTGCCGACTTTTGATGGCGCAACCAATTTAAATATAGTTTTTGACATGTTTATAAGTTTAATTTGACAAAATAAAATTCTTCTTTTGAATCAGGATATAAAAATTTACATTAGATAATGTTTTGATATTTTTCCGATAACTTTCATATTTTAATGAATAGTAAAAACACGCTAAATTTTAATTAAAAACAACTTTTTTCATCATAATATATTATGTTGTTAAATGATAATATTGAATGGTTTTAAAGTATAAATAGAATATATTTTTACCATTTAATATAATTTATGTCATTAGCATTGATTTTACCTTGAATTCGTATGTTAAATCAATTCAATCTTTTGCAATGTTTTAAAGAAAAACCGATTTTCTTTCGACAACGATATTAATTTTAATTTAATTTATGAAATTTTTGTGTATTGAATTTGTAAAAATGGATTCCATATTTTTAATCAGTGGATCCAAATTATGTTAATAAGCTACTGTTTATTTTTGGGAATTATGAATAGTAACTACGGTAAATTTTATTTACCATAGTTAAAGGTAAATCGGGTAATTAAGGGTAAATATAATATTTTAAAATTACCCTAACAAATGTCAAAATCCTATTGGATGACTAAAAGTCGACCCATATCACCTACGGGTCGGATTAGATTCATTTAATAAAATTTTTTCAATCAAAATAATTTAATTATTATTAAAACCAAAGAATATGACAACATGTCACTTTCTTAAATATTATAAGTATAATAATTTTACTCTAGTGATAAACTTCATGAATATTAGAACATGAATAGTCTCCAGAAATATAATACAATTATTTACATCATATGAATTTATTTATAATTTTTAGGAATTAAATTATTATCATTTATTATGACACAAAGATGATGTAGTAATTGTCTTATTAATGAAATATTGACATAATTGATGTTATAAATGCCCAAATAAATGTAATTTGATACTTTTTATGAGATAAACTAATTTTATAGGTTAATATGACATGTTATTTTTGATTAATGTAACTTTTTTCGAACGTATCATTCTGTTATGAATTTCATAAAAATCATGTATCAAATAGTGTCAAAATTGACATAAATTAGTTTTTAAAAAAAATATTATATTATTAATTGTTATTTAATTCCTAAAAATATAAGGTTTGGCCAAATTACATAGATAAGAATAGATATATTAATAATAAACAACTTGGGGTTCGTTTGGCTTGTTATGATATGTTTATTAACCATATAGTGTAAGAAAACAAAAAGACACGGCAAAAGTTAAATTATTTAACTTAGAGTTAAATCTAATTGATAAGGTTACAATAATAACCTAAAACTCTATAAATCCTATTGTATGAGAGGATTTAGACCCATCCCCAATTTATCTTCGAAATAAGACCCTTTTGAACCATTATAAACCGAATTTGAACTTAATATAAAATAATATTTTGATATTTTCTTAAGGTGCCCCTCTCCTCCATTATAAAAGGGCACCTCCTCCCTCTACTCCTCACACCAATTTGAGAATTCAAGCTCATCCAAACCCTGCCAAAATCTCTTCTCCACTTCCCTAGTATCATCCAAGAGGTCCTGGTCTTCTTAAAATACCATCCTTTGTTCTTTAAGTGGAGGTTAAGAAAAGGCGCATCAAAAAGAGGTAATATCCATTACCGATCTTTTTCAATTTCTTTCTTCTTCAACTTGTTCTTCGTTAGTTGTTTCATGATAAAGTAATGACATCAGTATTTCTTATATACTGATATGTTATTATAAATATGAAACTACTCTAATTAACCTTCTATCCATCCTATGGAAAAAGGAAATCACCACGCGTGCGTACGTACGGAATACCATCTCCACGCTGTGGTGTAATCTATTTTCTGCCACCACCTTAATTGGATGGGTATAATGGGGTAATGAGTAACTATATATGATTATTATAAAGTTATATTGATTCTGAAAAAGTATACATACATTTTAACAAAAGTTCACGATCATGAGAACGATATCATCGCTCGTGCGTACGTACGGACTACCGTCTCCACGACGCGATAAGATTCATTCTCCATGTTAACCATTTAAGAATGATTATAGAGTATATATAACCAATAATAATGAAATATAAGACATTATAAATCTACTGGATTTATGTATATATATATTTCATCTACTTACTTCCATTCAAGACAATAAGGAAAGGAAAACAACGTTCATGCATACGTACGGACTACCGTCTCCATGAACGGTGTGTTTCATTTCATTTATCTATCTATTATATATATATATAATGAATATATATGATATATAAATCATATTTTATATTCTGGAAGTATGTAAATCTTGATATAAGTAATAATAATGTCAATAAAAACAAGTCCAAACACCTACGATAAATGAAACGATTTTACCCAAAACGCTTCTTTAACATGGAATTTACAAAAGAATGGGTAATATAAAGTCATAAGTAAACCATATATGATATAATTACAATGAATATGATTCTATAATAAGTTAATGACATTATTTAAATCATTATACAGGAGGTTCGGATACGTACAAAGCATATCAAACATAAGGTAAGGGAAATATCACAATCTCATTTTTATCCGAGATTGTTTATACTTTAGTATTTACTGGGGTGTATTCTATCATCCACATCCATGTTTCCTAAATATGTAATATTTACATCATTATACAATAGTTTATATCAAATTTTACCATTCGGTGAGTTTTTAGTAATTGATATGAAAGTAATCTTTTGTCATTTTTCGTACATGGTACTTTTTGACTTTTCAAACAAAAGTATGAGAAGAATGTTTTTTTAACATATAAGGAATGAATGGATTTTTAAAACATTATTTCCAAGAATATTCCTTTACAAGTTTTCAAGTTTATTTTTAATCAACTTCTTTTAGCTTAAAATTGTATGACATGTTAAGAAAGGAAAAATGTTTTTGAAGTAGAAAGGATATTTTCCTCAAGAATGAAGTTCAAGTGTTTTATCAAAATTATTTTCCATCTAAGATAATATAGGGTTCTGTTTATATCCCTATTATTAAATTTATTTGATTATGATTTGATGGAAATATTTTTATGAATTCCTTTATCTTATATGAATTGTTTAATGATGTCATGATGTTTAAGAATCCCATTTTTATTACATGGGTTATGCTATGATGTATGGTTTATGATTTTGTGGCACACATAAGAATGGTATCATTATGAGATGGGTGGGACCTATATCTCCCTCCAATGCATTGGTTAAAGATTTTATATCTCATGAGATAGACATGGCTGGAATGGTAGGTTATATCGGTTCAGTGAAACAGGACTGAAACGAGGGTGACTCGGTTCAGAAATGGACTTTGTCCACTAAGATAGTCTTGGCAATGAGTCTTGACTAATAAGAAATGAATCTCTATGATTATGTGTGTATTCCACAAAGTTTCATGTTTTAATTTATGATTATTGGGATTTCATTTCACTACTATGATTTATCCCATGTTATGAAATTATGCTCTCTTTTGCAGGTTAAGATTTCCAAAATGTTATGTTCTTATGAAAATGTTGTGATTGATATTTCTTTTGTTTACCCTTACTGAGAATTTGAGCTCACCCTTTTATGTTTTCTTTTCCCCAGGATATAAAGAAAGTTTTTAGGTAAAAAAAGGTAAGATCTTTATGGTAGATGTTGAAGATCTTTCACCACGATTAGAAGATTATATTCCGAGATTCCAAAGACACTAAACTATTATGTTCCTTGTGTGTGTGTTTTTGTTATTTACTAAGTATTCTGCAAAAGTAATTTAATGTCCATGTACGTCAAGCTTCGGGTCACTACAGTTGGTATTAGAGGAAAGGTTTAGTCAACCTTTGAAAACTAGGATGCGAGATCTTTAGTGAGATCCCTAGAGATATTTCTAAGGTATGTCTAGGGATGTCCCTACGGTTAAGTATACGTATAGGTTATTGTCCTAGAATTACGCTAACGATCATAGAATTAAACCTAAGATGTTAGATATTGAAGGTACTCCCCCTTTATTATGTTGTTTTCCCTATCATGATTTTTTCCTCTCACACTATTCTTTTTGGGTTTTAGACGATGGCTGGAACCCGAAGGAACCGTGTTGATCAATGCAATGGACAATACAATGATTTTCCTCCTGAACCGACAAATGTTATGGGAGATGGAGTGAAAAATCTTATTGCTATACTTACACATGCTATGAATCATTCTGGACTTCCAAATGAGCAGAGAAGGGAACAATATTCTATTGAGTCCTTCATGAGGCAATGTCCACCTTCTTTCAGTGGGTATTCTGATCCACTTGTTCCTGAACAATGGATCAGTACTACTGAAAAGATATTTTCAGTTCTTAAATGTTCTGAACATGATAAAGTCATCTTAGCAGTATATCGTTTGGAAGGTGAAGCTGATCAATGGTGGAATCTTATCAAGAATACGAGGCCAAGAGATGAAATTGAATCCATGGAATGGGACGAGTTCAAGAACTTATTTTTCAATAAGTACTTCCCTCGTATTCTTCGAACAAAGATGGAGAAGGAGTTTCTTGAACTAAAGAAAAAGGATGATGAATCTGTTGGTATATACGAAGAGAATTTTACAAGGCTTGCAAGGTATGCATCTGGATTTATCATCCAACTTGAATGTAAAGTTGATCGATTCTTTAGTGGCTTAAAACAAAATCATCGAAGGGAATTAGCTATAAGAGGCTTCAGTAGATATGAAGAAATTGTGTGTTGTGCTATCAAGGTAGAAATTGAAGTTGGTGTTACTTATACATCTCATAGTTTTGATAAGAATCAAAAGATGGAGTTCAAGGAGAAATCTTAGAATAATGGTGAAAAGAAGATGAATGTTTACTTATGCTCAAAGTGTGGAAAGAAGCATGGTGGAGATTGTCTTAAAGGGACAAGTAAATGTTTCAAATGTGGAAAGGACGGTCATCGGGCATTTGAATGCTGCAATGATGGGAAGAAGATGTCTAATGATGCAAACAAAGGAAGGGATACACATAATGAACCTACTACACTTCAATGCTTCAAGTGCAAGGAAATGGGGCATTATGCTAATAAATGCCCAAATCCAAGGGTTAGTGATGATCAACATGAGCAACCACTTAAGGAAAAGGACAAAGGGAAGTCACATGCGATCACCATTGGCGATGATGAATATGAAAATGATGTGGTGGAATTATTAAGTGTCTATGTAATGGGATTCCAGAATAATGTTGTATATAGTAGCGTGGAATATTGGAATATTTATGTATTGGTGTATTGTGGTTTTCAATAATTTTATGGCATCGGTTACCATGAAAAGTGATTGGAAATTTTTTGGAAAGTAGATGATATGCACATAATGAAGGGATAAAGAAAATCTAATATGTTTGATAGTATTCATGAGATCATGATTGATATAAGGACTAAGTGATATCATGGTTTGAGTATATAGAATTTTGAGGATTTTGGTATGTGGAATGTGTTAACTTTTAACTACATTCATGTTTTCAATAAGGTTCAATGGGTATTCAAGAGAGTACATGATTAAGGCCTTTGAATGTTTGGAATGTGACCAACAAGATATATCTTATGATATATGGAGATCAACGATGGTATTAAATCTCTAGTAATCGTTTTCACTATATTATGAGAATGGACTGCAGTATTATGGATAAGCCTAAAGATTGGAATGGATTATGTTGGACATAAGTTAGTATTGTTTAAGGATAGATGTTTTTTTAGATATTATTGATGGGATGTTATAGTAATATAGTTTTAGAAAAAGGACAACCTGCAGGATGTGTGACAGCCCATAACGTCGGACAAGGTTGTAGGAATCGAACCCACAATCGAAGTGCGAATGGCCTTTATCGCCTACCACTGGCCTACGGGAAGTCCCTGGTTAGTATAAAATAGTTTTATTTTATTAAGCGGTATGATATATGAAGTATAAGTTCATTTTTGGAACCATATACGACTAATCTAACCATAATATGGACTTATAACTTTTGATAACCTTTTGTTTGAAAGAGATGGAATGGCTCATCATTCTATCACATGATCTGCTAACACATCACGAATAACAAATTCAACTTCATTTCTTTAAGGGATGAATTGGAAATTGTTCAATTCACGAACAACAGTGAGATTGTACCAAAATCATGCAAGTATTTCTTTTAATTCATCAACTTTAGGGAAATGATCTTGAAAACCAAAAATTTTGTCCTCGTTCCCTTATATCTGATTAATCAGATGGTACCTTAGATCATCACAAATCAATAGCTTTGTGATTGATGGCTTTTCATAGCCATGTTCTCTACCACTCTCCATCAGAACTTGATGGTTAGATTTTTCTTCCATATCCATATTTTCACCTATGTTCTCCTACGTGGAAGCCCCGTGATGAGTTAATTTGGGTAACCGTTACATTTCATACTTTAGTTTTTAAAAGCCATGTTTTGGTATTCCTTTTTACGATGTGGGTTTCTATTAAACAAACTTTCGAGTAGTAAACCATTTATAACCTCGACGAATTTTGAGGGAGAAAGTCATTTAAAGGGGGGTAGAATGTAACACTCCGAGATTTTATGAAAAATATTCTTTTAATTTCATTAATTTCTTGTGCTACACCAAGATTACCTTGCGCTATACGCAACACCGTATTAGCTTGCAATATACGCAACACTATTCTTGGATCGTGTTACACACAATTTTGATAATAGTTATTCTACGCAAAATTGAGTATATATATATATATTCAATGTATAAATGAAATATGGTTGGATTATGTTATACGAAACAACGAAGGATTCTTGCGCAACACGCAACCCTAACTTGGCTTGCATTACACGCAATCGTGACCTTCCTCGATAGTGTGTGTTGTACGCAATACTGGGTTATATTAAACAACGATATATTATTATAATATTGTTATGAACTAGCCGTTATTAATAGTGTTAACTAAATTTTCAATTTTATAACATTATTATTCATCTTACAGATTTCTAGAACATGTTATAAGAACAAAATAAATTTTTCGGATAAAATAAGTATTTTTCAAAAAATGATGTTTTGCCGCCTTTTGATGGCGCACCCACATTAAATCTAATTGTTGACATGTTTATAAGTTTAATTTGTCAAAATAAAATTATTATTTTGAATCAGGATATAAAAATTTACATTAGATAATGTTTTGATATTTTTCCGATAACTTTCATATTTTAATAAATAGTAAAAACACGCTATATTTTAATTAAAAACAACTTTTTTCATCGTAATATCTTATGTGGTTAAATTATAATATTTAATGGTTTTAAAGTATAAATAGAATATATTTTTACCATTTAATATAATTTATGTCATTAGAATTGATTTTACCTTGAATTCGTAGGTTAAATCAATTCAATCTTTTGCAATGTTTTAAAGAAAAACTCGTTTTCTTTTGACAACTGGATTGATTTTAATTTAATTTCTACAACTTTTGTGAATTGAATTTGAAAAAATGGATTCCATATTTGGAATCAGTGGATCCAAATTATGTTAATAAGCTACTGTTTATTTTTTGGGAATTATGAATAGTAACTACGGTAAATTTTATTTGCCATAGTTAAAGGTAAATAGGGTAATTAAGGGTAAATATAATATTTTAAAATTACCTAACAAACATAAAAATCCTATTAGATGACTAAAAGTCTACCCATATCACATAAGGGTCGGATTAGATTCATTTAATTAAATTTGTTCAATGAAAATAATTTAATTATTATTAAAACCGAAGAATATGACAACATGTCACTTTCTTAAATATTATAAGTATAATAATTTTAATCTAGTGATAAAATTCATGAAACTTAGAAAACTAATATTATAAAGATATCTAATACAATTATCTAAATCATAGGAATTTATTTATAATTGTTTGGGATTAAATAATTATCATTTATTATGACACAAAGATGATGCAGTAATTGTCTTATTAATGAAATATTGAAAGAATTGATGTTATAAATGCCCAAATAAATGTAATTTAAGACTTTTTATGACATAAAATAATTTTATAGGTTAATATGACATGTTATTGTTGATATAAGTAACTTGGTTCGAACTTATCATTCTGTTATGAATTTCATAAAAATCATGTATCAAATAGTGTCAAAATTGACATAAATTAGTTTTTAAAACAAATATTATATTATTAATTGTTATTTAATTCATAAAAATCAAAGGTTCGGCAAAATGACTTAGATAAGGATAGATATATTAATAATAAACAACTTTGGGTTCTTTTGGCTTGTTATGATATGTTTATTAACCATATAGTGTAAGAAAAAAAAAGACACGGCAAAAGATAAATTATTTAACTTAGAGGTAAATATAATTGATAAGGTTAAAATAATAACCTTAATCAATCTAAATCCTATTGGATGAGATGATTTTGACCCATAACCACTTGGTCTTCGAAATAAGACCCTTTGGAACCATTATAAACCGAATTTGACCTTAATATAAAATAATATTTTCAGATTTTCCTAAGGTGCCCCTCTCCTCCCATATAAAAGGGCACCTCCTCCCTCTCCTCCTCACACCAATTTGAGCATTCAAGCTCGGCCAACCCCTGGAAAAATCTCTTCTCCACTTTCCTAGTATCATCCTAGAGGTCCTGGTCTTCTTCAAAGACCATCCTTAGTTCTTTAAGTGGAGGTTAAGAAAAGGCGCGTCAAAAATTGGTAATATCCATTACCGATCATTTTCAATTTCTTTCTTCTTCAACTTCTTTTTCTTTAGTTGTTTCATGATAAAGTAATAACATCAGTATTTCTTATATACTTATATGTTATAATAAATATGAAACAACTATAATTAACCTTCTATCTATCCTACGAAAAAAGGAAATCACCGCGCGTGCGTACGTACGGAATACCGTCTCCACGCCGTAGTGTAATCTATTTTCTGCCACCACCTTAATTGGATGGATATAATGGTGTAATGAGTAACTATATATTATTATTATAAAGGTATATTGATACTGAAATTGTATACATACACTTCAACACAAGTTCATGATCATGAGAACGATCTCATCGCTCGTGCGTACGTACGGACTACCGTCTCCACGACGCGATGAGATTAATTCTCCATGTTAACCATTTAAGAATGATTATAAAGTATATATAAGAAATAATAATGAAATATATGACATTATAAATCTAATGGATTTATCTATATATATATTTCATCTACTTACTTCCATTCAAGATAATAAGGAAAGGAAAACAGCGTTCATGCGTACGTACGGACTACCGTCTCCATGAACGGTGTTTTTCATTTCATTTATCTATCTATTATATATATATATATATACTGAATATATATGATATATAAATAATATTTTATATTCTGGAAGTAAGTAAATCATGATATAAGTAATAATAATGTCAAGAACAACAAGTCCAAACACCTACGATAAATGAAACGATTTTACCCAAAACGCTTCTTTAACATGGAATTAACAAAAGAATGGGTAATATAAAGTCATAAGTGAACCATATATGATATCATAACAATGAATATGATTCTGTAATAAGTTAATGACATTATTTAAATCATTATACAGGAGGTTCGGATACATACAAAGCATATCGGACATAAGGTAAGGGAAATATCACAATCTCATTTTTATCAGATATTGTTTATACATTAGTATTTAATGGGGTGTATTTTATCATTCACATCCATGTTTCCTCAATATGTTATATTTACATCATTCTACAATTTTTTATATAAAATTTTACCCTTCGGTGATTTTTTAGTAAAAGATATGATAGGAATCTTTTGTCGTTTTTCGTACGAGGTACTTTTTGACTTTTCAGACAAAAGTACGAGAAGAATGTTTTCTTTTAACTTATACGGCATGAATGGATTTTTAATAAATTATTTCCAAGAAGCTTTCTTTACAAGTTTTCAAGTTTATTTTTAATCAACTTCTTTTAGTTTAAAATTGTATGACATGTTAAGAAAGGAAAAATGTTTTTGAAGTAGAAAGGATATTTTCCTCAAGAATGAAGTTCAAGTGTTTTATCAAAATTATTTTCCATCTAAGATAATATAGGGTTCTGTTTATATCCATATTATTACATTGATTTGATTATGTTTTAATGGAATTATTTTTATGAATCCATTTATCTTATATGAATTGTTTTATGATGTCATGATGTTTAAGAATCCCATTTTTATTACATGGGTTATGCTATGATGTATGGTTTATGATATTGTGTCACACATAAGAATGGTATCATTATGAGATGGTTGGGACCTATATCTCCCTCCAATGCATTGGGTAAAGATTTTATATCTCATGAGATAGACATGGCTGGAACGGTAGGTTATACCGGTTTAGTGAAACAGGACTGAAACGAGGGTGACTCGGTTCAGAAATGGACTTTGTCTACAAAGATAGTCTTGGAAATGAGTCTTGACTAATAAGAAATGATTCTCTATGATTATGTGTGTATGCCACAAAGTTTCATGTTTTAAGTTATGATTATTGAGATTTAATTTCACTACTATGATTTATCCCATGTTATGAAATTATGTTCTCTTTTGGAGGTTAAGATTTCCAAAATGTTATGTTCTTATGAATATGATGTGATTGATATTTCTTTTGTTTACCCTTACTGAGCATTTGAGATCACCCTTTTATGTTTTCTTTTCCCCAGGATATAAAGAAAGGTTTTAGGTAAAAAAAAGTGAAGCACTTTATTAGAGATGTTGAAGATCATTCACCACGATTAGAAGATTTATTCTGAGTTTCCAAAGACACTAAACTATTAAGATCCTTGTGTCTGTGTTTTTGTTATGTACTAAGTATTCCACAAAAGTAATGTAATGTACATGTACGTCAAGATTCGGGTCTCTACATCCATGGTCAATAAGTTATACCTGGTTAGCTAACTCAAAGAAAACTTTTGAAAACACACACTCGGTCACTGTTTTCCTGCATAAAGTCAGAAATCAGATGTCAGGGTCCTAGTTTATGGATACGTCGGTGGCCACACTAAAACTTGACTCCCTGAACTAAAAACCCCACATACTACCCTTATCACTATTTCTTAATAGAAAATATTAGTTTCCTATGTTCTTCAGTAGAATCAACTCCTCTGATACCAATTTTGCATGACCCGTCCCCCAGGGCCCATGTCGTGACTACCCCAAGCCCACCTACCATTGGCCAGGGGATCGCGACTATCACCAAAGGCATAATTAACTAAAACTGGGAAGGCATTGACTTTATGACCTATAAATGCACACAGATATACACAAAACACTAGGTAAACTATAAAACAAAAGGGTGATGAAATGTAAAGGGGCCAGAAATACAAGCCCAACTGTAAAGTACAAGGAATTGGAAGTACAAGTACAACTAATGAAAGGAAAAACAGATGCTGGGCCATCATCTAGAATTTCCACCTAAAGAGTAGGTACAGATGGCATCATTAGCACTCCATGTCTGATAGTCTCCTCCTTGTGCCGACTCGTCGTAAGGTCCACCTCCAGGTACCGTCCAGTCCTGATACTTTCAGCCTCGATCAGCGTTGTCTGTCGTCAGCATCCAATACAACAAGTTGCGGTCATAGCCCGTGCAGGGGTATGTATAATGATACTCATTAGGGACCCCGAGACCCTCAAGGTATCACAAAATCCATAAAGGATAAACAAGAAAGAATGAAATCAACAGATAACCCCCCTAAGGTATATGTCTATACATATACCTAAGTCATAAAGTAATCCATCTCAAGCATGCAGTAGACACTAATGATAATGACTCATCTCACACTGGTATAAAACCTATGTTGAGAGATCTGGATTATTAGAAGTATCCATTGAATCATCTTCTTTATCAAAACCACGTAAGATCCTGGTATAAAAACCAGAGCTGTCGAACCCACTTAGGATCCTGGAACTGTAGTCAGAGATGTCAAACCCACGTAGGATCCTAGAACAGTAATCAGAGCTGTCGAACCCATGTAAAATCCTGGAAGAGTTGTCAGAGTTGTCTAACCAACTTAGGATACTAGAATAGTAGTCAAGGAATTATATCCTACTTAGGATCTTGGAATAGTATTCAAAGTTGTCGAACCCACATAGGATCCAGGAACAGTAATCAGAAAGTAGACAGCCACAAGGTTCCCACACAAAGAATGCTTTCTTCTTGTAGGGAACCCTCTTCATGCCATGTGTCGATGCATCAACTTCCATAGAGTCCCATGAATAATTACCCCAAATTTCCGCCATGTTATAGGGGTTTCAACATAACTGACGGTGTGTCAATCAGACGCCCGGTCTGGGAGTTATTATCCATTCAGTCCCGGGGGCCCGGTTGGATTCGTGCTCGATCCAACCTGACCGTATCTCAAATATACCCCAAAACTCTTGTGGGCTATACACAAAGCAACCTCCATGCTCCAGGAATACCAACGCCGCTAACAGTTTGTCAAATAGACTTCTCATGCCGAAGATTTTTCCAAAATAATTTAAAGGGTATGTTGTAGGCCTTGGTCCGGTCCGACCCATTTCGGGTTTTTCCTAGCCCACTGACCCCAGCCTAGCAGGCCGCGAGGGCTTCGATTATTGTGGGGGCATAGACCGGTTATGAGGGTGAAAACCGGTCATGGGTCATTGTAAAGGTGATTCGGCTCGGAGCTGCTGTGAGGGGCACATAAGGCTGGCTTGGCCAGGCACGCGTGGGGCATGGCTCGGTGGCTCGGTCCAGAAGGCCAAGGTTGGTTTGGCGAGCGGAAGAGCGGGGCGTGCAGAGTGCGCGGAGGCCAGTGAGGATTAGTCTGGTGGGGCTGGTGCGGTTCGTCCAGGGGACCGCGAGGGGGGCCGCATGCCGATGCAATTCATCTGAGGCGCCGCGAGGGGGGTCGTGGGCCGGTTAGGTTTGGTCGGGGTGCCGTGAGGGGGTCTGTGGGCCGCAGTAGATGAGACATGTCACCACGAGGGTGGCCGTGGGCCGGTGTGGTTCGACCGGTGTGCCGCTAGGGGGGCGGAGGGCCGGCACGGATCACCCGGGGCACCATGAGGGGGGCCCTGGGCCGGCGCGGTTCAGGCCAGCGGGAACAGCGCAGTTCGGTCGTGGCGAGGCAGGCTAGTGGGGCCAGGTGGCATGAGAGGATGGTAGGGCACTGTGGTTTGGCCTGGGTCGATGGTGCCAGTTTGGACGGTGGATGGGGTGGTCGGAACCAGTTCGGACGATGGATGGCACGACCTGCGGGCGGCGCAGGTCGCAGAAGCCATGGGTAGCGTAGCCGTTGCCTGCGCTGCATTTGCGGTCTCGTTGCCTTGTCGCCATGCTGAAAAACATCACAAACAAGAACGATGGAGGTGTCGGCCCATGTTGGTTTGGCCCACACCCTCTGTGTTTAGGTGGTAGCATGTAGACCAATTCATTCTGGAATTATAATGATTTAACAAGAAAATAAGAAAATAAGGAGAAACGTCTATCAACACCCCGCATCATCCCGCAAAACAATTCCCAACCCACAAATAAAATATTACACAATAATTCTTTGTCTTATAAGGGAATAATTAATGGAATAACATCATATTAAAATAAAACCCCTACTTTTTCATTGTTCATTGAGAGAGTCTCGGGAACGAAGACAGAGTTTTCGTCGTTTGTTGCATACGCTGCACTCTTCCAATACCAAGCTCATGTGTTGGTTTGTTAACAACGATGAGGATTGAAGGTTAGTCATCAAAGAAGTCCCACATCGGTAGGAGTCTGAGGATGAAGGTCAAAGGAGATCTTTATTCGTAGTCGAGGTGTCCCTCATCAGCGTTCTTCGTCGGGAGTGTTCTTCATTGGGAGCTTTCTCCCAAGCTCTCTCACTTCCCCCAAATTCCACAAATGAGGTGCCAAAATAATAAACTAGGACATCTTTTATTTTGTTGGAGAGAATTCTAAAAGACAAATTAATTATGGTGGGTGGCATAATTTATCATGGTAAGGGTTGGAACATTTAATTGGTTCGTTGGCACAATTAATTGAGTAGAGGTGGCCAAGAAACTTTACCTCATTTATGAAGTACTTGAGTAGTTACGCTCATTTAAACGGGGAGGGTCTTGTCTCAGGTGGTCCCTACACCGTAACCTATCATTGGAGGTTAGGTTTGGGTGGGACCTTCCACCATAACCTCTATTGGGAGGTTAAGGTGTGGTGGTCCCTGCCTCCAAATTCCACTTGGGTGGTTATAAAAAAATAAAAAATGCATCATTTTATTTTATTATTTCCATGAGAAACCCGAAAACTATCTTCCACCATCAACCAACTACCATCGAGGTGAAAGTATGCTTAAGTGAATATTGGCACAACGAGTTCAATGATGCCCTCAGATTTCAGTTATGAGCACCATTTCAAAGGTTATAAAAACTCGCTCCTATGTTTATTGAACATTCCCGAACTAAACTTCAAAAATTGATTCCGAGCACACCTTGCCTCGGAAGCACGTGCTGTCATTTTTTTGCGGACTCGTAAAATTATCATGTATTTAATAAAAAAAATTACATGGAAATTCTGGGTCTTTACATATATCATTTTAAGGTTGTAGGGAATAGATTAAGTGGTTGGTATCATGCTGAAAATTATTTTTCATTAGTTTTTTTAAATTATTCTTCCAAACATAACAATAAAAAACCTAGAAGATTCAAATAGAGGATCTTTCGATATATAGTTTTTAATTATTTTAGAAACAATAATTACCAAAAAACATTTGTTGTTAATTAATAAATAGACATTAAATTATTGTTGTATAGAATTTTTTATTAAGATTCCAAAGTAGAACCACTCTTTTGGTATACACACATTCTCTATGAATATATGAATGTTTCTCATAGAATATTTGGTGATAAAACAAATGTACTGATCATCAAGTATCATTCACCTTCAATCACAATAAGAATCAATTTAGTAATTTTGGATTATTACATTCCCTCCTAGTCTGAATGGGTAAAAGGAGGGTAGAAGTCACTCATTCATAATATTTTTGATAATATAAATATCATTGATCTATAGAGGTATTTTAAAAAATAAAATTTGTAGTGAAACAATTCACATAAGTTATAATAAAAATATATGGTTTCATATATATAGGTTCATAGAATTAGGTAATAAAAATAATACATTAACTAGTTTCTCTATTCATTGTACTACTATCTTCTAGTATTATTTTTATTATTAATTCATTTGGATGAACTAAATCACATATTATATATATATAAATATTTAAAATAAATTAAATTCTAGTTTTCTAAATTTTATTAAATTGAAATTTGGATTCTATCTCAACCCATAACATGACTCGTTATTCATCTTCAAATTTTCTCAAACCTTTTGTAAAATAATAATAATTATAAATAAAAATAATTATATAATAATTATGTCTAATCATTAAAAAATATTAAATTCACTATCTAGTGAATATATGAATATCAATATTCAACTCAAATATATTGAAAATTGAAATAACTACTGTTTGAATTAATAACATTGATAGAACATGAATAAATATTATTATTTGGTATATAGAATAATATTTATTTTGTAATAAATTAAAATAAATTAACCGATATTCAATATACAATTATTGTGTAACCCACTTTACCTATTTCTCAATTTCATTAAATTACATAGCCAAAATTCCTTGATTATCGTATAACAACATGCTGAGGAACCTATAAAGATAGACATTAATGTCATAGTGGAAAAAATTTATTACAATAAGAACAGAATTATATAAACCCATTTCTGGATATCCCATCATCAAATATAAATACATCTGTAAAAATATACACATTAATATTCTTCTTTGAGTCTCTAAATAGAAATGTTCGATAAACCCCCATATATGTGGACAAAATCAATAATTCTATATCAATCAAAGGACCCCAGGTATAATCATGCAATCTATAATTAGGAAAATCATATCATAATGTATTTATTTAAGGTATTATTACTTATAACACAACAAATGTATATTATTTCAATAAAATAATTGTTTTTAATTGTTTTGAATATATATCAAATTATATGATTTATAATATACATTAATAATAATCTCATATATAACCACCAATACACAGATCCATTGACTTGACTATTAAATTAATCATATAACATATCAATTTTATATTTTTGGGTTTATCCTTAAAACCACCCAATATGGAGACTTACATGTGAAATACTACAATAGTTTTATCCTCATCCATTTATGATCATCCATCACAAGATTGGTTAAACATCATTTGTTTTATATCAGAATATTCACTCTAGACCATGGTATAATTTCCCATACAATGTTAGAGTATCACTAAGTAAGGGGGGGGGAATCAATGCTATATTTTCCTTTTATGTTTCCTTATTCATGAAAAAACCTCCACCAGTTATTAAATATTTCAATATCTTCTTAATGAAAAACAAACGCACATCCACGAGAACAAAATAATTTACAAGGATCACTACACCAAAAGAGTATAATTCTCTTTTGTATTGCTAGGAAACAATAAATTACCACATAGTCCTCTATAAAATATTCTATCTATGTAGAATACAATGAGTAGGATATTCCCTTACACTCATGTAGCATTGTGTTCAATACAATAGTGAATTTGATTAAAGTAGAAAAAAAATGTAATATAATGTTTTTGTAAAAAATATTATGGTGCTACATGATCAATATTCACAAATATGAATATAAAAACATTTCTCCACTTTCTTACCCAGCATCAAGAAATAAAATCATCTAGAATATGTTTGGAAACTATGTCTAATTTCCCAATCCAATTTCCTTGTCTGATTTTCTCAATTCAAAAAAAATTCTATTTCCGAATGTTATTCAAAAAATATAAATTTATTCTTCATTAGTCTAGAAATCTCAATATGATTTCCCTGTCTGAAGATCCATATTAAATAAATAATCATTGTAATATCATCATGTCTCTGATCCTTTCTTCTTCTATCCATCTAATTTTCCAAGGTAATCACTGTCTAAAAGATTCTACTGTATTTAAATTCAGATCCTCCCTCTCATTATAAAAAATACATACGTTTCATCAAAGTAAAAAAATTAATTTCGTTTTATAAGAAACCCAAATTGTATTGGGTTGTATTTTGGAATCCTTTCCCCACTCACCAAAATATCTATTTACCTTCCAACTTTGACGAATTTATTACTTAAACAATTCTTATAAACTCATATAAAATCGACTAAAATATTATCACCATGTTTACTCCCTTCTTACATATTAACAAACATCCTTCCAATTCTGATTTTGATTCTGATTTTCCAAAATTATTTCTTTATATTTAAATATGTATTTGGTCACTCTGATTTTCATGACATACATGAAAAAAATTCCGAATTAAAGATATATCAATATACTTATTTTTATCAATTTAACGTCTTATATTTCCATTCTTGTTTTCAAATTATTATGGAAACATAATATTATTTTATATGATTCTCTATACCACAAGAAATATATGAGAAGAAAATTGTAACTGAATATGATAACAAAATTTCACTAGAAACATCAATACTTCTTAAGAATTTGATATCCCTTTGGAAACTATTTTTCCAAAGTTTTTATTTCTCCAGAACCACATGAAAAACTATCAAATCAATTAGAGCATTCTTTTTAATCTTGTACAGTTTTAATGGAAAATTTAATATCTATAGACCCAATAAAAATTACACTAATAATTAATATTGATTGAAATGGTGGACAACATTGTTTATTGATAACTGATTTTATGTTTAATGGTTCTCAAGAATATTTGTTTTGTTTTCTCTATTTCAGTAACTCAAAATTTTCTAATGAAAAAAATTCAATCTCTGAGGATTGCGATGGAATACTGAATCCAATGTATATGTATCAGTATCATTCACTCTATAAACATAATTCTCAATAGATTTAAAAATATTATCATCTTGTATGACTTCAAATGATAACTTTCATTATCTTCAATCTTGATCATCCTACCATTTTTAAAAATATTTCGTCTAATGATCTCATACTGATAGACTGAGACAAGAAAACATCAGCTTTATAGACTACCCTATTCAAATAAACTCAAATTCTATTATGACTTCCATAATGCCTTTGAATAAATTTAAGATAAGCTTAAAGATCCTATGACATATAGTATAATTTATTGTAACATACCATTAGTCTAAGAACATCATTCATTCAAACCACCCGAATATAATTTGAAGGAGACCCCATTTCTTCAATTAAGATAGTACCATAGTTTGTTAGACAACATATGTTTTTTTAATTAAAAATTTTATTGAATTGTCATATTTACAAGGGATCCATTTGGAATATGATTTCCCTCAACATTTTTATCTTCTATTAATTATGTACCTAGGGTTAGAATAATGATACTTTTCCCCCAAGAAAACGTCTCCTCAATATGATGGACTTTTAAAGAATTATGAGTTCTATATTGTAAATATAATGGTTCTCCCAATTGTCAAAAATTATAAAATTAATTGATTTATCTTATTTTGAAAAAACTATCATCACACTTGTATAAAAAACATCTTCTATCATCCAAAAAAATTTCTAGCTAACTTGTACCCTAAATTATATCCGTTTTGATTTTTTTCCAACCAACATTCATAAATCGTAGAACATTGTAACAAGAAGATATGGATTACATATCAAAAATTATAATCATATGTGAGCTAACTCCTTATTGGAAACAATAATTATAGATTGAAAAATAATGATGTCCAGAAGTTGTGACTCTTGAATCTTACCTATTTTTCTTTATATATTTTTTCACTTAATCAACATTCCTATAAAAAAAATTCGTTTTCATCCATTCCAATAAATATTTAGAATAGTCAACATATGAAAAATGTTAGATTCACAGATTACTTGAATGCCCCCCATTTTACATGCATCCTTAAAAGGGTTTCCACATAACAATGGAATGATTTATGAAACATTATCCCCCTTTGAAAACACAATCCAAAGACATGATGTGGTAGGGGAAATATAACCATACCCCATACCTATTGAGAAATAGATTGGATGACCTTGTTTAACCTTAGATTAGGAAAATGTTCATTTAGTATTTGTTTTGTAAAAATGTTGGAATCTATTTCTAATGTAGAAACAGACTCTAGATTGACCTCATTTGTCTCCACATTCTCATTGATAAAATGATATTATATATCAATATTTTTTTGAATGAGACTATTGTATAGGATTTTGGGTAATGCTAATGGAATATTGATTGTCACAACCCAAGATAAAGCTTAACATTACATGAAAAAGTAAATTTTATAATTATATTTTCATTAACATATGTTGAGTATTATCTTGAATATAAAAAACATACTTAGATTCCTATGTGATAAGTGTTAATAATTTTTTTTCTGTCTGTTCCAACACAAATAACATTTTTCTAGAAAAACAAAAATCCACATGTTTTTGATATTATATCATAAAAACTTCCTTCCCAATCAGAACCTAAATACCCAAAAATTTCAATACATTATTAGATATCAAAATAAGTATTGAAAGTTTATGTTCCTTTGATATATCTGAGATTTTATTTCTACCAAAATGATTGACCCTTTTAGAAGACTCTCAGATCAAACACGTAAGGTAACAACATAAATAATGTCAGGTCTTGATGTATTAAAAAAACATCCAATAAATTTTAAAAAATATTTCTAATAATAATAATTAAATTCATTAATGTTTGGACACCTGGTTCCCACTAAATGTTTTTTGAAAACTGGTTTTTATTTGTCAAATTTAAATATCATAAGAAGTTCCTACACAAAGGTTTCTTGAGAATGGATTTTATTTTCTTATTTTTTAAAATTTTATACAAAATAAATTATTTCATTTTTTCCATCATATACATATCAAAAATCATTTTCATCTCTTCATAAAATATTTAATGAGATATTTCATCATTCCCAGAAAAGTTAATGTCATCACAATAAACAATTTTGATGAGTAAAATCTCCTCACATTCATGGATATAAATACTAATATTAAATATTTTGTTTATAAAATTAATCATCCACAAGAAATTATCTGATTTCAAATACAATTCCCTGGAGATTATTTTATCCAATAAAATAAATTTTTAGTTTACCCAAATAACATTAATATTTCCCAACAAAAATCCACATTGTTGTTCCATGTAAACATCCTTATCAAGAACTATTTAAAATTATGATCTCATATCCATTTGATTGTTTTAATTTATTTTGATGAAATAAGAAGAACTATTATGAATTTTATCCATTATACTAGATAAAAATCCTAATAAAATACAACACCATCAATATGAGAGTAATTTTTGGACAATAGTCTATCCTAGTTTCTTATCACTTCAGGTTATTCATTCATCTTGTTTGGGAAAATACTTTTTTAGAGAATAACATTTTTTTGTTCATCATGGGATCAATTTCTAATGTATTATTATTTTCTATATGATGAAGCTCTTTATTCACATCTTGAACCCATTAGAGACTCTCAAAATCATTATTCACATCATTATCTTGACTTTTGAATAAAAAAAGTATATGTACCAACATTATATGTTATTCTTATCTTCAACTTTTGATTTTGATCACCAAATTTTTTTTACGCCACCACTTTATTATTGATCCTTAGATGAGATTATAGGTTTATTACTCATCACTCGGAAAATTGAATTCTGATTTTCCTTCATGAGTAAGATTACTGTTGTTAGTATCCTTATCAGAATTGTTCACAAAAAATTGTTATCATGTACATCATCCTTATTAGCACAAGTCTATTTATCTTCCCGTTATTTTCCAAAAATATCCAAATTATAAGAATAAAAAATTGTCCATGTTTCTCTATTGAATCATATATAAACTCATCCTTCTAGACCATATCTATGAAAAAATATATTCTTACCTCTCAACAAGAATATTCTATGGCTTTCACCATTATTCTTGATGGATGGAATACAAAATAGTCATAATTGTTTAAAACATAGAGTTTTATTGTTAAAAATTTCATATAGATATATGAACATTTCCCATATAATTATTAGTTTTGGATATACAAATAATTACTCATGGTTCTCCTCCTAATATAATGAGAAAGACGATGTTCAAGAATGATAGGTCTATCCACTTATACCAATCTAATGTTTCTCCTTTTATAAACCCCATATTGTTGAGGATTATATAGTGAAATGAATTCATAATGAATTCCATGATTTTCACCACAACAATATGTTTCTTCATTTATGTACTCACCCCCAATATTAGTTATCAGATGATTTACAATATAATTAAATTCCTTCTCATCATTCCTCCTGAAACATTTAAAAAATTTCATAGAATCATATTTTTGTTTCATATAGGTAATACAAGTAATTAGAGAAAATCCATAAATGAATGTTATGACATATGTATCTCCATTAGTTTATTTTTTTCTCATTGGACCAAAAATACTTGGATGAATAAATTGAATATGTCACATTGATCAAATATCAACGTTCATATGCATTAAGTATGTAAATTTTCCCTTATGAAAAATTTTGAAACACATATCTATTTTTTTAACATATTAGGAATATCAGGGAAACTATCCAACATTGATATATATCTCATGTTTCTCTAACACATGTTTCCCAAAATTTTGTTCCATAACTAATTCTCTTCCACCATGCCCAAGTATTATGATTTTATTATTTCACCAACATGAAACATGATTCATTTTATAAGTTTTCCACTTGTAACTATCTTCCCATCTTCTTCACTTGTTGCAAAAAAGACATCAATTATAGAAATAACAATGTTTCATTAATCATAGATTTATGAAACACATAGACCACTAGGTTTCATTAAATCAATATTCAATGAATTTTTGGACATCAACATTTCAGTCTCAATAATGGTCGATCAAAAACATTTGATTCTCAGAGATTCTTCTTTACCAAATTTCACAATTATTTATTTTAAATCATTCAGATTATTAATAAACTTAAATCTACATACATATTCTTAGAAAACACACTATATATAATCCATGTTCATTTCCTTTTTGTATCATTAAAAGTATTTTCAACAAAAAGTTATTCCCATATTCCTTATTCTTTCATCTTCTCTAACTTTTTTGTATTGTTAACAAGATATTGTTGATTTAGTAGAAAATAAGGACAACCTATAAAATCATTTATAGGTTGATAAACTATTTGAGAAATAATTTCAAGATATTGTCACATATTTTAATCTTCAATATCATCATTATCATATTTCTTTTGAACATCCATTTATGAAATTTTATTTTGAGGCGATTGACTCCCCCTCAGAAATTTCCTTCAAAAATTTGTGGAATAGTTATAATATTTTTTATTGACAAATACTATATATTTATTAATTTTGTATCCACCATAATAATAATAATATCAACAGAGATAATATTTTCCTATGAAACTTCTATACTAACTAGATTTTTGTAAATATTTCTTAGTAATATCCATATCTTTCCCATTAGAGCATTGTTCACCAGCAACCATTTTGTTCTAAAAAGCAATCCTCTTTTTTTGGTAAATTTTCATTTGAGTATTACATAAACCAAAATTAGGCACAATTTTTTATGAATAATAATTTTTATAATGTTATTAACTTTGAAAATTTTTTGTCTCGACAACATACATCAATTTTCAATCATTATTCTTTTCCAAAACACTTCAAAATAAAGTTTTCATTCAAAAAAATTTAGATTTCATTTCATAAATTGAAGGTATATTTTGATACACTGTATTTTTAACCTCTCTAGATATTTCAACCATTAAAGAGATAGAGTTCTAAAAACATATATCCCTAATTTCATCATTTTTATGATTTTTTTGTGAATTTCCCTATTATTCATCTATAGCCTTTATATTATATTCTAGGTTCTTATTATTATTTTTTTCCTTGAGAGATTTCTTCAAATCATTATTTTATTCCATAAAAATGAATTTTTAATTAGGAATACTTTATATACTATTTTACATGGAAATTTGTTTCTTTTTTGCTACATTATTTCCTTTTGATGACGCAAAATCTTCTTCAGACATGATTTCAATTATTATTTAAATTAAATTTCTAATTGGGTTTCATCTTCTTCAGAACTGCTAATTTAAACTCTTCATTAAAAACTATTTCAATAAAATTCATACCAAGCATCTAAATTGTATATTTTGATTCATACTCACTTTCTTCCTCTTAATCATATTTAGATAAAAGTCATCTCCTTTTATATTGTGAGTTTTTTATCAATTCATTTGGATGAAATTTTTTTTATTATCACTTGGTTTCCTCCATGATTTTCCCTAACTTATATCCTCTTCCTCACTATCATATTCAAAATTTATTCAAGGAAATTTGGATGAAAATTTCTCAATGGATCAACATTTAGAATATTTCATGGGATGGTTCCCATTTTATTTACATGTACCTATTATAACATTTTTTTAAAGGATGAAATATTCATTAATATTTCTTAATCCCCCATATTTTGTGTCACATTCACCCTCATCTTCTAGTATAAGAATTTTCTTTTCCTTTTTTCGTCTATACCTTGAAATGCATTTTTGTATCATATTTTTTCATCATTTAGTTAATTTATTATTTATCATAACATTTGTTTTTATAGTTCTAGGAAAATCATTCAGAGATAATGTTTTAGGGTCTCTATCTTCTACAGCAGAAACTTTAGCATTAAACAAGATGGGAACAATCCTCCAAATATATTCAAAAACTCTAAAATATTCTAACTAATCAAAAAGGAATATAATTGTGATTATAATATCATTAAACCTTGTAATGAATTCACCAATGGATTCATATTCATCCATCTTGAGATCTTCATACATCAACCTCTAATTTTTTTCATTTTCATCATTAATATTGTGCTTCCTTCATATATGTTATTCAATATATCCCATATACCATTTGTAGTGGAAACACCTTTCACTCATAAAATTTAAATTTTGGAATGTGATGAGATTAAGACATTATAATCACATCCATTAATCTTCATATTCTTATTTTCAACAATTGTAAGAGGTTCATTATCTTCAAAAGAAGGAAATTTATTTATTGGAGATTCAAGAGATTCAAATCCAATTGACATAACAAGAAGGAATCATTCTATATTTATAGATATGATAGTTATTACAACCGAATACCAGAATAAATTTATTTTTTAGACACAATAAAGATTCTAAAAAAACATCTCTTCAAAAAATCTTTAAAGAATAAATGACGTGAACCTCCAACTAAGATACATCTTGTAATTTCTTAATAAATATTTTTGCATCACTTAGAGGGGGTTGGGGGGATCCGTGATATATATTTCATTTAATATTCATTATTCATGAAATAATTTTTTCGACTTTATAATAATTTCTTTCTATAATTAAAAAATATAAACACATCCAAAATAACACAATAATTTACATGGTTCACTACTAAACAAGAGTAGCTACATCCTAGGTATGGTTTGGAAACAATACAACACAACAAAATCATATAACATCCCACGAAAAAAAATAATATGAAATTTTCATATTTATTAATATTTTTGAATTAAATATTAAATTTATTTTAAAGGGTATTCTATATTTAATGGAGTACCTAACACTCAATAATGAGTTTCTTTGAAATCTTACAATGCTCAATAATAATAAAATATTATTATTTTAAATGATAGTTAACACCTAGACATTGTATTGGATGGAATTAATAGAACTAACATAAATATGATAATATATGTTTGTTAAATGTTTTTACATTCATCCAATAAAATTCAGAGGCTTAAAATATAAATAAATTTATTTTAAGTAGAACTTACTTTAAAAAGGAGATTTACCGCCTTTTAACAGCGAACCCTTTATAAATCTTGTTTTCGTCACTATTACATATCATATTTGACAAAATAATTTTCATCTTTAGAATCATGACATCAATATTTACTTTGGGTGGTATTTTTATATTTTTCTAATAATGATCATTTTTATTGAATAGTGAAAAATGATGTATTTTAATTCAACACCACGATTTAATCTAATTTATTTATATAGTTATATTATCATTTTAGTTGGTTATAAAGTTTAAATAGATTATATTTTTACCATATAACCAACTATTTTCCATTTTAAGTTATTTTAATTTGAAATTGTACATTAAAAATTATCAATCTTTTGATGGCTATTATTTCTTAAAAACGCGCTTTTTGTTTTCAAAATAGGAATTATTTATAAAATTAATTAATGAAACTTTTAAGTTTTTTATTTAGTCAAATATACATAATTTTTGAATTTGGAATATCAAATTTATCTTATAGTGAATTTTGGGAATTTTTCAGAAAACCATCAATTTTTATTGAATATTGAAACCACTAAGTAGTAGTTAAAAAACTGAATTTGACATTTAAATGAAATTTAATCGCATATGTGAATTTAATTTAAAAAATATGTCAAACATGGTTTTCATTAGTAAGTAAAATGTGCTTCAATGGGATTAAAATAATTTTTGTTGAATAGTAACTTTTGACATTTATTAACCACGATTAATGGTAATTAGGGTAATTTAAGGTAAAAATATTGTTATAATAATAAAAAAAACTACCTTTATGCATCTCCTAACCTTATTGGATGTGTAATTTCCGTCCAATACAATCCATGTCTCAATTTTTGTGTCCCACGGAGCCACTTGTGTAAGATAATGACATCTATGACTTTTTATTTAAAGTAAAAATAAAAATGTCATAAACATGTATTATTTTATTAAGGGGAGTTTTACATGGGGATATATAAGTTCTCATTTGGACTATAAATATTCATTGTAAAGATAATAATATTTACTACATCATGGTAATTTTTTTATAATTTTTATACATAAAATAAATAAAATTATTTGTGACAGAATAATGATGGAGTGTTTACGTCATTAATGGATGATTTAAATAAACAACTAGATAAAAATTAAAACAATCTCCAAAACCAGTGAAATTATTATTTGATGATATTAATTCGATCATGGTCCACCTTATATTTGGATTTAATGATATATGAACCTTTATAAACTGAAAATAATTATATAATAAAATAATAGTTTCAAACATTCCAAAATACACCCTCCTCTACGTTATAAAAAGCTCTCACTTTTTACACATTTCTCACACTTCTACAGCCTTTGTCTCATCAAAATATTATCCAATTATTTCCCAATATCCCTCTGTTAATCCTAGAAGTCTTACTTTATACATAATACTCTTTAAGATACCCTTTTGGTTGAAACCAAAGGGAGTTTCCTGATATAAAGGTAACACCTTCTCTAAAGTTATTTTGTTTTATTTTACTTCTCAAACCCCTAAAGATCTTTTTGTTAATTTAATCTAAAAAAACAGTTATTATAAATATACAAGTATGTTTTTATGAGATGTATTCGAGCTATATTTTCACACACCACCTTCTAATGGGTAAAGAACATACTGTTTCAGTGGACGACGAACTACTGCCTCCTGAAACGATGATTGTTCAATTATCTCCTACCACCTCTCAATGTGAAAATTATTATGGAACTGTATCTATATATGGTATATATTATTTTTATTTATTCATTGTTCTTTGGTATTTTACTTTTTATAGCATACCTTTATGGTTCCTTTAATGGGTAAATGTGATAATTTCATTAGAGGAAGTGCGGACTTCCGCCCCCTCAAAGTTATATGACTCGTTCATGCCATACGTTGACCATATAAAGGATATAATTAATGATCATTTGTAACTTATATGATATAAACATTTTACTCAAATTATAATATACCTATGAATCACTAGGTTTTCATTTCAATAAAATATGAAATAGAAATAAACGTAGCATTCATGCGTACGTACGACTTACCGTCTCCATGAATGGTGAATTTCATTTCTTATCTGAAAATGATATGTACTATACAAATACATATATATAATGAATATATATGATATATATGACATCTAAAAGTTTAATATCATTCTGGAGATAATGTACTTTTGACCACGTGGGCAATTTATAATTATAAGAAGTTCATTTATTTGACTCAAGTTCCGAAAATTGACAAAATGTCTGATATGAGTTCAAATAATTAACTAATTGTTATTTAAAGTTATTAAGTAATTTTAAATTAATAATAAAAATGAAAAATACTCTTAGGAAATTATAAATTAACTTAATTTTTTTATTCAATATGAACAAGGAACATACGAGCGAGTCAAGTCGGACAACGAGGTAAGGGGTTTCTTATCTCAATTTTAATTCCATGTGATTTTAATTATTTTCCACTAATTTATTGAATGTGGTTTATTGTGTACTTACATTTTATATATATTCTCATTATTCTATTTATATATATTTTATTATATTAATCATTTTGTAGTTATTAACTTTGGGTCATACGACTCGATTGATTACAATATGGTTAGAAATTCTTTTCTCACTTTTAATTCTTTGATATTTCCATTGTTCTCTACTTATTTATAGAATGTGGTTTATTGTGTACTTCCATTGGATATATATTATTAGGATTATATTTATATTCCTGGTATTCTGTTATTCATTTGGTGGTTATTAATTTTTTTCCATACGATTCGATTGAATAAAATGTGGTAAGCGATTTTCATCTCAATTCTTATTCCTTTGAGATTAATGGTATATATGCCACTATTTCCTTTTGTGTGGTGTTTTTATTTCCCATGACATTAGTATTTGTGAAATATAAATTAATTTATTAGTATTTAAAAATTATTTATTTGATCCTTATTTCATGGGGTGTACATTTCGAAAGATACCAAATCAGTAATGGAAACATTCACTCTCCTATTTTATGTCCTGACTTCGTTTATATTGTGTCTTATAGTTCCATTTTATAATGTGTGGGATTTTTCCTCTATATCTTTACTACTGTAAATTTACATTCAATATGATGATAGACCCATTCCTCTCTCACAATTAATTTTCTGAATTTTTAAGGGACACTGTTAGGCTGCCGAATTTTCTTTAAAGAAATCATGTTTTCTCTTTCTTTTCATGTTTTCTTTTCATGTGGTGTGTCATTAAAATATTCACATAATGATACTATTTCTTATTATTTTGTCCCTATAATTCATAATGATCCATTTATATATGGGACACCCCTTTACCAACTCCTTTATTATTTTATAAAACCAAGTTATATAGCTGTTATGATATAGATATTTCGTTTCAAAATTTCTCCCTCTTTTTCTCAAGAAATTATCTTATTTGATTTATGTGAATAACTGTACCTATTTAGTTTCTATGGGTGTTAATAGATATATAAAATGATATAATTTATTTTTTAATTTACAAACATGTAATCCTCCCTCCATTTCCATGGGTTATAAATGACATAATTATCATCTTTTTAAGAACGTTTAAAACATCCAGATTTTGAAATGAACAAATTTATTTTATTAACTATAGGTTATTTATGACATTTTTTATTATGATCTATGTGGATCACATGAATTTAAATAAATATTAATGGTTCACCCGGATAATTCTCCAATGCATTTGGTAATGAATTAATTTCTTGAGCTGACAAGTTTCACGATACCTTGGTGAATAACCTTGGTATTTCTTTGGACACCTTGGAGATGGAACATGGTGATATGTTTGCGAATATCTAAATGAAATGTTGTAACCACATATTCAAGTTATGATTCATGTTCTTTTTATTATTGTATTCCTCTTTTACCATTTCTCATGTCATTATTTTTTTTCACCAAGTTCTTATTGATATCACAAGTAAATTAACTTCGTTTATTTCCTTACAGGGCCTTATGCTCACCCTTTCTTTTGATTGTATGTATCTAGGATATGAGATGTAGTAATTTTGAATAGGATGATGTTTTATAGAAGATATTCAAGGGGATTTAAAGGATTGTTTATGTTTTCATGTTTTTATTCCTGATTTCCCAGACAGTAGACTTCAAAGATCCTCTGTTTGTAAAATGTAATGAAAAGTTGTGTATTAAAAAATCATGATGCTATAGTTGGTATCGAAGGATAGTTTAGATTTTAATGGAAATTAGGATATGTAAACTTTATGAATATACCTGTAGAAACTTTTAAATATAGGAAAACACTCTGGTATTTTGGTGAGTATGGAGTAAGTCGTTTATCATGAAAATGCATCCCTATCAGGATACGAGCAGAACTATATTAATGTGTTGGGATGAAATAAAAGGTATAAGAAAACCTTTATGGTTAAAAAATTTTAAGGTTATTTTGAGTTTTATAAAAATTAAAACACGTAGACTATGTGAAAACCCATCGCGTCAAGCAAAGCTATGGGAATCGATCCCACAACCAAAGTGTGATTGGGTTTTATCACCTACCACTGGCCTACATGAAGTCCCTGGTTAGTATGAATTATTATATATAGTTAAATGATTTTATGGATCAAGAATACGTTGATTGTGAGATGTTATGTATTATAAAATGGATATCCTTAGTATAGGAAAATGATTTTATGATTAAATGATTAATGTTATTTTGGAAGATGTTTTCGCTTTTGGAATACTATGTGCCCAAGGAAAATGAAATACAACAGGATTTCATTTATGGAAGAATGGTTGAATATTTTATTTTGTAATAATATATATATTTTTTATGGACATATTTTTATTTGGGTTATTTATAGAAAACGGTTAACCTAGCATAGATAATATGTGATTAGGTTAATTACACTTTAGTATGAGACTTTAAGAGTAGTCGATGTTATTTAGAGGTAAATGTTAAGATTTATTTTGGAAGACAATGTGATTAAATCCATATAATTTTTGGTTTTCAATCTTATTTTTGATTATTTTGATGAATTTTGAGGATGATTTTGTATTGAATGGTCTTTATAGAACATTGGGTACTTTTTGTAAAATTTTGGAGATTAATAGCAGTATTTCTTTTTATAACGGATTATCCTTTTGGGGGATTATATGATCTCTTACTAACCATTTTGGTTTTAGTTGATGACTAAAGACCAGGGAAATATATAGTTATTCTTTTGTGGATTATGTTATTTTCTAGAAGATGATTCATGTGCTTTTTATGTGACCAAGACTTTTTGAATGCTCATTGTTTGGAGAAAATATTAGTTTTTTGTAGAAACATATTAAATGATGAAACTCTACTTGAAGGTTTGTATATTTCCCTATGTTTTTTCAATGAAGTAAATTAATTCCAAAAAATTATGAAAAGGAACTTTAATCAAAAATGTTGTTGGTTTATGTTTCCTACTTGGTAATCATAGACCGTTTAACACATCATATGTTAGGGATTTTCTTGTGGTTAACTTTCTCCTAATCATATTTTCTATCACTATCCATCAGAACATGACCTATTGTTTTCTCTACCATATCCATGTTTTCCTACATGGAATCCAAGAATGGGTTAACTTGGTTGACCATAGTACTTCTCTTTATTTCTTTTAAATTTATTTTTTACTGACCCTTTTTCTGATGTGGGACTTTTAATGATGTTTCCAAGCCCAATTTTAAAATTTCGGGGACACAATTTTAAAAAGGGTGGAAGAATGTTACATCCTAGGAAAATATAGAATAATACATTTTCATATTTATTAATATTTTTTAATTTAATATTAATTTTATTTTAAAGGGTATCATGTATTCAATGTCGTACCTGACATGCGACAATGGATTTCTTCGAAATCTAATATTGCACACTAATAATAGAATATTATTATTATTTTAAATGATAGTTAACAAATAGCCTTTGTTTTGGAAGGAATTAATAGAACGAGCATAAATATGATAATATATGTTTGTTAAATGTTTTTACATTCATCCAATAAAAGTCAAAGGCTTAAAATGTTAATGAATATTTTTTAAGTATAATTTACATAAACATGGAGATTTACCGCCTTTTGATGGCTAACCCTTTTTAAATGCAGTTTTCATCACATTTACATATTATATTTGACAAAATAATATTTATCTTCAGAATACCGACATCAAAATTTACTTTGGAAGAAATTTTGATATTTTTCTGATAATTTTCATTTTTAATAATAGTGAAAAAATGATGTATTTTAATTCGAAATCACATTTAAATATAATTTATTTATATTGTCATATTATATTTTTATTTGGTTTTAATGTTTAAATAGATTATATTTTTACAATTTAACCCAATGTTGGCCATTGGAAATAATTTCAATTTGAAATTGGACACTAACAAGTATCAATCTTGTGATAGTTATTATTTTTTAAAAACACGTTTTTTTGTTTGGAAGACAAGAATTAATTATAAAAATAATTAATTAAACTTATATCCTTTGAATTTGCTAAAATAGACATCAATTTTTAATTCAGAATATCAAATTTATCTTAGAGTGAATTTCTACAATTTTTCTGAAAACCTTCAATTTTTTATGAATAGTGAAACCACTATATTGTAGTTAAAAAAATAACATTGTCATATAAATGAAAATTTTTTCTTCTATGAATTTAGTTTCAAAAATATTACATACATGGTTTTCATTAGTAAGTAAACTGTGGTTCAATGAGATGAATGTATTTTTTTTGGTTAATAGTAACTGTTGACTTTTATTAACCACGATTCAAGGTAATTTGGGTAATTTAAGGAAAAAATAATGTTATAATAACAGAAAATTACCTTGACATTTTTCCTAACTATATTATATGAGTAATGTCTGACCAACAAAATCCATTTGTCAATTTTGGGGTCTAATGGAGACGCTTGGGTAAGATAATGACATTTATAACTTTTTATTTAAAGTAAAAATAAAAATGTCATAAAATAGTATTGTTTTACAAATAAAAATTTTACATAGGGATATATAAGTTATCCATTCGACTAAAAATATTAATTAGAAATATAAAAAAATTTCCTACATCATGGTTTTATTTTTATAATTGTTAGACAATCAAATATATAAAATTATTTATGACACAATAATAATGCAGTGTTTACGTCATTAATGGATGATTTAAATAAATAACAACATAAAAATTAAAACAATATCCAAAACATGTCCAATTATTATTGGATGATGTTATTTCAAACATGGTCCACCTTATATTTGACTTTAATGATTTATGAACCTTTAGAAACTGAAAATCACTATATAATAAAATAATATTTTCAACCATTCCAAAAGAGTCCCTCCTCTCCGTTATAAAAATTCCTCACTTCCTACCCATTTCTCACACTTCTCAATCCTTTGTCTCGTCCAAACTCTGATATAATAAGCTCCCAATATCCCTCTCGTCATCCTAGAAGCCTTACCATATGCATAAAGCACTTCAAAGAAACCCTTTTGGTTCAAATCAAAGGGAGTAACCAAATTTAAAGGTAATGTCTTCTGTTAAGTTCTTTTATTTTATTTTACTTCTCAAACCCAATAAACAATTTTTATTTATTTCTTTTATAACAAAATAATTATAATACATATACAAGGATGTTTTTATGAGATTTTTTCAAGCTAAAGATACACACACCTCCATCTAATGGGTAAAGAACATACTGTTTCAGTTGATGGTGAACTACTGCATCACGAAACGATGATTGGTCAATTATCTCATACCACCTATCAAGGGGGAAATTAGTATAATAATTTATCTATATATGATATAAATTATATTTATGTTTTCTTTATGCTTCATTATCTTCCTTTTTTAGCAAACCATTATGGTTCCTCAAATGGGTAAACCTGATTATTTCATTAGAGAAAGTGCGGACTACCGCCCCTTCAAAGTGATATGACTCATTCAAACCATACGTGGAACATATAAAGGATATAATTTATGAACATATGTAACATATATGAAATTAATATTATTCTGAAATTATAATATACCTATTAATCACTATGTTTTCATTTCATTAAAATATGAAATTGAAATTAAAGTAGCGTTCATATGTACATATGACTTATTGTCTCCATGAATGGTGCATTTCATTTCATATATCCAAATGTTATATACAATTATAAATACATATATGTAATGGATATATATTCCATATAAATTAATTATATCATTCTCTATATAATATAATTTTGACCACATGGACAATTTATAATTATAACAAGTTCATTTTTTTTACTCATGTTCCAAACATTGAAAAAATGTCCAATATGAGCTTAAATAAATAACTGATTGTATTATCATGGTAATAAGTAATATAAAAGGAATAATAAACATAAAAAATATTCTTAATCAAGTATAATGTAACTTATTTTTATTAGTCAGGAATAACAAGGATGATACAAGTGCGTCAAGTGGGACAACGTGGTTAGGGGTTTCTTATCTCACTTTTAATTATGTGGGATTTCCATTATTTGCCACTAATTTATTTCATGTGGTGTAATGTGTACTGCCATGTGATATATATTATCATGATTCTCTTTATATACATTTTATTCTGTTAATCATTTTGTGGTTATTAACTTTTGGTCATACAACTCGATTGATTACAACGTGGTAAGGGATTCTTATCTCACTTTTAATTCGGTGATATTTCCATTGTTCACCACTTATTTATTGCATGTGGTGTATTGTGTACTACCATTGGATATATATTATCATTATTCACATTTTATTTATGGTATTTTGTGATTTTTTTCGGTGGTTAGTAATTTTTATTCGTATGATTCGATTGAATACAATGTGGTAAGGTATTTTCGTCTCACTTCTTATTCCTGTGAGATTCATGGTATATTTTCCACGATTTTCTTTTGTGTTGTTTATGTACTACCCATGATTTTAGTATTTGTGTAATATACTTTAATTTGAGGTTATTTAGAAATAATTTATATGATCCTTATTTCACGGGGTGTACGTTTCTAAAGTTACCAAATCGGTAAGGGAAACATTAACCCTCCTCTTTTAAGTCATCACTTCTTTTATGTTATGTCTTATAGTTCCATTTTTTTATTTGGGGATTATTCTAATATATAATTACTGCATTCCATTTCATTTCAAAATCAAGAGGGACCCTTTCCTTTTTCATCAATTAATTTTATGAATTTTTAAGTGACGTCGTTAGGCTGCCAAAATTGCCTAAAATAAATTATGCTTTCTCTTTATTTTCAAGTTTCCTTTTCATGTGGTCTGTCTTTCAAATATTAACACCATGATTTTATTTATTTTTATTTGTTACCTCTACTAAAAAATTATCCATTTATGTATGGGAGACCCTACTCCCCAATCTTTTATTATTTTCTAAAACCAAGTTATATAGTCGTTATGCTGTAGAAAGTTTGTCCCAAAATTTCTCTCTCTTTCTCTCAAGAAGTTCTCTTATTTTATATATGTGAATACCCATATGTGATGTCCCTGACCCGACTTCCCCTCAACCTGAGCTTGGTTTTCCACATGACCCCTGGCTCGTCTCCCCATAGGCCAGGGGCTGCCAACTAGCAGTGGGGGTGTAATGGTAAGTTAGTGGGGAGATTGTACCCCCATGTCAGAGTAAACAGCAGTACAACAACAAAGTAATAATAATAGAGGAAGAAAAACCAATGGTAAACCGGAGAAAAAGTGAAACATACAAACCAAACAATAGAATTATGTAAAACCCTTATAGATATACAAAATCCAAAAAGGTAGTGTCTAATACAAAATAGATGTATGGAATGCTAATACAGTGGAAATTGCTGGCAAGAATTCTATATAGTAATACAAAAAGAGAAAAAGATAAAAAGTAATCCACAAAAATCTTTATCCAAGCTCAGTCCTCTTCTCTGGATCTCCATCTAGAATATATGTGTATCAACAACCTGATCTAGGTCCCTTTACCCTACTAGTACCTGTAGTAGTAAAGTATACATGGGTGCCAAGGAGGCTTCCTGGGTAGGGTGTGAGACAAGTCTTAGTAGGCCACCACCAACGGTGTCTATATTTAATCCAAATAGGTGTTCACAAGTAAAATTGAGTAATAGAATGCAAGTAAGTAACGAAAAGTAAATAACTAACCCTCCCTCTAAGGTTCTGAATGGACACTGGCAGGTCTACCTACTTCAGCTCATAGCTGGTAGTCTAAACAGATCACCCATGTATAAGTACATAGATATAGGTTATCATTGGCATGAGGTAAGCATGACTCTCATCCATAAAAATTGTATCTGGCATGGGGAATAATGACTCCCACCCATAAAGGTTGTATAGGAATGAGGTAAGAATTCCTCCGGTCCCATTACACAATGATTCTGCTGGAACGGGGTAAGAGTGCCTCCCACCCACACATGGAGATTCGTCAGGCATGGGGTAAGAATGCCTACCACCCACTCGCGAAGATTCAAATGGATCGGGGTAAGAATGCCTCCTTCCCACACATGGGTTATCAAAATCCCGACAACACAGTATGGCACAACCATTCACATCAAAATATATAAGGCAATCCATCTTATATCATATCACATTAACAAAGCATGGCAGTTCCATCTTACAATATCACATAATCACATATCAATGCAACATACATTTCAATTCATTCATGGGGTTCAGGATGAACTCATCATATCCAACATCTAACCAATTAATCTCATTTTACTAACATGTAAAATGCCTTTAATGACATATCGTTAAGGTCTAAATGTGAAAAGGGTCTGAATCATTACGCATAACACCTATGGTTGACCTTACCCAGTCCATACCTCATCTAAACGCCCTATCCAGGTTAGATTCATCGATATCATACCACACGGGACATTTAGATATGAACCAGTCATTATAAATAAGGGGTTTGGAAAAGGCAAACAACGACACGATGATATGAACTCACAACAGCGAAAAACTAAAATGGAAACCATGTGATAAAATACCTTAGATGCGTAGGCGTAGGATCACTTGATGTCAACCTCAGATTCATAGTAGGTTGGATGATATTTGAGTTCCAGTTTAATGGCCTAAAAATGGGGAATATGAGCTTGCGGTAAAAAAACAAAACCGATAACAAGACTCACCAAGGAAAGAAGGGTGCGTGAGGTAAGACTTACCGAGGATGACCCAACACCTTCGACGGATCTAAGAAAAGATTACAGATGAATAATCCACCAAGAAAAGAGAGGGAGATGGTTTGGAACTCAAAGAGTAGTTATCCCCTCAGTTCTGTTCGCTGGAATGAAAGATGAAGGGATTTAGGCTTAAAAGATATTTAAGGGAAAAATTGTAAATTTACCTAGAAAAGGGTTTCATGGTTTAGGTGCACAGTATACAAAAAATATGTAAAAACCGTGCACACATCACTACCTCCTAGACAAAAGCAGCATGGCCATGTGGCCTAGTCCGCAGGGCCGGGCACCCTTATAGGTGCCCCTGTCTACAGCCGCACGATTTATCCCAAACCGTGTGCAGGCTGTGCGCAAGCTGTGCGCCACTGTCTACAAGTCCATTTCTCAAACATCTGGGATCTGAACAAACCTCAAACACTCCCCAGACCATCCTTATGATTTTACACAAATTAAAAAAGTATTGAAGAAATATTTTAGAGCAAAACTAATGATATGTACCTTTACCAACGAGTGGGGTTGTTACAACCTCCCCTCTTTAAGGAAACTTGTCCCCGAGATGTCCTTCCGAGGGTATAGAGGTGTGATCAATGAAATTCTCCGGCCATTGATAACGTATATCAGCCTCCCACTCCCAGGTATCGTCATATACCCGGCCGTGCCGCCATAGCACCCCTATAAGAGGAATAGACCTGTCATAGAGTGTCTTCACGCTCCGATCAACAATTCGCATCAGATACACCTCTAAGGAAGCATCCATTTATAGTTCAACCTCATTAGCCTGAAAATCATGAGTCGGATCTGAAAAGTTTCGGCGTAGCTGAGATACATGAAAAACATCATGCATGGCCTGATATCTCTGTGGAAGTGCAAGCTGGTAAGCTACTGGTCTGATCCACTTCATCACCTCAAAGGGTCCTACAATCCTCGCTGAAAGATTATCCTACTTCTATATACGTCTTTGCCCCATCCTGGGTGAGACCTTCATGAAAACACGGTTCCGAACATTGAACTCAAGAGGTCTTTGGTGCTTGATATCATAGGACTTATGTCTAGAGTGAGCTGTCTACATACGCTTCCTAATAAGCCATATCTGCTTTGTAGTCTCTTACACAAGACATGGTCCTAGAATAGCTGCCTCCCCTACTTCAAGATAACACAAAGGTGAGTGAAAAGGCCTACCATATAAGGCTTTTAGGGAGCTATCTCAATGGTATCCAGATGCTATTGTTACAACTGAACTCGATTAGAGTAATGTGTTTCTACCATAAACCTCCAAAATTGAGAACACATTCATGTAACATATACTCTAGTACCTGTATAGTCCGCTTGGTCTGTCCATCAGTCTGTGGGTGATAGCCCGTGATCAAAAGTACCTTTATACCCAAGGCCTTCTATAAAACTTTCCAGAACTGAGATGTAAAATGAGGATCTCTGTCTGAGACAACAGTATGAGGTGCTCTATGAAGTAACACTATTTCCATGACATACAGTCTTCACAATTAATCAACCGTGAAGGTATCCCGCACATGTATGAAATGTACGACCTTCATCAGACGGTTGATGATAACCCATACTGCATCATTGGCCTGAGGTAACCTGGGTAAACAGGTTAAAAATTCCATAGAAACATCGTCCCATTTTCTCATTAGAATGGACAATGGCTGAAAAAGCACTACGGGACACTGATGTTCCGCCATCACCTGCTGACAGGTGGAACAATGTGTGATAAAACTGGCTGTCTCTAACTTCATGTTAGAACACCAGTACTATCATCGCAAATCACAATATATTTTGGTGATGCATGGGTTAACTGCCCATGCTAAGGCGTGGAAATCCCTCATCACCTCCTCTCTAATGTCTGCTAGGACACATACACGCCGACGAAATAATAAAATATCACCTTCATCGATGGTCTAATCTGTAGAGGCATCATCTGCGACGCTTTCTCATAGAACAAGGCCTTCTGGATCTGATAACTATCTTGCCCAGACCCGTTCAAAAAGAGTAGATGTCAATGTTAAGGATGAGAGAAAAGTTTGACCTTGTCCCTCCTAAACCTCAACGTGCAGCTCCTAAAATAGGGCCCTCAGCTTCCACTCCTAATTAGATTCCTGAACAACTTGTTACTGAGTTTTTCAACTCAGTGCATCAGCTACTGAATTTCCTTTCCCTAGAGAGTAGGCCAGTTCGAAATCAAAGGATTTCTGGTAATTGAACCACCTGCGTTGCCTGAGTTTTAGATCCCGTTTATTGGAGATATATTTGAGTCTTTTGTGGTCATTGAATACCACAAAATTCTCTCCCCAAAAATATTGTCTCCAATAACATAAGGCAAGTACAACCGCTACGAGCTCGAGGTCGTGCGTCGGATAATTCTGTTTATGAGGCTTTAACTAACGAGAACCATACACAATGACTTGCTCGTCTTGCATCAAGACATCTCCAAGGCTGATACCTGACACATCACAATAGACCATATAAGCTCTTCCTGGCTCTGAAAAGATCCCTACCATTGCTGAAGTCAGTCTGACCTTCAGTTCTTGAAAAGCTACCTCACAAGGTTATGACCAATCGAATCTCACCCCCTTTTTGTTCAAAGCTGTAAGCAGTGCTGGTAGGCCTAAAAAGTACTGAATGTACTACATATAATATCCTGTAATCCCCAATAAACTCTTGATATAGAATATGTTCTTGGGTTGCTTCCAAGAAATTAATGCACTCACCATCTTAGGGTCAACTAAAACTCCAGACTCAGAAATTATGTTACAAAGGAATTGAACCTTATCTATCCAAAAGTGGCATTCACAAAGCATATCATAAATATGATGCTCTCTTAGTGTATTCATCACAATCTCAAGATGGGTTGAATGGTCATGTCTCAAGCGTGAATAGACTAAGATATCATCCCCAAATACAACCAAAGAAGAATCAAGGCAAGGGTGAAAATTTTGATTCGTAAGATCCATAAACAATACTGGTGCATTTGTAATCCCAAATAGAATGACTAGGTACTCATAGAGACCATACCAGCTACTGAACGTCATCTGAGGTATGTCCGAAGTCCTAACACTTACCTGGTGACAGCCCAACCTCAAATATGTCTTTAAAAATACCTTCGTTCCTCAGAGATGATCGAAGAAGTCATCAATTCGGGGAAAAGGATACCGATTCTTAATAGACAGCTGATTTCACTTACGATAATCCACGCAAAGATGATGGTTACCATCGACCTTCTTGGAAATGAGAACTGGTGATCCCAAAGGAGAAGTACTATGACGTATAAATGCTTTTTCTTCCAGGTCCTCCAGCTGACTCTTGTGCTCAAGAAGATCCTTAGGTGCCATCCTATAAGGAAGAATGGTCACTAGTGCTTCCCCTGATATAATCTCAATAGTAAATTTCACCTCTCGCACTGGAGGTAGACCAGATAAATCATCTGGAAAGACATCACTGAAATGCTCCACCACAGGAGGATAAGCTGAGGGTTGTAACCCTTGGTCATCGAGATAATGACTTGAAACATGTGTTGTGAAACCACCTAAACTCTGGTGTTACAGTCCTGCTCATGTCGCACTAAGATCCCATTCTCCTTTGTTCATATGTGTGTCACCCTCTGGTGATGCAAACTCCACCCTCCGATGATAGCAGTCAATCAGGGCTCTATAGGGAACTAACCAGTCCATCCTGATTATTACATAAGAAACCTGTCATATCCAGAACATATAGGTTCCACTAGAAAAGTTAACTGCCCACCTCGAGGGGACAATTATGATAATGACAAACACACTCTAAAAGGATACATAATGGGGCATCAAACGTGACCTTACTGTGATATGACTCAACATAAATACTTAATCTCTCCATAATTGCATACGATATTAAATACTGAGACGCACTTGTGTCAAACAAAGAAGATACTAACGTAGAGGCATCTAGAATCATACCTGGTACAGTAGATGGTATGACATACTGCTCATGTGGCGTAGGCTCGACTGCATTCAACAGGCCAGTACCACATCCCAGCATCACAACCTGGCTACCCTGAGCAGACCTACCCAGCTGGCGCTTAGAGCCATATATCTGATTACCTCTTCCTCAAGTACCACCACAACCTGATCGACATGCGGCATTCCAGCTGCCTGACTGACGTGATCCTGCTGCTCCAGCACCAGATCGTGGAGTAGTTACAGATCCCTTCTCACTAGGCCCTGGGGGGAAAATCCCTGCATAAACGGTGGAGATTTCCCAAACTACCACAACATATGCACTCTACTGAATTTAATGTACACTCCTTCCTCATATTCCCTGGCACCACACATTGGTGACAGATAAGAGTACCACCTGTGAAAAGGGTCTGACCACTTCTAACACCAAGAGATCCCTCAAAACGCCGCTTCATCCCTAAAGCAGATCCAATAGAAACCTTAGGTGTTGAACCGCCATGGTTCGCGATGTTTTCATCTCTCAAATTTCTCTCTGCAATCAAAGCCTGATTGAAAACATCCGGAATGGTCACCAACTTAAACACATTAACCTTTGACCGGATGGCATAACACAGCCCATCCTCAAAACGCATAGTAGCCGTGAGATGATCAGCAGCTAGTGAAGGAGAAAAATGTTGTAACTCAGTGAAATGGGGAAAATATTCCCTGACTATCATGGTCCCTTAATGCAGATTCATAAACTCCCTAGCTATATTAGCCATAAAAGTTTGGGGAAAGAAATAAACATAGAAGAGGGTCTGGAAATCAGTCAAGATAATATCTCTCTGCTTCCCCGACAGGGTGATGACATCCCACCACCTCCTTGATAAACCATGTAGCATATAAGCTGGGTGTAGAGACCCGAAGCTTGACGTACATGGATATTACATTACTATTGCGGAATACATAATACATAACAAAAACAGACACACAAGGACCGTAATATTTTAGTGTCTTTGGAAACTTGGAACGAAATCTTCTAATCGTGGTGAAAGATCTTCATCATCTGCCATAAATATCTTCCACTTTTTGTTTCCTTACCTAAAACCATTCTTTATATCCTAGGGGAAAATAAAACATAATAATGGTGACCTGAATTGATTAGTCCGGGTAAGCATGGATAAAATAAAACATACCATATACATTTGAACTTAAAAACATGAACATAATGTTTAAACATCAAAATCTTGAGCAACGACTTAAAACATTGAAGTACATAAGGCATAGATCATAGTGGAACATAAATCATGATAACATAACATGGTAATAAAACATGTAATTGTGGAATCCATTAATCAAATGTAATGATTTCCATAGTTTCCAGGGCATGGAATCCAAGACCGTCATCATGGACAAAGTCCCGTTCTTAATCGAGTTCACTCCTCGTTCCAGTCCTGTAATACTGAACCGGATTAACTTACCATTCCATCCATGTCTATCTCATGATATATAAATCTTTACCCAATGAATTGGAGAGAGATATAGGTCACACACATCTCATAATGAAATCATTCTTACTTCTTCCACAAAATAAACTTAAAAAATTCATCATAACCCAAAGAATAAAATGGGTTTCATAAACATCATCCCATCATTTCACAATCCATATAAAACAAATGGACATTTCAATATAAGAAAATTGAACCATGTAAATCACAGAGATATTAAACTTGAAACATAAACATATCAAATAATTTCATCTTAGATGGAAAATGGGTTTGATAAAACATTTGAAATGAATTCTTGAGGAAAATATCCTTTCATCGTCAAAATAATTTTCATTTCAAAAAATGCCATGCAATTTTAAAATAAAAGTATTTTGTTGAAAATAGTCATAAAATCATGTAGAGTAAGCTTCATGAAAATGAGGCATTATGAAGCCATAGAAATATGTTCATGGCATATAAGTTCAAAATAACATTCTCCTCATACTTTTGTTGGAAAAGTCAAATAGTACCTTGTAGGCTAAATAAATGAAAGATTCCTTCCATTACCATGGGGAAAAAGTCAAAATGGGTAAAAAGGACTTTAAACATACAAGAATAAAAATTTATAAAACATAGAAATGGATTATATCATTAACACCAGTAAATACTTATGAATAAGAAATCTCAGATAAAAATGAGATTTGCAAATTCATCCCTTACCTTAGGTCAGATATGCTTCGTACGTATCTGAACCTCCTCTTCTTTGAAGCGCCTCTTTGATACCTCCACTTAGGGAACTAAAAATGGTCTTTGAAGAAGACCAAAACCTCTAAAAATTTTCTAGGGAAGTGGATAGGAGAATTTGGTAGGGGTTGGCCGATCTTGAAGGCTCAATGTGGTGTGAGGAAGAGAGGGAGGAGGTTCCCTTTTATAAGGGAGGAGAGGGGTACCTTTAGAATAACTAAAAATATTATTTTACTATAAAGTCATATTCGGTTTTAATAGCTCCAAATTGAAATATTTAGGAGATAAGGTGTTTATGGGTCGAAATCCTCTCATTCAATATAATTTAGACAAGTTTAGGTAATTATATTAACCTTATCTTTTAGTTTTAACTCTTAGTTAATTAGATTGACATTTACCATGTCACATTGTATTTTCATATTATATAGTTAATAAAAATACCATATTCATCCAAGAGAACTCCAGGTGGTCCATTAATGATACACATATCATGATATAATTATCTTGGCTGAACCTTAGATTTTTAGGAATTTAATAACAATTTATAATATAATATTTGTTTTAAAAACTATTTTATGTCAATTTTGACACTATTAGGTAATTGATTTTTGTGAAAATCGTAACAGAATGATTAGTTCTAAAAAAGTTAATTAAATCAATAATAACATGTCATATTAACATGGAAAATTATTGTAATTCATAAAAAGTCTCAAATTACATTTATTTGGGTATTTATAACATCTAGTATGTCAATATTTCATTAATAAGATAATTAATGCATAATCATTGTGTCATAAATAAATTAAATTATTTTAAGTCTAAAAATTACAAATAAAATACCATTATGTATGAAATAATTTTATCTTTCTGATAAATATTTATAGTTGAATTTATCTTATGTATAACCCTATATAAAAAATGATTTAGTTATTAATCTTTGATTTTAACTATTTTAACCCTTATTTAAATAAATTAATAATAAATGTCCTAATCTAATCCATGTGGGCCTAAATGGACATATTTTATTCCTAAGGTTGTTCTTGGTAGAATTAAACTTATCCAATAGAATTAGGACATGTTTTAGGGTAATAATAATAACACTTTTACCCTTAATTACCCTATTTACTTTTAACCGTGGTAAAAAAAGTAAAAAGTTATTATTCAACAAAAATTATTTTCATCTCATTGAACCACATTTCAATCCTTGATATTAACCGTGTGTCTCAGATTTTTGAAATTACACTCACAGAAGTGGAAAAATTAAGTTTTATGAAAAAATCAGTTTTTTTAACTACCACTTAGTGGGTGCACTATTCATCAAAAAATGAATGTTTCCAGAAAAATACCAAAAATTTGGCCTAAACTATATTTGAAATTAATAATTCAAAAATGATGTCTATTTTACCAAATTCAAAAAATATCAGTTACATTAACTAATTTAAAAATTTATTCCTGTCGTCAAAACAAATAACGTGTTTTTAAGAGATAATAACTATCAAATGATTGACACTTGTTTATGTCTGGTTTAAATATGAAATTAAATCCAATGACCAAAATTTTATTAAATTGTAAAAATATATTCTAAATATACTTTAAACCCAGTAAAATTATTAATTTACCACTATCAATTATTTCGATTAAAAAATTTGTTTTTAATTAAAATTTAGTAATTTTTACTATTCATCAGAATATGAAAGTTATCCAAAAAGTACCAAAATTTCACACTAAGATAATTTCGATAATTCGAATCCAAAAATGAAGTCCATTTTGAATGATAAAATTTATAATATTGAAAAAAGTGGGTATTACTATTCATAATGGCTACTTCATAATAATATTATAATAATATCTCATTTAGTGAAACTCGGTATTGCGTACACGCTATCGAGGAAGGTCACGATTGCGTGTAATGCAAGGAAAGTCAGGGATGTGTGTTGTGAAAGATCCTTTTCGTGTAGCATACAACACAAGACATTAATGAAATTAAAAAGAATATTTTTCATAAAATCTCGGGGTGTTACATTCTACCCCTCTTAAAATGAATTTCGCCCTCGAAATTCGTCGGGGGTTATAAATGGTTTACTACTCGAAAGTTTCTTTAATAGAAACCCACATCGTAAAAAGGAATACCAAAACTTGGATTTAAAAACTAATGTATGAAACGTAATGGTTACCCAAATTATCTCATCAATGGGTTTCCACATAGGAGAACATAGGTGAAAATATGGATATGGATAAAAAATCTAACCATCAAGTTATGTTGGAGAGTGGTAGAGAACACGACTATGAAAAAGCAAACAATAAAAAAGCCATAAATTTGAGACGATCTAAGGTACCATCTGATTCATCGTATATAAGAGCACTAGGAAAACATTTTTGGTTTTCAAGATCATGTCCCTAAAGTTGATGAAATTAAAATTAGAAGAAATACATTCGTGATTTTGGTACAGTCTCACCGTTGGTCATTCTTTGGACAATTTCTACTTAATCACTTAAAGAAATGAATTTGAATTTGTCCTTCATGATGTGTTAGAAGATCATGTGATAGAATTATGGGTTATTCCATCTGTCTCAAACAAAAGGTTAGAAAAGTTATCAAAAAATACATAAGTCCATCTATATTGATATTAATCATATATGGTTCCTAAAATAGACTTATACTTCATATATCATACTACTTAATATAATAAAACTATTTTCTACTAAACAGGGACTTCCTGTAGGGAAATGGTAGGCGATGAAGGCCAGTCGCACTTCGGTTGTGGGTTCGAATCCCACAGCCTTGTCCGACGCGATGGGTTGTCGCCCATCCTGCAGGTTATCCTTTTTCTAAAACTACATTACAATAACATCCCATCAATAATATCGAAAAAACTTCTATCCTTAAACAATAATAACTTATGTCTAACATAATCCATTCCAATCTTTAGGCTTATCTAAAATACTTCGGTCCAAACTCATAGTATAAAGAAAATGATTACTTGAAATTTCATCAGCCAAGCATGTGAATACCATCATTTATCCCCCATATATCTTGTTGGTCACATTCCAATCATGTGAATACCTTAATCATGTATTCTCTTGAAAAATGAATACCCATTAAACCTTAGTGAAAACATGAATGCTGTCAAAATTTAACTCTTTCCACATACCAAAATCAAAAAATTCTATATAATCAAACCATGATATAACCTTCTCCTTATATCAGTCCGGAGCTCATTAATACTATCAAAAATTTAATTTTCTCCTTATCCCTTCATTATGTGCATATCATCTACTTTCCAAAAATATCTGAATAACCTTTCATGGTTACTGGTACCATTAAACATACACTTTCAAAACATAAGGAAATACAACTGTGTAAAAACCCTTAGATGTCTCTTTATTCCATAGTTCCATGAGATTACTTATACAACATTAAACTTGATAAACATGTAATAATTCTACTACCTTCTTAAACCATTGACCGAGCTTCAAAAATTATTTCATCTCACATATCATTTGTAGTCTCTTCATCATCATCATCATAAATACTACCCATACGACCATACAGATTCTCTTCATGAGACTTTCGCTTAGGGAATTGGTTTTCACAATTCCCGTACATTCCACATTTAATACATTTTTCCATTGTTGATGTCGTAGCAATACCATTATCCTTATCCATGGTTTTAACTGAACCATTTCCTGTGAACTTACTGGCTTTGTGTCCTTATTTTCCACACCCAAAGCATCTTCCAGTTCCATTGAAACAATCTCCCTGATGCCTCTTCCCAAATGATTTACATGAGGGAAATTGAAATTTCTTTCCTCTATGATCATCATGAAACTCCATCTTTCTCTTATTATATGGGTCGGGAAATGTACCAAAGTTGAGATTATGGATCATATTATGAGATTGCTGATTAGGAATAATAACGATGATTGGACTTTCAAATACCATTTCATTTGGTTTCTCATAAAGAATATCATCCCATTGTCCGGCATATCCTCCATTATCATGAATCTTCCTGTTTCCAGCCATTTTCTAAAACCCAAAAGAATAGTGTGAGAGGAAAAAATAATACTAGGGAAAACAACATACTAAAGGGGGAGAACCCTCAATATATAACATCTTAGGTTAAATTCTAAGATCGTTACCATAGTTATAGGACTATGTCCTATACGTATACTTATCCTTAGGCACATTCCTAGACATACCTTAGAAATATCTCTAGGTATCTCACTAGCGTTTTCGCATCCTTGTTTCTAAAGGTTGACTTAACCTTTCCTCTAATACCAACTGTAGAGACCCGAAGCTTGACGTACATGGATATTACATTACTTTTGTGGAATACATAATACATAACAAAAAATAGACACAAAAGGAACAAATAGTTTATTGTCTTTGGAAACTTGTAACGTAATCTTCTAATCGTGGTGAAAGATTTTCAACATCTCCCATAAAGATCTTCCTCTTTTTGTTTCCTTACATAAAACCTTTCTTATAATCCTGGGGGAAAATAAAACATAAAAAGGGGGAGCTCAAATGCTCAGTAAGGGTAAGAATGGAAAAAATAAAATGTACCATATACATTTGAACTTAAATACATGAACATAATGTTTAAACATCAAAATCTTGAGCAACGACTTAAAACATTGAAGTACATATGGCACAGATTATAATGGAACATAAATCATGATAACATAACATGGTATTAAAACATGTAATTGTGGCATCCATTAATCACATGTAATGATTTCAATAGTAGCCAAGGAATTGCTTCCAAGACCATCTAAATGGACAAAGTCCCGTTCTGAATTGAGTTCACTCCTCGTTCCAGTCTTGTAATAATGAACCGGATTAACTTACCGTTCCAGCCATGTCTATCTCATGAGATATAAATCTTTACCCAATGCATTGGAGGGATATATAGGTCCCACCCATCTCATAATGAAATAATTATTACGTGTGCCACAAAATAAACTTAAAACATTTATCATAACCCAAAGAATAAAACGAGTTTCATAAACATCATCCCATCATTTCATAATCCATATAAAACAAATGGAAATTTAATCATAAGAAAATTGAACCATGTAAATCATAGAGACATTAAACATGAAACATACACATATCAAATACGTTCATCTTAGATGGAAAATGGTTTTGATAAAACATTTGAAATGAATTCTTACTGAAAATACCCTTTCTTCGTGAAAATAATTTTTTTTTCAAACAATTCCATACACTCTTAAAATAAAAGTATTTTGTTGAAAATAGTCATAAAATCATGTAGATTAAGATTCATCAAAATGAGTCGTTATGAATCCGTAAAAATCTGTTCACACCATATAAGTTTAAAATAACATTCTCCACATACTTTTGTCGGAAATGTCAAAAAGAACCTTGTAGGGTAAATAAAAGAAAGATTCCTCCCATACCATGGGGTAAAAGTCAAAATGGTTAAAAAGGACTTTAAACATACATGAATACACTTTTATAAAACATGGACATTGATGATATCAATAACCCCAGTAAATACTTACGAATAAGAAATATCTGATAAAAATGATATTTGCAAATTTATCCCTTACCTTAGGTCTGATATGCTTCGTACGTATCCGAACCTCCTCTTCTTTGAAGCGCCTCTTTGAGACCTCCTCTTAGGGAACTAAAATTGGACTTTGAAGAAGACCAGGACCTCTGGGATGCTTCTAGGGAATTGGAGAAGCGAATTTGGTAGGGGTTGGCCGAGCATTAAGGTTCAATGTGGTTTGAGGAAGAGAGGGAGGAGGTGCCCTTTTATAAGGGAGGAGAGTGAATCCTTTGGAATAACAAAAAATATTATTTTAATATAAAGTCATATTAGGTTTTTAATAGCTCAAAATTGATATATTTATAAGCTAATGTGGGGATGGGTCGAAATCCTATCGTCCAATAGAATTTAGACAAGTTTAGGTCATTATATTAACCTTATCTCTTAGTTTTAACTCTTAGATAATTAGATTTACATTTACCATGTCACTTTGTATTTTCGTATTATATAGTTAATAAAATTACCATATACATACAAGTGACCCCCAAGTGGTCCACTAAGGATACACCTAACATGATATAAGTATCTTGGCCGAACCTTAAATTTTTAGGAATATAATAACAATTAATAACATAATATTTATTTTAAAAACTATTTTATGTCAATTTTGAAACTATTTGGTAATTGATTTTTGTGAAAATCATAACAGAATGATTAGTTCTAAAAGAGTTAATTTAATCAATACTAACACGTCATATTAACATGTAAAATTATTTTAATTCATAAAAAGTCTCACATTACATTTATTTGGTTATTTATAACATCAATTATGTCAATATTTCATTAATAAGATAATTACTGCATCATCATTGTGTCATAAATAAATTAAATTATTTTAGGTCTAAAAATTACAAATAAAATACCATTATGTAGGAAATTTTTTTAGATTTCTAATTAATATTTATAGTCGAATTAATCTCATGTATAACCCTATATTAAAAATGATTTACTTATTAAACATTGATTTTAACTATTTTAACCCTTCTTTAAATAAATTAATAATAAATGTCATAATCTATCCAAGTGGGCATAAATGGTGATATTTTATTCCTAAGGCTGTTTTTGTTAGAATTACACTTATCCAATAGAATTAGTACATGTGTTAGGATAATAATAATAACACTTTTACCCTTAATTACCCTATTTACTTTTAACCGTGGTAAAAAAAATAAAAAGTTACTATTCACCAAAAATTATTTTCATCTCATTGAACCACATTTTAGTCCATGATATTAACCGCGTCTCTCAGATTTTTGAAATTACACTCACAGAAGCGGTAATATTAAGTTTTATGAAAAATTCAGTTTTTTTAACTACCACATAGTGGTTTCACTATTCATCAAAAAATGAAAGTTTCCAGAAAAATACCAAAAATTTTGCCTAAGATATATTTGATATTATGAATTAAAAAATGATGTATATTTTACCAAATTCAAAACATATCAATTACATTAACTAATTTAAAAATTAATTCCCATCATCAAAACAAATAGCATGTTTTAAGAGATAATAACAATCAAATGATTGACACTTGTTTATGTTTAGTTTAAATGTGAAATTACATCCAATGACCAAAATTGTATTCAATTGTAAAAATAAATTCTAAATATACTTTAAAACCACACAAATTATTAATTTATCACTATCAATTTTTTTATTAATTTTTTTTTTAATTAAAATATATTAATTTTTACTATTCATCAGAATATGAAAGTTATCCGAAAAGTACCAAAATTTCACCCAAATCTAATTTTGATATTCCGAATCTAAAAATGAAGTCCATTTTGAACGATAAAATTTATAAAATTTCAAAAAGTGGGTATTACTATTCATAACGGCTAGTTCATAATAATATTATAATAATATCTCGTTTAGTGAAACTCGGTATTGCGTACACGCTATCGAGGAAGGTTGCAATTGCGTAAAATGAAAGGCAAGTCAGGGATGCGTGTTGTGCAAGCTCCATTTGGTGTAGCGTATAACACAAGACATTAATGAAATTAAAAAGAATATTTTTCATAAAATCTCGGTGTGTTACACTGGGAGCTTGACCCTCCGCTCTGGAGGTGTCTCAAGGTGCTCAAATATGGTCAGAGTAGCTTCCAACCTGGGCTCGACAGCTAGTGGTCAGCCATCTCCCGTAAATATAGGAGGATGCTAGGACTGAAACTCGCGGGTCAACTCTGACATACTCGGGGAAGGTCGCACTCCACTATGCATACTCTGCATCATCCACAAGTAGCCCTCACGGAACTACGCATTGGCACCCATCTTGGGAATAGTAAGAGGATCCACGAGTGGCTCGATAGGAAGATCAAATGGCAGCTCAAGGCCCGCCACCTCAGGAATGTGATCGTCCCCGCCTTCAGCGTGTGTGATTCGAGGAAGTCTCGGAGGCATAATTCTACAATTCCGAACAAAAGTCTCAAAATAAGAAACCAACAAATTAATTGTTGAACTCTAGAATCTAGGACAGGTAATAAGCCTTCCTACATCTAAGATCACCTATCCACACCCATAGGAACTCTTAGTAAAGCCTACAACTGTTCAAATTTATCTTCATCCAGTGATATGGCATTTCCCATCCCATAAGGGCCCATACTCCTCGTGAACTGAAAGATGACACACACTTGGATGCAATTTCTCATTTACTTGTGCTAATTACGTATTTGAAGTTATCTTTTATGAAAATGATTTGTTTAGTTGGAATGTCATTTTTCGATCCATAAGGGACCATACATCTCATGAACAAAAGAGTGACACCCACCAAAACCACATCATTCCTCAATTCACAACCTACAAGAAGAGTTAGCATAGTTACACACATATTACCATGGTGTGGAAATAAAACAACATGAAATAATCATTGAAAATTTAAATGTGGCAAGGAAAGATGCATGGCCTAATAATATTGTGCCTATCGTGATTCATGTTCTAATGCATAACCCCAATTTCATAGGTTCAAACCATGAAATCCAAATTCCAATATGGAAAATCTCAATAACATCACAAAACATGTGAATCACCCAACGGTGAAACGGTATAAACAGTAAATAGCAGAATCAATAACACCATAATTTAGGTAACATGGCATTTTCCTCGTACATGGGTTCACGACGCCCAGTCATGACATATAAATAATTTCATAAGTGTTTCCATTATACAAGTCTATCATCTCCAAAAAGTAAATCAATGAAGAAAAACCCATCTGATACCACTTTGTGACATCCCGGACCCGGCTTCACCTCAACCCGAGCCCAGAGCCTTGTTAGCCACAAGACCCCTGGCACGTCCCCACATATGCTCGGGGCTGCCGCCTAGAATCGGGGGTGTAATGGTATGTCAGTTGAAAGATTGTACCCCCATGTCAGAGTACACAGTGGTATAGAAGAAAAGTAATAAAAATAGCTGAAGCACAACCAATGGTAAACATAGGAAAAAGCGAAACATACAAACCAAAAAACAGAAGTATGAAAAGCCCTGATAGATATACAACAACAACATAGGCAATGTCTAATATAAAATGGATGTATGGCATGCTGATACAGTAGAAATAGTTGGCAAGCATGCTATACAGTAATACAAAAAGGGAAAAAATAAAAAAAGTAGTTCACAAGATTCTCTTGCCAAGATCGGTCCTCTGCTCTGGATCTCTAGGTAGAATATACATGCATCAAAAACCTGAAGTTGGGCCTTCTCTCCTACTAGTCGCAGTAGTAGTAAATTCTACATGGGTTCCATGGAGGCTGCTCGGGTAGGGTGCGAGAAACGTCTATGTAGGCCACCACTAACGATGTCTACGTGTAATCTAAATAGGTGTTCGCAAGTAACAGTGAGTAATAGACAGTAAGTAAGTAATGCTCTGTAAATAACCTACCCTCCCGCTTCGGTTCCGGAAGGACGCTAGGCAGGTCTACCTGCTTCAGCTCATAGCTGGTAGTCTAAATAAATCACCAGAGTATAAGTACATAGATATAGGTTATCACTGGCACGAGGTAAGCATGCCTCTGGTCCATAATCATTGTAGCTGGAATGGGGAAGAATACTTACGACCCATAAAGGTTATATAGGCACGAGGTAAGAATGCCTCCTGTCCCATTAAACAAAGATTCATCTGGCACGGGGTAAGAATGTCTCCCACCCACACATGAAGATTCATTTGTCACGGGGTAAGAAAGCCTCTCACCCGCTCACATAGATTCAGCTTGCACGAGGTAAGAATGCCTCCGGCCCACACATGGGTTATCACAAGCATGTCAACACAGTATGGCCTAACCATTCGCATCACAATATATAAGTCAATCCATCTAATATCATATCACAATACAAAGCATTACATTTCCATCTTATAATATCACATAATAAAATCTCAAGGAAACATACATTTCAATTCATTCAAGGGTTTCAGGATAACTCATCCAAGCCATCCTCTAACCAAGTCATCTCATTTTCATAACATGGAAAATGCTTTTCAAGACATATCGTTAAGGTTTAAAGGTGAAAAAGGGTCGAATATTAAGGCATAACACCTATGGTTGACCTTACCCAGTCCATACCTCATCTAAATGCCCTAACTAGGTTGGATTCATCAATCTCATACCACATGGGTATTTTAGATATGAACCAGTCATTATAAATAAGCGGTTTGGAAAATGATAAACCACAACATGATGATATAAACTAACAGCAGAGAAAATCAGAAATGGATACCATGTGACCACCTACCTTAGAGCGTAGGCATTGTCTCTCTTGATATCTACCTCAGATTCATAGTAGGTTGGAAGAGATCTGAGATCCAGTCCAATTCCCGGACAATAGGGTATATAATCCTATGGTAAAATAACAAAACGGATACCAAGATTCACTGAGGAATGAAGGGTGCGTGAGGTAAAACTTACCGATGGTGATCCAACGCCATCAACGGATATGAGATAGGATTCCGGATGATGAATCCTCCAGGAAAAGAAATGTGAGAGGGTTTGAAGGTCTATGAAATGTTCTCCCCTGAGTTCTCTCTGCTGGAATGAAAGAGGGCGGGATTTAGGATTAAAATATATTTAACATAAAAATTGAAAAATCACCCGGAATAGGGTCACATGGTTTAGGCACAAAGTTTACCCAAACCGCAAGAAAACATTGCGCACCTCACTATCTCCCAGACAAAAGCTACATGGTTGTGCGGCCTGGTCCATAGGGTCGTGTGCCCCTACTGGTGCCCCTGTCTGCAGCCGCATGGTTTAACCCAAACCGTTGGCAAACTATGCATAGGCCGTGCACCATTGTCTTCAAGTAAATTTCTCAATATCCTAGGCTCTAAACAAACCTCGGACACTCCCTGGACCTTCCTTATGATGTTAAACACATTAAAAAATATTTAAGGAATGATTTGAGTGCAAAACTAACGATATGTACCTTTACCAACGATTCAGGTTGTTACACAATACCTATATCATTTCAATGGGTGCTCATAGTTATGAAAAAATTATATATTTGATTCTGGAATTGACATACATGTATCGCTCACTCCCTTTATATGAGTTAAAAATGACATAATGGTTTAATTTTTAAGAACGTTTAAAACGTCACGATTTTGAAATGAACCCATTTCTTTTATCATCTTTGGGTTATTTATGAAATGTTTGGTTATGATCTATATACATCACATGAATGTAAAGACATTTTAATGGTGCGCCCTGATATCTCTCCAATGATTTGGGTGAATAATTAATCTCTAGAGATGAAAAGTTTCACAATACCTTGGTGAATAACCGTGGTAATTTTTATGACACCATGGGGATGGACCTTGGGGATATGTTCATGAATGTCTAACAGAAATTTTGTAGCCACATATTCATGTTATGATTCGTGTTCTTTTTTACAATGATATTCCTATTTTACCATTTTTCAAGTCTTTGTGTATTTCATCATGCTCTTATTTATATCAAAAGTAAACTAATTCCCTTGCTTTCCTTACTGGGCCTTCTTCTCACCCTTTCCTTTGATTGTATGTCTCTTGGTTATGAGATGCAGTAATTTTACATAGGATGAACTTTTCATTATGCTTTTTCAGGGTATTTAAAGTATTGTTTACATTTTCATATTTTTATTCCTGATTTCCATGACACTAGACTTTAAATATCCTCTATTTGAATAATGAAATGAAAATTTATATATTAAAAATGCGGGATGCTATAATACACCATTATAAAATCCAATAGTATGGAATAAAATTAGTTTTATATACCCTTAAACACATGTATCACTATATTCAATACAAATATGAGTGTCCTTAAAGTATAAAAAATAATTAACACATTGTTTTTATAACAAGCATGTTACGGTGCTCCTAGAACAACATTCACAAATAATTTTTTTTATAAATAATCACTTTATTTCTTATGAATAGGAAATGACTTCTTAGGGACATCATAATGATACTCAGTCTTATTTCCTATTTTTTTCATATTATAATTATCAAAATAAAAAAATAGAAGTATTTCATAATACAGATGAATTTTTTTAACATCTTATTCCACATTCCAAAAATCTAATTATGGTTTTCCCTATTTGATGATAAAATCCCATATCATAATTTGTAGAATATGATCCTATCTCATATCATATTTTCATATTTACAAAATATATCAGTAAGTATGAATATTCTAGAAACTTCTACTCATTATAAATTCATAGCATCTATCTCTTCTTCTAAATAGCACATAGTGTCAGTTAATTTTACTAAAATTACACCTTTTATATGAAACACAAATGTGTTTAGGATGGATTTTGGAAATCAATTATAGATCATCCAAATTCATTGAAATCTACATTTCCCTTCAATTCCAGATGCATTTGTGACAATATTAATGATTCTCAACTCTTCTAAAACATTCTCGAATCATATCATTACATTAAATCCCTTCAATCATTTTAAGAAAAATTAGTGAAATTATGATTCTTATTATTATTTCCCACAATGATTTCTTCATTAATATAAAGGAATTTTCTTTCTCCAATTTTCATGACCCACTTCGAATCAAATAAAAAATAACATATGTCATTGAGTTTCTTCATTGTTTCGTAGTTCCTTGAATCATGTGTTTTAGTTTAAGGAATCACTATATCCAGGTGGTTTCAATTGGATTTATTTATGGAACCAGAAACATCCAATAGTTCTTTATCCAAAGGGGACTTGCTTTCCAAAGGTAGGCATTCATTATGTTTTAACTTCACGATACTTAGGAATGTGCATTGGTTGAGAGGATGTGAGGACGGACTAATCACCCCCTTATGGGGGGAATTATTGTCTATGTTGGGACTCTCTTTATAATATTTATCACATTTTCATGAACCCTTATAAGTTCCTCCAATATATCATAACTATCCCTTAGAATTTACAATCACATATTAACAAGTGTAAAATTTAGAATCATCAGTATGCATTCAAGGTTTTTCATAAATCAAAACACCTATATGTATTTGGTGTTTTCCATCATTGATTATCCTCTGATATACCGATTATAGATTCTTTTAATCATCGTTGAGATGATAATAGTTTTTAAGCCACTTAGTGGGGCACTCAGATATTTATTACCATCTAGGGAGATGACATTTTGTTTTGATCTTGGGATTATGCCTATAAAATGCGATACCTATGTATCCTTGTGAAAGGAATCTGAACCCTCATAGTTTAGTGTCCCTTAATAGGACACATCATACTTTTAAGGTCATGTGATAAGGACCTCTGAGAAAAAGGTGCTTTGTCAAAACATAGTGTGGGACATATGCTGATGTATCCCAAAGGAACATTGGAAAGGAATTGGATCCCATGTATGATCAGACACTATTGGGATTATGGACCAAGTAGAATAGTGTTGATTTGATTTTTTGGGATTGAACCTCAAGGAGGATTCCTACGTATCCCATATTAATGGGAATCAAATCCCACACAGTTTGATAAATCTCATAAGAGAGTACAGTCTTCTAAGAGAGCTGATTTTGGGCTTACATTCAAAAAAGGATTCCTTGATGATTTCAGGATTGAATTTGGGGCTTATTCCCTAAGGAGGATTCCAAAATTGGGGGAATTAAGGTTGGATTCCTGAGGAGGATATCCAGTGAGCTCGGGCCCTGAATGTGCTTCCTATGTATTCTATTTTGAACAAAAATATAAGTTCTTTTAGTTCATTACAATGTGTTTTTGTGAACATGTTGTAATAATCATGTATCTCTAATCCCACACGAGTCATTCTCGGTGTGAGAAACATGAGGATGTGAAAGAATCAACAATGACACTTCACACTTTTCCTCCTCCACTGATGAAAGAGGGTGCGCTGACTATGGAAGAGGGAGAGGAGACATGTTTTCCCTCTATTCTCTTCACATTTGACAAGGGTCCAAATGAAAGGAAGAGGGGGTGAAGGTATGAAGATTCTACCAGGATGGATACCCTGAAATTGGTTCTAGTTGGAATGATAGATTTCTCATTTTCATGTGTGGAAAAGTATGTGAGAACTATACCTTGCCTACTAGAGACCTGAGGTTCCGGGTCATCTGTTTGAGAAAGGAAAGGCTGAGACCCACCCCTAATACATACCAGGAACATCCCAACACTGTTTCTCGAAGAAAGATCCATGTGTCTCCAGATAAACCAACCCACAGACATTTCATTAATCCTAACCCCATTGGAAAACAAATGTGGGAAACCTCTGACTGTAGAAATACAAACCCAAATAGGAGACACACTAATGTACCTTTCCCAATGGTCTAATTTGTCAGGAGGCATTGGTGTAGGATTCAACTTAGACCATTTCAGATAAGGGATCTAAATAAGGAGATACCCAGACATGAATGGATTTTTTAAAAAAGGTACTTGAGTTGGTCACTTCAGTACCTCACGCAAGTATGCCGCGTAGGTACCCCACAATGGTATACCACACACATATGTTTCGTGGGTATGAAACAAATGTTTGGCACGTAGGTATACCGTGCAGGTATAGAGTGTAGTTATACCGCGCAGGTATAAATATAGACTAAAGAATGTGAAGACCTTCAAAACATTCTTATCCCATTTAATTATCTCATCTCTCACGGTCTAGAGAGCTACCCTAGTCAATTTGAGGTATCTAGGTGAGGGAGCTACTCAATGGGGGATTCAGAGAGTCTTTCTACTTTTTCAGTCCTGAAATTAAGATCCCAAGGGCTCTATTTTTAGGCATGTATGGGCCTATTTGAAGAGATTTTCATGATCAGGTACTGCGTGCAGCTCCGCCACACAGGTGCTCCACTTAGGTGCATAAAACATCCTCTAGCGTGGAGATCTGCTGTGGAGTTGAGTCGTGTAGGTCATCCATTTACGTCAGCCGTGCAGATCCGTGAAGCTTCTTTGTCGCCAAGCTATTTGGCAGTATTGTTGATTTTCCCTTGTACGTTTTGAATATTTCATTGGGATTTGAATTATCCGGTGTGTTTCTTCAAAATTAGTTGTTGCTACACTCTCTTGTAGTGTCAAAAAACCTCCTACACCCATAGGATTGTATCTAAAATGTACAAAGATGGTCGAGTCCTGAGGTGGAAGTTGCCGAACAGCGTAGGTTTACCATGCAGCTGCTTCGTGGAGGTATGGCGTGAAGAGGTTTCATGTAGACCTGATGTGAAACTCTCCAGTTTCTTATAGATAGGACTCACCTATCACGATTTTTTTCTTCATTTATGATTTCTTTGAAATTATTTATCTCTCTTTTCATAGCTCATTCTCATAGCTCTTATTGAGTTGTGCTCTCGAATTATTTCATTGAAACTTATTCAAGGTAAAATTAATTACAAGATAGAGCTATGAAAAAGGGCTTCAATTATGGGGTTGTGCTAGGATCCTTGGATAAGGACCTACACAATTCACCTCATCTAAGGACCTACTCAACATGCCTCATAAAAGGACCTACGTGAACAGAGTCCTTTTGGATACATTTTTTATTTCTTCTGTAAAATTCTGACCTAGAAGTTTGGTAATTCTTTTGCAAGAATGAATGACTCATTTGATGAAACATAATAATGATTCTAAGGATCCCCAAACTGAAATGATAAAGACCATTGGACCAAAATAGTATGACATTGTTGAGAGTACTCTGCTTGGGCTATGGAAGGGACTAATTCTGTACCAATGTGACTATGCACAAAGTCCTTATTTACCCTTATACGGGCATGGGACATTGCAAGATTCCCATATTGCATTAGTTAAAAATTAATTTCAAAATAGTTGGTTTCTTAATTATTCTGAATATAAATGTATAAATATTAATGTGAGGGGGTTCCTATTCAAGAAGGAACTGACCCTATTAGTTGCATCCTTCATCACAATGGATGCACTCATGATGTGAATGATAATGTTGTAGATCCAAGACCACATTTTTATGATTCTACTTTTTAGGATTCTAAAAGTTATCGATATGATGCTTGGAATGGATATTGCGACCTTATGTTTTGAGGGGGTGTAAAACCCGAGTGGATGTGGGCATTCTGGGTACGTCGGACTTGTGCAGAATTCAGAAAATAGTTATCAGACAATCATATCCACAAAGATGTATATATGGGGAAAACTTATGTTTATAAAAATGAATTAATTCATGAATTATTAAGCCTATGTAGTACAAAAACTAATTCATTTCATTGGACGCATGATGAAGTTGGTATTATTCTCTGGGATATTTTCCATATAGCTAGAATTCCCCTTCACGGGGAAATGTATGATGATTTCATTCCGCCTACAACAACATGGGGAGATGCATCTAGAACACCATCGCTGGCTCATGAATTATTTATGATAGTGAAGAATTTACCTAAGGACAAGAATGATATCCATGCTAGAGTGTGGATGGAAGCCTTCTTGTAACCCACTATAGAGGAAGGTCCAACTTGTGAATGTCCTAATGTTTGTCCTTCTGCAGATAACAAAGGCAGTTTAGGCATATAATGGCCTATGTTGGAAAGATGTGATTATAAGAACTAGGGATATAATTCCCAACCCAATATAGATGCAAAAGCATGATTACTTGCCTTAATTTCTATGTGGCTAAGCGTATATTTGCTTCCATTCTACGAATCTGGAGGTGGTGTAAGATCATAGAGTTTCATCATTGCATATCAAATGGTAAAATGGAAGTATATTGGGTTAACAGCTGTTGTATTAGAATGAATTTACCATCTCTTTTTGCATTTATACTGTGGTAAGGCTCCATTTAGGATTGCAGGGCCATTCCATCTGTTGTGAAGCTCGATTGCATCAACTTTTTCTTCATACTCAGTGTTGAATTCAGTCAGAGATCCTAATGGACGATTCACCCCAATTTCTTAGAATTTTTCTAGTATTAAGCCTCTAAAAATGAGACATGACGATGTACTAATGGAATTTAATGTCTCCATAGAATTAATCTTCTTTTATTTTGGTAACCCACTAGTTGGAACATTTATTGATGATGCTAAAGAAAATAATTATGAACTGAGATCTTATATGATGGAATTTAGGGATGGAATATTATCAACCAGGATTGAAGGTGAAATGAGGCCTACATCCCCTATATATTGGCTCGTCAGTTCTGGTGTCTTCAACAATCAAATACTTTTCCACCCACTCTTGTTAGACATGAAAAACACTCAATGGTTCCGTGACAATTATTGATTCTAAAGGATTTAGAGGTATCAAAATTATTGATTACATTACCTCCATCAGATGCATCGATCGGGTTAAAAGCTGGGTATGCCACTGCTTGGGCTTCTTCATATCCTCAAGGTGCTTTGACAAAAGGATTATATAGAGTGGCAGCTACAACGACTATAGCACATTGATATCATGGTATGAAGTCCAAGGATAGTGATGATATAAAGTATTAGAAGTTTCAGAGCCCTTAAAACTTCTTCGCAGGAGGTATACCATGAATACCAAGGCTAGTGAAGAAAAACTTCCAATGCTAAGGTGATCCAGTCACCACCATCAAACATAGATTCGTATTTCATCAGTTGAACATACTGATGAATGGAGGCCTGAAGAATTTCTCCAAAAAAAGGTGTTGAATCTCCTCCACTGTCAACCATACCAAGATTGAATTATGTGTGACCTTCAAACAATCATCATTGGGAGAGGGTAACCTGTATTTTTAGGTATTCTTCGGAATCTCTCCAACATGGAATTAGAATACTAGATATTAGTGACATCAAGGGACATTCTGATTGCAATCTAGAAAATAACTTTCCTAAAGTACATAAGTACATTGCGGAGCTATAGGTTTTTATATATGAAACAGATGATCAAATACATTCCTCTAAACGTGTATCTCATATGTTGGACTTAGGATTCCATGAAGGGGTAATTAACAACTCTGAGGAGGAGTGGGATATTTATGTTAATACATATAATTTTTTTCCATTTTGATTTTTTCTCAACTCTTCTTTAACATTTATCATCATTAATATTGACGAAAAATGTACTTTTGCAACATGAATGTAGAGAAGGATGATCTGGAACAATTCAGAAAACACCAAAGTATGGTCTTGCAGGCTCTCTTATTGACGCAACAAATGATCCTCCAAGGTTTCCAGAACAATATACAAGAGAAATAATCAGGACTGGGGTAATGGTGACAGACAATCTTCAACCATTACATTATGTTTCCCCCTACTAAGAGGAGTGTTCAATCTCCCCCCAAGCTTTTGCACAAAAAACTCAAGAGTGAAATGAGATTGATTTGATGTTTTCACCAAAGGAGTAAGTATTTATATGATCCATAGGGCATAAAATATTCTCAATATATTCTTTTAACCACATATTATCTTCTAGTAGGATCTATGTATCTCTCCTATTTAAATGGATTTAGAGATGATTCTTCAAGACCAGAAAATGAAGTCTTAGGGGAAAACCTGGTTTATTGTTATGAATTTGAAATTTTAGTTGATAAATTGTCAAAAGATTCATATATACATGCTCCTGGCTCTATTGAGAGAGAGGAAAGACTTGGTAATATTAAATACATTCCCCATTTTCTTTTTTCAAAGGATCCTGAAATAGTATGCACTGATATTCCTATTGCTTCAGAAGATAGGAATGAATATCCAGGGCAATTTAAGAGAAATAATGATATTGATCCAAACATTGAAAGGCCTGATTCTGCTGTACCAATTGAAGATCCAACCGAAAAAAACTGTAAGCGATTCCAATTTGGCCACAAACCAATGTTTGTTGGATACCATAAATGGTGAGGATGCTATAACATTTTAGGCTATATACACTGAAATGATGGACACCCTAAATCCAAATATTGATATTCCAAGTTCCATCATGGACTTTATGGATTTTCATTAATATTTTCTAGGGCGTAAGTCCTGATTCATGCATTTTCCATACATAATTAGTTCCTTAACTTGATTCTTTACATCTAAGTTTAACATATGCAGCCTAATCTGAAGACAATGTTCCATAGCATCTTCAAGAATAGGGTGTTCCACTTTATCCATCCACTGGGGCTGGAAAAACACCTCTAGAGGGTCCTTCATTAAGGGATGTTCTAGAGCCTTCAAATGTAAAAACTGAGAAAATTCAATGAAATACCCCTTCTCAAGAATCATCTGCTCAAAACACTCAAGCTGAGAATACAGTGATAGAATAAGGAAACTCTTTATGAGATTTTTTTATACTTATAGATGCAATATTACTGGGGTATGGCACGTAAGAAGACATGACGAAATATCATGAGCATAATTGCTGAAAATCCTTTAGATGAACTGTTTTCCCATTTTTTAAAACTCCCAACATTATTCTACATATTGGGATTTGGTGAATTTAATTATCTTATAGAATATGATGCCATGATTGTGACTATTTTCAGACAGGAGAAGGATCATAAGTTGTGATAATATTTTTTTCTGGTTAAATGAATCATCACTATTGTGTGCTTTCAAGCTGTAGAAGTTGAGGCAAAGGAAAATCGTTACAATAAATCACTCGATATTATCCAAAAAATCAATTAAACCACCACGACGTTGTTATAACTTCAATAGAAACTGGATGATGTTCATAACAAGCTTGAGAAGTTGAATCAGACATTAGGAGAAACCTAATTTGAGGGAATAACTGCCATTTCAACTTCTAAGGAAGTACTTCGTCAGGCTCAGGAGATTGGAGTTTCTCAGCTCCATCAACTTCACTAGGTAGCTGATAGATCTTATGAAACTTCCCAATAAATGAAAAGTCATGTTGAAAGTTTATTCTATAACATGATAGAGAGGCAATGTTTTGTGGATGGACCTCTATTTTTATATGAATGAAAGAAATTTTGTTTTCAATCATATAAATTAGCATTCCTTATTTTCATGATTTCAATGTGAAAGGTAAATGATGATAATAATTCCTTTATTTTAAACAATCATTATTATAGTAACAAGAATGAAGTGCTCAAAAAAAATTTAAAACTGAGGGACCTAATGAGAATAATTTCATTGTTTCTAGGGTTATATAGATAACCCAAAAAATAATTTTCTTTTGAACTCTTTTTTATTGGTCAAAATTACCTAAATCATACAAAAAATGTATTTTTAGTGATATAGGACACGACTTTTGTTCAGAGTGCCCTTCACAGGTTCTCAATCTAATGATTACCAAGTCTTTGGATGTTGGAAATTTAGAGTCATGCATGTTGGACTATAATGGGATAATATTTAGGGCTGATATAGATTTGACTATAAAATTTGAATTAAATCCCAACCAAAACATTGTTGCTAAGAATTTCTTTAATATTATTTAAACATTTCGAACGGTAATCTTGGGCCATGATTTTTTTGGATAACAAATGTAAATCCTGTATCAACATAATAGGTGTCTATTCTAGAAATGAAGTTACCATTATTTGACAAACATGTAATGGGGTTTGTATTATTCATGGCCAACTGGGGAATACGTTGCATATCCAAATAGTGGAATCCTTTTATTGATAGGCCGGTTATGTAGGAAACTTATACAAGGTCACCTAACAGCATGTTCTACATAGTCATGTAAAAGAATTCGTTATAAATTTAACATTTTTTTGTTGAAAGATAGGGTAAATAACATTTGGGTGACCCATGACCATAATTTGCAGTTTTCCATGGAAATGAATTTTATGAATAAAAGAGATATTTTATACTGATATACATCAAGAATTGGAAAACCATTTCTATAAAAATCAGGTGTATTAATAGTGGCTAAAAAATATCAGAAAAAGGGATGATTGATGATATCATACTGTATTGTTTTAAGTCATGCAGTTAGGACATTGGTACTGTGAAATTTTAAGTCATGTAGTGAGGACATTGGTACTAGACAGGTTTAAGTCATGATATTAAGACATTGTGTGGATTTAATTTATGGTCTTTAGCTCTGACCAAAGGTATGAGAAAACTCTCCCAATTAATTGATAATTTGTTTGAAAACATACTATCATATTTAGGTATGGAAGGGAAAACTATAAACTGTGATTTAGGAATTTTTGGAATCGAGGAATGATATAGGAAAAGGGATAAAATCATTATAGGAAGTCTTTTCTATGCAAAATGATACCATTACTTGACAAACATGTTATGGGGGCTGTATTATGTTAGGCCAACTTGGGAATATGATGCAAATCCAAATAGTGTCATCTTTTCACTGACAAGACCATTATGTAGGAACCTTATGCAAGGCCACCTAAGGGAACGTGCTAAATAGTCAAGTAGTAGGGCTCTCAAGAGTTTGAAATTCTATTGCTAACAGTTGAAGAAATTTTATGGAGGTTCATATTTTTCAAATTATAGAGTTTGGTTTATGGAGAAAGGTACCTGAATATGGAAAGGGTATTTTCAATCATGATATCAAAATAATTGGAGGAATATGACTTTTACGAAGGTCTGAACCAAACATATGATATATGGTGTCTTTAGTTTTAAGTCATACAACTGGGACCTAAAATAGAATCAATATGTAACATGTGTCCAAGTCATTTCATGGTTATTCCCTAGTGCATCGAACACACAGTGAAGGAAATGTGTAAACCCTGGTCTTGAATATTTTCAGATTGTGGTAATGATAATGGGATAAATATACTTGAATGAATGTTTTAAAATAAACATTATTGTATATTTTTATCAAAGATTATTGGTAAAAAAATATACTATAACTAAAAATGATGTTACCATTACTTAAAACCCCTGTTATGGGGGTTGTATTATGCAGTTCCAACAAGGGAATATGCTGCATAGCCAAATAATAGAATCTTTTGGATGACATGCCTATTATTTAGGCAACTTATACAAGGCCGCGTAAGGGCACATGCTGCATAGTCACGAAAAAGGGCTCTTAGGTATTTGAAATTTTGCCACTAGAAACCATAGGAATGATTATGACGATTTGTAAATATTCATGATTAGTAGTGTAAAATATGGACGTGGGTTTATGTTCAATGTTTATGTGAAATATTTGAATCAATATTGACCATGAGTTTGATGTCCTTTACAAAGATTAGATTGATATGTAAAATGGAGACTTTGATTTGTTTCCTTTGAATGAATCTGGTGATTTGCAGTTTTACATAGTGCAGTGAGGAAATTATACTATCTAGTTTTACGTCATGCAGTGAGGAAATTATATAATGTAGTTTTATGTCATGAAGTGAGGACATTATAGTATCCAGTTTTATTTTATGTACTAAGGACATTATATTGTGCAGTTTTATATCATGTAGTGTGGACATTATACTATGCACCTTTATGTCATGGAGTAAGGACATTATACTATGCAGTTTTATGTCATGCAGTGAAGACATTATACTATGCTATTTTAAGTCATGTAGTGAGGACTTTTTAAACCCATAAGAAATTAAAACACCTTATATAAAGAAGTCGTTTACCCAATTCCTAAGCTCACATGAGCTGTTCTCAGTGTGAGAAACAAGGAGTAGTAAGGTTTCTTTTATAATGAAAAGATGATTCAAATGAAGAATATGGGTATTAGATTTCCATGCAGTTCAACGTCGTGAGGTGAGGATGAAAATGAACCAATGTGAAAGGAAAATTAATATTTTAACTAGGTTAAGGGATAACACCCAAGTGTCACTATTTTTCTTACTGGGGAAAGGATCATGTCATATATAATTCTAAAATCATTTCCTATGCATATTTGATTCTTATAAAATAAATAAAGGGTTTTTTATCGTGGCTGGTCCCAAAATTGGAGATCTAGGCTTCTCTACATATCTAAAAACAAATGATAACAAGCCATACATGGTTCTTTAAACAATCATTCCCCACGCTATGTTTGACATGAAGAATGGGGGTTTTAAAATGTTAAGAAAGAATGGTAAATATTTAAGACATAAAATGTTATAAGGACCAAATCATATATCTTAAAGAAACACTCTTTATAGGCTTAATTCATATATAAGAGGAGAAAAGAAATTAAGAATATTTTGAGATTGTGTATGGGCCCAAAATTGGAGATTGAGGCTTCTCTACATTTCTCATGGAAAATGAGAATCAAGTGATACAAATTTCCTAAAACATGGTCTCTATGCATACCTGACTCCGACATAAGAAAGAGAGGGTCTCATGTACTACTAAGAAATAGTGATGATGTCAATGACATTTTCTTATGGAAACATCTAACATCATATAGAGATAACGTTAGTTGTTCAAATGATGTCATGCAGTTTAACGTAATGCGACTAGGACGAAGATTCAACACACTTTAACGTCATGCAACATGGATGCTTATGATTGTTATGTAGTTTAATATCTTGCATCTAGGAAATGGGGGCTCTGTAGTTTTATGTCTTGCATCAAGGACATGGTACTGTGTAGTTTAAAGTCTTTTAGTGAAGATGTCGATGTATAATTACAAAAAGTATTAATTCAAGAATCCGGCATTGGTTGGAGTTATAATGAGCTCTCCATCCATTGAGATTAAAGCATAGGATCCATTTAAATATACATAATGTATGGAATATGGTCCTTCCCATTTGAACCGTGTTTTGGAGGTTTAATTCCTTGTATCATTTTAGTTTTAAGGACCGATAGCAATTCTCCTTGAAGGAATGAATGAAGGAGAACTTTCTTATTAAAATCTCGCACTATTCTGTTCTGATAGACATATATATGATGCAATTTATACAGCCTATTCACGTCTAACCTTTCCATCTCATTGAACAATTTCTGATATCCTTCATCTGTAGAGAACTGATCACATATTGCAAATCTATGTGAAGGAATTTGTATTTCAATTGGGAAAACTATTTTAGTTCTATATACTAATGAATAATGAGTTTCTTAGGTAGTATTAAGAGAAGTTGATCGGTAATCCCATAAAGCATCCAAAAGTTTATCAGGACATGATTTATTATCATTATCCACCATATTTGGGATTATATTTTATAGTGTTTTGTTGAAAGACTCTATATATCCATTGTCTCCCGCATGATAGCGAGATGAGTGTCAGACGTGATATTATGTTCCTGATAAAACATTTTTACTTCAACAGAACAAAAATTGACGTCGTTGTCTATCAAAATAGTATAAGGGATACCAAATTCGGTGATGATAATGGTTTTGAAAAAATAACAATGCTTTTGGCTATGACATCCTTGAGAGTTATTACCTCAACCCATTTACAGAAGAAGTCAGTAGCAGTAAGAATATACTTGAACTCCTTAGCCGTGGCTGGAGGATAAGGTTCTACAACATCCATTCCTATTGTGGAAAATTTCCCGGAGTATATAAATGTATGTAGAAAATATAGGGGTTAATGAATGATGTTGAAATGTAGTTGGTAGGGATGACATTTGATAGTGAAATCTACACATTCCTGAGACATTTAAGGCCAGAAGTATCCAAGCCTTTGGGTCTGATCAAAGAGTTTGTGCCCAGATTGGTGGGCACCACATGCTCCTGAATGAACTTCTTTCATGACAAATGTGGTATCTTCTCCATCAATACATCTGAAGATAATTCCATCAATTCCTCGCTTGTAGAGGATAATTTGGTGGTCTCGACTATCATAAAGAGTTAAATTGGCCACTGATCGGCGGATCTTCTCTTTCTCAGTCCTATTGGGTGGAAGTATCCCATTTTTAAGATATTCCATGATCGATGTCCTCCATCATGTGGTATGACCATATGGTTCATAAATAGGGCTAATTTCATTAATTTCCTCCCTTCTGGTTTGAACAAGATGTGAAACCACTTGGCGATGTGTTATGCTGATAACCGTCTCATCCCGATTTGAATCAACCAAGGTTGTAGTTGCATTAGCCAGTGCATCTGCATGGGAATTTTGTGATCATGGTACATAGGACAATGTCATCTCTGAGGTAAATTCATCCATTAACACTCTAACATAATCACACAAAGGGAATAACTCTTCATTTCAGATAGAGTATTCTCCATTGATTTTTTTTGTTTACCAATTCTAAATCTGCTTTTATCCTTAAATAATTAATTTTCACCTCAAGGGACAATTCCAAACCTCTAATGAGATCTTGATACTCTACTTCATTGTTGGTACCACCTTCTGATAATAGGAATGAATAGGGAAATACTTCCTTTTCTGGGGAAATAAGGACAATTCCAAATCCAACCTTGTTGAGTTTAGGTTTTTCCAATCTCTTCCCTATTGGACTTTGGGAGGAATGATCAAAATATATTTCCCATGTTTGTTAATTATCTTCAATTGAGAAGACCCCTTCATCAGGAAGTTTGGTATTAAACGATTTATCTTTCGCAGATGGGTGCTCAACAAACAAATCAGCTAGATCTTGGCCTTTTATTACTATTTGAGGCACAAAATAGATATCAAACGGTTTCAAAATAACTACACACTATGCAAGATTCCCTATTAGCATAGGAAGACTGAGGATAAATTGGATCAGGATATTACGAGACACCAATTGAACGTCATGATTTTGCAGGTTGTGCCTTAATTTCTAAACTGCATAGATTAATTCCAGGTAGCACTACTCGATACTTGAATACCGTGTCTCCACATCAAGCATAGTTTGACAAAGATTTTAAAGGTTTTTTTCATTCCCAGCATCATTCTTTTGGGTGAGGAAAGCACCTAGTGGTCACTCTATGGCAGTCACATAGAGAATATGTGGTCTTCCTCCAATATGTGGCATTAATACTAGTGGAATCAAGAGAAATTTATTGAGTGTATTAAATGATTCTTGGAAATATTTAGTCCATTAGTAAGTGACTCCCTTATTAATTAATATGGTGAAGGGTAAACACATGCCTATATAATTGTCGAAAAAGAGATGAATATTGGCCAAGTGTCCTTGGAGTCTTCTTAATTCATTTAAATTTTGAGGTGGTGACATTCCAAGGATGAATTGTTTTTCTCATTATCAACTTCGATAACACGATGTCATACAGAAAAGGTAAGAAATTTTCCTGAGGTTACCTCGGAATCACATTTCAAGGGGTTCACCTTCAAACAGTGTTGCTGAAGTTTATTGAATATGGTTTCCAAATCACCCGAATGATTGGAACATTTTCTGGATATGAATACCATTTCATCCGCATAAAATTCAAAAAATTTCCCTAAGATGGGTTTGAAGATATGGTTCATGGCACAATGGTATGTTGCGACTGCATTCTTTAAGACAAAGGGAATTACCCAATAGAAAAACACACCTAGAGGAGCTATAAAGGATATAGATGCATCATTTTCTGGGGCCATTCAGATTTGATTATACCCAGAGTATCTATCCATGATGGAAAAAAATTCATAGCTAGTTATTGCATCAATAAGAATTTCTGTAATCGGGACTACAAAATCATCTTTAGTACAATATCAGTTAAGATCTTGGAAATCGATCTACACACTAATTTTCCCATTCTACTTTTTCACTGGGAAAATATTGGATAGCCATTTGGGATACTGAACATCCCTAACAATGTTAGAATTTATAAGCTTATCAACTTTAGGTTCAATTTAGAGCCTGGAGTTGGGTGTGTCCTTCTTGCTGCTTCCTTGAATCCTCGATGTTCTTCGAGAAAACCCTAATGATTGGTGGATACTTCATGATTAAGTCATGGAATTTCTTTATAATTCCAAGAAAATATTTCTCGATGTTTCTTTAGAAAATAAGTATACACCTCTTAGTCTTTAGAGGTCATGGTCACACTAATTTGAGTTGGGCATGGATATTCTTTTGTAACAAGCTTTATTTCACTGAGTTCTTCCACAGTGGTAGAGACACCTTCTTCAAATGCTGGAGGAGAATCCCCAAGATCTTCCCCTTCTTCTTCATTATGTGATAGCTCATCTACTTCCATTTTCAAGGTAGATGACAAGGAATGACTCCCAGAGTTAGGGGAGGAGTTAGTATTTGATCATTTCAAAGAAGATGCCACCTTATCTGACCCTACTGATGACGAAGGATCTTCTAGTGGTAATAAAGACAGATTGATAGATTGAGAATCAATATATTTGTGTTCCCCTATCATTTCTATAATTTATTCTACTATGATTAATGAAATGGAGGCATGTTGTATTTCAACAGATGAAATGAAAACATCTCTATTCAGGATTCCATCATTTATTGGTGTATCAATAATTTCTCCCATGTTGTCATGCTCAATTATAGTAATAGACATTTTTTAAATTACTGGATAAGTGCATGGATTTTGTTTTAACCTTTCAATTTTATTTTTTGGAAGCACATAATCTGTACTCAAATGCATGAATGGATTTTCTAGAATCTTTTCCAATCCATTTGAAGCATTAACTCTGGTTATTTCCTTCATCATGGGATTTATTCCTTTTGTGTGATAAAACTCTGCCTCAATGTATTGAGATTCACAATATTTGAATAGATCCGTGTCCCCATACAATTTTACAAATTGGACATTGAAATAGTATTTCAAAATTAGTGGTATTATGAATGTATGGCCGAATGTTGATGCAACCAAGGGCTTCAAAAATAATTTTGCAGGCTATGTGCAGACGAAAAACTATGAAATCTAAATTAGACACATGATCTTCAAACTGAGTTCCGAGTTAAATTTTTCCCAGAGGTTCCTGTTATTTCTTTCCATATCCTTTCAACATTAAAGATGAAGGAGATAAGTCAGATTCAATTAGGCCCAATCGATGAAGTCTACGAATGGGAATGATGTTTACCTCAGAGCCATTACAAATGAAGGATCATATGATATATATGTTCATGGCCTTTATAGACAGATACAATGGTCAGATATGACCACGTACCATATGGTCTTCAGCTTCATCTATAAAAGATATGACTGCATGAAATTCTTTAGAATCATTCTTTATATGGTAAATCTCAGAAGTAACATCTTAAAGTTTAAACTCTTAAGAACTTGACAAAGCCTCAATGAGTGCCTCTCTATGATCTATTTATAGCTTTAACACATCCTGAATTGAAAACATGGACATTAATTCGTCCAATTTTTTCAATAAGTCATACTTTTTATCCAAAGGATGGCATTTCCCATCATAGAGATGTGGTTTTGAAGGTGATTCCGAAGTAGATTCTTATGTTGTATATGTACTTTATGTAGGAGAAGAAGCTAGAAATACTGTTGACTTTAGTAAATTATACTGACTATGTCTATTTATCTCTTCAGAAGAAGATGACCAAACTTCTAATCAGTCTTCCAAAATAATTGTGTCAGAACTGGGCATGTCTTTTATAGAAGAAACTCTTTGTTCCTGTTGATCCCATTGAAGGGATCATCCATGAGTTTCTGCTGCATATATGGTTCAAGAAGGTGTTGAATTAAAATGGTGGTTTCTGGAAATCCCATGTCTTCCCATTTATCCTCGACCATGGCCCCTTCCTCTCGTTCCCCAATTAGGTATATGGAATTCTTGCTCACTACAATAAGAATCACCACTGGCATAAGAATCCATTAAATGGATAACAATAACAGAACCAATGATTAATTCTTCTTTTGAAAAATATTGTTCTTTATAGGTTAGTTCTAGTTAATCCTTTTGGTAGGTCGGTTAACTTGATTTTGAAAGGGATGGCATAAAATCTTCCTTGGTCAAGGACAAATTTGTCCTTGTTATGAGCCCGTCTTATTTTAAATGCTCTTTGTCTTTAAGATCACTTTGTTTCTTTGAGGAATGACCTTTTGATGAAGATAGATTTGCTTTTCCAGGAGTGGTAGAAGACACAATTGGTTGTTTCAACTATTTTTGTAAAATAGCATGAGTCTGGTTGATTGGTTTCCTAATCATTCTATCACCATATTTTTGAACACTTTTGCATTTAACCTCTTTCCATTCTCCCTCTTCCTTTGGACCCGAAGTGGTAACACATGTTATATGAGCTGATGAAATTTTCAATTTAACTTGTTCAGAGTATGCCATCTTCTGCAGAAGGTATTTGAAAACAAAGAACTAATGAATGGGTTGTCCCAACATTTGAATAAAGGGACAATAAATCAGACGATCTTCATCTCCATCTTTATTTTGCTTCTTCGGCCTTGGAAAATGAACCAAATTGTTTTCTAAGGATGATATGAATTAGCCATGAACATGATCATTCCGAAATGAATAAAAAGTATTCACTAATTCATCAAATTAATTCTTCCATTGATCTCTTCGATCATCATGACTAGGTGGTTGTTTCTATTGATACCCAGGAGGTGGAGCCATTCATTATAAAGAAGGTCTTGATGTAGAAGCATGTACAGATACATGCATGAGTGTGTCTATAGTAGCATCTGCATTTCTTATTCCCATTCCTGGAACTAATGAAATTACACTTGGTTTATCCTTAGAATCTATAATAGAGTCTTTTATCTTATTAGTGACTGATGTAAGGTCTCGAAACCCTCTTGTGTATTTCACAGGGATCAATGGTGTGCATAATTCATCATTCATAGTTTCCACACTGATTGGAAACAACTCTTCTTGAGGGAGTGCTAAATATAAGGAATATGTTAATACCTTCCATCGAGAAATGAAAATAGAAACTCTTTTATTCTCCCTTTGTTTACAATTGTTAAGATACAAAACTGTCATCTTTGGTGGCATTGATCTAAATTAAAAAAGGAATTTCTGCTGCAGATCTTTCCACCAAATAATTGATTGTGATTACAAATTTGTATAATAGACAAAAACGAGTCCTTTTTGTGACTTCACAAAACACCTATGAATAACTACTTCTTGTTGTTGAGAAGTTACCATCAGAAGATCACAATGAGAAACAAAATGTGTTATGTGTTGTTCAGGATCACCCAAACCATTAATGATTTGGAATATGAAATTCACAAAATTTTGGTGGGGGAGAAATGACATCCACCCATTAAGGCTAATCTATATATTCCGACTGAGTTGGCACACATTGTTCCACCATATATTCCAATAGATTCTTTCATGAATCAATTGTGTTCAAAATCATTTTTGGAATATATGGATGAGCTAGATTCTGGGGAGGTATAACAACTGGAGCTTGAGCTGGTGCAACGACTGGTAAATCCACTGATGGTGGTGCTTATATCTTTCTTAGATAACCCATGGGAATAGGTCTATCAATATGTATATGATCTTGCCTTTATTGTGTACCCAATGGAGCGATTTCATTATCAACATCTGCAGTTACAGCAAATCCTCTTTACTTAGGATATCATACATGATTTGTATGTTAAGTAATTTCCTAGGGAGTAACTCTAGTCGAAATGCTATTTCATTGTAACATTGTATTGAGTCTTTTCACTCCTTAATTTCCTCTTCTTGATGTAAAAATCATTCTTCAAGTGAAATAGTATGACCTTCACTAGTGGAAAAGTGAGATGCAATCTAACTTTTTTCCTTTCCCCACATAAGATACCTTTCAGAGATGGGTGAGTTGGTTATTTGAAGCAATAAATAAACTCTGTGTAAGACTATTATTTCAGGTATGAACACCTTCTTAATTTGACTCTGTGTGTACCGTATTATAGACATGAACTTCATATTCTGATTCCCCTGAACTGGACTTATTTTCTGGAGGATCTTCTACAATGATGTTAATAACATTCACTGACACATAATGCATTGATGGAATTCTGTCAGCATTTCTGCTAATTCATCCCCCTTTAAGTCATTCATGAGACTTTGTTCTCCTATATGAAGAATTCCATAGAACTGTTTGGTGGACCACAACATGAAGGGAATCATTTGATAGTTTTGTTTTACGCTTTCCTTTTTTTCTTTTCCTTAACTAGGAGAAAAATAACTACTTTTGAGGAAGGGATTGTTGATGTGAAAAATCCCACAGCCATGTAGGCTGGTGGTGATCATGTTCTTCTTCTTCAAATCATTTAACATAGTTTAATGAATTTTGTTTTTGAATTAAATGATCCCCCAGCCTGGCAGGCTGGGGTGATTATTGAACTGCTGCATCAGAAATTTGTGCAATTGTTCTTCTGATTTTGTAGATTTGGGTTCTAACATTAGGTGTGTGCATCATCATACAATCACATAAATAACCTATTTTAGATGATCATTACGATATTTTTGACATTTTTATCCTATAATGCCCGACATCCCATAAATGTGATGTCTGCTAAAGATTCTCATATGCTTGAAGTAAAAATAGCTCATCAAATTCTTTTCTTTGGGCCTGATTCTGATGACAACTGGTTGAGGCATTCTCTTGAGAGAACATTTTATTACATTAAAAACCTATTGATTGGGGCCAACATTGAGTAATAACGCTGTATGAGACCACTTCGGTGGAATTTGATGATTTTAGAGTGCAGTGAAATGCAATGCTCTATATGAAACCCATCCTCTAATGCGAACACTAGATGGGGAATCAAAAATTAATTGGCTTATCCTATTTAGAGCACTGAGACTTAAACACTAAAGGGATATTTTTTGTTTTTCAACCCTTGGATGTTGAGAAACTGAAAGAGATGCCATGTCAATTTGGAGAATTAACCCTTTTTATTACCTTTACATGATTTTGATATTCATCATATGGTAAGACGTTAGTTTTCAAATGATGAGGAGTTTTCCATAAGTTGAGACAAATGTCATGAGTGCAATCATCTATCATCAATTCTGGAAAATAAAACTGAGAATTGTCCGAAGGCCAGAACATGAATGGTATTTCTCCTTTATCAAATTGTTTCCTCGTGTTTAACACATGTTCATCATCTTTCACAAGAGGTTTCTCCACATGATCTGACCAAAGTGGGTGCTCTGTATTAGAAGATAAATGAACTAAACGAGGTTTGGAGATTTACTGTTCCCTTAAAATGACTTCTGTTGAGAAATTGTTTCACCCGTCATTGATAAGGCATCAGACATGACTAGCCTTGTGTATTCAAGTTCCTTGACATAGTTTGGATTTCTCATCACTATATTTTCTATTATGGAATTATTTTGAAAATTCGAAATAATACTACAGATAATATTTTCACAGCAAATTCCATCATGTGGAGGATCACCATGGTGGATTATATCATGGGATAAATATTCTCTCTCCATTGTCTTCTAGACACGAGGATAGTTTCTTTGGCTCTCATCTACAGAAATACACTCTTGATTGATCGAATGCTCATGAAGCTAGCATTCATGATGAAGTGTCTAATGAGAATCTTTAGAATTACAACTACCACTCCCAAAATATAGAATGAGAGGGTAGAATATTGAGATGCAAAAGTTAAATGTCTGAGGGCTTCAATAACTCCAACATTAAGAGGAGATATATCACATCTTAACTCTTTATTTTCCAGCAGTGTTTAGAGATACATATTTTTATATTCTCTCTTATACATAGATGGGGCCACCTATTATGAGAAGTGGTTATAATGGCCAAGTGTATGTTCCTGCCGTGGAGTAGTTTTCATAATAGACCAATTAACTCCAATCAAGAAGGGTGTTTGTTACCGATCCTGTTGTCCGTATGATATAGGGGAATATGCCCCCATGACCCTCATAGACTGGAACAGAGGTCTATACTGGCGATAGGATGTAATTCCAATGAGTCATCCCATGTGTGATGATAGATTTATATGTTTGTTCCCCTGATATTGCTGAAGTTTTTGTTAAAATATCCTGGCATGTTTCTAGAATATGGGAAAGGATATGCCTCTTCCCTTTCACCATTGATAAGATGTGTTTGGTGACTTCAGTGGCCAGAATGTCAATATACGTCCATTCCGTATCTAGAGTAGGTGTATATTCCTCCTCATGTCCTCCTTTTCCTGTCTGTAGATATTGAAAGCACTCATGCATGGGGGTAGAGAGTTGGATCGACCCCAAAGTTTTCATCAGAGCGTTCCAACTGACTTCTCTGGGTGCTACCAAACGAGACTGTCGGCATGCTTGATGATCATTGGTAGATGTATGTGCCTGATGGCTATTTTCCTTCAAGTATGGTTGACGGATATCCATCAATACTAGCAGACGATACTTCTAATAGAATTGGTGATTTTAAACCAATGTATGTTCTTGTTTACCAGTTTCACTCATATTAGATTGGAAGGCTTATTTAAAGGAAATCTACAAGCCTGCTAACTGGATGATAACATGTAAGCATGTGTGTGTGCCTAATAATGATACTCCACTAGGTTTATCTAATGGGATTGGTGATATTCTTTCAGACGATCCTACTGTGAAACAAAATTAATATGGATGGGTGTATTTGCCCGCTCATTTTTTCCCATAAAGTCTGGTCAATGGACGTCTTCAGAGGAGGCAGAGGTAATAACCTACTTCATGTTGACCGGTTGTTGTCCCAAGTAGTTCTTCTTGCATTCCCGGGTTTGAGTGACCTGACCCGAATGTCTAGAGGAAACACCCATATCATGTTGGAGGTGTACTACCATGTGATTTTGGTGGTTATTTCTAGTGGGAGTCCTCTTGAAGGACTCCATCATTCTTTAACTGAGGCCTGGTGCGACCTCTTAATCCGCCTCCTTATAGTATGGTAGGGACTAGTTGTTTCATTCTAGGGATAAGGACCTGAAATGGTTGGAGACAGTGGTTGGAAACAACAGCTTCTTGATCATTGGTCATCGTTGGCTAGATGATCGAGGATTTTTGATGACCTGGAGAGCCCATCGAGTAGCATCCAAATTCGGGATTGTACCCTACGGGCGATATTCCTTCACCAGCACATTAGATACCACAAATTGAGGACACTTGGTTTATGATAACATCCTTCCTGTGGATGGATATCGTCCTCGAGGAGTGGTCGGGAAGTTCATAGATGTTGTCTTGGAGAAATCCATTCTTTAGATTTAAGGGAGTTCTGTGGAAAACAGAGAAAAATGTCAAACTCTATTAAAGAATCATCTTTCCAAATGGATAGATGCGTGATTAATACCTTTGTCTCACCTTCTATTATCAATTGATAAGGGCCTAATTGGTGGGTAACATTATTAACTTGGTTAAGGATTCACATCAAGTTCACCATTTTTGTTTTGTAGTATATTGAAACATGTGTTCTAGTTTAACGATTCACAATTTCCAAGTTGTTTCCATTGGATTTATTTATAGAACTGAAAACATCCAATAGTTCATTAATCCAAAGGGGGCCTACTTTGAAAAGGTAGACATTCAAAATGTTCAAACATTACGATACTTATGAACGTGAATTGGTCGGGAGGATGGGATGTCAGACTCATAATTCCCTTTTATGGGGAATTATTATCTACTCCGAGACACTCTTTGTAATATTTAAGATATTTTAATGAATTCTTATTAATTCACCAAGTATATCATATGTAAGCCTAGGAATTTAGAATCACTTGTTAACATGTGTAAAATTATAATCATTAGTATGCATTCAAGGTTCTTCATCAATTAAAACACTTCTCTGTATTTGAGGTTTTCTTACAATGGTGTCCTCAAATATACCTATTAGAGATTCTGTTAATAATTGTTGCGATGATACTGGTTTTTAAGCCACTCAATGGGGTACTCTAAAATTTATTGTGATCCAATGAGATGATGGTTTGTTTTGATCATGGGAGAGGGCCCGTTAAATGGGCTACCTACCTATCTTTGTGAAAGGAATCAAAACCCTTGTAGTTCAGTGTCACCTAATAAGGCAAATAAAACCTTTTAAGGTCACGTGATAAGGAACTATAAGCGAAATGTGTTTAGTCAAAATATAGTGCGCGACTTATGATAAAGAGGACCAAAGGAAATTTGGAAATGATATAGGTTTCCATGTAGGATCAGACCCAATTGGAAATATTTCCCAAGGAGAATATGGTGGATTTAATGTTTTTGGTTTGAACCTCATAGAGGATTCCTACATATCCCATATTAATGGGAATCAAATCCCACGTAGTTCGATAAATATCATAAGAGAGTATATTCCATGGAGAGATATGAGTTTGGTCTTACTTCTTGAAAAGGATTCCTTGCGGATTTGAGGATTGAATTTGGGGATTATTTCCTATGTAGGATGCCCAAAATGGTGGAATTAGGGTTGGATTCCTGAGGAGGATATCCAATGAGCTCGTGCCCTGAAAGAGAATCCTCTGTATCCTGGTTTGAAAAGTATTCAATGTTCTCAGAGTTCCTTAAAATGAGTGTTTGTTCACATGTTGTAATAATCACATATCCTTAAACCCACATGAGTCATGCTCGGTGTGAGAAACAAGATGATGTGAAATATTCAACAATGACACTTCACACTTTTCCTCCTCCGTTGATAGAGGAGGGTGCGTCGACCGTTGAAGAGGGAGAGGCGATGAACATTCCCTTTGTTCTCTTCACATTGGACCTTGGTCCAAATGTAAGGAATAAGGGTTGAAGGTAAGGGGATTATAATAAGATGGCTTCCCTAAAATTGGTTCTAGTTGGAAATGGAGTTTCACCTTTTCATGTGTGGATAAGCAAGTGTGAACTGTACCTTCCCTACAATAGACCTGACGATCCAGGTCACCTATTTGGGAAAGAAGATGCTAGGACCCAACCCTCATCCAAACTGAGAACATCCCATCACAGTTTCTGGGAGAAAGGTCCATGTGACTGTGGATATACAAACCCACATACTTTTCAGTAATAATTACCCCATTATGAAACAAATGTGTGAAACCTTTGACTGCAGAAATACAAACCCAAATAGGAGACACACTAATGTACCTTTCCCAAAGGTTTGATAAGTCAAGAGGTTTTGGTGGAGGCTTCAACTTAGTCCCTTTCCAATAAGGGAACCAAAAAAGGAGATACCATTCAATCAATGGATTTCAATAAAAGGTACTTGATTTGGTTGCGTAGGTACCTTACGCAAGTATACCACCAAGGTACCCTGTGTTTGTATACTGAACTAGTATAGAACGCAGGTATGGTGCACACATGTGGCACGTAGGTATTCCACGCATGTATAAATGATGACTGAATAATGTGGTAACCTTCAAAACATGCTTATTTTATTTAATTATATATTATCTCATGGTCTAGAGAGCTACCTAAGACAATTTGAGGTATCTATGTAAAAGAGCTACACAATTAGAGCTTCAGAGTGTCTTGCAATTTTTGGTGAATGGTGAAATGGAGAGCCCAAGGTATCTATTTATAGGCATGGATGGGCCTAGTCGAAGAGATATTTCTTTAGCAGGTACTTTGTGCAGCTCCTCCGTGTAGGTGCTTCACGTAGGTGCACAAAACATCTTCTGGCGTAGAGATCTGGCATGGAGGTCTACCGCAATGGCCGGCCGCCTAGGCCAGCCAGGAAGATTTGTGAAGCTACTGTAGAGACCTGAAGCTTGACGTATATGGATATTGCATTACTTTTGCGGAATACATAATACATAACAAAAACATACACACAAGGACCGTAATAGTTTAGTGTCTTTTGAAACATGGAACGTAATCTTCCAATCTTGGTGAAAGATCTTCAACATCTCCCATAAAGATCTTCCACTTTTTGTTTCCTTACCTAAAACCTTTCTTTTAATCCTGGGAGAAAATAAAACATAAAAAGGGTGAGCTCAAATTCTCAGTAAGGGTAAGCATGGATAAAATAAAACATACCATATACATCTGAACTTAAAAACATGAACATAATGTTTAAACATCAAAATCTTGAGCAACAACTGAAAACATTGAAGTACATAAGGCATAGATCATAATGGAACATAAATCATGATAACATAACATGGTAATAAAACATGTTATTGTGGCATCCATTATGCACATGTAATGATTTCCATAGTATCCAAGGCATTTCATCCAAGACAATCTTAATGGACAATGTCCCGTTCTGAATCAAGTTCACTCCTCGTTCCAGTCCTGCAATACTGACCTAGATTAACTTACTGTTCCAGCCATGTCTATCTCATGAGATATAAATCTTTACCCAATGCATTGGAGGGAGATATAGGTCCCACCCATCTCATAATGAAATCATTCTTACTTGTGACACAAAATAAACTTAAAACATTCATCATAACCCAAGGAATAAAATGGGTTTCATAAACATCATCCCATCATTTCATAATGCATATAAAATAAATGGACATTTTATCATAAGAAAATTGAACCATGTAAATCGTAGATACATTAAACTTGAAACATACACATATCAAATAATGTCATCCTAGATTGAAAATGGTTTTGATAAAACATTTGAAATGAATTCATGAGGAAAATATCCTTTCTTCATCAAAATAATTTTCTTTTAAAAAAATTCCATGCACTTTTAAAATAAAAGTATTTTGTTGAAAATATTCATTAAATAATGTAGATTAAGCTCAATGAAAATGAGGTGTTATGAAGCCGTAAAAATCTGTTCACGCCGTATAAGTTAAAAATAACATTCTCCTCGTACTTTTGTCAGAAAAGTAAAAAAGTACATTGTAGGGTAAATAAAAGAAAGATTCATTCCATACCATGGGTAAAAGTCAAAATGTGTAAAAAGAACTTTAAACATACATGAATACACTTTTATAAAACATGGACATGGATGATAGCAATAACCTCCGTAAATACTTACGAATAAGAAATCTCGGATAAAAATGAGATTTGCAAATTTATCCCTTACCATAGGTCCGATATGCTTTGTAAGTATATGAACCTCTTGTATAATGATTTAAATAATTTCATTGACTTATTAAAGAATCATATTCATTGTTATGATATCATATATGGTTCCCTTATGACGGTATATTACCTTGTCTTTTGTTAAAGAGCCTTTTGGGTAAAATCGTTTCATCTGTCATCTGTGTTTGGACTTGTAATTATTCATATGATTGCATAGATCATGATTACTTAATTTCAGAATATAAAACATGATTTATATATAATATATATTCAAAATATACATATATATAATAGATCGATAAATGGAAAGAAATACACTGTTCATGGAGACGGTAGGCCGTACGTACGCATGAACGTTGTTTTCGTTTCCTCATTGAATTGAATGGAATTAATTGGATGACATACATATATATATATATGTATACATAAATCCAGTATCATTATAATGTCATATATTTCATTATTACTTATTATATATACTTTATAATCATTTATGAATGGTTAATCATTGAGAATGAATCTCATCGCGTCGTGGAGATGGTATTCTGTATGTACGCACGAGCGATGATATCGTTCCCATGATCGTGCAGTTTTATTGCAGTGTATGTATACTATTACAGAATCAATATCACATTACAATAATCATATATAGTTATCATTTACACCATTATACCCATCCATGTAAGGTGGTGGTTGAAAATAGATTAGACCTTGGCGTGGAGACGGTATTCCGTACGTACGCACACGCGGTGATTTCGTTTTCCGTAGGATGGATAGATGGTGAAATAGGGTTTTTTCATAAATATAATAACATATTAGTATATGATTGATACTGATGTTATTACTTCATAATGAAACAAACTAAGAAGAAGAAGTGGAAGAAGAAATAAAGTTGAATGAATCTGTAACGAACATTACCTCTTCTTTGAAGCGCCTCTTTGAGACCTCCTCTTAGGGCACTAAAATTTGTCTTTGAAGAAGTCCGGGACCTCTAGGATGTTTTAGGGATGTGGGGAAGATAATTGGGCAGGGTTTGGCCGATCTTGAATGCTCAATGTGGTGTGAGGAAGCGAGGGAGGAGGTGCCCTTTTAAAAGGGAGGAGAGGGGAACCATTGGAATAACTAAAAATATTATTTCATTATAAAGTCATATTTGGTTTTTAATAGCTCCAAATTGATATATTTCTAAGATAAGGTGGGGATGGGTCGAAATCCTCTCATCCAATATAATTTAGACATGTTTAGGTCATTATACTAACCTTATATTTTAGTTTTAACTCTTAGTTAATTAGATTGACATTTACCATGTCACTTTGTATTTTCATATTATATAGTTAATAAACATACAATATACATTCAAGAGACCCCCCAAGTGGTCCATTAATGATAAAAAAATCATGATATAAGTATCGTGGCCAAAACTTAGATTTTTAGGAATATAATAACAATTAATAATATAATATTTGTTTTATAAACTATTTTATGTCAATTTTGACACTATTTGGTAATTGATTTTTGTGAAAATCATAACAGAATTATTAGTTCTAACAAAGTTTATTAAATCAATACTAACATGTCATATTAACATGGAAAATTATTTTAATTCAATATAATTCTCAAATTACATTTATTTGGGTATTTATAACAGCAATTATGTCAATATTTCATTAATAAGATAATTACTGCATCATCATTGTGTCATAAATAAATTAAATTATTTTAATTATAAAAATTAAAAATAAAATACCATTATGTAGGAAATATGTTTATCTTTCTAATGAATATTTATCGTCGAATTTATCTTATGTATAACCCTATATTAATAATTATTTAGTTATTAAACTATGATTTTAACAATTTGAACCCTACTTTAAATAAATTAATAATAAATGTCCTAATCTAATCCAATTGTGCCTAAATGTTCATATTTTATTCCTAAGGTTGTTTTTGGTCGAATTAAACTTATCCAATAGAATTAAGACATGTGTTAGGGTAATAATAATAACACTTTGACCTTTAATTACCCTATTTACTTTTAACCGTGGTAAAAATAAGTAAAAAGTTACTATTCACCAAAAATTATTTTCAACTCATTGAACCACATTTTTGTCCTTGATATTAACCGTGTCTCTCAGATTTGTGAAATTTCACTCACAGAAGTGGTAAAATTATGTTTTATGAAAAATTCAGTATTTTTAACTACCACTTAGTGGTTTAACTATTCATCAAAAAATGAAAGTTTCCAGAAAAATACCAAAAATTAGGCCTAAGCTATATTTGATATTTTGAATTCAAAAATAATGTCTATTTTACCAAATTTGAAACATATCAGTTACATTAACTAATTTAAAAATTAATTCCCGTCGTCAAAACAAATATCGTGTTTTTAAGAGATATTAACTATCAAATGATTGACACTTGTTTATGTCTTGTTTAAATGTGAAATTACATACAATGAAAAATATTGTAATAAATTGTAAAAATATATTCTACATAAAGTTTAAAACCACTCAAATTATTAATTTATCACTATCAATTATTTCGATTTAGAAAGTTGTTTTTAATTAAAATGTAGTAATTTTTACTATTCATCAGAATATGAAAGTTATCCGAAAAGTACCAAAATTTCACCCTAGCTAATTTTGATATTTCGAATCCAAAAATGATGTCCATTTTGAAAGATAAAATTTATAAAATTTCAAAAAGTGGGTATTACTATCATAATGGCTAGTTCATAATAATATTATAATAATATCTCGTTTAGTGAAACTTGGTATTGCGTACACGCTATCGAGGAAGGTCTTGATTGTGTGTAATGCAAGGCAAGTCAGGGATGCATGTTTTGGAAGATCTGTTTGGTATACCATACAACACAAGACATTAATGAAATTAAAAAGAATATTTTTCATAAAATATCGGGGTGTTACAGCTACTTCGTCCCGTAGCTCTTTGAGAGTAATATTGATTTTCCATTGTACTTTTTGAATCTTATTTGGGATTTGAAATACCAGGAGTTCATCGTCATAATCTTTTTGGTTACCTTCTCTTGTAGTGTCAAAATTCATATCAATGTAATGACTAATCTACTTATTTTGATTTTCTCATTATGTTGAAAAACTAAATATTCATTATGTTGCTCCACACCTATAGAATAATATGGGAAGGAAATTATTTCACACTCTATTGGAAACATTTCATCATCATCTTCAAGTCTTTTTTAGACATTTAGATCCATATGATAAATCTATTTCCAAAGCTTTTCATTCATTTTTCCCACATGAAAAACTCAAAAAAAACTAGCAAATTAATTTTTTATCTTCTTGAACCACTTGTGTGGAAAGATATTTCATTCCCTTTACCCAATCAAAGAGAAACCAACAATTCATCTTCTTGGAAATGGTTGACTACATTGTGGATTCATCTATAATAAGATATTCATGGGTATCAACAAATTCACATCCAATTATTATTTTTCATTGGCCTCAAAAATTCCCAATGAAAAAAATTTTCCTCTAATACTTATGATGAATGTTTTATTCCAACAGATCAATATCAGTAATTTTTATAGTCAAAACTTCTTTCATAGGGGATTTTAATATTTTTCCTTTTTGTATGATGGATAACCAACACCTTCATGTTCTTTTATTTTGATCACCCTACAAGGCCTCCAATGAAATATGAGTTTGATGATCTCAAATTGATGGACAAAGAATGGAAATCTTAAACATCACAAATATCCTTGTACCATAAACACCATCTTGTATCATTAATTCCATCATTCCATTGAATACATTAAATATCATCTTCAGCATAGTATAACATATAATATAATGTATTTTTAGTTTCCATTCTTCTAGAAGTATCTTAATTTCCAACCACCAGAATATGATTGGAAGCACTCCCCCATTATTTCATTCAGCTATAATTAGATGTTTTTACACCAATTATGAATGTTTGGAATTATTATATAGAAAAGAATCTTCACATTTACATCAGATCCATGACATATTTATTTTCCTCATCATTTCAATCCACCTTTAATTTCATACACAGAGAGAATCTAATGGTAATTTACCTCTAGAAAATATTTTATCAATACAATATACTATATTATGAATTCTCAGTCCAATTTTCTAATATGATTGTGAGTATGATTTTCAACTTTTACAAAGTGAATTGATATATATTCTTTGACAACAAAATACAACAATATTATAAAAAAAACATCTTCTAACGTCACAAAACATTATTTATTAAACATGGACCCAAAAATAGCCACTGTTGTATTCTTTTCATCCAAGATTTCTAAATCATTGAAATTTTAAACCTCACGATGTGGGTTATAGATTAGAAATTACCATCCTTTCAGAGCAAAACAATTTTTGGAAATAAGAAATATTTAATGAATATACATATTTTATAAATGAAGTGACTTGTGAACCATTCCCATATATCTTCACACCATACATAAATTCATCAAGATCCATCAAAAAAAATATTTAAACAACCAATCCTACAATGAGTTATAATATTTCACAAGTTCACATTGTTGGATTCACAGGTTACAGTGAAACTCCCACTTTTTGATGATTCCATAAATGTATTATCACATAAAAAGGGATAGTTTTTTGAAAAACTAATACCCCATTGAAAAAAATATCCATTGATATGATAAGATATTGGATACATTCAAATAATTACTCTGGGATGAGAATTATTTTGGACAAAAATTTTCATCCTCATTTTTTGAAAAGGATCTTTCGAAAATGGTTTTGGGAAAATGTTAGAGTCTTTTTATTATTTGGGAATATAGTCAAGCATAAATTTATTCGTAACCACATTCTCCTTTATGAAATGATATTTTATATCAAAATGATTCAAATTAAAATGTCATATCAGATTTTTGGTAAGCTAGTGGAACTCAAATTGTCACAAACGAAGAGAAAGGTAAACATTACATAAACTTGTAAATCTTCTAATTATTTTTTCATCAACAAAAGCTGATTAAAATCTAGATTATAAGAAAAAAACTCATATTAAACCATTCTAAATGATACTTAATTTTGATTAGTTGTGTTCAAAATGACAAAAACATCCTATGAATGAAAACTCTAAAAGATGTGGTTCATCTATTATCAAAAGTTTCTCCCCAACAAACATCTGAAAACACAAACAGGTCAATACGTTGTTTGCTATCATAACTAATTCCACAATTAAATTTTACATTATTATATTTATGAATTATATTTCCATCTAAAAGGTGTGAGTATTTGTGTGAAATATAAAACCTTGTACATAAGGTAACATCATAAAATATTTTGGTACATAAGGCAGTAAAATATAAAAAATCTCTATGAGCTTCCAAACTTTTTCCAAATGACTTCATTACCATCTCCATCATAAGAAAAGTAGGTTCCCACTAAAATTGGTTGGTTTTAAATTTTAATTTCTAATGTTCCTATGAAGTTCAATACCATATGATTCCAGAGAATGAATTTTTTTTATTCTTTTATACGATTTGTGTTTGAAAAATGTATTTAATTTATCCTAGCATAGAAATATCATACATCATTTTCATATCATTGGAAAATTTTTCAATAGATATTTCATCATTCATAGAAAAGAAAATTTCATTAACATAAACAATTATAACGAGGGAAAACTCTATACATTCCACTATATAAATATTAATATCAATTCCACCATTCATCAAATTTATATCCTTCAAACAAGTGTCCAATTTGGAACACAATTCACATAGATATTTTTATGCAAAAAATGTATTTTTTTATTTTAAATACACAAAATCCATCCTTCCTAGAAAAAAGTCACATGGCTGTTAAATGAAAACAATCTCATCAATATCCACTTTTAGAAATGTGTATTTTACATCCATTTAAAATGTTTTTTTATTTTTTGTGCTGGAAACGAAGGGAATATTTTGATTGTTATGATCCTTTCCAGTAGGGAAAATGTATCATACAAATCAACACCTTCAATTTGAGATTATCCATTTTACAACAATGTTTCCATGTTCCTTATCACTTCACATCCTCCATTCTAATTATTCAAGAATTCCTATTTTGAAACAATAACATTTTTATTATCTGGATTATGTATGAGTTCCCTAATATCACTCTTTTCTACTAATCAAGTGATTAATTCATAGACAACATCCATTATTGATGCTCAAATTCTTAATTAAAATATATCATCATGACATTTGAATTCATTTAATTATTTGTAACAAAATTTGAAGATCTTCATTTTTGAACCTTCTAATGTTGATGACCATTAATGTTATGAGCCCAAACTTACCTCCTCATCCTCAGATGATATTTTCCAGTTTCAAACTCATCGCTATAAATAGATGAGTTGTATTATTCTTCTTGAGTCTTATTACTATGATTAGAATCCTTTCCATAATTGTAGAAAATATATTTTTATCCGACTAATTTTCCTCAACAACCCTAGTTTGTTACCTTCCTCATCATTTTCAACAATATAAACATATTTAGAATCATCAATTATTATTGTTTCATTGTTCGTACTTCTATATCATCTTTATTTAGAAGCATAACCATGAAAAATTACATCTTCACCTACAAGTTCAATCATTTCCATGATTCCACCTTACATATTAATTATTCATAGACACCCAAAAACACCTATGTTTTTCAAATATTGATTTTTATAATTAAAAACTTCATATTGATTCATATCATGAATTATCCAATAGAAATAATTTATTTGAATATAAATATCATTATGCCTGGGTTTCCTCCATATGTAAAGTCAAATACCATGATATGTAATATAAGTCTTCCAATTTCTACCAAACTTATATTCTTCATTTACAAAATCTTATTTGATTCAGAGTATAGGTGAACTATACTCTTAAAAAATTCTATGATTCTCACGATAACATTCAAATAATTCAATTCTTTACTCACTTACATTATTATTTCCCATAATCCTCATAGAATACTCACTTTCCATATGAGCATTCCTCTGGAAGCATTTAATCATTTCCAGAGCATCAAACTTACGTCTCATATACATAACTAATGTAACACATATAATTTCATATATTAAATATATGATGTAAATATATATTAGTTTTCTTCCATTATTTGTTAAAAAATATAGTCCTGAATTAGTTTTCTATTTCATTTTGAGAAAATATCAACATTTCTATGCATGAGTAAGTAAATTTTTTATTTTGAAAACTAATGCAACACCAATATCTTCACCATGACATATGAGGAATATCATAGACACTATCTTGATTTTATTTCCTACTCATGTTTATTTGATACATGTGTCCCATTGTATTAGGCCAAAATTGATTCTCTTCCCCCATGTCCATAAATTAACATTTTATTATTTAGCCCACTTACAATAAGATTCCCTTTGTATGTTTGCATCTTGTAACTACCTATCCATCTTCCTCACCCTTCAAAAAAATCAATCATATTGGAAAATAACATTTTTCATTCATCACCGACTTTTGAAACACTTAATTTTTTTTCTTTCAATCAATATAAAAATCCTTCCTTGAAATCGATTTTTATTTCCCAATGATGGATGATCCAATACCCTTGATTCCTCGAGATTCACTATTCCCAAATTCCATTGTTACATAGATAAAATAAATTTGATTATTTAAAAACATTGAAACACTTATCATAAAAAAAGAACACCCACTATAAAAAATTCATGGTATATATATTTTTCATATCATTGAAATTAGTTTCTAGAAAAAACATATTTTTCTCTCACTTTTACTTCATCTTTCTCTGACTTCTGAGAACTGTTAAATTTTATTAATGTCGGTAAAAAAGAATCTTCTAATAAATTGCACAGGTTGATCACATATTGGAAAAATAGTTTCCAGAGGTTGAAAACTATTTTCAACTGCTACATCATCTTTTTTAGGTGTGTGGTTTACATCCTTATCAAAACATTTATTTTGTTGATATTTACTCCCCCAAAAACATTGCCTTCTATAATTTATTGAATAGTTATAATGCTTTTATTGAACTAACACATATTTTTCGTTTGTCTGAAACCACCTCTATAATATTAGTATCCATTGAAATAATATTTTCAACTAAAATATCCATACTAACTAGAGTTGTGAATATATATCTCAGATATCTACTTATCTTTCTTATCAAAGCACTGTTGACCACAAATATTTATTTTCTTAACCAGAATCTTCTTTTTTTCTTAGTTTTTTTAGTGTTATCGACATAAAAAGTAATAAAATCTATATCAGATTCCCAATGTTTTGAAACATATGACTACTCAACATTATTGGTATTTACCACATACATCACTTTTCTTAATTTTTTATTTTCTAAAAAAATTCAAAATTCCATCTTCAAAAAAAAACATTAGTTTTATTTTCATCCATTGAAGGTATATTTTTACTCATCTCTTGTTTAACTATTAAATAGATCTTAAAAACTTTAGAGAGAGTATTCTTGAATATTAAATTCCTTTATTAACCATTGAAATGGCTTTTATGCATATTCCAACTATACTTATTTATCATTTAGGTTGAATTGTAAATGCTTGTTTAAACTTTTTTCTCTCAAAATATTTCATCAAATATTCAATCGCTTCCATAAACATGAATTTTTCATCCCAAAATACTCCTTGATTTTTTGATATGAAATTTTATATTTTGGGCTACCTAATTTACTTTTTAGGAATCCTTGTATTTTTTATACATGCTTTTAATCATTATTTAATATTATATTCTAATTGGTTTTCCTCATCTTTAGAAATGCTACTTCCAAACTTTTCATTGATAACTATTTCTATTAATGTATACTCGAACTTCTCAAAAGAATTTTCAGATTCATCTAAATAGTATTCCTCTTCATCATCTCCAGATAAAAAACATCTCCTTTTAGATTTTTGTGATTTTATATCCTTTAATCTGGAATATGATTTTTTTCTCATTACATTGATTCTTCCATTCTCATCTCTGGATTCTATCATCTTCCACTCTATTATATTATTTACATCTTCAAAGGAATTTGGATTTTATGTTCCCAATGGATAGATATTGAAAAAAATTCAATAGAAGTTTCAAATATTTTTTATATGTAAATATTATATAATTTTTATACAACAAGAATAAAACATCATCAAGATATTTATATGCCACATTTTTGGAGTCCAATTCACCAACTTCATCCTTATGAGGAAATTTTTTTCCAATTATCTATTATTATCCTTGAAATTCATTTCTCTATGAAATTTTTTATTTTATTCTATAAATTTTTCCCTTCTCATCTGTATATTAATGAGATAACTATTAAAATAATCCATAGATAATGCTTTAGGTTCACAATATTCAAATAAAAAAACATTAGAAAAAAATCAGGATGAATCCTATATATCCTTTCATCAAATATATAATATTCTATCATTTCACCAAGATATCAGATAGTGTTGAAAATTCCATAAACCCAAGAAAACAATTCACCAATAGATTCATATACTCCCATCTTGAGATCTTCATATATAATCCTCTGGATTTATAATATTTCCTTCCTTACATTATTATTACCATCATATATGTTTTTCAACCTATCACATTTACCTTTACTGGTGGCAGACCTTTAACTCTTAAAATTTTAATTTTAGAAATTGATGAGAAAAAATATTTCTTAGATCATTCTGCATTCTCAATATTATTCATTCAATAGTTTTAATGGATAATTTATATTTAATATAAGTGTATCCATCTATTTTAGATTAAAAAAAAATATCATACCTAATAGAAAGAAGAAAATGAAATATTCAATATTTCCATATCTGATAGGTATTACCATCATAGACACGAATATATTTATTATTGATAGAAGTTTCATTCTTGATCAACATATCTTCCAAACATTACCAAAGAATAAATTACAGGAAAATTTTTCTCTAATACCCATTGTAATTGCCATGCCAAGATTAGTGTATCACTGAGAAGGGAAGGAGTGAATCAAGGATATCTTTTTCTTTGTTGTTTTCTTTTTCTTGAAATAAAATTCAACTACTATTAAAAATTAATTTCTCCACTGAAAAAACACATCCATGGGAACAAATGATTTTATAAGGATCACTACAAAACATGATTAATTATGTCTATAGTATTGTTTGGAAACAATCCAACACAAAAAAATACACAAGAACAAATCCGTTTCCAGGTAATACAATGAGTATGATATTCCCTTACACTCATTTAGAACTGTTTCCAACACAAAATAGTGTGTTATTATAGTAGAAGAAAGATGTACTACAATGTCTTTTAATAAATGTGATATGATTCTTCTTGATCAAAATTTAAAAATGTGTTCATAAGAAAAATTCATTACTTTATTAACCAGTAGGTGGAAAGAATTTATTTATGAATTCATAATTATACTCAATCGGATTTCCTAATTTGACTGCATAGTCTGATTGTCTAAATATAGAAAATATAACTCTCTCAGAATAACACTAAAAATAGTATGAACTTCTTCTTCCCCATCCCAAAAATCTCAATGCTAATTTCCCAGTCTGATGATATAGCCTAATATGATAATCAACAAAATACGATCATGTATCTTACAATTTTTAATTTTTTCCAATAGACTTCCCCACATACGAACATTCCCAAAACATCCTCTATATATAAATTTTATTGTCTCTCTCTTATTCAAAAAAGAAAATAAATTTTAGGATTTCAAAAATTACTTCCTCCTATTATTGACACCATAAAATGGTTTTGGCTGGTTTTCTAAAATCCTTTCACATATAGACAAATTCCACAAAATAAATTTTTACCTTGATTTATAGATTCATTTCTAGATTCATTAACCATTATAATATCTTCTCAACCCTTTTGTAATATTCTCATGAATTCATCACACTTAATAATTCTAAAAAAATTCAGTCTGGTTCAGATTCTGATTTTGATTTCCCATTACGATTTCATCATCATGGTAAAGAGATTTGGTCCGCACAAATTTCTTGGCCCACTTGAAAACAAATATGAACTACTGATATCTCAATAAGTTGAATTGTACCAATATAAACACAAATATTATAGTTTTTTATTTCTAATTTTTATTAAAATTGATTATTCATCAATTCATTTATCATCATCACATAAATAATATGAGCAGGATATGGTTTCTCATTATAATGAAATGACTTCATTATCAGCTTTAGGAATTCTGTAGACGTTGATTTTTCATTTACAACTATTTATATAGTGTTAATGTTTCTATTGAACCACATGAAATACTATAAAAAACATTGTCCTTAATTTCATTCTTCACCTGCTTGTATTGGAAAATTTTGTTTTTCATAACCCACTCAAAAGAAATAAAAAAATAATCTGAATGAAAATGGTCGAATACATTGTTGATTAATCGTTGATATATTTATTAATGGGTCTCATCAACATCAATACCTTTTACTCCCATTCATTTTTATAATAAATTCCCAATGAAAAAAATTCTTTCCTTGACGATTGCGACTATCTATATAATCTTATGGATTCATACTAGTAGCTTAAACTCCAATAACATCATTTCCTAAGGATTTAAATATTATGGATTTTGGTCTAACTAAAAACCAAAACCTTAATCTTATTTCGTTTCAATCATCCTACCAATCCTTCAAACATATTAGAGTCTGATGTTCTCACACCGTTGGACTAATACTGGAATGCTTTATCATAAAAAACCATATTCAACAATATTTATCTTCTATCGTAACTAACATTATGACTTTGAATACATTAAAGATTGAATTTATCATCCTCTTTCTGAAAATATAATGTATTTTAACATCATAGTATTCTAGAAACATTTTTCATTTCAACCACCTTAATATGATTATAAGAACACCCTAAATCTTTCATCAAGATAATACAACATGTTTTTTGATAACATATTGTTTTTGTGAATAAGAAAACAAAAAATCATCGTTATATTTACATCATATCCAAGTAGGATCCAATTTTTTTTCTCATTAATATCATCGATTTATTCTAGACCTAGTGTGAGTCTAATGATCCTATTCCTCTAGAAAACATCTTCTCAATATGATGAAAATTATTAAACATTTTGAGTCTGATTTTTTAAATATGACGGTTCACCTGAATTTAATATTTTATAATATGAATTGATTTATCTTCTTTTAATAAAGGCATCACTCTTGTAAAAATATACTTCCATATTTTTAAATCATTTTCCATCCAACCCTTTCCTAACACATAGAACATATGATTTAGAATACATTCATCATACTTCAAGGTTTACTTCATAGAGAGGTACAATTATGACTCTTTTATAGGATAAATAATATAAGGATTCATTCATATTATATTTATGCATAATAAAGCACATATACTGATAAAATAATTATAACTATTCATATTTTTAAATATTTAGTTAATTTAAATTAAAAATATAATTGATTTTAGGTAACCAATTCCATGAATGGGAACATCATGTTTCCACTTCGTGGTTTTATGTTTCCCTTCAAGATGCATGTAATAATGTAATTTAGAACATGGAACTAGAAATTAATACAAGAGGATTTCAGAATATAATGTTTATGAAGTGTTCAATAAGGATCTTTCTTACTACACATTAAAATTAACAAAAGTCCTTATGAATTTCAGGATAATATTAAACATGAACTATTGTGAATCATTAAACATAACAAAAACTTTAGAAGATATGTCTCGTGTAGTAGTTTTATTTCCAAAACCAAAAACTAGTGGTGGTTGATTCGAGGGATAGAAAAAAAAAGAAAATAGAGTGGGATGTTAGGGTATAGTTGATAGGGAGGTTATGTATCTAGAGAGATCTCACTTAATCAATCATGGAAATTTATGGACTCAAACCAATGGATGGTACATCAGAATTTGAAATAGAGGATGGTGGTATAGACATAGATATATCAGGTTGTGAGGATGAGATAATAGGAGTAGTAATCCCAAGATAGTAGGTCATTATTGAGGGTTTGGGGATCCATTGGATATAGTTGATGAATGGTTAGGTGAGATAAGTATAGGTATTAGATTTCTAGGAATAGATATGAGGAAAGGGGAGTATAAAGATGAGTTTCATGGAGTGGGAATTAATGTTTGAGATTTTTTTGACATGAATGAAATAATGTAGATGGTGATAACATTGGTTATTCCTCCAATTCCTTTACAAGGTGGTTCTATATTAATTAGATCAAAGAAATCATTCGTTAAAATGGAATTTTTTTTTTGTTTTTTCAATTATATAGAGTCTTTATTCTTTTTCCACCATCAAGATTACAACACTGATATGGTATTGATTGGGTTAGGTGAGATTATATCTTGTCATAGTATATAGTGAGAACAATAGAAGGTATGGGGGTGATTTAATTACATCATAGAAAATTTGAATATTTTAATGGCGATGAAAAATAGAAAATATGGTATATGACATTAAAATATTGGGGGAAATGTTATTTATATTTAACTAACATATCAACACACACACACACAGATATATATATATATATATATCTGTGTGTGTGTGTGTGGAATATGATATTTTAATGAATGGTGGGAATTAACTCATATATTTCATGTCAAATTTAGTGGTTTTAATGCTAGAAGTTAGAGAAAGTGAAGGGTTGGTCATATAATGGGATTTTTCTAGGAGGGGTAATAATAATATTGTGATAATGGAATCCAAAGAAAATTATAATTTTCCCCATTGGATATAATAATATCATGTAAGATTATATAATATTCACATGAATAAAAATTTTATAGTAAAATAACAATTTATACCAAAGCAATTGATTTTAATTTTGATCTTATATTATATCAAAAAACAGCATTTTAGAGAATCAAGGTGAAATAAACATGTATAAGTGAAAAAAGTGTAGTAATCTCAACTAAAACTCATAAAATATAGAATGATATTATTATCTTAAAATATCATTTCATAAAATAAATATTCCAATGGTTATAGATTTTAATTCTATTTGTGAATCAACATGTGAGATTTTTTCAAATTCATTATTTTCTAGATATAATTTACATCAATATTTTAATGTGAATGGCCATAAGGAAAACATTAGGGTGATTTTTTTGATTATAAAACTTTATATATATATATATATAATTGAATAAATTTATAAAATCATAATTATAATAATATAATATAGTAGAATCCTTACTATTCAAAACTAATGAAAAATCAGTTCTGATATGATTAATAAATTACCACATCCATGATTGGAGGGAGTTACAGAAATGGTTCATTTTATATAATACCATGAAATGAAAACTCCATCATATAACAATATATATATACTTTGATATCATGTCATATGTGGATCAAATAAATACACAAAATTTCCATAACCAACTAATCTTATTTTAAATTCATATTAAAAATAATAATTCAAGATCAATAGTTTTTTAAATGTATCATAATATGTGATTGATATCATTCTAATATTAATTAAAAAATACGAATTATAACTAATAAATAAATCCAAAAAATATGGTATATCTGCTCTTGTAATATTAATTAGTTTTATTATCACTAAAATATATTATATCTAGACAAATAAGAAAACTATTCTCCAATCCTTGTCTAGAGGAATCTTCATTTCGATCATGAGATCATATAACCAATTTTACACTAAATGGATGTTATATTTATATATAAAAACATTGAAGAAATTTTATAATATATAGATATTTGGGGAATAAAAATTTAATATTCATTGTTGTAAATTTGAAATCAATTGTCACAGTATGTCTTTACAAAGAGTTGTGTTTAATGTTAAATTATTAAATATTTGACAACCAAATAAATTTCATCTTGGGTAACAATAATATCCAATTAATATAAATTTGATGTAGTGATGAAAAATTAAAATTTAACTACCTTAATTAAATCATGTGGATAAATTGTATTATTTTTGTAGGCATATTTCATTAAATATTAACTATCTTGATCAACTCATATACTACATGAAAAAATTAATCTAAAATTTGTTTTTTTCAATTTATCATAATGGAGACCTCATATTCCATAAAATGGTTTTACATTATGAATAATCTTATTTTTTAAAATGAAAATGATAATCATTGTAAACATATATGTATATAGTGACAATATACATCAACCATAAACTAAAATACCCATGTAAGAAAAATTCATAGGTCACTGAATAATCAAATAATAAATTATAGGATAATATATTTTAATATAATCAATTTTGCGACATTATGTGAATCCTTAAAAAACTAGATATTGATTATATCATAGAACATCAAAATATTTATAAATATTATGAAAAATACAAATTTATAACCCTGATTTCCAATCTGTTTTGAGGTTTTCAGAATCATTCCAAAAGAAAAATATTTAAAAAGGCAGTCTCATTTATATTGTATATGAGATGTCCAAGTACCTTAATATTATTCTTCACAACATTCATCATCCATTTTATATTCTTGATCGACATTACTAATATTGATTATCAGGTTCTGTGAAAATGTGTCATCAATAATTTTCCTCGCTACATTCCAATATAATATGGTGTTAATTAAATTTATAGTAATTACCACTTAATCAAGATCATGATATCCTGTTATATTTTCTTTTTTATGTATTTATTTGTTTAAAAAAAATTCGTTCTATTCTAGTTTATTTATTTTTAATACCCATATGTATTTTTTCCATTTCCCATTGATGGAATTTTTTATTTTTTAAATCCACATGGTGTTACAGTGTGTTGTCAAAACCTAGGTTCCACACACCAATGCCTGAGCCTAACAGTTACATGAACTCGTTTCCACCTCCCAGTACGAAAGGGGCATGCGACTAGATGAATGAGTCTAATATCAATCATGAGAAGACTATACCATCATTATCAAATCTACACACCAATATAAATAAACCAATAGTAACAGAATCACATAACTAATACCCGAAAAAAACTAGTATCACAAAATAAATATAACTATAATACAATATGAAAAACTAGTAGTAGATTTGGAATGTCATGTACATGTTATGTGTAAAATGAACAACCAAAATAATTACACACTAACTCATTCATGTGGGTCCCAACACCATCTCTAATTCAATCATCAATGCCCCATATCATATTATCCATGTAACACAAGGTTATTTTCATTATCATATCCTGTGAACATAATGTCTATTATGGTAATGATCTGGAAGATTGGGTAGGATGTACAACCCTATAGGTCACCACCAATGGCATCTAAAACAATAATTGTTCATTAACATTTTAAGAAATTGTATAAAGAATAAAATATATGAAATAAATTAAACATTAGTGGATATTAAATTATATTTTTTATAACGAAATTATCCTCTAGGTTCCTATAGAAACCCATATCATCAATACCTTCTTCAGCTTGGGTTAGAGTCCGAACTACCCCCAAGGTATATACCATTACACAATAAGGTAGTTATCATTTACCATTTCAATTAAATTCATATAACACCCAACTGGATCCAAATACAAATTATAATATTTTGGGTCTTGATCACAATGTCTAGTGCCCCATGGGTATTTTAATCATCAATACTGGTACCAAAACTCATTTATTGCTATCGGTTTGGAAGAATAATTCCATTTCCCATGCACATATATTAGTTACTAACCTGGGTTATTTTGAAACAATTCTCCATATCCTGCACATGCATATCAAAAAATCCCATATATCACAATATCAAACATATCACAATTTCATAAAAATCATGGTTATGCATGTTTAACCATATTTTCATACATTATCATCATAGGTTACAAAAATAATTATAAAATGCAATATTTCATTATCACTATATTTACATGGATAATTTTAACTAATTCACATTTAGACCATTTATCTAAATTTATTAATATATCCCATTAATCCATTTAGGATAAGCTAATAATATCATAATAATCCTTGTAAATTAATTTAAAATTACATTATTTGACGAATTATACATTATCAATATTGCATTGATTTCATAATCGTAATAATTATGTTAACTAATTTACCTATTAGTTAATCTAATTACTTTTATTTCAATTTACCCAATTTAACCAAAATCATTATCACATGGTAGTGAAATTATATAATTTCAATCATGAATGATATTTCCCAATCATGGAAATTGAAATTTAACCATTTCATACATGTAATTAAATTAACAATACTTACTTTGGAATTTAGATCACCAACCACATGATTTATGATAAATTCTCACAAACAAACATCCAAAATTGAAGAGGATCTACCAAGATCATGATTATGAACAATATCTAGAATCATAAGATACATAAAAGATAAAACTAACCATGATCCATCAAATCAAGATCTAAAACCACCGCCAATAAGAGAAAATTACCACCATCTTATCTGAAAAAATTGAATGGAGAAAGAGGAACCAAACTGGGAAGAATCCACATACCTGAAGTGGTAGAGATATATACATATAGAATTCGATTCCTAGATTATAGTATCCAATATCCCTTGGAATTCATCCAAATTACTCTAAAAAACTCTAGGAATATGTTAGGCTTGAGGTGTTCGACATTGGGTGATGTTTGGTTCATTTGAGAATTTGTATTCTAATTTCCAAAAAAATAAAAACTGAGCACACATTTTCCTCAGAAGGGGAATAAGGTTTTCGAAATAATGTGAATCTGTGTGGGGGGGGGGGTGCAAAGTTCATATTAAATTTTCACATGATTTGACAATCCATGCACCCTGGATGTAATCCATCATTATCAATGGTTGCAATGTTTTTTGGTAGGACACATAGTTTTGGAAAATTGTACACCACCAGTGAACTGCCCAAAATGCCTAAAAGTGTAAAAATTTCACCCGAAAAATCCATGATAAAACCAAAACAAGATATACTATAAACAAGGAAAAAGGATACAAGTAATTTATATTGATACATCATAAAACAATTTATGGATCTTAAAATCTTTCCAACTTATGACATCTTATCCCTGATATGTTTTCCCAATAATCTCTAGTATACTATGGTAAACAGTTCTAGCTACTGATCCCACATTTTAGATTATATCTCCAATGATTCCTCTGAAACATGGTCATGTTTCCACAATACTTGAACTATAATCATTATAAATACATGGACCTAGTTTCTTAAAGTTGGTGACTTATTACCTTTCATTGGAATTATTTTATGAAATTGGTATTCTGATGGAATGAAAATCATAGTTTATTTTGATAGGTAGATACATACACATTTTCAACATTAAAACATGAAATAGAAGATAAAAAATATGTTCCATTGGGAAAATCCACAACTCTAATTTTATTGGTACAAGTTAAACATAATATACAACTTCATGTCCTCGGAAAAACAAAAACATAATAAGGTTGTGCTCAGATGCTATGTGAGGGAATCTTTACACTGGAATATAATATAATAATTAGTCACGATGAATAATTGAAAACACATTCCTTTTAAAATAATAAACATTAACATAATATGATAAGAATATGAGGTTATTTAATATTGACATAATGAAACTTAATCATTCATACTCTACGAGTCGAATAAACTCAGGTTCATTGATTTTATAGCTTCATAATGAGGTCAATGCATATTCCAGACATTCTAAAACAAGCAGTAAAGGCCTCGGCCAAGATATCTAAAAGTGATTAAGTCCTCATTGAAAACAATATCTAAAAATGGGTTAGGCCTCACGAAAGTCCATATCTATTTGTATCATGAGACCTACTGATTCATTGAGGGGCTATAGTTGGCCCCAACCGTCACATAATAAGTCAAATTAATTACTCATATGAGTGGTAATAAACAAAAACAAAATATAAAATCATAATTATACTAACATATGAAATGTAAATAACTTTCCCCGAGAATTAAGCGTAAACAGTAACCACTACGAGTAAATTGGGGAATTGTTTTAAGATAGCACATCCATTTTCAAACTAATCATAAAAAATTCAACTTCAAAATGTTTTATGATATCATAATTACTAATCCCAATAATTCATAATAGTCAATAAGTGTGTTGAAATAGTTGAAGATATACTTATAAAACCAATGAAAAATTCTTGAGATAAATACTCATTTTATTTGAAAAGAATATTACTTTTGAAATGTATATGTATAAAACTAAAAATGTTTTAAAATAGTATTTTAATATTAAAATGTGTTATTTTGGAAAGATAATGATTTCTAAAAACAGATTATTGGGTTTTTTTTAAAATAGGTAAGAATTTGAAAAATTTCCATGAATCTAGATTGCAATTCATGAATAATTATTGAAAGGTTCTTTTAAAACATATAAATACCTATAAATGAAAGTAGGTTTTTTTGTTATTAGACATATGTAGTACATTATCACTTAATATATGAGTATTAAATATGAATAATTAAGGTTTTAAATAAGGTAATTAGAGAATAAGGGTAAAACAAATGAAAATGGTGGTTTTGGTAGCAAACCCTTACCTTAAGCCTGAAGGTGTTCCTCGCATGATCATAACGACCTGTATTATCAAATTTACATCCTTAAATTAATTAATCCATAACATCATCTAAATTTAAATGATTTTTAGATAAACTTATTTGGTTTATTCATGGCGTCTTGATGGGTTAATAGGTTAAAATATTATTGTTTTAGAGTGTTTTCTTCCTTTGTTTTTATTATTAGTTTACTTATATTCATGTGTGGATAAAAATTTTGAATTAGAATGGTCCTCCAGAATAGAGTAATTATGTTATTAGTGAAAAAAAAATATTAAATGGTTTTAATTTTTTTAATTAGTAGTGATGATGAATAATTATATAAAACATTAATGACAAATTTTGAGGTTAATTGGTTGTTATTGAGCACAATGTACTCATTTTGATTCATAAATATATATCATGTGTAAAAAATTGATTACAGAACCCTAAAAAAGTTATATTACATATATTATAGTGTTTTCAAACCATTAAAATGATTTCATGAAAATAATTACTGACGGTAATAAAAATATAAAACTTGATGTCCCTGAAAGTGATAAATTCAAAAATCTTGGATGGTGTGTTCATTTCTAGTATAAAAAATATGAAAGTAGATATGATGTATATTTATCCCTTTATCATAAAAAACTGTAATTCATATTTTTTACTAGAGTTATAACCAAATTTTGGTTAATGGATATGAGGAAAGAAAAATAGAATAATTGAACGTGAAATAAACGAAATGAAAAGGTAAAATTACTTCTTGATGTAATCTTCCTTGAGAGCCTTTTTAGGGGAGAGGTTTTGATATTTTAAAGAGACCATGGGCTGATAGATGTGAGGGAGAATATTGGTATGATATTTTCATAAAATTTGGATAAGTCACATGGCTTGATAGAAGCGAAGATACGAGGGAGTGGGGGGGGTTATAGTGGAGGAGAGGATTGATATTTGATTATCATATTCATTATTTTAGTATTTCCTTCAAGACATCCAATAGTGTATTAGTGTAGATTCATGTGACCAATAATAGTAAAATGTGAATATTAGTTCTAACCATGTGTGATTACATCATCCATGATGCTATAAAAAGTGAATTTAACTAATAATGTATATATAAGGTAAATTGTCATATTTCACTATTAATAAAAAATTCAATTATTTTAGAAAAATCCCGAAAAATCAACATAACCATTTGTCAAAATATTGAAATCAAAATTGAACACCATTTTTTCAAAATAATTTCATAACTATTATTAATTTAATTTTTAATTAAAACCATAAATTATTCAAATAATTATATTTTTAAAACTATAATTTGATTAATATCACCTCTAAAAATTAATCAAGATCTCATTATCTTATAACATTTATATAATATAATAATATTACTATGATATACTATTCATATGTTTGATATTACTATTCGTAAGGGTATTTTATTATTCACCAAAAAATATGTTTGTCTTATTAGACTCTAAACATCTTACTGAACGCAACCACGTATGTTTATTTTTCAAAATTAAATTCACAGTGGTAAAAAATTTGTTTACTGGGATTCTTATAAAAAAGTGGTGTATGAATAGAATTAGTGATTCATACATTCAATGTTAATTTTTTTTCAAAATCAATGTGTGTTTCATTATCCCTCCTTACAAAATATTTCAACCACAAAATTATCAGAATCATTGTTGCGAAAAATATTTGGGTAGTTGTTCATCATAAGCTCCTCATACTCCCATGTTGCCTCTTAGATTTTATGATTTTTCAGAATTATATTTACCTTTTGAGACAACTAATTCCTCAACACTCGTTCTTTAGTTTCCAAAATCAAGATAGGCACATCACAGTATGATAGCTCAAGTTCCAATTCTATACCTTCTAAAGTGATTCCATGGGTTGGGTCTGGCATGTACACTCTCCGCAATGAGACATGGTACACAATTTATACTATATATTGGATAGGTGGAATAACTAAAAGATATGAAACAACTCCAATTATCTTTAGAATTTATAAACGTCCTATATACCAAGGGAACAATATCCATTTCATCCCAAATATTATAACAGCCTTCAATGAAGATAATTAAAAAAACATGATCTCCCTCTTTAAATTACAAATCCTTCCTTCAATTATTAGCATAACTGTTTTGACTTCTTTGAGGATAATTGATATGGCATTGAATAGTATTTACATTCAATGTGGTTTCCTGCACTTTCTCAAGGACCACATGCTTCCTTTCTCTAATTTCATCCCAACAAGGTGATGCATGCCATCCCTTTCAATACAATGAAACATATGGTTCCATTTGAATACATAAATGGAAACTTCTATTTTGTGGAAAACTAGACTAAAGGTAAATATTGTTCCTACATACCTAAAAAGTATAGTGAACGTTATCTTGAAATGTCTTCTATGTTTTGGATCATCGTTTTAGATCGCCCAATAGTTTGTGGGTGATATGCATTAACAATCAAATCATAGTACCCAAAGCATTCTGATGACTTCTCCATTATTTTTGATTTAAATGATTCATCCAGATAAAGAAAAAAATGAAAGTGGTTCTCTATAAAGTCTCACAAAATCATTGATATATTGTCTTGATAGGAACTATAGTGGAAAATTTTCCCATATAGCGATGAAATTTTTATATTTCTCATGTTGATCAACAATTATCCTTATCTCATCATTCATATGTGGCATTTTATGTAATCTAGTGAAACATTACAAGGTGATGTCATCCCATTTCCATACAGGAATAGGTAGAGGTTTCATGAATTCTATAGGATGTTGTCTCTTATCCTTTAATTATTCACAGACTAGACATCTTGATACATAATCAGAATTTTCCCACTTTATATTGTACCACCAGAAATGTTCCATCAAATCAATATATATTTTAGTGCTACAAGTGTGTATATATATATTTTAACTATGTGTATCATCCAATAAATCCCTTTTATTCTCAGGTATAAAGGGAACATATAGCCTCTTTCCAAATTTCTGAATTCCATCTTCACACATTAAGTCATCTAACATCCCATTTTTCATTGTATTATTTTTATTTTGAAGCTTCTCATCCTCAAATTGTGAAGCATTTATTATTTCCAATAATGATGGAAGGGAATCCATTTGAAATAGTAGTGATGTTTCACCATATTTGATAATAATTATATCCATCCTCACTTGATCTATATAAAAAAGGATCCTTGTCAATTCTAATTTTGTTGATAACCCCATGATTCTTCTTAGTCAATGCGACATCAACCTTATTTTCCATTACTGAGTGGTATTGTGTGGAAAAATCATAATCCTTCAGTTTTTCGATTCATTCCCTTTTCCACATGTTAAGATCTTTCTATGAGAATATATATTATAGAATCTTATAATATATATATATATATATGTCATATTTGGTTATATATATATTTTATCCATATCTTCATAGAAAAGATTACAACATCTAAATCAAGATCACGAGTAAGATAATTTTTTTTCATGGATTTTAATTGCATTGAAGCATAGAAAATAAATCTATCATTCTGTATAAGGACACAAAAAAAGTCATTTATTTGATGTATTACTATAGATTACAAGCCCATAATTCACATATAGTAAATTTAGGATCCAGGAATTCACTAAATCACACATCAACTCTTCAAAGCAGTCCTCAAATTATTTTATCCATACGAAAGAAACACCATTACATGTATTTGTGGTCATTGGTTTGGCTAAACTGGTGATGTTCTGAATGAAATGATGATAATAAGATAATAGACAAATAAAACTACAAACCTCATTTATGTTTGTTAGAGTAGGACATTCTTCAATAGCATTTGACATCATAGGATCAACAAATATTCCATCCATTGAGATAATGTGGCCTTGAAAGAAAACTAAATGTCAACAAAATTCACACTTTCTAAACATTCCATATAAATAATTTCATCTAAGAGTATTCAGAATAGTTCACAAGTTATTTTCACAATCATCATTTATTTTGTATTATACATATATATCTTCATTAAATACCACCACTATTTCATCATTGTTTTCCTCGAAAAAATTATTCATTAGATCCATGAAAATAGATGATGCATTAGTCAGTCCAAAAGGCATTACTGTAAACATGTAATTCGAAAAGCTGTTTCGAAATACTATATTTGGAATATATTCATTCCTCACACCCAACTGATGTAATACATATCGATGATCAATTATCAAAAAAAAATTAGCACCATGAAATTGATCAAATAAATAATCAATGAAAAGTAGTGGATACTTTTTGTTCATTGTTATAGCATTGATCTCCCTATAGTCAACAAAAAACCCCATAAATCAGACTTTCTTCTTAACAAAATGAATATGGGCTCCCCATGGGTAAATAGTAGGGTGAATAAATACTTTATCACTCAATTAGTCATGTTTTTTTAGTTTCACTAAATATAAAGTGGAAATTCTATAGGGGATCATTCATATAGGCCTTGAATTAGGAATTAAGTTAATAGAAAACTGAATTTCTTGAATTGGATGATGTCCATGTAAATTTTCTGGACAACACATAAACATATTCATGGAAAATAGGTCAATAGTGTATTTAAACATTTCTTTACTTACCAATAGTTATTTCATTCCCTTCCTCACTAATAATTAAATTCAATAGAGCTCATGGGTTGGATCTTGATGGGAAACAGATGGTTATGTTTCTGCTCTAAAGATAATGGATTCCACATCGTCCCCAAAAATTGTAACCTCTATCTTCTTGTAATAATGTTTCACATCATGGGTAAAACCCAATACATATTAAGGAATATATCAAATTAAATCATGGTCATGTTAATAAAATCAGTAGATAAAGCACATTTATATTCCATAATATGGACCGCCTAACATAACATTGTTGTAATGACACTTCCCTTTTGAGAATTGACTAACAACTACCATATTAAATCAAATTGGAAATATCTTATGTTTATGGAAAATTTGGAAGATATGAATGAATGTGAGGATACTGAATCAAATAAATCATTTGTTATATTTGAGGAAACAATTAATGTATCTACCACAACATCATTAGAAACATTAATATAAGTAGTTGTGATTGCATAAGCTTGTCCCTACTCCCTTGACTTTTTATGCGTCACATTACTTTGATTATTGGGACAATCATTTTCATAGTATCATATCCATAAAATCATATCATTAAACATTAATAGCTTCTTCCTTCCCAAAGAAAAAACCAGCTTGTTGGGATTTCTTTCCACACTTGTAATACACCTGTTTTCCTTTTTAGAAGGAACCATGGTGTTTTCTTCCACAACTATCACAAGGTGGAAATTAAACTCTTTCATTCTTCCATATTTCCTTATTTCCTTTTCAAGATTATTCAACAACCCTTTTATTAACTTTATTTCCTTTAAAGTAATAATACACAGGGAGCTCCTTTTCCATCTCGATATCACATAAGACTATATCTTTGTATGATGAGAAAGTTTTCAAGACTAGGACCCACTGGAAGAATGGATTTAGGAAATAAAATAATCGATCAATCATGATTCTTGGATTGTGTATATTTTTCAATATCATGTATTACAAATGTTGTGAATTTAGCTTTATACATTGAAACATTATCTTCTTCCATTTGCCTCAAATTCAGAAAGATCATTTCCATATCCAATCGTTGTTCACAAAGAATGTATTTCCCTAAGTAAGTTTCTTTAAATTCACTCCACTCCATGTATTCTATATCTTTCACCTCCTCTTTGAATTGAATTATTAACCACCATTCATCCTCATCTCCGGACAGATGATAAAATACAATGAAAATATTCTCTATTTCATTACTTCCCCAGGATAAAAATATCATCACTAAGGATTCTATCCTCTTCTCTACCCTGAATGGGTTTGCAGGTCCATTAAAGGATGGAGGATGCTGTCACATAATGTGATCTAGAATAGTTCATCCATGTTGTTGATCCGATAATCCATATGGGTAAGGTTATTGTTCATTATCTATTTATGTTCTCCTAGTATAGTTATATGTTACTAAATTCCAGTTATATATTCAGGGGAAAAATCATTATCTTGCACATGAGGGAAATTCATACATGGGATATTTTCCTTCATGTAGTTTCAATTCCTTCCGTTATGACCTATTTTATAATAATTGAATACCTTACATTAGGTTATAAATCATAATGTATAATCTCAACATAGAAAAAGAAATAGCATAAACTGAAATACTATGCATGGATATTCCCTTAATCCTAAACATGGTTTATTTTAAAAAATATTTACATTTAAATACATAATTGTGGTTTGTAATGAAAATGTATGTTATCCTAAGCATATACCCTAGGTAATGCCAGAAACTCCATATCAGTGTTTTCACTCCTAAGTACATCTATGGCAGATCCACATCTACTTGTAGTATCCAGACATGGATTTATTTACTAGAAGGATCCACATAATCCATTCCTCCACAAAATAAAAGGATGATATTATATTTATATCATCAAATACAATATTAGGTATTATTTCCACTAAATGTATATTACCTAAATTTAGTTTCAAGTTTTTCTACTAGACTTCCTCTAATACAAACTATGAAGACCTGACCCCAGTTTCATGAAGTAGGAGCCTTATTATATAACATTGGTTTGATTATAAAGAATTTCTATACCAATAGAATGAATGGATTAGTAAAAATGAAAATCTAGATACATTAACATGTTCCACATTACAAATTGAAATAAAAAACAACAAATAATTTCCATTAGGAACATCCACCACTCAGGGTTTATCCATGCATGTTAGTGATAACATACCTCTTCATGTCTTAGAAAAATGAAACATAATAAGTGATGATCTCAGATTCTTGGTAAGGGTAAAAATTACAGAATAACATAACCTAAACCTTAGGAATGGTGAATAATTTTTAAAAATTAAATCCATTAAAAAATTTAACATTATCTTAATATAGAAGGAATATAATCTGAGTAAATATTTCTATAATAAAACCTAATTATGAGTATTCTAGTAACTGAATAACCTCATGAACTATGAATTTCATACTAAATAATTAAGGAAATGAATATTTCTAACATTCGAAAACATACCATCATGTTCTCAGCCAATAAATCTAAAAATGATTAGGGCATCGGCAAAAACATATCTAAAAATGGGCAAGGCCTCGGACCAGTCCATGTCTATTTCTGTCATGATACATACTGATGCATCCAGGGGATATAGTACATACCAACCATTTCATAAAATGTATATTTCATTACACATATGAATGGGTATTAACATAAACAACATATAAATTCATTTGAAACTAACATATGAAGTGTAAATAAAATTCCCTGAACTTTAAGAAAAATCCTAACCATTTAGAGTTAATAGTTGAGTGGTTTTAAGACAGAACATCCACAATCAAACTAATTATAACTAATCCAATTTATGTATGGTGAATGATATCATAATTATTAATCCCAAAAATATGTAATAGTCAATAATAGTATTAAAACAAATGAAGATAGACTTATAAAATCATCGAGTATTTGTTGAGATAAATATTCTTTTACATTAAAATGAATAAATATTTAGGAAATGTGAATCTATAAAATAAAAAATGAATAATTATAGTATTTTTAATATTAAAATGGGTGATTTAAAAATATAATGGTCACAAAAAATAGATTCTAGAGTTACTTTGAAAATAGGTAAGAATTTGATAATATTAACATGAATATGGTTTGTATACCAAGATGAATTTTTTAAAGATCCTTTTAAAACATATAAATCCTCATAATTGAAAGTAGGATTATAGTTCATAATAATGTGTAGAAAAATCACACAGAATATATGTTGAGTACATATAAAGAAATAAGATTTTATTTGATGTTTGTAGAGAATCAGAGTAACATGACTGGGAATGGGGGTTTGGGTAGAAAACCCTTTTCTTAAGTATGAATGTTTTCCTCACTAGATCTTAACGACCAGAATAATCAAATTATAGTTCATACATTAATTATTCAAGAACCTCCTCTACATTTAATTTATTTATTATAACCTTATAAGGTTCATTCATGGACTTTTTATGGGTTAAGAATTTAAATTTTATTGTTTAGGAGGATTTTCTTCCTTGGGTTTCTTGCTCAGTTTACTTATATTCATGTATGGATACACATGTTATCTCTAGATATTAAATTAATTATCTAATTCATTATATCCCTATTAGGGCTCATCCTTAAAATGTTTTTATTTAATATGATCTAGATAGACCATAATAAAGCATTTCATTAATAAAAAATTGATAATAATGAATGCATTTCTTATCAAAATCATGGCATTAAAGGTAATTAAAGACATCATCAAGAATTAATTTTTACACCTTTAAGGAAAAGTTGTATTCATATATATAAACACATAAATTAAAAGATATTTTTTAAAACTATATTAATACCCATTTAATATAATAGTGGTTTGGGTTTTCAACAAAAATGGGAAATATAATTTCTCATAAAAAAGAGAGAAATTTGAGAATTGAATTTGGCTACGTGATGGGTATAAAACATGGATTGTGAATAAGGTAAAATGAATTGTAAAAATGTCTTCACATATATAAAATTATATTCTTATAGTAATGGGATAATATAATTTGGAAAAACAAAAATTGTTTGGTACATAGAAGATATACCAAAAAAGTTAATATGAATTGAAAAGGGATGTGAAGATTTTCCAATACATTGATGTGTCTTTCCAAGATTTACATAATGTTAACTTGTAGAATAAGGAATCCTTGGGGGACTCCATTTGAGGAAAAATCGCCAAAACATCTGGGATGATGGATTTGGACTGTATTGAAATGGGGAAACTATGGCTGTTTATAGAAAAAGTGGGGGATTTGTTTAATAATTCCAATATATATGTCTTCAAAATCTAGGTTCTACAAAATGAAATCCATTGGCTTACCCATGGGTATTACTCATGGTTTTATACATTAGGGTCACATTTTATGATACATTAATCTCTAAGGACTAAAATCCATTATTTTACATCTACTAGCATGTAAGGTAAATGACTCCACAATGTTGTGTTTTTAAGAATCAGAGTTCACTTTTTTGACTTTTGAAAGTAACTTATAGTTTTAATATTTAATTAAAATCTATTAAAATACATAATAATAGTAATATAATATTTTTTTCCATATATTTATTTTAATCCATTATTTCATCATTGTTACATAAATATAATATCATGATATATATTGAATGCCTAATATTTTATTTTTAACTATCCACCAAAAATATAAAATATTTTTGATAATTCTTATAAATTTACCGTAAACAGATTTTGATGTGTTATTTCAAAAATAATATTTATTTGTTCAGAATAATTCTCTAAATATGATAAATTTAACTTTTATTTATAAAAATCTTAATGTATTAAAAAATATATGTTTTTTAGGAGGTCCCAAATTTATGACATGTATAATAAATCTCCAAATCCATTATAAATATATTTTTTATTTTATTATTTAAATATAATTTTTCTAAAAGACTCTTTCATTTAAAAAGATACAATTCAAAATAATTTAACTAGTTATAAAAATTTTTTATATCTTTTAAAAAAATTCAATTATGGTTTATATTCATCCAAAAATCGATTTATCAAATTCCACTGCACTAAATATATATTTAACTACAAAATTATACATAATAAAATTGATTAGATAAAACTTTTAAATATACATAAGGATTTAAACATTATGAAACTATGTTCAGTGCATGTGACTCCTTATTATGCCCACATATTGTCTAAGAGTGAGGTTCGTGGTGGTGATAGATTTATGGAATGGATTTTCTAACATTGATAATGTGGTAGTCTACACTAACTATAAAATCTACCATAAGTGATTTCATTTATGATTCACCTTTTGGTGATCAGCTTGGCCATGGACAACGGTGAAACCTAGTAAAGATACCTTCTTCTCAGGGTCTGAATATTGGCCTTCAAATGGCATGACTGTACTAGTTGATGTCATATGTTCTCATTTATGTATAAATTACCCTTCCTCATTAGTACTTATAAGAACTAATTATAATGAATAAATTATCACCCATTTGTATATTTTCCAATAGTAATATTGACCAACAATCATATTGAATAACAATCATTTAACATTAAAATCTTAATTGTAACATTTCCCTTAATACCATATAAATAAAAATTTATTCATACACTCGAACATTGAAAAGAATTTATCTTAAGTTTATATTGTCATTTTATAATTATTGTAACTAGTTTAATTGTAATTTTTTATTACGATATCATTTGTAGTGCGGTGATCATTCTAGTATACTAGGCTAATACTTATTTTAAAATTTTTGCTTTTATTTTTTATATTATTTCTCTAGTTTTAATTTTTTTTATATTTAAAAGTTTCATAGTTGAATAATGTAATGAAACCTATTAATGAGATAAAATATCTTTAGTTTATATTTATTTATTACATTTATACTATTATATAATATGTAAAGACAATTATTTAGGAATCAAATATTTTTTATAATGTCTTGGTATTTACATTCTGTTAAGCTTATAAAATTTTGTGTTGGGAAATTTCTACTCCTTACTTTGGTTGATAAATGGTGAGGGTACATATTACTCATTGCCTTCTCTGGTTCGCATCCTACTTCTTCATATATATGGAACCTCCAAAATACATTTAAATAGTGAGAATCATATTGTGTTGAACCTTGTCTCTATGACCCATGAAACCCATCAGTTTCTACTTGTATGAGATTCCAAGATCATCTTTTCCACCTTCGAATTTATGAAATTTGAGGGATCATGAATGTACATAAAAATTATAGATATATGGAATACATCATGAACTTGAGATAGATTAACGGGATGTTTTACCCAATAGGCCATAGATCCTATGCGATGAGGGATTTCAAATAGTCAAATGTACATATGGCTAAGATATCCATTATTTCCAAATCACATGACTGTAATACATGGTTATATTCTATTGGAAAATTTTATATAACATCAAACACTAAGTCACATTGACGATTGTTAGTATATCTCTTCTTATGACTTTTTTCATCCATTTTTATTGTCAGTTGGAATGAACCTTTTCTATCATATCTTTCACAAGGAGAGTCTCAATAAATTTTCTCCCAAAAACATCATACCAACATATTGTTGTTCTAAATCAGTATCCATATAGTGTTTCATATGTTTCCATTTTAATACTTAGTTGGATGATGATTTTTTATGAAAACAAATCTAATTGGTGGTGTTGATTCCATCCACATTTAAATTCCAATGAGCATGTTCTTGGTATGTACATAGGTGTTTAAATAGTCATTTATGATTGGAAATTAGTTTTGTGGTGATATTCAATACTAAAATTCAACATCTAATTCAAATAGTTTTGAGTAATTATCTATAATATAGATGTCTGTGATGGATCATAAGCAGAATTGATAAAAAGTGGCACACAATGTAACCTCACTACTTCTTTTATGTATATCATGGAATAAATTTTAAGAGAAAACCATCTCAAATAGAGATTAAAGGGGTATTCTTAGTGAGTTGATTCACTATAACACATATCAAATTATTTCATATGGATGATCTTGGGATACTAGTGATGAAGTCCATAGTGATGTTCTCTCATTTTTATGTTAGCATTGGTAGTGGTTTCCATACCCCTTAAGAAGTTGTATCTCTTCCTTAAATTTCTGACATATCAAGAACTTTACAGTTTCTTCTGCAATATACTTTTTCATATTATCTCACCACTAATGACAATGAAAGTACATATACATTTTATTGCTTCTTCAATGTATAAAAAAGATAGATCTATGTGTTTTATCCATCACAACCATCATTATCTCTAGGATTGAAGGGAAACATAGGCTTGTATGATATTTTTGTACACCCCCTTTATCTAAATTTATCTGAGTAAACATCTTAATATTTAAAGCCTCATTATTTTTTGTAAAAGGGATATTATATTTATACTTATGGATTTTATATTTTAATGATGGATGAGAAATAATTTGGGATATGGTTGATAATGTACCTTCTCTTAAAATTCCATTGTTGAATTTTAATTGGTCATTGATCAATGGACCTCCTTGAATACCCATCATAGCGAAAACAATAGGGACATTCCAACACAATGAATCAGTGTCTTTTTTTATCTTCTACTGTGATAATTAATTGAATAGTAATAGTCTTTAAGAAATTATAACAATCAAATTTACCTCATGTCTAAATTATTTTTTATGAAAAAGTAATTTCAGCTTTTTTGGTCACTATATATATCACATTTCTACCCATAAAGATACTACCTCCATATATTCATGGAAGAAGTAACCACAAGTACCTCTAGTTCATGCATAGGATAATTATTATAATGATTATTTTACTATCGACATTCATAATGATTCACCTTGTCATTTTTCATGAGGACACACACAATCATTTTCGTGTATAAATGAATATAATGACTGAATCCTTCTCAGATTGAGGGTAGTGTTAACATAGATATAGTAACAAATATATTTTTAGTTCTTGGAAACATTATTCACACTAATTTTTCAATATGGACATAACCTAATTTGTAGTTAGCAAGGTTAGTAGATTTAAATGTCTTGATATGTTTTTCACAAATCTCATATAATATCATTCTAATCCAAGGAACTGTGATTCTTAGTTACTGTTATAGGATGAGGAAACTACACTATATCCATTATCTTCATAGGTTTAAAATATATTCCTTTATTTTTTGGGGAACCATTTGGAAGGACTAGTAATTAAGAAGAGTCTAATTTTTAAGAGTAATATATTTTATTATCAAAATGATAAAAAAATTCACTTGGTAAAATCAATGGGAAATATGATGATTATTTTCTATTTTTTCTTTCAAAAATATCATAAGTTTTTTATGGAATTATTTATGCAAGATTTATGAAGGAAAGGGGTTATAATGGTGTTCCTAGTCACATTCAATTTTTATTGGAATTGGATATGATGATGGAAGAGAAGAATGTTTCTATAATTTCATAAAAACCATGAATATAAAAAAATGATTGATCAAATGATAAAAATCATGATAGAATTAAATAAGATAATTGTAAATTAGTATTTTTGGAGTTTACCAAAGAATGTTTGTAAGGTTTCATCATTTCCCAATGTTTTCCAATTTTTTTTGTAACAATATCAGTAGTTTTGTTTTTTAAGGGATAATTTCCATAAATAATTATTCATAGTCATTGAAATAATGTTTTTTGAATGCATAGAAGGTATGTAGAGAATCTAAGAGAAATATAAAAAAGGATATCATCAAGATAGAAGTTCTATGTGAAATACAGATTGAGGAACACATATTGTGTGAGCGAAATGGTACACAGGTGGATCAAGGTTTGTGTTGACTCTTATAGTTCGCGTCACGTCAATAGGTCAAGAAGAAGGATATCATTTTTCGAATGGTGATGGTGATATACACCACTGTGAAGGATGAAATTTGGTACCCATACCATGTTGGGAAAAAATTTCATGGAATGCGCATGGGATGCAGTAAAGTCTTTACCACATTGATAACATCGGTTAATATGATTAGTGATATTTTCATTATTATTTTTCCATATAATGAACCATAATCCTGTCATTAAGGACTTTTTATTTTTATAAGATCATAAATTTATGCTAAGGAATAATTTGTCTAATTCTGGAAGAGTTATCAAGGGAGAATTCCATGGAGGGAAGTAGTTAGCGGATGAAGGATTTCGTGAAGAAAGAAGTTGTCTATAGAAGTGAAAAAGGATTGTGAAATGGGAATATGTATTCTATGGAAGAAGGAATTCCACAGGGGTGGAAATGGTACATAGAGGTTGTAAATAGAATTAATATGTTGAAGTGTTATGTAGAGATGGTACATAGACATGGTATAGGAAGGTGATACATAGAGCATCAGATAACACAGAACAAAGACGGTTCATGGTCGAAGAGTTGGTTTGTGAAATTCTAATTATACATGGTGCAACTCAGTTCACATAGGATACAAAATTTTATGGAAGATGAATGAATGTTTTTCATAGAATCATGAATGTTACAATTGACTTCTAGGTAGGAAATAGAAGAACTGTTTTAGATATTTAAAATCTGTGAAGGCAGATCAAGAAGTACCAAAATATTTATTTTAATCATTTTGTTCTAAAAGAATCCCACACACACTATTAGATGGTTCTCAAAGTCAAAAATCAGTGTAAGTTAACATCCTAATCCATTTATTACTCATAAAATTATTTTTAACATTGTATTGTGTGGATTGGGATTGTTTCGAAACAATTCCAAAGACGTATCTACTATTGTTGAGTAGTGAACCATATATATTATTATGTTCATATGGTTGTTTTGATGAATTTTTCTCAGTGGGGAAAATGTATTTAATAGGAGGTGATGTTTGTTTCATAAGTTAGGAAACATAAAAGAAAAAGATATCACTAATTCAACCATCCCCCACTCTGTGATACATAGATCCTGACTAGGTAACATCAATCGTTATTATAGGGTAGGTACCCTTGGTTTATTATTTCATTAATTTTTCAAGAGATGTTGTTATAGAGAATATGAATTAAAGAATAGTAAGGGGATTTAAATATTTTATGGAAATAATTTTCAAATCTGGATATATAGAATGATGTCTTATCATATGTTTCTTGGCTATAATGTTCTTGAATCTACAATAGATGGATTCCATCCTATTGTTGAAAAGGAACCTCTTACCCTTGTTGATAATAAGAATCATGATAATGAATAATTATCTAAAATATATTTACTCTAATCACTTTTTGAAAGTGTTCTTTTATGAGTAAAAGGTGTTTCCACATCTAAATGTATTTCAGACAAGGTGAAAAACATTAATATAGAAAATAAAAAAATAAAGAAGTAAAAAACATCAAATTTTGAGGCCTAAGTATGAGTATTTTATAATTATAGAGTTCACATATTTTAGATAATTCGTTACCAGGGTAATGGACTTATTCAGTATTATCTGATACCTTGGTGAATAGTTTGAGGATTCTTCAGTTGTTGAAAATATCATAAGAATTCTTCCAGACTAGTTTCATGCTAATGTTTCTTCGTTATATGATATAAAACCTGAATCATTATCTCTAAATAATTTCCAACAGACTCTCATTTCTTATGAGATGATAAGGGAGAAGATTATGCAGAAAAAAAGTTTATAGATAAATTTCATTCAAATGTGCCAAGAATAAAAAGTCATTAAAAGAACATGAGGAAGATGATGTTTGTGACTCTGACATCGAAAATGAGGTACGTAAAAATTATTACAATATTTTATTCTTATTTTCTAAAAATTTAAAATGATGAAAAAGAAAATATAAAGGGAAACTTTTGTTGAAGTGTTTTTAATGTGGATCTGTTAGGAACATTATGGAGAATTTCTTTCGATGAATGAATGCAGAAGGCATTGATCAAGAAGAAATAAGTACAAGAAAGCTATGGATGAAATAAGGTGATAAAGAAAAATATTTTTCTAGTTGGAAGGATAAAAATAGTTTCAATTCCAAAATAAAATGATTTTAGAATAAATATGAAGAAGAAGAAGATATGGATGATGAATCCAAAATATATTATTCTGATAATGATAGAGAGACTAATTCTATTACAATAGTAAATAATAAAGATGTAAGAAGAAGCAGTTTTGAAAAATAAGAAACTAAACTTGAATCTCATTCAAAATAAGTGTTGAAATTTTTTTTCAGAAAGATTATAATAATTGAAAAGTAAATTAGGAACTTGATAAATGAAAATTACTCATTAAATAATAATGATTTTTTTCCAAATGAAACTGTAATTTTTTTAGAAGTGATTAATGATATGCAGAATATACTTAATTATAAGAAGATTCATAATGAACATCTATATGAAAATATGATGGAAAATAAGAGTAGTTTGAACATTTCCAACAAAAAACATTCTCAAAATAAAAAATAGAATATTTTTTTCAAAATGTATGACTCAAATGTTTTTGAATGTTTTTCTAAGAGTGAACCTAAGAATGATAAACCAAATTCACCTACAAATGTTGAAATGAATGATGAAATTTTTTAAAAATAATAAATATGGGAATTTTGTGTATTTGGCCAAAGTTAACAGTGCTAAAAAATGAAATGTATCCAAAAATCCTGAGTCTAGAAAAATTTCTATTATATCATGTTTTGATATGTTTGGAATGAAATCCAAGATAAGTAAATATGTTTTATTTAAGAAATAAATTTTTATGGTAAAAAAATTTCGATTATGAAGGTACATATAAACATACTAAAAAAACCAGTCAATTCTACAAATTTCAAAGGAAAATACTCTTTCTATTGATACTAAAATTATTGAGGTTTATTTTTACACACATAGAATATATTTTTGTTCAAAAAAAATTACCACTATTCCATAAGTAATGGTAGGAAAGGGTTGAGGGGGGTTCAATTATCTCAAAAGAAGAATTCAAAGGAGAATTTTTAGATGATGTTTCTGGAGACTGGTGTGAATGTTGAAAATTGGATCCAACCACTAGAAACAAATTTTTAATGATGTGAAAAACCTCGACATCGTTCTGAGAGTAGTCCTGTTTTCATACCGACAAAACAAAAGGTTATAAAAAATTCTCCAAATTCAGGTGAAGAATGAAAATGACGAAAAAATAGATCTTATTTTTGACACTAAATTAAAATCTACAAAAGGTGAAAAAACTTGGATTCTTGATTGTGGGTGTTATTCTCATATGTCATGAGACTTTAAGCTATTGGGGAATGTGAAAGACTAAAATGGTCGAATGGTGAAATTAGGATATGATAAATATTTATGTATCAAAGGTGTCAGATTGACCCTTATTGCGGAATAAAAGATGAGATCTATGAAAACATTATATGTTGATGGGAAGAAACACAAACTACTGAGTGTTTCACAACATTTTGATGGGGGTAAAAATATATCATTAGGAAAATATGTTTGTTGTGGAATGTGAAGAAGATAAAATTATTGTTAAAAAAGGATTACATAAAAACAGAAAATTGTTTCATGTTGATGAAATATATAAAATATTATATGTGTGTGGTGAAATAAATTAAATTTTTGCATACAAGGTTGGGACACATATGTCAGAGAAACATGATAAAGTTTTCAACGTGAGACATTGTCTAGGATATTCGTGACATGTTAAGAATTAGATATCGGGTTTTCACTATTTAATTGAATGAAAAAAATTAAAAAATCAATTCATATGAAAGTATAAATTTTTTCATAAAAACCCCGTAGAAATATTCATTCTGATATCTATGTGATGGTGATCATGTAATATAATAATGGTGATAATTACTCCATCACATTCATTGATACCTTTACGCTCATTAAATGCGCTTTGTACCTGAGTCATAAGTCATAAGATACAAAAATACTTTAAGGTTTCAGGAGGAATGTAGAGAAGGAAGGGGAAAATTCAATGAAGATGTTTAGAATTTATCATAGTGGTGAACATAAAAATAAACAAATTAAAAATTATTTTGAGAAGCATAGAATTTAGAATGTGTTAAGTTCACCCGACACACCTCAACAAAATGGGGTTAATGAATAAAAGTATTGATGTATAATGGAAATTGGGAGAAGTATGTTACTTGAACATGGTATCTCTCATTACTATTGTAGTCAATCCATGAGTAATGTTTGGTTCATTCAAAACCAATGTTTCTATAATCCAATGTTAGATATTTATCCATATGAAATATTTTATGGTTCTCAACCATGTTTAACACACTTAATTTTTTTTGGGAGTCTATGAAGCTTAAATAAGATATGTGGAAACCCTAAAATGTTTTAGAAAAGTTGCGATGATGGAATATTACATGGTAATTCTCTAGAATGAAGAGAATATAGTTGTTTCAATAATGAAAAATGAATAAATTTTTTTTCATATTATCTAAAGGTAATTGAAAATATTGAGATAGAAAAGTATACTAATGCTTACACATAAGTTCAACAAAATAAGTAATGTTTTTGTTAAAAATATATATTATGTTCCAGATAGTTCTAATCATATGCATGATGATTAATTAGGTTCATTCATTTCACGTGATGATTAAAAAACTGAAATATCTCATTTAAGATGTGGAAGAATGTGGTGGCTTACAACATTTTTTGTGATCAACATCATAATGTTCAAAGAAGAATAATTTCAATGGGTTTTATGCACATTTCATTATATTCAAAAGTAGAGACGAATGATGTGAATAAAGATTATGACAAATGAGAATGGGTTCGGGATACGAATGAAGAGCTTCATCAGAGAGATAAGTTAAAACTTGGGAACTCATACCTATGATAGATAACAACAATGTTAATGGTACAATATGGGTTTATTGGAATAAGATGAATGAAGATTGTGAAGTTAGTAGAAATAAATAAATCTTGGTTTGCAATGGGTATTCACAAATTGAAGGTATTTATTTTGATGAAACCTTCTCTATGGGGAAAGGATTTAAGTAATTTGATTCTTTCTTTTTATTATTTCACAATGATGTTACAAGATAGTTCAAATGGATGTTAATTCCTTATTCAAAAATGATGATCTTAATAATGATGATTACATTTAACAACCCTATGGATTTGTTGTTGGGATTGATAATTGTTTTGGTTGATTATTGGATCGGGATTTTTAAGGGATAAAATAATAGCTAGGGTCATGGTATTCCTAATTAGATAATTTCATTAAGGAAAATGAGTTTCAAGAAAGTTAGAGTTTATAGAAATATTTACATCAAGGAATGCCAAGAGTTTTCCCTCATTGAAATTGTTTATGATGATGAAATTTTCTTTTATAAAAATGAAAAAAAGATATTATAGAGGATTTACTAAAGAGATTATGAACTTATTTGAGATTTCCATATTTGGAGAAATAAAATACTTTCGTTGGTTAAAAACATTAAAAAATAAGTAACACATTTTTCTCTCTCAATAAAATTATACTAAATAACTTCGTAATAAGTTTGGAATAGAAAATTAGAAACAAGGATCCCCACCAACATCTATGGGAACCAGGTTTTCTAATAATGGTGATAGTAATGAATTTGATCATAAATAGTTTTCAATGATAATTTGATGAATTTTTTATTTGACTACCTCAAGACCTGACATAGTTTAGGTTGTTATCTTATGTGAAATATTTCAGATTGGTCCTAAAGAATCACATCTAATTGATAGAAAAATAATTCTCAGATATATCATACGTACAACAAATTTTGGGTTCAAGTATTATGGGTCAAAAAAAGAATAATTGTTTGGGCATTCAGATGCTAATTGGGAATGAAATGTTGATGATAAAAGATGCACATATAGTGGAGTTTTATTTTTGGGTAAAAGTTGTGTTGGATAGAATAAAATGAAATAGAATTACATAATACATAGCCTAGAAAATGTTGATCATGTTGCTATCACACAAGATAATTTCCAACTAATGTCGATTATTACTATGTTGGAAAACAAAATTGTTGATGTAAAGTTACCTTTTCTCATAGGATGTTATAATCAAATTGAAATCAATCATACATGGAATCTGGTATAACATTCTCATTCAGCACATATTTACAAAAGGTACAACTACATCACTGACTATGTAGATGATAATTAATTTAACCATGAAAATTTTCATACATCAAAATAACTTGCTGACATATTCACAAAACCTTAACCAAATGTACCATTTTATAAATTGATTTTTAACATAGGAATCCAACCTCCTTCTCATCAAGTTTGAAGTATATATTTATGTCTCATATCTCATCTTACCTTCGTATAGTGTTTTCTAGTGGGATAGTTATTTCATAAATCCGTCCTAATGGAAGCATGCCTAAAGGGGGAGTTGTCCGTAATTTTTTAATCCAACTTGTTAGTGTGTGAAATATTCAAAATGGTTATAGAAATGGTTGTGGGGAATAAAAATATTATTCTAGTAATATTGAATATGTTTAAAATCTGAAGAATAATTCTAATGAAGAAGACTTGGATGAAAAATGTGGATGTTTTGGAGAAGACTATGGAAGACAGTTGAAGGGATTTCGCGGTCACTAATTTTGGATAACCTTGATTTTTTATCAATAATTAGTGTTTCCTATAATGATTTAGATCATATAGATATAGAATTGTTGATATGTAAAACATATCATGAAGTTAAAAGGTTCAATGATTTATTAATATTGGTTGAAAAAAATATAAAGGGCTATATTGTTGCGACCAAGTTGGATGGACAACGAAGTACAAGGAGTTGGATTTTGAAATGTGTTTCCTTTTTTAATTAAATTGATAACTCATGTAACATTGTAAAATCTTGGGAAAATATGATGATTCATTGATTATTTTTAATTGAAAAAATATCATAATTGTATTGTCATGACATGTGATGAAAGAATCATGAAGTAATGAGGGAGTAAATGTGTTTTTTCTCATATTCAGTTTTTATAGGAATGAAAAATGTTGCTGGAAGATAAAAATATTTCAATACTTTCAAACCTCAAAGTGTAGTAAATCAATGAAATAGGAGAAATTTTTGTGGGGGATCACAGTTCACAGGTGGCTTGTAGTTCATGGGAGTTCAACAGGTCATAGCGAAGAATGTCATTCATGGAAGGGTGATGGTGATTTAGGCTTCCAGGATGAATCAAATGTGGCACATGGACCACATAGGGAAAACTGTTCTTGAGAGGCATATGATATGATGTAAAAAATGTACCACATTGAAAATATGGGTAAATCATATTAGTTAGATTTTAGGATTTATTTACCTATATAATGGACCCGAATAGAATCATTAAAAATGAAAGATTTTAAAAATATCACATTTTTCACTGAAGAAGAATTTGGCTATGTCTAGAAGAGTTTTTGTGGGAGAATTACACGAATGGAATTAGTTAGTGGAGGAATGATTCTGTGCAGAATTATGATTTCTGAAAAAGATGAAATTGTTTGTGAAAAGGGATGAATAAGCTCATGGAATAAGGAATTACATAGATTTTGAAATGGTATGTAGAGGCAGTACCCATAAGTAATACATGGAAGTGATACATAGATGTAGTATGTGGATGATGTTTTTTGAGGTGGTATGTAGAGAAACAGTGGTACACAGAGCAGAGATAATCTATGGAAGAAGATGTGGCTTTCCAAGAACATACACTGTGCAGTACAACTCAGTTCATGGAGGATACCAATAGTTTAAAGTGGAATAAAAAATAACCACGAAGGACTCAACTATGTTTATACCACCTTCTAGGTAGGAAAGATATTAATAGTTTTAGAAAGATCAAATTTTTGGAAGCGGATCAAGATGCATTATAATACTGATTTAGATCATTTTGTGCCAATGGAATCACACAAACTATTGGATATTTTTCAAAATTATATATGAGTTTGAAAGAACACCCTAATCATTGTATTCTTAACAAAAGTATGGATTTCTAGTTGATTGTGTGGTTTTGGATTGTCTTCATACCATAAAAAAGATATATATACTATTGTTGTGTAGGGAACCTTTTTTTTCTAATGTTCATATTTTTTGTAGATGAATTGTGGTCAGTAGTAAATGAAAATATTAATTATAGGTGATGGTTGTTTCATAATTAAGGATACGTATAAGAAAAAAATATCACCAATTCAACCCACTCACTCTCAATGATACATGGATCTTTACTATGTAACTACACATTGGTTACAATATTCCCAAAGAATTTAACCTTTTTTAACTAAAATTCAAATTTTATGAGTTTTCCAAAATTAAAATCCTTCCTCAGTGATCCCAAAATAATACATATATTATCTTTATACTGCTCATGACTTTTGGAGTATATCAAAATTTCACAAATAAACACTACCACAAAATGTTTTTAGGTAGTCCATAATGACTCTATTAATCAAAACTATAAATATAGAATTAGCATTAGCCAAGATGAATGGCATTAGAACCAACACATAATGGCCTTGTGATGTAAATAATGATGTATTTGGAATATCTTTCTTCTTCACTATCAATTTATGATAACCTGTTATAATATCAGTCTTAGAGAATATATCACCTCCATAATGTCGGTTAAATAAATCACTAATCCTTGAGATAGGGTACTTGTTCTTCATTGTGATCTTGTTAAGTTTTCTGTAATCCATGAATATTCACATTTATTTATACATATTGTTAATAAAATATAACATGTGATCCATAAGGATACACACATGGTTAGATAAATCCCTTCTCTATACGATATTGAAGTAGTTTCATTAATTCCTCTTACTCAAATTTTACCATTATAACACTCTTCAATAACTCCACATAGATTTCATAGTCAGTAATTGTAATATTCCACTACAAAAGGAATCTTAGTACACAAAATAATCTATTACCCTTTAACATATGATACATAATGAATGTATATGTGTAATTATAATGTGTTGTAAATTTCATCTCATAGATTTCCACTAGTTAATTTTCCATCTAATTCAGTTTGATTAATTCCTACTACATTTATGATTTTATTGAATGGAGAAAATAATTTTAGAAAATTATTCCCAGGAACACTTTCCACTTAATTGAATCGATCTCCCTTCTAGTAATAATGTTTTTAATCAGTGTAAAACTCTGATCATCTTCTCCTTCAATGTTGTAGAGATCCATGGTATCATTCTATTTCTCCAAAAGTATGAGTACATAAAATATATTTTCTATACATTATAACCATTGCACAAAAATCAATGATTCTTTATATCCACTAAATAAAGGTGGTCACTGATGCATAAATGACTCAATGTAATGTTACTCACTTCAATGAGAATATTATATGTCATCATGATTTATGTTATTGTTAATAACTCATGTTACTAGATTCCTCATTTTCATGATTATTTCTATTTCAAAATCTATTGAAACATTGTTTATGAACCATCCATTGCAATAATAATTTATGTGGATCATCCTATTTCCCCCCATTTTTCTAAAATAATATTGAATTTGTGAGAAATATGATATTTTTGCTAAATGATAATATTCTAAAAGGGTTTTATGTCCTAAATGGTATTTTTTTAGTTGTATATTAATCTTATCTAATAAAAATTGAATTTTATATATATCCTTCATAATGATTTGAAAATAGCTTTTTATTAACCAATCATATCCCCTAAGAGTGTCAAAACATGATTGCATCCAGGAGTATTTTTGTGCTCCAATTCTCTTTCAAGTATAGATGAAATATAAGTTTTCTTATATTACCCCTTGGTATATTCGTGCTAGAGCCATCTCTACTTGTTCATATCCAGACATGGATTTCTTTTCTCAATAAACAATTATATAATAATTGACCAAAAATACTAGGATGTTTTCTTGTGTTTAGACATGTCTCATTAGATTTTACTAAATATTTCAAGACATAAATACTAAAAATAACTAAAAAATCCTATAATACCAACTATGTAATCTCTCCATTTTATTACAAAACATTTCATTACATGGTACTAAAAAAAGGATCATTTCATGGTTAGTATCTTTGAAAAAATTTATATTATACAGGAAAATATAAAAAAAATATTCTAAATAAACCTCATATACAACTACATTGGTTCAAACAATGTAATATTTACTATATTTCATAACATGGGGACATACATCAAATGCATTTGATGAACATGAATCCTAGTAAGGTAATAAACATGTTATATAAATAACATGTGAACTTGAGACATTACAAGATGAACAGAAATCAAAATGATACATCATTATGAATATGCATTTGTTAAAAATAGTAAAATGAATCATAAAATGGAAATATGGCTATAATATTTAAATGAGACATTAATAATCATATCACCATGGATTTCGATATGGCCCCCCACTCTCCAGGTCTCCACTATCCTCTATGATATGTATTTTGTTCCCATCACCTTTAACTTCTCTGTGTTTCTTCTTCTTGGGTCCTGTTTTCTGATTTCCCTCCTATGAAGGTTCTTCGATCCCCCTACAATCGAAGATGTCTTTTTCATTATTCCTCGAATCAATGAAAAATTCATCATTATTCCTCGAATCGATGATATATTATTATACCTCCTTCATATCGACAACATCTTATTTGGTCTTATTTGTATCGAAAATATCATCTGCCAAACTTACCTCACATCTTCTTTGATGATCCCTAGTTTTTCTGCCTCATTGATGATGACTTCATTCAGAGACCACGGTCACTTATGCCAATAATTTGAACCTATGTTCTACTAGTTATCCTTATCATATCTAGAGTGTGGTTTTTAATGGGGTTTTGGGATGTGTGGTTCAAGACCACATATTTGCCAGGCGTGAGCTCCTCGATGTTGGATTTGGTTTTTCAATTTTATTAACCATTCTACCAGTGAAGGTTTGTATGACTTATCCCATCCATTGACTATTTGATGCTTGAACAGTGTTATTCAAGTTTTCGGTTTGGGTTTCGTTTTGACATTAACGATGGGTTTCTTATTGGTAGAGACAATTAAAGTCTCTAAACGATTCTTTCAACGGCAATTATGGTGGTGATTTATGGTGATGATGTCAGTGTTCTTAGCGATGATGGGGGTCTGCAATTGTACAACTATCTGATGGATTTGGGGTCAATATGGGCATATCAAGGTGATGGTGAAATTGGTGTGATAATGATTTACTTCCTTCTGATTTTATTATTTTTAATCTGTTCTTTTGGCGGATGTATTCTTGACTTTATGTGGGGTTTTCATGTTAGTGGTGTCTCTTGAATTTTGAAACATGTTTCATATGAAGGTTAGTGTGAAGTTTGTCTCTATAAAGGGTTTTTTTGCAGTGGTTTCTTGATGCTGGAGGAATGATTCAGTAGGTTCCCACTTACCCTTAATGTGGTTTCTCAATAAAATTAAAAAAATTGATTTTCAAATATCACCATGGGTAATCACCATGGTTTTGTTAATGAAAATTAACATGGTTTTCCCCATAGTATCATAAAGCATGACATATCTACAGAATAAAAACATTACCCAATAAATTGGAGTGTTATAATGGTGAAATATTAATTTTAATTAGTTTCATATGATCCACATAAACATAATAAGTCATTTCACTAATAAGCCATATATAATAATGAACAAGTTTCAAATTGAAATCATTGTGTACAAAAGTACTTAAAGACAAGATGAATAAAAAAATTTAACCCATTAATTAAATGTAAGTTTTGTATATGTAAATTAAAAAATTAAAATATAATTTTATGTCATGTTGAATACCCATTTTCAATAAATGTGGTTAGGGTATTTTATTAAAAAAAATAAAATAAAATTTCTCATGTGAAACTATGAAATTCGATAAATAAATTCAGCAACATGATGAGTATAAAACATGGTTTTTGAAATGGTAATAATTTGAGGGTATAATGGTCTCTAATTACTGAAAGATTTGTTATATGGTAATTGGATAATATTAATTAGAAAAATGAATATAGTTTTGAATTTAGAAAACAAACCACATGAAGGAATTTGAATGCAAATAAAAGTGAATATTTTCCATTACCTTCAAGAGTTGTTCCTAAATCGTGATGATTGGGACCCTCGGTCATGAAGACGCCATGGGGGACTCCTAAGGAGGGGAAATTACTATAAAATAATGGATTCTAGATTGTGATTTAATGTAAATTTAGAAAGTGGTGGGTATTTATAGATTACTTGGGGATTTGATTAATAATTTCAAAATATTGGTCTTGGAAATATAGGTTATGGAAAATGAAAAAAAAATTATATTAACAGTGGGTTTTCCTAAGGGTTCTAGAAATCTGGGTCACATTTTATGATAATTGAATCCTATATAATTGAACAAAATTATTTGATATATAATTTTTAATGGAAATGTAATGATTGAATCAATTATTGTTTAAAAAAATATAATTTTCCTTTTTGATTTTGGAATGTAACTGATAGTCTTAATAATTGAATAACATATATATTAGAATTGTTGATATTAATAAAATATTATATTTTTGTACCCTGATTAATTTTAAATAATTATTTATTAATTATCAAATAAAAATGGTGTCATATAATATGTTATTTTTACTATTCATGAGAAAATAATGTATTTTAACAAATTCTCATAAATTTTCCCTTGCCTAATTTCGGCATAGTTATTTAAATTTTTTTATTTGATCCTAAAAATTCTATAAATATTTTAATTTTAATATCTAAAAGTGAAATATAATTAATTATTCAAAAATTCTAGTTTTTTAGGCATAGTCAAATTTCAAACACTTATAAACAAATTCCATAGGCCATTAAAAAAGTATATTAACATTTATTATTTTCAAAATGATTTTTAAATAATATTTCATAAAATAAATTATTTATAATACTTGATTTTTTCATATAATTTTATATATTTTCTAGGAAAATAAAATTATGTAATATTTGTGTCCAAAAATCAATTTATAAATTTCATCTCAATTATACATATATTTTATTATGAAAAACGATTATTAGAAGGAATTAATGGAAAAAACATTGTATATATATAAATGAATTTAATATTTGGGTATCTATTGTTTAGACATGTAACACCTTATTAATAATGCATATTCTTTGAGGTTAATGTGTGTATTAGTTATACATTTCTTGGGTCTATCAGATAACATTGACCGAGTGGTAATATCCTATAAAATGAACCTCCCTTATAAGTGATTTTGTTAATGATTTTATATTTGATACTCGGGTTGGAATTGATCAATGTTCAGCCCTAGTGATGATACCTCCCTCCATGTTATGAGAAATGGGCTTCAAATGGCATGGCTCTACTAGTAAAGAACATTTATTCTCCTTCCTTTATCAATTATCATTTTTCATTAATGCATATAAATACTTATTATTATGGTAAAATTATCAAGCGAGGTTATAATAAAAAAATTTATATTAAAAAAATTGCATATTGACCAATATTCATATAATGGTCCAATCACAATGGTTATATTTCCAATTATAAAATATGGTTCAACAATATTTCATCAAATGTTCTCTTTAATTAAACACATTGCACGATTTTGTGGACTGGGCGCATAGTTTCCCAAATAGTTTCCTAAATTGTGCACCTCTTCTAGTAGGGGGCTTCGTGGTTACTCATAAAATGGCTCATTATTTGAGAAATCATGCACCTTCCATAAAATCCATATTTATCTAGGTTTGTACGGGTTTTTTGGGCAGGGCATGCTGTTTGGGAAAATAATACACCATCCATCCACTACCCAAATCACTTCCAAAAACATCAAATGTCTCCCAAACACACCTAATATAATACACGAGAAATATATACACAATAAAGGAAAATTAATACATGTAAAAGAACTTCATAAATTACTAGAAAATGTTAGGATCTAACATCCAGTCATCAGACATAGATTGTAAGTATTGTAGAGTACATTATTAGATTATCCTTATACGATCTGAATTCTAATTGAGGATTTTGAGTGGTTATGTATAATTTTGAAACTCATTTTGGATAATTGATTCTATTTGAAACTGTATTTTGTAAAAGATAGAAAATAATTAAATTTTGAACCTCAATTTCACAAGTATTTGTATGAGTATTATGATATTGTAATGAATTAATTTTAAATTATAGTTCTTTAAATTTTAATATATTATCCTTTTTTATATATGAAACCACTTTTTAATGAAATGAAAATAATTAAATATTTTTTTTCATCTCATGCCACATCCTCATTATTCGTTATTATCAATACATAGTAATATCCAAGATAAATTGAAAACCTATTTTGGGGACTCATTTTTCCTCATTGTGAGGTTGTTACAATCATATATACAACAAAAAAATTGTTTTTAAAGTTGGAATAATCTGTTCATGATGAGAAAATAATATCAAGAAGCTATATGTATATGGTAACATGATGGTAATATTAGTAGGATCATAACTACCATTTTATTTATACAACTATATGATATTCCCTCTAAGAAACTACTAAAGTGTGAACAAAATAACTTATAGGAATCCCACTATATGGATACAAAAACATAGAAAACTCAACACCCATGTCATAAAACTAAAACGTCAAACCTCTTGGATGCTCAAAAACATGTAATATCACAAGAAATAGATAGAAAATGTGAATGAAAAAATAATTTCATAACTTAATGTGGTCCAAAACAAATTAAAATCCATGAGGAGATATTGTACCCCTCTAATGTAAGTAAATGGTTATAGAATTACATTTCATAGTATTATCATAATAAAAAGTAACAATTTCAATTATTTTCAGCAGGATCTTATAATTGTGTTTTTTAGTTGTGTCCTTCTTATCATTGTCTGATGAATTCCACCTCGAACGATCTCCATTGAAAACCCCTCCATTCGTTCAATGAACTCCTTCACCAAAACTCCTACATCTAATTTGCTATGCATGTTCTCAAATCCAGAAAAATATCTATTATAATATATTACATTTCTCAACAATACCTCCATCCATACTGAATAATGGGTGGCTTTTAATACTCATTATTCTATATCTTCTAATCATATCATATGATAATATTGTTAGATTTTACCATTATATGGAAATAAACATTCAATGAATATATTCCAAATTCATGGTCTATATAACAACAATTATCCCATAATAAAGAAAACCAAGACCTTTATTACCACCACTAGACCTCCACAATCCAATCTATAAGACATTCAGCATCCAAAATTTCTTTGTTCTGTAAACTAATTACTTCAATCAAAAAATGGTTCTCACATATAATCCTAGTTATCCACCACATAATAATGAATTTTATTCTTCCCCAAGAAGTCTTTTTTAGCTTTAGTATACTTCCATTTACTATATAATCTTATATTATATAAAACTCTATTCCCCCATAAGGTCTTCCAGCTATCCCATACTAACTAAGCCAATGTATTACCTCATCACATCCAAGACATCAACTATTAACAATATAACCATTAGCTTTTTACTTACTTCTATTTTTCATTATCTTAAACTTTATCCTCCAAAACATCTATATGATGTTATAATTTTACTTCCTCTCTTATCATTTAATGATTCATTTAATTTATTTTTAGTGAATCACACATTTTAAATCACAAATGAACCTCTCAAAACCTTGAATAATTAAAATGTCCTCTATCAACCCACAAATCCCAATTAACTCATTTATATTTTCATTTAATATGAAGTAAGAATCTTCAATTGTATAATGTTCATCTATAATATGAAGTTCTAATAAATAAATAAAATTCACCCTCAAAAAGTGAACATATGACCTATTATTATTTATATAGTGCCTTTATTCTCTACCAAATTCATAGTCGTTATAACATTTTTAATAATAGTTTCTTAATAATCAAATATCCATAATCCTAGATCCATTTTAGTATTTCATTGTACACTTCATAGAAATCCAATAGTCTATTATGCTATTAAAAACTACTTTATGACATCCCCCACTGTTTTTTCAATGTATAGATGAGTATAAACCCTTGTGTACATCAAGATTTCAACAGACAACACATATAGAATATGTTCTTGTACTCAACTTTAACTGATGTTTATGGTGAATTATTCTTGTAGATCTTAATGTTTATAACATGGTGTTTTGACAGTAGTTTCAAATCAAGTATGTTATAACATTACACTACCCTCTAGACGTAATCCAATTGTTTCTAGTATGGAGTACTGATACATTAGTCCAACATAACATGTATCCCCATAATCCATTTTATTATTCCAAGATACATAATTTCTAAACTACACCACAACTCCTTCATTTGTGCATTATTTTGTTCCTTAAACAAACATGTAATCATTATTTCATCACTATGGATATATAGGAAGTTGTAAATCTCATAATAAAACAATTTTTTCAAAAACATATTTCAATATTACTCTATATGAAATTTCAATCCTTCACAAAGTCATTTAACATTGAAATATAATTTTGTGGCACATATATCAAAAAATAAAGGTGATGGTTGTACTTCCACAAAACATCTTGGTTCCGCTACTCTTGGAAACTAGTACAATGTTACATGTAAATTATCTCATCTAAGTCTCCATAATGAATGTATTTATAACATCCAATCACATAAAATGTAAATAATGTATGGAAATTATCCTCAACATTGTTTGAATAATAACATGCTTAAATATGTGTGAAAAATAACATTGATAACCCGCAACTCCGATATGACTAATCACATTTATAAATATCTCCGGCTATTAATATCACATACCTTATTTTTATTACAACAATTGATCCTCCAAATTATTTTTAATGACTCTCTCCCAAATAGGTTTCTTCACTAGATTCAATTTTATATGAACATCAATGGAATAAATTTCATTAACACCATTAAATCCCAATTATTTAATTCTTTTTATGAAAATTATTTTTATTTTCTTTAGAATTATCCCAAAAAATATTATAAGTATGTAGTGTATATAGATCCGGTACCACTACGCATGCCACATATCAAAATCTAGATGATTGTAGGTATCCATGTGGTTGTCATTCTTCCAATATATTACATCATTTTTTTACATTCAAGATATTTTTCTTAAGACATCATATTCCATTAGATTTTATTTTTTTCAGGCCTTGGTAACACCATCATAATTTTTCAACCTTCATAAAAATCATCTAAATATTCCAGTGAATTCGGTTTTTTTTGTGCTTCATAAATTATATATAAAACATATAATTTCATTATTTCTTTTCAGTTCACCTTAATTTTATAACAATACTAAAACCTCATCATATTTCTCTATTATATTCATATGCATTGATAGTATTTTTTATTATAAAATATCACATTCTAAATATTGATCATCTTGCAATGGTTGTTACCCAATAGGAAAAAAATTAAACTCGTTTACATCGTATTCAATAATTTAAATTTCATGGTACTCAGTTTCATGATTGTACAACTTCTTATCATTAGTGTTGATATTGGTGCGTGCACCAACTACGTTAGGATGGGTTGGGTTTATCTTCCTTATACAGTAATTGAATTCTAGAATTTCATTCCTCAATATAGATCAAAAACTCTGGATAATTGAGTACAATACATAATAAATTAATTCCACCCAAAACACCCTGATGAATATCATGTGACTTATCATACCCTATTCCAATTTAAAAAATTTCAAATTAATCCACAATCTTAATTTGTAATGTTTTAGAGTATATGGTATGGTCTTCTCAAATTGTTTAATTTTTCACCAGATGAACATCCATAAATTCCTACTTTTGTACTCCCACAATTGTCAATCCATAATAATTTCACATTAAATACCGTCTGTTTTATAGTTTTATCTCACCAATGGATCATGATTATGAATACATTACACGTGTTCATAGGGATGAACACCCAAACCATTAATGTTTCATCAATGATGATTATTACATAGTATAGTGAACATTCCTAAGAATTTAATGGAGTATGACCCAACAAGTTCGTATTAACAAACTATTACTTATAGATGTTTATAACTATACATACCCCTAAAAATGAAAACGTTTACCACTTCCATATAATAAATTATGCACATATATCATAATTCATTCATTGATCTTTTATTATCCCTTTACTAATCATTATTTTCAGAAATTTCTCACATACATGAACCATTAAATATTTTTATAACATCAATCAAAATAATTTTTAACATGAATGCCACCATTATATACTAATATTAGTAACACAGTCTCATTGATCAATAATTTTTCTATAACCATGCATCCAACAGAGAATTTTCATTGTTTATCTTAAGGTTATAAAAAACCAATGTCATATAAATGTAAATGGAAAATTTATTTATTCATTAATATATGGGTTTGCAATACTCCTTGAAAGATAATAATGATGAAAATCCATGTAACATAAATTTAATAGTAAAAAAAATTATTCCGTAATATCTTGGTGTGCTATACTCCTTGAAAATTCATAATGAATAAAATCCTTGTCTTGGTATAGATATCTTCCATATCAACTACCTCACATTCTTTATTATCCACCATATATACTCTACTAAATAATCTTGATATATAGTTACTCATACATCCCCTTTTTTATATTGAGTGAAATGAATCTAAAATGATTATCACTAATGATTTAAAAAAATCTAGTGAAGCATAGGAGAAATCCAATATTATCGTTTGATATATGATTCATCGAACCAATTTAGAAAATTCATCTTCCATATTTAACCCTACACACATTTCAATCCATCATCAAGTGTCATTTCCTCACATAATTCCATCACATGAGAGCACCATCTACAAAGATTCTTTAATTCAAAATCTTCTTCTATTGCCTATCTAATTACACTTTTGTCTAGTTTTTCATCTTATCCTTTACACATTATATGAATTACTAAAGGATGTGAGGATATTCAATCAATGAATATATATATTTTATATTATATGTTATATGTACTCAAAAAAATAATGTTTACGATGTTAATTATAGTCGAGACCATCATATCCTAGGATTCAGGTTTCAATGATTCCAATAGAAAAGCCTATTACAAAACTCTTATGCTCGGCTTTGGAAAAAACAACTCAACCTATATATTGTTGAATTCATTAACAAGATCTATATTCGACTTCTATTGACATCCTCATATTGAACAATATCCTTATAATGATTTTTTTATCTTCATCAAGGGATTCCCATTTATACATGGAAGATTATTCCTATGTTTTGATCTGATCATCACTTCATATGTATTAAAATTCATGTTTTAGTATAATTAAATCCATACAAAACCCAATAATTTTTTTCATCCGCTCTCATTCATCTGTTACATTGCATATAAGGTTGTACTAGTCTATGGAATACCTAGATCCTCCAAACATTGAAATTATTCCATCTTAATATTCTAGAAACCAAAATAAATTCCATGAATTTAGACCTTCAAAACAATACACTCGTCTGAAAGCATTACTCTAGAAATACTAAAATACCACTAACTTTCGGTTCCTATAAAAGATTTATTAGTAACAACTAAAAAATACTCCCATATAAGGAAAAAGGTATAATTATACTACTAAATTTATCTAAAAAACACTCACACCAGGGTACGACCATATATAACACTCCAACCACGCATTTATACAACAATATGGGTCATGAATTTCGTCTATTTTAGTCGACATGATGATATACTAACTATAATATACTAATGGTGAAATAATGGTTTGGAAGCATTCCCACACTCTAGACACTGAAAGATAAAATAATCTGTACCCAAATCACGATACTTTAAAGAAACAATATCCCAGAGGCTCAATGAAAAGAACTACCAGTAGATAAGGATAAAAGGAATAAAATATAAAATAACAAAACATTTTTACAAGGTTCATATATTCATCTTAATCTATAGTGGATCACTATAAATATTTTTTGAATGAAAATATATATGGAATACATTTTCATAGTACAATCACAATTTAATTTGATCATTCCATTTTTTTGGTCAATATCCATCTTGATTTATTTGTATTCACTTCCTATCTATCTCTTCTAGATTAATTCACTATTTACCTATATACATGGAATTTCCACATTCTCCATCAAAGAGTAACACAACATAAAGTCTTATATTAGATCTATTTTCTATGTTCCAATGATTAGAAGGATGACACTTACATGATTTTACATTTCCATCTGTTGTCTCAAACAAGATTAAAGAAGGGTTTGCTTCTGATTTCTCTATTTCTTGTATCATTTGATCATATCATTTGGTTTACTTCTATGAAAAACATTTAGTAACCTAGTTTCCAAATACTCCTATATTCAATAATTTCCACTCAACCATATCCTCCCAAACTAATTGAAATTAGTCTCTTGATATTTTTTTGAAAATCAATTTTGTTTTCCAAAAATAGTTTTTCACATCATTGACTAAAAATTATTTCAAGAATTAATTATATAGGAAAAATAATATATCCACATATCATACTATGATTTTTTTTTAAATAAATATGACTATCAATAAGTTATAGTAACTTTATAAATGAGTCCACTGTATTTCATTGACTATGAACATGATCTACTTGATATTTATCACCAAATAAAATTAATATGGAATATTTTTTAAATTAAAATGATGAATATTCACCAACATCATAACTATGAGGATTAATTGATTAATAATATGGTTGTTATTCACTAAATCTAATTATTTAGTAAATAAACATCACAAACACAAGGGATCAGGTGGAAAATAAAAATGAAGATGACTATCCCATATATTCATTAATTAGGATCATAATATACTTAAATAGTTGACATGTTGGATTATTTGGAACACCTATATCGTAATGTTTTCATTTAAAGAATATATGGGATTTAATCTCAATTTTCTATGATGATGGTCATAAAATCAATTTTCCTTTGGAGAAGTATTCCATGATAATAATTTAGTTATATTTTTTTAATCAAACAAATGGATTACTATGAATATATTAATTTATTCCCCACATAAGTATTTACCATAGATAGTAAAAATGGTTATTTCATACAATAAATTCATAACCACTTCCATTATTTCCCTTTTTTCTTATTATTATTTATATTTCCACCAAGAACAATTGATTTTACATAATTGACACTACATTAATAAATTCAATGACCATGAATATAAATAGTCACATTTTCTATAAAAAATATCTACAACAATTAGACTATATTTAGGATTCCTCATACGATGTTTATTATTATGTTCTATGAGAATAATAAAAATGGGCAATAAAGAATATTTTCTAATGAAATTTTCATGTTATTATTTTTGTAGAACATTGTTCCAACCATGTAATTTTTAAATTTTTCTATCGTATCACTACCAATGAATTTTTTATCCTAACAATTTTAATTATGATGTAATTTTATTAACTTCATTTTTATATTCACTTAATTATATAATTAAAATCATAATTGACCCCATTTATCACATTCTTTTTAAAGTATTACAAGTTTTAGGTGATCATGTTGCACTTTTATAGTTTTCATTAGGACCATAGAATCTATTTCCTTCATGTACTGAGTTATAAATCGTTATTGAGATGATAGAAATTGGATATTTTGGATATATCATTTTTTACAAAAAATCATTATTCTGAACTATAATATTATAACCATGTAAATTTGTTTTTAGTGTTGGATATGTAAAAAATAGGGATACCACATTGTACAATATTACATAATTCATTGTCTATGATATGAATATGTTGCATAAAGTAAGTTTGGTTTTATTTATTGTAATATAACTGTGATTAGAAGCATAAAAATATGTTTCCCCTAGTGTATTGTGATATGAAAATGTTGAATATCATAAGATTAAATGGGCTCTAAACTTAATATTCTGAAAGATTTGGGTTATGTTTCCTCTAAACTAACATGTAATAATTGATATCAATTAATTAGATTCCAACATGTATCACTATTAATTTTCATCACTTTTTAATCAACCAGCTGCTACATTTATGGGTAAACATAATCAAATGAAAAGGTCAAACAATTATGGAATCAAAAAAATAATGTGTTATGGTTAATGTGTTCCAACATCCATATGATGGTAGCTAAAACTCTCTAAAACCTTTATTAAATAAAGGGATACAATATAATGGGATGAGATATCTCTATTACGAGGGAATAATATGATAAATCCATCATGGATTCTCTCTTATTCTTTAATGTATCATTTATCTTAACACAGTAAGGTTTTATTACACCTTTAACGATTGCTGTATACCTCACTATTAAGGAAGAATATAACGGTTTCTATCCTCACTATTAAGGAAATAGTGATATGTCTATTTAAAAATGATTTATATCATCAAAATATAATCATGATTGATATGGATTGGGATCACATAATGAAGGATTTCCAAATTATATTTTTTCTTATTCGCATTGAATATTGATTCAATAATGCTTAATAGGAAATTTTATTGGGATTCTTCTAATTCAATAACCATGATATTATCCTTAAAAACCCATCAACGATATCTGATCCATAATAACCAGTGAATCAAATTTTATAAATTATTTTTTATTGAACATTTATATCATAATATATGATAATTCATATCGTATAATATGGTATGATGTGGATGAATATAAACCACCAAATATGATTTCCTGAAATTATAGTATATGATAACATAAAGTGTGATGGCTATTAAGGACATTATATTATAGGAAAATGTAATATTTTATCCACTTAGTTTTATTACATTATTTGATACTTTAATCATGATGGATATTCTGATATTATATTTTGCGGTAATGTAATATACACAAGGTTCTCCAATAATAAATTTTGTGACAATGTAGCCCATTTTGGGATCTATGACTTTACAATATTTTATAATATATATTTTTATGAAATCTTCTATGATGTATGATAACAATAACCATATGATTAATATTAGAAAAATAGCTCTTTGTTTCTTAATGATTATATATCATATATCATCAAATACGGTGAGTTCCTATGACAGTGCTAATTGTGAAGGGTGATATTTATTTAATTTTATGATTGATAATTATCATATCAATCATAAAATAAGATTTAAAAATGTTTAATAATTAATATTTTTGTTTATTGTTTTGTATTTTAATTTTATTTATAAAAAATATGTGTTTGGAATTGTAAATGAGATATTATAATTTGTAAATAAAATATAAAATTTTCATATAAATATTTAATATTGGTTAAATAAATAACATGATTATTTATTTATTTACTCCTTTTAAATAATCATGTTTATGAATATTTAATATTATGTCTGATTTATTTTGTTATATAAATTTCAACTTAAAATTATTGGTCCATGCATTATACTCTAGGTATGTCAACAAAAGTATTAGTTTCCATCATCCTTGACATCAAATTATAATTAATATAATCATTTTGATTTTACTTATTTAATATTCATTAAACATATTAACTATTATAATTATTATGGAATGGAATCTCTCTTGAGAAAAGTATACTTTAGAAGAGGGAAAATAGTTCTAACATCCGACTAACCTGGTGACTTATAGACTATTTTAGAATGGTGGGGATGAATACATATGGTTCTAGGATAGCTCATATAGGGATGGAAAATTTCATATATTTCTAAAAATTTATATAAAGTTTTTATCTAAAATCATTGTAACGCCCCATGATTTTATAATTTATATTCTTTATGTGATATATTTTATATCATGATGTATGTGGAATACCGAGTATAAAATGAACTTGATATAATATTAAAATATTATTATAAAAATTTGATCTTTATAAACTAACAGTTGGTTTCAAAGGTATCAATAAAAATAACAATATTATTGTATATATATAATTTTTTTCTTTAATAAAATCAATAATCTATAAAATGTTTAGTATTAATTGGATCGAAATAAAAAAATAATGTATTAAATAAAAAAGATATATTTTTCATAAATTTGTATCTTTGTGTAACCTCAGGGTTGAGTATAATAGTAGTTGTCGATGTGGATCTCAGAGATGTCTCGAGTTCATGTCTCATTGGGTAATTATCTATATTGTGAGGTTAGTTCTCTTAAATGAAGTGTGTCCCCTTTCTATATATAAATGTAATATAAATCAATTTTTATGTGTGTAATTTATTTTTATCTTATCATATTAAATTATACTATATTATATATGCATCAACAAATTATATTATATATCCAACAAAATAAATAATAATTTATTTAATTATTGTAATTAGATAATAAATGGAATAAATTCATTTTCTTCTTCAAAAATTAAATTTATTCAAAAAAGGGGATTATTTTATTTTGTGAACAAATATATTAATTACTCCCATCGACTTATACAAATTTTATTTGAAAAATATTTATATTTGTTTTCAAATACACATGTCCATGTTTTATTTGGATTAGTTTTCATTGTTTTTTTGACATGATTAACTTTTGATTGAATACTAAAAAAATATTAGGAAAATAATATTTTATTTTCCTTAAATTAATTAATTTGAATATACCATTATGTAATAGGTTTATTTATAATGTAATGTAAGATCCATTTTATTAAACACAATCAAAATAAATATATGGGAATAAGAATTAATTGATTTTTTATATAATATCATATTTATTTTTAAATACGATATTTTGTAAAAAATATTATTCATTAGGTTTTAACCCATATGTTAAAATTTATTTCTTAAAATTTTAAAAATTGAATTTTGAAAAGTTAAATTTATATTCGGAGTTATTATTTTAATTTCTAGTAACAAGTGAATATTCATTTTTGTTAATTTTTAATAATGACTCTGGTAAAAATACTATCTACAATATAAATGAGTAAGAGGGGTCAATTAATCTTTAAAATGTGTGATAAGGCAAATAAATAATATCTATTATCTTAGTGTACTAAAATAAAATGAAATGTATCACCTTATTTTATATTTTTTATTGTTTATGTAAAATTTTTATTTAATTATTACATTTATATTATTTTATGTAGAAGATAATTAAAAATTGTCACTGTCAATTTTTATTATCAATATAATTTTGAAGTTGGGTAAAAAGAATTTATGACTATTAATTATAGGTATTTTTAAAATTATTATATTATATTTATGATAGTAAATTATTTTTAATTTTTAGTGGTGATATTATTGTCATAAAATCTTAAAAAACACTAATACATGGAGTTTATAAGTATTATCAAAATCTTGTCAAATCATCTTAAAAAAGATAATATTTTTTAGAATGACTAGTGGTATTAAATGAACATCATTGGTAATTATAAAGTAAATTTTTTAAAAAGTGATTATATTTGAATTTCATTATGGTAATGATGAGAATTATGTTATATTAAATTAATAGTTCAAAATATATATTTATTTATATTTTATGATAAAAATTATTTAATGAAAATATTGGAGAAATATATATATATTTTAGTATGATGATGTGGTTAATAAGTAGTAAATAATTTCATAAATTAAACATTTCATATCCACATTTCATCATAGATGTAAATTTATAACCCTGAAAGGACATTAAATTTTTTCCATGGTTAGGGTTGAAAATGTTCAATAAAAATGTTAACCTAAAAATATATTGTTTGATATAACACCAAATCATGTCTAATTATTATTATTTGATTAAATTATGATTTTATTATGTTATAACATTGGAACTATGGGAATTTTTTCCACACTACATGATTATGAAATATATTATATATAAATAATATATGAAATTCCAACTGTTTCATTTCTCTCACATATAAAATGGAACCACCTCTTCTCTATTCCTCACACATCATGCCCCTTTACGTTCATCAATTATTTTGTGAAACCACTTCCCAATAATACTTCACATATACATAATTTGTGATCTCACCATATAAAAATCATAACAAGGCTTAAGGTTTAATCCAAAGGAGTATTTATAAAAACGAGTAGTTAATAAACATATATCGAATGATGTGATATGAGGTAAATGATTTCTCATCTCAATTTTCTTTCACTAGGAATTATTTCATTTCCAACATGATTATTTTTTTACTATGGTGTAATAAATAAAATATGGATATATATCATTATATTTTTAGTGAAAAAAGTAGATAACAAATCTAATTCATTTTATCTTCTCCATACATCCTTTTTCTAAAAAGATAAGAATTTTGAAAAAAGATTTTCCATTAAAATTTTGTTTTCATTTATTCCTCTCAAATAATATTCATCTATGTCCATGTTCTTCAACTTTTTTTGAAAATTTTCATATTTATATATCAAAGGATAATAAATTTATTTTTCAACTACATTTCACATTATATAAAACAGATTCATAATTATTTTTAATAATTTTATATGAGCCATAGTGGAAACTTTTTTACCAAAGATTAAATTTTTTTTATTAACATATATGGAAAGAGTATAATTTCCAAAATCCATGAACATTATTTATTATGAATCATACACTTTATTTTTTTCATTTTTTCAATTTAAAAACATTTCCTATTATTTTAGATAAGTTTTCTTTGGATGGGATTTCCAAAGAAAAAGGATATTTATTTACATTTTTATGATGATATGGAAAATTATTTTAATTTTGGGTTTTAATAAGTTTTCATGGGTTTCATGATGAAAAACTATGAGTTTCTAAATTTGTTTATCATAATTGTTTTCTTATATATTATAGATTATGCTAGGCGAGATCCATTTTTTCCATGATGATGGTCGAGACTGATATATCTATCCACTAAATTAGGTAATATATAGTCATAAAAGGTTAAAATAAGGTACATAACTTGGTAGGTTACACCTATATAATAATATAGGTTTTAATTATTTTGAATCATGTTTAAAAATTACTAAACAAGGTTTATGGATATTTTAATTTAATAAACCTATAATTAATTAATTATATTGGTTTCAATGGAAATATTCATATTTCATATGGTAGGGTAGTTTTAATAGCTTTTAATAAGGAAATAATAGTATTTCAATAGATAATTTAATTAATAATTGTCTATTTACTTATGATTTTTAATGTGATTTGAAGGATTATATTTATGGATTTCCTAATTTTATCATATGGATATGTTTTATTTATTTTCATAATGATTTATTTCGATAAAGGTAAACATTTTCATGGGTTTTCATGTTTTTCACTAGATTAACATGACTTTTTTATCTTATAATCCCATAATAATTTCTATTTAACTCATCCCACATTTTTATAAATCATTCCAGAGATATAAGGATGTATATGAAATATGGAATGATCAATCTTTATTCTATGGTGACAAAAACATAAAAAGATAATTTTTTTGAATGAGAGAAGACACCAATGTTTGGAATATTATTTTATGTTAAAATAGGAATTACCATTTAGTATACCCTATATAATGTAATTATTACCACATTTATTTAAATTTCTAAACAAAAAATATCTATAAATTTTATGAAAGTGTAAACCCTATTATAAATCATTTAATTATGGGTTTGTTGATATAAAAGTCATTATAGTCAGTATAAATTGAATGATTATGATAGCATTAATGGATAAGATGATTTAAATGAGGATATTTTATGATTTTAGGATAGAATAACATGTTAATGAATCTATTGGTGATCATATTTTTGAGGTAATTTATACCCTTTTCAAGTTGTATTTTTTGTGTCTATAAAATAATTAAGGGAGTTTTGGGAGACATTAAAATAAATACAACCCTTAGGGTTTCTCATCTGTTTTATTGAAAATATATTTTGAGGATAAATTATTTTATATTTTATCGACATAATATTAAAGTTAATAATAACCATTATGTTTGTGATGAACTTTTATATTGATGTAGTTAGGGGATAAATGTGTAATTAAATTTTGGGATCACTATTTGTGTAAGGTAAATGGGAATATGTTTTATAAGATAGGATTTTAGATAATGAATAATTGTTCAATTATATTTTGTTAGTATATATTACATTATATTTATTTTAATGGGATTCATGTTATTTATGTAATTTTTCATGCATATTATTGATATTATTTTATTAGCACGTATATATTTTAGGATATATGAATTTTTACTGACAAATATTTTTTGAATATGTGTTTTACATTTCATTCTGAAGAATTTGTGATTAAAAATTTATATATTTTTAGTTTCGAATTTGGTTGGGAATATTTTTTAAATGATTTAAGGATAGTTATTTATGTAATTAGTATTGTTCAAAAAAAATTTTGATACTATTGATAATATGAATATTATTGTTCTATTTTATTATATTTGATCATATCATACCTTTCGAAAATAATTTGGGATTTGGTTGATGTATTGAGATAATTGGATTTACTTGATATCCTTTTAAAACCATTTTATCCATTAAAATTTCATTTTATTGTTTGAGAATGAAAAATACATCTTGAGTATTCATTCCATAGTGTAAGAGATGATAGTGAAAATGAAAATATTCTCAAAGAATAAATAAAGGGTGAAATTATGTGTTTGAAATAAAAATAAATCATGTATCAAAATTTTCTCATCTTTTCTATCTTGATAGTAAAATAATCCCCCAAATATAAGAAAAAACATAAAATAAAACATTTATCCTTTTCTATTCATTTTTGATGCATTGATGATATTATTAATCCATTAAATATTTACTGGTTCTTGGTCATTAACATTATTATAATAATTTACTGTATCACTATTTAATATTCAGTGGGTATTATTTTTCCCCACATTGTTTGTGATTTCGCTTCAGACTAATAAACGAAAATTTTAAGAACCCAATTTTGTGTTACATCAGGAGAGAATTATATTTTCATTATTCTAATGTCAAAATTATGGTTTATTTACTAATTCTATAATGGGGGTTTTCAACAATGTTATTTTTTAATAATTAAACAATTTTTTCTATCAGGATCATGGTTTTTACTCCATGGAGTGTGATTAAATGTTTTAAAACACATTAGTGTAGTGGGTAATAATAAGAATACAAATATTATAAAATATATTTTTAATTGTATTCTTTAATAAAATAAAAAAATCTAATATAAAACGAATATTAATTGGTTGGGAATAATGATAAAAACAATTAATAGTAAAAGAATATTTTTCATAAAATTGTTATAATTTGTGTGTTTTGTTTTGATATTAATATATTAAAATACTTTTTATTGATAAATTATTCTAATTATCATATTATATATACAATATGATGAATTAAAATTCATATAAAAATGATTTTTAGATACATAATTAGAATCAATTCATATTATATTTAAAAATTCATTTTCTTATTTTGTTTATAGTTTTTATAATTAATTTATACCAATAAAAAATAATTTATTTTATTAAATTTTTATAAATTTAAATTTAAATTGACGAAAATATTATTATGATGAAATTTTGTATTTTTTTAATATATATATTTAATTGAATAAAAAATAATGTAGTTTTTTTTAAATATTATTTCATTACTATTAATAAAATAATTTAAATGTTATACTATGTTTTAATTTTGTTTTTAAAGTAATATATGATACATTTTATTATTAATTATTTACTAATTCGATAAGAATAAGCATTATATTTGATTTATGTTTAATTTCATTTTTCTTATTCAAAAAACAATTTTCTAAAAAACAATTTTTCTTTGTGTTTTCCGTAGTTATATTAAATGTAATATTTACTAATTCTACAACATTAATCATATAAAATTTATTTAATTTTTTTAATTTATACGGTCAAAATTATTAACAAGTTAAATTTCATTTTTATTCATTATGAATAGTAAATATGGAATAAATATTGTCTCCATTGTAGTAGGGTAAAACATGTAAATTTAGGTTTAAACTAATAGAAAATGTATCCAAATGAAATTATATTTCTAACTGAATGACATTATTTCAAAATATATTATTCTAGTTTAAAATTATAATTTTTTATGTGGGATTTTTATTTGATTATTGTGACACACCAGACCATCACTCCTATAACCTATTCCATAAACTCTTACTTTACAAAATGGATTCGATAATAACTATAAATTTATGTACTTAAAAATCCCCTAGTTATATGAGATTATGAAATTATATTATTATGTGCATTCACGGGTCATTTTTAGTTTATATAATTATATAATTAGAAAAATATATTGAAACAATCAGGTCTTTCATAACTAATGAATACTTTTCCACAACATATATAACTACTTAACCCATAATATCTATTCAATATCTACTAAAAATTATTCACTAAATCAATCCTTGTAAGAATAAAATGTGTAATACTTCAATTGATAATCCTTAGAAATGGAAACGTATGAATGGGTGAGAAAAACTCTTAGAAAACGAAATCATAAAAATGTGGTGAATAAAATATTAACACAATGTAAATATTATCATGGGAATAAGAACACAACATGTTTCCATAATAAAAAAAACTGAGATCATACAATATCTATGAAAATTTTAAAAAACATGGATAAAAATAATATTGATCTCATATTGATGTATTGAATAAATTTGTTTATCTAAAAGGTTGTTTAAAGTCCTTGTTCTAAAAAACAGTTCTATTATGGGAAGATGTATACACCAACACACAATAAATATTTTATCCGTAGACCCTTTAATTCGATAAGGGGATATATTATTTTGAGCCCCACAAATCACATTTTAATACCATTTCACTCATTATAAGAGTAAACAAGACATGTCATACAATTTTCTATAGAAAATTTGTCTAGAAAAAACATTTTTATCCCTAAAATGAAGAATATTGATTATAAATACATTATCATCCTTATGTATCACATAAAAATCATCATGAATGTAAATTATCTTTCACATTTAAAAAAATGGTATAAAAAATCATTACTACTCATTTGAATAAGGTTGATCTTCAATCAATAAATTATAAGAACTTAAAATGATTTTCCACAATAGATTTTTTTAGCATTATCAACTAAAAAACAATGTTACAGGTAATTATATGAATAAATTTTCATCTTCAATTAATAAAATATTAAATTAAAACTATTTTCATTTGTGATCTTATCACATCATTTTTGTAAAAGTCAACATGAAAATATGCCACCTAATTTTATTAAGTTCTATTAAAAAATTACAAAATGGAAATATATTTTTTTTAAAATAATTTTCTTTTCGTTCCTCTACTCCATAGTAGGAAAGGCTATAAAAAATAAAAATTTAATAGAGAAAAATTAATTGACAAAAAAAAATTAAACAATTATCTTTATAATATATAAAAGAAATAAATTGATATTAAATCAAGCCTATGAAATTATTTTCCCGTTCAGTTTGTTTAAGGCATAGATCATATTCACTATAAGTATGAAGTTCATAAAAATAAAATAATTTAAAAGGAAATAATATATCATGTATTTTGAATTAAATGAACAAAATATGGTAGAAAATTTTATTAATAAATCATACCTTCTGAAACTTCTTAAGTTTCCCATTTGAAATTATCTGATAAATAAAAATTAAAACATATTATCCACATCCAATTACGCCTTCCAATTTATAAAAATTATATTCAGAATAATTTTTGAATTGAGAATAGTTTTTTTAAGAAATATATTCAAAATTCAGTAATTTTAAATAAACCATTTCCTTTTATTTTACATATTCAATCTTTGATCTCTTCTTTCATATGATCTCTCTGATGAACTTTATTCCCTATTTGAAATTATTATCAATAAAATATGTTTTAAAGTAATTATAATAAAAACAGAATTAATAATTCAAACCGATGAGTCTAATGCACTGATATAAGTTTCTCTCACTTCAACAGGGATAAAAAATATCATACGAAGTGCCTTCTCAATTGAAATAAAAAAACCCATCATACAATAGACAGTGTAATAAAAATAATTAATGTAATTTTTTTCCGTAGTAAGAGATATATAACACATCTTGAGATATATTCTTCATACTGTTTAATATAAAGAAACATACTACTCTAAATAATTTCATTATTTGTAAATATAGCATCAATATAAATTTTTCTTTTTTAATCATTCATTTTCCTCATTATAGGTGATATAAATTTTGGTTTCATAAATATATATACAATTGTCTTGTTATGCTATGTACAAATTTTATATGGTACCTAAGACAAACAACAAGTAATTATTAATATTCAATGAATTATACTAATGAAAAAAAATAATCGACATAAATATAAAAAATGAATTATGTAAATTCCCATATGATCTCCATTAACAAGATAAATGATATCATTTTTTAGAATCACCATATTCAATGTCCTCCAAAAAATTTCAGATTGAATTTAAATGTAATAAAAATGCAACTAAAAATTTGAATATGTTCAAAGTCTATAAATGTAACACCCCAATATTTCTTAATAAGTTATATCATTAAAGTAATGTAATTACTTATACAGCAAGCAATATCGTCTTGGCTTTCATTATATACAAGATAGAGTTTCTATGAAACAAAACATTAGTATTATAATTATTTAAACGATTTATTTATATATCAATTAAATATTTTGTTATGAAGAATAAAAAAAATAATTGATATTTATAATGTTTTCAAATAAAAAAATATTTATAATGAAAATAATATGTTTTGTTAAAATAGTTATATATTTAGGAAAATAATTTTTCTTAAAAGAACTATTTTTTATGTTCTTTTGGGAACAATTATAATATTATTATTAGACACTTAGAAAAATTATATTTGGTAAAATAGACTTCATTTTTGGATTTAGAATATCAAAATTAGCTTAGAGTGAATTTTTAGTATTTTTCTGAAAAATTGCAATTTTTAATGACCACTGAAAAATACTACATTTTACAAAAACCCTGACTTTTTATTTAAATAATTATTATTTTTATTTAAAAATATTTTAATGTAAAAATAGATACATAATATCTATATTAGTCCAATTAAATTCATTGGATTCATTTTTGAATAATATTTGATATATAAAATTTTGTTGAATGTTTTACCGTCTTTTACCTACCATCTAGGAACATTTGCAAATTTGCATAAAACCTAATTTTACCACTTTTTTGAATTGAATTTCAAAACTTCTAGACACAGTATTGAAATTTTTAAGTAAAATGTGGTTCAATAGGATGAAAATAATTATTAATGAATAGTATCTTTTGAATTTTAGTTACCAGGATTAAAAGTAAATAGAGTAATTATTGGTAAAAATGTTATTAAATTATCATAAAACATGTCCCAATTGTATAAAGATGGGTTTTTTGACAAAAATAAACCTTATTAATAAAATATATTCTTTTTTTATCCACTTTTATTTGATTAGGAAATTTATTATTATTTTATTTAAAGATGAGTTAAATGTGTTAAATTCACATTTTTATAACTAAACCATTTTTAATATAGGGTAATACATAAGATAAATTAGACTATAAATATTCATTTAAATGTGACATGATTTTCAACCTCACATTATTTTATTTATAATATTTTGACGTTAAATAATTGATTTTATTTATGAAAAAATGTTGATGCAGTAATTACCTTATTAATGAACCATTCAAATAATTGATAATATAAATATCACAGTTAATGTAAAATGAGACTCTCGATTCATTAAATGAATTTTATAGGTTAATATGACATGTTAGGGTTGATTAAATATATTTTTTGATGTGATGAAGATTTTATGAATTTCCCAAAAACCAATTTCCAAATTGAGTCAAAATTGACATAAATGAGTTTTTAAAACACATACTTTTTTATTAAATTATATAATTGTCATAAATATATGAAGTTTGGCCAAAGGTCTTATATAATTATACATATGTCATTAAGTGACCACATGAGGTTCTCTTTTACTTTGAATGTATTTTTCTTAACAATGTATTTTAAAAATACAAGAACACCTGGTAAAAGTAAAATTATTTGTCAAATAGTTAAATCTATAATATAAGGTTAATATGGTAACCTAAACATGTCTAAAACATACTGGTTGAGAGGATTTAGACCCATTCCCACCTTATACTGGAAATAAATCCATTTTAACCATTATAAAACGGAAATTATTTTATAATAAAATAATATTACAATCTTTTACTAATGTGACCATCGTCTATTTTATAAAATGGTACTTACCCATATTATAGTTTTACACTTCCAAATCCATTTGTCTCAGAAACACCCTATTAAAATATCCTCCCAACTACCCCCAAATTAACCTAGTGGCATTATATTGATCAATAAGCAAACTTATTGAGCCCTTTTTATTAAATCAAAAGGAAGAAACCAAAGAAGTTGTAAAAATTTCATCACCTCTTTCAAAGTTACATTCTTATCCCACATCCTCGTTCTTTGTTGTTTCCATACCAAAATAATAACTACTTTAACATCTACATAATTTAAAAGTATTATAAATTTGGTACAACCATATTCATTATTATATCCATACTATTAATGACAGATTCACCATACCTGCGTACGTATGGCTTACCATCTCCATATCGTGGTGTAGTTTGTAATTGAACACATCATTAATTGAAAATGTAAAATAATTATTTATAATTAATGTGAATAATAAATATAACAAGTAAATAATTTTATATATATGAGATACCATCCAATTACATACAATTTCAAAATCAATTGAATGATATTGTAGCTCATCCGTGAGTACGGATAAGCATCTCAACAGTCGTCATGAGATTCTTTCACCTTCGTAACCATTAACAAATAATTTTCATTTAATGATTTAAAATATTTTTTAAAAACTGAATATCATTCTGTATATGAATCAAATACATCTTATCCATAACAAAAAATGGCTTACATAAAAAAACATATAAAAGAAAAAGAAGTAATTAACGCATGAAACAATGATACTGCAAAAATATTATTAACAAAGCAATATTAGAATATAATATGTGATATCATATTTATGTATATGGTTATTCTATAATTTAATAACAATTATTTCATGATTATACAAGAGTTTAACCTACCCTTGAAAAATAAAAATTAAAAGGTAAGGGATAATTTTACAATCTCTTTATTATATGATGTTGTTTTTAAGAAAGTATCTACTACAACTTATTTATCATCCACATCTGTGTTTCTGAAAAATTTATTTCAAAATATTTTTACTATTTCTAATAATATTTGTTTAATTTATTTATAACCTGGTTGGAATTTGTATAATTTTTTTTAAATGAATATTTCTGTCATTTTTCAAACCAGTTACTTTATATCCATTTCTATAAATTAAAGTAAGAATGTTTTTTAACTTATATGGCAGGTGAGGCTATTTTCTACCATTATGAAACCTTCTAAGATACTCTTAAAATATTTTATTTTTATTTTCAAAATCAATTTTTTCTTTTATAATTATTTGGCTTGAAAATGATTTCAAAATAAAAAAGAGATATTTCATTCAAATAGTTTCAATTTCATCTATGTCAATATCCATTGATGGATTTTAATCATATTTCAAGTTTTATTATTATAATAGAAACTTATATATTTTATTGATGGTTTTCTGATATGTTTGACTATGGATGGGTTTGTATATACCATTAATGGTTTATTGTTAAAGTATTAACATTTTGTACGCTAGTTTTAATATGAATTTTTATGTTATGTTTCAACCATTCCATATGATTAATGCATTGAACAAAGTAAGTGATGGGTAAAGCCTGCTATAGCTCCTTGAAGCATCTGTATGTCTCATGAGACAAACTAGAGTCTTCACACAAGGCCTTGAAAAAATATTTTTTGTAGTCTTGGAACTAGGCCTTGACTCTGTAGTTATGATGCCATACATTATTAATTCCATCATTATGAAATTTTCTATTGATATCACATGTGATTACATGACTAGTAGAATATCCAGGTGAATAAGTAAATGGAATTATTTGATTTATCTTTTCCATATTATGCTAAAGTTTATGTTTAATAAGCTTCTGTTTTATTATTATACATTAACATAAATGTTTCTTCTCATTTATGATCATTTACGCTATATTGTTATCCTTACTTAGCATCTTATCTCACCCCTTTATTATGTTTTCTTTTTCCCAGGATGTGAAGAGGTCGATTATGATTAACCATTATGGATAAGCCGAAGGATATGAGTGTGTTCAAAAGGGGACACAATGATGTTATTTTTATTTCATGATGTCTTATAAAACTTATTTATGTATCTTGCACTTCCAAGGAAACTAAATTGATCGGTTTTTCAAGACATAAATCTCTAGTGATAATGAAAATGTTATGTAATAATCCACTGACTCTGGGTAACTAGGGTTGGGGCGTTGCAGTTTATATAAGAAGAAGTTTATTATAATCAATGAAACCTAGATATTGAAAAACTATAATTAGAGAACATTACCCTAAGATATATATTGAGGATTAATATATAATAACATTAAAAAAATTGGTACTGTAAATATTATGTGGGTTTTCCATGCAAATAAATCCCTGTCTGAATACAAACAGGTAGACGTGGCTCTGTCATAGAAATAGCAAGGTCTGAAAACTCTATCAAAGATATTCAGCCATGACCTATGGTATCCTGGTACATGACAACATTCCTTACTACACTCTTTTTATCGACACTCTTAGGGGATATGCTTTGGATAATTCATATTTTCTTTACAAACCATTATGAAGGATTTATGAGTAAATAATTCATCAAAGAAAACAATTTATTGATTACGGATAATATACATAAAATTATAAATTTTTGTTAGGTATTTTATAAGTTTGTAATTATGAATTTAAATTCATAAACTAACCGAGTGTATTCCATTGTTTATAAATTATTCATAGTAGATGAAATGAAAACTCCAACAATACGCATGACCTAAAGTGTAAGAAGGATCATATGTTTCATTGTCTTAAATGAAAACTTATAAGGTAAATAGTCTCCCATATAATCTCATCATGTGAAGAAATAGTATCATATTTTAATAAGATAAGTAAATGGTCTCTGAGTACTATGGAATTAAAGGGAAGCCAGAGAAGAAAAGTATGGTAGAGAGAATTACAAATAAAGGGATGAAGGGAAAGAAGGATTTTCCCATATGTGATACTGTGGAAAGAATCACCTTGGGAAATTCATGAAGGTAATGAGAGTTTGATATAACTGTAGATAAAAAGGACACCATGTAATTGATTTCAAGGGTAAAAAAATGGGTTCAAATGTAAAATGCTTTATCTTCAATGAGTTAGGACACTACCCGAATCAATTTACCAATCGTTAGCTTATACTCCAAATAATGCTATTGGATAATAATCATGTTTTGATTCCACAAAAGATGAAGAGGAATAATTAGTGATATTATATTTTTATTAATGAATTATGTCATTTGAGTGTTCTATCAATGATTTAAATGTAATATTAATTATGTAAATAAATAATGATTGTACATCATTTCTATTTTATTGAGGATTTGAGATTATATGTTACTAAGAAATGTCACTAAACATCAGGTTAAACTGTTTGGAAAATACATAGTTGAAGATAAGATAAATCATAATATTGTCATAATATTAAGGAATGAATTTTGGAATAAGAGATGGTTGATTTGGATAAATTTTATTAGATAATCGCCAATACCTTGAAACTGTTAATTGTTTTTTATTCTATCATTATTGGTGGATTAAATATTTCTGGATATTAGGAAAACATCTAGTATTCTATATGGAATAAGGGAGAATGAATGTTACCAATAAGATTTTATAATAATTTAGGGCATCACCATGTTTTAAGTGAATACATGATGAAGGAACTCCCATGCTATAATGTGGAAAAAAGAGATCATCATTATGTTATGTTGACCTTCCTTATAAATTTTGGACTATGAGTTTGGACATAAGTGTTTTGGAATAAGTATATTAGTTGGAATGGATTAAGATGGACATTGGATACTATTTTATAAGGGTAAAAAATTTCTAATGATTATTTTTTGGATTTTCATAAATAGGAAAAACTTGAGGTTGGGTGACAACCCATCGCGTTTGGCAAGGTCATGATACTTAAACCAACAACTGAAGAGAGACAAGGGTGCATCACCGACAACTGGCTTACGTGATATTTTTATAATGTGGTTTTTTATAATGATATGATAATTGAGTTATAAATTCAATTTTTTGAAACCATATATGATTTGGATAAATAGAATAATTTTTTATTTATATTATCTTTTGGAGTGATGGATGAGGTTGTGGAATAAATTAGTCAAAGGATGGAACTCTACCTATTAAGAATTTTTTTTTCTTCTTCTATGAAGAAATTTATTCTTAAACATTATGGAATGGATCTTAAAAGATAAAAGATTTTTTCCTAACACCTTAGGTTATTATGAACCAATGAAATTTTAAGTCATCATTGACTTATGGATTTGAGGCCATAAATTTTCAATTTATTGTTCACTAGTTTGTGATTGATGACCTCAATCACTCCCAATAAATATTAATGATTTACCTCCAATTATGTGTCTCAAATTGTGACCAATTTTCTCTAATTCGAAATCCAAATTTGGTGGTGAATTTTTCATTTTCATTTCTTTCTTATTAAGATTAAATTTTATTAACCCTATTTCTGATATGGGATTCCCACAAAGGTATTTTTAATTTTTAATCGTTGATTTTTGAAGAACAATTTCAAATTGAGAGGAAACAATTTATTTGAAGGATGTGATAATGTAACACACCAAGATTTCATAGTATTTTATATCTTTAATGTAAGTCAATTGCTTATACTGCACACAACATCGACTTGGCTTTCTTTATACGGATGATTGAGTTTCTATGAAACAACACACTAATATTATAATTCTTTAAACAATATATTTATTTATAAATTAAATATTTTCATTTTAATAGTAAATAATACATTTTTATTTTTATTTATAATGTTTCCACATAAATAAAATATATTTATAATGAAATATATATGTTTTGTTATAATTGTTATATATTAAGAAAAACTATTTTCTTAAAAGAACTACTTTTAATGTCCTTTTGTGAACAATAATAAAATTAATATTTGACACTCCTAAAAATTTAATTTGGTAAAATATAAATCATTTTTGGTTTCAAAATATCAAAATTTCGTAGGGTGAAATTTTGGTATTTTTCTGAAAACATTCAATTTTTCATTAATACTGAAAAATAATTTATAGTACATAAAAACTACCCTTTATTTTGAACAATAATTTTTTTTATTTAAACTTATTTTAATTTAAAAATAGATACATTATACATATTTTAGTCCAATATAATTCATTATAGTCATTTTATAATAAGATTATATATATAATTTTCTTGAAATTTTTACCGTCTTTTAACCCCCTTCGAGGCACATTTGAAAAGTTTCATAAATAGTAATTTTACCACTTCTCTGGATTGAATTTAAAAAATAAAAGTGACTCGACTGACATCAGTAAGTAAAATGTGGTTCAATAGGATGATTTTTTGGGGGAATAATGTCTTTTGAATTTTATTTACCACGGTTAAAAGTAAATAGTGCAATTGATGCTCAAAATGATGTTATAATTACCTTGATATATGTCCAAATTTTATTGGATATGTGTTTTCTGACTAAAATCAACCTTAGTAATAAAACATGATCCTTTTTTATCGACATGGATAAGATTAGGACATTTATTACTATTTTATTTAAGGAAGAGTTAAAAGTTTAAAATTCAAATTTTAAAACTAAACAATTGTTAATAATGGGTTATACATAAGATAAATATGACTATAAATATTTATTAGAAAGAAAAATATATTTCATACATAATTATATTTTATTAATAACTTTTATACATTAAATAATTGAATATTTTTTTGACACAATGATGTGGTAGAAATTATATTATTAATTCATTATTAAAATAATTGATATTATAAATATCACAATCGATGTAAATTGAGACTTTTGATGCATTAAAAGAATTTTATAGGTTAATATAAAATTTAAGGGAATATTAAATAATTTTTATCTAATTTATGATGTTTTTAAAACTTTCACAGAAACCAAGGCCAAATAATGTCAAAATTCACAAGCATGAGTTTTTAAAAGAAATACTATTTTTTAAAATTATATAACCATCATAAAAATATAAGGGTCAGAAAAAGGACTTATATAATGATATATATGTCATTAATGATCCACATGTGGTTATTTTGTCATTTTATAGTACATTTGTTTACCATGCACTATAATTATAAAATGAGACATGGTAAAAGTTAAACAATTTAACTAAGAGTTAAATCTGAAAGAAAATGTTAATATGGTGACTAAAACATGTCTAAAACCAATTGGAAGAGAGTATATAGACATATTCCCACCTTATCATAGATATTAATCCATTTGGGTCCTTTAGAAACCAAAAATTATTTTATAATAAAATAATATTTCAATCTTTTCTAAAGTGACCCTCACCTCTCTTCTAAAAGGGAACTTCCCCGTTTCTTAATTACACACCTCCAAAGCCATTTTCATCTGACAAAACATACTAAAATATCCTCCCTAATACCCTCAAATCAACCAAGAGGCAATACTTTTATCATAAATCCAACCTAATTATCCATTTCGATCAAATCAAAAGGAATCACCCGTGGAAGAGGTAATAATTTCATCTCCTCTTTCAATGTTCTTTTGTTATTCCAATTACTCTTAAATTTTTTTTCATACCTAAATAATAAATCCCATACCATCTAGATAATGTTATGTTATTATAAATATGTTACAACCATATTCATTATTCTATCCATCCTATGAATGAAAAAGTCACCATACATGAATACATATGGCTTACCGACTCACCATCTTGGTGTAGTTTATTATCCAACACTTCATTATTTGTATGGGTATAATAATAATTTATATTTAATTTTAATAATAAATATAACATGTTAAGTATACTATAAATATTATTTCCCATCCAAATAAATTTTATATCCCTATTAATATAATGATATTGTCGCTCGTGCGTATGTAAAAATTACCATCTCCACAAACACAATGAGATTCATTCTCCATCATAACCATTCCAGAATAATTTACATTTTATCATTTAATATTATGGTTATGAACATAATATAATTTCTGGATATGAATCAAATACATATTATCCATAAAAAAATACATACATAACAAAATATATAATGGAAAACGAATAAGTTAACACCTGAAACAATGATACTACATAAATATTATTAACAAAGAAATATTTAAATATCATATATGATATAATATTTATTTATGTGCTTATATTATAATTTAATACAATTATTTCACCATTATAAAGGATGTTAACCTACCCTCAACTAACAAAAAATTATAAGGTCAGTATTAATTTTACAATCTCTTTGTTATCCAAGGTTGTTTTACGAAAGCATATATGGGACTTCTTTATTATCAACATCCATGTTTCTTAAAAATGTATTAAAAAACATTTTTTTATTACCTTTAGTATGGATTAATGTCAATTATACCCTTATTTTTTTATCAAAATTGAAAGGAATCTTTCTGTTTTTTTTTCAAACAAGGTATTTTATAACCTTTTCAAAAAATTAAGTTAAGAATGACTTTTCCTCTTATACATAGGGTGAGGATATTTTATAACATTATAGATCCATTGAATATTCCCTTAAACTTTTATAAGAATATTTTCAAAATAATAGTTTTCATTTATAATTCTATGAAGTTTAAATTATTTCAACATATAAAGAGGCATATTTCTCAAATAGTTTTTATTTCATCTATGTCAACATACTTTGATGGTTTGTACACTTGTTTGAACTTGATTTATTATGACACAATATTCCATGTTGTATTTAAGATTTTGTGATATATTTGACTATATATGTGTTATTTTTATACCATTAATGGTTTATGGTTAAAGATTTAACATTTCGTAATCAAGTTTTAATAAGAATGTTTATTTTATGTTTCAACCTTTTCATATGAGGAAAGCATTTTAATTATTAAGTGAGGGGTGGTCCCGCTATAGCTCCTCGATGCATCGGTAGGTCTCATTATAAAATCTAGTTTCTTGGCACAAGACGTTCACAAAATATTATTTTTAGTCATAGATTGAGGCTTTGAAAATGTGGTTATAATATCTAGAATTATGTATTCCATCATTATGAAATTAGCTATTGATATTACATGTGATTATTATACTTTTAGAATATACATGTTAATAAGTAAATGAAATTATTTGATTTATCATTTCCATATTATGGTCATGTTTATTTTCAAAAGGGTTGTGTTTTAGTCATTTACATTGCCTTAAATGATTATACTTCATTATTATAGTTTTCACGATATTTTTATCCTTACTGAGCATTTGATCTCACCCCTTTATTATGTTTTCATTTTCCAAGGATGTGAAGTGGTATATTATGAATATCCTGTGGGTATAGGACAAAGAATATGAGTGTGCTAAATGGAGAAAATTTTATCATTTTTTATTTCTTGATTTCATGTAAAACTTATGTATGTATCTATTCCTTCCCAGGCCACCAAACTAATAGAACTTTAAAGTCATGATCTCCTATGATTATGAAAATATTATGTAATAATACACTGACTCTGGGTTATAAGGGTCAGGGTGTTACGATAAATACTATTATAAATTTTTCAAATGTCTTTTCACACTATATTTCCTATTTTCATTAATGAATTTCATTAAATTTATAGTATTATTGTTAAAAATAGTTATATATATACAATTTAATATGTTAAAACCAATTTATCATCAAGACTAAATTTTACCGAACAAAAATATACTTTTAATATTATTATTTAATATATTAGTTATTATATAGCTTTTAGAACATTATGTACGAATTGTAATAAATTAATTATAAAAATACATGTTTTAATCATTATTTTTTATTTTTTTATTTTTTTAAAAAAATTGAGATTAATTTAATATAAAAGAATGTTTTCTAAAGATTAGAACTTTTTTTAAAAGTCAACTAAATCGTGATTTCTGAAAAGAAATTAATTAATTTTTATCATATATTAATATTTTAGTTTAAAAAACATACTTATTTTGAAATATTGACACCAAATTATCTTAGGTTGATGTTTTTGTGTTTTTTTAGAAGATCCATTTTGATTAATAGTAAAAAAATTTATGATTTTAATTCGAAACTGTCTTTTCAATTAAATAATTTATAACGTTTAATTATATTTTTAATTGTTTTTAAATAAATAATAGATAAATTAAATTTATATTAATCCAATTTTTTAATGTATTTTTTATATTGAATGTTTATATTAAAGAATTGTGATCACTTGAACATTTTTACTTCAAAAAACTTCCTTCTCACCACATCTGTGGGATTTTTATTAAATTGAATTTTTTCACTTCTATGAATTGAATTATTAAAAATTTATTCCATTTTTTATATAAAAAAAATTTATAATAAATTCAAATTATATTTTGACCAAAAAGATTAGTGAAACAGTTAAAATTATTCAAAATGAATAAGGAATACCCTAGTTTACTTAGTGGTTAATCATAGAATATAAGGTTTTAATATGATACAAAACATAACCAAAACCAATTTTATGTACATATTTTGAACTTATACTTTACTTTCCTATGAATGGAATATTATGGGGTACTTTTTAAGAGAAACTAACTTAATTGAAATGTACTCTTTGAAAACATTTAATGTATGCCACTCATCCATCTTATACAAGTCCACACATTCTCCTCTCAATTGCACTCCATAAAACCACATTGGATCGGCCTATACCTTCACAAATAAGTTCCCAAATTACATTCCCTCATCTTATATTGCATATTTTTCACATGAATCCATCCCATCATGGGTTTAGTGAATATATATGAAGGATACTCGAAGAATATGTAATGTTTGTATAAAATCATTTTTGTTTCATCTCCTTATCCACCTCCATTAATTATTATTTTATAATTATGATATAAGAAACCTAGTTTGTGTTAATTTCAATGATGTTTTTATGTTAAAATTAGGACATTCAACCCCTAACAATTAAATAAAATGGTTCATGAAATCATTATTAAAGTGTACGACCGACTGTCACCGTGTAAACCGATCTGGTTTGTTTTTTCATTACCACATTTTAAATGTATAAATAGTGATTGATGTATATTTTATAAAAATATATATATTAAATTTATTCTAATATTGTTTTTATATGATTATTATATCGCACATACCTTTGTTACTTCCATTTTTTGGTAATATGTTATCATCTCTCTTGTGTAAGGTGGACTACCACCTCAGAAAGTGAGGTGATTAATTATCCTAATACATGTTAAGGATCAAATATTGGTATAATAAAAAAATTACTTATAATGAATTAACATAAAACATTTATGATAATATAAATATATATCATTTACTTTTATTTCCTTCAAAACAACAAGAAAATGGAAACATCATTCAATTGTATGGGCGACCTACCATCTCTAGGAATAGTGTATTTCATTAACTATCACTAAATATTATAAAATACTATAAATATTTATATATTATGAATATACATGATATTTTAATTATTATTATTATTTATATGATATAACTTTACAATATTTTCATGAAATGTAATTTTCATTAAGAAAACAACATGACATAACATGAAAATTAACATAAGAAATAATAAATATAATGAATGGTTTTTAACGAACAGATAACAATATTTTTTAAATAGGTTATATATGATAGAATAAATATAAATTTGGTTCTATAATATGTTAATAAACTATTTAAAACAATTATACTATAGGTTAAAGTATTTTCACAAAAAAGGAAGCAAGTGGTAATAGATTTCATCTTGGTTTAATTTCATTAGGGAATATTTTTACCTTATGGACCAAATTAATTATATATTTTGTATATACTAACCCTTTGATATATAATATCATGAAACATTAATTATTTTTGTTATGTCATTTTTAATCTCTTCAATTTCAAATTTTGAATTAGTTTTGTTGTGGTATAAATGTGGAATAATTGACCCTATTTAGTTAGTGTATGTGGTGATGTTCTCAAATTTCCTGTTCTATTTTATTTTTGTAGGTGGTCATTGAATATATTTATGTGTTATGTACTAGTGACTAGGATGTTTCTATAAGGATCCCACATTCTCATAATTTGGATGCCAATAATACAAAAAAAATAATTACGGTAAGATTATGGTTTTAATGAATATTGAGTATCAAATGATGTATTTCAAATTTTCCATTGTTTATTTATATATGAAACAAAGAATTTCTTCATTTATTAATTCTCATTTGACCATTATGATCCTCTAAATGGGTTATCTTACAATATCATTCTGATGGAGATGTCTTATTTTTGAACTTCAATTAAAATAAATTATTTGAGTATTTATTAAAAACACCATAAAATTTATTATCGGATGGTTATTCATGATATTATTCAGTATATAGTACCTTTATATAATCTTTGGAAATAAATATTATCAGAAAAATGTTTTAATAATATCAGACTCCATTTCTCCCTTTCGTATGATATCTCTTCTCTTACAAAACCATGATTTGTAAAAACAATTACCAAAATAATTTCATTATAATTTTAAAAACCCATTATTAAAATAAATTTTCACCAAAATTACATTTTTTTATTTCAAATAATTATAATTTTCATATTCTATATAAGGAACTTTTCTAACAATTTTACCATAAAATATTTTCATTACAATATCTATTAAATTATCCATCGATGTCGATTTCATTTTATTAACTATTACTTTTCAATTTTGTGGGGTTCTTGTTGATGATTTTTTTTTTAAAATAGATTTTAAAAAATAAAAAAATAAATTTTCCATTATATATTATTTAATAAAAATTTTGGCATTAATAATAATGAATGAAAACAATCATTTATTCATACTAAAATAAATTTATGTTAATGTCATCATTATTCTTCATATGAATGGTTTATGATTATTTTGAACAAAGAATGTGTTGAAATTCACTTATTTAGTTTAATTTAATTTAATAACTATCCCAAGAAATTTTCACAATCTTATGATCATTGGAAAACAAATTTCCCATCTATATACATATTATTTATCATTTCAATGCTTATTGATGAAATTTTATACCATTATAACATATGATCTTTACCATGAATGCTATTTTAATATTTATTCAAATGTTGATAATATCCACATTCATTACACAATACAGATATTTGATTAGGAACATTGTTTTTTGATTAAATCAGTTATTTGATATATGTGGAATTCATTGGACCAATATAAATGAGTGGGAATCAGTTATTTAAAGAACCTCAATGTATTGGTATCCTCATGGGATGAATTAGTTTTTTACATAGTAAAATAGGTTCATAACCTTATTGATGGTTTAAATGGAATGTGTGCTCGGTTATTTAATATTAAATAAGGATTATCCTTTATACAGTTATTTAAATTCCATCTGTGATTACTGATTTAGATTTAATTTTTGATTACTCATTATCTAGTTAGTGAAATGGCATGCCGACTCAGTTATTTACCTTCCAAAATATATTATTCAAGAAAAATTATTTAAATTCCCTATGAATTAAGATTTTTATCATGTTATGTTGACTATGATAATTGATTCACCAATGCTACCATTTTACTAAACACTTATTTTTAATTTGACCTCACATTTATTTTTCTTATTTTCCCTAGGACTCTATAAAGTGAACTATGAATGATATACAAGGATAAGCTATATAGAATAATGTTATTCTATAGAAAAAAAATTCTTGTGTATTCAAATGTAATATGTAAATCATGTGTATATATAATTTACCAAGACTACTAAAATATTCAGTCCTTTAGGATGTGTTTCCTTGTTTCTTCTTCCAACGTAATGATAGATGGAACAATATCTAGGATACTAGGGGTGGGGTTTCTAAAATTTTAATTTGTTAATATTTTGTTGAATCCTTCAGAACTATCTTTATAGAAACATATATAAGGAAACAAAACCCATTGATTTAATTTGAGTCTATATATAGAAGAATATTCTAATGTTTTTTTAAGAAGATATTATGTGGGTCTCCTTTGAAATGAAAACTTTAATGGAAACTATATATGGATATGGATCTATCATTAAGGATCCTAGGAATAATAAATCTAAAAAATACATGATAGGACCAACTCTTGCTTTATATAACACTAGAGAACGGTAATTACAATACTACTGGTTTGACACTCCTTGAGGATATTTATAGAATAATTCACATTTTCATTACAATAAATAATGAAGTATTTGAAGAGATAATAAAAATAAGTTACATAGGATAATCCTTATACCAAGGAATAACTTATGTTATAATAGAATGGATGAATTATTAGTATTTGAGAATTAAATTATAAATATTTTTAATAATGGTATTTTTCCTCATAATAATTATAAAACATTTATGGATTAGGTTAAACTTCAGAACCATATGTATCCTCATTAACAGAGGTGTTACATATTCCAAAATAGGTTATTTTTTAATATTAGAAATATAGTTAAGGGCATAAAAAACAATTTGTAATTTTTATGTGATGAGAGTCAACCAGTATTGAGAACATTTTGGAGAAATATTTTAAAAATATATGTTTTAGTTGAAAAGTTACATAAGTATTTAATTTAAATTTTATAGACCTATGTTTAATGGAATTGATATTATTTAGGGTTAGAATGATCTTTAATGAATCTATATTAAAATAAAATAATTAGTCTTTATAAATTGAATAAGTTGTATTGAATCACATAGTAAAACCAGTTTTTAATGAATAATTTTATTTCATGGAAAGTCATCTTATTTTTTATGGAATGTTATTTTAATTATTCTAATATTTTTTATAAAAAGTAAATCCCTCTTCCTGGATGAAAACACCTCACATCCAAATATGCATTGAGGCTCTAACCATGACCCAAGGATGATAAGGGTGTTGTAACTACCACTGGCCTAAATGATGCCTTAGTAAACATGAAATAATAATAATGAACCATTTCTATTTCTTTTTTTAAGAGATTAATTTTAGGGAAATGTTTTTCTAACCATATTGTCATTAGAAAATATATAGAATGAATATTCACTCTTTTATGAATCGTAAACTCTATTAAAAGATAATTTTATTTCTTCTGGACCAAAAAATGATTTTTGAATTTTATTTTTTAGAGTAATGGATGAATTCAAAATTGATTGAAGTAAAAAAAGGATGAAATTTCAATTTTGGAATAGATATTAATAAATTAAGTATATTTCGACATATATATGACATTAAAAAATTGATCAACATTGAGAAAATTATCTTGAAACAAAAAAATAACTGAATATATTAATTTATGTTGAATCTATGGTATTTTTAGTCATCATAGATTTATGGATTTGAGTCCCCACAAAATATATTGATAATTCACTTTTTTGGGATCAATAACCTCAAACATTATCTATAAATATTTACACATTTCCTCCATATTTATATCTTCACATTCCACAAATATTCTCTATCTTATAAACCTAGATATGTGTTATTACATATAGCAATTAAGCTTTTCATTCCCTCTTATAAAAATGATATTTTATTATCAATTCTTAAATTTTGGGTTTTAAAAATAATTTCGCAATTTCAAACCTATAATTACCATGATAATGTTTGAATTATATTAATATAATATATTTAATATGGATATAATGTATAGTGAAAATTTTAAATATATGAATACAGTATTCAATAGCATTTATAACACAAGACACGAAATTATTGAAGGAATATAATATCTGGAGACACATGGAAAAATATATTATTTAAATAAATTAAATACATTATCTAACATAAAATACATGAAACACTGATATTATAATTCATTACATATATTAACATGTATTTTGATAGCTTGTGTTAAATTTTAGACTGTGATTTAATGAACAACAATAGACTAGTAATAATATTAATTAATATGATAATTATCGCTCTATAATTGGAATGGATTTTTTGAATATGACTAAATAAATTATATATATATATATATTATTCATGTTTATTAGTTATTTATAAATTATAAATAAAATAAGTTTTATTAAAATTAAAATAATTTTAAAAAAAATCAATTTTCTAAAAGAGGGTTTAATCATGCTAGGCAAGAAAAATGTAAAATTAATATTATAACCTTTTATAAAATTTATTTGATAAAATAAACTTCATTTTCCAAATAATAACTCCAAAATTAACTGAGAGTTTATTTTTAGGATTTTTCTGAGAAGTTTCATTTTTTATGAATAGTGAAATATAATTGATTGTAATTGAACAGAACCATTTCCTCTAAATAATACTGGCTGTGAAATTATATATAGAATATTATATAAATATAAAATAGTTAAATTATTTATATATTTTTTAATCAAATTTAGATCATTTTAATCACTTTAAAATTGAATTTTATTTAAAAACCTTGAAAATGTTTGATCTTTTTTACCATAAATACCCACATTCTCATAATCTCAATAAGATTAATATTAAATTAAATCATTCCGAATTTGTGAATGTAATTTAAAAAAATGTAATATATATTTGGAATCAGAATTTTTATAATTCCTAGTATGTTATTTAACTACAAAATTATTAAAGGAGACATTTAATATTATTCATATTGATAAAGGAAAAAATTATTTTACATATTGTTTAAACAAAGAATTTAAATAGTATAAATAACTCAACACATTTTATAAAACCATTATATGGAAAAATATAGACCTTATAAATTTTATTCAATAGAATTTTCCATTAATTTATCATAATGACATGATGAGATGTGGGATAAAATAAAACATTAAAAAGATTACAACAATTTCACTCACCCTACCTATAAAAGGCCACCCCACACCTCTACACTTCACACCTTAAACCCACAATGGTTCTGAAAATACCACCATAAATCACTTCCCATAATCCATATCCTTATCATATGTTCCTTATTTTTTTCTTTAAGTATATACCTTCATGGCCTTAGTGAAACCCTTTTGAGGATTTTCGATGAAGTTATAATGTTACTCTAAAAGTGGTTTTATTTTTTTTCTTATAATCCTAATTTTACTCTAATTATTCAATGATGATATAATAAACACAGTATCATTAATATAAAAATATATTTCTATGTTATGGTTATATTTCGGATGCTATTGTCGGTGGGTGAGCATCCGTCTTGTTGGGGGGGAGCGTTGTTTGTTGCCCCACATTCCCTCTTTCCAAAGGCAGGTGACATCCATTCCATGTTCAGTGCGGCTTTCTCTTTGATCAAAACAGAATGATGGGATGTTTGTTCATCCTTTCATGGATTCCTCCTCTGAAATCGTCACCTAATTTGGGTCTCCCTTATATCTTTAAGACGTTGTTTGTGAACCTATTCCCAGTGCCATATCTTCATGGACACCAGTTAATTACATTGCTTTTGTCGGGACATTCCAGACGGTCTAGTCAGGGTAGGAACCTTTGGTCAGGGGTGTAGTCACATGGGACATCACTGGCGTGTCATGATAATGGGAAACTGGCACGTCTGGTTTTCTTCCCCTTATTATAGGGCTTCTCGGGGGCACAGAAGCATGAGGCATTCCATGTCACATGTGAGAAATCATATGTCATAGGCAAGTATGTGAGGTTTTCCTCATCTTTTCGTGTTTAAAACATGGTATGCCACAGCTTTAACATCCAACAATGATAGATCAGAATGATCAGAACATTGATTTAAGTGGATCAGATGGGTGCAACCTTTAGAGGGAACATCGTTGACGGGGCTAACATGTAGTTAGCTTCTCGATTGTTGTTAAGGGGAATGTGGAATGAGATGGCATGATTCCATCCGGAGGTGGTGGACCAGGTATGAATCAAGATGGTGATAGAGTGTTGAATGAATTAAATGGTGAATGGGATGGATCCTCGAGGAGGGTGATGATGAATTTGGGCTAGAGCAACAATGAGGCTTCATATGTATCCATGTTGTAGGGATCAATGTCCTCATAGTTTATCTTATGATGGCGTACTGCCAATTGGGGGTTTCAAAATATTACCTCTAGAAGGGGATGTCGACAGCTTACCGCTGGACAGGGTCCTGACAGCTTTCCGTTGAATGGGGTCACAAAGGATTACCGCTGGATGGAGTTGACAACGATTTACCACTAAATGGCGTCACAACTTCTTAACATAGGATGGGGTTGATCCTCAGGGAGGCTTTCTACATACCTTATCTAGGATACAAGGATCAAACACACGTAGTTCCTATGGGATGGGGGTCGGTGAACCGACGCGGAGGAGGACCTAGGGTCCAATGGTTTTTGGGATCGTGCCTCCGGGAGGGGTCCTATGTACCTTTTCTCGGCAAGGATCAAAGGTCATGTAGTTTGGGTAGGTTCCACGGCTTACCGTTGATTGAGGAATCAATGTATTACCGCTGATCGTGGGAGATAACGTCTTACCGATGCTTGAGGTTCACAGTTTAACGACATGCAGGATGAGGGTGAACCGACTTGAAGGAGGACCAGGGGCACAAATAAATTTTTGTCTTGAACCTAGGGGAGGCTTCCTACGTACCGTACCTTGGAAAGGATCAAAGACCTCATAGTTCAGCTGGTGTGGGAACCGACATGAAGGGGGTCAGAATGACCGAGTTTTGGGATTGAACCTCATTGAGGCTTCCTACGTACCTTCCCTTGGACATGATCAATGAACTTGTAGTACATGTGGTGTGGGAACCAACATGAATGTGGTCAGAACGACCGGGTGTTGGGCTCGAACCTCAGAGAGGCTTCCTACGTAACCATGCCTTTGCAAGGATCAAAGACCCCTTAGTTCAGGTGGTTTGGGAACCTATATGAAGGGGGTTGGAATGACCGGGGGTTGGGATTGAACCTCATGGAGGCTTCTTACAAGACTTTCCGTGGCATGGATCAATGAACTCATAGTTTAGGAGGTGTGGGAATGGACATGAAGGGGGTCAGAACCAATGGTTGGTGTGATGGAACCTCAAGGAGGCTTCCTACGTACCTTGCCTTGGCAGGGATCAAAGACCATGTAGTTCATGTGGGAGTTTGGGGATTACACTCTAGGATAACTAGATTGGATGTCATGGTTGATGCTTGCTCTATTCCCACATTAGTCATGCTCGATGTGAGAAACTAGAGAAAGAAAAGACCTGACAATCACGTCGTGAAAGGTGCATCTATGGGAAGTAGACTAGGGACACACGTTGTTAGTGACCCAAAGATGAAACAGGGGCTTATGTGTGGTTACCATCCCATGTTACGGTGATTGGTACTTACACTGTGAGGGAGGACCAGGTGGTGACAAAACCCAGCGGGAGAGAGAATTGTCATCCAATAAGAGAGGAGGTGTAGGGGTGCTTCCTCTTGGAAGGAATGTTAGGGGATTACACCAGGATGGTTTCCCTTTCCCCTCATAAAGATGATGCTCCGATAAAGTGGATTTCATTCCATGTGAGGAATGATTTCACTCCCATGGAGACCAGAGGGCATAGGGAATTTCCGAGATGGGGAACCCTGCATGCGATCCATAGGGAAAGGTCGCAGTTTAACATCATGTGCTGAGGACGATGTTGCTTGGCAGTTTAACGTCCTACAGCTCAAACGTGACGGGTTCACTCTGCACCCCTAGGACTTACATAACCAGAACCTTCTACACCTTGTTGAAGGGAGGGGATGGGAAACTCCATTGCGGGGTGGTGTTATGGATAGAACCATTGGGGGTCCACTTTATCATGGCTACACGAAGAAGCAATAGTAATTAGTGTGCCTATGCGAAGGAGCATGATGTGATGTAATGCAACGAGAAGTATCATCAAAGGGACATTGAAATTTCACTATACAAACCTGAGGGTCTACATGGGTAAGTAGCGCGGGACGTAGGTGTGTCACACATAATAATGTCTTGAACTAGGTTCCTCACAGTGAGGGTAGAACATGGAGTGTGCATAAGAGAATGGGTCAGGGCATGATAGTATGTCTGTGCGTAATACACAAGGTTTGCGTGCAAGATGAAGAGTTTTCATGCAATAGGTATGGGTTGGACTCAAGAGGTACGGTTGGAGTGCAAGTTGTATAGATGGCATGCAAGACGAAGGGGTTGTGAACAAGTTGGACCATTGGCACGCAAGTTGGTCAGGTCACATGTGACCCCGAGTTGTTTCATGTGATATGGGTTGTTTTCTCGTAGTTTTGATGGTTTTCCAACAAGAACCACTAATGTAGCAGGAACAAGCGCGAAATGTGGGACCACATGAAGAAAAATAAATTAGGGGAGAAACGAAATTCACGATTATTAGAGGGCCCATCTGATGGCGCCCCCAGGGAACCAATCATGCAACAACCAATACATAAAGGCCATTGTTTTTTTCGTGGTCATGGAAGATGGTGTTTTCGTGCAGAAGAGCGTCACTTCATCTTTAGTTACCATCCTTGAAGAGCGAGGATATGGTTTGTTTTATATCTATAGTCCACTGAGTGTCGTGCAAGATCCTGGTACGCATACCCCAGTCAGTTGTCGGATTGTGCGCATGGTGAGAGTCGGGCGCGAAAATAGTCGTTCGTCATCACCTTGGGTGTGGAAATGAGGTCAGGCATGAAAACCACCATTCATCATTCCCTTAGGTTTAAAAACCGGGTCGCACATGCAAATCAATGTTCTTCGTTGCCTTGGGCGTGGAAAGAGGGCTGCGTGCACAAACGGGCGTTCGACGTTGGCTTGGTCATGGACTCGGGGTCTGGCACGCAAATGTCCATTCAACGTGGCCTTGTGTGTAGAATCAGGGTTGGGAATAAAACCCCTCATTCATCATCACCTTGGGCATGGAAACGGGGCCGGGGGTGGCCAGTCGCGGAGGGAAGAGTTTTGGGCGGGGAAGGGAATGTTGGCGTGCAGCGGTTTGCCCGCCGGAAGTCCCCTTGCACGTGCCTCCCAAGTCATGTGCGTGCCTGCCTCCCATGTCACGGGATATCCTTTTCTTTCATCCCGATTTAATCTATTTCTCTTTTATATGCCCGATGCGGTCCTTCTCTAAATATCAGCATCAACCCCCCCCCCCCTCAAAATCAAATCTAAAAGGGAACCTTAAAGTCGGATTCTGAGGTACACATAAAAAATAGGAAATATATCATCGTTGGTGCATAAAAACACATCTTGTGCATGCAAGAGGTCTTTGCTGGAATGAATGACACATCCGAGCATTATAAATAGTTTGATCCCCCAAGCCCTACATTGAATTTTTTCTGCGAGACATGCTTTCTTGCTCTCATGCACGAAAATGGTCAAGATCTGCGCATAAGCTTCCATGACCGACTTCAGGTTTACATGCCTGCCAATTTTTTTCCGCAAATGTCGAACGTCTTTCATGGCCCCACCTCTCTTGCATGTCGAAACATCCTTCTCTCGTGTCACTGTAACTTTTGTGTGTCGAATCTTCCTTCTTTCGCGCTAACCCCTTTTGAGTTCAAAAAATGGTCGCTCAATAGACAACATCGAGAATACAGTTTCTGTTGTAGTAAGAAGAACCCAAATGACCTCGAACCCTCATATTCTTCATGTGAGGATGGTTGTGTTTGAAAACCAAATGCTTTTCAGCATGCTTAAACAATCTCAAAAGGATTGCGTCTTGAGTGGTAACATTTCTCTATAAAACTTCTATGTTCTGGAAGTGGTGTTGTTGCTAGGTTTCGAGATGGACACATATTGGTCATGGGTGACACATGAAGATAGTCTTCCACAATTCCATATCACCAACAATTTCTATCCTACTAGGGAAACACAAAACATAGGAATCTATTTCCAAAATATGATGACTAGGATGGTTATGAGATGCAATTAAGTTCCCGATGAATCTCCCGCTTTTTAGGCAAGTCCTTTCCGAAGCAGCATTACTAACGAGACAACGGGATGGCAGGAGTGAGATTTTAGATCCGGGGGCCAATTTACCAATGAATGGGCATAGGCATACTTGGTACATCAGACATGCAAGTAATTCGGGCCGGATCTATGGGCCATTGGGATTTTTGAGGCCATTCGGACGTCTCAATTCCACTTTTATCAACAACAGGACTTGGTAGCAGAGCTGTTCAGTCACTGGTCGTCTGATACCAATAATTTTCACCTTCATCAGGGGGAGGTGGGAATCATTATGTGGGATGTCCATTGTATTGGGGGAATCTCCTTGGAGGGGTATCAGTACGATGAGTTCCTCCCGACGGAGAATGTTGGGAGGGATAGGACCCACACCCCAATATTCTCATGGAACCATCTAGAGCTAGATAAATAGGAACTCATAGTAAAATATATCCTAAAATAAAATAGCATATTCATGGTGGTTTAGTCTCTTCCAGACCTAGAACATGGCCGTGAAGATTCCTTGCCAAGGGAAGCAATGCCTGAACACATCTCAGAGGGGAAAAGCTGGATCATATTAGAAACGTTTTGGAGATGGGGGAGTATAGATCCTGGGGCTTTGGCATCATTGAAGGTAAATACCTGAATGTAAAATATGTTCGATTACTTAACGAATTCTTGAGTGGATGATTGTTACCTAGGAGGGACAAGAGGATGGGAGTACACCCAGGGATGCTAGTGATGGTAGAGAATATGGAGGCGAAGAACAAGGTTAACCATGAGGTTCTAGTGTTGGGTTAGCTATACAGTATCCTAGGGAACATTTCGAGTGGAAGTACGCCCAGGAGGATATGCTGGCCATTCCAGATCCTCCACCGTTGGGTCACAACCCACTGTGGTGGCAACGAATTCCCAAATTTCATCTCCCCCTAGTAACAGTATGCATCCACAAATCTTGAACATCGTTGGGATCCTCCCATTAAAACTCAGGGATGACTGAGTGATGCTCATGATCAGCAGCCACAATCACTTAAAATTCCACCTATTCTGAACCCCAGTTTCCCAAATGTTAGATAATGGGTGGGGTCCACTAAGGTAGAGGGAGTACCTGCAGAGCATCTGGGGCAGCGTCTTGGTGGCCTGTATTGGTGGAAAAATCTCTTGGGAACCCTATGTGCTGACAAGAATTGTCAGGAAGTTTGGGTGCATGCAACAGACGCCCAAAAATTTATTTAAAGAGGTACAGGAAGAGTGGAATTCCTGAATTATCCACCAGTTGTGGCTTATGTTCACGAAGACAGCCCTGGGTGAAATTATTTCTCTTCCCCCAACCGATGTCAATGTAGGACTGTCAAAAGAGTACGCTAAACATTGGAAAAGAACGTACCCTAATGCAATTCTTTGGAAATGTATTTGGAAAATCAATGTGATTAGTGAAGATCCCGAAGAGCAGGAAGGTAGACGAGGTGATGCGGGGGGAAGTGTGGCCAAGAACGGGTTGGGGGGCTAGTGCAGCGCCGGCCGGTACTTCATCAGTAGGGGCATCACATACCGAGAACATGACTCTTCCCTCCAGGGAAGGTTGAACTCATGCATGCCCTCAAGTTCCTTCTAGGGACCTCCCAAGAATGAATCTCAGGTACCTTCTGACAATGTCCGCTGATGCAATCATTCCTTCTCTATGGTATTCATGGAGAATGTTGTGACTGTCCTTGCCTGCTGAAGAGTTATGGCGGAGGACGATGCACACAAGGCTTGATCTAACAGACATAGGGTGCATTCATATACTGGATAAAGTAACCTTTCATTTCCTTCATGCATACCAGATAGCCATGGACACGTATGCATTCCGGCAAGGGCGATATGAAGAACCGCATCTCCTGGTGAATGTTATTCATAGCCAGGATCAAGACCCAGAGAGGCTACCATCTGAGGATTAATGTGCAGAGGAGGAGGAAGATGAATACGAAGAATAAGAAGAATAATAAGAATCATAATAAGTAATGGAAGAAGAGGAAAGAGTTGAGGTTTATGCTGGTGAGGGGCCTTCGGATGCTCCCACTCATCAGCGGAGTTCCCGGGAGAGTGGTAAAATCATTGGCTCCGATGAAGAATCAGCAAAGCAGTTTGAGGTATGGTTTAAAACTTATACCGGCCTTCATATTTTAATAAACTTGAACTGTCAACCACACCTTCTTATTCTGGAACACGTGGGCGAGGTTCCACATGAATCTTTCTCCACTAGGGGCGTGAGTACGCCTAAGGAGACCAGGGATCAACCTCGTGGGCCAGTCCTCAGGACCGAGTGTAATGGGGCACCAATTATTGTTGTACTATGCGATAATGATCCAGAAGGAGATCCCCCTTCCATCCCCATTTTCCAAGAGGAGCCAAAATTGGTAATCGAGTTTACAAGTGCCGAAGGCTCTCCCATGGAAGGGCCCCCTGCCAGGAAACAAGAATTGGTAACCAATGCACTTGGTTCTTGTAAGTCATTTATCATCGGTTTCCCTCTTTACTAGAGAATTAAGACAATTAAGATACTGATTCCTAACTCAGTGATCGCAAGGTTGGAGGCACGACAGACGGTCGTGCCCAGGACATTTGCAGGAGCGGGATCGGTAGCGACCGCATTGGGCTTTGTAGAAGCAAACATTCTGGTCAACCCTCCCCCAGTACTCGGTGAGTTGGATATCATAATGAGGGATGTTGATATGGCCAGGGTCAAAGTCCATCCCAATGAGAGTGATGTCACTGATTAGGTTGAGGTTCCCAAAGAATACTTAGTTGCTGAACTCCTCGCTGCTTTCCCAGACTATCAGCCAACAGATCCTGAGAAGATAGATAATTCCGATTCGGAGGAGGCCGATGAGAGATGTATGACATGGCACAAACGGTGCAAGTGTATCACAAACTTTCTTGGTCAACCTTAGATAGAATGTCTACAACCGATTGGATAACTCTATACCTGGCTGCACTTTCCCTATACTAGAGGGTCTGATGAAAAACGTCTTCAGCCGACAGTCCGTGACTACATTGTTGAGAAGCTGCGAGAGGGAAGTCATCACTCTGACATTAGCCGGTGTCAGGAAGAGCCGGGGAGTACCCAAGCATTCCACAAGGAAGAATAATAGGTCTGATTCCTCGAAGAACAAATGAAAGTGAAGGAGGTATTCATTGCAATCTTTCTTGATCTTGTGGAGAAATTGAAGGCCCAGCTGGCGAACTCCCTAGAGCAGCTAATGGAAGCGGGTTCCCAAATGACTTCACTCCAAACATAATAGGTTCATGCATAGGCTAGATTTAGTGAACCTTGACCTACATTTTCTAATTAAAAGAAGGTTATTAGGGGGTGGGAGGCAACCTTGTCGGCTATAAGCCAAAATGTAGCGGTGCTAGAGTGACTTATCCAAGATGTGGATCCATAATGGCCCTGTTTTGGTCGAACTCATAAACACACTTCTTTGTGCTACCTCTTGGTCGGAACAACATGTATGGATAGATTTATTTACTTGTTCTTTGGGTGAAATATCCTCCAACCACAATCCTGAAATAAATAGAAATCCATTCCTACGCTCGCGTGGGTCATAACAGATGTGAGAAACAAGGGACACATGCATTATTACTTCATCTGAATGTAGGAGTACCAACCAAGATTCGATCCCCCAATGTTCGAAATACCAATCCGGATTCCTGGGAAGAGAAGGAAGAGGCCCAATTAGGGGATGAGCACCTCAGAACTATCGGCGTGTTATCTCTCCAATGTGATCTAGTTCACGAGAGGGGTAACACAAGAGGCATCATAAATCAATACAGTCATAAGGGTGTGGAAACTGTGAATCACAATTCCCCATATTCGGAACACTCTGAGGGGGTGGCATGACAATAGAGGATAACTATTGACCATGTTCGAAACACAGTATCCATATTGTATTAGCCTGAAAGGGGGTTATCGAATGAAGGCTGACCCCTAACCATGCTTGATACACTGGGTCTTACATGGAAGGACATCCATTAGTGTTTCGAAATGTTGGACTTGGATAGTAGGAAATCCAAAGGCCATGCATCCATTCTATTAGGGGTTTCAATTAGACATGAAATGTGACAAGGGGCCGAATAACGAGGACACAATGCATTGATGGTGGAGTTGTGGTATTCGCAAATGGAATCCAATACTCATGATGTTACGCCACCTTGGGGAGAACACATTAGGTGGGAGAACCGACCTGAACATGAATCATTCCTTATTCTAAACAGGATCTCTATGATGAGGAAACGGTCACCTCCCAATGTTATCGTGGGGCATCAAAAACTTGTTCAGGGTAAAGCTGTAATTTCATGGTTAACCAAAAGAGATCAGGTCAAGGTACCGAAAAAAACAGTGGGGGACATGAATTATTATTCATGGGGATGGACCCGAAGACAGGATGTATGGGGGTTCTTACGTATACCATGATAATAGGAATCAATCCCAAACATAGTTCTTTGGGAATAGTGTGGTCAGAGACCTACGCTGGTGTGGATAATCCACTCTGAAGAAGAAACCGACACATCCCATGATTAACATAGGGTATCCTGTACTTGTTCTGGGTTGAACCACAGTTTAGTGTCATGTGTAGAGGATATATGGACTTATACAGTTTAACGTCATTCGATAGGATGTGGACTGAAAGGGAAGTTCCCAGGAAGGGAGAATGTGGTTCGATAGATATTAACCCGACATGAAAAAGGAATTAGAGTACGGACCACACCACATATCTGTGATGGAAACTCTTTAGGTCAAGGGATCCAAGGTGAATATTAGGCTGGGCCTGTAGCAATGTTTTCAGGTGTTCCTATGAACCCCGTGAGGATGAGAATCAAGCCATACATAGTTCGAGAAGATGTCTTGTAGTTTAACATATTTCCGCAAGGACATGGAGTAGTATTAGATTATTGTCAAAGAGCTTGGACCACGTATGGTAGGAAATGAGAGACACATGATGATGTAATCGCAAGACCCGACATTAAAGAGGACCTAGTTCGGATCACCGTTCACTTCTTGGGGGAGGCTTCATGTCCAGGGATTGAAAAAGAAAGTCAAGATGAGCCCGAGACAAGGTCCACGAATGCTCTTATATACCAAATAATGATGGAGATCAAGTTGTGCATAGTTATAAGGATATCATGGTAGGATACTAGTGCTAGGGATAACACAGTTGTGCTGGTCTCACCCTTACACCAAAAGAAGCATTATTTGATATATCTTGTTTTTCCTTTATAATGAATGTGTTTTTTTTTGCAAAGTGATGGACCTAGGATAGATAGTCCATGTATCGCCAGAAGAATCAAGCCATATGCAGACGTTGAAATATGGTATGGTGTGTAACTGATACCAAAAATGAAGTCCCCTCTGGCGAGGACATCACAATGCGGTGTCATTTTTCATCGTGCATCTAGGATGATAATTTCAAAGTTTAGGGTCATGCAATGTGGCCAACCGTGCATTATTAACATCATGCAGGATAGAGAAAACAGTTTAAAGTCTTGTGGGACTAATCATCATAGTTTAATGTCATTTGTATTAGATGTATACATGATAGATGAGGTTGTAGAGGGAATGTGCAAGACATGATAAAGCATACCTGACGTGAATAAGGACAAGGTCCATGCCATACCGTGCACATTTCTGAGGAAGAAATCTCGGGCCATGGGGATAGGATAGATTAAAGGATTAGGGGCAGGAGAAACTATCTCCCAATTTAACTGGACCCAAAGAAGAGATGTATGGGTGCTCCTACATATCCCATGAGAATGGGAATCAAGCCACACATAGTTATTGAATGTTCCTTTTAATGTCGTGCGGGAAAAAATACAGTTTAATTTCTTGTGGGACATGATGTATGAGGTAACTCCTATAAAGGGGAGTATGTGGTGAGGCTAATACAAACCTGATGTGAATGAGGACATAATCCAACAGCACGCCACACTGTTCCATAAGGGTTAACCCCCGAAGGATGAAAAGAATAGATAAGTTGTAGGAACTTGAGCAGGACCCAAATATAAGATGTCATGTTGTTCCTACGTATCCCATGGGAATGGGAATCAGGTTTTTTGTAGTTCTAAGAGAGAGCATAGTTTATGGTCTAAGAGCTTGGACCATAGAGGTGCGAAATCCATCCAAGTAAGTGTGGACCCCAACCTGATCCATAATCCCACCTGAGTCAAATTAATTGTGGGAAATAAGGGTGGGATAGATTTTTTGTTGTACCTGGAACGTAGGCCATTGGGAAGATAGTGTGTGGTCCCAAAGATGCCTTTACCGTGGATTTTGTTCTCCTAACATGCAAATGTGTAATGAGGGATAGTGTGAGGAGTGTCAAAATTCCATTTGGACATGATGGAGTGGAAAACAATTTGAACCATGTAACCAAAATTCAAGGATTAAAGGGGATGGCGTGATGGTGGAGGATTATTGTTGACCATGTTCGAAACACAGCATCCATATCGCGTTATCCTGAAATGGGGACAAAAAAAAGAGTGTCGACCACTGACCATATTAGCAACATGGGACATGTATCGATTTTTTGTCTGAAACACTCAAGGATGTTAGCCTGTAATAGTAAGAGGGCCCTTAAGCCAATCATCCATGCCATTTAGGGGTCCCTTCTGGTGTGAAATATTATGGAAGCCCAAGAGAAAGGGAACAAGAATCCTGGAACGTGGATGGGAACATGTCTAGGGAAAATCCGATACTCCAAAAGCTAAACCAGATACTCTTGGGAACATTGATGAATCACTGAATAGGGTTGAGGGGATCAATATGAGAGTGGACTATTTGAAAAGATGAGTATAGGACAAGGGGATAGAGAACACTCAAGATAAAGTGGTACAAGGTGTGGTTGTTACAAACCAGACATGAATGAGGACATAATCCCGCATCACACCATATACCCCTCTCCCTAGGAAAGTGCAGGCCAAGGGGCCAAGGTGAAGGGGAGATTTCTAAGAGATGGGGCTGGACATGAAGTCTAGATGTTCAGGCATTACTAAATATCCCATTAGGATGGGAATCAATCCACACGTAGTTCTAGAAAAGGGTAATTTACAGTTTACCATCATGAAATAAGGACGCAAATGGGTAAGATGCCCTACACAATTGAGGTGTATGGTCTGGAGAGTAACCCGACGTGAATGAGTAAACAATCCCATACTAAACCATAAAGTATTGAGTGATGACTTGGTCTAGGGGCCCAAGAAGGCCAAGAGGCCTAAGGCTAGGCCTCGAAGGGAAAGTCCCAGCCAACTTACAGTTTAACATCTTTCATTTAGGATGATGAAAGTGGTAAGATACGTCCCAAAAGGGAGGTGTATGATGCGGCGAGTAACCCAATGTGAATTAAGACATGATCTCACACCCCACTGTACATCCCTAAGTGAGAACTTGGGATAAGGACACGAGAAGTCTGAGGGGCCTGAGGCTGGGCCTCAGACGGAATGTCTCAGAACGTTTGCAGCTTAATGGCTTGCAGTGAAGATGAAAGTGATCATTATTTTGGGTCATAGACATAAGACCGTATATGCCTAGTTTGATGTCATATTTGTGGGACAGAAATGGAAGATCTTCATTCTTAAGGAAGTCCAAAAAGTAGCAAAGATGATTTAAGACAATTGTTGACCAGGTTCACAACACAGTATCCACCATTATGTTTCCAATAGGGGTGAACAAATGTGCGTCAACCATTGACCACATTCTCTACAAGGGACATGCATCAACTTTTCACTCAAAATACTTGAGGGTGTTATCCCTTAATGGTAGGAGAGACCATGGGCTGAGAATCCTTTCCATTTGGGGGTCATTCCAGATATAGAGGGTGACAGAAACCCAAATGATGGTTCATGTCGAGAATGGCATGGAATGTGCTTGTGGAACAGATGATAAATTAAGGAAAGGATATCACTAAGGGAAATTTGTGGTGTGGAGAAATAGCTCGACATGAATGTGGACATGAGTCTGCACCGCACCACACAATCCTAAATGAGAACATGAGTTAGGGGCCTGAAGGGGATGAAGGACTTGAGGCTGGGCGTCTCGCCCAGCTGTAGCCATATGACCCCTTGTGCAGTTACCTTCTCATCACGACTCCTAAGCCCATGTTGGTAGTGTTCGGTGTCGGAAAAAAGGATTCGGATTCATCATTCCCTATTATATAAGGATCTAATAGCTGACATCGCCTAAAGGGAGTCACAACCCAAAGATACAACAGGCAGGATAAACCAACATATTCAATGTTTGGGATTTACGGGGGTGGTGACAATGACAAAGGATAGTGATAGACCATGTTTGAAGCACAACATACTTATAGTGTGACCTGAAATGAGAATAACAAAAGATCATCAACTGCTGACTGTATTCGCAATGTGGGACTTGTATCAATTTGTTGCTCAACATTCTGAAGGGTGTTGGCCAGATGTGGTTGGAGAGATCTTGGGCCTAGCATCTATGCTAGTCGGGGGTCCTTTTGGACGTGAATGATGATGGTGTCCAAATGAAATGAGGGGGTGAGGCATTGATGTGCCCATTCATTTTAATGTCAAGTAGGGCAGTGAAAGTGATGGACATATCTGGGGAGTGAGACATATGGTGGGATTGAGATGATTTCGATGTGAATTGGTGAAAAAGACAGTATCATACCATATTTTGTGGCCAGAGGGGAGATTATGATGTTTGGGTTGGGCCAACAGAAAAAATTTCTGGGTATTCCTATGTATCCCATGAGGATGAGAATGAATCCATACGTAGTTCATAAAAGTTGTGAAGTTTAATGTTGTACAGTGTGGATGATGGAGGATATAAGAATGGAGAGAGGAACATGGTGAGACCATCGTAATCCTGACATGAGTGAGGCAATAGAATCCTTCACTACGTCGTGTAAGGATCCTCTAAAAGGTCTACCCCTAGGAGGGGATAGTTAATGGAGAGAGTTTGGTAGATGGGCTCAAGTAGAAATATTTGGGAGTTCCTATGTATCCCATGAAGTTGGGAATCAATCCTTACGTATTTCTAGAAGAGACATATAGTTTAACCATTTTCAGGATGATAAATAGTTTAACATCCAGAGGGAAGATCCAGTTTAGGGTCATACAGGACACAACTATTTAGGTTCATGCAAGACCAGCTGGCTCAGGCGAAGTATTGCATGAGAAGCTTGGCATTGGTGGGAGGAGTTTTATGCTCACCACCCATGGTCACTAGTGAGTATGCACCATTGGGGTAAACCCTGTGAATTATGTAAGTTCCTTCCCATTTGGGATCCAACATGGGTTGTTTCATGGTATGTATCATTGTTGTCCGGAGGTCCAACACCAAGTCCCCATGAAAAAAGGAGCAGATGAGAACATTCTTGTTGAAAGATCTGGCTATCATATTTTGATGCCTTTCCAGATTGTGTAGGGCACAAATCCTATTATAATTATGTGCTTCCAATTCGGCCCGGCGAAGTTCAGCTACCGTATCTAGCGCATGCATGTCATAGATCATTGTGCGTAATGAAGGAAACTGAATCTCGATGGGTCGGACGACCTCAGTTTCGTTGACCAGGGAATATGGTGTCACATGGGTGGAATTATGAGTCATTGTATAATTATCCCAGAGGGAATTGGGGATCTTGTCCGGACAAAACATTTTATTCTAACCAACCATTTTCTACAAAATGATAGAGAGGTTTTTGTTGAACACCTCGATCTGTCCATTTGCTTGCACATGATAGCGGGAGGTATGGATAGAACAATTTTTGTAAATAGTGTAAAATTACATCAGCAGAGAGTCTATGAAGTTTGTGCCATTATCAGTGAGGATGACCTAAGGGATTCTCAACCAGTAGATGATATTGGAGCTCATGAAGTGAACGATAAAGTAGACCTGGACCTCCTTGAGTGGAACTACCTCTGCCCACTTGGAAAAAAAACTGTAGCAGTCATGAATAATATGCACTAGCAAGATATCTTTGGTGGATATTGTCCCACGACATCAGGTCCCCACATCGAAATTTGAAAAGAGTACATGGTCGAGTGGAGAGGCTATGTCAGCAAATTCCTAAAGTTACCATGAATTTTTCACGCATGGAATCGCTTGGTGAAATCGATGCATTCATAGATCATGGAGGGACAAATGTACCCCAGTCTCTGGATCTGGTAAGATCGCTTCAGCCTAGTCTGGTGGGCTCTGCAAGAACTGGAATGAACCTCTAGCATGGCTAGATAAATCTCATCTACTTTGATGCAACATAGTACAATACCCCCAAAACCATGCTTGTAGAGGATCTGATCATGACTATAACTGTCCTGGAGGGTAAACTATAATGCATGGCATTGGATTCGCTCACGCTCAGCCCGGTCAACCGGGAGGTAACCATGTTAGAGGTATGTGACAAAGGGGACCCTCTAGTCGGGAGTCACATCAACCACTGCTTCTCGGGGTCCTGACGTGGAGGCTCTAGCAGTAATATGACTCACCTGCAGGCCATAATCATCACCTGCAGAGACAAGAGTAATGACTCTCTGATCTGCCACATGGATAATCTTGACCTCATGCTCGGCCTCTGAAAGTGATGCCGCTAGGCCTACTAGGGTATCAGCTTGACCATTCTGAGATCGAGGGACATGAGTAACTTCCAGCCGAGATGGGAACATGGCCATTATCCAGAGTGTGCTCTCCAGCAACGGTACGAGCTCCAGCTTTATGACAATGTAGTCTCTGTTGATTTGATTTATAACTAGTTCGGAATTCCCTTTCACATGTCAATGGAGCACATCAATCTCGAGGGCCTGCTCGAGACCAGTGATAAGAGCCTGATACTCTGCCTCATTGTTGGTGCAGCCTTCTTAAAACATGATTAAGGACGACAGAATGGATTGTGCTGGGGTAATAAAAATGATAAACAATCCATCCCTATTGTGCATGGGGTGATTAATCCTACTTCCGGTGGGGCTTCAGGAAGAACCATCGATGTGCATCTGTCAGCATGGCATGGATTGGTCTACCAAGAGGATTGCCTCATCGAGGAAATCAAGATCCAAGGACTGATTAGAATGAGCCGAATGGGAAGCATGGAATTCTAATAATTATTGCCAATTAATAACTTTATGATGGAAAAAACGGATATAAAACTATTGTAAAATCATTCCCCACCAAGCGAGATGACCTCTCCACATAGGGCAGTTCAAAATGTACTTCAGTGTGTCTACCTGTGACATGAGCTGTACATTATGGTGCTGTAAGTAATGTCGCAATTTCTGTGATATCAATACTAGCGCAAGGAAATTCTTTTCGACCAGGGAGTATCTGGTCCCTGTATTGAGGAGCATACGTCTGAGGTAGTAAAGTATATTCTCTATCTCCTCTTTGTTCCTCTGGGTAATAATGGCACCAATAGATCATTTCAAGGCATTCATGAAAAGGATCAGTAGTTTTCAAGAGATAGTAGGCATCAAGACTGGAGGCTGGAGTAGATACTGATTGATTTCATCAAACGCGGTATGGCACTATTCGACCCATTCGTAAGACGTTCCTTTATTCATTAGCCGAGAAAAGGGATTAGACTTGCAGTCCAGATTTGCAGTGAATCAGCGTATATAGGATAAGTGGCCTTGACACCCTCGAAGCTCCCGAATATCTCTTGGGGGAGGCATCTGGCTGATGGCTTTGATCTTCTCTGGGTTGATCTCGATGCCCCTATATCTGACAATGAAGCTAAGAAATTTTTTAGTTGTGACCCCAAAGGCACATTTTAATGGTTTCATTATCAGGTCGTGAGAACAAAGGAATCCGAACACTTTATCATGGTCTTTGAGATGGTCCTGGAATTGATGAGATTCAACCGTTAGATCTTCCATGAATCATTCCACCAATTACCCCGGGATTGTCTTGAATATGTGATGCATAGCCCACTGATAGGGGGAACAAGCATTATTTAGGCCGAAGGGCATGAATTGGCATCAAAACGTACCTTGTGGTTCCATGAATGCTATAGAGTCCTTGTCCTCGGGGGGCCATTCAGATCTGATTTTATCTGGAGTAACCATCCATGAAGGAGAGGGCTTTGAACCCAACCATAGCATCAATGAACAATTCCATCATAGGAAGGGGAAAATCATCCTTCGAACAGTGACAGTTATGATCCTAAATGTCGTGCAGACTTTGTTCTGTCTTTTCTTCTTCCTAATTGGAATAATTGTTTCTATCAATTTTGGGAAATAGAACTCTTTAATGAAATTGGATCTGATGAGCTTGTCATCTTTCGCCTCTACTATGATGCGATGATAATGGTTCATCTTCCTTGGAGGTTGTTTGAACTAGTGATGATTTGTCGGGAGACCAAGGTAGTGGAAGGATACCTGAGCATCTAGTCCTGGCATCTCAACATAGATCGAGGAGAATACATCATGATGTTGTTTGAGGAAGTCAATATACCACTGCTACTCCTTGAGGGACATCACAGAACTGATCAATGTGGGTCTCAGGTCTACTTCGTAACCGAGGATCACGTATACTTGTTTATCGACCGTGGCGGAGAACCCCTCTTCAAATTATTGAGAAATGTCCTCCAAAGCCTCTTATTCGTTTGCAGAGGAGGGATCCCCAGTGATAAGAGCTTTCTCTGGGTTGACAGCCCCCTGTGAGAGGATGGTACCAGCCTGGGCCGCAGTGGAAATCACATCTGGAGATTCACTTTCCACCAAAACCATAGAATTGAAGTCTATCGATCTAATACCATATTGTATTCTCCCCAAGGGGCCATGCTTGATGATATCAATGCAATAGTGGTGCATCGGCTTGAGTCGGTTAATTCTAGCCATGAAAAATAGGAATGTTTGATATATTGTCGGTGCCATGGTGTGGACATCCCGATACCTTATGGGGGTAAGAGGATCTGCGATCACCTGAGCCTGATAGGTATAAGAGTACGGAGTGCTCTTATGATGTCACCAGGACCTGAGAATATGCTCCCCCCTTGTACCAGAGAGAAAAAAACTTTTCCCCCTATCGGGGGTCATGGCCAATAATCGATGGATCATGAAGACGTAGGATTCATCCAAACCTGCCCAGGGGTCTGTTGCAACCGTAATGGATTCAAACTCACTGGCCTGATTCTTCTTGTCCTTTCTCTTGTAAAAGTCGGAATCCATGTAGAGGGATTCACCATAGGAAAAAGGAGGCATGTCACCTTGGAGCACGCCCACTCGTCAATTGATGGAGTACTTGAGGCACTTGTGATATGATGAGGGAACCGTCGCGTGCAGGTGGAGCCATGGTCTTCCCATCAATGCATTGTACGCGGTGTCTTGGGAGACAACCATAAACTCAATACTAAGAACTAGGCCACTGAACAGGGTCTTCAAATGAATCTTTTCAACTGGGGTCTTCTCTATCCTATCAAATCCAAGGATTTTCAGGTCGGAGGGAGTGAAGTCTTCATCGGATAACCCCATATTCAGTAGTGTCCGTGTCAGGATAAGGTTAATCCCGGAGCTGGTGTCAACAAGACTATGGAGGACCTCCATGCCATGGAATTTTCTAGTGATTTACAGTGGATTAATGTTCCCTTGTATGGGAGAAAATTATTCTTCTCTGGAGAATGAGATAATTTCCTAGCATTCATCATGCTCTATCACTTATGAATGAAAGGGCTCTGCAACTCCTACCTCCATCTCCAACTGGAGGGGAATTCATAAAGCCTATGTGAGGGCCTCCCGTATATATGACGAAAGGAAAAGGGCCTCAAGGATGGAAAGCCCTGTGGGGAAGCTGGCTAGGTGCATGAGTAAATCATACATCCACACCAGCTGTAAACTTCTGTTTTTAGGAGTTCACTCTATGACAGGCGGTACGGTGGCCTCTGCCGGTTGGGCTGGTGGCTAACTGTGCTAGGAAAGTCACACTTCCCACAAGTCGAAGCCCAACGAGTGGAAACCATATGAGAGTCGGATGAATGATACTATCTTGTAGTTGGGGTGGCTGGTCGTGACAAGGTCGAGGTGGCTCTGCCTAATCCAGTAGCACAAACGGATGTAGAGGTGGTCTTGATGACACTAGATGAGGAGGCTACACTTGCTGATCTCTGCGTGGGGCCTGCTGTCTTTTCATAGTGGCATGCACAGCCTGGCTGGAAGTTCAAACCGATATGCCTCAATGACCCATATGTTCGTGGCTCTGCTGACATTGGATTTAGCTGGGGAAGTTGGGGACATCCGCCTAGCGCTCCCCATCGTCAGGAGTCATGTAGGGGTTGACCGACTCCATGGTGTTAACCAAAGAATACCCTTGACTATCACTCAAATATGTATCCACTACAGGGAGGATACTGTGAGGAATCACCATCTCCAGAGGAATGAAGTTGCTGAGAGTATTGGACGATGATGGAATTGGCAGGGCACGTTGGTTTCCCTTTCGACGCTAATTCTTGCTCTTCTGTGAAGAGGTCGAATGAGACGACGATGAATAATTGGTGGCCAATGATCCTGATGAATCTGGCCAAATTAGGCATTCCTGAATGACACCATGGGAATGGGTGACTATTTTGAAATCCATACAGTCTTCATACTTCTGTTACTCGTACCAACTACCACTCGTGTTCGTTGTTGTTGTTTCTATCTATCTTTACGAAAACACATGCCACTTGTGCTAGGGATGATCCCAACCTGACTATGTTGTTATCAAACTGGCCTTGATTCCTTTCATTGAACAAATATCACTACTTGGGGATTTTCCCCAGGATCCTATGATAGGGGCAGTAGTAGGGGTGATCAGGGACGCTTGCCTCTTCTGGCCTTCTGCACTCAGGCAAACGCACAATCCCTTATTCCAAGGCAGGTCGAAAATAATCGGGGACCTTATTCTCATTGAAAGAGTAGGTCCTGGTTCTTCTGTCTAGAAAGGGGGACCATTTAGATTGGCCCTAATGGCGGTCTGCAGGTGTCTGTCAACGATGCGGGCCTGATTGCTCCACCTAGGAGGTGGTGGCACATTATGTGGGGGAAACTACTGATTCTGAGGGGGCTGCTGCTAGGTTGGAGGCTGCGCCTGTGGTGGTGGGCCTCAATTTGGTTGTGGAGGAAGCTCCACTTGGGTCAATATATTTGGTATTAGAAGATGGACTAGTTATTTTTGGATAGTTGGAATAGAGTACTATAATAAGAACCTTAAGGATTAGTCAAAGTGTAATAAAACATCCCTAAATTTGGTAAGTATATAGTAAGTGGTTTATCAAGAAAATACATCCCTTATTAGAAAAAAAAAGTTATAGGCGGCTCTAGCATAGATGGTCCAATGAGTGAAAACCCTGACAATGAGTTTCGGGCCTGATCAAGGGTATCATATTACAGGACAACATGCCTTGGTGGACACAGGGTTTGACACTCTGGGGGGATATGCTTTCGAAAATTAATGAGTGTAGTACAACCCATTATTAAGTGATAAATAATCCCATATGAATATCAGTTAATAAATATATCAAGGATAACCAAGATTCTATCAAAGGGAATCAGAATATAGGATATACTTCTCCTTTACATGTTTATCCGCTAATGTTCAATGTTACCTATTTATTCTCAATATCATAGTATTAATGTCTTCTAATTGTGAAGTCTTTTTCATATTTAATGGTGATAAATAGAATAACACGTTCCAACAATAAATTTGATAGGGAATGTGATGATTTCCCTAATGATATGCCTGATATGATGGGTATGGGTTCTCAAAACATTTTGATTGAAGTTGTTATGGTGGACCAAGTTATGAATAATAACATGAAAAATTTAGAACTCCTTCCTCCTCCATGGAAAGAGCACGTTTTCATTGAATCTTTCAGGTGGAAAAGGCCTCCCATGTTTACCAGATCTTCTGATCCCCTCCTTTTGGAATAGTGGATTAACTCTACTAAAATATATTATCTATCCTCCAATGCTTGGAAGAATATAATGTTGTACTAGTGGTCTATCGTTTTTATGGGGAAGCTGGTCTGTGGTAGACACTGATCCATAATACAATGCCCCAAGAATAAATTGATTACATTGATTGGGAAGAATTTATGTGTATGTTTTTCAATAAATATTTTCCTTAAACCCTATGTATCATGAATGATAGAGTGTTATCAGACTCAAAGAGAATGATGATGAGTCTGTCAGGGCATATAAATAAAAAATTACATGGCTTTCAAGGTACACTTCATGCTTTGACATGAACACCGAATGTAAGGTGGATAGGTTCTTTACCCGACTAAAGCTGATTCTACGTAATGCGTTGGCAATTAGGGACTTTGATAATTATGAGGAAATTTTCTATTGTTCCCTCATAGTTGAAATGGATATTGGATAATTTCAGTGGTCTCATGGGCCGAGTGATATGAAGTAGAAAATAAAGATCATTATGGGTGGTTCAGCAATCAAATATCATGGTGGAATAAGCCTCACAATCCCACTTATAAAATTTGTGGGAAAAATCAACATTGGAGAAATATAATGGGAACCAATAATTACTTAAAATATAAAAGTTGGGACATCTGGATAAAAACATCCAATGGTATATAAATAATTCTATTAATTTGGAAGAAGAAATGATGGTTTAGATCAACTCTCATCTAGTAGTCTGCTGTTAAATCTACAAGGATCATGGGAATTATTCGAACCATTTCCCAATGCCAAGGGTTGTCGATGGAAATCAATAACAACCTCCAAGGAAACAAGGAAAGGATTATGGTGTCATATTTTTGAGGTGGATCCAGACATTTTTGTGGTGAAATGTATGCTATTTATTAATTCAAAAATACATAATTTACTATTTGATTCTGGTTCTAATCATTCTTTCATATCTTATAATTTTAGTAGAACTATTAAAATTCAACCTCAAAATTTGGAGGATAAATTATCAGTGAGAACAAATAATGGGGAAATTATTGCATCCATGGTATATAACTGCACCATTGTTTACGTTTGAGGAATGAACCTCCTAGAAAATCTCATCATACTTCCATTAGTGTAGTTCAGCGCTATCTTAGGAATTTATTGGCTATCATTATAAAAATACAACATCAAATGTCGGGAAAGGGAAATCACACTTCACATCCTAAAGCATCCTATAAATATTTACAAGTGTAAGGAGGAAGATGAATCTCCTATAGTGCTAGGGTCACAGGTGTTGATGTTAATTCCTTATGAGCAAGAATTTCTAGCTAAAATGGTTCAGACAAAGGATATAATCATGCTTGAAGACATGCCCATCATGAGGGATTACACCGATGTTTTCCCAAAAGAGTTTCTTGTCCTCCCTCTTAAATACGAGGTTGAGTTATCACCTGAATATAATCCTGAAAATCTTCTTATATTTATGACACCTCATAGAATGACCATCATAGTGTTGGAAGAACTGAAGAAGCACTTATATGTGAAACTGGATAAGGGTTTTATATGCCAAAGAGCTTCCCAATAGGGTGTGCCAGTCCTCTTTATCAAAAAGAAGGATGGAACAATGTGCCTCTGAAATGATAATCGTGAGCTCAATAAAATCATGATAATGAACAAGTTTCCCATACATTGGATAGATGACTTGTTCAATCAGCTTCATGGGGATAGTTAGTTCGATAAGGTGGACCTTCGATCAGGATATTTCCAATTAAAGGTGATCAAGGAAGATATTCACAGGACTTCCTTTTATATGAGGTATGGACACTGTGATTTCATAGGGATGCACTAAATCTCACTAATGATCCATCAATTTTCATTTATTTAATTAATAGAGTCTTTATAGATTTCCTCAACAAATCTATAGTAGTCAATGTTGATGATATTCTGATATATTCCATGAGAATGGAGGAACACAAGGAGCATTGGAATAACGTGATAATGACATTACGAATGGAGAAGCTATATGAAATGTATAGTCAATGTGACTTCTATATAGAGTATGTATTGTTTTTGGGGAATTCTATCACTATCAAAGGGATTTCTATACACCCTTCTAAGACAAAGGTGAAGGAATACTGACCCAGGAAAATATCTGTAATAATGTCCCACAGCCTTTTGGGTCTAGCTTTGTATTATCTACGATTTCTGAAGACCATTTAACAAATTTTATACCCATTGACCATGATGAAATGGAAGGGAGTATGTTTATATAGAATTACGATTGTGAAGATTGATTTGGGGAGATAAAAAGTGGATTTCCACTATTCCAGTACTCACAGTCCCAAAAAATAGAGAAGTATTCTCATTAAAAATGTAGCGGGATTATCACTATGGGGAGAAGTGAGAGATATATTATGAACACAATAGTATCAAATGTATATTCACACAAAAAAGATCTTAATATGTTCAAACAAAGATGGATAGAGATCTTCAAGGATTATCACAACTCATTACACTGCCATCCCATCATGGAAAATAAGGTGGAATATTCTCTAATTAGAAAGAATCTTGTATCATTATCAATGGTGAGAATTGAAAAGGATCTAACATTCATAGATTTTATGAGGATGGACATGGGAATCAATAATGGAGGAACACCATCAATCATTTCTCAAATGATTTCTCAACCATCCCTCAGGGAGAAATAAAGGATACTCAAACAAAGAAGTGGAAATTCAGAAAAGGGTGGAAACTATCAGATATGGGAAATCCTCTGATTTCAATATTGACAGTGATGGATTTTTTTGATTTGAGTCAGGAATACATGTACCATCTAATCTAGAGATAATGAAGGATCTTTTCAATGATGCACATATCATGTCATTATCTATTCACCTAGGGGGATCAAAGATGTATCAAGATCTCCGAGAAAACTTTTGGTGGGACATTATGAAGGAGGGGATTGCTAAGTAAACATAAAATTTCCTTGTTTGTCAACAAGTGAAGGATAAAAGATAGAAGTATAAGAGGATGATACAACCACAACCCATAACAACATGGAATTGGGAGAAAATTACCATGTACTATTTCATTAGACTTCCAAGGACATCTATTGAAAACATTCCTATATGGGTTGTTATGGATCGTCTTTTAATGATAACTCACATTATCTCAATTACAGAGGACATCTCATTCGATAAAATTTCATGGATTTTCATCAAATAAGTGGTAAGGGTGCATGGAGTACCCCTATCTATTGTATCTGATCATGAACTGATATTCCCCATGATGTTTTGGGAAAGTATCCATCATTCTCTAAGAACTGAACTAAACTTCAGTATAGCCTATCATGCTCAAACTGGGGGCCAATCTGAGAAAACTATTTACACATTGGTAGATATGTTGAGATAATGTTCTGTGTAATTCATTGGAGGATGGGACCCACATCATCCACTAAATTAATTATCCTATAACAATAGTTTCCACTTGAGCATCTGAATGACACCATATGAAGCCCTAAATGGGAAAAGGTGTAGAACACTGGTGTGTTGGGATGAAGTCAGTGAGCGTAAGCAGATAGGACCTGAAATGACCGAAGACATGCGGGAGAAGGTGAAAACCATTTATGAACATATCTAGGTACCCCAATGTTGATTGAAGAGTTATGTATACAGTCATCGATGAGACCTTGGGTTCAAAGTTAGAGACATGGTAGTTCTTCATATATCATTAAGGAATAAGGTCATGAGGTTTGGGAAGAAGGGAAAGTTATGTCCAAGGTATATCACCCCCTTCATGATTTTTGATTGTATTAGGGATGTGGCATATCGACTGGAACATCCACATACAATCTTCAAAGTACACACTTTCTTTAATGTACCCCTCTTATGGAAGTACATAACTGGCCCACAACATGTACTCTCTTTAGAGGTGGTATAGTTGGAGGATTATCTTTCATATGTGGATCAGCCAGTGAAGTTATTGGATGGTAGAGATAGTTTTCTACATAATAGTACTACTCGCCTGTTAAAGGTACTCTCGTGGAACCATGAGTATGAATTGGAATCATGGGAACATGTGGAGGTAATGAAAAAAATTTACCCACACCTGTTTATTGTCTAAGAATGTAATACAAAATTTTGAGGGAGAAGTTACTTAAGGGGGGAAGAATATAATGACCCAATGTTTTTAAATGTAAAATTAATTATTATTATTATGTAATATAATCACATGAAATAATAACACAATTTATTACTTTGTACTATGTGACCTTTAAACATAATTTTGACACTTATGTGTTTGGAATTTCAAAAATATGACATTCACGGTTGCAATCGGTAATATATTTTGTGAATGATAAGACAAACATAAATTTTTTGTGAGTAGTAAAATATTCTAAAGAATAATAATGTTGACCTTCTGAATAGTGATATACCATAATAAATAGTAACCTTACATATGATAGTATATAAATAAGAATCAAGTGAAAGTATGATATACCTATATTTCAGAATAAGTAAAAAAATGTTTTAAAACTGGTAAATTTAGAATCAATTATGATTTTTTTTAAATATTAAATTAATCATATTTAAATAATGATTTTAAAAAAGTGCATTTTATTTTTTGATTGTACCCATTGAAAATGGTTAGGGTTAATTTTTTGGATTTGTTTTGAAATAGTTGAATTTTTTGTGATTAGTAAAATACATAAATTTATTATATAAATACATTATAATTTATATCCACTATTTCTATCATCATAGGTGATGTGTCCACCCAAATATCAAACTAACATGTATTTATTACTATTTTTGGTCATGTAATCATCATTATTTCTAGACTAATGGAAAAATAATAAACTAATGATTATAATATTATGAATGCCCTTTTCTCCTCCACTATAAATACCACTCCTCCTTACCTATTCCCTTCACTCTTCTAAATCATTCTGCCTTCCCTAAATTCTAACCAATTATCTCCCCAAGAACTCTTCGCATGTCCAAAATCCCTCTGTCAACTAAAAATACAACATCTTCTCCTCTTAAAATAATCTCAAGGAATAATGATTCAATAGGTAAATTACGGTTTTAAAATAGTTTACATTATTTCCATGTTATTTTGTTCAAAATTTTTTACATACCTATCCTCATCCATATGTTATGAAAACTATAGTAAAATACATGTACATGAATTTTTTATGATAATGGAATTTGTTATTATCATCCCTCTTTTACTGTTATGTTATTTTAGTAGTAAAGACACCAACTGAGATGTGTAAGTTTAACACATTCAAGGGAAATGGGGTTTCAATTTCTATTACCATGTTGAATTATATTCATGAAACCATTTTAATGGTATAATAAGAAAATGATAAATTTATTATGTATCATGTATGGTTCATGGATCATTTTTTAAAGATGGGTTTGAGTTATAAAACAAAGCATGTTCATTACGGAAAAAACCAAAAATTAACCCAAAGGGTTATCGATAAAATATTATATAATCATTCTACATCACTCCAACTAACCAAATAAAATCTACAACCATGAAATATCCTTGGTTTTAAATAATTTTATATAATATCATTTCAGTACAACCACACACATCTTACATGTTTATCAATTCATAAAAATAAGTAAACCGGTCATAAAAACTCACGAAAACAAATGCACCCGAACTATGAAATTGAACCACTTAACCCCAAAAAAAGGTCAAGAGTGAACATTAAAATGTTATACTAAATATTTTAAATATATAAGATTATATGGAATTATTAATTAATTATCATAATTTGATTATTCAGGTCATTAATATCAAGTCTAGAACACCATCAGACCTAAGGAAAGAGATCCTCTCTATTTCACCTTTATTCTAGATTTTCCTCTCTATTATTCCCTTTAATGTGTAACTACTTGTGATGGGGTATGAATATGAACCTCAACATACTTTCTTCTTAATATTTAAATTTTGAGAAACCCCTCTCTCACTCCCTCTCTTTTCCCACCTAATTACACAACATACCGTGTCGATATTCTATGTGGGACTCAACGTGAACCTCCTTTATTCTGTCAGGTTTCATTATCTTTTTCTTAGAAAAAAGAGGTTTTATATTCATATTATGTTCATAATATAAATTCTCTTTTTATTTTAAAAAATCATGTAACATGTTCCATTCATCATTCTCTTTTATGGATAAAAATGGTTTTAAGTGATTCCTTCTTCAATACTTCCCTATAAGAATACCTCTTTTGAGGGAGCTTCCCAAATTCATACCCAATTTCATGTGCAATATATATTTACATAATACACCATTATATTTATAAAATAAATCATTTTTTTCTGAAAAATGTCTTCGTTCACTTTAGGTTTTTTGTTAGGGATTTTTCCCTTTTCTATTTTAAATGCTCAATAATATCATCCATAAAACCGCTCAAAAATGTTTTTATGACCAAATTTATTGAATACTTTTGTTAAAGTTTTCCACTTCTACTTGAAATAATTCACCATGATACACTCATATATATATATGTATATTCCCTAATTAGTTTTAATGTATAATTGGGTACCCTATATTCATGGACAATTTACTGTTACACCCATCTGTTATGCTTTGTGTCAAGATTATGGTACACATGTGTTTCCATGTGGAATCTTTATGTTTATGAAAGATTTATTATGTATGATTATTTATGTGGAATACATATTCATGAATAGTTAATATGGTTGTTCCCAAATATCACTCCAACTCATTGGGTAATGTTATGTCTCATGAGATGTTATGTGGAACGACCTTGGCGGTTAGCATTGGCTTGTGCTACTAAGTTAAATGATCTTTGCGGTTAGCCCTGAATCATATTAAAGTTATTTTTTATGGTGATGAAACATTTTTATGAATCCATGTTTATATGATTCCATGTTTATATTTTATGATTCCATATTTCACATTTCTTTTTATATCATTATGTCATTCTTTTTATTCCTTGTGATAATGCTTTGTTCTTATCGTTATTACATTATTGAGCTATTTAGCTCATTCCTTTGTTCATGTGTTCAATAGGGTACCCTATGAATTTTTTTGACAAAAATAGATGTTTGGATATCAATTTCAATATTAAATAACTATGTTTTTTAGACTCAAGTTTTTTTTTTATGTACCTAGACTTCAATGACACTAGACTTCATAATCGTTGGATTGTATTATGATGTATAATTATGCTTAAAATCATATAATGTCTTATGTAAAAAGTTGGGGTCACTATATGGATCACGATCAGTTTGTTTTCTTCAATGGGGTGGTGCCTAGAGAGGCTATCTCTGCAACAAATCTATCAGATCTGGGAGAACTACATAAACTATAGTTGTAGTCTCTATCAGGACGACTCTTCTTGTAGTGGTTGGAGGTAGCAAGGGATTTTCCTAATTTGGATACTTTACAGATTCCACTACGCATTAAGACCTGTTAAAAACATTGTATAATCCACCATTGAAAATATGGTCAATGATGGTGGGGAAAATTCATCATTGAAATCCCTGACCAACATCGTCAATGGCTACTCCTGAGTTAGAGGCATGTCGAGAGAGAACAGGAGTCTCTTATACATAGAAATTAAGTCTCTGACATGTTCATATGGTTATTCCTTCATCTTGAAGAGGTCAGAAATAATTATCTTAATTGTGATATAGTTATACTGATAGGGAATCATCCCACGATGGTCTTCCCATCTGACGATCTACATGATGGGTAACTGGTTGTACCAGACAAACAAAGGCCCCTCCAACATCTAAATGAATCATCAGAGCATGGAAGTCTCCTACCAATCTAGACTTCCAAACCTATACCCACACCTTGATATGAATTTGGTCAGATTCTATCATGGGTATTCCACCCCATTGAAGGTGGATAAGGTTGGAATCCTGAAATCTAGGGGTTCCCTTATGTTATCTACCCATGTATAATATGGATTTCCATCAAATGGGACTTCTGCATGTCATTAATCGAGGGTCTCAAGATGATAAGAGAGAGTGGAAATGACATTATACTTGGGGTGATTCCTTCATTGGTGAGATTTCTTGACTTCTAGGTCATTGACAGGTTTATCAACTTGAAAAAGTGGGTCGACTACTTGTACAACTTCCTGGAGAGCGGCCTGTGGAGCAGCTTATAGAACAGAACAACTCAAATCACGAAGATGATTCTAACACTACTACGGTGGATTTAGTGATTCGTATTGTTCTATCATTCCATATTCTTCGGCTTACTTTCATTTTGTTTTTACGATATCATTAGGATCAATTGGGGGAAATTTTCCATGAAGGATCTGCAACTTCCATAGCTGAGCTGGGGGCAGAGGAACATATTCCTATCTGGGGTCACTGTAATCTAGATTTAACTATTTCAAGAAGATCATTAATTTTTTTTATTATATTCAATAAATTTTCAGAGAGAAGTGATTTTGTGATCACCCAAATAATTTTGTGCGACATCCAGCGATTCCCTTGGATTCAGCGCACCCTTAGCCATGTTGAGATTCTGGCCACTAGCTAATGATGTAAAGGGATATTCCAATCCAAGAGTATTCCAATGAATAAAACTTATTATAATAAGAGGGTCACTAATATATTGAGACACCTCGGTAGGTTGATCCTCAACACCAGCCTTTACACTGATCTTTCCATCCATGGGGAAGTGTGAGCTTGGTTACACTCACTATGACAACACATGGAGTTTCCTTGATGTCTTCTTGATAATTTGGATGCCACTTGATGGGACTGATTTAATGAGTGGATTACTACCCCAAATCACAGACCTTCCCATGTGGTGAAACTTCATCAAGGATTCTGCAGATCTCTAAGAAGCTTTAAATTCATTAGCATTTAAGGATCCTAGGGTTACTGATGAATGCATGATGCTAATCCAAAAAATGTGTTGCTAAATTATCCTTGTGGAACTATTGAATGACATAGTAAAAGTGTTCTTTCCTTTTTTTGGTAGACCAACAGTGGGTTATGAAGGAAAAAATGCATCACATAGATGGTCTAGGGATGGAACAATATTCTTCCTCACCGAGGAACACTAGAATTTCGAGTTTGGGAAATATATTCAGACAATAATTTTTTGCTAGCTAGTCGGTGGGGAGTCCCCACAAGATTCCTTACTTGGGTGTTGATCCCTAATAATGGTAACCCATGTCTCTTTACATATCCAACTAAGAAGCTGGTATTGAATATTATGTTGAATATTGTGGTGGTGGACTGGTTGGTGGGTAGATTGCTACATAACAAGAATAATTACTACACACTGGGTAATCTCGAGGAGTTGGGGCTAACCACAATATCACATCCATATAGGATGTGGTAATAACCATTGTATCATGTCTGAGGGATGTGAAAGTCATCCGTAGATCTATTGGGTACCCAATATCTATCATATCCTTGAAATAATTTATGTGATATCCTATTGAGGTACAAAATGAAACATGAGACTTCATAGAGGACTATAAGGTAATACCATGGAATAGAGCCAAATCTTAAACCTATTTCATATATTTTCAAAGAGATTCAGGGATCTGGATATTATCACCATCTATGTAACACCCTGATCAGATTTACCCAGATTCGATTCCTTATAACCTAACTTTGGAAGGATCTCAAGGGATCAAATCCCAAAATACCGATCATTTTAGTTTCCTTGGATGTACTAGATGCGTACATAAGTTTTAAATTAAATTATAAATTGGAAAACAATATCAACATTCTCTCCTTTGAAAACATTCATATCCCTTAGACTATCTATTCATGTCAGTCATAATATACTTCATCGCATCCTGGAAAAAATAAAACACATAAATGGGTGAGTTCAAGTGCTCAGTAAGGATAATAAGATAGCGGGAAATATCATTAATAAGCCTAAAAATATCAGGAAATCTATAACAATAAAACACAAGCCTTTTAATCATAAACCTGAGAATAATATGGCCAAGATAAATAAAATAATTCCATTTTCCTTTTCACATGGATATTCTAATAGTCGAATAATCACATATAATATAAATAACCAATTTCATAATGATATAATCCATAATGCCAAACAACATAACCATGTAGCCAAGGCCCCATTCCAAGACTACAAATAAGATTTTGTAAAGGAATTGTTCTAAGACACTAGTTCGTCTCATGAGACCTACCAATGCATCGAGGAGCTATAGCAGGCTCCACCCGTCACATACAATGTCCAATTCATTCCACATATGAAAAGTTGAAACATAACATAAACATTCGATTTAAAACTAGCATATGTAATGTTAATAATTTAACCTTAAACTACGAATGGAATGAAAATAACACATCCACAGTCAAACATACGACAAAACATTCAATACAATACGGAATATTGTATCATAATATGTCAACTTCAAACAAGTGTAAAATCCATCATTGGATGTTGAAATAGATGAAATAAAAAATATTTGAGAGAAATATTTTATTATATTTTGAAATCATTTAATAGTCCAGCAATTTTAAAAGAAAAAATTTATTTTGGAAATATGCTTATAATCTTGTAAGGGAAGATTCTATTATGGTATAACAATGGAAAATATCAGCACCAATCATATAACATAAAAAAAATTCATTCCTTAATTTTGTTGAAAAGGTCGTCAAGGTCCTTGTTTGGAAAACAACGTAATCATTACTGTATAAAAATATTATAAAAATTCAAGAAAGGGTATAAATGATATTCACCCATATTGTAGGTAATAGTATAAATGTTATAAATACATTTTTAAGAAATATCGATGTGGATGATAAATATTTCCTTGTAGAAACTCACGTATAAACAACCTCGAATAATGAAGATATTATAAAATTAACCCTTACTTTGTACTTTTACTTTTTCAAGTGTATGTTAAAATTATGTATAATAGATAAATCATTGATATTAAATTATAAAAGTACAAAATACATAAATATGAAATCATATATGATCTTCTAGTATTGGTTTGTTATTAATATTTTAGCAGTATCATTGTTTCGGGTGTTAACTGATTTATTTTCCTTTATATGAATGATTACATAAGCCACATTTTCATTGGAAAGGATTTATTTGATTCATATACAGAATTATATTATGTTATTAAACATTATATTTAATCATAAAATGAATATTTTTCCTAAATGGTTATGATGGGTAATAAATTTCATCCCATTCATGGAGATGGTAATCGGTATGTACGCACGAGCGACAATAACATTCTATTGATGGAGAAATTGTATGTAATAGGATGTTATATAATATATATATTCACTATCATTTTATATTTATTATTTACATCATTTATATTAATTCTTATCCCCATCCAAATAATGAAGTGTTTGAATAACCAACTACTCCACGACGCGGAGATGGTAAGTCATACGTACACATGTACGGTGACTTTTCATTCATAGGATGGATATAATAATTAATATTGTTATACCATATTTATAATAACATCACAGTATGTATAATGTACTAGAGTAATTATTTAGGTATGGAAACAACAAATAAAGCATAAGTGGAAGAAGAAAAGAACTTTGAAAGAGGTGGTGAAATTATTACCTCTTCTTCGGGTGTTTCCTTTTGAGTCAATCAAAAGGGCTACATAGTTTGGCATTATGATCAATGTAATGAATATAGGTCTAATTGAGTGTTGTTGATAAGATATTTGAGCTGGGGTTCTCCAAGAAAAATGGATTTGGAGGTGTCATTTTGAATGAAGGGGTGGTACCCTTTTATAAGAGAGGTGAGAGGCACTTTAGTAAAATCTAGAAATATTAATTTATTATACAATAATATTTTCTTTATAATGGTACCAAAATGATTTATTTCGAGGGAAATGTGGGGATAGGTATAAAACCTCACATCCAATAGGTTTTATATAGGTTTAGGTCACTATATTAACCTTATAATTTAGATTTAACTCTTAGTTAAATAGTTTACTTTTACCATGTATTCTTGTATTATTATAATAAATGGTTAATAAACATACTATAAACAGTAAAATCAAACCCAAAGTGGTTAATTATTGATATATATAACCATATCAGAGTCCTTTGGACTATAATTATATTTTTTGTAATATTATATTAATTTATTTTATTGTATTTTAAAAAAAACTCATTTATGTCAATTTTGACACTTTTTGGTATTATGTTTTTGTGAAAGTCATCACAACATTATCACTTTGAAAAAATTTATTTAATCAAACATATAATTTATTATTAACCTATAAAATTATTGGAATTCATAAAAAGTGTCAATTTATAGTTTTTGGATATTTATAATATCGATTATTTTAATCATTCAATAATTAGGTAATTAATGTATCATCATTGTGTTGTTAGTAAATTTAATTATATAATGTCTAAAAATTATAAATAAAATATAATTAATTATGAAATATATTTATATTTTTAATGAATATTTATAGTTGAATTTATCTTAGGTATATCCCTATATTAAAATTGGTTCAGTTATTAAACATTGAATTTTTCACTTTTAACTCTTCATTAAATAAAATTATAATAAATGTCCTAATATAATCCAAGTGGACCATAAGGATAATATTTTATTCCTAAGGATTATTTTGGTATAAATAAACTAATCCAATAGAAATATAACATTCTTTAGCGTAATAATATTATCATTTTTACCTTTAATAAACCTACTTATCTTTAAATGTGGTAAATAAAAGTCAAAAGTTATGATTCACTAAAAATTATTTTCATTTTATTGAACCACATTTCACTTACTGATATCAACTGTGTCTCTCATATTATTTAAATTCAATTCATAGTAGTGGTAATGTCATGGTTTAGGCAAATTTGAAAATGTGCCTAGTAGGTGGGTAAAAGACTTTTAAAAGTTAAATAAAATTTTATTCATCTAATCTTATTATAAAATGACTCCAACTTATTACATAGAACTAATATTGAAATTATGTATCTATTTTGACATAAATTAAATTTATATAAATTAAATAATTACTTTAATAAGATGTTGGTTTAAAACCTTAATGGAGTGTTTTTCACATATTCATAAAAATTTGATAGTTTTCTGAAAAATAACAAAAATTCACCCTAAGCTAATTTTCATATTCCAAATCCAAAATTTAATCCAATTTTTTAAAATTAATTTTTTATAATTTCAAAAAGGGGTTATTAATATTCATAATAGCTATTTTTATTGGTCATGGTGTGTTAAAACTCCATGTTGCGTTCAATTTAAGCTATTTCATTTTTCAAAGGGAAACGTGCCATGGAAGCATGGGGTGTTACATTCTCCCCTCCTTTAAATAATTTTGTCCTCTAAATTTCTATAACATTAATGCATAAAATGATTCTAGTGGTTCTTCATCATAAGTTCATTGGGTTCTTACATTTCCTCTTCCATCTTATGATTTCTCCATAGAACATTCATGAGACGAGTCGTCCGGTTTCTCAAAACTTGTTCTCTTGTATCAAGAATTCCAATAGGCTTTCGGAATAAGTCAGGTCAGGTTCCAGTTCTATTTCTTCAATGGTGACTACATGTGTTGGGTCAGGCATGTATTTTCTCAATAGTGATATGTGGATCACATCATGAAATTTGGAGAGACATGGCAGTACTGCAAAATGATAAGGTACAACTCCTATTTGTTCAAGAATTTCAAAAGGTCTGATGTACCTGGGACATAATTTTTCCATCTTCATGAATCATATAACATCCTTCTATGGATATACCTTCATTAAAACATGATATATTACTTAAAATTCCTAATATATCATTTGGTTATCTTCAACGCTCATTTTCCCACTTTGAGCTACTTGGATGTGGGTTTGGATAACCTTCACCTTTTCCATTTTCTCCTTTACATGTTCTGCTCCTATGAGTTCTCTTTCACCAACATCATCCCTACAAGTTGGTGTCTAGAATATCTTTCAATATAACAGTTTATATGGGGCCATCTGAATACTAGAATGGATGAAATTGTTATAGGAAAATTCTACCATAGGTTAATATAGATCCCACATACATTGAATGTCAATTGAGAAAAATATCAATATTTTTTAAGGTTTGAATAGTCAGTTCTAATTTTCTGTTAGTTTGAGGGTGGTAGGAAGTGCTCCAAAGAAGTCAAGTATCCAGGGCCTTCTAAAAACATTTCCATAATTTTGAGGTAAAATGGGGATCGTGATTAGAAACAATCGATATGGGTACTCGAGGAAGTCTTACAACTTCATTAATATATATTCTTTCTTAACATTCAATTAGTAAATCTTCTCTTATAGAAAGAAAATGTGCTGACTTGGAAAGACGATCAACAATGAATCATATTGCATCATTCCCTCTAGGAGTCTTTGGTATCCTCATGACAAATTCCATCATAATATCTTACAATTTCCTCTCAGGTATGGGAAGAGGTTGCATGAATCCTCTAGGATGTTGTTTTCTATCATTCACCTATTGACATACCATACATCTTGACACATAATCAGCAATATCTCTCTTTATATTGTCCCATAAAAAATGTTCCTTCAAATCTGTATACATCATATTGATACCAGGATGTATAGATAAATTGGTGCTATGACCATCATCCAACAATTTCATTTTTAGATCAGGAATGTCAGGAACACAATTTCTATTTCCATATTTTAAAATTCCATCTTCATATATGAAGTCCATCAATGTCCCAAAATTTATAGTACTAATTTTCATTTGAAACTCCTCATCACTAGTATGAGAAATTTTTATCTTTTTTGGTATAGAATGATTGACAAAAATTTGAAAAAGTATAATTGTTTTACATTCCATGATTATTCCCATATCCCTTTTTACTAGATCCATGTACATAGTATCCCTTTCAACTCTCATATTTTTTAGATCTCCATGATCCTTTCTGATCAATGCATCTACCACCTCATTTTCCTTCCCCGGGTGGTAGTGTATAGAGAAATCATAATATTTGAGTAGTTCAAGCCATCATCTTTGCCTCATGTGGAGTTCTTTCTGTTAGAAAATATAATTCAGACGTGGGTGATCGGTATATATTTCACATTTTTCACCACTAAGATAATGTCTCCATATCTTCAAAGTAAAGATTATAGTTGCTAACATAAGTTCATGATATGTATAGTTTTGTTCATGAATTTTTTTCTTCGACGATGAATAGGTAATAAATCTATCATTCTGTATAAGGAAAAACCATGTCCTTTCTTTGAAGCGTAACTGTAAATTACAAACCCATCATTCCCCAGTGGAAGATTCAATATATGAGCATTGGTGTAGAGACCCCAAAATTGACGTACATGGAAATTATATTACTTTTTCAGAATACATAATAATTAAAAAAACCAACATTCAAGGACCGTAATAGATTAGTGTCTTTGGAAACTCGGAACATAATATTATTACCATGGTAAAAGATCTTCAAAATCTCCCATAAAAAGATCGTCCCCTTTTGTTTTCTTACCTAAAACATTTCTTTATATCTGTGGGAAAGGATAACATATAAAGGGTGAGATCAAATTCTTAGTAAGGGTAAGAATGGAGAAAATAAAACAAACCATATATATTTGATCTTAAAAACATGAACATAATGTTTAAACATCAAAATAATGAGAAATGACACAAAACATGGAAGTACATAAGGCATAGACCATAATTAAACATCAATATTTATAAAATTACATGGAAACATGTAACTGTGGAAAACCATTAAGCACTTGATATGATTTCCATAGTAGCCAATGTATTGCTGCCAAGACCATCTTAGTGGACAAAGTCCCTTACTGAATCGAGTTCACTCCTCATTCTAGTCCTGTATCACAGAACCGGATTAACTTTCTATTCCATCCATGTCTATCTCATGAGATATAAATCATTACCCAATGCATTGGATGGATATATTGGTCCCACCCATCTCATAATTAAATCATTCCTACATGTGCCACAAAATAAACAGAAAACATTCATTATAACCCAAAGAATAAAATGGGTTTCATAAACATCATACCATCATCACATAATCCATATAAAACAAATGGATATAATTTAATCATAAGAAACATCACACCACATAAATAATATAGACATTATACATTAAACATAAACATGCTAAATAATTTCCTCTTAGGTGGAAAATAGTTCTGATAAAACAATAGAAATGAATTCTTGAGGAAAGTATCATTTATTCTTCAAAATCATTTTATTTTCAGAAAATTCCGCAAAATTTTATTAGAAAAGTATTTTATTGAAAAAAAACATGAAAACTTGTAGAGGAAGCTTCATGAAAATTAGGCGTTGTTTCCGATGCTTTCACCGAGGAACGTGCATCCCTCTTTGAGGACGCGCAACTGTGCCCCCACATTCCCACATTCAAAAGGCGGGTGGAATTTGCACTTTGTTTGGGGACATGTTCTCCTTGATCGAAACTGGGTGATTCTATGTTGGTTCTTCCTTCCATGGATTCCTCATCAGAACTCATCTCCTATTCCAGGTCTCCTTCATTTATTTAATATGTTTTTCATGAAACTCTTCCCAGTGCCATGTTTCCATGGATTTCGGTTAATTACGTTGCTTCTGTCAGGACATTCCAAGGGGTCCGGTCAGGGTAGCATCCTTCAGTTGGAAGAGTAGTCACGTTGAGACATCACTGACATGTCTGGATGCTAGGGAATTGGTGTTTCTATCTTTTGTCCCTTATTATAGGGCTTCCCGAGGGCGCGGGAGCCCGATGAATCCCACATCGAGCGCAGGGAATCATATGCCATTAGCATGTATCTGAGGTTTTTCGTCAGCTTCCTGTGTTTAACATGGGTTATGCTGCAAGTTTATCATCCAATGAAGATGGATCTGACGGATCATAATACTGATGAAGGTGGATCATATTGATGAACCCAATTGAGGTAACTCCGACATCGGAGCCTTCTCGTGGGTAGCTTCCCGAATGCTGTGTAGGGGAATGGGGTGGCATGATCTCACCAAGATTTGTCATCCCAGTTATGAATCAGGATGGATGATGGAATGTTTAATGGAGTGGAGGAGGAATGAGATGGGACCATCATGGAGATGATGGTAAAGATGGGCTTGAGCCTCGAATAGACCACCTACGTATCCATCTGGCAGTGAATCAAAGTCCTCGTAGTACAGTTGGCGAGAACCGAAGTGAAGGGGGGGGGGGGGGGGGGGGTCGGAGCGACCAATGGGTGGTGGGCTTGAACCTCAGGGAGGCTTCCTACGTACCATGCCTTAACATGGATCAAAGTCCACGTAGTTCGGGGTGGGGCGCTAGTGAACTGACGTGAATAAGGACCTTGGTCCAGATGAATAGTGGGGCTTGAAACTCATGGAGGATTCCTACATACCATGCCTTGATATGGATCAAATGCCACGTAGTTTTGAAAATAGGTGTGTTAGAGGACCGTCGTGAAGATGGACCTTTGTCCGATGGGTGTTGGGCTTGAACATCGTGAGGCTTCATATGTAACATGCCTTAACATGGATAAAAGTCCACATAGTTCGGGATATGGGCTTGGCACACCGACTTGAAGGTGGTCAGGACCAATGGTTGGTGGGCCTGAACCTCTTGGAGGCTTCCTATGTACCATGCCTTAACATGGATCAATGTCCTCGTAGTTTGGGATAGACGCTGGTGAGCAGACGTGAAGAATGACCTTGGTTCAGTGGGTAATGGGCTTGAGTCTTATAGAGGCTTCCTACGTACCATTCCTTGACATGGATCAAAGTCCTCGTATTTCGGGTTGAAAAGGGGTTGTTGAACTGACATGAAGGGATGTCAGAAAAACTAGGTGGTGGGATCACAATGGCTTACCGTTGGATCGGGATGCAGTTTAGCATCATGTGAGATGAGGGCGTGTCGGAGAACCGACGTGAAGGGGGCCTTGGTCAGTTGGGTGGTGGGATTGAACCTCATGGAGGATTCCTACGTACCATGCCTTGACATGGATCAATGTTCTCTTAGGTCAAAAAGGTGATGGTGGGGGCTTGGCGCAACGACACGTAGATGTTCGAGGCCAGTGGTTGTTGGGCATGAACCTTGTGGAGGCTTCTTATGTTCTGTGCCTTGACATGGATCAAAGTCCCCATAGTTCAGGTGTGCAGTTTAACGTCATGAAGGATGGGGATAGAACCTAACGTAAATAAACATCCAGGCGGTGGTCTTGAACCTCGTGGAGGTTTCCTATATACCATGCCATGAAATGGATCAAATTAATCATAGTTTGGATAGGATTGTGTCAGTGAACCGATGTGAATGTGATCCTGGGGGGTCAACTGGTGGTGGGATTGAACCTCGTTGAGGCTTCCTACGTACCATGATTTTACATGGATCATAGTCCTCGTAGTTCGGGTGTGTAGTTTAACATCATGTGGGATGAGGGTTTTGGGGCTTACACTCTAAGGCGGCCCAGGGTGTGTCATGGTTGGGGCTCACTCTATGCCCATGGGAGTCATGCTCAGTGTGATAAACAAGAGGTTGCAGGGACCTGACGATCACATCGCAATGGATAATTCTGTGGGAAGCGAAGAGGGGATTACACGTTAGGGGGCCCAGGGTGCTGGGACTTACTCCAGGATGGAGGACCGAGGGTGAAAAACCACAATAGGAGAGGTATTTGGGACTGAAGAAAGGGGGTGTCTCATCCCCTATCATGCTCCTCGTTGGCCATGGTGGTGGGGAAGTATGGAGGTGCATGGGTGCTACCTTCTACAAGAGGGATAGGGGATTAAACCAAGGAGGATTCCCTTCCCCACGGACAAAGGCCACTCTGAGAAAGAGGATATCATCCCATGTGAGGGGGGGTGATTCCATCCCCTTGGAGACGAGAGGCGTAAACAATGTTCGAGCCGGGGGACCCTACGTGCGAGGCATGGGGACGGATCACAGTTTAATGTCATGTGTTGAGGAAAAGGTACTTGGAAGTTTAACGTCTTGCAGCTCAGATGAGGTGGGTTTTCTCCGCAACCCTAGGACTTACATAACCGGTACCCTCTTCTCCTTGTGGGAGGGAAGGTACCGACAATGACATGGTGAAGGGGGGTTGCAGAGAGAACCATCAAGGGGTCCACGTTAGCGTGGCTATGAGAAGAAGAAATAGCCATTAGCGTGCCTATGGAAAGAAGTATTAGGCCAAGCAATGTCACTGGCGGTATCGTCCAGGTGACTTTGATGTCACAACGCGAAAACCTGGAGGGTCGCATGGGAAAAGGAATTTCCAAGCAGTGGGGTCTATAGGAAAAGGCCTTTTGGTTCTCGGTTTCTCTGTGTGGTTAAGGGAACTTGTGAAGGGGTGTGCTTCGTGATGTTGGGTGCCTTAACCTTAGCATGGGGTGGAGGTGAAAGTGGGAGGTGTTTCGTGAAGTGGACAGGTGTCCGTGGAGCATTGCCTCGCGGAGCATAGGTGCCTCGCGAAGTAAAGTGTCGCGAAGCAGTATGCTTCGCGAAGTACAGTGACTCTGGCTTGGCATTTGGATCAGATGTACATGAGGGGTGTTTCGTGAAGCATAATTGCTCCATGAAAACCTGGGTCCCCTTGGGGATCCCCTTCATTCGTAAAAGCCCTTGGGCTTCGCGAAAGGCATCCCTCTCAGAGGAGGGGATCAAAATGAGACAATGCAGAGGCACCTCGCGAAGCAAAAATACCTCGCGTAGCTCATGATTCGCAAAGCAAAGGGTGCTTCGCGATTCGGGATCTATGAAGGAGAAAGGACGGATTGTTCATCTTGGAGGCTCAGGGGGAGCCTGGTATTTATAGGCAAGGGGCAACGCGGAGCAGTGCTCACACAGCGCGAAGGGGGATGCGGTCGCTTCGTGGTGGGTCACGAACGTCAACTGATTTTGTGGAGGGGTACTACCTACGTTGCTTCGCGGTGGGTTCACGAACTTAATGGGAGTTCACGGAGATTACTGACTCCTTTTCTTTGTGGCGGGTTCACGAACGTCAGGGGCATTCACGGAAGTTACCATCTCCTTTCCTTCATGGCGGGTTCGCAAACATCAGGGGCACTCGTGGGGTGTCCCTCCTCTCTTGCTTCATGGTGGACGCATTTCTTGGGGGACTCTGTGACGTAGCTTCGTGAGGTAGGCCACTGGGCCTTCTTTTCTTCATTATTCTCATCCAATATTTTGGCACCAACAAATTCCCCCACCTCAGACTTCGAGCTGCGTAGTGGTCAAGGGTCGGAGTCTACGGGAAATCTCCAAAATCATCTGTCGTTTGTAGTGCTGACTCACGAAGAGGGCGTGCGGGGTGGACATGGGCCATGCGGGCCGGACGCGCGGTGAAGCTCCGTGTAACACCCCGAGATTTTATGAAAAATATTCTTTTTAATTTCATTAATGTCTTGTGTTTTATGCTACAACAAAAGGAGCTTGCACAACATGCATCCCTGACTTGGCTTTCATTAAACGCAATCGCGACCTTCCACGATAGCGTGTATTGTACGCAATACCGAGTTTCGCTAAAAAAAGATATGTTATATAAACTAACCGTTATGAATAGTAATACCCACCTTTTGAAATTTTATAAATTTTATCATTCAAAATGGACTTCAATTTTGGATTCAGAATATCGAAATTAACCTAGGGAGAATTTTTGATATTTTTCTGAAAACTTTCAATTTTTGAGGAATAGTGAAAACACTAGGTTACTATTCAAAACCCGACTTTTTATTTAAATAATTATTTATTTTATTTAAATTTATTTTAGGAAAAAATTGATACATAATACCTATATAAGTTCAATGAAATTCATTGGTGGCATTTTATAAATATTTTAGATATATAAAAATTTTATTGAACTTTTCACTGTATTTTACCTACCTCCTAGGAGAATTTGGAAATTCACATAACACATAATTTTACCGCTTCTGTGAGTGGAATTTCAAAAATCCAAGTGACACGGTTAATATGAAGGACTGAAATGTGGTTCAATGAGATGAAAATAATTTTTGGTGAATAGTAGCTTTTTACTTTGTTTACCACGATTAAAAGTAAATAGGGTAATTAAGGGTATAAATGATATTATTATTACCTAACACATGTCCCAATTCAATTGGACAAGTTTAATTCGACCAAAAACAACCTTAGGAAAAAAATATGACCATTTAGGTCCACTTGGATTAGATTAGGACATTTATTATTAATTTATTTAAAGAAGGGTTAAAATAGTTAAAATCAGTGTTTAATAACTAAACAATGTTTAATATAGGTTTATACATAAGATAAATTCTACTATAAATATTCATTAGAATGATAAAACGAGTTAAAACATAATGATATTTTATTAATAATTTTTAGACATTAAATAATGTAATTTATTTATGAAACAATGATGATGTCGTAATTATCTTATTAATTGACATAATTGATGTTATAAATACCCAAATAAATGTAATTTGAGACTTTTTATGAATTCCACTAATTTAATAGGTTAATATGACATGTTAGTATTGATTTAGTTAAATATTTTCAATCTAATCATTCTGTTATGATTTTCACAAAAATCAATTAACAAATAGTGTCAAAATTGACATAAAGTAGTTTTTAAAACAAATATTATATTATTAATTGTTATTTTATTCTTAAAAATATATGGTTCGACAAAATGACTTATATAAGGTTATATATTTTAATAATAAACAACTTGGGGTTCATTTGTCTTGTCATAGTCAGTTTATTAACCTTATAGTGTAAGAAAATAAGAAGACACGATAAAAGTTAAATTATCTAACTTTAAGTTTAATCTAAATGATAAAGTTAAAATAGAAACCTAAACTTGTATAAACTCTATACTATGGTAGTATTTCGACCCATCCCCACCTTATATTTGAAATAAATCAAATTGGAGCTATTAAAAACTGAATATGACTTTATAATAAAATAATATTTGTAGTTTTTCTTAAGGTGCGCCTCTCCTCCCTTATAGAAGGGAACCTCCTCCATTTCTTCCTCAAACTATTTTGAGCCTTTAATCTCAGAAAACCCCTGCCAAATTATCTTCTCCACTTCCATAGAAACATCTTAGAGGTATCAGTTTTCTTCAAAGACCTATTTTAGTGCCGGAAGAGGAGGTCTCAAAGAGGCGCTCCAAAGAAGAGGTAATGTCTGTTACCGATTCATTCAACATTATTTCTTCTTCCACTCCTTCTTCTTTAGTTGTTTAATTATGAATTAATAACATCAGTATCACTCATATACTGATATGTTATTATAAGTATTAAGCAACCCTATTTCACCATCTATCCATCCTACAGAAAATGAAATCAACGCGTGTGCGTACGTACGGAATACCGTCTCCACGTCGTGGTGTAATCTGGTTTTCCATCAACACCATACATGGATGTGTATAATGATGTAAAAAATAAATATATATGGTTATTATATCATCATATGGATTCTGATATATTATACCATTCACTCCAACTCTATTCAATAATTATTGGAACGATATCGTCGCTTGTGCGTACGTACGGACTACTGTCTCCACGACGCGATGAGATTCACACTCTATGTTAACCATTCAGGAATGGTTATGAAGTATATATAATAAGTTATCATGAAATATATGACATAATAATGATACTAGATTTATGTATATATATATATATGTATGTCATCAACTTAAATCCATTCAATTCAAAAAGGAAACGAAAATAGCATTCATGCGTACGTACAGCCTTTCGTCTCCAGGAACGGTCTATTTCTCTCCATTTATCGATCTATTATATTCTTAATATATATTATATATAAATAATGTATTACATTCTGGATGTAAGTAATCATGATCTATGTAATCATATGAATAATTACAAGTTAAAACACGAACGACAAATGAAACAATATTACCCAAAACGCTACATTAACATGAATTTACAAAAGAATGGTTAATATGACGTCATAAGTGAACCATATATGATAAAATAACAATGAATATGATTATTTAATAATTCAGTGACATTATTTAAATCATTATACAGGGGGTTTGGATACATACAAAGCATATCGGACCTAAGGTAAGGGATAATTATTCCAATCTCATTCTTATACAAGATTGTTTATTCGTAAGTATTTACTGGTGTAATATTTATCATCCACGTACAAGTTTTATGAAAATTTTTTCATTTATGTTTAATGTCCTTTTTTCCCATTTTTTACTTTTACTACATGGTATTTAAGGAATATTTTTTTATTACAATACGAGGTACCTATTGACTTTTCTAACAAAAGTATGAGAAGAATGTTATTTTTAACTTATAAGTCATGATAAAATTTTTATGGTTTCATAACCCCTCAATTCCATGATTCTTACTCTAAAATATTTTAAGACAATTTTCAAAAAAAAATACTTTTATTTTAAAAGTTTATGTCATTTTGTGAAAATAAAATGATTTTTAAGAAGAAAGGATATATTCCTCAAGAATTCATTTCAAATGTTTTATCAAAACCATTTTCCATCTAAGATGACATTATTTCATATATGTATGTTTCAAGTTTAATGTCTCTATGATTTACATTTTTTCACTTTTCTTATGATGAAATGATATCCATATGTTTTATATGGATTATGTTATGATGGAATGATGTTTATGGAACCCATTTTATTCTTTGGGTTATTATGAATCATTTATGTTTATGTTGTGGCAAATGATAGAATGATTTCATTATGAGATGGGTGGGACCTATATCTCCCTCCAATGCATTGGGTAAATATTTATATCTAATGAGATAGATATGGATGGAATGGTAAGTTAATCTGGTTCAGTGATACAGGACTGAAACGAGGAGTGAACTCGATTCAGAAAGGGACTTTGTCCACTAAGATGGTCTTGGCAGCAATGTCTTGGATACTATAGAAATCATGACATATGCTTAATAGTTTCCACAATTACATGTTTTATTCCCATGCTATTTTATCATGATTGATGTTACCTTATGATATATGCCTTACGTACTTCCAAGATTCATGTCTTTGCTCAAGATTTTGATGTTTAGATTTTATGTTCATGTTTTTGCATTCAAATGTTTATGGATTGTTTTATGTTATCTATGTTTACCCTTACTGGGAATTTGAGCTCACCCCTTTTATGTTTTCTTTTCCCATGAAATAATGAAAGGTTTTAGTTAAGAAAAAAGGGGAAGATCTTTATAGGAGATGTTGAAGAACTTTCACCACGATTAGAAGATTATATTCCGTGTTTCCAAAGACACTAATCTATTACAGTCCTTGTGTGTCTGTTTTTGTTATGTACTAAGTATTCCGCAGAAGTAATGTAATGTCCATGTATGTCAAGATTTGGGTCTCTACAGTGGGTATCAGAGGAAAGGTTTAGTCAAACTTTGGAAACTAGGATGCGAAAACTATAGTGAGATCCCAATAGATATTTCTAATGTATGTATAGGTATGTCCCTAAGGTTAAGTATAAGTATAGGTTATAGTCCTAGAATTACGATAATGATATTATAATTAGACCTATGATGTTATATGTCACAGGTACTCCCCCTCGATTGTGTTATTTTCCTTGTATGATTTTTGCCTCTCACAGAATTCTTTTTGTGTTTTAGTCAATGGAGGGAACCAGAAGGAATTTGGTTAACATTGAATCCAATGGACAAATTGGTTACTATGAGAAACAAAATTGAGTAATGCCAAGAGAGAAAGATATTGTGATTATGCTGAATCAGTCATCGTGATATAGGATTAACAAGGTAAAATTTAGTGGGATGCCAAATTCATCAAATAAGAGGAAGATAGACTTTTATGCATGTTCGCATGTTGAGGAGCATAAATAATGAAAGGTTGATATTTATAAAGAAGGGAAGTAGAACCTTGAGGAATACCTCAAATGGAGGGACAAATGTTATCTGTGTGGAGAAAAGGGTCATAGAGTGACAAACTGTTATGGAGTTCAATGTCTTATTTGTGGAGAACATGGGCATTACCCAACTCAATTCCCTGACCTAAAAAGATACTTCTAAATCAAGGAAGGACTTATTCCAGGAAAATCATTGAAGAGGATGGATTGAAGTGTTTATGTATTGGTATTCAAGAATAATTTTTTGAGGTACTTTTATGGTGTATTAGAATGTTTTTTTATTATTCTTTTGTGGGTTTCAATAATTTTATGTTACCGGTAACCAGGAAAAGTTTTTCAAATATTTTGGTAAGCAGATGATATGCGCATAATGAAGGGATAAGGAGAAAATGAAATGTTTGAAAGTATTCATGATCTCATGATTGATATAAGGACTAAGTGATATCATGGGTTGAGTATATAGAATTTTGAGGATTTGGGTATGTGGAAAGTGTTATCTTTTAACAACACTCATGTTTTCACTAAGGTTCAATGGGTAATCATTTTTCAATAGATTACATGATTAAGGACTTTGAATGTTTGGAATGTGACCAACAGGACACATCTTATGATATATGGGGATCAACAATGGTATTAACATGCTTGTTATATGAACTCTTTGGTAATTGTTTTCACTATAATATGTGATTGGACAATAGTATTTTGGATAAACATAAAGATTGGAATGGATTATGTTGGACATAAGTTAGTATTGTTTAAGGCATGAACCTTTTAGATATTATTGATGAAAAGTTATAATAATGTATTTTTAGAAAAAAAAGGACAACCTGCAAGACGTGAGATAGCCCGTCACGTCGGACAAGGCTGTGTGAATCGAACCCACAACTGAAGTGCGACTGGCCTTTATCACCTACCACTGGCCTACAGGAAGTCCCTCGTTAGTAGAAACTAGTTTTATTTTATAATGTGGTATGATATATGACATATAAGTTCATTTTTTGAACCATATACGATTAATCTAACCATAAGATGGACTTATAACTTTTTCTAAACTTTTGTTTAAAATAGATGGAATGACCCATAATTCTATGACATGATCTGCTAACACATCACAAATAACAAATTCAACTTCATTTCTTTAAGGGATGAAGTGGAAATTGTTCAATTAATTCACAATAGTGAGATTGTACCAAAATCATGTAAGTATTTCTGTTAATTCAACAACATTAGGGAAAAGATCTTGAAAACCAAAAATGTTTTCCTAATGCCCTTATATCCGATAAATCATATGGTACCCTAGATCATCACAAATATATGGCTTTGTGATTGTTGGCTTTATTATAGCCATGTTCTCTACCACTCTCCATCAGAACATGACTGTTAGATTTCTCTTCCATATCCATATTTTCACCTATGTTCTCCTATTAGGAAACCCAGTGATTAGTTAATTTGTGTAACCATTACATTTCATACTTTAGTTTTTAAAGACATGTTTTGGTATTATTTTTTATGATGTCGGTTTCTATTAAATAAACTTTCAAGTAGTAAACCATTTATAACCCTGACGAATTTCGTGGGAGAAATTCATTTACGGGGGGTAGAATGTAACACCTTGAGATGTTATGAAAAATATTCTTTTTAATTTCATTAATGTCTTGTGTTGTACGCTACAACAAAAGGCTCTTACACAACACGAATCGCTAACTTGGCTTGCATTACACACAATCGCGACCGTCCACGATAGCGGGTGTTGTATGCATTACAGAGTTTCGCTAAACAATGATATGTTATATAAACTAGCTGTTATGAATAGTAATAACCACTATTTGAAATTTTATAAATTTTATATTTCAAAATAGAATTCATTTTTGGATTCAGAATATCAAAATTATCCTAGGGTGATGTTTTGGCATTTTTCTGAAAACTCTCATTTTTTGATGAATAGTTAAAACACTGGGTTACTATTCAAAAACTGATATTTTTTTAAATAATTATTTATTTTATTTAAATTTATTTTAGGTAAAAATTGATAAATATTACCTATATAATTTCAATGAAATTCATTGAAGGAATTTTATAATAATTTTAGATATATAAAATTTTTATTGAACTCTTCACCGTCTTTTACCTACCTCCTAAAGGAATTTGGAAATTCACATAAAACGTAATTTTATAGCTTCTGTGAGTGGAATTTCGAAAATACGAGAGGCATGGTTAATATCGAGGAATAAAATGTGGTTCAATGATATGAAAATAATTTTTGGTGAATATTCACTTTTTACTTTTTTCCACAATTAAAAGTCAATAGGGTAATTAAGGGTAAAAATGATATTATTTTTACCCTAACACATTTCCTAATTCTATTAGAGTTGTTTAATTCGACGCAAAATATCCTTAGAAATAAAATATGACCATTTAGGTCCACTTGGATTAGATTTGGACATTTATTATTAATTTATTTAAAGAAGGGTTAAAATAGATAAAATCAAAGTTAAATAACTAAATAATTTTTAATATAGGGTTATACATAAGATAAATTCGACTAAAAATATTAATTAGAAAGATAAAAAGGTTTTTCCTACATAATGGTATTTTATTTATAATTTTTAGACATTAAATAATTTAATTTATTTATGACACAATGATGATGCAGTAATTATCTTATTAATAAAATATTGACTTAATTGATGTTATAAATATAAAAATAAATGTAATTTGAGGATTTTTATGAATTCAAATAATTTTCTAGGTTATTATGACATGTTAGTATGATTTAGTTAACTCTTTTAGAACTAATCATTCTGTTATGATTTTCACAAAAATCAATTACCAAATAGTGTCAAAATTGACAGAAAATAGTTTATAAAACTAATATTATATTATTAATTGTTAATTTATTCCTAAAAATATATGGTTCAACAAAATGACTTATATAAGATTATATATATTAATTATAAACAACTTGGGGTTCTTTTGGATTGTTATTGTAAGTTTATTAACCTTATAGTGTAAGAAAACAAGAAGACACGGTATAATTTAAATTATCTAACTTAAAGTTAAATCTAAATGATAAGATTAAAATAGAAAACTAAACATGTATAAATTATATTGGATGAGAGTATTTCGACCCATCACAAACTTATCTTCTAAATAAATCAATTTAATGCTATTAAAACTGAATATGTCTTTATAATAAAATAATATTTTTAGTTTTTCCTAAGGTGACACTCTCCTCCCTTATAAAAGGGCCCATCCTCCCTCTCTTCCTCACGCCATTTTGAGCCTTGATTCTCGGAAAACCCCGGCCTATTTCTCTTCTACACTTCCCTAGAAACATCCTAGAGGTCCTGGTCTTCTTCAAAGATCAATTTTAGTGCCCTAAGAGGAGGTATCCAAGAGGCGCTTCAAAGAAGATATAATGTCCGTTACCGATTCTTTCAACTTTATTTCTTCTTCCACTTCTTCTTCTTTAGTTGTTTCATTCTGAAGTAATAACACCACCATCACTCATATAATTATATTTTATTATAAGTATGAAAAAAACCTATTTCACCATCTATCCATCCTACGGAAAATGAAATCACCGCGCGTGCATACGTACGGAATACCATCTACACGCCGTGGTGTAATCTGTTTTTCCATCAACACCTTACATGGATGGGTATAATGGTGTAAAGAATAACTATATATGGTTATTATAACATCATACAGATTCTGATATATTATACCATTCACTCCAATTCTATTCAATAATTATTGGAATGATATCATCGCTTGTGCGTACATACGGACTACCGTCTCCACAACGCGATGAAATTCACTCTCCATGTTAACAATTCAAGAATTTTTATAAATTATATATAATATGTAATCATGAAATATATGACATAATAATGCTACTGAATTTATGTATATATATATGTATGTCATCTACTTAATCCCATTCAATTCAATAAGGAAACGAAAACAGCGTTCATGCGTACATACGGCCTACCGTCTCCATGAATGGTGTATTTATTTCCATTTATTGATCTATTATATTCTGAATATATATTATATATAAATCATGTTTTACATTCTGGATATAAGTAATCATGATCTAGGTAATCATATGAATAATTACAAGTTAAAACACGAATGACAAATGAAACGATATTACCCAAAACGCTACATTAACATGAATTTACAAAAGAACGGGTAATATAAAGTCATAAGTGAACCATATATGATATAATAACAATGAATATGATTCTGTAATAAGTCAATGAAATTATTTAAATCATTATACATGGATTTTGGATACGTACGAAGCATATCAGACCTAAGGTAAGGGATAATAATTCCAATATCATTCTTATCCGAGATGGTTTATTCGTAAGTATTTACCGAGGTAATATTTATCATCCATGTCCATGTTTTATAAAAATGTTTTCATGTATGTTTAAAGTCTTTTTTGACCATTTTTTACTTTTACTACATGGTATGTATGGAATCATTTTTTTGATTACCATACGAGGTACCTTTTGACTTTTCCAACAAAAGTACGAGAAGAATGATATTTTTAACTTATACGGCATGAACTGATTTTTACGGTTTCATAACGCCTCATTTTCATGATGCTTACTCTACAAGATTTTATGAAAAATTTCAAAAAATTACTTTTATTTTAAATGTTCCTGTAATTTTTTGAAAAGAAATTGATTTTGAAGAAGAAAGGATATTTTCCTCAAAAATTCATTTCAAATGTTTTATCAAAACCATTTTCCATCTATGATGACATTGTTTCATATGTGTATGTTTGAAGTTTAATATCTCTATGATTTACATGGTTTCACTTTTCTTATGATGAAATGATATTCATATGTTCTATATGGATTATGTTAGGATGGAATGATGTTTATGGAACCCATTTTATTCATTGGGTTATTATGAATGATTTATGTTTATGTTGTGGCACAAGTAAGAAAGATTTCATTATGAGATGGGTGGGACCTATATCTCCCTCCAATTAATTAGGTAAATATTTATATCTCATGAGATAGATATGGATGGAATGGTAAGTTAATCCGGTTTAGTGTTACAGGACTGAAACGAGGAGTGAACTAGATCTAGAAAGGTACTTTGTCAACTAAGATGGACTTGTAAGCAATGTCTTGGCTACTATGGAAATCATGACATGTGCAAAATGGTTTCCACAATTACATGTTTTATTCCTATGATATTTTATCATGATTGATGTTCCCTTATGATATATCCCTTACGTACTTCCATGATTCATGTCCTTGCTCAAGATTTTGATGTTTAGATTTTATGTTCAAGTTTTTTCATTCAAATGTTTATGGATTGTTTTATGTTCTCTATGCTTACCCATACTAGGAATTTGAGCTCACCCCTTTTATGTTTTCTTTTCCAAGGATAGAAAAAAAGGTTTTAGGTAAGAAAAAAAGGGGAAGATCTTTATGGGAGATGTTGAAGATCATTCACCACGATTAGAAGATTATATTTCGAGTTTTCAAATACACTAAACTATTACGGTCCTTGTGTGTTTGTTTTTTTATGTACTAAGTATTCCGAAAAAGTAATGTAATGTCCATGTACATCATGATTTGGGTCTCTACACTCCAGGGGGCTAGGCGCGCTGCGAATCTCCGAGGGCTGCCGCCTATAAATAGATGGGCCAACCTCTCTTTTGTTCTTTCCTTTCTCCACAACTTTTTCCTTTTGTGCTCTCGATTAGCGAAGCTCCGCATACTCCGTGTCTGCTCTCCGCGAATCGGGCTTCATGGAGAACCACTATTCTTTGACTCTGCGACTGCGCCAGGCGAACGTGTGCTAGCGGGCCAAGGCCAGGCTCCATGATTCGGCTTCGCAAAGGAGCTCTGTGAATAGGCTTCACAACCTAGGCTATATAATTTTCAAATCAATTAACAAAAAATGGCCCATGAAGAAGCTCCCTAGGGGGTGCTTGCGGATTCCACCCAAAGGGATGAGTTTTCCAACTGTCTAGGCCTAAGAGAGCTACTCTGAAGCCACTCAGACCATAATTATTTGAAGGAACTATTATCAGAGAGCCAAGATAACTATCTGATGTGCAAGAAGCAACCCTTGTATGGCTTCGGGTTGAGGGATGACGTCTTCATTCCTGAGGCAAGTTGGGATGAACCAGCATGCTGGTTTAGAAGCACGCCATGCCATCATCAATGGTTCAGGGTGGCAGACAGTCATGCTTAGGGGGAATTCACACCTGTCACCACCAAATGTCTGTACAACCATATGAACAACATTTATTGGAATCCATTTCATCCGGAGACGTCCCCTCCTATGTATCACAAAATACTGAAGGCGGCCTTGAGGGATTCGAAGAAAGGGTGGTCCAATGAGTGGGACCTATTCCAGGGTGGCAACTTCACTAATGATTGGGCCTGGGCCTACTAGGTAGGAACCTAATGTTAGTAATGTGGAGCCAAGCTAAAGAGACTGGGCTTGTATGAGGCCGCATGGGCCTCCCAATTCCACATTTATCAACTGAAACAGCTCATACCAGAGCTTTTGAGCAGATGGTCATCTTGGACCAAAACTTTTCAGCTACACCATGGGGAGGTTGGCATCAGTTTGTGGGATGTCCATCATATTTCGGGGGGTCTTGATCATGGGGGCTATGTATGATGATTTCCTCCCCGTCATGAGTGTGTGGGAGGATCTGGATCAGCTTCCGTGTAAGGCGCTAGCATTGATGGGACTGGTCCTTGGAGAAGACAAAGAAGTAGTGAGGGATGTCCACTTCAAGAAGTGGTTTACATAGTTCCTGAACTTCTCGGAGAACCGAGAGTTTCCCTCAAGGACTCGATCTTTCCCGAAGGGGGATCAACGGGGAAAGGAGCACTCGTATTTGTGGGTCTTGGGGGACAACCAATGGATGACCTGGGGTTTCAGTGTCATCACTGAACAACGGCCGATAGTCAGACTGGTGGCATTTATTGCATCCCTTATCTGTGGTTGGATCCTACCAGTGAGGGATAACAACATGGGGGTCCAGCCCAGCTCATTTATCAAGGCATCCATGATGGCCATAGGATGGCGGGCCAATCGGGAGATTCCGCTGCTCTCCAGATTGTAAAAGATGATATAGAATGTTAGTGATGGAAAGAAGCTGATGAGGATATGCATCCCCTTCCATCTCTTGTATGGGTGGATCATGTCGCACTTCATGGGGGTTTATGAATATCTGAACCCCATCTCACCTACGGGGTTAAACTTCCAACCATCCATCCTGAATGTTTTCGGGATATTTCCATTAAAATTGACCATTCCTTTGGTTCTGAACTAGGTGTGGAAGGCAAACGAGTTTAATTTCATCCCGCTTCCATTGCCGACGGGGGTACTCATCGACAAAGGTCAGGGGACGGAAGATCATCAGGACTACCTCCTGGCCTTTCAAGGTGGACTCTTGGTGGCACGGGTGAACCACGAGCATCTTTGCGAGCCGTACACCCCGCACCGGTTTGCAAGGTAGTTCTGGTGCCTGTAGCAGATAACCCTGCTGGTCTGCTGGGAGGTGCACCACGAAGAGCACCCATGTGTAATGAGGAAACTATTTCTGATGTTCACACGGGAAGACGAGAAAAAGAGAAATGCATTTCCTCTTCCTACTTCCACCTTTGGACTAGTGAATGAGTATTCCATAAGAAGGGAAGCGGCATATATGGGGTAAATGACGAAACAAACAACCGTTCGAGCTGGTGATAGCGGGACTCCCCTATCCCGAAGTCGGGGTCGGAGGGTAGCAAGGGCTTCTCGTGGTGGGTGGGCTGCCGTGGCATTGAGACCTACACCAGCTGAGGGTGAGGTAGTGGTGGCGGATCAAGTAACAGAATCATATCCGATGGTCCTGGAAGAAAAAATCCATCCGGAGGGGCGTCCAACGAGGGGCTTCCATAGGATATCCACTCAGGCTCCGGGGAAGCGGCTGCACCATATCGACATTCCAGAGAATTCTATTTTCTCGGAGGCCTGGGATATTTGGGATGTCAACCGGCAAAACCTCAGTCCATCCGAAATGTAGGAACAATTGAACCGCTTCGGAATGGATTTACCGGGTATAGGCCTTGTCCGGCCCGGTTTCGCGGTGTCTCCGATAGAGGCGGAACAATATCTGGATGAGCTAGAGGACTGCGTACATTCCATTGGTTCCCCATGTGCTCTGACAGAACGGGTGAGTGTATTGATGGATACAACGGTTCCCCCACAACAATCAGCCACCGAGTTTAGGGAGCGCTTCCACCTATCAGAATATTCAGATGAATCCTCTCTGGGTGATGAGGCTGGTGGAGAGAGCCCATTGGAGGAAGGCGATGTCGGTGATCAAGACTCAGATATCGATGATTTCGCAGAGGCTCTTGAGGTAACATTCCATGTTTAATCCCTCGGGGTCAGATTTTAGGTCATTATGGACCTCATACCAACATCGGAACCGTGTAGGAGGACCTCATAAATAGATCTCACTCCCTCCCCTCGGTGGGTGGTGATGAAGGACCCTCAGAACCTGAACCTGTGGTTGCGTCCAGTTCTGTGTCTGGCAGAGCTAGGGCACCCGAGGTGGCTCCTCCAAATCTCCAGACCTTCCGAAAATATATGGAGGGCCACACTCTGGGGTCCCGTCAGCATCAACTCTGGAGTAGTACCGGGAGTTCAATCTCTGTATATCGTCTCCACAGAATTCATCGTTGTCATGCGTTGATCATTCCAACTAACGTCCATGCCCTTCTCTGTTACTTACAGTTCTTCGACTAGCATGGGCTGCTATAGCGAGGATGGTTTGGATTTCTGGCAGCACCCCTCCTAGATGCATGCCAGTACTCATGGAGATAGTTACCCCACCCACCCGATCTGAAGCTTCCCCCATCACTGGCGGGACCACTAGCGGGGTCGTGCCTATGGTCATTGAGGTGGGGTCTGACGATGAGGATCTGTCGGTCAAACCAAGTCCCTCTTCATTTGATCCAACTCTAGGTGTTGTGCCTGATCCCATGCCAGATGCAGATCCCACTAAAAAAATTTTGAGGGCGTACCCTGCATACGATCCTGCCAACCATGTGGATTGGGACGAGATGGCCTCTTATGAAGAGGACAACGACATAGTCCACCGCCGATCATGGAAGATGATTGTGCGCTTTATCAAAAAGACCCCCCCCCCCCCATACACAATGGCTGGATGAGATTGAAATACGTTTCTCACGGCTGCACAATCTGTGTGTTGGGGGAGTGGATGCCCAGCATCCTCAACTGCTCATCCGAGATCTTATGTCGGAGAAGATCCAAGAGTATGAGCACTGCCTCAGCATGGGATAGAAGCCAAGGAAGGCGATGAACATCAAGAAGCTCCGGGAGGCTGAAGATGAGATCCAACGGCTACAGATCTGGATGGATGAGCACTCAGCTTCTCTTAATGCACAATCAGAGCAGATCATTCAATTGAAAGCCGACCTGGTAGAGGAGGAGGAGCGTCTGAGGAAAGCTTCCATAGAAATTGTCTTCATTCAGGCTAAGAAAGTACGGGCCCAAAATTAGGCCGATGAATTGCACCACATCGCAGCTGAGGAGGAACGGGAGCTGAGTCGGCGGTAGTAACTCCTGGATGCCACAAGTCTGAGAGTGGCAGATCTGCAATTCTCTTTTGACGGGGTCAACCCATCCATTGATAAATAAACACCGAGTGTTGTAAGGATCACAAACTCTCAAATGTACTTTCATGTTTTGATTTTTCAATACATGAGTTTCGTTATCAAGGTTGGCTTTAGAACAATCGACGATCTATTCTACCAATGTGCTCTGATGCACGAGCGGGGTAACGCCAGGGGCGTTGGGAATAGTCCAAACATAGGGAAGTTGGAGGTGTGAATCACGATACCCAAAATTCAGAACACTATAGGGGTGGCATGGAAATTAAGGATAACTATTGACCATGTTCGAAACCCAGTACCCTTGTTGAATTATCCTGAAATGGAGATAACAAATGAGGATCTTTTGTTTACCATGTTCGAAACACGGGACTTGACTAAAAATTCTACCAATTGGTCTTCCGAAATGTTGGCCCAGGACAACAGGAGGGCCATAGGCCGAGCATCCATACTGTTAGGGGGTTCCTCCAGATGTGAAGGAGGATGTGGGTCCTAATAATGGGTATGAAAAGCATGGAATGTGGAGTGAGGGTTTTCTCGAACAGAATCCAACACTCTTGAGGTTACGCCATCATGGTGGAAGCACACTTGATGGACGCATTGGTTTGATCATGGATCATTCCTTCTTTCAGAGAGGGCCTCTCTGGAGAGGGGGTCTGTCACTTCCCAATATCATCTTGGGGCATCCCGAACTTGTTTAGGGAAGAGTTACAGTTACATAGTTCCCCCCGAGGGATAAGACCAAGGGACCAGAAATAGGGAGGAACATGACATACAATTACTATGGCTGGACCCGAGGTGAAATGCATGGGTTTCCCTACGTATCCCATGAGGATGGGAATCAAGCCGTATGTAGTTCTGGAAGCACAATGTAGTCATGTACCAACATTTACAAGTGAAATCCTCTCTGATAGAGGCTCTGGTGCATCCCATGATCAACATGAGGCATCCTGAACTTGCTCAGGGCAGAACCGTAGTTTAGTGTCATGCGTTGAGGACATATGGCCTCCTACAGTTTAACGTCATATGATAGGACATGAAATGAAAGGGAAGATCCTAGGGAGAATGTGGTCCGGTAGCTATGAAACCAATGTGAATGAGGACTTGGAGTCCTAATCACACCACGTACCCCCGGAGGAAACTCTTCAGGTCGAGGGACCAAGAGTGAGAACTAGGTTGGGCCTGAAGACGAGTGGTCGGGCGTTCATACGTACCCCATGAGGATGGGAATCATATCATGCATAGTTCAGAAAGCACAGTTTAACGTCATGCGAGACGACGAGAAGCCTGGACGCTTTGGTGCACATCCTACCAAAACTGCTAAGCCCACTTGAGTTTTGCTCGGTGTGGGAATCAAGAAGTAATGATGTGAATTTCCTGATGCTGGAAGGGGAATTTTAGGATGAAGGGACACTCGGTGAATACTGGACCAATGATGCTAACACGTCCATGAAGCGCACCAAGATGCAATAAGAGATAGAGCCAAGTATGTAAGAATTCCACTTAATCACGAGAGAGTGGAAATGTGTGAATCATGAAGCTCAAAATATGGACCATAATGATGGTGGAATGACGATGGAGGATAGCCATTATCTGTGGCAGAAACATAACATCCACATCGTGTTATCCTAGAGTGGTGACAGATAGATCAGGGTCGACCATTGACCATGTTTGAAACACGGGACTATGTCGCAAATGTCGTCAGAGATCCTTAGGGACATTGGCCCGAAACGATATGTGAGCCCTTAGGCCCATCATCCATGGAGAGAACTTAATCCTAGTATCCATATTGTCTGAGGGTCCTTTTGGATGTGGAAGAGGATGAGGATCCAAATGGCGAGGTCACGAATCCTAGACATGGAACGAGAGGAATGTCTCCATGAAAATTCCACACTTCATACTCTTTGTCAAAATGCATCTGAATACGTTAATGAGACTTATTAGATAGTGGTAGTCGAGTCTCTTCCCATATGGAGATCTTATTTTAGATTCATAGAGTTCGGACCATTGATGGGAGGAAACACAGGAGGCACATGGTGGGGTAACTCAAGTACCTGATGTGAATGGGAACTGGGGGTTCCGACCACCACGTGCTTCTCCGAACGTTTTAGTTCGAGGGAATGAAAATGAGAGTCGATCTGGGCCTAAAAAAAATGCAAAGGCATTACTATATACCCCATGAGGATGGGGATCAAGCTGCACGTATTTCTTGGGAGGGTCTTAGTTTATTGTTTTAGAACATGGACCATGAATGGGTAAGGAGAGAATAAGACACATGGTAAGGCGGTTACAAAACCCAACGATAAGGGAATAATCCCTACCTACCATGTGTTCTCTGGGGAAGTGCTCAAGCCGAGGGATCGAACACTAAAGATGGGTTGGGCATTCGGGGAAGTGCTAGGACGCTCCTATGTATCTCATAAGGATGAGAATCAAGCCACATGTAGTTCTTGTAAAGTGGCACGACACGGTAAGGTACTAGTGCAAAGGATTAAAGGGGCGCGCAGGTCTAGCCCTCGCACCAAGAGAAGCAGTATTTGATAAATCTTGTTTGTCCTTTAAGGTGAGTGGTTTTCTCCTGTGAAGAGCTAGGCCTAGGGTAGTAGGCCCTGAATTCGCCACATGAATCAAGCAGTAATAGGCGTTGAAAAATGGAATGGCATACGAACAATACCAAACGTGACTTCCTCAATGATGAGGTCATCACAATGCAGTGCCGTTTTTCATCGTGTGTCCAGGATGATAATATCAAAGTTTAGGGTCATGTGATAGGACCAAGCATGCATTTTAACCTCATGCAATGCAGAACTAGCAGAGACGATGCTTGTCGGGGGATTTGTATGGTGTCGTGCAACATAATCGACATGAATGAGGACATGATCCCACATCACACAGAATGAAATTATGAGAGGGATACCTCAGGACAAGGGGCCTACATAGAGGTAAGAGTGAAAGGGGAATGAGGAACTAGCTCCTAGCTGAGCTGGACTCGGAGACCAGACGTCTTGGTGACCCATCGCATCCCATGGGGATGAGGATCGAGCTGCACATATCCCTTAATGAAGATCTTAGTTTATGGTCTTAGATATCAGACTGTGGGAACCCCGAAGGACGCCGAATTGTAGCTTTGTCCCCCTTACGTGAAAAGGTTCATTGAGGGATATCACCAAGAGTGTCGATATTCCACCTGGAAATGGTGGGGTGGAACATAATGTAAATCATGCAACCAACATTCTAGGTCTGAAAGGGATGGCGTGACGACAGGGGATTACTGCTGACCATGTTTTCAACAAAGTAAACTATCGAATTAGCTTGAAATGGGGGAAAATAAATGATCATCGACCGCTAACCATGTTCCTATCGCGTTATTTTTATCAATTTATTGTATGAAACCCTCGCAGGTGTTGGCCCATAACGGTAGGAGATCCCTTAAGAATAGTATTCATGCTGCTCTTGGGGGTCCCTCTGGGTGTTAAATATGATGGACGCCCGAATGAAGGGGAACACAAATCTTGACAAGTGGATGGAACTTGACGAAGTTGAATATGACACTCTTGGTCCTAGACCAGAGTACTCTTAACACATGGGCGAACCACTACAAGGGGTCGAGGGACTCAACTTGAGGGCGACCAAGAGATGGAGGATTCCCGGGATAAGGGGGGCATGGTGCCAAGAACCCTATACCACACATATTATCCCTCTCGTGGAGAGGAACATGCCAAGGGGCCTAGGTGACCGGGATATCAGGAGATCTCTAAGAGGTGGGTCTGGACCATATTTCTAGACGTTTGGGTGGTCCTACATATCCCATAAGGATGGGATTCAAGCCACACCTAGTTCAAGAATGGTGCCTTTTAATTACGTGTGGGACAAAAAATAGGAGGGATAATTTTTAGAATGGGGTGCGCGTGGTGCGGCTATCACAAACCCGACATGAATGAGGACATAATCTTGTACCATATCACACGGTCCTGTAGTCAAAGTCCAAAAGCTGGGTCAGAGAAGACAAATTAGCAGAACACAAGCTAAACATAGATCAGAAATTATCTTAGTTTAGGGTACTAGAGCTCGGGCCAGGGAGGGATGGCAGCCTTCCATGTAAGCACAAACCTCGACCCGATCCCTAAACCCACATGATTCAAGATCGGTGTGCAATACAAGGGAGGGAGGTCTTTATTGAAATACATGGATCATACATTAGAGGAAATCGGTGCAGAGCCCCATAGGACGCCCTTACCGTGTCTTTTTCCTTCTAACGTGCAAATGCGCACTGAGGAATATCATCAAGAGTGTCAAAGATCTATAGGACATGAGAAGGCGGAGACAGATGTGAATTGTGAAACTAACATTTTGGGCTTAATGGGGTTGGTGTGGAGATGGATGATAACTGTTAACCGTGGCAGAAAAATAGTAACTATATCGCATTAGCCTAAAGTGGGAACAACAACCGGGCATCGACCACTGACCATATTCGCAACGTGGGATTTGTATCAATTTTTTGTCTAATCCCCTAAGGGGCGTTGGACCGTAACAGTAGGAGATCCCTTAGGCGTTGTATCTAGGCCGTTCTCGGGGGACCCTTTAGGTGTGAAAGATGATGAAATCCCTAATGAAGAGAAACACAATGTCTCTAAAGTTGGTGGAAACATGTCCGAGTTGAGTCAGATACCCCACGTAATAAACCATAGTACCCTTAGGCACATTGGTGGACTGCCGAAAAGGGCTGACAAAACGGCTCGGAAGAGGTAGGCCAAGGGGCCAAGGTGGGATGGAGATTTCTGGGAGATGGGGACGGACCCAATGTCTAGACATTCGGGTTGCCCTACATATCCCATAAGGATGGGTAAAAAGCCACATGTAGTTCTCAAAGACACCTAGGGGAAAGGATACACTAACGAGGATGTGTACGACATGGAGATTAACCCGAAGTGAATGAGGACATTACCCCATACCACACCACACAGTCCCGTAAGAGAGAACGTGGGACAGGGGCCCGAAAAGGCCAAGGGGCCTAATAGTTGGGCTTTGGTTAGGAAGGCCTGGTCTACTCGTAGTTTATCATCTTGTAGTAAGGAAGTGGGTTGGGAAAAAGGATTCCCTGGACAGGGGTGGTGTACAGCACGACGAGTAACCCGACGTGAATGAGGACGTAATCCCACACCACACAGCACACTTCGGGTATAAACATGGGCTAACGGGCCTGAGAAGGAAAAGGTGAATGAGGCTGGGCTTTGGTTTGGAAGGCCTGACCTGCATTCCGTTTATCGTCAATCAGGGAGGACGGGGGCCGGGGGCCCGAGAAGGCCAAGGGGCCTGAGGCTGGGCCTCGGTCAGGAAGGCCAGACCAACTTGCAGTTTATCGTCATACATTGTGGATGAGGGTTGGATATGGTGTCTCATCCGGGGATGTGTATGGTATGATGAGTAACCCGTCGTGAATGAAGACATAATCCCACACCACACCACACAATCCCCTTATAGAGAACCTGGGCGAGGGGCCTGACAGTTGGCCCTGCCCAGAAAGATTTTATCACTTCGGGACAGGGCAGAATGAATCAATACACTCAATGTTTGGGAAATCATTGGGTTGACCCGAAGATCCAGGGTGTCTATTAACCATGCTGAAAACATAGCTTCCCTATGGTGACCTGAGATGGGAGTAACAACTTGAGCATCGACCGCTGACCATATTCGAAAGGCAGGACATGTATCGGATTTTTTCTCAGCACCCTCGAGGGCATTTTCCTGAAATGTTAAGTGGGACATTAGTCCTGGTATCTATACTATTTATGGTCCCTTATGGACGGGGAAGGTGATGGAATCCCAGTCGAGGAGTGGGTGAAGCATAGTTGTAACCGTCTACGAAAGAGGCGAATATCTCCAGGGAGGGGGACGTGCAGCCGGATCGAGGCTATCTTAACGTGAATTGGGGAAAAAGTGTTCACCCTGCCAAATGTCTTGACTCGAGGGGAAGATTTTGACCTTTGGGCTTGGCCAACAGACAAAATTTTCGGCCATTCCTATATATCTCATGAGGATGAGAATCAATCCATACGTAGTTCTTGAAGGCCATGCAGTTTAACACCGTGCGGTGAAGACAGGGGGGATAGAAGAACGAGAGTGGGTGTGTGGTGCATCCATTATAATCCTCGTATGAGTGGGGCTAATGAATCCTATTATACATCATGTGAGGACCCTCTGAGGAAGCTATACCCAGGGGGGATAGTCAAAGAGGAGAGTTTGGGGTTGGGCTCAAAACGAAGCGTCTGAGTGTTCCTACGTATCCCATGAGGATAGGAATCAAGCCATACGTAGTTCTTGAAGCACCATTGAACTTCATGTAGGATAATTAAACACATCTCATCTCCGGATGTGTACAGTATGGTGAGTAACTCGACGTGAATGAGGACATAATCCCATACCATGCCATACAATCCCACAATAGAGCCTAGATCAGGGAAAGGTCATGGGGCCTGAGGTTGGGCCTCGGTCAGGAAGGCCTATCCAGATTTTAGTTTAATTTATTTTAGTGAGGACAAGGGAGATCTTAGTTTATGGTCACAAATATCGGACCACTTTTCAGTTTATTTTCACGCGGGACGATAATGAGCAGTTTAACATCATGACGGATAATGATGTAGTTTAACGGCGTGCAATATGTTGATGTAGTTTAAAGTCATGTAGGAGCATCTAGTTTAAGGTCATGTATGACCATACAGTTTATGGTTGTGCAAGACTAGGGTGCACTTTCAGGTTATGCAGGACCCGAGGCTCAGGCAAAGTATCGGTTGAGGAACTTGGCGTTGGTCGGAGGAGTTATGCGCTCACCATCCATGGTTACTAAGGAGTATGATCCATTGGGGTAGACCTTATGAATGATGTAAGGTCCTTCCCATTTGGGATTCATCTTGGGTGGTTTCCTACCAGGGATCTTTGGCCCTCAGAGGGCCAATACCAGGTCACCTGGCAGAAAAGAGCGAAGGCGAACCTTCTTGTTCAAGGCTCTGGCTATATTATTCTGATGCCTTTCCAGATTGTGCAGGGCATGGAGCCTGCTCTTGTCCAAAACATCTAATTCATCTAGACAGATTTGGCTACCTTATATGGCACCTTCTAGTCATAGAATTAAGTGCATCATTATGGATGATGGATCTCGATGGGCAGGACAACCTCATTTCCATACACTAGGGAATATGGAGTAACCTGGGTGGAATTGCGAGTTTTTGTCCGATATGCCCAGAGGGTGTTGGGGAGCTAGTCCGACCATCTTTTCTTGTTCTGACCAGAAATTTTCTGCAAAATGTTAGAAGGGGTTTTGTTGAATTCATTGATCTGTCCATTTTCCTACATGTGATAGCTAGAGGTATGGTTCGAACGGATATTTCACATGGCGTACAATTTCTTCTGCTCAGCTGCTCGGATGTTGGTGTCGTTATCGGCGAGGACAGTGTGAGGGACTCTAAACTGGTGGATGATGTTGGGGATCACGAAGCCAGCGATGGAACGGGCCTTGACCTCTTTGAGTGGATCTGCCTCTGGCCACTTGGAGAAGAAATCTGTAGCGGTCAGGATGAACCAACATTGGCGAGCTATCGCTAGTGGATATGGTCCCACAACATTTAGTCCCCACACCGCAAATGGCCACGAGTACTTGGTGGAGTGTCAAGGATATGGCGGCCGATGCAGGAAATTACCATGAACTTGTCACGCTTGGCATATTTTGGAAAACTCAATACAATCATGGATCAAAGATGGCCAGAAGTACCCCAGTCTCTAGATCTGATGGGACAGCTTTGGACCATCCTGGTGGGTGTCGTAGGAACCGGCATGAACCTCTTACATGACCTGAGAAATCTCGACTCCTTGAATGCAATGGAGGAGAACATAATCAAATCCCCACTTATAGAGTATCCGTTTAAGAATGGGACCACTATGGAGGGTAAAATGCAATGCGCGACATCAGATTCACTCTCGCATGGCCCGATCATCTGGGAGGCAACCATTTTGGAGGTACTCGGCAAAAGGTGCCCTCCATTTGGGTGTGGCCTCAACCACTGCACTTCATGAACCTAGGGCTCCATGCGTGGAGGATTCGGCAGTAATATGGCTTACCCGCAGGCTGTCTTCATCCTCTGGGGTGATGGGGTCACTGAGTCTATGGTGTGCCACATGTATAATCAGATCATCCTTCTTGGGTTCTAAAAGTGACACTGCTAGTCCGTCCAAAGCATCCGCTCGACCATTCTACGAACGAGGGACATGGGTAACCTCTGGTCGAGAAGGGAAACATGCCATTAATTGGAGGGTTCACTCCAATAATGGCACATGCTCTGGATTTCTGACAATATAGTTGCCATTAACCTGCTTTATGACTAGTTCGGAATCCCCTTTCACATGCAAATGGGGTAAATTGATCTCAAGGTCCAACTCAAGGCTAGTGATGAGAGCATGATACTCTGCCTCATTGTTGGTGAAACCTTCTGAAAACAGGAATGAGTATGGTTGAATGACTTGTGTTGGGGTGATGAAGACGATACCTAGACCAACTTTATTGAGCATTGGATCATTGAAATTCCAACCGGTGGGGCTCTAGGAGGCACTGTCGAAGTGAAATTGCCAACATGAGACGACATGATCGACTGAGAGGATTGCATCATCAAGAAAATCCCGGTCCAGGGATTGATCCAAGGAGGTTGGATGGGCAACTAGGAAGTCTTCCAATGCCTTCCCATTGATAGCCTTCTGGGGAACAAACAAAATGTTAAACTGCTGGAGGATCACTGCCCAACGCGCTAGTGGGCCAGTAAACATGGGGCGGTTCAGAATGTACTTTAGTGGGTCTACCCGAGAGACCAACTGTACCTCATGGTGTTGCAGATTATGTTGCAATTTATGTACAACAAACACATGTTCGAGGAATAATTTTTAGACGGGGGACTATCTGGTGTCCATATTGAGGAACATGCAGCTGAGGTAATAAAGGTTGTTCTTTGTCCCTTCATTCTTATTCAGGGTGAGCAGGGCACTGAGAGACCATTCCAGGGTGGTCAAATAATGGAACAATGGCTTTCCGATAATGGGTGGTTTCAGGACCAGGGGCTGCAGTAGATACTGCTTGATTTCCTCGAAGGCAGCCCGACACTCTTCATCCCATTCATAGGCAGAGAATTTCTTCATGACCCGGGAAAAGGGCTTACACTTTCCAGCCAGATTTTCAATGAATTGGCGTATATAGGATAAGTGGCCTTGAAGACCTCGAATCTCCTGAATATTACTTGGGGGAGGCATTTAAATGATGGATTTGATCTTCTATGGGTCGATCTCGATGCCTTAGTATCTGATAACAACGCCAAGAAACTTTCTGGAGGTGACCCAAAAGGCACACATTAATGGGTTCATCTTCAGGTTGCGGGAACCGAGGAAACCAAACACTTTCTCAATGTCTTTGAGATGGTCCTGGTGTTGGAAGGATTTGACCACCGGATCGTCCACATATAATTCCACCAATGTTCTCATAATTGGCTTGAATATGTGATGCATGGCCCGCTGATAGGTGGCACCTGCATTTTTCATGTCGAAGGGCCTAACCCGGTAACAGAAGGTACCTTGGGGGCCCTGAAAGTGGTGGACTCCTTGTCTTTGGGGGCCATCTAGATCTGGTTGTACCCAGAATAACCATCCATGAAGGATAGGGCTTGGAACCTGTCCATGGCATCAATCAACATCTCTGTCACTGGGAGGGGAAAATCATCCTTCAGGAAGTGGCGGTTGAGATCAAAAAATTTGATACATACTATGTTCTGCCTGTTCTTTTTCCTAACTGGCACAATGTTTCCTAGACACTTGGGGTAATAGACTTCCTTGATGATGTTGTCTTTGATAAGATTGTCAAATTTGGCTTCAACCATGGCACTGTGAGAAGGTTGCATCTTTCTGGGAGGCTGGTTAACCCGCAATGGTTTGTCGGGAGACTATGGCGGTGGATGACTACCTAGGGATCTAGTCCTGGCATCTCGCCATAACTCCAGGAGAACACATCTCGGTGCTGCTTAAGGAAGTTCATGTACTGCTTCTGCTCTTAAAGGGACATGGCAGCACTGATCAATGTGGGTCTCAGATCTTCCTCACTACCAAGGCTCACCTGTACTAGTTCATCGACCGTGGTACAAACTCCTTCTTCAAAGTCAATGGTAGCATCCTCTATGTCCTCTTCTCCACTTGTGGAGGGATCTTCCGTGGGGGGGGGGGGAGTTGCCTCTGAGCCACCAGACTCTGATGGGATGCTGGTGATGGCTTGAGAGGCAGTGGTTATCATGTCTGGAGATTCATGCTCCACTAAGACCATATCGATGAAGGCAGTTGACCCAATCCAATCTGGTCTAGGGCCCATGGGGCCGCATTTGATAACATCAAAGCAGTATTGGTGCTTCGGCTTGAGCCGGTTAATTCCAGCCTGTCGAAACATACATGTATGACGTATTGCCTTTTCCATGATCCCGAAATCATGATACCGTACAGGGGTAGGAGGTTCTGGGATCACCCGAGCCTGGTTGGTGTAGGAGTACGAGGCAATTTACCATCGTCACTTAGACTTGCGAATATTCCTTCCTCTTGTCCGTGAAACAATAAAGCACTGCCCCATGTCGGGGGTTGTGGCCTCTAACCGATGGATTGGGAAGACATAGGCATCATCCAGACCTACCCTGGGATAACTTGTGACCGGGGCGGGTTCAACCTCACTTTCTAGAATATGCTTATCCTTGCTCTTGTAGTAGTTAGCGTCCAAGTAGCGGGCTTCAAAAGAGGCAAAAGGAGACACATCTCCTTGGAGCACCCCTACTCAACCGTTGAGGGTGTATTTGAGGAAGTGGTTATACGACGAAGGGACTGATGCATGCAGGTGGAACCATGGCCTATCCATCAATTCATTGCACACGGTGTCCTGGGAGACAACCATGAATTTGGTACTGGAAATTAGGCCATGGAACTGGGTCTCCAAACAGATCATGCCGACCGGGGTCTGCTCGGTCCTGTCATATCCCTGGATTCTGAGGTCGGTGGGAGTTAGATCATCCTCAGACAACCCTAGCTTCCACAATGTCCAGGTCGGAATTAGGTTGATCCCATGACCCGTGTCGACAAGACAGCAGCAGACCTCCACGCCATTGAACTGGACAATGATGTATAGTGGAAAAATTTTCCCTTGTATAAGAGGGACTTCATCTTCCACATAGAATGATATAACATCCTGGAATTCGGAGTTCTCAATCGCCTCAGCATGGATGGATTATGCAGCTGTTACCTCCGTCTCAAATTGGAGGGGTCTTCTTAGGTACTCAGCAAGTGCCTCACGAATTTCAGACGATAGGAGAAGAGCCTCAAGGATAGAAATCATCACTTGAATTCTATCATGGTTCATCAAAACATCATACTTCCGGGACAGACTCGATCCTCTACATACTGGAGTCCACTCTGCAATTGGAGGCACGACGGGCCCTGCAGGCTGGACCGGTGGCTGGATAGTGCTTGGTACGCCATGTTGCTCACTGGTCGAGGCATGAATAGCGGCTGCCATATGTGGGTTGGGAAACTGAGATTGTCCAGTAGTAGGGAGAGACTAGTTTCGGTACAGACCAGGCAGCTCTGCCTGATCTCATTGCACAAATAGCGGTGGAAGTAGATCTGAGTGCACCAGATGAGGAGGTTGCACATGCTGAGCTCTGCGTTGGGCCTGCTGTTGGGTCTCAGTGGCGTGCACGGCTATGCTGGAGGTTCCAAACTGATGCACCCTTATGACCCATGTTTCCATATATTCACCGACGTTGACATCGACTGGGGACATTGGGGAGGATCTCATGGCGTCCCTCCTCGTCGGGAGTCATATAGCGATTTACCAACTCCACGGTATTAACCGAAGTGTACCCCTGACTATCTCTTGAGGTTTCATCCATAACCATGTGTATTCTATGAGAAATCCCCATCTCAGGGGGCATGAATTCACCGAGGGTGCGGGATGATGACGACATTGGTGGAGCACATTTTTTCTTCATGCACCGCCGCTGGTTGCCCTTTTGGGAAGAGGTCGGTTGAGATGATGATGCAGAGGTACTGGTCGTATCTTTTGAAGGCTCCAGCTAATTCAGGCGAGCGCTAATTGGACCATGGTAGCGGGTGACTGTTTTCGAGCCACCCAGTCATTTTACTTCTGGGATCCGCAGCTGGGAACCTGATGCCACTCACCTTCGTTGTCACTACCACTTTCTTACTTCACAAAGACACCCCCACTTGTGTTGGGGCCAAGCCCAACCTGACTATGTTGTTATCGACCTGGTCTTGGATCTAGTCTTTTAACACAGAGAACTACTTGAGGGGGTTCCCTAGGATCTAATGATGTGGACAATAATTGGGGTGATCGGTGAGATTTTCCTCTGTCAGCCTTATGAACTCGGGTGAGCGCACAATCCATTGCTATAGGGAACTACAAAAGTAACCGGGGAACTGATTCTCATTGAAAAATTAAGTCTATTTCCTTCTTTCTGGAAAGGGGGATCTGGGAGACTGGCTCTGATGAGGGGCCGGAGGGGCCTTCCGAGGAGGAGAAGCCTGATTGTCCCGCCTAGGTGGTGGTGGTGCGTTACGCGGGGGAACCTCCCGATTCATAGGTGGTTACTACTGGGAAGGAGGTTGTGGGTGATGTGGAGGACCTCTATGAGCTTGCGGAGCTGGTTCCACTAGTAGAAATTATAGCTTTCTGGGGGCCTCTATTTGGGCAACCGCGACAGGCTTGGCTCTAGCAGCCCTCCTTGCTGGGATCAGAGGGGGTAGCGGACGCACCTGACTTGCCTGTTGCAGTGATTCCGTAAGGCACTAAGCCTTATATGAGGAATCTCGAAACCCTCTAGGGTAGTTCTGAGTGATTAGGGAAGGAACCAGTTCTTCTTTGTCATTCCCTACGCACGTAGTCATTAGTTACACTTAAGTCAGTGGCATATCGAGGGAGTATGTTAGCCCCTTCCATCGGGCGATGAAGTCTGTCACTCTCTCATTAGGCCTTTGTTTTCACTTTAAGAGGTCTGTGAAATTGGTCTTTCACGTGGTGGAGATGAAATTCTGTATGAATTGCTGGTGAAGATCCTCCCATCCGGTCACCGATCCAATAGGATGCTATATGTACTAGACGAACGCAGGTCCCTCCAATGTCTGTACAAAACATTGAGCATGGCGGCTTCTTGTTGTGCTGGGGTCCACAACATGGGGCCATAGCTGGAGGAAAAATGGGCCAGGTGCTATGGTGGGCCCCCTATCCCATTCAAGGGTGAGAAATTGGGATTTCTAAAACCCAGCGGTACAAGCATATTATCCACCCACACTGGATATGGCTGGCCATCTGGTGGGACTGCCAAATGCTGCGTTTCCAATGCCTCGATGCGGGTGATGAGTTCCACTATAGGATCATCCTGGTGGGGGTCCCTCTCTTGGAGAGGATTTCTAACCATGAGCACATTGTCGGGCTCTTCGACACGGTTTATGGCTTCAGCGTCTCACGAAGCGACTGGCGGAGCGGCCGGAGGAACCCAGACTAGATTCCTAGTATTTCCGCGCTGTTCGAGAGGGTTTGGTTAGACATATCAAGCCCTCATGAAATGTGTTCCAGATTTATCCCTACACGTGGGAGCAGTATGATCGGGGTTGCCTGGAGGCATCTCACCGGGGGGATTTGTTCCTGCCCCTGCTGCCCCTGCTTACGATCACTATAGTCGGGTCGCCCCTCTATAGCGTGCTCAGCTAGGAGTTTGTTGACCAGCCTCTTCATCTCAGCATGTTGTTGGTGCAACACGTCCTTCTTGGGGTCTCCCTCCATCTTCTGCACTATGGAGGATGGGTCAGTGTTCTTGACAGCTCTGACATGCTGTTTACCATTACCGGCATACCAGCTAAGAACCAATGACTCGGTGGGTATATGGAGACCTAGGAGGTTCCTCTGCTGGCAGGTAATCCTCCCTGACGGGTTCAACAATGGTGGAATATCCTCAGGGGGTAAGTCTCCATCATGAAATTCCAGGTCGTCCTCCTTGTCCACTATGTCAGCCAAGTGGACCGTGACCCTTCTTGAGGGCATGTCTTCGATATCGCATAGCGAATCGGGTTGCCATCGAATAGGGCTCAAGAGGACGGAGGAATACTTCCCCCATCCACAAACATTCACGTGGGGGGGGGGGTATCCTCCCTGATGATTTTGAGGAGTACCTTGAAACTCTGAATGCATTTTTGTTGGAGGGTCGTCTGGAGAACTGGTGACTCAGGGCACTAGGCCACGAGGAGTGCGACCAAATCGATTAGACGGAATTGCTCACCGATTTCCTTGAAGTGCACATGGCTCATGGGGTACATCAACCAATAATAACGAAGACAGAAGTGTGTCTCCTGTAGGGTTTGGCGGAAGAACTTGACTTCCTCTAAGGTGATGGGTTCCGAAGCATGAATGTTCGATGCTGCCACCGTCCAGAACTTCTCTAGGAAATGATTCGCTGTACGAATGTTCTAGAAGCTTGTCACAAACCGAATCTGGTCACCGCCAAAACCGGCACCAAACCCAGCCCGTGACATGACCTGAAAGGTGTTCCCTATCCCAACGGGCTGGAACAAGTGCCTGGGTATCATTAATTTAGGTTTGGGAACGATTTACCCGAGTATGAAAGCATAAAACAGTAAAAAAAATCCATAATATAAATATGAAATTTTTGAGTTAAACAAGACTTATGTAAAACCAAGAACTGAGTAAATTGGTTTAGAGATAATAAAAGTGGTCGAAATAAAAATAATTATAGCACCAAGACAGCCCTAAGGACTCCACACGACTAGGGGTCATCGGCCCCAAGCTATCTCCACAACTCCGCACCAAGAATGGGAACTAACACCATGAACCGCCATCACCCTTGGCCTTTCCTTTACCTGAATCAAACATAACCAAGTCTAATTACACCCAAGGGGTGTAAGTAGGGTGTGAGCCTAAGCCCAGTAGGATACCACCCAATGATTCCAAAGAGTATGAAATACAATGTGAAAAAGCAAGCAGTTTTCAAACGCAAGGAAAAGTAGTGTTAAAATTTCAAGAAATGAAACCTCTAATTGAAAATAGTTTTCAATCCAAAATTTTCATAATATTAAAACATTAAAATAGAAATGTTATATACTGTAATTTACTTCCAAACACACCCAAATACATGGGTAGATACTATAAATCCAATGAGCAACAACATTGGGAACACCCCTAGGCACTGGGTTGTCTTGGGCCCAATGTACCTCGTACCTCGGTGTAAAGTAACCATAGAAAAATCATTTCTCGTGCACGAGACACTAGTTGGGAACACACCCATAACCTAGTTGTCCCCAATAATCAACCACATAGTTTTGTTAGAGTTGTCGTTATCCAAATGCTAAGTGAAACAGGGACAAAACTCATTCGGTCCACTCGCCGTACTAGAACAAATCCGCCCCACCTTGGTACCCGGGCTTCCCCTTTTGTGCTCAATCAATTCCAGCATGAATGATAAATAAATTTTCATATAAAACACCATTACTTGTCAAACACAACCAATACAGTAGCTATCACATTTTATACCACTTAAAACACGCAACAAAACACTTAGATTTTTCATAAAACAATTCCTCAAAATCTCGTAGTATTTTGGACACAAAACTCCTTATAGACCTCACTTGCATACTACGTGGACATATTTAAGCTTACAAAACATAAATGTAATCCGACTACATTTTAGTGAAAACACAAAATCATTTTTAGGGAAACCCCATATGGTTTAAGAAACGACATCATTGCCAAGTCTCCATTTTTACACAACACAACTCTTAGAATTTCATGTGGTTCACAAACACCATTAAAACCAGATTTTTCAGTAACAAACACAAGGTACAATCATTAAAAACTGTATTTTTATCCCTATTATACTTCAATAAAATCAACTAGTTACTTTGAGGGTATCCCCAATTAAACTAATAAAACATTTCTATGAAAAACCCCCAATTTCAAATGAAATTGGCCTTTAGGATTCATTTTAAATACAAAAACCACTAAAACTATATTTTTAAGAAATAATAAAATTGAATAAGCATGAAAATACCATAAAAACTGTAGCCAATTCACAAAGATTTCATACACAATGGAATCATCTACCAAAACCAAGGAAACCCTTGAATCCTTTGTGCGAAAACTCAAACGCACCACCGCCGCATCTCAAGGAAGGTAAACCAGACCTAAAACCAGAATTTTAGACCATAAAACACAAGATAAAACCTTAATTTTTAAACCCTACTTCCTGGACATAAGGAACCTCAATGATAATGGAAGAAACCCTAAGTAAATTGGATGTAACCCTAAACAAATTGAAAGAAGAAAGGAGGAAAACAACTTACATAAAATATCTTGTAGAAATTGCCCCCCAAAATACCAGTAGCTGATTTAAAAAATACTCAAACTTTCACAGGAGGTTCGAAAAAGAATTGGTAGATCATTTAGTAATTTGAATGGGGGAAAAAGAGTAAGAATCCAAGGAGTTATGAAGGAACCAATTTACCTTTATAAATATGACCTAAATTTGGGTTCTTCAGAAGTTTCGACCTAAACCGCGATGCAAATGTGATGAAAAGAGTGTGGGAGGATATTGGACACGTGGCTGGGTTCAAGGGGCGTGTTTGGGGCTTGGAATCACCGAAAACCCCTTAATAATGGATAATTTATTAATTAATAAACATTTCTTTTTAAAACTGGAATTGGGCTTTCAGGAAGGCCCAATACCTTAAATAACAACACATATACACCTTGGTTATGGATTTCCAAAGGCTCCAAATTTTAATTGTGGTGTTAATATATCAGGGTAGGACATTTAGGAGTTGGGATGAGTGAAAAATATTAAAAATTGAATATGTTATAAGAGAAACAAAATTTATTTTTAAATCAGGAATTGGCCTCACGGTTTGGCCCAATTCATGAAATCTCACCTATTTTCCATAAAAACATTGGAAACCTCCCAAAACAAAGCATTAATGGAAATTAAAATAAAAATACATTTAAAATAAGCTATGTATGTGACAATCCTCCCCACCATGAATACTTTCCGCCCCAGAAAGTCACAGTAAGGCCAAAACAACAACCAAACCCAACTGAGAAACCAAGAGGTACTCTCTTTCCAGGTTTCTCCCCCATAGGTCATAAAACCTCCAGTGATCAATGAAGGAAGGAAAACTCTCAAAAAACCGACTTACTCAACTTTCCTGAAAGAATCAAGCACATTCATTCTTTATCCCAAATTAAAACTCCTCTAACACAATCTGAACCACACTCAATCAATTTACCCAAATAAACAACAACATCGAACAAGGTTACACTTCCCCTACTATAACTAAACCATTGGTAACACTCCAATATCAATTTTTACCAAAGAAAGATGTAGGTAGTTAGATATATCCAAATGATAATACCTACTTCCCAAACAAAACCAAGGAAAAATATGAGTTACTCGTATGAAGAGACACAAATGGGCTCCCCACCGTAAGAGACAACTTAAATTATTTTTCCCGAGACAAAATCAAGACACTAATAGGGGGAGGCCCAAACAGACTCCCTAGTACAAGGGGTATACATAAATTAGAAATTTACAAAATAATATACATGATACCCACAGTGGGTCTTCTCTCCACAAGAACCGACCATCATAACCGACTGGCGTCGGCCGACACGAAAAGATCCCAAAATTATGGAGATGGGATGGTCGCACGGTTAGTCTGCAAAGTTTGGAAAACTGTGCAATACTATGTGGATACTTATATCTACATGGTTATTTTTTTGTTCATGGTTAGAACTAACCATGTGAAAACTGTGTGCTCAACATGCCTAGCCAAATTTCCAACCATTCTCCAAAGACTCAATGGAAACCAAAGGGGGAGGGAATAACATAGTGTGATGACATGGGTACAAGACCCTCCAGCTATTTCCACCGAATGGGAACAATAGAAGAAATATGATGACACCATAGGTTTAAACTGTTCCTATCATTCATAATGAGGATAGGACTTTGTACAAGTGTTTAAATGACACTGGTGTTTCCCCTAACTACGCGCCAACATGTCTCCGGACCTATGCCTGGAGCTCAAAATATTGAAGCATCTTCGGCCACGCAGTTAGGCAGTTGAAACCCCTATGTGGAACTTCTTCTTTTGGTGTGACAAACAACTACACTGCATACCCCGATGGGTTTATCAATACATAACACACTCCATAACCCACTTTACCAAAACAAGACATTTCATTGAAACAAGGGATCAGAAGATGCACACACATCGCACCTTGTTTCTTTGGGTGAGAAACAATAGAAGGGAAAGACACGTATAAACACCTTCCTCTAAGATATAGGATTTGATGTTTTTCCCAAGGGATACAAAATCCCAACATAACATAGAACCTTATAGGATTGTGTGACCTTCACCTTTATGGTCAAAAGAGCACACAACATCACAATGCGTCACCGAACATGACCCTGGAGATTGATAGAAACAATACATGGAACGAGACCATATTCAAAGTCCCTAAACAATAGATAAGTCCAAATAGTGGACACAATATCATATCATGACCTAAATATCAAAATTGGTGGTTTAATAATAACTCTTTCTTCAAAGAAAATATAATGAACCCAGAGGCCCTCTTAAACACCATCAAGACACTCATCTGTACTAACAACGAAAGAACTCTCACACCTTTGATGAATCAGGAAACTTAAGAAACTAAGGTCTCTTTCAACCTTCCACAAGCACTATCCCACTACAAGAGGATCCACAAATCAGTGAAATGATTGGGTGTAGACTCAGTAAAAAAAAGTTCGATAAAATATTCTTTATATTGATCAACTGGAGAATTTTCCAATGGAGAAACAAAACGGTTTTCACTTCATTTGTGCATTAACCCTTAATGGGGGCGTACCTTATCCAACGAGAGAACCCAAGGACCCGACCAAGCTGGTCCATTGGTCAAAACATTCCACATACTAGATCCAAACACATTTCGGGAACCACCATAAATGCATCCCAAATTTTTTTTTCAAAAGAGACCACTAGCCGTCCCTACAACACAGCTTACCGAAAAAACACAAACCCAAATCATAGTTCAAATAGAAGGGTTTCTTGAACTGAAAACCTCCCACAACATCAACATTTTCAAAAACCCATAATACAAACCATACCAAACTATTCATCAAGACATCATGTTTTTCTTAAAAACCAATTCATTGAAAACAAACGGTTTAGCAGTAAGAGTATCCACCAATGGTACCCCATGGGCCCCACACATGTATGTTTTTGTGCCACACCAGGCACCCTCCTCATATCCATCCTAGAACTCATCCAGTCGTGCCATAAACCATCCATCATCCCATATAACCCCATGCATGTGGTCACTCATGGAAATACCAAAGGGTAAAACAAAACTTCCTTCCACATTTCAAAAACAAAATGGTCAACAAAACTAACCTTTTTCTCAAAACTGCTAACAATGAGATCGAAATCCCAATTCACATCTTACAAAACATTTCATAAGGTCACAAACATTTAGAAAAGAACTCACTTTAATGTTATTCACATCAATTGCGAAACATATCATCCCATTAAAACACACTCTAATTGTTTAGAAAACTCTATTGGAAATGCTTTTCAAAACAAAATTCAATATAGTTCCTGCTTTCAATGAGGTGTAAGCACACCATTTTACATTTCAAAAAAATTCTAAAAATTCAGTTCCACCATTTCATAAACCAAACCATTCCCTCTTTATTTGAAAATCATTTCATAAAAACTTTACGCTTCTTAAAACCAAGTCACCTTAAAACCAAAGTGCTAAGATTTAAAAACTAAAGCAAAAAACAATACAAGAGGAAACTAGTTTCAGTGGGTGACTTGGACATATGGTTTGCAGCCATATTCCAATCACTTCACCATCACAGAGAGTATTCTTGAGAAATATCCATGGCTCCACATGGCTTTCCAGTCCTTGCGAGCTCACTGAGATTATTCTCCCAACTCTCTTTTCATTTCCAATAGTCATCATTAATCCAAGGAAACCAAAGGAATCAGATAAATACATACTTCCCATGGTGACTTGAATCCCTTCATGAGGTGTCCTGGCCAGGCACACTACCCATGACTGAAATTTCAAGTCCCAAAAATCCTAGCTCCAGACTATGCTGACTCTTCCCCAAATAACATGACCCAAGGAGCGAACCTCCTCTGATACCATTTTGTCACAAACCGAATGTGTTCACCACCAAAACCGGCAACAAACCCAGCCCGTGACATGACCCGAAGGGCGTTCCCTATCCCCACGGGCTGGCACAAGTGTCTGGGTATCATTAATTTAGGATTGGGATCGATTTACCAGAGTATGAAAGCATAAAACATTAAAAAAAATCCATAATATAAATCTGAAATTTTTGAGTCAAACAAGACTTGAGTAAAAACCAGAACTGAGTACATTGGTTTAAAGATAATAAAAGTGGACCAAATAAAAATAATTATAGCATTAAGAAAGCCCCAAGGACTCCACACGACTAGGGTTCATCGCCCCCAAGCTATCTCCACAACTCCGCAACAAGAATGGGAACTAACACCCTGAACCGACATCACCCTTAGCCATTCCTTTACCTGATCAAACATAACCAATTCTACTTACACCCAAGGGGTGTAAGTAGGGTGCGAGCCTAAGACCAGTAGGATACCACCCAATGATTCCAAAGAGTAATAAATACAAGGTGAAAAAGCAAGCAGTTTTCAAATGCAAGGAAAAGTAGTGTTAAAATTTCAAGAAATGAAACCTCTAATTGAAAATAGTTTTCAATCCAAAATTTTCAGAATATTAACACATTAAAATAGAAATGTTATATACTGTAATTTACTTCTAAACACACCCTAATACATGGGTAAATACTACAAATCCAATGAGCAACAACATTGGGAACACCCCTAGGCACTAGGTTGTCTTGGGCCCTATGTACCTCGTAACTCGGTGTAAAGTAACCATAGAAAAATCATTTCTCGTGCATGAGCCACTAGTAGGGCACACACCCATAACCTAGTGGTCCCCAATAATCATCCACATAGTTTAGTTAGAGTTGTTGTTATACAAATTCTAAGTGAAACAGGGACAAAACCCATCCGGTCCACTAGCCGTACTAGTACAAATCCGCCCCACCTAGGTACCCAGGCTTCCCCTTTTCTGCTCAATCAATTATAGCATGCATCATAAATAAATTTTCATATTAAACACCATTACTGGTCAAACACAACAAATACAGTATCTATCACATTTTATACCACTTAAAACACGCAACAAAACACTTAGATTTTTCATAAAACAATTCCTCAAAATCTCGTAGTGTTTCGGACACAAAACATTTTATAGACCTCACTTACATACTATGTGCACATATTTAAGCTTACAAAACATAAATGGAATCCTACTACATTTCATTGAAGACAAAAAATCATTTTTAGGGCAACCCCATATGGTTCAAGAAACGACATCATTGCAAAGTATCCATTTTTACACAACACAACTCTTTGAATTTCATGTGGTTCACAAACACCATTAAAACCAGATTTTTCAGTAACAAACACAAGGTAAAATCATTAAAAACAGTATTTTTATCCCTATTATAGTTCAATAAAATCAACTAGTTACTTTTAGGGTAGCCCCAATTAAACTAATAAAACATTTTTATGAAAACCCTCCAATTTCACATGAAATTGGCTTTTAGGATTCATTTTAAATACAAAAACCACTAAAACTATATTTTTCCGAAATAATAAAATTGAATAAGCATGAAAATACCATAAAAACAGTAGCCAATTCACAATGATTTCATACACAATGGAATCACCTACCAAAACCAAGGATACCCTTGAATCCTTTGTGCGAAAACTCAAACGCACCACCGCCGCACCTCAAGGAAGTTAAACCAGACCTAAAACCCGAATTTCAGACCATAAAACACAAGATAAAACCTTAATTTTTAAACAATAATTCCTGGACATAAGGAAACTCAATGATAATGGAATAAACCCTAAGTAAATTGGATGTAACCCTAAACAAATTGAAAGAAGAAAGGAGGATAACAACTTACTTAAAATATCTTGTAGAAATCGCCCCCCCAAAATACCAGTAGCTGATTTCAAAAATACTAAAACCTTCAAGGGAGGTTCGAAAAAGAATAGGTAGATCATTTAGGAATTTGAATAGGGAAAAAGAGTAATAATCGAAGGAGTTTTGATGGAAACAAATTACCTTTATAAATCTGCCCTAAATTTGGGTTCTTCAGCAGTTTCGGCCTAAACCGCGATTCCAATGAGCTGAAAAGAGTGTGGTAGGATATTGGACGCGCGACTGAGTTCAAGGGGCGTGTTTGGGGCTTGAAATCACCGAAAAACTCTTAAAATGAATAAGTTATTAATTAATCAAACTTTATTTTTAAACCTGGAATTTGGCTTTCGGACAGGCCCAATCCCTTAAATAAAAACACATATACACCTTGGTTATGGATTTACAGATGCTCCAAATATCAATTTTGGTGTTAATATATCAGGGTAGGACATATAGGAGTTGGAATGTGTGAAAAATATTAAAAATAGTATAAGTTATAAGAGAAACAAAATTTATTTTTAAATCTGGAATTGGGCTCACAGTTTGGCCCAATTCATGAAAACTCACCTATTTTCCATAAAATCATTGGAAACCACCCAAAAAAAAGAATTAAAGGAAATTAAAATAAAAATACATTTAAAATAAGGTATGTATGTGACAATGCTCCTGAGCTCGGATTCAGGGTTTGGCCCCATATTGTCCCACTCGTCAACCGAAGGTGGCTGAGGAACTGGTAGTGGTACTGAGGCGGACCGCTGGGACAGTAGACTGGGTGGCAGAGAATACGACGAATAAGCTGACTAGCCGCCGAGTTTCGGGTCATCCTCTGAAGATTGTGGTGACCTGACCACAACATCACGATACAACGGGCTGACATCCACAGCTTCTGTTGCAGGGATCGTGGCTACCGGCGATGGGTCATGCTGTTGCTCGACCGCCATCAGTCCCCAAAATAACTCTCTGTGATTTCTGGTCGAGTTAGAGGGTGCTTCTGGTGACAACGGTGGTGACTTCATGGTCGGAACATGTGGGACTTCCAAAATATCCTCCTCTTGGATGTACCTACGAAGAGTGGTGAGAATCCAGTGGACTTCACATTCTGCGAGGATGAGGATAACACGCCTTATTCCTGCCCCATTCCTTGACACAGAGGACCGAGGGGAGAGTTCCAATGCTGGGCCGTATTATGCTTCATAATTCAAGAAACGGGCTGGTTTGATCTCCAACCGGGCCTTCCCAAGATTCTTGTGGTGGTGGCGACCCACCTTCCTGCCCCTAGGCGGTTCCTTGGGACAAGGATGATTCTCAACATGTAGTCTTGGGGCCGCGCTGGTGTTAGGGCAGAGAAGACTTCAACGTGAGATAGCCAGGGTGAAAGGAGCACCAGGAAAAATGTCTAAGGGGACATGGGGAGGACCTCCATGATCAGCACTCGAGCGGGCGGAACCTCTGTCAGAACCAATAGGAGCATTGGGAGGACATCCATTCTTGGTGTTGGTGGAGTGAGGTTTACCTTCACCCCTTTGGTTTCGAGGGCGAGGAGGAACTTTTCCAGCTACGGAGAGAACATAGGGAGGATCCCCACCTCGGAGAGGGACTGGATTGGAAATTCTTTCACATCGACAGTCAGGGGCAAGAGGCATAATTTCATACCCAGTGTGGTGGGCACGAGTGAGGCCTCCGCGCCGAGTGTCATTGTCACGGGGAAGGCCTTCATTCGAGTTGGGTGTAGAACGGGGCATAAATCCATGACGATCATCAGAGTAGGGAAGGGCCACACTTTATGGTATAGTGGTATGGGGAGGACCTCCGTTTTTGGGTGACATCACCGCGGGTTGGTTCGCGCCAGTCACCACAATTGCCTGCGACTCGGGGAGTCGACCCGGCCTGCCCATGGGGTGGTTGGGGCCTCAATCCCAGTTGGGCATAAGAGCTCCCCTGTTCATAGTGGGAAGGGTCTTTATGATATGCGTTGGTAGTGTCTCCAGCCAAAGGAGCTGCTAAAATTAACGCCCATTGGCGGGCGTCCTCGGCTCGGGACCAACGCTAGTGTCGGGGCAGGAGAGCTGCTGCGGGTGGTGCAGGCGCATAGTGTACCTGCACCTCTGGAAAGGCCAGGCAGCGGTGCTGACACAGCCGAGTGGGGGCCCTTTCTTGGATCCCTTGAATTGGGACTCTGACCAGGCTGAGCTGTACATCACCCACCTCATCAGCGTAAGGCTGGGAGTCGTCATGGCGTTCCGGGGACTGGTTCTCTAATTGATTAAATGTTGGGGTGGGGAGAAGTGTCTCCCTACGCGGCCATCGAGGGCGGCATTGACGGTGAGGCCTGGATGCCTCCTAGTCCAGGTGGGCCATATCCCGGGTTGGGATTATGCCCTCCTCCTTGTAACGGCGTACGAGGTCATTAATCACCCTCTGTTGGATGACATCTGATGGGGAGAGGGGGTGTGGGTGCCCCACGTTCATGGATGCAGATGTCGTTGTCGCAGTAGTGAAGCCATGTGGAGCAAGTGTGCTAGTGTTTCCCCTGCCCCTGCTTAGGTGGGCAGGCAGTGATCATGTCCCTGTAGTAGCAACCTGACTCCTGAGAAGCAGGGAGATTCACTAATCAGCTGTAATGCCCCGACCCCAGTTACCTAGAGTCAGTGCATTATTACATAACATTGGAATGATCACAAGAAAGATCAAATCTCGAAATACTGATTGGTTTAGTAGCCTTGGAAACACTATATATATTCATAAAGTTTGACATTACATCATTAAGTGAAAAACTACTACAACAACATATTGTCTCCATGATCCACACTATTATCCCCTCATAATATCCCTGCAGGTCATTCATAATTTACTTCTTCATTTCCTGGGAAAAATAAAACATAGAAAAGGGGTGAGCTCAAATTCCCAGTAAGGATAACGATATAGATGAAACATTCATAAAAATAAACATTTAAGGAAATTTATAACTAAAAAAAGCCTTTTAAACTTGAACATCAACAAAGTATGGAAAAAGTAAAATGAAATAATTCCATTTACGTATTCACATGGATATTATACTAATCGAATAATCATACGCAATATCAATAACCACTTTCATAATGATGGAATGCATAATTCTAGACTATCATAACCACATAGCCAAGGCCTCGTGCCAAGACTACAAATAAGATTTTTCCAAGGCCTTGTGCCAAGACACTAGTTTGTCTCATGAGACCTACTGATGCATCGAGGAGCTATAGTGGGCTCCACTCATCACATATTAAGTCCAATGCATTCCCATATGAAAAGGTTTAAACGTAACATAAACATTCGTATTAAAACTAGCATAAGAAATGTCAATACTTTCACCATAAACTATGAATGGTATAAAAATAGCACATCCACAGTCAAACATATCACAAAACCTTCAATACAATATAGAAGTGTTTTATCCTAATAAATCAACTTCAAATAAGCGAAAAATCCATCAAAGGATGTTGATATAGATGAAATCAAAACACTTTTTAGATAAATATCTCTTTCTATTTTTGAAATCATTTAAGAGTCATATATTTATAAAATAAAACATTTTCTTTGAAAATATTCTTATTAGAATGTGAGGGAATCTTCGATGATTTTATAACTGTGGAAAATAACCGCACCCGCCGTATAAGTTAAAAAAACATTTTACCTTAATTCTGTCGAAAAGGTTAAAAAGCACCTTATTTGGAAAACGGCGGAAAGATTCCTTTATAAACCACTTATAAAAAGTCAAACAAGGGTATAAATGACTTTAACCCATATTATTGTAAATAATAAAAATGTTTTGAAATACATCTTTAAGAAACATGGATGTGGATGATAAAGAGATCCCAGTAGATTATTACGTATAAACAACCTCGGATAATGAAGAGATTGTGAAATAAAACTTTACCTTGTACTTTTCCTTGGTTGGGGTAGGTTAACCTCTTTTATAATGGTGAAATAATTGTTATTAAATTATACAAGAATCATATACATTAATATGTATCATATATGATCTTTTAACATTGATTTGTTAATAATATCTTAGTATTATCGTTGTTTCGGGTGTTAACTTACTCGTTTTCTTTTATATGTTTTGTTACGTAATCCATGTTTGTAATGGATAGTTTGTATATTAATCATATCCATAATGATATCAAGTTCTTAGATACTATTATTAATCATCAAATGAGAATTATACTTTAATGGATACGATGGAGAATGAATCTCATCGTGTTTGTGGAGACGGTAGTCCGTACGTACGCACGAGAAAAAATATCATTCTTTTGATATTAAAATAATATATAAATGGATGTTATATCATATATACAGAATAATTAACATGTGAAATTTATTATTTATATGATTTACACTTCATTATTATACCCATCCAAATAATAATATATTGAATAACAATTACACCACGACGTGGAGACGGTAAGCCGTACGTACGCACGTATGGTGACATGTTATTTAAAGGGAGGATAGAATACTGAATATGGTTGTACCATATTTATAATAACATCACAGTATATATAAGATACTAGAGTTATTATTTTATAATGGTAATAACAATGACTGGTGAAGTGGAAGAAGAAAGGAACTTGAAAAGGGGTGGTGAAAACATTACATATTCTTCGGGTTCTTCCTTTTGATTTGATCAAAAGGGCTCCTTAGGTTTGCTTTATGATCCAACTAAGGCCTCTAGGTTGTATTGAGGGAAGTTGGGAGAGTTTTTGGGCAGATTTTAGCCGAACCAAACAGCTTTGAAGGTGTGAAAAAATGAGAAGGAGGAGTGCCCTTTTATAAGTGGGGTGAGGGGCACCTTTGGAAAAGCTAGAAATATTAATTTATAATAAATTCATATTCGGTTTCTAATGGCTCCAAAGTTGATTATTTAAATTTCAAGGTGGGTATGGGTCGAAAACAACTAAACCAATATAATTTAGATAGGTTTGGGTACTTATATTAACCTTATCTTTAAGTATTAACTCTAAGTTAATTAGTTTCACTTTTACAATGTCTCTTTGTATTTTTATATTATATGGTTAATAAACATACTATATACACCCAAGAGACCCCCAAATGGTCCATTAATGATACACCTATCATGATATAAGTCTCTTGGATGAACCTTATATGTTTAGAAATTTAATATCAATTAATAATATAATATTTGTTTTAAAAACTCTTTTATGTCAATTTTGATACTATTCAATAGTTGATTTTTTTGAAACTCATAACTGAATGATTACTTTGAAAAAATTTAATTAAATAATTCCTAACATGTCATATTAACTTCACAAATTAGTGTAATTCATAAAAAGTCTCATATTATATTTATTTGCGTATTTATAATATCAAGTATTTTAATTCTTCACTATTATGGTAATTACTGCATCATCATTGTGTCATAAATAAATTAAATTATTTAAAGTCTAAAAATTATAAATAAAATATAATTATGTAGGAAATAGTTTTATATTTATAATGAATATTTATAGTTGAAAATACAACATATATAACCCTATGTAAAAATTGTTTTTCTAAAAGATATATGCTTATGTCATATTTGTACTTATTTTAACTTAATTAAAATTAAGTGTCCCTATCACCTACAAGTGGATCCATGGGGTCCGAAAATCGTCCCAAAGATTCCTATGGTCGAACATGTATCAACCAATAAGTCTAGGACACGTTTTAGGGTTATTTAGTATTATTATAATATTATTTTTTAACCCTTATTTACTGGATTTACCCTTAACCATGGTAAATAAAATATTTACCGCAGTAATTACTCAAAATGTATAAAAATACAAGTTATCTATTTACACAATTTGAACATTCTGATTACAAATATGGAATCCATTTTTCCAAATTCAAAACACAGAAGTGACAGAAATTAATTTAAAATTAATTCCCGTTGTTAAAACAAAAAGCGTGTTTTTAAGAGACAATAACTATCAAAAGATTGACACTTATTTATTTCCGGTTTAATTGTAAAATTATATCCAATTACCAACATTGTATTAAATGGTAAAAATATATTCTAAATATACTTTAAAACCTCTCAAATTTATAATTTATCACTATTAATTATTTTGATTAAAAAAGTTGTTTTTAATTAAAATTTAGTAATTTTCACTATTCATCAAAATATTAAAGTTATCTGAAAAGTACAAAAATTTCACCTTAGGCTAAATTCAATATTCCGAATCCAAAAATTAAGTCCATTTTAAAAAATAAAATATATATAATTTCAAAAAGTAGGTATTACTATTCATAACAGCTAGTTGGATTGGTTATGGTGTGTTAGAACTCGGTGTTGCGTACAACACACGCTATCACATTATTCAAAGAGAAGCGTACCGTAAAAGATTGGGGTGTTACATCAGCACTGCGAGGAAAAGAAATCGACAACCTGTGCCCCAACGCCATCCCATCTTCTGTGGCCACTAAGAGGTATCCATGCTGACAACATTGCAAAATGGAATTCTCACCGTTCTACTGCCCCAACTTCTAGTGAGTTTCATGCATGGCCCACTATTTTCTTGGCTGGACCCAGCACCGGATAACAGGATCTGGTGACATGTAAATCTATGGATGTCTCAAGTTCTACTAATCTCCATATTTAGGAAAATATCTTCACGCCAGGTTAACCATTTCTATTCCCGATGCTTTCATCGGGGCGCACGAATCCTTCTGTCAGGTCGCGCAGCTATGGCCCCGCATTCCCGCTTTCCAAAGGCGGGCGACATTCGATCTTTATTCAGGGATGTTTGCTCCTTGGTCGAAATGGGGTGATGGGATGTCGGTTCTTCCTTCTGTGGATTCCTCCTCGGGACTCATCTCCTATTCAAGGACTCCCTCAAATATTTAATACATTGTTTGTGTAACTCTTCCCAGTGCCATGTTTCCATGGACGTTGGTTAATTACGCTGCTTCTGTCAGGACATCCAAGGGGCCTGGTCAGGTAAGCAACCTTCAGTTGGGGGAGTAGTCACATTGAGACATCACTGAGCCTCAATGAGGCTTCTTAAGTACCATGCCTTTACATGGATCAAAGTCCTCATATTTTGGGTTGAAAAGGGGCTCTTTAAATGACATGAAGGGATGTCAAAACAACTAGGTGGTGGGATCAAAACAGCTTACCGCTAGATCAGGATACAGTTTAGCATCATGCAGGATGAGGGCGTGTCAGAGAACCAACGTGAAGGGGGACCATGGTCCATTGGGTGGTGGGCTTGAACCTCATCGAGGATTCCAACATATTGTGCCTTGACATGGATCAATGTCCTCATATTTCAAAAGGGGAATGGAGAGGGATTGGCGCGCCGACACAGAGATGGTCAGGGCTAGTGGTTGTTGGGATTGAACCCCGTGGAGGTTTCCTACATACCGTTCCTTGACATGGATCAAAGTCCCCGTAGTTCAAATGTGCAGTTTAACATCATACGGGGTGGGGATAGAAACTGACGTGAATAAATAGTCGGGCGGTGGGATTAAACAACATGGAGGTTTCCTATGTACCATGTCTTGACAAGGATCAAAGTCATTATAGTTCAGATAGGGTTTCGTCAGTGAACCGATGTGAAGGTAAACCCGGGGGTCCACTGGTGGTTGTATTGACCCTCGTGGAGGCTTCCTATGTACCATGCCTTGACATGGATCAATGTCCCTGTAGTTCATTTTTGTAGTTTAAAATCATACAGGACGGGGGTTTTGGGGCTTACACTCTGAGAAGGCCAAGGGTGTTCCATGCTCGGTGATCTCTCTAATCCCATGGTAGTCATGCTCGGTGTGATAAACAAGTGGTTGTAGGGACCTTACGATCACGTCGCGATGGTTGCGTCCGTGGGAAGCGAAGAGGGGCATACACATTAGGTGGCCCATGGTGTTGGGACTTACTCCAGGATGTAGACCTGAGGGTGACAAAGCGCAATGGGAGAGGGATTTGGGACTGAAGAAAGGGGGTGCCTCCTCCCCTATCATGCTTTTCGCTGGCCATGGTGGTGGGGATGTACGGAGGTTCATGGGTGCTACCTTCTGCAAGAGGGGCTAGGGGAATACACCAAGGAGGGTTCCCTTCCCCGTGGACAAACGCCACTCCAAGAAGAAGGATATCATCCCATGTGAGGGGGTGATTACATCCCTGTGGAGATGAGCGGCGTAAAGAATGTCTCAGCCGGGGGGACCCTACGTGCGAGGCATGGGGTCAGATCATAGTTTGACGTCATGTATTGAGGACGAGGTGCTTGGCAGTTTAACGTCTTGCAGCTCGGATGAGGTGGGTTTTCTCCACACCACTAGGACTTACATAACTGGTACCCTCGTTTCCTTGTGGGAGGGAAGGTACCAGCAATGCCTTGGGGAAGGGGGTCATAGAGAGAACAATCGAGGTGTCCACATTGGCGTGGCTATGCGAAGAAGAAATATCCATTAGTGTGCCTATGAGAAGAAGCATTAGGAAAATCAACACCATGGGCGGTATTATCTAGGGTACTTCGATGTCACATCGTGAAAACCTGGAGGGTCGCATGAGAAAAGGAATTTCCATGCAGAGGGGTACATAGGAAAAAGCCTCGTAGATCTTGGTTTCTTTTCGTGGTGAAGGGAATCTGTGAAGTGGTGTGCTTCATGAAGTGGGATTCCTTATCCATAACATGGGGTGGAGGTGCAAGTGGGAGGTGCATCATGAAGTGGAAGGGTGTTCATGGAGCACTGCCTCGTTGAGCATATGTGCCTCGTAAAACAAAGTATCAAGAAGTAGTATAGTGACTCTGCCTTGGAATGTGGATCACGTGTACCAGAGGGGTGTTTCGCGAAGCAAAAATGCTCGGGGATAACCCTAATCTTCCTGGAGATCCCATTCCTTCGCGAAATACCTTGATCTTAACGAAATGCATCCCTGTAAGAATAGTGGATCAAAACAAGACAATTCAGAGGCACCTCGCGATGCAAAAATAAATCGCATGGATAATGATTCGTAGAGAAAAGGGTGCTTCGTGATTCAAGATCTAGGAAGGAGAAAGGTTGTATTGTCCATCTGGGAGGCTTAGGGGGAGCCCGGTATTTATAGGCAATGGGCGCCGCGAAGCAACGCTCACGCGGCGCGAAGGGGGATGTGGTAACTTTCTGGCGGGTCGTGAACGTCAACCGATCTCGCAGAGGGGTACCGCCTGCGTTGCTTCACAGCAGGTTCGCTAACGTCAGGGGAATTCATGGAGGTTACCACCTCCTTTTCTTCACGGAGGGTTCTCAAATGTTAGGGGCGTTCGAGGAGGTTACCGCATCCTTTTCTTCGCGGCGGGTTGGCAAACGTCAGGGGCATTCACGGGGCGTCCCGCCTCTCTTGCTTCGAGGTGGCTGCATTTCTTAGGAGGACTCTGTGCCGTAGCTTCTTGAAGCAGGCCGCGGGGCATTATTTTATTCTTTCTTTTCATCAAATATTTTGGTTCCAATAGGCTTCATGAAACCATAAAAATTTATTCATTCCGTATAAGTTTAAAAAACATTCTTCTCATACTTTTTCCAGAAAAGTCAAAAAGTATCATGTATGGTAAAAAAAGAAAGATTCCTTACATACCTTGTAGTAAAAGTAAAAAATGGGTAAAAATAACTTCAAACATACATGAAACCATTTTTATAAAGTAGATACATGGATGATAAATACAATCCTAGTAAATACTTATGAATAAACAATCTCGGATAAAAACGAGATTGGAAAAGTTATCCCTTACCTTATGTCTGATATGCTTAGTATGTATCCAAACATCCTGTATAATGATTTAAATAATGTCATTGACTTTTTAAAGAATCATATTCAGTTTTATGATATAATATTTGGTTCACTTATGACTTTATATTACCCGTTCTTTTATAATTCTATGTTAAAGCAGGGTTTTGTGTAAAATCGTTTCATTTATCGTACATGTTTCGACTTGTTGTTCTTGATATTATTACTAATATCCTAATTTACATAATTCTAGAATTTAAAAAATGATTTATATATAATATATATTCAGAATATAAATATATATTATAGATCGATAAATGTAATTAAATACACCGTTCATGGAGACGGTAGGTCGTAAGTACGCATAAATGATCTTTTCGTTTCCTTATTGAATTAATTGGAATTAAGTAAATAAAACATATGTGTACATAAATTCGGTATAATTATTATGAAATATATTTCATTATTATTTACGATATATAGATTATAATCATACTTGAATGGTTAATCATGTAAAATTAATCTCATCGCGTTCATGGAGACGGTAGTCAGTGCGTACGCACGAGCGATGACACCGTTCCCATAATTATTTAATAGAATTGTAGTGGATGATATAATATCTCAGAATCAGTATGATGTTATAATAACCATATATAGTTATTCTTTACAACATTATACTCATCCAGGTAAGGTGATGGTTGGAAAACTGATTACACCACATCGTGGAGACGGTATTCCGTACGCACGCACGCGCGGTGATTTTATTTTCCATAGGATGGATAGAAGGTGAAATGGGATTGTTTCATATTTATAATAACATATCAGTATATAAGTGATACTGATATTATTACTTTATAATGAAACAACCAAATAATAATAAGTTTAAGAAGAAAAAAACATGATAGAATCAGTTGAATAAATTACCTCTTCTTCGACGCACCGCTTTTAAGCATCCTCTTAGGGAACTATAGTTGGTCTTTTGAGAAGACCAGAACCTCCATAATATGTATAGGGAAGTGGAGAAGATAAATGGGTAGGGTTTTTTCATGCTTTAAGGCTCATAGTGTTGTGAAGAGGATATGGAGGAGGTCCCCTTTTATAAGGGAGGAGAGGGGCACCTTTGGAATCCAAAAATATATTAATTTAAAATAAATTCAAACCCCACATAAAAACATCCAAAATGACTCAAATCCAAATATCATATGATATATCGTTGTAATCGCATCAACTAATAAAATTTAGACATGTTTGGAATTTATTTTAAACATTACCAACTTGAATTTTCCTAATTCAATTTATTTAATTTTATTTGTGGTAATAAAATTCTACATTTTAAATTGTTATAAATAATTAAGAATGTGTTGTGAAATTTCCATAATTGGATAATTTATGAAATTTTTGACCATATAAATTTTAATTTATAATTTTGAAATATTTTTGTGATTTTTAAACAATTTTATATTATGTTAGTTTTATAAAATAACACTAGTGTCAATTTTGACACTATTCATTTATTTTAGTTTAAATAGACTCCACAAATAATATATGTTCAAAATAAAAGATTTAATAGATTAATAAAATGTCATATTTATCTATAAAATTAGTTGAGCACATTAAATAGTTCATATAATATTTATTTTAATTTTTTTAAAACCATTTATTAGATATTTCAATCAATAAAATAATTTCAACATCACTATTGTGTCACATTTAATGATAATTATTTAATCCCGTAAAATTATGAATAACTTTACATGATTTAGATACTTTTATTATATTTCTTTGAGACTATTCATTTTGAATGTTTCATGAATTTTATCACTAAATTAAAATTTTTATACTTAGTGGATTTAAGAGAGTGACATGTTGTCACTTTCTTTGATTTTAATAATAATTAAAATAGTTTCATGGTCAAAAGTCCATAAATTTAATCTATTCCGACACTTAGGTGATATGGGTCGGCTTTTAGTCATCCAATAGAATATTGGCAGGTGTTAGGGTAATTTTATAATCTTATTTGTACCCTTAATTACCTGATTTACCTTTAACTACAGCGAATAAAAATTACCGTAGTTAATATTTATAAAAAAAATTAAAAGTAACCTATTAACATAATTTGGACCCAATTAATTCAAATATGGAATCCATTTTTCCAAATTGAAAACATATAAGTGGTAGTAATTAATTTAAAATTAATCCCTTTGTTAAGAATAAAGGTGTTTAAAAGTTAAAACATTGTCAAAGATTGAAATGTTTTTACCTATGAAATCATTGTAAAATTAATGGTAATGAAATAAATTATATTAAAGGATAAAAATATATTCTATTTTTAACTTTAAAACCATTAAATAATATAATTTAACCATATAAATTATTGCGATGAAAAAAGTTGTTTTTAATTAAAATATAACGTGTTATTACTATTCATTAAAATATGAAATGATCAGAATAATATGAAAAATTTATCAAAAGTAAATTTTTATATACTGATTCCAAAGAAGAATTTTATTTTGTAAAATTTCACTTATAAATCGGTTAAAAACTAGATTTAATGTGGGTGCGCCATCAAAAGGAGGCAAAACTGTATTTTTTGAAAAATACTTATTTTACCCGAAAAGTTTATTTTGTTCACATACCGTGTTTTGGAAAATGTGTAAGATGAATAATAATGTTATAAAATTAAAATTTTTGTTAATACTATTCATAACGGCATGTCCATAATAATATTATAACAATACATCATTTCTAAGTGAAACCCAGTATTACATACAACACCCGCTATCGAGGAAGGTTGTGATTGCATGTAACGCAAGCCAAGAATAGTGTTTGTGTATAATATTAGCTAATATGGTGTTGCATATAGAACAAATAATATGTTTGTAACTTGCAACACAATACATCAATGAAATTAAAATAATATTTTTCATAAAATCTTGGGGTGTTACATTCTACTCCCCTTAAAATGAATTTCACCCTTGAAATTTTTCGGGGTTATAAATTGTTTACTACATGAATGTTTCTTTAATAGTAACCCACATCGTAAAAAGGAATACCAAAAATAAAATTTAATAACTAAATTATGAAACTTAATGGTTACCCAAATTAACTAACCACTGGGTTTCAACATATAAAAACATAGGTGAAAATGTGGATATGGAAGAGAAATCTAACCATCAGGTTCTGATAGAGAGTGTTACAGAACATGTCTATGAAAAAGCCAACAATCACAAAGCCATAAATTTTTTATGATCTACGGTACCATATGATTCATTATATATGAGGACATTAGGGAAACATGTTTGGTTTTAAAGATCATTTCCCTAAAGTTGATGAATTATTAAAAGAAAAACTTGATTTTGGTATAATATCACTGTTGTTTGTACCTTGAACAATTTTCACATCATCTCTTAAAGAAATTAAGTTGAATTTGTCTTCCATGAAGTGTTAGCAGATCATGCGATAGAGTGATGGGTCATTCCATCTGTCTCAAACAAAATGTTATCAAAACATATCAAATATACATAAGTCCATCTATGGTGAGGTTAATCGTATATGATTCCAAAAATGGACTTATAATTCATCTATCATACCACTTACTATAATAAAACTAGTATCAACTAACTAGATACTTCTTGTAGGCTAGTGGTAGGTGAAAAAGGTGTGTCACACTTCGGTTGTGGGATCGATTCCCACAGCCTTGTCTGACATGACAGGTTGTTGCTCGTCCGGCAGGTTGTCCTTTTTGTAAAACTACATTATTATAAAATTCCATCAATAATATCGAAAACAGTTCTAGCCTTAGACAATACTAACTTATGTCCAATATAATCCTTTCCAATCGTTATTCTATTCAAAAATACTTATGTACAAGCTCATAGTATAAAGAAAACAATTACTAGAAATGTCATCTGCCGAGCATGTGAATACCATCATTTATCCCCAATCAATCATCCTATATATCTTGTTGGTCACATTGAAAACATGTTAATACCTTAATCATGTATTCTCTTGAAATACCCATTGAAACTTAGTGAAAACATGAATGCTGTCAATATTTAACACTTCCCACATACCAAAATCCCAAAATTTTTATATACTCAGACCATTATATAACATTGTCATTATATCAGTCACGAGATCAATTAATTTTTTCATTATCCCTTCATTATGCACATATCATCTTATTTCCAAAAATATTTCAATCACTTTTCATGGTTACCGGTACCATATAATAATTGAAAACCACTACATAGATATTCCAAAATTCCACGATACCATAAATGAGATTCCATGATACTATTTTGAAATCCCATTACATAAACACATAATCATTACACAACATCATTTTCATACTAAACATCACAAATAGTGATCGCATATGACTTCCCTTTATCCTTTTCCTTAAGTGGTTGTTCAAGTTGATCATCATTAACCCTTAGATTAGGACATTGATTATCATAATGCCCCATTTCATTACACTTGGAGAATTGAATTGTTGGTGGTGTGTTCTCTGCAGTCTTTTCTTTATTCACATCATTAAAAACCCCTTTTCCATTCCATCGACACTCAGCTACTCGATGACCTTCTTTTCCACACTTAAAACATTTTCTAGTCCCTTTAAGACAATCTCCAGCAAGCTTCTTTCCACACATTGAGTATAAAAAACAGTCATCTTCTTTTCACCATTATTCTGAGATTTCTCCTTGAACTCCACATTTTGATTCTTGTCAAAACCTTGAGATGGATATATAAAACCAACTTCCAATTATACATCGATAGAACAACGCACAATTTCTTCATAGCTATTGAAGTCTCTTATAGCTAATTCCCTTCGAATACTTGGTTTTATGACACTAATGAATCGATGTACATTACTTTCAGGTTGGGTGATATATTTAGATGCATTCCTTGAAATCCTTGTAAAATTCACTTCGACTATACTAACATGTTCATCTTAATTTTCATTAAGCTCAATGAAATCATTTTCCATCGTTTTTTGAAGAATAAGAGGGAAGTACTTATTGAAAAATAAGTTCTTGAACTAATATCATTCCATGGATTCAATTTCATCTCGGGGCCATGTATTTTTAATTAGAGTCCACCATTGATCTGCTTCACCTTCTAAAAGGTAAATAGCCAGAATTACTTTTTCATGTTCCAAATAGTGAATTATGGAAAATATCGTTTCAATGATACTAATCCATTGTTCAGTAACTAGTGGATCATATGACCCACTGAAAGAAGGGGGACGTTGCCTCATGAAGGACTCAATAGAATATTGTTCCATTATCTGGTAATTTGGATGTCCAGAATGATTCATATCTTGTGTAAGTATAGCAATAAGATTTTTCACTCCATCTCCCATAAAATTGGTTTTTTTCAGGAGGAAAATCATCTCATTGTCCATTACATTGATGAACAGGGTTCCTTCGGGTTCCGGCCATCATCTAAACCCAAAAAGAATTGTGTGAGAGGGAAAAATCATTCTAGGGAAAACAACATAATAAATGGGGATTACCTCCAATATATAACATATAATGGTTAATTCAAATATTTTTACCATAATTCTTGGACTATAACCTATACTTATGCTTAACCATAGGGACATCTCTAGACATACATAAGAAATATCTCTAGAGTTCTCACTAATTTTTTCACATCCTAGTTTCCAAAGGTTAACTAAATCATTCTTCTAATACAAACTGTAGAGACACCAAACTTGACGTACAAGGACATTACATTACAGTTTCTGAATACTTAATACATAACAAATACCAACATTCATGGACCGTAATAGTTTAGTGTCTTTGGAAACTCAGAACATAATATTCTAATCATGGTGAAAGATCTTCAACATATCCCATTAAGATCTTCCCCTTTTTTTCTTAACTAAAACATTTCTTTATATCCTAGGGAATATATAACATATAAAGGGTGTGATAAAATTCTCCGAAAGTGTATTCATGGAAAAAATGAAACAAACTATATGCATTTGAACTTAAAAACATGAACATAATGTTTAAACATCAAAATCTTGAGCAATGACACAAAACATGGAAGTACATAAGGAATAGATCATAATGAAACATAAATCATGATAAAATAGCATGGAAACATGTAATTGTGGAAAAATATTAAGCACATGATATGATTTCAATAGTACCCAATTCAATTCTGCCAAGACCATCTTAGTGGACAAAGTCCCTTACTGAATCAAGTTCACACCTAATTCTAGTCCTGTGTCACTGTACCAGATAAACTTTTAATTCTATCCATGTCTATATCATGAGATATAAATCTTAACCCAATGAATTAGAGGGAGATATAGGTCCCACCCATCTCATAATTAAATCATTCTTACTTGTGCCACAAAATAAACATAAAACATTCATCATAACCCAAAGAATAAAATGGGTTTCATAAACATCATCCCATCATCACATAATACATATAAAACAAATGGATATAATATGATCATAAGAAAAATAACACCATGTAAATAATAGAGACATTATACTTGAAACATAAATATGCTAAATAATTTCATCTTATATGGAAAATAATTTTGATAAAACACTTGAAATGAATTCCTGGGGAAAATATCCTTTCCTCTTCAAAATCATTTTCTTTTAACAAAATGCCATAAAATATTAAAATAAAAGGATTTTATTGAAAAAAACTATGAAAAATTGTAGATGAATCTTCATGAAAATTAGGTGTTATGAAACCATAATAATTCGTTCATGCGGTATAATTTTAAAAAAATAGTTTTCTTATACTTTTACCAGAAAAGTAAAAAAGTACCTTGTATGGTAAACAAATGAACGATTCCTTACATAACATGTAGTAAAAGTAAAAGATTGGTAAAAAAACATTAAACATACATGAAAACATTTTTAGAAACTAGGGACATGGATGATAAATATAATCCTAGTAAATACTTACGAATAAACAATCTCGGATAAAAACGAGATTGGAAAAGTAATCCTTTACCTTATGTATGATATGCTTCATATGTATCCGAACCTCCTGTATAATGATTTAAATAATGTAATTGAATTATTTCAGAATCATATTTATTGTTATGATATCATATATGGTTCACTTATGACTTTATATTACCCGTTCTTTTGTAAATTCCATGTTAAAGCAGCGTTTTGGGTAAAATCATTTCATTTATCGTACGTGTTTCGACTTATTGTTCTTGATATTATTACTTATATCTTGATTTAATTAATAAAAGAATGTAAAAAATGATTTATATATAATATATATTCATAGTATAAATATATATTATAGATCAATAAATTTAATTAAATACACAGTTCATGGAGATGGTAGGTTGTATGTACGCAGGAACACTATTTCCGTTTCCTTATTGAATTAAATGGAATTAAGTAAATGAAACATATATGTACATAAATCCAGTATCATTATTTTGTAATATCTTTCATGATTATTTACTGTATATACTTTATAATCATACTTGAATGGTTAATCATGGAAAACGAATCTGATCGCGTTCGTGGAGATGGTTGTCCGTACGTACGCACGGGCAATGATATCATTCCCATAATTGTTTAATAGAATTAGAGTGGATGATATAATATCTTATAATCAATATGATGTTATAATAACCATATATAGTTACTATTTACTCCATTATACCCATCCATGTAAGGTGGTGGTTGGAAAAATGATTACACCACGGCATGGAGACAGTATTCCGTACGTACGCACGCGCGATGATTTCGTTTTCCATAGGATGGATAGAAGCTGAAATGGGGTTTTTTCATATTTATAATAAAATATAAGTATATTATTGATACTAATTTTATTACTTTATAATTAAACAACTAATGAAGAAGAAGGTGAAGAAGAATGAAACTTGAAAAAATCGGTAGAAGAGATTACCTCTTCTTCGACGCACCTCCTTTAAGAATCCTCTTAAGGAACTAGAGTTATTCTTTTGAGATCATAAAAACCTCCACAATGTGTCTAGGGAAGTGGAGAAGATAAATGTTCAGGGTTTTCCGATCTTGAAGGCTCAATGTGTTTTGAAGAGGAGAGGGAGGAGGTGCCCTTTTATAAGGGAGGAGAGGGGCACCTTTGGAATCCTCAAGAATTTTAATTTAAAATAAATTCAAACCCGACATAAAAACATAAAAAATGACCCAAATAAAAATATTAAATTATATAGGGTTGTAATATAATCATAAAATAAAATTTAGACATGTTTGGAATATATTTTAAACATTATCAACTTGTTTTATCCTTATTTAATCTATTTATTTTAATTTGTGGTAATAAGATTCTAAATTTTAAAGTGTTATAATTAATTAATTATGTGTTTTGAATTGTCCATAATTGGGTAATTTATGACTTTTAGATCATATAATGTTTAATTTATAATTATTAAATATTTCATTGATTTTTAAACAATTTTATATTAGGTCATTTTTATAAAATAACAATACTATCAAATTTAACACTATTCATTTATTTGAATTTAAATAAAATACACAAAGAAGATATGTTGTAAATAAAAGATTTAATAGATTTATAACATGTCCTATTTGTCCATAAAATTAGTCTAGAACAATAAATAGTTCATATAATATTTATAAATCCATTTATTTGATATTTCAATCAATAAAATAATTTCAACATCACTATTGTGTCACCTTTAATGACAATTATTTAATACCTAAAAATTATAAATAAATTCACATGATGTAGATAATTTTATTATATTTATGGATACTATTCATGTTTGAACTATCATGAAGTTTATCACTAAATTAAAATTATTATACTTATATGATTTAAGAGAGTGACATGTTGTCACTTTCTTTAGTTTTAATAATAATTAACTTATTTTCAAGGTACAAAGTCCATAAAATTAATCTATTCCGACCCCTAGGTGATATGGGTATATTTTCAGTCATCCAATAGAATTTTGGTATGTGTTTGGGTAATTTTATAATCTTATTTGTACAGTAAATTACCCAATTTACCTTTAACTATAGTAAATCAAAATTACCGTAGTTACTATTGAAAATAAATAAAAAATTGAAGCAACCAATTAACATAATTTGGACCCACTGAATTCAAATATGGAATCCATTTTTCAAAATTCAAAAATACATAATTTGAAGTAATTAATTTAAAATTAATCCTGTTGTTAAGAAAACGAGTTTTAAAAGTTAAAACATTGCCAAAGATTGAAATGTTTTTACCTATGAATTCAATGTAAAATTAATGTTAATGACATAAATTATATTAAATGGTAAAAATATATTCTATTTTTACTTTAAAACCATTAAATATTATAATTTAACCATATAAATTATTGTGATGAAAAAAGTTGTTTTTAATTAAAATATAACGTGTTTTTACTATTCCTTAAAATATGAAAGTTATCAGAATAATATGAATAATTTATCCAAAGTAAATTTTTATATATTGAGTCCTAATAAGAAATTTATTTTGTAAAATTGAACATATAAACCTATCAAAAACTAGATTTAATGTGGGTGTGCCATCAAAAGGCGGGAAAACTGAATATTTTGAAAAATACTTATTTTACACGAAATATTTATTCTGTTCAAATTCCATGTTATAGAAAATGTGTAAGATGAATAATAATGTTAAAAAATTCAAAATTAAGTTAATACTATTCATAACGACTAGTCCGTAATAAATGTATAACAATATATCATTTTTTAGTGAAACCCTGTATTGCGTACTACACACGCTATCGATGAAGGCTGTGATTGCATGTAACACAAGCCAAAAATTGTGTTTGCGTATAATATAATCTAATATAGTGTTGTGTTTACCACAATCTAATTTTTTGTAACATACAACCCAAGAGATCAATTAAATTAAAATAATATTGTTCATAAACTCTCACGGTTTTACATTCTACCCCCCTTAAAATGAATTTCACCCTCAAAATACGTCTAGGTTATAAATGGGTTACTAATTGAAAGTTTCATTAATAGAAACCCACATCATAAAAAGTAATACCAAAATTGAACTTTAAAATATAAATTATGATAAATAATGGTTACCCAAATTAACTAATCAATGAGTTTCCACATAAGAGAACATACATTAAAATATGGATATGGGAGATAAATATAACTATCATGTTCTGATGGAGAGTGGTAGAGAACATGGTTATGAAAAAGCCAACAATCAAAAAGCCATTAATTTGTTATTATCTGAGGTACAATCTGATTCATCAGATATGAGGACATTAGGGCAACATTTTTGGTTTTCAAGATCATTTCCCTAAAGTTGAAGAATAATTAAAAGAAATACTTACTTGATTTTGGTACAATATCACTGTTGTTTGTGCCTTGAACAATTTCCACATCATATCTTAAAGAAATGAAGTTGAATATTTCTTCCATGAAGTGTTAGTAGATCATGCGAGATAATTATGGTTCATTCCATCTGTCTCAAACAAAAGGTTAGAAAAAGTAATCAAATATACATAAGTCCATATATGGTGAGATTAATCATATATGATTCCAGAAATGGAATTATACTTCATCTATCATACCGATTAATATAATAAAACCAGTTTCTACTATCCAGGGACTTCTTGTAGGCCAGTGGTAGGCAATAAAGGCATGTCACACATCGATTGTGGGTTCGATTCCCACAACCTTGTCTGACGCGATGGGTTGTCACCCGTCCTACAGGTTGTCCTTTTCCTAAAACTACATTATTATAACATTCCATAAATAATATCAAAAAATGTTCTAGACTTAAACAATACGAACTTATGTCCAATATAATCCTTTCCATTCTTTAGGATTATCCAAAATACTTCTGTCCAAGCTCATAGTATAAAGAAAACAATTACTAGAAATGTCATCTGTCGAGCATGTGAATACCATCATTTATCCCCCATATATCATAGGATATATATTGTTGGTCACATTACAAACATGTTAATACTTTAATCATGTATTCTCTTGAAATACCCATTGAACCTTAGTGAAAACATGAATGCTATCAAAATTTAACACTTTCCACATACCAAAATAAAAAATAACTATATACTCAAACTATGATATAACATTGTCCTTATATCGGTCATGTGCTCATTTAATTTTTTCTTTATCTCTTCATTATGTGCATATCATATTTTTTCCAAAAATATATCAATCAATTTTAATGGTTACTAGTACCATATAATTATTGAAAACTACTACATAGATATTCCAAAATTCCACGATACCATAATTGAGATTCCATGATACTATTTTAAAATCCCATTACATAAACACTTAATAATTACACAACATCATTTTCATACTCAAAATCACAGATAGTGATCGCATGTGACATCCCTTTTCCTTTTCATTAAGAGTTTTCTCACGTTGATCATCATAAACCCTTGTATTATTTCATTGATTAGCATAATTCCCCATTTCCTTGCACTCGAAACATTGATGTGTTGGTGGTGAGTTCTCTGTAGTCTTTTCTTTATTCACATAATTAGCAACCCTTTTTCCATTTCTTCGACACTGAGATGCTCGATAAACATCTTTTCCTCAATTAAAAAACTTTCTATTCTCTTTAACAAAATCTCCACCATGCATATCTCCACTCTTTGTGCATAAAGAAACATTCATATTCTTTTCACCATTATTCTGAGATTTCTCCTTGAACTCCATCTTTCGTTTCTTGTAAAATCCATGAGATGGATATGTAACACCAAATTATTGTTCTACCTTGAAAGAACAATGCACAATTTCTTCATATCTACTAAACTGTCTTATAGATAATGCCATTCAAAGACTTGGTTTTAAGCCACTGAAGAATCGATCTACTTTACTTTCAGGTTGGATGGTAAAGCCAGATTCATACCTTGGAATCCTTGTAAAATTCGCTTCGTATATACCAACAAATTCATAATCATTTTTCTTAAGCTTAAGGAAATTATATTCCATATTTTTTCAAAGAATAGGAGGGAAGTACTTATTGAAAAATATGTTCTTGAACTCATCCCATTCCATGGGTTCAATTTAATCTCGGGGCCTTATATTTTTAATTAGAGTCCACCATTAATCTGCTTCACCTTCTAAACGGTAAATATCCAAACTTACTTTTTCATGTTCCGAACAATGAATAATGGAAAATATCATTTCAATGGTACTGATCCATTATTCACCAACAAGTGGAACAGAAGACCCACATAATGAAGGTGGACGTTGCTCCATAAAGGACTCAATAGAATATTGTTCCCTTCTCTTCTCATTTGGAAGTCTAGAATGATTCATTGCTTGTGTAAGTATAGAAATAAGATTTTTCACTCCATCTCCCATAACATTGCTTTGTTCAAGACGAAAATCATTGCATTATCCATTACATTTATCAACACGGTTCCTTCGGGTTCCAGTCATCGTCTAAAACCCAAAAAGAATAGTGTGAGAGTAAAAAATCATGCTAGGGAAAACAACATAATAAAGGGGGAGTACCTTCAATATATAACATCTTAGGGTTAATTATAATATTTTTACTGTAATTATAGGGCTATAAACTATACTTATACTTAACCTTAGGGACATCTCTAGACATACCTTAGAAATATCTCTAGGGATATCACTAAAGTTTTCGCATCCTAGTTTCCAAAGGTTAACTAAACCTTTCCTCTAATAACTTCTTTAGAGACCCTAAACATGAAGTACATGGAAATTACATTACTTTTTCAGAATACTTAATACATCAAAAAACCCGATATTCAAGGATCGTAATAGTTTAGTATCATTGGAAACTTAAAACATAATCTTCTAATCATGGTGAAAGATCTTCAACATCTCCCATAATGATCTTCCGCTTTTTTTTTTCTTACCTAAAACCTTTATTTATATCCTGGGGAAAAGATAACATATAAAGGGTGAGCTCAAAGGCTCAGTAAGGGTAAGAATGGAGAAAATAAAACAAACCATATACATTTGAACTTAAAAGCATGAACATAATGTTTAAACATCAAAATCTTGAGAAATGACACAAAACATAGAAGTAAAAAAGGAATATATCATAATGGAACATCAATAATGAAAAAATAACATGGAAACATGTAATTGTGGAAACCCATTAAGCACTTGATATGATTTCCTTAGTAGTTAAGGCATAGCTGTCAGGCCATCTTAGTGGACAAAGTCCCTTACTGAATCGAGTTCACTCCTCATTCTAGTCCTGTATCACTGAACTAGATTAAATTTCCATTCTAGCCATGTCTATCTCATTAGATTTAAATATTTACCCAATTCATTTGAGGGATATATATGTCCCACCCATCTCATAATGAAATAATTCATACTGTTGCCACAAAATAAACATAAAACATTCATCGTAACCCAATGGATAAAACGAGGTTCACAAACATCATCCCATCATCACATAATCCGTATAAAACAAATGGGTATAATTTCATCATAAAAACAATCAAACCATATAAATAATATATACATTATACTTGAAACATAAACATGCTAAATAATTTCTTCTTAGATGGAAAATAGATTTGATAAAACACTTTAAATGAATTGTTGAGGAAAATATACATTCTTCTTCAAAATCATTTTCTTTTCACAAAATGCCACAAAAATTTAAAAGAAAATTATTTTATTGAAAATAACCATCATAACTTGTAGTGGAAGCGTCCTGAAAATTTTTCATTATGAAACCATAAAAATCCTTTCATTCCGTATAAGTTATGAAAACAGTCTTCTCGTAATTTTGCAGGAAATGTCATAAAGTACCTCGTATGGTAAACAAAATATTCCTTACATACCATGTAGGAAAAGTAAAAAATTGGTAAAAATGACATTAAACATAAATGAAACCATTTTTAGTAAACATGGACATGGATGATAAATATAACCCTAGTAAATACTTATGAATAAACAATCTCGGATAAAAATGAGATTCGAAAAGTTATCCCTTACCTTAAGTCCAATATGATTTGTATGTATCCGAACCTCGTGTATAATGATTTAAATAATTTCATTGACTTATTACAGAATCATAATCATTGTTATGATATCATATATGTTTTACTTATGACGTTATATTACCCGTTCTTTTGTAAATTCAATGTTAATGCAGCGTTTTGGGTAAAATCATTTCAATTATCGTACATGTTTTGACTTTTTGTTCTTGATATTATTACTTATATACTGATTTACTTAATTCAAGAATGTAAAACATGATTTATATATAATATATATTCAGAATATAAATATATATGATAGATCGATAAATGTAATTAAATACACCGTTAATGGAGATGGTAGGACGTACGTACGCATGAACGCTATTTTCGTTTCCTTATTGAAATAAATAGAATTAAGTAAATCAAACATTTATGTAAATAAATACACTATCATTATTATGTAATATACTTCATGATTATTTACTATATATACTTTATAATCATACTTGAATAGTTAATTGTGGAAAATTAATCTCAACGCATTCGTGGTGACGGTGGTCTGTACGTACGCATGAGATTTGATATCATTCCCATAATTATTTAATAGAACTGTAGTGGATGATATAATAACTCAGAATCAGTATGATTTTATAATAACCACATATTGTTATTCTTTAAACCATTATACCTATCCAAGTAAGGTGGTGGTTGGAAAACTGATTACACCACGGCGTGGAGACAGTATTCCGTACGTATGCACGCGTGGTGATTTCATTTTCCATAGGATGGATAGAATGTGAAATGTGGTTGTCATATATTTATATTAACATATCAGTATATTAGTGATAAATATTTTATTACTTTATAATGAAACCACTAAAGAAGAAGAAGTTGATGAAGAAAAAATCTTGAAAGAATCGGTAGAAGAGATTACCTCTTCTTCGACGGACCTCTTTTATGATTTCTTTCAAGGACCTATAGTTGGTCTTTTGAGAAGACCAAAACCTCCAGAATGTTTCTAGGGAAGTGGAGAAGAGAAATTGGCAGGGGTTGGCCGAGAATTAAGACTCAAGGTGTTGTGAAGTGGAGATGGAGGAGGTTCCCTTTTATAAGGGAGGAGAGGAGCCCCTTTGGAATCCTCAAAAATATTAATTTAAAATAAATTCCAACCCCACATAAAAACATCCAAAATTACTCAAATCTAATGATTATATGCGATAGGGTTGTAATATCATAAAAAAATAAAATTTAGACATGTTTGGAACTTATTTTAAACATTATCAACTTGATTTATCATTATTTAATCAATTTAATTTTATTTGTAGTAATAAGATTCAAAATTTTAAATTGTTATATATAATTACTTATGTGTTGTGAATTATCAATAATTGGATAAATAATGACATTTTAGACCATATAAATTTTAATTTATAACTTTTAAATATTTTTGTGATTTAAAAAAAATTATATTATGTTATTTTTATACAATAACAATAGTGTCAATTTTGACACTATTCATTTATTTGACTTTAAATAAAATCCACACAGACGGTATGTTCGAAATAAAATCATTAATATATTAATAACATGTATTATTTGTCTAGAAAAATAGTGGAGAACATAAAATAGTTCATATAATATTTATTTTAATATTTTTAAAACCATTTATTTGATATTTCAATCCATAAAATAATTTAAAAATCACTATTGTGTCACCATTAATGAAAATTATTTAATCCATAATAATTATAAATAAATTCACATGATGTCGATAATTTTATTAGATTTCTAGAGACTATTAATTTTTGAAGCTTCATGATAGTTATCACTAAATTAAAATTATTATACTTATAAGATTTAAGAGAGTGACATGTTGGTACCTTAAATCTACATGTAAAATGGGGGTTCAAAACCCATTGGGCGCAGGGTACTGTAGCAGTACTGTAGCGCACTGTAGGAGCGGCGGCAATGTAGCAACGGCGGGCACTGTAGCGACGGCAGAGCACTGTAGCAGCGGCGGGTACTGTGCAGTACTGTAGCAATGCGGGTACTGTAGCAGTACTATTCACAGAATGGGCTTTGGGTCAAAAAAATGGGCCTACGGGTCATGTAATGGGCTAAATGCCCACTGGGCCTTCGGGCTATGTAATGGGTCTCCCTCTACCCAGTTAAAGAGGTCTTTGCTTTGCTTTAATAATAAAAATGAGGCTTCGGCCCCAACCTTTAAAAAAAATGTTGGTACCTTCTTTGGTTTTAATAATAATTAAAATATTTTCATGGTCAAAAGTCCATAAAAATAATGTATTCCGACCCTTATGTGATATATGTCTACTTTGAGTCATCCAATAGAATTTTGGAAGGTGTTAGGGAAATTTATAATCTTATTTTTACCCTTAATTATCCGAATTACCTTTTACTACATTAAAAAATTACTAGAGTTACTATTCAAATTAAAAAAAATAAAAGTAACCTATTAGAATAATTTAGAAACACTTAATTAAAATATGGTATCAATTTTTCAAAATTCCAAATAGGGATGTTGTAGTAATTAATTTAACATTAACCCCGTTGTTATCAAAATGGGTTTTAAAAGTTAAAACATTGCCAAAGATTGAAATGTTTTTACCTATGAAATCAAGTTAAATTAATGGAAATGACATAAATTATATAAAATGGTAAAAATATATTATATTTAAACATTAATACCATTAAATATTATAATTTAACCATATAAATTATTGCAATGAAAACTGTTGTGTTTAATTAAAATATATCATGTTTTACTATTCATTAAAATATAAAAGTTATCAGAATAATTTGAAAAATTTATCCAAAGTAAATTATTATATAATAATTCCAAAGAAGAATTTTATTTTGTCAAATTGAACATATAAACCATTCAAAAACTAGATTTAATGTGGGTGCGCCATCAAAAGACGGCAAAACTGCATTTTTTTAAAAATACTTATTTTTTCCGAAATATTTATTTTGTTCACAAACCATATTTTAGAAAATGTGTAAGATGAATAATAATGTTATAAAATTAAAAATGTAGTTAATAATATTCATAAAAGCTAGTCCATAATAATATTATAACAATATATCCTTTTTTTAGTGAAACCCAGTATTGCGTACTATACACGCTATCGAGGAAGGTTGTGATTGCGTGTAACGCAAGACAAGAATAGTATTTGCATATAATATAAGCTAATACGGTGTTGCCTATAGCACAAGGTAATTTTTGTGTAACGTACAACACAAGATATTACTAAAATTAAAAGAATATCTTTCATAAAATCTTGGTGTGTTTCAATTGGCTAATCTTTTAATCGTTTCTTCAAAACATTCATCACACTCTTTTGTCCAAAAAAATTTAACCCCTTTACATGTGATCATGTATAATGAGTTTTCCAATCGAGCAAAATTCTGGAAGAGATGCAGATTATAACATGCTAAATCAATAAAATGGTGTACCTCAATTATACTCATCGGTGCTGGACATTCTTGGATTGCCTTTGTCTTTAAAGGATCCAAAGCGATTCTATTTTTTAAGACAATATGGAAATGAAGAGAAATTTCATGAAGACAGAATCCACACTTGCTAAGAATCCCATATAATTCATTTCTTCTGAGGGTTTTAAGAATAGTTCCCAAGTGATTTTCATGATCTTCATATATTTTTGAGTATATCAAGATATCATCAATAAATAAAACTAAAAATTAATCAAGACATTCCATGAAAACTCTATTCATTAGATCCATGAAAACATAGGGTGCATTAGTCATTCTGAAATGCATTACTATAAACTCATAATTCCTGTACCTGGTTCGAAATGCTATTTTCAGAATTTCATCCTTCTTTACATACAGTGATGATATCCAGATCGAAGGTCAATATTTAGAAAATATTCAGTTTTATGAAGTTGGTCGAATAAATCATCAATGTGAGGTTGGGGGGACATGTTATTTATTTTTATAGAAAATTTTATCCCTATAGTCAATGCAGAACCTCATAGATCAATCCTTATACATAAAAAAACAATATGTGATCCCCATGGAGAAGTAGTAGGGAGTAAAAATCCTTTATTGCTAAATTATTCTAGTTGTTTCTTTAGTTCCACTAATTCCATAGAGTCTATTATATAAGGGGTCTTTGATATGGTCCTTGAACAAGTAATTAAATAAATTTCAATGTCAATTTCTTTTTCTAGATGATGTTCCATTAAATCATCTGGAAACACATCAACATATTCTTGCACAATTGGTACATCCTCTATTTGAACATTATTTTCTTCACCCATAGTTATTTCATTATCCTCCTCCCAAATAATTGAACTTAGTAGTTCTATTGGTGGTGAATCAAGATAAGTGTTTGGTTTTGACATTTCTTCTCTAAAGATAAGGCACTCTTTATCATCATCAAAAATTATAGCCTCCTACTTTTTAATATAAATTTTTGTATCATGGTTTGAAAGTCAATCCATATCAAGGATTATATCAAATGTAATCGTGGGTATGAAAATGACATCTATAGATAAAGAAAATTTATATACCCTAATGGGAACAGATTCTCAAAAAATTATTGCAATGATAAATCCCTTATGAGTATCGACTAAAAACATCCTTGTTAAATCAAATTAGAATTATCTAATATTATTAGAAAACTGGGAAGATATAAAACAATGTGATGATCCGGAATCAAATAAATCATTGGCTATACTTGAGAAAACCATTAAATTAACTGCAACCACTTCTTTTGGAGTTTCAACCTCAGCAGTAGTGATTACATAAGCTTGTACATTCTCCCTTGACCTTTTATAAGGTATGGTTCTTTAGTGATTACGTATTTCATTTTCATAATGACCCATTTCTCTACAATTGTATCATTGAACATTGAAACCCACTTTCTTTCCATTACAATAACGAGCATGGTGGACATTTTCACGACACTTGTAACAGACTCCCATTCCCTTCAGGAATGTACCAGGGTGTTTCTTCCCACATTTACCACTGGATGGGAATTCAATTTTCCTTTCTTCCACTTTTTCATGAGCTTGCTACATGCATTTCTAACCTTGTAATGTTTGTCTCATACAATGTGACATTTTCATCCTCCTTTTTCCATAGACTCAAAAATTATATTTTTATATCTTCTTGATTGTCACAGGGAAAGTATTTTTCTACGGAAATTTCTTTAAACTCCCTCCATTACATATTTTATACTTCTTCATCTTCCTCTGTGTTCTGAATTAATGACCACCATTGATCTGCATCACCCATGAGGCCGATAAACTTCCATGACAAAATTTTCCATTTTGATACTCCCCAAAGCATGAAATATTTTCTCTAATGAACTTATCAATTGCTCAGATAAAAATGGATTTGTTGTTTCATTGTATGTTGGGGGTTGTTTCCTCATGAAGTTTTATAGATTTGATCCTCCACATTGTGGATCAGAGTTCTCTATATGGGTAAGGTTATTATTCATATCCTAAGTGAGTTGTTCTAGTATGGTGATAAGCTGATCAGCACTAGTTGCATAAGCAGCTCTGCTATAATTATCTTGAGTAAGAGGGAAATCGCTAAATGTATTAAGTGTATCTATACAGTTTCAATTACTTCCACTAGTAACTATTTCTAAAAAATGGTGTACACTAGATTAGTTTATGAATCGCAATACATAATTACATACTTGTAAAACACATAACATAAATTGAACATTTAATGGATATAATCCATAATAATAAAAATGTTTTCTTTGAGGAGGTATATACTCATAAATACATCATACTGGTTTGTAACGATAATTTGAATTATCTTAAGCATATATCCTTGGAGTGCCGTAACCATGAGTGCAACAAGCCCCATTGTTGTGTACCAGGATACCCCTGGTCATGAACGATGCTCCTTGTCAATGCTTTCACTCATAGGTACATATGTGCCAGAGCTGCCTTTACCTGCTCATATCCAGATAGGAATGTATTTCTTGGAAAACTCACAAAATATCTACATTACCAAAATTTTTGGTTGTTCTTATAAACTAATCATCAATGTCTATCCTAGTGTAATGTTCTCTAATAAGAGTTTTTCTAAATATAGTTTCCATGCTTTGTAATAAACTTCCTCTGATACCAAATGTAATGCCCCAACCCTTGTGACTTAGTGTCGGTTCATTATTACATAATATTTTCATTATCACAAGAGATCAAATCCCAAAAGACCAATCAGTTTAGTATCATTGGAAGTACTAGATACATACATAAGATTTACGTTACATAATAAAATAAAAAACAATGACAACGTTGTCTCCTTTGAACACATTCACATCCCTTAGACTATCCCTACATGTCATTCATAATATACTTCTTTGAATACTAGGAAATATAAAACATATAAATCGGTGAGCTTAGGTGCTCAGTAAGGATAACAATATTGTAGAAACTTTCAGGAATAATCCTAAAAATTATTGGCAATGTATTAGACTACAAAATCCTTTAAACATAAATATGATCACAATAGGTCAAATATAAGTCAAATAAGGCCATTTATATTTACACATGGATATTCTATTATTCGAATTATCACATGTAATATCAATAGCCAATTTCATAATGATGGAATGCATAATGCCAGACATCATCACCACATATGAAGGCCTCCTGCCAAGACTACAAATAATATTTTTTCAACGCCTTATGCCAAGACACTATTTTGCCTCATGATAACTATCGATGCATTGAGGAGATATAGTGGACTCCTCCCATTACGTACTAATTCCAATTCTTTCCTCATATTAAAAGGTTGAAAGATAACATAAAAATTCATATTAAAACTATCATACTGAATTTTAATACATTAAACGTAAACCATGAATGGTATAAAAATAAAACATCCACAGTCAAAATTATAACAAAACCTTCAATACAATATAAAGATTGTATCGTAATAAATCAACTTCAAACAACCGTAAAATCCATCCAAGGATGTTGACGTAGATGAAATCATAACTATTTGAGAGAAATATCTATTTCTATTTCGAAATCATTTAAATGTACTGTAATTTTAAAATAAAACTTTTATTTTGAAAATATTATTATAATTTTATAAGTGAGTATTTGAAGGTGTTATAATTGAAAAAAATATCTCCACCCACCGTATATGATAAATACATTCTTTCATTAATAGTTTCGAAAAGGTCATAAATGACCTTGTTTGGAAAACTATGGAAGGATTCCTTTATAAACATATAATAAAAAGTCAATAAAAGGGTTTAAATGAATTTATCCCATAGTCTATGAAATATTATAAATGTTTTGAAATAAATTATTATGAAACATGGATGCAGATGAAAAATATGTCCCAGTAGATACTCGGTCATAAACCACCTTGAATAATGAAGAGATTGTAGAATTAACCATTACCTTGTACTTTTCATTGACAGACTGTTTGTTGACCTCCATTATTATAGATAAATAAATTTTATTAAAATATATGAGATCCAAATACAAATATTTTATATAATATATGATCTTATTATATTACTTTGTTAGTAATATTTCTGTAGTATCATTGTTTTTGGTGTTAACTGATTCGTTTTCCATTAAATTAATTGTTACGTAAGCCATGTTTGTTGCTGGTAGGATGTATTTTATTCACATACAGAATTATATTAAGTTATTATACTCTATTTTTAATCAAAAAATAAAAAATATTCTTTAATGGTTATGATGTGGGTAAATTTCATCGCGTTCATGGAGACTGTAATTCATACATATGCATGAGTGAAAATATCATTCTATTGAAGGTGAAATCATCTGTAATTCGATGGTATATCATATATAAATAATCATTAAAATGTTTTATTTATTATTTAAATCAGTTATACTTATCATTATACCCATCCAAATAATGATGTGTTTGATTAACAAACTACGTCATGATGTGGAGACGTTAAGCCGTATGTACGCACTTGTGGTGACTTGTCATTCATTGGATGGATAGAATAATGAATATGGTTTTACCATATTTATAATAATATATCAATATGTATATGGTATTGTATTTATTATTATGGTATGGAAACATCAAAGAAAAAGGATGTTGAAGAAGAAAGGAACATTGAAATTGGTGGCGAAATAATTACCCATTCTTCGGGTGTTTCCTTTTGAGTTGATCAAAAAATCTCATTAGGTTGGATTTATGATCAATGTAAGGCCTATAGGTCAAATTTCATGAATTTGGGAATATTTTTGAGTAGGTATTGTCAGAGCCAAATGGATTTGGATTTGTGATTTTGAGTGATGGAAAAGTACCCTTTTATAAGAGAGGTGAGGGTCACTTTAGGAAAATCTAGAAATATTATTTTATTATATAATCATATTCGGTTTATAGTGGATCCAAAATTATTTATTTAGAAGTTAAAGTGGGGAGGGGTCATAAAACTCTCAACCAATAGGTTTTAGATAGGTTTAGGTCACCATATTAACCGTATCTTTTAGATTTATCTCTTAGTTAAATAGTTAATATTTTATCATGTATTCTTGTATTATTATAATAAATGGTTCATAAACTAACTATGAAATGGACAGAGAACCCCACTTTCTTCAATATTGTTATATGAAACCTTATATAAGTCCTTTGACCAATTCGTATATTTTTAGGAATATTATATCTATTGATAATATAGTATTTGTTTTAAACTCGTTTATGTCAATTTTGACACTATTTACTATTTTGTTTTTGTGAAAGTCAAAAAAACATTATCAATTAGAATTATTTTAATCATTACTAAAATTACATATTATCCTATAAAATTAGTGGAATTAATTAAAAATTTCAATTTAAATTTATTTGGATACTTATAATGTCAATTATTTTAATCATCCATTAATAAAGTAATTACTACTTATCATTATGTCATATATAAATTTAATTATTCAATTTATTAAAATTATAAGAAAAATATGATTATGTAGGAAATATTTTTATCATTCTAATGAATATTTATAGTATAATTTGTCTTAGGTATGACATTATTTTAAAAATGGTTTACTTATTAAACATTGAATTTAACACTATTCATTATTCTTTAAATAAAATAATAATATATGTCCTAATCTAATCCAAGTGGTCCAAAAGGATCATATTTTATTCATAATGTTTATTTTTGTCAAAATACCCTTATCAAATATAATTAGTACATTTGTTAGGGTAATAATAATATCATTTTTACCTTTAATGACCCTATTTAATTTTAATCATTGTAAATAAAATTCAAATGTTTCTATTCACTAAAATTATTTTCATCTTATTGAACCATATTTCACTTTTTTATATCAACTGTGTAATTTGGATTATTGAAATTAAATTCAAAAAAGTGGTAAAATTATGTTTTATGAAAATTTTCAAGTGTGCCTAGTAGGTGGGTAAAAGACGTCAAAAAGTTCAATAAAATTTTATAAATCTAATCTTATTATAAAATAACTCCAATGAATTAAATTTAACTAATATAGGTATTATGTATCTATTTTTACTGAATATATAGTTAAATAAAATAAATAATTATCAAAATAAAAAGTTGGTTTTAAACAATAATGTAGTGTTTTTCACTATTTATAAAAAATTGAATGTTTTCTGAGAAATACCAAAAATTCACCCTATACTAATTTTGATATTTTGAATAAAAAATGAAGACCATTTTAAAAAATAAAATTTATAAAATTTCAAAAATGTTATATTACTATTCATAACAGCTAGTTTGATAGGTCGTGGTGTGTTAAAACTCCATGTTGCATACAATGCAAGCTATTGCATTATTCAAAGGGAAATGTATTGTGGAATCATGGGGTGTTACAATCCAGGATGAAAAAACAAATGTCGAGATCCTACCCCAAAATCTAATGCAGAGGATTGGGGTAAATCTAAATCCTCAGATACCATTCAAATTCAGAATCCGTGAATCGAACATAATTTTCCATAACATGGAACTTCCTAGAGTTATTCCTTTAGCGAAAATGATTCTCTCTTCTACCCTATGATAGTTTATCATGGTTGAGAACATTTTAGGCATTAGTTGGGCCACTGTTCTACTAGTTGGCTTCTTGGGGAGGACTTTCAGTTTTATTTTTTCGGATATAGGGAGGACCATGAATCATTTTGTTGATAAAGTATTGTTGACATTATCTAATACTTCTATGAATGTGGGGAGGACAACCACTTTGTTTATCTGAGGTGTGAGGAGAACATGGAATATGATAAATAGTATTTGGTTAAGGCCTTGATATAGTCCTCCAGACAAGTATGGAGGACCTCTGATTTTATTTTTTCTAATACATAGAGGGCCATCATTTTAGTTGTTACTGGAGTAGAGAGGACCTTTTCTCTAGATATGGGTAGCGTGAAGTGGAATATCGGGCGGCTGTCTATTGATGTGGTAGGGTGGACCTCTACTGTTGTCATTGAAGACATGGGGATTACATCCTTGTATGTTTTTTTGTAATAGTGGGTACCACCTCAACTTTTGTGGGTCGAGGTGTGGTGTGGAAATTCAAAATAATTGCGCAAAATATGGGTAGGACCACAATGATGACCAGTGATTGAATGGGGAGGGCCTATTTACTGGTCGTGGATGGTTTGATGGGTTAATTAACATTGGTAGTTGATGGAGTGGGGAGGACCATCACTAGAGCCAGTGAAAACGCGAGGAGGGAATTCACATCAATGGTTCATGACATGGGGAGGACCTCTGTTACTAGAACCATAATCACATGGAGGACCTATATAAAAAACATTAATGAGGAGGGATTACCTTCACCTTGGTTAATGCTGGGAAATGTTGTTGGACCTCCATGTTGGGTGTGAGAGTGGGAAGGACCTCTACTCTGGCTACCAACTCCTTGGGGAGGGCCTTTATGTTGACTATCATCATCACACACTGTCCCATAATGGCTGATGAGGATTTCAGTAGCTGAGAGTGTCAACCCAACTCATGGGAGCTAAGGGAACAATCCCAAAAGGAAAATAGGGACTAAATTCCCTATAGTAACATGTACTTGTAGGAGTATTTTTTGTGTTGCTAGGGCCACTAATTTTGTTTAATATGATGGCTCCTAAGATTATAATCCTGATCTTGAGATCGATGCCAACGTCAAGTGAGTTGGGCTAGACCAATAGAGCAGGGGAGTGGTCCACCTATTCCTCGACATGAAGAACTATATTATAGAGATACAGAAACAACCCAATGGGATCCATATTTGACAGCTCTTAGGAATCAGTCATTGTCAGTATGAATTAGGAATCCCCTTCCACTTGGGAATATTGAATTGAGTTGAAGGATAAATCTAGGGAAACTCTCCTGAATTGTTTGGAATTTGGAGTGGGAAGAAGTTGCTCCCAACATGGCCCCTGGGGGCTGTGGTGATTGTAAAAAGGAATAGGGTTCCATGTCGTAACAATCTATGTCCCTTGTGGGAATGACTCCCTAAAACATGTACAATCATATGAGGATGTCTATCACCCGCCTCAAAATAATCTCTTAGGTTGAGAAGGGTTATGGGTTCCCATTAGATAATGATGTTATAGAATGTCATGGAGGAGGTGTTGTCATGTGGGATTTCCAAAAATACATTTCCACTACAACTTTGTTTTGTGGTAGTTGGGTGAGATGTATCCTATATAATTTGTCCTAAAAATCAAGAATTTACCCGCTATTATTACAAATACAAGGAATGAAATATCTGATTACCCCATGTCCTCCAATCTTCCATAGTAGGAGATAAAGTTCCGTGTTAATAGTGGTACAAATACAATTTTCCGCATTCAACTACCAAAAGTAATGGTGACTTCGATGATGAGTTATCCATTTTTTAGATTGATTTGGTGCTGAATTTTTTATTGTGGAACCATACCAATAATGTAAACAGATGACGCAATCTCTACTATTCCTCTAGTTGAGGATAATAGTTTCACATCACAATCACCATTTATTCTTCTGATTATTTCTATTGGGTAACACCACCTACATGATCTCATTCAACCCCACGCTAGATTTTTTTTTCATTATTCGCTGATGAACAAATTGTACCCTACATTCCAATTTTCCATATGTGAGTGGCATTCATCACATTCTCAATGATGTATAATACTTGATCTAAATAGGATGATTGGATGTTTTTTCCACCTTGAATGGATTCCTCCTTGAAATTCATCGCTTTATCTAGTTATACCTCTATGATTATGAAAACCGTTATCGGTTCCATGTCTTTATGGACGTTTGTTAATTATAACGATTTTTTCGGTACAATCCAAGGGGACTAGTCAGGGAAAAACCCATCAGTTAGGAGAGTAGTTGTGTTGAGAATCAGTAGCATGTCTTGGTGGTGGAACATTGGTAACCTAGTATTCATCTTCATACAGGTTCCTCTCAAGGGTGTGGAACCTGAGGCTTCCTATAGAGATCAAAATGTATCTTATTCTAGAGGCTTGTCTTCTTAGCTTCTCTTTTATACTCTCATGTTTAATATATGTTAGGATATGATTTAATGGTATGGAATAGATAGTTTTTCCATATTCATTCATTCTGAGGATTTCTTAAGGAACCCATGTTTAACATAGGGTAGGCCACATGTTTATTGTCTAGTGGAGATGGTGGGAAGTGAGTTTAATATCTTGGGGAGAAGGATCAGATAGGTTGACAAAAATAAGGGAACAAATGAATGTTCTACCAGATGGATGGATTATAATTCCCAATGAGAGATAACCTGAGATAGTGTGTCTCATAAAAAGAATGTGTTACACCAGGAAGGCTGATCTAGACACTGTTGAGGGAATATCAGGTAAGATAACAACAAATAGCGGGTCACGAGGGTTTACTATTGGCTGGTATTGAACACTAGGGAGGATTGTGATGTAACTTTTGTAGATGATATTAATCTATCCCAATGTAGTTTGAAAGGGTGACTGAATCGGGGCTGACACACGACTAATTTTCTTTCACAAAAGGAACACTCTTGTTTGGATAAATATAGATTATGTGGATCATATTGATGGTTAGTTTCTTGATTTCTTCTTAGTGACGGGGTGAATAGTGATTATGTACTGAGATGGTCCAAATGAATATAATGTTCTTAACAAGATGTGTCATCTTGGGTAAAAATAAGGATTCATATGGATGAACTGATAGAGATGTAATGAATGGAATCGATGAAATGTGAGGGGTGATGGCCTTGAACTTCAAGGAGGATTCCTAAGTACCCTATATAGAAGAAAGGGATCAAAGTACATATTGTTTTGAATGGGGATATGATAGACCTTATAAGGAAGACCATGATAATTGAGTGCATGCATGGAGACCCGAATGATGTGGAACCTCAAGGTTGGGGCGTGATCCTCCTAAGACATAGAGACTCAAGGGGAATACCATAATTGAAATGGATGATGTGCTTGAAACTCATGGATGCTTCCTATATCCCTTATGAAGAATAAAATGATCAATTACACATAGTTTAGGAATGGGGGATTAAATTGGGGCTTACCCATGGATACATTCCAATAGGAATAATGGGGATTATTCATGGTCAGCAGCCCAAATGGATGTTGACTGGGGATAGGTCACCTAAGAATGTGGCCCGAATTGAAATTGGGAATGTGGTTGAATTCCAATTTCTTACTGGGACGTGGTGGAATAGGTTAATATCTGGGTGGATTGTGGATGAAATGGGTGATGGATGATGGATTAGGACACCCTATAGATTTCACATCATGATGGTACATACCTTTGAAGGATCACCAATGTTTACCAATGGTTGGGATTGATCCTCCAAGAGGCTACCTATATACCATGTTTAAAAGACATAGATCAAAAACTACATTGTTCAAAATTGATTTGGGGCTTACACATGGCCTACTGCCAAGGTACCACTACTGATAGGAAATGATGAATAGGGATTATGTTTGAATGATTCCCAAAAAAAGCGTGTTACTATCACAATTGAAATCTAATCCCATCTGATTCAATATCATTGTGAGAAACATGAAGTGGTAACATACCATAAGTTCATGGTGCGAAAGATGTGGTAGCGAGCAATGGTGTGTGGATTACGCAAGGAAGCATCCCGAGGTGGATCCATTTCCATGTGAGGAATATATGATTAAATACCTTCCATAGAGATGAGTCGGCGTTGATAATTCCCATGGTACAACACTCCATAAGAATTTTATGAGGGGAGACTATAGTTTAACTCCATGTGATGAGGATGAATGGGATTAGTAGTTTAATGTCCTATACATCAAAAGTGGAGGACTCACTCCTCACCCCTTTGATATACATAACTGATACCCCCACACATAGGGAGGGGAAGGTATCCACAATTACCAAATAGAGTGATGGAGATTAGTGTGTGATCGTGTGATCCACCTACGTATCCTTATGACAAAACAAATGGGTGATTATCATACTTATTCATAAATGAAAAATGTTGGGAATTAAAATTGGGGACACCACATGAGGGAATATAACGTAACTACATACAAGCCAGTATGTCCGCTTTGAGGAGAGTCTGGAAAAGCAAGGGGGGTCATGACGATTTGGGGCTTCAGGAAGGAATGGGATTCATGAAGCAGGGGGACCTGCCATAGTATGGAGTCCTTGCTCAATGTAATATTGTATCGTGAATGATTAATTCTATTAGAAGCCACATGAATACTCAAAGGGTCTCCTTACTTCACGAAAGAAATAGGACTTCAGAAAAGGAATCCCAACATTATGTAGGGGTAAATAATAAATATGAAATGGTTGGTTCAATATGATCAAGTACTTTGGATGATCAATATTTTGGGATGGTTTGTATTGGTTGTGGGATACAAAAAATGGGATCTTAGATATTGAAAGGTGAGGAAACCATTGATTTGAATGGGTGAGCTGTATATTTGTTGGTAATGGGGTTCTTGGTGCTCTGAAGAACACTGCAAAGTAAAAGGATCACTGTGAAACAACAGCATTCTGTCAGACTCATGGAGCCGTCTGTTATATTCCCTCACGACATTTACAGTGGTAATTAGATTCATGGGCTGGTCCATCATCTGCCCTCAAAAAATTCATAGTGGGTGTCAGAATCATAGGGTGTTGTGCCTGTTAATTATTATTCATAGGGAAGAGAGTCCTCCATGGAAAAGTATTACAAGACATACACTTTGGGTGATTGTTGGGATCATTCAATCCTAGATTTTGTCTCGACCATTTATCCCTTCCCTATTATATACTAGGGCATATATTTAAGCACCAATAGAAAACATTTCACACATAATTATTTCATATAACAAAATCATATAAAATCACATATAGAAAAAAAAACAATCTTTATAAATGACGAATGAACAAAATTTGACATATTTTCTATAAATATAACAACATTTACTAATGAAATGGTAATTATACCATTGGAAGAGATTTGAGAAACATTGTAATATTCATTTATCCAATATAAGATAAACCTCACATATGGAAGTATAAAGAAAAATTAGTCACATTATAAATTGTTATATTATAAAATTTTATAATTTTATAAGTAATTTTTTTCTTATAAAGTTTTAATTAAATATTTATATTTTCATAAAACATAATTTTTTATTTTAAATTTCTTAATTAATATAATTATTTAGTGAAAATTTACTTTCCTTAAAAAAATCGTAAATTAATAATTTCATGTCATATAATCCTAATATATTTTTATGATACCAGTGTTAATTATACAATATTTTATAAAATCAGTTATAATTTCAGAATTTGTAATTTTTTAAATTATAATATTAATTAAATATTATATATCTAATATTTATAAAATTATTTTTACTAAATAAATTTCCTTTATTAATTCTACATGTCAAAAAATTATGAGGGTGAATTTTTTGTATTTTACAAAAATACTAGACCTTTTTGTGAATAGAAAAATACAGTAATTTATGATATATATAAATTATAAGTAAAATAGAATATTTTGTGAGTCTTGGATAATGTATGAACCCATTTTTCAAACTCACATTCAAAAATTAATATATTTAGTTACTATAATCATCAATATTTCTGGTCTCGATCCAAAATAATAAAATAATGAATAAAATACACAAACAATCCCCTCTCCTTCACTATAAATACTACCTCTCACACCAAATCCATGAGGATTATCCAATTTCATCTAAATCAACTTCCAAAACCTTTCTCCCACATCCAGGTTCCCTTTTTAAAAAAAAAGACCAAATTCAATTTCATTAAGGAGGTTCCCAAGGGGAGGAATTCAAGAGTAAAATCATTTTTTCTCTTTCAATTTAATTTTATTTCATTTCAAATTATTCTATAAAAGAACATTTTATCCAAACATTCCTGATGACTATATAATATTATATATAATATAATGATATTATGATAATATAACAGTCATCATCAAACCCCTTCTCGTCTCGCTTTTTTCTAGAAAAGAAAACATCATCAGTGTGGTGTCGATTTACCGCCTTCATGGATGACATGTTTTCATCATTAAAATACTCCTTAATGGTTTGTGATATAAACACTTTTATATTTAAAACAAACAATAATTGTTGTATTAAATATTATTTAATATTATGAAACCATCATATATACATAATATGAATTCATATTACAAAACTAGTTTCTGATGATCGAAAAAACCCCAAAATAATTTAAACAATTAGAAATAATGTTTTATCTGACGATTCATCTTCATAACATATAACTGACTGAAATATATAACCATTATATATTATGTAATTTGATTAATAGAATGTAATTTCACTTATGGACAACTGTTATCATTTTATATTATTTTGCTTATATGTAAACATGTAAACCGATCATGAATCCCAAGGAAACGAACTCTCAAAAATGATAAAATTTTATCATATAACTAATTCAAAATGATATAAATGAACATAATAAAATTATAAAATATTATATACATGTTTAAAATGTTTTTAATTTATTAATTAATGGATTTACGTTCATTATCATTATCATTAAGCTCTAGTAGATAACAGATTCATACATATTCTTTGTCTCAATTATCATTTCATTGAGACTTACATCTTATTGTGCACATAATAACTCATATTTTGTGTATCTAATGAAAATTTGAGATCATTTTTTATTTTAAATTTTATTTTTATTATATATCCATATTCACTTGTCATGGATATGATTATTCTCTCAGTCGTGTACAAGTTTACATGAGTTGTTTATTATGAATGTTTTTTTAATGGGTAAAAATTGATTAATATATTCTATACACAATATAGATATTGAAAAGTAATATTATTCTTGAATTAAATATTTTTATGAATTATTATATGTACTTTCTGGGAGGAGTAGGGAGCTTTATAGCCCCTCTATGTATCGATAGGTCTCATGAGGCAAAAAAGAAGGAAGAACCCTATCATGTTTGTTTCGATATAGAATAATATGGGTATCTACCAATATTATTTACCATTCTTATAGTTCATATAGTTAACATGAAAGATAAATTATTTCCAAATAATATGAATATTATTTTTTCTTTATTTATTAATTACTTTTCAGGATGTATTGACCTTGATAAAATTTATCGATTCATTATCATTATCAATGTATTAATGTCATTTGTCTTCTAGATTACTTACCCTTCCATAATTCCAATTCCTTATTGTCTATAAATAACTTATTGTTGTGTTATGTAACCGTTACTGAGCATTTGAGATCACACATTTTTTTATTTTTATTCACGGGGTTGTGAAGATGAAATATTTGAATAAGTGAAAAGAATAAATTTGTTTTCCATTAGTAATATATAGGTTTAATTACCAATATAATAAGGAAGTTGTGTATGTATCTATTTTCATAATTGCTACTAAACATATTGATCATTGGTGATGCCATCTCTCATATCTATGTAATCTTCCGGAAACGACCGCTGACTCTGGGATAATGTTGTTGGTGTTGTTACATTTCGTATCATAGGAAACATCGTAGAAACCGTATGAACATGATTTTGATACATTGTTTAAGGAACATAACCCTAATATAGACATTGAGGATAATAATTGAAGAAAACCATTTAATTTTTTATTTCATAGATATTATTTGTGACATCCTATCAATACATCCCTTTCTTGATACGACAAGTGTGTGTGGTTCTAGAGTTGATTTACCTATGGATAACAACTTTGAAAATGAGTTTGGGCCTAACTCAGGGTAACCTAGTATATAACAATGGGCCTTACTGCGCATCTAATTTGAAACTCTTGGGGTGATATTCTTTGTATAATTCACATATCCATTACAATCCAATATGAATAATTTCAAAGTGAATATAGACCCAATGAAACCATGTTATAATTATGAGAATATATATGAATAAATTTTCAATTTTGGATATGTTTTTTAGCTCGGAATATTTTATCATGGTTCATAAAATAAATTAGTGTATTAAATTATTCATTAGTATAACCTGATGGATGGAAAGAAATCAATACCCATGTGAAATGAAGAAATTTACACACTATGAAATTAAAATAAATTATTTTTCGATCAGATTAGATCATGAACGTATCAGGACAGCTTACTCAGGTTATGAATAATAACCATACTACACCTATATCATTTCGTTTCATGTGGTAGAGGGCCCCATAATATAGTGGGACTAGTAATCTTGGGTAACTAAGGAGTAGATCAAGTCCCTTAAAAAGATATTTTGTACATTGGGATCGATGAAAATAAAAAGGTAGTACTAACCTTATATTGTCTCAGGTGTGATGCTAGTAAATTGAGGTATTTGATCTAGAAAACAAAAGAAGGAAAAAAAATAGTGGACATGGAATATATTACTTTTACAGTAACATTTTTTTAAAAATACATCTCTTATGGGAAAATAATTTAATTGAATAAAAAATTACATATCCTATATAAATTTCAATAAGTGAGTGAATCCTATTATGGTTAAACCTTTAAATGTATACATAGGTATGTTGTAGATTTCATACATGATTTTAAGACATGATTGATAACTTTTTTGTAGGTCTTAAGCTAAGTCTATGAATTGAACTGGATTTGAAAACATTTTTTATATGATTAAATAATATTAATATCCACCAAAATGAATAAATAAATTTCATTGATAATATATGATCAAACCAATAATGATAATAAGTGTCCTTAAAATTACCTTGAAAAGTGTGAATGGTCAAATAGGAAAAAGTTAATGGATTAATTCTTTTGTCTCTAAATTTTGGAACAAATCATCCTGAGAAATGCTTTTATGGCATGGTGGTTTCCTATATGTGGGAATAAAAGGGTCATAAATCTAATGAATGTATGGGGATGAAACAAAAAAAATGATGTTCAATGCTTAAACTATACATAAAAGATGTATTATTCAAGTCAATGTCCCATGGTTCAAGGGAATCTACCACAGAAGTGTAAAATTGGAGATGGCCATGCTTATGTGTTCACAAATGTGGAGGATGATGTTCATAATGAGGTGGTGGAAAGTTATTTAATCATTTCCTAAACCATATCAAATTATATATTTTATTTTAGATCATACCATCCTTTTATATTATCCCAGTTTTAAAAAAATACACTTCCCTATTTAATTAATAATTAATTTTTAGTAAATACAACTACAGGATGTATCGTTCCCACAAATAAGAGTCAGTCTTCCCTCTTTTTTGAAACATCAATGTGCATTAACTATAAACCGTACAATTATAGTCATGTTGGATTATCATATAATCCTTAGTATGGACTGTAATTCAAAATATAATGGGAAAATATATTTCACGAATAATGATGTTTCTATTTTTGAGGATGTTGTTGAATTCCTTTTCTTTAGACCAGAAACGTCATCATCTGGTTCTTATCTACATCCACCACAAGTAGCTTTACTAAATTAAATTCTTGTGATGGATGATCAATGAACATCTTGGGATGAGTAATGTATTATTTGAATTGAGGATGTATAAATTGTGTGAGAATATATTGATGTATTTCTAGAGGATTTATCAAGACATCCTCTAGAGTGATATGTTGAGTTCACTTTTGATTTCATTCCTGGTGAAAGACTTATATCAAAGACTCCCAATATAATTTCCATTGTGTAATTAGTGGAGATAAAGATACAACAAGAGGAATCAAGTGATAAGGGATTTATTACCACTATTGTTACTCCATGGAGATCCCTTATTATATTTGTCAAGAAGAAATATTGATCCATGAGGATATGAACTGATTATAGGAAAATAAATGTTATCAGAATAAATAATATGTATCCTTTACCTTTCCATGATGATTTATATCATCAACTTCATTGAGATCAATATTTTTAAAATATTGGACTTTTATCTAGATACCATAAATTTCATGTGATAAAGATATTCCAAAGATAACATTATGAACTATGTATGGAAATTATGAATTTATAGTAATTCCATTTGCATTGAATAATTAACCCTTTGTTAATTTGGATGTAATGAACAATGTTTTTAAAGAATATATTGATGATTTTTTGTGTTATTTATTAAGGACTTATAGATATATTCCAAAATCTATTAGAAACATGAGAAACCATTCCATACTGTTCTAGATACTCTTGTAACAAAATACTTATATGGGAAGATTATTAATTGTAAATTCTAGCTATGAACTATTTCTTTTCATGGCTATATTTTCATTGAGTATGGAATCTCAGTTGATCCTATGAAGACAAAGGTCATCCATGAATGGAATATAAAAATGATCATAACCGCGGTACACAATTCTATTGTCTTATTAGGTAACTATTAGTGTTTAATTCATAATTCTACCTGATTGGATAACCAACTTACCAAATTCACCCTTAAAGGGTTATTTTTTTATGGACAAATGAATTATCTAACTCATGAACATGGGTTAGTATCCATAATCATTAATCTAAAAATATGGATACACAATCTATTTGGTAAAATATGTGAGATATATATGTATCAAAATAGTTTTAAATACATTATTACAAGGAAATTAGTCAACATGAGGAAACAGAGATGGATTGAGTTACTCAAGGATTACGATTGTTCAGGACACTAAATACCGTGAAAATAAAATAAGGTAGATGTTATATTAAGCAGGAAATATCATGGAGTTCTAATTGAAACAGGGATTACGAAAGATCATATGTTCATTGATCTAGTAAATATGGATATTTTTATTGTTAAAGGAATGAATCATAATTAATTTTTCAACTGACTACTAATGCATCTTTACGAGAGAATATAAAAATATCTCAACCTAATGATGATAATCTTTAAAAGAAAATTGAAGTCATTATAGAAGGGTGATTAGAGGACTTCATGTATGAGGATGATGTTCTGAAATTTTAATTGTTTCTATGCATTCCATTAATACCTGATCTTGGGAACTATTAGATGTATCTCATAGATCAATTTTATCTACACATATTTGGTAGTAAAAATATGTATAGAGATATTAAGAAAAATTATTGGTGGCATAACATGATGTGGTAAATTTCTCACTAGGTGTCATGGTGTCTAGTTTTTCAATTGATAAAGGATGAGAGACAACATCCAAAAGGATTCATAAAACCTTTAACTATTACTATGTAGAAATGGAATGAAATTATGATTTATTTTTTCATAGGACTACCATGGAAAACTAGAAGGAATGGTTAAATATTTGTAATTGTTTATCGTCATACAAAGTCATTATATTCCCCTTCTATAAGGTAAAATTTCCCACTTGAGAACCGAGAAAGAAACTAGATTAATGAAGTTTTTAAGAATCATGTTCCACCACTATTGATTATTTTTTATCATGATTCTGAATTTACATAAAAATTCTCAAAGTGTCTTCTAATGTATTTGGATTCTGAGCATTATATGAGTACTACATATCACCATCAAACTGATAGATCGTCTGAAAAAACTGTTCGAAAATTGGAAGACATGTTGAGTACATGCTCACTAGACATTAAAGGTATGTGGGATCAGAACATACCATTGGTGGAATTTTTTTTATAATAACAGTTTTTATTTTAGTATTAAAATTATACAATATAATGTATTTTGTAAAAAGATATGTTGAAATCAAAATTTTTGGGATGAAGTTTGTTAGAGGAAACCAATAGGCCTAGAAATTATTTAAGATACAATAAACAATGTAAACACTATCTAGGATCATATTAATGATTCCCAAAGTAAAAAATTGTTATATTGACAATCCGAGAAAGGATTTATATTTTCATGAGGGCGATCATGTCTTTCAGAAAGTATCACCTTGGAAGGGTGAATTAAGGGTTGGTTAGAAAAGGAACTCATTCCCTAGTTACATTAGACAATTTGAAATTCTAGAAGGAATTATATCTATAAATTACCATTCATAAATGCCACCAATTATCTCTAAATTTCATTATTTGTTCTATGTTTCATTTGAAATGAATAAATCACCAAACCAATCATATGGACACACCTATGAAGAAATAGAACTGAATCATGAGTTTTATTTCTATGAAGAGCCTATTGAGATTCATGAGAAAAATGAGAATGAATTGAGAAATCATATGAATATTTTAGTAATGGTTCATTGGAGAAAAAATAAAAAGGAAGAGTAAATGTTGGAACCTAATGATGTTATAAATAAGAAACACCATCATCTTTTGAGAATGATATATTCCTAAAAATGTCAAGGATGAAATATTTTAAGGAGGGAAGATTATAACACCCCAAGATATTATAGTATATATATATATATATATTATTAAATAACTTCAATTCATTAAGTTTTGTAATTTGAACATAAAATTATTTCATATAGTATAAATAACTTAACATAACCATGAAAACAGAAAGAAAACCTTGTAACTAAAGAATAAATTAAATAAGTGGGTTTTTCTTGAAATTAAGGAACCTAAAAAATATCAATAATAACTTTACCATTGAATAGTAATGTGACCCTTTCAAATATTAATTTGTCCCATAGAATAGAATACCAACCTATGTATGTATAAATTAAATTTATGAATATTATAAATGGTAATATGATATAATTATATCATTGTATATGTAAATAAATGTTTTAGAAATTATTAATTGTGTATTGACATTTTTATAAAACATGAATTTTTATTTTTATTTTTAAAATTAATAATATGAATTTTCATAAAATTTAATTTCATAAAATAGAATCACAAATTAATTAGTTCATGTCTTATGATTATAAGATTATTTTATGACTCATTGTTTAATTTTTCAATGTGTTGTAAAATATGTTATAATTTTAAAATTGGAATTTCTTGAGATCATGTTGATTATAATAAAAAATTAAATTTATAACTTGTAGAAAAATATTTTCATAATATGATGTTTATTTTTTAATTCTAAATATATGAAAATGGTTAGGGTGAATTTCTGAGATTTTTTTAAAATACTTGAATTTTTGTGAATAGTAATGTAGGATACTTTACGGTATATATATATTGTAAGTTAAATATAATATTCCTTGAATAATTGATTATGTAGGAGCCATTTATTAGAAATCACATGAACTAATGAATATATATAGTCAAATATATCATCACCATTTCTTATCCTATAAAAAATAATATAATAATGAATAAAATACACAAAAACACTCCTCTACTACACTATAAATACCACCCGTGACCACATATTCATCTCACACCACCAAAGACATTATTCTTGTATAATTTATACCCAATTAACTTACCAAACTTCTCCCCCACATCTAGAATCCATTGGTCTCAACAAAATACCTAAATCAATTTCATTAAGGAGGTTCTCAAGTAGAGGAATTGAAGAAGTAAATCCTTTTTCAATATCATTAAATTTATTTTAGTTTCTTTTATTCTTATTGAATACATACATATTCTATCAAAAAATTCATGAAAACATAAATATTCAATATATACATTGAATTTCTATAATAATTTAATATTCATCATCTATCCCGTTCACCTCTAACTATTATTCTAAAAATGAAAACATCATCCGTGTGGTGCCGATTTACCACCTTTGTGGAAAATATTTTTTCATATTTCAATTATTCCTTCAAGAATGTTCTTAAAACTATCTTCATAGATATACCTGACTATAATATCTTTATTAAATAATATTTAAGATTATAAAACTAGTATATATATGAATTCATATGAAAAAAATAGTTCATGGTTATCTAGAAAAGAAAAAAATAATATAAATGATAATCCCTATCATTTTATATAATAATTCATTCTCATACAATATAAATGATTGAATAATATTACCTTTAAATATTTATTAATTTCATTAATAATAAGTAATTTCAATTCTGGAAAACTATTTTCAATCTATATTATTTTCTATAAACATATTCAAGTAAACCAATCCGGAAAACCAATGAAACAGATGAACCAAATGATAAAATTGTATCTTTTAACTCATCAAAATGGCCATAAATGAAATTAATAAAATAAGAATAAATAAAATATATCTATAAAACATTTTTAAATAAATAAATAAATAATTTATTCTTATTATATAGGAAATTAATTTCAAGTGTATAACACATTTGGACATAAGGTAAGGGACATTGTCTCAATTTCCATTTCCTTGAGACATACATGGTGTTCTACACATAATAAATATTATGTGGCGTATTTAATTCCCAATTGAGATATTTTTTCATTTGAAACTATATTTCTATTATATATCCATATTATTCTTTCATGGATATTATTATTTTATTAGATTTATACCATTTTACATGCGTTATTTATTTTGAATGTTGATTTAACTTTGGAAATGATGATGAATCTATATCCTCTAATCAATACGGATTTTAAAAATAAACATTTTTCATCAATTATATATATGTATGAAGAATTATTTGGACATTAAGTTATGGTTGGGGCCTGTTATAGCCCCTAAATCTATTTATAAGTCTCATGAGACAAAATAGTTGGCAACAAACCCTTTTTGGTTGTTTCCAAACAGAATATGGTGGGTAGGTTCCCAAACACAAGATCTTGTTCCCTGTATGTGACACGTAAATAATAATAATTTTATTTATTTTTCATTCAGTTATTTCATTACATATGGTTTCCACGTTGAAAAATATAATGATGCATTATCATTATTAATGTACTGAAGCATGTTTTTTCCAGATTACATACATTTCCAGAACAACTATTCCTTGTTTTCTATGCATCAACTATTATTTTTTTATATAATCCTTACTGAAAATTTAAACTCCCATTTTTATTTTTTCTCCTTCCCCGGGATATCAATATGAAATATTTCAATAAGTGATCAGAAGCTATTTATTTTATTTTGTTATGATCTATGTTTAATTACAAATGTAATAAGGGAACCATGTATGTAATTATTTTGTCCAAGACTACTAAATTTATAATCCTTGGTATTCGATTTCTCGAGTCTATTTTTATTATTTAATAGACCAAAGACTCTAGTCTTCTGAGTTTGGAGTTATTAAAATAACCTTTCATTCAATAATGATATTACATGATGTGTTTTTTAATGACTGTAGAATTATCTACCATTTCCACAACAAGTTCAATTCAAACAAACATTCATTATCCAACATTATACCAAAATGATGTAGTTATAAATTTTTCCAATATATGGCTTCATAAGGATTCATATGAATGTTTTAGTGAGATATATTGATATAAGAAAACTAACTACATGAAACTATTATTACCAAACACATTTCAAATACCAAGGAAAAGATCTTAAAATTTCCAATTTGATTTGAATGGTTGACATAGATATACCATCAATTTGATGATGATACATACTATAGAAAGATAAATCTATATGTAGAGATTGATGAATATTTCTCCAAAAAATTGTGGCAAACCTTTGATCCTAATCTGATATGATAGAATGTTATACACAATGCGATTTTTACAATTAATTAATCTATATTATTGAAATATGATTTAGAGTAAAATTTTATCTTACAGAAATGGGTGTGTATCATTTTTAATGAGATTGAATAAAAAATAGCATTATGGCATTTAGATGTTTTAGGGATTGTGGATACAATGTCAATGGTAATATTTTCTCATTTCAAATATGGTATGTATAATGGTTATAACAACCCCTTATAATTTCTTTGATTATCCTTAAATTCTAGGAATACATATAACCATCATACACACAAAAATATATATTTCTTCATGTTGTCACTGCAAAAATAATTTTTCCTATCTCCATACATATTCATAAATCTATGATGAATGGTGAATGATGAACTGTGATCCTCATCAAATAAATCATTCTTTAAACTATGTATAGAAAATATACATGTTTCTTGAACCTTATCATTCCATTATAATTACAGTTAAACTTAGTAACATTTCTAATATACTTCAATAGTTCTATTTCTTCATTTTCTGCCACTTTAAATTTCACATTGATATGTGGTTGAATAGTTATTTGCGAAAGATATTATTTCTCTCCTCCATCAATATTTTGAGATCCATCTTTTAAAAATAAAAAAATATCTGAATTTTTTATCACCCTCATATATAATCTAGAATGATTCTTTGACACAAACTATCTTCCACATTTTTCTTTTTCCTAGGGTGGTAATTTATTGGGTAGTCGTTATCAATATTTAGCTCCAAACATCTTCATTGGTGGATTTTTAACACTTTCAATGTCCTAATATACATTGAAAGTTTTTGAATAGTATATATTATAACATCGATGTAACTATAATTCCTCCATATCATTAATGAATAAATTATTGTAACTATTTGTAAATCTTGAGTTTGTTTATTTTAATGACGAACATTCAATTATCATGAGGCATAAGTTATAACCATATTATTATATATGAGTACACATCACAATACCATGTTTTATAAATAAATATAGATTATAAATCCTTATTCAATTCAGGTTAATATAATCATGATTTTGATGTCTAACATTCTATTTATTTCCTCATTGTTTTAGTCACATTAATTTATCTCAAATAACATGGATCCCTTTAATGTTATCTAAGTGAGTGGATTATATAATCTTTATAAGTTCTCCAAAAACCATGTTTAAGATCAATATAAAACAAAAAACATTAGATTATAGTAATTGTGGTTAGTCTAGGATAATATTCCAAAACATTGGTCTTTGATGGATACACAAATATTCCAACTCTTGAGAATATATAACAGAAAATGAATCTTTTTATAGAAAAAATTAAATCATTGTAATTTTTTCATTCTAATTCTTATAATTTATTGACCTCATTATAATAAAAAAAGTGATATTTATATTCCTCCTTTTTCATTGAATATATTACTATAACATCAATAATTAATACCACCAAATGATCAATGTAATCTATTCAGAATCAATTAAAAGAATTCATGAAGATATCGGGGGTATTAGTCAGACAAAATAGAATCGATATATCCTCATTCTTAACCATAAATTGATAACATCTAGAATGACGTTAAATAATGGAAATTTATTTGATCTCTTCAAAGTTTATCATACAAATTATCAATATATTATAGATGATACTTTTTTGGAAGGTGATCTTTCTCTGTTCCAAAAAATCAATGCATATTTTCACTGATATGTCTTTCTTCTTAGAAAATGATCATGTATACCCCAATGTGACACATTTTTTTCGAAAAGTCCCTTATTAAGATTATCATAAATTTTCTTCATCAATTTTTTCATCTAAACGGGGCTGTTATATAGGGATTCCTTGAAATAGTTATGGTACCATATATGAGTTCTATTTTGAATTTAACTTTAGAATTCACCATAGTATTAAGTAACTCCTCAATAAAATCATCACAAAATCCACATAGAGTTTATTGAGGATATTATCATTCAATAATTTCATTAACTTTATTTAGGTTTTGATTCTTAGGAACACCAAATTTTTTATTACTAATAGTGTTTAATTTAAGTGAATTTTTTAAAATTATATTAATTTAATTATTTATTTTGAATTCAAAAGCATTTCATTGATCTGTGGGAATTTATATTTTAACTATATTATATACGTGTTTGAAAGTATTATAGAAACACTCTTAAAAACCTATGGTTATAATCATAATGTATGGTTTGGGAACCCTAAATCTGGAATGAGACATATATATTAGGTACCCTACACTGTTAGAGAATTATGGACTAACACATAAACATTTGAATGAAAATATATGTTTAGAGGAATAAATTTGTGGTTTTTCAACACTACTGTTTAAAAATATCATTTGTTTTAAACCCTAATTTTTGAGTTCGTCACTAAATTATGGGACCTGACATTTGAGTACTCAATTTAGGAGTTTTATAGTAAATAAATATTATATTATTCAGCAATGGTATGACTCGAATAAAATATCATTATAAAATATTTTTTTAAGAGATAAAAAGTCGTGTATTCAAATATATAAATTGGTCCTATATATAAGGTAAGTTACAAATATCTTGAATAATTTAGAATTGAAATATTGATTATTTATGTTAATTATTTATGGAGTCATTTTACCTATATATGTATCACTTATAGTATAAATATTTATATGTTCATATTCTGAAAAGACAATAATATATAGAGATATATGAATTTCAATGAAAATATGTTTTCAAGTAAATAAATGTGTATCGTCGCCTTAAGATTTATACTTTGGAGACACACATGTCTTGATCTAGTTGATGTTGTTTATTTTGTTTCCATAATACCTTATTCCTAAATCTTCTTCAAAAAGCTTGAAAAAATAATTTTAGGGTTACTTTTTAGATACATACATTATTAATCATATACATAGTGTTTCTCTACTGATATTAAATAAAATTGTGTGAAATGTGGAAGTATTTTCTTTCATGTGTTGTATATTATGGAATAAAAAACAAATATGTTAGTGGTTGCTAAAATTATGAGTGAAACCATTTTTTCTCAATCAAATTAATCTTTATCGATTTATTTGAATATCTACTGCTTAGACACATTCACATTAGTGGAGTACCAGCTTTTTGGGATAAGCTATAGATCTACATATCCATGTAATAAAACTAAAATGACATGTAATTACATTATTGTAATGGTGTCAACTTCTTGTACTTAGATATTAACTTCATATGATAAGAGTATTTGTTTAGTGAATATCACCATGTTTACAGAGAGAGCATTTGAAGAGTGGACAATGAGATCTTTTTGCCATGAACCATTATACATCATTGTGTTCATTTGCATCATTATTTATTCTTATCACTCTTCATTAAAATAGAATGAATGAGATGGTGAAAAAGAAGATTTTTATTTGAAATTTTTAATGATTTTAAATGATCAAAATTCCCCACCCCATCTTGGGACTTCGTTGTAGTCCTTCCGACTTATCCCACCTAATATGTGGCATCAGAGATAGAGATCTATTGGTATATTTTCATCTTGTAACTCCTTGATTTGTTTTCAATATGATAGTATAATTTTTTACCGAGGGTATCCTTTTGGATCTAATGAGCATGAGTTAATGATTCAGATGAAGAAAAAACTCATAATTTTTTATCTTTGAAAAGGTATGTTGATGATCTATGCTTCTTACTTTATGTGTGATAATTTTGGAATCTGGAAAATGATTCATTATTATTTAGCTAAAAAATCATTTAGTAAGAAATGTTTTTGAAGGATTTTATGCTTTCTAAAATTCATAATGATGATTTGAAAAAATGGGATGATTGTCAAAAAAAATAATTTGATCTTTATTAAAGTGAAATGATTGTTTTTTCTATTTTTAGGCACTATTTATCTTAATCGTGTTTCTAATTGTACTATTTCTTATAAAATGTTGATAACCATTATTGTTTGATATGAAGGGACTATATATTTTATAAAATTAGGGTACACTACTTCTATAGTAAATTTTATACTTTTATAATGCTTGAAGATGAAAATATCACTCATATGAATGTTTGATTGATGGAAATCTTTAACAATGTTGATGTTTTGGGAGGTCCAATTATGAAATAATATTAATAATTAATAGTAGTTAGAATTTTACCCTCGTAGAGGAGTGGAATATCTATTTCTATAAGACAGTCTACTCTAGTTATGTTTTTGAAATAGATGATGTAACTTGTTCCTTGATGATATATTATACTAATATATAGGCTAATGATGAAATCATTTAAAAAATTAAAAAGTGATTACTAAAAATACATTATATGAATCATATGATTCATGAAATATAGATATAGATAAATATATATCAAATTGTGATTACAGATTTGAGAAACTACATAACAAGCTAACCAAAGGGGATGAAGATAATATATTTTCTGAATGTAAAGAGAATGTACAAACAAAGGTGAATTTCAATTTACTCAAAGACTAAAGGAAAGTCAATTATAAATGAAAACGGCTGAAAATTATGAATCCTACATTTAGTTATTATTAAACTTCAATTGAAGAATGTTATAAATTTTTTGAGGCTAATCATAAAAAACAAATCGTATATCCTATGGATTATACTAATAAGGTATAATCTTCTCACTCTCAAAACTCATATTTTGAAAATCATTTTAATGATGTATTAAATATGTATTTCATTATGCAATAACATAAATTTGAATTCTTCATGAAATATAATAGAAAACATAGAAAACATTTGGTACTATTTAATTAGATAATGAAATATTGGAAAAAAATTATGGATTTAAAATCTAAATCATTGAAAATTTATTGTGATTTGTATGAAGCTAATATATATGAATTACATGATAAGGCTTACACTTTAAAACAAGTTTCTCGAAGTCATATTAAAGTAACATAATATCTTAATCAAATCCTTTGTATAAATAAAATTCAAAAATTAAAACATGGAATATCTAGTAATAATAAAAGACCAATGTTTTATAAGAATTATTTTGTTTTTCAGGAATAATTTATAAAATTATTTCAACTATTAAATGTTTTTATTGGTGTATGAATTGAAATTTTTAAAATTGTTGTTTCTGTAATGAAACTCATATTTTTTATTAATAATGTTTATTGTTCAAAATTATTATTTAACTATAATAGTATAATTTATGCACAATATAATGTTATTTTATTACCTCAAATCCTAATTTTGAACACTGCCAAACGCAAAATCATATGAGTTTTAAAAGGAACATGTATTGGATGTTTTTAAATAATAAACCACTAAATTATATTATTAATTAGTTAAGTGTTTATCTGTGATGTATATGTTACTTTTTATCCTATGAAATGATTGATCAACTCTGTTGTGGATCATTATCAAAAAATCCTTTAAACTGGAACAAAATATTTAGGAATTATTTGATTCCATTATTTTTTATTGAATTAATTATTTTACATAAGGGTATAGAGATACATTTTGTTAAATGTTTTAAATAATTCATTCCTATTTAAATTAATTTATTAAAATATACTCTATGTAATTACATATATAAATTTCAAAAAAATTCTGAAATAGGTTCGTGATAAACTATATTCATTGTTTAAATCGTTAAAATTTATTTTTGTATTTAAATTTTGTGTTATTAAAATAATTATGTGAATTTTTTCACTTATAATATATTTCATTGATAAAATATCATTTCAAAAGATAAATTATGTAACAATTATCCATTATTTTTGAAAAAATATTTTGACGTTACTTTTTTATATTTTTAGAAAAATTTGTCTCACCTTCACTTAAAACTATATAATTTTTTTCATCAAAACTAATTAAAAAAAGTTATTCTTCCACTCTAAACAAAAAATTTCAAAAAATTTTAAAAAATGTATAATAAAATATAAATTGATCATGATCATAATGTCCATATAAATTTATATCTCAAAAAAGGACATAAAAGTAATCCTCCATTTAAAATAGTTTGAGAATATTTAGTTTCGTATGTCATGAATTTATTTATAGAATATTATAAAATATCTAAGGAATTAAATTTTTTTAATTATCCTTATGCTTCATAATAGAAAAAAATTAAATGTGAAATATCTTCTAAAGAAAATATATTTAAATTAAAAACATTTAATTAATAAATATTAATGTTTCATATAGATGTGGATACCTTTAAAACCCATATGATGATCTAAAAAGTCATCTGTTTCAAATACATTTTTTGATAAACTTCAATAAAATTATCAGAATATGAAATAAATTTCAATTTCAAAATAATATGTTGAATTTTTTAATATGGAAATTTTAATTCTTTTATAGTAAATCAGAAGGGAATTTCTTTACTAGATTGAACCTTGATAAGATAAAATAGATCTCGAATAGGTAGATAAAATAGTCTTTGATATGTATAAGATATTGAAATTTACAAATAAAAAAAAGAACAATTATAAATTATTTTATTATATTTAACTGAAAAAGATAAATGTTTGTAATGTATTGATAAGTCATCAAATCATTCCTAACATCATTGATTTTTGTTGTGTCTATAGTTTATTAAATATTTCATATATTTCTTTTTGATTAGTAAAATGATTACTTATAAATTTTTTAAATTTATTTATGATGGTTTCATAAAAAATTTATTGAAAGGAATATTTTATGTTTAAAAATATTATTAATTATTGACTATTTAACAAATTTCATTTAAAATGGTAAATTATTCTATTCTAGTGACTAAAAAAATTGTCTTCATATATTAAATATTTTTCTCAAATATGACATGTGAAAAAATTATTCCTAAGAAATATTTTTTTATTCATTGAATTATGCTATGTCTTAGGAGAATTATATTAAATATTTTGAATGTATTATGGAGTGAATTAACTGATTTAATAAATTGATTAAAAATAATTATTAATCATTTAATAATGTTTCAGAATATTATGTCATTATGTTCATATCCTTCTTTCTTGAATTTAGTGTGACTTTAAATTACTACATTTTATTCAATTATTTTTGAAGAAAAAAAGGGGAGAGATTTCTAGGGATAAATTAAAGTTAAAAAAGGGGATATTATTGATTAATGATATATTTTTCAATATTCTATGAAAAAATTATATAAAAAGTAGTTATTAATTACAAAAGGCACTTATTTGTTTTAATTTGAATATTTATTTTATGAATTCTATGATCATCATAATGGGGGATATTTTTTAGAATTTGTTGATTCAAAAAAATTATTATTATTTTTTGCTCACAAATAGACATAATTTCATTACTAATAAAGATAATTTTAAGTAAATTTTAGAAAACATATATATATTAGTATATTTATTTTTGATTCATACACAAGTGATAGATCTTAAGAAAATATTTTTTAATGTATTTTAGACTTCTCTATTAGTATTATAGAAACTCTTTTCAAACCCAATTTTTTTAAATGTATCAAACATTTTGGGAACCCCACATTTTTTATGAAATATAAGGAACAAATACACTGAATTATTGGAAAAGTACAGATTAATAATTTTATATTTTGAATAATTCAAACATTTAAAGGAATAATCATATGATATATCAACAATACTTTTGTAAACAATCATATATTTTCAACTTTAAATTTGGTGTTTTTCGCAACGTGAAGGAACCCTACATTTGACAACTCAATTATGGAGTTTTTGATTAAAGATATTATAAATGTTTTTTCAGTAGTCTCTCCAGAAGTAAATTTCTTTTTAATGATGTTTTACAAATGATTTGAAGGCTCATATTCATTGGATAAAAATGTTCCAATTTCTATGTCATGTTATTAATATATTTAATTAATTTGAATTCAAATATTCTTTATTATTATGTGTTATTTTTGAAATAATTTGACCTTGATTTATTCGACCAAGAGTATAAATATTGATATGACAATATTATGAAAAAACAATAAAATATAAAAATGTACTTATTGGTAGGAAAACATGTTTTCTTATAAATAACAGTTTTTCATCACCATCCATGTTACACATTGGATTCATACTTTTTCACATCTATTCAATGATGTTATCATCAATCTTACTAAAAATTATTATCAAAACATATTCTACAATTTAGATAATGTGCTTTTCATAGTTACTCATTGGTGATATAAATTTTTGTTCACTTGTCTTGTGTGTTTTGTACTTTTGTTTATATACATATTATGTAATGATGAAGAATTTGGTTCATGGATTTTTTTTAAACATAAAACACATATTTCAGTTGCTTCTGCAGCTATGAGTGAAACCTTTTTTATCAATAAAATAAATCTCTCTTTATTTACTAGAGATTCAAATTCTCAAACTCAGTTAGGGTGAAGGAGTATCAAATTCTAAGAATTTTTTTTTTGAATTTTTGTTACATATAAAATAACATATAGACCTCTTAGAATGCATATTATAATGTTGTCGACTGCATGTAATTGGTTGTTATGCTATTGTGGTAAAATTACTCGTTTAGTGAAAATCATCAATCTCTTATAGAGAGATTTGATGAGGTGTACTAGGGAATGATTGTTCCATGAACCACTATACACCAATGGGTTCTTTTACATATTTATTTCCACTAATCACTCATATATATGATTGATATAAATATTCAATGCATAATAAGAGATTGTTTTGAATATATTAAAGATTTTAAAATATCAAAATTCAACCCCCTATTGTATCTTCCTCATAGTCATTCCAACCTATCCAACCAAAAAAATTGTCATTTAATTGATACTGAATTTCTTCCTAACCATATGATATAATCACACCTTTTTCATAGGAATGAAGACCCATGAAATGGATTCAATTTACATTGGATGTTTATATTTATCATCACAGTTATTTTCTATCATAGGTTGTTTAAGAATGTTAATCATGAATTTCCATCCTTAGAAATTAATGTGGTATTTATGCCGAGAAATCCAATCCATTCCTAATATAACATCAAATTCCACCATAGACACAATTATAATATTTCCCCAAAAGAAAATTCCAAATAACAGCAACATGAAAATAAACATTGTCATGGGATTTGATAATCGTACCATTATGGGATTTTCATTGAAAATTCAATATATAATCTTTGATGAGAGGAAATAAAATTTCTATTTTCTTTTCTAGACACAGGAAAATTCATATAACTAAGCTCAAATAGAGTACTTCAATATTTGAAAATATCTACTTCCACATCAACATCACCTATCTTTCAACAATCCCATACAAAATCCAAAATTTCATTCATGACCATCAATAACTATTCATCAAAGTGAACGATCAAGAAAAATAATTCATAGGATAAATAAATCATGACACTATCTTATAAATTTCTAACACTGTAGTGTTAACCAATTTCTATCATGGATATCACCTATTCAAAGAATTCAGAAAGGGTTGTAAAAATGTTTTTAATTTACATGATATCTCCAAAATGAGTAAAAATCTATGTGTAATGAAAAGTCCCTTGTAATTTTATATGTGATGATCATGTCAAATTCAAAAAAGAACCCTTTTCATTGTTATTACAACTACGTATAACAATACCATTACCACATCCACACGTAAAATATAGAGAGGGATAAAATTTATTTGAAACCAGTCACTCTATAATTTAAAATATTCTAGTAAAATTTCCAATATATTACTTATTCCTAGTGCTCTCACTGAATTTTACTTATCATAGTGTATGATGTTTTACTAAAACATTCTAAAATAACAACTATAGCAACTTATAATTTTCATAAAAATATATTACATATTTTTATGTGAATGTTCATTGAATAACATAATGATATATTCCCTAATAATACTTTTTTGGATTATTTGGATAGTAGGATATATAAACAATATGTTCATCATAACTAGAAACATACTTTTTCTTACCATATTTAATAGCATTCTAATTTTCTTAGGGAAAGGAAACATAAGAAATGGTGGGATAAAACTCATAGTAAGGGTGAACACGTGATATAATAACAAAACATGAGCATAGTGGTATAATAACACCAAATCATATTCAATAACTATAACTCATATATCATAGAATAAAATCTTGATCCCTGAAATAAATCATGGTAGCTAAGAAGATATAAATCATAATGGAATCAAGGAACACGACCCATAGAATCATAACATTAGTATAATACATATATTTATGACATTTACATAAGTATAGAAAACCATTTTCATAAAAGTCAGATATAATTTAAAAACTATAATAGTTTACTGGTTTCACTATCCAAACAATAATTATAGTTAGGGTTCACTCCCAAGACTATCATAGTGGATAAATCCACTTAATGTAGTGGGTTCACTACCCATTCCATTCATAATCATATAATGAGATATTCATATCTTCCTTATATATTTCTAGGAAAACCAATCAAATAATTAAAATCATAACAGTTTCTTAGATAAGAATCTAAAACATTTTTCATATTATAAACAGTTAAAAGTAAACAAGTTTCATAAAAATTTCATAATGGCCTTACACCTCGAAAATAAATGCTATTCATAATTTTTAAATCAATTCATCTTAACATAAACCAAGGAAAATGAATGAGTATCAAAATGACCTTGTAAAAAAATAATAAAAACTTAAATAAATTTAAAAGATGGTATCATTTTTTCATATCGAAAAAACTATAACCATCATATGAGATTTTTTTCATTACTGTATATAAATACTATAAAAATAAAATTAATATATTCTCATAGAAAATAACCATTTCACTTTTAAAATCAAATTTTAAAAATGAGAATTCAAATATTATTATAAAAATAAATTTATTCTGAAATAAACATTTAAAATTATGATTTTATATTTAAATTATTGATTGGTATGGAATTATGATATTTCCATTCATACCATTCACATTAAAAAATTATTTCCATATCATTTTAGATAAAAACACAAAAGTAACTCATCCAAACAAATAATAACTTCTAATCAAAACCATTTTATGATAATTCAGTCATTGTTTGGAATAAATTTCATAAATCCTAGGAGATTACTAGAAAATCTTAATTTAAAAAAACCTGGACATAGAAGAGAATGGATTTTCTACCAAAGAGATAAATAATAGCAATTCTCTTGAAAACATTTATTTCGACTCATGACTATATAAATAAAGTAAAATGAAATGAAAAAATTATAATTTAAATAAATAAGAAATTTAGAGAAAAATTCAATAGTTTCTTGAGATATATACAAACAAATGTCATTATTGGAAGCATATTCATAAAAATTGTTATAAATATTGTTATTGTAAAATAAATCCACTACAAATTTGGTAGATATTGATTCATATGAACCATAAAATCAAGAACCTTAAATGGATATTTATATTTCATAATTATTATGAGATGAATCAAAAAATTATATTCATTATATATATATATACCAAAAATAGGAAAAATGATTTGAATATGGTCTGTATCAATTGAAAAAAAGTGAGACGAAAATCCCTTACATAATGCATTGAATTTCTCCACACACATTCAAACCCCTTGTATAATAAATATAGGATAACTATAAATAAATTAAATAAAAATATTAATATATCTATATATCATACCATTAATTAATTTTTTATATACATTTACCACCCATTTATTTACAACTCATTGTTAAAACCATTATTTCATGTAATAACTACTTATTTTTTCATGTATGTATTGGTTTGGTAGACTTTTCATATTGTAAATTTATTCTGGTTGTATAACATCCATGGTATTAATATAGATATAAATTTCATATATATTAATTATATATATTTTGAGATTAATCCGTAAATATAGGGATAGAAAAATGAATTACACTATACCCAGAGCTGATAGGTCTTACATAAGATAAAACACAATTTTCATATTTTGATAGAAGAAAAAAAGGTAAATATGAATTGAAATTTTAAGAATCATATTAATATCATAGATAATATATATAATCATTAAATCCCTTCTTATTTCGAGAAATTTCAAAATAAATTGTGAAACATGTTATATCACTTCATGGAGGTGATAGTCGACAGGCACGACCAAGCGACATTATAATTTTATAAACAAATTGAAATGTAAGAATGTTGATATTATGTTATAATTAGAAATGTATAATAATTTAATAAAAAATATATATATATATATAAAACATTAAATCCATAAATATATACATCCTTGATCAGTGGTGATGAAAATCAAATAAATTGGTTTGTGAAGCGGATGTCTGATGTACACATCACAGATAGTTCTTTTCCCATTTTAGGGAAGAGGAGAAGAACATTGTTTATCACATTATTATAAGAAAATATATTTATATTTCTGATAGTAATTTCATTATATTTGAATATTTGAATATTATTTGAAGGATGTGGAAGAGGGATGTGATGGCCTGGACCCCCCTCTGGCCATTACGTTGCCAAAATACAACTCCACCAAAACAGAGCCACTAGCCACAGAGGCACTGGTCATGGTGGCACCATGAAAGTGGCACCATTTCCTCACCTAGCCCTCTGTTTTCTTTTTCCAGTCCCGCTCCCGCAATGTAATTGTTTTGAGGTAAATAAATTATTTTACCTTTTTAACGCCATTTAATTCCCATAATTAATTTCTAAAAATCCTGAGGAGCCCCTGATGGGGGGGTATTAAATTACACCTTAATGTCATCGTGTGTAACTGCCTACCTGTGTAGGAAACCAAGATCCGACATTCCAGGCATTCAAAATTCCATATCTCATAACAGTAGGATCTCCTCTTTATATATCCCACTAGATATTCTTATTTTTTTCTCTAATCTTCTGGATTTATTTCTTCTTCCTGGTGTGCCTGGAATCCCTCTATTCTCGTGGCTTGTGGTGTGCCTCTACTGGAGCTTTCTTCACCCTTGGAGTCCCCGATGTTCCTCCCCTGCAAGCCATACATCCCATGTTCTTGGTGCATGGAGAAATCCTTCGATCCTTGATCAACCAGTTAGGGATATTCCTTCATCTCTCTTTTCTGTGTATCATGTGGGGTGGGTACGCTACTCTTTCTGTGAGAGTGGATGAAACCAAACCTTAATTAAGAAAATAAATATACTTTAAATAATTAAGGGAAGTAGGGTGAACGATGTGTTGTTGTTCTGTTATTCTTATCTTAGTTGATGCTTATGTTGTGAACCGTTGGGCTATGGTCACTGATAATCAGGGTCGTTGGTGGTCATTCCTTGCACACTAATGAACTGTTGCCTTCTGTGATGGTTAAATGATTGTAACTTGGAAACTAGTTAATCACGTAAACTCAGTGGATTAAATGGATACCCAATAAACATAAATCCATGTGTGGTCACCCCCACTAACCAACAGGAAGAAGAAGAAAAAGAATGATGTGATTTAACCTGGATGTTTCCCTACTTCGTTTTGGTAGTAGGTGTGTTGTTCTGTTAGATTTCTTATGGGGTGATGTGGGTGAGGATGGGATCCTCTTAGTTGTGACTCTGAAACTATTTGGTTACTCTGCATGTGATACGAATTGGGGTGGAATCCACTACTGTTGGCATATTGTTATATCATGGTTCTGGGGATGTGGGGCTGTATCTCGAGGCTTGGTTTGGTTCCATTTCTTTGAGGGATCTCACTTATCTCATTGTTGTTATGACATCAAAAGAAAACCGGGTGTCAATGCTTAAATTTCTGTTTGGATGTTTCTCTTTTCCTGGCATGGGGTTATGCCTGTTAGTTTCCTAGTAGTGTAGAATTTAATTAAATGGGATCACTTGAACATTAAAATAAGAATGGGTTAAACAGGGAATTGGTTTTGGGAATGAGTTGTTACTTGGCCGTGAGTGTTGTGGTTCTTTTCTGAATGAATACTAACAAAGGTGTTTGTGCTTAGGTTTTGAACCCTAGGTTGGGATGAGTGCTTGTTACCTATAAGTATATATGTAGTTTTTATGTTTCCTTATTCGCGCCCCACCCAAGTTGAGTGCTAAGTGCCAAACACCCCCATTTCATGGGGGATGGTGTTTTCCCCAACACTCCTCTGAGTGGCTGGTTATTAGCTCCTTTTCGGCTCCCATTCCTGAATATCCCAAGACTCTTCGGGCATGCTGTGATGGCCTGAGGTCCATTATAGCCCATGGTTTATCGGGGATAGTATTTGTGGTGGTTGGCCTAGGTGTGTGGGGACAGGTTGTTCCCAAGAATTATCGGGATGAGGCCCAGGTGTCTCCGGGCGTGACAGTAGTTGTTCTGGCCCAGGTGTTTGCGGGCGTGGTTAACCATGGCGTTTGTGGCCCAGGTGTTTACGAGAGGGATGTGTGGTTGTGTCCCAGGTGTTTTCAGGCGGTATTTTGCTTGTAGCCCAGGTGTGTACGGGTGGGTGTGGCAGTGGGACTCCGGTGAGAATGGCGGGATTGGTTTGATGTGTAGGATGTCTTCAATAACCAGTGGGAAAGTAGTACAGGGTACCCTAATATTGATGTGTTATTACTATACATTACTTGAAGTGAGTTATTTGGGGAGTGTGCCTTGGTGAGGCTTAGGTGGATAGTTTTCCTTGGTAGGTGCTTTAGTTATCTCATTTTTCATGGGGGCATTAGAATGCCTCCCCACTTGTGCACGAGATTCTTGGTCATCCCTATTGAGTATACTTGTATGCTCACCCTACGTATATAAAACTGCTTTCAGGTTTCCAGGAGGATTTTAGGGATTGTGCGAGACTGTACTAGTGCAGATGTTGGGGAAAATTTTATTGTCGTTTTTCTGTCCTTGGTACCTTACCTTTGGAGTTCATGTGACATGTATCTTTTACTTTTGAACAAGCATATGGTAATGGTTTACTTTCATATTTACCATTACTTTTAGCTTTGGTATTGTTGGGGTTGCTATCATATCTCATGGTCCTATTAAAATAAAAAGGGTAATTCCTTCCATCTTGAATGTGATTTTATACCGTTAGTGTTGGTCGCCACTCCGGGACCTATTGAAGGAGGGTCTCGAGGGTCATTATCTCTCCTTCAACTTAAAGAAGGAAGGGTCTGAAAATATACTATCCCTTCAATAATTTTGGTGAAGGCGGGTCATGACAGAATGGTATCAGAGAGGGGTTGAGAGATAGGATGGAGTCTGGAGTTAGGAACAGTGAGGACTGCATAAGATTGTAGGGAAACCATGTTGGGGGATCTTGGTGCATGAAATAGGCCAGGGAAGACCGACAGGGACATGGGATTTTAGGACCCCCCATGATCCGATGCAAGGAATCTGGACCTACCAAACAACCAAGTGAGGCTACACTGATTTTAGGGTAAAGACCCTAGGAATGGTTCATGCATCATAATGACTTGTTTTCTCATGTTTCTAGGGAGTTTTGGGGATTTCAAATGAATAAGAAGTCTAAGTAGAATTTAGGAACAATATTCTGCACTACTCGGGCTTAGGCATTCCTTGTTTACCTTATAGATATGGCACCTGGGAGACGACCACGAGTAGTGCAGGCGATTGAGGCCCAGGAGGTTTACTTGGCCGATCGATAGAGGACGGACCGAGAATAGGAGGGAGATCAATGGGAGAAGAAGATTTGTGCCTTTCAGCGGAAGACCCTCGGGAAGTATGTGGGAAGCATCTCTGACATGGAGATACAGAGGTGGCTAGAGGAGTTGTTGATTTGCTTCGGCTTGATCCGGGCTCCGGAGGAGTATTGGGTTCATTTGGCTGTGAGCCAGATTCTGGGAGCGGCGCGTCAATGATGGATGCTTTACCTTGGGGAGAAGAGGGAGGCTGAGGTGATGTGGACTGATCTCAAGAAAGATTTTTGGGCGAAATTCCTCTATTCCACGATGAAGGCTGAAAATGAGCAGGAGATGCTCTCCCTCTAGCAGGGGAGCTTGTAAGTAAGGGAGTTGGGGATCAAGTTCAAGGATCTCCTCCACTTTTCTCCGAACCTCTTTCCAGATGAGGACTCTAAGACGAGGCATTTGGAGGAGGCACTTCGACCTGCTCTTCACTATGTTGTTACTCCCTTCACCTTACAGACCTACTTAGAGTTCCAGAAGAAAGATGAAGTGGCAGAGAGGATGAACACGCTGGGAGGTGTATCATGAGAGGAGATCCAATTGGTCTTGTCGAACGGGAAGACCCTCAGGAGCAGGCGTCCAACATCAGGACCCTCTAGGTTTTGACCAGTAGGAAGTAGGCCTCAACAGTTCTAGTTCCGATCCCCCGGTCTATGCACATTCCTTTTGGGCCCATGAACGAGGTGATTCATCTGTGGGAGCCATGGGCACCTTCAGAATCAGTGCCCAGACAGAGTGTAATACAGTGGGGGTGGGCCAGTGTAGGACTCGCCCTAGTGGTAGTAGTTTCTTGCCAGGCCCATTCAGCAGTAGTAGGGACAGCTATATCCCACCCCTCTATGGGCAGATGTTGCAAGAGGAGGTCGACCTCAGGGGGATCCTCAGGGACTTCTACTATGACATGGTCGGGGAGGTGGCTGACAACCGAGAGGAAGATGAGCTGGGCATGAGAAGTTATACGCCGCAGAGGCAGTGGTTCCAGCAGGTCTAGAAGTCGTTCGAGGTATGATCAGCATGTTTAGTACTCTTTTCTATGCCTTGTTCGATACAAGAGCATTGTACTCCTTTTTTTCACCCAGTCTGGCACGTCCTCAAGGATTAGACACTAAGAGGCTTTCAATTCCCCTTGTACAGAGCACACTGGTCAGAGGTCAGACCAGACTATCTTATGATTGTCGAGGGAGTGAGCTGATGATAGGGCCACATCATTCTATCAGGGATCTTCTACTATTGCAGATACATCCATAAGATGTCATCCTAGGCATTGAGTGGAAGTTCGATGTATGTTCCATCATTGAATACTCTTGATGAAGGGTCATGTTTTCAGACATGGGCGGATGACGTGTAACTTTTATCAGCAAGCGGGGTGGCCAGAAGAGTAGCAGGCGAGAAGAACCCCTCCTTTCCTTGTTAGCTGAGCTATCAGTAGTGTCGGTGGATGCAAAGATAGTGGACGTTCTAGGGGTCATTAGTGAGTTTATAGATGTCTTCCCTGAATAGGTGAAAAATATACCCCCTTGACGTGATGTTGAGTTCGGGATAGACATGCAACCTGGTGCCTATCCGATTCTGATGGCCCCCTACAGGATGACGCCTTCTGAGTTATGGGAGTTGCGGATTCAGATTGATGATCTGATGAAGAAGGGTTTTTTTCGACCAAGTGCATCCCCATGGGGTGCTCCAGTCTTTTTTGCAAAGAAGGCGGATGTTGGTCTCAGGATGTGCATAGACTACAGGAGACTGAATCAGGTAATGGCCATGAATTGCTACCCTCTTCTGAGGATAGATGATCTCTTTGGCCAGTTGAAGGGGGAAGGATGGTTCTCGAAGATAGACCTATAGTCTGGATATCACCAGTTGAGGGTGAAGGAGGGCGACATCACTATGACTGCCTTCAAGTGCATATACGAGAACTTTGAGTTTTCGGTCATGATGTTCGGCGTTGCGAAAACTCTAGCTGTATTCATGGGGATCATGAAATCCGTCTTTCATGAGTTTCTAGACTGGTTCGTAGTTGTGTTTCTTAAAAACATCTTGTTCAATTCATGATCAGAGGAGGATCACGCTGAGCACCTGAGAATGGTTTTAGAGGTCCTCCGGCAGCACCAACTCTATTGGAGGAAGTCAAAGTGCATGTTATTTACATGAGAAGTAAACTTCCTTTAGGACGTGGTGTCGATCGGGGGATAGCATTGGACCCATCGATGGTCGTGGCAGTATTTTCTTAGGAAGAACCCAATAATGTGGTAGTGGATCAAAGTTTTCTTGGACTGGAAGGTTACTATTGGAGGTTCGTACCCAACTTCTCTCAAGTTGCAACACTTTTGATGGCTTTGTCCAAGAAGTACCGGGTTTTTGTGTGGAATAGGCTGTGCGAGGCAGCCATCATCTATCTGAAGAAGAAGTTGGTTAGTGCCCTAGTGCTGAGATTTCCAGAAGAAGGGGTGGCATATGAGGTGTTCTGTGATGCTATAGGATAAGGCCTCGGGTGTGTGCTGACGCAACGACAAGGGGTGATCTCTTATAGGTCTAGGCAGTTTCGCCCTCATGATAGTAATTATGCCACCCACGATCTAGAGTTTGCTGCACTCATTTTCAAGCTAATGTTTTGGAGGCATTACATCATCAGAGAGCGATTTGTGGTCTTCACGGATCAAAAAATCATGATATATATCTTCACCTAGAAGGACCTAAACTTATGGCTGCAAAGGTGGATGGATTTCCTTCATGAATACTACTTCAAAATTTCCTACACCTCAGGGAAAGGGAATGTGGTGGATGATTCCTTGGGCAGGAAGTCGCAGAAGTATGTGATTCGAGAGTCGGTAGATGCTTGGAAGGCGATGGAGGAGTTGGCTACCCTTCACCTGGATGCGAGGATGGATAGTGGTAGAGGTTTCCTGTATCAGATGATAGTGCAATCCTCTCTTCTGCAGCAGGTGGAGGAGTCCCATTAGGGAGATTCAGAAAGTGAAGTGATGCGTGACTGGGTTTCCCAAGGCGATTCCCCAGAAGGGTGGACAGAGGATGGTCAGAATCTGGTTATTTTCCGTGAAAAGATGTTTGTTCCAGAGACGATACATGAGAGAGTACTTTATGATTACCATAAAACACCCCTATCAGTGCACCTGGGAGTTTCCAAAATGTATCATGGTTTGAAGGGTCAGTTCCGGTGGCCCGGGGTAAAGCGGGCGGTGGCAGAGTTCGTGGCTAGATGCCTAGTGTGTCAGAAGGTGAAGTTTGGACACCGTTTTCCAGGTGGTTTTCTGCAGCATTTGGATATCCCCATGTGTATGTGGGATGACATCTCGATGGATTTCTTCATGGGACTAACCATGGTTTAACGAGGCTACGATGCCCTCTGGGTAGTGGTGGACCGGTTGACGAAATCAGCTCACTTTCTGGAGATCAAGGAGTCGAGTGGAGTTGATGACTTAGCACGGAGGAATGTGGATGAGGTGGTGTGATTTCATGGTATTATTAGGTCCATATTCTCGGATAGGGATGCACAGTTAACCTCACGAGCTAGGATTGGATTGCAGCATGCTTTTGACACCCAGCTACGTCTTAGCACTGCTTTACACCCCCAGACAGATGGATAGACAGAGCGCACCATCCAGATAATGGAAGATATGAGAAAAGCATGTATCTTGGATTTTGGGGGATCTTGGGTGAGACACTTGACTCTGGTATAGTTTTCCTACTACAATAGCTACCACTCTACCATTGGTACGGCTCCGTTCGAAGCTTTGTACCGAAGGTCGTGCCGCTCACCCATGTGTTGGAAAGGAGTCAGGGAGGCTTGTGTTCCTGGCTCGGATTTGGTGCAAAGCATGATAGAGAAGGTTCAGTTTGTACAAGAGAGGATGAAGGCGGCCTAGGACTGACAGAAGTCATATGCCGATAATAGGAGGAGGCCCTTGGAATTCGGGGTCAGGGACTACGTATTCCTGAAGGTCTTCCCCCAGTGTGGGCAGCAGAGGTTCGGCAGAGGTAGTAAGCTTTCCCCCAGGTTCATTGGACCCTTCGAAGTGTTACAGAGGGTTGGAGAAGTGGATTATCATCTTGTGTTACCACCACCGCTACTGAGGATACATGACGTATTCCATGGGTCACAACTCCGACAATATCTACACGATGACTCACACATCCTCAACTGGGGAAAGCTGGATATCGAGGACGATGCGACCTTTGTAGAAAGACCAGTGAGGATCGAGGATCTTGAGGAGAATGTGCTCTGAGGATGAACCATCCCTTTGGGTTGTGTGTTTTGGAGGCATGGCGGGCTCGATTAAAGTACTTGGGAATAGGAGACGTAGATGCATGCCCAGTACCCGGAGCTGTTTTGAGTTTTGTCCCATTTTGTTTGTACTTGTTTTTTATGGAATACTATACCTTGATAAATATAGAATGTATGGTTTTCCTTATTCTCTAGATGCGTGTTAAAATTCCAGACTGCGGGAAGGGGAGGACCTGATCCCTAATCAAGACGCATTAAGGTGGATGCGATTAAACCCGTGCGGGGGAGTCAGTGCCACCCAAAGAGGATAGTATCTTAACATAGAGGAAGAAACTTCCTAACCCATATGAATAGACAGCTTGACATCTTAATGTTGCATGGGAGCATGAGGGAGTGGTGTTTCTAGATTTCGACGAGGTTCACTCCTCAGAGGAATCTTTCGTGGTGGTTGTTCAGACCCCTCTCCATTCTTAATGTCTGCTTTTAATTCTCAGGGGTGAGAATAGTTTGAGAGGTATCTGATGTAATGGCCTGGACCGCCCCCCCCTCTAGCCGTTACATTGCCAAAATATAGCTCCACCAAAACAGTGGCACCGTGTCCTCACCCAGCCATCCATTTTCTTTTTCCAGTCCCGCTCCCGCAACATAATTTTTTTTAGATGTAAATTAATTCTTTTTCATTTTTAAATCCATTTAATGCCCAGAATTAATTACTAAAAGTCCCGAGAAGCCTCCCCGATGGGGGTGGGATTAAATAACACCTTAATGTCATCGTGTGTAACTGCCCACCTACGTAGGAACCACGATCCGACTTTCTAGGGGTTTAAAATTTCACATCCCATAATAGTAGGATCTTCTCTTTATATCTCCCGCTAGAGTTTCTTCTTTTTTTTCTTCTCGGATGGATTTATTTTTCTTCCTAGAGTACCTAGAATCCCTCTCTTCTTGTGTCTTGTAGTGCACCTCTTCTGGTGATTTCTGCACCCATGGAGTCCCTGATGTTTCTTCCCTGCAAGCCGGGCATCCTGTGTTCTTGGTAGGTGGAGATAAACTTCAATCCTTGATCAACCAGTTAGGAATTTCCACCATCTCTCCTTTCTATGTATCATGTGGGGTGGGTACACTACAATTTTTGTGGGAGTGGGTGAAACAAAACCTTAATGAAGATAACAAACAGACTTTAAAGAATAAAGGGAAGGGGTGTGACCGATGTGTTGTTGTTCTTTTTTTTTCTCTTCCTTGATGATTATGTTGTGAACTGTTGGGATATTCTCACTGAAAATCATGGTCGTTGGTGGTCTTTACTTATGTAGTAATGAAACCTTTCCTTCTGTGATGATTAAATTACTGTAACTTGGGAACTGGTTAATCAAGTAAACTTGCTGGATTAAATGGATACCCAGTAAACATAAAGCCCTATGTGGTCACCCTGGCTAACCAACAGAAAGAAGAAGGTAATGAATTAGGTGATTGAACCTGGATGTTTCCCTACTCTGTTTTGGTAGTAGGTGTGTTGTTCTGTTTTATTATCTATGGGGTGATGTGGGTGAGTATGAGTTCCTCTTGGTTGTGAGTCTGAAACTGTGTGGTTTCTCTGCTTGTGATATGAATTGGGGTGGAATCCTCTACTATTGGAATATTGTTGGTTCATGGTTTTGGGGATGTGTGGCTGTATCTTGAGGCTTGGTTTGGTTCCAGTAATTTGAGGGATCTCACTTATCCCTTTGTTGTTGTGACTTCACAAGAGAAACGGCTGTGAATGCTTAAGTTTCTGTTTGGCTATTTCTCTTTTCCTAGCTTGGGGTTATGCCTATTAGTTTCCTAGTAGTGTAGAATTTATTTAAATGGGATCCCTTGAACATGAAACTAAGAATGGGTTAAGTGGGGAATTGGTTTTGTGAATGAGTTGTGGCTTGTCCATGAGTGTTGTGGTTCTCTTATAAATGAATAATAATAAAAGAGTTTGTGCTTAGGTTTTGGAACCCTAGGTTGAGATGAGTGGTTGGTACCTATACCTATATATGTAGTTTTTATGTTTCTTCATTCGCGCTCCACCCCAGTTGATCACATAGTGCCGAACACCCCCATTTCATGGGGGGTGGGGGGTGTTTTTCCCAAAACTCTTCTGAGTGGCTGGGTATTTTCTCCTTTTCTGCTCCCTTTCCCGAATAGTCCAATACTCTTCAGATAGGCTGTGATAGCCTGAGGTCCATTATAGCCCATGGTAATTTGGGAAGGGTAGTTGTGGTGGTTGGCCCAGGTGTGTGCGGGTAGGTTGTTCTCAAGAATCTTCGGGATGAGGCCCAGGTTTCTTCGGGTGTGGTAGTAGTTGTTCTGGCCCAGGTGTTTGCCGACATGGTTAGGCTTGAAAGTTGTGGCCCAGGTGTTTGCGGGCGGGATGTGTGGTTGTGGCCCAGGTTTTTACGGGTGGGATGTATGGTTGTGGGCTAGGTGTGTGCGAGTGGGTGTGGCAATGGGATTGCGGTGAGAATGGCGGGATTGGTTCGATGCGTAGGATGTCTTCAATAACAAGTGGGAAAGTGGCGCTGGTAACCGAATATCGATGTACTATTACTATACATTACTTAACATGAATTATTTGGGGAGTGTGCCTTGGTAAGGCTTGGGTGGATAGTTTTCCTTATTAGGTGCTTTGGTTATGTCCTTTTTTACGGGGGTTTTAGAATGGATCCCCACTTGTGCACGAGGTTCTTGGTCTTCCCTGCTGAGTATTCTTGTATGCTCACCCTACGTATATAAAACAGCTTTCATGTTTCCAGGAGGATTTCAGGGATCGTGCGAGGTCGTACTAGCTCAGACATTGGGGTAGTGGATGTTGTTGTTTTCCTTTTATTGGTACCATACCTTTGTAGTTCTTGTCACGTGTATCTTTTACTTTTGAACATGCAAATGGGAATGGTTTACTTTCAAATTTACCTTTACTTTCATCTTTTGTGTTGTGGGGGTTTCTATCTTACCTCCCGATCATATTAAAATAGAAAGGGTAATGCCTTCCATCTTGTGGGTGATTCTATACCCTTGGCGTTGGTCGGCACTCTGGAACCTATTGAAGGCCGGTATCGGGGGTCATTATCTCTCCTTTAACTTAAATAAAGTAGGGTCTGGCAATCTTCTATCCTGTACCTCTTATTGCTGAAGGTAGGTCGTGATAAGAAAATAAAAAAAATGATTTCTTAAGAATGATAACAATATTTTGATCAACCGTTTTAGGTTTGTACCGAAACCATTTATAAGAGGGTTTACAAATAAATATAATGACAATATAATGTTGTTATGGATTTAAGGAATAAATTTTGGTGGATCTTGTCCAAACCAAACTCGTTTTTAATTTTGAAGAGGAGAGTACAATGGGTTCCCTTTTATCATTGAGGTGAGTGGCATACTTGTAATTATTCAAAGTTAAAAAATAATTCTTTTTTATATTATTGGAATAAACGAAAAAAAATAACTCATTATTGAACATTAAAATATATTATATCTATATATGGACATAAAATAGAAATTTGACATGTTTTTGTGTTATTTTTACCAATATACTTTTAGTTTAACCCTTGGTAATCATTTTTTAACCATAACCGTGGTAATTAATTTATTATTTTTTTTACTATTAATTATGACCAAATATTATTTAGAACATATTATATAATACAAAATATTTTTATTCAAAATATTAAATCCATTTTATGACATTATATTTACAGAAGTGGGAGAATTTAATTTAAAATAATACATGGAAGTATGACGAAAAATATGGTTTCCATAGAATTGGTTTTCTACAGTATAATTTAACTAATGTTAATTATTAATCCATTATAAAAAAAATATAAATTTTAAAATTATTTAATGAAAATACTATAAATTTCAATAATATTACTATTATTTAAAAAATAATAATTTCATAAAAATATAAAAAATAAAAAAAATTATAAATTTCATCTGATTATTTAAAAACTTATTTTATTTATTTTAAATACCATATATAAATGTAAAAAATTTAATTACAAAATAATAGTGGATAAAATGATGAATTTCTTTTTAGAAAAATATTATTTTTAAGCATAAATATATATTTATTCTTATCACATTCTTTGAAAACATATTACATGAATGATAGAACATTTTATTGAATATATAATATATAAAATTAATTAAAATCATTAAAATATTGTTTCTAATTTAATTTATTTAAATAAACCCCCATTGAGGGCATACAAATAGTTTTCCAAAAAAAAAATTTCTCAAAAATAATATTTAAATTTTAATTTATAATCAATTAATAAAAATGAATTTATTTTGTAGAAGTGTACACTATTTTTTCGTTATTTTGTATCTTATATTCCTTCCCCTAATTTGGCATCACGGTTATAATTTTATGCTATATCATGGTTTCATAAAAAATGGGTTTTTTTATAATGCACGAAATAGATGATATGAAATATATTTGATTTTTTTAAAAAAAATCGATGAGTTAAAATTTATTAATGAACCGATTTTAATTTTTAATTTTTACTAAATATAATTCATGGAAATAATTTTATTACGTAGTGTAAACTAATGGTCATTATATTTCGTGAAAGTATTATACTTTTTCAGTGTACAAATGTATGTTTTTATTTAATGATCTTTGATAGGTTTTCATATTTTCTAAAACATCACCACGATTATTATTTTTACATGTCTGTTTTTTATAATGTGTTTTTTGAAAAAAAAGGTTGTAAGTAAAGTTGATTTCATGAGTAATTATGTGGCTATTTGATCTTAAAGTTTATTATGTTAACTGAAAAATAACTTTTTATCTCATGTGTTTAAACTGGGCTAACATCTTTATTTAGTTCATTTTGTATTTCATTTATTAATATTTTTTTACATCTCATGTTTTATATGGTTTTAAAAGTGTTCAATATTGATTAATAAAAATAATTTAGTCAATTAAAATGTCATGAATATTTTTCATGAAAATAAATGCGTTTAATGGTGAAATATTTTTTTTCATGAAAATGTATATTGAGTGGTTGTTTCCACATCATAATATCTGTGTTTGTAATATAAATGTTATTACCTTATTATCTAAAACTCTAATCTAGAAATATCCTTGAATTGAAAGAAGGTGAATTATTTTCTAATTATTAAATTTAGGGATTATTAAATTTCTGGTCCTTATAGTTGGTATCAAGTGAGGGTATTAGATAAGATTAGTGGTTAGGAAATTTTTTTAGACTATATTAAAAGTCCTATAATACCTTAATATTTAGTTTGTTGATGAAAAATATAATTATTATTATAAGAATAAATCTAGTTATTTATGGAATTAGATAGAAACTTAAATCATGTAACATATAAATTACATAATGAAATAATGTGTTATAATGTTTTTGATGTATTATGTTAACCATTATGAATAATTTTTCTTTAGTTATGTCTGTTTGGATATAACATTTAAATTATCTTCCTTTTAATATATTAAGGTACATTTTTTACGATATAATTAATGAGATCTTTTACATCATTATTATCCCTTCCAAATGATATGATCCTCACTCATATTGGAAAATATTTTTAAAAATATTTTGAAATATGATTAAATGTTTTTTGAGATATTTCTAAATATAATTTGAATTATTTTTCATAATTAAAATCTACTAAAATAATTTTTTAAACAATTCTAAAACCATTCAATTTTTAGAAAATAATTTATGATCCCTGTAATATTATTTATTTTATTTATTATTCACAATTCTTCCATGATTATTGAAAATGTAAGAACCAAAAAGTACATGACCATTTATTTTTTGGAAGTTGGGAATCATCCCAATAGATAAATGGCATATCACGGGGATCATTAAATATGGATATAGGGTACGAATTATTTTCATATATTTAACATAAGATATAGGAATGGGTTGAAATTGAAGACTTATATGGACATAACTATGTCTTATGATTTATAGGAATGAATTATTAAGGAATAAGATAATAAATCGAGGTTAATGGTTTAATAAGGATGTTGAATAAATGATGTGTTTAACAGTTTGTTTTCCAATTATTTTTGTAGTGGTGTTTTAAATATTATATTAAGATATATTCAAAATATTATGAGAATTCTAAAAAACTAAGGATTACCCTACAGTAAGTTTTTTCAATAATTGTAATCATATGTTTGGTGATGTGGATAACATTGATAAGATGTGTAGGTAAAATGGGAAAATATTTAAAGACATCATTTGAGGACATATAAATCAGTGAAAAAAATCATTGTTCTAATAGGATGTTTTTATTAACATAATAATATTCAATTAAGATAACATAATCTATGGAATGAATAATATGTAATGGAAAACATATACGTTCATAAGTTATTTTATTATTAAGGTAATTGTTTTAGGATTTCCATCTATTATTAAAAATGTAATAGGAATTATATTAGTATTATTTTCAAAAAAGGAAAACATATAGGCTGGGAAATAAACTGTTGTATCTAGAAAAGATGTGGGTCTTGAACCTGCAACAAATGATATATATGGTTGCAAAACCTACTACTAGACTATGTGATCACCATGTTATTAGGAATTTTATTTATTTAAGAGATTTTATAGAAAAATAATATGTTGATTTTGGGAAGTGTAACAAACCAGCCTAGGATACCCTCAAATTTGACACCCATATCCTCCATTAAATACTCAAAGGGAATTTTAGATCCCCACTTGCTGGTGAGAAGATCTCAGGAATCTAAAAAACACCAAGAAAATACTTTCTTTCAACCATAATTTAGAATATGGATGTATATACTCACTCAAAATAGAAAGAGACATCTGATGATTGATATATGTAAATTTTCCATAACTATAAGAAGACATTTGAAATAAAAAAATAGATAAAGTGGATACAAACTCAAAGATACAATTAAAACTGTAATTTAATATGAAAACAAGAAAATACTCCATGTGATTGTGTGGGAAACCTCCCACCATCCCACCAATAGCTACCAAACTCAACAGACACAAAAACGGATGGCCTCACTATGTTTCATTCCTTTCCCTACATTGAAAGACATAAAATGTCAATTCACCCCCAAATGGGTGTGCATGGTGTGTGATAACAACCTCAATAGGATCCCAAAAAGGTGCTACATAAATATTCCTTTTATACAATTTTTTTATTCCGATTTCAAATAAAACATGGCATGATAAGTAGTAAATAAATGTTTTAGAAAACATAGTAAACATTTACCTATTTACATATTTCTAAAACAAAATAAGGTATATGAATTTAAAATAAAAATTTCCATATCATATTTCATAAGTACCAACATGAATATCAAGGAAAAAATAGTACAAATCCAAGAAGTACAAAAAAATAGTAGCGACAAAGGTATCACAACACCACGAAATACAATAGATCATGCAACAGAATAATCATAAAAAATATCATAACAATGAACTAATGTAATTAAATCCAATTATCTATACTCTGGAACCAGAGAGGAAATCCAACATGTGAAACTGAAACATAATATATATACTTATAGAAAATAATCAACACTCTAGGTCAAGAGGAACACCCAAAAAGTGAATCCTCATAATAGAAAATTTTCTCAACCGATCCTTCAACTGTGTTACCAAGGTATCCCATCTTATTTTTTTATACTCATCTCAATGTTTTGAAAAACTTTTCAAAATAATTTATTCAATTCATAATTTAATATGTAACGATGCCTATTTATTTTTCACAAATCATTTAATTTTTAAAAATACCCGATCTCTTTATGATTATGAAAAATCAAGGAAAAAACACCATTTTCAAATCCATTTACAATATAAAGAATAAAATATATAAAATTACATAAAAATTTATTTATAAATTAATTTATAAAAATGGAATAATAATATTTTTCACGTAATGTATGGATATGGAGACATCATCCTAAAAACTCGGCACACACTTGCCTGTAATGGGATCCACCAAACATGAAACCCAACAAATTCAATAGAAACCCTATAATCCAATCCACATGTAATGATATATTCAATTTATAAAAATGTTTTGTTGGAATGGAAGAAATCCACATACCTTATGAATGTATAACCACTATAAAAACCATTTAGAATGATTAGAATAACTATTAATCACAAAATGAAAATACCTAGAGGTGTTATATGGATCCCAATATAACTGGGGGTGTCTCTAGGTCAAGATAAAGGAATCCTAGAGGGGGATAAAATTGAATTTTATTCTGTCTACCTATTTAAAAGATACCATCATGGCTTTTTAGGAAATATATTCCAATTACATGGCATGTCACTATCAACTCCCATAAATTCTTAGAAATTTATCTCCTTCGGGAAAAAATTAATTTTATTTCATTTATGGGATGCACATCGTGTAACCCTATTAGATGGAGTGTAATTCCACATTAGGATATAGAACCTATATGTTTCAAACTAGAATATATAATAAATATATGAATTAACCAATACAAGTATTCTCCCATTTCCTTTATAACCCTACCCAGACAACAAAAAAGGAAAACCATGACAATATAAAAAAATTTAACTATCATAAGAGTTACATGATGTTAAAAACTCCAGACTATAAAAACATTCAATCCATTGAATCCTAAAAAGAAAACTGTGTGCTAAAAATATGAGGCCACTTCTCTCTCAACAGTTCCTGATGCTTATACATCTCATGAGAATTTGAATCATGATTTCATTACACTCGAACCAAACGTATCATGTTCCCATTAAGTACCTTGGATTCATAATCAACTGCACTAACTAACCAGTTATCCATGGATAAGTCATTCTCAACATCAAGATCATTCCATATCAAAACATGATATTGATCAGATAAATACTCTCAGAATAGAGATACATCAATCATGTCATGTATTGACATCAGTTGTTGTGGATGTGTCAAATGGTAAGAATCATTCCCCACTCTCTCCACATCCTCAAAACGTCAATAAATAGGGAGAAGTTTTACATTACTTTCCAAGTCGTCGATAATCCAAATAGGGTTAAATGTTCAAGACCACAAGGTCGCCCACTGAAAACTAAAATGGCATGAGATGATCATCATCATTAGGTTCATACCTTCTATATACCATCAAATATAATCTTAAGATTCAAAAATCTCATTGATGTTTTCTCTATATCCATGATCGGTCCAATCAAGGAACATTCACCAATCTCTAACCAATATAATGAATATTTACAGGGCTGTCCAAAAAATTCCTCAAAAGGATACATTCTAATCATAGACTAGTAACTGTGGTTATTTGATAACTGAAGAAAACCCATATGATCTTCCAAAGCCCCACCAAAGTTGATTACACAATTAAAAACCATATCGTCATGAATTAATATATCCATGTATGTCTTTAGGTCCAAATGTGGATGGTATATCATACTCAATAAAACATTAGATCCAAACACATTGAAAATTCCTTTCTAAAATCGAGAAGTGGACCATAGATCTCTATTAGAAACTATATTATATGTAACTCCATGCAACTGAACTATCTCTATCAGATAGAGATTTCTCAAATCTTTTGATGTTTTGGTATCACATATTAATATAAATTGAGCTGAGTTTTTATGTCTATCCCTCACAACCCATATCACATTCCTATTTTTCTGTGGATATAAAAACCAATCCAAAATGTCAATAGAGATCTCATCTGACATTGAGGTATGCACTATAAGTGGTTTAAGAAAACTTGAAGTTATTTTATGATTGGATTTAAACTATTTGGAGTGTATAGAGACAAGATACAAACTCAAAAATGTCTCATCACAAACCATGCCATCATAATTTCCACAACATGTCATAGAACATCTGAAGGGTTCCTGGATTCACATCCCCCTCAAAACTATGGAAATACCCCATAACAAATATATTTAATGAATGCGGTACCACATGATGATTAATTAAGAAAATAATATCCTCTTTAGATAATGAACACTCAACAATGGTCTACACACCATTATGAGATTATCTAATGCCACAGTACTCATCATCAATCTCTTGTTCCTAACAACTCATATTGAGAAGAGTGGAGGTCAACTGCACACTAGTCAAAGATATCATTTTCCAATGATTCTTATAATTCAATGTGAAATTGTGAAAAATGTTCATCAAGTTCCACTCTTATGATGATTCTTTCACTACCTTGTTCAAAATTTTCCTTCTCAAGATATCTGCAAAGAAATTCCCCTTTCCCGAGGTGTAGTCAATATCAAAGACAAACATCTGAAGGAATTCTACCCAACATATTAGATTTAGATTCATTTATTCATATTAATATATGTAGATTAGTCTCTTATGATCAGAAAATACAATGATCCCATCATCAAAAATATTGTTTCATCAACACTTAAGAACATGCATAACAACATGAAGGTATAATTCATGTGTGGGGTTATTCTTATCTTGTAGTATGAGATTACGATAGCCATAAGCTACTGCATGATAATCCTATATAAGCAAGAATAAAAAAACAACACCAAAAGCCTCACGAAACACCATGTATCCCTCATAGGGATCATGTAAGATCAGGATAAGATCCCATTTTATAAGTTGTTTCAGTTCATCGACAAAATACATTAACATCACATCACATTTGTAATTTTCTACATTCTTAGTATGAAAAGTGAAAGGTGATGCTAGTATAGATAAATAATTAAAAAACCCTCAATAATATCAATAAATACCATGAAAATCTAGAATCTCATTGAAATTCTATGGATCTTTCCCTAACAATATAACCTTTTACAATTCATGATCAACTAATAAGATATGCTCAAAAATAATATTCCATAAGAACTTCAATTATTGAATCCAAAAACTACATTTCGAATGCTTTCCATAATAACAGTGACTTCATAGAATTTCCAGAACCACACTCCAATGGCATGCAAAGTCCGTCTTGTATTTTGAGTAAACCCAATTATCATCCGTGAATTGTGACACAAACTTGTCAATATATTGGTTAAATATACTATTCATCAAATCCATAAAAACTAATGGTGTGTTAGTCGGACCAAAATGCATCACAAGATATTCATATTCGCCATACTCACTCTAGAATGTTGTATTTTTTTAATTATACACTTTAACTCTAACCTAAAGGTTTCTCAGCAGAAGATCAATCATTGAAAACATCATTTCCCCCATTATCTAATAAAATAAATCATTCATATGAGGAAAATGATACATTTTCCTAACTCTTACCCAGTTCAACTTTTAATATTCATCCCCCAATCGATGTGAACCATCTTCATTATTGTCAATGACCATCGATACTTCCCATGGTGAAACACTGTGGGTGAAAAAATCATTTTTTTTAACCTGTTATCTAAGCGAATCTTAATATCATTCTCCTCTTCTTGTATTATATGATAAGACGTTGTTGATATTAGCTATGTCCCTAGAAAAAGTTAATCATAAACTCTACTTATCTCTATTTATAGGAAGATATGAGATATCCTTTGGGAAAATGTGAAAAATGTACCAAACTACAACAAGAAAATAAAAAACATAAAAAATCATCAGGATCAATTACAAATAGAATATTACAAACTCTGGAGCTATGTGTTGGAAGGCCCTTCACAACCAAACCTCAGGTCCTACTCCGCATGATTCGCATGAATTATCCCAAAAACATCATTAAATGAAACAAATTAATGATAAATATCATCCTCAAATCAATGAGATACTATCCAATCCATACTGACGATAAAGAAAAACAGGTATAAATAAAGAATGAGAAAATACTATAACAAATCCATATCAACTATTTTTTATGAAATTTAAGGGCACCAAAACCCATGACATTTCCTATTAATATGTGTTTTTTCTGAAACTATAACAAAAGACATATGTTCCATTTATAGTTCAATAATATCAACAAAATGTTCAGATATAAATGAGATGGAGGAACCAATATCAAATAATGCAATCACTATTGAAGTTGAAATATAGATATTACCTCTCACTATCACTAGACCTGTATCAACTTCCATTGGGAAATCACATCACAAATATGATTAACTCCTAAGGCCTCTTAATGGATCCTGATAATATATGAAGCTTCTAATGGACTCAAAATATCCTTTGAAGCTGATGAAACTTGAAAATAATGATCCATAGACATATATTGATAGAATAATTATAAATGACTATCACATCCCCAACCATTGCATGTATTTGTGATCATAGGAAAAAATAACTAGTGATTCTAACATTTCCACACTGATATCAAGTAATAGGTACAATATTAGTTATATAAGATGTTGTATAGGAAGCTTTCTACTGAGATGCTCCTTCACCACTCTTTCAATTATCCTTCCACTTCGTCTTCCACCTATGTGCACCACTGAATCTTTCATTGGATAGAAGAGAAGAGTTGTAAAATACAAAGTTCCCCGCTATATTAATGTATTATATCATAGCTAGGTCTAACATATCTTTATAATAAAAAATCATCAACATAAATATCATCAATTTGATATTTGATTGTAGACCCTACAAGTACTTCTGAGCCTTCAACTGGTCATTCTTTACCATATTCGGAGAAAAACTGGCAAGATCAACAGACCGATTGTTTTATGACGACACAAAACACACTCCCTACAAAAAATAGGGAAACTCAATAAATTTTTCTAGAATTAGCTATTTTGGAAAACATTGTAAGAGGAAAACGGTTTTGAATTCCTTCCAATCAAAGTCCTTGTGTCTATCTTTCTAGAATATGGAAACCCAATATTTTTTTCTGGAACCCTTAGTCTTGGACACTACAAGAATCACCTTGATATTTGCAGGTGGTTCTAGAAAATAGAAGATTTAATCAAACAGATCCCATGATTCCTTCACCTCATGAGGATCCATAATTCTTTTTAATGATGGTGGATTGTCACACAAGAATTCCTTTTATCGATCTCTCTCTCCACCAGCACTTGGTTTTAGTTCAACAATTGTGTTTCAAAATCATGTTATACTCTGATCAATATCCCAAATTAACATTAATATATTTTGGATGATATTCTATTCAATTATAGGATTCCATAATGGAGAATCAGCTACACCCTCTTGAGGACCTCATATATGATGTTTGGAAGGCATACTGTTGTAAATTGAAACGAAAGGAATGATCAAACCATAGAGTAAATCTCAGTTCATTGTAAAAAATCCGTAAGAAAAAACTAATATTAAAAAAAACCAAACACTATAGACACAAATCCCAATATCCCATGGAAACTTAAGTCTCATCACGATAAGATTTGGACATTCACTCATCCCAACTATCCTCTCAAGTCCTGATATTTCAATCTCTAGTCAAACAGACATCCCCTGACAATGACTCTTGAGTACATTCCTCCTCTAATACCACATTGTAACAAATCAACAGAGATTATAACACAACCTGTAGCCAAATCTGATCTATTACATACCCGAAGGGCGTTCCCAACCCCATAGGACTAGGACAAGCACCCAATCATCGACCAACACACTAAGGGAACAATTTTTCCCAACCTATAAAAAGAACCTGGAATTATATACATACTCAAACAAGAAAGAAACAGAATAATATATATATATATATATGAAATAATTTTAATAAGTTAGATAAAACCATTCAATAATAAATTAAATACAAAATCAAAGAGACAAGTCAAACTAGAAACAAAATGAAAAAATAATATACTTGATGTTATGGTGTGGGGAACCTCCTGCCATCTCACTAAGTGCTACCCAACTCAACTGATAGAAAAACACATTACCTCACTATGTTTCCATGCCTTTCATGGTATCAAAAGTCATGTAATAGTGTACGCACTACTGATGGGGCGTATAGGGTGTGAGCTAACATCCCCAATATGATCCCACCAAGGTTCTCTAAAAAAAGTATTTTTATAACAATTATCATATGATCATTTCAAATAAACATGTCACAATAAGATGTAATTGTGTTTTATATAAAACATGGTAAGAATTTCCCTTTTTTCTACCTTTTTAAATCAAAAGATGGTATTTCAATATTAATTGAAAATTTTCATATCATATTTCCTAAGAATAAACATTCATATATAGTCTAAAATAGTACCAATCCATGATCTAAAAAAATAGTAGTAGAAGCATACGTATCACAACACCAAAGAATACATTAGGTCAAGAAGCAGAATACTAATAACAAAAAATCTATGAAATGCGATCTATTGTACTTGAATCCAATTATATACACTTCATGACCCGAGATACACCCCCACGTGTGAATATAAAACACCATAAACACACCTAGAACAAAAAATATACATAGAAGGACAAGTGGAACACCAAGAAAGTGACACCCCGACAATGGATGATGACCTCATACTAAACCACCCCTAGTAACCAATGTAACCCAACTACTCATTTTCAAAATCTTATCAATGTTTGAAAAACTATTTCATAACCATTTAATAAATTCAATAGTTAATATTATTACCACACCCGCTTCATTTTCACAAATCATTCATTGATTTGAAAATACCATGTTTCTCTCTATTTATCAAAAACAATGGAATAAAACTTTTCTTAAAATACCATTAAAACATAAACAAACAATCAAGCCAATTTCATATTAATTTATTTATATATAAATTAATAAAAAAATAATTCATGGTAAGGTTTTTCAAACAGAGGATAGAGACAGAACCGCCTACCTCAAATATTGGTTTGCACATACCCACAACAGGACCCACCAACATTAAAACCCAACAACATCAAAGAAAACCATAGAATCCAATCCACACCTCATGAAATATTAAATTTAGAAAAATCGGTCTGTAGAAAGTAATAAATCCACATACTCAATGAACGTACACCCACCACACCAAAACCAACATTAAACAACCAGAACGAGGATCAATAAATAGAAAATAAACCTCAAGGGGCTAGAGGGATCCCAAAATTTCTTGGGGATGTATGTTGGTCAAGAAAAAGGAATCATATAGGAGAAACAAATGGAATTTATCCAGGATACCACTTTATAAAATACGATTAGGACATTCCATAACATGTATCCCCATTTCACGTCTTATAATTCTCTTCTCCCATAATCGACATGAAATTCATCACCTTTTGATAAGAAAATTTAATTTAATTTCATTTATGAGAAACTTGTCATGTAGGCCTATTACATTGTCTGTTAATCATCAGCATGATACAATACCATTATGTTTCATGTCATTAATTCCAACAAATCTCAAACATCCCCATTACATGTATACCTTAATTTCTTTCCCAGTCCAACCTAGAAAACAAAAAATGAAAACCATGAAACCTTTAAAAAACATACTTATAAAAAGTGTAACGTATTTTTATAAGAAGAATATACATTTGTTTTGCCATCTTGTTCTTTTTGTGAAGATATTTTAAAAATTAAAAATAATATAAGATTAAGTTATTTTTATTTTTATTATTTCAATCATATTATGGAGTATAATATTTCTCATATTTTTGGGTTTTATATCTAGTTATAGGGAATCATTGTAGATATTTTGAGTACATATATTTGTGGAATGAATTTAGTTGAATTTTGGGTATTACTATCTTTAAGGTTATTATTTCATATGAATGATTATTCATTTAGAAAATATGGCTTTATGTGTGAGAGTTATTTTTTATAGATAAATTTTATGTTAATCAATAATTAGTATAATATAAAATTATTAAAATAGTTTAGATTAAAAATTTTCTAAATATATTTTGATGAATTTTAAGGTTAGATACATATGATACGATTTATGTTGAATTTTTTTATTATTTATAATATAGCGATGGATGTATAGTTATTCTCTTTTTCAGTGTCATCAAATCTTTTTCATAAGATTTTGGATTTATTTAAAGAGAAAATATAGATGGATTTACATGTTATCCTTTTTTGGATCATCTGGTCGGTTGGAAGTTGATTTTAGTTGTATTGGAATGAAAAAATTCATCTCCAATATTCTTTTTTGTGAATAAGAGATGAGATAATAGTGGAAAATAATTGAAATATTCAAGAAAAAGATGAACTTATATTTTTATATTTTAAGAAACAATACAAATAATTTTTTTTGTGTTCTTAGAATATATGGTAAAGGAATTCCTCAAATATAGGAAACTAATTTTAAATTATAATTTAATCTCATTTCCTCAACTTTTGACGAATAAAAGGTCTTTTTCAAAACTCTTTTATTTATAGTTTTTTTATTTAAATTTATCATGTTCAATTTCTTCTTATGAAAATGTACTATTTAACTATCCATAATTATTTGGAAATTACATATTCATCCATGTCTATATATGAACATTCCACAAATGTTCTCTTGTTTTGAATCGTAATTATGTGTTACTATGGATATAAATCATTTTTCCTTTCACCAGTATTCAATATGAAATTTTATTAAACCTTTCTATGATGTGGGTATTCAATAAATGTATTTTTAAATGGAATCCCTTGATTATCAAGATAAAGAAATTCTGTTTAAATAGAATAGTAAATGGTGATAATGTAAACACCACAGAATTTAAAATATCATTATGTTTGATAGTATATACAATACTCAACATCGATCATTAATAAACAACTAAATAATATTATTTAAATATTATTGATATAACTTGACTATTGAATTGGAAGATAAGAATTGGTCGAATTTTGTTAAATATATATATAACTTGTAAACTGAATCAAAATGTATTAATGCTTAGGAAATGAGCACTTAATTTTCAAAATTAATTGTATGTTTCAAAAATATATTTTTTCCTAAAAAATGGTTTGTGATTTAATTTGTGAAAAAATATTGTAATATTTTTCATCCATTAATAGAAAAAAAATATTATATAATTAACTTTATAAATTATAATTTTAAAACTAGTGTAAAAATTTGTTTTTATATTTTTCTGAAAATATTTACTGTTCAATGTATAGTAGAGAATGTAGCTTTTTTTGTAAAACAACCATTTCATTTCATTAAAAGGTATCATTATGAATCAAGTTTGATATCAAATTAACATAGTACTTATTTAATTGGATATAATTTAATTAATAGCATTTTAATCATCACTATAGATGATTTTTTTATTAGTTCATTTTTGGGGCTTAAAATCACAATTTTCTAAAAACAGTTTTTCATTGAGTTTGGTGGTTTTAATCTCAAAATAATTTTTTAAACTATTTAAACCAAATACTAAAAATATTACAAAATCATAGGAATAATTAGGTTAAAATATTGTAAATAATTCCATATTATATTTTTGAATAGTAACTTTAGTGAATATTTTTCAAATCAGTATAGGTAAATTAGGTAATTTAGGTTAAAAATAATATAATAATGATTATACTTAAACCCAAAATTTGAATATAATATATTTTATGAGTCTTTTTTGAATATAATAATACATAATTATATGTTTTGTCATTTTTTATTTTTCATTGAACTGATTATATATTATTTTATGTTAAAAATAAAAAATGACATTCTCTAACTATTAAATTTAACATACATATTCACATAGTGATAAAAATTGTTTCAAATTAATAATAATGGCTATTTATAGTATATTGAGTTCATTTTTTATAGTAATTTTTTTATAATTTTTAGTGATAGTATAATTAAACTAAAAAGTTATAGAACACTTATATAGTGCTTTAGTATGAAGAAGAAAAATTAAATTAAATCATTTAAATAACACAAATAGAAATATTGTTTGATTAATTATGGTCTAAAAAATATATTCACAATTGTAAGGTATAATTTGTGGGTTATGAGTTTATATTGTAATTACATAAATGTACAGATGTTTTGAATGTAAAAATATGTGAATAATTCTTCAAATAAAATTAATAATATTTTATAATATATAATTTTTTATTAAATGATTTAGAAAAAGAACCATTAAATAAGAAAATTATAATTTTACACTGTATGATATTTCATCCCTAAACCATTAATTAACCTATATTTTCCTTATAACTAAAATTAAAACCCTTAATGATTTAAAAAAGTTTCATTGTGGTTTATTATAAAAAGGTTTAATGGGGGATAAATCATATAGTTTTGGGTTAATATTAACTAAATACTTGTATAAATACAATTATTTGAGTTTATTTATATCCTATATGATTCTAAATTTAGTAGTAACCTAAAATAGAAACACTTTTCCATGAACGTGACACTATAATATTTTAGGGATTTGAAAAATTACAAGAGTGCTCGTCCCATCACTTATAAAAAGAAACCTCATAACTCTATTATTTATACCATTTTAGTGGTATATTTTAGTCGATACATAACCAAATAAATTCACAATCTTACTCTAAATAACCTATAATATGTGGTTCATTCTAAATTTCATCCATGATTCTTTTAAGGATAATCCAAAAGAGGATGTCTGAATAAGAGGTATAGTTATTAACCACACATTTTCAATTTATTTCTTATTCAACCTATTTAAAATATTTATTAAATACGTTGAAATAATAACAAAATTTTATTAAATATACTTATATTAATCTACGATTATTTAATAACCTCTATCAATTTCATTCTTTCATCAAATGGGAAATGAAATCATTGTTTGTGTGTTCGAAATATTATAGCCTCACAAACTGAATGTAATTAATTTACCTTCTCCACCTCACATAATTGGTTATAATGATAGATTAAATTTATATATAAGATATAAATGACATATTATTAATTCTTCAAATATGATATATAATCTTTTTTCATACATTGTCATCCATTGTAAAATGAAAATTAATCTCATGTGTACGTGTTGATTACCACCTCCATGGAGCGATGCGACTATTTTTTATCACTGAAAATCATTCATTGTATATATATGATTATTTAAATAGTTAATATTATATTTATGATATAAAAAGTATCCTATTAATTAAAAAATATTTCTCTTTTCACCAGTTTCATTTAAAAATGAAAATGTAGCTCAATCATATGTTTGAACTTCCATTTCCTAGATTGTAATATTTTTCATTTTTTATATTGATCATTAATTATCAGAAATAAAAGAATAATTTACACATAAAAATTATTTATTTCAAGGATTAATATTCTAGTTACGATGTAAGAATGACCACATTGATCATAATCAACTTACTAAAGACATCATGGACATATGATTCGAATATGATCAAAACCCTTGATGTGATCTAAATTTAATATGTAATTTAAAATAATATGTAAATAAATAAATTAAAAGATATTAAAATCCTAATTATTTTCTTATTAATAAAAAAAATAATATAAATTTATTTTTCTAGAAGAAAGGAATGTTAATAATGATTTAGACTTGAGATAAGGGACACATTAACTTCGCACCACATTTTAAAATGCATTAAATATGTATTTTATAAATTTTTTTATTCTGTATACATATTAACAAAATAATGTATGTATTTATACAAAAATAAACGAATTATAAGGATATTTTAATTTCTTCTTTACTTTATCTCAAATGTTCTTAAAAGTTTTCTTCAGAATTACTCCATATGGAACATTTTGGAATTCTATAAAAAAGGTAAAATGGAAAGTATTATTTTATTTTATATAAAGTTTGTAATTGTTCTTTCCACTATAGCCATTATTTTATTTTTTAATTATTTTATAATCATCAATTTTTCTTTAAATAAATATCCTCCATTTTTTTGGGAATGTATGCTTTATAAATTTAATTATAAAGGAATGGGATATACTAATATTTTAAAATGGTATTGTTATTGGTTCAAATGTATATTTTTATGATTTTCATGATGTAAATTCTAGATAATATGTGTTTTATACATTTTATGATCCAATTACATTTCTTATGATCATGTGAACATATTATAGATCTATAATGAATTTTGTAATAGTTATTATTTCTAGAGAATTATTTTAGAAGTTGACCGTATTGGTTATTCCACTTGTAAAGGTTCTTCTAATGGTTCTATTAACATGATTTCCCAAAAATAATTCCCTTATTTTATATACACTATAATTATTTTCCATCGAAATAATATTATTACACTGGGTAATATATTTTTTTATTTAATTAAATGATTCTTCCCATTTATGTTTAAAATGAAATGTTTTATGAAACAGTTTTTCATGGGTTCCCATATTTACAATTAATACCTCATGATTATGATCTTCCCCTACACGATTTCACATAACATTTTTTATGAACAATATTATTAATATAGTTGATTTAATGAATGATTAATAAATTAATTGATCTCAATGTTTGTTATGTTAAAAGAAAAATCCCATTTTTGACCTAATGATTAGAAATATATTAAGAGGTTTATTTCTATATTTTTATATACCCCTTAGTAATATTTTTTCCCATCTGGTGTTTTATATTTTTTACAAGTTTTAATAGTTATTATGAACAATGAGGTGGTCAACATCAAAGTCATGGATATTCTTAAATAAAATAATACATGTTTCTCTATAAATAATTTATATTGTGGAAAAAATTGATGTAGAGGGGAAGTGTCCAATTTTCAATATATGAATATTTTAAATAAGACGTTTAAACTAATTCTATAAAACTATATACTAAATGTATATGTGAAATGGCTGAATGTGAATTTTTTTCTAAATACATAATTTTGGAATCGTTTAACGGTGGGTCATTATATTAAAATCATTTGCTGTTATAATGTTGAATTTTTCATTTTTTATGTAAATAATAAATTAATAATTTCAACCAATTTATTTTAATATCTAAAATTAGTTATCCTGAGGAGAAAGAGATGTTAAGAATGGTTTTAAATTTTTTTCTTGAAAATTAATACATTATTTTTATGATTGAAATTTATTTTTAATTTTTACTGATGATATAATTTCCTTAAAAACATACGAAACACATATAAATTTCCTGTGAATGTTGTAGAAAATAATAAATTATTTTAAAATAATAAAAATAATATTTTTTGGATGAATTTGTTATGAAATGATTTATTTTTGTTGTTCTACTATATAAATGATGATGAATGTGTTTATATTTGAATTATATTTCATTATTGATGTTTTTGAAAACACAATAAATGAATATACAAAAATGAAATTATTGTTATTTTATGATAAGAAATATTTTATTAAATGAATTAAAAATCCAATAAAAAAATTTATAGATGAAAATTGGTATTTAAAAAGGTCAAATATTGTATAAATGGAAAATATTTATTCAAATTTCACCATAGTTTTAAATTTATATCCCTTAAAGGATAAAACATCTGTTACCATGTATCAAGTAAAAAGGGCTTAATGAAAAGTTTAACCAATATTATAATGTTTCAAATTACACCAAAACCTATATAAATACTATTGGATTAAGGTTTGTCAAGATAATCATGGGTTAACTTTGAAATTAGTTACATTTAGTTCTACCAGACAATATTATGATATATATATTATATTTAACTCAATTAAATAATTCCATGGGTGTCATTTCCCTCACTTATAAAATTGAATTAACACTCCTCTTACCGAAATTTCATTAGCTTCCTAATACGACTAATGCTTAAAAAATATGTTCACCACATTCCCTATATTTTTCATGATGTTTGGTTCTCACTAATAGTTAACTGTAATAATTGTTAAGCTATAATCCGAATTATTTATTTCAAATAAAATTATTTAAATAGCATTTGTTGCATGTCAAGAGATGAGGTAACAGATTGTTCATCTATATTTCCATTCATTGATACATACAAAATTTTCACCTCATATTTTCAATGTATGAACTATCTTGGGGATGAATTTTTTAATCATTTACTCGAAAAAGGTTTTTATAATTTTATTTTATGTTCTATTCCTCATCATTTATTTGTTTTATATGTTTTGAAGGTCTTAAGGGGTTTTCATTTTCAAACATGTTTTAAAGTATTCATTTAAAATTATTATACACCATGAATAGGTTCATTAAAAAGTTTCAGTAATGTTATTATTTATTCTCCAATATATTTTAAATTTAATTTGGAATATATTATGAATTTCTATACAGTTCTTTATAATTTATTATTTTAACATTTTTTATACATTTCACTTTTAATTTTTTTTAACAATGTGAAAAATGATTATTAAACATATAAAGATTCTAAAAAAATTCTTAACATAATTTCCTTAAATTTATTTATATATTATGGTTTATATTTTATTAAATAAATTCAACTAACATTTTTATAGATAAATTTTCATTTTTTTGAATTTTCAATATAAAGGTCATATTTTGCTATATTTTTATATGAAAATAGATATTGTTGTTTCAAATGGGTGAAAATGAGTTTTCCAATTTTTTCATGTTGGAAACGAATATTATTTAAAACAAATTATTGATGATATTGATCTCAGAATTATAAATAATGATGAGTGAGACTAGTATAGCTCATTATAAATAGTGAGCCTGATATAGTTCTTCAATGCATTAGGTAATTAGAAGTAATTAAAGGTAATAATTAAGGATATAACGTGGTGGATTACACCTATGTAATTAAATTGGATTGTGTAATTATAATACAGGTCAAAATTAATGATTATACATTATGAATATGATTCTAAATGATACCTATATATTATTATTTCTAAATATTTCTATTGGAACCATATAATTTCATGTAGTTAGAATGGTTTGTCAAATAGTAATGGTGAAAAGTATGTTTTTAAATAAAATGAGTCTATGAAACAATAACTGTTTACAAATTCTCTCTAATGTGCTTAAAAAGATTGCCATTAGTACATCCTAATTTTTTCATATTGATATTTTTTATTATGTGTTTAATGTTATATTGTGAAAAGGAAAATATTTTATTTGTCCTTTATATTTTTCACTGGACTAACCATTATCGTTTATTTTTATATCCCTTCATGTTATTTTCTTATAATCCCATGTGTTTACATGTTTTTATATAATCTAAGGATGTTTGTGAACCATATCAAGGTCAATAATTTGACTATGGGGGCACAACTTAAAATATGAATACATATTGTAAATCATACAAGATTCTAAATTTATGAATTAGGTGTTTGTGAAAAAATATGGACTTTTGCCTCATTATTCCATATATAAGGTAAAACATTTTATAATTATATAATCTTCAAACCTAAAAGATCTGTGAAATTTATGAAATTGAAACACTTTTTATAAATAATGTAATTATAGGTTTTATAAGACATGTGGTGTTACTTTATACATAGGATGAATTTGGATAAGTGATAATATTATTAGATTATATTATGGTTTAGTAATAGAAACTATGGGTTGGGTAAAGGGTTACACAAAAATAGGGTTTGAATATTTTAAATTATTTTATATAAAAGATATTCAAAAACTGCAACGTTAGAGTTATTCATTCATAATAGAATAAAAAATATGTTAATGAATATTTCCTTACAGAAAAAATTCACTTTTTATAGGCATGTATGGTTTGTTAAATTGCAGATACATTGAAAGAAAACCCCTCAAATACAACGTGTGAGATTTTATTCAAATAAGAGCTTATCAAGGATTCAACCATTTAGAATAAGTGATTTTAACCACTAGGAATCTATGGATTACATTGTATATTGAATGAAAGTAAAATGATGACCCCATACATTAGGCACATAATTCATGGAATTTTTCTTAGGTTATATATAGTTAGAAAACACTTACAGTTTTTATATTAATTAAATATATTTGAGTCAATACATATTATGGATTTGGATAAGGAGTTATTTTAATAGGTATCTAAAATTAATATATTCTATGACTGATAGTAGATTAATACTATATATTTTTTTGTTTTATTTTTAATGGGTTGAAGTTATGATTAAATTTTTGGTCTTCACATAATACATGGATATAATATTTGGGGTCATTATTTTTATTGTGAATACTTTAATAAATAATCCATGATAAAAAGATATAAAAATGATAGTCACACATAGATATATCTTTATTTTATAGTGTGGCATGCATCATGATTATCATTTTTTGGTGTTTTATAGGAATGACTTATTAAACTATTTTAATTTTGTATCTATGGATGAAAATTGATTATAAAACAGAATCATTCTAATAATTTAAATGCTTATATTATGTTAAAATATTTCTCTAAATATAAACAATTGATATTATACAATTGGTTTGTATCACACATTTGTACTGATAAATACATACTTAGAGATAGAATATAATTAAATAATGGTTAAGTATATCTATGTGTAGGAAATGTGGACATATTTGCATCATTAGAGTTATAAAATAATTATATAAGTGTTTGAATATTATTAGTTATATAATTAGAGAACTATTATTATGATAATTAAAAAAATTATGTATATGGTTTGTCTGTGATATGAGTTTTATTCATTATTCGGAACAATACACAATTTATATATATAAAAGATATGTTTTTTAGAATTAGAAATATCATAAATATTTTATACATTTTTAAATGTGTAATAATGTTTATATAATTAAAAATAATAATTTTGGTGTTGATTTGAATCTCTATTACTTTGGGAATTTTCACCTTAGACATAAATAGGAGAAGAACATTCAGAGACTCGATAGACCTCTATTATTAGAATTGTATGATAATTGTAAATCCTATTTACTAGGAAAAATTACCCTATAACTATTAGAGATAATGTCTATATGGATATTAAACTATTCGATATTATTCATTTTGATGTATATAGAATAATGAGTAGAAAATAAAATGGGGTTTTTATATACATTGAAACATTTCACGATGACTTTTTCAGTGTGGATACATGTTTTTTATGAGAAAAAACTATGAAAATTTTAATAATTTCACGTAGTTTAAAAAAATATTGTAATAAATTAAGAAAAAATATTTGGATTCATTAATCAGTCAAGGCTTTGAATACTTAACCTAAAAATATAGTAATTAACTGAGCGATTGGTGAATTATTCTACTGCTTACTCTACCTATAACACCTTATTGGAATAGTATTAATAAGAGGGTAAATAGTACCATGATTGAATTGGTTTGATAAGTGATGAGTTTTTGTGACCGTCCTTTTTCATTTCACATAAATACTTACTAAATTGTTTCATTCCAACTTAATTGTGTTCTTTTTGAGGATTCACGAAAGACACTATATTATATATGGATTAGGAAATTACATAAAGGTTCTTCTATTATTATTTATTGTTGTACATAATATATAAGATATTTGGTTCCTGATAAACATGTCCCTAGATAAAATAAATTCCTTCTAGTAGGTTATCCAAAATATATAGGGGGATGTTTATTTTCTACTCCCACTTAACACAGTGGGATTTTGGATTGATATTTATTGTTTCATAATAAGGAATATATCATAGATGAGTAAGAGGGAGGAACGATTAAATTTGAGAGGCTCAAAAGGAATAACTGCAAGTGTTGCTAAAATGAGATTTATATTTGTATCATATTGAATTAATTTATATGAACCATCCTGAATTATATAAGAACCACAAAATTATCGTAGGATACATCATAATCCTAATATATATGTATTGTTTATATTGAATTATGATAAAGTAATTTTCATAGATGGGGAACCTAATTTTCAAGTCCTAACCCCATTATCCCAATCCCCAGTTGGTTATGATGATATATTTTCCCCCTAATCCCATCTTTAATAGACCCTTTATTATCAATTAGCATCAATAATATTTTTCACATGAAAAAAAGGAATTACCCGAATGAATTCCTAAGAAAATTTAAAATGAACCCATTATAGAAACATTGTATATAGATAAACTAAAAGATATAATATTATTACCCAAACCATTTCTACATGATAATGATTACAATGATAAAATTCAAAATGTAATTTATCCTCTTAAACACATCTATTTCTACTTGAACATTAGAATCTATGGTCACCATCACTATATCCTATAAAATAACTCATGTACAATATAGGTGTAACACCCCGTGATTTTAGAATATGTTATCTCTTCAATGTATTTCAATAACTTGCGTTATACACAACACCGAGTTCGAGCAAACCACAACTTCCCGAGATATCCATTAAAAAACATGTTTATGAGTAGTATTAACCAAATTATATAATTTATATATCCTATATAATATTAACGTTCATCTTTTTTTATTTTATAGACATAATATAATAAAAAATTCAATTTTTTAGATAAAGGATGTATTTTTCAAAAATGAAATTTTACCACCTACTAATGCCGAATTTATTTAATGCAACGTCTGACAATTTTATATTAAATTTTAAAAAATAAACTTCTTATTTATAAGTGGGATATAAAAATTTTCCTTGTACAAATATTCGGTACTTTTATTATAACCTTCATATTTTGAGGAATAATGAAAAATACTACGGTTTAACTGAAAAAATATTTTTTAATCGAAATAATTTATAGTAATAAATTATGCATTTTAATGGTTTGTGTAGCACCCCCCAGTTTTGTGTATGCTGCCTTTGTTTATGCATCTTTAAGAGTTTAAGTTTCTTCGGATGAGTTGGGAAGAGGTTGGGAGTGTTTGGAATAGTTTTGGATGAGTTTGGGGGCTTTAAAGGGGTGCACGGTTTGAGCACTGTTAGTGGAAACCATGTGCATTCCCCAAGAAACCATGCATACCCTTGTTCTCAAGAAAGTAGGCCTCACAAGTCTTGTGCACGGTTTGCCAAACCGTGCGAGGAAACCATATGAACCCTCGCTCTCGAGGCAGTGGCATGCGCACGGTTAGCGCATGGTTTTCAAAACCATGCGGGCTAACCGTGAGACCACTTAATGTTAGGGTTATAAGTTCCGGGATCACTCAGGATTGCCTCATTTCTCTCCAACATTCCTCCCACTCGAGCCTCACTCGAAAGTTTGGGTTCTCAGGGGGTTAAGGGTGCTCTCCCACTCAATTTAGAAGTGTTTTAAGGATAATTAAAGGCGGTTTGAAGGTGATTGATTTTTGATAAGTCTCTCCTGTTGGTTTCCTTGAGTTTTCCTCTAGATCTACATCCCTCTCTTTCTTGGTTTTCTATATCTACACTTTTGATGTGTAGATTTAGGGTTGGGGTTTCCTTGGATGTTAATTTTAAGGCTTGTGATGGTTACGGAAGGTGAACTAGAGAGGTTTTGGTGGTGCGTTCGATGGATTGGAGGTGTAGTTGTTGTGGGTCATTTTCTCAGGAACCCTAAATGTAGGTGGCTTCTCTATCAACTCCACTTGTTTAGAATTAGTGCTTCCATTTTACAATTATTTTTTTTATTAAAATTAATTGTTTGCTGATTTGCGAATTTGGTCGGAAATCCATTTGGGGTTTTTTGGGAAAAAGGGGTTTTGTGGTGAAATTTTCTCGTTGTAGATTTTGAAATGAGAATTTTAAAATTGAATTATAATATTGATTTGTGAAATTATTAATGGAAATGGTATTCAATAAAAATGTTGTTTTATTGAAATGGGGTTTGGCATAAAAAATGGATTTCAATAAATGAGTGATTTATTGATGTGAATTGACATGTAATGTAATGGATTGATTAGATAATGTTGTTGTGACTTTAATGGGTTATATGATTGGTTGTGATTGGTTGGGATGTTGTGTGGAAGTGGAGATAATTACCACTTTAAAAAGGGTATGGATAGTGGACGGAAGGGCCACCATCTAAGGATAAGTGGACGGGAAAAGACACTAGCTATAAATGGATGAAATGGGTGGGACAGACACTCCATCGTTATGACTGTTTGTTGAGCATTGCTTTGCAAGTTGGAAATTGTGGTGTTAGTGTGTATTGATGGAATGGTTTGTGGTTTGTTTTTTGGATTTCCTTTGGTTTCATGGGATGGGTGTGACGGCTTGGTAAGAGCATGGTTGGCTTATAGTAATGGTTTCACTTATGATTATTTTATATAAACTGTTTTATATAAACGTGATAACTATTTTATCCAAGTGGAATGTGTAGGGAAGTAATTTGGAGAAATCCTACTGATTTTTAGTAATCACCCCCATCATTGGCACTGTGGTGTCTTTGTAGATGTCGTGTACCATGACGTGGAAATGGTAAGTCTTAACTCTCATTTAGTGGAGCTTTGTGATCCCTTGGTGGAGCTTGGAGCTTCGAACTTGGCGTGGAGCTATGGTGGTGTCATGGCTTGTGTTTTTTGGTTTTTTGGTTTCCGCAGTGTACTCTGATGTTGTGTATGCATGTCTCGTTGTATTGGTTTTGAGTTGTGTTGTGGAAAAACATGGTTGTCTTTTGAGAATGCATGGTTGGGTAATGGAATTGATGTGCATCATATAATGGATATTAGTGGATGGTTTGGTTGGTTTTGCATTAAGGTAAAATTGTTCCACAACTTGATCTTGAATCCCTTGGTATTTATTTCCAGCCTTTGGCACCTTGGGAACATCTCTTAAGGCCAAGTATCCCTCACCGCCTCCTCACGACAATGAGGTAGGGGCGGGGTTTTACAAGTGGTGTCAGTTTGTTCGGTCCTTTGGAGTTGATCCTCGAGTTTGGTGTTTACATTCGTTGTGTTATATTCCTTGATTCGGGATGGTATCAAGGCGTAGGAATGTCTAAAATTAGAATTTATAGCATAAAAGGATGTAGCTAACCCTTTTATGGTGAAATTCAAGTTACCAGGGAGTTGGGTACATAAGTGTTTTGAAGACACTTATAGGCATTGGATATCTCATTATCATGGGTGTAGCCAATGAGATGAGCATGGAATGCATGGTAGAAATGTCTTTCCTCTAGGATTCATATTTCATTGGGGGTATAATTATTTATGATGTGATAATAATATGTGAAATTGTAATGTGAATAAATTGGTATTTTGAAAATGGTTTAGTTTTAAAAATGGTGAAACATGTCATATAAAGAAAAATGTGAACTAGTGGATAGCCTTGTTGTGATAGTGTTGTTTAATGTGATTTGAAATGATATTTCATGATGTCTATGTATGTGAGACTCATGGTTGTTTGTTTTATGTTTATAGAAATGGCACCGGGTTGGCATCGTAGAGACCAACATGGGGAGGCTGCTGAGAATGTGGTAGCACCTAAGCCTCAGGTGAACCAACAGCTAGTGCAAAGTGTAGTGCAATCATTACAAGCTGTGGGAGGTGGAAATAAAATAGATGAACCAAGGCATATAGATCATGCGGTTCAGTTTCAAAGGAAGAATCCACCCATCTTTAGGGGTGATTCAGAGCTGGAAAGGGAAGAAGCATGGTTGAATAGAATGAACCAGATCTTTTAGTTCTTGGGAACTCCAGTAGAGCTGAAAGTGAATTTGGCCACATATATGTCGGAAGATCTTGTCCTTTAGTGGTGGGAGTTGGTAGTCCAAGAAGGTAAGGACCATGGTATTATGTGGGAAGGATTTGAGGAATTGTTTAATAAGCAATTCTACCCACATACATTCAGAATTCAGTGTATTACTGATTTCTTCAGTTTGAAGCAAGAGCTTATGTCTGTGACGGAGTATGCAACTATGTTTTTGAACTTAGTGAGGTTTTCACCGGAGGTGGCAGGTAACACGTCATTGAAGGAAAGGATCTTTGGAGTGGGTTTAATGTAAGAAATCAATTCAAATATAGCCGTATTGTGTATATATGATTTCACAGAGATGGTGAATAGAGCCTCGGTGGCTGAGCGGGATCTGGGGGGAGCTCCGGGCGGGGGAATCATGTTGGTACCCATGGGGAATAGTGGGAACTCTAACGTTGGGTTCAAGAGGAAGATGGAATCTTATTCCCAGGGTGGGAATATGGCATATAATCTTACAACAGGATCGGGAAATATTCCTCTGAATCCCCAGAGCAAGCCGGGATGTTTTCAGTGTGGTTTGATGAGCCACATCAAGCAGGATTGTACGACATAACCTCGAGCATGTCATAATTGTAAGCAGTTGGGACATCTATAGCGTTATTGTCAGAATGCTAGAAGTTCGGGTGCACGTGACACTCCTCAGGGATTGTAGACATCGTATGCTTCGACATGAAAGGGACAACAACACACCCATCGTCAGTAGAGTAAAGTGGGTCATGGTGATTCCCAGAATACCACGACGCCTTTACGAGGCAATAAAGAGCAGAGTGTGGCAAGAAAACTTGTGTTTGGAGCTGAACAGGTTGTGGTGGATGATCAATCGAGACCATCCCCAGTGCGACGTACTATTCTTTTAAATTCTACATTGATGCAATTGTTGTTTGATACGGGTGATTCACACTCTTTTATTGTAGCACACATGGTTTATTTGCTGAGTTTATGTGTAAAATGATGCCCTCGGTATTGAAACTTAAAACTCCGTTGGGTCGAAGAGAGTGTCGAGCCTTCTTGTGTAGAGAATGTTGTATAATTGTGGGCAAGGTTGAGGTAGTGTAGAATTTCTCAATGCTTGAGATGGATGGGTATGATGTAATCCTGGGAATGGATTGGCTGGTGGCTTTTAAGGCCCACATCGACTGTGATACGCGAACAATGGCTTTTACGACAAACGATGTCGTTAGACATCACTTTCGAGGAGAGAAGCATGAATGGCAAGGTGCAACAGGTTTGTTTTCACCTGTAGTAGGTACATTATCGTATAAGTTGGTGGCGTTGTCGTTTGAATCGGTAGACGGTGTTGAGCAGCGTGTTCTTTCAGCAGTGGTGGATCAGTTCATGGATGGTTTTCTTGAATAATTCTCTGGGTTACCTCCCGTAATGGAAGTGGATTTTACGATTGATCTATTTCTGGGGACTAGTTCTATCTATCATCCATCTTATCTGGTGGCACCTACTGAATTGTGGGAATTGAAAATATAGTTGGAAGTGTTAGAAAACAAAGGGTTTATCCGGGCTAGAATGTCTTCATGGGAAGCACCGGAATTGATTGTGAAAAAGGCGGATGGAACCTTGAGGCTATGTGTTGAATATCGTATAATTAAAAAAGTTATGATAAAGAATAGATATCCACTTCAACGGATTTATGATTTGTTCGACCAGTTGAGGAGAGCCCAGTGGTTCTCCAAGATTGACCTGAGGTTGCGATATCGTCCATTGTGGGTGAGGAAGGAAGATAATTCTAAAACAGCTTTTAGAAGTATATATGGCCATTTTGAATATGTGGTTATGCCCTTTGGTCTAACGAATTCTCCAGCGGTGTTTATGGAATTGACAAATGAGATATTTTAGAGATATATGGATTCATTTGTGGTGGTGTTTGACGATGATATACTGGTGTATTCAATGACAAGGGTGGAGCCTGAGTAGCACTTGGTGACATCACTGGGGATCATGAGTGATCATCATTTGTATTCCATGTTTTCAAAGTGTGACTTTTGGATACAGGAAGTTCGTTTTCTTGTCCATGTGATTTTTGAAAGAGGTGTTTCAATGGATCAAAAAAAGATAGAGGTTGTTGTCTCATGGAAACCCCCAAAGAATATGTTTGAGATACTGAGTTTTCATGGTCTAGCTGGGTATTATCAGCATTTTTTTAGTGATTTTTCACGTTTGGATTCACCTATGACAGCTTTCACATGAAATAATGTTCCATTCCAATGGAATGAATAGTGGAAGCAGTGTTTCGAAGAGATAAAGGGTTGTCTTAAATCTGCACCAATCGTGGTTTTTCCAGAATCTGGAAAAGGGTACGTGGTGTATTGAGATGCATCAGGATTTGTGTTGGGGTGTGTTTTCATGCAAGGGAATCTTGTGGTTGTGTATGGATCATGGTAGTTGAGGGTACATGAGAAGAACTACCCAACTCATGATTTGGATTTGGCAGCAGTGGTCCATGATTTGAAAGTGAGGCGTCATTATCTCTTCAGTGAGAAATTCACGGTATATATAGATCATAAGAGCTTGAAATACATTTTATCACAAAGGGATTTGAACATGAGGCAAAGGAGACGGATGGAATCTCTCCGGATGTTTGATTTCGACTTTATGTACACACCAGTTAAAGGAAATTTGGTGGCAGAAGAATTAAGTAGAAAATAATATGCTCATGTGGTGAAGAAGGCATTAGACCAGTGGTAGTTGATGCCAGTTATAGCTGATATGTGGTTCGAATGTGAGGACCAGGTCGATAAAGAGGTCTTCTTTTCAGCTTCACTGATTCCTGAATTGGTTGGCATGGTTAAAGAGGCACAAATATCTGATTCTGACTATGTGACCAAGGTGACAAGTCTCAATGATGGGGAGACCATTGAGGGTTGGCAACTGAATGGGGATTCAATTTTGTGTTTTTGGAATCAGATGGTTGTACCCGTTTCTTGTCCGAATGATATTCTTCGGGTGTATCATCATTCCAGGTGGGTTGTTCATCCTGGCATTCAGAAAATGTATAAATCATTGAAAGCTCCGTTCTGGTGGGCTGGTATGAAAAGAGGAGTGGATGAGTTTGTTTCGTGATTCTTGACTTGTGAGCAGGTCAAGGCAAGGAATCCGAGGCCATCATGAATGTTGTAGTCTTTACATATCCCTGTTTGGAAGTGGGATAAGATAGTGATGGATTTTGTCACAGGCCTCCCATGAATGGTCAGACATCACAATGCCATCTGGGTCATAGTGGATAGGCTAACGAAGTCAGCCCATTTCATCCCGATTCGTGAATCTAATCTGTTGGAGGATCTATCCAAAATCTATATCTGGGATGTGGTAGAGGAATGGTGTTTCAGTTTCGATAGTATTAGATAGAGATCTATGTTTTACATCTCATTTATATAAATCCTTACAGAAAGCCCTTGGAATGCCGTTGATGATGATTATGGCTATCACCCTCATACGGATGGTCAATCCGAGATGACGATACTGAATCTTTAGGATATGTTTTAGGCTTGTGTCTTGGATTTTTGTGGATCGTAGGAGGAGCACTTTTCGTTTATGAGTTCTCGTACAATAACATTTATCAGGCTTACATAAATATGGCTCTGTTTGAAGCATTGTATGGGAGGCCATGTCGTTCTCCACTATGTTCGGTGGAAAATAGGTGAGTCCTCAATGGTTGGACTGAGTCTGGTCCAGGAGACTGCAGAAAATGTCAAGTTGATTAGGAAGAGAATGGATATGGATCAGAGTCGTCAGAAATCATATGCGGATCATCATCGATGGTCGTTGTCATTCGAGGTGAGTGATCATGTGTTCTTGAGGATCTCTCATAGGTTGGGACATCATCAGTTTGGGAAGTAGGGAATGTTATCTCCGAGGTATATTGGGAATTTTGATATTCTTGAGTTGGTTGGGGTAGTGGCTTATCATTTTGATTTTCCACCTAGGTTCAGGGCGGTGCACAATGTGTTTCATGTGTTGTAGTTGATAAAGTATCAGCCAGATCGTGACCATCTGATTCGATTGGATCATGTTGATCTAGAATCAGATGCTTCGTTGGTGCAAGTTCCAGTGCGGGTTGTGGATAGGCAAGAGAAATTCTTGCATGGTAAAAGCATCGGTTTAGTTCCTGTTTTGTGGAAATATGGTCAGATTCAAGAGGAGTCTTGAGTACGAGAGAAAGAGATGGTCGAGCAGTGGCCCAAGTACTTTCGGCAAAGGGCGGGTTCACTACATTCCGATGATGGAAAGTCCAATGGTGGGGAGAATTTAGCTCCCCGATTTTAGGTATGTGGCCTTTTTTATGCATCATTATGTGTTTAAAGTGCATGGGATGAGTTGGAAGAGTTTGGGAGTGTTTGGAATGGTTTTGGATGAGTTTGGAGGGATTTAAAGGGGTGCACAATTTGAGCATGGTTAGTGGAAACTGTGCGGGTTCCCCATGAAACAATGCGGACCCTTGTTCTCGAGACAGTAGCCCTCACACGGCCGGTGCATGGTTTTCCAAACTGTGCAAGGAAACAATGTGGACCCTGGCTCTCGAGGCAGTGGCGTGCGCACGGTTAGTGCACGGTTTTCCAAACCGTGCGGGCTAACCCTACTGCCACTTAAAGTTAGGGTTATAAGTTCCGGGAACACTCGGGATTTCCTCATTTCACTCAAATATTCCTCCCACTCGTGCATCACTCAGGATTTTGGGTTCTCACGGGTTAAGGGTGCTCTCCCACTCTATTTTGAAGCATTTCAAAGAATATTCAAGGCATTTTGAAGGTGATTACTTCCGGGTAAGTCTCTCCTCTTGGATTTCTTGTGTTTTCCTCTAGATCTACATCCCTCTCTTTCTTGTTTTTCTAGATCAACCCTTTTTTTCTGTAGATAAAGGGGTGGGTTTACATGGATGTAAATTTTAAGGCTTCTGATGGTTAGGGAAGGTGATCTGGAGAGGTTTTGGTGGTGCGTTCGCCCGATTGGAGGTGTGGTTGGTGTGGGTCGTTTTCTCGGGAACCCTAAAGGTAGGTGTCTTCTCTCTCGACTCCACTTGGTTAGAACTAGTGGTTCAATGTTACAATTAATTTGATGGTTAAAATTAACTGTGTGTTGATGTCAAAATTTGGTTGGAAATCCATTTGAGGGTTTTTGGGAAAAGGGGGTTTTGTGGTGAAATGTTCTTGTTGTGGATTTTAAAATGGGAATTTTAAAATGGAATTATATGATTGATTTTTGAAATTATTGATGGAAATTGTATTCAATAAAGAGGTTGTGTTTATTGAAATGGGGTTTGGTATGAAAAAAATTGTTTTCAATAAATGGGTGATTTATTGAAGTTAATTGACATGTAATAGAATGATTTTATTACAAGATGTTGTTGTGAATTTAATGGTTATATGATTGGTTGTGATTGGTTGGGATGTTGTGTGGAAGTGGCGAGAGGTACCATTTTAAAAAGGGGATGGATAGTGGACGGAAGGGACACCATCTAAGGATAAGTGGACGGGAAGAGCCACTAGCTATAAATAGATGAAACGGGTTGGACAAAAGCCTCATCGTTATGATTGTTTATTGAGAATTTCTTTGCAAGTTGGAAATTGTGGTGTTAGTGTGTAATTATGGAATGGTTTGTGGCTTTTTTTGGCTTTCCTTTGGTTGCTTGGGTTGGGTGTTATGGCTTTGTAAGATCATGGTTGACATATGGTAATGGTTTCACTTGTGATTATTTTATATAAACTATTTTATATAAATGTGCTAATGGTTTTATCCTAGTGGCCTGTGTAGGGAGGTCATTTGGGGAAATCCTACTGAGTTTTCGAATTCACCCCCTGATTTTTCATGGTGGTGTCTTTGTAGATGTCGCGTACCATGACATTGGAAAAGGCAAGGATTCACCCACCTTTTGTGGAGCTTTGTGATCCCTAAGTTGTGCTTGGAGTTAGAGTATAGCATGGAGCGGTGGTGGTGTCTTGGCTTGTGGTGTTTGGTTGTTTAGGTTCTGCGGTGTACTCTGATGTTGTGTAGACATGTCTCGTTGTATTGGTTTTGAGTTGTGTTGTGGGGAATCTTGGTTGTCTTTTGGGAATTTATGGTTGGGTAATGGAATTGATGTGCATCATATAGTGGCAGTTATTGGATGGTTTGGTTGGTTTTTTCTTAAGGTAAAATCGTTCCCCAACTAGATCTTGAAGCCCTCGACAATTATTACAAGCCTTTGGTGCCTTGGGAATGTCGCTTAAGGCCAAGTAGCCCCCACCGCCTCTTCAATCCAATGAGGTAGGGGCGGGGTGTTATAGTTTTTGAAGTTTAATTAGATTATATTTTTATCATTTAATACTATGTAGGTCCTTTTAAGTAATTTCATATTTAAATTTGACATAAATATAGGTCAATATTTTGATAGTTATTATTATTATTTAAACATGCTTTTTGATTTGACAATGGGAAATAATTTTAAAATATTTTCTGTCACTTATGTGTTTTGAATGTGGAAAAATTGATTCCACATTTGGAATCAGAGGGTCCAAATTGTGTAAATAGGTAAATTTTATTTTTAGACATTGTAAATAATATTTCGGTAAATATTTTATTTTCAATGGATAATGGGTAAATCCGATAAATAAGGGTAAAAAATGTTATTATAATAATATTAAATTACCCTAACATGTTTTCTATTACTATTTTTGATATATTTCCAACAATGGGTATCCTTGGGTCAATTTTTGGATCCCATGGAGCCACTTTAGAGTGATAATGACATTTTACATTAATTAATCCAAAGGACAAAAATAACAGAATCATGTTACTTTTTGTAAAACATTTTTATATGGGGATATAAAATTGATCACTTCTACTATAAATTTTCATTTGAAAGATAAAACGATTTACTACATGATTATATTTTATTTATAATTTTTAGACCTAAGATAAATATATTTATTTATGACACAACAATGATGCAGTATTTTATTTATTAATAAAAGAATCAAATAAATGATATTCTAAATATTAAAATAAATATATTTTGAATGTTTTGATTCCATAATATAATTTTATAGGTGAATAAGACATGTTAGGGATGATAAAATGTATTTTTTTACATAATCATGTTTTAATGTCTTTCACAAATACCAAATGCTAAATAGTGTAAAATTTGACATAATTGAGTTTTTAAAACAAATACTATATTGTTAATTCATATAATATTCAAAAATATCTAAGGCTCAGCCAAAGGACATAAATAAGGTAATATATATTAATACTAAACCACATGGGGTCTCTTGGTTTTATATAGTATGTTTATTAACCATATAATATAAAAATAAAATAGACATGTTAAATGTGAAAATATTTAACTAAGAGTTAAATCTAAATGATAAGGTTAATATGGTAACCAAAACCTGTATAAAATATATTGGTTGATAGGTTTTGGACCCATCACCACTGTAGCCTCGAAATAAATAATTTTTAATATATTAGAAACCGAAAATGATTTTATTATAAAATAATGTTTCCATCTTTTCTTAAAGTGACTCTCACCTCTATTATAAAAGGGATCTTCCCCTTCTATTAATTTCACACCTCCAACGCCTTTTAGATCAACCAACCCCTGCCCAAATATCCACCCAACATTCCTCCATTCATCTTGGTGGACTTCCATTGGTCATAATGCTAGAATAGTTATCCCTTTTTGTCAAATTGAAAAGAAGAATCCGAAGAATAGGTAAATATTTCACCACCTCTTTCAAGTACTTTTCATCTTACACATCCTTTTTCTTTGTTGTTTAAATTATGAAATAATAAATCCAGTATCTTCTATATACTATGATTTTATTATAAAAATGGTACAACCATATTCATTATACTATCCATCCTATAAATGACAATGTCACCATACGTGCGTACATACGCTTACCGTCTCCACATCGTGGTGTAGTTTGCAAATCAAACACTTTATTATTTGGATGGATATAAAAATGAGTATAACTGATGTAAATAATAAATATATCATGTTAATGATCCTTTATATATTATATACCATCCAATTACATACTATTTCTCCATCAATGATTTTGTCACTCCTTCGTGTGTACGGATTACCATCTCCACGAACACGATGAGATTAATTTCACCACCTTAACCATTCAAGAATAATTATCATTTTATGATTAGAAATAATTTTTATGAAATTAATATAATTATGGATATTAATCAAATAAATCATATCCATAACAAACATGGCTTTCTTAACCACTCATATAAAGGAAAAAGTTTCTGTTAACACCCAAAAAGACGATTCTACTAAAATATTATTAACAAAGCATTGTTATACGATCAAATATGATATCATATTTATGTATATTGTTCTTTTATTATCTAATAAAAATGTTTTAACTATTATACAAGAGGTTAACATACCATAGACTATGTAAAAGTACAAGTCAAGGGTTAATTTCACAATCTCATTATTTTCTGTGGTTGTTTTTACATAAGTATCTACTCATACTACTTTATCATCCACAACATTGTTTTCATTAAAATGTATTTTAAAAAAATTAATGTTTACTAAACTATGGATTAAAGTCATTTATACCCAATTTTTACCTTAAATGTTTTGAAAGGAATCTTTCCATCTTTTTTTAAACTAGGTACTTTATGAGCTTTTTGAAAAAATTATTGTAAGAATTTTTTTTAACTTATACGGACGGTGTAGATATTTTTTACCATTATAACATCATCTAATCTTCACATACATGTTTATAAGAATATATTAAAAATAAATGTTTTCTTTTATAATTATGTGACTCTTAAATGATTTCAAAATAGAAAGAGGTATTTCTTTTAAATAGTTTTCATTTCATCTATGTCAACATCCTTTGATGGATTTTAATCTTATTTGAAGTTGATTTATTATTATCTAAATCTTCCATATTGTATTGAAGGTTTTGCGATATGTTTGACTGTGGATGTATTATTTTTATATCATTCATGGTTTACGGTTAAAGTATTGACATTTTGTATACTTTTTTTAATATAAATGTTAATGTTATGTTTCAACATTTTCATATGAGGAATGTATTAGACTTAGTATGTGACTGGTGGATCCCGTTATAGCACCTTGGTGGATCAATAGGTCTCATGAGGTAAATAGACGTGGAATTTGATGAGGCCGTTCCCAATCTGATATATAGTTTTCACTGAGGCATTAATCATTTTTAGATGTCTTCTCCATGTCCTTAATTAAATGTTTCAGAATATATGGAATTATAAATTCCCTCATTGTGACAATAATATTGATGGTTCATGTAGTTATTCGACTAGTAGAATACATATGAATAGGTTTTATTATGGAATTATTTACTCATCTTATATTTCTGCTTTAATGTGTTCATGTTTATTATTTGTAAAAGCATGTGTTTTCAATTATTCATCATGCATGTGGTTTATGGTAACTTCTGCTAAATTTTTTACCCTTACTGAGCATCTGAGATCACCACTTTCAAATGTTTTATTTTCCCAGGATCTCCAAGAAGTTTATTATGATTAATTTTCAGGGTTAATCGAAAAGGTAATAATGGAATTCTCAAAGAAACATCTATGATATATTTTAGGTTTGAAATTGTAAAGTGAAATTGATGTATGTAATATATTCCCAAACTGCTAAACTTATCAGTCATGCAAGACATGATTTCCTTATATCATTATAATGTATTAAAATAATGCACCAACTCTGGGTAACTGGGGTCGGGGCATTACAGTTGTTAACTGAGGACGTCTAGAAACAACCTTGGAAATAGATTTAGATAAACTCTGATTAGAGAACATTACCTTAAGAATACATCGAGGATTAGTATAGATGAACTTCCTATAATATTGGTAATGTATATATTTTATGTATTTTACAAGAAAAACATCCCTTTCTGAATACGATCAGGTAGAGGCAACTCTGCAACAGATATACTTAAGAGTGAATACTCTAACAAAGAGTTTTGGGCTTGACCCGGGGTATCCTGGTACATGACAACATGCCTTATTGCACTCATGGTTACGAAACTCACTGGGGACATACATAGGATATTTCACATTTTTTTACAATCCATTATAAAGGATTTATGAGTAATTCTTATTCAAAGAAAACATTTTATGATTATAGATTATATGAATAATATTCTAAATTTATGTTTGGTATTTTACATCTTTGGAATTATGTGTTGAAATTCACAAACTATCCTAGTGTAGGGAATTGTTTATAAATGGTGCCTAGTAGAATGAATGATAATTCAATCAATATGCATGATTGAAAGATTAAGAAGCATCATATTGTTTAGGGTATTAAGCCAAAATTTAAAAGGGAAATTTTCTCCCATGTATTATCATCATATGAAGACATGTTATCATGTTTTATTAAGATAATTAAAACAATATTATCCAATTCATATGGATTTGATTTTAAGAAATAGAAGAAAAGGATGGAAGAGATAACGAAGGATAAATGGAAAAGGGGGAAAAGGATTTTCCCATATGTGATAACTGTGGAAATCATCACCTTGATAAATTCTTAAAGGGAATGTGATTTTTATATAAATATGTAGAAAAATGACACCAAGTATGTGAATTCAAGGGTAAAAAATGGATTCAAATGTACAATGATTCATTTTCATGGAGTTGGGACACTATGCAAATCATTGTCAAAATCATCAGAGTATACCCTAAATGAGGCTATTGGATAATAATCATGTTATGATACTATGTAAGATGAAGTGGAATGATTAGATTTCATATGTTGTTATTAATGTATTGTGTCTTTTGTGTATTGTATTAATAATGTACATGTTATATGAATTATAGAGTATATATGTATTGTACAGCAGTACTATTTCATTAAGGACTTGAGATTGTGTGGAACCATGAAACATGACTCAATAGAAGGTTAATTTTTTTGGAAAATGTATGGTTGATATACAGATAAACCATAATATGGTTTTGATACTGAAGTAGTGATTTTGGAATAATATATGATGAATTTAGATAAATTATATTTGATATTCAGTACTACCTTGAAACTGATTAATGATTTATATATTCCATCTTTGTTGGAGTTTACCACATTTTCAGATATAAGGAGTATATCTAATATTCAATAAGGAATAAGGTATAATGAATGTAGTAAATATGGTTTTATTGTTATTTATGGTGTTACCATGTTTTAAATGAATACACGATGATGGTATTCACATGTTATTACATGGACAAAAAATCATCATTATGTTTACCTTCCATATAAATTTTGGACTGTGAATTTGGACAATAGTTTTTTGGGTATGTCTAAAGGTTGGAATGGATTAACTATGAAATTGGATAATATTTTTAAGGTTAAATAATTCCTCAGTATTATTTTTTGATTCTTATGGAATGGAAAACCTGGAGGTCATACGACAACCCGTCAGGTGGCCAGGGAGGATCACTAACCACTGGAATACGTGAAGTCATGGTTTGTATAATGTAGTTTATTTAAATAGTCTACCAAATGAATTATAAATTCGATATTTTTGGAACCCTATATGATTAGGATAAGTAGAATATTTTTTAATTCTATTATCTTTTAGAGTGAAAGATGATTTTGTGGTAGGAATTATTTGAAGGATGAAACTCTACTTGTCAATTATATTTTTTCCCTCTTATTCAATGAATAAATAAATTTTTAAACATTAGGGAAGGGATCTTAAAACAAAAAATGTGTTATCCTTATACCTTATGTTTTTTTTGAACTAATGAAATGTTATATCCCCATAGAGTGATGGATTTGAGGCCCTCAATTTTATAATTTTTTGTGATTGATGTCCTCAATCACTTATTATAAATATTTATGCTTTTCCTATATTTATGTGTCTCTAATTTCAACCAATGTTCTCTTAATCAAGATCATAATTTGGTGGAGACTTTTTCATTTTCCTTTCCCTCTTATTAAGAAAACATTTTATTAACGCAATTTCCGATGTCGGTTTTCCAGAAAGGTGTTTTTCTATTTTAACCTTTTATTTAAAAAAACAATTTCAAATTGCGAAGAGAAAATTTATTGAAGGTGGGGAGAATGTAACACCTGGTGATTTCATTGTATGTTATCTCTTCAAAATATTTCAATAACTTCTGCTACATGGAATACCGATTTCTAGCGCACCACGACTTACCAAACAAGCCATTCAAAAAAGTGGTTTTGAATAGTATTAACCACATTTTAAATTTTATATAACCTATATAATTTTAACATTCATTATTTTTGTTTCATAGATATAATATAAAAATAAATTAAATTTTAATGATAAAGGAAGTATTTTTCAAAATTGCAAGATTACCGTCCAATAATTTTGAATTATTTTAATGAAATATATGACACTTTTATATTAAAATTGACTAAATAAAATTTATATTTATAAGATAGACATAAAAAATTTATTTTGGATAATTTTTCTGGTACATTTCTGGTAATGTTTATATTTTTATGAATAGTGAAAAATACTATTTTTTAATTGAAAACCACTTTTTTAATCGAAATAATTTTTAGTGTTAAATTGTATATTTGAATGGTTTAGAAGAATAATTATATAATATTTTTATCATTTAATACAGTGTAGGTCATTATAAGTAACTTCACATTTAAATTTGACCTAATCACATGTCAATCTTTTGATACTTATTATTTCTTAAAAACATGATTTTTGTTTTCACATTGAGAATTAATTTTAAATTAATTTCATGTAACTTCTATGTCTTGAATTTGGAAAAATGGATTCCAAATTTTTAATCACGAGGTTTATATTTTATAAATAGATAAATTTGAAATTCAGTCATTATAAATAATTACTTCGGTAAATATTTTATTTATCATTGTTAAAGGGTAAATCCTGTAAATAAGGGTAAAAAATAAAATTATAATATTAATAAATTACCCTAACATGTTTTCTATTCCTATTTGTTGATAAAAATCCGACCATGGGCTACATTTTGTCGATTATGGGACCCCATGGAGCCACTTGGGAGTGATAATGACATTTTAAATTAATGAATCTAAAGTAATGCCAAAAATTACAAAAGCATGTATCTTTTAGTAAAAACATTATTATGTGGGGATGTATAATTGATCTCCCTGACTATAAATATTAATTTTAAATATAAAAATATTTCCAACATGTTTATATTTTATTTATAATTTTTATACATAATATAAATATATTTTATTAATGACACAATAATGATGTTGTATTTTCCTTATTAATAATAGAATCAAATATATGATATTGTAAATATTAAAATAAATATAATTTGGAAGATTTGACGCCATAAAATAATTTTCTAGGTGAATATAACATGTCAGGGTTGATTAAATTTATTTGGTTCGAAGTAATCAAGTTATGATTATGTTCACAAAAAACCAAATACTGAATAGATCTAAATTTATCTTAATTGAGTTTTTAAAATAAATAATATATTATAAATTGATATAATATTTTTAAAAATATAAGGTTCTTCCAAAGGACATAGATAATGTTATATATATTAATAACTAACCTCATGGTGTTCACTTTTCTTGTTATTGTATGTTTATTAACCATATAATATATAAATACAAAGAGACATGGTAAATGTCAAACTATTTAACTAAGAGTAAAATCTAAAAGATAAAGTTAATATGTTGACCTAAACATTTCTAAATCCTATTGGTTGAGAGTTTTTTGACCCATCCACACCATTTCCTCTAAATAAATCATTTTTGAGCTATTATAAACTACAAATTATTTTATTATAAAATAATATTTCAATTTTTCCTAAAGTTACCCTCACCTCTCTTATAAAATGGAAATTCCCCTTCTCTTAATGTCACACATCCAAACCCTTTTGGATCTGCCGAAAACTGCCCAAATATCCTCCCAACAGTCCTCCCTTTATCATAGAGGACTTTCATTGGTCATAAATTCATCCTATAGAACCCTTTTGATCAAATCAAAAGGAAGAACCTGAAGAAGAGGTAAATATTTCACCACCTCTTTCAAGTTCTTTTCTTCTTCCACTTCTGCTTTCTTTGTTGTTTCCATTCCAAAATAATATCTCCAGTATCTTCTATACACTATGATTTTATTATAAAAATGGTACAACCATATTCATTATTATATCTATCCTATAAATGAAAAAGTCACCATACGTGCGTACGTAAGACTTACCGTCTACAAGTCGTGGTGTAGATTGTTATTCAGACACTTCATTTTTTGGATGGGTATAATAATGTGTATAACTTCTGTAAATAATAAATATAACATGTTAATGATTCTATATATTAGATATAACATCCAATAATATATGAATTTTCCATCAATTAAAATTGTCGCTCGTGCGTACGTACGGATTACCGTTTCCATGAACGGGATGAGATTCATTTCCCTTCGTAACCATTCAAGAAATATTTTAATTTTATGATTAAAAATAATGTTTATGAAGTTAATATTATTTTGGATATGAATCAAATACATACTATCCATAACCAACATGGCTTACGTAACCCATCATAAAAAAAAACTAGTCAGTTAACACTGAAAATAATGATACAACTAAAATATCATTAACAAAGCAATATAAGAAGATCGTATATGATATCATATTTATTTATATATTTTTTTTATAATTTAATTACAATGTTCCAGCTATTATATAGGATGATAACATACCATATACTAAATAAAAGTACATGTTAATGGATAATTTCACAAGATCGTTATTATTCGAGGATGTTTTTACGTTAGTATCTACTAGGACCACTTTATCATCCACATTGGTGTTTTATTAAAAATGAATTTTAAAACATTTTTACTATTTACTAGACTATTGGTTAAAATCATTTATACCCTTATTTGACCTTATATTTTTTAAAATAAATCTTTCCATCATTTTCCAAACAAGGTACTTTATGAACTTTTTGACAAAATTATGGTAAGAATGTTTTTTTAAATTATATGGCGGGTGCGTCTATTTTCCTTCGTTAAAAAATAATCGAAGCTTCCCTTACAAGATTATATTAATTTATTCAAAATAAATGTTTTCTTTTCTAATTATGTGACTCTTAAATGGCTTCAATATAGAAATAGGTATTTCTTTCAAATAGTTATCATTTAATCAATGTCAACATCCTTTGATGGATTTTAAACTTATTTGATGTTGATTTATTAGGATAAAAATATGCCATATTGTATTAAAGGATTTGTGATATTTTTGACAATTTATGTGTTATTTTTATACCATTCATGGTTTATGGTTAATGTAATGACATTTTGTATGCTAGTTTTAATACAAATGATTTTGTTATGTTTCATCCTTTTCATATGAGGAATATATAGGACGTAGTATGTGATGGGTGGAGCCCACTATAGCTCCTCGGTCAATCTGTAGGTCTCATGAGGAAATTAGACAGGGAATTATCTAAGGCTTTTCACAATTTGATATATGGTTTTGGCCGAGGCCTTAATCATTTTTATAGGTCTTGGACAGGCCCATGAAAAATTATTTCAGAAAGTCTAGAATTATACATTCCCTCATTATGATGATAATATTGATGGTTCATGTGGTTATTCGACTGGTATAATACCCCTGACTATTTTATTATAGAATTATTTATTAAGATCATATTTCTTCTTTAATGATTTCATGTTTATTATTTTTAAAGGCATGTGTTTACAATTTTTAACCATGCCTATTTTTTATGTTATCTTCCGCTTAATTGTTTACCCTTACCGAGTATCTAAGCTCACCCTTTTCTTATGTTGTATTTTATATGGATTTCCTAGAAGTGTATAATGATTGATATGCATGGTTAAGATAAAATTTAATAATGGCATTCTCAAAGAACCATTTATGCTGTATTTTATGTTTGAAATTGAAATGTTAAGTTGATGTATGCAATCTATTCCCAATAATTCTAAACTGTTCAGTATTTCAAGAAAACATTTCCTTGTATCATGCCAATGTATTAAAATAATGCATCGAAACTGGGTGAATGGGTCGGGGCATTACAATTGATGGTTGATAAATTAGGAATACATAATATGATTATATTTATAAATTACACTATATCACATTGATATATAACTGATGGGAGATAAATGTGCAGATCAACTATGAATGAAAAATATATATTTATGAATCATTTTTAATAAATTAAGTGATTAAAATGTATAAATTGTATCATATCTTAACATTGCATAGGGTTGTACTGCCTAAAAAGTATTATTAGATCAATATTCAAATGAATAATCTGAGTAGTATTATGATAGGTTTCCAAAATCCAAAATATTGTGAAAAGGATCTAGAATTAATAAAATATTCTTCAATACAATATCACCACAATAACTTTGACATTTCCATAATAACAAAATGAAATATATTTCAATACGATATCAATAATGTTCTCCTTGAAAATACATCCATTTCACTGAAAACATCAATCAAGAAGAAAAAGTATGAAATCCCATCTTAAAAAATATTCTATAAGAAACATGAATGTATGTGTTTCAACATATTATATTCATAATAGGTAATCTTATATCTCATCATATGTAATCCATACTTACATGATTTCTAACAGGAAGATATGACATCTACCATATCAATGTATTATCACCTTAAAGGCTCTTGTTATAACCATGATCTATAATAGTCCACAAAATTAGTATATAACACAATTGCGTCAAAAATAATGAAAAGTTTATTATTATAAATACCATTATAAATTATTTGGGTGACCTAATCACAGTAAATATACATATTACAAAATTATACATGAATATACAATACATCTCAAAATAAATCACACTATAAAATATAATGATTTTGTCTCTCTACCATATGAAATATTTTGATTAAATTCTCTGTAAGGCTAATCATAAGAGATATAAATCCTTTGTCATAATTTATCATAAGGTAGTCATGTTTGTATGAGAAAATAATAATTGAACAATATCATTACATTATAGAATCATACAAATACAATTTAGATCACAAATCTTGAGTAATGGAATAATTCTTCAAAATAATATAGCACATGATTAAAAATAGTTTTAAAACATGACATTATAGTTATGAGTAATGAAAACATATAATTGGAATAATAATGAGGTATAATTATAATAATATAAATAATAGAATATTTCAAATATATCTCCCAAGACATTTTTAACATAATGAACTAGGCTAACCACCAACCCATAATAAGAACATAGGCTATCCACCAGTGCACATAACATTTTTTGACATGATAAAACCATGCATGTGTTATCCTTATCCCATGAGATATAATCTTGTACCCAATGCATCATAGTGAAATAATGGACCCAATTGTCCCCTAATAAAAAATCATATATTTTGTTCGATATGATCCTACAAACAATCATAATTCCATCATATCATAATTAATGTAGTAAAAATAAAATGGGGTTCTTGAAAATATTAAAATAATATGAGCATAATCCACTTAGAGAAAAAATATGGTTGGGATCATCCAATCATATACTGGATGAGTAATAAAAAATATTGAAGTATGTTGATATATATGAATACGCCTTTTAATAAGATCATTTAAAAATTATGTTGAAAAATAATTTGAAATAACATTTTATTTTCCTAAAATTTAATTAAAACAAAAAAATATCAATATATTTGTAACATATAATAATTTGGAAGCCCGTGAAAAAAGGATATAAAAAATAAATATGAAAAAATGTTATAAAATTTGTAAAAAAATTCATACTGAGTGAATTTTAAAAGAATATTTAAGTCATAGTTTTATATGTATATTCATATTTAGTGGGAATAACTAGATTGAAAATGATAAAAAGATTTTTATATTTATAAAAAAAACTAAATTTCATTGAAAATGAATAATTAAAAAATATAATTATATATAATTACATCCAAAAATCAATATAATGAATATAGAAAAGGATTAAAATTATTTTCAACCAATAAAATTAGATAAGGATGGCTCTACATAAAAACATCCTTTCGAAAAATATTTCAACGAAAATGAAATAAAATAATAAATAGATATATAAAACTAATAAATAAAATTAAGAGAATAAAATATATGGTTTTTAAGGGACAAATAATAAAATTTTATCAAAATGGAAATTCTAATATAAATATCGTCGATTAAAAATGGGATTGTGAAATATTCTCTTACCTTTACTCCTAACTTCCAAAAAATAACTTAACCACAAAATATAATAAAACTAACATTATTAATATAATATTCAAAAACCATAATAATATTTGTGACCATTTACAATATTAAATTACAATCATTCGCTTTATTTATATTCTTCAGTTATTAATTATTTTCATCATCGAATGTTATTAATTCTGATCATTTACTATAGGTTTTGAGATAACAAAGTCAATCAACATTATTTGTCACCAATTTTATACTTAATAGATTATATGAGGTATTGGAAAAAAGCTTTAAAATTTATTTATATATTTTGATGTTTAGTTGACGGATTTTATTGTTATATTTGATGAGATTGTAATCAACGATGAACGTTTTGTAGTTAATACAACAATAAACCTGAGTTACTTTATAACAATAATTCATTTGTATGTGACCCTAAAAGAATGATATTTATGAAATATATTACTAATTAATATAATTTATTACTATTATTAGTTAATTGATACTTATTCAGGAAGGAATGGATTATATTGGTACAACATCATTGGCGTAGGTTGTTAAATTGACAAAACAACAATATGTTATACTAATGAATGGTTAAAATTTTATTATTATATAAAAGTAATATAATTTGTATAGAATCATAAAAATATAAATATAAATTATTTAATGTGGATAATGCTATTTGGAAATTGTGCGGATGATATGAAAATTGAAATATTTATAGATGAACATTGAGACATAATGAATTTCTCCATCTCAATATAGGTTCCTTCAATGGAAGGGTTTTTGATTGACTCATGAATAAATATTCAACAAAAACTATATGTAGTATTTTATAGATGAAGAATTGTAAATAATTTGATATTGATCAAAATTGTTTCATTTTTTCAAGAGGGTTAGAGGATGGGTCCTTTTATAAGTGATTTTTATGTGGCATTTCTGTAAATATTTATTTCCTAGGGTGTAAGGGTTTATTTTTAAAATGAAAGACGATGAAAAGTATAACAATAATCGAGATTATTCATTCATACTCTCACACATGAAAATTAAATATAATATTTCTCAAAATATAATGTTTTTATCACGTATTATCACCCAATTTAACCTTTATTATGGTAACATAATATTTCCTCGGTAACTTCTTTTTATGAGCTAAATTGAAATTGATATATTTATCTAATTTTGATGTACTGATAAAGAAATTAGGATTCCATTTATTCTAAATACATTTCTAAAAATTATAAATAATATTATTAGTTTATGATAATAAATATTTAATAAAAAATTAATAGAAAAACTCATTTTCAAACATTATGTGTTCTAAATTATATTTCATATCAATGTATAATTAAATTAGTGCTGCTACATTTTCTATAAATTAAATTATATTAATTATTAAAAATTGATCAATTTAATTTAGCAAGGAAAAAATATTTAATAATAGTTTTCTTTAGATATTATCAATTTTATACATTTAAACCTTTTTAACTACATCTTATTAATATATAATATTCATATTATATTTGATATTATCAATTAATTGATGTTAAAATTAATATATTAATGTTATAAATACATGAAAATAATCATTAATAATAATTAGGATGATGATAATAGAAAATTAATGAGAATTTATAGTTTTATAAAAAATATTTAATTCTATGTTTCATTTTTACAATGTTATTTATTATTTTAATATTCAATCAAACATCACAACATAGATATTAGTTATACCTAATGAATATATATCCAATAACCATATTTCAATTAAGCATATATCAATAACTATATTTCAAAAAATGATGTATAAAAATGTTATATTTCATTCATATGTATAACATTGAATGCATTACTAAAATCATTATTTCTATTCCTTTAATTATATCTTAACATATCAATTATTTTTATAATTATTCACTATATTTAAATATTTTCAATTTGTGAAATGGTCATCATGAAAAAACCAACATGATAATGATTTCATTTTTTGTCCTTTTTATTTTCTTTTGGATTTATTCCTCATTTACATTTATTATAAGGACATGGCCATAAACATTACATAATATTGAATTAAATGAATAATTCACATTGAGGATATTTTCAGGTTTGGATTTTTAGAGAATTAGGCCATAAGTATTACCTGTCAATGTGAATATTACATGTAGACACTACTAATCTGCATCCAATTTTTCATAAAATAAAAACTCTTAAAAAGAAACATGTCTAGTTCCATATTTTAGACAACATGACTTTTCGTTGATCGCATCCTTAACCCTATTCATCTTTATGTCCTGTGGAAAAAATTTCAAAAACTTGGGATGAGCATAAAAAGATCATTAAGGGTTATAAAATAATGAAGGAAGACATTATCCCATAAGTAAATAAAAATCGATGAAACTATACTTTTCAATCATAACATTCCATATGAAATCATAAGATTTACAAATAACACATACAAATCTTAATCATAAAGGTTACTTATGGCATTCATATCAAACTTGAATTGTAGCTATCACAGCTACATAGGGAGTTACACTTGGAATACCCATAACAATATATTCCTGAAATCTCATAGGAGAAGCATCATTTTTACCTCCATCCACGTTGCCAAATGCATTGGAGAGCTATCTCGGGCTCACCCGCCCTATGTTTATCACAGAACCACCCAAATACATAAACAATTCCCAATAACCATAACATATTCATAACATATAACACAATATTAAAGTAAAGATAACATTTTCACATTCCAATCACAATATATCAAATCAATATATTTAAATAATCAATGCTTTATCAAATCATTTTCAAAACCATTTAAAACATTTAATAAAGAGATTTTTGAATGAATGTGTCCCATACCATTTTGAAGCTTTTAAATAAATTATCCTCTGAAAAAATTAATGTCCATATAAATAAATCCTAAAACCAATTTTGAAAGCATGGACATTAATGAGAAATATTTATTAGAATAAATATTTAAAACATTTAAAATATTGTTTTAGGTAAAGAGTTGTTTTAACAAAAAGAGAGATGCTTGACTACAAATAAATGAGGAATAACATTTAATTAGAAAATTATAATATCATGATAATGAATGTCTTCATTATATAATATGTCAAAGGAATTTATATACACCATATATGAGTGAATTGGTTAATAACAATAATGCAGTCTCAGTGGAAATGTAAATTTTGATGAAATCACTTATAAAGATGGTATCCTTATATTAAGGATAAATCAATCAGATAATTGTGTGTGAAAAATATATATACACCCAATATAGGTGTATATTATGTGTAAAACAATAATAGTTAATTCACACAAACTCATAGGATTACATATTCAAGATGTATAAGTTGAACCCAAAGAATTTAAATTGGGTTAAGAAGTTACCTTGTAAAAATTCCACAAACTAACGGCGTCACATTAAAATTAATTAAATGATTTGATGAGATAAAAATGGAATATAATCACTTAGAAAAAAAATTATATCAATAAGGATATATAAAAACAAATCCCAACATAATATGTTGTAAATTAAAATACATAACAAAAAGAAGTCTTTTAAAAAGAGGAGACTGAATGGTTCCCTTACCGATTTGGAAACTTACAAAACAAAAGCCACACGAAAGAAGGATAATACAATGAAGATGTAAATACTCATAAATGATATTATATTACACAAAGAGTACAGTCATGGACAGTACATATTCCACACAAAAGTAAATAGTGGCCAATATAGCATGAATCTCACGTGAATAAAAACTGAGATGAAAACCCCGGACCACGTTGTTATCAATCAAGTCATATGACCAAAAGTTAATAACCACAAAATGAATCATAGAATACCATGAATATAATTATAATAATGATAATATATATCAAATGTATGTATACAATACACCACATGCAATGAATAAGTGGTGAACAATGGAAATCTCACAGAATTAAAAGTGAGATAAGAAAATCCCTTACCTCATGTCCGACTTGACTTGTTTGTTCCTTGTTCTTCCTGGATAATAAACTAAAGTTCATTTATACTTTCTTTAAACCCTTTTTAATTTTTATTATTCTTTTTTATATCACTTATTTCCATGTTATATATATTATTCTATCATTTCTGTTAATAATGGTCGTTTTGTCGATATTTGGTACTTGAGTCAAAAATAGACTTCTTATAATTACATGTTGTTCACATAGTCGATGGTTAATTATATCAAAAATGATATTAATGATTTAGAGATCATATATATCATATATATCCAGTATATATATGTATTTATAATAGTACATAACATTTTGAGGTAAAAAATGAAATGCACCGTTCATGGAGACAGTAAGTCGTACGTACGCATGAACGATACTTTCATTTATATTTCATATTTTAATGGAATTAAAACATAATGTTAAATAGATATATAACAATTCCTGTATAATATCATATATCATATCATTAAATCCATCCTTTATGCATTCCACATATGGAATTAATGAGTCATATCACATTGAGGGGTGGTAGTCCGCACTTTCTCAAATGAAACTAATGCATTTACCCATAATAGAAACCATAAAGGTAGGCTATAAATGTAAAATAAAGAATAATAAAGTAAATATACACATAATATATATCATATATAAATATTGTACCATATTAATGGCCCCCATGAGAGACGGTTGGAGATAATCGAACAATCATCATTTAATGAGGCGTTAGTTTTCCACCCACAGAAACAGTATGTTTTCACCCATTAGATAGAGGTGTGTGTAAGTGTAGTTAAAATAAATCTCATAAAAAAATACTAGTATATTTAGGATACTGTTGTTTTTATAAAATAAATGAATAAAAAGAGTTTAGGGGTTGGAGAAATAAAATAAAAGAAAAGAAGTTAAGAGGAACTGTTAGCTTTAATTTGGGTGACTTCTTTTGGATTGAAGAAAAAGGGCTTCATGAAATGCCTTATTCCTAAGGTAAGGAAACTAGGAGGAGGATAAGGATATATAAAGATTAATTGGGAATAGGTTGTACATGCCAAAAGGCTTTAGAGGTGTGAGGAATTGGTAAGAAGTGGTCTTTGTTTATAAGGGGGTCGAGGGGCTCTTTAGGAAAGTGTGATAATATTATTTTATTATATAATTATATTCTATTTCTAAAGGTCCAAGAATCATTAAAGTCGAATATAAGATGAATAATATTCTATATAATATCCCCCAATAGGAATTGGATAGGTTTTGGAGGTTATTTTAATATTTATAATCTTATTTATTTAAATCATTTATTAAGGAGGTAAACACTGCATCATTATTGTGTCATAAGTAATTTAATTAATTTGATGCCTAAAAACTATAAACAAATAACATGATTTTGGAAATAGTTTTATATTTCCAATTAATATTTATATTCTAAAATAAAACATATATAACCCCATGTAAAAATTAATTTACTAAAAGATATTTTTTTGTGTCATTGTTGTATTTACCTTCAATTAATTAATCTAAAGTGTCATTATCATTCATAAATTGCTCCATGGGGTCTTAAAATCGACCCAAATATTCCCATGGTCGGCCATTACTCATACAATAAGGTTATGACAAGTGTTAAGGTAATTTTTAATTATTGTAATAAACTTTTTACCTTGAATTTCCCTATTAACCTTTAACCGTGGTAAATAAAAGTCAAATGTTACTATTCACCAAAAATTATTTTCATCTTATTGAAATAAATTTTACTTACTAATAACAACCATGTATGTAGTATTTTCAAAATTCAATTCATAGAAGTAGTAAAATTTCATTTAAATGAAAAATTCAATTTTTTAACTACTACTAAGTGGTTTCACTATTCATCAAAAAAATTGATGTTTTTCAGAAAAAAACCTAAAATTAACCCTAAGCTAAATTTGATTTTCCGAAACCAAATAATTATTTATAATTTACCAAATTCAAAACATAGAAGTTTTATTAATTAATTTTATTATTAATTCTCGCTATCAAAACAAATAGCGTGTTTTTAAGAAACAATATTTATCAAAAGACTAACACTTGTTTATGTCCAATTTCAAAGTGAAATTCAATCCAATGACCACCATTGGATTAAATGGTCAAAATAAATTCCAAATACACTTTAAAGATAATTAAATAGATAATATAACCATATAAATAAATTATATTAAAAGGTAATTTTGAATTAAAAAACAATATTTTTCACTATTCATCCCAAAATGAATTTTATTAGAAAAATACCAAAATTTTACCCAAAGTATATTTTTATGTCCCGATTATAAAGGATAATTTTATTTTTCCAAATAAAACATGTTAAAATGACCAAAACTAGATTTATATTGGGTTCTTCATTAAAATGTGGTAAATTATCCTTTTAAAGTAAATTATGCTTAAAATTAGATTCATTCACATTTTAAGCCTCTAACTATTATTGGATAACTATAAATACATTTAAGAAATATGTATAATCATATTGTAGTTAGGTGTTTTCATTTCCACCAATATAATGGTTAGGAGTTAATTTCCATTTAAAATAATAATAATATATTATTAGTGTGCAACGTAAGATTTCAAGGAAACCCATTGTTGTGTATCGGGTAAGCCATTGAACATAGCACCCCCTTTAAATTAGAATTAATAGACATTACACAACTATTAATAAATATGAAAAATGTCACGTTCTATATTTACCTTGGATGTTACATCCTTCCTCCCTTTTTGGAATTGTGTTCTCGCAATTTTGAAACAGGGCTTAGAAACTTCATTAAATGACCCACATCAAAAAAATAGTCAGTAAAACTATCATTTTAAATGAAAGAAAGAGAAGTACAAAGGTCATATGAGGAAAAAAAATACTAGGATTCCATGAAAAAATGGATATGTAAGAGAAAAAAGATTGTAATGTTCTGATGGAGAGTGGTCGAAAACATGATAAGGATAATGTTAACCACTAGAAAATCCTAAACATGTGATGGCTTAAATGATCTTTGATTCCCAAGTAGGAAAATTTAACAGAAAAAGTTTTTGTTTTAAGTTACTTTCCATAAATTTGAGGAATTTATTTATGAGAATAACTAAAAACATAAGGAAACATACTTAATTGCCATGTAGACTTTCATCCTTTACTAAATTCCTACCAAAAACTAATCTTTTCTCCAAATGATGAGTATTGAAACTGACTTGGTCACATTAAAATTGCAAAAATCAACTTCTAGAGTATCACATAATCCACACAAAAAAACTGTATATTTCCCATATCATTAGACATTAACAAAAACCAAAAATGGTTAGTACAATATCATATAATCCCCAAAAATGATAATCCATTATAAAAAGAAATACTAATGTTAATCTCTTAAATTCAAAAAAAATTACCAAAAGCTCAATAAAGACCGTTCAATATAGATTTGTCCTTAAAATGCTTCAAAATAACCCAAACTAAGATTGTAACCCAAAACTCAGAAGAATTTATTCATATTGTCTTCCAATGTAAATTTTAATATTTATCTCCAAATAAAAAAATCAACTACTCTTAAAGTCTCATACTAAAGTTTAATTAACAAAATCACATATTCTCTAGGATAAGTTAATCATTTACATAAAAAACAAATCACCATATGTCCATAAAAAAGTCATATATTCTTCCAAAATAAAATTCCACCATTACTCATCAATGGAAAAGATAATTATTCCCTTGAATAACATTTTCATATATCAAACATCAGGGTTACATATACTTTCAAAAGTCTTATAATGTAATACCATCCTCAAAACATCCCTAATAATTTTAAGCATTTCACCATCCTAAAATCTATCATAACACTTGAATCCCTTATATGTTGACTTCTTACTCATTCAATGTTCTTCATGATCAATTAACCATTCATTTCCAACTTATTCTGAAATAATTCTTTGCTAAAAAAAACTTGATTCATATCCTAAGATTCAACAGTGTAAAAACATATGTTAAGAAATAATACATACCTTTCATTGGTCATTGTAAGTTTCTTAATCATCAATTAGAAAGGAATTAGTTTTCGGTAATCATATATTTTTACGATCTTGGTGATCCAATTCCCAAAAAAATCTTCATTGGACATTTGTTTTTATAATGACCATGCACACCACATTTAAAACATTCAATTGATCTCCCAGAAAGAACTTCTTTCCCTTTCTTATAGTCAATGAGATTCTTCCATTTTCCATGGAAGTTTCTTTCTTTATGACCTTCATTCCCCCATCTATAGCATCTTCTCGTCCCTTTGAAGCATTTTCCTAGGTGTTTATTTCCACATCCTTGACACATATGGTTTTGAATATACATAGCATTATGATTATTACCTAAACATTCGTGGGGATTTGTTTCTCGCATATTCGATTCCTTAAAAAAATCACCAAGGTTCAGGTGGTCAATCATGACTCCAGATAGTTGGTTGAGAATAACCATAACAGTTCTCATTACATCTCCCATTTCATTAAATTTCTCATTCAGAAAACCATCACAGTTTTCATCACATCCACTGTTACTTTGGTGCCTACTAGATCCAGCCATTTTATAAAACCAAAAAGGTAAGTGTGATTATATCAATAAAATCATCATATAATATCTTATGAGGAGGTTATATAAAAATATATACTATTTCATTTTATATTAAAATCATTCATAATATCCAAAATAACATTTTCTATTTATAAAATCCTAACCATTATGTAAATGTCACTTATGCATAAAGAACACCCAAACCTCTAAATTTATCTAAAACGTCCTTTGATTCCAACTATAAAGACCTGGCTTTAAACATTACATAATATTGAATTAAATGAATAATTGACCTTGAGGATCTTCTCAATTTTAGAGTTTTAGGGAATTGTGCCATTAATATTACATAAAAACTTGAAAATTACATGTATACAATACTACTCAATATCCATTTTTTCATAAAATAAAAAATCTTAAAAATAAACATGTCTAGTTCCATATTTTAGAGAACATGACTTTTCATTGATTCGATCCTTGACCCAGTTCATCATTAAGCCCCGTGGAAAACATTTCAAAAACATGGTATGAACATTAAAATCTCAGTAAGGGTTATAAAATAAGGAAGGAAAACATTAGCCCATTAATAAATACAAATCAATGAAACTATACGTTTCAATCATAACATACCTTACGAAATCATAAGATTTATGAAAAAACACACAAATCAAAAATCATAAAGGTTACTTATGGAATCCACATCAAACTTACAGTGTAGCTATCATAGCTAAATAGGGAGTTACACATGGAATACCCATCACAATATATTCCCTAAATCTCTTAGGAGAAACATAATTTTTACCTCCATCACGTTACTCAATGCATTGGAGAGTTATCTCGGGCTCACCCACCCTAGGTTTACCACGGAACCACCAGTATACGTAATCAATTCCCAATAACCATAACATACTCCTAACACATAACAAAATATTAAAGGAAAGATAAAATTTCCACATTCCTATCACAATATATAAAATCAATATACCGAAATAAACAATTCTTTATCGAATCATTTCAAAACAATTGAAAATAGTTAATAAATGTATTTTTGAATCAAAAGTGTCCCATACCACTTTGATGATTTTAAATAAATTATCATTTTAAAACATTAATGTCTATATAAATAAATCCTAAAAATAATTTTGAAATCATGGGAATTAAGGATAAATATTTATAAGATTAATTCTTTAAAACATTTAAAACAAAGTTTTAGTTAATGAGATTTTTTAATAAAAAGTGAGATGCTTGACTACAAATAAATGAGTAATAACATTTAATAAGAACATTATAATATCATGAAAATAAATGGATTCGTGATATAATATGTAAAAGGACAGTATATACACCATATAAGAGTGAATTGGTGCATAACAATAATGAAGTCTCAGTAGAAATGAAAATTGAGTTGAAATCACTTATAAAGATGGTATCCTTATATTAAAGATAAATCAATCACATAATTATGTGGGGAAAATATAAATACACCCATTATAAGTGGATATTATGTATAATACAATCATAGGTCATTCACACATATTCATAGGATGACATATTCATGAAGTATAAGTTGAACCGAAAGAATAAAAATTTGTTGAAGAAGTTCCCATGTAAAAATTCGATATCCTAACGGCGTCACATTAAAATTAAAAAAATGAGTTTATGAGATTAAAAGGGAATCTCATCACTTCAGAAAACATTTTACATAAATAATTATATATAAGAACATATCCCAAGAAAATAAGATGTAAATAAAAATACATAACAAAAATAAGTCTTTTAAAAAGAGGAGGGTGAAAGGTTCCCTTACCGATTTGGTAACATACAAAACATACGCCACATGAAAGAAGGATCATTTAATGAAGATGTAAATAATAATAAATGAATGTATATTACACAAAGAGTACAATAATGGACAGTACATACGCCACACAAATGGAAATAGTGGCCAATATAGCATGAATCTCACAAGAATAAAAACTAAGATGAAAACACCTTACCACATTGTAATCAGTCGAGTTGTATGACCAAAAGCTAATAACCAACAAATGAATCAAATAATACCATGAATATAATGAAAATTATGATAATATATATCAAATTAACATACACAATACACCACATTCAATAAATAATTGGAGAATAATGGAAATCTGATGGAATTAAAATTGAGATAAGAAAATCATTTACCTCGTGTCTCACATGACTTGTTTGTTCCTTTTTCTTCCTGAATATTAAACTAAAGTTAATTTCATCTTTCATAAGAACCTTTTTCAAGTTTATTATTCATTTTATATCACTTATTACCATTTTATTTATATTATGCAATCATTTATGTTAATAATGGTCGTTTTGTCGATATTTGGTACTTGAGTCAAAAATAGACTTCTTATAATTACAAATTGTTCACATAGTCAATATTTCATTATATCCAGAATGATATTCATGATTTATATATCATATATATCATATATATCATATATATATATATATACAGTATATACATGTATTTATAATAGTACATAACATTTGGAGGTAAACAAATGAAATGCACTGTTCATGGAGACGGTAAGTCGTACATACACATGAACACTACTTTAATTTAAATTTATTATTTTAATGGAATTAGAACCTAATGATACATAGGTATATTATAATTCCATTATAATATCATATATAATATCATTAACTCCATCCTTTAAACATCCCACATATTTCATTAAGGATTCATTTCATTTTGAGGGGCAGTAGTCCACACTTCCTCAAATGAAATTTTCACGTTTTCCCATAATGGAAACCATAATGGTAGTCTATAAATTTAAAAAACATAAGCATAAAGAAAATATAAAAATAATATATATCATATATTAATATAGTTCCATCATAATGGCCACTATGAGAGGCGGTAGGAGATAATCGAACAATCATCGTTTTGTGAGGCGTTAGTTTGCCATCCACAGAAACAATATGATCTTCACATATTAGATGGAGGTGTGTGTAAGTGTAGTTAAAATACATTTCATAAAAATATTATAGTATATATAGGATACTGCTGTTTTTATAAAATAACGGAATAAAAAGAGTTTAGGGGTTGGAGAAGAAAAATAAATGAAAACAAGTTAAGAGGAACTGTTACATTTAATTTGGGTAACTTCCTTTGGTTTGAACCAAAAGGACTTTGTGAAGTGCCTTGAGCCTAAGTTAAGGCTTCTATAAGGAGTATATGGATGTAGGGATCTTAATTGGTCAGATGTTAGGTGAGCCAAAATGTTTGATTGGTGTGTGGAATTAGTTATAATTTTTCTCCTTTTATAAGGGTGGGGTGGGGCTCTTTAGGAAAGTGTGATAATATTATTTTATTATATAATGGTATTCTCTTTATAAAGGTCCAATAATCATTAAAGTAAAATCTAAGATGACTCATAGTCGAAATAATATCATCCAATAATAATTGGACAGTATTTGAATGTTATTTTTTTATTTATTATCTTATTTATTTAAATCATTTATTAATGAGGTAAACACTGCATCATTATTGGATTATATGTAATATAATTTATTTGATTTCTAAAAATTATAAAAAAACTACCATGATGCAGAAAATAGTTTTATCTTTCCAATGAATATTTATAGTCTTAAATAAAACTTTTATAACCCCATTTAAAAATTAATTTACCAAAATATATTTGTTTGTGTCATTTTTTCCTTTACATTAAATTAATTAATCTAATGTGTCATTATCACTCATAAGTGGCTCCATTGGGTCCTATAATCGACTCACAGATGCCCATGGTCAGCCATTACTCATCCAATAAGTTTAAAACAAGTGTTAAGGTAATTTTAAATTATTATAATATTCTTTTTACCTTGAATTACCCTATTTACCATTAATCGTGGTAAATAAAAGTCAAAAGTTACTATTCACCAAAAGTAATTTTCATCTTTTTCAACCAAATTTTGCTTAAAAATAATGACCATGTATGTAGGATTTTAGAAATTCAATTCACAGAAGTAGTAAAATTTAATTTAAATTAAAAGAGTTTTTTAATTGCTACTAAGTGGTTTCACTATTCATCAAAAATTGAAGTTTTTTTCATAAAAATTCCAAAACTTTTCTCTAAGATAAATTTGGTTTTCTGAATTCTAAAATGATTTCTATTTTACCAAATTCAATACATAGAAGTTTCATTAATTATTTTTATAATTAATTCCTACTGTCAAAACAAATAACGTGTTTTTAAGGAACAATATCTATCAAAAGATTGACACTTGTTTATGTCCAATTTCAAAGTGAAATTCAATCCAATGACAACCATATGATTAAATGGTAAAAATATATTCCGATTACAGTTTAAAACAAATTAAAAATATCATCTAACCATATAAATAAATTATATTAAAAGTCATTTTTGAATTAAAAAACAGTATTTTTCACTATTAATCAAAAATTATTTTTATCAGAAAATTACCAAAATTTTACCCAAAGTAAATTTTGATGTCCCGATTCTAATGAAGAATTTTATTTTTACAAATAGAACATATAAAAATGACCAAAAATACATTTATAGAGGGTTCACCATTAAAAGGTGGTTAATAAACATTTTAATGTAATTTATGCTTAAATTTAGATTCATTCACATTTTAATCCTCTAACTTTTATTGGATAAATACAAAAACATTTAACAAACATGTATAATCATATTGTTGTACGTTTTGTTCATTCCCACCAATACAATAACTATGAGTAATTTTCATTTATAATAATAATATTATATTATTAGTGGGAAACATAATATTTCAAGGAAACCTAATGTTTTGTATCGGGTACGCCATTGAACATAGAATCCCATTTAAAGTAGAATTGATTTTCAATTAAAAAATATTAATAAAAATAAAAAATTTCATGTTCTTTATTTACATGGGATGTTACATCTTTTAATGATTTTTTTATATTGTATTCTCACAGTGTATTAATTTTAATTATAATTTTAATTATTTTATCTCAATGTAATCTATCACAGTTATTTTATTCAGTATTCATGTTAAAAAGGAATTCGACACACATTTTATATAATAAAACAATACATTGTAAAATCATGAGGTGTTATATTTACCCCTGTTAAAATAATTTGACCATCAAAATTTCATTACTCATATGAAAAAATGGGAGTGTTTATTCTTCAATACATTATTGGGATCCCAAGTTACATCCTCAATATTTTGATTACTTATTCATTATTTAACTATGTGAGTAGACTTTCTTTATGGAACTTTATATATATGATCTATGATCTCTACCAGTTTTTTCTATAAATATTGTTATAGTTATATGATTAATTCATGTAAAGGGTCTTCTATTTACATTATTAAAAGTTGTAAATTGAATACATTAATAAATTGGGATATTTTCTTTAGAAGGGAATAATGATAATGTACTATTCAATTAGATTAAAAGATTTATAATAGGTTAATGCATCTATGGATCAACAAATCATACTTTTTCAATCTCATACCCCTATTTAATGGTGATATTTGATGGAATACCATGTATCCAACCTCAAAATAAATATATAATCAATGATTTTCAATGTAGATCTTTTATGAAATTTTAATACATTAAATTGTTTTTTGAATGGTTATAATACTATATTTATTTTTTGGTAATGATTTAGTCCCATGGGATTATGTACAATAACCTCATACCCAAATTTTAGAATGTTACCCTGCTTCCCAAATGGAGTATCGTATTGAAAATTTTGAATACTATAATAGAAAAAAATTATTAGAAATATTTCATGGTAATATATTGATATAAACCTTCCCTGAAATCTATATGACAAGATTATAAATTATCCTATTGTAATTTAGTTGTCCTTTTAATTAACCACCACTCTTAAATTGATAACTACTGTTGAAGATATGATATCTATATATATTTCATGCTGAAGAATTATTAAAGTATTTGAAATAATCATAACATATTGATCAGATACAATTGATGGTGATGCTTTATGGACCCATTAATATTTATATAATTAAAACACGTAAAGTTATTCATGTAACAAATATTTTCAAATAGTAATAAACCATTCTTGATTTGTGAGACGATCAACCACAACCAAAAAATGATAATAACCATTAAAATTATTTGGAATACCCATGATCATATCCTTATAGATATTATCCCATTTTCATACTAGTATATATATGGGTTGTTTCACCCCCATTCAATTTCTAATAGGAAACCTTCAAATGTTTTCATATTAATCATTGAAATATATACACTGTAATTCCATTCTTTATATTTTCCAATCAGAATTTCTTTTTGAGGTATTTATACATATTTTTTACTTCTTTTATGGAAAGATAATGGGGAAATTTTTTCATCATTAAACACCCCTTAATCAATTTTCATATTAATATTACACATAATAATATTTTAAAATGTATAATTACATCATTATAAATGATAAATTCCATAATATTCCCTATAATGTTAAATAACTCAATATCCTCATTCTATTCATTTTTGATCGTTACATGTATAAAGAGTTGTTGATTAATTTGGGAACGATATAATTTTTCTCCATATATAATGATTTTATGGTTTTTTTCCTTTAAAAATATTTTAGTATTGGTATCTTTCAATCCTCCTCAACAATAAGGTATCATAATCCTTCAGGAAAAAATCATAAGCCACCTTGTGTTCCATATTATTGTGGTAATATGTCAACCATTCAATGACTGTAATCAAATATAACAGTATTAATTGGAATATTTTTAACTCTTTCTATGTGAATATATACATTAAGGTTCTGTTATCATTAAATATTTTACACTTTTAAATTTAGAGATAATTCATTCATATCATCAATAATAAAATTACTGATTGTAGCTCCATACAGTATCCAATTAAGTTGTTTATGAATCATTAATTAATGAGAGGAAAATCTTATCACCATTCCCTTTTTATTATGGAACTTCACAATCTTGTATTTGATGTTTCATTGTATTTCAAAAATCTCTTCTCAGTTATAAGGTACTGTGGTTATATGTGAGATAAAAATTCTTCACTTGAGATCCTTCAAATTCTATTCACATTGATATTCCCATAAGAACATTAATACATTACATGTTATGATTTTAAGTGTATTTGAATTTCATGACTAATCTATCACAAAGTATTGATAGATTCCAACCAATTAATCAAAAAGATGGATTTATATTATAGTGATTTGTATTGGTCATTATTTAATCACTTTTTCCTTTGAAGGATCTACATATAAAACCTTTATTGTGGTTACATATCCCATGACTGATACATTATTTAATAACAATTCATAGTTTCTAAATTTTCCATTCTACTTCTAATTTGTCAGGTTCTTCAACACATTTCTCAAATTATCATCATATACATCCGTCCTCTAGGAATAAACTATAATATCATGTATAAAGACCATAGAAAATTGATTGATAAAACATCAAAAAATACTTTTTATCAAATCTACTAATATATAAGGTGTATTTGTGAGTATAGATTGAATAACATTTAATTCATAGTGACCATATATTATGTTAATGGTTGTAGTGGGTAAATGCACTAATTTAAAACTTAATTAATGGAATTCAGGTCGAAGTCCAATCTTTGTGGAATTTTGATCCACTACCTATTTCATGAAACATTAATGAATATAGGGTAGAGGTTACTTATTAAAGATTGTGATTTTGTTAATTTCTTCATAATCAGTTCATAGATACATTGATCCATATTTCTTATTAATAATGTGGATTGGTACACACAAAAGTTATGATATTTGTTTGGTATTGTGATTCTGAGAGTCCTCCAACAAAATTTGTAATTTTTTTTAATGAAAATTAATTATTTAATTATAGAGAGAGAGAGAGAGAAGGAATAGGTATTATTTTCCACATAATAAAATTAATTCCCATAGTTATTTGATGGTGATATTTTCACCAATATAAAATCATATGTGCAGTCAAGATATGAAATGGGACTTCAATATTTCAAAATATGATATTACATATATGTGGAGAGAGCCAATCCATGTACAAATTTAAAATCAAAATCTATTAAATGGACAATAACAAGAATTACATAAAACACATTTCCAAGACCATCTATCTAATAATTATTATTTGTAATGGATGAAATCATCACATCAATAGTATTTTACATGGATAATTATATATATAATGGTTGAGTTTTTTATTAAATTACCATATAATTATAAAAAAGTTTCCCGTGGTACTAGTATAAAAAAATTGTTGTTCTATGGTATATGATGAGTATAAATTTAATGACTATATTTTTTTGAAACATAATAAATATTGTAATTGAAAATGATTTCTCATTACTCGCTTGATTTGAGATCTATAGATGTAATTTTATATTATTACCCATTGGTTTGGTGCACTTGTTATATTAATGTATATACTCCATAAAATTAAATCATTAGAGTGTGAGTGGTTCTTTAAAATGAGCTCTTCCTCCATCAATTTCATTCATTTCACACATAATATCTTTGTTGGAATCATGAGAAAGATGTAATTCCCTACAAAACTAGTTGAGTTTTCATATTATTTTGAGATAATACCCCAATTATTCTTCAAATATTTTGGCCATGTATAATTATTAATTTTCATTTCTTTAATGGGTCTATCTGTGGAGTTACATAAAAAATCTATTACCCTCTTCTTATAAAAATGAATAGAATAAAAATTTCTTCTCTAATCGGTATTTCATAGTTGTAGTTACTTGGAAAAATTTATCCATATATACCAAAGTAACATAAATCAAAATATTTTCAAAGAGATGGGGTTTTAACACTATATAAACAATAACTTATTTCACATGGTTGATGAAAAAACCATAGTCATGCATTGAAATTATTGGGAAATTTAAATCATAGATACTAATTTATCCATCCCCCTCTTGTTTATTCTTTATAAATTCCCTGCCCATTTTCATGTGATGTGTTCATGGGAAACTATTTGTGTTGAATGTTTTCTTAAACTCATCTAATTTAATAAACAATAATTTTTCCATTTATATTATATTATTATTGAGATTCTGCTAGTAGTTAGCTTCACCTAATAAATGATAAATATCAAAGACAACATATACACGATATGAGTATACGAGAACAAAAAAAATCATCTTCTCTTGAGTTGATCCTTTTCACAAGAACATGTGTCTTGTATGTTATACTAATGTAATGTGTAAATTTCCACATAAAAGTCTCCATATAGATTTATTCTATCCATGGAATTTTATAGATATTGAAATTATTCATGTAATTTTTTATATCATGATATTTTGGAGTGAAAAATACCCAAATATGATTTTCTCTAGCTATCACACTTTTTGGGTTTTAATTGGGTTAGTCAAGGGAGATTCCATCAAATTTTTTATTAATTCAATTATAACAAGTTCAATCTATTTACTCTAAGCCAAGATGGTTTGAGTAAGAATTAATAATTAATGTCAAAATCATATGATAAGGGAATTTAATCCTAATATGAATTTAATAATGAATCCTTAATTTTGAACTACATCAGTTAAAATTCTTATTTAGTGGCATTTTTTAGGTTCGGTCGACTTAATTTTCAGAACGTATCAAAAAAAAGTATCATAAACTCACTCTAATATAAAATGTTGTTACCCAAGGAAAATATACATATATACGAGATAATATTAAATTAAATTTTAGTAAATCTCAATATTAATCACATCCTATATCGTAAATGATTTCTTTTATTTTAGATTAGATACAAAAATAACATGTTTTTCAACATTTTTAACATCTCCCAGAAATATTCTTTTCCTATGACACCCTTTACTAAATTACAAACATAATACTCTTATTTATAACCTAGGAAATGAAAAAATAAGAACAGGTGAGTTTATATTCTTAGAAGGGAAAAACATAGGTTATATAAATCAATGATCTTATGTTATTGTAAGATGAGAATGTTTTTATAGAAATATAATATGGTTACATTTTAATAAAATAAGGGAATCTTTCGAAATAAGAAATTTATTATAAATACGAGTAATAGAATAAAAATTATCCATAACATATTACCTAAATAACAATAGAGTGAAAAAAAAGATTTTATGTTCATGATATATTAAAATATAACATATGAAAATTATTGTGGTATAAACTAACTTATGGAAATAATAATGTATGTCAAATAAAACCACCACGTATAACATATCATAATGGAATAGGGAAATAACATACCAAAAACAATGTATATATTTACTACCACATATATCCCATAACCTTTCAGGACATAGGTTAACAACTCATCACATATCCTAATATTTCGACATAAGAAATATTACCCAATACAGTATAAGGGAATAACATAACCCCACAATAAATAATGATAAACCATCATTACAAAATATAGGTATTTACGATGGGTTTATTTTTGATGGATTCTCTTCTAAAAAAAATAATTGTGAATTGTTTTCTTCACTGAAACATAATCATTAAAAATTTCACCACACATAATAGTCATATCATGAATTTGTATAAATTTAACTCAGGGTGATACTATTTTTGAACAAACTAATTATCCATTGAAAATATTATTTTTTATTTAACATTTTCTCTATTTAAAGTAATTCCAGGATACATTATATGTGATAAAATTATAATATCAATTGAAAAGACTATTTGAAATGAACATAAATTTCTATCCTAAATACTATTTATAATAGAATAATAATATACATTTGAAGTACATTTTTCCATTGAATATGTGAAAAATATATTGTTAGGTAACAAATAATTATTGAGATAGAAACATACATTTTTTGTAAATAATTGTAGAAAAATAAAAAATAAATTTTTATATATGATATAAATTTATAACCGAACATTCATTATAAAAATGATATATATATATATATATATATATTATAAAATGGTTTGAAGAAATAACATAATAATAGTTTGACTATGGGGATAATGGATCTGATCAATAATGTAAAGGGAGATGAATACTTAAACCACATATAAGTCATCACATATACTCCATCATCACCAAATGTTGTTGACACTACTAATCCTACTATTTTTAATCCTTCTCTAATTTTTGGAATTTCTCATCATCCCACTATTTTTTCTCATCATGTTATATAACCAACCTATATATAATCTCATACTAAGCATATAGTATGACCACATACTCAATAGAAGAAATGGATAATGATCATCTAGTTTAACCCTCCTAGATAAAGGAAGAAATCACTTCGGTATTGTACTAACAACTTGTAGTTGATTGTTAACTGATATAAATAACATGAAAATTTTAAGTGCCAATTGTTATTACACACATTAAATGATGAATTTCAAATAATATCTCACCCATGGACTTATCTAACCTCTTTTGTTATTCATGACATGTCACGTCCCATCCTCGGGGCCCGTGTCGTGACTACCCCAAGCTCGCCTTCCATAGGCCGGGGGATGGCGACTATCACCAAGGCGTATTTACCGGTAAAAAGGGAAGGCATTGCCTTTGTAATGTAAAAAAACACCATAGAGCCAGCAAGCAGTAGTAGTATACACTATGTAAAAACTGGGTACAACAGTAAGTGCGGGAAAGTAAGTGGGCCAGTATACAAACCCAAACTGAAATTGAAGTACAACTGGAAGAGAAAATAGTAACTAAAAAGTAAAGCCGAAATGTCGAGCTGTACACTGGTAATCCCACCTGTAGGGTGGGTACAGATAGCCTCCACTTCACCTCGGGTCCAGCCGACCACTGCGAGTACGTTCCACCCAGTGGTCCACCTCCAGGTACCGTCCTGCTCCGCATGCCTCAACCATGATTAGCGATGTCCGTCGTCTGCAACCAAAACACCGTAGTGCGGGCATAACCTGTGTAGGGGTGAGTATAAGCTACTTAGTAGGGACCCCGAGACCCCCGATGGTCTCCCAAAGTCCAAAAAGGATAATCCAAAAAGGAAATATACAATCACAAAGTAACATCCGACACTGCTTAGGTATATTCCCATACATATACCTAAGTCATAAATTCTCATTCGGCTCCAACATCCAAGCCCAAGTACAACCCAGTCCAAACCGGAAAGAAAAACGTAAATCCACACAGGATAGCACAACACAATCCACTTAGGAAATCAGAAAGTAAATCCACACAGGATAGCCCAAAACTATCCACACAGAAAAGAAAAACAGGATTCATCTCACACAGGTATACTTCTTCAAACGACAATAGAGATGATCAGATATTGCCACTAATTTATCTAAGTCATCGTACCCACAAAGGATCGATAGGTACTAACCCCGGAAAAGACCCACACATGATCATACCCACACAGGATCTATAGGCGCTGGCTCACACAGAACCGTTGAGTGCTGACCCACACAGGATCGGACCCACATAGGATCTGTATCACTGATCCACGCAGGATCGATGAGTTCTGAAGTCGTCGTCATCGAATCCATTGAGGATCTCTATACAGTCATCGTCGTCACAGTCGCAAACGCAACCAGCACTACGGTTCCCGCACACAGAAAGCTCGTTTGGGAGGGTCTGCTCCACGAGCCGAGAGGATGATACATCAAATGACACAAAGTCTGAAGTTGATGTATCCAAATGTTCAGTATCATCAACAGGAACTCAACGTCGCAGACGGCATGTTAATCGGAAACCATGTCTGAGAGTTATTGACTTTTTCGTCCTAGGGGCCCTTATGGTTTTTAAGGAAAAACCAACCCGACCATACACCACTTCCATCCAAACCTCGGGCGGAGTAAGCTGAAGGATCCATATCACTTTGAGGAATCCAACAAAGTCGACGGCACGTCAATTAGACGTCCGGAGCTCATGTTACGAGTGTTTCTGCTCCGAGGGCCCGGTTGGTTTTGTGTACGAACCAACTCGATTGAACCCAAAGTATTCCGAAACGTTGTGTGCGATATACCGAAACGACCGTCCCGATCCAAGGATCGCATCGCAACTAACGTTGCATCGATCGGAGACATGTATCCCACGATATGGGAAAAGGACCGAAGAGGGTCCGAAAACGGGGTTTCAGGCCCGGACCGACCCGGCCGGAGACCCCCTGGGTCGGCTTGGCTGGCGCGCGGCGCCAGGTGGCTCGGCCAAATGGCCGAGCCATTCGGATAGTAGGGGGGGTTGGTGGGGGTGCTTCCCCCCGCGTTTTGTAACTGCGGCCCCCCTTAATGGGGGTCGCTCATCTGGGCGGCTGGGGGTTTGAACCCCCGACTTTCCCCTTGTCTGGTCGGCCCGTCCCAACCGGCCGGTTTCTGCCGCCACGGGATCGGCGACGGCCGGCCCCCCCTGCTCCGACGCCGCCAGCCCGGAACTAGCCGCCGGTCACCCTGCTCCGCCGCGGGCCAGAACAGGCCGCGACCCGGAACCGTCCGCGACCTTGGCTTGTTCGGCGCGGCGCGACGGTGCCGCTCCCCTCCACTATGGCCCCTCTCCGGCTGTGGTGTCTTCGGGTTTCTCCGACGTGGCGCGACGGAGTCTCTTCCTTGTTCGATTTCACGGTGCGGCGCGACGGTGCCGCGTATTCCCTGCCGCACGATCCCGCGCGGTGAGACGGCACCATGCCATTCCCGTTCAAACCATATTAGAATCAATCAACTTAGATAAGGGAGGTGGGTCGGCCGTGTTTGTGCAGTCCGGCCCCCCTCTCATCAATCGATAGAAATTGGTCATATTACACGAAGAGCGTTAAGATAGTATTCATGAACAAAATAAATAAATAAATAAACCCCTACCACGTCAAACAAGTTGGGTGAGGATTCGTTGTGTAGATAACCGTCGCGGAATGAGGCGTCGCGGAAGGAGACGTCGCGGAGGGAGACGTATACCTCCAAGGAATCTGGCGTTCTTTGCGTTCTTCGCGTTCATGGTGTTCTTTGACGAATAGGATGAAGAAACTCAAGACTTCCTTAGATTTTCTCCCAAATCTCTCAAGGAAACAAGACTCCAACCAAAAATAAAATAATCACACACTTATTTTATTAACATAACATATGGTTTGAAATTCAATGTTTTAATTAAACCACAAAATTAAATAACACAAGTTGTCAAAATATATGAAGGATTATAAAAGGTTAGGGAAGGTGAAGGGGTAGGGTTTGTGTGGACCCCACCACCTTCCTAACCTCCAAATGGAAATTGGGTGGTTTTCCCCAACATCCACACAAAGCTTAATCCACTTAGAGTAAAAAATAAAATTTGATGCAAAATTTTATTTTTACCTTTCACATAAATTAACAACTTCTCTCGTGGAAAGAAACTCCGTAAATGGAATTCCTAAGAAATTACCTACGATACGGTCTCATCGGTCCCCTCAAGATTCGATTCCGAGCACCGGTTCAAATGTTAGAAATTTCCGCACATTCGTTCACTGAACGTACCCGAGCTAAACTTCGGATAAGAATTCCGGGCACACCGGGCCTCAGAATCAACTGCTGTCAGAAACTACGTTCTTGTAAAATCCCAAAGAAAATTAAGAAAAAATTTTCCTTTAATTTTACGGGTCATTACATTAATCCCACCACAGGGATTTACTTCCCTTTAAAGATACATCGAAACTAGGGAAACAAATGAGGGTACTGCGTACGCATCTGAGCCTCCCGCTCCCAAGTGCTCTCCTGGAGGTTCCAGTGCTGCCACCTGATGCGCACTATAGGAATCAACCATCCACGTAGGACCCTCTCCTATCGATCCTTGATCTCCACTATGATATCCATAAAAGTCACCACATCATCAATGTATAGCTCCCCATGGTCAATGATATGCGTCAGGTCGTGCACGTATCTCCTCAGCTGAGATACGTGGAAGACGTCGTGCACTCAGTGCAACTGAGGTGGTAGATCCAGGCGAAAAGCCACCTCGCCAATCCTGCTGAGGACCCGGAACGGTCCGATGAAGCATGAAGACAACTTGCCGCCTCGGCCAAATCTCCGTATTCTACACCGAGGTGAGACACACAAGAAGACGTGGTCACCATCCTCAAACTATAGTGGCATCCGCCTCCTGTCAGCATAGGACTTCTACTGGCTCTGAGCTATCCTCATCTGCTCTTGGATGGCCTGGACCTTCTCTGTCATGGCCTGGACCGTCTCTGGTCCCACAAGTGCTGACTCCCCAGGGTCTGTCCAGCACAAAGGAGATCTGCAAGGTTGGTCGTACAACGCCTCGTACGGTGCCATCCTGATGGTGGAGTGGTAACTTTTTTTGTACGTAAACTCCACCATGGGTAGGTGGTCCTCCCAGCTGTGACCAAAGTCGAGGACAAATGCGCAGAGCATGTCCTCAAGAGTCTAAATGGTCCTCTCCATCTAACAATTCGTCTGAGGGTCAAAGGCAGTGATCAGACGTAGCTGTGTCTCGAATGCCTCCTGCAACCCCTTCCAAAGCCAGGATGTAAATAGAGCATCTCGATTGGAGAAAATAGATGATGGCACACCGTGAAGTCGTACAATCTCTTGAACGTAGAGACGTCCCAATATCTCCACTAAGCCCTGCTCTCTGATGGGTAAGAAGTGATCCGACCGGGTGAGTCAGTCGACAATCACCCAAATGGAGTCGTGACCTCTAGAAGTGCGTGGAAGTCCAGTGACGAAGTCCATAGATATCTCGTCCCACTACCACTCCGGGACCTCCAAGGGATGTACCAAGCATGTTGGTACCTGATGCTCTGCCTTCACCTGCTGGCAGGTGAGACATCGAGAAACGAACTCTGCCACAACCTTCTTCATGCCCGGCCACCAGTGCTATCATCTGAGATCCTGGTACATCATTGCCACTACAGGATATACCGCCACGGGAGAAGTGTGAAAATATCTCAGAACCTCCTCCCGTAAAGAAACTGGTACCAAGGTACGTCCTCTGAAAAGGACGTCATGCTATACTCCTAAGGAGAAACCATTAGGTTCCTGTCCTAAGGATATCTTTGCACGCCGCGTCTCACAGTCATTGGCCCCACGTTGTGCCTCACTGACCTGCTGCAGTAGTGGAGGGGTGACTGTGAGAGACTGAAGGAAGGCTGATCCATCTCTATCCATGAAGGATATCTGTAAAGAGGCTAGCTGCTCTGTTGCCTCCTCAAGTAGCTGAATTCCCATCCTCTTGCTGAGATCATCGACTACCACGTTCCCCTTCCCAGGAGTATTGACTATCTCAAAGTCATAGTCCTGGAGGAACTTGATCCATCGCCACTATCTCAAATTCAGGTCCTTCTGAGAGAAGATATACTTGAGACTCTGATGGTCAGAAAAGACTGTAAAGCGCTCGCCCATCAGGTAGCCCCGCCATGTCTTCAGAGCGAAGACCACTGCTGCTAACTCCAGGTCATGGGTAGCATAGTTCTGCTCATGCAGCCTCAACTGATGTGATCCATATGCGATCACTGCCGGCTCCTGCATCAGGACACACCTGAGTCCGGTCCCTGATGCATCGTAGTAGACTACGTACCCTACTCCCTCCTCAGGCAACCTCAAGATAGGGGCGCTGGTCAATCTCTATCTCAGCTCCTAGAAGCTCTGTTAACATCTGTATGACCATACAAAGGGTGTCCCTTTATTTGTCAATGCCGAGAGTGGTTCCGCAACTCTGGAGAAGTCTGTCACAAATATCCGGTAGTATCCAGCTAGTCCTAAGAAACTCCTCACCTCCGCCACGCTCCTGGGTGGCTCCCAAGCTAGCATTGCCTCGATCTTCGCAGGATCCACCGCAACTCCCACCTCAGAGAAGACGAGTCCCAAGAAGTGGACCTCGCGTATCTAGAACTGATACTTCTAGAGCTTACCATAAATATGGTGCTCTCTGAGTGTGTCTAGTACAACCCGCAAGTGGTAGGCGTGCTCCTCCTCAGTGGTCGAGTATATCAAAATGTCGTCGATGAATACCACGAAAAATCGATCGAGGTATGGCTGAAAGATCCTGTTCATGAGGGCCATGAACACTTCTAGAGCATTGGTTACGCCGAATGTCATAACCATGAACACATAGTGGCCATACCGATATCTGAAGGCCGTCTATTGCACGTCCTCGTCCCGAACTCTGAGCTGATGATAGCCTGACCTGAGGTCTATCTTTGGGAACCATTGTGCTCCCTTGAGCTGATCGAAGAGGTCATCAATCCTCTGTAGCTGATACTTGTTCCTTACTGTCACTTGGTACAGGCGACGATAGTCGACATAAAGTCACAAGCTCCCGTCCGCCTTCTTGGCGAACAAAATCAGGGATGCCCAGGGTGAAACACTGTGTCGGATGAAACCCTTGCCCTGAAAGTTCTCCAATTGTACCCGTAGCTCTCGACGCTCGGTCGGGGCCATCCGATATGCTAGAGTTGATATTGGGTCTGTCCCAGGGTATAGGTCAATATAAAAGTCTACCTCTCTGCGAGGAGGTAGCCCTGGAACGTCGTCAGGAAAAACATCTGCATACTGATCCACCACTACAGGAAAACTAGGACTACACACGTCAACTGCTCCTAGGATGAGTCTGGCCAACTGATTAGTGATGGGTTGTCTTCTCCTCTGCGGATGTCCATCCTGTGCTGTGAAGGATCCCTTCTCGCTGGTGAAGGTGAACTTGCTCCCGTTGGTGCGTACACATCGCACCTTGCGCCTAATACAGTCGATCTAAGCATGGACTATAGATAACCAATCCATGCCCAAGATGACGTCGTAAGGCCTCGACGCCACTACAAGAAAATCAAAGCCGAATCTCTCGCCAACTAGAGTAAGCTCACACTGCAGGAACCAGTGCGTAATCGTCGAGTCTGCTCCTGTAGGAGTCTCTAGCCGTAATGATCGAGCCAACGGCTCTGTCGGAATCTCCGAGATCCAAACAAGGGCAATGGCTATGAAAGAACGACTCGCTCCTGTGTCTATACGAACTACAGAAAGGGTGGAATAGACATAGATATTAGCTCGAATCATCTCAGGCGCGCGGTGGTCGTAGGATTCTGCTGCCTGGAGCTGTGCCTGTCTCTGCCTTCCAGCTCCCTGTGGTCGGAGTGGACCTCCTGGTGGTGATGGTGGGAGAGCCTCAAAGCGTCTCCTACCACCTGCTGCTCGGACAGCTCCTCTTCATCGTCCGCCTGCTCCGTGAGGACTTCCACGGTCGACCCTCTTCTTTTGCCTAGGTGGTCCCTCAACCATATGCTACTCCTCGGCACGACGGGTCGGGCAGTCACGAGCCATGTGGCCCTTCCCGCCGCATGAGTAGCACTGCCTGCCTCTCGAAAGACTGGCTTTGTGCTGTGTGACCCGCACTGCTGATCCAGTGTCCTGAGGTCGTCTGCATTAGGGTCTGGTCTGCCTGGACCCATGAGTCATCCGTCGACTGCCTGTTGCAGAAGACTCTGCTACATACCGCACTGCGGTATGTCTCTCTGCTGAAGAGGGATCAGCAAGAAATATCTCGATCAAAAGGGCTCGCTCCAGTACTCCTTCCTTAGTTGGAATGCTGAGGGAGATCAGCGATGCCCTAATCCCATTCCTCAATCCCTGCTCAAAGGTCCGGGGCCAGAAGAATGGGTCACGTACCATGTTGGTCGAGTAGCGCGAGAGATCAGTGAATCTCACCGAGTACTGGGAGACCGTCAAGCTGCCCTGCCGCAGCTGTAGGAGCTCCTGGATGCGCACCGCACGGAGGGTGGCTGGGATGAACTCGGAGAAAAAGAGGCTCTCAATGTCCATCCAATGAATAGATGCCTCATTGTGCACCTAGATCATCAAGCTCCATCATTGGCCCGTTGCCGCGTGCAGTAACCTCACTGCGAAGATCACCATGAGGTCTGATGGTGTCCTCACTAACCTGAAAACTCATACGACTGCCTCCAGCCAGTCCTCGGCTGCCTGGGGGGTCTGTCTCCCCGAAGAACCTGGGCTGTCATTGGCACTGGAACCCGTGCAGTACACTAAGGCGACATACATCATCAGCGGCTGGGGCTGGAAGCATCGGTGGCTCGGCGGGTAAAGGTACCACCGGTGCCTCAGCTGCCAAAGGGCCCTGTACTAAGGCCTTGTCGCTCGGCGGGCTGTCGTCACGCTCAAATCTCGGAGCGCTAGCTGTCATCCATCGTGGGTCCATCCTGAAAAGAAACAGGTGTGCCACGGTCAAAACAGTATACCTGGTGAGCTGACACATAGTAATCACATAGAAAACTTCAAACACACATGCAATCAATGTTTTCGTGCATTAAGTCGGAAATCAGAAGCCAGGGTCCTAGTGTACGGATACGTCGGCCGCCGCACCAACACTGGACTCCCTGGACTGATAACCACACCCAATAGGCTTAACACTATTGCTTCACATAGAAAAATGATCAGAGTGCCATGTTCTACGGTATAAACGAACTCCTCTAATACCAATTTGTCATGACCCGTCCTCGGGGCCCGTACCGTGACTACCCCAAGCCCACCTTCCATAGGCCAGGGGCTGGCGACTAGCACCAAGGTGTATTTACCGATAAAAAGGGAAGGCATTTCCTTTGTAAAGTAAACAAACACCACAGAGCAAGCAAGTAGTAGTACTATACACTAAGTAAAAAAAGGGTACAACAGTAAGTGCGGGAAAGTAAGTGGGCTAGTATACAAACCCAAACTAAAAGTAAAGTACAACTAGAAGAGAAAACAGCAACTGAAAAGTAAAGCTGCAACGTCGAGCTGCCCACTGGTAATCCCACTTGAAGGGTGGGTACAGATAGCTTCCACTGCTCCTCGGGTCCAGCCGACCGCTCCGAGTACGTTCCGCCCAGTGGTCCACCTCTAGGTACCGTCCTGCTCTGCAAGCCTCAACCACGATCAGCGATGTCCGTCGTCTGCAACCAACACAACATCCTGTGGGCATAGCCCATGCATGGGTGAGTATAAGCTACTCAGTAGGGACCCCGAGACCCCCGAAGGTCTCCCAAAATCCAAAAAGGATAATCCACAAAGGAAAGATACAATCACGAAGTAACATCTGACACAGATTAGGTATATGCCCATACATATACCTAAGTTATCAATTCTCATTCGGCTCCAACATCCAAGCCCAAGTACAAACCAGTCCACACAGGAAAGAAAAATGTAAATCCACACAGGATAGCACAACACAATCCAATTAGGAAAGAAAAACGTAAATCCACACAGGATAGCACAACAATATCTACATAGGAATGAAAAATAGGATTCATCTCACATAGGTATACTTCTTCAAAAGACGATAGAGATGATCAGATATTGCCAATGATTCATCTAAGCTGTCGGACCCACAAAGGATCGATAGGTACTAACCCCTGCAAAAACCCACACAGGATCGGACCCACACAGGATCTGTAGGCGCTGCCTCACACAGAACCGTTGAGGGCTTACCCACATAGGATCGGACCCACATAGGATTTGTAGCATTGATCCACGCAGGATCGCAGAGTGCTGAAGTCATCGTTGTCGAATCCACTGAGAATCACTGTACAGTCGTTGTCGTCACAGTCGCAAACGCAGCTAGTACTAGGGTTCCCGCACACAGAATGCTCGTCCGGGAGGGTCCGATCCACGAGCTGAGAGGCTGATACAACAACTAAAACAATGTCCGGAATTGATGTATCCAAAAGTTCCATATCGTCAATAGGAACGCAACGTCGCAGACGGCATGTTAATCAGACGCCCGGTCTGAGAGTTATTGGCTTTTTTCTCCCAGGGGCCCGGTTGGTTTTTAAGGCAAAACAAACCCGACCATACTCCACTTATGTCCAAACCTCGAGCGGAGTAAGCAAAAAGATCCTTCTCACTTAGAGGAATCCAAAAAAGTCGACGGCACGCCAATCGGACGTCTGGAACTAAGTTATGTGTGTGTCCGCTCCGAGGACCCAGTTGGTTTCGTGTACGAACCAACTTGGCTATGCCCAAAGTATTCTGAAACCTTAGGTGTGATATACCGAATTGACCGTCTCGATTCAAGGATTGCATCTCAACTGACGGTGTGTCGTACGTAGGCTCGTAGCCCAAGATATGGGAAAAAGACCAAACAGGTTCCAAAAACAGGGTTTTAGGATCGGACCGACCCAACCCGAGACCCCCTGGGTCGGCCCGAACTAGGTCGGCCCGGCAGGGCGCGGCTGGGCGCGGCCCGGCCTGTCCAGTGCGGGCCGGCGGCTCGACCGAACAGCCGAGCCGTTTGGATAGCGGGGGGTGGGGCTGCCCCCCGCGGTTTGTAACCGATGCCCCCCTTAATGGGGGCCACTCAGCTGGCCGGCTGTGGGTTTGAACCCCCGGCTTTCCCATTGTCCGGCCGGCCCACCCCGGCCGGCCGGTTTCTTCCACCACGGGACCGACGATGGCCGGTCCCCCCTGCTCCGACGCTGGGGGCCCGAAACCGGCCGCCGGTCATCCTGCTCCGCCGCGGCCCGGAACTGGCCGTGGCCTTGGTTCGTCCGGCGCAGCGCGACGGCGCCACGCCCATCCACCGTGGCCTCTCTCCGCCCGCGGTGTCTTCGGGTTTCTCCGACGCGGAGCGATGGTATCACGTCCTTGTTCGATTTCACGGCACTTCGCGATGGCACCGAGCATTCCTTGCCGCACGATCCCGCGCGGTGCGATGGCACCGCGCCATTCCCGTTCCAAACCATATTAGAAGCAATCAACATAGATAAGGGAGGTGGGTCGGCCGTGTTTGTGCGGTCCGGCCCCACTCTCATCAATCGATAGAAATTAGTAATATTACTAGAAGAGCATTAAGGTAGTATTCACGAACAAAATAAAAAAATAAATAAACCCCTACCTCGTCGAACAAGTTGTGTGAGGATTCGTCACGAAGATAACCGTCGCGGAAAGAGGCGTCGTGGTAGGAGACGTCGCGGAAGGAGACGTCGACCTTCGAGGAATCCAGCATTCTTCGTGTTCTTCTCATTCTTCGTGTTCTTCGACGAAGAGGCTGAAGAAACTCAAGACTTCCTTAGCTTTTCTCCCAAAGCTCTCAAGGAAACAAGACTCCAACCAAAAATAAAATAATCCCACAGTTATTTTATTAACATAACATAAGGTTTGAAATTCAAAGTTTGAATTAAACCAAAAAATTAAATAACACAAGTTCTCAAAATTAATGAAGGGTTATGGAAGGTTAGGGAAGGTGAAGTGGTAGGGTTCGTGTGGGCCCCACCACCTTCATAACCTCCAAATGGATGTTGGGTGGTTTTCCCCAACTTCCACCCAAAGCATAATCCACTTAGAGTAAAAATAAAATTTGATGCAAAATTTTATTTTTACCTTCCACATAAATTAAGAACTTCTCTCGTGCAAACACAACTCTGGAAATGGCGTTCCTAAGAAATTACCGGCGATACGGTTCTATCGGTGCCCTCAGAATTCGATTCTGAGCACCGGTTCAAAAGTTAGAAATTCTCGCTCGTTCGTTCACTGAACGTACTCGAGCTAAACTTCAGATAGGAATTCCGGGCACACCGGGCCACGAAATCAAGTGCTGTCAGAAACTGCGTTCTTTTAAAATCCCAAAGAAAAATAAGAAAAAAAAATTTCCTTTAATTTTATGGGTCTTTACAAGACAGTAATGTTTATTAGAAATATATATCTAATTATTCTCCTACAATTGAATAAAAAAATTAAACAATTGACTAATATATATTTTTATTTATTTTTTGTTAAATAATAATCAAAATATATCATTGTCCTTCACCATAAATATTCATAGTACTACTATTGGTGTATATCCTAATGCAGACATCAGACTCTATAATGGGTGGATCAAACATATTATGTATAAATTTATCATGGAAATATATTATTAAATATATATTATTATTTTTAAATATGATAAATTACAACAATTCGATGATGTATACAGAATGTAAACCGTCGGTATCTATATTTCACATCATTTCACCCTCTATTATATAGACTAATAATAACACTACCCTTGATTGTTAGTCATATATAATAAGTTCCCAATCTATCCCCTTCCTAAGATCTTACATAATTGGTTTGATGAGGCTCAAAAGCCTCATCAGAGATAACCACATATCCTATCTATACTAATATCATTTAAATTTAATAAAAAAACTATTGGAAATAAGTACATATGAGATCTTGGCATCCATCCCCAATAGTGGGTCTCATGTTCACATGAACAAGAAACCATAATCCCTAAAACTATTTACAAATATATAAAATTAGATGTTAAAAATTATTAAAACTATACATTGTTTATTTATATATACTATCATTTTCTCATACATGTGATTTTTCATGTCGGAAAGAACATGATCCCTTGACACCAACTAAGATAAAAATAGTCCCTTATAAGTGATCTAGTAAAAAAATAGCTATATTGGAAGTACAATAAAAATCTTAATTAATAGTAACACAATTGATAAATAATATTTTATTAAATTAAAAATTCATAAAATTCTTATTTGAACTAGTATACTCTATTGAGGATCAATGACATGGGATGGGTGATGTTCATGAACATTATCTAGAATCAATACTCAAATATGGCTCATACTCCTCCATACTTTTTTTATGTTAGATCCGTGAACTAGAAAACCATGAAACCCATATATAGAGAGAACATCCTTAATCAATTTACGAATCATCATATTAAACTACTATGGAACTATCTGAGAGAATCAAAGGGTAAATAATGTTACCTATAAATAATTTTTAATACATATATCAATTAGAAAATAGTTATAAATATGTTATGAAAATAAATAATATATTTTTTTATGAATGTTATTATATTTCAATACATCATTCTTCATTTTCAATATTATATTCATTAATTTAAATATATTCGTATTAAATTTTGGGACATAAATTTCCCTATGATCCTAAATTTAATCATTCCCCATTATTTTAAACCCATTGGATATATCAAAAAATTAACAATACATAACTATTGGGTCACATCATTTATATATTTATTTCTTTAAGTAATGGATGTATTTGTATATGTTTATTGATATACTTTAATAATTATGACTTATATTGTATCAGATTCATTTTTTATAAAATCATTTTAGTAGACTGAATTTTTATTATACTCTACTAGTAATTTAATTCTTTTGAATAAATATAGTAATTAAAAAAAACCTCATTGATGCTCTAGTATAAATGTATAATTTTTTATAAGAGTGATTTGATATTATATTTCAATAACTCCAAGACCTGGATGAATATGAATCTCTCAGTTAGTGTCAAACCAATTACACTTTAACATTATTTTTTAATTATATCCCAAATAACATTACTTAATTATTTTTGGGTACAAAACCGTCTAATAAATTTATCTAGATTTTTGGGTTATTGTATTTATTATAAAATCTAGAAGATCATGATATAGTTAAACAGTAATTGGGGTTATTGAATAATTTTCAGGCCAATAGAGATGAGTGTGATCCAATGTATCTTTACTTGGAGGTAGGTTGATGCTATAAAATATAGTTAAATAATAGTTTCATGAAACATAGTAACCCATGCATCTCATACATCGATGTTAAATATTGTTAGACAAATATTCATTACATTATAGAGACCCACGATTGAGGACCATTTTAGTTTATTTCCCTTGGAATCATGGACTACAATCTTCTAATCTGGTGAATGATATCTGGTGTTTCCAACAAGTATCATCCAATTTGGTACTCTCCATAGACATTCCCATCATAAAAGGAATATTTGTAACCTATTGAAAGAAAACATAAGATAGGATGTGAAGCAACAATCAGTAGTGTAAAAAATTGAAATACTTAAAAAATAATATGAACATAAGGTTATGAGACATTATAATGACATTTGAAAACCTTACCCTATATATAAAAGATAAAAACATTATTAGTGACCTAATGATTGGAATTTTATAACACATAAATCAGAAGGAAAATGTGTACTTGATTTATGAGAGCCTAACCATTTTATAATATATAGAATTGTTGAAACCATATTACTATAGAAATTTCATTCATTTATAGTCATGGCTCATTTCCAAGACATAATTGTGAACTCAAGTGGTGGATAAACCATATAGGAAGGACACACCACTATCCCTAGTGTAAGACCATTATAATTAGTTTAAAGGAATACTCCCAAAGCCATCATAGTATTCATTTTTTAATCTATTGTTCTCTATAGATAAAAAAGACCCTTATTGAACTAGGTTCACTAAATGTTCAATTACTTTCAATATCATGATACATAAATCATTACCCAATTCATTGGAGGGAGATATTGGTCCCACCCATGTATGGTTACGATGTAACCAACATATTGAGTTATAAAATATCCATTATCGTTGTTTATAACATAACCTTGATCAAATAATAATTATAATTTATACATGTTCAACAAGATAATAAAAATTTCACCATATCAGAACCCATAAAATGAAATTGATCTCATAAACATTTAACTATAACATAAACTGTGTAAACAAGGTAGGTTTTGTAATAATAACAAGATTGAATGATATTATTAATGATTAAAAAATTGGGTTTCATAAATATACATCATTGTATAAAACATATAAGATAAATATGTTTTATAAAAAACATTTCATGATGAGTGATTTTAAAATGATAAAACCATTTTACCATTTCATAATGAAGATAAATTTTTATTAATATACACTTTTTTTAAATAAATTATTTTTGAATACATTTTGTTTTAAAATAAACATGAAAAAACAAAGAAAGGATAATTTAACCATACATTAGAAAAAATATAGAAAATATCATTTATGACATGAAAAAATTTATAAAAAAAAAATATTTTGAAAATTTACATTATTAAAAATAAACATTAAACATATAAAATAATAATAAATGAAAATAATATTCATGATGGTGTGATATTCTATTCATCTCATATATGTTAAAATAATGATTCCATTCAAATTTTTGGTAAAATCCAATCATAAATTATTTGTAAAATGACATAAGGATTCATTTCAAAAAAAATTGTAAAAATTAAAACATGGGTAAAAATGAAATTAATATATCATCTGATAAATTTATAAAAAAAATTATTTTGTTTTTAGAAAACATACGCTTCAATGGAAAATGGTTTTTGACCAAAATTGAAAACAAATACAATTTTCCTTGAAAATTATTTTAGACTCATGAGTACATTGAATGAAGTAAATTAATGGAAAACAAATATTCTCATTAAATTTCCATAGTATATGAAAATATATGAGTTATATTATAGGTTAATAATAATATTTTATCATTATAAATATAATCATAAATAATCTCGATAATTAATGAGATTGTGACATAAAATCATTAACACTTTAATAACAATATAAAGTAAGACATACAAAGGAATATCATTAAATAAAACATAAAATAACATTTTTATAAAGAAATTATTTATATATCATAAAAATAGGTTTTATATACACCTTTTAAAATAATATATGTGCATTACATAACACATGTCTCAATGAATGAAAATTTGTAAAAAAATCTCTCATCGCTTTGGTAAATTTTTTACTGTAAACCCCATGGAATATATATTCTAAAATGGATATTTGAATCAAAAAAATTTATGGAGAATAACCAGAGAATATATTATTGGGTATTATATATATAAATAAAAAAAATTGGTGCGGAATTTTGAATGTTTCACACAAAAGTAAAAAGTCAGACAAAAATAACTCACCTTAAGTCATCACTTCAATCGTACATGTTCAAATATCAGGTGTAATAAATTAAATTTATTACAAATTTATTAGTGTACTATAATTACATATATAATACTATATATGATTTCAATATTTCATTTTATTACTAATTTTTTAATCTAAATTTTTAGGTTCTAACCATATTATTTGTCATATATATTTTGTTTTGTTATTTTTGGTCTTCTTAATTCGATCATGGTTCTATAATCTATAGTATAATAATAAAGATATAATTTTCATATTTTTAAATAATTTATAATTTTAATACCAATCACGAAATATGGATTTCATAAATGAAGTACATTTTAATCATTGAGATAGTTGGTCATTCATTTTCATGAGTAACACTTACATTTATAAATTATTATTCATTAAAAGTGGTATATAATATATATTTTTTAAAACAAGGATATTAATAACATGAATAAAATATTATTCATTTAAATAGAATTATACATATCATCATTTTAATGTGGAGATTAAAACCAAGAGTCACATCACTTAGTGTTGGTAGTAGTCCACAGAAACACCAATGATGTTATCTTCTCATAATGAATGAAACAGTAAAAAAAGAAAATTATATAATATTTTTGGAGAGTGATAAGTATGTAATTAGTATAGTAATTACTTCATTTATATCATATATATTTACTAAAATTATTCTTATTATCTTTAATGTAAATCTGTAATGAAAAAGAATCACATCACTTCACGAGGCAGTAGTCCTCCATATAGAAAAGAAAAGTTATCATATCACATATTGAATGGAAATTAAAAAAATTATATATTATAATAAATAAATTTATATAATAATTTTATAAATACCATATATTTACTTTATATCCATCATCATACCAAACCGTGATAGGTGGAAACAGAAAAATGAATGTCATTGATTCGTTGTGAGGTAGTCTGTCATACACATTAATGATGATTTTGTAATTCATTTGATTGTAGAGTAGATGGATGAAGGTAATCATCTTAACTGAACAAAATATATATATGGATGATTCTTAGGATATTATATAATCATGTTTTAACAATAATCTATGGAATTTGAGGATAAAAAAAATAAACTGTTCATTGATGAATGTTACATATTAGTTAGGTATCCTCCTTAGGTTTTATAAACATTTTCCCTATATTTGAATTTCCAAATATATGTATTAAAAAAATGAGAGTATGAATTTCATGTTTTTTCTTGGTATGTTATTTAATAAACCAAAAGGATTTGATGCCTTGATGAAAAGATGAGTCGGGGAGAACTTTAATAAGTCAGGAGAGTGGAACACTTGTAATATTTTGAACAAAAAAAGGTGTCACCACAATTTTCAAATTAAATGAGGATCCAAAATGGGTTATTATCCAAAATATAAGATTTTATTTCTATAAATTTCTATAAAATTGGATTTGGTCATGTTGGAAGGTAATATTTTACCTTTATCTTCTATTTTAACCCTTGGTAAATCTGTTTTTACTATAACTGTGGTAAATGATGATGATTATTTTTCATATTAATTCTGGTGAAAAATTTACTTGAAAAAATTAGATAACATAAATTATTATAATTCCAAATGTGGAATTAATTTGTTCAAATTTTATTTCCAAAAGTGAATAATTAAATTTTAAAAATAATATTGCAAACACAATGAGAAAACTCTTATGTGATGATTTTTTTTAAATGTTTATAAACTTTTTTATATCAAAATAATATATTAAAAGTATTTAAATTGCATATATTGGATTATAGATATATTATATATAGAATTTTCATTAAAAATCATATAAAATTTATCATTATAAATAATTTAAATGAAAACATTTTTTTCATTAAAGAAGTTTATCATTCACTATTCATTGAATAAAAAAACGTTTTAGCATAATATCAAAATTTACCCTATAATAATTTTTATATTTTTTTTAAATAATATTTTTTTTCTTATAGATATTATAATATAGTTGAAAATTATTTTTACAACGTTTCTACCAAATATGGAAAAACTGCTTTTTAGAAAATAATGTTGTAAGTGTAAAATTTGATTTAGTCACATCCAATATCTAGAAAAAATATAAAATGAATGTTAAAAATATTATTTAATATATAAAATATATATTTCATTAATATAATTCAAAAAAAAATGATTCATTTTATTTATTGAGGGAAAACCCATTTATGGGTATAAAAATTGTTTTCTAAATAATTATTTCCAATGTTCTCAAAAGTTTTTTATTTTCCATTATAATTAATTTATCAATTAATCATTAATTATATATACATTTATAAACCACATATTTTAATATAATGTCACATTTTGATTAAACTCATTGTTTTTTGTAACTAAATATAAACTTATTATTTGGTGTAATACAAGATAAAATAATTTTTGAGTGTAATGGAAAAAATGAAAATATTATATTAATTTGAATATATATTTTAAAAAATATCAATGTCCTTCATTATAACCCATTTAAAATGAATTTCTCCATCAAAATTAGTCTTAGTCATAAATAGATTTAAATTTGAAAATTCATTCTTATAACCCCGCAACGTAAAAAGGATTTTAAAAAATCCTATTGAATAAGTGAAATCTGTGTGTGAAATGTATATGGAATAATGCGTATTACATTTCCAAATAGAATAGAAAATTAAAGATGTAAAAACATAGTCTTAGAAGATAAATATTAAACCAAAATACAGTGGGAGAGTGATAAGTAAAATGTTGACAAGATATTTAATAACCACAAATCCATAAATTAAAGATTCATGATAAAGGTCATTGATATCAAAAAATAATAATGATAACTAGAGAAAATTTAATTTCACAATCCTTTTCAAAATTTTGTTGAATTTATTTTAAACCAATATTGAGAACATGTAAAAATTTACTTAATATATTTTTATTTCACAAGACCGATTAAATAGTTTGGTTGTGCCTTTATAATTTTCCACTTCATATATTTCCCTAAGAGTTGAATTTCACATGTCTGAATCACTAAATAATATCTAAAATATAATAATAATTTTATCTAATTATCTCTATAAAAATAATGATAGCTATAACAACCATGGAATTTATTTCACATTTAGATATGGTTTATTACATAAAAATTAACTAAATGCAACCAATAATATTGAGAGGTATAGTTTCTTTGGGGATAATAACATTACATGACAACATAAGAAATAAAATACAACATTGTTATTTAAAAAGTTTCTTAAAGGACCACAACATTCCCTCATACTTAGTATTGCATAGGATAACCTATGGACATACATAAGAAAATGGTGAGCTATAATGCCCAATAAGGCTGTAAACATGTAATAACTTGAGGGATACAATACTTGTTAGGCAATATACATATCAACAGAGCATACGAAAAAATTGTATAGAAATTAATGATAGTGTATTATTATCATAACATGAAAAAGTGGAAACAACTTAAAAAACTGCATCATTAACATAAAGGAATAAAGTAAACCGATATCCCAATATGATATATAATTTTTTGAAAATGATTCAGGTAGACCTATGTCCCAACATGAGGAATCATGATACAAAACATTATCCAATGTATTAGAGCAATATCAGGGCGCACCCTTCATATTCATTTTAATCTCATGCTTAACTGTGCCACATCGATCATATAACATGGATTCATTCAACATCATCAATTTTTTCAGTGATCAAAGAATGTAGAATACCTAAATCTAATTACCATTCAATAAGTATACTTTCATAAAGGTTAATACCATTTATTGAGAAATGAGTATGGTATTCACTACACAGTGATTTTGGCTATGGAAATCGTGGTGGAAATTCAACAGCATAACGACGTTATATGTGGATTTGTAAATTGTGTTGATAAGAGATAAAGGGGTATATCAAAATTTATACATAAAATTTATTGTAATGGAATCATGGAACATAATATCACAACCTATTAAATGGAATTTACATGCATATTATAGATGAAATGCTTGAGTGGATATACGAAGGGAGAAATACCTTGCAGAATTTTGGCTTGGTAACGTGAGTACAATGATGGCTTTAATGAGATTGAAATGGGTCTCTCATCATTAAAACATAAGTAGGGAAGTATGGTGGATGTGATAAATCATACCACAAATATTTTAACTGAAAAAATGGAATAACAATATAAAGAAACATGGACAAAAAATAAGAAAGGAAAGAATCCCTTACTTGGATGTGTGAACTCAAGGGCTTGGGAGTGGATTGAGAGAGGTTTCTTGAGATATTCGGGCCCCTTGGGGGATTATAGAGATTATGGGTAATTGTTTTCTCAATCTCTAAATGGTTTTGTTTAAGGATAATTAGAGATTGGCTGGGTTTATATAGGAAACGAGACGAGATTCATTATTATTTAGGTTTTTGACACAACACATTAAAATATTCAATAACACAAACCATCCTAAGATTTTTCCCATGGTTTCTAACCACGTGGAGTGGAATAAAACATTTTATATGGACAAGGGAATAAAATATCAAAATATTTATCTTTCGTATCTTAAGTGATTCACATTATCAAGGAAATCATTTTAACATTTTATATTATTTTATATGGCTTGGAGGGTCAACTAAAGCATTAACAAATTAATCAAAAAAAATATAAAATCACATTATTTTAAATATAAAACATATATTGGCCGAATATCCCTTTCCTAGTATATAATTTCATCACTATTAGTTCATTATGATGTCATGAAACACATTATATATTTATAAGGTATTTAACTTTTACCCAAAAATTCTATTGTCTCAGAAAATTTAGAAACATTAACCATTGGATAGTTTCTATGTTTGGATTACAAATATAATATTCATATTTTCTAAATAATTTTAAAAATATTTGAATTTCCACTTTTAAAATAAAAATCGACATTTATTTAAAATTCACAGGTTTTGACCAAAAATGTTTTCCAACCACAATAAAAAATTCATTTTATGTCATAAAAAATATATACTAATTTATTATTACTAAAATTTATTTCATAAATATATTTTTTAAAAATCTTAATTATTTTAGAAATTCATTTCTTCCATGAAATAAATTCATTAAAAATACCCTATCTATTTTATCGTATAAAAATACAACTCTTATAAAACTGATTACCTACTCATGAAAAGATTAATAAATGATATAATCCTTATTTATAATAATTGTTTCTATATTATTATTAATAAAAATACCTAGTTTTATATAATAATATATATATTCCTCAAAATTGCAATTTTTACCTAAAAACACCATTTATCAAAATTATCATTCTTTTAAAAAAGACTATTCCCATAAAGGAATTAATGGTATATGAATTTTAATTATAAAAGGGCATTTCACAATAATTAACTAATACATTGATACATAACCCCTTATAACGCCCACATAAGATATAAGGGTAAAGTGTGAGATGGTGACAGACTCTTAGGGGGTTCAGATAAAAATGCATGAGTGGTAATCTCTATTAACATGAAACTATCACGTATGCGATTACATTCAAGTTTCCCATGTCGAAGCTCTGCTTGGGCTTGTTCAAGAGAAAATCCCAATGATGCCACCACCTTCCCTAGCTCTTCAAAATGATCATCATATAGACCGGGTTTACTAGATGAGGCCATTCTCTCCTTTGTCAATGTTGAATGTATATTTTTAAACCTTATATTTATATAAGTTGTGTGATAATTGTTCAATGGCTATATTATCAATGGTAATAATAATTTACGATAATTTAAACACAAAAATTAATAATAATAAAAAGTGTATGAGTTTTCTATATCAATAAAACATCAATAGAAATGGAATTTTAATCATAAATGTTTTGTTCATTACAATATTCCCCCTGATGATATTTTTCTATCAAATTTTCATTTTCCTACACTATAATTGATGAGGGTAACTCTACCTCATCACTTCTTCTGGTTCCCACATTGCATCTTCAAACTTATGTTTTCTCTACATCACATGGATGATGGTCATTGAGTTCTATAGTCAAACGTTTTTCATAAGATCGAATATCATCACCTGCATCTCTTTATAGGAATGGCCATTATCCAATGGTACCACATTTGGAGTGACTACATGTGATGGGTCTAGTATTTATTTCCTCTAATGTGATACATGGAATATATAATGTACTTGTGATATGTTTGGAGGGTGTGCTAGTTGACATGCCACTACTCTAACTCAATCAGGGAACACAAAAGGGCATATGTACCTTAGCCTAATATATCAATTCATCCCAAATCTTCTTACTCTCTTCTATATATATATATATATTAATATGAAAAACATATCTCCCGCATTAAACCCGAGGTCTCATTGATGGTTGTCAAAATTTCACTTTGATCAACTCTGAGAAGCTTTGATGTGTTGTAAGATACTATAAACCTTCTCCGCTATTTTATTGACCATTAATATAAATAGAAATGTTTTCTCCACAACATCATCCCAACATGACAGTGTTCTACACTACATCCCATAAAGTGATTCATAAGGAGACATTTGGATGCTTGAGTGGAATTTGTTTTCTAAGAAAACAAAACCAAAGGAAAATTTTGATCACATCCACTATTGAAGTCCATTGAGAAAGATCACAACATGTCCTAAAGGGTCTAGTTATTCTTTTATGATTGGCCATCAATTTGATGATGATATTCCATGCTAAAGTTCATCTCAGTATTCATATTGTATTGGAGAATCATCCCAAACATAGTAGTGAATCATGGATCCTGATCAGATATAATTGATAGTGGTATATTTTGAATCCTTAATACTTTTTGGATGTATATCTATGCCAGTTGATCTAATATGAAATCATATTTAAATGAAATGGAGTGTGCAATTATTGTTAGATGATCCACAACAACCCAAATTGCATTATTTCCTTCAGTGTCATCAGATGTTTGGTGATAATGTCCAGGGTGATGTTATCCTATTTCCATGTTGATATGGGTAATTATGGCATCATCCCCTTAATATTATTCCTATTATCCTTCAATTGATTACATACCAAGAAATTTGAAATATATTTAGGAATATCCATTTGCATGTTATCCATCCTAAAATTATCGTAGAGATCCTGATACATCTTATCGTTTCTAGGGTGTATGGAGAAATTAAAACAATGTAAATCATCAAGAAGTTCATTATTTTTAACTCTGTATTTGATGGAACACATAGTCTTGACCAAAATCTCAAAATTCCTTCTTCATTAACAATAACCTCTGAGGATTTAACATTTCTTATGGTTTCCACATTCTTCTAAATTACTACATAATCTTTTTATAATCATTTATCCATTAAAAAATATATGGTTGAGAAATAATTTGTGAAAGGATTGCTGATGTTCCCTTATTTATGATTCCAATGTTCAGGTTCATCAAATCTAAGACTATTATATCCATTTCAATTCACATAAATGATATAATTTCTATATATTTTCTACTTCAATCATCTGCCACCTTGTTTACTTTCCTAGGACGGTAATGAATTGAGAAGTCATAATCCATGATGAGCTAAAACCATCTTTACTAATGCATATTCAGCTTGTTCTGTGTGAATATATATTTGATACTTCTGTGATCTATCTATATTTCACACTTTTCCCCCATGATAAAATGATTCCATATATTCAAAAAAATATCCCAGCTTCCAACTACAGATCATGAGTGGGGTAGATTGGGTCATGAATGTTCAACTTCCATGAGACATAGGTGATGAAATTGTCATTCTACATCAACACACAGCCCAAAACCTTCTTTGAAGCATCGTTGATGATTATGAAAGTATCCCCATTGTGAGTACTGTGAGCATAGGGGTAGTGATAATCCTCTTATTCAACTCCATGAATCATTCTACACATTCATCATTATAAAAAAAAACATTACTCCCTTCCATGTTAGCTAGGTAAAAGGGTTTCGAAATATTGATAAATTTCACACAACTCATTGATAATGTCCATATATACCCAAGATGCTACAAATATATATCATAGATGTCATCCCCAGCCATCCCACAATTACTTTTGATTTTTAAGGTTCTACATATTTCCATTTTCATGTGATGATATCCCCCAATAATGAAACTTCATTCAACTAGAAATCACACTTACTTTACATTTCATATAGCTTCTCCTTTGGGAAGGTATCTAGAATAGTTTTTATATTCTCCTCATACTCCTCATTAGTTTTTGAGTATATTAGAATATCATTAATAAAGGATACAAAATATTTGCCTAGGTAATATCTTAAGACTTTATTAATCATGTCCATGAATATTATTGGAGCATTATTGAGTCTTAAAGGAACTACTATGAATTCATAGTGCTCATACCATGTATGAAAAGCAGTCTTCTGGATATCCTCCTTCACCACACTTACATGGTAATATCCTGACCGTAGATCCACCATGGAGAAGTATAGTGCTCTATTTTTCATACCAAACAACTCATAAATTCATGGAAAATAATACTTGTTATTTTTCATGATTCTCTTGAGCTCATGATAATCAATGAAAAGGAATATTGACCCATCAATCTTCTTGAAGAAGAGAATTGCTGCACACCAAGGTGAAGCACTGGGGTTTATAAACACTTTATCTAGATTCTCTTGTAGTTGTTTCTTTTGATCCTTAAGATCCACAACATCCATTAAATATGGATTCTGAGATATTGGAAATTCCTTAAGTACAAGATCAATCGATAATTCAACATCTCTTTCCAGAGGAAGACTAGTCAATTTCTTGGAATACACATCAGCGAATTCCCTACAAATCGGAATTTCTTTGAGGATGGTTCAATCCTTAGACTTAATCATCTATGAGAAATATGAGTTCTCAAAAGTAACTAATATCCATTATTTATATTATGGTTCTAAATAATATTCATCCTACTCCTTTCACTTATATAAAATTTGGGGCTGATTGACCATATGGAGAGTGATTTCCCTCTCTTGAATGTTAATATTGGAAATATATAGTGAAATTGAATCCATTACAATAATTTCATCAAATTAAAGTATAGGGTGTATGAAGAGGTTTGATGCGATGTTAAATCCACAAATTGTGATACTGGAGGAGTTATATTCATGGGATGCAATAAATCCCATTTTTTTGTTCTCACTGACATCTCAACTTCCATGATTTATTTTAGTGTTTGGATTCCCTTACTAAACTTTTGGGATAAAAAAGATTTCAAAGAAACAGAATCAAAAAGTGAAATCGTTATTTGTAAATTAATAACAAGTATACCTATTACCTATTCATTGTTGGGATTTTCTTCAGCAGTTATAATTGAAAAATCTCACCTTTTCTGCCTTTGAGGATGTTTTTTACTTCCAATTACCCTTGGATTAGGGAACTAGTTCTCAGAGTTCCCAAGTTCCATTTATGTTTAGCAATGAACAATGCACTGAGGGTTGACTGGAACATTCCTTTAAACTTATACACTAGTGGGATTCTTTTATCAGCAACAGTTATCCAGGTTCCCTTTTCTTCTATACCAAAAAAATTTCCTTAGCCCATTGAGGAAATTTCTAGGGCGCTTCTTCCCAAACCGTTGGTAAGTGGGATGTTGGAATTTCATTTCACCATTGATTTTTTCTATCAGTCCACCAAAATTAAAATTCACATTATTATTTTTATCCCCATGATACTCTTCATATTTTACAATCTCTATCTCGACTTTGAGTGCACATTGAAAAATCTCTTCATAGCTTTGAAAGTCATGGATTGTGAGGTATTTCTTTAGGATAGATTTTATCCCACGAAAGCTGTAGTAAACCTTGAAATCGGGGGTAACACCAAACCACAGGTGTATCGTGAAATTATTGTAATGTTTTCCTTGTAAGAACCGACAGATTCATCATCCTTCTGCTCGAGTTAATGGGAATATCATTCCATCTTATGATGGAGGGTGCGAGGAAAATATTTATCGATTTTTTTTCTAGTAATCCTTCCATTAAAACAACTTCAATATCTTGCTCTGAAATCATATTTTTGATCAACATACACCATTGATCAGCTTCACCTCTATATGATAAGCATCCAAAATAACAATCTTTTCTTAGGAACATAAATTTGTAGAGAAGATACTGTAAATGGAGTTGACCATTGTTAGGAGACTGAGGGATCCAATGATCCATTGAATGTGGGGGGGAATTTTCTTTTGATAATCTCACTTGTGACTTGGTCTTTCTTAGAGGGGTTGGGAATTCTTCAGGACCAATGGTTCTATTCAAAACATGAGCTAATTAAGAGATTATCATGATAATGTTTTCAATTGTCACTTCCATATGATTGTGCATCTCCCTTTAATATTCATCACATTGATCATCACATCATTTGTTAGTCAATTTCCACCTATTATAAGAAATTGGATAGAATAAATGGAAGACTATGGGTAAGTATTTTATGGTATTAAATGCAGAAAAGGGAATCCAATGGAAAAAACGGATAACTTATAAATTACATTTATCTCCTAATCTTATGAATTTCTAGGAATCAATCTATATTCTCCTTGATCTATTTCTCAATTTATAATAGAATGGGATTTATTTTTTTCCCTTAATAATGGTTCATAATATTCTTATGAATTTTACAAAGCCTATCCCCTAGAAGTGTCGAACCAAGAGTGAATCTAGGCCTATATTCATGCCCTAGTTCTCGATTGAGTCTATATCAATGTGGTGTTTTCTGGTTTTCCCTAAGATACTTCTGTGCCTCAGCAACATCTACATGTTCATATCAAAACAAGGATGTATTTTCTTGATAAAACACATTATATATACTCACCATAATATAGAGATTATTTTATTAAATTCCATCATATATCTAAGGGTTTCACTAGAGTTTTATAACCCTAATCCCGAAATAAGTAAACCTTTCCTATGATACCAACTATAAAAAACCCTGGTCCTTATTTCCCATTTAGACATTCTTTATTATATTAAAATTTACATTATACAACCAAAAAGATTGAGAGGTCTTGTTTTTTTGGGGCCTTGGAACATTACATGACTACTTAATACATTAAATACAATATCATTATTGAAACATTAATTTTCTTGACCACAACATTCACTCATACATAGCATTGCATTGGATAACCTAAGGACATACATATGAAAAGGGTGAGATATAAAGCATAATAAAGAAGTAAAAAAGCATTTCATGAAGAATAAAATACTTTTTAGGCAATAAAAATATCAATGGATAATAAGTGAAAATTGAACATGAAGGTATGATATCACATGATTATCATAAAATGAAAATGTGGCAGCAACTTAAAAAACTACATCAGTAAAAAAATGGAATTAGGTAATTCCATGTCCCAAAATGGTGGACAAACTACCTAAAAGGAATTAGGTAAACCTATGTCCCAACATGATGTATCATGATACTAAATATTTCCCATTGCATTGGATCACTATCAGGGTTCTCCCTTTATATTCATTTCAATATCATTCTTATGTGTGCCATATAGATCATATAACATGGAATCATTCAACATCATCATTTTCATTCATGATAAAATAATGTGCTATATATAAATGAATTTAACATTCAATTGGTATGTGTGCTTAATGGTGAATACTCATGATAGAGAAATGGGTATGGTATTCACTACACGATGATTTTGGCTTAGCAAATTGTGGTGTTATTTGGGAAGAATAAAAGACTTATATGAAAATTATAAATTATGCTGATGAGTGAGAAATGGGTATCTGATTATTTATATATGAAATATATATTAATTGAATCATGGAACATAATATGCCTACATGTGAAATGGAATTTGGATGCATAATATACAATAAATGATTGAATGGAAATAAGAAGAGAGAAATCCCTTACGGATTTATGGCATGGTAACAGGTGTACATGAAAGGAATTAATGAGAGAGAAAGGGGTATATCATCATTAATACATAAGGATGGAATTATGGGGGTGTTGATAAATAATTTCCCAATATTATTAATTGAATAATAAATAGGTATAACAACATAAAGAAACTTTGACGAAAATGAGAACGGATGAAATCCCTTACATGGATTTGTGATCCCAATGGCTTTGGAGAGGCTTGTCAGAGGCTTATTAGAAGCCTTGGTAACCTTGGGGAGGATTTGTAGAGTATGTGAAAGAGGTTGGTCCACCTGAAAATAGTTTTAGTTGTCACGACCCATCCACGTGGCCCGTGCCGTGACTATCTCATGCCTGCCTTCCATATGCCAGGGGCTAGCGAATAGCAGCAAAGGCAATTCCCTATTAAAAAAAGAAGGAATTGACTTTTAACATGTAACACACACATTGTCATACAAAATGCAGTAGAGGAAAAAAGTACTAAAATATAAAAGTAAGGTGTGATGAAAGTAAGTGGGCTAGTATACAAACCCAACTGAAAAAGAATTACAGGTATAAGTAAAAAGGGAAAACAACTCTTGGATCGTCCATCAGGGAATCCTACATGAATGGTAGGTACAGAACTCGAAAAAATCGTCCCTATAGTACGTCCCATGTAGTCCAACTCTATGAAACCTCCATCCGTCACCCTCAGCCTCGATCACTGAAGTCCGTCATCGGTATAGAACACAACAACGTGTGGGCGAAGCCCGTGCATGAGTGAGTATAACATTACTCAGTAGGGACACCGAGACCCCCGAAGGTCTCCTAGAATACACAAAGGATAAACCAAAATAAAATGATAAAAACATGAAGTATCAACCAACCCTACATTGGTATATGCCCATATATATACTTAAGTTACCATTCACAGTCATGCCTCCATCTCTCGAGCCCAAACACAACCCAGTGCACAAAGGAAGTAATTTCAATCACCACGATGATAATGTTTGAAAGACATGACTCAGCTCACATGGGTATACATATTTCATAGAGTGATATATATTATCAGATGTATTAACTGATCATCTTATCTTGTCGGACCCACACAGGATACAGGACCAGCTAAGCTGTCGGACCCACACAGGATACAGGACAAGCTATTCAGTCGGACCCACACAGGATATAAGAACAGAAGTCAGAACCGTCGGACCCACGGAGGATCCTGATACAGTAGTCATCACTATCGAACCCACTTAGGATTCCGGTTCAGTATTCATCTCTTTAGAACTCACAGAGGATTCCGGTACAGTTGTTTTTGTGTCGAAACCACAAAGGATTCCGGTACAGTAGTTGTCACAACAAACTATAGGGTTCCCGCACACAGTACGCTAGATTCCGGGAGGGTCCTCTCCATGAGCCAAGTGTCAAAACAGAAACTATGAAAATGTCTCTAGTGGATGTATCTCGTAGTTCCATCTCATCAAAAGGAACCTAATGCGATAGATGGTTCCTAAATCGGACACCCGGTCTGGGAGTTATTGGCATTTCCATTCTAGTGGCCCGATTGGATTTACACTCAATCCAAACCCGGTCATTTTCCAAATTTTTCCAAAACTCACTTAGAGTATCGAAAAAGGACCTCTTCGTAGTGGGGGTCCCAATTCCACAGACAACGCGTCGTTCGGATGCACGTTATTAAATATATTCGCATTTAAGCTAAGTACGCCCGGGACCGTCAAGCACAGTGGGCTGTGGTGGGTCAGCCCAACCTGGATGGGGGGTCGGCCAGGCCCGGTGGGGAACAACCCACCTGTGAAAGCAACCTACACTACAGGTCGGTCTGGTTCCCCTGGCGGTGCCATGCAGGACTGCCTCCTTGCTGCCCGTCCGGCCGTAGCCGGCCGGTTCTGCCCAGCGCACGCGGCCTGCCCAGCGAGCCACGATTCTTTTCATGCAGCGCCTACAGGAGCCGCGGTTTTCTATCCCAGCCGAGAGGTAGCTGGCTGGTTTACCGAGCAGAGCGGCCCATAGAATCAAGTCGTGGTCTTCTCCACGCAGTGCTTGCAGGTGCCGCGATCCTCCAGCCCAGTTGTAAGGCGTCCAGATGGTTGCCCAGAAAAGCGGCCCATGGGTGCGGGCTGCGATTTTCCTCCATACGGAACCTGGGGGCGTTTGTGGTCATCTAGTGGGTCGTTCGGTCATTCCGCGGTCCGGATCTATGGTGGTCAACACGGCCGACCACCTCCATGCATCCACCGTGGTGCGACGACGCCACATTTCGTCTCCGGCGCGGTGTGACGGCACCGCGCCCTTTCATCTCCGCCACAATTTTTCTTTGTGTGGCACAATGAAGGCCCTCCCGCCGTCGACTTCTTCTGAGATCCACCTCCATCATAAAAATGATCAACAAGAAATGGGGAGGGTCAGTCCATGTTCGTTTGGATCGATCCCTCCTCGTTAAATTGATAACAATCAACACATCATTCCACCAACATAACGATGTGGAACGGAGGGTAGAATGAAACATTGATGTAACCCCTACCTGGATTTGAAGTACATTGATGACAGCACAAAAAAATAATTCGATGTCATCGTCGAATGTTGCGCCTCTCACAAGCCGCTGATTCTGGGCTCAATTTTCGTCCATGTTCTTCGTCGGTGATGATGTGTTCTTCATTGGAGAGGAAAGGATCTCTCAAGGTTCCACCTAAAATCTCCACACAAGGATTATGCCAACCCATGAAGAATAATAGAATTTTCTATTATTTAGTTTTTGGAAAAAGAATTCAAAATAATTCAAATAGATTAATTAATTGAGACATTAATTAATCATTAGGTGTTGGAACCATTATGAGGGAAGGTGGAAGTGGGAGGGTTCAACCTAGATAAATTTTGGATTCAAAAGGGTTCAAGCCCGTGTGGGCCCCACCTAGTAATATCCTCTGAAGGTAGGTTAAGTGCGGGTTGGAACCACCACTATCATCCCATTGGAGGTTTTAACCATCGTACAATAAATAATATGTTGCACATATTTTTATTTAACTTATTTTGAAAACCCCCAAAATTAACTTCCAGTCTCGATAAAACGCAACTGCGGTAAAGGTCTTCTTAAGTGAATATCGGCGCTAAGAGTTCATCGGTGTCCTAGGATTTCAATTCCGAACACTGGTTCAAAAGATATAAAATCCCGCACGTACATTTACTAAATATACCCGAACAAAACTTCAGAAATTGATTCCGGGAACACCGGGCCTCGGAATCTGGCGCCGTCAGAAACTGTGGACTCCTAAAAATTCCCATGTATTTAGGGAAAAAATTTTCCAGAGGATTTTAGAGTCTTTACATTCTCCCCACCTCAGGGCTTTACGTCCCCGTAAGCTACAACACGTATTAAGGGAACAAATTTCGGTACTGAGAACGCATCTGAGCCTCCCCCTCCCATGTGATCTCTTGGAGGTTCCCGTGCTGCCATCGAATGCACACAAGAGAAATCGACCATCCTCATAAGACCCTATCCTGTTGATCCCCAATCTATACTAGAACCTCCGTGTATGTCTCCCTGTCATCGATGCCCATCTCCCTATTTTCGATGATGTGGGATGGGTCGTGCACATATCTCCTCAGTTGAGATATGTGGAAGACGTCCTGCACCTGGTACAACTGAGGTAGAAGGGACTGGTGGTATTCCACCTTGCCTACTCTTCCAAGGACCTGAAAAGGTCCGATGAATCATGGAGATAACTTGATGCCTCTGCAAAATATTCGTAGACCTCGTCGAGGAGAGACTCGTAAGAAGACATGGCCACCATCCTCGAACTCCAATGTTCTCCATCTCCTATCAGCATAGGACTTTTGTCTGCTATGTGTACTCTACATCTTCTCCTGGATGAACTGCACCTTTTCTATCGAAGTCTATATCATCTCGAGTCCTATAAGTGTTGACTCCCCTATGTCTGTCCAGCATAGTGGTGATCTGCAAGGTCAGTCGTACAGTTCCTCATAGGGTGCCATCCTAATGGTGGAGTTGTAGTTGTGGTTGTAAGGAAACTCCACCAAAGGTAAGTGGTCTTTCTAGCCACGACCAAATTCAAAGACACATTCACAGAGCATGTCCTCAAGAGTCTGAATGGTCCTCTCAGTTTGATCATCTGTCTGAGGATGGAAGTTGGTGCTCAAGAGAAGCTGAATCCCGAAATCCTCTTGTAAGCCTTTCCATAGCCAGGAAGTGAAATGAGAATCTCGATCTGATATGATCGTCAATGGAACACCATGAAGCCATATGATCTTCTGAATGTAGAGGCATCCCAATCACTTTACTGGGCCCTTATCTCTGATTGGTAGGAAGTGATCCGACTTGGTGAGTCGGTTGATAACCACCCAGATAGAGTCGTGTCATCTTGATGTATGTGGATGTACCATATCGTAATCCATGGATATCTCGTTCCACTTCCACTCTGGGACCTCTAAGGTATGAACCAAACATGCTTGAACCTGGTGCTCCGCCTTTACTTACTGACAAGTGAGGCATCACGAGACAAACTCTGCTACCGCCTTCTTCATACACAACCACCAGTGTTGTCATCTGAGGTCCTGATACATCTTCGACACTCCTAGATGTACCACTAGAGGGGATGGTTGGAACTCCCTAAAAATCTCATCCTATAGTGAAAATGGTACCATGGTACGTCTTCTGAAGAGAATGACATGCTCCCCATAATCAGAAAACACATTAGGTTCCTTCCCTGAGGATATCTGATCATGTCGTGTCTCATAGTCAACGTCCCCACGTTGTGCCTCTCTGGCTCACTGAAGAAGTGGTGGAGTGACTATGAGAGACTACAGAAAGGATGCTCCGTTTCTATCCACAAATTATATCTACAATGTGGTCACCTACTCTGTTGCCTCCCCTTATAGATAAATGCCCGATCTACTACTGAGAGAATCTGCTACAATTTTCCCCTTTCCCAGGAGTATAGACTATCTTGAAGTCATAGTAATGGAAGAACTCGAGCCATCATTGCGGTCTCAGGTTTAGGTCCTTCTGAGAGAATATGTACCTGAGACTATGGTGGTCGGAGTATACTGTAAAATGCTCTCCCATCAGATAGTGCTGCCACATCTTCAAGGAAAAGACCACTACTACTAACTCTAGCTCAGGGGTGGGGTAGTTCTGCTCGTGCTGTCTCAACATCCGTGAACCATACACGATCACTGCTCTCTCCTACATTAGGACACACTAAGTTTGGTCTCAGATGCATCATAGTAAACTACATACCCTATGCTCTCCTCTGGTAGCCTAAATATTAGAACACTAGTAAACTTATGCCTCAGATCCTGAATGCTCTTCCGGAATCTTTCTGACCACACGAAGGATTTCCCCTTCTTCAACATAGTTGGAAGCGTTGCTCCATGTCTGGAGAATTCTGGAACATATCTATCATAGTACCAATCCAGTCCCAGAAATCTCCATACCTTTGTCACACTCATGGGTGGATCCCAAGCATGTACTACCTCAATCTTCGCTAGATTCACTACAAATCCACCCTCCGAGATGACGTGTCCCAAAAAGCGGACCTCTCAAATCCAGAACTAACACTTCGATAGATTACCATATAGTTTGTGCTCTCGTAGTGTATCTTGTACTACCCGCAAATGGTAGGTGTGAACCTACTCAGCAGTCATGTAAATCAGTATATCATCAATGATGACTACGACAAAGCGATCAATGTAAGGCTGGAAGATCCTGTTCTTGAGAGTCATGAACACTACTGGAGCATTGGTTACGCTGAAGGGAATAACTAAGAACTCGTAGTGGCCATAATGAAACCTGAAGGAAATCATATTCACATCCTCGTCTCGAACTCTAAGCTGGTGATAGCCTGACCCGAGTTCTATCTTTGAGAACCATCGAGCTCCCTTTAGCTGATCATAGTGGTCATCAATCATCGGAAGTGGGTACTTGTTCTTCATGGTCACTTGATTCAGGCGAAGGTAGTCAACACACAGTCCCAAGATCCCATCCACCTTCTTGGAGAACAAAATCAGAGACGTCCAGGGTAAAATACTAGGTCGGATAGATCCCTTCCTCAACAAGTCCTCTAACTGTACCCACAGCTCACGAAGCACGCCGGGAGCCATCCGAAATGATGGAGTAGATATCGGTGTTGTACCGGGGTACAAGTCAATGTTGTAGTGTACCTACCTATGATGAGGTAGTCCTGGAACGTCGTTAGGATAAATATCCACATACTGATCCCCCACAATAGGAAAACTCGGACTCCGCACAACAACTACTTCGAGGATGAGACTAGCCAACTGATGTGTGATCAGTTGCCCCCTCCTCTGCGTAAATCTATCCTGTGCTGCAAAGGCACACTTCTCACCGGTGAAGGTGACCCTGGTCCAATATATGTTGATACACCGCACTTTCCGCCTAATACATTCAATATGAGCATGAACCATGGATAAGCAGTCCATACCCAAGATGACATTTTAAGGCCTCGACGTCGCTACCAGAAGATCCCAGCCGAATCTCTCGCCTCCTAGAGTAAGATCACACTACCGATACCACTGCGTAATCGTTGAGTCTGCTCACGAAGGAGTCTCTAGTAGTAAGGATCGATCCAACGGCTCCGTCGGAATATCTGATCTCTGAACAAGGGCAGTGGAAATGAAAGAATGACTCTAACCTGTGTTTATAAGTACAATAGAAACGTGGAGTATACCAAGATAGTAACTTGAATCATCTTAGGGTACCCATGGTCATAGGCCTCGACTGCCTACAGCCGAGGCTGCCTCTGTCCACCAGCTCCCTGTGGTCGGGGTGGACCTCCTGATGGTGGTGGTGGTAGAGCCTCGAAACGTCGTCCACCACCCACTACTCGGATGGCTCCTCTAACACGTCTGCCTACTCTCATCGGAACACCACATTGGAACCTCTGCCTCTGCCTGGGAGGTCCCTCTACTGTTTGCTGCTCATCTGCATTGCGAGTCGGGCAGTCTCAAGCCATGTGGCCCTATCCTCCGCATGCATAGCACTGCCTGCTCCTCGTATAAATGGCTATGTCTCGTGTTCCCCACACAACCGAACATGTATACTGGGTTTGCCCACCTGATGGCCTGGTCCGCTTGGAGCTCTCTGACATCTGTCTTCTTCCAGCTACAGAATACTCTTCTTTATGTCTCCCTATGGTGGTTCTCGCCGCTGGTGGATGCTAAGCGAGAAAACTCTCCACTAGGAGTGCTCACTCCAGCATCCCCGCCTACGTCAGAATTCTGAGGGGAATCATCATATCCCTGATATCATGCCTGAGTCCCATCTCAAAGGTCGGAGCCCAGAAGAACAGGTCCCGTACCATATCCGTGGAGTAGCGCGAGTGGTCAGTGAAATACACTGAATACTGGTATACTGTCATGTAGCCCTACTGATAAAGAAGTAACTCCTGAATCCTCACCACAAAAATGGTGTCTTAAACATACTCTGAGAGATAGACTCTTGAAGTCTGTTCAGAGTAATGATGCCTCGTCATGCACTTGGAGAATCAGGCTCCACCATCTGCCTGCTGCTACATACATGAAAGTCATGGAAAAGATCACCATGAGGTCAGATTGTGTCCCTACCAATCAAAAAACTGTCATGACAGCCTCCAGCCAATCCTCATCTGCATGTGGGTCAATCTCTCACCGGAACCTCGCACCCTCTAGTGCTGGAACTCATGAAACGCAGTCAGATGGCATGCACTCTCTGCTACTGCTGCTGCTGGTATCGGTGGCCCAACAGGTAGTGGTACCACTGGTATCTCTGCTGTGATGGGGCCCTGCAGCGAGGTCTTATCGCTCGGTGGGCTACCATCTTGTACGAAGCTCGAAACCCTAGTAGGCTTCCTTCTAGGGGCCACCCTGAAATGAAACAAGTGTGCTACGGTTAAACTAGTATAACTGGTGAGCTGACACAAAGTAATCACAAAGAAAACTTTTTCAAAGGAAACAAACACGCAATCCGTTTTTTCGTACACTGAGTTGGAGATCAGAAGTCAAAGTGCTAGTGTATGGATACGTCGGCCACCACACCAACACTGGTTTCCCTAAACTGATAACCGCACCCAAAACACAAAACACTATTACCATTAAAGGAATTCGGGTCTATGTTCTGCGGTAGAACCGACTCCTATAATATCAATTTTTCATTACCCATCATTGGGGATCATGCTATGACTACCCCATGCTCGCCTTCCAAAGGCCAGGGGGTGGTGACTAGCACCAAAAGCGAGTCACTATCAAAAAGAAAAGGTATTCGTTTTTAACCTTTAACATACACATAGTCTGAACACAAGCAGTAGAAGCAACATGTACTAAAATGGAAAAGTAATGTGTGCTGAAAGTAAGTGGGACACTATACAAACTCAAATGAAAAATGGGTACAAGTATAAGTAAGAAAGGGAAAACAGCTCCTGGATCGTCCACCAGGGAATCCTACCAGAAGGGTAGGTACAAAACTCGACAAAATCTTCCATACGGTACATCCCATCTACTCCAGCTCCGAGAATCCTCCTTTCTTCACCCTCTACCTTGATCACTGTTGTCCATCATCTTCATAGAACACAACAAGGTGCGGGAGATGCCCGTGTAGGGGTGAGTATAAAAATACTCAGTAGGGGACCCCGATACCCCCGAACGTCTCCCAGAATCCACAAAGGATAAACCATAGTTGAAATATACAAACAAGAAGTATCAACCAAACCTACTTAGGTATATGCCCATATATATATATCTAAGTTACCTGTCAAAGTCCCGACTCCAACTCTTGAACCCAAACACAGCCTAGTCCACAAAGGAAGTAAGGTCAATCACGACGATGATAATGGTTGAAAGACATGACCCAACACACACAGGTATACATCTTCCACAGAATGATAGATATGATCAGATGTAGTCACTGATTCATCTATGTTATTTGGCCCACACATGATACAGGACCAGCTAAGCTGTCTGACCCATACATGATACATGACCATCTATTCTGTCGGACCTACACAGGATACAGGAACAGAAATCAGAACTGTCTGAACCACAGAGGATCCTAGTATAGTAGTCATCGATGTCGAACCCACAGAGGATTTCGGTTCATTAGTCATCGATGTCGAACCCATGGACGATTCCGGTATATTAGTCGTCGCTGTCGAACCAACAGAGGATTCTGGTATAGTAGTCGTTTCAGCCAACTCTATGGTTCCCGCACACAGCACGCTCGCTTTAGGTAGGGTCTTCTCCATGTGCCACATGTCGATAAATCAACTATCACGAAGTCTTGAGTTGATGTATCTCGTAGTTCTGTTTCATCAAAATGAACCCAATGTGACAGATGGCGGGTCAATCGGATGCCCGGTCTGGGAGTTATTGGCATTTCTGTTCCAGGGCCCGGTTGGATTTACACTCGATCCAAACCCAGCCGTTTTCCAAATTTTCCCAATTCTCACTTAGATTATTGCAGAAGGACTGCTTCGTCCTGGGGGTACCATTTCTGCAGACGGCGCATCATTCGGACGCGTGGTCTTAAAGATATTTGCATTTAAGAAAAGTCAGGTCTGGCCCGTCACGCCCAGTGGGCTGTGGCGGGGCGGCCCGACTTGGCTCGGTGTGTTTGACCTGGCTGGGGGGTCGGCCTGACCAGGTGTGGTGTGGCCAACCGGTGGACCCAACCCAAACTATGGGCCGGTCTGGTTTTCCCGACCGTGCCATGCGATTCCACCTCCTTGCTTCCTGGCCAGCCGTAGCTGGACGGTTCTTCCTAGTGCACGCGGCCCGCACAGCGGGCCAAGGTTCTCTTATGAGGCACATGTGGGTGCCGCAGTTTTCCATCCCATCTTGCTAGTTCGCCTAGCAGTGCATCCCACTGAAGCAGGTCGCGGTCTTCTCCATGCGGTGCCTGCGGGTGCCGCAGTCCTCCATCCTGGATGGCAGGCGGCTGGCCAGTTCACCCAGCAAAGTGGCCCGTGGGTGCAGGATGTGGTCTTTCTCCACGTAGCGCCTACGGGCACCATGGTCTTCCAATGGGCCGGCCGGTCGGCTGACCGGTTCTTCCACTGTCCAGCTCTGCGGCGCTCGGCTCGGTCGGCCGCCTCCGCACCTCCACCACAGCGCTACGTCGCCGCGTTTCTTCTCTGGTGCGGTGCGACGACCCCACGCCCTTTCGGCTCCGACGTGGCCTGTTCGGTCATGGTTATTCTTTGTGTGGCACAATGGCCACCCTGGATCCGTCGACTTCATCCGCGATCCAACTTCGTAATCAAAAAGATCAACAAGAAAGGGGGAGGGTTGGGCCTTGTTCGTGCAGACAGAGCCCTCCTCGTTATAATGATAAAAAACCGCACATCATTCCACCAACATAATGATGTAGAATGGAGGGTAGAATCCATCATTAATGTGACCCCTTACTCGATTCAAATTTCATTGTTGAAGGCACAAAAAAAGAATTTGATGATGGCGTTGAATGTCACGCCCGTCACACGCCGCCGATTCGGGGCTCAAGCGTCGTCCTCGTTCTTTGTCGGTGCCTTCTTCATTGGAGAGGAAATTCTCTTTCAAGGTTCCTCCCAAAATCTCCAAACAATGATTATGCCAACCCATGAAGAATAATATACGTGTCTATTATTTAGTTGATGGAAAAAAAATTCAAAAAAATTCAAATAAATTAATTAATTAAGACATTAATTAATCATTAGGTGTTGGGACCATTATGAGGGAAGGTGGAAGGTGGAGGGTTTAACCCACATAAATAGGGGATTACAAAGGTTTCAAGCCCGTGTGGTCCCCACCTAGTAATATCATCCCAAGGGAGGTTATGTATGGGTGTGCCCTACCACTGACCTCTCTTTGGAGGTTTTAACCACCATACAATAAAAAATATGTTGCACATATTTTTATTTAACTTATTTAGAAAAACCCCAAACATAACTTCCTCTCTCGATAAAACGAAACTGTGGTAAAGGTCTCCTTAAGAGAATACTGGCACTGCGAGTTCATGAGTGTCCTCAGATTTCAATTTCCGAGCATCATTCAAAAGATATAAAATCTCGCACGTACGTTTACTGAACGTACCCAAACAAAACTTCAGAAATTGATTCCGGGCACACCGGGCCTCAGAATCAGGCGCTGTCAAAAACTGCGGACTCATTAAATTACCATGTATTTAAGAAAAAAAAATTCCATGGGATTTTAAAGACATTAAATGAGTGAAGATAAATTGGATATTGTGTGGGTTTATATAGAAAATGATACGGAATTCTTTATTATTTAGTTTTTGAACACTACAAATTAAAATATTCAAAACCATAAACCATCCCATGTTTTTTACACATGGTTTCATCCAAAGTGGTGTGGAATAATGTATTATCTAATTCCAACATCTGAATATATTGAAATATTTGTCTTGTTAATGTAAAGGTGATTCACACTCTCAAGGAAATCATTTTAAAATGTTATAATATTTTATATGTCTTGGAGGGTCCACTATGGAATTATAAAATTAATCATACAACATTAAAATCACATTATTTTAAATATAATACATATATTTTCTGAATATAACTTTTATAGTATATTATTACATCACTATTGGGTCATTATGATGTCATAAAACACATTATATATTTATACAGTATTTAATTTTTACAAAAAATTCAATTGTCCCATAAAATTATGAAAAAATCACCTCTGGATAAATTAGAATTAATTATTCCAAAAAATAGCCATTTTTATAAATAATTTTATATACTCACTTTTTCTTCATAAAATTATTTTGATAATAACATTTTATAAAAAATTTCATTAATTTAAAAATTCATTAAGTCCATAAAATATATTTATTTAAAATACACATTCTGTTTTATCATCTAAAAATATAACTCATATCAAACTGGCTTCCGAATCAATTTCAATAAAAGAACTGATGTAATAATTATATTTAAGAGTTTTTTTAATATTATTATTGATAAAACATATTTTAATATAATAATGTATATATTTAGTAAAATATCAATTTTTACCCAGAAACTCAATTTCTCAAATATATAATTCATTTAACAAAGACTACTCTCAAAAATGAATTGATGAAATGGAAAATTTATTTATAAAAATGTATTACCAAATAAGTAACTAATAACCTGTTAAATAACCCCTTATTACACTGACATAAGAACTAAGGGTTAGGTGTGTTATGGGGACAGACTATTTGGGTGGCTCAGATAACTTCACTCGGGTGGTAATCTCTATATACTTGAACATTTCTCTTAGGTGACTCCCTTCAAGATTAACATGTTGAAGCTCGACTTGGGATTTCTATGGAGAGAATCCTGGTGATTCTCCCCCCTTCATAAGCTATGAAGAATGATCTTCATTTGTCCTGGGTCTACTGGATGAGGCCATACTCACATTTTATCAATTTTGAAAGTATTTTTTTAAACCTTCAATTTATATAAGTTGTGTGATCTCTATTTTAAGACTATATTATCAAAGATAAGGATACATAAAGTTAATTTAAACACGAAAAAAATTAATAAAAAGTGCATGTGTTTACTATATCTATATGAAAATAAAAAAATGGAATTTTATTCATAAATTTTCAGGTCATTAATATATCATTGGTTATAAAATATAAAAAAATATTCATATGGAGGAGTAATATATTAATCTCTAAAATATAATATTATATTAAATATAAATGATTCAATATATGGATAAACTTATAACCATTAAAATTTTAAAAAAAATATAAAAATGTTACTAAATTTCACAAAATATACATAAAAATAATAGCCAATATATCAAAACAATCTCTTGATTGTCACATAAAAATCATGTAATACCATCATCATGTACTATCTTTAAATATGGTAAAAACCTGAATTATGAAAAAAATTTCTTATTTTAAACATAAATTCATACTCATTCCTTATACAAAACATAGATTATTAGATACATTGTTTAAATAAAAAAATGAATTAAACTCGATAAATGATAATATAATCCACTTTTTTTATCAAATTCTTTATAATTTTTAAGGTCATCAATACAATCCCACATACATTATCTATACCAATCATATATTTATCAATAATAAACACTAATTTCTCAAAATCATTTAAATAATAATGGTTGACTTCCGTTAATAATATGTTTCCAAGAAAATACTTCCTTTCCAATTAATCACTTCTCTATGTCATTTGTACAATTCAATACATTACTAAATACCTATGATGAAAAAAATATTCTAAACAATCCAAATATGTTCATGATTTATAAACAATAATCCTTGATTTCAAATACATTAATACTTCAATAATTCAACATCATCCTCAATCCATTAACTAATATTCATCATGTTAATCCTCATTACCTATTTCCTTCCATATGTCATTTATATTCTCTTTACCATCAATAAAAAACCAACACTCATAAAACCACGATGACTCCCTTTTTAACCTTTCCACTTAGGACATCAATATTCAATAATTCCTATACATTCCATATTCAAAACTTTCAGAGTTGATGAAACCATAGGGAAACCATTATTATTTTCCATTATTATCTAAACCATCGATTTTTCCCTATAATTACCTGTTTTGTTTCATTAATATACACACTCAAAACATCTTTCCATCCCTCCGATAAATTATTGTGAGTGATTCTTCCAACATCCTCTACATCTAGGAAACTAAATCTTATTTCCTCAATAGTATTTCTTACATGAAACCTTAGTTAACTATATCCTTCTCTTCTATAGGGAATCCGAGATTTTATTATGGTCAAAAAATCCTTCACTCGGGTCATTATCAAATTATTAGGCTCATTATTAAATTGTATGCCTCATTCAATTATAACTATGTTCCTTATAGTTGTTTCTAGTGACTCATACAAAATTTCATAGTGTGAGAAACACTAATCAAAGTGGACAACCACATGATCATGAAAATTATATTAATGGATGTACAAATTATAAATCATTCTTTAAAATAAATGAATCATTTTTCTTAACCTAGTCCATATTTGATCATAATATATTTAAATCCTTTATGAATGTTCTTAAATGGACTGTTTACTTCCAAATCATTCCATTTTGGCATGTAAATCCATGTTTTGCTACAAAGCCCATTATTATTCACTAATTTGAAATTTACTCTATCTCAAAGTGTCTTATTTAGAGTTACTACAACTATATACGTTTTTTCACGAGACACAACCACTTGTTCTATCTAGATAGTGACATATTTTATGGATACAACATTATCTATCCTAAACCTAAATTCTAGGAAATTTTCTAACAATTTGACTCATCCATTGACTTATCCTTTGAGACATCACAAGACATGTAGTGACCCGAAGCTTAACGTACATGGACATTACATTACTTTTGCATAATACTTAGTACATAACAAAAACACACACACAAGGATCGTAATAGTTTAGTGTCTTTGGAAACTCGGAATATAATCTTCTAATCGTGGTGAAAGATCTTCAACATATTCCATAAAGAACTTCCCTTTCTTTTACCTAAAACCTTTCTTTATATCCTGGGGAAATGAAATAATAAAAGGGTGAGCTCAAATGCTCAGTAAGGGTAAAAAAAATAAATATCAATCACATCATATTCATAATAACATAACATTTTGGAAATCTTAACCTGCAAAAGAGAGCATAATTTCATAACATGGGATAAATCATAGTAGTGAAATGAAATCCCAATAATCATAACATAAAACATGAAACTTTGTGCCATACACACATAATCATAGACAATCATTTCTTATTAGTCAAGACTCATTGCCAAGACTATCTTAGTGGACAAAGTCCATTTCTGAACCGAGTCACCCTCGTTTCAGTCCTGTTTCACTGAACCGGTATAACCTACCGTTCCAGCCATGTTTATCTCATGAGATATAAAATCTTTACCCAATGCATTGGAGGGAGATATAGGTCCCACCCATCTCATAATGATACCATTTTTATGTGTGCCAGAAAATCATAAATCATACATCATTGCATAACCCATGTAATAAAAATGGAATTATTTAACATCGTGACATTATAAAATAATTAATATAAAATAAATGAATTCCTAAAAATAATTCCATCACAACATAATCAAATCAGTGTAATGATAGGGATAGAATCAGAACCCTATTTTATCTTAGATGGAAATTAATTTTGATATAACACTTGAACTCCCTTCTTGAGGAAAATATCCTTTCTACTTCAGAAACACATTTCCTTTCTTAACATGTCATACAATTTTAAACTAAAATAAGTTGATTAAAAATAAACTTAAAAACTTGTAAAGGAAGCTTCTTGGAAATAATTTTTTAAAAATCCATTCATTCCGTATATATTAAAAAAACATTATTCTCGTACTTTTGTCGGAAAAGTCAAAAAGTACCTCAAAGGAAAAATGACAAAAGATTGCTTTCATATCTTTTACAAAAAAAACTCACCGAAGGGTAAAATTGGATATAAACTATTTTATAAGGATATAAATATTTCATATTTAGGAAACATGGATGTTTATGATAAAATACACCCCAGTAAATACCAAAGTATAAACAATCTCGGATAAAAATGAGATTGTAACATTTTCCTTACCTTATGTCTGATATGCTTTTTACGTATCCGAACCTCCTGTGTAATGATTTAAATAATTTAATTAACTTATTACAGAATCATATTCATTGTTATGATATCATATATGGTTCACTTATGACTTTATATTACCCGTTATTTTGTAAATTCCATGTTAAAGAATCGTTTTGGGTAAAATCGTTTCATTTATCGTAGGTGTTTGGACTTGTTGTTCTTGACATTATTATTACTTATATCATGATTTAATTACTTTCAGAATATAAAACATGATTTATATATCATATATATTCAGTATATATATATATATAATAGATATATAAATGAAATGAAACACACCGTTCATGGAGACGGTAGTCCGTACGTACGCATGAACGCTGTTTTCCTTTACTTATTGTCTTGAATGGAAGTAAGTAGATGACATAAATATATATATATACATAAATCCAGTAGATTTTACATGTCATATATTTCATTATTATTCATTATATATACTTTCTAATCATTCATGAATGGTTAATGTGGAGAATGAATCCCATCGCGTCGTGGAGACGGTAGTCCGTACGTACGCACGACTGATGATATCGTTCTCATGATCGTGAACTTGTGTTGAAGTGTATGTATACTATTTCAGTATCAATACCAAATTATTATAATCATATATAGTTACTCATTACACCATTATACCCATCAAATTAAGGTGGTGGTGGAAAATAGATTACACCACGGCGTGGAGACGGTATTCTGTATGTACGCACGTGCGGTGATTTCTTTTTTCCGTAGGATGGATAGAAGTTTAATTAGAGTTGTTTCATATTTATAATAACATATCAGTATATAAGAAATACTGATGTTATTACTTTATCATGAAACAACTAAATAAGAAGAAGTTGAAGAAGAAAGAAATTGAAAAAGATCGGTAATGGATATTACCTCTTTTTGACGCGCCTTTTCTTAACCTCCACTTAAAGAACAAAGGATAGTCTTTGAAGAAGACCAGGACCTCGAGGATAATACTAGGAAAGTGGAGAAGAGATTTTTGCAGGGCTTGTCCTAGCTTGAATTCTCAATTTTGTGTGAGGAGGAGAGGGAGGAGGTTCCCTTTTATAAGGGAGGAGAGGGGCACCTTAAGAAAATCTCAAAATATTATTTTATATTAAGGTCAAATTCGGTTTATAATGGTTACAATGGGTCTTATTTCGAATCTAAAGTGGGGATGGGTCGGAATCCTCTCATACAATTGTATTTATACATGTTTAGGTTATTATTTTAACCTTATTAATTATATTTAACTCTAAGTTAAATAATTTAACTTTTACCGTGTCTTTTTGTTTTCTTACACTATATGGTTAATAAACTTACTATATCAAGCCAAAAGAATCCCAAGTTGTTTATTATTAATATATATAACCTTATCTAAGTCATTTTTCCAAACCATATATTTTTAGGAATAAAATAACAATTAATAATATAATATTTTTTTAAAAAACAATTTTATGTCAATTTTGACACTATTTAGTAATTGATTTTTGTGAAAATCATAACAGAATGATTAGTTTGAAAAAATTTAATTAATGAATACTAACATGTAATACTAACCTATAAAATTAGTTTAATTCATAAAAAGTATTAAATTACATTTATTTGGGTATTTATAACATCAATTATGTCAATAGTTCATTAATAAGATAATTACTGCATCATCTTTGTGTCATAATAAATGATTATTATTTAATCCCTAAAAATTCTAAATAAATTCCTATGATGTAGATAATTGTATTAGATTTATAGAGACTATTCATGTTCGATGTTTCATTAAGTGTAACACTAAATTAAAATTGTTATACTTATAAGATTTAAGAAAGTGACATGTTGTCACATTCTTTGGTTTTAATAATAATTAAACTATTTTCATTGAAAAAATTAAATTAAATTAATAAAATCCGACCCTTAGGTGATATGGGTCGACTTTTAGTCATCCAATAGGATTTTGACATTTTTTAGGGTAATTTTAAAATATTATACTTACCCTTAATTACTCGATTTACCTTTAACTATGGTAAATAAAATTTACCGTAGTTACTATTCATAATTCCCAAAAATAAAAAGTAGCTTATTAACATAATTTGGATCCACAGATTCCAAATATGGAATACATTTTTCCAAATTCAATACACAAAAGTTGCAGAAATTAAATTAAAATTAATCCCGTTGTCGAAAGAAAACGGGTATTTTCTTTAAAACATTGTAAAAGATTGAGATGATTTAACCTACGAATTCAAGGTAAAATCAATGCTAATGACATACATTATATTAAATGGTATAAATATATTATATTTATACTCTAAAACCATTCAATATTATAATTTAACCACATAAGATATTACGATAAAAAAAGTTGTTTTTAATTAAAATATAGCGTGTTTTTACTATTCATTAAAATATGAAAGTTATCAGAAAAATATCAAAACTTTATCTAATGTAAATTTTTATATCCTGATTCAAAATAAGAATTTTATTTTGTCAAAATTGATCTTATAATCATCTAAAAAACTATATTTAAAGTTGGTGCGCCATCAAAAGGCGGAAAAAATGCATTTTTTGAAAAATACTTATTTTACACGAAAAATTTATTTTGTTCTTATACCATGTTCTAGAAATGTGTAAGATGAATAATAATGTTATAAAATTCAAAATTTAGTTAACACTATTCATAACGGCTAGTTCATAACAATATTATAATAATATATCTTTTCTAGTAAAACCCAGTATTGCGTACAACACACACTATCGAGGAATGTTGAGATTGCGTGTAATGCAAGCCAAGTCAAGGTTGCGTGTTGCGCAAGAATCCTTCGATGTTTCATATAACAGAATCCAACCATATTTCATTTATACATTGAATATATATATATATATATATATATACTCAATGTTGCGTAGAATAACTATTATCAAAATTGTGTGTAACACGATCCAAGAATAGTGTTGTGTATACTGCAAGCTAATACGGTGTTGCGTATAGTGCAAGGTAATCTTTGTGTAGCACAAGACATTAATGAAATTAAAAGAATATTTTTCATAAAATCTCGGGGTGTTACATTCTACCCCCCTTAAACTGAATTTCTCCCTCAAAATTCATCGGGGTTATAAATGGTTTACTACTCAAAAGTTTGTTTAATAGAAACCCACATCGTAAAAAGGAATACCAAAGCATGGCTTTTAAAATACTAATGTATAAAATGCAATGGTTACCCAAATTAACTCATCACGGGGTTTCCACGTAGGAGAACATAGGTGAAAATATGGATATGGAAGAAAAATCTAACCATCATGTTCTGATGGAGAGTGGTAGATAACATGGCTATGAAAAAGCCAACAATCACAAAAGCTATTGATTTGTGATGATCTAAGGTACCATCTGATTAATCGGATATAAGGGAACTAGGACAACATTTTTGGTTTTCGAGATCATCTCCCTAAAGTTGATGAATTAAAAGAAATACTAGCATGATTTTGGTACAATCTCACTATTGTTCGTGAATTGAATAATTTCCACTTCTTCCCTTAAAGAAATGAAGTTGAATTTGTTATTCGTGATGTGTTATAAGATCATGTGATAGAATGATGGGTCATTCCATCTCCTTCAAACAAAAGGTTACCAAAAGTTATAAGTCCATCTTATGGTTAGATTAATCGTATATGGTTCAAAAATGAACTTATACTCCATATATCTTACCTCTTAATAAAATAAAACTAGTTTATACTAACCAGGGACTTCTCGTAGGCCAGTGGTAGGCGATAAAGGCCAGTCGCACTTCAGTTGTGGGTTCGATTCCTACATCCTTTTCCGACGTGATGGGATGTCGCCCGTCCTGCAGGTTGTCCTTTTTCTAAAACTACATTACTATAAACTCCCATCAGTAATATCGAAAAAAGTTCTATCCTTAAACAATACTTAGCATATGTCCAACATAATTCATTCCAATATTTAGGCTTATCCATAATAATGCAGTCTATTCTCATAATATAGTGAAAACGATTACCAGAGATTTAATACCATCGTTGATCCCCGTATATCATAAGATATATCTTGTTGGTCACATTCCAATCATTCAAAGGCCTTAATCAAGTACTCTCTTGAATACCCATTGAACCTTAGTGAAAACATGAATGCAGTTAAAATTTAACACTTTCCACATACCAAAATCCTTAAAATTCTATATACTCAAACCATGATATCACTTAGTCCTTATATCAATCATGAGATCATGAATACTATCAAACATATTATATTCTCTTTATCCCTTCATTATGTGCATATCATCTGCTTTCCAAAAATCTTTCAATCACTTTTTATGGTTTCCGATTCCATAAAATTATTGAAAACCACAATAGACCAATACATAAATATTCCAATATTCCACGATACTATATACAAAATTATTCTGGAATCTCATTACATAAACACTTAATCATTCCACCACATTGTTTTCATATTCAACATCGCCAATGGTGATCGCATGTGACTTCCCTTTGTCCTTTTCCTTAAGTGGTTGCTCATGTTGATCATCAGTAACCCTTGGATTAGGGCATTTATTAGCATAATCCCCTATTTCCTTGCACTTGAAGCATTGAAGTGTAGTAGGTTCATTCTGTGTATCCCTTCCTTTGTTTACATCATTAGACATCTTCTTCCCATCATTTCGGCATTCAAATGCCTGATGACCTTCTTTTACACATTTGAAACATTTACTTGTCCCTTTAAGACAATCTCCACCATGCTTGTTTCCACACTTTGAGCATAAGGAAACATTCATCTTCTTTTCACCATTATTCTGATATTTCTCCTTGAACCCCATATTTCGTTTCCTGTCAAAACTATGAGATGGATAAGTAACACCAACTTCCATTTCTACCTTGATAGCACAATTCACAATTTCTTCATAGCTACTGAAGTCTCTTATAGCTAATTCCCTTCAAAGATTTGGTTTAAGCCACTGAAGAATCGATCAACTTTACTTTCAGGTTGGATGATAAATCCAGATGCATACCTTGAAAGCCTTGTAAAATTCGCTTCGTATATACCAACATATTCATCATCCTTCTGCTTTAGTTCAAGAAACTCCTTCTCTTTTTTTTAAGAATACGAGGGAAGTACTTATTGAAAAATAAGTTATTGAACTCGTCCCATTCCATGGACTAAATTTCATCTCTTGGCCTCGTAATCTTGATAAGATTCCACCATTGATCTGATCAACTTCCAAACGATATACTGATAAGATGACTTTATCATGTTCAGAACATTGAAGAACTGAAAATATCTTTTCAGTAGTACTGGTCCATTGTTCAGCAACAAGTGGATCAGAAGACCCACTGAAAGAAGGTGGACATTGCCTCATGAAGTACTCAATAGAATATTGTTACCTTCTCTTCTCATTTGGAAGTCCAGAATGATTCATAGCTCGTGTAAGTATAGAAATAAGATTTTTCACTCTATCTCCCATAACATTTTTTTGTTCAGGAGGAAAATCATTGCATTGTCCATTGCATTGATCAACACGGTTCCTTCGGGTTCCAGCCATCGTCTAAACCCCCAAAAGAAAAGTGTGAGAGGAAAAAATCATGCTAGGGAAAAAAACATAATAAAGGGGGAGTACCTTCAATATCTAACATCTTAGGTTTAATTCTATGATCGTTAGCATAATTTTAGGACTATAACCTATACGTATACTTAACCTAAGAGACATCCCTAGACATACCATAGAAATATCTCTAGGGATCTCACTAATGTTTTCGCATCCTAGTTTCCAAAGGTTGACTAAACCTTTCCTCTGATACCAACTGTAGAGACCCGAAGCATGACGTACATGGAAATTACATTACTTTTGCGGAATACTTATTACATAACAAAAACACACACACAAGGATCGTAATAGTTTAGTGTCTTTGGAAACTCGGAATATAATTTTCTAATCGTGGTGAAAGATCTTAAACATATCCCATAAAGATCTTCCCTTTTTTTACCTAAAACCTTTCTTTATATCCTAGGAAAATGAAAACATAATAGGGTGAGCTCAAATTCTCAGTAAGGGTAAAAAAAATAAATATCAATCACATCATATTCATAAGAACATAACATTTTGGAAATCTTAACCTGCAAAAGAGAGCATAATTTCATAACATGGGATAAATCATAGTAGTGAAATGAAATACCAATAATCATAACGTAAAACATGAAACATTGTTTCATACACACATAATCATAGAGAATCATTTCTTATTAGTCAAGACTAATTTCCAAGACTATCTTAGTGGACAAAGTCCATTTCTGAACCCAGTCACCCTCGTTTCAGTCCTGTTTCACTGAACCGGTATAACCTACCATTCCAGCCATGTCTATCTCATGAGATATAAAATCTTTACCCAATGCATTGGAGGGATATATAGGTCCCACCCATCTCATAATGATATCATTCTTATGTGTGCCAAAAAATCATAAATCATACATCATTGCATAACCCATGTAATAAAAATGGAATTCTTAAACATCGTGACATTATAAAACAATTCATACAAGATAAATGAATTCATAAAAATAGTTCCATCACAACATAATCAAATCAGTGTAATGATAGGGATAGAATAAGAACCCTATTTTATCTTAGATGGAAAATAATTTTGATAAAACAGTTGAACTCCATTCTTGAGGAAAATATCCTTTCTACTTCAAAAACACATTTCCTTTCTTAACATGTCATAAAATTTTAAACTAAAAGAAGTTGATTAAAAATAAACTTGAACACTTGTAAAGGAAGCTTCTTGGAAATAATGTTTTAAAAATCCATTCATTCCGTCTATGTTAAAAAAAACATTCTTCTCGTACTTTTGTAGGAAAAGTCAAAAAGTACCTCATACGAAAAACGACAAAAGATTCCTTTCATATATTTTACAAAAACTCACGGAAGGGTAAAATTGGATATAAACTATTGTATAAGGATATAAATATTACATATTAAGGAAACATGGATGTGTATGATAAAATAAACCCCAGTAAATACCAAAGTATAAACAATCTCGGATTAAAATGAGATTGTGACATTTCCCTTACCTTATGTCTGATATGTTTTGTATGTATCCAAACCTCCTGTATAATGATTTAAATAATTTCATTAACTTATTACAGAATCATATTCATTGTTATGATATCATATATGGTTCACTTATGACTTTATATTACCCGTTATTTTTTAAATTCCATGTTAAATAAGCGTTTTGGGTAAAATCGTTTCATTTATCGTAGGTGTTTGGACTTGTTGTTCTTGAAATTATTATTACTTATATCATGATTTACTTACTTATAGAATATAAAACATGATTTATATATCATATATATTCAGTATATATATATATAATAGATATATAAATGAAATGAAACACACCGTTCATGGAGACGGTAGTCCGTACGTACGCATGAACGCTGTTTTCCTTTACTTATTGTCTTGAATGGAAGTAAGTAGATGAAATAAATATATATATATACATAAATCCAGTAGATTTTACATGTCATATATTTCATTATTATTCATTATATATACTTTATAATCATTCATTAATGGTTAATGTGGAGAATGAATCTCATCGCGTCGTGGAGACGGTAGTCCGTACGTACGCACGAGCGATGATATCGTTATCATGATCGTGAACTTGTGTTGAAGTGTATATATACTATTTCAGTATCAATATCACTTTATAATAATCATATATAGTTACTAATTACACCATTATACCCATCCAATTGTGGTGGTGGCGGAAAATAGATTACACCACGACGTGGAGACGGTATTCCGTACGTACGCACGCGTGGTGATTTCCTTTTTCCGTAGGATGGATAGATGGTTAATTAGAGTTGTTTCATATTTATAATAACATATAAGTATATAAGAAATACTTATGTTATTACTTTATCATGAAAAAACTAAAGAAGAAGAAGTTGAAGAAGAATGAAATTGAAAAAGATCGGTAATGGATATTACCTCTTTTTGACGCGCCTTTTCTTATCCTCCACTTAAAGAACTAAGGATGGTCTTTGAAGAAGACCAGGACCTCTAGGATGATACTAGGGAAGTGGAGAAGAGAGTTTGGCAGGGGTTGGCCGAGATTGAATTCTCAATTTGGTGTGAGGAGAGGGAGGAGGTGCCCTTTTAAAAGGGAGGAGAGGGGCACCTTAGGAAAATCTCAAAATATTATTTTATATTAAGGTCAAATTTGGTTTATAATGGTTCCAAAGGGTCTTATTTCGAAGCTAAAGTGGGGATGGATCGCAATCCTCTCATCCTATAGGATTTAGACAAGTTTAAGTTATTATTTTATCCTTATCAATTAGATTTACCTCTAAGATAAATAATTTAACTTTTACCGTGTCTTTTTCTTTTCTTACACTACATGGTTAATAAACTTACTATATCAAGCCAAAAGAACACCGAGTTTTTTATTATTAATATATATAACCTTATCTAAGTCATTTTTCCGAACCATAGATTTTTAGGAATAAAATAACAATTAATAATATAATATTTGTTTTAAAAACTATTTTATGTCAATTTTGACACTATTTAGTAATTGATTTATGTAAAACTCATAACAGAATGATTAGTTAGAAGAAAGTAAATTAAATCACTACTAACATGTCATATTAACCTATAAATTTAGTTTAATTCATAAAAAGTCTTAAATTACATTTATTTGGGTATTTACAACATCAATTATATCAATATTTCATTAATAAGATAATTACTGCATCATCTTTGTGTCATAATAAATGATAATTATTTAATCCCTAAAAATTATAAATAAATTCCTATGATGTATATAATTTTATTAGATTTCTGTAGACTAATCATGTTCTAAGTTTCATTATGTTTAACACTAAATTAAAATTATTATACTTATAATATTTAAGAAAGTGACATGTTGTCACATTCTTTGGTTTTAATAATAATTAAATTATTTTCATTGAAAACATTTAATTAAATGAATCTAATCCGACCCTTAGGTGATATGGGTATAATTTTAGTCATACAATAGGATTTTGACATTTTTTAGGGTAATTTTAAAATATTATATTTATCCTTAATTACCCGATTTACCTTTAACTATGGTAAAAAAAATTTACTGTAGTTACTATTCAAAATTCCCAAAAATAAAAAGTAGCTTATTAACATAATTTGGATCCACTGATTCCAAATATGGAATCCATATTGCCAAATTAAATACATAAAAGTTTCAGAAATTAAATTAAAATTAATCCCGTTGTCGAAAGAAAACGAGTTTTTCTTTAAAACATTGTAAAAGGTTGATTTATTTAACCTACGAATTCAAGGTAAAATCAATGGTAATGACATAAATTATATTAAATGGTAAAAATATATTCTATTTATACTTTAAAACCATTCAATATTATAATTTAACCACATAAGATATTACGATGAAAAAAGTTGTTTTTAATTAAAATATATCGTGTTTTTACTATTCATTAAAATATGAAAGTTATCGGAAAAATATCAAAACTTTATCTAATGTAAATTATTATATCCTGATTCAAAGGAAGAATTTTATTTTGTCAAATTGAACTTATAAACAGGTCAAAACATGATTTAAAGTGGGTGCTGTAACGCCCCAGGTTTTATAAACTGGATCAAGTAAACAATGTTGTGCTTGTTAATGATATCTCTTGTTTATTTCTTTTTATGGTTTGTGTGCGGATAAAGAATTCGAGTAGAAATCAAACATGAAGAATACGATAAACTGTTATATATTTAAAAGATACATTACAACAAGACCCATCTAATTGAAAGTACCCTGCACAAGACCTAACACGGCCACAGCAAGACTACAAAGAACCACAACACGGGCAATCGGATAGTCATCGTCTTCTGGATCCAACAGTGTGAAAAGTATAACCGCCAGAATCACCGCGCACGCACTCAGCACCAGAGGTATGAGAAGAGCCATCCGCCAAGGGTCCGGTGTTTTGAAAATATAAAACATCCTACCCCCTTGCTTTTATAATGGACCTCTAAAAGGGAATATGACCGTTTTTTTTGGACCGTTGGGTTCCAAGGGATAAAGAGCATCTTTTTATAAAATTTTGTCTTTATAACGCTTTTATAATATTATGGTATTTCAATTTTCTTTTATACAAAATATTAGAATTATATTTTCGAGTTTTAAAATAAAATACTATTATTGAAAATGAATCTATTTTTATGACGGTATTTATGTGGTGGAAAACATGATATTTTAAAATGTGTCGGACGAGGTATCAGCAATAATTGAAAAATGTATCTTTTCGAATCTCTAAAATTATGTGTTTTGAATTATAGAAAAACTACGGGTCTTTTAAACATAGTTTTATAAATAAACAAGTGAAGTAAGTTATAAATTGGATTTTTGATTTCTAAATATATAAGTCCCTACTAAAAGTTTAGTATTATAATTATAAAATTTATAAGATTTATGGGGTATTTTACATAATCTAAAATGGGATTTTTAGTTTGGAATCTCTAATTTAAATATTTGTGTTAAACTGTGTAAAATTCATTTTAAATGCTATATACCTTTTTCCATTTAAAAGTAATCTGTTTATTATTATTATTTCCTTTAAAAACGCGTTGTTCCTGTTCGGCGGAGCAATTGCTGGCCATGCAACCGTCCTCCTCCGTCCGATCTCGCCTGGGAAGATCTTGACCGTTGATGTGTTTTAGAAACACTTGTTTCTCCACGTCCATCCGATTTCTCCCGAGACGGATCTCCTCCGTTGTTTTTCCTTTTTCCGCAAAACCATCTTCTTCAACCTCGCGCCAGGGACCCGCGAACCGAAGCCAGGATTTCACGAGACGCTACCCTCTCCACTGCTCAAGTTGACCTCGCGCACCCACCTCCGTAGCCTCGGCCTAACTCCCTCGGATCGTCTTCCTTTAAGAACCGAGAAACCCCACTGTAAACAGGGACCTCCGGAACCAACTCGCGCCACCAGCCTTGCCGCCGCCTCGCCGTCGCCTCGCAGCATCTCCAAGCCACCAGAACTCCTCCTGGTTCACCGGCCACCCAGCAAGCCACCCTCCGGCGAGCGCCTCTCTTGCTCTGTAAGGGTGCCACGGCTGTTTTTTTTCCCCCCACACATTTCTTCCCGGTTCATGTTTTATATACATGAGTATATATATATACGCCTAATAGTTAAAGGAATATATATATATATATATGCTAACCGTTCTACTACCCAGAAAACACCAAGGGTGTTTTGGTGTTTTTTCGGTTTTAGGTAAAACACTATATGTACTCGGTATATATATAAGTATATATACGTATATACATATCCAAATTGTTGTTATATACACATATTCAACATGCAAGCCCCACAGTTTAAGAATAGCACTCTCCTTTAAGGGTGTTTTCATGTTTTTTTTGGAAACCTATACTATTATACCCACAATATATACAGTATATATATATATAAGTGTATACAACTCATATGCTTCGGTTTTGAACAATTTACAAGGGGTGTTTCCTTCATGTTATAAAAGGGATATCACTTTTAAGTTTGCTTTAATGACCCTACTTTTTTTTACAAACCTAAAACTCAAGTGTATGGTGTTTTTATGGTTTTGAGTATATATATATATAAGTACATACATATGTATACACATCAATCAAACCCATATTTCTTTAGTGTATCCAAGATTATTCTGTATTTTTTTTACACTAAGAATTATACTTTTGAAAAAGGGTTTTTTTTTTTCTAAAATCAATTCCTAACATGTTGGATTTTATGTAATCTATATAAATTTATATAACTATATTCTTATGTAAGGTATTATGTTGGAATGAAATTAGGTTTTTATGTTTAAGAGATGAATAATTAACTTTGGAAAAATATTTTTTGATGCGAACTTGGACTTTGGATTAAGTGCAATTATGTTATAAATAAAAACAAAGTTTTTATATATTTATGTATTTATAGTTACATGAACATTTTAACCCCCATGAGGTTTTTAATTTCAAACTAAAAAGTAGTTAGAGGTGTTAAGATTCTAAGTGTACCAAGCTCAATTTATGAGGAAAACTATACATCCTTATTCGTGTATGTGTTTTTACGATTAAAATCTGAAAACCCTCAAGAAACTGTAATTAATATTTTTATGCATGTAGGGTTTTAGTGCTTGCCTATATTGTTTTATATTTCTGTATCTAAGGGTACACCAATGAACTTGATTAATGTTGCCTTTGAAATGATTTATGTTTTTTTTTGGATATGCTTATGCCTGTTTTAATCTCATTTTAAAAGGGTATGGATTTAAGGGTTATGTTAACGTGTAGAAATCCTCTATTATTTTTATACCAAACTCGTTGCAATGATTTTTAGTGGGCAGAGTGTAACATCAAATTCTATGACCAGAGAAGAATAATAATTAATGAAAGTTATTATTTTTAAAGTGGTTTATTTCCAGGTGTCGGAATTTTAAAGATTGCAAGTGTTTATTATTTTTATACCAAGCATGTCGCAGTAATTATTAGCGGATGGAGATTTGTTGCAAGTACTATGACCAGTAAAGAACAATAGTTAATGCCAAGTAGTTCAATTTCTTGTACTAGTATTTTAGGAACTCATCATTTAATAAACCATGGGAGAAAGTCTCACACATTCATCATTTTATGTGCTTAAATAATTGTTCTACACACATAGTATGCTTGCTTAACCATGCCTTCTTTTATTCCATATTCTCAAGTTTATCTGTCATATCATGCATTTGTAAACCATTTATGTAATTGTTACCTTATTCATATTGTTCATGCATATGACTCAACATGATAATGAACTAAGAACTAAAATTACCCAAAGTGGTATGGGACACCTTGGGTAATGAGAAATGAAAATGGTATTACCCAAAGTGGTATGGGACACCTTGGGTAATATGAAATGAAAATTTAATATTTAAAGTGGTATGGGACACCTTGAATATTTGACCTTATCAACATGTGGGAAATGTATGGGACTACCCGGAATGGGGTCCGGTAAGAAGAAAACCCTCCAGGTTGGGGACTGGTTAAAGTAAGCCCTCCGGGTTGGAGACCGGTAAAAGTAAGCTCCTCGATGCATCGATAGTTCTCGAGACAGTCAGATTGGGTTTTTACCCTTAGGTCATGGCACAAGGCCTTGACACAGAGATCATGAGTCCTTCAGCATACATTTCTTGTTTATGACCAACCTAGTGTTTATTCCGATTAGAGGAATAACCTTGGTTAAAGAACCTTACCTATGAGTATCAGATTTAAAGGAAATATACAAGACATATGATATGGAAATGCTGAAGCATGTCCAGTTTCTTTTCAGGATTTTTGTTACAAATGTAGCATTACATTTATCATGTCATGATGTGTTTTTTTAGATAATGTGCTTGTGCGCGACTCTGATAATGTTTACCACTTGTTGTTCATGCACACCTTTCTTGTTTATGGACACTTTGCTTCATGCAACCCATGCCTTTTTATTATTATGCATATCTTGTTTACGCAGGGAGTTGACGCTAAGTGTTTTAATGCATATGTATGAAGTACTTTAACTCTGATGTATCAACCTTTGTTTAGTCATGATGATTTTCTTTTAAGAAATTTTCTTAGTATGGAAAAGTATTTCTCAACGTAGTTTTCAAAAGTTTTATTTAAGTATTTTCAAAAACCCCTTACTGAGTATTTCAATGCTCACCCTATGTTTTATGTTAATTTTTTTTTTACAGGTTGATAGAGCCTTTCCCAGACTTGGATGTTTGTCCCTAGCTCAGAAAGTAAAGGAGCAAAGCTGTTGTCCCTGATTCTCCAGGATCTAAACCAGAAAGTTCCTCCTGATGGGTTATGATGTGCGACTTATTTGTTTCTTCTGGTGCGAAATAAATTGCACACCATAACCGAAGCACCGACACCGGGCTACCGGGGTCGGGGCGTCATAGTTGGTATCAGAGGAATGGTTTAGGCAACCTTGGAAAATTAGGACAACACAAAAACATTGATAATGTTTTACTAAGTAGGGTTTGTTCTTAAACTTTTCAGATGGAAAGACAGCAAACCACGCCTAGACTCTTGACTCTCCCTACAGAGATCATAGAGACTATCGTAGCAAAATCCTGCTCAACATGTTACCAAACTTTTGTTAACTTACGACTCACGTGCAAAACCCTCTATGAAATATCGAAAAGCTCGAACGTCCTTCGAATCTTCCGAGGTTCCGAAGTTGTGTATAACCTAATGGCTAGTGCGCTGTTTGAGAATTATAAAAAGAAAGGAAAGTACTATGAGGGACTCTTCCTGTGTTTCACCTTGAATAATAAATGGTTGGCCTTCCCGGCATTTGGAGAAGCTGCAAAGCAGTTGGACTTCCGCGCAGTCTTTATGTACCAAATCCTGTGCTTCAGCATGCTTGGGGAGCTCTGTGATTTTGGATCTTTCATAGAATCCTTCAATTATGAAATGGTTCGAGAGATCTTTAGGAACCAAATCCAAGAAGATGTCTCGAAGCTTGATGTCACTCGTTCCCATCTCTGGAAAACCACCTGCATCAAGCGGGAGCTTGGCTTCAACCACGATCCACTTTGCCAAAAATGTATTTGGGAAGAGGAGACCCACAAGCTCTGTTCAGCCCTGGGGATTGAGTTGAATAGTAACTTCTTCCATGGGCCTTGGAGGTAAAGGGACACCACCGAGGGTGACAGAGAAGCTGTGTGAGTAAGTCAGTGTTTGTACGCCGATCGAATTGCGGGGACGCAATTCTTTTAAGAGGGGGATAATGTAACGCCCCAGGTTTTATAAACTGGATCAAGTAAACAATGTTGTGCTTGTTAATGATATCTCTTGTTTATTTCTTTTTATGGTTTGTGTGCGGATAAAGAATTCGAGTAGAAATCAAACATGAAGAATACGATAAACTGTTATATATTTAAAAGATACATTACAACAAGACCCATCTAATTGAAAGTACCCTGCACAAGACCTAACACGGCCACAGCAAGACTACAAAGAACCACAACACGGGCAATCGGATAGTCATCGTCTTCTGGATCCAACAGTGTGAAAAGTATAACCGCCAGAATCACCGCGCACGCACTCAGCACCAGAGGTATGAGAAGAGCCATCCGCCAAGGGTCCGGTGTTTTGAAAATATAAAACATCCTACCCCCTTGCTTTTATAATGGACCTCTAAAAGGGAATATGACCGTTTTTTTTGGACCGTTGGGTTCCAAGGGATAAAGAGCATCTTTTTATAAAATTTTGTCTTTATAACGCTTTTATAATATTATGGTATTTCAATTTTCTTTTATACAAAATATTAGAATTATATTTTCGAGTTTTAAAATAAAATACTATTATTGAAAATGAATCTATTTTTATGACGGTATTTATGTGGTGGAAAACATGATATTTTAAAATGTGTCGGACGAGGTATCAGCAATAATTGAAAAATGTATCTTTTCGAATCTCTAAAATTATGTGTTTTGAATTATAGAAAAACTACGGGTCTTTTAAACATAGTTTTATAAATAAACAAGTGAAGTAAGTTATAAATTGGATTTTTGATTTCTAAATATATAAGTCCCTACTAAAAGTTTAGTATTATAATTATAAAATTTATAAGATTTATGGGGTATTTTACATAATCTAAAATGGGATTTTTAGTTTGGAATCTCTAATTTAAATATTTGTGTTAAACTGTGTAAAATTCATTTTAAATGCTATATACCTTTTTCCATTTAAAAGTAATCTGTTTATTATTATTATTTCCTTTAAAAACGCGTTGTTCCTGTTCGGCGGAGCAATTGCTGGCCATGCAACCGTCCTCCTCCGTCCGATCTCGCCTGGGAAGATCTTGACCGTTGATGTGTTTTAGAAACACTTGTTTCTCCACGTCCATCCGATTTCTCCCGAGACGGATCTCCTCCGTTGTTTTTCCTTTTTCCGCAAAACCATCTTCTTCAACCTCGCGCCAGGGACCCGCGAACCGAAGCCAGGATTTCACGAGACGCTACCCTCTCCACTGCTCAAGTTGACCTCGCGCACCCACCTCCGTAGCCTCGGCCTAACTCCCTCGGATCGTCTTCCTTTAAGAACCGAGAAACCCCACTGTAAACAGGGACCTCCGGAACCAACTCGCGCCACCAGCCTTGCCGCCGCCTCGCCGTCGCCTCGCAGCATCTCCAAGCCACCAGAACTCCTCCTGGTTCACCGGCCACCCAGCAAGCCACCCTCCGGCGAGCGCCTCTCTTGCTCTGTAAGGGTGCCACGGCTGTTTTTTTTCCCCCCACACATTTCTTCCCGGTTCATGTTTTATATACATGAGTATATATATATACGCCTAATAGTTAAAGGAATATATATATATATATATGCTAACCGTTCTACTACCCAGAAAACACCAAGGGTGTTTTGGTGTTTTTTCGGTTTTAGGTAAAACACTATATGTACTCGGTATATATATAAGTATATATACGTATATACATATCCAAATTGTTGTTATATACACATATTCAACATGCAAGCCCCACAGTTTAAGAATAGCACTCTCCTTTAAGGGTGTTTTCATGTTATTTTTGGAAACCTATACTATTATACCCACAATATATACAGTATATATATATATAAGTGTATACAACTCATATGCTTCGGTTTTGAACAATTTACAAGGGGTGTTTCCTTCATGTTATAAAAGGGATATCACTTTTAAGTTTGCTTTAACGACCCTACTTTTTTTTACAAACCTAAAACTCAAGTGTATGGTGTTTTTATGGTTTTGAGTATATATATATATAAGTACATACATATGTATACACATCAATCAAACCCATATTTCTTTAGTGTATCCAAGATTATTCTGTATTTTTTTTACACTAAGAATTATACTTTTGAAAAAGGGTTTTTTTTTTCTAAAATCAATTCCTAACATGTTGGATTTTATGTAATCTATATAAATTTATATAACTATATTCTTATGTAAGGTATTATGTTGGAATGAAATTAGGTTTTTATGTTTAAGAGATGAATAATTAACTTTGGAAAAATATTTTTTGATGCGAACTTGGACTTTGGATTAAGTGCAATTATGTTATAAATAAAAACAAAGTTTTTATATATTTATGTATTTATAGTTACATGAACATTTTAACCCCCATGAGGTTTTTAATTTCAAACTAAAAAGTAGTTAGAGGTGTTAAGATTCTAAGTGTACCAAGCTCAATTTATGAGGAAAACTATACATCCTTATTCGTGTATGTGTTTTTACGATTAAAATCTGAAAACCCTCAAGAAACTGTAATTAATATTTTTATGCATGTAGGGTTTTAGTGCTTGCCTATATTGTTTTATATTTCTGTATCTAAGGGTACACCAATGAACTTGATTAATGTTGCCTTTGAAATGATTTATGTTTTTTTTGGATATGCTTATGCCTGTTTTAATCTCATTTTAAAAGGGTATGGATTTAAGGGTTATGTTAACGTGTAGAAATCCTCTATTATTTTTATACCAAACTCGTTGCAATGATTTTTAGTGGGCAGAGTGTAACATCAAATTCTATGACCAGAGAAGAATAATAATTAATGAAAGTTATTATTTTTAAAGTGGTTTATTTCCAGGTGTCGGAATTTTAAAGATTGCAAGTGTTTATTATTTTTATACCAAGCATGTCGCAGTAATTATTAGCGGATGGAGATTTGTTGCAAGTACTATGACCAGTAAAGAACAATAGTTAATGCCAAGTAGTTCAATTTCTTGTACTAGTATTTTAGGAACTCATCATTTAATAAACCATGGGAGAAAGTCTCACACATTCATCATTTTATGTGCTTAAATAATTGTTCTACACACATAGTATGCTTGCTTAACCATGCCTTCTTTTATTCCATATTCTCAAGTTTATCTGTCATATCATGCATTTGTAAACCATTTATGTAATTGTTACCTTATTCATATTGTTCATGCATATGACTCAACATGATAATGAACTAAGAACTAAAATTACCCAAAGTGGTATGGGACACCTTGGGTAATGAGAAATGAAAATGGTATTACCCAAAGTGGTATGGGACACCTTGGGTAATATGAAATGAAAATTTAATATTCAAAGTGGTATGGGACACCTTGAATATTTGACCTTATCAACATGTGGGAAATGTATGGGACTACCCGGAATGGGGTCCGGTAAGAAGAAAACCCTCCAGGTTGGGGACTGGTTAAAGTAAGCCCTCCGGGTTGGAGACCGGTAAAAGTAAGCTCCTCGATGCATCGATAGTTCTCGAGACAGTCAGATTGGGTTTTTACCCTTAGGTCATGGCACAAGGCCTTGACACAGAGATCATGAGTCCTTCAGCATACATTTCTTGTTTATGACCAACCTAGTGTTTATTCCGATTAGAGGAATAACCTTGGTTAAAGAACCTTACCTATGAGTATCAGATTTAAAGGAAATATACAAGACATATGATATGGAAATGCTGAAGCATGTCCAGTTTCTTTTCAGGATTTTTGTTACAAATGTAGCATTACATTTATCATGTCATGATGTGTTTTTTTAGATAATGTGCTTGTGCGCGACTCTGATAATGTTTACCACTTGTTGTTCATGCACACCTTTCTTGTTTATGGACACTTTGCTTCATGCAACCCATGCCTTTTTATTATTATGCATATCTTGTTTACGCAGGGAGTTGACGCTAAGTGTTTTAATGCATATGTATGAAGTACTTTAACTCTGATGTGTCAACCTTTGTTTAGTCATGATGATTTTCTTTTAAGAAATTTTCTTAGTATGGAAAAGTATTTCTCAACGTAGTTTTCAAAAGTTTTATTTAAGTATTTTCAAAAACCCCTTACTGAGTATTTCAATGCTCACCCTATGTTTTATGTTAATTTTTTTTTTACAGGTTGATAGAGCCTTTCCCAGACTTGGATGTTTGTCCCTAGCTCAGAAAGTAAAGGAGCAAAGCTGTTGTCCCTGATTCTCCAGGATCTAAACCAGAAAGTTCCTCCTGATGGGTTATGATGTGCGACTTATTTGTTTCTTCTGGTGCGAAATAAATTGCACACCATAACCGAAGCACCGACACCGGGCTACCGGGGTCGGGGCGTCATAGGTGCGCCACCAAAAGGCGACAAAACTGCATTTTTTTAAAAATACTTATTTTACCCGAAAAATTTATTTTGTTCTTATACCATGTTCTAGAAATGTGTAAGATGAATAATAATATTATAAAATACAAAATTTAGTTAACACTATTCAAAACAGCTATTTCATAACAATATTATAATAATATTTCTTTGTTTAGTAAAACCCAGTATTGCGTACAACACACACTATCGAGGAAGGTCGCGATTGTGTGTAATGCAATCCAAGTCAGGGTTGCGTGTTGCGCAAGAATCCTTCGTTGTTTTTTATAACAGAATCCAACCATATTTCATTTATAAATTGAATATATATATATATATATACTCAATGTTGCGTAGAATAACTATTATCAAAATTGTGTGTAACACGATCCATGAATAGTGTTGCGTATACTACAAGCTAATACGGTGTTGCGTATAGCGCAAGGTAATCCTAGTGTAGAATAAGACATTAATGAAATTAAAAGAATGTTTTTCATAAAATCTTGGGTTGTTACAAGACATGTCTTTAAAAATATCCTTAGGGATTTGTATAATACGTTTTATTCATAATTTCTAAAGGGTATGTGAAATTTCCTATTAATAACAATTATAGTGACCCATGATTCTCACATATGTAAGTATAATATTTTATAATATTATTCATTACAATACACAAACACACACTTAGGGACATTAATATGTTAGAATCTTTGTAAATATAAAAAATAATACTCTAATCAGCTAAAAGGCCTTAATTTATTCCCATAGGGATATTCACCCTTAGTGCTCATTATAGACATACAATAAATGAATCCATTTTATTATTACATGGGGAATAAAACATAAGAAAGGGTGATCTCTGACGATCTATAATGGTAAATAATGGTAATACATAAACATAATGTGAGAATTAGGGTTTGGTAATGTTATAATAAAATTTGAATACCGTACCCTACATATCAAAGATCAAAATCATGTGTCAAGAAATAATTATTGGAAGTTCAAAAGACATGAAACATTAGTAAATCATATAACATGAATCTAGAAAGAAGAAAATTGTAATAATACAATTAATATTGCTACGTAGATGAGCAAATAAAATATATCCCTTTGTAGTCAAGTATCATTACCACTAATTATTAGGATAATCCATGGGATGATACACCTATAGGGTAAGACACACCACTATCCATAGTGGTAGGAATTTCCTCATATTTTAATTGTTTCACTCCCATAATGTATCATTGTAGTCAATGTTCACTCATATGACCATCAAAGCGGTCAAATTCCATTACTAAATTGGGTTTACTACCCATTATTGTATCATTTATCTCTTGACATATAAATGTTTACAGAATAAATTGGAAGGAGATTTAAGTCCAACTTATCATTGGTTATAATTTAACCACCACCCTTTCTCCTAAATTCACCACTATAAATTCTTATAACATAACCACCATCATATAATAAAAATAAGGGATATATGTTCCACATGATCATAAATAATTTTTCATAAGAAAACCCATTAAATGTAATGGGTTCATAAAAAATTTAATACCATAATCTATAGAAAAGAGATAATTTTCATAATCATTTCAACATTTTACCATATCATATCCAATGAAAAGAAGCATGCATCATAAATATTTCATCAGGGTATAAGAAGTGAAATATAAATAGTTTTTATAAAAATATTTTCATCAGACAAAAATAATCCACTCATGGAATGAATATTAGTGGTATACATTGTTTTTTATACATGTCAATGAATACGTTACATCAAATTATGTCATCGTTGATAGAAAATTATTTTGAATGATATATCACTTGGAATTTTTCTTAATAATGATATTGTTTTTTTTTTGAAAATATCATTTTAAAAATAAGTATTTTTCTCAAATACTTATCATTGATAATAATCATTACAAACATTTAATAGAATATTTAAAAATTAGGTAAAACATTTACTTAGGAAAATATCCCTTCCTAAATGGAAAATCGTTTTAGAGCATAAAAAAATGAAAAATAAATTTCATTGCAATCATATAATTTAATCATAATGGAAAATAATAGTCATTGTAGTGGGTAATTTTTTTCATTCCATACATGTTAAAACAAATGTTATTTTATTATTATTAGTATAATTTAAATGTATAATGTTAGGAATATAATATTAGGATTCCATGAAAATAAATATTAAAAATAATCGGATGGGAAAAAATTTCATTAATATATAATCTCAAAAAATTGAAAAAACGTTTTGATGTTTTTTTAGAAAACATGATTTTCGAAGAAAAATATTTTTCCACCTAAAAGGGAAATGAATGAAATTTTCATAAAAATATAATTTCAAAAAATTGAGTACATAGAGAGATGAAAATAAAGCGGAAAACTATATTTTAATGACAAAAATGATGGTGAAAAAAATTAATAAGTTTTTTGGGTGATTGATCATAATTGGTTTCATTGGAAACGATTTTATAAAAATCCAGCTAAACCATGAGAATGTAACGTAAAATACTTAACACTATGGTATCATTGAAAAATAATCTGTCTAAAGGAATATCATTAAATGAAAAAAATTCACGAGGATAAATAAATTCTAGATATTTCTTATTATAGTGGTTATATATAAACCTCTTAAAAGAATATATATGCATATTATTATATATTTCTCAAAGAAGGAAAATTGACACAATATCCCCTTACCACGTTATAAAATTTGAACCATAAACCACATGAAAGAGAGATATTATATGGGTATTTAAATATAGTTAAATTCCATGAGAATAATTTTAAAATATATTCATGTAAATTATATAAAGCATATAAATAATTTGTTGTGAATATGGAATGGGACTCATAGATGTAAAAAGTATGTCAATAATAACATACCTTAAGTCTTGAAATCCTTCATATATATATAAAAATACAATATAATAAATATTAGTTTGTTATAAATTTATTAAAGAACCATAATTAAATATATAATAACAAATATTATTTAATTATTACTTTTTATTAAATTTTCAAGAACTATTCCATTTAGAATTCACTTTTGGGATAATTGTTGATTTGTTTTTCATATATGTTTTCTTTTTTTATATATAGTCATCTTAAATTGATCATGGTTTAATAATATCCTGAATAATTATGATGACATAATTATCATATTTATTAATAAAATATACTTTTTACACCAAAAATAAATGATGGTTTTGTAAAATGAAGTATGTTATGATCATGGAGAATGTAGGTCATACGTACATATTAGTAACCTTTTCATTTTTCAACGATTAATATATAAGTGAGGTAAGTAATATTTTGTTACTAATTGGTGATCATAATATCTTAAATAACATATTATTATTTTAATTATATTGATACATATCTTCAATATGATACGTTTATTAATATAATGATTCACATTGCTTCATGAAATCAGATTCCACGTGTACACAATCGATGTAATCTTCTTTTAATTTTCTAAACGATAAAAATAAATATGATATATTATTTTTTAATAATGATAAATAAGAAATAAATACCATATTTAATTCATTTATACTATATATATTTATTAAATTTATACTTATTATCTTCTATTTAAATTGTTCTTGAAAATGAATGACATCGATTCGTGAGGTAGTAGTACGCCGTACTCACAAGCAATTTTATCATATCCCAATGTAATGGAAAGTAAAATAATTATATATGATATAATGAATTAAGATGAACTAATATTTTATAAATTTTTTATGTATACTTTATAAACATAACCATACATAACCGTGAGAGTTTTTAATGAAAAAATGAGTGACATTAGTTTGCGATGTGATAGTCTGCTGCACACACGAATGACGATTTCATAACCCATTTATTGGAAGAGGATACAGATTTTTCTGATGAAATTAACAAAAAATCATTTCATCATATTTATAATGTAAATTTTATATTGTCTTTATGTTTTAATATGAATTAAATGTGGTTGATGAATAAAGAAAATAAAAATTCTCATTTAAGAATGTTACGTCTTCTTTGGGTATCAGACTACGGTTTTCACAAAAAGAATTCATAGGTTGGATTTCTAGGAAAAAAAAGGATTTTAAGAAGAAAATAGGTAAGTAGGAATGTTATGGGTGTAGGTACTAGTCAATCAAAAGGTTTTAAATGTGTGAATAATATATATGAGTTGGTGGACTTTTATATGTGAGGTGAGTGGAACACATGAATTTGTTTGAAATAAAATGGAATACCAATTTTTTAATTATCATTAAGGATCCAAATGGGCTATTAAATAACCAATAATATATGAGGCCAAAATATATACATAAATGTGTTCTGGAAATTTCCTTAGGAAACATGTAACCCTTATAATCTTAGATTCACCCATGATATTTATGTGTTTACCTTAACGATGGTATAAAATATTTATTATTTTTATTATTGATTTTGAATAAATATGATTTAACCATATAAGTATATTTAAATTTTTATGATTCCCAATATGGAATCCTAATTTTTTAATTCCAATCCGATATTTGAAAAAAAATTTATTTAAAATTAATCAAACAAATGTGATTATAATGAAATATTTCAATGAAAAAAGATCAAAAGTTTTAAAAAATTACGTCAAAATTAATGATAATATTTTGTAAAATGTCGAAAATTGGATGAATAGATATATAATTGATATTATTATACTTTATAACAAATTTAGAATGTAATTTTTCTTTATAAATATTTTAAATGAAATGGTAGTTCTCAATTAGAATAGTTTTTTTTACTATTCAACAATAAATGAAACGTTTTAGAGAATTATCATAATATTACCATAATATAATTTGTATATAATGATTTGAAAAATTGAAAATTATTATTTTTAGATAAAATAACTAAATGTTGTAAAATTAAATTTTAATTTAAGTGTTCCAAAGATGATAAGACTACTTTTTAGAAAATATTGTTTGAAGTAAAAAAATTGGATTTATTATTATCTGTTGTTAGAAAATAGATAAGATGAATGTTAAACATTATAATGAATATATAATATTTAAATTTAAATAAAAAAATTCTTCAAATGGAATTTTTAAAATTCATTGAGGAAACACTCATTTATTTACATAAAAATTTGTTTTCCTAAAATGATATAATTTATATTCAAAAGGTTTAAATTTTCATTCCTAATTAAATTGTAATAATATATTTAATTATATATATATATATATATTACACAAATATTCTCATAATTTAGTTATTCCAATTCATGCAATTCATTCCAACAGTAAGGTGATAAGTATCATATTAAATAAAAATATTTTAATATTAGTTTGTGTTCCATTTAAACTCGATGTTTCATGTAATGCAAGCTTAACTTTGCATTGTGCATAACCCAAGGTAACTTAAATGGTGTGTTTAGAAAAAAATAGAAAAGAACATTTTCATTTTAAAATACATATTTCAAAAAATCATAGGTTTTTACATCAATATCTAAATGTTTTTCAAGAAATTTATTAGGAAAATATAGAATATGATTTATTTTCAATAAGAGAAAATATTTCACGAATAAGTGAAATGTTTCATGATTGTGGTAGTTTGAGGCCACCTGATGAAAAAATAGAAAATGAATTGTTGTTTTAAGAATATAAATTTGTCAAGAGTGAAGGTTATGTGAACATATTCAAAATTTCATTACGTTATTGACTACTAATTGAAAATAATTGATGGGATTAGTATGTTTTTAGATGATTATTCGAAATAAAAATGTTATAGAAAATTTTACGAATATCGAATTGCGTGAACATGAGATTCCATGATCAGGAAATGTTTCATGGAAACTATTTATGTTTTTAAAAGTTTAATGGATTCTTATACATATGGCCATATCCACCCCCTATAATGTGTAGAAAACATTAATTAATGTATATAAAAAGTTTTATGATTATTGACAATGTTGTGTGAATAAATATCTTACATGAATAATTTACGTAATCATTTGTTGGAAAATATAAGGACAATTATAAATATTTACATGAGAGTTACATGATTTATTGGATATTTTCATAAAATTTATGAGGTCTGGAAAAGATCAAAGATTCAAGATTATTTGGTACGTTTCCTTAAATTTGTGCAATGGTTGCAAAAATTTATTAGTTGTGTAAACCAGTAATGAAATTACAATAAAATCATTCGTAAATTGGAATTAATTCAATAGATCAAACATGAACTTCATGATACACCTATTGTGGTGTAGACACTTTTCTTATGAAATCAAAAGATAACTACCGAATGAACTATGAGTACACATCAAAAGAGAGGGAAGTGTGATTCTAACTTGTGACTGGAAGTGAACCATGGAGGAAATTGAAACTACTTTGAAAATTATAAAAATAGAACATTATTAGACATAATCTAAATAGATATTTTGTTAGATATATATATATATATTAATCCTTTGAGAGATATTTATATAAAAAATCAATACGAATGGGATTTGATGTAAATCATCACACACTATGTGTTAAAACTTTATATGTAACAAAGAACGGAATTCAAAATATTAATATTTAAAATTAAATGTTCAATGGAATAGGATTCAAGACCTAAGAAGATTCCATACTAAATATATTAATTCATTTCTTAATTTGGTGAACATGATTATAGAGGATATGTGTGGTCTTAGGGAACACTTCAATGATGTATATATCATTATGTTTATACTAAGAATGTTTCCATCTCGATTCAGTAAAAAATTATTTTTTATTGTTAATAAATATTCATGGAAGCTATAATTGGATATATGTTTCATAGTTCCCTTGTTTTATTTAAGAAGATAAATGATTATAATGAGACATTTTTGGAAAGTGTATTTATAAGGAGTTGATATTCATGTTCCTGAAGACACACCCCATAGAGTATGGATAGAAAGAACAATTGGTTGATGAATTCACGTCATTCCTATCCTAAAATATTCAATTTAGAGTACAATTCCTTAATAGAAAATTTATACACATAATTCTTTTGATGTGGAGTGGTAACGCCCCAATTAGAGAAGTGTCCCAAATAATTTCTAGGAGATTATGAAATATTCATAAAGAATTATTTGTCCAATTTAAAATTCATGAGAAACACCAATTACATTTATTTCAAAGAGACGTACTTGCTTTCATGGAGAAATGATAATTCCTAATAAATCGAGGAATATGAATTTCAATACTGAAATTACTAAAAATAAATATTCATGGTGTTCATTGGGAGAGGTACTTAGATAAGGGATGGGGGAGAAGATTACAAAGGAGAAGTTGAAGAAAGATTTAATCTTCTAGTTGAATTGATTTTTAAGCTTGAAGAGATAGATTTTTTGAAATCTTGAAAAGATAATTCAATTAGAGTAGTTATTGATTCAAAAAATATGTATTATGTATCTATAAGAACAAAAGTGTTTTGTAAAGTGATAAATCTAATGGATTATATTTGTAAATCTGTAAAATTCAAATATGGTTGATGAGTATAATCTCGATATTGATGATCATAATAAGGTTATATATGGTTTTATTAATAATGTGAAATATCATGTCAAAAATACTAATGATCTTAGGTATGACGTCTTTTTACTATGATGAAAAGTTGAGTATTATAGAATAAATTTTAAACCTTATATGACATCATGAAATTGGATCAATCATGTGATAGAAAAGATAAAGATAGAGCATGGAGGTCCAAAAAATAAGGTACGGGATTTCTAGTGGAATAAGGGGTCCTAAATAAAATAAAAATGTTGCAATGTGATTGATTATAAATTGAAATAAATTTTCGATCATGCCAAACAAAATTTAAACAATTTGGTATTTAAGGTTTATTTGGCTATGATTCAAAATTATAGAAATAAAGAAACAACTGGTGTCATAGAAATAACTCACAAAAATTCTTATAATATTAGGTTTTATTTTTGTAGAAATTTTGGACATTTTAAAAAAATTAATTTTAATGGGTATTTGAAGGACGTAAAAGAAATATTAGAAGAAATGTATACACAATATTCTATGGATTATTTGGTTGTTAACTATTTCTATTTTTATTTTTTTGGATATATGGATAAATATTTTTTGTAAAAAATTTCAAGGAATCATCTAAAGTTGACTCCAAGTTATCATAAATAATAACCCAATGAGTCATCAATTGAGTAGATAAATCAAAATAAAATTTTCATTTTTCAAGATAAAGTTTTCTAATTAAATATATAATAATATCATTAATGTATGTTAGCATCAGGTGTAAATCCAAAGTCATGGATTAAAAAAATAGATCTAAGATGGTTATGGTTATAGAAATTTCCTTAAAAGTACCAAATCATTCTACTATATGGATCATTGAATGTGTATTCAAATCTCACATGACGACAAATATGGTAATTCTTATATAAACCAAGAATGATAAGGTGGTCAACATAATATTTGGAAATGATGAGTATGTAATTATTATTTTCTCAATGAATTCAAAATTTTGGGGCAATGATATGAAGTTTGAAAATTTCTCTTTTGTTGAAGGTGTCAATCACGCATTTTTAGATTCAATCCACTATGTGAATAAACAAGTGAAATAATCTTCATATAAAAATTGTGTATCATTAAGGGAAATTTCAGCATAGTTATGAAATAGGTTATGTACATGATGGTGAACCACTACATTGTCAGTGGATAATGTGATATGTTTATTCTATCTAAGAAATAATAAAATATGTTATTGCATAAAATACTTATCCATTTTATCCATCAATACATAGAATGTCTTGTGTAAATTGGTGTAGTTCAGGATCTCTCTATGATATCACATGATTATACACACATGTGTTATTATTATCAATAATGAAACATTTCATGAGATACATACACAAATGATATGAAATTCAAAAATTGTAATTGAGAAACATCACATATATGTGTGTGGACACATGTCACCACATTAAATTGAGGTGAAATGTTATCATGTTATTTTTAATTATGATTATATAAGGATGGAATTGATTGTGGTAACCACTAACAAGTATGTGGGATTTAGTTATAGAACACAATATATGTGAGAGGCTAAATAGATAGTAAGATAGAATATTTCATGGTTGAATCCCAAAAATGGGATGGAGATAAAAAACATCAAAGTGGAGTATTATCATGAGAATCACACGATAAAGAACTAAGACTCATCCAGAAATAACTCCTCAAGAAAAATTAGTCATTAAGAACTGAAATTGGGTCATTAAAATATGGACATAATAAGAATTATTGAAAAATAATAACCAATGATGTTTTGTAACAAAGTTTTATTGACACTAGTAATCATTTCTAACAATTTTTTGTTGTCTACAATATATTATAAGTCTCTATAAAAGATATGGTTTGGAATGAAGATGGAATTATGGTAATTTCAAGTCTTTTTAATATATGAGTTTAATTCTAAATGTGGAGAATCATAGGATAATAAAATCTCAATAATATGATGGGACATTTCATGGATAATCATCTAAAAGAAAATATTATAAAATTTTCAACAAGTGCTTAGTAATGTTTTCGGTGTGAAATGGTGTTGTTGTGGTTTATAATAGGTGTTTCAAGACTCATCCCACATGGTTGGGATAAGTTGGGTTGGGTTTATGATGGGTATACCTTTCGATGGGTTTGTTTGGGTCTCATCTTGGTTATAGATAGACCTAACATGACGGGATGACCTATCAGATTAATGAATAAAAAGCCACAAATCCCAACTAGCGGGCCACCACTCCTCATTTCCTCCCTACCTCACTCGTTCTCTCCTCCTCCCCATGGCCCTGACCATACCTTGTGTGGTGAAACCCTAATCTCCCTCTTTCCTCTTTCCTCCATCATTTATCCCTTGCAAGTGACTATCCTCCCTCCTCTATCCCTTTCAATAAAATGGACTCCCTCCCTCCTCCATCCCTCATTCCCTTGTGAGAAATTCCTCCTTCCCTCATCCTCTCCTCAAACATCCATTATCACCTCTGATAAATCACCCACCCACCTATAAGAAAATCCTTCTTCCCCTACCCCCTCTGAAGACACCGTCCATCTTGAGTGATTGGGGTCAATCCATCAGTCGTTTTCTCCTCTACTAGTGTTGTCGTGGATGTGGTCTAGTGGCACCGATTAGTAGTTAATTATTTATATTTATCATGTTTTGTAATAATATCTTTCCCATTATGATGTCTTTCATATGAAATCAAACACTATCACTCCTAACCTTTTAATCTAATTATGCCAATAGTGTTCCAGAACATACTAAATTTCATGTGTGTTATAGGGAGGAGATTAACATTTCTTGATTTTATAGCTCAAAAATAAAAAGATATTATTATTAATTTTATCCTTCTATAATCATAATTGAAATGATATTAATTCATATGAAATGGAATTTTACATATATATTTTTCATAATGTTATTCTTAGGAAAATAAGAACCCCTTGATTAAAAACATAAAATTAGTATAATGTAGTTGGATTGTTATCTGGGTTAGAGTATCAATCAAAACAATTATTGAACATGTATATGTGTCCTCCTGGTAACTAATTTATTATTATGTAAAACTAATATGACATTAATATTGTAAAACTATTGATGGAAAATTATATATAAATTATTGTTTAATGATATAGATGGCTATAGTTTCACAAGGAAATAAACCTTACTATATTTGTGGACGATTCCTTCTTAGTTTGGTTTGATTTGATGTATTTTATGGCCATAAATTGCATTAAGGGGTTTTGTTTTTTCTTTTATTCATGAATGTGATTAGTTTTTGTATGTTCATATTCATATTTCATCACATTTATGTTTTTATTTGTTAGAAATATTGTTTGTGATAGACATGTTTGTTAACAGAACATAATTAATATTTTTATTGTTTATAATGATGTTCTCTAGTTATTATTTTGAACCAATATTATTTAATGTGTGGATGTATGCACATTGAAAATTATTTTACTCGTATCGATGATTTCAATGTGGTTGGTGTTGTTATTACAATAATTTTTCGATGAGAAAGTTTCTTCTGAAATATGGAAATCATTTTCATGTTTCCACTCAACCTAGTGTAATTTAAAAATTATATGTTATAAATCATTTCTATTTGTGTCTAGGGATGAAACAAGAATTAATAAATTTATGTATCTATCTTATCTATCAAATATTAAATATTTTCATCAAATTACCTCATAAATATTGAAAACATCTCCTATTCAAATATGGAAAATGGATAAAATGATAATGAGCATTGTGATAGGAATTCATCGATTTCATTAATGTTTTAACACTATATAGATCAGTTTAATCCATTTCAACAATTCCCTATTATATATTCTGATTTAAGAGGGTTCAGACATGTAATATCATTGAAAATTATATATCTAAAAATATCATTATAATTAATAGTTATCTAACCACCATTGTTTATTAAAATACAAATGTTAAATCATATTTCTGTAATGATATTTTTCCATTGATTGGTATAATGTTGATATAGGAGATATTGGGGGTGGGTTGGGTGATGTTGTTAGGGGATTGGGAAACTGGGGGATACTACAGAGGTGATGGGGGTGGTTTGGGGAAGTTCTAGTGTCATGTTCTAGGTGTTGGGTTAGGCATGAGTAGTTGTGGATGTGGGGGTGGGGCTGGGGTGCTGCAGGGGGCTAGGGCTACTAGGGTGGGGTATAGGTGTTACTACTATAAGGGGTAGGGGCTGTTGTAGTGCGTGGGGTTGGGTGTTGGGGTGGGATTGGGATTGGTGCTGGGTCCAGGTCATTCGGGTGGGGTCGAGTTTTATACATAAATCCCAACCCAAAATGACCCTAACTATAGTGGAATGGGTTTGGTTGCATCCTTCGGTAATTCATCAGTCAACCCAACCCCAACGGGTTTGGTCAGGTCAGGTTTGCTGCTCATGAAGCATGTGACCTGACCCAACCCGATCTGGTCCAAGGATACCCCTAGTTTATAATGACTAAAATAATTAGAATATTATTGAAAAATATTAGTAAATTAGTAATTTATTTCTTAGTAAATTGGGAGGATTTTCAGTGAATGAGGATGATTTAGATGAATATTTAGAAAATGACAAGGAATGAGATGTACTATGATTTACAAAGAAGCCAAAACATTGATCTATAATTTATATTTAGAATAGTCTATATAATCAAACAATCCCATTTCATGATTAGATAATGATGTATTTATAGAGATCTTCCTCCCTATCATAGGAAGATCCAAAAAAACTAGTAAGATTCAATAGATATGAATTATGTTCATTCTATGAAAAAATATATTTATAAAATCTAAATGAATCAATCATGGGTGATTATTTTTGATTGATTGATAAGAACATCTTTCAAAGAGAAGGTATTTGCTGAATATCTAAATGATTATTTTTTGGTGGTAAAAACTATGTCATGAATTTAGTTCATGGGGTACTCCCTGTTAGAGTTTATATATGTTAAATGGAAATTGTCAACAATTACTAGGATAAAAACTATTAGACTTATTGTAGACATATCATTGTAATGAAAGTAATTGTTTTCATGATGGACGTCAATGTAGAATTTATGAATGGAGTTCTAAAGGATGAGGACTACATCAAATATCCAAATTATTTTCTAGTCCATGAAGAAGGGAATTCATTTTCAACTTAAGAAGGATTTGTATAGGTTTAATTACACACCAAAAGCATGGTATTCATGACATGATCAGTATTTGAATATTCATTTACAACATTGTGGATTACATCACATTATCTATGTTTACAATGAGACTAATAAAAAGATCTTATTTTAGTACATGAGGGTGGAACAATTCATTATGAAGAGGATGACATGAATTAAAAACATTTTTTTAAAAAATATGATGTAAAAATTTAATTCTCCATGGTTGGTAATATGGAATAATTCCATGCTCTATATGTGATACATCGGGTGTAAATTTTATTTTGAAATAGAAATATTACAATGTGGTTAAAATATGATTTTGAATGTTGGAATCTATGGAGCTGACAAAATTAGTTGCTACCTAAATGAAATTGTCAAGGGATGATGAAGGAAAAGTGTTGAATGAACCAAAATATATGGAGATTTTTAGAATAAATTTTATATAATAGTTAAATAACCCAGCATTTTATTTTCCATTTGTCGGGTAGTACATTATATATGTGATCTCATGGAGATCCACTTATCATTGTAAAATGTATAATATGGTTAATCAAATATTGAGTAGATATTAGTTTTTTGTGCATTAAGAAAATATTTGAATTAGTTATTGGGATTTTAATATGTTTATTAGGATAATTTAATGAAATACAAGAAGTCAATATCATGTATGGTATTCCATCTTAGTGGAATTTATATTTATTGGACAAGATAGAAACAATACCACATATCATTGGCCACAAAAGAGGATTAATATATTATACCCACTCAATCGGGCATGAAATTATTTTGGATGAAACATCCTCTTGAATAAAGGATGTTTAAAGTTAAGTGTATGATAAGAATAAAATATTATAGTTCAATCACTTGAAATCATAGAAAAAATGAAATTCATCGCCCAAGGATGATGAATGTTTAAATTTGATATCATTTTATCAACGAAAAGTGGGTTATTGGTTTGTAATGTTGGATAATAATCTTATAAATATCTAGGTCAAGGGCAATCTGAAAATTTCTCTACCCAATGATGTGTTTAAAAGGAATCATTTATCTAATGAGGTCCAATCAACCCCCCCCCCCCCCCCCCCGCACCCCATCAGTACATTTGTGGTGGGAATGGAAATCTCCCCCTCTCCAACGAATATTATGAATTTCACTATATATTAATAAATGATCATTTGATCTTGAATCCCATGAAGGTGTACCCTTTGGGTTCACTAAAAAAGGATTATGAATAAGGGAAATGGGATTTTTTCACAATCCTATTATATGTGGGAGTAATGTTATGAACATGGAGATATATTGTCTATGACGAATCACCTGGATCATATAGGTTGAGAGAATTTTAAATTTTAAATGGTTAATTTATATTTTATATTTCGAAATAAAATGATTGGTGGGACGTCTAGTCTCATGAGTCTAATAATAATCATGTTTTATTTATGAAATGGTATTATCATAAACTATAATTTGTATTAAATAATGTACATCAATTTTTATTTACATTAGTCAACATTTTTCATTGAGGAAGGTTCGATAGGTGGAATTCAAAATGAAGTGATTTATTAATGAAATTTATATGAAAATATTGATTCACATGTTGAGAATAGCTCATATGGGTTTTGATTAAACGTTGAGTAAGATTTTGTTTTCTATTTAAAATCAGATAATGTGATTGGGGGTTTAAGAAAATGTCTATACATGTGTTTTTCAGATGATGGTTTGAAGATATATTAAAGGATAATATATATTCCACATACCAAAATAGAAATATTATGGGAAAAAATAACCCCCAAATACTTATCATCAGTTTTAGTTTTTTTTGTTTTTTGATAAATTCAAAATAGAATCTCGTTTTTGGTTATTAACAATGTGTATTTGAAAATATCTAGGAAGGTATAGTCTTGTGTGACTATAATATATCTCAAATAAGATAAATTTTGAAGCAATCCAAAAATGAGAACCATCGATATCTAAATATACTATAAATTGATTACATATATGTATTGGAAAATAAAAAAATTATTTTCATGTAGGTATATAATTTGGAATAATATATTTAATTCATTGAAACAATGGGGATCTAATTCCACCTCATGATATAATATAAAATTCTATTATTTCATGAACGATTATTAATTTCAGGAAAGATAGAGTCGAATGATTAACATTGAATTGGTGTGAAGGTGGTGAGTTCTTTAAGAAAAGAGATGATGTGGGTGAAAAATTTTTCAAAATCATATGTGAATTGAAAAAACATTCTATATGTTAGACAGTAATAGTGTTTCACAATAATTAGATTACATGTTTTTTTGAAAGGTAAGTGGAAATTCTATATGTTTCATAAAGGGTTAGGAATCTCTATAAATAAGGTCCAACCCCCCCCCCCCCCCCCCAACAGTTGGGTTTATGTATCCTTAAAGAAGATTGAAAGTTTATTAACACATTTAATAGTAATAAAAATATATTTCATTCAGGAAAGTTTAAAAAAAATAAATATTTTTGAAATTGAACGGGAAGGTATCAATATGAAGATATGTGTTTCATAAATGATTGGAATGTTCCATGAATTTTGTTATTTGAGTGAACGTTTAATGATTATCAAAAAGTTTTTATGTTACACAAAAGGTTTGAAAGGGCAACACTTAAGTATAAATTTCATGAACCATGTAAAAATTTCCAACCAACCATGTAGTAATGTGGAATACAATACTTAGATGAAAAAAATATATGAGTATACAACTATTGGGTTTAAAAAATCATTGATTCAATGAATCAAAGGATATGTTAAATTATTATTATTACTAGATGTATAGATTTATACTAACACATTTCTATGGGAAAAGGAGAGAAGTGTTTTTTGTTTAATGAATAAATTGGAAGAAGAAGAGGAGTTGGCTTTCTCTATGACACCCTGATTCACCCCTCCCATCACAAGATATTTAACATGGTGGGAAAAATAATTATTTTTTATATCATGCCATAAAATTCAACATCCCTTATTTTATAAGAGGTTCCTTTTAAAAAAAACATTAGTCATTGATTTTTATGAGTATATATGTGCCTGTGTCTGGAACCTAAATCCTTTAACTCTATAAATATTATATTATTTAGAAAAAAATTAAATGGCATACAAAACACAAATAATTTAATTCAAATTTTAATTTCATTCAATAGTACATCAAAAAATAATAAAATATAATGAATAATATATACATTAAAAAAAGATTTCAGAAGTTCAATGATAAACCATTTAACTTGACAATCTTTTAAACTAGTATGGAGTGTTACATTTTCATCTTACCTAAAATGAATTTGAAGTATTTTGTGTGAAATGATTTTTCATATGATAACCATAAATTATATAAATAAATAAATAAGAATTTAGTTTTACAAATTATTTTATGAATTAATTGTAAAAGTTGAAACTACTATAAAATAACATCATTTATTAATAATTGAGAATGTGTGTATCATACCAGAATTTTTAATCATTTAACATAAAACATTTATAATCCCCACCAAAACAAATATAAGGATAATTAAATAATTAAATATTATATTCTATGACAGACAAAATGTTTCTTTCATTATTAATAATTTCATTGTGATTTTACGGATATTGAAACTAAATCTAATAGGAGAAAAACTATGATATTTCCATATTTAAGTATGATTTTACAATTTACATAGAAAATGATTAATTTTAACATACTTTTTTCTTAAATTGTATCATGAATCTTTCATATAAGTATATTTACTAAATTGGGCAGGTCTTTCATGTTTTTTATCATATATAAAATTTAATATTAAATGTTCTATCTAATATAATATGATTAGTAGAAATATTTCATCATTTTTATAAGGATTTATGAAAAAATAGTTCTTTATTATACTCAGTGTAACATAATATATTGTTACCACATAATAATGATGGAAAAAATATGGCAACTTGCAGTTGAACTATACTCAATCTATCATAATATTTTGTTTAAAATGAATTATCTTGGAAAGAATATGATATTTCATATAACACATCCCAAATTGAATAACTCCCAAAACCTCTTATGATAATATGATGTCATATTTAAATTATGACATGTAAATCATTACATTTTTAAATTTTTTATTTTAACATTTTAATAGAAAAAGAAAAATTACAGTACCTATATATGTTAAATTGAGATCTACCATCCACATAGAGAATAATAAATTATTATCACTATAAAAATCCAATGATTTGGTTTTATCAATAATTTTTATAGATATTATTGGTTAATGTAAATCATATTTAGTACCAATCGAAATTTTTGAATGATCAAAATTTTCCTTCATTTTATATTTATTCTTGATATGATTGTCAAACATATGAACAATGTTATCATAACATTACTTTTAAATATTCATTAAATCAGAGATGTTTTGAATAATAAAATCATACCAATATGGAATGTTCACCTAATATTATTATTGTTCTAATTACGATCTCTCGCAAATCTATCAATTTTTTTGGTTTATATATTTTCTAAATGTAACATGAGGTAATTAGTAGATGATACATTTAACCTAAATACATTTCATCACTATTGGTGATCCATCCCATTATATTATACATTTTTGGAAACTATATATATTCCCTAAAATAAGATTACATGTACGAATAAATCATTGATGAATATTGAGAAAACAAGTTTCTCCTTCACTAAGAAGAATAAACACATTCTAGTAACCCCTTTAATATAAACGGGATTTTAGACCATAAATACTCCATCTAGATAACATAACATACTCTATAATGTCACTAATTATCTACAATATTATAGCTTCAAGAGTAAAATTATAATTTATAACAACATCAATTTTTATTATACTATTACTCTACAATTAAATTAGATCATCAATCAATATTTCCAAATAATCATGGATGTTCCTCTATGGATTTCATGGAAATTTTAATGCCAGATATATATATATATAGTTTATTCATTAATATAATATGTTGAATATTTTATGAAGTTATAAAAATATGACATGAAGAATATTTAATCTTGTACGAATAAAGTAGGTAAAAACCATTTTCAAAAATATGTAACCATAAGTTATAAGGTTTTAATGAAAAATATGAGTGAACATAATCAAAGTGTTTTTATGAATCACCAAAATGGTAATTTTTTTTAGATTTCATTGATGATGTTATTGTATTTAGTTTGAGTTATCAATGTGGATACGAGGAGAAACATAAATATATGTATTAATAATAGTTTAATTATGAAATATATCAACCACTCAATAGAAAAAAATATGGCATTCATTATTATGCCTCTGGGTACATTGATTTTCCACATCTTCAAAAAATTAATAATGATTCATATTTACCAAAAAAATAAGATTCAATCATTTTAATAAGAATTGAACCTGTGATAACTAAGGCTTAAATCATGGAATAACTCATTATAATAATAAAAGATAGTTTTGTATTTCCCTAAGGAAATAATGATTTATCCATGGAAAATAATTGTTCAAGACAATTATTTCACATTCCAAAATATTATTTGATCATATTAAATATTATAATAGTGTTGACTTTTCTTATCTTACAATCATTATATAAATCCTACTTGGAAAATTTAAAAAATGACAAAATATATATAGTTTTAATTTAGGATTTGAATTATTATTTATAGTTTCTTTCATGAAGTGATAGAGTAACAACCTCATGTACTAAATTGTCAAATATTTATATATTTGAAATCGAAAAAATTACATTCTTATGAATTTAATTCATTATATTGTTAATAAAGTACATATTCTTTCTAAAAAATATAATAATTTAAAATCAGTGTTATCAATCATTCCAAATATCATGAGATCACATTTATTCTATACGAATATAATTTTCCCATCTGAATCAATTTAAAAAATTTATAATATAATTGATAAAGATATTTCAACACGATTAATTAATAAATGTTTTATTCCATATCAATTTGGATAACTATGATGATTTATCTTATCTTGATCTTGTAATAAAATATTGTTTCTATTTCATAAATCCATAGATTCAAAAAACTAAAAAAATTATTCTAATACCTATAATTTAGAAAAATTATTAAAATTACATTCACTAAATGGTAACATAATTTTTTATTATAATATATTTTTTAGAATTAATAAATTTACGGATATTATTTAAGGGTTTGAGTTTTTTATCAAGCTAGTGCGAGATGATGGTGTAATGTGATTTGGTGGTGTGGACACAACACGTAGAGAAAGTGTGTGGAGGGTGTGAGAAGATGTTAGATGCGAGATATGGGAGAGTAATAAGAAAAAATCTATAGATGGGAAACTCATCTAATATATAATAATTTATACAAATTAGGAACAATTTTAAAAAAATTAGACTAATTTTTGGACATTTCTATAAATATATATGATTTTAAATCCATTTAAACTAATTCATAAAAATTTATACTAATTTATTGCAATTCATAACATTTATACTAAATTATACTAATTTATTATAATCTATACTATTATGTAATAATTTAATGAAATCCAAAATAATTTATAAAAATTTATAATAGTGAAAACTAATTCATACCAATACATACTAGTTTATACCAATTCAAACAAACACAAACTAATTCAAAGTTATTTATTTAAATTTATCATAATTTTTGCTAGATTATACTAATGTATAATAATATATTCATTATTGTATAAAATATTATACAAATTTATTATAATTGTTATCTTGTAATATATTTTTATACCACATTATAAACTAAATTTTTATTATTCATACTTATTTAAACTATTATATGATAATTTATACTTGTATAAATTAATTTATTCATTTTATACGAAATTATATGAAATTTTATTAATTTCATCTAATTCATACCAAGTTATAAAAGTTTATATTAAATTATACTAAATTATAATAATTAATGACATGATATTTTTTATTTAATAATGTTTATAATTAAATTTTACTATTAAATTTTCACTATATTATAAACATTACATATTTTTAATTTATAAAGTCATAATGGAAAAATTTACTTATTATATAAATCATTTTAAGGAACAAATATTCCTACGCATAAGGAATATTTGTGAGTTAAATCATTATCTTCAATATATATTCCTTCATATAGAAACTAATTTCAATGAAAATATAATAACCATTGAAAATAGAACTTCACATATTGTTTTATTTATGAAATTTTAATTTTAATCTAAAATGAAGACCTCACACAAATACATGTGTATTATCTCTAAAATTATTCCTGAAAAAATTTAATTCCAATGCTGATAATCAAGGAGGAAAATATTATTTTCGATATTGAAATACTCGCCCAAATATAAAAAATTATGACATACATATTGCGATATAGTTGTTTTTCATCACAAATTAACCCTCACAAAAATTATTTTTGTCTTTACTTAATAGTTATTTTTTCGACATTCTCATTAAAATATATATAATATTCTCAAAACATAATAAAAAATTAATAAAGAAATGTGTATCATGAATTATTTACAATCAGAAAAAAATAATAATTACATTTATTGAAGGTGGATAATTTCATTTGAAAATATCTATATTTAATCATAAAAAAATTAATGGATATTGAAAATGATGAAAACCCCTTATATAAGAGCATTTAAAAATTACATTCAAAAAACAAGAAGAAACACACTTTTATTTTTTAAATAATATTATTTGAAAAAATCATAGAATAATAGGAAATTATATGACAATTATTAACAATGAAAACATGTACATAAAGCTTCATTATGAATAAATGGTTAGAAACCAGAAAAAAGAAATTCTTGTATAAAGTGTTCCAAAAAAGAATATTCTTTTCTTACATTTGTAAATAGGGTTAATTTATGCAGAAACAATCACACTATTTTTTTGAAATAAGATATATATTATAAATAACATTATGCTCACTAATAATTACTATAAGATATATTTTAATCACATATAGGTTCTTTTATAAAGAAAAATAATAAATATGGACATGGATGAGAATGATTATTAGAAAACAATAATAGATAAAGTCAGATCTACATAGAAACATGCCATCGGTAGAATAATAAAACAAGGGGAGATGAAATGTTAAGGATAAAAGTACACCGTAGAAATAAGCATATTATAAGAATATTGAATGTTTTTTAGAGAGAAAGAGAAAAACATTCACTACATAACAATTCAAATATAATCATTCTTTATTTTAAAATGAGATCTGAAAATAAACACAATCCTTTACTCATAGTTTTTACATAATCACATTAACCACTTTTATAATATATATAACATTATAATTATATTTTTTTATACTTTATAAATATATAATAAATTTTATATTATTAAAATTATTATCATTAATTGTATAGATATCACTTAGTTATTAGGTATTTTCATCATTAGATGTTGTAAATTTTGATTGTTTTGTACAACTTTTATAATAGAGAATTTGAAACCAATTATTTTATAAAAACCCAAGGATTCACTGATTTTTAAATTTATTGAAATCATTTTTTTCAATTAATTATATTTTCTAATGTTCTTTTTAGGGAATTTTTTGGTATGGTTCATTAAATTGGAATATTTGATGAACATGTTTCATGTAATTCAACGATCACCATTAGTTAGATTATAATAATCATTTATTAATTTATAATCTATAAAAACATATTTTATGAAATATTTCTCCTTTATATCATATATTATCAATATTAACACCTTCATACATAATCATAGTGAAAATAGTGATGTTGGTATTAAATCGATCATTTAGGTGGTTGAACTGGCCTAAACAATAACATGTTTTTCTAGGGAATGATTAAGAGAATATAGTTATATAACAATAATATCTATTTCACAAAACCATAATTATTTTAATATAAAATAATTATATGGTATAATTATATTTACAAATATTGGAGATTATAAGGTAATTAAAAAATTATAGAAGAATATATATGTGATTCATGAATTTACTCCTTCTTGATAGGGGTTTCTTCAAAATGGGAAATTTTTTCTATATTCATGGTACTAAAAGCTACCCTACCTATAAAAATTAATTTAGAGAGATATATTGTATTATATCCAAGGGATACCTAAATGGTTATATTGGTTTGTGGGTGTAGATGATGGGTCCTTATATAGGATAGTTTTGAGTGGCAATTCTAGAAATATTAATTTCCTTATAGTGTACAGTTGTAACATTTAAGGAAAGTGGATACAATGTTTTCAAATAATCGATATAGGAAATTAATCATATAAGAAATGAAAATTAGAAATATGTTTTCAAACTATTTTATGTTTTTATTACATAGATTCTCTATTTTCCGAAATTTTATTTTTACTATGGTAACTAATTTTTTCCTTAGAGGCTTCTTTTTTGTCCCAAATGTAAAATTAATTTATTTACCCAATTATAATGTGATGATTAGAATTTTTAAATTCAATTTAATCTAATTAAAATTAAATAATTAACAAATTTAACTTCTAATAAAAAAGATAATATATATGGTGGGAAATGTTTTTATTGATAAATAACAATTTAAACCTTATGTGTTTTAATCAAATTTACTATAAATTACTAATTTAATGATATTTAATCTAGTTTTTATAGATTAATGTATAATAATATTTTAAAGTGTTTAATTTTACTGATTAGGATAAAAATACATTGTTTGTAGAAAATATTTCATTGAATAATATCAATTTTAATTTTTTTTAAAAAAATTATTCACATTCTATTGAAATTAGTTTTCCATATTCTATTAAATTTTAACATTCCATTTTTTTAAATAATTATTTAAATTTCATAAATTCATAAAATTTAAATTTAATAACAATATTAAATTTAATCTATAATAGTTAGAGGGAATTATAAATCTTAAATACACATAAACTATGGAATTCTGATAGAACAAGTCTCATTTCTCCTAAACTATGATCAGAAGGCACTAAAAGGACCTATCTTATTACATATATGTATCTAGAAGATCCAAATTCAATATAGAATAAAGGAAAAAACTAAATGTGGCCAAAATTAACGTAAATAAGTTTACATACACTCCCAAATGTGTATCCTTACATCATAAAGTGTCAAAAGTCATTACACTATTCCACATCATTCTAAGCATGGTCATGTGATGTTTCACTCTATATCATCTTCCAACTTACAACTCTATCAAATACTATAAATTTTTTAGGTTTGATAGATGATTAATGAGAACTAACCCTCATTTAACTATTCTGATCCACTCACCTAATGATGAATTAATGTCGCTATGTTAAACTACATGTCAACCGTGTCGGGCGATCTGTCTTGTCTTGTATGTAGTGTTTGTCACCAATCAGCATGTTTAAATCCCCCTACTAGAAAAAATCATGTTATCATACATATACCACAACATGGATTGCAATCTTTCAGTCCCACATGAAAAATATTAGTGGGTAGGGGTCCAGTATATTGGTTCTAACAGACTTGTCACATTTTAAATCATCCAACTCGATGAGAATTATGAGTCCCCATGTCGCAGTTGTTACCAAATAACAACATTCCATTAACCTCGTTTCCTAGTTTTTCCTAAAATCATATTTTTTTGTATATAAATTTCTATGGTTATAGTGTGGGAAAAATTTTAATTTTAGATATGGATTTATAAATCCCCCCTTAAAGTGGATTTCAAAATTTAAACCCTCGTAAGATGTAAAATTACAGCATGTTCATGTCAATCAGGTATGATTGAACAGAAAATAATGTATGTATAGCTTAGGAAATTTATGTTGAAAATAAACACCAATATTTTTTCCAACATTACCCTAAATCATATTCTTTTGATCATGTGGTCAAGTGTGTGAAATAAAATGTAAATTTTTTACTAGAATATCTGCAGTATAGTAGCAACCCTAGGCTATCTCTCAAAAAAGCAATAGATAATTAATTAAATGAAGAGGGTTTTGATTATGAAAATTAAAGAGGAATGGTAACATATAAAACATTGGTTTTTATATTATTAAATATAAAATGAAACTATTTTACTATGTGAGAGAAACCGGATAGAGGAATCATCCTCATCCTGGGTAAGTGTCCCTTGATGCTCAATCTGTCAGCGCTCTCAATGGAATGGGAAGGATCATTGATTTCATTATTTATAGAAACAAAAAAAAATATGGTATGTGAGTTCATACTCAGATACCACCTATGATTTTATGGATCAACAATTTTGATTATCAACAACCGCTCAAAACTAACAACATCAAATTGATGTAAAAATGGAACACAATTAAGGAAACACATCAACAATATAATGAGATGACCAAAATTGTGTCAATGAAAGAATATCCCACAAAAAAATAACGTTATTATTCATGTATTCATGATCTTGAAACAAATCTGCCAAAATAATTCATTTGCACACTCATGAAAGTCAAGTGATGAGAAAAGAGTAAAAAACAATCAAATTATCACAAAATCTAGGTTATGCATGGAAGCATGAAGAATATTGTTTCATTTATTTGTATTTCATCATACAAGAACATAAAAAAATTAATAAGTTATAAATTATAAATAATTGACAACATTACTAGAAATTCAATTACCATATGAAGATTATAATCATGGAGATCAGGATTACAACAATGGAAACCGCCCAAAGTGGTCACTATGAGGCTTAGAAGTACATGAGGGAGAGGGAACAAAAATGAAATATTAGACCTCCCAATTTCAACTCAACCTTAACCCTGGCTGGGAAAAATGACTGAGTGAGGTTGGTTGATGATTTCATGTACAAATACATGACACTTTCATTAAAATATGTCAATTACCAATGGGACTAGTTGACTATTCATGGAATACTTCCTTATCCTTCTTTATATGAATATTTGATAGAACAAAACATGATAAAATTACTTCCACTCCGACGCATGGGTGGAATGGTGTTTGGGATTTCCAATGGTGTAGTAATTAGCCAAATATGAGTTCTGAACCAATAGTTATGTACCAAATACAGTCCAATCTGGTCAGCCCAAAATATCATCAGAATTTCTCCAATTTCTGGACTACAAATGGATGAATTTGGATTAATGTTCTTCACAAAAAATAAATCCAAAATGTTTATTCACATGTAAACCATTTTTACTCCCAGATGAATTCTCCTATTATATATAATACATATTATTTTCCACATTCATGCTTGAACACTCGCATAGTTCAGTATGGTTGGCACGAATTCATTCATCGACACTCCAAATCACATCATCCTACAATGTAGACACCAAAGCAAGTAAAATTTATAATTTTAACAGCGATAACCCATAATTCATTAAATCAAACATAAAATTCAATTTATTGTTATATTTGAAATATTTATTTCAAAACTGGTTTAAAATAGTGGTGTAAGGGAGAAAATGAATAATGAATTTCTATGTGATCACACCCCCACACGTATTACTTTTCACTCCTAGGATAAGTTCCATATCCAAAAAACATTATAGATTTATATATACCCAACAAGCTGATAATTTATGATTCAAGGAAATTTTATTTCATTAAATTAATGTTATCAAAGAACAAAACACACCAATGGGTTATTCATAGTGAAAATGTAAAAAGATATATCATAAATTAAATCCAAATGAAATGAAATGAGATTCAACTTACCAAATTATAGAAGGAATTAAAAAGGCAACCATTCTACCAACTCTCTATGTGCATGTGTATGAAAACCATTCCATGCTATTTTTTCTACATTCTATCCAGTAAATATATATTATTTAACATTTTTCCTCTGAAATTATTATTTCCACCAAACCTGCCCTATATCGTGGGAATTCAAATTTTAAGACCCAATCACTTAAGAATTCCTAGAAGTCATAATTTATTCTCCAAACCTAAATATACCCATATATTGTACATTTCACCACTCCCCTAATTTTTTTAATGTTTCGTTATGAACAAATCTCAAAAACATATCTCAAACATTTTTTGATCTCCTCACGGCCCTAAATGTAATTGTTATAACAAGATCAAAGGATGAGGAGTCGTTGTTTTTTACATACCCATGACACAACCTTTTTTTTGTTTTTATTGTATTTTGAGGGAATAAAAATGTTGAAATGAGGTTGAAATTCATATGTCATTTCGATATAGTAATAAAATAGATCAGGTAAAGAATGAACCAATAGAAAATACATTTTCTTAAGATGATAAATGTCAAACTGACATATAATTTCCATTATATTAAGTAATAAATATTAACACATTGTGGTTTTGTGTAAAATATATTGGAGATATTAGTGACACATTTTTTTCAAAAATTAGTCACACAAGGGGAACCAATCATCTCAATGGTTTAATAATGATATATCTATTTATATCATTGATAGACAACCATATTACTAAAAATAACTCCACAATGTTAAATCCATACATATATTTATTACATAACAAAAAAATGTTTTCATTAAATCTTATAACAACAAGAAATAAAAAAATTTAACATGCATTATTAGAAAGTTCCATGATTTGGTAACCATAAGAGGGGGAAATAAAATACCATAAATAAAGTGAAAAAAGGAAGAAAGATGATGGAAAACCTAAAGAAGTAAACGAGATGGATAAAATGAAAATACCTAAAAAATGTGAAAAATTTAAGAATGAACAAAGAAGATGAAAATTTTAATGAACCTGAGAATGTATCCACCCCTACCCCACACATATAACGTGCATTGTATTCATAATAGTAAATAAGAATGTGTGGAGGAAAGATAAAATCAGGTGTGTGTCACTATTATGTTGCTTCTATAAGGTGGATTTCCCATAGTGGACTATTTATAAAATCACCATATAAGTGTTTATGTCACTTCCCATTGAATGTAATACTTCATCTGCCCTGCTCAGGAAAACCCAATATTGCACCAAAAGGGTAAACATTACTAATAGTATAAGGACTAAGACATTGGTAATAATGTTTACCTGGGTAGAGATTTTGCAAGAAAGTGTACATGAGGACCTTCTCACCAATATAGAAATTCTACTAATGAATCATGCTATCATGGATATCCTTTTTCTTCTCTTTATAGAGGTGGGAGTTCTTATATGAATCATGGAAAATTCCATCCAACTCATGGATTTGAACCTTCCCATGATCAACTACATTTGAATGATTCATATTATATTGGTTAAAAACACAATTTTCATGGTATTTACCTCTACTAGGAGGTTACTAGACTTTACAAACACATTCATGTTTAGTTACATTCTGATTGTGGTTTTAAAAGATTTAAGGTACGCCCAAAGTGAATCATCCAAGAACAAACTCAAATATTCGATGTTGGGTTGAACCATTTTTCCAGGATTCTCTTAAATTCTTGATTCGAGATTCCTTCTTATCTATTAGTTAGGGGGTTATATTTGGTAGAGACTTTATGAACATACCAATACAAACAAAGAACATTTTTCATGTTTTCATTGAAAAAATGTGAACCCTGATCACTAATGACTAATGTCATCAAACCAAACCAACTATAAAATTTGGGACCTCAAAAAATTAACAACAAATTGAGAATCATCAGTCATAATAGAATTTTCTTCCACCCATTTAGACAAGTATTAAATATCTAAAAATATGTACATTAAGCTAAATGAATTTGGAAAGGCCCCTAAGAATTCATTTCCCCATGCATCAAAGATTTAACATAATAACAAGGGTTTTTGGGGCATTAAATTACACTTATATATATATATATATTCCCTCTAAATTGACTATGAAAAAAATTCTTGAAAAAATTAATGGGATTCCCTATATAATGACAAACATTAATTTACTCAGTCAAATAACCATTCAAGATACACATTGATAGAAAAAGAGGCCCCCACAAGCTAAAGTGTTGTAGTAGGTGAAAACAGAGGTGAACTAATGGTCAGGGACACAAAAATGAACCACATGGTCACTATAAATTCTATATGAATATGGTTTATTAAAATGTACCAATGAGATTCATGCTTAAGTCTCTAGGATTGTGATGCTCTTAAATATGTAGGGACCCAATATGTTGCTATTAAATTAATAAAATATTCCTACCAAGGGGTATGGTACACGATATCAAAAATGTTCTCACAAGGGATGAATTCTCTAATGGGGTGTGATGAGACATCATGGTGGTCTAGTGGTGGAGAAATCCTACAAATGTGGTCAACTAAAACATCTTCCAATACACTTTTGTCTCTAATATCAATGTCAAAATCTTAGAGGAGGATCATCTTAATTATGAGGTGGTGCTTAGCTTACGGTTTCTTTAGGAGAAAAAGAAGGGCATCATAATAAGAAAAGACAATGACTTTTGAAAAAACATGATATGAATGACATATTTCCAAGGAAATCACAATATAAAGGAGTGCATTTAATTGGATAGGTAGTTTACCTATGAAGGGTCAAGGGAATGTGAGGCATATGCAATGCCATGATGTGATTTCTAAACTCTTTGTGATAAAACATCCTTAACTACAATGTTAAAGGAATCACACATAATCATATAGAGAAGATACCCCCTTAGTGGTTTGATGATGGGTGATTATATGAGAATCCTTTTTAAAGAATTTATTGCATTCTCAAAAAAAAATTCAGAGACAAACTCAGAATCTTTTTGTAATAACCTAGAAAATAGAAGTGCAATATTACTAAAGTCTTTAATGAATCAGTTGTAAAAATTGCATGATCCACGAATGGTCACATTTCATGAACACATTTTTTAAATGGGAGGGTTGAAATTAATTATATTTTTTATTTATCCACTTAAATTCCATCATTTTAAATGACATTCCCAAGAACATTCTCCAATTTAACCATGAAATGTAATTTCTTATAATTTAATATAAGATCAATTTCCATGTTGTTTTGGAGGACAAAACCACGGTGTTCCAAACAACTATCAAAAGATGATCCATAAATTGTGAAATCCACCACATATACATACATAAATTTCTCAAGGAACTCATAAAAAATACTAAACATACAACACTGAAAAGAACCAGATTCAATACATATACTAAAAGGCATCCTTATGTATAAAAATGTGCAACATTGGTAGGTAAATGTTGTCTTTTCTTGATCCTCAAGGACTATATGGATTTGGAAAAAACACAAATATCCATGAAGGAAACAACAATGGGACATACCAGCCAATCGTTCCTACACTTGGTCCATGAAAAGTAAAAATTGAGGTTCTTCTGCGTGGCATGACTCATTCAATGGTAGTCAATACAAACCCACCAACTATTTTTCACATGTGTTGGGACCAATTCAACTCATTCATTTGACAGAACAATTATTTCAATTTTTAGTCACAATTTCCATTGGGCTAACCAATTTACATTCAAATATGGGATAAAATATCCCAACAACATTTAATTTGTTGACTTTTACTTTTACCACTTCAAGGATTAAGGGATTAAACCAACATTGAGGTAGTCTTATGGGCTTAGTCTCATCTTCCAAAAGTATAAGGGGCATACAAATAGATGGCATAACCCTGGGAATTTTAGATAATTTCCATCATATCACCTTTTTTTCATCTCTGAAAATTTTGAGAAGTTTTGATTCTTGCTGAGGGGAGAGGTTATTAGCAATAATGATGGGTAATTTGTCAATACCCTCAAGATGTTCATATTATAAATTAGAAGGAAATGGTTTTAGTTCTAGCATAAATGGTTTTTGGATTGTGGGAGGGAATTTATGGGGACTTAAGTACATGAAACTACATATCTTCTCATGTTTATTTTATTGGGATATAGAATCTATTGAAATTATATTTATAGAATCATTCATGGTCATGAGAACCTAATAATGAACAAACTCATCAATTAAAGCCCAAATTTTACATTTTTTAGAACCCACAGAAAACTAAAAACATAAAAAAAATTCAAATCATACAAGGTTGAAGTGGAGAAAAATGAGTCAGAGTATGGGTTGAGGATAGAATTCTATTCTTGTGTGCATGTCGGTAGAGATCACTCCTATTGAATATACCAGAAGATTTGAGTGATCTATAATGTGGTGGTTAATTTCATAAAGGATGTTAAGACATACCTTTTATTCAATGAACTCTATTAAAATCAAAACATTGTGAACATTGATGATCATATTTATTGTTTTACAGAATGGCCTCCCATGTATGAGAGGAGCATGTCCTTGGGTTTAGGTATCATCTCTCTCAGAAATGTAGAAATCATTGGGAATGATGAGATTATTCAATATTACAAGGACAACATCAATAACTCATGTTGGGTGTGTAGAGATTTGATCGACATGTTTCCCGACAATGTATATCGTTTAAATATCTCTAACCTATAGATAAGTATGCATGGAGTAAGGCATTACATTAATGGATGCACCTATATCTAATGTAGAATCTGAAAATAATTTTTCTCCTATGGTTCATGGTATCATAAATGTTCCAAGATCCTTTAATTTTGTTCTTATTGTTGGCAGAATAATGGTCGAGACATTCATTCACGGGTTTACTCTATCATTCCCATTTAGGCATTGTCTACGAATGAAAAATATCTTAATGAAATCAGGAATATTGAGGGATATGTTTATCTACATCTAAATAAGGAATGATAACTTGAACCCTTTTTAAATGGATCCAATATTTCTATATCAATATCATTATCAAAATTCTTCTTAGATTTATAGTTTCATTAGGGTATGGGAGGAGGAACATATTTTCCATTTGAATCATCAGTTATAATTTGAATATAATGTTTGTTTTGTGTTTCTTTATTAGATTATTTTATGAGTTGATAATGAGTGTTCTCTAGAGGTGGACTTACAAGTTGGGTTGAATCATTGGATGAAGAAACATCCTTACCACTACAAAGTGTAGTTGAACAAATGTCACATTTGTATTTTGGATGGGAAATAGTTTTGGAAGGTAATTGTCCATAACCTTGAATAGTTATCTCAGTAATGGTTTATAAAATTTTCCCACATAAGTTCGTAGGTCGTGAATAGCCGATTATCTGGTCTGTTGTAACAATAGGTTCTTGGATTCTATTTTCTTCACCAAATCCTCAAGGATGGGTTCAGATTTGGGAGTAGGATGAGGATGATTGTAATGAGAAGGTAGAACTTAATATGGTTCCATACCTGGTCCTTATTGATACCGCTTCATCATGGGGTAGATTGGGTTTCCTCTTTGTATGTACTGTGGTTGTGCTCCCCAATTGGGGTATGGATTTTTCTTGAATGGTTCTCTAATAATAAGAGGTTCTCCTTAGAATTTATTCCATGGTAACACTACCGCACAAGACTTTGGTGAATATTAATGTTGTGATTAGTTGTTAGATAAATGAGTCTTTTCAAAATAGATACCACAAGGTAATGGAATTGAAGTAGTTTGTGAGTTACCTATGCTTGATCTAATTTCCATAGAAGTGTATGAATATCATAAATTTTATGATATACCTTTTGTTCTAATGATGAATGACTTACCACATGAACTCCTTGCGTTGGTACAACAGCCGGTTACCAAATTTTTGAACATTATTATCAATGTTGTCTATTAAGTCATGAGTGTAAGGAGTTTTATTAACTAGGGCACCACAAGCTGCAACATTAATGATTTCATGATCCATGAGAATATGACCCCCATATGTGTTCTAGATTAACAGTTTTTCACTTATCTATTGGTGTGGGAAGATTGTGCAAAGTCTTCTGAATCTCTCCCAATATTAATGAACGGTCTCTCCTTGTTATTTCCCAAGTCCGTAGATTACATTATTAATTGATGTAGTTAGGGTAGAAGGGAAGAAAATATATAGAAAGCGTCTTTTTTATGTCCTTCTAGATCCCAATTGTTGTAAAAAGATAGTATATCCTGTCATTGGTGACATTATTATTGGAGAAAGGTATGTCCCTAAAAATAATTAGGTCCTCAGACACATTCTTTATTTTCATGGTGGACCACACTATGTGAGACTCCTTGTGATGTTTGTGAAGGTCCTCAATAATAAGACCAATGAATTTGGGATGGAGGTGGATAAGTCCCAATCCCATATCCAAATTTGATACTTCTTCATGATATTTTATATACATAGGTTGGTACTCCACATCCAAGGTGTTCAATTCTTTTAAGGTCTGGTAATTTGTAGCATGATATATTGGGTTTGAATTAGTTCAATTTTTTACTTTTTTAAGACCACTTGTGGTTTAAAAATGGTTTCCTATATGTTACATTATTTTCATACATTGGATGACCTAATGTGTGAGTGAACTGCATTTTTCAATTTGATGGTCAATTTCCAATATTTTTTATTTTCCAGACCGGTTCATGCAAATAACTTCGACATTTGGTTTTATTTTTTTGTTCATGGTTTTATTTTTTATTATTTTTATGGTGTGTGATGGATAAAATAAATATAATTAAATATTAATAAAGGATAAGAGAAAAATTGAATGCTATATTATAGAATTTTCTATAGATATGAGAATAAGAGAGGGATTGAGAGAGATATTGAGAACACACAATAAAAAAAATAAAAAAAATAAGAATAAAAAGGAAAGGGGTATTTAAAGGAGTAAAAAATAAAATATTAAAACATAAAAATGATACTGGACCCTCTTCAACGGCGTAAAAATTTTATCTGGTTGCCAAGAGTGTCAAAATATATGTTAATTTTTAACAAAAATCTCTATATTATAGCAGCAACCCTAGGTCGTCTCTCAATGTAGCATTAGATAATTAATTAAAAAATATGGGTTTCATTATGAAAATAATATTTGAATGGTAATTCATAAAACATGGGGTGTGTTTATTTTAAAATAAAAAATGAAACTATGTTACTAAATGAGAGAAATCGGATTGAGAAATTGTGATCAACCCGGGTAACTGTCCCTAGATGCTCATTCCTTCATTTCTCTCAATGGAATCTGAAGGATCATTGATTACATGATTCATATACTCTAAAATAAGAATGTTATGTAAGTTCTTACAAGGTTACCACATATGATTTTACCAATCATCGATTTTGATTATAAACAACCACAGAAAATCAACAAATTTGAATCGAGGTAAAAACAAAACACAATCAAACAATCACAATAAAAATGTGATGAGATAACTAGATTTGTGTCAATGATAAAATATCCAAAAAGAAAAGAACATTCATATTCATGCTTTCATTCTCTCAGAATTTATCAACCGATATAATCAATTTTGAAACTCATGAAAGGGAAGGGGTGAGAAAAGAGGAAACCACATTCAAATCATCACAAGATCTGGGTTATGCATGGATAAATGGAGGTTCTTGTTACATTGAGTTGTATTTGGTCATACCAGGAAAAATAATTAGGTAGGTATAAATGAAGAACAATTTACAAAAAAACATGGATATTCAATTACATTATGAATATTAATAACATGGATCTCAGGATTGCAATAAAGGACCCCCCCTAATTGATCACAATGAGTCATAGAAGCTCATAAAGGAGAACATAATTAAAAAGAAAGAAGATAGGTCTCAAGATCAAACCCCCCTTACCCATGAATTTGATTAATGGGAGAATGGGGTGGGGGTGATTTTTTGGACAAATACGTCACACATTCCACAAAATATATCAGGTTTATATGGGACATGATGACTATTCATGGAAGACATATCAATCCACCTTTATCTGGATGTTTGACTAACCAACACAAAAGAAAATTTCATAAAATTCACTATAGAGGTGGGAAATTGTGTTTTCTATCTAATAAAGGTTGAATAAAGCCAATTGTAATTATAAAGGCTGATTTTTTAAAGGAGAACAGATAACATTAATGACAATGATCAACAGTCGTAGAAATGCATAGCCATGAAGGGAAATTCTCCAGCCATATCTGGTTGTCATCGAAGGGGCCTGAGGCCGCCAGTTGATGGGCCACATTGTTTCATTCGCTTTTGGTAAAGGAGAAAGTGAAATAAAAAAATCCATGGTGAAGCGAACCAATCCTCATAAGGGCCAAATTATGTCCCAATTACTGAAGGGTTTTCCAAAATATCTTATCCATAATTTCATCTCATTATTGGCCTATTAGGGGACTCCAAATAGACAAACTAGGGTTCATGGTCTTCTAGATAAGTGTATGTCACATGTTTTTATCATTTAAACAAATTTTTATCCCAATTGGATTCATGGATTATCCATGGTATGTATTTATGTCCACATGGATGATTGGTCTCTCACATATTTTGGGTTGTTTTTATTGAATTATATAATGATATCTCCAAATCACCTCCTCCTACAACATAGACTCCAAAACAAGTAAATTTTCACTATTTAATAGTGATAAATCATAAATAATTTAATCAATCATAATGTTCAATTTAATGTCATATTTTTAATAATCATTTCCAAACCAATTTTCAAATGTGGTGTAAGGGTGGAAATGAATAGTGAATTGCTATGCGCTCATCATCCCATATATAAATTTATTATTTCAATAATTTTATTGAATTAAAATACATACCCTTAGATATATAAAATAAATATGTGTCTACTGAATTTATTTCATGTACAAAATCAACCTACAACTACATTTCCAATGACAATATGTACAATAGTCATAATTCATTCTTATATAAACCTAGTCTGAACATCCAAAAATCGTTTATTATATTTATTTAATTTACTCTCAAAATACATATTATACTTCTATTTTTTCATTATTTTAATTATTTCATGTATAGATATGATATCCACGGAAAACCATGATGATAATGATTTAATATTCACGATATTTTTATTTACCTAACAATTTACAAAACTTCTAATTTTCATATTGATGATTCATATTGTATTTCTATAAATTATTAATGTTCCTATTTAATTTTAATATAATATCTCCCCAAAATGTATCATGGTTCATTTTAGATTATTTTTTATCTTGAAAGATGTTATTCAAAAATATTATTATTTAATTTATAAATAATGATTAAAATCAAAACTTTGTTACACAATACCCATTTTAATGAATTTCACCCATTGAAATTCATTTACACTAATGAAAAATATAAGGGTAATTTTGGATAATTAATTTGTTGGGTTCCCATGAAACATATTCAAATTTTATTCCCTACATAGACTATTATCCAATTGTGTGGCCGGATTTTGAAGTACTTTATCTATATTATTGAATATTTATGACATTTGTTCCTTATATTAGAGTACATTTTATAGTTTTAATACATAGGAATTCAGTACATAGGAAGTGATAGATATGCACTTCATTAAACTTGAAACCTAGATCACATCATGAACATAATAATGGTTGGTTCGAAGCAAAGGAAAATAACACACCCTTCCCAAGTGATCATGTATTTCGTATGGGAAAATGTATCTATTGATCGATGCTTACAAATTACCAAATATCATAACCCACTTCCATTGTGATATTTTAAGAAATTCCTTATCCCTACCATTTAAATCTCATTGGGGTTATCACTATAAATCTTATGTCAACAATGTGTTGTATTAATGTGTTAATTAATAGTTTGAATCTTCTCTAACATCCTCTATTAATTCTTTATTCAAAAAAAATCATACTCTATCTGACATTATCTAAAAATGTTTTTGTTCTAGAACTCTTATGATATGGATCCTAATATAGTTCAATTATATTATTATAATGTAAAAAATTGTTATATAAAACCTATACCAAGGGAAGGATTTCATACAATACTCCCTTGAAATCCATCGAATGGGATCTTAGAAATATCCTCTAGGTTTTGAAAAGCCATTTTTGTTAGACCATCAGTTAATGAATGACATGCAGTGTTGATGACCGTCACTATATTCAATGTTTGTAAAAGATGCCTCCAAACCATTAAGATAAACCCTGGTTCTCTATTAAAAATAATTTATATTAGAACTCCATGAATTATTACAAAATATTATATGTATATCTTCAATTGATTATTTAGTATAAATATTCATGAATATAAATTTAATTTGATGATGTAGTTAGTTGATCAACCACAATCCAAATATAATTATGACATTTAGTGGTCTTAGGAATATCTTTTATGAAATCTCTAGTGACGTTCTCCCATTTAAATAATGTTATAGGTAATAGTTTTTCCATTCCCGTATATTTATTTTGTTCAGAATTTACAGGATGGCATACCAAGTATCAAGATACATACTCCAAAATCCCACTCTTTATATTTCCCATTATAAATACATCTTCAGATATCTATAACTCTTTTTTTACTTTCATAGAGGATAGAAAATGATGAGGTATTTTATCCCCCAAACAACTCCTTATTCAATTATGGTATTGATGGAACACATATTTTTCAGTTGAATTGTACAATTATATCATTGTTAATGTTAATATCTTTAATATTCCCTAACTTATTTTGTTACTCTATCTTAATTTAATACCTCCATGATCATTATATGGATGGACAGTTGATAAATCTTTTAGTTAGGGTATTATTTATCCCCTATATTCATTATTTATATGAATATTTTTTGGAATTATATTTTTATTGGGTCTCATTTTATCCATATCATGGATATTTTAACATGATCCATTTTTCTCATGTCATTAGCCACCATGTTTTCCTTCCAAATGTGGTAATGTATTGAGAATCCATATCCATCATAAATTTTAACCATCTCTTTTAGAATATGCTTAAATCCTTTTGTGTGAATATATACTTTTTGATCTTATTATTTGTATATATTTCTAGGTATTCATAGTAGATATAATTACTTTATATATTCAATGAAAAGACTATCACTTTTATCCAAATAATAATTTGATGGGTAATTATGTCCATAATTATTTAATTGGTGTGAGGGATAAACTATAACTATGTTATTGTTTGTGATGAAACATCATAATCATTTATTTACTATATATTTTTATATAAAAACCCATCTTCGCTACAATGTACACTGATTATAGGTGTAGTGAACAACCATCTCTTGATATCCTCTAAACTTTCATCAAAATATATTTTCCCAGAGGAACATTACTTTATTGTGATTCAATAATTTTAGTGAAATTCAATTTAGTAATAAGATTCTCATGAATCATATATAGTATAAATCCAATCCAAGAAAATTAAGGATATACATTGTGTTTTTTGTTCTAGGCCATTCTTAAATAACCATATCATTGATGTATGATTGATATACAATTTATGGTGATTACCTGACCCAGGAATGATACCTTACACATCTAGAGGTCTCACTGGATGAATTTAACATATAACTTCTTCTTTAACAAATTATTTGTAAATATATTCAAATAGTCTACATGATATTCCATTATATTGGAATATATTATAATACCATCTTTCCACACTACCACAAAATTGTTCGATATTGCCTCTAAAGAACCCATTCATCATATTCATGATATTACTAGAGTAATTTTTATGTTTGGATAGAATCATTATGAATTTAAATTTTCTATATATTGTACAAAATGTTGACATATATGTATCCTCTATTTTTCCCTTAATTGAATATATCTAAATTGGAGGTCAATCAAAGAGAGATGTTGATCCCCTCACAGTTGGTTGAACTTGGCATCCAAATATTGTAGTTAAATCTTTTTCTTGATCTTTATTTAGTTAAGTTTGAGATAACCAGTGTAAGTACAACATGATCCATATTTATTATTTCTAATGGATACAAATATACAACATAGAGGAATAAATGGAATAATAAAACACTTATTCGTATTTTCTTTGAGATTCTTCTTTAATTCATTCAATTGAATTAGGTCAATTATATATGACTTCTTTTATATATTTATACAACTAGTTATGAGTTCATTGGAAACCTAAACCACATTATTTGGTGAATTATTAGTAGAATCATTTGAAAAAACATCAACATACATCAAAATAATAATAATATATTCAATATCTCATTTTATTCCCACCCATTTCTTAAAAATACCGTGCATTATTGTCTATAATAACCCATATAATGGGAGTCATTTCCATAGGGAGATCATAGACATAATTGTATAAATTAATGTGTATAGATTGATTGCATATATGAAATTTTCCTTCCCTTTCCAGATAATTACTATGGGATCTAGGAAGTGAGAGATAGTCCATGCCCAAATCATATCAAATTCCACTAAATAGAGAATACATATATTTTCTAGGTATATGACCCTAGAAACTTCTATCAGATAAGAGTTGAATATATTGGATCCAAGAAAATATCTGCCAGATTTTTTGACATATAATTCAATATATTGTTGTTGGGATTGTGATGGTGTGATCAAACAAAATTTTCTATATATAATAAAGGGATGTATAGACAATTAAATAAGTGATTTAAAATTCAAAAGTGGATGATTAATATACTAGAAACTAAATTTATTATGGCCCACTTAAATATTTTTTATTTCATTGTATTTTCTATTCTACCATGGTTTTGGGGTTTCTAAGATAATTTATTTCAAAGAACCCTATATTTGGTGAACATGATTGTGTAATGTTCACACCCCTTTCAATTTAATCATTAGAGTGTGGTTTGTTAATTATTCATTGATACCATTTATTGATTTAATTATATTTCATTTTCAAATATTTTCATTAATCATGAGATTTTTGCCCTCTCATGACCAATAAAGGTAATTAATTGTTCAATTGAAACAATTCCTTCCATGATTCTCCCAAAATTAATCGCTTCTAGGAAGATTAATTATCTATTCTTGATAACTTTAATTTTTTTATTCCACTAAAATATAATTTTCTATACATATCCACCTAACCATTAGAATAATGTTATTCTACAATATTCATTTATAAATTTATAAAACATTGAACAATTTATTTATGTCCACTAATTTCCCTTGTCGAATATTCCATTTCGAGATATGGTTTTGAGATTCATATGATATGATCAATTTTCATTTCATTTTGAGTGATAAAACTAGAGGAATACCTTTTATAACTTTTAAATGTTTCTTTTTATGTACCAATAAAATTATACTACTTTTCTTCTAACACATGGAATTTTATCTCCATTTTAATTGGTGAATAAATTATTTTTAAAATATTCTCATTCCATAGATAGAATATCCTCTTATTGTGTCATATTTATAATGAAAATACTCCATTATTCATCTTCACCTTCCAATTGATAAATATAAATGACAATTATATAATTCTTACATCACATAATAAATGAAATTATGTTTTCTATTATGATGATATATTTATAGGAAAATAATTTTTTTTAAACCCACCCAATGAGGGTTAGTGTTTCCACATGAAGGGCTCAATGAACAATTTTTCCTTTTGAGATGTGTTTGGGAGTTCACCTAGGGAGTGTTATTTTTAATATCTTGAGAAAATTTTGGGTGAGTTTCTATGATATTTTATATTCAATATACATGGATTTACACAATTTTCATAAATAAATCATTTATTTCATTGTACAACACATAACAACACATAATATATTTTTTGGTATAGTTTCACAAGAATTATTCACATAATAAATTGATATCATAAAAATACATTACTCTCCTGGAATTATTTCGTTTAGTTTCATCATAAGTTACTTTTTCTACATCTTATATCCTCAGGACATTCATCAAAATAAAGGGCTTAAAATAAATCCTAATAAGTGAACAAATAAATAATATATTAATCATGTGACCATGAAGAATATATTAATGGAATTTGTATAATAAAAATGATTAAAATAATAATATAATTATATTGAATATAACATGTAAATTTTAGTAAAACATTAAAAATATATATTCATAATTATATCCCCATGTATTATCCTCGATAAGTATTAAATCATAAATGTCATTGTTATTGACAATGGAATCATTAAATATGTATTCTATAGTGATTAATTATTCATCCAATGAATTATAGTTCTTTCATGGAACAGTAATTATTCATATTAATTCATTAATTAAAAAAATTATATCAAAATAAAACATTTCTTCAATAATCATAAGATCCTAAAAAATGGGTTTTATATTAAATCATTGACTATATAAGTGTTTAAATAGTTAAACATTAAATCATTTTTAACCCATGAAATGGTAATGTGATATATATACAAGTAAATCCACAAATTAATAAATTATGTTTAAATCAAGATTAATTACCATAGAAAATTAAGGTATTTGGTTTATTCAATATAAGAATATTTCAATCAAAAATATGGAAATTCATGTAATGAAATTGCCAACATGAAATTATACATCATGAATTTAAGAAGGTGTATAAGGTGTGGTAATGAAGGTAAACCATTTATAAAAAAATTACTATTAATATAATTTGGTAAAGAATATATTATATACAGAATTTAATTCCTAATTGTGGAGGCATAATACAAAATGGGTATAAGAATGTAAAATAAAAATATGAGAGTTCCCAATCCATGAAATGTTTATTCCTAAAACATAAGGATGGAATCTAGAGCAATTAAGAACACCATGGAGGGTCTCATTGGGGTTTTAAATGACCTTAACTTCATAGATTATGGGTTTTAGGTGGAGAGGTATGGGGAAGGGTGGGAATTTGTTTTAAATGATGATGAATTGTTTAATAATTTCTAAATATATGTCATGGAAATCTATGTTGTGGAAATTGAAAACCATTGGCTTTCCCATGGGTTTTAATCATAAATTTAGACATTTTGTTCATGGTTTAATGTATATTAATATATTATAAATAAAATCATTTTAAACAATATTACATTGGACATGGAAGAGTGATATTTTCACATAATAGATATCCCAATATAATAATTTATATTTGAGACTTTGGATAGTAATTTTCGTGTTTGAAGATTAATTTAAATATATTAAAATACAAAATTTAATTAAAGTAACATATTATAGGTCATTTATTCCTGTAAATAAATTATTTCATCATTGTTATGTATATATAAAGTCGTAAGTCACACTGAAAACACAAAATCATATTTTTTCTATTCAAAAAATAATAATTTACATTAAAAAATTCCCTAAAATTCAGTATGTACTAATTTTTTTCATGATGACATAAATAATAAATACTACTTAAGTAAAAAATTTAAAATATGAAAATTGTATCATTTACCTAATAAATCCTTATTCATTGAAATAAAAACAATTTTTATTATGCTATCATATTTTGGAATCAAATAAATTTTTATTAATCAACTTTAAAACAAAATTATCGTTTATATTTATATTAATTGTGTTTAAACATAGAATTTAATGAATGTGAATAATATATATAATAACTAAGTCTATTATAATAGAATATATTTTTTGAAATGTATTTTTATATTTATCCAAAAATAAAATTATCATGTTTGTCTTATATTTAAGAATATTGTGATTAATAAATAATACCAAAATTGGTATTAAAAATGAACATTTCTGAAATATAATCAGAATAATACATTTATTATTCTATGGTTCGGACATATAACACCTTATTACAGTGGTATACTCAATATGGGAAATTTGTTTGATAGTTGAAGATTTAAGGGGTGGCTCAACTAAAATTGACCTAATGGTGATCTCCACTAACTTTAACTCCTCTCATAGTAATATTTATTCAATGGTAACATGATGAAGTTATTATTTTGTGTGGTCAAGGGAAAACCCCTGTAATTGTACACCCCTCCCACCTTCTGGGAAATGGTCTTTAAAAGTAAGGAATCAACTAATCAATGCCATCATTTCTCCCTTAAATATCAATAATCTATTTTCATTAACCTATATAAATAGTAATTATAATGGTTAAATTATTACAAATATAAGTAATACCCAATAGCTGTTTTGCTAAATGTTATACAAAATAGTGGTGATATATTCAAATTTTCACATAATGATTAGATAATAATGGTCACATTGCCCATTTTAATCTATATACAATCCATCATTCATCATTGATTTCTACGTTATTTCTAATTGTTTTGATGATTACTTTATTAATGGAAATTATTTTTATATTTTTTATTTTTTATTTAATAGTTTTCATGGTATGCATAATCTTCTTAGGAGATTTCCATCCTATGTAATACCCCATTTCATGGATGATATTGATTGGATTTTATATCTCAATATTATTTTTTGCTGTATCAATTGGTATTATTGAAAGTCATGTTAAATTTATTTTTTTTTTATTATTTAATTTAAATTAAATTTTGTCTTTAAATAGAACAAAATAGTTATTATGGAAAAAATTATTTTATTAATCATAGATGAAATTATTAGAATTTTATATTCTCTCCCCACCCATAAAAAAGTTTTTTTCCTCAAAATATGAATCTTGACTAAAACAATGGTGGTATTAATTCTTCATGGAATCCTCAGGTACCAATGTATCCTATTTAAGCTTGTTATTTCTCTACAAGATCGTCACAAGTCATATTGTTATATTCTTCAACATGTTTCCCCTAGTTTCAATGATCTAGATCGGTTACTATGAATAAATAATAAATCACCCAACTTTAAACCATTATTATCATATAAATGTCTTGGTGTATAAATATAAATTCTCATCAAGATTACTTAGAAGACATCATGGTCATCTTAAAGAATTCTTCTTACTTCTAATTGATAAAAAAACTACTCAAACATACTTTAGAATCTCAATGATTTTAATATACCTTGGACATATTTTACAATAGGTTCTTAATTACATATCTCCCTTACATGGTTGTATCTTATAAAAAAATTACCTTCATCAAAAACAGTTTTAGTCATCTGGATGTCAACATAACATTTATATTGACTTGAGGTGGACGTTATGTGTTTCAAAAAAATATTTTACTTTTTTCATGTCTATTCCATGATGTCAAGACACAACATTTTCCCATATCTGACTTCATCCTAGCATGTTGAAGTTCAACACATATTTCTATAAAATTGTAAAAAGGGATCCATTTAAATGCTTGAGTAGAAACTGTTGTTATATGATAAGTGATCATGTGAATGCTGTTAGTACCAACTCAAATAAAAATAATGTTATTAGTTCAATAACATGTCGTTGAATGTATAAATGTTATTCTAAAACTAATCATTTGTTTGTTTATGATAGTATATGATATGTTTTACTTTTACATTCCAAGAATATTGAATTATCCTCATGAATTTAAATGTAAATCATCGATATCAATCAGAAAAATCTGTAAAAATACAACATGGAGTCTCACTACTTCATGAATATACAGGGGACCTAGACGTTTTGGGGATAAATACCCTCTTATGAAAACTAAAAGAGATTACATTTTAAATATATTGATGAATACCCATATATTATTTCCTTCCTTATATATCTTCTTATTTCCTAGAACAAAGTCCATAGTGATGTTAACAAACATCCATATACGTATGAGTAGGATTTATAATACACCATTAAGATGATTTCACAATGACTTCACTTACTGAAACACCGAGAACCCTGTATTATACTCAGAAATATCCCTTTTCATATCATCCCACTAATAATGATCATGATGTTCCCTATTAATCATAGAGACAATGATGTATATAGTGAATGTAGAGTGATGAGTTCATCCATTGGCTCCTTCTTTATCTATAGAATATATGGAATACATATCCTGGTCCCAAGATTGACTAAACCTTCATGATCAATATTGATTTCATTAAACCTCCAACTATTCACAACCTTTTAAATTATTTTGCATCAAAGGATAATAAATTTATGATTTCATGATATTATCTAGTAATAAAAAATTAAACATTTGTAATAGGATTGATTATGTACCATCCATTGTGATTCTCATGTCCAACATTACGAGGTCTTTTATTAATGGATCTCCTTAAATCATCATCATTGAATAAACTTAAATATATTTTTTACAAAATAAATATGTGACTTTTTGTTCTCTTCTATTGTTTTAATGAATCGAATATTAATAGTCTTCATGAAGATCCAACCATTTATTTTTACTCATGTTCAGTTAATTTTTTTTGAATATATACTTCATTTTTTTCTATATGTATATATCACAATTTTCCACATAAGGATAAGGTCTCTATATTTGTCGAGCGAATATGATTCTATATTACTCCATGTCATGAGAAGGATTGTTTTATTTATGAGGATTTCACTATCATGGTGAATAGGTGATCCAGTGGTAATTTTTTCATAAGAATAGATCTTTTCGCTTTTAATGATACACCACTATATATAAAAGATCCTTCTTTGGGATAGGGTAGACTGAGCACATGGACACTGAAACAAAACATCTTCTTTTCTTGTAAACATTGTTTATAGTAATTTATTTCGATAAACATTACTCTTATTCTAATTAACTTGGTTAGTGGACTATAGATGCAAAAAAAGTATTTTACAAATATTTTATTGTATCACTATAGTGGAAGGAATATGTGAATATTAGTTACATTTCATGGATGTGCTCTTCGATCCATTGAAAATTTATTTTTTAGTGACACTAATATTCCTTCACGCTTAACTATGTCTCCCATGAATGAAACTTGTCGTACCGAAAACAAATATTTGTGGAATTAACCAAATATATTTTCCTTCCTCAGGGAGACTTTCATAGTCATATAAAACATTTACCAAATATATCTTTATGTTTCTTAATTAAATCCACTAACATCACATATTATATTCTACATAGAGTCTTTAGCATTGTATTAGATCAAGTTATTTTTTCAATATAGAACAATACCTATCATTAAAATGGAGGTCTAAGTACCTATTTGTAAAATTCATTAATGCATTCCTAAAAAATGTGGACATTTTCAATCATTATAAGTATTTTTTCTTCTCCCTATTCTATAATCATCCCCATACATAAGTATATAGGAGGTGATTCTAGAAAAAGGTTATACTATGTTTTTTATACAGTAAACATATCTATCAGTATTCCATTATATAATACTAAACATTCATTAGATATATAGTTGATCATATAATTATACATTAAGATCCAGTTCATCCCAACTATTGTTTCAAATTCCATCATGGTAATGACTAATTGATTTTTTATAAGATCATATTTTCCAATGTTGATAATAGAGTTCTATAGACCATTGATGCATGGATAATTCCTCCGATTGTTTAAACAAATAAAACTATTCATATATGTTTTTATGTTTAATTATTAAATCATTGAAAACATGAATTATGTATAAGAATGTATATAACCAATGTCAAAAAAATTACTTTATATCTTTAAGAGCATGATAATTTTACCATCGAACACATCAGCTGGATCCCCAACCATGGTCGTCATGATTAAGAATTAATGCCTTTTATCCCATTTCATATGCTACAGTTGGTGGTGGTTTCTAACTAGTATAATCTTATTTGGAAATTTATTTTCAATGTGACCATGATATCTGCATATGAGGCATTGAACATCGGGTTGTGATTTCACCATCATCCCTTTGTAATTTTCATTGAGATGTTGATGCTTCACAATAATATGAAATTTATAATTTACTGGTCTATATATTATATATTTGTATCACTTTACACTCCAAATAAAGTAGTTCTTGAATATTTCTTCTCACATTTGTTTCATGTGGGAAGATACAATTTATTTAATCCACTTAAATAATAATAATTCTTCCCTGATTTTGGATCCACTTTCCCTTCTTTTCATTCAATATATATGATGATTCCATCTCTCAAATCCCTATAGCAATAGTAAAATAACTCTATACTATCATTTCATAGCCTTAATATTCTTTATTATTATGATTAGTCATCATATAGAGTCTCAGTCAACACTCCTGGATTCATGTTATAAATTAGTGTCAATAACTGATTAAATTACTCTTCTATGAAGAATACTGCAATGTTTACTTTTCCTATCATTGTTCAATGGTGTTTCGAAAATAAATTTATTATATTTAATGCATTGTTTAGAAATTTATAGAACATTATATATAATAATGTATGCTTGTACATGATGCATAATGACTTAGCTATAAGTAGTTACCCCTTGTATGATTTTACCAGAGCCACATCCACATATAGTATTAATACATGGATTTAATTTATCAGAAACATCTCACTTAATACATTACAATTATTCCAAAAACATTTACTACATTAATGAAATTCATAGATTTATTTCAATGGGTTTTTAATCTTATTTTTCCAAAACATCTAAATAGTTCTCCGATACCAATTATGGAATCCGTTTATTTTAATACATAAAACATTCATTACATGGTAAAACCCTTAACAAAATAAAATATATACTAAGTTTTAGTTTCAGAGATCATAGATATATAATACAGGAATGACCTAAATAATCCTCTAATCTAATTGAATCGATTATTCTTGGGTTAATTATAATATACTTTCAATACATTTGATATATAAGGGACACACGTAAAAAAGAATGTGTGAGGATAAATCTAATAAAGGGAATAAATAAATTAGAGATTTACCATATTCCTATTATGTATATCAATACATAATGGGAATAATAAAATGAGGCATGTCGTAATAATATTATTAGGATTTATATCCAAAAAATGTGACTATAACATAAAAATATATACATTTAGAAGCATATTACATTGGTTTATCAACAATGTGTTATAAATCTTAATTACTATGGTTCTTCACTATGGTATCATAAAACATGTCATATATGGATATTAATTATTTAACAAATCTATTAGATGGATATCTGGGTTTAACCATTTTATGTCGTAACACAAGTGACTCCAAAATATCATAATAAAAAATTTCCTCAATAACATTGTGAAAATAAAGAATAGTTTTCATATAATATTATTGAGTAAATAAGTTCTTAAAGACTTGAAAATTTTGTAATTTTTAACTAATGGAATGTGAATATGGGTTTTTTAATTTTTAATTCCTAAATAAATAAAGTATAATTACATAAGTGTGAATTCTAATGTATAAGGAATGGTTATAGGTATTCATAATAAAAGTATATTTCATTTAAAGATGGAAATTTCAAGAATGAAATTTGGAAGCATTACGGTATACAACATTGATTTTGGTTGGGATATAATGAGATTGAAAAAAGGTCTCCCATTGATAAAACATTATATTTATAGTAATAGGATAAATAATATTTCATGATAATAAATTAATCAACCATTTAGAAGGCACAATTCCAAAGGGGTACTTGAATGAAAAAAAGAGGATTTTTCCCTTTCCTTGAAGAGTTTTTTCTAAAAATTGATGATGTCACCTTGTTGACTAAAGAAAATATTGTACAGTCTATGTGAGAGTTTAAATAAATAAATATTCTAGTTCTATGGATTTATAGTGTAGAAGAATTAGGATGGGTGGGTATTTATTATAAAAGATGATGAACTTTTAAATTTTTTCCAATGAGGATCTTGGAATTATAGGTTTTGGAAAATGAAAACCATTATCCTAAATTTTTTTTGTCTCATAGATTTTGTAAATTGAGACATTATTTATAGTATATTAATAAATTATAAAAAATGTCAATCTTTTAATATCACTTTGTATTGGAGACGTGTTTTTTCCACAGAATATAGTTTTTAAAATAAAAGGTTTTACTGTAGACATGGGAATGTCATTTTTTAGTTTGAAAACTGATTTAAATCCATTAAGAAACAAAAAATTAAAAAAGTAACATATTTGTTTTCCATTTTTTAATTAAATTAATTATTAAATAATTATTATATATACATGTAGTCAGAAAACACACTGAAATCATGAAACTCTATTTTTACTCATCACAAAAAATTATTGTTTTTTAAAAATTCTCACAAAATCACTATATCATAATTTCAACCTGATGATTTTATAATATCAGTGTAATTCACCAATTATTAAAGTTTTAAAATTTGAATAAAAAACTCCATATTTAATAAAAATTAGTAGGTTTTTTTCATATTCAAATTTATGACACATTAATTTTTTTTAGATATTTGTAAAATAATATTATTGTTTATAAATAAATAAAAGTTGTTTTAAAAGGTTTTTCCTGAAACAAAATTTATATAGAATTCTAGTGTTTGTTATAATAAAATATTTTTCTGGAAAATGGAAATTCATTTATATCCAAAAAAATTATCAAATTCATATTATTTTTAAAAAAGTTATTTAAACAAAATAATACTGAAGATATGATATTCAAAATAAATATTCAATTTATAAAAATAAAATTACACTTATCTAATAATATTATTTAGACACATGACCCCTTATTAATCTTGAATAGGACGTATGGGTAAGGAGATATATTTTGGTAGTTTCATGGGGTGGCTAATCTAACATTGCTCTACCTGTGAGCTCACAAACAAAAAGTTAACCCATAATATATTTTATTCAATTATAACTTGTTGAATACAGGTTTGGAATTAGTGATTTTGAACCCAAGTGATTCTACCTCCCTCCCATATTCCCAAAAATGGGCTTCAAATGGTATGGATCTACTGGATGGGCTATAATTTATCATTTTATCATTAATTATTATTTTTCATTACACTTTAACAACACTAATTCTAATAGTATCATTTTTTCCAGTTTTCAAAATACCCAATGGTCATGTTGACCATGGATTGGCCCTCACCTTTTATACATTATCATTACAAAACAATTGGGGAATAATTGAATTACGATAAAAATTGATTCCCAATGAATTTACTAGTCCAGTACCTTTGGAAACAAGGAAACACACTCCATGATACATATGTATGCTACAATATCCCCCACTAGGTTCATCTTTAATAACATCATTGTTAGACATAGAAAAAACAGTGAATCTATTCATAACCTTTGGAATGAAACATAAAAAGGGTTGAGATCAAATTCTTAGTAAGGTAAATCAAGGGAAACATTTATGCATAATCATGATAATAAGGTTATGAGATCATGATTGTGAAAATCGATGATCAATATCCTCAAATAAATTAGAATACACATGAATCATTACATAAATATTTGAAGTTCATAAGACATGAATCATAAATAAATAAATAAATAACATATGTCGTGAAAGCATAAAATAGGAAAAAATATAGAATTGTGGCAGAAATATAATCATATATATTTATTTACATAGTAGTCAATTCATTTCTGTCAATACCATCATAGTGGAAAAAATACTTTACTGATCTGGGTTCACACCCCATTTCAGCCGTGTATTACTAAACAGAGGCCACTCCTCATAATATCCCTATAATACTAAACTGATGCCATTTACCATTCAAACCCCATAATACAAAACCAATTTCATTACCCATTCTACCCATTTCTATATCATTTGATATAAATATTTACCACATGAATTATAGGGAGATATAGGTCATACTAATCTCATAGTGAAATCTTACAAACATGTTCCTTAAGATCATAACGAGTCATATCAAAACCCCTGAAATGAAATGGATACCATAAATATTTAAATGAATCATATCCTGTGAAAAAATATAAATGTTTCATTATAATTTCATTATAAGCATAAACCATGAAAAGAAGTGGGTTGCAAAAGAATATAACTTCTGAAAGGGAAACAAGTTTCATAAAAATCATTCTATCCAAAAATAAACCATTTTGAGAAATAATGTGAATGGAAACAATGAATAATTTCCCAGTAAAATAATGATAAACAACTTTGTGTGTTATCTTAAATGGTAATTAATTTTGAATGATATTATAATAACATTTAAGGTATACAATATCCTTTATTCACTGAACATCACTATTTAAAACATGAAACCTTTTTGAAATCCTTTATCTTTGAAAATATATTTCAAATAATATAAGGGATGCTATTAAAATATTAAAATATTTCAAAAATCATTTTCCATCGAAATTCACTTCACAGTTCATTTGAAAATATTTTTCAAAATTACTTTGGAAACATGGTTTTTAAAATAAAATCGGTAAAAATTGTTCTAATACAAGATGAATTCATATATGAATAAACTATGAGATTATTATTTAGGGTAATTGAGAGATGTATCATCTCATTTCATTAATGTGTGTATAATCATAAACAATCTTTAAAAGTGATGATATTGTTTCAATAATATCTTATAACATGGTATCATGGTATCATTATGTAATTGAAAGAAACATTAATTAAATTAATTTTGAAATATTTGGAAAATATGTGTATTCATGTTATAAAATTTTAAACCTATGTATATACACCGTGAAAAAGAATTTAGTTTCATAATAAAACATGTATCTCGATGAAGTGAAATTGAGACAAAACAGCCTTACCGACTTTGTAGGTTTTGAAAAATAACCCCATGAAATAGATATCATGAAATGGATATATAAATATAAATTAATTTCATTTTAATATTTATTTAATACATCTAGGGGTAGTATACACACCACACAAAAGTTATATTAGGTTTATAAATCTTATATCTATAAATTAACAGTGATATGAAATCCCCTTACCTTGTGTTTAACTCTCATCGTACTCATCCAAAACATATATATAATACATTAAAATTTCTTATATATATTTTACTATACCATAATATTATATATAATTCCATAAATGTTTTTATCATGAACTTATGTTAAACTCTTGTTAACAATCTTGTGTTAATGTTTCACTTCAGGAAATATCCTCTTTGTTCTTCGCATTTTCCTTAATTTTTTTATATTTATTCATTATAATAATATAACGATTATATAATTGAAACCATGATATACATATCATTTATATTAATTATGTTAATATTATAATAATCCAATTAATATAAAAGTGTTAAATGGAATTCACCATTCATGGATATGGTAAGTTCAATGTATGCATGAACGTTGTTTCGGTATTTGTTATTGTAATGAATGAAAGATGGTAAATGAAATATGTGTATATATTTTAATATAATATCACTAAATTAGCACTATAATGTTATATATATCATATAGTATCCCTAAACGCATCCTTAATGCATACAATGTAGTGTAAGAAATGAATCACATCTCGTTTAGGGGGCGGTAGTCCATACTTCCTCAAACATAATTATTGTACTTAAAAATGGAATGTAAAATGATATTTGTTGTAAAATAAATACATAATATTAATTAATTAATTGATATAATATATGAAATATATAAATAGATTTCCCATCATAATTTCTACCATGAGAAGAAGTAAAAAATAAAATTAACAATCAACGATTAGTGAGGCGGTAGCTCGGCGTACAATTAAACGTTAGGTATATTACCCATTAGATAGAGGTGTGTGTATTTTTAGGTTGAAAATATATCATAAATGAATAATAACATATTGAAGTTATTGATGTTGTTATACAATCATGGAAAAAATATATTTTTTGTGTTGTATAATGAAAATAAAATAAAAGAGCTCGAGAGAAAAAGCTACCTCTTAAATCAGAAACTCCTTCTGATTTGTGACAAAAGTTTTCCTCAGGATTATTTCTGTGAAAGGGGAGGATTATAAGAGTTATGAATTGATTATTTTAATTTTATTTGATATATCATGGCCAAAATTAATTGGATTCAAATTTTTATGAAGAGGGAGGGGTCGTGTCCTTTTATTGAAAAGGGAAAGGGCCACATGGTATTTTTGAAAACAGGTTATGTGTACATATGTTTTTACCTACTAAATTTATATCAAACCAAAAAAATATATATAGAAGATTCATGGAATATTCATGCCATCTAGTGGATGTTTTACAAGTTTCATGGTAGTATGGGGTCTTAAATATATGGGTTTTTCCTTCGTTAAAATTACTTGTACTTTAATCAATGTAATTTATTTTAATTACATTCACTAATAGTTTCGGTACAAAACTATTTTGAACATATTAAACATTATAAATTATTTTAATTTTAAATATTGAAGCCATTTTTTCATATAATAATCAAATAATAGGTAGAAATTATGTGGAAATTAATCTCGTTAATAGGATGACTCTCCGGGTTTTTAATATAAAAATGATCAGAAGTTTGCTATATTATTATATGTGATTTCAATGTAAAATTGATTCCAATGAAAAAAATTGAGTTGATTTATAGAAACATGATATAATTAAACATTGAAAGAAATTTAAAATATAATTAAATAATATAAATAAATTATATGAAAATATGTCGGAAAAAATGGTTTCATGGTATAGACAGTAGGGGCCCAGAAAGGTTGAAACATTACCTGCTGCATGTTGTTGGTTTCTGGTTGATCTAGAACACTTAGGATATAGCCAAATATGAGGGGTTAGTAGAACAAAAATGGATATGGTTTCATGTTTTAGGTTCATTCTAATTGATATGGTCCGTCTTTTTAAGGGCTTGTAGGAAGCCCATAATTTAAGACTGCTTGTGGTTGGTATCCTGCCACAACCTCCAACTTTAAATGGTCGACATGGGAACAATTTGAGAAGGCCTCTACACCCCATAGGTTGAAAGATGACTTCTGATGGATCATGTTTCAATTTTAGTATAATGGTTGGTGGTGTGATTTGTGACATAGAGGGTTTGGTTATGGCATCCTTTTCTTCATTATATGGTACTAGGAACTCACTACATGTAGATTCGTTTTCTATGCTATCATGCCTCTATCTATCCAGACACAAAAATATCACCCATGATGTTGTGGAGGCTGACTATACCCACATCTATAACTCCCTGACATGTAATTTTTCCACATCATGATCAATATCTTATATCATTGGTAAGTGTCATAGCATTTTGGGTACTCACACAGACACTATTCATATTTTCATGAGGGTAAAAAGTTTGTGGATTCTTTGGCTTCCATATCAACCCATTGAAGAAACTTTATTATCCCTTTGAACATTATTTTTATGAATCCCTATGGGAGAACATAGTTAGATTTGATTCTCTCATGTTACACCATTTTAGGCCACCATAATGTTCTCTTACTCTTCGGTGAATCTAATATCTTGTACTATTTGGAAATCATTGTAATAAAGGATGATGATGATGTATTTTTCACTATTTATCCAAAAAATAGTCTCCCAATAAAATCCAAAAAATTAACCCTATGTTATATTTGTCTTTATAAATTCTATATTTTTTTATCGAATTAAATTTATAAATGTGCCTAAAATAAATGTAATTAATTCTCTCAGATGGACATGAGAAGTAGTTGATTTTACAAACAACTATTTTTAAACATATAAGCACATTACAAAATATTCAATCTTCCAATATCAATATGTTTTATTTAGATAAAAACATTTTACACAAAATGTGAAAAGTATTTTTTAATATTAATTTTATAATGTCTAGTGAATAGGTTATAATGGTGTCATCTAAATATTTATAATAAATAAAATGTTTTTTGTAGAGATATCGGTGTCGCTTGTAGTGGATTCCATGTAAGTGGTGTGTCTAACAGATTCCATGTCGGTGTGGGGTGACAATAATTTTCAACATAGTGTATTATGAGACGAAATTTGAAATTTATCTTATTTGAAAAAAAGGGCAATAAATTTTTTGGGTGTTACAGTTTACCCCCATAAAAATGAATTTATCCCTTGAAATTCATCACTTGGGTAAAACAAATTGATGAAACATCTTCTTTATTGAATCCTCAAGTTCCCATATAGCTTTTTAAAACTGATTATTTCCCCATAAAACTTTGACCAGGTGAGTGGTTTAGTTTCATATAAATTTCTATTTATGATCTATAATTTCAACAAGATCCTCCTAGTAAGAGATATCATGCTCAAGTGGTATGACCCATAAGTTTAGAACATCTTATGGGTCAGGTATATACTTCCTCATTAGAGATAAATTAAATACATCATATTCTTGAGAGAGAATTTTTGGATGTTACAAGCGATATTTTACTATACCTATGTGATCAAGAAATCAAATGGGACCGATATATCTAGGGCTTAGTTTCCCTTTCGTCCTGAATCTCATATCCTTCCTACATATAAATGTTAACAGAAATACCTTTTAACCAACTTCAAATTCCAAATCATTATGATGTTTATAATTTAATCAATCATAATATGTTTGAGCTGCCTTAATATTCTACTAAATGTTTCTAACATTTTCAACCATTTCTTAAGAAATCTCAAGACCCAATATATTTATTTCTCTAACTTCATCACAACACATTGGAACTCTAAATTTCTTCCAATATAGTTATTCATAATTTTCCATCTAAAATTTTTAGTGAATTCTATTATGTAAGAAAACTATACTAGAGGAAGGTGTTTATCCAAACTAAATTTGGAATCTAGAGAAAAATATTTCAAATTATCCTCTAAGGTTTGAATTTTTCATTCAATCTAACCACCTGTCTGAGGATAATAAGTAGTAATGAAAGTTAATTCACTGTCATGTTATTTCTAAAAACATATCTAGAACTTTTAGGTAAACATAAAATATTGATTTGATATAATGTAATGCAGTACTCTGTAACACCCCATTCTTCTAAGTTACGCTTCACTTTGAATAATGTGATAGCGTGTGTTGTATGCAACACCGAGTTCTAACACACCACAACCAATCAAACTAGCCATTATGATTAATAATACCTACTTTTTGAAATTATATATATTTTGTATTTCAAAATGGACTTAATTTTTGGATTCTTAATATTGAATTCAGCCTAATGTGAAATTTTGGTACTTTTCGGATAACTTTAATATTTTGATGAGTAGTGAAAATTACTAAATTTTAATTAAAAACAACTTTTTTAATCAAAATAATTAATAGTGATAAATTATGAATTTGAGTTGTTATAAAGTATACTTAGAATATATTTTTACCATTTAATATAATTTTGGTCATTGGACATAATTTTACAATTATACCGGACATAAACAAATGTCAATCATTTTATAGTTATTATCTCTTAAAAACACGCTTTTTGTTTTAACAACGGGAATTAATTTTAAATTAATTTCTTCCACTTCTATTTTTTGAATTTGAAAAAATGGATTCCATATTTGGAATCAGGATGTTCAAATTGTGTAAATAGGTAACTTTTATTTTTAGACATTTTCAATAATTACTGCGGTAAATATTTTATTTACCATGGTTAAGAGTAAATCCGGTAAATAAGGGTTAAAAAATAATATTATAATAATACTAAATTACCCTAAAACGTGTCCTAGCCTTATTGGTTGATACAGGTTCTACCATAGTCATCTTTGGGTTGATTTTGGGTCCCCATGGAGCCACTTGTAGGTGATAGGGACACTTTATTTTAATTAAGTTAAAATAAGTACAAAAATGACATAAGTATAAATCCTTTAGAAACAAAATTATTACATAGGGTTATATATGTTGGATTTCGACAATAAATATTAATTAGAAATATAAAAAGATTTACTACATGATTATATTTTATTTTCAATTTTTAGGGATTAAATAATTTAATTTATTTATGACACAATAATGATGCAGTAATTACCATAATAGTGAAAAATTAAAATAATTGATATTATAAATACACAAATAAATATAATTTTATACTTTTAATGAATTACAATAATTTTATAGGATAATATGAAATATTAGGATTTATTTAATTATCATTTTTCCAAGTAATCATTATTTTATGATTTTCACAAAAATCAACTATTGAATAGTGTCAAAATTGACATAAAAGAGTTTTTAAACAAAATATTATATTATTAATTGATATTAAATTTCTAAAAATCTAAGTTTCGACCAGGAGACTTATATAATGATAGTTGTATTATTAATGTTCCACTTGGGGGTATCTTGGATGTATATGGTATGTTTATTAACCATATAATATAAAAATACAAAGAGACATAGTAAAAGTGAAACTAATTAACTTAGAGTTAATACTTAAAGATAAGGTTAATATAAGTAAACATACCATTCTAAATTCTATTGGTTGAGTTGTTTTAGACCTATCCCCACCTTAACCTTTTAATAATAAACTTTGGAGCCATTAGAAACTGAATATGAATTTATTATAAATTAATATTTCTAGCTTTTCCAAAGGTGCCCCTCACACCTCTTATAAAAGGGCACTCCTCCTTCTCATTTCATCACACCTTAAAAGCCTTTTGGTTCGTCCAGAATTTGCACAAATACTCTCCCAACATCCCTAACTAAAACCCTAGAGGCCTTAGTTTGATCATAAAGCCAACCTAAGGAGCCCTTTTGATCAAATCAAAAGGAAGAACCCGAAAAGCTGTAATGATTTCACCACCCTTTTCCAAGTTCCTTTCTTCTTCCACTTATTCTTTCTTTGTTGTTACCATTCTAAAATAATAACTCCAGTATCATATATACACTGTGATGTCATTATAAATATGGTACAACCATATTCAGTATTCTATCCACCCTTTGAATAACATGTCATCATAGGTGCGTACGTACGGCTTACCGTCTCCACGTTGTGGTGTAATTGTTATTCAATATATTATTATTTACATGGGTATAATAATGATATGTAACTCATGTAAGTAATTTATAGAACATGTTAATGATTCTGTATATATTATATAACAACCATTTATATATTATTTTAATATCAAAAAAATAATATTGTCGCTCGTGCGTATGTACGGACTACCGTCTCCACGAACGCGATAAGATTCATTCTCCATCGTATCCATTCAAGTATAATTATCATTTGATGATTTAAAAATGATTTTTAAGAACTTGATATCATTATGGATATGAATAATATACATCCTATCCATTACAAACATGGCTTACGTGACAAAAAATATAAAATAAAACGAGTAAGTTAACACCCGAAACAACGATAATACTAAGATATTATTAACAAATCAATGTTAAAAGATCATATATGATATCATATTAATGTATATGATTATTTTATAATTTAATAACAATTATTTCACCACTATATTGGTGGATAACCTACCCCAACCAAGGAAAAGTACAAGGTAAGGTTTTATTTCACAATCTCTTCATTATCCGAGGTTGTTTATACGCAATTATCTACTGGGATCTCTTTATCATCCACATCCATGATTCTTCGAAATGTATTTCAAAACATTTTTAATATTTACAAAGAATATGGGTTAAAGTCATTTATACCCTTATGGGTTTATAAAGGAATCTTTCCGTTGTTTTCCAAACAAAGTGCTTTTTAACCTTTTCGACAGAATTAAGGTAAGAATGTTTTTTTAACTTATACGGCGGGTGCAGCTATTTACCGCTGTTATAAAATTGTCAAAGCTTCCCTTACAAGATTATAATAATATTTTCAAAGAAAATGTTTTATTTTATAAATATATGACTCATAAATGATTTCAAAAATAGAATGAGATATTTCTATAAAAAGAGTTTTGTTTTCATCTATGTCAACATCCATTGATGGATTTTACGCTTATTTGAAGTTGATTAATTATTATACAAAACTTCTATATTGTATTGAAGGTTTTGTGATATTTTTGAATGTGGATGTGCTATTTTTATACCATTCATAGTTTATGGTTAATGTATTGACATTTCGTATGCTAGTTTTAATACGAATGTTTATGTTATGTTTAAAACTTTTCATATGGGAATGCATTGGACTTAATATGTGATGGGTGGAGCCCTCTATAGCCCCCCGATGCATCGGTAGGTCTCATGAGACAAACTAGTGTCTTTCCACAAGGCCTTGGCAAAATCTTATTTGTAGCCTTAAAACAAGGCCTTGTCTATGTGGTTATGATAGTTTGGCATTATGCATTCCATCATTATGAAAGTGGTTATTGATATTGCATGTGATTATTCGATTAGTAGAATATCCATGTGAATAAGTAAATGGCATTATTTCATTTTATTTTTTCCATACTTTGTTTAATTTCAAGTTTAAAAGGATTTTGTTTTAGTTATACATTTCCTTAAATGTTTATTCTTATTTATGGAAGTTTCTGCTATATTGTTATCCTTACTGGGCATTTGAGCTCACCCCTTTTCTATGTTTTATTTTTCCCAGGATGTGAAGAAGTAAATTATGAATCACCTGCAGGGATATTATGTGGGGATATGAATGTGGAATATGGAGACAATATGTTGTTGTAGTAGTTTTTCACATTATGATGTAATGTAAAACTTTATGAATATATCTAGTGTCTCCAAGGCTAATAAACCAATCAGTATTTCGAGATTTGATCCTTCTTGTGATCATGCCAATGTTATGTAATAATGCACCGACTCTAGGTAACTGGGGTCGGGGCATTACAGTTGGTATCATACGAAGTTTAGTGCAAACCATGGAAGCTAGATTTAGATAAACTCTGATTAGAGCACGTAGACCTAAGATGAACTTTGAGGATTAGTATAGAAGAACTTCCTATAATTTGGTATTGTAGAGATTTTGTGAGTTTTCCGAGAAATACATCCCTATCTGGATATGAGCAGGTAGAGGCGGCTCTGGCACAAATGTACCTAGGGGTAAAACATGAAAACACCGCTTTGATCTAGACTCGAACCAGAACTGCTGCACGACAACGGGCCTTGATGCACTCTTGGTTACGACACTCCCAGGGGATACGCTTAGGATAACTCTCATTTTATTTAAAATCATTATTAAGGGATTATGAGTATATAATTCCTCAAAGAAAACATTTTTATGATTATGGATTATATCCATTAATAGATCAATTTATGTTAAGTGTTTTGTAATTATGGGATTATGTATTTTGATTCATAAACAGATCTAGTTTATAACATTGTTTAGAAATGGCGCCTAGTGGAAGAAATGGAAACCATACCAATGCACGCACTCCATGTAGGGATTGCACTCCTACACAAGATAATTATTGTGGAGCTAGTGATGAAACTGGTGCCGATTATATAATCACCATACTGGGACAACTTACTCAGGTTATGAATAATAACCTTACCCGTATGGAGCACCCTGATCCACAGCTTGGAGAATCAATGTTAGATCTATTCATGAGGCAACAACCACCAACGTTCAATGGGAGTAAAAATCCCTTAGTATATGAGGAATGGATATTTTCACTAGAGAAAATATTTCATGCTTTGGGGATTAATGAAAGGTAAAAGGTTATCATGGCAGTTTACCGCCTCACTGGAGATGCTGATCAATGGTGTTCATTGATTCAAAATACGAAGGAAGATTATGAAGTATCAAATATGGAATGGAGGGAGTTCAAAGATCTATTTTTAGAAAAATACTTTCCTCGCGACCACAGAGCAGATATGGAAAGACAGTTTTTGAGTCTGAGACAAAAGGAGGATGAGAATGTCGCAAAGTATGACGCTAACTTTACAAGGTTAGCAAGGTATGCTGGAGATTATATACGTAACCCAATAAGTAAGATTGATCATTTCTTTGATGGGTTAAAACCATTTCTCCGTCAAGCATTAGTCTCACAATCATTTTCATCATACGAAGACATTGTCTCATGTATTATCATGACTGAAAAGGAATTCTCTACGTCTTATGACTTTAAAGCAAAGCAAGAGAAGAAGAGACCCACTGATCAATCTAGGATTGGAAATAAACGGAAGAAGGGAACGTTTGAATATCCATCCTGTGGTAAATGTGGAAAGAAACAACCTGGTACTTGCTTGAAGGGAATGTGAGTCTGTTACAAGTGTGGTGAAAAAGGCCACCAAGATCGTGATTGCAAGGGGAATAAGGAAGCTACCAATGTTCGGTGCTACAATTGCAGGGAGATGGGGCATTATGCAAATGAATTTCCTAAGCCTCAGGAAAACTTACCTCAGAAGAGGCCAAGGGATCAAGGCCAAGCTTATGTTATCACTACTGCTGAGGTAGAAGCTTCTAAAGACGTGGTGGCAGGTAATTTAATGGGTTCCTCAAGTTTAGAAAATGCATTATTTGATTTTGGATCATCGCATTGTTTCATATCTTCCCAGTTTGCTAAGAAAACTAGATATTTCCACTTTGATTTAACAAGGGAGTTGTCAGTTAAAACTCCTAAGGGAAGTATCATTGCAACAAAGTTTTGTGAATCAGTCCCCATTAGAGCACATAAATGTTCTTTATCTGCTGATCTCATTGTCATACCTATGATTAAGTTTGATATAATCCTCGGTATGAACTGGCATTCGAACTATGATGCGAATATTTTTTGTAAGAAGAAAGAGGTTACGATTCTTGATGATAATGATAAGGAACACCTTATCTTTAGAGCAGAATCCTCACCACTTAATTCTTATTTAGATCCACCCCCAGTAGCTCAACTAAATTCAATTATTGGGGAGGAATAGAATGAAATAACTGTGGGTGAGGAAAGGAATGTTCATATAGAGGATGTACCTGTTGTGAATGAATTTGTAGACGTATTTCCAGAAGATTTACCTGGACATCCTCCAGAACGAGAAGTTGAGTTTTCCATTGATTTAATTCTTGGATCAAGGCCTATATCAATGACCCCATATAGAATGGCCACTGTAGAATTAGTTGAACTAAAGAAACAACTAGAGGAATTGAGTAATAAGGGATTTATTCACCCTAGTATTTCTCTATGGGGAGCCCCTGTTCTTGTTGTTAAAAAGAAAGACGGATCTATGAGGTTATGTATCGACTATAGGGAGATCAATGTTATAACAATAAAGAACAAGTATCCCCTACCTCTCATTGATGATTTATTTTACCAACTGCATGGAGCTCAATACTTTTCAAAGATTGACCTTTGATCTAGATACCATCAGTTGTGTGTGAAGAAGGAATACATTCTGAAGATATAATTTCGAAACAGGTACGGGCATTACGAGTTTACTGTAATGCCGTTTGGATTGAATAATGCACCCTCTGTATTCATGGATCTGATGAATAGAGTTTTCAAGGAGTATCTCGATGAATTTGTGGTGGTATTTATTGATGATATCTTAGTATACCCCAAAATCTACGAAGATCATGAAAATCACTTGCGCATTATCTTGAAGACTCTAAGAAGGAAAGAATTATATGGGAAGTTTAGCAAGTGTGAATTCTGGCATCAGGAGATTTCTTTTCTTGGACATATTGTCTCTAAATATGGAATCTCTGTTGATCCTTCTAAGACCAAGGCAATACATGAATGGCCAGCACCTACGAGTATAACTGGGGTACGTAGTTTTATTGGTTTGGCCGGTTATTATCGATGTTTCATCCAGAATTTTTCCCTATTGGCTAACCCATTAACGAAGCTCACATGTAAAGGGGTTAAATTTGTTTGGACAAAATAGTGTGAAGAATGTTTCGAAGAACTGAAGAGAAGATTAATCAATGCTTCTATATTGACTCTACCATCGGGGGATGATGGGTTCGTTATTTATAGTGATGCATCGAAGAAAGGACTTGGTTGTGTCCTTATGCAGAATGATAGAGTTATTGCCTATGCATCACGACAGTTGAAAATTAATGAAAAAACTATCCTACTCATTATCTCGAGTTAGTAGCTGTGATCATTGTTTTGAAGATGTGGAGGCACTACCTCTATGGTGAAAAATGTGAGATTTATACTGATCACAAGAGTATGAAATATATTTTCTCACAAAAAGAACTCAACATGAGGAAAAGGAGATGTCTTGAATTACTCAAATATTATGATTGTACGATACACTACCACCTGGGGAAGGCAAACAAGGTGGCAGATGCTTTGAGAAGAAATGACCATGGAGTTTTGAACAATATGAGAATTGAAAGGGATTCAATTTTCATGGATCTAATAAAGATTGACATGGGAATAACCAGGGAAGGTGGAACATCAATGCTTTTTCAAATGGTTTCCAAACCATCTTTACAAGAATGGATTAAGAGTTCTCAGACCGATGATGAAGAATTTAAAAAGAATATTAAAGCTGTGAATGATGGGAGACTGAGAGACTTTGTGTATGAAGATGGAATTTTGAAATTTGGGAAGAGACTTTGTGTTCCCGATATACCTGATCTAAAAATGGAATTGATGGATGATGCTCATAGTTCCAATTTCTCTATACACCCTGGGAGCACCAAAATGTATAGAGATTTGAAGGAACATTTTTGGTGGGACAATATGAAGAGGTAGATTGCGGATTTTGTGTCAATATGTATGGTTTGTCAACAAGTGAAAGCTAGAAGACAACAACCTAGAGGATTCATGCAACCTCTTCCCATACCGGAGAGGAAATGGGACAATATTACGATGGACTTTGTCATGGGACTACCAAAGACTCCTAGAAGGAATGATGCAATATGGGTTATTGTTGATCATCTTACCAAGTCAGCACATTTTCTTGCTATAAGAGAAGATCTACAACTAGAACGTCTAGCAAGAATATATATTAATGAAGTTGTGAGACTTCATGGAGTACCCCTATCGATTGTTTCTGATCGTGATCCCCATTTTACTTCAAGATTCTGGAAGAGTCTTCAGAAATCCCTAGATACTGAACTCCATTCGAGTATTCAGATGGAACCATATGAAGCATTATATCGAAAGAGATTTCGCACACCAACCTGTTGGGATGACGTTGGTGAAAGAAAACTTGTAGGTCTAGAACTGGTGGAGGAAACGATGGAAAAGGTGAAGGTAATCCAAAATCACATCAAAGCAGCTCAAAGTAGGCAAAAGAGCTATGCCGATAATCGAAGGAAGGATTCTGAATTGTAAGTCGATGATCATGTTTTCCTGAAAGTATCTCCATGGTAGAGAGTCATACGTTTTGGTAAGAAAGGTTAATGAGTCCCAGGTACATTGGACCTTTAGAAATTCTAGAACGGATTGGGACTGTAGCTTATAGATTGGCAATGCCGCCAAGTCTCTCCAAAGTTCACGATGTGTTCCACGTATCTCTGTTGTGGAAATACATGCCTGACCCAATGCATTTACTCACCTATGAATAATTAGAACTAGAACCCGATCTATCTTATTGTGAATAGCCCATCAGGATTCTTGATACGAGAGAACAAGTATTGAGAAACCGGACGACGCGTCTGGTAAATGTTTTTTGGAGAAACCATAAGATGGAAGAAGCAACGTGGGAACCCGAGGAACTTATGATGAAGAACCACCCGAGTCATTTCATGTGATAAGTGTTGTACCCCTCTCTCTTGGATTTTAATGATCACAATCACTCTCATCGTGTTCTAACTTGTTTTCAAGTGTTTTGATGCTAGGAAAAAGGTTGCCCAGGAGTTGGCCCAAGAAGGCTTATAGTAGACTCTCTGAGTCCACCGGCCAACCAGTGGATTTCCACCGGCCCGCCGGTGGTCTCTGGCAGATGCACTACTTTCTTCCAGAGCCACCGGTCCGCCGGTGTTAACACATCGGCCAGCCTGTATGGGCACCGGCCAACCGGCTCTTGCCCACCGGCCAGCCAGAGGACCCAGACAGTCGGCTTGCCCACTGCCTGGTGCCACCGGCCAACCGGTGGATGACCACCGGCCATCCGGTGGAACCCAGACAGAAAGCTTGTTCTGTCTGGACCACCGACCAGCCGGGAGATCAGCACCGTCCAACCGGGGGACCACCGGCCTGCTGGTGAGACACCACCGGCCAGCCGGTGTTCCAGGTCAATCTAGCTGTTGGTCTTTGACCAGACTTGTACTTTTGACCCCCAACGGCTCCGGAAGCCCTCCAACGGCTATATTAAAGTGTTTATGGGTATTTCTCCTATAAATAAGCAACCATGGATGCCGGGAACACTACCGAATGATATTTTGATATCTTGACGCTCTAACGACAAATCTCCAAGGCCTCTTGTGATCCATTGCCATCCTTGAAGCTTGAGCTCCCTCTCCATCAGCTGCTCTCACATTTTTTGCGCTCAAGGCTTCCGTGTGTTTGTATTATTTTATTTGTTTCTCTCTTCATTGGGTTTGGATTAAAACAAACCTCTCATTGCCTTTCTTTCTTTCAACTGGGTTTCTTGCTACAACCATAATAAAAAAGAAAGCTGTACGAAGGTGTTCTTGCCTACCTTAAAACTGCTAGTGGGTTTCTTGCTACAACCATTAAAAAGCAAGCTGACGTATAAATCTCTCAACGGTTGAGTTTGGAGCGGAGACATAGGCTTGGGAATTAAGCCGAACTTCGTTGTCAAATTGTGTCTTGCCTTTTTTATTTCCGCTGCTTTGATAATTGTTTTAAATTGTTAATTATTTTTGAAAAAGAAATTCACCCCCCTCTTGCCATCCTCTACGACCCAACATTTGGTATCAGATGGTGTGTTTGTGTAATACCTTAACTGGTTACAAACTTAATATCCTTAGTGATGGCTAACTCCTCGAATGCTCCTGAAGGGTATTCGATGACTCGGGCTCAATTCTTTGATGGAACTGATTACACTTATTAGAAAACTCGCATGATTACTTTTCTTAGAAGCATTGGTTATCCTATATATAGGATTGTAATGCAAGGCTATACTTAATCTAACAAGGATGAGTCCAAATGGACCCCCGAAGACATTTCCAATTTTGAGCTTGATGGAAAAGCCATGAATGCTCTTCATTGTGGGCTAGACCGTAATGAATTCAACCGTGTTTCTACTTTTTCCTCTTCTTATGAAATTTGGAAACTTTTAGAAGTAACCCATGAGGGAACTAACAAAGTCAAAGACACTAGATTAGACATGTATCTCCATGATTTTGAAAGTTTCACCATGCACCCACACGAATCAATTACTCAAATATTTACTCGTTTTACTGACGTTTGCAATGGAAGAAAATCTCTTTTTAATGATGTTTCTGCAGAAATGATGGTCAAGAATATTCTTTGGGTCCTACCAAGCTCATGGGCACCAAAGGTGACCGCAATTCAAGAAGCAAAAGATGTCAAGAAAATGTCGGTTGAAGAGCTCATTGGATCACTCATGACCTACGAGATCACCATGAAGAGGAAATCCGATAAAGAAGGTAAAACCATCAAGGAGAAAAAGAACATTGCTTTCAAAGCAAAGGAAGAAATCTCCTCCGCTGATAGCGAATCCGAGATTGCTCAACTAGCAAGAAAAATGATCAAATTCATGAAGAAAAAGAAGAAATTTTGAAGGGCACGAAAGGAGGAGCCCAAAGAGGAGAATGAAGTTACATGATTTGAATGTGGAAAGAAAGGCCACATCAAACCGGAGTGCTCCATTTTCAAGAAAAGGATAAAAGAAAAGAAAAAAAAGAAGGCTTTCAAAGCATCCACATGGAGTGCAAGTGATGACTCCATGTCTTCAAGCGACTCAAGCAATGAAGGTGGAAAATGCCTAATGGCATTTGATGAGGTATCTTCTTCCGACTCCTCTTCATCATCTTCCTCTTTCAATAATGACATGTCCTATGAAGATCTCCAAAATGCGAGAGATCAATTAGAGGAAGGTTTTCACGAACTTACCTCTAAATTTATGGCTTTGAAAAAGAAAAATAAATTTCTCATTTCTAAAAAAGAACAACTTCTCAAAAATAATGAGGAACTTACCCTTAAGATCCAAGATATTCCAAATGTTGATTCTTTGAATTCAACCATTAAAGATCTAAGGGAGCCTATTTCCAAGTTCACCCAATGTGAACAAAATTTGACCAAATTACTAGGTTCTCAGCGTTCGGCTAGAACAACAGATGGACATGGCTTTAACAAACAAGACACTTCTTCTAGAGCACCCACTACTTTTGTAAGGGGGAGCTCTCAATATAAATTTTGTAATTATTTTAAAAAGGCTTGGCACATGATTTATGAATGTGATTGTAAAAATTCAAGGTATGGAAGCCCCAAAACCATTACCTACTCGGATGATTATTTTAGATGGCAACCCTCTAGAAAAATATGGGTTCAAAAGTCTCTTTTAGATAATATTTCCGGACCCAAACTTATATGGGTACCAAAATCTATTCTCTCTTGATTTTTTAGGATAAACGCCAAAGAAGTAGGACTTAGAAAGGCTCGTGGTATCTCGACAGCGGATGCTCAAGGAACATGTGTGGCGATCCCTCCGAGTTCAACTCCCTTGAAGAATTCGATGGAGGATATGTCACCTTCGGTGACAATTCAAAAAGCAAGATCGTCGGAATAGGTACCATTGGATTTGGTAGCACCTCTTTAATTAAAGATGTTTTATTTGTTAAAGGTTGAAAACATAATCTAATTAGCATTAGTCAACTTTGTGATAGTGGTTTTTCGGTGAATTTTCAAAATGATTTATGCAATGTGTTTGATTTTCAAAACAAATTGATATTTTCTGCTTCCCGTTTTCAAAATGTTTACATTATTGATTTAAAGTCTTTAGCTAGCCAAAATGTTAAATGTTTAAGTGCTCTTGACAATGAGTCTTGGCTTTGGCATAGAAGGTTGGGGCGTTGTAGCTCTCATTCACTTCTAAAGCTTAATAAGAACAAGATCATCCGTGACCTTCCTAAACTTAAGTTTAAGAAAGATTTGATTTGTGAGCCATGCCAACTTGGAAAAGCAACACAAGTCTTCTTTCAAATCTTTGACGGAAGTGTCCACTTCAAAATCTCTTGAGCTCCTTCATCTTCATCTTTTTGGTCCTACCCCTGTAGCAAGTCTAGGTGGAAAATCCTATACCTTTGTCCTAGTAGATGACTTTTCTCGTTTCACTTGGGTTTTCTTTTTAGCTCATAAAAATGATGCTTGTAGAACCTTTTTGAAATTCTCTAGGAAAGTAGAAAACGAAAAAGGATATAAAATCATATCGCTCCGTAGTGACCATGGAGGTGAATTCGAGAACAACGAATTCGATGAATTGTGTTCCTCTCAAGGATATAATCACACCTTCTCTGCCCCTAGGACTCCACAACAAAATGGAGTGGTTGAAAGGAGAAACAGAACTCTCCAAGAAATTGCTCGAACCCTCCTTAGTGAATTCAACCTCCCTCAATTTTTCTGGGCCGAGGCAGTTAACACTGCTTGTTATACTATCAATAGAGTCCTTGTAAGACCCCTTCTTAAGAAAACCCCCTATGAACTTTGGAAAGGAAAATTTCCCAAAGTTGGTTATTTTAAAGTGTTTGGTTGTAAATGCTTTATCCTTAACACAAAAGATCACCTTGGAAAATTTGATGTCAAATCTGATGAAGGTATTTTTCTTGGGTACTCCAACTCAAGAAAAGCCTATCGTGTCTTCGACAAATGTTCAAAAACCATCGAAGAATCATCTCATGTAAAGTTTGATGAAAATAATCCAAAACCCCATCCGGTCATTGAAGATGTTGAAGATAAGGTTGATAAACATGAATTAAATGATTCCTCTTCTCCTCTCAAGGAGGATGATGATCATTAACCTTCTTCACCTTCTTCGCCTTCCACCTTGCCTAAGGTTTGGAAACCTTCTAGAGACCATCCTTTAGAAAATGTTATAGGTGATCTTCAAGCCGATACTAAAACTAGAAGATCAATCCTCAATGAGGTTGAACATCAAGCCTTCATTTCTCACCTAGAGCCTCAAACCATTAATGATGCCATTAATGATGAGAATTGGGTTCTTGCAATGCAAGATGAACTAAATCAATTCTCTAGAAATGATGTTTGGACTCTTGTTGAAAGACCCAATGATCATCCAATTATTGGCACTAAATGGGTTTTTAGGAACAAACATGATGATCAAGGAAATATAACCCGGAACAAGGCTCGCCTAGTAGCTAAGGGCTATAATCAAGAAGAAGGAATTTATTATGGTGAAACCTAGGCACCCGTTGCTAGATTGGAATCCATTAGGATCTTGTTGGCTTTCGCCGCCCACTTAAATTTCAAACTTTTTCAAATGGATGTTAAAAGCGCCTTTTTAAATGGTTTTATTTCAGAAAAAATCTTTGTTGAACAACCTCCCTGTTTTGAAGATCCAAAATTTCCAATTCATGTTTTTAAATTAACAAAGGCTCTATATGGCTTAAAGCAAGCCCCCCGGGCTTGGTATGAGCGGCTAACAAAATTCCTTTTAAAAAATGATTTTAAAATGGGTCAAGCTGATTGTACCCTCTTTTTAAAACACACTTCAAAAGATCTTTTAATATTCCAAATCTACGTCGATGACGTTATCTTTGGTTCTACCAAAGAATCAGTTTGTACTGATTTTTCAGATTTAATGAGAAATGAATTTGAAATTAGCTTTATGGGGGAATTGAAATTTTTTCTCGGTTTTCAAATCTTTCAATATTCAAAAGGTATTTTTCTAAGCCAAGGAAAATACACAAACGAGATCTTATGTCGTTTTGGTATGGATAAAGTAAAGGAAATTAGTACCCCCATGAGTAATTCCTGTAAGCTTATGTTAGATGAAGTCGGGAAACCAGTTGATAAAAAGCTTTATAGGAGTATGACCGGGAGTCTACTTTACCTAACTACGACCCGTCCTGACATCATGTTCAGTGTTTTCCTTTGTGCTCATTTTCAAGCCAATCCCAAAGAATCTCATTTTAAATCGGTCAAAATGATTTTTAGGTATTTAAGAGGATCCAAAAACATTGGTTTATTTTATCCTTCTAATACTTATTTCGAACTTTCTTCATATTCGGATGCTGATTTTGGTGGATGTCAATTAGATCGAAAGAGTACTAGTGGAACCTGTCATCTGCTAGGAAAGTCCCTTGTATCGTGGAGTAGCAAGAAGCAAAACTGTGTTGCTCTTTCTACTTACGAGGCCGAGTACGTAGCCGCTGGGAATTGTTGTGCCCAAATTATTTGGATGCAACACACTCCCTTGGATTATGGCCTTTCCTACGATCATGTCCCTATTCAGTGTGACAACACTAGTGCCATTAGTATTTCTAAGAATCCAATACAACACTATAGGACAAAGCATATAGACTTAAGGCATCATTTCCTTCGTGACCATTTTCAAAAAGGGGATATCACTTTGGACTTCATTTCTACTGATTTCCAATTAGCTGATAATTTTACCAAACCGCTCCCGGTTGAACGTTTTGATTTTATTAATGGGGAGTTAGTAATGATTCTTCAATGAGCACTATTAAATATTTGACTCTTTTGGCTTGCTTATGTTTTTTTAAGTTATTTAAAATCTTTTTTATTTTAATATTTTTTTTTTTATGAATTTTAATATCACCGGTCAACTGGTGTTACATCACCGGTTAACCGGTGGTGTCGGGCTTTTCTTTTTTGGGCCGGCCGGAGGAAGGGTTAAAATTAAAATTAAACCCTTCCCCTCCCTTTCTTCTCTCTCTCTCTCGTGCGGCTCCTCTAAAACCGCGCCTCCTCCAAAGCCCTAGCCTCCCTTCTTCATCCTTTCCCTCTCAAACTCCCTTCTTCTCTAAATCTCTCTCATTTTATCTCCTTTTTCATTCATGGGTCCTCTCTCTTCTCGCAAAGGAAAGGGTATCGCTCAAGAAGCACCTCCTCCTCCTTCAATTCCTCAACTTCCGAATATATGGCATGACAAGGTCATTCTGCCAGGTATAGTGATTGACTATTCTTGGCTTTCTTCTGCTCGTCCCCGAGCTTTTCTCCATTATTGAATATCAACACTGGCATTCCTTTTTTGAACCTCCTGAGAAGGATGTTATTTATCCTTTACTTGTCAAAGAATTTTATGATCACTTGACGTGGTCGGTTTCTGACGACACCTATACCATTTCCACCACCGCTCTTGGGCAACCTATCACTTTCACATCTGTGGAGGTTGCCAGAATGCTAGGAGTTCCTCATGTCGGGCCTCAAGCATTTTCTCAGGGGGAGTTTCCTCGGGACCCTGATTTTGATTTAGCTGTCACTCTTGAGCATCTCACAGGACAGCCCAACAATCCAATTGTCAAGCTCTCCCAGCTCACCCCTAACCATCGAATCATTGAGCGCCTTATTCAGATCTCTCTTGCGCCCCGTATCGGTGATCACGATATGGTGAAATTCATTGACATTTATCTTCTCTCTTATATTACTAGAGGGATTCATTTCAATTTGGTCTTGTTCCTGTTCCGGGCCATGACTTATGTGGCTGAGCACCCGCGCCGATCCAAAACTCTACCTTTCGGTCGCCTTTTGACCAAAATCTTCACCTTCCTTGATGTGCCTCTCCATGCTACATCCTTTGAGCAGCCAAAGAAGGATAGCATCGTCAATTTTATGATGGTGCAATGGATGAATATCCGTTGTCACCCTTGGCATCAGGAGTGGATCACTGACAAGGATGGCCTTCTCAAGGCTTACTCTCCTCAGACTCATTCACATCCTCCATCCCATGCCATGCCTCCTGCTATTGCCGCTGCTTATCCTCTTTAAGACAGTGAGGACAGTGATGACGATGAAGAGGAAGGGAGTGGTGACAGCGAAAGTGATGCTGAGGGTGATGCTGGTGAGGAAGCTGGAGCGGATGATGATGCACCTAAGCCTGCTGAGGTTGTGCCCCCTCCCGCTGATGCTGGTGGCTTGTCGGTAACGGCTGATCAATTCTTACGCTTCCAGGATCAAATTGGGACCCGCCTCGACTTGCAGTTTTCCTTCTTCAGCTCTCAGTTTGATCAGCTCCATTCTCAGATCGACTCTCTTGATCGTCACTTCAAGGCGGTCCAGGCTCCTCCAGCTCCTTCGACCTTCAGGCGTCGTCGTCCCTCTCGGCCCTCTAGGAGTGAATAAAGCCTTTCCTGTTTTTGACTTGTCTTTGTATTTGTGTTTTGAACTCTCTATGTAACGTTTCATCTTTTATAAATTTCATGTTGTCTTATCTATCATTTTTTTTCCTTTTTCCCTCCTATTTTGATAATCCCAAAGGGGGAGAAATTTATCTGTTTACTAGTTTCATATTTCAATTGATTAAAGTGATCACTTTAAAAGTGATTTTTTTTAAAACTGGTAAGTTATAGATTTAAAAAAAATGCCCTATGGTTACAATTTCAAAATGACTCATTCTCTTTAGATTAAGATCAATTTCAATTCTTCAATTAATTTTTGAAATGATCTCTAATAAATTGTCATGTCCAAAATTGTTTATTTAAGTTTTCAATTGGCAAACCCTTTTTAAAGCATTCTCTTTTGTGATTGTGATCATCAAAATAGAAGGAGATTGTTGTACCCCTCTCTCTTGGATTTTAATGATCACAATCACTCTCATCGTGTTCTAACTTTTTTTCAAGTGTTTTGATGCTAGGAAAAAGGTTGCCCAGGAGTTGGCCCAAGAAGGCTTACAGTAGACTCTCTGAGTCTACCGGCCAACCGGTGGATTTCCACCGGCCAGCCGGTGGTCTCTGGAAGAAGCAATGCTTTCTGCCAGAGCCACCGGTCAGCTGGTGTTATCACACCGGCCAGCCGGTATGGGCACCGGCCAATGGGCTCTTGCCCACCGGCCGGCCGGAGGACCCAGGCAGTAGGCTTGCCCACTGCCTGGTGCCACCGGCCAACCGGTGGATGACCACCGGCCAGCCGGTGGAACCCAGACAGAAAGCATGTTCTGTCTGGACCACCGGCCAGCTGGTGAGACACCACCGGCCAGCCGGTGTGCCCAGTCAAACTAGCCGTTGGGCTTTGACCAGACTTGTACTTTTGACCCCCAACGGCTCCGGAAGCCCTCCAACGGCTATATTGAAGTGTTTATGGGTATTTCTCCTATAAATAAGCAACCATGGATGCTGGGAACACTACCGAATGATATTTTGATATCTTGACGCTCTAACGACAAATCTCCAAGGCCTCTTGTGATCCATTGCCATCCTTGAAGCTTGAGCTCCCTCTCCATCAGCTGCTCTCACATATTTGGATCTCAAGGCTTCCGTGTGTTTGTATTATTTTATTTTTTTATCTCTTCATTTGGTTTGGATTAAAGAAAACCTCTCATTTCCTTTCTTTCTTTCAACTGGGTTTCTTGCTACAACCATAATAACAAAGCAAGTTGTACGAAGGTGTTCTAGCGTACCTTGAAACGGTTAGGGGGTTTCTTGCTACAACCATTAAAAATCAAGCTGACGTATAAATCTCTCAACGGTTGAGTTGGGAGCGGAGACGTAGGCTTGGGAATTAAGCCGAACTTCGTTATCAAATTGTGTCTTGCCTTTTTTATTTCCGCTGCTTTGATAATTGTTTTAAATTGTTAATTATTTTTGAAAAGGCAATTCACCCCCCTCTTGCCATCCTCTACGACCCAACAATAAGAATTCTAGAAATTTCAAGTATGAAATTATTTGAAGGAGGGGAAAATGTAACACCCCAAGCATCTACGGTACGCTTCTCTTTGAATAATGTGATAGTGTGTGTTGTACACAACACCGAGTTCTAACACACCGTAACCAATCAAACTAGCCGTTATGAATAGTAATACCTACTTTTTGAAATTATATATGTTTTATATATTAAAATGGACTTCATTTTTGGATTCGTAATATCGAATTTAGCCAAAGGTGAAATTTTGGTACTTTTCGGATAACTTTAATATTTTGATGAATAGTTAAAATTACTAAATTTTAATTAAAAACAACTTTTTTAATAAAAATAATTAATAGGATAAATTATGAATTTTAGTGGTTTTAAAGTATTATTATAATATAGTTTTACCATTTAATATAATTTTCGTCATTGGACATAATTTTACAATTAAACCAGACATAAACAAGTGTCAATCTTTTGATAGTTATTATCTCTTAAAAACACGCTTTTTGTTTTAACAAAGGGGAATAATTTTAAATTAATTTCTGACACTTATGTGTTTTGAATTTGAAAAATGGATTCCATATTTGGAATTAGGATTTTAAAATTGTGTAAATAGGTATCTTTTATTTTTAGACATTTTGAATTATTACTACGGTAAATATTTTATTTACCATGGTTAAGGGTAAATTCGGTAAATAAGTGTTAAAAAAATATTATAATAATACTAAATTGCCCTAAAACGTGTCTTAGCCTTATTGGTTGATACATGATCGACCATAGGCATCATTGGGTCGATTTTGGGATCCCATGGATCCACTTGTAGGTGATAGGGACACTTTATTTTAATTAAGTTAAAATAAGTACAAAAATGGCATAAGTATATATCTTTTAGAAAAACATTTTTTACATAGGGTTATATATGTTGGATTTTCGACTATAAATATTCATTAGAAATATAAAATGATTTAATACATGATGATATTTTATTTTCAATTTTTAGAGATTAAATAAGTTAATTTATTTATGACACAATGATGATGCATTAATTACCATAATAGTGAAAAATTTAAATAATTGATATAAATACCCAAATAAATATAATTTGAGACTTTTAATGAATTAAAATAATTTTATAGGATAATATGACATATTAGAAATGATTTAATTTACTTTTTTCTAAGTAATCATTCTGTTATGAGTTTCACAAAAATCAACTATTGAATAGTGTCAAAATTGACATAAAAGAGTTTTTAAACAAAATATTATATTATTAATTGATATTAAATTCCTAAAAATATATGGTTTGACCAAGAGACATATATAATGATATTTGTATCATTAATGTATTAATTGGGTGACGTTTGGATGTATATGGTAAGTTTATTAACCATATAATATAAAAATACAAAGAGACATTGTAAAAGTGAAACTAATTAACTTAGAGTTAATACTTAATGATACGGTTAATATAAGTACCCAAACCTGTCTAAATTATATTGGTTGAGTTTTTTTCGACCTATCCCCACCTTAAACATTTAATAATCAACTTTGGATCCATTAGAAACTGAATATGAATTTATTATAAATTAATATTTCTAGCTTTTCCAAAGGTGCCCCTCACCCCTCTTATAAAAGGGAACTCCTCCTTCTCATTTCTTCACACCATCAAAGCCTTTTGGTTTGGCCAAAATCTGCCCAAATACTCTCCCAACATCCCTCAATACAAAACTAGAGGCCTTATTTTGATTATAAAGCCAACCTATGGATCCCTTTTGATCAAATCAAAAGGAAGAACCCAAAGAAGAGGTAATGATTTCACCACCCTTTTCCAAGTTCCTTTCTTCTTCCACTTCTTCTTCCTTTGTTGTTACCATTCTAAAATAATAACTCCAGTATCATATATATACTGTGATGTTATTATAAATATGGTACAACCATATTCAGTATTCTATCCACCCTTTGAATAACATGTCCCCATACGTGCGTACGTACGGCTTACCGTCTCCACGTCATGGTGTAATTGTTATTCAATATATTATTATTTGGATGGGTATAATAATTATATGTAACTCATGTAAGTAATAAATATAACATGTTAATGATTCTGTATATATGATATAACAACCATTTATATATTATTTTAATATCAAAAAAATGATATTGTCGCTCGTGCGTACGTACGAACTACCGTCTCCACGAACGCGATGAGATTCATTCTCCATCGTATCCATTCAAGTATAATTATCATTTGATGATTTAAAAATGATGTTTAAGGAATTGATATCAATATGGATATGAATAATATACAACCTAACCATTACAAACATGGCTTAGCTAACAAAACATATAAAAGAAAATGAGGAAGTTAACACCGAAATCAACGATAATACTAAAATATTATTAACAAATCAATGTTAAAAGATCATATATGATATCATATTAATGTATATGATTCATGTATAATTTAATAACAATTATTTCACCATTATAAAGGAGGTTAACCTACCCCAACCAAGGAAAAGTACAAGGTAAGGGTTTATTTGACAATCTCTTCATTATCGGAGGTTGTTTATACGCAATTATCTACTGGGATCTCTTTATCATCCACATCCATGTTTTTTTCGAAATTTATTTCAAAACATTTTTACTATTTACAAATAATATGGGTTAAATTCATTTATACCCTTATGGGTTTATAAAATAATCTTTCCATCGTTTTCCAAACAAGTTGTTTTTTAACCTTTTCGACGGAATTAAGGTAAGAATGTTTTTTTAACTTATACGGTGGGTGCAGCTATTTACCGCCGTTATAAAATCGTCAAAGATTACCTTACAAGCTTATAAGAATATTTTCAAAGAAAATGTTTTATTTTATAAATATATGACTCTTAAATTATTTCAAAAATAGAAAGATATATTTCTCTAAAAAGAGTTTTGATTTCATCTATGTCAACATCCTTTGATGGATTTTACGCTTATTTGAAGTTGATTTATTATGATACAAAACTTCTATATTGTATTGAAGGTTTTGTGATATTTTTGAATGTGGATGTGCTATTTTTATACCATTCATAGTTTATGGTGAAAGTATTTACATTTCGTATGCTAGTTTTAATACGAATGTTTATGTTATGTTTAAACCTTTTCATATAGGAATGCATTGGACTTAATATGTGACGGGTGGAGCCTGTTATAGCTCCTCGATGCATCGGTAGGTCTCATGAGACAAACTAGTGTCTTGGTACAAGTCCTTGGAAAAATATTATTTGTAGTCTTGGCACGAGGCCTTGGCTATGTGGTTTTGATAGTCTGGCATTATGCATTCCATCATTATGAAAGTGGTTATTGATATTGCATTTGATAATTCGATTAGTAGAATATCCATGTGAATAAGTAAATGGAATTATTTCATTTTATTTTTTCCATTCTATGTTTAAGTTCATGTTTAAAAGGCTTTTGATTTTGTTAAACATTTCCATAAATTTTTATTCTTATTTTTGAAAGTTTCCGCTATATTGTTATCCTTACTGGGCATTTCAGCTCACCCCTTTTCTATGTTTTATTTTTCCCAGGAAGTGAAGAAGTAAATTATGAATGACCTGCAGGGATATTATGTGGGTATATGAATGTGGAATATGGAGAAAATATGTTGTTGTAGAAGTTTTTCACATTATGATGTAATGTAAAACATTATGAATATATCTAGTGTTTCCAAGGCTACTAAACCAATCAGTCTTTCGAGATTTGATTCTTCTTGTGATCATGACAATGTAATGTAATAATGCACCGACTCTAGGTAAATGGGGTTGGGGCGTTATGTTCTCCATGAAACATTCGTTCTTCCTTAATGTATAATTATGATTTCTTTTCTAGATCAATTTATTATTGGTTAATTATGAATTTTTCTTACATAGTAATGCTATAAAATACCACGCATATATAATTAACCCCTTTAGATGTTTTGGGTACTATAATGAAAAAATCCATAGTGATATTCCCCCATTTCCATTCAGGTATGGGTAATGGATACAACATCGCATTTTAATTTTTTGTTTCAGCATTAACATATTAGAATAATAAGAACCAATATAAAATCATTGTGAAATCTCTCTTTATTCAATCCCATTATAATTATTTATTCATGCCCCTGTACATATTTGAACATCCAGGATAAAAAGAGAATAGACATCTACGAACATCCTCTAATTGATCTTTCTTCAAATATAATATGGAAAGAATAGACACTACTTTCTAGAATCTTATCATTGTTTCCCGATAAAGGTTAATCTCGATAACAGTTCTATTTTTTTAACTCTACATCATCCATATGCACCTCCTTAATCTTCACATAGATAGATACCTAAAAATTCATTTGAAAAATATAATATTTTTCACCTTCTTATAGAATTTCTAGATATATACTTTCCCAATCTAGAAATATTTGATCTTTCTTTATCCACATCATGAACAATATATCAGGATCATTCTGATTCAAAGCATCGTTCTGCTTGTTCGTTTTCCCAGGTGGTAATGTATTGAGAAGTCATGATTCATTATCAACTCTAACCATCTTTCCATTCAAAAGATCAACCCCATCTATGTTAATATATATTCCACTCATTTATTATTAGTAAAAATATCAAAATTTTCTCCATAAAGATAATATTTCCATATCCTTAAAAAAATTACCATTTCAAACTTAAATCATGAGTTGGGTGATTATTCTTTTGAATCTAAAAAATCATGATTCATAGTCTATAATATTGTTATTCTGAATAATAATACATTGAAATACATTCTTGGATTCATCTCTATATATTAAAAACCCTTCTATATGACATGGTAACATATGAAAAACTACACTGACTAACCATATCTTCTGTTCCTTGAAATTTTTCTCACGTTATTTTTATTTTAGAGGAAATTCAAACACTTCTATGTTACCTTTTTCAGAGGATTAGATAATCTAGAGAAATTCTCCAAAAACCTCAATAATATCTAGGTAAACCAAGAAGGATACAGATCTCATTCACTAGTGTTGGCCTTGGACATCATTCAATATCCTCTATCTTTGATGGATCTACTTCTATCTTATATCTAGATATTATGTGACAAAAAAATTAATCCTTTTGTATCAAGATATCATACTTTATAAATATTTCATATATCATCTTTATATATAGGGTCTTTAGTTAAATTATAATGTGATTATAATTTATATTATTTATCATTGAAAAGATAAGAGTATCATCTATAAAGACTACAGAAAACTAAACAAGGTAATCTCTAAAGACTCTATTCATTAAAATGATGATGATAATAGGGGAATTAGTCAGACCAAAAGGTATCAGTACATATTCAGAGAATACATAACTTTTACGGAATTATGTATTGGGTATATCCTCTTTCATAGACCGAATTTGATGATATTTAGAATGATGTTCAATCTTAGTGAAGTAGTGTGCTCCATGTAGTTGATCAGACAAGTCATCAATATAGGAAAGATGATACTTGGTATTGATTCTGATCTTATTCAACTCTAGGTAATCAATGAAAAGTATCATTGATCCATCATTCTATTACAATAAAATTAATGGGTACACCCTAAGGTGACACACTAGGCCTAAAGAATATTTTATTAGTTATTTCTTGGGGTTTCTTCCTCAATTCCTACAACACAATCAGAGCAATTCTATAAAGATACATTGAAATTTGTGTGAAACCAGGAATGAGTTATTTTAAGAACTCAATGATCATGTTTTTGTGGAAGGCTATACAACTCATTTAGAAATACTACCAAAAATCCATAACAAATGGAATATAATAAATTTCTATTATCATCCCAATTATTTGAGACGAACAACGCTTTTAAATGGTAATTAGGACACATACTATTTATTTAACCTCCCCAAGTTATTCATAAATATCGTCACATGGATGGATGATCATATGAGGGATAGAAATATCAAAATTAACATTACTTCATTGACAATTGAGGTTGGATTTATGCATATAAATTAAATCAATGCATAATATGACATCAAGTCATCCAAGGAATAATGAAATGACTTTCTGAAAGAACATTCCCACATAATTCAACCTGAGAGGAATCCTAGGCTATGGATGAAATCATTTTATCATTATTATTTTTCACTTATAATTCCACATCTAATCGATTGTGTTGAATTTTAAAACCCTTCTATATTATTTAGATATGACAGAGTGGGTATATCCAAAATTAAATATGACATTAGTAGTTATTGAGTAGAGGGAAAGTGTACCTTTCTTTACATCTTTATCACACCCCTCATTAAAAATATAGGTTTTATGAGATTTACCCTTGTCTCTTAGCCTACTAGGTTATTCACATCGATAATCATCACAATCCCTTGGGTTTGGTTAGTGGATAACACAATTCCCATTAACCGTAATCTTGTAGTGCTGAATCATAGGAGGTGAATTCAATGAAGTCGTATATCCAATAGCATTTGAGTTATCTTCATACCATAATTTAGAAAATAAATTTCATCATCACATTCCTCTACACACATAAATCATTTACGATATCCGTTGAGAAAAATGTCTCTATTGTGCTTCCCATATTAAAGCATAAAGGAAAAGTCATATTATTTTTTCTATAGTATTTAGAGTTTCCTTCGAACTCCATCATTATTTTCATTTTAAAACCTTGTGGTTGATTTGTGGCTTGGAACTCTATTTTAACCATAATTTTTTGATTCACAATATCTTAATAAATACTAAAGTCTATTTTTTCCAATTCACTTCTAATACATGTGTTTATGAAAATGAATAACCTTTCAAAATTACAATCATGTTGAATGATATTTCCTAATGTGTGCATTGTATGTCATGGTAAATTTTCCTCATATGTACGAAAAAAATTCATCATCCAATTTCTTCACCTCAAAGAAATATTCCTCCATCATTGTATGAAGAATTATGGGAATGTAATAATTGATAAATAGTTTCTTGAAAATTTCATAATACATAGATTTAATTTCATCTTGCATACTTGTCTTCTTGATTAGATTCCACCACTGGTCCACTTCACCTTCATACCGAGAGATAGCCAAAATGAATTTCTCATGTTCTAAACCCTGATGAATGGATAATATCGTTTCAATAGTACTAATCCATTTTTCAAAAACAAGTGGACTAGGAGACACTCTAAAAGATGTTGGATGTGGCCTCATCAAATACTCAAAAGAATGTTGTTCCATACATTTCTGATTTATAAGTCCATCATATTTCATATCTTATAAATGTTGTGTCAGTATATCAATGATTATTTTCATTTAAGATCCAATAACATTTAGTTTCTAATGATAAATATCATTGCATTTTCAATTATAATCCCCAATAATGTGGTTCCTTCAGGTTCCACCCATTCACTAAAAACAAAATCAAAGTGTAAGAAATAATTACCATGGTGAGGGACAACATTATCATGAAAATTAACTTATAATATGTATCAATTATGGAAAATTCATTAATATATGAAACCTTAGGTTTATCCTAGGTTATTTGTAAACAAATTCAATTCAAATCCTTCATTATGGCTTGAGAAGAGTTTGTGAATTCCAGAAGCATATCCCTTGAGAGTGTCAAAGTAGGTGTTTAGTAAGGCTTTTTGTCATTTACTAAATTACCCTGAGTTAGGATTTGATCATATTGCTAGAGAAATTACCCATAGGTTCAAAATTTTTAGAGCCACATACACTTTTAGTATCTATACATGGTTTTATTTCAAGGAAACCACTCACTTTATCCTTTACCGAAACCCCGATACATTTTCCCATACCATTATTTTTACATAGAAATATCCCTAGACATGTCCTTAGGTATATCAGTGTGGTATTCATGTCCAATATTCCAACGGATAACTAAAAAAATGCTCTGATATCAAAAATAGTGACACACACTTTTAAAACATTAACATTACATAACATTTATAGAATACATAATACATTATACAAATAGACACCCAATGACTTTACTAATCTAGTGCCATTGGTGACATGGAAACATAAACACTAATACATAAGTTAGCTAAATTATCTCCCATTAGATTAATCATGACTACCATCCTTTTTAGACACATAAATCATAATATACATCTTCATAGCCTAGATAAGGAAACCAAAAAATTGCTTAGCTCAAATTCTCAGTAATGGAAGACAATTTAGATATGTAAGCATAATAATGCGTAATGGAGTATGATAACATGATCATGAAAATAGAATATCATACCCTACATATCAATGATCATGTACATGAGTCATGGAATAATTAATGGTAGTTGTTATGACATAAATACTATTTAAATAAACAACACACGCCATGAATGAATAAAATAGGAATAAAAAATAGAATTTTGGAATACACATATGAATTTATAAAAATTTCCTTAATAGTTAAATAATTTTACCTGAGACCATATTAGTGGAAAATTCTTGTACTGAACAATGAACACAACCTATTATAACCCTATTTTACTAAACATAGTGTCACTCCCCATTCCATCCCTATAATAATGAACTAAAATCTTTTCATTGTCCAGCCCTTTAATATGGAACCATTTTAGTTCCTCATTCCATTCGCCTTTATCCTATAATGCCCCGACCCTAGTTACCCAGATTCATGGCATTATTTTATTACATTGTCATGATAAATGGAAATCATGTCCCAAAAGACTGATCAGTTTAGAAGTCTTAAAAATAGATTACATACATCAACTTCACATTAAAATTTCAAACATAAAATACAACATAGACAGATCTTTAAGAATTCCATTATTCCCTTTTAGCTTAAACCTGCATACCAATCATAATAAAAATCATGGAAATCCTAGAAAAATAAAACATAAGAATGGGGTGAGCTCAAATGATCAGTAAGTGTAAAAAATTTATTTGATGATAACATAAACAATATGAATGGTAGAAAATTTTAAACACATGCCTTTACAAACAATAAACATGACCACATTATGGATAAAATATGAGGTGAGTAAATAATGCCAAAATAAAAAATAGTAATGGATATTCTAGTAGTCGAATAACTACATGAACCATCAATATTATTTTCATAATGAGAGAATATATAATGCCAGACATTCTGAATCATGTTGTCAAGGCCTCGGTATAGACGTCTAAAAATGATTAAGGACTCAGGAAAAACAATATATAAAATTGGGAAAGGCGTTGTCCAATTCCACATAAAACTGTATCATGAGACCTACCGATGCATTGGGGAACTATAGAGGGATCCACTCATCACATACTATGTCCAATACATTCCTCATATGAAAAGTTTGAAACATAACTTAAACATGTATATTAGAACTACCATACGAAATAACAATATTATCCACAAACCATGAGTGGTATAAAAATAACTCATCCACAATCAAACATACACACAATATTCAATACAATATGGATGATTTTTTTCATAATAAATAAACTTCAAACATGTTTAAAATCCATTAATGTATGTTGACATAAATGAAAATAATTTGTAAAAATCTTTGAGAGAAATATTCCATTTTTATGAAAAAATTAAAAAGTCACATAATTTATAATGGAAGACATATAATGATATTTTTAATAAAAGTTTCCCATACCAATTTAACACTTTTTAAAGGAATTGCCATTTTAAAACCTTCATGTCCATATAACTGAATCCTTTAAACCATTTAGAAAACAAATACATTAATGCAAAAGGTTTAAAGAATAAATCCTTAAAACATTAAAAATGATGTTTTTGTAAAAGATTCCCTTAAAAAGAATATCATTGAAATTTATTTTATGAAAAATGGACACGGATAATAAATATGTCCCTATAGATACCCAGATAAAAACAATCTCATATAATAAAGAGGGTTGAAAATTATCCCTTTCCTTGTATATTTCATTGGTCCAGGGTATGTTTAATCTCTTGTATAATGACCGTTGTATGTTATTATATATTAAAAGAACAATTTTAATATTTATTATATCATACAAAATTCACTTATGAATTTTTTACTACCCATTTAATAATGATTTTCATGTTAAATTAACATTTTTGGTAATAATTTATTTCTTTATCGTATGTGTTTTACCTTGTTATTTTTGATTGTATCATTTATATAATGATTTAAAAACATCCAGGATATAAAATTTGATTTATATATCATATATATTTAGAATATAAGTATTTATAATAGATATATATAGAAAATGGAAGGAAACATTTACGGAGACTGTAGGTCGTACGTACGCATAAATGCTATTTCCATTTTCGTATCGTATTGAACAGAAGTATGTGAGTAAGATATATATATAAGTACATACATATATTAATATATATATCTCCTGTAGAATTATTATTTCATATATTACATACTTATTAATAATATATATTTTTATAATAATCGTTGAATGGTGAGCGTGCGAATGAATCCCATCGCGTTGTGGAGAAGGTAATCTGTACGTAAGCACGAGCGACAATATCATAATATTGATGGTGAAATCATATGTAATTGGATATTATATCATATATACATAATTATTTACATGTTATGTTTTTTATTTAAATCATTTATACTCATTATTATACCCATACATATAATTAAGTGTCCGAATAACAAACTCCACCACGACGTGGAGACGGTAAGCCATAGGTATGCATGTGTGGTGACTTTTTCATTCATATGATGGATAGAATAATGAATATGGTTGTAAAATTTTTATAATAACATCACTTTATATATAAGATACTGGATTTTTTATTTTATAATGGAAGAAACAACAAAAGAGGTAGTTGAGGAAGAAAAAGAACTTGAAAGAGATTATGAAATATTTACATCTTCTTCAGTTTCTTCCTTTTGATTTGATCAAAAGGGCTCCCTATGATGGAATTATGATCAAATTAAGGCCTCTATGTTGAATTGAGGTAAATTGGGAGGATATTTATTCAGGTTTTGGTTGAGGCAAATGGATTTGGAGGTGTGATTTTGTGAGAAGGGGAAATTCCCTTTTATATGAGAGGTGAGAGACACCTTTGAAAAAAATTGAAATATTATTTTATTATAAAATCATTTTTGGTTTATAATTTCTCCAAAATGATTTATTTAAAGGTTAAGGTGGGTATGGGTCTAAAAACACTCAACCAAGTGGTTTTAGACTGGTTAGGGTCACCATATTAACCTTATCTTTTAGATTTAACTCTTAGTTAAATAGTTTATCTTTTACCAAGTATTCTTGTATTATTATAATAAATGGTTAATAAACAAACTATAAAAATACAAGTGACCATGAAGTTGTTAATTGATGATATACCTATAATTATATGTGTTCATTTGAAGATAATTATATTTTTAGGACTATTATATAAGTTAATTATATGATATTTGTTTTAAAAACACATTTATGTCAATTTTGACACTATTTAGTATTTGGTTTTGTGAAAGTCATAAGATACTTGATTACTTAGAAACAAATACATTTAATCGACCATAACATGTCATATTCACCTATAAAATTCTTGTATGGCATAAAAACCTTTATATTATATTTATTTTAATATTTGTGGTATCATTTATTTTAATCTTTTACTAATAAGAAAAATACTGCATCATTATTGTGTCATAAATAAATGTATTTCTTTTATGTCTAAAAATTATAAATAAAATATAATCATATAGGAAATATTTTTAACATTACAATGAATATTTATAGTTGAATATATAAATTATATTCCAACATAGAAAAATGTTTTACCAAAAGATACATGCTTTTGTTATTTTGGTCTTTACTTTAGATTAATTAATATAATATGTCATTATCACTCCCATGTGGCTCCATGGGAGCCCAAAATAGAACCCAGGATGTACATGGATGGGAAGGTATCATCCAATGTGGTTAGGAAATGTTTTAGGGTAAATTAATATTATTATATTATTATTTATTACCATAATGTACTGGATTTACCCTTTAACCATGGTAAATAAAATATTAACAGAAGTAAATATTCATAATGTATAAAAATAAAATATTCCACATTACAGAATTTGGACCTACTGATTCCAAATATGGAATAAATTTTTCTAAATTCAAAACACTAAAGTGGAATAAATTATTTTTAAATTAATTCTCGTTGTCAAAACAAAAAGAGTGTTTTTGAAAAATAAAAACTATCCAAACATTAACACTTGTTTATGTCACATTAAAATGTGAAATTACGTCCAATTACATAAATTATATTAAATGATAAAAATATAATCTTATGATACTTTAAAACCACTCAAATGTATAATTTAATAGTATATATTAATTCAATTAAAATTATTTTTTTAATTAAAATTTAGTATTTTTCACCATTCATCAATATATGAAAGTTTTCAGAAAAGTACCAAAAAAAATCCAAACTAAATTTTATATGTCCCTATTATAAAGATGAATTTAATTTCAATAAATGTAATATATAAATGTTTCAATATTGGATTTAAAATGGGTTCTCAATAAAAAGGCGTAAAACTGCATTTTTTGAAAAATACCACTTTTATCTTAAAAATTGAATCTTTGTTATATTATGTCTATGAGACACAAAATATGAATATTAAAATTATATAGGATATATATAATTTAAAATGTGGTTAATACTATTCATAACCACTTTTTTGAACGACTAGTTTGGTAAGTCGTGGTATGCTCGAACTTGGTGTTGTGTGTTGCACAAGTTATTGAAACATTTTGAAGAAAAAAACATACTATGAAATAATATGGTGTTAAATTCTACCCTCCTTCAATAAATTGCCTCCATTCAATTTGAAATTGTGTTTTGAAAATAAAATGTTAAAATAAAATAAATACCTTTTTGGAAAACCCACATCAGAAATTAGATTTATAAAATTTACTCTTAATAAGAGGGAAATGGAAATGAAAAAGTTTCCTCAAAATTAAGATCTCGATTTGGAGAACCATTGTGGAAATTAGAGACACATAATTGGAGAAAAATTTATATATTTATAAGGAGTGATTGAGGTCATCAATCACAAATAAGAGTAAAATTGAGGGCCTCAAAGCCATCAATGTAGGATCATTTTAAATATCATTGGTTCTACAACACATAAGGTATTAGGATAACACTTTTTTTTTTATGATTCCATATATAAAGGTTATGAATTCATTTATTCATAGAATATATAGAAAAAATAATAAATGACAAGTAGAGTTCCATTAGTTAACTAATTTATACCACAAAAGCTTATTTCAATCCAAAAGATAATAGAACACAAAAAATATTCAATATATCATAATCGTATAGGGTTCCAAAAAACATGAATTTATAATTCATCTGTTAGACCATTTTAAAAATAAATTACATTATACAAACCAGGACATCAGTTGGGCCAGTTTTAGGTGATGCAACCTTGGCGCCCTTCAGTTGCGGGTTCATGTCTCACGGCCTTAACGGACGCGACGGGTGGTCGCCCGACCTCTAGGTTTTCCTTTTTATAACAATCCACAAAATAATAATATTAATAATTTTTTAACCTTAAACAATAGTATCCAATTTTTAATTTAATTCATTCCAACCTTTAGACTTATCCAAAATACTTCTACACATACTCACAGTCAAATATTTATAAGGATGGTAAACACAATGAAGATTCTTTTTCCCACGTAATAATATGTGAATACATCCATTATATATTCTTTTAAAACATGGTAATAACAAGAATTAATAGAAATCCTTATTGATTACATTCATGCACCCTTATTCAGTATAGAATATTGGATGTACTCATTATATCCAAAAATGTTGTAAACTACAACAAAGACAGAATATAAAAATCATTAATCCATTTCAAGGTGGTCAAGAATTTACAATATAATTTATCCAAATCAATCATATATTATTCCAAAATAACTACCTCAGTATCAATACCATAATAGGTTTTATCTTTCTCTCGACCATATATTTCCCAAAAAAATTAACCCCTATTGAGTCTCTATTCTTGGTTCCATACAATCTCATGTCCTTAATGAAATAGTTCTACAGTACAATATTTGTATACTCCATAATTTATATTACATGTACATCATTAATAAAATACTCAAATGACACAATAATTTAATAAAAACCTATGAAATATAATCATTCCTATTCATCTTTGGTATTATCATTACTTGATTATTATCCAATAGTAGCATTTGGTGTATACTCTAGTGATTTGGACATTGATTCGAATAGTGTCCCAAATCCTTACTGATGAAGCATTGTACATTTTTAACTATTTTATCATTTTAATCACGTACATGGTGTCCTTTTTCTTCACACTTATTAAAAACCCTCATTCCTTTAATGCATTTACCTTGGTGATTCTTTCCACAGTTATCACATATGGGAAAATCCTTCTTTCCTTCTTCCCTTTATCCTTGTTTCTCTATACCATAGTTTTCTTCTTTTTCATCTCATTTAAAGAAATTGAACATAGAGAATTATTCACTTATCTTATCAACACATGATAGTATTTATACATATGATGAGAATACACGAGATACCATTTCCCTTCTAAACGATGGCTTAAGACTATAAAAGATATGATCCTTTTTACATTTTGGATCATGCATATTGCCAAAGTTCTCATTCCTTGTATTGGGTGATATGTCTAAATGACGAAAAACCCTAGGTTAGATCATATCATATAGTATAATCCAAACAGTAGAAAAGTTCTCCACATTAATTTAATATTTTCACACATCTAGTCTCATAATCTTAAAAATGGTTTCTTTGTGGGAATATTTACTCATATATCCTTCATAATGGTTTGTAAATAAATTTTTTGTTATCATAAGCATATCCCATGGGACTGTCATAACCAATAATAAGGCCCTTTTTCGGGAACCAATTCCCATTCACGTCTACCTTAAAGCGGTGTTTTTGAGTTTTACCCTTAGGTATATTGGTGCCAGAGCCACCTATACCTATTCGTATTGAGATAGGGATATATTTCTTGGAAAACCCACATAATATCTACTTTACCAGAATTTTTGGATGTTCTTCTATACTAATCCTCAATGTCAATCTTACGGTAGTTTTATATAATCATAGTTTCTCTAAATCTTGTTTCCAAGGTTATTGATAAGATTCTTCTAATTCCAACTGTAATGCCCCTACCCCTGTAACCCAAATTTGGTTAATTATTTTAAGACATTGGTATGATACAAGAAAATCATGTCCTGAAAGACCGATCAGTTTAGAGGTATTGTAAATAGATTACATGCATCAACTTTACATTAAGATTTCAAAAATAAAATATGGAATATATAGATCTTTGAGAACTCCATTATTCCCTTTTGGCTTAACCCCGCATATCAATCATAATATAATTCTTTGAAATATAGGGAAAATAAAACATAAGAAAGGGGTGATCTCAGATGCTCTGTAAGGGTAAACAGTTTAGTGGAATATTACATAAACAATAGGCATGTGGAATAATTAAAAACACATGCCTTTACAAATAATAAACATGAACACTTTAAGGAAGAAGTATGAGTTGAGTACATAATTCCATAATAAAACATAGTCATGGGTATTCTACTGGTCTAATCACCACATGAACCATCAATATTATTTTTATAATGAGGGAATGTATAATTCCATACATTCTAAAACATTTTGTCAAGGCCTCGACGAAGATGTCTAAAAATGATTAAGGACTCAGCCAAACCCATATATCAAATTAGGAATGTATGTGGCCAATTTCATGTCTAATTGTTTCATGAGACATAATAATGGATTGAAAAGCTATAGAGGGGTCCACCTGTCATTTAATATGTCCAATACATTATTCATATGAAATGGTTGAAACATAGCATAAACATTCATCTTACAACTAGAAAAGGAAATGTAAATACTTTCTCGATAAACCATTGATGATATAAAAATAACACATCCACAGTCAAACATATCACCAAACCTTCAATAAAGTATGAAGTATTTGTATCATAATAAATCGACTTCAAACAAGATTAAAATTCATCAAAGAATGTTGACATAGATGAAAATGATTTGCAATAGTCTTTGAGAGAAATATCCATTTTTCAAGAAAACAATTAAAAGTCAAAAAATTTATAAAGGAATGAATTTAAAGATATTTTTTAATCAAATTTCTCCATACCACTTTAAAACTTTTGAAAGGACTTAACAATTTAAAACATTCATGTCCAAATAAATAAATCTGTAAAACCATTTTGAAAACATGGACATTAATGAGAATGTTTTAGAAGAATAAATCCTTAAAACATTTAAAATGATGTTTTAGTAAAAGAGTCCCTTAAAAATAATACCTTTGAAAATTATTTTATGAATCATGGAAATGGATAATAAATATGTCCCATTAGATACTCACATAAAAACAACATCGTAATATAAAGAGATTTTGAAATTAACCATTACCATGCCCTTTCCTTTGGTTGAGGGTACTTTTAACCTCATGTATAATGACAATAGTATGTTATTAAATTATACCAGAACTATATTTATATTTATTATACCATACAAGATTCATTTATTACATTATACTACCAATTTAATAATGATTTTCATGTTAAATTATCATTTTGGGTAACAATCGCTTTCTTTATCGTATGTGTTTTGACTTGTTATTCTTGATCGTATCATTTAGATAATGATTTAAAAACATCCAGTATATAATCCTTGATTTATAAATCATATATATTTATAATATAAATATTTATAATAGATAGACATATGAAATCGAAGGCAATGTTTATGGATACAGTAGTCTTTACGTACACATAAATGCCGATTCCATTTTCATATCGTATTGAACGGATGTAAGTGAATATGATATATGTAAGTAAATATATATATAAATATATATACCTAGTAGCATTATTATGTCATATATTACATAATTATTAGTAATATATATTTTTCATAATCATCATTGAATGGTGAACGTTGGAATAAATCACATCCCGTTGTGGAGACGGTAATCTGTACGTACACACGGGAGACAATATCATTATATTGATGGTGAAATCATATGTAATTAGATAGTATATCATATATACATAATGATTTAAATGTTATATTTATTATTTATATCAGTTATACTCAATATTATACCCATCCAAATAATGATGTTTTTTAATAACTAACTACACAAAGATATAGAGACAGTAAGTCATACGTATGCACGTATGGTGACTTTGTCATTCATATGGACGAATCGATTTTTTTCATTTCCAAAAATCTGCTTTAAGAAGAAGCGGGAAACCAAAAATTCCAAACACTCTCATTCAATTAAAATTACAACTTTCAAGAAACATCATCACCATCTCAATTCCCGTGAATCACAGTCAATCCCCAACCACGAGATGCACACCTATCTCATTGAACATCCTTTCCTTTCGCCTCCCAAGATCCACAATTGTGTTCCTTTCAACCGAAATCCAAAAGATAAACAATGCAAGATGAACCAAGAACCAAAAAACACACATGCTTCGCTTTTCATAGATTAAGCCAACGAGAAAACCCAAAATAGCACACGGACATCATAGAAGAACAAGAAAATCCCTAACGGTTTAACTCATCGTCGAATCCAAATCCCATTATAGGATCCTCACCGATGCCATCACGAATGCATGAACCACCATATTCATCCCAATAAAAAAAGAATGAGAGAAATAAAATGAAAAAAAAACATCACCATCAATCCAGAAAGAAGGTCCGTCATATCCATGACCCGTTGACACCTACCGGGATGCTCGAAGAGACAACGACGAACCACCCTACGCACCACCAGAGTCAAGATGCCATCCCACAGATCGCTGAAGAAAGAACCCGATTGGGAACCTTCACCGTGCCGCTGAGGATCCCTATCTAGAGAAGAGAGAATCGATCAAAAAAGTCTTGAAATCATGCATCGAGATAGCCAAGCCGAGTAACAACGCCACCGCGACAAGGGAGTGGAAGATGAAAAATAACAGGAAAGACATGATGAAATGTTTACCTCTTCTTATATTTCTTCCTTTTGATTTGATCAAAAGGGCTCCATAGGTTGGCTTTATGATCAAACTAAGGCCTCTATATTGAATTTTGGGAAATTGGGAGGAAATTTTTTTAGGGGTTGGCATATCCAAATGGGTTTGGAGGTGTGATTTAGAGACAAGGGGAAGTACTATTTTATAAGAGAGGTGAGAGGAACCTTAGAAAATGATTGAATTATTATTTTCTAATAAACTAATTTTTTGTTTCAAGTTGGTAAAAAATGATTCATTTCAAACATACGGTCATCATGGGTCTAAAAACTCTCTACCAACAGGTTTTAGATAGGTTCTTTTCTACAATAGTAACCTTATCTTATAGATTTAACACTTAGTTAAATAGTTTTACTTTTACCATGTATTCTTGTATTATTATAATAAATGCTTAATAAATATAAAATAAAATCCAAGAGAACCTAAAGAGGTTAATTAATGATATTACTTTCATTAAATAAGTTATTTTCCATAACTGTGTATTTTTAGGACTATGATAAATGTTTATAATATAATATTTGTTTTAAAAACTCATTTACGTCAATTTTGACACTATTTCATATTTGGTATTTTGAAAGTCCTCACAACCGGATTACATCGAAAATCATACATTGAATAAATACAAACATGTCATATGAACCTATAAAATAATTTTATGGCATCAAAACATTCAAATTATATTAATATTAATATTTACGATATCATTTATTTTATTCTTTTATTAATAAGGAAAATATTGCATCTTTATTGTGTCATGAAAAAATATATTTATTTTATGTCTAAATATTATAAATAAAATTTTATCATGAATGAAATTTTTTTTATCTTTCAAATGAATATTTATCGTCGAAGATATAATTTATATAACCCCCGATAAAAATGTTTTACTAAAAGATACATGGATATGTTATCTTTGTCTTTACTTTAGATTAACTAATATAAAATATCATTATCACTCCCAGGTGGCTCCATGGGGTCCCAAAATAGACCCAAGGATTCCCCTGGCCGTAAATGTATCATACAATTGGTTTAAGACATGTTTTAGTGTAATTTAATATTATAATAATATTTTTTATCACCCAAATTTACCGGATTTACCCTTTAACCGTGGTAAATAAATTTTTTACTGAAGTAAATATTCATAATGTATAAAAATAAAAGTTACCTATTTAAAAAATTTGGACCTACTGATTCCAAATATGGAATCCATTTTTCTAAATTCAAAATAGAAAAGCAGATGAAATTAATTTAAAATTGATTCCTATTGTCAAAATAGAAAGCATGATTTTAAAAAATAATAACTACCAAAAGATTGACACATGATTATGTCCAATTTAAATGTAATATTACATACAAGGACCTAATTTATTTAAAAAGATAAAAATTTAATCTAATGATACATTGAATCCACTCAAATGTATAATTAACATAGTAAATTATTTCGATTAAAAAAAGTTATTTTTAATTAAACTTTAGTATTTTTCACTATTCATAAATATATGAAAGATATCAGAAAAGTACCCCAAATTTTTCCAAAATAAATATTTATATCACTCTTATAAATATGAATTTAATTTCACTAAATTTAATATATAAAATTGTGTAATATTTGATTTAAAAAGGGTTCTCCATTAAAAGGAGGAAAACTAATTTTTTTTGGAAAAATACCTGTTTTAGATTAAAAATTGAATATTTATTATATTATGTCTATAAAAAATATTAATATTAATATTATATAAGATATATAAAAATTTAAAATGTGGCTAATACTATTCACAACCTCTTTTTTGAATTTCTAGTTAGGTATGTCGGGGTATGCTCGAACTTGGTGTCGTGTGTAGCACAAGTTATTGAAATAATTTGAAGAGATAACATTCTATGAAATTTTGGGTTGTTACATATCAAATAAGAGATAAATTGTTACACAATTAATTGGAGATAGATATATGTTCCACCCATCTCATAATTAAATCATATAAACATATTTTACAAGATCATAACCAATCATATCATATCCCATGAAATGATATGTGCATCATAAACCTGTAATTGTATCATAATATATAGGAAAACATATAGATTTCTTAAAAATTTCATAAATATCATAACCTTTGAAAAGAAGTGGGTTTCCAAAGCATATAACCCATGAAATAGAAAGGGTTTCATAAACCTTAGTCCATCACAACCAAATTCATTCTGGGAAAGAAAGTGAATTTATACATTGAAAAATTTACATAGAAAATAATGAGTAGAACCAAATGATGTTATTGTTGATATGAAATTATTTTTTAAGGATATTTTGAAAATATTGTTTCTGTAAAATATCCTTTTATCATTGAAAAACATTTTTTAAAACATAAAAATAATTGAAAAGCGTTTTTCATTCAAAATTGATTTCAAATCTTATAAATGAATCTTTGAAAACAATGAATCATTTTTAATCACCATTTTCCTTGAAAATTATCATCATGGACAATTTGAAAACATTTTAAAAAACATGGTGTTTTAAATAAAACACGTTTCCAACCAATGATTGAAATACAATTAGATTTTTATGAAAATAATTTTATTAATTATATTAAGTTCCAAAGAGTGTAAAATGGTACTCTAACATAATAATATCATGAATAATCATTGTAAATGAAACATCATGAATGTTCATGAGATATGGATCATATGATTTAATTATAAGAAGCATAAACATAATCAATCTCCAAAAGCTATGAGATTGATTCAACATACTCGTATAACTTGGTAACAAGGGATTATAATATAAATTTAAGATAATAAAATTAAATAAAGAAAAAAATATCCTTAAAATTAGGATATTCATGATATAATATGTAATATGTAATAATATACACCTCAAAAATTAATGTAGGTGAAAAATAAAACATGTGTCTCAATTAAAGAAAGGTGAGACAAAATTGTATTACTGATTTAGTATCTTTTGAGACATTAACCTGATGAAATAAAGAACATAAAATTGATATATAAATACCCATAAATTTATTTATAAAAATAATAGAATATATACAAGGTAATTATACACACCACACAAAATGAATGGGTTGTGATTTAGAACATTTATTTCATAAAAATAAAAAGTGAGATGAAATCGCCTAACCCTATGTCTTGAATATCATCATACTCATTAAAAACACTTATATAATAGATATAATTTATTATAAATATTTTATAAAACCAAATTCTTATATCTAATTCCATATATGGTGTTATCATGACCTTATATTGTAACACCTGAGACTTTTATGTTATATAAATCATCAAAGGAATCTTTTTCTACACACAACACTTGATTGGCTTGCTTTACATGAAATCACAATTTTCCTCGATAGCTTGGGACGTACGCAATACCGAGTTTCACTAAACAACGATATACTATTAAAATATTATTAAAACTAGCTGTTATGAATAGTAATAACCATGTTTTGAAATTTTATAAAGTTTATTTTTCAAAATGGACTTCATTTTTTGATTCGTAATATCGAAATTAGCATAGGGTGAAATTTTGGTATTTTTCTGAAAACATTCAATTTTTGATGTATAGTGAAACCACTAAGTGGCAGTTAAAAAAACTGAATTTTTCATAAAACATAATTTTACCGCTTCTGTGAGTGGAATTTCGAAAATCCGAGAGACACAGTTGATGTCAGTAAGTAAAATGTGGTTCAATGAGATGAAAATAATTTTTTTGTGAATAGTAACTTTTTACTTTTTTTTACCACGGTTAATAGTAAATAGGGTAATTAAGGGTAAATATGATATTATTATTACCCTAACACATGTCCTAATTCTATTGGACAAGTGTAATTCGACCAAAAACAACCATAGGAAACAAATATGACCATTTAGGCCCACTTGGATTAGATTAGGACATTTATTATTAATTTATTTAAAGAAGGGTTAAAATAGTTAAAATCAAAGTTTAATAAGTAAATAATTTTTAATGTGGGGTTATACATACGATAAATTCGACTATAAAAATTCGTTTGAAATCTAAAACGATTTACTACATAATGGTATTTTATTTGTAATTTTTCGAAATTAAATAATTTAATTTATTTAGGACACAACGATGATGCAGTATTATCTTATTAATGAAATATTGACATAATTGATGTTATAAATACCCAAATAAATATAATTTGAGACTTTTTTTGAATTCCAATAATTTTATAGGTTAATATGACATGTTATTATTTATTTAATTAATGTTTTAAGAACTTATCATTCTGTTATGAGTTTCACAAAAATCAATTACTAAATAGTGTCAAAATTGACATAAAATAGTTTTTAAAACAAATATTATATTATTAATTGTTATTTTATTCCTCAAAATCTAAGTTTCTGCCAAATGACTTAGATAAGGTTATATATATTAATAATAAACAACTTTGGGTTCTTTTGGCTGCTTATAGTATGTTTAATAACTTATAGTATAAAAACACAAGAAGACACGGTAAAAGTAAAATTATTTAACTTAATGTTAAATATAAATGATAAGGTTAAAATAGGAACCTAAACTTGTCTAAATTCTATTGGATGAGAGGATTTAGACCCATCCCCACCTTATCCTCTAAATAAATCAATTTGGAGCTATTTAAAACCGAACATGACTTTATAATAATATAATATTTGTTTTTCCAAAGGAGCTCCTCTCCTCCCTTATAAAAGGGAACCTCCGCCCTCTCTTCCTCACACCACTTTGAGCATTCAAGATCATCCAAACCCTACCAATTTCTTCTCTCCAGTTCCCTAGAAACATCCTAGAGGTTCTGGTCTTCTTCAAAGACCAATTTTGGTTCCCTAAAAGGAGGTCTCAAAGAAGCACTTCAAAGAAGAGGTAATGTCCGTTACCGATTCTTTCATCTTTATTTCTTCTTCTACTTCTTCTTATTTAGTTGTTTCATTATGAAGTAATAACATAAGTATAAATCATATAATGATATGTTATTATAATTATGAAACAACTCTATTTCACCATCTATCCATCCTACGGAAAAAAAATCACTGTGCGTGCGTACGTACGGAATACCGTCTCCATGCCGTGGTGAAATCTAATTTCCACCACCAACTTACTTGGATGGGTATAATGGTGTAAATAATGACTATATATGACTATTATAAAGTGATATTGATTATGAAATAGTATACATACACTCCAATACAATCTCTCGATCATAGCAATGATATCATCACTCGTGCGTACGTACGGAATACCGTCTCCACGATGTAACGCGACTCGTTCTACATGATCTTCATTTCATAATGATTATATAAATGAATTTAATGAATTAATATGATATAAATTAAACTAATTCCATTCTGGAAATTAGGTATCTATAATCTAAAGAGAATAATGAGAATTTATTCGACAAAACACGCATAAGAACAAAAAGATGTAAACACCCGAATAACAAGTAGCAATGAAATATTACTACTAAGAAGCTAAGAATATGACCAAATATGATATCATAAAACTATGTATGATTCTGGAATAAGTCAATAACATTATTTAAATCATTATACAGGAGGTTCGGACACGTACAAAGCATTTCAGACCTAAGGTAAGGGAAATATCACAATCTCATTTTTATCCGAGATTGTTTATACTTTGGTATTTACTGGGGTGTATTTTATCATCCACATCTGTGTTTCCTCTATATGTAATATTATTTCCATCCACCTACAATTTTTTAAATCTTATTTTACCCTTTGGTGAGTTTTTAGTAAAAGATATGAAAGGAATCTTTTGTCATTTTTCATACGAGGTACTTTTTGACTTTTCCGACAAATGTATGAGAAGAATGCTTTTTTTAACTTATACGGCATGAATGGATTTTTAAAACATTATTTCCAAGAGTCTTCCTTTACAGGTTTTTATGTTTATTTTTAATCAACTTTTTTTAGTTTAAAATTTTATGACATGTTAAGAAAGGAAAATGTTTTTGAATTTGAAAGGATATTTTCCTCAAGAATGGAGTTCAAGTGTTTTATCAAAATTATTTTCCATCTAAGATAATATATGGTTCTGTTTATATCCCTATTATTACATTGATTAGATTATGTTGTGATAAAATTATTTTTATGAATTCCTTTATCTTATATGAATTGTTTGATGATGTCACGATGTTAAAGATTCCCATTTTTATTAAATGGGTTATGCTATGATGTATGGTTTATGATTTTGTGGCACACATATGAATGGTATCATTATGAGATGGGTGGGAACTATATCTCCCTCCAATGCATTGGGTAAAGATTTTATATCTCATGAGATAGACATGGCTGGAACTGTAGGTTATACCGGTTCAGTGAAACAAGACTGAAACGAGGGTGACTCGGTTCAGAAATGGACTTTGTCCACTAAGATAATCTTGGAAATGAGTCTTGACTAATAAGAAATGATTCTCTATGATTATGTGTGTATGCCACAAAGTTTCGTGTTTTATGTTATGATTATTGGGATTTAATTTCACTACTATGATTTATCCCATGTTATGAAATTATGCTCCCTTTTGCTGGTTAAGATTTCCAAAATGTTATGTTCTTATGAATATGATGTGATTGATATTTCTTTTGTTTACCTTTACTGAGCCTTTGAGCTCACCCTTTTGTATGTTCTATTTCCCCAGGTCAGGAAGAAGGTTATTAAGTAGAATATTCCAAAAAGGGACTCCAGATATGATGAAATAAATGGGAGGCAAAGTAGATGCTTTATGAACCAGTTGTTTATGTTTCCCAGTTTCTAAAGTCACTATACCTATACGGTCCTTTCTTGGTTCTGTTATATGTTGTAATAAGTGTGCATCAATTCTGAAGTAATAACAATGTTTGTAAAGTATGGGTCGTTATAGTTGGTATCAGAGGAAAGGTATTGTCAACCTTTGGAAACTATGATGTGAAAGCCTTAGTAAGAACCCTAAAGATAAGTCTAAGCATAAAACACAATCTTAGTGTTTTATAAATGGCCATGAATAACCTAGGATAAGACCTTAAGTGTGAAAATTTATTCTTGATTATGTGGTTTTCCTATTATAATAAGTGTTTCTCACACTATTCTTCTTGGTTTTAGTTAATGGCTGGAACCCGAAGGAACCGTGTTAATGCGGAATGCGACGGGCAATGCAATGATTGTCCACCTGAGCAACCAAATGTTATGGGAGCTAGAATGAAAAATCTTGTAGCCATGCTCACATAACTTTCTCAAGCTATCAATCATGAAGGACTTCCAAACGAGAAAAGGAAGGAGCAACATTCTGTTGAATCCTTCATGAGACAGCGTCCACCTTCATTCAGCGGGTCTACTGATCCATTAGTTGCTGAACAATGGATTAGTACTACTGAAAAGATATTTTCGGTTCTTCAATGTTCTGAGCATGATAAAGTCATCTTAGTAGTGTATCGTTTGGAAGGTGATGCTGATAAATGGTGGAATCTTATTAAGAATATGAGGCAAAGGGATGAAATTGAGTCCATGGAATGTCATGTGTTCAAGAACTTAATTTTCAATAAGTACTTCCCACGTATTCTCCGAACAAAGATGGAAAAAGATTTTCTTGAACTGAAGAAAAAGGATGATGAATCTGTTGGTACCTATGAAGAAAATTTTACAAAACTTGCAAGGTACGCTTCTGGTATTTTTATCCAACATGACAGTAAGATCGATCGATTCTTTAGTGGCTTAAAACCAAGTCTTCTAAGGGCCTTAGCCATAAGGGGCTTCAATAGCTACGAGGAAATCGTTCGATGTGCTCTCAAAGTTGAGATGGAGATTGGAGTAACCCATCAGTCATATGGGTTTGATAAGAAGAGGAAAATGGAATCCAAAGGAATATCTAATGAGCACACTGAAAAGAAGATAAGCTTTCCCTTATGCTCAATTTGTGGAAAGAAACATGGGGGAGTTGTCTTAAAGGGACAAGTAAATGTTTCAAATGTGGAAAGGAAGGTCATCGAGCATTTGAATTCTGCGATGATGGGAAGAAGATGTCTAATGATAAAAACAAAGGAAGGGATACACAGAATGAACCTACTACACTTCAATGTTTAAAGTGCAAGGAGATGGGACATTATGCCAATAAATGCCCTAATCCAAGGGTTGATGATGATGGTCGACGTCATCAAACTCTTAAGGCTAAAGACAAAGGAATGTCACATGCAATTTCTATCAGCGATGTGGAGTTCGATAACGATGTGGTGAAAGGTACACTTACCATCCACTCTAAAGTAGCAAATGTTTTATTTGATTCTGGATCCACCCACTCCTTTATTTCTTAAAAATTTTCTAAGGGTATCACCATATTACCTCAACAATTAGATGTTGAGTTAGCTGTGACAACACCTAATGGCACAACAGTCGCATCAAAAGTTTATAATTCTTCTCCGATTGAATTTTGTGGGAAAGTGATTCCTGCAAATCTTGTGATCCTTCCTATAGTTGAATATGATGTGATTCTTGTCATGGATTTTCTTTCTCTACATGGAGCTCAAATCAATTGCCAAATAAGGGAAGTCACATTTCATATTCTAGATCAATATATGATCGTCTATCGATGCAAGGATGAACATAACCTTCCAGTGGAAATTATTCCATTTAATGGGTATTGATTCCACTAAATGAAGGTTATTTATCTCAAATGGTTGGTGAGAAACTCACTATTAAGAATATTCCCATTGTACAGGAGTTTTATGATGTCTTTCCAGAGGAATTACCGGGTCTTCCACCGAATCGTGAAGTTGAGTTTTCAATAGAACTCGTACCGGGTGCTTTGACTATTTCAAAGACACATTATAGAATGGCCCCAATTGAGTTGAAGGAATTGAAGAAGCAACTACAAGAGAATCTTGATAAGGGGATCATATGCCCTAGTGCGTCACCTTGGGGAGCACCTGTTCTGTTTGTTAAGAAGAAAGATGGATCAATGAGACTCTGCATTGATTATCGAGAACTTAACGAGATCACTATCAAGAACAAATATCCTCTCTCCCGCATTGATGACCTATTTGACCAACTACGTGGAGCTCAATACTTTTCCAAGATTGATCTTCGTTCAGGGTATCATCAATTAAGGGTCAAAAGGGAGGATATACCAAAGATGACATTCCGTACAAGGTATGGACACTATGAATTTATAGTGATGCCATTTGGTCTTACTAATTCCCCTGCTATCTTCATGAATCTAATGAATATAGTCTTTAAAGACTATCTTGATCAGTTTGTGGTAGTCTTTATAGATGATATTCTTGTCTATTCAAAGAGAAAGGAAGAAAATGAAGATCACTTGAGAATTATATTGAAGACCCTGAGAAAGGAGAAGCTTTATGCCAAATTTACCAAGTGTGAATTTTGGCTTCAAAAAGTTGCATTTTTGGGTAACATAATCTCAAAAGAGGGGATATCTGTGGATCCAGCAAAAACAGAGGTTATCAAAAGATGGTCGAGACCAACAACAGTGACTGAGATCTGAAGTTTTCTTGGTTTGGCTGGATATTATCGACGTTTTGTGAAATATTTTTCACGATTAACTAATCCACTCACCATGTTGACTCGGAAAGGAGTTAAGTTTGTTTGGACGGAGGAATGTGAAGAGAATTTCAAGGAGTTGAAAAGAAGGTTATCCAATGCACCTCTTCTCACACTGCCTTGTAGTGGAGAAAGGTTTGTGATCTACAGTGATGAATCCAAGAAGGGATTGGGATGTGTTCTTATGAAAAATGATATGGTGATAGCTTATGCCTCACGACAGTTGAAAATACAAGAGAAAAATTACCAAACACATGATTTGGAGTTAGCTGCGGTAATCTTTGCATTAAAGATTTGGAGTCATTATCTTTATGGTGAAAGGTGTGATATTTATACTGATCATAAAATTTTAAAGTATATTTTCACACAAAAGGAGATGAATATGCCCCAAAGAAGATGGTTGGAGCTGATTAAGGATTACGACCGCTCAATCCATTACCACCCTGGGAAAGCAAACAAGGTGGCAAATGTATTAAGTCGACAAGACCATGCCAGTTTATCCATGATGAGGATAAAAAAAGATCCAATATTTATGGATTTACAAAGGATGGATCTTGGAATGATAATGGAAGGGGAAAATCGTATCTTTCTCAAATGAATGTTCAACCATCTATACATGTGAAGATTAAAGAGGCACAGAAAGAAGATTCCGTGTTACAAAAGAAGGTGAGAAATGTTCCAGAATTAAACCTTGATTGTGATGGGATATTAAAGTTCACGAATCGGGTTTGTGTTCCTCCAATCCCCGAATTAATGAAGGAGCTGCTGGATGAGGCACATAGTTATTCATTCTCTATTCATCCTGGAAGCACAAAGATGTATAGGGACCTGAAAGAGTACTTCTGGTGGGATGGCATGAAAAGAGATGTTGCTGGATATGTCTCTCGATGCTTGGTTTGTCAACAATTTAATGCTGAGAGACAGAAGTCTAAGGGGATGTTACAACCATTACCCATACCCGAATGGAAATGGGAAAACATAACTATGGACTTTGTCACAAGAGTTCCTAAAACATCCAAAGGAAATAATGCCATCTAGGTCATAGTTGATCATCTTACCAAGTCTGCACACTTAATTGCTATTAGAGAGGATTTCTCTCTGGATAAGCTTTCCAGGATATATGTAAAGGAAGTGGTAAGATTTCATGGAGTACCACTTTCTATTATATCTGATCGGGATCTGAGATTTACCTCGAAGTTCTGGCGATGTCTTCAGCATACTCTCGATACAGAGTTGAGTTTCAGCACTGCTTATCATCCTCAGACAGACGGTCAGTCTGAGAGAACAATTCAAACTCTAGAAGATATGTTGAGAGATTTCTCTATGGATTTAAAAGGTGGTTGGGATCAACACCTACCTTTGGTGGAATTTTCTTATAACAATATCTTTCACTCTAGTATTCAGATGGCTCCTTATGAAGCTCTCTATGGAAAGAAATGCAGGACTACAAGTTTCTGGGATGAAGTTGGGGAAAGAAAGCTATTAGGACCCGATCTCGTTGATTAAATGGCAAAAAAGGTCATATCTATTCAACAACACATAAGAGCAGCTCAGAGTCGACAGGAAAGTTATGCCAAAAACCGAAGAAAAGACCTAGAGTTTGAAGTGGGTGATAAAGTGTTCTTACGAATATCTCCCTGGAAGAGGGTTATGAGATTTGGAAAGAAGGGGAAGTTGATCCCTAGATATATCGGTCCTTTCGAAATACTAGATCGTGTTGGGAAGTTAAATTACCGATTGGCGCTTCCACCGAATCTCTCTCAAGTTCACGATGTGTTCCATGTATCTCTCCTGAGAAATTACATACCTGATCTTTCACATGTACTCAGCTCAGAAGTTGTACCACTGGAGCAAGGCCTTTCTTATGAAGAACAACCGATAGAGAATCTGGATCGTAGCGAAAAAGTCATACGAAACAAGACCACTCGATTGGTGAAAGTTTTATGGAGGAACCACCAATTAGAATAAGCTACATGGGAGCTTGAGGATATGATGAGGGAGAGGTATCCTCATCTGTTTGTTGCAAAGTGACGAATTTCGAGGGTGAAATTTATTTTAAGGGGGGTAGAATGTAACACCCGAGACTTTTATGTTATATAAATCATCAAAGGAATCTTTTTCTACACACAACACTTTCTTGGCTTGCTTTACACGAAATCGCAAGTTTCCTCGAAAGCTTGCGTCGTACGCAATACCGAGTTTCACTAAACAATGATATACTATTAAAATATTATTAAAACTAACCGTTATGAATAGTAATAAATACTTTTTGAGAGTTTATAAATTTTATTTTTTAAAATGGACTTCATTTTTTGATTCATAATATCGAAATTAGCATAGGGTGAAATTTTGGTGTTTTTCTGAAAACTTTCAATTTTTGATGAATAGTGAAACCACTAAGTGGCAGTTAAAAAAACTGAATTTTTCATAAAACATAATTTTACCGCTTATGTGAGTGGAATTTAAAAAATCCGAGAGACATGGTTGATGTCAGTAAGTAAAATTTGGTATAATGAGGTGAAAATAATTTTTTGGTGAATACTAACTTTTTAATTTTTTTTACCACGGTTAAAAGTAAATAGGGTAATTAAGGGTAAAAATGATATTATTATTACCTTAACACATGTCCTAATTCTATTGGACAAGTGTAACTCGACCAAAATCAACATTAGGAAACAAATATGACCATTTAGGCCCACTTGGATTAGATTAGGACATTTATTATTAATTTATTTAAAGAAGGGTTACTATAGTTAAAATCAAAGTTTAATAAGTAAATAATTTTTAATATGGGGTTATACATACAATAAATTCGACTATATATATTCATTATAAATATAAAACGATTTTCTACATAATTTTATTTTATTTGTAATTTTTAGACATTAAATAATTTAATTTATTTATGACACAACGATGATACAATAATTATCTTATTAATGAAATATTGAAATAATTGATGTTATAAATACCCAAATAAATATAATTTAAGACTTTTTATGAATTACACTAGTTTTATAGGTTAATATGACATGTTAGTATTTATTTAATTAACTTTGTTCTAACTTATCATTTTTTTATGATTTTCACAAAAATCAATTACTAAATAGTGTCAAAATTGACATAAAATAGTTTTTAAAACAAATATTATATTATTAATTGTTATTTTATTCCTCAAAATCTAAGGTTCGGCCAAATGACTTAGATAAGGTTACATATATAAATAATAAACAACTTGGGGTTCTTTTGGCTGCTTATAGTAAGTTTAATAACCTTATAGTATAAGAACACAAGAAGACACGGTAAAAGTAAAATTATTTAACTTAATGTTAAATATAAATGATAAGGTTAAAATAGGAACCTAAACTTGTCTAAATTATATTGGATGAGAGGATTTAGACCCATCCCCACCTTATCCTCTAAATAAATAAATTTGGAGCTATTTAAAACCGAACATGACTTTATAATAAAATAATATTTTTAGTTTTTCCAAAGGAGCCCCTCTCCTCCCTTATAAAAGGGCACCTCCTCCCTCTCTTACTCACACCAAATTGAGCCTTAAAGATCGGTAAACCCCTGCCAATTTCTTCTCTCCACTTACCTAGAAACATCCTAGAGGTTCTGGTCTTCTTCAAAGACCAATTTTAGTGCCTAAAAGGAGGTCTCAAAGAAGCACTTCAAAGAAGAGGTAATGATCGTTACCGATTCTTTCATCTTTATTTCTTCTTCCACTTATTCTTATTTCGTTGTTTCATTATGAAGTAATAACATCAGTATCACTCATATACTTATATGTTATTATAATTATGAAACAACCCTATTTCACCATCTATCCATCCTACGGAAAATGAAATCACCGCGCGTGCGTACGTACGGAATACAGTCTCCACGCCGTGGTGTAATCTATTTTCCACCACCACCTTACTTCGATTGGTATAATGGTGTAAATAATGACTATATATGACTATTATAAAGTGATACTAATTCTTAAATATTATACATACACTCCAATAAAATTCCACGATCATAGGAACGATATCATCACTCGTGCGTACGTACGGAATACCGTCTCCATGATGTGACATGACTCGTTCTACATGATCTTCATTTCATAATGATTATATAAATTAATTTAATGAATGAATATGATATATATTACACTAATACCATTATGGAAATTAGGTATCTATAACCTAAAGAGATGAATAAGAATTTATTCGACAAAACACGCATAAGAACAAAAAGTTATAAACACCCGAATGACAAGTAACAATGAAATATTACTACCAAGAAGCTAAGAATATGACCAAATATGATATCATAAATATATTTATGCTTCTGGAATAAGTCAATAACATTATTTAAATCATTAAACTGGAGGTTTGGACACGTACAAAGCATATCAGACTTAAGGTAAGGGAAATATCACAATCTCATTTTTATCCGAGATTGTTTATACTTTGGTATTTACTGGGTTGTATTTTATCATCCACATCTATGTTTCCTCAATATGTAATATTATTTCCATCCACCTACAACTGTTTAAATACTATTTTACCCTTCGGTGAGTTTTTTAGTAAACGATATGAAAGGAATCTTTGGTCGTTTTTCGTACGAGGTACTTTCTGAATTTTCCGAAAAAAGTACGAGAAGAATGATTTTTTTTATCTTATATTGCATGAATGGATTTTTAAAACATTATTTCCAAGAATCTTCCTTTACAAGTTTTCAAGTTTACTTTTAATCAACTTCTTTTAGTTTAAAATTGTATGACATTTTAAGAAAGGAAAATGTTTTTGAATTTGAAAGGATATTTTCCTCAAGAATGGAGTTCAAGTGTTTTATCAAAATTATTTTCCATCTAAGATAATATATGGTTCTGTTTATATCTCTATTATTAAATTTATTAGATTATGTTGTCATGGAATTATTTTTATGAATTCCTTTGTATTATATGAATTGTTTGATGATGTCACGATGTTTAAGATTCCAATTTTTATTACATGGGTTATGCTATGATGTATGGTTTATGATTTTGTGGCACACATAAGAATGGTATCATTATGAGATGGGTGGGACCTATATCTCCCTCCAATGAATTGGGTAAAGATTTTATATCTCATGATATAGACATGGATGGAACGGTAGGTTATACCGGTTCAGTGAAATGGGACTGAAACGAGGGTGAATCGGTTCAGAAATGGACTTTGTCCACTAAGATAGTCTTGGAAATGAATCTTGACTAATAAGGAATGATTCTCTATGATTATGTGTGTATGCCACAAAGTTTCATGTTTTAAGTTATGATTATTGGGATTTCATTTCACTACTATGATTTATCCCATGTTTTGAAATTATGCTCCCTTTTGCTGGTTAAGATTTCCAAAATGTTATGTTCTTATGAATATGATGTGATTGATATTTCTTTTGTTTACCCTTACTAAACATTTGAGCTCACCATTTTGTATGTTTTATTTCACCAGGTCAGGAAGTAGGTTATTAAGTAGAATATTCCAAAAAGGGACTCTAGATATGATGAAATAAATGGGAGGCAAAGTAGATGCTTTATGAACCCATTGTTTATATTTCCCAGTTTCTAAAGACACTATACCTATACCGTCCTTTCTTGGTTCTGTTATATGTTGTAATAAGTGTGCTTCAATTCTTAAGTAATAACAATGTATGTAATGTATGGGTCGTTATATATATTATCCTTTTTTTTGACAATCCTATGTTATGTTTTCACTTCAGGTAATAACCACTTTATTCATTGCAGGAGTCTTATATTGTAATATATTTGGCCCTTATACTATTATCATGATTCCTAAATGTAAAAAATGATATTATTATAATATATATTGAATCTATTTTTATTCTAAGAAACTATATAATATATACTTATAAAATGAAATACACTATTCATGTATACGGTCTGTTGTATGTAAGCATGAATTCTGTTTCCATTTTTATTATCATATTGAATTGAAAGAAGATAAATGATCTATGTGTGTATATATATAATATCATTAAAGTATCATTTTAATGTTAAATATATCATAAATGTTAAATAAAATCATATTTATTACATTTGTTGTAGTGTGTGATCAAATCACATCTCTTTAAGGGGCAGTAGTCCACACATCCTCAGACAGAATTATCATACTTTCATCAAATGGAAAGTTAAAATTTTTAAGGAGGTAAAAGTAGTAAAAAATAATAAAAAATAAAAAATATAATATATTACACACACACACACACATATATATATATATATTTTTTCCATCATTATTTCCACCTTGATAGGAAGAAATGGAAAAATAAACAATCATCGTTTTGGGAGGTGGTAGTTTGTCATACACGTAAAAAATTTGTTTGTAACCCATATGATCAAGGTGTGAGTGAGTTTAGATTGAAACCATAGAATTAAGAAATCATATCATATTTAAGATAATTTTTGATGTTATATAATCATAGAGAGTGGACATGTTTCTAAGTAGTTTGGGTCATAAATTTATGGTTTAGCCACTAATTAATCCTAATTTTACCTAAATAGACGCAATTAATTTTAATTAATTTCACTACTAATATGGGTAAACAAAATTTAAACTAATTATAAATCATAAATTATTCTCAACAAAAATAATTAATCATTTTTACTAAATTATAATAAATTAAGTGGAAAAAGTATTTTAAAACTAATCCCGCTGACTGGACGACAGTAGATGGGTTTAGTGTAAAAACGATCAATAGTCTGTTATCTTTTTATATGCATTTTCAAATTAAAATTAATTCAAAATAAAAAAATTGATTTTATTGATGAAATATGATGTAATTAAATGTTTAAACCAAATTAGAGTATAATTTAACATTCAAAATATATTTTATAATTTGCAGTTTTGATTTAATGTCTAGTGTTTTCACTATTCATCCAGAAATGAGGTTTCTCCAAAAAATCCCAAAAATTTTACCCTAATATAATATTAACATTATAAATTAAAAAATTATGTTTATTTTATGAAATTATATTTAAATTTTTTTCTAAAATTAGTTTTTTTTCATAGATTCACCTGAAAAGTATTTCGTTTAAGGAGAATATTGTTTTTAATTATTTAAGGACTTTACAAAAAAATATTTCTTTTCTTGTAAAACTTTTTTATTTGTATAAAACCAATAGAAACAATATTTTAAAATTAGGTAATACTATTCATAATACTATGTTTAACAATGGTTTTATAATTATCTCATTTAAATAATTATAACAACAAAATGATGTTTGATAGAGACATATGTGTTGCATATAACATACACCAAGTCAGGATTTCATGTAACATATAACAATTTCATTCAGTGTAAAAGGAATAACTGACAATGTGAATTGAAATACATAATTGAAAATTTTATTTATCCAAAAAAAATGATCTATAAAAATTGAGGGTGTAACCGACCAATTTTTATATTTACAAAACAATTGCATTGACCAATGATCATATTGGCCTATAGTAATGTATCTATCAGATCGCATTGGTTGCTTTTACCATTATATTATATCTATAATTCAACATTCAACATCATTTAAAAAAAATTCTAAGGTTTATTATGATTCCATTATAAATGTATATTATTATCCAAATGTTTCTTTTTCTATTAAATGTTTTCAAGGTATGTTTAATCTTCTATGTAATGTTCTATCCAATTATGTAAAAAATTGGATGGTTGATATTATTTGCATTTTCTTTCCTTATATAATTATTAGATATAGAAATTGGTATTATTAGAGGTCAGAAGTTATTTTTATGTTTTAATTGTTCTACTTTGTACATCCATTTTGAAATATAATGAAATATTCATTATTTATAAAATAATGATGTGTTAGTAATCATAGAAGAAATTTCCAAAATGTTATAAGATCCCATCCAATTTAGATGCTAATTTTTACATTCCTTTAATTTTTCATAATATTTATAGGTAACTTGATTCCTCTAGGATTTAGGAATTAACTAATATTATAAAATATTGTAGTAAGAATTAATATTAAGAGTAAAACATCATATGATAAGGAAAATTAATCCTATGATGTTTAGAGTTATGACACATTTATTTAATACAAATAAAATTTTGTTCTTCCTATATATAGTTTTGTTAAAATATAATTATTTTAGGTTTTATTCTGTTATTTATCATAAAAAATAGAAACAGAAAACTAAAACATTCTCTAATACCCCCTGACGTGACTTGAGAACGAAATAAATAAAATGTTACATCATTTTAAATGATTATCCAATATGTCTCACAACGAATTCCTTCTCAAACCCAAATGGTTTATTGAATTTTTATAACAGATACATAACCATGTTATTTTTTAAAAATTCATCATCGACCAAAAATAGTGTTTTTATATGATACCCTTTTAGATACTTAAAATCTAATATTCTTCTTCATAACAAATAGAAAACAAATATAGTAAATAGTGTGCTTAGATTCCCAGTATGGGAAAATATAATAAATATTTATCAGATATCATAATTGAATAAAATATAATCATGTGTATATGAGTACATAATAAATGTATATGGTCTTAATAATAAAGGAATCGTACCCAATAAACACTATTCATAAAATTATGTTTCACGGTATAAGGCTTTACAAAATCAAATGATTAATAGTAGTGTAAAAAATGATTTGTTGATGACGAGATATGAAAACATAACATATGCATAAGAATAATACATGAATATCAATAAATCAATCATAACATATGATATGTATAGCCACGAATAGATGAATATCCATATGAAAAAGGTTATTTGCATGCAAATGGAATAATAATCCTGGGATAACCATCGGTGTCACATAACCATTTTGGACATGTGATAACCAATTTGGTTCAATCCGATTATCTTGAGACATAAATATTTACCAATTTGATTAGTGATAATTAAAATACCCACCCATCAAATAATTACAAACCATACATATGAGTTCTATGTGATCAGGAAAACATTCATAATTCCTTCATAGCATAATTAACTAGTGAAAAGAAATTGAGAATCATGAAATTTTTACATGACATGATTATAATTTATCTAGGTAATTAATTTGAATTGTATTATTTGAAAATATTATCATTTAGTCGTAAAGATCATTTATAGACGTTGACATAGATGAAAATCCCATTTTTACATTAGTTTGATTTTTTATTTGAAAAAAAAATGAAGTATAGCTATCTTTCGATAGAATTTATTTTAAAATGAAAAATTCATAAAATAGTATGAATATATATATCTTCATAAGACCATGTAAAATTATACATGAATCTTCATTATAAAAAATGGTTATAAAATTGGGAAGATGGAGTCATCAAGAAAATAATTAAAAATAATTATTCTTTTTACACTTTTGTAAAGATATTCAAAGTTTATAGAAACAACCATACAAAAAATGATAAAAAATATTAAATTTTTAATAAGATTAAATTCCATTAAAAATCACTTCCATGAAAATATAATAATAATATAATACATCTATAAAATTATATAATGAATATGGAAATGAACTTTCTATTCATCAATTATAACAACCATTGATGTCACATATTCTCCACTGAGGATATGTTCTAATAATATCATTCTTATTCATTATCTATATGGATATCATGGTTTCAAATATATTTTAATGATAACCTTTTATTTTCCATGATTTAATATATTTTTTATGTAATAATGGTTGTTTCTATAATTTTCATGATGAAATGATATCTCTGTGAACTTTAGTCATGTTATGGTTCTTATAAATTTTATATGATGATGGGTTGTTCCGTTATAAATCAATGATATGTAGTTCTATTATTAAAAATTATTATTAGTTATGGTATAGAAAAATGATGGCTGGGTCATTATATACCTCAAATATATTGGGAAATGATTATATTCTTCATATATTTATATTAGAAGACAACTATATTTGTTTTTACACTTGAAAAAGTGATTGTATGAGTGATATGATGAATATGTCCCATGATTTCTACACAAATTACATTTTTTATATGTGTTTTAAATAGTTCCTTTTATCTTTATTGGAATAATATGGCATTTAATTATTGATTCTCATTACTCTTTTCTTAGATAAATATTGTTACGTTTCACAAATTTTAGGATCTCGGTTTAATGGGTATGAATTATCATATGTTATTCTCATGAACTATGATTATTTCAACATGAAATTACGCTAATTTTTTGATGAATGATGAAATTAAAATTTTTATTCTTCTTTTTCCCCAATATTTATTTTTATCTCACTCTTTATGTTTTTTTTATTTTCCATTGGTTATGAAGAAGGGTTTTATGTATGTTATATCTAATAAGGCTACTAGATATGAATAATGTAGTGGGAGATGATCTATATTTTTTATAAAATAGTTTATTATGAATCCAATTGAACATATCTAAGTTTCATATAATTATCCAACAAACTAATAATAAAATATCAATGGGTATTTTTGTGATCCATAATTTCCTTTTGAATTTTTTTTGGATGTTTGAAATTGGTTCGTGTTTATTAGTATCAAATCTAGAATTATAAAAAAGTAATTTTTATCACTATATATAGGTGTGAGGTTGGGGGATGTTATATTTAGTATCATGAAATTGTTTGAAGATATTAAGAGATTATAATTTTTTTATGTGAGGATAAATTACTATTTATGTATACCAATATGTTTTTATTTGTTTATGGATGATCATTATTTTAAAAGTGTAGAAAAAGATTTTTTGGGTTTAGGTTATCAGATTTTGAGAAAATTGTGATGTTTTATAAGATGTTTTATTGGGTTACAGTCTGATAACCCTGATATGTATTATTTCATAAAATATAAATTATTATTTTAGATTAATTATATAATGTTTTTAAATACATTATATGATTTATGTAAATAGAATATGGTTCTATGAGATGAGATTTTATTACATTTTGGAATTATATATATATTTATTGTGCCTTTATGGAGATTTAATCTTTTTATGGAAATGAATCGAAAATATTATATATTATATGATTAAGGAATTACCATTTTTTATTTGAATTCATGAGGGACTACTATTGAATAGAGATAAATGATTAATTAATCATAGATGAATATATGACCAATTGCTTTAGTTTTTTTCCTTTCAAACATGGTTTGAATTATTTATAATAATTTTAATATATGTTACTTATCAAATTATCTACATTTAAGTGTGGTTGTCATTGTTGTGGCTGTGGAAATTATTTTTTTATATCATCATATGATGGATTCTTCAATTTTTAGAATTCTATTAACTGTTTATATCCTTTTAGGTTTTTATTAATGTCTAAATCTAAGAGGAATAAGTTATTATCCTTTTTGAATTATGTTATCATTAAAATTTTGTTTTAGAACAGCTTTCATAAAAAGACGTTTTAATACTCATAATTTTTCACATAAGATATGAATTTTTTGAAAATTGATTGAAGGATTATGTTTTAATTTTCATATAATTATATTTCCATAGATTCATAGATTTTATGGTAAAATAATTCCTCAATTCTATGAAAATGATATTCAAACAAAAATTCTATGGTATTACATATTTTTATGAATAATTGATGATCATTTTCACATCACATTGGTTTGCAATTTTATGGTCATTAACATTCTCATGATCATTAAAAAATATTATAATCAATTATATTTATGACTATCATTCATAATTTGAACATTTAATTTCATTCATGTCCATGTTTTTAATTACCACTATTTTTATCCAATTTGGAACCCTAGTTATGTTTTATTACATAAGACCATCATATATCCCTTTTCATCATTTCTAGAGGAAGTTTTATAATCATTTTAATTGGCCTCAGTTTTCAACAAAGGGATTTAAAAATTCAAAATTATTGATTACAAAGCAAAAGTTCAATATTTAAAGAATAAATTTGTTGAAGGAGTAGAATGTTACACCTTTATAATTTATGTGTTGACTTTTGTTAATTGAGTATAAAACATACAAGACTAATCCTAAATGAATGAAAAGATAATAATATCTTAAATAAGCTCATTATAACAAATATATTTTATTTTCAGATAGGAATATGAATAACCATGTTTTAAAACACACACACACACACACATATATATGGTTCCTACACAATAATTTATTTTGATAAATTCTTATAAAATAATCAGAAAATTCATAGTAGTTATTTTATTCTTAAAAATCATATTTTTGTCAAAAAATATTTTAATTATTTTTAAGATAATATTTGAAAATTAATTTCGTGATGATTATTATTATTATTTTATAAAAATATTATTATTTCCAAAATTATCACACACAAAAAATATACTATTATCCATTGACCAGAGGAGTCTTAGGGTTAGATTTTCAAATATGAATTCTATGAAAAATATGGTTAGCAAGCCTATCCCATCTACGGTTTCAAAATCATCCTCACAATAGGCTGGAATATATTCTATAGAAGTATGTCCAGTGGCATTATAATCATGGATGGAAATTACTTATGATGATGAAACTATATGGGCCGTCCAACATAAGGGGTTTCATATTCCTCTGATAGGAGGTCTTCAATCCCCACCTGGTATAAGTTTTGTGGATAATCCTAGTTAAGTGGAAATTCGCATCTAAAAGCTATAGATTATGCAGTTGAAAATTGGGTTCCTACCACATGTATAGTAGAGTATATGATAACACATGTCGATGCTGAAGGGATCAATCTTTCTCCCTACGACAATTGGAGCAACTTTTCTTATACTGACAACATGTATTTTCTTCTTTGAAAACAATTTTTTTATTTTACTTTATATTTTTGTCCATGCATCATTTATAAAAGAGAAACCCATCTTAATTTACTATGGGTTGAGGGAATATCAAATGAGGTTCCATCAACATGATATAGACTTTATGGTACATTGATTGGGGTTACTAAGTAAAACCCCAAATAAAGACAGGTATCTCTAGGCTGATATGCCATGGAGGATGAAATAGTGGGAGAATTCCAACCTATTATACCTATTTTTGGGGAGGATGATGTTAGCCCTCCCTTGAAGAAGGTAAAGAAAAAGGAACTCTGAAAGGGGGACCCAATTGATAAATTCCCTTATATTAGTGGTAATTCAGCATGTTGTCATTTGTCTCTATCCATGAAATATGTCTAATATTCATTTTATTTTAGTATATCCTTCCATTTACTCTCATAACCTACTTACAGAGGGGCTTCTAATAATTGATCAGGGAACTTTGTACTGAGTGAAAATTAAATCAAATGAATGGGGTACCTAAACAAAATAAGTTGTCTAGGTCAAGGGTGCATCATCGGTTCATATCATTATACCTAAAATTGTGGAGATTGGTGAAGAATCTGGTAAGATAGAGGTGTTCCATAAGATGGAACATGCTAATTTATGATTTCCACTACTATAATATTTTTGGTTCATCTCATGCATTAAATAATCCTTTAACGACTTATGTTGACCATGTGATTTTCACCAGTGTGGCTATTCGGGGACTCAGGCCATCAGAGGAGGATCATGAAACAACCGCTCGAATATTCCCACAATTGATATTAACGCATGGATAGGGATGTCAATATAATTCATGATAAAATTTTCCATGCATATGAAATACTATAAGATGTTAATATTCCTTCCACATTAAAAGAATTTGTCACACTATTTAATGAATAAAATGGGCCTGTCTATTTATTTTCTATCTAGTTAATCTTTTTAGGTTGGATTTCCAAATCATGATAGGTTGTAATTCACAGCACCATCAACATAAACTGTTACAATGATAGTGCATGGATAATGTGTCGAAATCAATCTCAAACCCTCTATTGAGAGAGAGAAAGTTCAGGTGGATCATGAAACGAGAAGCCTTTATAAGACTCATCTGGAATGTCCTTGAAATACCCAAGAGTGTTCCAATTATAATGTGGTGCCGATATATACTAAAGAACATATAATGTTGTGGGGGAATCCTCTTATGTGGTTGACTTGTTATTGGATAAGGATCAACAACTATTTTGAATTTTACCCACACTTTATATTTATTTTATGGTAAAAATTATTGTAATTCATCATTTATAATTATCAGCTTTTGTGGGAAGATATTAGGGTGAATCTTCATCATCATCTTGACCATCATCAGAAGGCTAAGTAGTAACTATTCATGAGGGAGAAAAACAAGGTACTTCATTGAGTGAACTAATCTCTGAGTATAAATCTCCTTATGAAGGTCACTCTAAATAAAACATGGAGTTACATAATTCTCTTCACATTTTCACATTTCAAGGATTGGTGGGATATACGAAACAAAATCTCTAAGACTCTCCTTTGGGAAATTCCTTCAAGAATCCAATGATATTTAGATCTATTCAGTATTTTGGGACTCAATGGGTTTGATTACAATCCAATTCATGTTGTAGTGATGTAGACTATTCATCAGTGGGAATGAGAAAATATGCATTGGAAATACCTTATAGAGGCCAAATTTCACACTCATTGATCTTTTTTATGCTACACTATCCCAAGGGGATGCCACCCACAACACAAATATGGTGGTATTTAAATTGCATATCAATGAGAATTTGATTGAAGTGTTGTGCCTTCAGAGATAATTGGATGCCACTTATGGAGAACTCAAACAACTCTAGTATTCATTAGTAGAATCACAAACATAAGTGGAAACTATTATTAGGGATGGAATCTAAGTGATTTATCAAGCCAAGGAGACTAATGCTTGTTTACTGACTGAACTTCAACAAGTAGCTAATGGGGCTTGGGAGGATATTCAACCAGTGAAGAGTTATGCTTAAGGACTCCTAAAATATATGAAAATGATACTCCATTTTATAAATATTTTGTGAATTTTTCACAATAAATGGAAATAATTTTTTTCCCAATCAGGTATGCTTTAATCCCTACGTTCTTCTTAAGATAAGGGGAATGGTGAGTGTGTTTTTACTATCACTAATATCATATAGATAACCGTAAAAAATATTCTATATATGGTGTCATCCCAATAAATTTTTCCTAACCTTAATATGGAGGAGACATAATGTTTCAGACAAGGATTTTTCTTATTCCACCCTTCTCGAGTTTTCATACTAACAATATTTGTACTTTAAATATTTAAATTTCACTAATTCTTTCTAAACTATATGAGGTTTATGTCTAGAATTCTATGACTAAACATTTAATAGAGTTTCCTTCACACGTTTTCATCCTAGTGAGTACGGTGAATGTTTTTCTATGGGTATTTTAATTTTATGAGAATCATACTATTGAGGATATATTTTTTTGTCAAATAGAATTGACTGTAACATTTGAAATGATAATCCAATGAAGTATTGATGGATTGGAATTTCCTGATATTCTACATATTCATATGATAATGATCATGAGTAATTATTTTTTATGGTTTCATATTTTTAAATGGGGAATATGGGGATTGAGGAGGTCTCTCCTGAGGAAGAATTTACATATTGCTAAAAAAATGTTATGGGTGATATTTTATACAAGTCCATTTAGGGAACATACCGCATAGTCATGGAGTGGTATCCATTGGCTAATATACCTATTATGTAGGAAACATTTGTGGGGAAATCTAGGGTGCATACTATATAGTCATGTAAAAGAGTTCTCAATAATTCTAACATTCTACACCTCATTGGGGAAGGATATTTAAGATATGGAGGTATCAAGATCATACTGGAGGGTTTTCATATAAATATGTCTTAGAATAAAGGGATAATTTTTACCATAATAGGCCCTGAATATAAAGTTACCCCTACAAAAACATTATGCGTTAATGAGGTTAAATGTTTTTAGATAATTAATTTTAGGGGAAGAATGATCCTATTTGTAAAAGGATGATGTTATCATGTAGTATAATGTCGTGTTACTAAGACATAATCTATGTAGTCTAACATCATACAATATAGAAATTAGGTTGTGATGTTTAACGTCAGGTATAATGGAAATTAACTGTTTAGTTTAATATCATACGGTAAGGAAATTATGCTATGTAGTCTAATATAATTTTGAAAGGATAGTGTGTTGTGTAGTTTGTTGTAATGTCACAAGTAAATTATGGGGGATATAATGTAAGTACTTTATGATTGGACGAAATATATTATGATTCTATTATTCATGGTAATTGATTTATAAATGTTCTATAATGATCAATAATAGAAGGAGAAAATTGAAAGCTAGGATTTGGTGATTCCTAAATATAAAGGATGGCATGGGAAAAGGGATTATGATGTTAGAGGGGTTATCTCCATAGAACTATGTAACCATAGATTGAAAACCCTATTATGATGTCTATATTATGATAGGAAAACTAGGGAATGTAATTCATAGTCAATAGTGGAATCATTTAGTTGACATCCCCTTTATGAGGGTTCTTTTATGTACATCCAACTGGGGAACGTACTTCATGGTCATCCAATGGAGCTCTAAATAATTATTATAATATATTGTTAAAATAAAATGGATGTTTTTTAGATTCATATCTTCTAAAGAACAATGTTTATGAAAAATACTGACATCCTTTGACTGAAAAAAATAATATGTGGGAAATTTATGCAAGGCCAACCAGGGTGCATACTATAAGGTTATGAAAACGACATCTTAGGTATCAGACATTCTACCACCAAATGATGAGGAATTATTATTATGATCTGAATGTATTCAATATTAAAGGAGTGACATGAAATTATGGACACAATTTGAGGCATAAAGGAAGCATTTGGCCAATATTGGCCATGAGTTTGGAGTCCCTTTTATGTATTTTACTCATATGTTGATGGGGAACATCTCTTGTTTCCTTGGTGGGTTTTCTAAATAGAGGACCCAAAATAAATGTTCCATCATGTATTTTTGATTGTATACAAGAGAGGGGTAATTTTCATATACCCAATGGGTAGAACTAGGATATATGGGATTTTTATAACTACATGTCTTAATGGTATGAGGATCATGACATATGCAGTTGTCTTTTTCTGTAAATTTTAAAGTCATACAGAAAGGACATTATGCTTTGATGTTTTAATTCATTAATCAAGGACATTATTTTGTGTAGTTTAAACTCATTATGCAAGAATGTAATGGGTTTAGTTTAATGTCATGTATATTTGAAATATCTATTTTTACATGAATACAAATTTAAAATGTGGAAGAAGCAGGGCATATAGACCAATCATCAGAACATATCTTATCCAAGAAATAATCATGCTAGATGTAGTTCCAACTGATATAGGTTCCTACATCAAACGAGAACCTATATTGGATCTCCTTATGTGTATCTATGTTGTATGTATGAAAGAAGAGAGTTTTCCATTTCATGATGGGGTTGTGTGCATGATTGACGATATGGACATCATTATGTATCTCATTAGGGTGAGAATCAATCCAGGATTCTCTATGTATCTTTTTTGGGTATGAATAATGTCACACATTATTCATGGATTCCATTGTAGATTATTGTCATGTAGTATGGGTGAGGTTCATCCAATATAAAAGGATAGAAATATTGAAGAAGGGTCGGGGTATAGGACATGGGCTTCACTACATATCTTTTAGGGGAAAGAATCATACCACACATAGTTCTTGATAATGATTCATGTGCAGGTCTGATCCATACGCAAGGAGTGGGTGATTTTTAAAAAAATTCCATCTAGACCAAAGTTATGATATATAGGAAACACTATGTATCTAATTTGAATGATAATCATGCCACACAGAGTTATTGAACTCCCATGAATTTTGATATCAAGATGTATGGATAAAGATGAGATGACATGATTGGATAGAAATATTGTGGCTGATCCATGGTATAAGACTTGAGGATCACAACGTATCTTGATGGGGAAATAATCAGGCCACAGGATGTTCTAGATAATGTTACTTGAACAGATCTAATTTATACAATGGGAGTTATATATTTTTTTAAAACATTTGGCAGGACCCTATATATGAGATTTGGGAATCACTACATATTTCATTTGAATGAGAATTATGTCACACATAGTTCTTGAATATGGATTTGAATACCAATGGAGGTTGGATGCAGGGAATGGTTCTTTAATATTTTTTAGAAATTTTATAGAATAATGGATGGTATCAAGAATCAAAATTGTTTGAGAATCAAGCCCTATGTTATTGAGAAGTTACTAGTTTAGAATTGGTTCACACATAGGGAAATTTGATTTTAATTCCATATGGTCATGACCAAGCATGATATTTGGGAATTGGGAGTCACTACGTATCTCATTAGATTGAGAATCAAGACACATTTACTTTTCGATGAACTATGCAGTTAATCATTATGTGGTGATGATTTGGGTCACCTGATATGAAATAAACATTACTGCTAGACCCATAGATATGACCTAGGAATAACTACATATCCTTCTAGGGGGAAAATTCAATCTATACATAGTTCTTGGATAGTTATTCCTTGTGTAGGTTTGATCCAAACACATGGAGAACTATTTCTTATGTGCCATAAGGTATTTTTAATGATATGAGTGAAGTTTAAACATGGGAGATGTTCAATTTTTTGACGGAACACAATGAGTATATATTCATGGTATATTTGAGATTTATTAACATAAAATAAGTGAAATTTTAACTATACTATTTAATGTCATGTGGTGATGAAAAATGGTTCTATGTAGTTTGGAAACCTATAGCTAAGATGAAATTTGTGTGATTAAAAAAAGTACTTCATTAGGAACCTTACAGTGTTTGGAGGTTTTTTGAGTTCTTCGTCCATTGATATTAAGGGATAAGATATGTTAGAGTGGACCTTATGTATATTGGAATTCCCCTCACACTTTTGATAATGCTTTTGAGGCTTCATTACAAGTATCAATGGTGTCCTAAGACCATATTTCAATTCTCCATGAAGGAATGAATGAAATAGGACGTTGATATAAAATGATTGTGTTCTTTAGTTATTATAGACATCCAATAAATGAAATGTATTTAATATAGTTTCATATATTCTCTCCAAGTCATCTAGTTTTCTTTTCAGATTTATCATCTATAGATTGTTGTTCGCAAATGGAAATATGGAGTGATGAAAATTGAAATTTAATGGGTAAGACTACTTCTAACACATATACCAAAGATTATAGGGTTGACTATTTGGTAGTACTAGTCTTGGTCTGATAGGCCCTTAAGGCATGAAAAAGTTTTTCATGAGCATACTTCTTATATATATCAACCATTCTTTGGAGAATAATTTATAGGGATTGGTTAAAACCCTCTATTTATCCATTTTCAACTGCAATATAGCTTGATGAATTGTTGGATTTGATATTGCAGTCATGATATAGATTCTCCACCTCAGTACAAAATAAATTGGGTCTATTGTCTGATAATATAGTATGAGGGACAACATATCTGGTGATGATATTTCTTTTGAAAGACCATACAATGATTTTGGCTCGAACATTTTTGAGAGGTATTTCATTATCCCATTTTAAGAAAAAACTAGTAGCAGAAAAGATGTACTTGGGATACATAGCTATAGCCGGAGGATATGGTCTAATAACATCCATTCGATGTGTGGAAAATCATCAGGAGTATTTAGCTATATGTAGTAACTCTGAGCATTGATGAGTGAAATTGGAATGCACTTGGGGGGGGGGGACGAAATTTCAGAGTGAGTTTTATATAATCCTATTCCATCAATGGACAAAAGTATCCAATCTACCAGGATGGATTAGAAAGACTATGCCCTGATTGGTGGCACCATAGAATCCTTGAAGTACTTTTTCCATAACAATCTCATTCTCTTATCCATCAAAACATCTAGGAATGGCTCAATTAAATCCTCGCATGTTATAGATTTTGTTGTGATTTGAAAAATCATAAATAGATAAATATTCCTCTCATCATCAGATCTTCTTTTTCCAAGCTCTATCTAGTGGAAGTAATCCACCATGGATGTATTCCATGATGGGTGTCATACATCCCAAAGTAGAACTATATAGATCAAGAATTGGGTTTATTTCATCAATTTACTATGTTATGTTTTTAACAAAAGGTGAAACCATATTCTGATGGTTAATACTAATGATTTATTTGTGCCAATTTGGATTTACCAAGGTTATATATTATTTTTTTAATGCATCTAACTGAGATTGTTGTGATCACAGAACATGTGTAAATGTTGGCTCAGAGGGGAATTCTATAATTAATCCTCCAATACAATCACACAAGGGAATTAACTCATAATTTTTTATGGAATAACCCCATTTCATCTTCTTGATTATCAACTCTAAACCACCATTTACCTCTAGGTGGTTCACTATTACATGGAATACCTATTCTAGGCCTCAAATGTCATCCTAATATGTTTCCTCGTGGTTGGTACCACATTTTTCTAATAGGATGGAGTATAGAGACACTTCCTGATCTGAGGAAATAAGCATAATTCCTAACCCTTATTTGTTGTGTTTAGGGTGTTCTAGTATCTTCCCCATTGGACTCTTGTATGAACTGTGAAAATACATTTCCCATGACTGAGTTATCTCTTGAATAGAGAATAGTTCATCATCATGTTGTTCAGTATTTAACAACATCTCTTCTGCAGATGGGTACTTAGTGAATAATTCTTCCAAGGATTGGACATTACCTACTTTTTGAGGCATAAAATATATATAAAAATACATAAAAATAATGGACCATTGTGCTAGGTGTCCCGTCAGCATATGATGAATGTGTATAAATTTGAGTGGGTCACTGTGAGAAACCAAGTTGATCTTGTGATACTGTAGATAGTGCATCATCTTTTGAAATATAAATATTATCAATATGATGCTATTATTGTGTCTGAATATCAATTCACAAAATCATGCATGGTATGAAGTAAATAATAATAGTTTTTTCATTCCCATCGGCATTCTATTCTGCAAGTAAGGCTCCAGGTGATCACTTTAAGGATGTCACGTAAAGAATGAGTGGATTTCCTTCAACATGTGGAATCAATACCGACAGGCTAAAGAGTTATTTCATGAGGGATTCAAATGATTCTTTATAGTCTTCGTAGAACTGATAAGTTACTCCTTTCATCATCAATTTTGTGAAGGGTAAATTCTTTTCTATGAGATCGACTATGAAGCGCCGGATATAGGCCATGATTCCTTGATGTCCTATCAACTCTTTTAAATTTCTAGGATTTGATATGAAAACAATATCATTAGACTTATTTAGATCAATATAGATGCCACAATGGCATATAGGGAAGCTAAGGGGTTTTACGATGGTTACCCCGAAAGAACATTTCAAGGGGAATGAATTCTGATTATGGTGTTGAATCCTGGAGAAAATGGTCTCTAAGAATGTCACATGGTCCTAAAAGTTCTTGGACATTCTGATTAGATCATTATAGTAACATTTGATAATCAATCCTAAGCAGGGATTGAATATGTGATCTATAGAATGTGGGTATGTGGCACTGACATTCTTCAATCCAAAGGACATTTCTGATAGAAAACACCCTGTAATGGGATCTAAGGGTTGTGGCTACATTGTCATCAAGGTCCATCCATATTTGATTATACCCATAGTAGAAAACCATAATGAAAAGGTATTGGTTGCTAGTTTTATTATTTATAAAGAGTTTTGTGATTGGAATTGGGATGTACTGTTTGTGATAATGCCAGTTGAGATCGCTATAATCAATGAATGCTATGATTTGATCGTTCTTCCTTTTCTCCCAGCAAATAATGGAAAGAAATTTATAATATTTCACCTATCATATGATGTCTGACTCCCTGAGTTTTTCACTTAAATCTCAATCATAGTGTCATAGATCAGGTGCATCCTCCTCAATGTCTTCTTGTATCCCAGATGATCTTCTGGAAAAACCATGTGAGGGGTGACCACCTTGGGGATGAGGCCTATAATCTCTATGTAATTATGGGAAAACACATCCCAGTGATTTTATATAAATGAGGTGTATACCTCATATTCTTTTCATGTCTTGGCCTCAATAATTAGAGTAGGTTGTGGATATTCATTTGTATTGAGATTTATTTTTCCAATATCATCCATAGTGGTGGGTATTCCTTCCTAAAATACTAGAAGGGGATCACTAAGACATTCTTCACCCTACTCTTCCCCGGGTTTTACTTATTTTTATTCTTCATGGAGGATTAGTGATGAATTATAAATCCCATACCATGGGGAGGAGTCAATATTTTGACATCCTGAAGTACAGAAAACCATTTTCAACCCAACTGATGATGAAGGGTATCCATAAAGCTCTAAAGGCAAGATGAAGGGTTTTGAATTAGTATATCTTTATTTTTCCATTAATGTGGTAACATATTCCAGTATGTATGATGATTAAGATATTTTATATAGCTCAGGGTATGTAATGAAAACATTTTTATCCTGTATTACATCAATGAATGGAGAGTTAATGATTTTTCATGTGCTATCGGGTTCAGTTTCCACAACTAACATTATGTAAGCTATAGAATGAGTGCTTGTATTTTGGTTCACCATATCAATTTGATTAATTTGGAGAATTTAATATAAACCATTTTTATTTAATGGGTTATTTGGGATCTTTTCACCACCATTCAGGGCATTGATTTTAGAAATATAATCCTCCATGGACCATTTTACTCCCTTGTAATATAACCCGTCATCCATGTAATGAGATTCATAAAATTTTAATGGTGTATGTTCACCATGAAATATCCCAATTTGACTATAGATAAAATATTTAAGAAATTGGTGGTATGATGAAGTAAAAGACAAATGTTGATGTAGTGAAGGTCTTCCCAGTGGAACAATGAATAATGCATCGTACTGAATAGCCTTGAACTCTTAGATAGACAGAAGACCGCAGAACTGAGTTATGAGTGTAATCTCTCCATGAAGTTCTTTATCATTCTTATCATAATAATGTAACATTAATATGGATTTTGAAAAGTGGGATTTAGTGAGTCCCAACCAACAATGTGTGTGGATGTAAATTAGATTGACCCCTAAATAATGTTTTATGAAGGATCATCAGACTTCAGTATCATTTATCCTACTAGATAGATACAAGGGTCTAATGTGTCCTTTTATGATAGAATTATCATTCTGGTATGTGAATGATATGACCACATTGAATTATTCTAGGTAACTCTCTATACAGTAAACCTTTATTGAAATGACTTCGACTTCAAATGATTGAGTGATTGATAAATCCCCAATGAGTGTCTCTTGATGATTATTTGATAGTTTTAGGGCATCCAAGATTGCTAACATGTCCAATACTTGAGCCAATTGTTTTAAAACCTCAGATTTTTTATCCATAGTTTTTTTATTCTAATAATAGGGATGTGCTTATTCATGTGTCTTGAGAGATAATGTTCCTGCTGTGGATGGACCGTCCTTTTGGGCAAGAGATTGATGTGCTTTCATTGTTGGTGTACTAGGTCAGCTAGGACTTCCAACCTGCTAAGGAGGTGGCGGTGTATATTCTAATTTGTCTTCCAGGATAATCATGTCAAGGAAGACCCTATCATTTTTTGGATGGATCCTTTGTTCCTATTGAGCTCACTATAGGCATCTCCCAGGAGGTTGAGATTCATAAACAGTTCCAGGAGGGGTTTGGATGATGTGGTGGCTTTTTGTATAACCATGTCTTCCCCTATATCCCTTAACTTCGTGTATTTATTCCACAATTTCCCCATCACATGTAGGAAAATCCGGTTCATAATCAGAATCATTATATAATATGGGATTATTTTAGTGAATGACATTAATGTACCCAAATATCAACTCTTCATCTGATAAAGATTCTTCCCGAAGAGTCCACTCCTGCTGTACTATTTGGCAGGGTGGTGATCATTATTTTAAGATGGATGGAATAAAGTTTTCTAAAGATAATGATATCTTTTTACTCTACTGGGTTTCATATTCATCAGGTTTCTCTTAATTATTACGGAAATGTAAATTCTTTGAGTATTTTCCTTCGGGGGGATGGGATTGTGATAGAGAAGGATTTGGTGTGGGGAACGTTATAGGATGAAAAATATATTGTTTCATCTTTTTTTTTATAATAAAATTTTTTTGGTTGATTTTTTTAGGACCATCCATTCACCAAAATTCTATGAATTCATGATTTTAACTTTCTTCCATTCACTTTCCTCCTACGGAACAGTAGCAGAAACACATGCTACCTAGGCCGGTAAAATTTTTAATTTATCTTTCCAACAAAACACCATATTTTTTAAGATGTAATTGAAAACAAAATACATTAAATTAGGTTTCCCCATCAAAATATCGATGGAGAAATTGTTTGGGAGATCATCATCGTCTTCTTTGATAAAAATTTTGGGTTTTGGAAACAGAACTAAGTTGTTTTCCAATTCCAATATGAAATATCTAGTCTCATAGTAATTTAAAAAAGTATAGTTATTTTTTAACTCCTCAAACTCTCTTCATCTCTGATCTCGTTGATCTTATTGGGAAGGTAGTCATTTCTGTTGATGTTTACATGATGGATCCCTATGGTATGATGCATGCATTGATTTTTGAGTAGGTATAAGAGCAACTTAACTAGAACTTTTTAATCCTATACATTTCTTGTTCTTCTTCATTGGGTTGATGGAATTACTTGGGACTTGGATTTGGCCTCTATGATAGTGTTTTCAATTTGTTGAGAAATTACAGGAAGAACCCAAAAACCCTCCTATGTGTTTCATAAGGATCAATGGTGTGCACAACCCATCATAGGGATTTCATACAGATATATGAATCATATCTTCTTGAGGGAGTGGTATGTTAAAGGATTAAATCAATACATTCCACCTAGAAATTAATTTATAGAGCCTCTAATTCTCCCTTTCCATTTAGTTTGTGAGATCAAATACTTTTGTCTTCTGCAACATTGAAATGAATTTAAAAAGGAACTTATGATAGAGATATTACCATCCAGTAATCGATCAGGATAAAAATATCATCTACAATACAGAGGATGTCCCTTAAAATTGTTTCAAAAATAATAGTAGTGTAACTACTTATTGTTATTTATGGGTCCCCATTATGGGATCTCAATGAGAGATGGAATACATAAAGTGATACTCCATATCTCTGGAGCCATTGATAAAAAGAAATATAGGACTCCCAATGATTGTGGATGGAGTTTTAGGATCCACCCATTGGGGGTAATCCTTATATTTCTAGTGGTACTGGTACATTTCATCCTTCCATAGTGTCCAATAATGTCATTAATGACTCAATATTGTTCATAACTATTCATTGAATTTTTGGTTAAATTGTGACCTAAATAGGTATGGTTGCTAGTGCGTAAATGGGTGTGGTGTCCTGAGCCTGAATTGGAGAAGAGACTAGAATAACCAATGATGGTAGCATCACTACTATCATTCATAGGTAACTAATATGGGTAGGCCTATAAGGATTTTCCTGACCATTTTCTAGAGGTGTACTCAATGGAGTTAATTCTTGATACCCTACTGTAGGATCCAATTATTGTGTTTGTTGATTTCCCATGTGGAGTGGATGTTCCCTTTCAACATATTTTGTTGTGGAATTCCCTCTTTAATGAGGCATGATAATTTGATGTCTGGTTTGAGGGTTTTTATAGGGAGCATGTCTCATAGGTTGACATCCTCGGAGTAACTCTATATTTATTTTTCTCAACTCCCTAGTTTCATCATATTTCTTTGAAATTATTTACTCTAGTGAAAGGGATTGTCCTTATCTAGGGGAATGATGGTACATGGTATAACCCTTATATTTTCCATTATTTGGTTCCTTTTTAAGGATGTATTGGTTGATTATTCGGGGGGATACCCAAATTTTTTGTGAGCCTCTAGGGTGAGGTATGAAAACCTCATGCATTCATCTAAATGTGGAATGTCTCATTAACATGAACATCTCCTTCAGGTTCCTCTGATTTTTCCATATGTTCTGGAGGTTTTTCAGTGATGGAATTTATGAATTTCAATGATTCATATTGAACTATAGGAATTCTACATAAATCTTTGTGATATCTCCTCCTTCAATGTCCTATATGATACCATGTCCTATTCATTGTTGGTTACCAAAGAACAGTTTGATTTAAGGTGACCCGAAGGGAATTCCCAAAGATTTTTGTCGTAATTGTTCCAAGTGAATGTACTAGATCATGGGAGGGTGAAAATTGAGACGATCCACTCCCCAAAATATTACCTAATCCAGAGAAGTCTTATTCCTGTAGAGAAGGGGAGGTTTGTGGTGAATACCCCCAGCTCTGATGGTTGGTCCTATTCATATTCTCATTCACAACCCTTGCACCCTAATTTGATGATCCCATGGGGTGGGTTAAAAAAATATTCCATCTCTACGGGATGTGGTTGTTCTTGATGTATTACAGCCAATATTTCCATAGCTGCTATTCAAATGTTATGGATTCTTGTCCAAACATGGGATAGAGGAATTATTCAGTACTCAGTTAAATTATCCATTTTGGAAGACCCATGTTCTATTTCTAGCATTTTCTCAATATGAAAGTTGACATCCTCTAATAGAGATTCCTCCTCCATTTTCTCATATTCTTGATACAAATTATCTAAAAATCCTACTATCTTCTAGCCCAACATTGGTAAGATTCTTAGGGACTCTTCATGTTGAGCATATCTTTGATCATGAACAGATTCCATTTTTTTCTAACCTTCCAAGGAAAAGACATTGGATAATTCCACCTTTTATGGGATTTTCTTTCTTGGGAGTGCAGTGAAATGTAATTCACTCTATGCACCACATCTTTTGATACGAACACTAGATGGGGTATATACGAATACCTTTTGGACCCTACTTAATATATCGAGGAATTCAAATTGAACGGTTCCCTCCTACTTCTTTATCATAGTATTTAATAAATCTATTATATATTCCAATTCAATTTTGTGTTATAACTCTTCTATTACCTTGACATGACTCTAATACACATCATAAGGTAATACTTTTTCTATTAGGGGAAAATAGTTTTCTAAATGTTTCGGTGGATTTGAATAATAAGATTTTCACCAACACCAATAGAATATTGTATGGAGATGTGTCTAAAAGAAATAACATGACTACTAGGTCATATTAATCAAGCTATTTCCTCAGGTTTAGTATAGCTTCTTTTACATTCATATCATGTTCCCCGACCTCGTCTAAATGTAGTGGACATTTCCTGATTGTTTTACTACAAAAAATAGGATTAGTTGGAATTTACTCCACTATGATAGAAGGAGAATATCTTAAGTTTGGTTTAGATAAAGACCATATCCATAGGATATCTTCTAATTTTGAAAGGATTTATCCTACTAGTGATAAGTCATCAAACATAACTATATTTTTTTTCAAGCACCTCATGATAATATGGTTTTCTCATCACTACATTTCTAATAGGATAATTCTTGAGATAATGAGAATCGATATTGTGGATAGAACATTTTATGTGATAAACATCATGGGTAGGACAATAATGTGGGATTATAACAATGGAAATAAACTCTTTCTCCTTGGTTTTATATTTACACAGAGGTTTGTTTGTGGATATCATCAATAAATAGGCTCCCTAGATTGAACCAATTGATTCCATAAAGCAAGACTTAATGGTGAAGTGTACGTTGAGGAACTTTAGAATTACTACTACTGCTCCTATAATTTGGTAATCGGAGGGTATGATCTTTATCAACAATATATAAACATATGAGGGATTCAAAAACTAAAATTTCAAGCTATGCCTGATTGTAGATCGGCTCTAGATTTTTCAATCATGTTTGATGAGACTTCTTCCAAGATGCCTTCTCAGAAGATATTGGGTACGCTAACTGGGAGAAGTTGTATTCATGGGTATGTTCTTGTGACTTCCTTTGACAAGACATTGGAATAGATGGATTATCTCAAATTAAAGTGGGAGTATATTCCCAACCATACTATTTATATATTATGGGGAAATTTTCCGTTGACCATCCTAGATGTGAGAAATGGTGTGTGTTTTATCTGGAGTGTTATGCTTGTGATCCACCCCATTTGTGGGGAAACAATATATGTATCTATTTCTTAATAACTATTATCATCACTGTGATGATGTCCAATAAATTCTAATGGATGTGGGTAGGAATTTTCTTCCTCCCTTTTACCATTACAAGGATATGCTAGGTGACATCACCAACTAAAATGGGCATAAACATCCATTCTGTATGTGGAGTAGGAGCATGTTCCTACTCAGGTCCTCCATTTAATATTAATGGATACTAAAATTACTCATGTTTGGTGGAAGAGAGTTGATTTCCCCTTCTTGTCATCAAATCTTTCCAAATATCTTCTTCCTGTTCTACTAAAAGATACAATTGGAAGGCTTGGTGGGTGCAGGTAGGTGTACGTTCAAGATAACAGATTTCCTCTACATTTTGTACTTTGGAATTGTTTAATGCCTTGTTAGAGTATTTTGGGTTGATTAATGAAGTAAAATGGGTTAATGTGCCTGCTCACTGATTGCCACCAAACTTAGTTGGTGGGATTTGATAGAGGGGAAAATGTTATGAAATTTCTCCATATTATCTAGCTTATGTCCCAAGTGGGCATTCATGTGTTCCCATGATTGAAGAACCAAGGATTCTTATCAGAGGAAAACACCCTCAACATGTTTCCAGTTCAGTACCATGTTGAATTGGTAATGGTGATTGCTAGAAGGATCCATTGAGAAGGAACCCAATGTATTGTGGATGAGGCCATAGGTTGCCTCATGATCCAAATTCTATAGATGTGGGAGATACTAGTTATTGTGTTATGGGAATGAGATTCCACAATGGCTAAATAGGTCCATCCGTGACAAAGTCGTTAGGACCATTGGTAGTCATTTTCTAGATAATTTTGGATGACTTTTATGATGGACGGGTAGTTGGGAAGCCTCTATGGCAAGGATGGTAGTGTGATGGTGGTTCTCTAAAACTAGTGCATCAGAAACCAATTTTTGAAGATTCTATTTTTATAATGGATTTATTCAAATGAATGAAAATCTAGCCTAAGTTGTAGTCGATGCGTTTGTTGGGGTAAACCTGAAGAAATCCATCGTATCAAAAATAGTTCTGAATTTTTTTTGTGTATAGAATATATAAAAACAATTTACTCTAACAATGAAACATCTCATTTGAGTAAACACATGAATGATTGATTTCCATGTTCAGACCTTATTCCGTTTTGATAGTATAAGGGGCATGACAGTAAGGTAATGTTATCATCTGGTTCAAGGATTCAAATTAGGTTCATCATTTATGTTTCCTGCATATTTGGAGACCCATAACAATTTTTAATTTCCAAAAAGTTTCCAATGGGTTAATAAGGGGAACCATACACACCCAATATTTATATATCCATACAGACCTGCTTTCCAAAATGAGTTCTTGTTAGTTATTTTTACCCACAAATATTAAGAACTCACATTGGTTGAGAGGATGGAAGGTTGGGATCAAAAAACCCTTTTGGGGGGACATTGTTTCCTACTTTATGACTCTCTTATAGATTTTAGTTGTGTTCACGAATCCTTTATTAATTACCAAGTGTGATTTGGGTCTTCCAAAGATTAGAAATCAATGATTTTCATGTTTGGAATTTAGAATCATCTGTATATATCCAAGGTTCATCATCAATGAATATATTTGTTTATATATAAGGTTCTCCATTAATGGTATCCTCTAATATACTACATAGAGATTCCATGGTCACTATTACAATGATAATGGTTTTCTACACACATTGTTAGGAACTATGAATTTTATATTCATCTAGGTTGATGAAGTTCACTCTAGAGTTTATTTTCATCTCGCTAGATGATGTTCACTTTCATTTTTATCATCTCGCCTTGAAATATGAATTGTTTGATGTTGGGATTGTACCCATAAATGGGATTCTTAAATATCTTTTTGAATGGAATAATAAAATGCATAGTTGAGTTCCACTTAATGGGGAACATCAGTTCTTTCATGTTCATGTGAGAAAGACCCAACCATAAATTTTATCGTCACGTGGAAAGTAGTTTTTTGGGGAAGGATCCTATTAAAAGTTTAATTTCGGAGTTATGCCACCATATCCCAAGAAACATGGAAGGGATATGAATTTCTAAGATGAATTTTTACCAACTTTAGATATGGAACAAAGAAGAAAAAAATTTATTTAGTATTTGTGTTTAAACCTTAAGGACACTTACTACATATCCCATATGGATGGGAATCAAAGCACATGTAGTTCTGTAAGTCTCATTAGGGATTATAGCGTTTAGGAGATTATGTTGGGGATTATTACATAAGCAGATGACTTATGAAAAAGACCATGAATGATATATTATTAAATGGTGATTTGAAGTATAATTTTGGGTTTAATCCTATGGATGTGGTCGGGTGATTAGGGTTATGAATGGGTACAACTTATGACAAGAATTTCTATTAAAATCGGTCCTTAGATAGGAATCCTACATATCCTTGTTAGAGTACGAATAAGAGTTATCATAGTTCCATGCATAAGGTTTATTGTGAATGTGCCATGATCATCACTAACCTCTAAGTCCCCAAGATTCATGTATGGAGTGATAAACAAGTGGGAGTATAAATTTCAAGAATTCACACACTATCATTCTACATTGGGGGAAGAGTTTTCTTTGACATTTTATGAAACCATGTCTATGAAACAATAGAATGGGATAGGGAAATTCCCAATCTTCACATCTCATTAGACCAGTTTCCATGGTAAGGAAGGAGTTAAGGTTATGGACACTCTTGTAGAGAGGAGAAATAATACGACCTCCTACAAGAATGGATTTGGGCTTATATCAGTATGGCATCACTACAATTGGTTCCACAATAACATAAGTATCTAACATCATGTTTAATGGAAAATAAAGAGTGATCCTTACCCTCCATATTGGGAACTGGATGATCTGGGTATCGATGATGTGAATGGATGGACATGGTTTTATTCCTGTAATATGTTACTCTAAATTCATCATCATTTTCACTGGGGTAAGGGTCCTCTTGATTGTAGATACACAAACACACAGGTTTCTCAAGGATCCTTACCCTCAGAAGGACAGGTGAATTAACCCTATGACTATAGAAATACATGCCCAAATGGGAGGCACTCTAGAGTTTATTTCCCATTGTTTTGTAAGTCATGCAGTCTTGGAAGAGGCTTTGAGTTGATCCCTCTTAGAAAAGAGATCAAAATAAGGGGAGGGATTCCCAGGAATGGCTTTGAATAAAGCTTGATAAATGACTTTCACGTGCTATAGGGTAGAAAAATATAGTGATAATCATGAAACGGTGATTCATATAGGTAGGTCAGGTGAACTGATACACTATGGTTGAAGGACCACCTAGGTGCCTACATTTATGAGAGGCATTTCTGAAGCCTTAAAAGGCATCCATAGGTGTTCCAAGAGTTATTTAACATAATTACCTTGTTAATGAATGGGATCTAAGGATAGTATTTATTGAAAAAGGGTTGGGTGAATTCCTTACACAATTTTTGTTTACATTAAACCACAAGTGTAATTGAGTTCATATATTATCTTTTAATTCCATCTTATTTGGGTGTTAGAGAACTACCTAGAAGGTTAAAAGTGACCTGAGCGAAGCACCATGGTGATCGTATAAAAAATGTACTTTTAGAAAAATACATTTGTCCAAATGAGGACCTCAAAAGTATATTTATAGGCACATATGGGTCCCTGGATGAAGGTGTAGGATCATGTAAGTTGGTTTTCACAAGGTCTTGTGCACCAATGGTGCTTGTGGGTACCATGGGAGAACTTCTCTTTTGGGGCCTTTTTGACTCCTAGATTTATTGATATTATTCCTCATCTTTATTTTTTTAATTTCCATTTTTTAACATTTAATCTATTTGATAAAATTGAGTTTTAACTTGAATAAAATTATTACCTTAACTTTTTATGCAACATCGATGAAGTGCATATGAATTAAATAGAAACAAACTAATTGATTTTAAAAACTATAAGAGAAATTTTATTTGAGTAATAATTACATCCCTATTAATTTTATAGATACATATAACAAATTATTCGGGTTTAAATGGATTGTATTAGAATTATAATGTTTTCATGTTGTTTTTAAAATCAATATAAATGAATAATTCAATATTTTAAATTAATGATATTTTATAATGAAAACAAAAATTAAATGATTTACAATTACTAAAAAACATATCATTGGATATGTTATTTTCATATGGTTTAAAATATCTATCATTATCCATTTATACTTAGCATTTTCTTTTATAGTGACTATCTTTGACCCAAAAGGGTAAAAATATTGATATTGGTGTAATTTTTAAATGGGTTAAAATTCGGTTAAATAAAGAGATAATGGTAAACACATAATTTAAACTTATAAAAATTTATTATTAGAGATTATTTAGACTCATACTCATACTATATTTTATATATATTAATTTTTTTATTCTAGAGGAAAATTAATTTAATTTTAATTAACAAATTATGATATTCCAAGTGTGACCCTCATTTCCCTTATAAAAGGGGACCTCCTCGACTATTTTAATAAAACTTTAAGAACCCTTTGGTCCATTTCATCCCTACCCAAATACATTCCTGTCTTCACACCCAATATTCAAGAGTTATAATTTTCAGAATAAGATGAACCTTATGGATCATGTGGTGTAATGAAAATAGGGTTTTTTACAACCCAACCCTCACAAATTTGCATTAGAATAGGCATAGGCTCTATTAACCATAGTTGATGTCTCCACGACACAAATTGCTTGAATAAAATTACACTGGTTAGTAAACTTTTGGGTGATGATTTTTTAAGAAGAACCAAAAACCTGCTGATAAGGATGAGTATAATAAAATATTACTACATCATACCTAAATAATTAATCACATAAAACAACGAAATATAATTCTAAAATAGTAACATAGTAATAGTAGAAAATAAGTAAAGGGGAATTGATAAGACTCCAATTAAAAATCTAGTCACACAGAGGTGGCACTATCCAAATCCAAGATGCATAAACTACAAAACTCTAGAATAAATAACCAGACCATGATGTCATGGATCACCACTAGATAAGTAAAAAACATTAATATTATTTATATATCGTAATAATACATATTCATGTGTTAAAAAAGATCCCAAGAAAGGGGTGTGTATATTAATTAGTAGGATTTTCACAGTAATATACCATACAAACACTAGGGAAAAAATATATTTCCATATTTTATATAAAATAGAAGGTTAGAATATTAAAATGATTTATCAAATGAAAAAAAATTAAAGAAAAGATTTTAGGTGAATCAAACTTGTTAATTTATATTTTACATTCAACATAGCATACCCATGTTGATTTTCCAATGTCACACAAACATTCATGAAAAATTAATATTCCAATACTCATGTGTTGAAATATTTATTTCCCTAATTCATCACTAGGTTATATCCACTTGTACATATCTAGTGTGCAATAAGAACTATGTGTTTTTCAATAAGGACTTGTAAAATTATGTAAACACACTCACACATAATTTATTCCATGACCACGATCCTTATCAAATTGTTTACACAAAATCAATTCATTTGATAACCAAATCCATTGAAAATAATTGAATAAATCATATCATGGTAATCTTTCAAAAAATAATTTTGAAATAACATTTAATAATGGGGTTCCATGAATCCTCTTAAAGATAATTCTAATAAAATATTAAAAAAATTATCAATAGATTATCAATCGTGTTATAAAATGTTAGAGTGGGGGAGTATCCACATACATCATATAAATTTTCATATAGGATCTTAAAAGATTCAAAGGATCTACCTATTTATATCATTAAATTGTCAAAACTAAATAAGAAATCATGAAAACAGATCGAAACCATAGATTCAGGTATGATAAACTGATCTGTGTTTTCGATTAATACAACACAAATACATCCATGATGGGAAAAATAATGGAACTTTATACTTTGATTTCCACAATCAAATGATCAATGATCCATTTGAATATGATTTTGAATGTTCATGTTTGCATAAAATATCCTTGAATGGCCATGGAACTGAAGAAGAAGAATTTTTTTCCAATGGAGATATATTATACATGTTGGTTCATGAATTTAACGTGGCTAGATGAATTCACAATGTTAATTGGGAACCCACATAAATGAATTCCTCATGAGGAAATTTAAAAAACTATTTGTGTCTTCTAGGTTTATTTTCCAAGAGAAATAAATTTAATTTCATGAATATATTTCACATCAAAAATATGTTTCACTTCCTAAGTGAACTCATAGAAAAAATTCACTCTATAATATAAATTCATGATATCTTTCACATATAATTCATTTCATGAACCCATCATTCACGATGTGAATTTTTCCTATAGAATTTCCTACACGCGGAATCATATATCCTTCCTTTTCCACTATCAAAAGATTCCATAACATTATCTAAATCATTATATTTTAATGGTAAAAATAGAAAAATAAGGTGTACCTAAAATTGGTCGTATTAAATTCTCCCAACCATTAGGATTTCCATACACATGAAGATGGATATCAACATTTCCTTTGAACAATGTAGGTCATTCCTACAATATAAGATATTCAGGCTCATAATTTTCTTATTTAACAATACCATGATGTCATAGATCCCATACAAATGAAATAGACGTACCTCAAAGGTTTTTATATTTTCTTTCTAAAACCTATTCAAATTCAAAGTGAAATTTCAAATCCATCTAACGAAAAAAATCCCAACTGATCATGTTTCATGTATCAAGATGATTCTTGTTCAATTGTGAACTATGGAAGACCTAGTGAAAACCCCTAAATCTTCGTGGTAATGTTAAATTGTAAATAATAGTTTTAATCCATTTGATAACCTTGAATGGTCATGAATAATATGGCACAAAATTACATTGTTTTCTCAAGAATCGATGACCATGATTAGTTTAAAATTTCTAAAAAATGTCTTCAAAATCAAATGTTAATGATCATTATTATTATCTCTATAAGACTTCAGTTTTATTGGTTCTATTATGATCTACATTCAAATCATAAGGATTTTCTCCACAGTATCTCAAAAAATGCATGGTCTGATAGAAGAATTATGTCAAATTTCAATCCAATTTAAATGAGAATGATATGAAAAACCATACAAACCATCAATTAGTGTCATCTATACTATCTCAAAATAGTTTTTGTTATAGTATAATTTTATGAAGTGTATTTAATCCTCCAATGAACCACCAAATTCCAGAACAAATTATCAATGAATATCTTACAATGTTTGATCATTGCATTCTGACTTCTCATTCTTATATTGATAATATGTTATTCGAATTGTCAATTGACTTTAAAGAGACTACTATAATCATTTCCCAAATTAAGAAGTAAATGGGGATATTTTAGATATAATTGATTTTTGAAATCCATGTAACCCATCATATATTCTGATATAAATTTTTTCAATGTTCAATAACATGTGGTATACTATAGCAGGGACAAAAAACAATGACTATGTAAGTTTATCCACAAAATACCATATAAGATCACGTTTTATTAACATTGTCTCTTGTCTTGGGAAAAAATATATTACAATAGTTTCCCAATTATATATGGGTATAGGAATAGAATACAAAAACATTGTCATTATTTGATGTTCATCCCTTAACTACTAATATTTCAGACATTTTGTCACATATTCTTCAATATTGGGTTGCATACCTGCCCACTAGAAATGTGCTTTCATCAACACATAAATTTTCTAAACACCAGATTGAATATCACATTTGAAATCGTTTTATGTTGAAAGAAACTATTCCTAAAAATATTTAGAAACTAAAATTCTATTATGATATTATAAGAAACAGATTCAATATCCAATCCAAAAATCATGTCTCCCCTTTACATAGCTTTGACCAAATAGTGATATAATTAGTATCTAATTTATGATATTCTTTTGATATGCTTATCATGTCTGGAACAAGACTGAATGGAAAAAAATATGTTCTCATGCTATGAAGTGAAATCTAAATTCCTATCATAAATCATGTTAATCATGTTCCATTGGTCATGACCATCTATAAAAACTTCATTATGTCATTTCCTACTCAAAACATCTGCTACTGAATTTACATTATCGGGAGAGTATGGGAAGTTCAAATTGAATAGTTGGAGGTACTCTATCCCCCATAATTTTCTTATGTTCAATTATCTATAGTAAAATATGTATTTTATACACTAATGGATAGTGAACACAATTACATTTTCTCTAAACAGGTAATGTCCCCATGTATTTATTGCATGAAGAACAACATTTATTTCAAGGTAATGTATATGGTAATTATTATCTTGACTGATCAACTAACATGAAACGAAGGCCAAAACATCTTGTCCTAACATGATAATTCCTGAAAGAACGTATATTAATGCATTACAATATTCTGCATAGCTATTACACAGTTATAGAAATATTAATGTGGGTACCAATGTAGGATGAGTTTTATATTCCATAAATAATTTTGTCATTGATCATTCAATATGATTAGAACATTTTCCTTGTATGATTATTTATGTGGAAAATAAATTATGATAAATCGTAAATGATGGAGTAATAAATTCTACTAACTCCACAAAACTGTGAACCTTAAAGACATATATTGGTTTCTACCAAGAGACAACTGCTTTTATCTTTCCCACTTCAACTGATATTTCCTCTTTAGAAATGAAGTAACTATGGAAAAAATAATTAATATAGATGTTAAAAATTTAAATATACTATACAAAAAAATTATCCACATTGTACTCATTAAAATATCTATGTGTTCCTAATGGTGTTTTTTATTTCTAGTATCGACAAGAATTTCATCATAAATTAAATCAAAAAATATGTTAGGATGCTTATGAATGATACAGTTCATAAAATATATGAAAACAACTAGTGAATTCATCTAAGAAAAATCCCTGATGAAATATTCCGAATCCCCCTGGCAATACTAAAATACATTATTTTGTATATCCTCTATTATTACTCTAATTTGATGATATCTTGAGCATATATCAATTTTATAGTGACACTTGGATCGATTTAATTGATCCAAATTATAATTAATTAGTGAAATGTGACAATGAATTTTAATCATTAATTTATTCAACTTATTCTAATCAACCTATAAGTAGATAGTATCATCTATCATCTTTAAATATAAAAACTATTTCGCCCAGTCCAATGTAATAGGTTATTATAAGGCCGTTACATTATATCTCTATATGATAAACCATTAATTCTCACAGATAAATTGTGTCCATTGAGTAAGATGGTATTGAAAATGGTATTTCTTAATGGATTATGTCAATAGTAAATTTCATTTACCTTTAAAAATATAACCTAGTTAAATAGTTCTGAAAAACATCTAGGTATCAATCTAGTATTTCAAGAAGAGTCACATTCCCTGCTACTTTTTTTCCACAATTTAATTTCCAAAAATTAGCATGATATAATTATATCCACTATCACTAATGGAATTTCTTTATATACATTTATATCCCACTTACACATAAAAATATTAAGGAATCATTCTGGGGATTTAATTTTTACCTTCTTTGTATAATAGTGAATATGAGATATAATACCCCCAGCAAATCCATTCCAAAGATGAAATAAAAAAATTCCTCTCCACGAACATTAACACCTTGAGATATAACATTGCATAAATGTTAATGGGACAAGATAGGAATTTAAATCCCCTACACTCTTTCTATCTATGTGATATCTTGGTACTCATGGCCTGAGGAATCATCTATACATGAATTCCAAATTGTTTAACCATAATAGAAGAATTCAAATAATGTGATTTTATCATATCAAATAAGACATTCATAGGAGTGGAGTTGATAAAAATAGTACCTCTCACAATAAAGGGTCCTAGTTTTTCACTCTTAATATCCTTTTCTACCATCTCATATCTATCATGTGATAGTTCACGCTTCCATGTTAATGTGTAAACTGACTAGCCAAGGTATTTTAGGAAATATCGTGGTTTACATGTGTCTATGTACATGAACTAGTCTAATAAAACTATTTCATCTAAGAATATGAAAGATGAGGACAATTCACATTTGTTTCAACATATTAGATATTATGTTTGTGAGAAATCTTCCAGATATTGACTCTCTTGCTACATTTTTGGAAATTACGTAGTGATGATTTGAAATTTTATAAATTGTGTATTATCAAACTACTTAGAAGACAACCTATTTTCCAATAAAATCATGGTGAAAATTAACTGCTTCTGTATTATGAATATATGGTTCACAAACTCCTTGAGAATAAAAATCCCACTTTACCTTTTATATATCATTTTATTTGAAACCTACCCCCATGTAAATTAATACAGTACTTCTAAAAAGATTCAAAACGAAATCCCTTTCTTTCAATGTTTCCTTCTTTACAATCTCTATATAGTCTGTAATACATAGAAATACTATCATTGATCATATCTTTGGTCATAATCAGAAAAAAAAATTATCACAATCACTGATACACTAGTATCTACATCTTGATTGAAACAAAAAAAATTGAAATACATAATTTCATACTCTGTAACATATAGGTTTTCATTATTCATGTTAAAGGAATTTTTTCTTGCTATTTTAATCATGTTGGGTGAAAATGTTTCTTGAATATTTCCTCAAAATCCTTTTTCAATGGTACCTGATTTTCTTTATCCTCAAAACACAAAACCCACCATTTGTGAGAACAAAATTCATACATTTAGATCACTAACATAATATTTATCTATATTGCTGTACTGATAAAATAAATGATTCTCTTAATTTAGTTTTTCTAAATTTATAATATTTTTGTCTTAGAGTCTACTAAAAATTTTATATTGTTTAAATCTATCCTCACTGCTCTATTTTCCTCAATTCAACAATTTTATTTCCACTTTCAACATCACTAAATGATTTGAAAATACATTATCTGTGCTTTTGGTTCCCCTGTAACTCAATTTAAATAAAAATTTCATTAGTATATTCATTCTATTTCTATGAGATCTTCTTAGGTCCATTTCTAATAAACAGAACAATACACTATTTACCTTATTTCTCTCTAGGAACTATAGGATTAAACAGATTAAAAAAATTATAAACAATAAATAGGGTGTTATTCCACTCTAGTAACATCATATTCTATATAAATTGGATAGCTACATATTTTCATCATATAAATTTCAATTTATAAAATTACTATCTCTTTACAACCAACCCTCCTCAAGTATCAAACAAAACTGATAACTTTTATAACATAACACCCATCAACTATAGGCTTGGGAAGAGGTAAAAGTGTGACTGACCATAGGTGATGTTCATATGACATTAAAGGTGGAAAATAATTTTTCTGGCCTTATTAAAGTATTGGAGGATGATTTTTCCTAAATAACACATAAACATTTAAAAAGGAAGATAATAATACAACTCAACTAAATAATGCATTTATAATTGACCACATAACTCAATGAAATACTAATATATAACTATAATATAGTAATAGTGGAAAATGTGGTAAAAGTGCAAGAATAAGACTCTAAATATAAGGGCATTGCAACCATGGTGTCTATATCCCAAACCAAGATGCAGAAACTCGTGAATTATTGAATCATATATCAAACCATGAGTTCAAGGATTGCCACTATTGAAATACAAAAAACTTTTCCTTCTATATATCTTGGTAGATGAAATTTGGAACAAATAAATGTTCTAATGTATTGGGGAGTATATCACATAGGGTGATTTTCCCAAAAATATCATGCACATTCCACTTGAACAAGAACAAGATAAATCATTTTTTATGAAAGTGCATGTGATAAAAATAAAGTAGTTCATAAAATGAATATTTTTAATCAAAAAATTATCCTAATAAATTCTTCTACATTATGTTCCACTTTCCACTTTGCATTACCATTTCTACATTCCATAGTATCATACACATTCATTATAAATTTAAATCCCAACAACCATGAGTGGAAATCCATCTTTCACCAAGTTGTCACTTAGTGATAAACCCTTATGAATTTACAATAATCAAAAAGCACCAAATATATTTCAATAAGGCCTTGTAAAATGATATTCAAACACACTCCACCATATCATCCAATACACCCATGAAACTTAAATAGTTTACATATATAAAATATCATTTGAATTTGAATTCCTTTGAAATTTTTTATTTAAAATAAATAATGAAGATCATTCAAAAAACATTTTAGAATAATATAAAATAAGGGGTTTCTAAATTTTACATATAGATATCCATTCCGAGAACAATAAAAAAATTTCAATATTCATTCTAACATGTTATATAATGGTAGAGTTAGAGGTAATATACCATCATAGATTTCATTTTCTCAAATAAATTTAATATATTCCATGGATCAACCATTTCCCCGCAATATTCTATCAAAACCAAATAATATATCACAATAATAACTCAAAATGAGTTATTTTTTTATCACAAAATAATCTATTATTATTTTCAATATAATACAGAGTGATAAAAAATAATAATGATTAATGTAACTCTAAACATTGACTTCCATGAAAAAAAATGATCATGAAACCATTATAATTGGATTCCTAATATTGATGTTCACCATAAATTTATAAGAGAATACCTAAATGCTAAGAAGATAAAAAGAGGAGTCCAAATGATAAATATTACACTCAACATCATGGTAAATCTATAGATGCCTGATAGATTCACAGTATGAATTGGGAACTCACATCATGAATTCATCGAGATGGCATTTTTGAAGATACACATATTGAATCAGTTTATTTTTTTAGCTAAAATAATTTAATTTCATGAATGCATTTTACAACCATAATGGATCTCAAATTCAATGTCCATCCTGAGAAAAAATTCATGATATGAACTAAACTCACTATATCATTCCTCAGTAATTCACATTTTGAAACCATCTTCATGACATAGATTTATCCTATATAAATACTTATCTACTAATTAATATTTTTTTTCATTTTCCTCTTATGAAAACATCGATAAAATTATTAAACTCATTGTAGACATGACTTAAAAATCATAATATGATGGATTTACCCAAACTGAGGGTTCAATAATGTTGTTCAAAAAGGGTTGTATATATTTTAAGAAAACTTATTAGGATTAGTTATTCTTCAAACACATTAAAATATATTTAGAAAATTATAAAATAGTAAATATAGTATATTACGTATACTATGATTTTTTATTTTAATTTTGTGAGCTATATCAAACATATCATCCATTAATACGGAAATTGAAAAAAATAATTTGTGTGTACGCCAGACTATCACCTCATGAACTAATATAATCAGGTTTTCATAATCACATCTCACGGATGATTATTATGATGCTATTAATGTATATATATTTTATTTATGAGATATTTATAAATCGTGGAATTTAATTCTTCATCTATTTTATTACGTTTCCATCCACCGATAAATGATAATGTTGTATGTGTGTATGTGTAGATTACCACCTGCAAAAAAAGAATTTATTTGTTTTTAATCGACATATCACATGGATACTATATATGTGTGTGTGTGTGTGTGTTTTAATATATGGTATTACATTAATGATATAATCATAATTCTGTAAGTATTAAATGATTGTTACCTTCTTTCCCTCATGTTAATTGAAAATGGATATGTTACTCATGCGTGCGCACACTCAACCATCATCAATATTGAAACATTGTTCATTTTTCACAACCACATTCATTTATGTTTTTAAAATTATTATTTATGAACAAAAATGATATTTATTTCAGTACAATTATTAGAAATATGATTTAATAATTAAAAATTCTTCTAAGGTCATTATACAAAATTTCTTTTGGAAATTATGAACATAATGTCCTAAAAACTAACAAGGACACAACCTGTTAAGTCATTACATATAACATTTAAATAAATGAAATAAATGGTTTAATGATAATTTATTATTTAGTCACAATTTTATTATGAAATAATATATTTGAAAGAAGATTATTTTATAGGTGTTGAAGGAAATACAGGCCATGTCTGGATTCAAGGTAAGGGTTTTGGCCTCAATTTCCCTTCACTATTTCATGTTTAAATTTTTGTGCCAAATTTCTTTTATATTGTTTATATTAGTCCCATTTTCAAATTTATAGAATTAAACATTTATGTTTTCTGTTATTTTATGTTTTATTTCAATGTATTTCATCCAATTGTATTTGACATGAATGTTTCCAAGTTGTATGAGGTTCATAGATTAACCTTATTTTATTGGGTTATAATTATTACTTTTTGGAATTGTTATGCATAAATATTTTTGAATTGATATATTGATTTTTATCTAGTGTATACAACTATTTTATTTTTATTTACATATGATCATATTATAAATTCAAAGATTAATTATCAATTCAAAATTAATGATCATGGAAAGAGGATTCATTATCTTATTCTCATTTTAATAAGACATGTTTCATGTCTTTCATATTTATTTCACTGTTAGCAATAATTTCATTACAATGAATGAATATTTAATAAACAATTCATGTAATTCATGGGAATTATAGATCCAATCCATGTTATTTATTTTAATTAATTTTGATATCAATGCACACCACTTTGGTAATGGGTTAATGTTACAGTCTAATTTTTTTCTTGGACTTTTTTTGTTCTAGGTTCTTTTAGGGAAATCATATAATCTACATTTTTTGAACCACATATAATTTCTTATCATTTAGTTATGATTGTGGTTAACTTTTTTAGTTTCATTTTTCTCCCGTAGTCCTTAAATAATCATTAATATATATTTTTTCAAGTGATTCAAATCATGTATCTTTTTGGGATCAAGAATCGTTCTCTTTTATATCCATGTTTGTAAGATGTTTTTGATTAATATAAATTTCTACAAATTAATAATTTTAAAAAAATTATCTTACATTATCTTTGAATTTATGTTCAAATTATATAACATGGAATATCAAAATATTTCTTTCATGGGTCACCTTTGACTCTCTTTAGTGATGATTGAGAAGAATGTTTGTTTATAAAATTTACTTCAAGAAGGATTTTACCACCGTCATGATTATTAATTAATATTATATTACATGATTGCAAATTTCTTTTTAAAATACAATATTTTCCACAAATATTTTTGAATTATTAATTTTTTAAAAGATATTTAAAAAATTAAATATGTATTTTAAAAAATATATATTAAATTATATTTTAATGGTGTTTCTATTCAAATAATCCCCTTCATTTCACAGATTCTTCAATTATTATATCTTGTAACGATATCATACTTATTAATTCTCTTGCTAGATCAGGATTATTTAAAAGCTATTGTAATGGAACCATTTTCATTTCAATAAGTTAATAAATTTATGAAGGGAACTATGGTTGCTTATATGAGTTTTATGATGAAATAAAGGATCATTAAACTCTATTTATGTTATGGTTCTTGGAAATTTTTTATTATGATGGGTGGTTATATTATAAATCATGGATTGTTGGTTCCATTATAAAAATGATAGGAGATTATAATGAAAACCATGGGTAGTTGGGTTCATAATTTCCCCCCAACACATTGGGTAATGATTATGTTCTCTAAAGAATTGTGTTGTAAGTTTTATGTATGTGTTATTCCACATATATTAGTGATTTTAAGAGTGATGTAAAGATGATGTTCTATGATACCAATAAATTAGTAAATGTCTTTTCTATGAGTTACAAATGGTTATATTGAGCATTTTTAACATCATATGGATCGTGATTATTGATTCGCTTAACACATTCCTTTGAGAAAGTGTCCCTCTATATAACAAGTTTTATGTACCAAATTTTTTATGTGAACGGAATATCATATATATGATCATTCACTTTGATTCTATCATCATACGAATATCCCCTTTTTTTCTCAGTAATGATATTTAATTGATAATTCTTACATTCACCCATACTAAAAGTTTGTTGTCACCCATTTTATTTTTCCACTTCTATAGGCAATGAACAATGATTTTAAGTATTTTATGTGAAATAATGTTACTATATGTGAATAAAATAGTGGAAGATGCTATAAATTTTTAGGAACCAATTTTTTATGCATCCAATTTATTATATAAGAGTTTATAATAATTACTTAAAACTATAAACCTAAAAGGTCCTTTTATATATAAGTGGTCTACTATATATTTTTGATGTTATATGTTCTAGATGTTTAAAAATTTGTTACATTTATCAATATCAAGGCGAACAATTTTATGATTATGTTATCATCACCAGATCCATTTGTGTGGAATCATTCCTATTATAGTTTTTAATTAGGGAAATGTTTTGGAGAACATTACGGATTATGTTGTTTTCATGTAAGGATATCTAAATAGTTATAGATACGGTCGTGGTTTTAAATATTTATGGTTGATCAAAACATCCTCGGATTAGATACCCCTTTAAGGTATTATGTAATTATATTTTGAGATAATTAATGACATTTTAGGAGATGTTTTAATATGGTAAAGTACACGAAACCCTTACAAATATGATGTGATTTATCATGACGGTTTATTTCAGAATAATGCTATTAAATTTTAAGGGAACAATATAACATTATTGTAATAAAATATAGTTCTAAAATATGGTATAATATTATCTCTATAAAGAATATATTATTTTCACGTGGATTTATTTTTATTCAAGTTATTTATATAAATGAATTGGAATATTTAGATATTATATGATTAAGGAAAAATTATTTTTTTGATATATGGCACTGTGAATAACTAAAATATATGAGAGATAATTGGTAAATTATTCCTAGAATAATATTTCGTCAAATAATTGCGATTTTTGTTTTTGGAACATGGATGAGAATATTTTTAAGTGAAGTAATGTATTCTATTTATCAAATGATAAAATTGGAACCATAGGTGTTATTATCGAGGCCTTGGAAATTTTTTTCATGTTTAATCATATAAAGGATTATTTATTTAGGGAATTATCTTACTTTTGAATAATATTTTGGTTTGGTTAATGCCTTATCATGAGGAATAACATGCTATCCTTCAATGAATTATGTGATCTTTTAGAAATGTATTTTAGTATATTGGTCAAGAAAACTGAATAATGAATAATCATAATTTAGAGAAAATATGATATTGTGGTGTAAATTGAATATATAATTAATCTTAGTATCTCAATTAAGTCTGTTATCATATGTTCATAGTATAATTGTTTTAATAATTCCTCAAATCTAGTAAAACGATCACAAAACATTGAATTTATCATATTCTTTTTTCTATGATAAATCAATTATCATTTTATCATATATTTTGTTTATGTTTTTCAGTCACTACATTTCAAATGATTTGTCACTTTCTAGTGGCCAATGATATAAGTTAAAGATCCTAAGATTTTTTTGGAGATGTATCTGGTTTTTTGAGGTATTTTTTTATTTTGAGTAAAGCTATTCTGGTTATTAACTTGGGAACATTTGGGAGAATGTGTGAATTTTTTTAGTGAGGATAGCCTTTGCTGGTTTTGCGCATTATATTTTCATGCATTGAAATAGTGTTCAAGGGGATTTAATGGTTTATGAATGGTTTTTATAGTGTTAAACAATGTGATCTCCAGGGTATCATAGTTTTTTCATGGTTAGAAAAAGTGTTCAAGGGGGTTGTATGGTTTGTGCAATGTTAGACAAAGTGTTCAATGGGGTTTCATGGTTTTCACATAGTTAAAAAAGTGCTTAAGTGGGTCAAATGATTTGAGTATGGTTAACCTAAGTGTGCATCATAATTTTTCAATGCGGCACATGGTTTGGCACATGGATAATACTAGCTAGGAAACCTGGCCTATGAAGCCATGAATATAGTAATTAATCTTTGGCAATTATGTTTTAAAATTACACGAGCACCCACATTTATACCAAAGAGGCCATCGAACGAAAAAAATAAAATTATCTCATTTGAGAGGCTATTGAATGCATTCATAGGGATCTTGAGCTCCATTCATAGATAATAAATTTACAAATTAATGATCTTCACCTCTATGTAATTAAATATCATCATAGTTTGTTTCTAATTAGTCTCTAGTTATTATGCCTTTATTTAAGGGATGTTATAATCTTTTTTTTCTATATAATGTTTTTTAGGATCTAGATATGCCTTCTTATATATAGATCTAGGTTTATTAGATCTTGATTCATTTGGTATGGGATATAGGTTTCAGATCTAGACCATCTTCTTCATTTTATTCATGGTCAGTTTTCATTAATTTGGGTATTTCCATGATGAAATTTCCCATAAACATTTTGAGATATGTGGTATATTATTTAAATCCCATAGTAATGATTTTAATTACATTCATGTAATTGTAGAATTGCTATATTTTGTTTATTAATATAATTTCCAAATGGAATCAATTAATTTGGTGAATAAATTAGTTTAATAATTGTGAATTGGGAATAATAAAGCGTTGAGTTAATTAATAGAATATTTGAAATGGGATTTGGGGATAATTAATTTTTGAGTTAATTGTTGGAATATTGAATTGGAATTTGGGATTAATTAATTTTTGAGCTAATAATAATTATATAAAACTAGGATTTAGGGATAATTAATTATTGAGTTAATTATCAGAATATTAAATTATTTTTTGGGGATAATTTATTGTTTAGATCATGATCAGAATATTTAATTGGGATTTGGTGATATTTAATGCTTTTTTAGTTAGAGAAATTATTAACTAGGATGTTGAATAATTAATTGTTTTATTAATTATGTGATATTGATATTGTAAAATTGAATTAATAATTATTGAAATAATTATGTTATATTTAGATTGTGAAGTTTAATAATTAAATTTTGAACTAATTTTGAGTAATTGAGATTGTGAAGTTGATTAATTAGTTGATCAAATTTATTATATGGTATTGAGATTTTAAAATTCAGTAATTAATAATTGGATTATTTAAATGATATTGAGATTGTGAAGTTGATTATTTTATTATTGAATTAATTATTTGGTATTTAGATAGAAATATTGAATGATTAATTTTCATGTTAATTATGTGATATTGAGATTGTAGAAATGAATAATTAATTGTTGAATTATTAATTATTCTGTTAAAAATGTTAAATTTAAAAATTTAACTATGGAATTAAATATTTTAGACTATAGGAATTATAAATTTCATTGATATAATTATTTATTTACATATTAATTTAATAAATTTTATATAATTAAATACTTTTTATATTAATTAATATCATTGATGTTATTTCATGAGATTAATTAATTATGGAATTGATGTGAACAATCAATTAGTGAATTAATGGCAGAGATTATATATGATTAATTAATTGTGCAATTAATTAATGGAATTGATGTGAATAATTAATGGGTGAATTAATTGAATGCTATTAATTAATTTTATAATTAATTAATAAATTTGACCTGAAAAATTAATTATTGAATAGGTTGAATGGATTCTCTTAATTAATTGTTGAATAAAATATTGAGAATATTGTGATTAATTAATTGTTATATTAATTTATAAGAATTAGGTGATTAATTTTTTAGTAAATAAATTAATAGAAATAATCTGAATAATTTATTATTGAATTAAATAATGGGATTAAATTGATGAATTAATTATTTACTTTATTTTTTGGAATGGAATGATTAATTAATTTTTGAATTAATTAATGGGATGGAGGTGATTGATTAATTATGGAATTACTTAATGGGATTAAGGAGATTAATTAATTGTGGAATTATTTAATACAATAATGTGAATATAGTATTATTAAATTGGGAGAATTATTTTTTCATTTAATTAATGGATTTTTTGGTATATGTAACAGTGTGATGTATGTGATATTTTAAAATTATGATATATATGATATTGGGATATGGTGATATATGTGATTCTAAATGGTGAATGGTAACATGGATATTTACCCATGTACAATTAAATAATAATGCTGACATGATCATTCATTTATGAAATAATGAATGGTAACATGAAATTTAAATCTTGGTTTGTGAAAATATCAATTGAAACAATGGATTTCAATTATGAAATGACGAATTCAAATAGTGGCATTGAATTATGTATTATTAAATACAAATGGAAACATTTTCATTCAATTATGAATTTATGAATGGTAACATGGACATTCAATCATGGATTAAAAAAATATGAATTTTAATAAGGGCATTAAATTTTGAAATGATGAATGGTAATAGTGGTATTCAATCGAGTATTATTAAATATGAATGGTTACATTTTTAATAAATTATGAAATGATTAATGTTAACTTGGAAATTCATTCATGGATTTCGAAAATATGAATGGTAACAATTGAGGTAAATTATTAATTTTAAATTTATTCACGGCATTAAAATATATTATTTCAGTTCGGGTGTCCTCATGAACCTAAGAGATATGTTGTTAAATAATGTGTAAATGATAAATTTAAACAATTTAATTTATTGCTTGTAATTTATTCATTATAAAACATTATTCACTATAATTGATTAAATATTTTTTAGACATTTTTTGTGTTGGAATACTATGTTATACTCACATCATACCATAGCCTCTTGATCGGTATTCGACGATATTTAATGGTTGTAGGACATGTTAATGTTAATGGTCATCTATTAGATGGATGCATCAAGTTTAACCATGGTCGAGAGAACGATACATGGTTTGAGATCTACATTTGATTTTTTATTGTATGTAATTTTATGTTTCATTTTGACATAAGGAATATAATTGACCAAGAAATACTTAATATTTAGTTTTGGAATTTTCTTTTCATTTTTGGTCTTATTATGATATTGGTTTTTTCTAATTATGTTACAGCAGCCTTTGGTTATTATTTATTATTTTTCAAGGGTTTTTTATAATAAAATAGATACTATAGTCTCCCCATGAATTATTTTATACCCTCATTGTTAGTCTAAGGCCTCTAGTGTACTAGGCGGAACCCTTGACGTCTGGTGAGCAATCAGTTAGAGGCATTGACATGTGGCACCTGGGATGCGGCATTTTTTTTTGGTATCAAAGGAGTTGCCTTTTATTTTATTTTGTCTTAATTTTTAGGAATTTTATAAAGGATACTAGGAAGACTCGGGCCTTGGTTATAAGCTCATTCAAGGTAGTAGCTAACCTGTGTATTGCGGATAACCCATGTACATATACTGCAGTTATTGTTATTGTTGTTCATTATTTGTTATATAAATTATTTCACCTTTGTTGATGCACATCATGTTTGATGTGATTATTTCTAATGAGTTCAATAATTATTATACTCATGGCCCAATATGGTGTAGGATTTTGGTTTTCATTCATCATTTTAGACACTCAAGATTATTATATAACATTCATTAATATTTTCAGGCATGGGAAAAGGGTTTTGGGTAAGTTGTTAAACATGTACTATTTTTTCATGTATGTGTGTTTTATAAGTAAATGTTATTGATATGAACATGAAAATTATAAAAATGATGAAAAATGTTAATAATTGTGTTTCTAGTGAAACATGAATGATAATTATGATTTTACATGTAGTTAATGATGACATATATTTAGGATGGTTAAGGGTTGTCATAACAACTTTTTTTGACGGTGTGGATGGGTTTGGTGAGAATAACTTACTGTAGATTTTTTTTAGTGGGAGGTATAATCGGTGATGGAAGATGTATGTTGTTTTACACCAACAAAATAAAAGTGAACTTTTAATTAGTGATGATCATGTGCAATATCATGATAAAATCCTGGGGACGCTGAAAAAGAATTGAGATTACTCCTATCTATCGAAATATGTTTTAGTTCGGTATGTGGCCACTTGGGGTGGACCAGATGTCGATGAATGTTGTTTGTTCTGTACTCAAAAGATGGGAATAGTTAGCAGTATATATTTTGATATCCACTAAATGGTTATAAGGAAACCACTATTTTTTAGTGTTTATCTTATAAATTATGTGTGTGTGGTGGTTGTTAACATTTTTGATAAAGTAGTGTTAACGAAGCTCTAATTGTGGGTAGAAATGTTTTAGTAGTAGTTGTGTAGAGGAAGATTATGGGACAGAAGTGGTGGAATTAGAATGAAAAAAGGGAACCTATATAGTGCATGACTAAATTCTTCATAAATATTTTAGTTTTTACATAGAGGTGGTTGATGTATGTCTTTATATGAGTTTTTTATTTCAATACTAACTTCCAATTTTGGAAGGAGTTCTTCTTGTTATTGGGCATGACGAGTTCAGGCATGTTAATGATGTTGGGAATGATATGGATGTTCCTTTTGAGGAGAATCTGATATGTCTTCTGGATTGTAGTGGGAATACTTTGTGTTGAAATACTATGGTGATAGTTTGTATATTGAGGAAACATGTCCATGTTTAAGTTGAAACATGGGAGATAGAAGTGGATTTAAGGGATTATTTGCCCAATATTATTACTTGGTATCTTAGGGAAATATGGGCGTACATCTCAATGATGAGTGGTTATAATGTGGGATTATTTTATGCTTCTGATCATTTTATAGATATATTGGGCTCCTTTAGAAATATTTTTCCCCTTTTTGAGTATAACATTTTTGTTTCCCAAGTTGGGTGTGTTTGAAAGAAAAATTGAAAATTTTGGAAGCATCATAGGCATTGAATGGTTTATACATGGATAGATGGAGTGTGCAAGGGGGATTCATGTTTTCCAATTTCTTTGTGCATGCGTATAAAAAAAGTGTTATGAGGTTCATGGTTTTTGCACGGTTAGACAAAGTGTACAGGGAGGTGTCACGGTTTATGCTTGTTTAGAAAATGATGGAATGTAGGGTTCATGGTCTGGGCAAGGATAAGATAATTATGTAGCCTAATTGTGTAATGGGAACATTTTTAGGGTAATGGTTAGTATTAATCAATCTACATTACCCAAGAATCCATGTAAACATTAATTAATGTTAAAAAAATTTGTTTCAAAATTACTAAAACCCCCATATTAACCACAAATCGACTATAAATCTATCCAAATCAAATTATCTCAATTTTTTAAGCTCCCAGGTGTATTACAAAAGTTCTTAACCCCATTATATGTGAATCAAAATATGTATTAGAAATCTTCATCTCTCCCAATAAGTGAATCTCATCTCGGATGGATTCTCGTTATTCTCTAGTTCTTCTCTCTATCTAACAGGGAAGCTATCCTTTGTTTTTTTGGATCTAGATCATGTTTTTAGGATCATGATCTTGGATTATTAGTCTTGATTCATTTTTTTTGGGATCTAGGTTTCATAACAATATAATGTTTTTCTGTTCACGACTGATTCACTTCAAATTGGGGATTTCCTATGGGAAGTCTCTCATTAAAGAATTATGGTAGATGGTATATTATTAAAATCCCATAGTCATGATTTAAATTATATATATGTAATTGTATAATTGATATATTTTTTAGAAATTTAATTTCTAGATGAAATAATTAATTTTGGAAATTATTAATTAAGGTATTGTGATGTGGGGATAATTTGTTGATCAGTTAATTATTGGATTATTGAATTTAGATTTTGGGATAATTAATTATTTAGATACTCATTGGAATATTGAATTTCGATTTAGGAATAATTAGTTGTTGAATTAATTATCGAAATATTGAATAAGGATTTGGGGATAATTAATTATTCTAATAATTAAATGAATATTGAATTGGAATTTTGGGATAATTAATTGATGACTTAATTATTGAAATATTGAATTAGGATTTGGGGACAATTAATTTTTTAGTTATTTATCGTAATTTTGAATTAATATTTGGGGATAAAAAATTATTTTTTTAATTTTTATAATATTTAATATTGAATATTAATAATTAATTTTTAAATTAATAATGTGATATTGAGATTGTATAATTAAATAATTAATTGTTGATCTAATTACATGTTATTGGCATTGTGAAGATGAATAATTAATTTTTGAATTTATTCTGATATATTTAGATTGTGAATTTGAAAAATTTATTGTTAAGATTAATTATGTAATATTGAGATTTTAAATATGAATAATTAATTATGGAATTAATTATGTGATATTTATATTATGATGTTGAATAATTAATTATGTGATATTGATATGGTAAGGTTGAATAATTATTTTTTTGTAAAAAAAATATATATTTTGTTTGGAAAACTCAATAATGCATTGATAAATTATTATTTATGTATTGAAATTTTAAAATTGAATTAATTAATTAATAATTAAATTAATGTAGATTGTCGTGATAATGAAACAGATTGAGATGATCAATTTATTATAGAATTATTTAATATAGTCAAGATGAATTGTTAATTGTCAAATAAATTAATAGGATATAAGGGATTTCAAGTGATTTGTTAACTGTGGAATTAATTAATGGAATTAACGTGAACAATTAATTGGTCAATTAATTTAAGGGATTGAATATGGTTAATTAATTAAGGAATTAATCAATAGAATTGACATGATCAAGTAATTCAAGAATTGGTTTAATGGATTGAAGATGGTGAATTAATCGTGTTTTTAATTAATGGAATTGATTATACTAATTAATTGGTGTATTAATTTAATGGATTAGATTAATTAATTGTTGAATTAATTAATTGCAATAATTTGAATAAATAATTTTTCAAATAATTAATAATATTTAGATGGTTAATTAATTGTCAAATTAATTAATGGGAAGGATTTGATTAATTAATTTTTGAATTAATTAATTTGATTAAGGTAAATAATTTATTATTGAATTAATTAATGGGAATGGTGTGATTAAGAAATATTTGATTTAATTAATGGGATTTTGGTGATTAATTAATATTTGAATTAATTTATAGGACTGCTGTGATTAATTAATTATTGAATTAATTAATGTAATAATGTGAATATGTGATTGTTAAATTGGACTAATTAATTTTTTAATTAATTAAGGGGTTTTTGTTAAACACATATTTTTGTGATGTATGTGATATTGTGATATTTTTAAATATGTGAAATTGTGGAAAATGTGTTTTTAAATGGTCAATTTTATCAAAGACATTCCACCATGTATTATTAAATATGTATTGTAATAGACTCATTAAATTATGAAAAAATCAATGATATCATTGATATTCCATCATATGCCATAAAAATACGAATAATAACAATGACCTTAAATTATGAAATGAAGACTAGTAATAGTGGTATTTAATATTGTATTATTAAATATGAATGGTAACATGGTAATTCAATTGTGAAATTATGAATGGTAACATAGACATTTAATCATGAATTATGGAAATATTAAATGTAATAATGCTGAATGTTAATTATGAAATTCAATCAAATATTATTAAATGTGATGGTAACATGGTCATTAAATATTGAAATAATTAATGGTAACATTAAAATTAAACCATATTTTATGAAAATATTAATGGTAACAATGGAAATAAATTATGAATTATGAATGGTAATGATAAAATATAGATATGTGATTTGAATTTGGGTATCCTTAGAAACCCGGGTGATTCGTGGTTAAATAAAGATTAAATGAATGAATGAAAATAGTTAACATTGTTTATTTTATTTAACTATTTTTATGAATTTATAGAGTTTTAGTGAATAAATATTGTTTTATTATTAGTTAGTGGTGGACTAATGAATTATAGTCATATCCTATTGAAGCTACCTAATCAGTATCCAAATTTATTTCATCAATGCAATAAAATATAAGGGAAAAGGCCCCAAGTTATATTGAAAAGTTAGGATGGAGCCTATTAGAGGGAACATAACCAGGTTTGGGACCTATTTTATTGTTGTAAACGTCTTTAATTTTATTTTTCGTGTTGACACATGTCACATACTTGATCATGACATAAATATTTTTAGGTTTGAAATTTTATTTTTTGTTTTTTTTTCATGTTTTTATAATAGATTTTTTAGGTTATTTTATATCATAATAAATTTATTGTTAATTTATTTACACTAGTTTTTTATACTAATAAATATGGTATAGTCTTCCCTTTACTCTTATTAATCCTTCACTAATATTCGGCAGCCTCTAGTGAATGGGGAGGTGCACTTGATGTCATGTTACCAACAAGCTCGGGGCACCAGTGTGTGGCACCCAAGTCAGGACATTATAATTTGTCACTCTATGTCATTATGTAGATGTTACATTTCCTAAAATTTTATATTTCCACATATCACAAATTTTATTCAAATTACATTCCTATAAATGTTTCAATCCAGATTACCATTGTATTTCCCTTTCCATCATGTCACGATGATTTTTTGAATCCTTTTTAAAATATTGGATTTTAAAAAATATCTTAACATTTAAACCATTTATTTCCTAGATAGTGTTATAATTTTTAGAATGAAATTTAATAATGATGGTATAATATAACTACCCATGATTTTCAAAGATTTCTAGAATTTATAGACTATAAATCACATAACCCCAAGCTTTAACGAACTATAAACTAATATTATTTTAAATATGATTGTTTCAACCTAAACATAAAATTGGATTCCATAAATAGAAGTAATAAAATAATGTAAGATATATAGGTCCTTAATACTTAAAAAATAATTTATAAATTATTAGTAATTAATATATAAATATATAGTAAAATTGTTTTATTCATAAAAAATATGTATTATTCAAAAATGGTTTTTATTGATTTTTATATCTGAATACTATTAGTAATTTTGGGATATTTTAAAAGATGAACTTAAAAAAAGGTTAAACTTTCTTAAATCACACTACCTATATTATTTTATAGTGAAAATTTTCAATTTTTCAGAATTGATTGTTTTTTTAGTGAATAGTACAAACCACCAACTGCTCAAAAAATACTATTAATTTTCATTAAATAAAGTAATCTCTTTTTCCTGGTTGATCATAATGTAATATAATATTCCATTAATTATAAATAATATAATAAATTTTATTTGAATTTTCATTATAGTTTTTTTTAGTATGAGTTCATTTTTTTCTTAAAACTAAATTTTCTAAAAGAAATCATTTCTTTTTCGGTTTTATGTTTAAAATAATTCATTACACATTATGAAATTAAATTGTGAATTTTGTCCCCATATTTTTACTAATGAGGTTCAAAATATTTAAATATTTATTTATTATTATTTATCAATATGAATAGTAACTGTAGTAAATATTTTTCACATTCGTAATGTTAGTTGAGAAACTAAGGTTAAAAATAATATGATAATGACTAAAAAAATCACTAACTCATTAATTTAATATATTTGGTGAGTGGATTTACAAGGTACACATAAAAAATTATAATTTATGGAAATAATGTTCAATCATTCTTCAAGAAATTATTATATATCATTTTAGAAAAATACAAAGTCCAAATTACCACTCTCTTTATTTTAATAATTATAAAATAATATTATATGGATATAAAAAACATATTTTTAATTATAATTGGGTATTTAAAAAAGTTATTTTTTATCCTGGAGATTTATTTTTAGTTTTCATTAAATAATCACCTTAATTTCTTATGAAACATCGATGCAATAGTTCTACATTTAGTAGAAAATAAAGTAAATAATTTTTAAAATATAAATATAATTAAATTTGTGTGATTTTAAGAGTACCATGAATTTTAAATATTAACAGAATATATTTTTGAGGTTTTACTATATTATATTCAAAATTCATTTTTGTCATTTGGATTCAAAGTCAAATCAAGTGACTAGTTCCAAAAATGAAATTAATTATATTTTATAATAAAAACTGTTTTATTAAATGAATAAAAATTCTAAAAATGTAATATTTATAAAATTGACTGTTATATGATTTCAAATATCAACCATGGTGAATATATTGGTAATTTTTTTTATAGTAACTTTATTAACCCATAAATAGAAAAAATATTGATAACATTGTAATTGTAAAATTGGTTAATTGGGGTTAAAAAAAGAAGTGTGAGAAAAAACATAACATAAAATTGTGAATGTTATATTATATAGTATTATTTCAAATAATTTTTATTATATATTTTAACTATATCATTTTGATCAATTTTCCAATGAATATAAGCTTGTATTTATTTAATATTTTATATAATTTCAACAATGCCCCTCGCCTCGCTTTTGAATGGGAAGCTTCTCTCAACATTTTTTCACACATCAAGAACCAATTAGTTCAAACAATCCTCCCAAAACACCCTTCATAAAATCCCTTCCCATATTATATAGGTCATAATTTTTTATTAATACCATCCTTTTAAAGATTATGTTGTAGAGAAAAATAGGTTGATCGAAGAAGAGTTATAGTATTTAACTGAATATTTTAGTATTATTTCTTATTTTAACTCATTAAAATACTCATAAAGAATAAATAAATTGTATCAATAATATCATCCACATTAAAATATGCTTATCTAATGGAATGACTTTTATCCAAATATATTTCCATCCAATGGTCAATGAAACCATCATTCATTTTTTGGAGGACTACCTCATTGCGAAAAATGCAATTCAATTTATATCACCATGTCACTTGGATGATTATAATAATGGATTTAATGTCTATATAATATATTAATGACCTATTTCTATTTTTGAAATTATAATATTTAATCTATTTTCTTACATTTACATCCATGGAAAAAATGATAACATCATTTGTGTATATGGGACAATTACCACCTCTATGAAGAAATGTGATTACTTTTTCATCAACACGTCACATGGATAATATAATAAGTGTATTTAAAGATATAATATGATATTCATGAAAAAATAATTATTATTAAAAATTAAATTGATACCTATAAACCCTCATATTTTTTTTTAAAAATATAAATGTCACTCATGCCTATGTATGACCTACTATCTCTATATTTATAATGTAGTTAATTTTATATTACCTTTATTCATGGTCCATTGTTAAAGTATTATTAGTATATAAAATTTAAAATTATTTCATTATTATTATTATTTATATGATCTAATAATTTCCCCTTCGACCATTACTATCATATCAATGTAATTTTGTAATTATGAAGCAAACGTCCTCAAAACATATGATGTGGACTTAAGTTATTATGCAATTAAATATGTTATTCGAATAAATATAGAATGGATTAAAGAAACGGTATTGATATTTTAAATGGTTATTAAACAGAACAATATTTTATATAAGTTTTTTTAATGGTTTTATAGGACAAAAAATGCATGATTGAATTCAAGGTAATGGATTTGCACACAATTTCTCTTCATTGATCCATGTTTTAATATTAAGAATATAATTTAATTTACATGGCCAATATAAAGAATCAGAATTATTAGACAAATAATATTTAATTTATTCTAGAAAACATGTCTTTTTACATTGAGGTTATTTTCATGTTTATAGCATTAGAGAAAAGGGACATATTACATTCCAGACATTAAACATTAATACATAGTGGTAATCATAAAAACAATACTCATTTCATCAAGAAAACATTTCAATTAAAACATGATTTCATTGAAAATTGTTCAACCATTTAACATGGATTCCTTAATTATCCAAAACATCCTTATAACCTTTAAAAATAATTTGAAACCATGGGTTGAGAACAAAAATCTTAGTAAGTAATATAAAAGGAAGGAAGTATCACATTAGTCAATGAAAACTTGTAACTTATGAAATCATTTTCAAAATACAAACATATCAACTATATATACTTATTTTTTGAAACATGATATTTACACAAGTTCTAGACAAAAAAACACATAAATATAGCTATAATTGTATATTGGTGCATTACATTCATAATCATGTAAACCTCTCTTCTACATTATAATTTGTAACCATCAAAGCTACCTTACAATTTGAGTATCTGTTACAGTTACACATGGGGTAACCATATGGCCATCCTAAAACATACATATACCCTATGCATTGGAGGGGGATATAGGTCCCCCATTTCATCATAAATAATTACAATTAACAAGAACATTATTATATAACATTAATTATAGGATAAACAAATTCATTTGAACTATGTAAAGCCTAATTTTAAAATTGGATTATAAAAGAAAAATCTCCTTTCAAATATCATATAATTCATGTGAAGATTATTAGAGTTTATGGAATATATATAAACACTATAAATAAAGTTAATTAAAAATAATATAAACAAAACCCAACAAACAAACAATTTTAATACCACATAATTAACGAAGTAGAAGGTTAACTTAAAGAATGGAAATCTGGTTAATAATTCCTTTAGTTCAAGTTGTTCTTACTTACAACTCATTTAAAAACTTTTTATAATAGTTAAAAGAGTGTTATTATTATCTTAATTTAACATAATACACTTTATAACATCTTATATTATCATTTTATAACATCATTTCACTCTTTATTTGTTTGTATTTTGTTCCTTGCATTGTTTTGGGTGAGTTCTTTACATTATTTCCATTATTGGTTCATGATGGATGTTCTTGGAAAATGGAAGTGAATCTCCAGAATTGGATTGGAATGGTATTTAAATATTTCCTCTACCATAAATTATAACATTTATCATTTTTAATTCTTACATGATAATTATTCAAGTGTTAAAACTTTATCGATATCTTTCTAGGTTATTTTGGTGATTCTTTGATCGTAAAGATCTCATTTGGTTTCATAATGTAATAACATGAGTGAAAAATGATTCCACAACTTTATATAAATTATAATACATAAATAATAATATTTTTCATCCATAAATATCCATTCATAACCTTTCATGATGGTAGTAAAATAATTTAGAATCACATCGTCCACGATGTCAGTAAATCGACACATCACAAACTATGTTTTAATTCCTTAAATAATTGGGAGACGGGGAGAAGAATGATGAGTAATTTTCCATGAAAATTTGAACATCTAGAATATACAGGATTCTGGAGATTTCATTCCTCTTGGATAAGAGTATGTGAGGGAAAAAAATAAAATAAAGGAACCCAAATAATAGAGGAGATGAAAAATCCATTAAGAAATTTCAGCAACCTAATGGTGTCGCTTAAAATTTCATATAATATTCTAATGAGAGATAAGGGAAATATCATCATTCATAAATATTATGGGAAGTTAGGATAAAATTTAATGACATATCCCAACATAAGACAATGTAAATTAAAATTAATATATTAAAATGAATGAAAAGAAAGAAAACAAAAGACGATATTTACCTCTTGATCTCTTCCTCTTGAGATCCTTCTTAAGGCCTTTTATTTTGGCATTTTGGTGAGATTATAAGCTCTGGGACATGGGGAAGAGAATTGGGAGGGTTATTGGTTATAACATAGGTATGGATCATGGCCTGAGAGGTGTGGGAGGAGGAGGGAAATGAGAGAAGTATTTATAGTGGAGGATAGGAGGTATTTTTCATTTTTTTATCATTATTATTATATTTTTGCTCAAGACTATTAATAATAATAATTCATTTGACCTAAAAACGTATTAATGGCATGTGAGTTCTAAAAAATTTTCCTTACATCACTTATGATTTCATAAATATGGTATTTTATTAAAAATTTGAATATACGATATTTTACTGTATTTAACTATTCAACAAAAATTAAATAATTTCATAAAAATCCCAAAAATTTACATTTACCATTTATTTACTTGAAGAAATAAAAAAATAACTCCATTTATTAAATATATATTTTTTAATTTGATTAATTTTATTTTTAAATAAAATATCACTTAATTCGAATATTATTAATTTTAAATCTATAACTATTTTTATATCCCATTGAAAATTTAACAAAGATATCATTATCTTTAAGCCATAAGAAATTAAAATATAAATACAAATTTCTATTCATTAGGGTCATATTTCTATTCATATTAATATTAATAATGGTATGTGACAATTCACTAAAAATCATGTTTGTTCTATTAAACTCCAAATAACTTATTGAACAAAAATATTGTCAACCGTTTTTCAAAATTCAAAACATAGAATTAGTAAAATTATTTTTAAATGATAGTTATAATTTTCTACATAAATCAAAGTTTCATGCATTTCGATTTATTTATTGATAACCATGGGGTTTTATATTCTCCCCAACTTCTAGAAATTTTGTCCTCACAATTTTATTTACTTATTTTAAAAGTATGGGTACCATTATCTCATAGAATTTTCAGACTCCCATGTTGCTTCTTCACCCGTGAGGTTTATCCTCAAAACCTTGACTTGGTGGATTACCTTTTTCCTCAATACTCATTCCCATCTATCAAGAATTTGAACTAGTTTCTCATCATAGGAATGGTTCTCTTCCAAATAAACAGATTCGTGGCTCAAATATTGGTTTAATCTAGCACATACATTATCAAAATTGAAACATGAAAAAAATTGGGTACCTGAGACAGACTCGGAGGAAAAGATACTAGGTATGCCAATGGTCCATCTTTCTCTTGGATTTCAAAAGGACCGATGAACCCTAAACTTAGCATTCCTTGCATACCAAACCGCATCACACATTTCCAATTATAGATTTTAAGGAAAACATAATCACCTACCTTGAATGAGAAGTATTTACTTCAGTTATCTACATAAATTTTCTGCATACTCTAAGCTATCCTTAAGTACTTCTATATCGTCTATAATTTTTCAGCCACTTCCTCTACTAATGTTTTCCACATTAACTTTTTCTAACTGACTTCATCCCAAAACGATAGTGTCTGACACTACTTCCAATAAAAATCCATGAAAGGTTTTGATATGTATACAGGAATGAAAAATATAATTATAGGAAAACAAAAATAATGAAAGACGTTGATCCCAACTTCCCTGGTAGTCAACTGAACAAGCTCAAAGCATATCCTCAAATGTCTGAGTAATTTTTTCATGACAGCCCATCTGATTGAGGATGAAAAGTTGTACTGAAATTTAATTCTATTCCCAATGACTTCTAAAGTACCTTCCAAAAGTTATAAGTGAAACTGGGATCCCAAACAGATATAATAGAATGAGTAACTCCATGTATCCTGACAATAATATTGATATATAGTCAAGAAAGTTGATCTAAACACATTTTATATAGAATAAAAATAAAATGTTTAAATTTTTTCATTCAGTCAACAATAACCAAAATCACATTATTACCATGGTATGTATTTGGTAAACCCACGAAAAAGTCCATCCATACATTCTCCCATTTCTACTGTGGAAATTGCTAAGGCTGAAGCTTCCCCTTCGATAAATGCGGATCTGCTTTAACCTATTAACTTTTCAAACATTTCACAGTAAAATCAATAATATCTGTTTTCATTACATCCCTCCAATAATTCTCTAAATGGTCTTTGTAAAACATTGTACTATGAGGATGAACTGAAAATTGAGACTCTGAGCTTCACATAATAAGCCTTTATTTAACTGGGAATCATAAGGACCTCACAACCTTTTTACAATTCTTAACAAACAATCCTTATCAAGATTAATTTCAGGAAACTTATCCATTTTAACAAATTCTATCTTTTTCTGTAGCTCATAGTCTTCCATCTGTGCATGATTAATGGATGAAAATGGTGAATACACTAAAACATAAAACAAAACATATGTATTTCATTCACCAATAACTTCTAATACTAAATTCATCATATCATTAATCAAGGAATCATTTTCCAAATATAACTTGGTTAATGATGCATGATGATTTTGACTCAATGCATCCACCCCATTGTTTTATTTTCCCAGATGATAATTGATAGTGAAATCATAATATTTTATCATATTAATCCATATTCTATGCCACATGTTTAATTTCATTTGAGTGAATATATACATTAGGAATTTATGGTCAGTATATATTTGAAATTTGGCTCTGTATAAATGATGCCTCAAAATTTTAAATGAAAAAATCTCAAATTCCAATTAAAAATCATTTATAGGATAATTTAACTCATGGAGTTTAAGTTTTATTGAAGCATAAGCAATTACCTGATCATTTTTCATCAAATAACAACCAAATCCCTTCAAAGAAGCATCACTGTAGATGAAAAACTTGCCATTTTGGGAAGAAAAGGACAAAACTAGATAATTCATCAATCACTTTTTCAGTTCCAAAAACCAAACATCGCATTCTTCTATACAAATAAACTAAAACACATCTCATGTTAACATGGATGGTGGGATAGACAACCATGAAATGTTTTTAACAAACTATCGGAAATAACATGCTAATCCAAGAAAAAAATGAATTTATGTGACATTTGTTGGTCTTTCCATTCATTAGACACACTTATTTGGGAAAGATCAACTATTATTCCTTTTTTATTTACAATGTGAATCAGAATATAAATCTTTTGGAACAAAAAATCACACTTTCTGAATTTTCCATACAGTTTCTATTCCTTTAAGGTTTTCAAAACAACCCTTAGATTTTTTTCATGATCTTCTTTACACATAGAAAATACTAGAATGTCGTCAATAAACACAACCACAATCATATCTATTAACTCAGGAAATATTCAATTCATAAAGAACCATGAATATAGTAGGCGATTTAGATAACCCAAATGGAATAACAACTAATTCATAATTTCCATATCTATTACGAAAGGTTGTTTTCGGGATGTCATCCTCTTTCTCCTTCAGCTGATGGTATCCTGATCTCAATTCAATATTGGAAAAGTTATTATCACCCAAGATATGATCAAACATGTCATAGATATGAGGAAAAATATTCTTGTTTTTAACAGTGATTTCATTCAAATCTTTATAATCAACCCAAAGTCTCAGGGAAGCATCATTATTTTTAACGAAAAAAATAGGAGCTCCCCATGATGAAGTGCTTTGACGAATGAAGCCTTTCTCAAGAAAATATTGGAACTGATTTTTCAATTCAAGAAGTTCTATTTGAGAAATATGATATAGGGGTTTTTTATTTGGATTAGAAAAAAACTAATTAAATTGTTATTTCGACTTCCCGATTAGGTATGAAACTGGGTAAATCATTAGGAAAAACATTAATGTATTCATTTACCACTAGCGCATTATTAATCTGAACTATTCTCTTGTTTTTAAAAATATGAGATAGATAACATTCATTTCCATATTTATAAGATTTTTCAGCTTCCTGATATTTTATCAATTGTGTAGGTTCATTCTTGAATACAAATTGTAACTCTTTCTAAAAAACAAATTCTTTCTCTCCATAGTCAATCATAGAATGATAAATAGAAACCAATCCATTCCCATAATGATATCAAACTCTAATAAGGAAAAAACTACAAGGTTTTAAGGTAAATTAATTCCACAGATCACAATAGAAATACTATGATAATTCCACTTTTCAATAATATTTCCCCTATTGTTTTACCAATATTTTCTGTTATATATTGTTGAGGTGATATTTACAATTATCAGAAAATTTATTAAAGATGATGGAATGTGTAGACCTCGTATCGATCAAAACATTAGATAAATTTGAGTATACAAACAGGGTACCTGATACAAATTTATTGGATGGATCGTCTTCTCTTGGCGTAGCCATAAAGGATCGCATTAAAACTTTTTTCTTATAGTATGGCTTCTTTGTATAATTTGGTTCTCTCATTGGGAAGGCATTTGTATAGTGACCCTTCTCACCACATTTAAAACACTTAACAATTTTCTTATCAAGATTAGTTATAGGAGCATATTCATTAAAATATCTGGCAATATGTCCGGACTTACCACATCAAAAACACTTTCCAGTTTTGGTAAGACATTACCCCAGGTGCATCTTGCCACACATTTCACAAATAGGAAACTATATTTTCTTACTATACGATTTCTTTGGTTTATTCTTACCCATCACATGCCATCTGGTCCTCTTCTTATCAATTTTTTAAATGTGCTTGTGATCATCATAAAACTACATCTCTACCATCTCATCAAATCAAACATGTTTTTTTATAGATTATGAATTCACGGGAGTCCAACGCCATTCAATGCCTTTGATTCAATCTTGAGTAAAAGTGGTTGATTTTTCTATGATGATCTAGAATATTATTTGGAGCATACCACACCAGTTGGGTGAAGTTCACTTCATAAAATTCCACTGAATCTTTCCCCTTTTGCTTCAATTAAAGTAATTGCTTCTCCATCATAAGATTCACCACATGAGGAAAATATTTTTCAAGGAAAATACTTTTAAATTCTTCCAACTCTAATTTATCAATATCCTCTATATCCATGATATTCATTACCATTTACCACCACTGATCAGATTAACCTTAAATATTATAAATGGTAAGACAATACTTTTTATTATCTGAACAAACCATTACATCAAAAATCATTTCAAGGGATTTAATCCACATTTCCTCAGATAATAGGTCAGAAGATCCAATGAATGTAAGAGGATGTTGTCTCCTTAAATATTCCACTATCATTATGTTCTGTTGTGGAAATTTCATGTTGCTCTATTACATGTATTCCATAACAATTTTTTTCTTGTGTTAGCTGATCCATTACTGTTACAAACAGCTCGGTTCCAATCCCTATAATTTCTGGCTGTAGATTCGGAAGGATGTCGTTCTGTTAGTGTCTCTGCTCTTCAACATCCATGTTGTCCCTACTGGAAACCATTCTGAACAAGAATATCCTATTAAAAAAACATGGTAATATTTAATTTCTATATCATTTCAAATTGTTCATAGTGTAAAAAACATTTTTGGTAATATATTATCATCATCCTAAACCCTAATGTTACTTAAACAATCATCTGATACCAACTATAAAGACCCAACCTTATTAAGAACATAATATTGAATTTATTCAAGAAATAACTTCCATTTACATTGAGTATATTTAAGTGTTTAGAGCTTCAGAGAAAAGGGACATAACACATCCATGACATTACACTTTAATACAGATTAGTTACCATAAAAAAAATACTCATTTCATCCATATTAAAAACATTTCAAATAAAACATTATTTCTTAAAAAAAAAAAAAAACAAATAACATGGATTCCATCATTATCCTACACATATTTATAACCTGTGAAAATAATTTTAAAACATGAAATGAGCACAAAAATATCAGTAAGGGGTATAAAAATAAAGAAGGATCACATTAGTCCATGAATACTTGTAACGTATGAAACCATTTTCCAAAGACATACATATCACCCATAAATAATTACATTTTGAAACATGATATTTACACAAGATCCACAAGAAACATAAGAATGTAATTATAAATATAATGGTATCTTGGGGATTTATATACATAATCTTGTAACCCCCTTGGATACCTTATAAATTGTAACCATCACGAATACCTTACATTTTGTGTAACCCATGTAGTTACACATGGAGTAACTATAGAGACAACCTCCAACATACACATACACAATGCATTGGAGGGAGATATAAGTGCCACCCATAATCATAAATAGTGTCCTAGAATCAAATCATAATCATACAACATGAATAATATCATAAAAACATTTCTTTTCAACTTTGTAAAATAGTATTTTAAAAGAGGATTTTAAAAGAAAAATCCCCTTATAAATTTAATTTAATTCATGTGGGGATTATTAGAGTAGATGGAATATATATAAACAGTGTCAATACACTTGATTAAACAAAATATAAACAAAACCCATCACCCAAATTTTTTTAATACATCATAAATAATGAAGTTGAAGGTTAACCCAAAGAATGGAAATTGGGTTAAGAATTCCATTACCTCGGGTTTTTCTAACTTCCATCTCATTCAAAAATCTTGTACAATGGTTAAAATAATGTTATTAATACCTTGAAGAAAAATATTCAACTTTATAACATCTTATATGATAATTTTATGTCATCATTTCACCCATTAATTGTTTGTATTTTGTTCTTTTGCACTGTTTTGGTTGAGTTCTTTACATGATTTCCATGATTGGTTCATGATAGATGTTTTGTCAATTGGAAGTGATACTATGTAGTTGGAATGGAATGATATTTAAATATTTATATTACAATAAATTATAAAATTTATCAATTTTAATTCTAAAATTTGAATGAATCATGATTTAAAACATTGTTGATATATTTTAGGTTATTTTGTTGATAATTCCATCGTAAAGATATCATTCTTTTTCACAAATTAAAAAAATATTTGAAAAATGATTCCAAAAACTTATATAATTTATAATAAATAAATTATAATCTTTTTCAACCATAAAAATTGTTTCATAACCAGTCTTGAAGGATGTAAAAGAATTTTAAATCTCATCATCCAGGATGTCAATAAATCGACACATCACGGACGCTATTTTCATTAATTTTATAAGTGGGAGAGGAGAATAAGATTGATAAGGAATTTTACCTGAACATGGAAACATCCAGAATATAAATTCTTTTGGATCTTTTATTACTATTGGATAAGTGGAGATTATGAAATAATAATAAAAGAAATAAACTCAAAATAAAAGAAGAGTTGAAAATTCCATTTTGAAATATCGGCAGCCTATCGTCGTCGCTTAAAATTACATAAAATATTTTGATGAGAGAAAAGGGGTTTCTCCTAATTATTATTAATTTTTTTTAAGTAATTAGAATATGTAATGACATATAAAAACATAATCCAAAGTAAATTAAAAATAATTACATAAAATGAAAGAAATAATTAAAACAAAAGAGGATATTTACCTCTTGATCTCTTCTCCTTGAGATCCTTCTTCAGGACTTTGGTTTTGTCCTTTTTGTGAGATGAGAAGCTCTAGGACTTGAGGAAGAGCCTTGGGATGAGTATTGGGCAGATCACAGGTAAGGATCAAGGCCTGAGATGTGTGGGAGAAAGAGAGAAATGAGGGTTATATTTATAGTGGAGGAGAGGAGGTATTTTTCATTATTTTAATTATTATTATAATATTATTTCTCAAGACTACGAATAATCATAATTAATGTGACCCAAAATTGTAATAATTGCCTGGGAGTTTTAACCAGGTGGCCTCAAATCACTAATGATGTCACAAATATTGTATTTTCTATATAATTGGACTATACAATATTTTACCATATTTCCCTATTCATAAAAAATTCATGAATTTCAAAAAAATCCCATAAATTCACCCTCACCATTTATTGACGTCTAGAATTAAAAAATGAACTCTATTTTTCTAAAATAATATTTTAAATATTTTTTATTGAATTTTGAAATAAAATCATTCTTAATTCAAAAAATAAAAATTTTAATTCTATAACAACATTTATATCACATTGAAAAAATAACCAATATTTCATTATCTTAGAGACTTAAGAAAATAAAATTTTAATACAATTCACTATTCATTTGTGTCGTATAAATACTCATATTACTATTCATAAGGGTATGTTACTATTCACCAAAAAACAAGTTGGTTCCATTAAAATCAATATATCTTACTGAACAAATACATAAATGACTATTTTTTTAAATTAAAAACATAACATTTTCAGAAAACCATGTTGCTTCTTAAACAATGTGGTTTCTCCACAAAACATTTACCTAGTGCATTACCTTATTCTATAATACATGTTCTCATTGATCATGAATTTGAACCTGATTCTCTTTATAAGAAATTTTATCTTACAGCTGAACTGCTTCTCAAATCATACATGAGTTGAATTTAGCATGTACGTTGTCAACATCGAGAGTTGGAAAACATTGTGTAACTGAGAGAAAATCGGAGGAAAAACTACTTGGTATGAAACTGGTCCAACATTCACATGGATTTCAAAAGGGTTGATGAATCACAGTCTTAGATTTCCTTTCATAAGAAAATGAATCACACTTTTCCAAGGATATATTTTAAGGAAAACATGGTCACCTATCTCAAAAGAGAAGTATTTACTTCTGTTATCTCCATAACTTTTATTGCTTCTCTGAGCTGTCCTCATGTAATGTTGGATCACTTTCACTTTCTCAGCAACTTCAATTACTAATCCCATCCTCATCAACTTTCTTTCAATTAATTCAATAGAAGCCATTATAGTCCGATACCGATTACCTGTCAATGTCTCGAATGGTTCCATCTATATAGTAGAATGAAAACTATTATTATATAAAAAATAATCTAAAGAAATAGGTTTTTTCCAGCTTCTCTAGTAGTCTATTGAACAAGATCGAAGAATGTCCCCCAATGTATGAATCATTAATTCTAACAGCACATCTAATTGAGGATTAAAAGCTATACAGAAATTTAATTCTATGCCTAATGACTTCTAAAGTCCCTTCCAAAATATAGAAGTGAACCTGGGATCTCTGTCACCAATAATAAAAAGATTAACTCCATGTATCCTAACAATATCATTGAGTTATAATCGATAAAGCTGATCCTAAGTCATTGTATACCGAATAGAAAGAAAATGAACAGATTTTGTCAGTCGATCAACAGTAACCCAAATTGCATTGTAACCGCGATAAGTCTTTGGTAGTCCACCAAAATGTTCATAGATACATTCTCCCACTTCCACTCTGCAATGGGAAAAGACTGAAGCATCCCCTTCGATAACTGCAGCTCTACTTTAATATGTTGACAGGTAAAACATTTCATAGTAAAATCATCAATATATATTTTCGTTCCATCTCACCAACAACACACTTGATGATCTCTGAACATAGTAGTACTACTAGGATGAACTGAAAATAGAGAACTATGAGATTCAAAAAACAATTCTTTCATCAATTGAGAATCATAAGGCACTAAAAAACCATTTTCCAAATCATTACATAGAATCTTTATTAAGATTAAATTCCTGCAACTTAACAATTTTAACCAATTCTAGGATTTTCTATAGCTCACAGTCTTCCTTCGGAACTTTCTTAATTATGGATGATAATTATGAATATACTGAATCCTAAAACAAAATAGATGTATTACCTATACCAATAACTTCTAAGAGAAAATTCATCTAATAATAACCAAGTTATCATTTTTCAAATATACCATGGTTAATGATGCATGCTATTTTAGACTCAAGGCATCCACCACATTGTTTTCTTTTCCCGGATAATAATTGATCAAGAAATTGTAATTCTTTATCAATTCAATTCATCTTCTCTACCTCATGTTTAATTACATCAGAGTGAATATATACATTATAATTTTATGGTCAGTATATATTTGACATTTTTCTCCGTATAAATGATTCCACCAAATTTTCATAGAAAAAAATCACAACTTCCAATTACAAATCATGTGTGGGATAATTTAACTATTGGGGTTTTAGTTGTCTTGAATCATAAGAAATTACCTGATCATTCTGCAACAAAACACAACCATGTACCTTCAATGAAAGATCACTATTGATGAAAAATTAACTATTTCGAGAATTTAAGGCCAAAACTGGAGCATTCACCATTCCCTTCATCAGTTCTTGAAAACAACCATCACATTCTTCTTTCCAAATGAATTTAACCCCTTTCGCGTTAACTTGGTATGCGGGCTAGATTATCGTGAATTTTTTTTAACAAACCGATGAATGTAACATGATAATCCTTGAAAACTAAGAGTTTTTGTGACATTTTTAGGTTTTGGCCATTCATCAACCACTCTTATTTGGGAATGATCAACTGTTATTCCATTTTTATATACAATTTTCCCATGAAAATAAATCTGTTGTTACCAAAAATCACAATTTCATAATTTTCCATACAGTTTTTTTTCATTGATGGTTTTGAAAACAACCCTTAGATTTTTTCCATTCCCTTATTTACTTTTATAAAATACAAGAATGTCATCAAAAAATATAACCAAAAACATATCCAAGAACTCATGAAATATTATATTTATAAGAAAAATGAATATAGTAGGTGCATTACTTATCCTAAATGTCATAACAACAAATTAATAATTCCCATATATAGAACAAAAGGATATTTTCATGATGTCATCCACCTTCACCATCAGCTGATGGTATCTTGATCTCATGTTAATTTTGGAAAAGTACTGAGCTCCCTATAGCTGATCAAATAATTCATAGATACAAGGAAAAGGACACTTGTTTTAACTATGATGTTATTCAAAATTTTATAATTAACACATAGTATCATGGAACCATATTTCTTTTTAATGAAAAAATAGGACCTCCCCATGGGGATGTGCAAGGAAGAATGAAACCTTTATTAAGAAAATCATGCAACTGGTTTTTCAATTCAATATGTTCTATTTGAGCTATAGGATATGGTGGTTTTGAAATTGGCTTAGCATCATGAACTACGTCAATTGTGAATTCAACTTCCCAATCATGTTTGACATTGGGTAACTCATTAGGGAGAACATCTTCCAATTCATTTACCATTGGAAAATCATTAATCTAATGAGTTCCCTTGTTTCCAAAAATATGACTAAGATAACTTTCATTTCTATCTTTCAATAGTTTCATAGATTCCTAATTTGTTATCCATTTTATGGTTTATTTATTTTAGACAAACTAAAATTATTTCTGATAAATAACTTCTTTAGATCTATAGTCAATAATATCATGATAAACAGAAAGACAATCCATTCCCAGAATGAAATCAAACTCTACTAAGGAAATAATAACAAGTTTTTTAGGTTAATTAATTCCACATACCACAATTGAAGGATTATTATATTTCCTCTTTACTATAATATTTCCCCCATTGGGTTTTAACAACAAGTTCTAGTCTCATTTGTTGAGGTGAAATTTCTAATTTACCAGAAAAATTATTAGAGATGGAGGAATGTATAGATCCCATATCAAAAAAACAATTGAAAAATCTGAGTAAACAAATAAAGAACCTGATACAACTTTATTGGATGGCTCAGAATCTAATGATGTAGTTGCAAAGGATCTCACCACACCTTTTCTCTTATAGTATGGATTATTTTCATCCTTTGGATATCTCTTTGAGAAGACATATTCATAGTGACCTATCTCACCACATTTAAAACACATAACAGCTTTCTTATCTGTATTAGTCTTATGATCATCTTCATAACAATCTCGGGAAATTTTTCCAATCATTCCACATTGAAAAAACATCCATGATTTGGTTAGACATTCTGCAGGGTGCATCTTTCCACACGTTTCACAAACAAGAAACTGTATTTTATTACTATCTTATTCCATTGGTTGATTCATACCCATTTCATGCCATCTAGTACTCTTCATATATATGTTGTTAATGTGCTTGTGATCCTTAGCTAACTCCATCTCCACCCACACACCACATTAGACAAGTTTCTCAAAACTTTTGAACTCACGGGAGACCAATACCTTTTGATAACTTGGATTCAATCTTGAGTAAAAGAGGTAGATTATCTATCAAGATCCAAAATAAGGATTGGAGAATACCTCGTCAGTTAGGTGAAGTTCTCTTCATAAACATTCACTAAATCTTTCTCCTTTTTCTTCAATTCAAGGAATTATTTCTCCATTATAAGTCACACCACCATAGGAAACTATTTTTCAAGGAAAATAATTTTAAATTCTTCCCACTCTAGGGCATCAATATCCTTTCTATTCATGATATTCTTAACCATTAACCCACACTGATCACCTTCCCTTCAAAATGATAAATTGAAATACTTAACTTCTTATTATCTAAAAAATCATTACATTTAATATCTTCTCTGGGGATTTAAAACATCATTCAACCGCAACTGGGTCAAAAGATCTTTTGAAAGAAAAAAGATGTTGTCTAATAAAATGTTCCATTATTGACATGTTCTGTTGTGGTAACTCTGGTTTCTATCTTGAATGTATTACTCCACCATTTATTTCATATGTTAGCTAATCCATTATTATCGCTAACATCTCATTTCCAATCCCTACCCTTCCGAGCTGCAGATTCGGAAAGATGTCGTTCAGTCGGTGTCTCTCCTTTTTAGCTTCCCAAATTCTTATATGGAAAATAATTTCGAAAATACATATTTTAGTCAATGATAAATGGTAATATTTAAATTATATATCATTTCAAATTTCCCATAGAGTAAAAAAAATTCTGGAAATATATTAAAATCATCTAAACCCCTAATGTTATCTAAACCATCCAATGATACAAACTATAAAGAACCAGCCTTATTAATAGCATAATCTTGAATTTAGTCATGAAAACACATCCTTTTAAATTGAGGATATTTTAATTTTTAGAGCTTTAGAGAAAAGGGAAATAACACATTCATGACATCACGCTTTAATATAGAGTGGTTACCCTAAAAACAATAATCATGTCTTCCCCAAATTTTTTTAATGGCTGGGGCTGAAGCCTCGTTTATTGTTAAAATAAATAAAATACCTCTTTAACTAGGTAGAGAGAGACCCATAACATAGCCCGATGTCCTGGTGGGCATTTATCCCATTACATGGCTCATAGGCCCAAATTTATGTTCCAAAGCCCATTCTGTGAATGGTTCTACTACAGTACCCTACCTACTACAGTACCACACAGTACCTGCCGATGCTATAGTACAATGCCACCGCTTCAGTGCCCTGCCACCACTCCAGTACCTACCGCTACTATAGTATTCTATAGTAATACTAAAGTGCTTTCTCGAAATGGGTTTTGAAACCCCATTTTTCATGAAGGATTACAGGGTGCTTACAAATAAGACAAACCCCAAATACTCTTCTAAAAATATAATCATTTCATATAAAACATGATTTCATTGACAAGTATTCCATCATTCAATATGGCTTCTTTCATTGACCAAAACATCCTTTTAACCTATTAAAATCAATTAAAAACTTGGGATGAGAACAAAAACCTCAGTAAGGGATATAAAAATATGGAAGGAGGACATTAGTCCATGAATACTTGTAATGTATGAAATCATTTTCAGAAGACATAGATATCACTCATATATACATTCTTCTTAAAACATAATTTTTACACAAGACCCACACAAAACATAATAATGTAAACATAACTATAATGGTATATTGGTAATTAGTAACATAATATTGTAACCCTATTTTCTACCTTATAATTTGTGACCATAAAGACTACCTTTCAATTTTTATAACCATCGCAGTTACACTTTGAGTTACTATACAACCAACTTCCTACATACACAAAACCAATTCATTAGAGGGAGATATAGGTCCCACCACTCATAATAAACAATTCCCAGGAAATAGAAAATTACCATACAACATGAATAATCTCATAAAAACATTTCTTTTGATCTTTGTAAAATTGAATTTTAAAAGAGAATTTAAAAAGAAAAAAGCTCTTTACAAATATCATATAATTCATGTGGGGCTTATTAGTGTTGATGGAATCTATATAGAAACTTTTAATAAATTTAATTAAATAAAATATAAACAAAACCCATCACACAAACAATTTTAATTCCACATAAATTATGAAGTATAAGGTTAACCCGAAGAATAGAAATCAGGTTATGAATTCCCTTACCTTAGGTTTATCTTAATTCCAACTCATTTAAACCTCTTATATACTGGTTAAAAGTGTGTTATTATTACCTTAATGAAAAATATTCATCTTTATAACATCATATATAATCATTTTATATCATCATTTCAACCTTTAATTATTTGTATAGTGTTCGTTGCACTATTTTGGGTGAGTACTTTACATGATTTTCGTGATTGGTTCATGATGGATGTTCTTATAAATTTGAAGGGAAACACTAGAATTGTAATGTATTGGTATATAAATATTTCCAATATCATAAAGTATAACAATTATATCTTTGAATTTTTACATGATATTGACTCATGAGTTAAAATATTATTTTTATTTGTTTATGTTATTTTGGTGATTCTTCGATTGTTAAGATCTAATTTTGTTTCATAAATTAATAACATGTGTGAAAAATGATTCCATAACCTTATATAAGGTATAATACATAAATTAATATCTGTTTAAATCATAAATGTTTTTTCATAACATGTATTTAATGAAGTAAAAGAATTTTAAATCACATCATCCAAGTTGTCAGTAAATTGAAAAATCACAGATGATGATTTAATTCCTTGAATAAGTGGGAGATGAGGAGGAGATTGAGGAGGAATTTACCATGAAGATTAGAAAATAGATAATAGAAATGAATCTGGAGCTTTCATGCCTCTTGGATAAGAGGAGGTGAGGAAAGAAAAAGGAAATAAAGGAACTCAAAATTAAAGAAGATCTAAAAATTCCCTTATGAAATTTTGGCATCCTAACGACATCGCTTAAATATTAATAAAATATTTTGATAAGAGAAAAGGGGTCTCTCATAATTAATACATATTATGGGAATTAATGGGAATATATAATGACATATCCCAACATTATCTAAAGGAAATTAAAAACAATATCATAAAATGAAAGAACGAAATAAAACAAAATAGAATATTTACCTCTTGATCTCTTCTCTTTGACATCCTTCTTAAGGCCTTTTGATTTTGGCCTTTTTTCAGACCATAATACCTATGAAGTGGGGAAGATCCTTGGGATGAGTATTGGGAAGATCATAGGAAAGGATCAAGCCTTGAGAGGTGTGGGGGGAATAGAAAAATGTGGGATGTATTTATAGTTGAGGAGAGGATGTATTTTTCATTATTTTAGTCATTATTATAATATGTTTCCTCAAGACTATGAATAATCATAATTCATGTGCCCCCAAATAGTAATAATTGAATGTGTGTTCGAAAAAAATTTCTATAGATCACTTATGATTTCATAAATTGTTTATTTTACTAATAATTTGAATATATGGTTTTTTATCGTATTTTACTATTCATAAAAAATTCAGTAATTTCAGAAAATTCCCAAAAATTACCCCTAACCATTTTTTGATGTATTGAATTCAAAAATGAACTCCATTTTTTAAAAATAATTTTCTAAACATTATTAATTTAATTTTTTAAATAATATCATAGTTAATTCAGAGAATAACAATTTTAAATCTATAACTACTTTTATATCTCATTGAAAAATTAACAAAGATTTCATTATCATAAATCCTTTAGAAAATAAAATATTAATACAATTTACTATTTATTAGAGTCGTATTAAGATTCATATTACTATTCATAAGTGTATGTTATTGTTCAACAAAAATCAAGTTGGTTCTATAGGACTCCAAATAACATACCAAACACAAATGTAGATGACAGTTTATCGATATTCAAAACCTAAAAGTAGTAAAATAATGTTTATAGACTAGTAATAATTATATAATTAAAACAATGTTCCAGGAATTTCAATTTATTTTTAGAAAACCTTGGGGTGTTACATTCTCCCCATCTTCTAGAAATTATGTTCTCAGAATTTTATTTACATATTAAACAAGTGAGAGTACCTTTCTCTCGTAGCATTTTTAGACTACCAAGTTGCTTATTCAACCATGGGGTTTATTCACAAAACCATTACTAGGTGGATTACCTGATTCTGTAATACCTATTCCAATTGATCATGAATCTGAACTGCTTTATGGTCCAACTTTCTCAAGGATTTCAAAATGACCAATGAATCGCAAACTTAGCATTCCTTTCACACCAAAACGCTTCACACTTTTCCATGGAGATATTTTAAAGAAACAATTGTCACCAATATCGAAGGATAATTATTTTCAAGTAACACCTCGAGCTTCCACGATATGCCTCTCTTTAAATAATGCAATAGCTTGCATGATACACAAGTTCGAGTTCTGACACACCGCGACCAATAAAAGTATCAGTTATGAATAGTAATACCCACTTTTTGAAATTACATAAATTTTAGATTTCAAAATGGGCTTCATTTTTGTATTCATAATATCGAAATTATCCTAAGCTGATTTTTTTTTTGTAATTTTCTAAGAACTTCCAATTTTTTATGAATAGTGAAAAATACATAAAAACAACTTTTTTAATAAAACTAATTTATAGTGATAAATTATACTATTGAGTGGTTTTAATTTATAAATAGAATATATTTTTACCATTTTATCCAATGGTGGTAATTATAATTAATTTCACATTGAAATTGGACATAAACAATTGTAAATCTTTTGATATATACTGTTTCTTAAAAACATGCTATTTGTTGTGACAGCGGGAATTAATTATAAAATTAATTAATGAAACTTATATGTTTCGAATTTTTTAAAATATAAATAATTTTTGAATTCGGAATATCAATTATATCTTAGGGTGAAATTTTGGCATTGTTCTGAAAAACATCAATTTTTGATGAATAGTGAAACCACTAAGTGGTAGTTAAAAAACTGATTTTTTGTTTAAATTAAACATGACCGCTTCTATGAATTGACTTTAAAAAATCCGACATACATGGTTTTCATTAGGATGTAAAATGTGGTTCAATTGGATTAAAATAGTTTTTTGGTGAATAGTAACTTTAAAGTTTTATTAATCGCGATTAAAGGTAATTAGTGAAAATTAAGGTAAAAAAGATATTATAAAAATATGAAAATATATTGACACTTGTACTACCCTTATTGGATGAGTCATGGACAACCAATAAAATCCATGGGTCAACATGGGGACCCCATGGAGCCACTTGGGTATGAAAATGACATTAATAACTTTTTATTTAATGTAAATATAAAATTGTCACTAACATGTGTTGTTTTACTAAAAAAATTATTACATGGGGTTATATAAGTTAAATTTTCGACTATACATATTCATTGGATATATAAAAATATTTCCTACATCATCATAGTTTTTTTATAATTTTTAGACATTAAATTAATTAAATGTTTTATGACACAATGATGATACATCGATTACCTCATTAATTAACGATTTAAATAAAATGAAAAGATAATGTAAACTCTAAGACTTACACTTGTCAAAAACCTATTGCATGAGTAAATTTCAAACCCTAATCACCTTAAACAAGAAATATATAATTGTGGGACCTTTAAAATCTGATAATCATTTCATAATAATGTAATATTTCATGACTTTCCAAGAGTGCCCCTCCTCTCCTCTTATAAAAGGCCCCCAACTCTACCACCTTACTCACACCATCAAATCCATTTGGCTCGGTAAACCTCTGCCCAAATACTCTCTAAAAATTCCTTTCTTCATCCTAGAAGCCTTATGTTAGACATAAAGCTCTTCAAGAATCAATTTTGGTTCAAACCGAGGCGAGTTACCCGATTTAAAGGTAATGTCTTCTCTTACGTTGTTTTGTTTTATTTTGCTTCTCCAACCCCCAATAATATTTTTATTATTTTACTTTTGCAACAACACCAGTATCCTAAATATAATTGGATTTTTTTATGAGAAGGATTTTATTTACACTTACACACACATTCGACTAATGTTTAAAGAACATACTGTTTTTGTGGGTGGCAAAATACTGCCTCATGAAATGATGATTGTTCAATATTCTTTTAACACCTCTAATGGTGGCCATTAAGATGAAACTATTTCTATATATGATATATATTATGTTTATGTTTTCCTAATGCTTCTTTATTCCTCATTTATGGCATACCTTTATGATTTCCATTATGGGTAAACGCGATAATTTCATTTTAGGAAGTGCGGACTACCGCCCCCTCAATGTGATTTGAATCATTAATGCCATATGTGGGAAGTATAAAAGATGGACTAAATGATATTATATATGATATTATACTGGAATTATAATACACCTTTATATCATTATTATTTCATTCCATTAAATATGGAATATAAATGAAATTAGCATCCATGCGTACGTACGACTTATCGTCTCCATGAACGGTGCATTTCATTTCATAACTCTAAATGTTACGTAATATTATAAATGAATTTATATACTGGATATATATGATACATATGATATCTACATCAAGAATATAATTCTGGATATATTTTATATTCTACCACATAAATAATGTGTAATTATAAGAAGTTTATTTTTGACTCAAGTACCAAAGATCCAAAAAACAACCATTATTAACATAAATAATTAAATAATGTTCATAACATGGTAATAAGTGATATAAAAGGAATAATGAACTTGAAAAAAGGTTGTTAATCAATTATAAATTAATTCTAGTTTATTATTCATGAGGTTAAAGAACGATCGAGTCAATTCAGACACGAGGTAAGGTAACTTTTTAACCCTATTTCCATTCTTTGGGTAAATCTCTTACATTCTAATTATGTCATGATATTATTATGTAATATCATGTATTTGTACTTTATTTATGTGTACTTATAGTATATAAACATAATATATCTATTTCATTTAAATAAATGATATTTGTAAAGGACTTCGTCTCAATCTCCTTTCATTGAGGCATATTTTGTTTTATACACAACTTTCATTTATATGGTGTATAAACCCCTTTGAATTTTACTTTTATTCAAAAGGAATATTTTTATACGAATCATTTTTACAAAATGAAAAAAGGAATGTTTTTTTCTTACGTATGTGGTGACAATGACTTCCCTGCCGTCGTGACCATTATTTTATTTTCGGCATCCTCTACAAGCCATAACTTTTTTAAATGAAAAATAAATACAATGTTTTAATTTTCTTTTATTTTTGTATTTAAAATGGTTTTTGAAAGTGTTTTTTATTATATCAGTGTATTGTATTTATATCTTTTGATTGAAATGTGGAAATTTTTTGTTTCATGTATGCATGTTTTATGTGATATGATTATGTTATGGCATATGATATGTTTAAACCTGTTCATATGAGGAATGCGTTAGACTTCATAAGTGAAGGGTGGAGCCCACTATAGCTCCCCGATGCATCGGCAGGTCTCATAAGGAAAACTAGTGTCTTGGAATGTGGCCTTGACAAAATCTTATTTGTAGTCTTGGCATGATGCCTTGGCTACGTGGTGATGATAGTATGGCATTATGCATTCCATCATTATGAAAGTGGTTATCGATATTGCATATGATTATTCGACCAGTAGAATATCAATGCGAATATGTAAATGGAATTATTTCATTTTATTTTTCGATATTATGCTGAAGTTCATGTTTAAAAGGTTTTTGTTTAGTTATACATTGACTTAAATGATTATGTTTATTTGTGAAATCTTCCGCTATATTGATATCCTTACTGAGTATCTGAGCTCACCCCTTCCAATGTTTTAATTTTTCTAGGATGTGAAGAAGTATATTATGAATGACCTGCAGTGATAGTATGTGGGGATATGAAGACAAGATGTTGTTGTAGTTTTGTTTTACTTTATGGTGTAATGTAATACTTATGAATGTATCTAGTGCTTCCAAGGCTATTAAACTAATCGGTCTTTCGAGACTTGATCTTTTATGATCATGCCAATGCTACGTAATAATGCACCGACTTTGGGTAACTGGGGTCGGGGAGTTACAGTTGGTATCAGAGGAAGTTTAGTACAAAACTTGGAAGCTAGATTTAAATAAACCCTAATTAGTGCACATAGCCCAAAGATAGACTTTCAGGATTAGTATATAAGATCTTACTAGAATTTTGGTATTACAGAGATTTTGTGAGTGTACCGAGCAATATATCCATGTCTGGATACGAGTAGGTAGAGGCGGCTCTGGCACAGATGTACCTAGGGGTAAAACCCGAAAACACCGCTTTGAGCTAGACTCGAACGGGAACTAGTGCACGACAACGGGACTTACTGCACTCTTGGTTACGACACTCCCGGGGGATATGCTTTGGATAAATCTCATTTTCATTAAAAACCACTATGAATGGTTGATGAGTATACACTTCCTCAAAGAAAACATTTTTATGATTATAGTTCAATTTATTTTATGTGATTTAAAATTATGGAATTATGTATTTTGATTCATAAACTAATCTAGTTTAAGCCATTGTTTAAAAATGGCGCCTAGTGGAAGTAATGAAAACCATATCAATGCACGCACTCCATGTTGGGCATTCCCCCCTGCTCAAGATAATTATAGTGGAGATGGTGATACAAATGGTGCTAATCAACTTATCACCATACTGGGACAACTCACTCAGGTTATGAATAATAATCTTACTCGTATGGAGAACCCTAATCCACAATGTGGAGGATCAATGTTAGACCGCTTCATGAGGCAACAATTTCCAATATTTATTGGGGGTACGAATCCATTAGTAGCTGAGAAATGGATAAACTCCTTAGAGAAAATATTCCACGCCTTGGGGAGTAGCCAAAGGGAGAAGGTTGTCATGGTAGTTTAACACCTCACTGGAGATGCCAATCAATGGTGGTCGCTAATTCAAAACACAATGTAATATAAAGAAGAATCAAGTAGGGAATGGATAGAGTTCAAAGTGCTTTTCCTAGAAAAATTCTTTCCACATGACCATCGATCAGATATGGAATGGAAATTTCTGAGTTTGAGGCAGATGGAGGATGAGAATACCGCAAAGTATGAGGCTACCTTTACAAGGTTAGCAAGGCATGCAGAAAATTATATACGTAACCCAAGAAGTAAGATTGATCGTTTCTTTGATGGGTTAAAACCATTTCTCCATCGAGCTTTCGTATCATAATCTTTCTCAACATACGAAGATATACTCTCTTGTGCTATCAAGAGACAAAAGAAATTATCAAAGGCTTATGACAACAAAGCAAAGAAAGAGAATAAGAGAATTGTATAACAAGATACAGATAATGGGAAAAAGGGAAAGAAGGATTTTCCCTTATGCGATAATTGTGGGAAGAATCACCCATGTACTTTCCTAAAATGAATGGGAGTTTGTTATAAATGGGGAGAAAAAGTTCAACAGGCTCGTGATTGCAAGGGAATGAAAGAGGCTATCAATGTTGAATGACATAATTGCAGGGAAATGGGGCATTATGAAAATGAATGTCCTAATATTCAGGGAATCTTACCTCAAAAAGGCCAAGGGATCATGGAAAATCATATGCTGTTACTATAGTTGAAGTGGAATAATTAATGTATTGGTGCTTTTAGACTCAAGGATTATATTCTGGTTATAAGAATAATGTGATATATATAAGGATTGTACTACAGTACTTGTTGTTTTCATTAAGGTTTTAATTTGATGAAGGTAATCATATTTTTATATGTGACAATAAGATAAACTTTACTTTGTTTTATGAATCTGATGATACAATTGATTTTGGAATTTAGAGACCTTTTAGAGAATGTCTGGACTGAGGTATTTTGGATAACTATAAAGGTTGGAATGGATTAAGTTGAATTTTGGATAGTATTGTTTAAGGTTAAAACATTTATGAAAATTATTTTTGTAATATTATAATACAATAGTTTTAAGAAAAGGACAACCTGTAGGTCGGGGTATAACCCATCACGTGAGAAAAAGATGTAGGAATCGAACCCACAACCATAGTGCGACAGGCCTTTATTACCTACAACAATCCTAAAAGAAGTCCCCAGTTATTACAAAATAGTTTTGCTAATCTAAACGGTATGTGTTAATATTTGGAACCGTATACAATTATTATAAATAGAATATTTTGAGTTCTATTACCTTTTGGAGTGAATGATGGGTTTGTGGTAAAAATTTATTAATGAATGAAAGTCTACATGAAAAGTAAGTATATTTCCTTACATTCTTAGTAAATCTCATAAATAAATTCCTCAACTTTATTAGAGGTAACTTAAAACAAAAAAAAAATTCGGTTAACTTTTCCAATTGGGGAGTCAATGACTGTTTAACCAATAACAAGTTTGTGATTTTCTTGTAGTTAAATTTCTCTTAATCCTATTTTATTCAAATCTCCATCAGACCTTGATGGTTTTTTCCCCCATATCCATATTTTCATAGAATCCTAATATGGGCTATCTCTGGTGACCTTTGTACTTCTCTTTATTTCTTTTAAAGTTATACTTTTATTAACCATATTTATGATGTGTGTTTTCCACATAGGTATTTTATATTTTCAACCATTTATTTTCAAAGAAAAATTTCAAATTTCGAGGACACAATTTATTGAAGGAGGGGAGAATGTAACACCTCAAACTTCCACGATATGCCTCTCTTTCAATAATGCAATAGCTTTTATTGTACGCAAGTTCGAGTTCTAACACACCCTGACCAATAAAAGTAGAAGTTATGAATAGTAATACCCACCTTTTGAAATTATATAAATTTTATATTTCAAAATGGACTTCATTTTTGTATTCGGAATATCGAAATTATCCTAAGTTGAATTATTTGTAATTTTCTGAGAACGTCTAATTTTTTATGAATAGCAGAAAATAAATAAAAACAACTTTTTGAATAAAATTAATTTATAGTGATAAATTATAAAATTGAGTGGTTTTAAAGTATAATTATAATATATTTTTACCATTTTATCCAATGGTGGTCATTCTAATTAATTTCACTTTGAAATTAGACATAAACGATTGTCAATCTTTTGATATATACTATTTCTTAAAAACACTCTATTTGTTGTGACAGAGGGAATTAATTATAAAATTAATTAATGCAACTTATATGTTTGGAATTTTTTAAAATGGAAATCATTTTTGAATTTGGAATACCAATTATAGCTTAGGGTGAAATTTTGGCAGTGTTCTGAAAAACATCAATTTTTGATGAATAGTGAATCCACAAAGTGGTAGTTAAAAAACAGATTTTTTGTTTAAATTAAACATTACCGCTTCAATGAATTGAATTTAAAAAATCCAACATACATGGTTGTCATTAGGATGTAAAATTTGGTTCAATGGGATTAAAATAATTTTTTGGTGAAAAGTAACTTTTATGTTTTATTAATCGCGATTAAAGGTAATTAGTGAAATTTAAGGAAAATTGATATTATAAAAATATGAAAATATTTTGAAACATGTCCTACCCTTATTGGATGAGTCTTGTCCGACCAAGAAAATCCATGGGTCAACTTGGGGACCCCAGAGAGCCACTTGGGTAAGAAAATGACATTAATAACCTTTTATTTAAAGTAAAAATAAAATTGTCACGAACATGTGTTGTTTTAATAAAACAATTATTACATGGGGTTATATGAGGTAACTTTTAGACTATAAAAATTAATTGAAAATATAAAAATATTTCCTACATCAAGATATTTTTTTATAATTTTTAGACATTAAATGAATTAAATTTATTATGATACAATGATGATGTAGTGATTACCTCATTAATTAACGATTTAAATAAAATGAAACGATAATGTAAAATCTAAGACTTACACTTGTAAAAAACCTATTATATGAGTATATTTTGAAACCGTATCACCTTATCCTAGAAATATATAATTTTGGGACCTCTAAAATCCGAAAATCATTTCATAATAATGTAATATTTCATTACTTTCCAAGAGTGCCCCTCCTCTACTCTTATAAAATGCCCCCACCTCTACCACCTTACTCACACCATCAAAGCCATTTGGCTCGGCCAACATCATCCCAAATACTCTCTGAACATTCCTTCCTTCATCCTAGAAGACTTACCTTAGGCATAAATCTCTTAAAGAAACCATTTTGGTTCAAATTGAGGGGAGATACCCGATTTAAAGGTAATGTCTTCTCTTATGTTGTTTTGTTTAATTTTGCTTCTCCAACCCCCTACACTCTTTTTATTCATTTATTTTATAAAAAAACCAGTATCCACAATATACATTTATGTTTTTATGGGAAGGATTTTATTTACACTTACACACACCTGCGTCTAATGTTTAAAGAACATGCTGCTCCTGTGGGTGGCGAAATACTGCCTCACGAAATGATGTTTGTTAAATATTCTTTTAACACCTCTAATGGTGTCCATTAAGATGACAATATTTCTATATATGATATATATTATGTTTATGTTTTCATTATTCTTCTGTATTTTTCATTTATGGCATACCTTTATGATTTCCATTATTGGTAAACGCGATAATTTCATTTTATGAAGTGCGGACTACCGCCCCCTCAAAGTGATTTGAATCGTTAATTCCATATTTGGGACTTATAAAGGATGGATTAAATGATATTATATATTATATTATACTAGAATTATAATACACCTTTATATCATTATGATTTCATTCCATTAAATATGAAATAGAAATGAAAGTAGTGTTCATGCGTACGTATGACATACCGTCTCCATGAACAATGCATTTCATTTCTTACCTCTAAATGTTACGTAATATTATGAATGAATGTATATACTGGATATATATGATATATATAATATCTACATCAAGAATATAATTCTGTAGATAATGGATATTCTTACACATAAACAACTTGTAATTTTAAGAAGTTTATTGTTTACTCAAGTACCATAGATCGACAAAATGACCGTTATTAACTTAAATAATTACATAATGTTCATAACATGGTAATAAGTTATATAAAAGGAATAATGAACTTGAAAAAGGTTCTTAATAAATTATAAATTAACTCTATTTTATTATTCAGGAGGTTAAAGAATGACCGAGTCATGTCGGACACGAGGTAAGGGAACTTCTTAACCCAATTTCCATTCTTTGGGTTAATCTCCTACCTTCAAATTATGTCATGATATTATTATGTATTATCATGTATTTGAACTTTCTTTATGTGTACATATATTGAATACACATAATAGATCTATTTTATTTAAAAAAATTATCTTTGTAAGGGACTTCGTCTCAATCTCCTTTCATTGAGGCATATTTTGTTTTATACGCAACTTTCCTTTATACGGTGTATAAACCCCTTTGACTTTGACTTTTATTCAAAAGGAATATTTTTATACGAAGCGTTTTTACTAAAATAAAAAAGGAATGTTTTTTTCTTACCTATGCGGCGACAGCAAATTCCCCACCATCGTGACCATTATTTTCGTTTCGGCTTCCTCTACAAGCCATAACTTTTTTAAATGAAAAATAAATACAAAGTTTTTATTTTCTTTTATTTTGGTATTGAAAATGGTTTGGAATGTGAATTTTTTATTATATCAATATATTGTATTGATATCTTTTGATTTAAATGTGGAAATGTTATGTTTTATTTATGCATGTTTTATGTGATACGATTATGTTATGGTTTATGATAAGTTTAAACATGTTCATATGAGGAATGCATTAGTCTTAATAAGTGACGGGTGGAGCCCGCTATAGCTCCTCGATGCATCGGCAGATCTCATGAGACAAACTAGTGTCTTGGCACGAGGCCTTGACAAAGTCTTATTTGTATTCTTGGCACAAGGTCTTGGCTATGTGGTTATGAGAGTCTGGATTTATGCATTCCATCATTATGAAAGTGGTTATTGATATTACATGTGATTATTCGACCAGTAGAATATCCTTGTGAATAAGTAAATGACATTATTTCATTTTATTATTCCATATTATAATGAAGTTCATGTTTGAAAGGCTTTTGTTTAGATATAAATTGCCTTTAATGTTTATGTTTATTTATTAACGCTTCCACTATATTGTTATCCTTACTGAGCATTTGAGCTCACCCCTTCCAATGTTTTAATTTTTCCAGGATCTGAAGAAGTATATTATGAATAACCAGCAGGGATAGTATGAGGGGATATGAGGACAAGATGTTGTTGTAGTTTTGTTTTACTTTATGATGTAATGTAAGACTTATGAATGTATCTAGTGTTTCCAAGGCTACTAAACTAATCGGCCTTTCGAGACTTGATCTTTTTTGATCATGCCAATGCTCCATAATAATGCACCGACTCTGGGTAACTGTGGTCGGGGTGTTACATTTCACCTCTTCTCTACCAAAAATTTCTACATGATCTAAGATTTCCTCATGTAATGATGTATTATCTTCACTTCTCTCAGCCACTTACTCTACTAATTATGACCCCATCAACATCATTTAACGGAATTCACCCCAAAACGTTTGAGTCTGACACTATTTCCCAAAAAAATCCTCGAAATGTGCCATCTGTATACTAGAATTAAAACTATTATTATATGAAAAATATAATAAATAAATATGTTGATCCCAACATCCCTAGTAGTTTATTGAACAAGATCGAAGAAAATGTTATATATTATGAATCATTCATTCTAACTACCCATCTGATTGAGGATGAAAAGTTGTACAGAAATTTAATTCCATACCCAATGACATCTGAAGTCACTTGAAAAAGTTAGAAGTGATCCTAGGATCCTTGTTAGGTATAATAGATAAGATTAACTCCATATATCCTTATAATCACTTTGAGGTAAAATTGAGAATGATTATCCAAAGACATTTTATCTCGAATAGAAAAAAATGTGCAGATTTTGTTAGCCAATAAACAATAACACAAATCACATTTTAACATCGATATGTCTTTCGTAGTCCACCACAAAGTCAATGGATACATTCTCCCATTCCCACTCTGGAATTCGAAAAGGATGAAGCATCCCCTTCGGTAACTGCACTCTTCTTTAACATGTTGACAAGTCAAACATTCCACAATCAAATCCTCCATATCTCTTTTCATCCATCCCACCAATAACACTTTTGAAGGTCATTATACATCTTAGTACTACCAAGACGAACTGAAAACTGATAACTATGAGTTTTACACAACAATTGTTTCTTCAACCAGGAATCATAGAGCACTCATAAGCATTTTTCAAATTTTAACTCAAATTTTTTATCAAGATTAAATTCTGAAAACTTTCACATATTTACCAATTCTAGCTTTTCCTATAGCTCACGGTCTTCCTTCTGTGCTTGTTTAATTCTGGATGATAATGATGATGTCACTGAAACCTAAAACCGAACTGATGTATTTCCTACACCCACAAATTCTATGACATAATTCATTAAATCATTAATCAAGGGATCATTTTCCAACTGTAACATGGATAATGATGCATGATGTTATAGACTCAAGGAATCTGCCACTTTTTCCATTTCCCGGATGATAATTGATTGTGCAATCATAATCCTTTTTCAGATCAATCCATTTTATATACCTCATGTTTAATTCTTTCTGAGTGAATATACACTTTATATCTTTATTGTCAGTATATATTTGACATTTGGCACCGTATAAAAGAAGCCTCCAAATTTTCAAAGCAAAAACCACAGCTTCCAATTACTAATGTTGTGTGGGAGAATATAAATCATGGGATTTTAGTTGTCATGAAGCATAATAAAATACCTTATCATTATGCATCACAACAAAAACAAGTCTCTTCAAATAAGAATCACTATAGATGACTAACTCACCATTTTGGGAAGTCAAGGCCAAAACTAGATCATTCACCAATCTCTTCTAATGTTCCTGAAAAAAAAACAACCCATTCTTCAATCCAAATAAATTTGACCCCTATTCCTATTATCTTGGTTATATGACTAAACAATTGTGCAATGTTTTTAACAAAACGCAGGAAATAACCATATAATCCAATAAAAATACAAATTTCTGTTGTATTTTTAGGCCTTTCCAATTCATTAACAACTCCTGTTTTGTAGGTAACAACTATTATTCCATTTTTATTCATAATGGTCCCAATAAAAGAAATATGTTGTAACCAAAAATCACACATTCAGAATTTGCTTTATAGTTTCATTTCCTTTAATGTTTTTAAAACAACCCTTAGATGTTTTTTATGCTCATATTTACTCTTAAAAAATTCTATAAGGTCATTAATAAACATAACCACAAACTTAACCAAGGTCTCAAGAAATATTTTCTTCATAATATCCTTGAATATTTTTGGTGCATTATTTAACCCAAATTACATAACAAGAATTTCATAATTCCCATGTCTAGTATGAAAGGATATTTTCAGGAAGTCATCCTACTTCACCTTCAGCTAATGGTATCCTGATCTCAAGAAAATATTGGAAAAGTACTGAGGTCCTGGAGCTGATCAAACAAGTCATTGATACATGTAAAGGATACTTGTTTTTAACAGTGATGTTATTCAATGATTTTTAATCAATGCAAAAGTCTCATGGAACCATCTTTCTTTTTACCGAATAAAATAAGATCTCCCAATGATGAAGTGATAAGATGAATTAGGCCGTTATCAAACAAATCCTTAAAATGATTTCTCAATTAAAGATGTTATATTTGATACATACGATATTCAGGTTTTGAAATTTGCTTATCATCGGTAATGAATAAATTGTGAATTCAACTTCCTAGTCAGGTATGACACCGGGTAACTCGTCAGGAAAAACATCAATGTATTCATTTACCACTGGCACATCATTAATCTGATCAGTTCCATTATTTTAAAAAATATGAGCAAGATAACTTTCATTTCCATCTTTCAACAGTTTCTCAGCTTCCTAATTTTTTATCAATTGTATGGGTTATTTCTTGAATAAAAACATAAACACTTTCTAAAAAACAACTTCTTTAGCTCTAATGTAAATTTTAGTATGATAAACAGAATGCCAATCCATTCCCAGAGTGAATTCAAACTCTACTAGTGGAAAAAAAATAAAGCGTTACCGGTAAATTCCTTCCATAGACTACCATAGAAAGATTCTCATGATTCCCCTTTGATATAATATTTCCCATTAGTGTTTTAACAATAACTTCCTGCCTCATGTGTTGAGGTGATATTTCCAATTTACCAAAAGAATTCTCAGATATAAAGGAATTTGTAAACCCCATATCAAAAAAAACATTAGAAAAATCTGATTTAAAAAGCAGGGTACCTAATACAACTTCATTGTATGGGTCATAATCTACCGACGCAGTCCTAAAAGATATCAATACACATTTTTTCTTATATTCTAGATTCTTTTCATCATTTGGATCTCTCTTTGGGAAGGAATTTTCATAGTGAACTATCTCACCATATTTAAAACATTAATAGTTTTCTTTTTAGGATTAGTAATAGGGTCATATTCATTACAATCTCTGGAAATATTTCCCAACATAACACATTGAAAAAACTTCCTATTTTTGGTAAGACATTCCCTATGGTGAATCTTGACACAATTTTCACACACTGGAAACTTGATTTTCTTACCATACGATTTCAATAGTTAATTATTACCCATAACTTTCCATCTGTTCCTATTATTGTATTTGCAGTCAATGTGCATGTGATCATCTGCAAACTCCATATCTACCCTCTCAGCAAATCGTACAAGTATCTCATAACTTTTTAAATCATAGGAGGGAAACACCCTTTTGATAATTTGACATAAATCCTAAGTAAAAGAGGATGATTTTTCTATTAAGATCCAGAGTAATATTTGGAGCACACATCACCAATCAGGTGAAGTTATCTTTATACACAACCACTGAATCTTCCTATTTTTTCATTAATTCATGGAATTAATTCTCCATCATAATGTGCACCGCCTAAGAAAAATAATTTTCCAAGAAAATACCTTTAAATTCATCCCACTCTAAGTCATGAATATCCTCTCTATCCCTGATATTTGTTACCACTGACCACTACTGATCAACTTCACCTTTAAAAAATAAATAACTTTTCAAGGGCTTAAATCCATCCTTCAACCGCTAATAGGTCTGAAGTTTCATTGAAAGAAAGAGGGTGTTGTCTCATAAAAAGTTCCAATATAATTATGTTCCATTGGGGTAACATAGGGTTCCCTATTGTAGGGATTACACCACCATTTATTGCATGTTTCAGCTGAGCCATTACTGTCACAAACTGCTCGGTTTCTATCCCTACCATTATGGGCTGCAGATTCAGAACGATGTCACTCTGGCAGTATCTCTTCTCTTATGATTCCCTATTTTGCAGCGGAAAACCATTATAAAAAAAGCATTTTTTAGTCAAATAAACGTTGTAATCTTTAAATGAAATATCATTTAAAATTAACTATATAGTAAAGAAAACATTTATGGTAATATATTAACATCATCCTAACCCCTAAAGTTATCAAAACCATCCTCCGATACCAACTATAAGGTCCCATCCTTATTACATACATAATCATAAATTTATTCAAGAAGACATTCCCTTTTACAATGATAATCATTAAATTTTTATAGCTTTAGAGAAATGGGACATAATACATTCATGACATTACACATTAATATATAGTGGTTACCATAAAAACAATACTCATTTCATCCAAAATAAATACTTTTAAAATAGAACAATATTTATTTGAAAATTATTATAATGTTTAACATTGATTCATTCATTGTTCTTCACATCTTTATAACCTATGAAAATCAATTAAAAACATGGGATGAGCCCAAAAAACTCAATAAGGGATATAAAAATAATGATGGAGCCCATTAGTCTATGAATACTTGTAACGTGTGAAATCATTTCCAAAAGACATACATATCCCCCTTATATACATACTTTGTGAAACATGAGATGCTCCCAAGATTCACACAAAACATACGAAAATAAATTTAACTATTAAGGTATCTTGGGGCATTACTTACATAATCTTGTAACCCTCTCGGCTACCTTATAATTTGTAACCATCATGGCTACCTTACAATTTGTGTAAACATCACAGTTACAATTGGAGTAACCATACGAACACCCCCATACACACACATACCTAATTCATTTTAGGGAGATATAGGTCCCACCCATCATAATAAATAATTCCCATTAACCAAAAAATTACCATACAACATGAATAAAAGCACAAGTACATTTACTTTTGTTCTTTGTAAAACAAAATTTTATATAAGGATTTTAAAAGAAAAATCCCCATAAAAATATATTATAATTCATGTGAGGGTTATTAGAGTGGTTGGAATATATATAAAAACTATAAATACTCTTATTAAAAATTATATAAATAAAAATCGTCACACGAACAATTTTAATACCACATAAATAATGAAGTAGAAGGTTAACCCAAAGAGTTGAAATCAGGTTAAGAATTCTCATACCTCAGGTTTTTCTTACTTCAAACTTGTTTAAACCACCTTTATGGTGGTTACAATTGTGTTATAATTATATTAAAGAAAATTATTAATCTTTATAACATCTTATATGATCATATTATATCTTCATTTCACCCATTACTTGTTAGTATGTGGTTCCTTGCACAGTTTTGAATGAGTTGTTTACATAATTTCCCTAATTGGTTCATGATGTATGTTCTTGTAAATTGGAAGTGAAACTCCAGAATTGTAATTTAATGGTATTAAAATATTTATAGTACCCTAAATTATACAATTTATTATATGGAATTCTAACAGTATAATGATTAATGTGTTAAAACATTTTTGATAAATTTTTAGGTTATTTTGGCGATTCTTCTATCATAGAAATCTCATTTTGTTTCATAAATTAATAACATGTGTGAATAATGATTCCATAAACTTATATAATTTATAATAAATAAATTATAATTTTGATAAACAATAAATATGGTATCATATCTAGTGTTGAAGGAATTATATTAATTTGAATTCACATCGTCCACGATGTCGGTAAATCGACACATCACATACAGTGTTTTAATTCCTTGAATAAGTGGGAGAGGAGAAGAATATTGATGTGGAATTTTCCATAACCATGTTAAAATCCATAATAAACATTATTATGGAGCTTTAATTCCTCTTGGATAAGAGTATGTGAGGAAAAAAATAATGGAACTCAAGATAAAGAAGAGTAGAAAAATCCCTTATGAGATTTTGGTATCCTAATGGTGTCACTTAAAATTTCATAAAATATTTTGATTAGTGAAAAGGGAAGTCTCATAATTATTACATAATATGGGAATTAAGGGCAATATTGATTGAAATATCCCTACATAATCCATGAAACATTTAAAAGAATAACAAAAAATGAAAGAAAAAAAGAGGATATTTACATCTTGATCTCTTCTCCTTGATATGCTTCTTAAGGCCTTTAGTTTGGGCCTTTTGGTAAAAATAGAATCTCTTGGACGTGGGGATGATCCTTATAAGGAATAATTTGTAGAACATAGGTATGTATAAAGGCTTTATATGTGTTGGAGGAATAGAGAAATTAGGGTGGTATTTAAGTGGAGGAGGGGAGGTATGTTTCCTGATTTTAATCATTATTATAATATGTTCTCTCAAGACTATAAATGATCATAATTCATGTGAACCCAAAAGTTAATAATGGAATTTCATATCTAAACAAGTTTCCTTACATCAAATATGATTTCATAAATTGTGTATTTTACTAATAATTGGAATATACGGTATGTTTCCGTATTTCACTATTCATAAAAAATTCCTTAATTTCATTAAAAATCCTAAAATTTACCCAAACCATTTTTCGACATATATAATTCAAAAATTAATTCCAATTTTTAAAAATAAGTATCTAAATATTATTAATTTATTTTTTAATTAAAATAATTCTTTATTCAAAAAATATAAATTTTAATTCTATAACTACTTTTATATCACATTGAAAAATTAACCAAGATTTCATTATCATAAAGCCATAGGAAAAAGAAATACTAATTCAATTTAGTACTCATTAGGGTTATATTTCTATTCATAAGGTTATGTTACTCTTCACAAAAATCAAGTAGGTTCCATTGTACTCCAAATAACTCACAGAACACAAATGTAGATGACCGTTTTTTTAAATTAAAAACATAGAAGTAGTAAAATTATGAATAATGGCTAGTGATAATTATATAAATAAAATAATATTTTCTTAATTTAAATTTATTTATAGAATATAATTGGGTGTTACATTCTTCCCACATTTTAGAAATTTTTTTCTCACAATTTTATTTAAAACATGAGATCTTATGGTGAAGTGATGTTATTCAAAGCATTGTAATCAATGGAAAGTATCATGGAACCATATTTCTTTTTAATGAAAAAAATAGAAGCTTCACAAGGTGATGTGATAGGACGAATTAGTCATTTATCAAACAAATCATGCAATTCATTTTTCAATTACAGATTTTCTATTTGAGCCATACGATATGGGGGATTTTAAATTAGCATAACATCAGTAGCTAAGTCAATTGTGAAATAAACATCCTGATCATGTATGACACTGGGATCCTAATAGTGTCGCTTAAAATTTCATAAAATATTTTGTTGAGAGAAAGGGGGTCTCTCATCATTTTTAAATAATATGGAAATTATGGGGAATATTGGTTGACATATCCCAACATAATCTAAATTAAATTAAAAAGAATAACATAAAATGAAAGAAGATAAAAAGTAGGGGATATTTAACTCTTGATCTCTTCTCCTTGAAATCCTTCTTAAAGACTTTGGTTTTTTCCATTCGGTGAGATGAGAAGCTCTATGACGTGGGGAAGATCCTTGGTAGTAGTATTGGGTAGAAAATAAGTATTTCTAAAGGCTTGAGTGGAGTTGGAGGAAGGGAGAATTGAGGGTGGTATTTATAGTGGAGGAGAGGTGGTATGTTTCATTATTTCAATCATTATTATAATGTGTTTTCTCATGAATATGAATAATCCTAATTCATGAGACCCCAAAAAGTAATAATGGCATGTGATATTTAACCAAGTGGCCTTACATCAAATATGATGTCATAAATTGGGTCTTTTACAGATAATTGGAATATACGGTATTTTGTCGTATTTCGCTATTCATAATAAATTCATGAATTTCAGAAAAATCCAAAAAAGTCCCCTTACCATTTTTCAAAGTATAGAACTAAAAAATGAACTCCATATTTTTAAAATAAGTATCTAAATAATATAAATTTAATTTTTAAAACAAATACTTCCAAAAAAATTTAATTCTATAACTAATTTTATATCACATAGGAAAATAAACCAAGGTTTCATTATCATAAAGCCTTAAGAAAATAAAATATTATTACAATTTATTATTCATTATGGTCATATTACTATTCATATTACTTTTCATGAGGGTATGTTAATATTCACCCAAAATCTAGTTTGTTACATTAGACTAAAAATAACTTACTGAACACAAATATAGATAACCGTTTTTTGAAATTAAAAACATAGAAGTAGAAAAATTATGATTAAAGGATTTTAATAATTATATACATAAAACAACACTTTCTTTATTTCAATTCAGTTATAGAAAATATTGTGGTGCTGCATTCTCCCCACATTCTTGAAATTTTTTCCTCGTAATTTTATTTAAAACAGGATCTCCGGATAGGGAAGTGATGTTATTAAAATCTTTATAATCATCATAATGTCTCATGATACCGTATTTCTTTTTAACAAACAAAAAATGAGCTCACCATGGTGATGTGATTGGATGAATTAATCATTTATCAAACAAATCATGGAATTGATTTTTCAATTCTAGATGTTCTATTTGAGCAATACGATATGGGTGTTCTAAAATTATCTTTGCATCAAAAACTATGTTATTTTTGAATTCGACATCCCGATCAGGTATGGAACCAGCAGCCTAACATCGTCACTTAAAATTTCATAAAATATTTTTTGAGAGAAAATAATTCCTTCATCATTATTTCATAATATTGGAATTAAAGGAAATATGGATTGAAATATCCTAACATAATCCAAAGGAAATTAAAAATAATAATATAAAATGGAAGAAAAGAAACAAAAAAAAGATGATATTTACCTCTTGATATCTTCTCCTTGAGATCCTTCTTAAGGCCTTTGGTTTTGTCCTTTTGGTGAGACTAGAAGCTCTAGGATGTGTGGAAGATCCTTGGGATGTGTATTGGGTAGAACGTAGGTAATTATCAAGGCTTTAGATGTGTGGGAGGAAGAGGTAAAAGAGGGTGGTTTTTATAGTGGAGGAGAGAATGTATGTTTCCTTATTTTAATCATTATTATAATATGTGTTCACAAGACAATGTATAATCATAATTCATGTGACCCCAAAAACGTATAATGGAATGTGAGATCGGACCAATTGTCCTTACATCAAATATGATGTCTTATATTGTGTATTTTATTAATAATTGGAACATACAGTATTTTACCGAATTTCACTATTCATCAAAAAATCACAACTTTCACAAAAATATCAAAAATTAAACCTAACTGTTTTTCGACATATAGAATTCAAACCTGATCTCTATTTTTTAAATATATGTTTCTATACATTATAAATTTAAATTTTAAATAAAATCATTCTTAATTCAAAAAATAACAATTTTAATTCTATGACTACTTTTATATTACATTGAAAAATTAACCAAGATTTCATTTTCATAAAACCTTAAGAAAATGAAATATAAATACAATTTAGTATTCATTCGGGACATATTACTATTCATAAGGGTATGTTACTATTCACCAAAAATCATGTTAGATCTATTGGACTCAAAATAACTTACAGAACACAAAAGTAGATGAACATTTTTTAAAATTAAAAACATAGAAGTAGTAAAATTATGAAAAAAGCCTAGTAATAATTATATACATAAAACAATGTTTTCATAATTTCATTTGATTTTTAGAATATATTAGGGTGTTATATTCTCCCTACCTTTTATAAATTTTATCCTCACAATTTTATTTACTTATTAAACAAATGAGGGTACCTTTCCCCCATAGAATTTTAAGACTCCCATGTTGCTTCTTCAACAATGTGGTTTCTCCAAAAAAACCTTTACCTGGTTGATTACCTTATTCTGCAATACCAATTTCCATTGGTCAATAATATGAACTGGTTTTTTTATAGGAAAGTCTATCTTCCAGCTGAACTACTTCTGGTTTCAAACACGAGTTGATTCTAGAACATTCTTTCTCAACATCGACACGTGAAAAACATTGTGTTATTGAGAAAAAATCAGAGGCAAAGCTACTCGGTATGCAATTGTTCCAACTTTCTCTAGGATTTCAAAAGGACCAATGAACTGTAGGCTTATCATTCCTTTCATACTAAAACACATCAATCTTTTCCAAGGAGATATTTTAATGAAAACATGGTTACTTATCTCGAAAGAGAAGCATTTCCTTCTGTTTTTAGCATAACTTCCATGCCTGTTATGAGATGTCCTCAAGTACTGATGGATCATATTCTGTTTCTCACCTACATCCTCTCTTAATTCTGACCCCATCAACATTCTTTCACAGACTTCATCCCAAAATGATAGAGTTTGACACTACATCCTATACACACTCTCTAAAGGTGCCATCTGTATACTAAAATGAAAACTAATCTAAATAATGATGTTGTTACCAACATGCATGGTAGTCTATTGAACAAGATCGAAGCATATCCTCCAAATGTTGAATTGTTTGATTTGACTACCCATCTAATTGGGGATGAAAAGTTGTACTGAAATTTAATTATGATCCCAATGACATATCATGTACCTTCCAAAAGTTATAAGTGAACATGGGATCCCAGTCAGCTATAATATAAATATGATCTCCATGTTGCTTGACAATCTCATTGAGGTACAATCAGGAAATCTGATCCAATGACATTGTATCTAGAATTGAAATAAAATGGGAATATTTTTTCAGTCGGTCAATAATAACCCAAATCACATTGTCACCTCGAGAATTATTTTTTAGTCCTCTATGAATTCTAACGATACATTTTCCCATTTCAACTCTGGCAATAGAAAAGTCTAATGCATACCCTTCGGTAACTGCAGATCTTCTTTAACCTGTTGACATGTCCAACATTTCACAGTAAAATAAGAAGTATCTCTTTTCATTACATCCCACAAATAATACTCCAGAAAGTCTTTGTACATCTTAGTACTACCAGGATGAACTGAAAATGGATAACTCTGAGCTTCACAAAACATTTATTTCCTCAATTGGGAATCATAAGGCACATACTTCCTTTTTCCAAATCATAACACACAATCTTTATCAAGATTAAATTTTTGAAAGTTACCTATTTTAACCAATTATAGCATTTTCTATAGCTCACGATCTTCCCTCTAAATGAAAATTAATATTTTATTTCAAAAACACTTTTGAGGAAAATGTGGGCATCCCAATACATGAAAATACCCAGATCATGACTACATGTAACTTCACCTCCCTAGGAACTGCACTATTATGTTAAGCCTCCACCTCGCATGACCGCTCAGCGAGCTGTCCCGTGCAGGTTTGCATGGGCATGGTACCAATGGTAATACCATACCCTATTGTTCATCCAAATCTGAATGTTCATGCATAGATTGATGCTTCTTGCTCTGTAACCTCATGTGGAACTGATCCTTGTAGACTTCTAATTGCATCCACCATAAAAATTTAGAATAAAACCAAAAACTACCTAAAACTGCACCCATTCCAGATAACAAAATCACCACTAAGAATAAACAAAATACCAAATTCAAAACATCACAAAAATCCAATGAAATGTTGGAACTCACATCTAAACTTACGTAAAAGACCACTGATATGCCCTGCCTCTAGGTGAAAATGGAGTAATTCTAGAACCAGGGTAGAGAACCAAGCAAGAAACATGATGAAATGCCGATGATGAGATTCTCCAAATGCCAATCAATTGCAGGAATCAAACCACACATGAACCCCAATAGACACTAAATTCACCGATTGGTTTAGATGGAACAAAAAAATACAGGGAAAAAAATGAAATCAAACTGCCTCCACAAAGACGTGATAGTGAACTAAAGGACAACAAAGGCCGCAAAGATGAAAATAATTGAATCTGAACAAACACCACCACTGATTTCTGAATCAAAGGAGGAACACGAATCCATCGCCAATTCAATCATAGGACCGAAACCCTCACAACAGACTACACCCATGACCAGAACCAGATCTAAATCAAAGATACAGAACTGAACCACCTGCATGGATGAAGAAAAGATGAGCAGTTTGGTGAAGAAACAAACCCACCACCACTGAAGGCCAAAATATGAGCCTAAAGCACACCCATCCCACTGTTGAAATCAGAAATCCGAGAAATCCACTGTAGAAATTGGGACACCGAGCTAATAAACACCTGCCGCCGCTAAGAGATGACGTCGCACCATGCCACCACAGAATGTTTGAAGCTAGGAATAATGCCACAAGAAATCCAGAATCCAAGACGATAAGAACCATTTCCACCATTGGGGGAGGATTTCGTGCGAATCCCCGAGATGAGAGAAACACGAATCCACCAACCCGAAATGAGAACCACCCTCACCGACAACAAGCTTCGTCACCATCTACACCCCCAAAGAGCCTGTTATCCGCACTAGAGGAAAAACCATATGCCCTCACGAGAGAGGATCTCTCTATGCACCTACTTAATTCCGGATGATACTGATAACCGCACTAAAACCTGAAACAAAATATATGTATTCCCTGCACCAAAAACATCTATGCCAAAATTCATCAAATCATTAATCCATGGATAATTTTCTAAACCTAACATCTTTAATGATGCATGATGTTTTAGAATCAAGGCATCTACCACATTGTTTTCTTTTTCTATATGATAATTGATCGTGCACTCATAATCTTTTATCAGTTCAATTAATCTTCTCTACCTAATGTTTAAATTATTTTGAGTGAATATATAATTTAAAATTATATATTCAGTATATATTTGATATTTGGCTATGTATAAATGATGTCTTCAAATTTTCAAAACAAAAAATCACAACTCCCAATTCCAAATATTCTGTGGGGGTAATTTGACTATTAGGGTTTTAGTTGTCTTAGTGAATAAGAAATTATCTAATCGTTCTAATTCAAAACACAACCATGTCGCTTCATGGAAGCATCAATATAGATGACAAACTCACTATTTCGTGATGTTAAGTACAAAACGGTATAATTCTACAATCTCTTCTTCAGTTCCTGAAAAAAGAATCACATTATTTTGTCTAAATAAATTTAACCGCTTTTCAGGTTAACATGGTTAGAGGGTTAGATAACAGTATAATGTTTTTAACAAACTATTGGTTATAACCGTCTAATCCAAGAAAGCTACAAATTTATATGTCATTTGTTGGTCATGGTCATTAATCAACCACTCTTTTTTTGGAAGTATCAACTTTTATTGAATTTTTTTTTACAATTTTCCCATGAAAATAAATCTGTTGTAACATATAGTCACACTTTCAGAAGATTCCATATAGTCTCTTTTCCATTAATGTCTTTAAAACAACCCTTAGATGTTTTTCATGCACTTATTTACTCTTATAAAATACCAGGATTTCATTAATAATCATAACCACAAACATATACAAGAACTCATGAAATATTCTATTCATAAAATCCATGAATATAGTAGGTTCATTAGTTAACCCAAACGGCATAAAAACAAATTCATAATTCCCATATGTTGTATAAAATGTTTTTTTCAGGGTGACATCCTCCTTCACCTTCAGGTGATGGTATCTTGATCTCATGTCAATCTTGGAAAAGTACTAAGCTCCCTGGATCTGATCAAACAAGATATTAATATGAAAAAACCGATACCATCTATTAACAATGATTTTATTCAATGCTTTTTAATCAATGCAATGTCTCATGGAACCATCTTTCGTTTTAACAAAAAAACAGGAGCTCCCTATGGTGAAGTGTTATGAAAACTCATGCCTTTATAAAGAAAATCCTACAACTGATTTTCAATTCAAGAAGTTGTATTTGAGCCATATGATATGTAGGTTTTGAAATTGTCTTATCATTAGTAACTAAGTCAATTTTGTATTCGACTTCCCGATCATGTATGAAACCGGGTAACTCATTAGGAAAAAAAATCAAGGAATTAATTTACCACCAGTGCATCACTAATCTGATCAGTTCCCTTGTTTTAAAAAATATGAGCAAAATAACATTCATTTCTGTCATCCAATAGTTTCTCATCTTCCGGATAGGTTATCAATTGTATGGGTTTTTTCTAGTAAAAATTTGAAACTCTTTCAGAAAAACCACTTTTTTATCTCTAGAGTCAATCATATCATGATAAAGAGAAAGACAATCCATTACTAGAATTAAATCAGACACTACTAAGGAAAAAATAACACGTTCTTCTGTTACATTATTTCTATAGACCACAATAGAATGATTCTTATAATTCCACTATTCAATAGTATTTTCCCCTTGAGTTTTAAGAAGAAGTTACAGTCTCTTTTGTTGTGGTAAAGTTTACCATTTACCACAACATTTCACAGAGATGAAGGAATGTGTAGACCCAGTATCGAGCAAATATTTTGAAAAATATGAGTAAAAAACAAGGTAACTAATACAACTTCATTGTATGGCTGTGTATCTACTGACATAGTTGAAAAAGATCTCACTACACCTTATTTCTTATAGTATGGATTCATTACATCATTTGGATCACTCTTGGGGAATAAATTTACATAGTGACCCATCTCACCGCATTTAAAACACTTAACAGTTGTCTTATCAGGATTAGTCTTAGGACAATCTTCATTAAAATCATGGAAAATATGTCCAAGCATACCACATAAAATACACATACCAGTTTTGGAGAGACATTCCTTAGGGTTCATAAGACAATTTTCAAAAACTAGAAACTGGAATTTCTTAGATTCTGATTTATTAGGTTGATTCTTACCTATCACATTCCATCTATTATACTTCTTATATTTTCTCTCAATGTGCACATGCTCATAAAAAACTCCATCTCTACCCTCTCATCTTATTAGAGAAGTTTCTCATAACATTTAAATTCATGGGAGGACAACACCCTATGATACCTTGGATTCAATCCTGTGTAATAGATTTTGACTTTTCTATCAAGATCCAGAATAAGATTTGGAGCATACCTCACCATTCAGGTGAAGTTCACTTCATACACGGCCACTAACACTTCTCCCTTTTTCATAAATTCTAGGAACTGCTTCTCCAACCTATGTCTCACCACCTTATGAAAATATTTTTCTAGGAAAGGACTTATAAATTCATCTCATTCTAAGGATTCAATATCTTCTATATCATTGATATTTTTTATCATTGACCACCACTGATCATCTTCACCATAAAATTGATAAATGTAAAGACAAAATACTTGATTATCTGAACAACCCATTACATTAAATACCATTCCATGGACTTTAATCCATCACTCAGCCTCTATTAAGTCAAAAGATCCATTAAAAGAATAAGGTGTTTCCTAATAAAATATTCCACTATCTTGATGTTACATTGTGGTAAATCTGGTTACACTTTTTCAGTGATTGCACCACCATTTATTTGCTACTTCATCTGATATATTATTATCAAAAATGGCATAGTTCCAATCCCTACCATTCTAGGCTGTAGATTTGGAAGGATGATTTTCTGTCAGTGTCTCTCCACTTCACTTTCCATGTTTCTTCTACGGACAACCATTCAGAGTAACCATATCTTAGTTGAATAATCATGGTAATATTTAAATGCTATATCATTTCAAATTGAACATAGATTAAAAAAATATTTATGGAAATATATTAACATAATATGAACCATAAATTATCTAAACTAACCTCTGATACCAAGTATAAGTACTCGTCCTTATTATATACATAATCATTAATTTATTCATGAATAAAACTACCTATTACATTTAGGATCTTCTAATGTTTTGTGATTTATAGAAAAAGTACATAACACAGTAATGACATTACACATTAATATAGTGTGGTTATCATAAAAACAATACTCATTTCTTCCAAAATAAAAAATATTCAAATATAACATTATTTCATTGAAAATTCCTAAAACATTTAACATGGATTCCTTTATTTTACCAAACATCATTTTAACCCATGAAATTCACTTAAAACATGGGAAGACCACAAAAATTCACATTTTGGGATAAAAAAAGAAGGAAGGAGCACATTAATCCATGAATACTTGTAACGTATGAAATCATTTTCAAAAGACAGATATATCACCCATATATAATTACTTTGTGAAAACATATATTTATGCAAGATCCACACAAAACATATGTACATAAATATAAATATAAAGGTAAGTTGATTCGTTGCATAAATAATCTTGTAACCCTCTCTGCTACCTTATAATTTGTAATCATCATGGCTACCTTACAATTTGTGTAACCATCGTAGTGACACATAGAGTAACTATACATCCAACCTATAAGTCACATATAACCAATGAATTGGATGTGGATATAGGTCCAAAACATCATCATAAAAATTGAAAAATAACCAGAACATAACCATACAAAATTAATAATAACATAAACACATTTCGAGAATTTTACTTGTCATGAAAAAATGAATGATCCTTTGCTAGACCCGCTGCCTTCAGGCACTCATCGAGGAGACCCTAATACCGCTGATTAGCTTAGCAACCATGATGCACAATCCTTTGTGGATTTTTTCACAGGCCACATTTCACCGACTGAATCGAATACCTCTACACGCATTGACCCCAAGAATTTTCTCCACCAAGGTATATTGGCGATTTCTTTCTCAACAGAAGAGGTTCATACTCTCTCTTCGGATCTTTGGTTTTCTTTGGTTGGTAAACTCTTTAATCGTGGACCCTCACTTGTCATCCTGCGCAAGGCCTTGGAAAGTATAGGATTTGTTAATTCACGCATTGGTCTTATGAACTCATTTCATGTACTATTTCGATTTTCCTCGAAGGATGATTTCTCTCGATTTTGGACTCGGGGATTCTGGTCTTTTGGGGGTTTCGAAATGATGGTATTTAAATGGTCTCTGGATTTCAATTTGGATTTTGAGCCTCCATTGTTCCTCTCTGGCCATGTTTACCGAATCTCCCATTGTACCTCTACAAATAGAACACATTATTTCTAATAGAGGGTCTTTTTGGCCAACCCATTATGTTAGATTATGCTACCATTAATCTTAATCTCACCTCTGTTGCTAGAATTTTCACTGCAATTGATATCTCTAAACCAATCCCTTTACGATTCTGGATACAAAATGGAGACAATGGATTCATTCAAGATGTTTTATATGAGAATTTTCTAGCATTCTGTAAGAAATTCTCATGCATTGGTCATTCCATAAATAAATGTGAGAACACTTGTTATTCTCCTCAATCTTCTGCTTGATCCAAACCGATTTGGGTAAAAAAATAAGCCTCCAAACCCCCTACTAATTCTTGTATTATGAATCATACGGAAACCTATATGGTTAACCCTCCCTGTGACACAGAGACCATTCATACAGCTAGGGAGGAAATTCAAGACACCTCTAATGTCGAAGCACCCATTCTTGAGGTAGGTAATTCTATGTGAAATGAGGAAGATCCTAGGAAAGCGGGTCAAGAAGTTTCATTTGATCTTGACAAATCATGCCAATTAGAGAATGAATTCCTTATATTGAGTGCTAGAAAGGGTAAACAAGATATAATTGACTCTAACGGCTTCATCATGCCATGTGCTAGGAACACCTGTAAGTGTAGGGACTCCACTAAAGTTGAAAAAAAAATATTCAAGAATTGTCTTACTATTAACATAATGGTATATTACACACTTCCCCCACAAACACTTCCTAATGATAAAGTAATTGCATCCCTAGATGTTTTAGCATCCTATTCTAATTCTGACTCTGATGAATCATCTTGATAGAATTATGAGCCTTCATATTAAAATGAATATCGATTACCAGAAGATCATGAACTCCCAAATCATCTAGACTCATGTATTAAAGAGAAAGAAAACAATTTTTTTTGTTAGTATAAGAATGAAGAGATGTCATCATATACCATTATTGATATCTGAAAGAGGATGTACATCAATGTGGTTGATGAATTTTAAAAGGACCCAACCCTTAATTTTAATGATATCACATGGAAATAGTTTTTCTCAAGGTATCGATGTAACCAGATCTTCCATATATTAGCTTCTTTGCACTGCTGTTTTCCTAGTTTTTACTTTGGTTTGATTCTTTGGTTGATGTTTCTTCATCTTGACATGTTGCTCCGGATTTTTCTAGTTGGTCTATCCTATTGATGGTTGCAGTCTTCCACTGATCCCTCCATATTTCTTCACTGGAAGATATAGTCATGTAACCTCTTTGGAATATTCCTATTTGATATGGATATTCGAGTGTTGAGGATGGACATTCTTGATGATTGTTGCAAGGATTTTTAAAGGATTGAGAAACCTAGATTATAGTGAAGAGACTATAAGTTACTGAAGGTGAATGAAATTATGTCTTCACAATTTTAGGGAATGCTTAATCTTTTTTGGGTCGGATCTCTTTTTTCATGTCATATTCATTTATTTTTTTGTTAGTTCAAGATCATTTCACCTCGTGTAAGAATTTTTGTACTTGTTTGTTTTAATAAATTCTTTAGAAGTTTTTGGTAGTTTTCCATGTAAAGATTCAATCTTGTTAACAAAACATAAATACATTTCTTTGGAACTTTGTAAAATAGAATTTTAATAAGATATTTTGAAAGAAAAATCCACAGAAAATATCAATTAATCCATTTAGATCTTATTAGAGTGGCTGGAATATATATAAAATCTATAAATACACTTAATTAAACAAAATATAAACAAAACCCATCACAAAAAATAATTTAATACCATATAAATAATGATGTATAATGTTAACCTAATGAATGGAAATCGGGTTTATAATTCCCTTACCTCGGGTTTTTATTTCATCCAAATCATTCAAACCTCATATATAATGGATAAAGAAGTGTTATTATTATCTTATATAAAAATATTCACCTTTATAACATCTTATATATTCATTTTATATCATCATTTAACTCATTAATTATTAATATTTTGTTCGTTTCCCTATTTTGGGTGAGTTCTTTACATGATTTCCTATATTGGTTCATGATGGATGTTTTTCTCAATTTGAAGTGAAACACCAGAATATGAATGGAATAGTATTTAAATATTGAATGTACCATAAATTATACCATTTAAAATTTTTAATTCATATAGGATAATTAATCCTGAGTTTAAACATTATTGATGTTTCTTTATGTTTTTTGGTGGTTTATCGATTGTAAAGATCTCATTTTCTTCCATAAATTAATGACATGTATGAAAAATGATTCCAGAACCATATATAAGTTATAATAAATAAATTAATATATAGTTAAACCACAAAAAATGGTATCATAACTAGCCATTAAATATATAAACGTATATGAAATCCCATCATCCATGATGCAGTAAATCAACACATCAGAGACTGTGTTTTATTTACATGAATAAGTTATATAGGAGAAGAAGATTGATAAGGAATTTTCTATGAACATGAGAAAATCCTGAATATAAAAGATTTTTTGGATTTCATTACTCTTGTATAAGATGAGTTAGGTAACGAAAAATAAAATAAATAAACTCAAAATAAAAGAAGTGGTGAAAATCCTTTTTGAAATTTTGGAAGATTAACGACTTCGCTTAAAATTTCATAAAATATTTGGATGAGAGAAAATGTGTCTCTCATAATTATTACATAATTTTGGATGTAATGTAAATATGGATTGTTATATCCCAACATAATCCAATATAAATTTTAAATAATTACAAAAAATGAAAGAATGAATGAAAACAAAAGAGGATATTTACCTATTGATCTCTTCTCCTTGATAACCTTCTTATGGACTTTAGTTTTGACCTTTTGGTGAGACCAAAAGCTCTAGGACGTGGAAAAGAGCCTTGGGAGGAGTATTGGGGAAACATTAGGTAAGTCTCAAGGCATGATATGTGTGGGAGGAAGAGATAAATGATGGTTGTATTTATAGTAGAAGAGAGGAGGTATTTTTCATTATTTTAATCATTATTATAATATTTTTTCTCAAGACCTTGAATAATAACAATTGATGTGACCCAAAATATTAAAAATGGCATGTGATTTCGAAAAATGTGGCCTTAAATCACTTATAATGTCATAAATAGTGTATTTTACTAATAATTTTAATATATGGTGTTTTGCCATATTTCACAATTCATCAAAAAATGATGAATATCAGAAAAATCCCAAAAAAAACCCTAAACTTTTTTAAACATGTATGATTCAAAAATGAACACCGTTTCTTAAAATTATTTTTAAATTAATTTTAACTTAATTTTTAAATAAAATCATACTTATTTAAAAAATTAACGACTTTATTTATATAACTACTTTTATATTACACTGAAAAATTATCCAAGATGTCAATATATTATAGCATTAAGATAATAAATCATTAATACAATTTACTATTAATTATGGTCATATTATTATTAATATTAATTTTCATAATGTTATGTTACTATTCAATAAAAATCATGTTTGTTCTATTAAACTACAAATAAGTTACTGAACACTAATGTAGATGACCATTTTTTGAAATTCAAAACATAGAAGTAGTAAAATTATGATTAAAAGCTAGTTATAATTATCTATTTGAAACAAAGTATCCGGAATTTCATTTTATTTTTAGAAAACCATAGGGTGTTACAATCTTGATGTTTCCATTGAAAAGTTATATGATGTATCCTTTTTTATTTATTGGTGTTTTATATTTATACTAATATTATTTTATAAAAGAGGATGTGACTTAAAAGTTACCAAGTGATAAGGATTTCCTAGCTCAGTCTCCTTTCACTGGGTTCTAACACTTATTAATGTAACTTATTTTTAGCATAAATTGTGTGAATTTTTATATAATTTTTAATCCTATATTTCCATATATTTATTTTTATTTATATATATATATATATATCAAATAATCACATTATGGATTAATTATTAGTTTAAAAGATATAATTTTTGTAAGATCTATCCTTGTTTCATACTCGTTCTTGGGACATGTTTCGTGTCTTAAACAATGATTTCCTTATTTTTTATACCTAATACCTCATTAATTAATTTTTAAAAAATATTCATGTAATTAAATTTCTTTATCAATTTATATCGTAAAAATTATTTCCTTTAATTTTTATTTTAAATGTTACCAAATCGGTAAAAAAATTATGTTAGAGACACATTTAATTTGGAGAATATTTATTCTAATGGTTCCCTTGTGTGAAATCATTTGACATTATTTTAATAAACCAAATATCATTTCTTCATCTTTTTTAATGAATGACATTTATAGGTTTATATTCCAATTCAACCCTTTTTTACTAAATAAACAATTATAAATTTTTTGTACGTGGTACCAATCTTGTATCTTTTTTGGATTGGGAATAATTCTCTTCTATATCCATTTTTTGTGAAATTTTTATCATAATGTGATTTCATAAACAAAAATTATTTAAAAAATCCATTTTACAAGATATTTTACCAAATTATAAAAGGTTTTAAGAATGAATTTCTTAACATTTTCCACATGGGTTACATTTGAATACCATTAAAAAGTATTGGAAATAATTGTTTTTAACGATTATGATGGAAATAGATTTTCCCATATTCAAGGCCATTTTTCCTTTGAATCTTTAATTACAAAATTTCAAGGTAATATTAAAATAAAATTATTTACACAATTTTGTTTAATGATTTCATTTCTTAAATTCTATTTTCAAAATAAAAATTATATATTCTGTAACATTATTTTTAATGATATTTTAATGTTGATTCTATTTACCAATGACAATGACCCTTGATGTTATATATTCTCTTTTGTGGTAATATTGCAATAATTATATACTTATTCATTCTCTAGATCGATTATACATTCTTTAAAGAGACATTATTGTTACTCATTTCTTTTATATATTCTAATAGAGTAATAAAAGGAATAATGGTTGTATCTATGAGTTTTGTGATGGGATAACATATCATTGAAAATTTTTCCAGTTTATGTTCTTGGATATTGTTTATAATGAACGTGGTTAATTCTAAAAACAAGGAATGGTAGTTTCATTATAAAACAATTATGGTCATTTCTATTATAAACTCTAGATAAGTAGGTATATTATATCCCTCTATTATTTTTTCTAATGATTACGTTTTTTTATAATTATGTTATTAGTAAAATATATTTATTTTTCCACTTATAATATTGAATATAAAATTGATATAATGAAAATATTAAATGATACCAACATTATTTATTTATTCCTTCTATATGTTTTTAATGGTTTCGTTGATAAATATTGACATCATATTGATCATGATTATCGATTTGCAGGACTCTTGGATTTTATAATGAATTATTACATTTTATAATGTTTTATGATCTAGTTTTTCATTGGTATGAGTTATATTATATAATTATCATTCATTGTGACTACGTTATTAAACCATTGTTATCATAATATTATCAATGATGACATTAAATCTTTAATTTTTATGATTACCATTACTGAGAACTTGATCCCTGCCTTTATATGTGTATTTTTCATAGTTCCTAAAGAAAGGATTTAATTATGTTATGTGTAATAAGTTTAGTAGATGTGAAAATGATTGTATGATAGTATTTATAGTTTTATTAAATTTTTATTGAATCCAGATTTTTAGGTAATTTTTTATATTAATTCTCTAAAACAATAAACATAAAAGTTCCATAGGTATGAATGTTATTAAATATTTTTATTTTTTATGTTTTGTTTTGAATGTTTGAAATTGGGTTATTTTTATTAGTATTAAATCCATCAATGTAAAGATTGTGTTTTTAGAAATATATTTGATATTATATATTTACAACTGTTATATTGTTTCATTACCTTAATCCATTTAAACTATATTTTTATAGTATCAATAAACACTAAAATCCAATAAAAGTATCATACATGAAAAAAAAACTTAAAAAAAGTACATATAAACAACCACTACAAGAACACAAAATGCAATTCCACCACACACAATAAGATAAAATAATAATTACATATAATAAAAATTATCCAAAATTAATTATGATGATCATAAAGATCACAACAGTAATTATAATGATACTATATATTATTAAAATTAATAAATCTCCCATTAATTATTTGATTATCTTATTTAAATTAATTATTTAATTGAATAATATTATCCTTTAAAACCTATCAAATGACTTAAATATGACCCAACATTACATCTAGGTCATTTTATATAACCTAATCCCAGATACCACACTTTAATTGAGATAAAATCTATGAGGCAGAAAATAATAATAATATTCAAACAAAAATATACCTAATATTTCTATATTTAATATACATATCTTTTAACTAAAATAAATATATGAAAAAGGAAGAGAGAAAATGACCCTCTAATATTAGACTAACTCTCATATATTTCATGAGACGCTAAACTCAAATAATAAATTAAACCCAATACACTAAAGTAAGTTTAAAATTAAACTATATATACTTAAAAAGAACACTTATCATTTAATATTAATTCCATATTAACTTTATATTTATATCAACTATTATGGTTCATTATATTAATTTAATTACAATTCCTAGGTCACATGTATTGACAACCTTCCACTTAATTTGTATTTCTATAAATAACATACTAAAAACAATTTTTAATATATCTCTATAGGTCCTGAACATAAGTGAATTTCATTGACTGAATTCACTAATATTTAGTTTTAATAAGAATCATCATATAATAAAAAATAGTGAAATAATATATACATATAAAGGATGTAAAAAGGTTACATATATATACCTTCATATTTAAATTATTATAATATATTTCCATACAAAATTCTATATCCATAATATTTCCATTACCTATGGTAATCACATATAAGAAATGGTAAAATAATATAGTTTAATGGTTTCAATGTAATGGCATAATGTGTATATTTATTCATAACAAAATTAAAATAGAGAAATAAAAAATCTATAAAAAAAGGCATACTAAAACAATGAAATAATGAATTAAATAATGTATGAACACATATAATATACAATTTCCTCAAGCCAAACATGTTCCCAATATGAAATTATGATATTAAAATTAAGAATGCATTGAATAATTAACATTGGAACGAATTGACTTGTTGTATTTTTTGGAATTAATGGATTGGTAAGTTTATCAACGATTGGAATGGTGAAAGAATCGTGGATATTGGGATTCATTTGGTGATTTATATTTAAGGAGATTATATAAAATTTCATTCATCATTTTGGAATGGATAAAAATTATGGGAATTTATAATTATAATTACCATTTTCATTGTGGTATCAAATAATGTTTTTTTGGGAGGACAAATCATGCACCATAAGATGATCAAACCTCAAACCATTTAATGAACATACTCAAAAAAATTAAGTTATTCATATTTCATTTCACCAAAATTTTCCTCTATGTGTAGAGTTCTTGGATATGGGAAAACATATAACCATACTCAACAAACTAAGTCACAGTACTCACACACCCTCTGAACAAACACAAACATTCAATACATTAAATAAATTGAAAAATAAACGGAACAAACATATGATTATGTAGGCTATAATTATATCCTAAATCTATAAGAAAATAATTAGTATTATTTATTTTATATTAAAACAATTAATTTTAATACTATAGTTTTGGATCCATTGTTACACATTGATATAGTACAAGAAACACATCAACAACTAGTAAAAAATGGTATTTTTTGAAATAATTTTTGTTGGAGCATGTTACATTAGTAAATGAAAATTATGATTAAAATCCCATTGGAGTCTATTAAATATTAATTACATATAGTTATATCCATAAATATATTTTTTTCTAATAAAATTCTATGTGGACTCACCATTAACTCTTTGGATGTTTTAAATATGATTATAACTATATCAACATGAAGAATAAATCAACCAAAACTTCTCTAACAAGTATTATTTAAGCATCTAGAGATCCCCCTTATGATATGTTTAATAAGGTAACATGAAAAAATTATTCATTAAAATAATCTCCCACATATATATTACCTATTTAATACCCATGAAATCCTCTGTATCTTAAGATAAATCTCATACACTTCTCCACATTCATGTAGTTTTCTTTGTCATTATTCATTGATATGAGTATGACTGAGGTATAGTGTTTCAATAAATATTCAAGGACTAAAAATGTATTGAAGATTCCCAAAATATTTATCTCCACTACTATATTTGATAACTCTAAAACATTACCTTCTAATAGATTTTATTTGAAATAGAGTTTAATGAAATATTGATTCATTATTGTATGAAAAATTATTTTTATGGAAAATTGATTTATAATATGTCAATCATTGAATAATAATTTTATTTTAGATGAATTTATATAAACCATACGTAATATAATAAACTTCATTAACTCTTTTTCAGCTTCTGTAGCTACCATAAATTCAAATTATATTGTATATTATTTATCTAAATGTTGTTAATGATATATTTAATTAAACAATATTCATCAAAATTAAATGAAAAAGTATATAATTATATTTATGGTTTCTAAATCCTCAATAAAATATGTATTTATTATTACATTCAATGGATCAATTTCACTAGGTCACAGCATTGTGCCTTTTGATCCCTTCGGGTATTGAATGATTAACTTCAAAACATCTCTTTTAGGGTTTGACATAAACTAACTTACTACTCCCACAGAAAGTAAATAACTGACTGTATACGAATCATCATATATGTTAATATTATGGAATATGATTCATACAATTCATTCACCATGTATCGGGAATTATCATATGATGTTTTTGTGTGTTTCTTGATAACATGCAATATTTAGAAAACAGGTTGAGATAGTCATCAACACTATTAACCAAAATTATTACTCATATTTAAGATTTATGTTTCATTGGATTGAACTAGAGTAAAATATTTTTAATCCTAATTTATCCACATATCTATATATTATTTTACTGGAAAAGATCCATCATTCAAAATCCTTTAGAAACCATATTTTTAAACTCTTAAATCCATGAACTCTATATACCAAACATCTTCAGGCCATATATACATAGTAGGAGTAATATGTAATCCCCATCTTATTATAACATCTTATAATAGAAATTATTGTAGTTTTATCACATGAATCATTCATTAGTCTTGAATGTTTCAAATATCTAGGTGCAAGATCATGGATCATATTTCAAACTACATAATTGTTTTCACATAAAAACAATTACATCCTTATGATGATATTATAACACTGTGGGATACATTATATATATAAATGTTATAATTAAGTATTAAGAAATGAATTATTGACATCAAAATTCTGTAAGTTTATATAATAAAAAACTACTAAACTCAACCCTATCTGGATTGTAGTATTTAAATCTAGTGATGATTTTTTGAATTTTATTTTGTGCTTCTATTAGAATATTTAACAACATATCATTCCTCTGATCTCTTAATTTTTTTAGAGCATTAATTTAAATATAAGACCAATTTTTATTCAATAGTTTCATTCCATTATATATTTTAGTTATCCCATACGTTCAATTAACCTTTAAGGGATTCATTTTGTTATTCATAAATAATGCCTGAGGTTTGGGGTTGTTGAATTACACTTCCTCTTTTTGGAATGTTGGTTCCCCATAGTCATTTAATATTATGAAATTAATATCAACTCTATACCTATAAAATGGTCACCATGCTCTAAAATATCATCTCAACCTTATTTGAGGTTCATATTTTCTAAGTGTTTCAATTTCAGATTTAATAACTTTTGGTGAATTGACTTTTATCTACTTGAATTATAAATAATTCATTTGTAATTTAGTAAACCATGATAATTTTGTTACTTCTTATTATAGTGGAATATATTGTGAACTTTGGTTGATATCTATTTCCAAAAAAAACATTTGATATTTCCTTTAATTTATCCAAATATTCTTATTCATTAGTTGTTTTATTTTTCACCAAAACATCTAATTCCTTCATGTTAAGATAATTATAAATTATCATCCCTTTAAATAAATTTTTTCAATTCATATTACATGGAAATTTTCATTATCTCATAGTCACTATAAAATATCATAATTTCAGTATCCCCCAAGGAATCATGAATTAAACCTTTCTTCTAACTTTCCTCTATCGTTTTCATTAATTATAGAGTATGTTAAACATCTAAATACTACGAGGTTTCCAACTTCCATTATATCAATAAAAAATAGCTTTTTGTGTTGAATTTTTCATATATAATATGATATAAATCTATTTTATAAGTATTCTATTGAGTTAATTAATACAACTAAAATGGATTTTTTTAATCCAAGGTGTAGACACTAAAATAATTATTTCTAATTAAAAACCTAGTTCATTATCTCTATCGCACAATTTGTATATGGTCATATGGATACTATTATTTTATTCACGATCCCCTTCTTCTGACGGAAGATTCTAAAGTTAATTTTGTTGTATTCACCACTATTGTCTGACTAGAGGCACATTAACTTCATAAAAATTTACCATTTGGCCATATATTTTTATGATATAAAATAACTAAAAATTTATACTTATACATACATAAATACAATCATACAATTATTATTGAATAATCATTGAATTATTTTATTTAAAAGGGTATTCTATAATATAGAACTCGTGTTATCCTACATATATCTGTGTAAATAAGTAATAACTTTCATTATCCAGGATTGCAACCATTCAATTTGAATAAAACCCACTTTGAGTTTCCCAAGAATCGGTTCTCACAACTTCATAGGCTTATGTGATTGTTATTCAATGTTATTATCCTTATAAGAACCTTCATATTAATCCACTAAGTGGGATAAATATATAACCCCAGACCTATAGATCATTTGAGTATAAAATTTTATCCTTTTCAATTCGAGAAGAAATTTTGATCAACTGGACTTTATCATCCTTTACTCCTCACACTCTTACCATAGACTCTTGAGTCAATTTCCAAACTCCATTAGAAAATTGAATTTATATGCCTTCATTATCAAGCGATCCTACATATATAATGTTCTTTAAAATGATTGTTATGTGTATCACATGATTTAGTTATAGGAAATATAAATTTTTCATCTTTATAATTATGTATCTCTTTGTGATGACTGCCCAAGATTCGTCATATTCCAAATTAACATTCCAAAAGTATCCAGATTAATTGTTGATCATGCACTGGGGATCTATAATTAATAGGAAGGATGCAAAAAATTCATCCACCAATAACTCCACTAGGACACTAGTTCTATGTAGTAGTTATTTTTCTATATTCAATTTTTTTAGTAGATTTTTAACTTCCTGAATATTTCTTTCAATTGAATTCCTTGAGATTTCTATAATTTCATTATGCATTATTGTGCTTCCCACATATGAAAGTATTCATATCCTAGACTAGTAATTATTCTATAATTTTCATCATTATGTTTGTATTTTTGTCATTTATGATTCCATATCTAAGATGATCGACCACTTCTTTCAACATTTTTTGGAATCCCACTAGTTTATTAGACAAATTTTTCTTACTTGGAACAGAAATAGAGGATCTTTTGAAGTTTAGTTTCATGGAAATACGGTACATAATACATAAGAACATTTAAAAATTTTCATTTAAATATACTCAAAATATATCTTTATTTTTCTCCATAAGTTATATTTACATGATTTCATAACCTTGGGAAATACATCAAAGGAAAGGTGTGGCCAAGAATCCCTATAATAAATTAATGAAGACAGACATATAATATGTGGTCTCGTGACATATCGACAAGAACATAAGGAATAAATATAATGAACTGCCTTGAGAAACATAATAATAATAATAATAACAGGAATCATAACATGTATATGTTGAATGAAATTAAATGATACATTCATATACATGTAAAAATGATTATCACCATGGTATCATAAATTTAAATTACTAAGGTTATTCAACACGGTATCATAAAATAAGGAATGTCAAGAGATTAAATTATTTACCCAATGCATTTATGAAAATTCAAGGTTCACCATTCATATTTATTAATTTCATGTGATACACAAATATCATAATTAACTATTTCATCAATAAACCCAGGAGAAAAAATAACTGGTTTCTTTCAAATATTATTGACACACATAAGATTTTAATGATATGATTATAAGGGCATTTTTAACCCATTGAACTAGATTTTAGGTTTCATGTATGTTAGTCCACTAATCATATAAATAAATTTTATATCTTGGTGAATAACCATAGTATATAATGTTTTTTGGTTATTCCCAAAAGAAAAAATAATAATATTTCTTAAAGAGAAGACATAGATTTTGAAAAGTAAATTTTACAGCCCAAAATAATTAATAAAAGTCTATATAAAAGGGAAAGGGGAGAGTGGAAAAGGGTATAACATTGATAGAAGTATATTAAAATATTAATGGAATAATATAAAGTTAAAAATAATGATTTTTCTTGGTAATTTTAAGACATACCACGAAATTTCATTGAATGTAAAAGAGTGGTGGGGATTTCCCCTTATCTTGAACAGTTGTTCATAAACCTTAATGATAAAACCTTGGGGCCTATGGAATCCTTAGAGAGAATCCTTGGGAAGTATAAACACTATAAATTGAAGGAATATGTATTGTGAGTGAATAGAAATGGATTAATGGTTGGGAATTTATATGATTAGTGGAGGAGTTTATTAATAAATTTCAAAAATAGGTCTTGGAAAACATGGTTGTTGAAATTAAAAAAACATTGTCCTACCCATGTTTTTTTCATTATTTTGGAAATTTTGGACATATTTTAGGATACAATAATTATCCTACTCTTAGCACCATCATTTAGTACAACGTTTCACAAGGAAAATTAAAGATTCTAGATAGTAATGTTTTAAAATAAATGATTCATACTTTAAATTTGGAAAGTAAATTATTTTTTAGAAAACTGTAGAAAATATTTTAAAATACAAAATATTAATTATAAAATAAATTTTACCTTTTTTTATTTTGTTTAATTCATTGTTACATCATTATGACATAAATATGATATCGTAAAATAGACTAAAGCCCTAAAGTTGTATTTTTACTATTGATAGAAAAATTAATGTATTTTAGAAAATGATCCTAATTTCACACTAACCTTATATTATTTATTTGATTTAAAAAATGTTGTTTATTTTTCAAAATAATTCTTTAAATATGATAATTTTAATATTTGATTATAAATGTAACATTCAAGTTAAATAAAGAATATGAAACTTTTCAATTTTATTAATATTTTTAGATTAAATATAAATTTTACTTAAAAGTGGATGCTATTATCGATGGGATACCTAATATGGCACAATGAGTTTCTTTGAAAACTTTCATTGCACACAACATTGAGTTATACCGAAAAATAATATAATAATAATATTAATTGAAATTGTAGTTAACGCCTAATCGTTGTATTGATGGAAATGAATATAACTAACTAAAATATGATTATATGTGTTTTTTAAATGTTATTACATTTATAAAATAACTTTAAGATGATTAAAATGTGAAGGAATCTAATTTTTAACATAAAAACTCCAATATTTGTTAAAAGGTCGATTTAATGCCTTTAATTGGTGAACCCTTTCAAAATATAGTATTTTAACTTTTATATGTTCTATTTGACAAAATAATATTCATCTTTATAAAAGGAGAATAAAAATTTACCTTGATTAATTTTTTTTTATTTTTCTGATAAAGTTCATTTTTAATGAATAGTTAAAAATGCATTATTTTAATTCAAAACTACCGTTTAATCTAATTTATTTATATTGTTAGATTATATTTTTAAATGTTTTTAATATTTAATTATATTATATTTTTACCATTTAATCCAATGTTGGTCATTGGATGTAATTTCACATTAAAAATTGGACATAAACAAGTGTCAATCGTTTGATAGTTATTATTTTATAAAAACATGCTTTATATTTTAACAATAAGAATTAATTTTAATTTGATTTCTATGACTTATGTGTTTCTAATTTGGAAAAATTTATTCCAATTTTAAAATCATGATATCCAAATTATGTAAATAGGTAAATTTTATTTTTATACATTATGAATATTTACTTCAGTAAATATTTTATTTACCATGGTAAAAAGGTAATTCTAGAAAATAAGGGTAAACAGAAAACATTAAAATAATATTAATTTAACCTAACTTGAGTCCTGATACAATTGGTTGAAACCTTTCTCACCATGGGCATCCTTGGGATGATTTTGGGACCACATGGAGCCACTTGAGAGTGAAAATGACATTTTATATTAATTAATTTAAAGTAAAGACAAAAATGAAATAAACATATATCTTTTAGTAAATCAATTTTTACATGGGATTATATAAGTTATCTCTTGAACTATAAATATTCATTTTAAATATAAAAATATTTCCTATATCATGGTTTTTTTATATATTTTATACATAAAATAAATAATATTATTTATGACACAATAATTATGTAGTGTTTACATCATTAATGAATGATTAAAATAAAAAAGATTAAAAAAATTAAAAAATATCCAAAATCTGTCCAATTATAATTGGATGATTTATTCCAAATATGAGTCATATTATATTTGAATTTAATGAGTTTTGGATCTCTAGAAACATAAAATCATTATTTAATAAAATAATGTTTTCCAACATTCCTAAAGATCCACTCCCCCCCCTTATAAAAGGACACCACTTCTAACACATTCCTCACACATATCATGCCACTTGTCTCATCCAAACACTACCAAATTAAGCTCCTTACATCCCGTTATTCCTCATAAAATCCTTACCTTAAGCAGAAGGAACTTCATGTAATATTTTTGTTTCAAACCAATGGGAGTTACCTGATTTAAAGGTAACATATTCTCTAATGTTATTTTATTTTATTTTACTTCTCCAACCCCAAAACTCAATTTATAAATCTATTTTATAGAAACGCATTTATCCTTAATATACATTTTTTTTATGAGAATGATTTAAATAAACTTCCAAAATCCTCCATATAATGGATAAGAACAAACTATTTTTGTGGATGAAGAACTACGACCTCAGGAAATGATGATTGTTCAAATATCTCCAACTACCTCTCATGGTGGCCATTATGATGGAACTGTATTTATGTGTGATATATATTATATTTATATTGTTTATTTTTATAACAACCCGACATTAAACCTTAAATAATCTTGAATTAAATGAATTATTCACATTGAGGATCATTACAAGTTTATATTTTTAGTGAATTAGGACATAACTATTACATAACAACTTAAAGATTATAAGTAGACACTACTACTCAGTAACAATTTTTTTCATAAAAATAAATACTCTTAAAAATAAACATGTCGAGTTATATGATTTAGACATCTTGACATTTCATGATCCCATCCATGACCCTATTCATATTTAAGTCATGTGGAAAACATTTCAATAAAACTTGGGATGCATATAAGAAGCTCAGTAAGGGATACAAAACGAAGGAAACTATTAGTTTTTCAAAACAACAAGTAAACCATGATTATCATTGAAGTGCATTGTGTTGCATTTGTTGTCAATGAGGCATGAAGTTGTCTTGGAATGAATGGATGTCAAGGAGTCAAGATGTGAATGTCAAAGGATGTGATGGTGATGGTGATGAAGGAGAATGGCCATGGTACTAAGATGCATGTCACTTAGGAGATTCACTAAGTGGTATTGGAAATGATGGTTGAAACATTCTCTAAGAATATCTGACGATTGTTGAGCTGCGCTTTAAGTTCAAAGAACTTGTATCCTGATGATACAATGTCACAACATTGTTTGAAGACCATGCATTGTAGTGACAATGCAAGAGGAGTTGAAGAAGATCCATCCACAAGTACTAAGTGGATGAAGTGAGCTGAAGAAGTCCATGCACTAACACTTAGTGCATGTGAATGTGAAGAAGATCCAATTGATCTCTGATTTGATCAATGAAGATTATTGAAGAAATATTTGATTCAGGAGCTCGGTTGAAGATGAAGAAACCTTCGGGAATTCCATTCTTAAATTTTGATTATATGTTGAAGAAGAATGGAGGAATTCTAATGAAGAAGATTAATGCTTGAATTCTCAAGAAGAAGATGAAGGAGAAGAAAGGCTTGAAGTGGTTCTCTTGATATGTCTTGATTTCATGGAGGACTGTGTTTTTTACAAAGTCTTATTCAAGACTTAGCCAAAAATTGGCCAGCCCGTGGACACCTTGAGGGTTCAACCCCAAGGCACATGTGGGCCTAAGGCGCCACGCCCAAGGGGGAACCCGTGGGGCGAGTCCAGGGCGGCAGGACGCACCCAAGACACCGCTAGGCGTCTGGGGCACGCCCGGAGGAGCGCGGCAGGGGCGCATGAGCGCACCCGAGTGTGCATAGTGGGCACAGAGCGCGCCCGCAGGAGCAGAGAGTGGGCGCAGAGCGTGCCCGCAGAGAGAACACGGTGCGGGGCGGCACCGGGAGGGGAGAAGTTCAACTGATCGCTTCTCGGCAGCGCTTAGTTGATAAGCCGCGAGAAAACTGGGCGCCGTTTCGATGTGGGACGCGGAAAAATCACCGGGAGCGAATCCTGGCCGTCCGAGCCATCGCGCGCTTTATCCACGCCGCACGATCCATCTCTGCGGCAATGATCTGATCCTGGCCGTTTAACATCGCATCCGACGGCCGAGAGCTCGTCTCCTTCCTCGAGCTCAGCCAAAGGCTCCGCGCGTGCCTCCGTCGAACCAGGAGCAACCCAAGCACCGATTTCGAGCTCTGGGCCACCATTTTCGAAGTCGAAGGATCCATTGAGCTCGTCTGGACCTACTGATCACATTCATGCTTAAAAATATACATGCATGCAACGTATGGAAAATTTCAAAGAAGGCCGAAGCAAACCGAAGGTGCGAGGCCTTGTGTGGTTTATGGTTTGCATGGATTATCCTTAACCGAAGGCCGTGCATGCGTTCTAAGTCGCATGCATGTGGAAGAAAAATAAATAAGAAAAGGAAGCCCGCGTGAAACCGAGAATAAAAATCAAGATTTGAAAATATTTTTAAAGATCCGAAGATCTCGGGAGTTTGAGATTAATCACGCGGATGAATCGCACCGCCTCTGCCTATATAAAGAGAGCCCGAGCCCTCTTAGAAGCTTGCTGATTCTTTGTTGAATATCCGAAGTCCCGTGAGTGCTTCAAGCCTCACGAAGAACACTCTGCGCGCCCCCTACGCGGCAGTGAAGCCCGGAGCCATCAGAGGCTCCGTGAGATCCTTTTACGCACTTCTTGTGCAAAAGAAGGAGGAAGGGCAACGCGACCTTGCGTGCCCCCCTCTGTGCACCGCGCCCCCTTGCACGGTTTGCACTTGCGTGCCCGCGGTGCCTTGCACCCGTGGCTTGCGCGGCCCTTGTGGCTTGAGCCTTGCACGGCAGTGTTGAGGAAGAGAGGCCGCGCCAAGCCTTGTGCGCCTGCGAAGCTCATGCACCTTGCGCAGATCTTACCTTGTGCACCCAAGCCTTGTGTGGCTGTTGAAGACAAGTGGAGGCCGAGACCCTTTTGCTTGTGTGCCAAGTGAAGGAGGAGCACCTCGGGCAGTAGATGTGTCAAGTTGAGGAGAACCCGAGGGCCTTAGTGCTTATGTGCTAAACAAGAAGACCCGAGCCCTTGCACCCTTTGAGTGAAAAGCGAAGAAGAAGAACCTACGGGTGTTGTGTGTGCACCAAGTAAAGACCACACTTAAGTTGTGTGTGTTCTTAACAAACAAAGAGGGAAGAGGCCAAAGTCAAGTGTGTGCAAAACAAAGAACAATTTATGTGTACATGAACAAGTAACAAAGAAGGCCGAACCTATGTGTGTGCTCTAAGTGGAGTGAACACACTTAGAAGAAGAAGAAGACTCACACAAAGTATAACACACATTTAAGTGTGTAAACACATTGAACAAAGTGTGAAGTTCAAGTGAGAAGGTGTGTGCTTAAAGTGACTACACCCTTTGAGGGTTTACTGCACCAAGAAGAGAAGAAGGGGAGTGCATGCTTGCATGCATGCACATGCACACGTGAACAAAGCCAAATCTGGTTGTGTGCATCTGAGTTGACCAAGACCAGAGGATCTTGAAGAAATTAAGAAGTCCATGCAGTCAGTGCATGAGGAAGAAGAGCTTCCATGCACTCAGTGCATGAAGTTGAAGTAAGTGAGACTGGACCAGACCGAAGATAAAGATATCTGTTGTCTGAGCATTGAGTAGTTGAAGAGAGAAGCCAGGTCATCCTGAAGAAGGAGATAAATCCTGAGCTAGACGAGAAGCCCTGATCAACCACAAGTGATCAGAAGACAAGAGCAAGGCCAGCAGCCTTTATCCCAGGCTGCTGAAGTTACTTGAAGAACTAAAAGTGAAGAAGAGCTACTCGTGTGACTCGAGGAGCCAGGAGAAGACCCTGTGGGACTCAGGGAGAAGAAGTCTTCAGTGGGATTCTGGAGCAGGCTAGTGGGACTCTGGTAACACTGTGTGAAGCAGTATAAAGACCCTCCTGTGGGACTCAGGAGAGATACAGTGGGACTCTGTATCGACCATTGTAATTTTAACAGGTTATAATGGAGAATCCATGCTGGGAGAGCATGGCAAGGATGTAGGCCTTTGGTGCCGAACCTTGTAAATCCTTGTGTCCTGTGCCTTTTCATTACTGCATCATTCGGGAAAGGTTGAGAGATACAAGAAGAGTGGATCGAGGCTTTAACCAGCCATAGAGGTTTAATTGATAAGAATCAATTAGTAAAAAGTTTTAAGGGATCACTGATTCACCCCCTCCCCCTCTCAGTGATTCACACTGATCTGGGCACTTCAATTGGTATCAGAGGGAGGTTACCTCTAAAAGATCCAAGGGAGTCTTTATGAAGTGCAGATTTGAGGAAACGAGCGACCAGCCTCAAATGGAGATATCTGCCAAGACTCAGAAAAATAGAAAGAAGAAACAGGCCAAGAAGATGAAGAAAGCATGTCCTAACTGTGATGAAGTTGAAACAATGAATGATCTTCAGAGTGCACTCAAATATCTTCAGAAGACAGTTCCCATGGAAGTGGCAAAGTGTATAGCTACAGACATCCATGATCTTCATGAAGAAAAATCACAGTTAGAAGAAGAAGCCAATGCTATGGAAGATCAGCTGGCTAAAAGGGTTGGCATAACCAACACTCTCAGAAAGCTGGTAAATGCCAAAGATGAAACAGTATCTCTTTACAATGAAAGATATGAAGACACTGCTGAAGAATTGCAAAGAATCCTTTCTGAGAAAGAATTCTTTATGATAATAGTCAAAGATGTTGTCCATGCACTGGAAAAGAGGCACAAAGTGTCAATGGTTGTCAGAGATGATCAACTAGAAGACAAATTCAAAAGGGTGGAGGAGCTTGACAACTCATTGCTTGAAATGAAGCAGGTGCATGAAGACCAGATAAAACAGCTGGAAGAGAATTGGTAAGGAAAGCTAAGAACTGTTGAGGATGAGAAGAACTCCCTCAACATGAAATACTTAGAACTAGAGGTGATATTGAACAATCAGCAATCACCTAAAGCTGAATCCTCCCAGTCAGCTGGAAGAAGACATGTTGCTACTCAAGTATGCTTTGAGCAGGATGATTCTAAGAGAAAGACATCCTCTAATAAAAGTGCAACATCTTCTAGAAAGAAGGTACCATCCATACCATCTTGTACTGATGCTTCTAAATGTGTTTCCACAAAAAGTGCAGGATGGAAGAATAATTCCATACAAATATGGATGAAGACAGTAAAGAAGCAGAGCTCTCCTGAAACAGCACAACAGGTCAAGAAAAGTACCCTACAATCAGAAGGACTGAAGAGGTCAAGATTCGTGGGACAATGCTGGTGTTGTAACAAGTATGGGCATTGTGCAAAGGATTGTTGGTACAATCCACTAAATGTCAAAGCACAAAGGAAGCCTATGCCTAGGGGGAGCAAGACAGAAGAAAAGAAGCATCATCCACAGGTCTAGAGACATCTGTTTACTGCAAATAGATTTGGATTACTTGACAACATCTGGGATGATTGCAAAAGTGGTCAAAAAGATACATGTCAGTCTCCAACTGTATCCAGAGCTCAAAAGAAGAAAATATCACAGAACCTGGCTAAGAGAGATTCCTTGGGAAGCAAGAAGAAAGTAGAAAATGCTCCCAAGAAGTGTTTTAGAAATGAAGAGAAGTCCTTGGAGTCTGAGTCCAAGAAGGGTGATGCATCCAGAAGGACCACCAAGAAATGATTCTACTGTGGGAAGAAAGGACATACCATGTATCTTTGCAAACAAGCCATGGAAATTAATAGAAGCCAACTGAACTCAAACAGAAGACAATCAATCCAGAAGAAGAAGGGATTGATTGAAAACAAGTTGCCTAATAAAGGTAGCTTGACAGCATCAAAAGAACCATGTGGAATTTCCAAAACTGAGGCCTCACTTCCAAATGACTTGTTAGTCATATGGACTAATCAGTTGCAACTTGCCAAAGATCTGCAGAGAGCTGAAGATGAAGTTCTGGCAATTGCTGAGGCAAAAGGGAAGAAGAATATTTCACATGAAGATGTATTGAGAACCACACCAGCACAAAAATCATTGAAGATCAAATGTGCAAGTGTGAAGAATGGTGAAAATGGGGCATCTCGGTTGAGAGAATCTTCTCAACCTTGTTGTTCACATTGATGAACCAAGGAGGTTCCATATTATTCCCTAATCACTTGTATTTACATGTGCTGACATTGCAGGGAATTGAAGATGATGATCATTCTCAACTGGAGGATGGTTTGGAAAGAATGGAGTGCACCCCTTGAGGGGGAGAAAATCTGAAGAAGATGATGTTCTGAGATTAATATCATCTTAAGAAAATGGATGAATGGGGGAGCTTTATCTTTGCACCTGAACTTTCTAATGAGTTTTGTGAAGTTGTGCAGGATTTAGCAAATTCATTGTTACATCTGAAAAATTTCAAACCCCCAAGCATGATCTCACATGTGTAGAGAATTGTGGACAGCATTGAAAAATATTGGTTATATCACTCTTGTTTTCTACACCGGGTTAGCCCAAGTAGACTTAGAGTTGATTTACTAAAGGTTCTTTTCTAAAGAGAACATGTGGCATCATCCCTCTCTTAGTGATTTTCAAGAAAATGCTTTTATAAGGGAGGAAGAGATTTTTGAAAGAGAACCACACCACACCTTTGCATTTGATTTCCAATAAGGGGGAGAAATATTGGCACACATATTGACCCATTCATATGTGCTGAAGGAGTGTATTGACAACAAATACAAAGGGGGAGATTGAAGTGCATTGTGTTGCATTTGTTGTCAATGAGGCATGAAGTTGTCTTGGAATGAATGGATGTCAAGGAGTCAAGATGTGAATGTCAAAGGATGTGATGGTGATGGTGATGAAGGAGAATGGCCATGGTACTAAGATGCATGTCACTTAGGAGATTCACTAAGTGGTATTAGAAATGATGGTTGAAACATTCTCTAAGAATATCTGACGATTGTTGAGATGCTCTTTAAGTTCAAAGAACTTGTATCCTGATGATACAATGTCACAACATTGTTTGAAGACCATGCATTGTAGTGACAATGCATGAGGAGTTGAAGAAGATCCATCCACAAGTACTAAGTGGATGAAGTGAGCTGAAGAAGTCCATGAACTAACACTTAGTGCATGTGAATGTGAAGAAGATCCAATTGATCTCTGATTTGATCAATGAAGATTATTGAAGAAATATTTGATTCAGGAGCTCGGTTGAAGATGAAGAATCCTTCGGGAATTCCATTCTTAAATGTTGATTATATGTTGAAGAAGAATGGAGGAATTCTAATGAAGAAGATTAATGCTTGAATTCTCAAGAAGAAGATGAAGGAGAAGAAAGGCTTGAAGTGGTTCTCTTGATATGGCTTGATTTCATGGAGGACTTTGTTTTTTACAAAGTCTTATTCAAGACTTAGCCAAAATATTGGTCAGCCCGTGGACACCTTGAGGGTTCAACCCCAAGGCACATGTGGGCCTAAGGCGCCACGCCCAAGGGGGAACCCGTGGGGCGAGTCCAGGGCGGCAGGACGCACCCAAGACACCGCTAGGCGTCTGGGGCACGCCCGGAGGAGCGCGGCCGGGGCGCATGAGCGCACCCGAGTGTGCATAGGGGGCGCAGAGCGCGCCCGCAGGAGCAGAGAGTGGGCGCAGAGCGCGCCCGCAGAGAGAACCCGGTGCGGGGCGGCACCGGGAGGGGAGAAGTTCAACTGAGCGCTTCTCGGCAGCGCTCAGTTGATAAGCCGCGAGAAAACTGGGCGCCGTTTCGATGTGGGACGCGGAAAAATCACCAGGAGCGAATCCTGGCCGTCCGAGCCATCGCGCGCTTTATCCACGCCACACGATCCATCTCCGCGGCGATGATCTGATCCTGGCCGTTTAACATCACATCCGACGGCCGAGAGCTCGTCTCCTTCCTCGAGCTCAGCCGAAGGCTCCCCGCGTGCCTCCGTCGAACCAGGAGCAACCCAAGCACCGATTTCGAGCTCCGGGCCACCATTTTCGAAGCCGAAGGCTCCACTGAGCTCGTCTCGACCTACTGATCACATTCATGCTTAAAAATATACATGCATGCAACGTATGGAAAATTTCGAAGAAGGCCGAAGCAAACCGAAGGTGCGAGGCCTTGTGTTGTTTATGGTTTTCATGGATTATCCTTAACCGAAGGCCGTGCATGCATTCTAAGTCGCATGCACGTGGAGGAAAAATAAATAAGAAAAGGAAGCCTGCGTGAAACCGAGAATAAAAATCAAGATTTGAAAAGATTTTTAAAGATCCGAAGATCTCGGGAGTTTGAGATTAATCACGCGGATGAACCGCACCGCCTCTGCCTATATAAAGAGAGCCCGATCCCTCTTAGAAGCTTGCTGATTCTTTGTTGAATATCCGAAGTCCCGTGAGTGGTTCAAGCCTCACGAAGAACACTCTGCGCGCCCCCTGCGCGGCAGTGAAGCCCGGAGCCATCAGAGGCTCCGTGAGATCCTTTTGCGCACTTCTTGTGCAAAAGAAGAAGGAGGAAGGGCAACGCGACCTTGCGCGCCCCCCTCTGTGCACCGCGCCCCCTTGCGCGGTTTGCACTTGCGTGCCCGCGGTGCCTTGCACCCGTGGCTTGCGCGGCCCTTGTGGCTTGAGCCTTGCGCGGCAGTGTTGAGGAAGAGAGGCCGCGCCAAGCCTTGTGCGCCTGCGATGCTCATGCACCTTGCGCGGCTCTTAACTTGTGCACCCAAGCCTTGTGTGGCTGTTGAAGACAAGTGGAGGCCGAGACCCTTTTGCTTGTGTGCCAAGTGAAGGAGGAGCACCTCGGGCAGTAGATGTGTCAAGTTGACGAGAACCCGAGGGCCTTAGTGCTTATGTGCTAAACAAGAAGACCCGAGCCCTTGCACCCTTTGAGTGCAAAGTGAAGAAGAAGAACCTACGGGTGTTGTGTGTGCACCAAGTAAAGACCACACTTAAGTTGTGTGTGTGCTTAACAAACAAAGAGGGAAGAGGCCAAAGTCAAGTGTGTGCAAAACAAAGAACAATTTATGTGTACATGAACAAGTAACAAAGAAGGCCGAACCTATGTGTGTGCTCTAAGTGGAGTGAACACACTTAGAAGAAGAAGAAGACTCACACAAAGTATAACACACATTTAAGTGTGTAAACACATTGAACAAAGTGTGAAGTTCAATTGAGAAGGTGTGTTCTTAAAGTGACTACACCCTTTGAGGGTTTACTGCACCAAGAAGAGAAGAAGGGGAGTGCATGCTTGCATGCATGCACATGCACACGTGAACAAAGCCAAATCTGGTTGTGTGCGTCTGAGTTGACCAAGACCAGAGGATCTTGAAGAAATTAAGAAGGCCATGCAGTCAGTGCATGAGGAAGAAGAGCTGCCATGCACTCAGTGCATGAAGTTGAAGTAAGTGAGACTGGACCACACCGAAGATAAAGATATCAGTTGTCTGAGCATTCAGTAGTTGAAGAGAGAAGCCAGGTCATCCTGAAGAAGGAGATAAAGCCTGAGCTAGACGAGAAGCCCTGATCAACCACAAGTGATCAGAAGACAAGAGCAAGGCCAGCAGCCTTTATCCCAGGCTGCTGAAGTTACTTGAAAAACTAAAAGTGAAGAAGAGCTACTCGTGTGACTCGAGGAGCCAGGAGAAGACCCTGTGGGACTCAGGGAGAAGAATTCTTCAGTGGGATTCTGGAGCAGGCCAGTGGGACTCTGGTAACACTGTGTGAAGCAGTATAAAGACCCTCCTGTGGGACTCAGGAGAGAAACAGTGGGACTCTGTATCGACCATTGTAATTTTAACAGGTTATAATGGAGAATCCATGCTGGGAGAGAATGGCAAGGATGTAGGCCTTTGGTGCCGAACCTTGTAAATCCTTGTGTCCTGTGCCTTTTCATTACTGCATCATTCGGGAAAGGTTGAGAGATACAAGAAGAGTGGATCGAGGCTTTAACCATCCATAGAGGTTTAATTGATAAGAATCAATTAGTAAAAAGTTTTAAGGGATCACTGATTCACCCCCTCCCCCTCTCAGTGATTCACACTGATCTGGGCACTTCAATCATGAGTAATAATTTTAAACTTTATGAAGTAGTAAATACTCTTAAATGAATAAAAGATTATTTCTTACCCTTTTGTAACCAAAATATTACCATAAAACCCATATAAACAACACATAACATATAAAGGTAACTTTGGACATAAACATACATAAATAGAATAACCATACAGTCAACATCCACACATATCACTAAATGTAATAGCCATATGGTCGACTTCCATACCCAATGCATAGGAGTGTATTATGTAACCACCCGTCCTGATATTCATGGCACCACCCGTTATTTAGTTAATCATGTATCCACCATTCAAATGTCCATGTACCATCATAGCACATAAAATATTGAAAATATTAACATTTCATTATTTATATTTCATTTTCATTCAAAAAATATTATTTCACGATATTGGAAAAATCAATGAACTATCAAACCATTTTCAAAACCATTTAATAAAGAGATTTTTTTGAATCAAAGTGTCTCATACCACTTTCAATATTTTAAAGGAATTAACATTTTAAAACAATAATTTCCATATAAATAAATCCTTAAAACCATTTTTAAAACATGTATATTAATTATAATGATTGAGAATAATAAATCTTTAAAACATTTAAAACAATATTTTAGTTAAAGAGTTTTTAACAAAATGAGAGACGCTTGAATAAAAATAATTGAGTAATAACATTTAATAAGAACATTATAATATAATGATATTAAAGGGATTCATGATATTATATGTCAAACGAAAGTATATACACCACATAATAATGAATTTGTGCATAACAACAATGAAGTCTCAGTGGAAATGTAATTTGAGATGAAATCACTTCTAAAGATGGTATCCTTATATTAAGGATAAATCAATCACATAATTATGTGTGAAAAATATTAATACACCCAATATAAGTTTATATTAAGTTTAATACAATAAGACTTCATTCACACATATTCATAGGATGACATATTAAAGAAGTATAAGTTAAACCCAAATAATTGAAATTGGGTTAAAAAGTTCCTTTGTAAAAATTCGACAGCCTAACGACACCACATTAAAATTAAGAAAATTAATTGATTAGATAAAAATGGAATCTAATTACTTGGACAAAATGTTTATAACAATAAGGATATATAATAACATATTCCAACATAACAAGATGTAAATTAAAATACATAACAAAAAGATGTCTTATAAAAAAGAGGAGGGTGAAAGGTTTCCTTACTGATTTGGTATCTTACAAAACATACACCACATAAAAGAAGGATCATACAATGAAGATATATATACTAATTAGTGAAATTATATTACACATAGATTACAATCATGGACAGTACATACCCCACTCAAAAGGAAATAGTGGCCAATATTGCATGAATCTCACGGGAATAAAATGGAGATGAAAAACCCTTACTTCGTTGTAATCAATCGAGTCGTATATCCAAAAGTTAATAACCACCAAATTAATCACATAATACCATGAATATAAATAGAATAATTTAAATATATATCAAATGTCTATAAACAATGCACCACATGCAATACATAAGTGGCGAACATTGGAAATCTCATGGAATTAAAAGTGAGATAAGAAAATCCCATACAAAAATTCGGCAGCCTAACGGCTCCACATAAAAATTCATATAACGAATTGAGGAGAGTAAGAGGGGGTATCTAATTATATGAAAATACAAATTACATTATGTTAAATATAAAATAACATCCTCCAACATAAGAACAGGGATCATAAAAGAATTGACATAGAAGAGAGAACTTGAAAAGAAAGATAGAGGTTGGATCCCTTACCGCATGTCCGAAATGACTCGATCGTTCTTTAATCTCCTTAATAATAATCTAAAGTTATTTTTATTATTTATTAATAACCTATTTCCTGTTTATTATTCCTTTTATATCAATTATTACCATGTTATAAACAGTATGTCATCATTTAAGTTAATATCGTTCATTTTGTCGATATGTGGTACTAGAGTCAAAAATGAACACCTTATATTTACAAGTTGTCCATGTGGTCAATATTACATTATATAAAAAAGGTTTTTCGTGATTTAAATATCATATATATCATATATATCCCATATATACATGTATTTATAATAGTACATAACATTTGGAGGTAAGAAATGAAATGCAATGTTCGTGGAGACGGTAAGTCGTATGTACGCATGAACGCTACTTTCATTTATATTTTTAATTTTAATGGAATTAAAACATAATTATATAAAGGTATATATTAATTCCAATATAATATCATATATAATATCATTAACTCTATCCTTTATACATCCCGCATAAGGCATTAATGAGTCACATCACTTTGAGGGGGCGGTAGTCCGCACTTCCTCGAACGAGATTATCGTAACTACCCACTATGTAAAACATAAAGGAGTGCTGTAAATGAAAAATAAAGATGAATAAAGAAAAAATAAATAGAAATATTTCATATATAAATATATTTCCCTCATAATTTTCTCCAGGAGAGGCGGTTGGAGATATTTAAACAATCATTGTTTCGTGAGATGTTAGTTTGCCATCCACAGAAACATTATGTTCTTCATCCATTAGATGGAGGTTTGTGTAAGTGTAGTTCGAATCCTTCTCATAAAACAACCTAGTTTATTTAGGATATAGTGTTTGTTACAAAATAAAGGAATAAAAATAGTTCAGGGGTTGGAGAAGTAAAATAAAAGAAAACAAATTAAGAGAAACTGTTACCTTTAATTTGGGTAACTCCCTTTGGTTTGAACCAAAAAACATCATGAAGTGCCTTATCCATAAGGTGAAGCTTCTATGAGGAGGAGAGGGATTTTTTGATGTTAATTGGGCAGAGTTTTGGGGAGAAAATGGCTTGATAGATGTGTGGAATTTCATAGAAGTGGTCTCCTTTTATAAAGGGGAGGAGGGGATCTTTAGGAATGTGTGAAAACATTATTTTATTATAAACTTGTCTTCGGTTTAGAAAGGTCCAAAACACATTAATACAGAATATAAGATGACTAATATTCTATATAAAATCATCTAATAGTAATTGGACATGTTTTTAATATTATTTTAGTCCTTAAAATCATATTTATTTAAATGTTTTATTAATGAGGTAAACATTTCATCATTATTGTGTCATATATAATTTATTTTATTATAACTCTAAAAATTATAAAAAAATACTATGATGTAGGAAATTTTTTTATCTTTACAATGAATATTTATAGTCCAACTGATAATCTATATAACCCCTTGTAAAAATTAATTTACTAACAGATATTTTCTATTATCATTTTTTCCTTTACTTTATGTTAATTAATCTAAATTGTCATTATCACACCCAAGTGGCTCAATGGGGCCCCAAAATTGACCCAAATATGACCATGGTAGTTAATAACACAACAAATAAATATTGGACAAGTGGTAAGGTAATTTTGAATTATTATAATATTCTTTTTACCTTGAATTACCTTATTTACCTTTAACCGCAGTAAATAAAAGTCAAAAGATACTATTCACAAAATATTATTTGAATCTTATTGAACCACATTTTAATTCTTGATGTCAACCATTTATGTTAGATTTTCTAAATTCAATTAACAGAATTGGTAAATTTTTATTTAAATGAAAATGTATGTTTTTTTAACTACCACTAAGTGGTTTCACTATTATTCCAAAATTGATTGTTTTTAGAAAAATACCAACAATTCAGCCTAAGATATATTTGATATTCCAAATTAAAAAATGGTTTCTATTTCTCCAAATTCATAACATACAAGTGGAATTAATTAATTTTAAAATTAATTCCCATTATCAAAACAAATAGCGTGTTTTTAAGAAACAATAACTATCAACAGATTGATACTTGTTATTGTCCAATTTCAAAGTGAAACTAATTCCAATGACCAAAATTGGATTATATGGTAAAAATTTATTTTAATTTAACTTTAAAAAATTAAAAATAAAATATAACCATATAAATAAATTATATTAAAAGTCACTTTTGAAATAAAATAAAATATTTTTCACTATTTATTAAAAAATGAACTTTATCAGAAAAATTCCAAAAATTTACACAAAGTAAATTTTGATGTCCCCATTCTAAATAAGAATTTTATTTTCTCATATATAATGTATTAAAGTGACCAAAACTATATTTAAAACGGGATTTCAATTAAAAGGCGATAAATCTGCCTTTTAATGTCAATTATGCTTAAAATTATATTTATTCGCATTTTATGTTTCTAACTTTTCTTAGATAAATGTAAATACATTTAACAAACATGTATATTCATATTATATTTATTTTTTTCATTCCTACCAATACAAAGACTAGGAGTTGACTACCATTTAAAAAAAATAATATTATATTATTAGTGTGCAATGAAAGATTAAAAAAACCCGTTGTTGCATATCAGGTACGCTATCGAACATAGAAACCCTTTTAAATTAAATTAAGATTAAATTCCAAAATTAATAAATATGGAAAATTCATATTATTTATTTACCTGGGATGTAACATCCTTCCCCCCTTTTGGGAATTGCGTCCTCACAATTTTAAAATTTTGGATCAGAAACTGTATTGAAAGTCCCATATCAGAAAAAGAGTGAGTAAAACTCTCACTTTAAAAGAAATAAAGAGAAGTACAATGGTCACCTAAGTTAACCCATACTATGATTCCATGAAAAAATTTATATGGAGGAGAAAAAAAGGGTCATGTTCTGATGTAGATTGATAAGAAACATGTTTAAGGGAAAGTTAACCACTATAAAATCACAAACCTGTCATTGGATAACAAGTCTTTGATTGCACAATAAGAAATGATAACGAAAAAGCTTATTGTTTAAAGTTAATTTTAGTTGAGGAATTTATTTATGAACTTAAACAAAAACTTAAGGAAATATCCTTTCTTGTCATGTATACATTCATCTTTTACTAGATTTATAACATAAACTCATATTTTCCCCAAATGATGAATATTCAAGATGATTTTTTTTCACATTAAGAGCACTATAATCAAATTCAAGAGAATCACATAATCCACAAAATATGAACTATATATTTCCCATTTCATTAGATATTAATTAAAACCAAAATTTTTAGAATAAGATCAGATAATCACTAAAAGGATAAATAAATACTACTCTTAATCTCCAAAATTCAACAAAAGAACCAAAGGTTCAAGAAATACCATTAATTAAAAAGTTATCCATAAAATTATTCAAAGTAATACAAACTAATATTGAAACCCAAATCACTAAAGGATTTAATCACCTAGTCTTCCATGGTAAATCATAACATTTATCTCCAAATAACATCATTACTCTTAACGTCTCATACTAAAAAGTAATTAACCTAATCACATATCCTCTATGATATGATAAACATTTCCATAGATAAACCAAAATAAACTTATTCCAGATTCATAAGATCATCTAACTAAAAATAATTAGTAATACTATCCTAGGACTTCACATAGTCCAGTGGTAGGAGATAAATACCAGTCGCACTTTGGTTGTGGGTTCGATTCCCACAGCTTCGTCCGACGTGAAGGGTTGTCACGCGGTTTGTGTGTTGTCCCTTTTCAAAAACTACATAATTTTATAACATTCCCAAAAGAGATAAATTAATCATAAATAACCATAACATATTTTAACCACAGAGGTTATCAAATAACTTTCGTTTTGAATCCCAAAATGTATTAACCTGTAATTTCCTCAAATTCAAGGATCATATAAACCCAAATGGTTCTTTATAAATATATCCAAAAAAGAGAAGATAATTATTCCTTGAATAAAATTTTCATATATCAAACATCAGAGTTACACATACTATAAAAAGCATTCTAATGTAATTCCCATCATCAAAAGAGCCTTAATAATTTTAATCATTTCACCATCCTAAATTCTACCATAACTCTTGAATTTCTTATCTGTTGAATTCTTACTCATTCAACATTATTCTGGATCCATTAACAATTCCTTTCTAACATATTCTGAAATACTTCATTCCTACAAACAAAATCATGAATCATATCCTAAGATTTCAATAATAGGAAAACATAGGTTAAGAAATAATCCATACCTTTCATTGGTCATTGTCAGTTTCTTCATCCTCAATCAGAATGTCATTAGGTATTGGTAAAATAATTTTTGTACGATCCTGGTGATCCCATTCTCGAAACATCTTCATGGGAAATGTGTAAACATAATGACCATGATCACCACATTTAAAACATTAAGTTGATCCTTCAGAAATAACTTCTTTCCCTATCCTATAGTCAACTAGATGCTTCCTTTTTCCATGGAAGGTTCTTGCGTTATGACCTTCATTTCCACATCTGTAGAATCTTTCTGTCCCTTTGAAACATTTTCCAATGTGTTTATTTCCACATATTTTACAAATAGGTTTTTTAACATACTTACCTTTAGGATTATTACCTGAACATCCATAGGGATTTGTTTCTCGCATATATGATGTCTTATAAATATCACTAAGGTTCAGGTGGTCAATCATGACTTCATATAGTTGGTTGAGAATAACCACAAGAGTCCTCATTGGAGCTCCCATATCATTCAACTGATCATTCAGAAAACTATCATAGTTTTCTTCACACCCACTTTTACTTTGGTTCCTGCAAGATCCAGCCATTTAGTGTAACCAAAAAGGTCATTGTGAGTATATCAGTAAAATCATCATATAATATATTATGAGGAGGTTAGATACTATGATATATTTATTCATGTTATCTTAAAATGATTCACTTTAAAAAAATAACTATGTCTATTTCTAAAATCCAAACCATTATGGTAATGTCACATATGCTTGAGTTGCACCCTAACCTCTAAATTTATCTAAACCGACCTCTGATACAAACTATAAGGACCCGACCTTAATCCTTACATAATCTTGATTTAAATAAATAATTCACATTGAGGATCTTTACAGGTTTAGAGTTTTATAGAAATAGGCCAAAACTATTACATAACAACTTAAATATTACAAGTAGACACTACTACTCAAAATCTATTTTTTTCATAGAAATAAAAACTCTTAAAAAGAAACATGTCTAGTTCCATGTTTTAGACATCTTGACATTTTCCTTGATCCCATCCATTACCCTATTAATCATTAAGTATTATGGAAAAAATTTCAAAAAAACTTGGTATGAGCATAAAAAGCTCTGTAAGGGATACATAAAGAAGGAAACTGTTAGTTTTTCAAAACAACAAGTAAACCATGAATATCATGAGTAATTCATTTAACCTTTATGAAGTAGTAAATACTCTTAACTGAATAAAATATCATTTCTTACCCTTTTGTAACCAAAATATTACCATAAAAACCATATAAAGAACACATAACATATAAATGTAACTTGGGACATAAACATGCTTGAATGGAATAATTATACGGTCGACTTCCACAAATATCACTAAATGGAATAGCTATATGGGAAACTTCCATACCCAATGCATTGGAGGTTATAACGTAACCACTCATCCTGGTATTCACGGAACCACCCGTCATTTGGTTAATCACATAACCACCCGTCAAATGTCCAAGTACCATCATAGAAAATAAAATATTGAAAATAAAAACATTTCACTTTTAAAATTTCATTTTCAATCACAAAATTTCATTTCAAGATATTGGAAAAAATAAATGCTTTATCAAACCATTTTCAAAACCATTTAATAAAGATATTTGTTTAAATCAAAGTGTCTCATACCACTTTGAATATTTTAAAGGAATTAACATTTTAAAACAACAATGTCCATATAAATAAATACTTAAATCCATTTTTAAAATATATACATTAATGATAAATATTTATAATAATAAATCTTTAAAACATTTAAATTGATATTTTAGTTAATGAGTTTTTAACAAAATGAGGGACGCTTGATTACAATTAATTGAAGAATAACATTTAATCAGAACTTTATAATATAATGAGAACAAAGGGATTCATGATATAATATGTCAAAGGACAGTATATACACCACATAAGATTGAATTGGGGAATAATAACAATGAAGACTCAGTGGAAATGTAATTTGAGATGAAATCACTTATAAAGATAGTGTCCTTATATTAAGGATAAATCAATCCCATAATTATTTGTGAATAACATAAATACACCCAATATATGAGGATATTATGTTCAAAGAAAATCATAGGTCTTTCACACATATTCATAGGAAGACATATTCATGATGTATAAGTTGAACCCAAATAATTGAAATTGGATTAAAAAGTTCCCTTGTAAAAATTCGACAGCCTAACGGCGTCACATTACAATTAAGAAAATGAGTTGATTAGATAAAAAGGTAATCTCATCACTTGGAAAAAAAGTTTAGATCAATATTGATATATATAAAAAAATATCCCAACAAAACAAGATGTAAATTAAAAGACATAACAAAAAGAAGTTTTCTAAAATAGAGGAGGGTGAAAGGTTTCCTTACTGATTTGATAACTTACAAAACATACGTCACATGAATGAAGGATCATAAAATGAAGATATAAATACTCCTAAATGAATGTATATTACAAAAAGAGTGCAATCTTGGACAGTACATATGCCACAAAAAAGGAAATAGTGGCCAATATAGCATGAATCTCACCGGAATAAAAAGTGAGATGAAAAACCCTTACTTCGTTGTAATCAATCGAGTCGTATGACCAAATGTTAATAAAAACCAAATTAATCGCGGAATAATATTAATGTAAATAGAATAATGATAATATATATCAAATGGAAATATTAAAAACACCACATGCAATACATAAGTGGTGAACAATGTAAATCTCACGGAATTTAAAGTGAGATAAGAAAATCCCTTACAAAAATTCGGCAGCCTAACGACGCCACATAAATTTTTTTAAATGAATTGATTAGAGTAATAGGGGGTCAATAATCATATGAAAATAAAAATTACGGTATGTTTAATATAAAAGAACATCCTCCAACTTAAGAAAATGGAGTGTAAAAGAAATGACATAAAAGAGAGTACTTGAAAAGAAAGAGAGTGGTCGGATCCCTTACCTCGTGTCCGAGTTGACTCGATCATTCTTTAATCTCCTGAATAATAAACTAAAGCTAATTTATACATCCTTAAGAACATTTTTCAAGTTTATTATTCCTTTTATATCACTTATTACAATTCTATAAACATTATGGCATCATTTATGTTAATATCGTCCATTTTGTTGTTATTTGGTAGTTGAGTAAAAAATGAACACCTTATATTGACCAGTTGTCCATGAAGTCAATAGTACATTATGTCCAGAATTATGTTCACTATTTAGATATCATATATATCATATGTATCTAGTATATACATGTATTTATAAAAGTACATAACATTTGGAGGTAAGAAATTAAATGCACCGTTCATGGAGACGGTAAGCCGTACGTACGCATGAACGCTACTTTCAATTCTATTTTTTATATTAATGGAATTAAAAATAATGATACATAGGTATATTATAATTCCAGTATAATATAATATATAATATAATTAAATCTATCCTTTATACATCCCACATAAGGCATTAACGAGTCATATCGCTTTGAGGGGGCAGTAGTCCGCAAATCCTCAAATGAGATTATCGTATTTACCCACTATGGAAACCATAATGGCATGTTGTAAATGGAATATACAGAAAAATAAATAAAACATAAACAAAATATATATCATATATAAATACATTTTCATCATAATGGCCACCATGAGAGGCGGTTTGAGATATTTGAACAATCCTCGTTTCGTGAGGCGTTAGTTTTCCATCCACAGAAACCATATGTTCTTCATCCATTAGATAGAGGTGTGTGTAAGTGTAGGTCGAATACTTCTCATAAAAACATCAAAGTATATTTAGTATACTGGTGTTGTTACAAAATAAAGGAATAAAAAAGATTTTAGGGGTTGGATAAGTAAAATAAAAGAAAATAAATTAAGAGAAACTGTTACATTTAATTTAGGTAACTCCCTTTGGTTTGAACCAAATGACTTCTTGAAGTTCCTTATTCCAATTTTAAGGATTCTAAAAGGAGTAGAGGGATGTTGGTAGATTAATTGGGCAGATTTTGGATGGGCCAAAAGGCTTGATAGATGTGTGGAATTGTTTAGAAGTGGTCTCCTTTTATAAGGGGGGGAGGGGATCTTTAAGAAAGTGTGAAAACATTATTTTATTATAAACATATATTCAGTTTACAAAGGTACAAAACACATTAATGTAAAATATAATATGACTCATATTGGAAATAAAATCATCCAATAGTAATTGGACAGGTTTTGAATATTATTTTATTCTTTATAATCTTATTTAATTAAATCATTTATTAATGAGGTAAACAGTGATTCATTATTGTGTCATAAATAATTTATATTATTTTATCTCTAAAAATTATAAAAAAATTCTGTGATGTTGGAAATAATTCTATATTTCCAATGAATATTTATATTCAAAAATATAATTTATATAAACACTTGTAAAAATTAGTTTAATAAAAGATATTTGCTTTTGTCATTTTTTCCATTACTTTAAGTTAATTAATCTAAATTGTCATTATCGCTCCCAAATGGATCAATGGGGTCCCAAAACCGACCCAATGATGTTTATGGTCGTTAATGACTCAACCAATAAGTTTTGGACAAATGGTAATGTAATTTAAAATTATTATAATATTCTTTTTACCATGAATTACCTTATTTACCATTAACTGTAGTAAATAAAAGTTAAAATTTGCTATTCACCAAAAATTATTTTCATCTTATTGAACCACGTTTCACATCATGATAACAACCATGATTGTTGGATTTTCAAAAATCAGTTCACATATGTGGTAAATTTTTCTTTAAATGAAAAGGTAAGTTTTTTTAACTACCACTATGTGGTTTCACTATTCATTAAAAATTGATGTTTTTTCAGAAAAATACCAAAACTTCAGCCTAATATATGTGTGATATTATGAATTAAAAAATGATTTCTATTATTCCAAATTCAAAACATATAAGTGTCATTAATTATTTTTAAAATTAATTCCCATTATCAAAAAAAATATCATATTTTTAAGAAACAATAACTATCAAAAGATTAATACTTGTTAATGTCCAATTTCAGAGTGAGATTAATTCCAATGACCATCATTGGATTAAATGGTAAAAATATATTTTAATATCACTTTAAAACCAATTAAAAAGATAATCTATCCATATAAATAAATTATATTAAACGGCACTTTTGAATTAAAATACATTATTTTTCACTATTTATTAAAAAATTAACATTATCAGAAAAATTCCAAAAATTTACCCAAAGTAAATTTTGTTGTCCCCATTCTAAAGAAGAATTTCATTTGGTCATATAGAATTTATTAAAGTGACAAAAACATTATTTAAAAAGGGAATTCCATTAAATGATGATAAATTGACATTTTAATGTAAATTATACTTAAAATTAGATTCATTCACATTTTAAGCCTCTAACTTTTATTAGATAAATGTTAATACATTTAAAAAACATGTATATTCATATTATATTTCTTTTTGGTAAATCCTACCAATAAAACCACTCAGAGTTGATTACTATTTAAAATAAAAATATTATATTATTAATGTGAAACATAAGATTTTAATGAAACACGTTGTTGCATATCGGGTATGCTATCGAACATAGAAACCCTTTTAATGTAAAATAAATATTTAATTCACAAATTAATAAATATGAAAAATTAATATTTTTTATTTACCTGGGATGTTACATCTTTCCCCTTTTGGGAAATGTGTCCTCAAATTTATAAAATTTTGGCTTAGAAACTTTATTGAAAGTCCCATATTGGAAATAGAGTCAGTAAAACTATCACATTAAAAGAATGAAAGAGAACTAAAATGGTCAACAGAGTTAACCTATAGAAATATTCCCTGAAAACTAGTGTATGGAGGAGAAAACAAAGGGTCATGTTCTGATGGAGAGTTATAGGAAACATGTTTAGGAGAAAGTTAACCACCAGAAAATCACAAACTTGTGATGGGTTAAATAGTATTTGATTACCCAGTAGGAAAAGTTAACGGACAAGGTTTTTGTTTACAGTTACTTTTAATTGAGTAATTTATTTATGAGCTTAACGAAAATTATGAGGAAATATTCTTACTTTTCATGTAGACATTCATCTTTTACTATATTTCTAACACAAACAAATATTTTCTCCAAACGATGAATATTCAAGATGACTTTTTATCACATTCATAGCACTAAAATCAACTTCGAGAGAATCACATAATCCACAAAAGATGAAATATATATTTCCGAAGTCATTAGATATTAACTAAATCCAAAACGTCTAGTATAAGATCAGATAATCACAGAAAGGGTAAAGAAATACTACTCTTAATCTCCAAAATTCAACAATAGAAACCAAGGTTCAATAAAGACCATTAAATAAACAATTATCATTAAAATTCTTCAAAGTAATCCAAAATAATATTGAAAATCAAATCTCTAAAGGATTTAATCACATTATCTTACAAGGTAAATCCAAAAATTTATCTTCAAATAACATCAGTTACTCTTAAAGTATCATACTAAAATGTAATTAACCAAATCACATATCCTCAATGATAGGATAATCATTTACAAGGTTAACCCAAAATAAACTTATTCCTGATTCATAAGATCATCTAACAAAAAAGAATTAGTAATACTAACCAGGGACTTCACGTTGTCAAGTGGTAGGCTATAAATACCAGTCTTACTTTAGTTGTGGGTTCGATTCCCACAACTTCGTCTGATGCAACGGGTTGTCACACGGTTTTCGTGTTATCCCTTTTAAAAAACTACATAATTTTATAACATTCCCAAAAGATATAAATTCATCAAAAATAACTATAACATATTTTAACCAAAAAGGTTATCTAATAACTTTCATTTTGCATCCCAAAATGTATTAACCGATAATTGCCTCAAATTCAAGGATCATATAAACCCAAATGATTCTTTATAACTATATCCATAAAAGAAAAGATAATTATTCCTTGAATAAAAATTTCATATATCAAACATCAGGGATACACATACTATAAAAATTCTTCTAATGTAATTCCCATCATCAAAAGATCCTTAATACTTTTAAGAATATCACCATCTTATATTCTACCATAGCTCTTTAATCGCTTATATGATTAATTCTTACTCATTCAACATTATTCTTGATCCATTAACCATTAAATTCCAACTTATTATGAAATACTTCTTTCCTACTAACAAAATCATGAATCATATCCTAATATTTCAATAATAGGAAAACATATGTATAGAAATAATCCCTACCTTTCATTGGTCATTGTATGTTTCTTCATCCTCAATCGGAATGGCATTAGGTATTGGTAAACGAATATTTGTATGATCTTGGTGATCCCATTCCTGATAATTTTTCATGGGAAATTTTTTTGCATAATGACCATGCTCACCACATTTAAAACATTAAATTGATACTTTAGAAATAACTTCTTTCACTTTCCTAGATTCAACTAGATTCTTCCTTTTTCCATTGCATGTACTTACTTTATGACCTTTATTTCCAAATTTGTAGCATCTTTCTATCCCTTTGAAACATTTTCCTATGTGTTAAATTCCACATATTTGACACATAGGTTTTTTAGCATACTTACCTTTATTATTATTACCTGAACATCCTTAGGGATTTGTTTCTCGCATATATGATGTCTTAGAAAAATCACTAAGGTTCAGGTGGTAAATCATGACTCCATATAGTTGGTTGAAAATAACCACAGGAGTTCTCATTGCAGCTCTCATTTCATTCAGCTGATCGTTCAGAAAACTGTCATAGTTTTCTTCACATCCAATGTTACTTTGGTGCCTGCTAGATCAATCCATTTACAATAACCAAAAAGGTAAGTGTGAATATATCAGTAAAATAATCATATAATATCTTATGAGGAGGGTAAATACTAAGATATAATTAATCATGTTATCTTAAACTCATTCACTTTATAAAAGTAACTATGACTCTTTCTAAAATCCTGACCATTATGGTAATGTCACTTATGCTAAAATTGTACCATAACCTCTAATGTTATCTAAATCGACCGCTGATACAAACTATAAGGACCTGACCTTAAACCTTATATAATATTTAATTAAATGAATAATTCACATTGAGGATCATTACTGGTTTAGTGCGTTAGATAATTAGGCCATATCTATTACATAATAACTAAAAGATTACAAGTAGACATTACTACATAGTATCTAATTTTTCATAAAATTACAAAGTGTTAAAAATAAACATGTCTAGTCCTATGTTTTAGACATCTTTACTTTTCCTTGATACCATCCATGACTCTATTAATCATTAATCCCTATGGAAACCATTTCAAAAAAACTTGGGATGAGCATAAAAAGCTCAGTAAGGGATACACAATGAAGGAAACTGTTAGTTTTTCAAAACAACAAGTAAACCATGAATATCATCAGTAATACTTTTATCCTTTATGAAGTAGTAAATACTCTTAACAAAATAAAAGACCATTTCTTACCATTTTGTAACCAAAATATTACCATAAAACCCATATAAAAAACACATAAAATAGAAAAGTAACATTGGACATATAGATACTTAAATGGAATAACCATATGCTTGACTTCCAGACATATCACTAAATGGAATATCCATACGGCCGACTTCCATACCCAATGCATTGGAGGTTATAATGTAACCACCTGTCTTAGTATTCACGGAACCACCCGTTATTTGGTTAATCACGTAACCACCTGTCAATAATGTAACCACCTGTCTTATATAATATTGACATCGTTTTCCATATAATTACTCAAAAGGTTCTATAAATATACTATAATGAAAGTCATTGTCTTATAAAAACTCAACTAATGAAATATGATCACCCCAACATTCGGGGCAGTCCATTGAACAAGCATTAAAAATATACTCAAAGGTATGAATTCTCTCTCTTGATATTTCTAATAGAATGACTTGAAAGGTTGGTTTTTACATTTAATTCAGTACCAAACAACATCTAAATTAATTTCCAAAAGATAGAATTGAACTTGTAATCACCGTTAGATAAAATGGACAGAGGAACTCAATTTAACATGAAAATGTAATTGAGGTACAAATGAAATATTTGATCACGAGAAAGAGTATATCTAATAAGACAAATATATGTAGATTTAGTGATGAAATCAATAATAAAAAATTGCATTGTTACATACAAAATTATTTTTTCGTCCCATCACGAAGTCTATGGTTATATTTTCCCACTTTCACTCTAGCATTGGAAAAGGTAGAAGTATCCCCTTTGGTAGTTTTCTCTCTACTTTAACCTATTGAACTATCAAAAATTTCATATAAAAATGAGAAATATCTCTATTAATTACATCTTAGTAGAGATATTTCAAATGTTTTATGTACATATTAGTGATTCCAAGACAAACTAGTAATAATGAATTATAAGCTTCACTTATCAATTTGTTTCAGCTATGAATCACAATGAACTCATAATCTCATGACAATTTCCAAGACACAATCATTATAAAAATGGAATTTATAAAACATACATTTATTTACAATTCTACTTTTTTCTATAGCTCATGGTCATCATTCATTGCTTTTATAATAATGTCTAAAAGAGTCGACTTCACTACCACTCGAACCAAAATACTGGAATTTCCATCTCCTACCACTTTTATGAAAAAAATCATTAAATAATTTACCAAGGGTTGATGTTCCATATGTAACATGGTTAATGTAGTATTATTTTTCTGACTCATGGAATCCACCATTTTTTTTCTCTTTTCCTAGATGGTAACTAATCATTCAATAATATTCCTTTTTTAGTTGCATACATATTCTCTGCCTCATGTTCAATTAATTTTGAGTAAATATATGCATAAAAACATTATGGTAAGTATATATTACACAATAAATTAATATAATTGATGATTGAAATTTGTTAATGAATAAACAATAAATGTTATTTCCAAATATTGTGTTGGTTTTTTTAACTCTGGATGTTTCAGATGTCTTGAAGAATAAGAAATTAATCGATCCATCTTCATTAGAACACAACCAAGACCCTTTAATAAAGAATCACTGCTTATGAAAAATAACCATTTTTAGGAGTACTGAAAAACTCGGAGCATTCAATAATCTCAAATTCTATTCTTAAAAAATAGGTCACATTCATATTTCTAAATAAATTTAACAATTTTTCATGTTTACATTGTTAGAGGTAGAGATATCCATGAATGTTTTTTTAACAAATTATTGATAATGGAATGCTAATCCATGAAAATAAAAAATCTCAATATTAGTTGTAGGTCCTGGAAATTCATCAACCACTTTTGTTTTAGTGGGATCAACTGTTATTCCATCCTTATTTACAATGAATCCAAGAAAATGGATCTATTGTAACCCAAAATAAAATTCAGAAAAGTTCACATATAACTTATTTTCTTTGAGAGTTTATTGGAATATCCTAATATGTTTTTCATTACAATAATAACTCTATGGATAAAAATATATTATCAATATAAAAACAAAAAATCCAAATATTCTAAAATATTAATTTCTTATAATCCATAAATACTAGACTGTAATTTTTCCATTCAAATGGTATAACATCCAACTAATAATGCCTATATCTTGTAGGGAAAGCTATTTTAGAATGTCATCCTCCTTCAAAATCATCTGATGGTACATAGATCTCATTTCAATCCTATAAAAATGATGAGCTGGATGGAGATGATAAAAAAAGTCATCAATTTGAGGCGATAGATACTTATTATTAATTGTAATGTCATTCAGAAATATATAATCAATGATTATGCTTATGGAACCATATTTCTTTTTAACAAAAAAATAATATAACCACATAGTGATGGTCTCAGATTAATAAATCCTTTATCAATAAAATATTACAACTACATTTTCAATTCTGTAAGTTCCTCATGAGACATTCGTTAAGGGGGTTATGAAATTTTAATATCTTCTAAAACTATGAAAATGGTAATTTCTACATAAAAATTAGTTATAAATCCATGAAACACATTATGAAAAACATTTTGGTATTAATTTACTACTAGCACATAATTAAACCTATCATTTCCCTTATTTTCAATAATATGTTTAGGATTACACTCATATTAATATTTTAAGTGTTTATTATCTTCTTGATATGTTATCAAGGGCATGGATTCATAATTTTATAAAAAATTAAAATATTTCTAGAAAACAACATCTTTGGATCCACAATAAATCTTATCATGTTAAATAGATAACCAATTCATACCGAGAATATTATAAAATTATACTTGCAGAGAAACAACAAGGCTGGAAGGTAATGTCTTTCAATATAGAACAACAATATGATTGTTATAATATTTTTTTCATTAATATTTTACCCTTGTGCTTTAACATTAATAATTTTATTCATTTATTGAGGTAAAATTTCTAATTTTCTATAAATTTCTAAATTCTATGTAAAAAATAATGTACATGATAACACTTCATTGGATGATCCAATATCTAATGATGTAGTTGTAAAGGATTTCATTCCATTTTTATTCTTATAATTTGGCTACTTCACATTATTTATATTTTTCTTTTGGAATGTATTTTCATAATGACCTATCCCCCCACAATTAAAACACATTATAGTTTTTTTATAATAATTAAACATACCATCGATAAGTATTTTTTTTCCATCTCATACCATATATCTAAACATATAACATCTGAAACACTTCTCATATTTGTCAAGTCATTACCCATGATTCATTTTACCAAACATCCCACAACCTAGAAACTGAATTTTCTTACCTTCAAATTACAGTGACTGACTATTACCCATTGGTTTCCATATGGACCGATTATTCCCCCAATTTTAAAAATACAAATGTTAATTTAAAAACAACATTTCTATTATCTCAACACATCTTACATGTTCTTCAGAACTTCTGAACTAATGAGATTCCAAATACCTTCAGTATCTTTACTTAAATAGAGAGTAAAATTGATTGATTTTTCTATAAGTATCATGAGTAAGGTTTGGTTCATACCTTGTAAATATGGTAAATGGTTCCTCATAAACAACCACTAAATCTGAATTATTTTATTTTACTTCCGAAAATTAATTTCCCATCATATGTTGAACCAAATTAAAATAATATATTTGAAGAAAAATATTTTTAGATTCATCCCATTCTAAGATATCGATCTCCTCACCACCACTAATATTTTGGAACATTAACAAAAAAATGGTCAGCTTCGCATTCAAAATGATCATTAAATTTCGAGTATTTTGATCATCTGGATATCCCATTGAGTTGAATATCTCTTCAGGTACGTTAATCCACTATTTATCCACCACTAGGTTAGAAGATGCACTAAACGTAGGAGGGTGTTTCCCCAAAAATGGTCCACTATCATCATGTTCCTTTTTGGTAGCTCTGGATATTATCTTTCGTGGATGACGGCACCATTTATATAATGTTTCAACTATTTCATCACTATCAAAAAATACTAGTTTCAAATTCCAACCATTATGTGTTGTAAATTCATAAATATATCATCCTTGTGGAGCCATCCAACACTGACTTCCCTGTTTCTTATATGGAAAACCATTCTAAATAGACATATCTTAGATGAATAAACATGTAAATAATTAATGTTATGTCATTTCAATATAGTAAAAAGGTCAGAAATTGTTTATGGTGTATTAGTAACATTATCCAAACCCCTGATGTTATCTAAATTGTGTTATGAAACCAACTGTAAGAACCCATCCTTAAACATTGCATAATGTATTTTATTAAACAATAATCCACTTTTGTACATTCCAAAAGGTCTATTCAGTTTATATTTTTAGAGAATTGGAACATAATTAATATATATAATCCTAGAAGAATAAAAAGTAGTAACTAAAAATATATTATCCCTTTCATCCATAATACAAACGTTTTTAATAAAACATTAAATCTTTTCATAAAAATATTCACTATATTCACCTAGACATCTTCAATTCTCTTATCCATCCTTAAAAACCTATGAAATTTTTAAAAACATTGGATGATCACAAAAAGCATAGAAAAGAGAATATAAATGGAAAGGAACCATTATTCCATGAAAACATATTAACATGTGAAAATATTTTCACAAATACATTCTTCTCACCCATACTTTGTCATTTACTTTATAAAAAGACGATATTCCCATAAAACATAGAAATAATTAATAAATTATTTAGGTAATCAAGGGAATTGATTAATTTAAATTTTAACCCTCATGGTTACCAAATGATTTTTAACCCACATAGATACCATACAATGTAACCCACATAACTACTTTATGATGTAACCTCACGGCTACCATATGCTGTAACCATCACAACTACAGTTGGAGTAACCATATGGGTGACCTCAAACATAAACATAACCAATGAATTAGAGGGTTATATAGGTTATAATATTACTCATAAATACTCCGATGTACAGTAAAATAATTCTATAATTATAATAATTTCATCATAAAAACATTCCTTTTGAATTTTTTAAAAATAGAAATTTAAAATAGGATTTTTAAAGAATAGTCTCATGCCCAGGGTTCATCTTACATAAAAATAGTGAAACATTCCTCTATCATTGTTTAAATAGTGTTATTAATTTATTAAAGATATATTACCATGTTTATAAAACCTTATATGACTATATTTTAACCGCTTTCCATCCATTAATTAATAATATTTTGTTATTTCAATTGTTTGGAGTGATTTTTTTCATGGTTGCCATGGTCGGTTAGTTATGGATTTTCTTATAGAATTGAGGAAAAACATCACAAGTGGAATTAAATGTTATTAATATTATTAAATAATTTTATATTAAACCATATGTTATTTTCTTCTAATATTAGGATTATTCATTTGATGAAAGATTAATGAACAAGTTTTAATTTATTTTAGCGGTTTTCATGACAATCACAAACTATTATGACTTCAATTATAATGAATTATATATATTAGTTCCAAAACATTATTTAAAAAATAATATGTATAAGAAATATTATTTCAAAATAATAATGTCTTTATGACCATCATTGATGGTGGTAATGAAAAATGAAAACACACTTTCCACGATGATGGTAAATCGACACATCACGGATGATGTATTTATTTTTTAGAATAAGATGATAAGATGAGAGGTTTGATTATGGATATTACATTTACACACTACAATTATAGTATATTTAATAATATTTAGTTAACATGGAAATTTTTTAATGGTGTAGTGGAGATAATACAAATACAAATGAAATTGAAAAGAAAAATAAACCAAAATGAAAGTGGATTTTACCACTTGAATTATTTTCCATAATAATATCCTTAAGTACCATGGTTTTTACATTTTTATTTGACCATATGGTTTATGAACTGGGTAATATTCTTGGGAGGTTATTTTTATAAAAATTAAACAATATACATGTCTTTGAGGTGTGAGGAGTAGATGTTGTGAGATGTGGAATTTATAGGGGAGGAGAGGGGTATTTTCTGATTTTTTTATTCAACAGTTTTTTATTTTGGATCACAACTATGTATAGTTTTATAATTTATCTCTAAATATATTAAAATAAGTAAGAACATATTGATATTATGGGATTTATTCATCCATACATCATATATGACTCAATAATTCATGTATTTATCTTAAATTGTATCTTAGCAAATTTTATTATTCACAAAAATTAAACTATTTTATAGAAACCCAAAAAATTATCCTTAATCATTTTTTAATGTCTATAATTAAAAAAATTGAATGCATTTTATTAAACTAATTTTATAAATATGTGGAATTAATTTTATAATTAAAATCATCATTTCTTTGAAAATTTTTAATTTTAAAATTATTCTTGATTTTATAACATTATGAAACATTTATTAAGGTAATATAAATTTATCTTACAATCATAAACATAAAAAAAATTAATTTATGATTATATTTTATGAAAATAATTTTTATGTTAAATAATTATATTAATTATAAAATTTTAAATAAAAATTTATTTGTCACTAAAATACCAAGAACTAATTTATAGATTAATTATTTTTTGTTTATACCACTTATTTCATTACACATTTATAATAAATTTGACTATTTAATTCCAGAATGAAAAAATAAACATTTTATATGTACCATGGTTTTAATATTTATATTTTCATTTGATAAGATATTGAAAAGATTTTTTATATTTTGATTTATTTCTATTTCCTTTTTAGTGGTGGTGATGAATTTGGTGGATTAGGACAATCCTTACATTTCTATTTTATCTATTTTACTTTATATATTTTTCCATATGGAAATGATTGGTATATTAATTGGTTTGATAAATGATTTAGGTAATGATATTTATTAATAATATAAAAATATTTTGTTTATTTTTATATTTTACATGTATATATGTATTGAATAATAATCATCATTTACTCATGAAACAAATATCATTTCAAATTATGGGTTGTTACACATTTAGTTGATTTTTAGAAGTTACATGGACCACTCTTCTCTAGAGTTCTTCATTGAGGATCATGTCATAGACATCTTTAAAAATTAAATATATTTCTATGTAAAGATTTCTGACCATGGTAGCCATTTCATAAAATTATATCCAATTTTTTTTAATTCCCTACAAATCATCTATTATAGTAATTTAAACCATTTTAGGATAACTTTTAATCATGTTGAATCCATTCACATGATATTTCCCTGACCTTCCTTCTGATTACCTCAAACTAAACTAACTTTTCATTACAAGCACTTTATTTAATGTTTTTTTATTCTTATACATTTCCAATAGGCCTATTACAATTGTTTCTATATGTTTATTCTCTGGGATGTTTAAGGAAAAAATTTTGTTAATGATAACCTCACTACACTTTGTGCTTTATTTTCCATATTATCCAATTCAATTTTACCGATATTTTAAATATTATATTTCTAAAATGGATTTTACATATATTTTTGGATGAGATAATAATTTACCTACACCAACTAGAAACCATCATTGATTTAGACAGATACACATGTTATAATATTTCTTTTTTCCATTATCAAATCACCCTATTATAATAAAAACCTAATGAAATAAATTTAAAACAGATTCATAGGGTAATTAAACCTATGTTCGTAGTTTAGTGTGAACTTTTATGATCATATTCCACTTTTTAGTGGAGGAATAACTATGAAACCATTAGACTATGAAACATCAAATCACTATAATATCGCATTCACAAAATATTCTATGTTTCAGTGTTCAAATGACAAGGATTTCCCCTTAAGCATAGTATGTTTAAAATTTTCAATACATTTCACCCCACTCACTTCACTAGTCACACTACTAACACAATCTCCAAAAAAACACAAAAATTTAACTAAAAAATTGATACATGAAAACTTAATAGGAAAAACACAATAATATGTGGTTTGTAATTTCATGTTATATCTTTGGGAATACATTGAATTTTTTTTATTTAACTAGATATATGAAATATTAAAAATATTATACCTAAGTATATAATGATTCGTATTGATTCATTATTAGATAAACATCATAAATTGGAGCTAGAAATTCATTATAGATGTTATCATCTGATGAACCAGGGTACACTGCCAGCAAAGGATTTTGGCTAACACATTGTTGGAGTAAGTCATCCTCTGATTATATGTAGTTTCGACAACAAATAATGTTCTATCAGTTAATCCTCTATAATTATTCACCATAAACTAATATTAAGATCATTATCTTTAAATAAACATATCTATATATTGAAGACATCGTCTGTCATTGCTATAAGAAGAAAGAATTGGTCTTATTAAGTTCCTCATTCTGGTAAGTTGAATTCATAACATGAACTTGGTTATCATAATCCTAATAGATTTTATCAAAAAAGGGTGTACCTTATAATAATATACATTATGAAAATAAATAAATTATTTATGATGTTATATGAAACATGAAAAAAAACATACCTAGTGTGAAGCACGATGGTTCACTATGATGTTCCTACTATGATGTGCTTTCATTACTCAATTTTACACATTTCAGTATTGGGGGATAATGGAGTTTATATCATAAGAAAATATTGTAGAAATAGAATGAGCAATATCTTGGAACCATTTTTCTTTTATGAAGAAGTATCAGATCGAAGGAACTCACTTCACATGTGGATCACATTCGATAGGGAATGGAAAAGAGAGTCAAAGGGAATGAGATTTATGACTTTAACAAACACATAAAGCGATCCTATTTAAAATAATCAATTCATCATTTTTTCTATTTAAATTTTTTTACTGCATAATAATTCATTAGATTACAATTAATTAAATATAATGTTTTCACTAAAATAATAAGGTAAAGGGTTACACTACATAGTGTTTCATAGATTTTTTTTTATTTTTTATTTTCAAATGGTGACACAATCTAAGATAATTTCATAAATTATTTTTTATGTTTTTTTGTAAAAAACATATTTAAAAACATATTTATATATCGTAATTTTTTTATTTGTTGAATTAATTTCAATTATTTTATGTAAAATTAGTTACATAATATATGAATTCATGATAAATAATATATATATATAATGGATAAAAATTTAATATTCATAAGTGTTCTTAAATTTAGGTGTAATAAAATATAGATGATACATAATATAATTTTCTATATCAAATAATTGTATTCAATGTATAATAAATAATACCAAATAATTAATAAATTAATTATAAATCATATTTTTTATTGTGATGCATAAAAAACTTTTTCCGATAAATAATATTTCCAATTATATATAATTTTAAAAATATATAAAATTCAATGTGTAGAATAATTTAAATAATCACTAATGAAATATTTTAAATATTTAATACATGTTTGATATGTAATCAAATTCTAACCAATTATCAAATGACATGCTTCTATGGGCCCTCTATAACCTAGAAACCATGAAGAAAGGTCTTGGAAGAATCTGGACCCTTACATTAGATACCACTAAAACAACCCACATCCTTATGAATCGAAATAAAATTTAATCTAAAATTCTGACCAATCTAAACAAACGGTAACATTGAGTCTTCACATAAAATATCTATCAATGGATTCTCACCCTCATCAATCCAAACAGAACTCAAAATTAAAGGAGTCCCAACTCTTAATGGACATGAGGTCTACATCCTAAATAGGATCCAATCAATTATGAAAAAACAAATATCAGAAGAAATATATATTTTATAATATTTGAAATAATTTATAGTCTTTTTAAAACTAAATTTGTTTTTCTAAAAACACAAAAAAATGTTTTTAATAATATTCAATATCAATTTTTTTATATAATGAATTAAATAATCACATAAATTAATTTAAATGGATTCATGTAATAATAGAATCACTAAGAAGATATTTATGAAGAGAGAATTATATTTATTATCTTGTGAAAAACATCACTACTAAATCTAAATTTAACATTGAAATTGATAGACTTACCTATACTTAGATTAGTCACACATATGATTATTTAATGACAAAAATATGTATAGAATAAATAACCTACATTAGAAAAATTATCTACGAATATTCATGTCATCAATATGTGTTTATAAATAAAAAATACAACAATAATTTACTTACACACCAATAAGAATAAGTTAGTATGAAACAAAACCAATAATAAAAATTGTTATAATAGTAATTAACGTTAAATAAATATGTAAAAGATGTTTCACATCATATTAAGGAATTTACCAGATAATAGAAAATCAATTAAAAAATAAATCAGAATAAAATAAATAAATCGTTACTATAAAATATTGAAAAAAATATTTTAATATGAAAAAATTAATTATGTAAGAATAAAAAACTAATAAAAAATTAAATATTAACTATGAAATATTTAATATGTAACAATGTCACATCTCACTATTTATTTTCCCTAACGATATTTTCTAAAGGATTCATCTACATGAAACACATAAATAGAAGAATGTTTGTGATACATTAAAATAAAATTTTATTATATAGTATAGTTTTAAAATTAACTAATATTAAATGAAGTCTTTATATTATGAAATCTAGGGAGAAATATCAATGAAATCGAATCATGTAGGGAAATTCTCCATTATGAAACATATTTGTTCGATATTGGAAATCATGTATCTTCAATAAGGATTCCCCTAGACTAATCCCAATATAAACTCCAACAATTACAATATGAATGACATTGATGGTGATATAAGTTCATGCTCATGGAAATTTCCCTGAGATCCATGCTAAGAGAATCGCTACCCTCAATAACCACCAAATAATTACTAATTATTAGATCTTATATGATTATCCTGAGGGAACATTGAAAAATTATGGTAATAAGTTATTAATTCGAATCTATTTTATATATTTAAATTTTTAAATTTTAATGATAAATAATTTTTATTTTCTAAAACATTAATAAAACTAATAATATTACATTACTCTTAATTTTTTTTATGAAGTTGGATTTTTATTCATTTTATTTTATTGAAATGAATATATATTGGATAAAATATATCTTATATTTAAATAGTTTATTAATACCAATCTAATTAATAATTGATGGGAAATTAAGTTAAAAACAATTCTAAAAATAATATTATTTTCCTATGAAATCAATATTAAATATATTTAAGTTTTAATGATAAATTATAAAACATAAGATTTTATTTGGCCGAATTAAATTAATTTTTATATTTATAATAAAATTTTATCTAAGGATAAATTTTTAATATTTTTCAAAAATAGTTAATTTTTATGTTAACTCTGAAAAATAATTTTTTACGAATGTTCAAAATTTTATGGCTTTATAATTTTATAATAAACACATAGAAAATTATTTTAAGTTTTAATTAAATGAAATTTAGGTTTAAAATTATTCATTTTAGATATTATTCAAAAATTATAAAACCATTTTGTTTTAGAACTTATATAAAATTTTATTCTAATTTCAAATTTTTCTTTAGAATTTTTCTTTTAATTAATAATTTTTAGTTTAATTTTTTTTCATTACTTTGAAAGAAACAATTATCTATTTTATAGTAAAAAAATAATTCTATATAAATAAAAATAAGGGTTAATTTTAACTTACACACAAATTATATCCTTATAAACACAGTTTTTCTAGAAAATGTATTTACTCCTCATGTGAAATAATTATGAAATTAACATTTATAAACCCTAGATATTTTATTTGATAAAATGATTCTAATATTAGAAATTATCATTTAAAATTTTAGTAAATTGACCAATTTATTTTTGTTCATTAAAATTAATTATATAGGATCATAATATAAGTTAGCTTTATTGGGTCTTTAAATATCCACATAGAAAATTAAAAGGGATCACAAGCATTTAAGGTTAAATAATAAAACCAAATAAGAGTTTTGATAAAATTTAGAAGATATTATAACATTGAAAATGTGGGAGAGGGGTCATATAGATAAACTCACTATGTGCATCGTTGCAATACATGGTATTCCTCTGCTCTGCGAGTCATCCAACAAATGAAATTGTTCCTAGGATGAGGTAGTTTTTCTAACTCCCACAAACAAAATCAAATAATTTGTGGGATTGGGTGGTGATTTTACCTTTCATTAGTCTATATCCTAGAAAATGAAAAGTCATATTGCTGGAAAGTAAGATGTTTTCCATACCTCAAAAACAAAATTATTTCTGGGTCGGGACACCCATTCTGGGATCTAGTACACAAAATCCCCACTTCCCATTGAGGATGATTTCCTATCCTAGTAGATAGTAACCATAGACCTCTATTTAAGAAAAGGGTGTCCATAAGAAAAGGTTAGATCCAAGAGCCAAAAAATGGATAAATTATTGTATTAGGGTGAGAGAGGAATCCAGTCCTAGTTGGTAAAACCACCTCATGACATTAAGGATTAAATGAAATTCATACAGCTATGCACAAACCCAAAACCATTTTATAGATGTTGTTCCATGAAGAATTACCTGATGGTACCATTATTTTCCATCACCATATGTAATAAAAATCTACACAAATTGATCCTGGCCCCATGTAATATGACACCACATTGGAGGAACCTATGATTTCATAGGAAAAAACAATGTGGGATGAACCCATACTCCTATAGCAAAGCACTTTGCGAGAGGGACCTTGGACCGTGAATCCAAATTTTACCCGGACACAAACTCATCCCACATAAGAACACTATATGTGAAATGGGGCATATTAGGTTATTATTCACTCCAATTACCATTTCTTCCCACTAATTTACTATCGTGCCCCACATTGGACTATTTATAACCATTTTTTGGAATCAGACTGAGTCCTCTTTAAAAGCCACTAGATATGTCTGACAATATCATTATATACAATAGTGTGACCTATTGATACTACAAAAAAAATGGTTAGTGGAGTCCTCATGGTAACCAACATGAAATGAGGTACCCTCATAATGTCATCTTTTCTATATTCCCATTTTAACGAGGTTCCAAAACATACAAGTTCCCACATGAACCACATTTTTCTAGGTTGGGATATGGAGGAACACATTTTCATTTCCCTTTGACGAATAATTTCTTATACTCATATATTCCACAAGAACCACTGGGAATATTTCCGGGTGTAATCCATATGTATATAATACAGGGGGAGGGACTCCCCTCCTCTTTTCTAGTCCAGGATACAACAACAGCAGGGGATTGGTACATCAAATACCTCTCTCTTTCCCTATCCCTTTGGGACTAGTCATTTTCCCCTGGAGGACAAGTATATTTTGTGATCTTTAGACCTATTTCATTCTCTCTTTTATTGCACCAATCATTACTCAGATGTGCACATAGGATTATGACAGTCATAACATCTGCATGTTCCCAATCACTTATGGGACTTATATTCAATGTAATCCCAAACTGTAATCAAATGGGAATCCTCTAAAGTGTAATATCAAACCATACCCAAATAATGGGCCTCCTAATCTGTAATATCCACAAGGCAATAAAAATTACATGGGATTGTATTCCTCACTAGATTGGATAGTAGGAATCCTCCTTGAGGTTGAAGCCCAAAAACCAAATTCACCATAATCTTTTCTAGGACATATTTTCTGAATGATAATGACGATCTTGTAAATCTGTATTCCTTCAAAACCAATTTTATCAGTATACTTATTAGGAAATATTCTCGATATGAACAATTACACACCTTCTAGTCCATAATTATATCATGATGATTGGGCGACATTGCCGTAATTCCAACACTGAAATTTTTCTTGGAACCTTCCGCTGAGACATCTGTTCCCCATGATTTAATAATACACTCACTGGTCGTCTCCACAAAAACATAAAGGGGTTTTTGTCCTTATATGTTGAACTAAAGTATGTGAGTTCATATACCTTTCACAAGTATATGAATGAATCCCATTATTTGGGGTTGATCAAAACATCAAAACATCTCATATATCTCTGGATGATGATAAACTCCAAAGCGCCTCATTGTATGGCATAAAATGAAAATTTCAATTAAAAAAATATAAGAATATATTAAATTTTAATAAAAATTACTATTTATAGAGAACCTATTATAAATATAGATCCATATATTAATTGAGAACCTCAACTACATTCAGATGATTCAAAAACCATAGATGATAATAATTTTTTTATAGTTTAGGGAGATCTATGTCGTACTTGGGAGTGAAAAAACGTTTCATGAAAATGTCTTAAATCAATAAGAGAGTCCCGTAAGATTAGATAATTAACCTAAAAATGTGATATGAGCATGTAATCCAATACTATTGGACAATGTGATTCAATATGTATTTTTGAGTCCATTCCTCTACTCCAACCACCCTTTGTACTAAAGGATTTCAAAACATTTTAAATTTGGGAACCATTGGGTGTTTATGGATCCTTGAATAACCCATTTAAATCCATTTTAGAAAAGTTATCATGATTTGAATTATTTTCAAATGTTAAAATTCCCCACAATCAGTCATACTAGGGAAAACCCATTTTTTAGATGAAATATAAAGGTAACAATAACATCCAATCATTTATCAGTGGAATCAACATGAAATGATAAAATAGATAGAATTCCCACTTCTCATCAGACCACATTATTCCTATTATTAAAATCTAATTCAGTCTCATTGGAAACAAAAAATGGTCAAATCAGCAGGAATCATTAAACAATATGACTATTTTACTTTCATGGTAGGCCTCATTCCACCTTGAAATTAAATACTGAAAATAAAAGTAATTGATGATACATGTGTTCATTTTTAGATATTATACTTTGAAAATATATTATTGTGTGTTTTTTTCACATATATTTCATGATGTTTTCACAATAACTCTCTTCAATTCAATAGTGCCTCACAAATTCTTGAAAAATTATGCATTATGGACTGCATGGGTAGGGTCCTCGAATAAATAGTGGATTCCATCTCGTAAACAATGACTTCAACACTGTGTTTTAAATTCATTGGATTGGGTGTTCCACCTAAATGGGACTCTTATATCCCAAAAGGTAGCTAGACAGACCCTCCAACTTATGAAGCCATGTCAGCAATATGCTCAACAATGTTCGGTTTTCCAGAATATGATGGACCCAATATCTATCTCAAAGCATTACGAGATCCGGTAACTAGAACAAAATGTTCAGTCCCTACCTTACCTTAGGGATACTGATGAAGTGGCCAACACCAAATTCATTATAGTAGTAATTTTTTCTCACCCAATGCCTAGATAATATCTGTTACTACAAGCACTCTGTGGACTAGCATCCCCCCTGAAGAGGATCCCTCCCAACATGACCTAGCTGATTTATAATGGACCTGGGTCCCCAAGGTTTCTTACAGAGAGTAAAATTTAGACAATGTTGAAAATATTAACATTTTTTCCCATTAAAGATGGCATCTAGTAAAATATGGTTGAAAAAATACAAGAATAGACAATTTCATACATGAATATATCAAGAACAACATTCAAATACGGTAAGACACTATATAAAGACACAAATATCTACTCATTCATATCAATAATACCAATGAAATATAGTTGATGAACACCAGTAGGAGAAAATTCATGTTGATTCATATAAATCACATTTGTAAAATATGGTGGCATATGAGATGATGCAATCTTCTCATGAACATCCGCTAGAAAACTACAAGAAGATTCAAATACATTTTAATTTATCTCAATGATTCCAATCATATATGATATAAAACCACAAATATATAATGATTTATATGTATTAATATCAAGAAAAGTAGTAAAATATTGTGGGAAACCACCATCAGATAAATATTATGGTGGATGCATATCAATCCTTCTTGAAAATTACGGCGGAAAACAAGAAGCTGATGAAAATTCCTACCTATTCATATCAAAACCACCAATAATACATAGAAAAGTTTAAAGAAGTTATATTTCATATCCCGATTATTAATTTGGGGATGATTCATATCTCTAACCCCACACAGTTGGATGGTTGGTATTTATTAGATGAAAATGGAGGAGAAGTGGAGGAACATATCCTTACTCGATAACCAAAATGGTATTATATTCAGGTCCCCATCGTGGATGTTTCTCAGAACAACCTAGAATTGATGCATTTTCAGAATTCAATTACAAACCACATTCTACAAACCTACCATGATGTGATCACAGTAGGAAAAATAGCTAGGAGTCATGACCATAAACCTTCCTCCATCATTGGGGTGACCCATCTGCACAATATTATAGTCACACATGATCACACATGAATCCCTTATATTATATATGAGGGTCATTGGGAAAATTTCATGATAAATGGATAACATAATTGGTCACAAATACCCTTTATAACTAGGGATCACTGGTTTACTCTAGTGACCGCACCAGGGTAGGAATTTCTCCCATCCAGATTTTGAAATACATACAAGAATCATTTGGTAGCACCATGGTAGCTACATGAATAGGAACACTTATATAGAGGTTGTCTCTTATAAAAATTGGCCTCAATATCCGAAAAGATATATCGTAAAATTAAATTTCATGAATGTTGAATGGAAATTTAAAAGAAGACTCATAAACAATGATTTCATGAGACTAGAGTTCGGGAGGCCATTAATCATTTATCATCAATGTCCCCTGATCCAACTAATCGGTTACCGAGTTATAGATATGGGATTATGAGTTTTAATGTTGCTCCCTGAAACATTTTTACCAGCATCATTAGAGGTCCTCCTTAGAATTTTTGCAATGAATTATTACTTCATATGAACAAACAGGTCGATTGGGAGATTCTAATGCCTAATGAGTATCATAATATCCCACCTCGTGGATAAAAAATCAAAATAATATGTTCCTCCCCTTACTAATACCCACCATAAAGGTCTACCCTAGGGTATATATCATAGAAATATAATTTTATGTTTGATGTTGAGTTAAGATGATAGTCCTACCCATGATAGAATTCATCGTGGATGTCCTACTAACAATGATTATTCTTTTTGAATAAATGGGAATCCCCTTTCCAATACAAATATGAGAGAGACCACAAAATATATGGTGATTTGAAATATTTATCCAGTCATAGTTGACACCATATTGATGGAATGTAACATCCTTTCTTTACCTGAAGACCGCTCTAGTGATGGTTATCCTCCATACAACCTACGAACCATTTTCATTCGAATGAGACCCCCACTAGGCCTACCGCTTGCAACAAAACAGTTAATATGTTGTTATGATAGGATGTTAAATTATAAAATTATCTGATAGAATTTTTGTTTCTTTTGATAAGATAAATGGATATGGATGATACACCATTATGCTTTGGTTCTTAGTCACTTATCAGATTAACATTCCAATGGTATTGCCATAACAGTTCAATCACAACAGTAATTTGAATCTCTGGAAAAATATCCACCACCTAAAATAAATGTTAATTCTTTATTATGGGTATGCAGAACATGTCAAACTATTGGGAGTCCACTATCATCAAATTGTCTTAAAGTACCTTCTATCGATGTTGTGGGCATGATCATAGAATATGTGTAAAAATCATTCAATAACATTCCTTATTTAATTACACAAGTTGGGACATATAAAAAATGATACACCACCCAGTGTTTATATCTTAGGAAGTGGGAACATGGAGATTTTAATTTCACCTTACACCCCAATCACTTGATGTCAATGGAAATGACATCTTGTAATGTCATCATTCTGAGGAATCTATTATGCAGGACACCTGATTAGGAAGAATGGATCAATCAGTACCAATCAAATGTAAATAATACTCAAAATAATTAGTCTTGATGAGTTACTAGTATCTAAAAAACTCATGAAGCTAGAAACTGAGAAAATTATGAAATCTTATTTCAGAAGGTAAACCAATCATCTGTCACTTCTAATATCCTTTGATAAGAATAGTTTGTCTATATATATGGAATTACACCTAGATCATGCACGAATAAGTATGTGCAAGTTATAGATAACAACAATAGTAGAAGTATCTATTACAAAATGGGATCATCCTTAACCTGCATTATTGGGAGAAGTTTTTCTATAAAATTTCCTACGAGGTAAAAAAACATTGCTTAATGAAAGACAACAAAATAATAGGAGTAACTCTAGCCCGTAGGGGTGTGTGCACTTCTTCCTCAACCATTTCTTCAATGGAAATCATCATTTTATGCATAGATTGGATGATAAGAAATAAGAAATACCAGTGTATTCCATCTCAGGAACTATTTTACCCTAATCTAAAGAATATAACCAAGTTTTTGGAGGTCCCCTCCTAGTCACTATTTTCCTGGAATCCCAAGGAGGATCCCCGAAAAAAATTCTAAAGATAACAAATGGTGTAAAAAAACACTCCTATCATTCGATATCATGTATGAAACCCAAAATTCCTTATTAATTTGTGAACATTGGAGGAATCAATCCGATATACGGAATAAAAAATTATTCCAATGTAGTGGAGTAGGAAGTGGATGGATCTACCAAGAATTTTCTCTACATTGAAAAAACTAAAGGAGTTGGATCTACATGAAATGTGGAAATCACTAAGAATTTGGGTTCCCCATTGACCAATATATTACATCCTCTTCATGAAACATCATCCAGGAGAAGAGAAAAACCAAGGTCATAAATGACCCACCTCTTAAAGAGGTTGATATCCTCATTAAACAAAAATTATTTTATCAGCAGAATGATTAAATAAAAAAGACGAGAGAACTAAATGAAGAACTGCTCTAAGGTATAATTTATATTGAATATTTTCAATGAGGATAGCCTCTTGTACAATTAAAAAATTGTACCTCAATAATAAGGCTTTATCTTGATGATAGTAGAAGGACCATGACATCCACCTATCTCAATGCCTATATTGTCTATTTACATGGACCTGATTGTGGGTGAATACCATGATTGACACTATTATGTAAACAACCACAAAAGACTATGGGAAACACTAAAAAAATTTCTCCAGTTGAATTTCAACTATAAATAATGTAATATCCATAAATTTATTCCTTATATATTTCTATACATATCCATGTTCATGTTCAACCAAACATTCATCATGGTATTATCAACACCATCATGTTATTGGAAGCTCTATTGGATGTTGTGGAGGAATGTTGCACAAATATACAACCAAAACAGGTAACTTAACCTGAATGGGTGACTAACAACCACCCCCTAAAATTTTTTGGGTGTCCTATGCTTCCAATATTCAATATATAGGGGGACCCATAACAACATCTAAAAAATTTTCTTCCCATTTTGATCCCATGATGTGGACTACCACACCACAAGAAGTAGTAAATCCTATATGATTCATTAAATGATTTCAAGGGTAGGAATTCATATGGTATACTAGATTGATAATTTGGTTAAACATGGGATGAGAATACCACTATTAGTATTTCCTATTTTAGTTCAGATTAATGCTGTAAAAGAATACAATCTTCGACCACTCAAATTGGAATCCCTGAGAGATTGATAATGTCTTGTATTCCATTTTAAAATGTAAATGGATGACCTGGCCCGTAAATCTATCATTTGTCCATGAATTGTCTTTTTTTTCATTTCTTATAGAAACTTCACTATGATATGTGAACTCTGCTGATTCAACTGAAATATATGAGTGGGTATCAGTACTTCAGCACTATTTTCCAAATAATTGATTATTAGATACAATGAGATAAGATTATGTCCTGAACGATTCCACCAAACTTGGGGAAAGGATCAAGAAAAGCAGAGAAAGATCTATAAAACAAAATCCAACATTCGTTTCATCCCCATCTCCATAACATTCACCATATCATTCGGTGCCCCTTCTCTTCAACAAAAATTCCCATCTCACCATGATGAGTGGAGGGGACCCAAGTGAAAAAAATTTCATTAGTTAAAGAAATATGTTTACTTGTTTCAAGTTTATCATGTTTATGGATACTTTATAGCAGCTATGAATAATTATTTAATCCCCGTACCAGAACCCAAGTGTTAAGACTAGGTATATTCTGATGAGCTTCAAGATTATTACCCGTTGCAAATTTTTCCAGGAACACCATTTTGGAATGATTCATCATCAAATTCATCCAAAACATTGTGGTCTCTCAGAAATTGAAGTTGGTAAATCGTCCCTCAAATGTATCAAATGTTTCTACAACAACAGTAGAGGAAGGATATGAATGGGAATTTGTTTTTGGAAAATGGGAAAATAATTTTGATGGTTCGATGACTCAAAATAAAATCAACCTAACTTATGGTATTCATCATTCATAGTTGGAACAACCAACTATGAACCCAACTTATTCTGCCACAATAAAGAAATTTCCACTTGCACCCTGAATGTAAGAAATATTTCCATTAAAATATAAGTCAAACCAAAAATAATGTGAGAACAAATAGGAGGAAGAACATGTATAAAGGATAATATTGGCATAGAAACTCTCTGAATTAATACATTAAAATTCTAACCAACTTGTATTACCCCACTAAAAAGTACTTACAGAAATGTCAAGTCAATAAAAATACTTATTTGAGGATAAATTAATCTTTTGTTACATTAATTTCATTCATGTAATGGATCCATTCTCCATCGATGAGTATGGATATAAAATCGAGTTCCCTATACCAAATTGGGGAACTAAATTAAGAGGTATTAGGATTTGACCATATTAGGGAAGGTTAATTCGTGGAAGGAACTATAATTCCATCCACATACCAACTCAAACTATAAATTTCATAGAAACAGATAAAAGATGTCTCTAATGAGTCTAACAAGACCTTGAAAATTATAATATATAAAAAAAATCTACCCTAACCCAAATACACTATAATAATCCAAAAGAAGAAAATGTTTCTAGATACCCTCAAATGGTAGGCAAGAATGATTTGTTCAAATGACCAAAAATAATAAAACATACAATAATTGTTTTGAGGGCCAGTACATATATTTCATTAACTCCATACCCTAAATTGTATGTTAAATAACACCCTCATATTGGGAGGCAGAGACCTTTAGACCATTAGTATGACATAATTAAATATTTATCCATGGTACCTGCTAGGTTATCAATCCTAAGCTCCCTAAGATTATCATAATACCTAAATGAAGAACTTGTAGTGTCTTTGGTAATCACCCAATTGTTTTATGATTTGATTTCCACTTCTGAATTGTATCATATAGAAACAAATCATAATGAATTTTAGTAGGTAATATTATTTTTGGATTAATATAAATACACCATAATATAGGGACACATATGTTCGTTGTATATGTCCCAAAAGATAAATTGTGTCAATGTTTGAAGGGTACTTAAAGAAATTGGATCAATTGTAAATGAAATTCAATTAAAGAAACCTCTCTAGATGGGATACAATGAAGATAACCAAGGGCCTTCTTCTCTGACACTCTAGGGTTTTGAAAAATTAAAAAAAAATCCAGCAGGCCAAATCAATATCAGGGAACTATTTCAGGATCTTGTACCAGACCTATAATTTCTTATTGTTCATCTTGATATGACCATAAATGATTTGTTCGGAAGTCCATGGTGTCATAAAATGTTACAATCCCCTAGTCCAACCATCAATTTACCAAATTCTACATTAAATGACAAATTGGGTTTATGGATGATGATAAGGTCATGTTTGAATATTATGAGTTTCATTATATTGATTGAAGATACTATCATGGAGAAGGGAAGAAGTCCATGGTTGATAATGTTTCATGGATCACTACCTCAAATGGACTATAGCTCATCCTTACCAATCACTTCAAGTATCTCTGCAATGATTACATATTTCCTATAAATTAGGCATAGCCTATGAGTCCAAATTTTGGACCACATTTAGTGGTCTTCATTTCCGCAGTCATGAAAACTGATTCGAGCTGTATTTAAATGATAGATAACTCAACGGAGAGTGGTAAAATATTAGATGAAAATTCCTTCATTCCATCCCCATATAACAAATAAATTAGTTCCTCATTAGTTTTTTCATAAGAGGTTGTCTCAACACTATAAAAGGATAAAGACACTCATTATCTATCCCACACTCCAACCCCTCTATAGTTTCAAGAAGACCCAACGTTATCATCCATGTATGATGAATTCACATCATCTTCGGAATTCTAAAATTTAATCACTTCTAATAACCTTAGAGATATTACCCCATTAGTTTTTACTTTTGTGGAACTAAAAGAAATATATGAAGAGTATAAATATGAAGAGGAGGAGGGCCTCACAGAATACCCTCTATAATTTGAGGAAGGAATCTATAGCACCATATCTGAAAATTGATAAATAAATATGTGTAAAATAGAAGACCCATGATATTATTTGGTTAATTCGGCCACTCCTTTTGAATAAGAAGATGAATATAACTTCTTCTTGAAGTTTAATTAAGATGTTTTAACCTAGAACTAGACTGAAATGTCGGTTCATGACCCCAAGGTGGTCACACACCAAATGGGATTTCCGAACGATCATCATCGCTATAAGAAAGATGTCTTAAGGATAGAACAGACACATGATACCAAAATTCTAGCTAATTCAAACGAAATAATCATATCCCACTTCATTCATAAGTTAAAATGTCCCAAATTGAAGGATAATATAGTCCCTATCATTAAAAAATGGAAATTTGTGTTTTCATTGATTTAAGAGGTCTCAATAGGAATTTACATAAGGATGATTTCATATACCTGATCACAGTGTAATTGATTGATTTAATGAATAAATATCAAGAACTCTATTTCATGGATGGTTATTAGGGATTCAATTTGATCAGAATTCCCTTATAAGATGAATAATACACTACTTCCAGGGACACCCAATGATTATCCTTATATACATTAAGTCTCTTTGTCTTGAATAATTTCAGTGATACATATCAATGGGCCATGCATCGTATTCTCAACCCCTCAATAAATTTTTTTAATGATACATTAACTATCTTGTAGTAAAATGTAGAATGTGTTCTATCCAAATGGATGATCTTGAAAACGTCTTCAATAAACTATAACAACATAATCTGAAGATGAACCCCATAAAATGTGATTTCATCATTACCTCATGGATATTTTTCAGATTCATTTTACGTCATCATGGAATTGATGTAGACCATGAAAAGACCATGGCTATCCTTATAATGTCACCTCCTCAAAACCACATATAGTAAGGGAACTACAGGACACTTAGACTACGTCTGATCCTTTATATCAAACCTTATAGGAAAATGTCATCCCTTAACTAGGCTAATGAAAAAATTGGGTTACATATTAGTGGATTGCTGATTTTTCGGAAGACTTTGATAGTTTAATGAAATATATTGTAATTATTCTATTTCTAATTCCACATATTAATGGATGCTCTATTATTTTGTATGTGATATCCTTGGAGTAGTTATAGGGTTGATTCCTTATGTGGAAGAATGAAAATTGTAGTAAAAATAACCTTTATTATCAGGGTCAATATCTTCTCGGTGCTAAGCCTCATTATTCTGATATAGATAAGAGTTATACGAAAATAATATTTGTAGTCAAAAAATTTAATCACTGCTTATTTAATCACAAGATCCATTTCAACTCTTATAGTAACCTACTAAAATTCATTCTTAGAAAACTGATGTAAATCGGGTGTCTTTCATGGTGTGAGGTTATCTTATAATTGTTTGATATCCAGTCTATACATTTGAATGCACTGAAAGGCCATGAATTATCATATTTTCTAGAATATCACCCCTCAAGAATACAAATATTCATTGGATACTGCATTACATGATGAAGAAATATTTTCTATTCAATAGGACACCAATATATGGGGGATTAACATCAAGGTGCTTTCATAAGACTGAGAGAGAACAGGATGGAGGAGCCTAAGATCAAGAAAGTGGGGATGGTAATCATGACCATTTCCCTAAATATTCACTACAACCCTACTTAATCTTATTGTAAAAGGTATTAATGAATAATGAATTTTAATATTAGGCTCTCATTGTAGGGATTGAGATGACACATTATGTCTAATTAAATTACTTAATTATAAAAATGATTTTTGGAATTGGTCATAAAAAAGTTGAACAATGACTATCAAATAAAAAAGAAGTATATAATTACCCTTCAAACCAACATCAAAGGACTAATAGTAGAATTTAATATATATATATATATATATATATAAAACATTGACTCGCATCACACAGTCACAAAATTCCCATGCTGATGCACTAGAAATTACAGACATGTCTCTAGCATATCGGGACTAGGATGAAATGATCACTAGCAATGCACAAAATCGAATAGCCTCATGTTTTTTCATGAAAACATAAATGAGATCAATAAATATTTTACTAGTCCTAAACCATATGGTCCTAAAACAAGATATACAATACCCATTACGAAATACCATCAAAATGGAGTAATCCCTCCTGATAGAGATGGAAAAGATCAAATCTTGAGGCATGGAATTAACTGTGTTCTTAAAGACATCACGAATCATCAAAAGATCCTCTATAAGAGGGGCCTTTATATTTTCTTCCATTGGTGAATTGAGATAGATATGACTATGGATTTCATAAAAGACGTGTACACTAGATCCCGCGACACCCAACAAATTGGTATTAGGATTTCCTATCAATATTGGAGTCTTGGGTACTACCTTCTCACTATGACATCATATATCACATGTTTTAACTTAATGTTTCATTCCTTATAGTTTCACACCAACTTCATTCACTAACCCATGGTGTTTCTACACAAAACCATGTATTCTAGGCATTTTTCTCTATAGGTTTTTGACGTGGTATAACCATATCCCCTTGCCACATCCAAGAAGTTCAAGTATAACCTCACCGAATATGAATTCCTAAAAAAGTGGGATGAAGTTGTAATCATAAATAAAGATAGGGAAATAAATATTTTTATCATTATAAATGCCAAAATCATTACCATATTTGGTCTCCATCATTCAATAGTAACTGGGAATGACACCAATTTCTATTTTTCTGAGATGGATAAGCTATATCTAGGGTATAATATTTAATCCAATCATTCATCCTGTTATCATGATGTGGCTAGTGGAAATATTGAGGAATTAAGAAGGCACTATCAATTATACTCTAGAAGAGGGTGGATATGGATAAAAATTCATTGCTGGAAAATCACATACATTCCTTGTGGTCTTACCGAACCATGACTCACACCTCTGCATAGAAACCCCGTAATCATTGGTATACATGAAATGGGTGGTACTACACATCATGACTAAATTCCACTTGCTTCATGTTTCCATCAATGATCAAATATATTTAGATGAGAATTCCCAGAAATGATTAGATGAATTGCAATGACACGAGATGAGAATAGATCACATACCCTACATCATTTAAAAAGTCCACAAAAATTTTATTTCATGATCCTTTAACTAATTTTTTCTCATATATCTTCAAGGGATATATGTGAAACTATCCAAACATCTGTGATCCAATTTGGTGGGGGTATGTTTTTTTCATTTTTTCCCAGTTTTCAATTTTTGTGACAAATATGGATCAATAATCTATTGGATTGATCCAAAATTCATGCATATTATGATATGGGATTATTGTGGGGATTTTTTTGGAAGAATTTATTCATGAATAATTGTTTTATAATCCTTTTTAATTCTAATGAAAATAAATTGAGGTCAATATGAACGTCGACTGATGTATTTTCCTTATGATTTTTTGTTATTATTTTTCCCCTTGATTATTTATTCATCATGAAGAATCATTTTTCCTAATGGCTCAATATCATCCAAGAAATCAATTGTTAGATACCAATTTCCTGGAGCAATGATTCTATATTGTTGATTTGGGATCAGAATGGTGGGTGGCTATGTGATGACATAAGAAAATACATATTGGGAGGTTTTGTATAACTGATTTCTTATTCTTCGATAAAAAACTGAAAAAAAATTGATGATTTGTTCAGAATGGTTTGATAGGTTTATATTAGTGTTTAGATGATGGATATTCCAGACTGAACATACTCAATGGTTTTGGAATGGGGTGCGGTCGAATCAGTGGCCGGTGTAGTTGATAAGATGTGTAGAAATGAAATCTTAGATTCTGGAAAATCCCAATCAATGGGACTTGAAATCTATAATTACATGGATTCTAGGGCAGTGCAAATAGAGGTTAAAATTCATTCGAAAAAGATATGAATCACATGGTGTGTGACTTTTTCACTAAGAATTTGGTCCCATTTGGTGTGCTCAGTGTGTACCTAATAGGGTAAAAACAAATGATAAGAGTATATGTCCATTGAAATGTCGTGTACTCCTACACGTGCATGGTCATGATAGTATGTACATGTTCTACGACATGTACTAGAATAGAGGAAGTAGTACATAAGTGGAATCATGTATTGTACTTCTACACGGACATGGACATAGCCTGTTTACACAGTTAGGACCTAGGATCCAAGGGTCATGATTTGTAACCCTACATCATGTTGTGTACTCCTTAAATGATGTCTTAGATCTCTTGTCCACGGTATCTTCGAAATGTATTGTTGGGAAGATTCCCTGTATCCATTCCCTAAGGGTAATTATAGAATCACCACATATATATACAACTATGATCCCTTTGGTAGGAATTCTTGTATAGAATATTTTTAATCCTTCCATAAGGCCTAAAGTGAAATCCTATATTAATCTTTGTGCCTTAGGTGATGTTTTTGGTATCATCGTGACAAACACTACTCAGATTCTAATACTATACATCATAGGCTAACACAAGTTGATTTTTTTCTATACCTAATAGAGAAAATATTTTCAATTAAATTTATATTGAATTTAATTGTTCTAAACCCACCAAATTTTTACATTAAGATTAATCTCGTCATTTTTATGATATTGGTTCTATTTTGAGGTTAATAGTAAAAATGGCCCATTTGGTATTTTTATCTATTTTAAATAATATATGTATTTTTAATATAAAATTTCTTAAAATAATTCAAATTGAAATTTTATTTCTTTTATATATTCTACAATTCCAGGTTTTCATTTAATCCTCCTTGACCCCAAGCTGAACTGGCCATATGAAATCTCAAAAGAAGCATAAAATTTGGACCATGAAAATTGTTTACAAATCTTTCGGTTTTTTTCGTGGGGTCCACAACTCGTAATGGTGGGACCAATTTTTGTAAAATTTGGTGGATGGATACCCATGACATTTACAAACATCTTTTATGAAGGTAAGGATGCATGAATTGGCCGTTTTAGGGGTTATTGATGTATCATAATCCGGAGGTGTTCGATTTGGAGAGTCTGACTGGACAGAATACATTGTCAGAATAAAATATGAATAACACAAAGAATACTTTTCCAAATCAAATGATATTTTTAAGGGAAACGACCAAGCTTATTAAGAAAAAAAATCAAGAATGGTGAAATTCTAGAAGATTTCATTTAATGGGGCTACAACGCGTAAACGTTCGGGGGATAGATTCAGGCTACAAAAGGAGGGGATCTCCTCCCTCCAATAGCATCCCATTCTATACCAATTCATCGAAGACACTAAGGAAGATACTTTTCACCTTTATGTATTTTGTTTCTTTTGATTTTAAATATATTTTTATTTCCTTATTATTCCCCATTAATCATGATTACCCTTAACATGGTGGCATAAAAATTTTGAGTGATTGGGGAAGGGATTGTTTTCTATTCTGTAATTATTGTGTTCTTAGACTCAATTGAATGAAATTTTTTTTCTCCAATGTTGTTTTCGAATTCATAATGTAGATTTTATTATCAAGTGAGATAATTCATGAATTTTAATTCTGTTATTGATTTTATTCCATGGTAAAATAAACACTATCTCCCTCCATTAGTTTTTGGTTTATATACGATAGAATAGACCATAGATAAGTAGTGAAGTACTCAACGATTGTCAGTATGTGAAAAATGGGTAGTGAATGTTCCGGATTGGTTGGGACAAAAAATCATGATTGGGAATTTCCCACGTCAATTGAGTATATTCAATAAAACTCTTTTTCACATGGACGTAGAGTTGACCAAACTAAGATCTTGGTAAGGTTTTCACTCACCATCATAATTTTACCCTGGAAGTGAGAGGAAACAATTATAGAACCTCACTTTAATCAAATAAGAAAAAAAGGATTGAATTAAATTGGGAAAGGATAGAATTATAATTGAAAAAAGAACCCTGACCTAATCATTCATTTAATATCATAGTTTTTAATACTTCAAATTTTTAATTTCCATTCAATTATTTTCTTATCAATTTATTCTAAAAACACATCATCTTTTCCTCGTTAAAAAGTGAAAAACTATTTTGTGTGCACTCCTCTTTGGATGAATTCATTTGGTTAATCACTAAACTACACCAGGGAATTTAATAAAAATTGTTTTTCCAGAACCTACGACAGGAATGTGTCAAAAAAGGAGTCGTTTTCGGGGAGGCAGTGCAACAAAAAACGTGATTTTCAAAATTGAATAACCTGCAACACAAAAGATCAATTAATTGAATTAGATCCTGAAATTGAAAGAATATTAACCCAACTAAGAAAAAGAAACCAACTAGATTTTTTTTAATAAAAATATCTCTCGTATTAAAGTGAAACTCTTAGTATTCATTCTAAACTTGAAATCATTGCAAGATATCCCAACCCGACCCTGTTTGATCAATGTTCACATTAATTTTACATTCAATATAACAAGATCATTGCACCACTAAACCAAATGATTTTGAATTATCAGTCAATATGATTCATGTGCTTCCAATGTTTCATGGTCTTACAAGAGAAGATCCAAATCGGCACATTCAAGAATTTAGATACACGTGCTCATTCTTCAGGCCAAGTGAAGCACACGAAGACCAATATCTGTGGAGGGAATTCCCCTTCTCACTCGAATGAGTGGCTATAGAATGGTTGTACAATCTAAATCAAGGTGAGATCAGTGATTTGGAAGACCTAAAGAATGTTTCATGCAAATATTATTTCCCACATCAAAGAGAAATCCCATCAAGAAGAAGAGTTACATAATACAACAATCATCTAGAGAAACCCTCTATGAGAACATGGAGCATTTAATGAAGTTATATTTCATCATCCCACATCAATAAATGTAGGAATACCAATTAATTTTGTTCATCTACTAATGACTTATGGATAATGATCTAAATCTTCTAGATTCCTAATCTAGGAGATCCCTAATTACCAATAAACTTATATATATCAGAATACTAATTGATAATATTGCTTAAAACTCACAAAAATTTGGAATAAGAGGAATAGAAACTAGTGGGATTCATGAGGTAGAAACATCGGATTCATCTACATTGATTGAATCCAAAGATGATGACCTTGCAAGGTTATTCTGTAAAATTGATGTAACTCAAGAAAATGGAAAACAAGATTCAGATCATGTATGTGGTTTATGTTATTCATCCACTCATTATACTGACCAGTATGCTGAGATACATGGAACAGAATACTACGCCGTGGCCTTTCAAGCATGGAAATTCCAAAAAAATCAATTATGTCAACCCCAAGCCCGACAAGGATAGGGGAACCAAAAAAACCAGATGAGATCATATAATCATAACCAACACCCAAATAAACCTCTTTATGAGTAGAAACAATACTAGAACCCCCCCCCCCTCTTTTCTAACATTTATATAATCAGCCATTCCAACAAAAAAAATCATTTCATCCACCACCATTCCAAAGAAAGACTTATGAACAACCATCCACCAGCACTCAACATTTTGTGGAAAAGAAACAATCCTAGTATGAGGGCCTAGTAGATATGGTTGATAAGCTGGAAGACATGGTGGAAAGTCTTGTTGAAATCATGTCCATGAATCCAAGGGAGAATCCATCCCAAACAGTTCCAAATCCTAAATAGAATGTCAGTTTAATCATAACAGGAAGGGGATATGAAATCCCACATCCATCCAACCATGAACCTGAAACAATTCCACCAGTTCTGATGGAGAATGATATTTGAACATTGAAAAAATCGTGTGAAGATCCACCAATACTATGACAAGGAACAGGAGGGGGAGAATTATAGGCCATTGAATAAAAAACAAGAAACACCAATTCAAAGGAAAAAAAGGGAGTAGAACAACTTACCCCCACCATTTCCAACAAGGTTTATCGAATCAATGATTTTTCATGAAGAAACACTTCAAAAAGGAATTCTAGAAACTTTTTAGAAAGTCTAAATAAATATCCCCCAACATAAAGCTATCATAAAAATTCCAAGGTATGAACTTTTATTGAATGATCATTGCACCAAAAAGAGAAGACTTCATGGGAATGAAAGAATCATCTTGGGGAGTAGTGTCTCAGCCCTTATCAAATCACAGATTCCAACCAAATATCAAGATCCATGGACATTTTCCATTCCATGAACATTGGTTCATTAATTAAATATAATTATTTGTGTGATTTAGGTGCTTCAATTAATGTATTTCCTTACTCTCTATTCCATTCTTTGCAGATGGGAGACTTAAATCCCACAATATTCGTGGTCTAGCTTGCAAACAGATCCAATGTTTTACCAGCTGGAGTCCTAGAGGTTGTCCTGGTGAAATCCAATGATATCTTATTCCCACTGACTTCGATGTGATAAATTTAGAAGAAGATAAGACCCTGTCACACTCACTAGTCATTTTGGGGAGACCTTTCATGATGATATCTATAACCATCATCAATGTGAATGAAGGTACACTAACCATGGAATTTGGAGATATCACTATCCACTTCAACATTTTTTAATCCATGAGGCACCCATTAGATGATAACTCACTCTTTTCACTCTCCCAGGATGTATGTATTAATCCCACTTATAAATCTATTATGTTCCATGAATTCTTATACTTAGGATATATTTTTCCATTAATGAACTTGTGAATGACCAAAACACTGGACATTCTAATTTTTTGTGGGAAGAAAATTAAAAATCTAATTTCTTTGGAGATTTTTCGATTGATGTGGAATATTATATTTTTCTAGCTTTTAGGATGTTCAACCTTTAGAAGTAGGTAATGTAAGTTTAATTTCACCCTATTAGAATCCACCTGAACTTGAATTAAACCACTATCAATAATTTTAAATATGTGTACCTTATGGAAGGAGAGAAATTACCAGTGATAATTTAGAATAATCTGTCTAAAAAAAATAAAAACATTGATTTAGTATTTTAGAGACAATTTCTAGGAAATATGGTGGAGCTTAGGTGATATCCTAGGAAGAAACCCAAAAATATGCTCACAGAGAATTTTTCTTGATGGAGATTCCGAACCTGTTAGACAACCCCAAAGGAGGAAAAGTCCCACCTTGATGGAGGTTGTGAAGATGGATATTGAGATTCTCTTGGAAATTGGGATCATCTATCCCATTTCAGATTCAATGTGGGTTATCCCAATTCACGTCGTTCCTAAAAATTTGTCCTGACCACTGTGAGGAATGAAAATAATTAGTTAATCCCTATGAGAATTCAAAATAGCTGGAGAGTATGATTTTATTTTAGGAAATTGAACCAGTTCACTCAAAAAGATCATTTCCCCATACCCTTTATTGAGCAAATGTTTGAGATATTGGCATGGAGAAATTTTTATTGTTTTTTGGATGGATTTTCAGGTTACTTCCATGTACCCATTTCTCCTAAGGACCAAGAGAAGACGACATTTAGATGTCGTTTTGGTAATTTTTCATATAAAAGAATTCCATATAAATTATGTAATGTTCTCGGTACATTTCATAGGTGCATGGTGAGTATATTTCCTGATCACATGGATTATTTCTTGGATGTTTTCTTAGATGATTTCATAGTTTTTAGAGATTCTTTTTATCACTGTTTGAAAAATCTAGAAATGTTCTGATAAGATGCATTGAAAAATATCTTTTTTTAAATTTTTAAATGTCTAATTTCATGGTTAAAAGTTGAATTTTACTAGTTATATCATTTACAAAAATTGAATTAAAGTGGATAAATCCAAAAAGGAAGTGATAAATTCATTTCCTTATCCTACTTGTGTTAAACATGATAGATCATTTTTTGGACATGCCAGATTCTACAAATGGATTATCAATGATTTCTGTAAGATTTATCTCCCTCTATAAGATTACATTTTAAAGATTCTAATTTCGATTTCAATAGTTCATGTAGGGAATCCTTTGATGAGTTTAAGAAGAGATTGACTTCAACACTCATGATGCAGCAGCCAAATTGGGAAAAACCATCTGAGATACTTTGTGATGCCTCCAACCAAGCAGTTGGAGTATTATGTTCTCGGAAAATTTAGGGCATACCACAAGTCATTTCATATTCCTCAAGAAAATTATATGTGGACCAATTAAATTAAAAACCCATAGAAAAAGAGTTATTTCTTGTTGTTTTTAATTTAAAAATATTTAGATCATATATTCATGGAACTAAAATCACTGTGTTTTCTGGTCACGCGGGATTGTGGTACATGATGAAGAGAGATGATGCTAAACTGAGGTTAGTGAGATGGATGATACTGTAGTAGGAGTTCAATGTAGAAATCAAGGATAAGATGGTATATGAGAACCATGTTGCTGATCACTTATGTAAATTGACAAACACTACCAAAATTAAAATTCTAGAAGGAGACCCAGTGAATGATAAAATTCTATGAGAGGATTTGTACTTGATTGAAGGAGAAGTGCCTTGGTGTGCTGACATTGTAAATTGTCTGGTAACATCTCAGGTCCCATCTCATTTCAATTCTCAGCAAATTCAAAAACAAAAAGCGGAATCTAGGTATTACATTTGGGATTATCCATTTTTTGGAAGATTTATAATGATCAAGTAATAATTATATGTTTACCTAAAAGTGAAGTTAAATATATCTTTGTGTTTTGTCAATATTTTTCTTGTGAGGGCCACATTGGACCTCAAAGGACAACGTGGAAGGATTTAGAATCCAGAATCTATTTCCCAACCATTTTTAGAGATTCTCATGAATTTTTCCAAATATGTGAAAATGATAGTTTTCAAGAAATATATCAAAGAGAAATGAAATTCCATATAAGACACTTAATTTTTGTGAAATGTTTTAATATTGGGGATAGATTTTACGGAAACTCTCCCAATTTCATTTGGAAATTCTTAAATATTTCTTGTAGTTAATTATCATTCCAAATGGGTGTAAGTAAAATCCACCGGGAAAAATGATGCTAATGTTGTTTGAGATTTTGTTACGGCTAACATATTTTGTAGTTTGGGAGCACCCAGTGTAGTCATCAGTTATTAAGAGACTCACCTATGTAATTGGAGAATCAATACATTAATGAAGAATAATGGTGTGCATCCTAAAACATCATCTCCCTATCATCCACAGACTAATGTGCAAGCTGATGTTTCCAACAAATAAATCAAAGGAATTTTGGAAAGGATTATTATTTCAAATGAGAAGTATTGGAGACAAAGGTTGGAAGATACCAAATGGGAATATAGGATATCCTAGAAAACCCCAATTGGAATGAGTCCATATAGGTTGATTTATGGGAAATTATGCCACATACCTATGGAATAGAAGAATCTGTCATATTGGGATATAAGGAAATGAATTTGGACATTGAATGTTCTAGTAAATAAATAAGATTGATGTTTCAAGAGATGCTGGAAATTTGAAGGGAAAAATTGAAATTTCCAGTATTTACAATGTTAGAACAAGAGTGACCCATGACAAGCTGATCCAACCAAAATACTTCTTTCCTTGAGTCAATGTGTTGTTATTCAACTCAATAATCAAGCTGATGCCTGGTAAACATCATTTCGAGATGGGATGGTCCATTTATAGTTACTCATGCATGTCCTTTTGGTGTTGTGAAGATTATGAAGGTTTGAGTGTATGATCCATTCACATTGAATGGGCATTTGATGAAGATATTAATTGGGACCATACTATCAGATCTAATAGATGAGATCACACTCCTCCAACCAGTTTATCAATAAAATCCATCTGGTCGTACCTCTCCGTTACACATTCTTTCTTGTTTTGATTCATTTTAAAATATTATAACATTGTAATGCCATTTGAATGCACAGAGGATAGAACATCATATATGTTTGGGGGAGATAACCTTTTACGTTTAGGATTGACATTTCATGGTTGTTTTACTATTTTTATAAAAAAATGTTTTTCCCAATATTTGGGTGTTTATTTATAAAACGTAGTGTGTTCTTAAAACTTTTGAGATAAAATTATTATCATTTATATTTTTAAACCTGTGTTAATGAGTGAACCAATCTATTCTATGAAACTGATCTTAAATGAATACTTAAATAACTTTGTTTCATGTTTAAATCTTTTGGAATATCAGGAAAAGTACCCTGATTTTCAAATCCCATGGCACATCTCACTGTCTTTATTTTTGAAATCTCATTCCTATAGGATTATTTAACATTTTTTTTCATATTATTTACATTCAAATAATTTCTTGAGAGAACCAGACCATGCTTGCATTAACTATAATTTGATTTATTATTGTCAAAACATGAGGGTATGAGGTACTTTTTTTTAAATGGATGGGGAATTTATATGGTTTAAGCCCCATTTTCAAAATAATCATTTTTATACTGGCCTACCTTATACATTAATCATTGTATCCCTTAGAAGACATGAAAAACCTATTAGGTTCCACACATTAGAAGCCAATTTTCCCTATCCAACCTACTCTTGATGTAAAATTTCATTATCTACATGAACTTAATTGTGGTGGAAGATATGTTGTGGTGTACTACATCATTTGATGATAATTTTGGTAAAAAATAAAATTTTGTAGAGAATATATTTCTACTGAAGATTTAATTTTGTTAAAATATATGCCTTTTCTAGATCTTTTATAATAAAAGAAGTTGTGCCTTTCTAGAACATCCAATGTAAAAAATAAAGTTGTTCATATATGATGATTTCAAGAAAAACAATGTTTGAAAACAAATTTTTTCCCATAAAATTCAAAATGGCATGAACATTCCATGAGTTCTCGCGATGATGGAGCCGATTTTTTACAAATTGGAAGATAAGGAGACTATATATGTGTGAAATTAGAATCTTGCAATTTTACTTCAAAAAGCGCCAAGCCCTCCATTTTTAACCTCAAAATTTTTAACATCTAAATACTACAACCAATGGCCACATAACATCCCTGAAAATTCCTTGTGAGAAACACAAGTCCTTGACTCACATCGGGTGGATATGTATGAATTTATCAAGCCTATGAAGAATATTTTTTGAGTTTGCATGATAAAATCCATGTTGAACATTTACATTTGTGAAATGAGAGAAAATTAATGTTAAGTAGGTTTTTTTTTGTATTTGGGATAAGAAATTAAGTGGAAATATATTAAAAAATTTAAAAGGGATAACGTGAAATAATTGTTTTTGATGATTCTTGATATCTTTTTGTTTCTTATTTTGATGTTTAATTGTCCAGGAGTCCATGTTCTATGTGTAAGGGAATTGATAGAGAAAATACTTTCAATTATATTTACATTGAATTTCATTGTTTTTAACCAACCAAAGTGTTACATTATGTTGAATTGCTGCATTTTTATGATATTGTTGATATTTTTAGTTGAATAGTAAAAACAGCTCATTTCGTATTTTTAACTATTTTAAATTATTTCTGTATTTTTTCCATAACATTTTCTACACTTATCAAAATTCCAAAATTATGTCTTTAATAGATTCTGAACATCAGGGGCTTAAATGAATAATTCTTGACCAAAAGCTGAATCATCTACATGGATTATCCAATGAAGAATAAACATTGGACCATGAAAACTATTTATTGATCTGTTGATTTTTGGTGTGGGGTCCATACCTTATTCATGGTGGTCCCAATTGTTGTGACAGTTAGGGGTGGACGCGAACGACATTTTGGAACATATTTGATGATGGATAAGACATGTGAGTTTGTTTTTTAGGGTTCATTAAAGCATCATAATTCGGAGTTGTTCGATTTGGAGAGTCTGACAGGAAAGAATAAATGTCAGAGTAAAATGAACCAAAGTCATCGACAATTTGTCAACATTCAATGATATGTTTAGGGGAAACATACAAGATAATTATGAACAATATTCAAAAGGGGCAAAACTTGTGAAAATGTCATTTAATGGGGATAAAATGTGTAAAATTTCAGGGGAAAGATTCTAGTTATAAAAGGATGAGAGCTCCTCCCTCTCAAAACATATTATTCTATTGAAATTCTTCAAGGACACAGAGGACGAGAACTTTTTGGATTTATATCTTTTATTTATTTTTCTATTGCATATATTATTAATTCCTTATTCTTATCCATTCATCTCGATTAACCTTACAATGGTGGGGTAAACATTGTGAGTGATGGGGGAAGGGTTGGTTTTCTATTTTGTAATGCTTGAGCTCTTAAACATAATTGAATGAATAATCTTTTTCTTCAAAGTTGTTTTCAATTTCATATAGCAGATTTTATTATCAACTGTGATTGTTCTGGAATTTTAATTCTGCTATTGTTTTTATCCTTGATAAAATAATCAATATCTCTCTCTACTGATTTCTAATTAATATACGATGGAATAGACCTAGGATAAGTGGTGAATTACTCGATGATCGCCAATACTTGTAAAAGGGGTAGTGAAGGTTCATTTTTGTTAGGGATAAACAAATCCCGATCATGAATTTCCCAAGTCAATTGAGTATATTCAATAGAACTCTTTTTCACATGGAAGGGGAGTTGAAAAAACCGAGATCTTTGAATGGTTTTCTCTCACTATCATAATTTCACCAAGGAAATGAGAGGAAACGAAAGTGAAATATCAATTTAATCAAGTAAGAAGAAGAGGATTAAATTAAATTAAACAAGGATATAATTCCAATTTTGAAACCATCCTTAATCTAATCACCCATTTTATAACATAGTTTTCAATAATATAAATTTGGAATTTCTATTCATTCATTTTCTTATAAAATTATTCTAAAAACAACTCATTTTTACCATCGTTAAAAAGTGAAAAAACTATTTTATGTGCACTCCTCTTTGGGAGACTTCCAATGGTTAATCACTAGAATATGCTAGCTAATAAATAAAATTATTTTCCCACTCCCTACGACAGTCGTTCGTCAAAGCCCCATGGCCTTGGGTGTGATCCTCATATATGTATCATATCTCTTAAGACATTAGTGTGTACTTCTATTATGATAACTTATGGGAACTACCTCTTAGACATACATCATCACTACTACTATACACATGGACTATGTTCTCCTAGAGGATTTATATGTGGAACCATCGACCTAGAATCCTAGGATAGAATTATGGTTGTGACTTACCAGTAGATTGTATGCTTTTTTAGGTAAATCTATATATTCTTATTGTATACGTTATCAACATATACCTACACATAGATGATTTTTATTCATGTTTTGTATATAATTTATTTTTGGGGTGTCCTACTAGGTATTTTTAAACTCACACCTATATGGTATTTTCCCACACATGTCATTATTTGTGAATATGATCGAATATTGTATAGTGTCCTATATGCACTTGTACCATACAATGTCTTGTGATATTATATAGGGAGAGGTGTGTTTATATGGTATATTGACAGCTGTCATTATATATATTTTTATATTGGACTTGTTTTTCAAATATTTGGGGTAGGATTTTATTTTATCCGAATTATAATCCATTACTTATTTTTACACTATTCTTGTGGTATATAGATGTATGCATTCATGGTTTTTTAGTGTTTTCATATTTCATAATTTTATAAGCATAGATATGTGTGTGTGTTTATAGGTACATTGGATAAGGCCTTCAATGATAGTTATATGACTACTTGCTACTAGTAACCATCCACTATACTATTGGAGGTGGGAATGGGGAGTCACGGAATTGGCCTCATTGGGATAGGTCATGAAAGAGTGGTATCATAGTAGTCAGTTCAACCATAGGTCTAGTGTTTATGATATTTATTTTGTGCGATAGTGTTATGTGTTTTGAGTCTTGTTTTTAGGCCAGGGACGCTAGTGTTTTTACGATGGAAGATGCATCCATACACCATTAATCTGATCAATATCTTTTTTACATGGTACATGTGAACCCAAGTTTTAGAGAATTCTATGGTTCATGCATCATTTAAGAAGCATTTGAGGTTTCCATGTCCTTCTTGAGTTATCACTCTAGATATACTCATTGATCATTATACATCTTTATTTCTTTTAGGACACCTATGTGATGTATTACATCTAGGATTTAGTTTCAGTATCATTATGATGATCTCCTTAGTGATGAGGAATCAATATAGGGTCTAGTTAAAGAGATATTACCTCTAGTTGGTGTACAAGTTATTCAACCACTTATAGAGCAGCATATGGTACCCATAGTACCAGTGGATGAGGTGCACAGGATGAAAAGAACACATGAGTTTCAGTGATAGAAACCCTATATTTTCCAAAAATATCCCAACCCATTTACTTATATGGATTTACATTAGGTGGGGACACAATTTTTCTATCTAGTAAGGACAATAGAAGATATTATGATGGTCCATCGATGAGACTTCTTCATGGATTATCATGATGATGGTGGGTTTTGGTGACCTGGTGTTATGCTGAGGTGGCTATAGAGTGATCTGAGTTTATGCATCTTTTAAAAGAGGAGTTATCTACATCTACACCGAGAGTTGTACATATCTACATGATTAAGCTCTCCAATCAGGGAACTAAGATAGTATCATAGTTTCTATTTAATTTTAAAAACATATCTTGGTACTTATGGATATTTTTAGGGGTTAGTAATCTCTAGATCATAACATTTAGTGAGGGTTTTATAGAGAAATATATGATAGTTTTATCTCTCTATGAATTCCTACTTATGTCGGGGTTCTAGAGTAATATTTCCTGGTTTATAGTCTCATGACATAGAAGACACAGCCAGTGGTTGATAGTAGTGGGAAACCAAGAGAGGAAAGATCAGGAGTAGTGAGCCAACATCAGATATAAGCACCTGGACGTGTTAGAATAACTAGGACGAGGTCCAAATATAGAGTGTCTGTGGTTAAGGTCTCATTGGATGGGTCTACTCATCCTAGAGGTAGATGCATATACTCGTGTGGTGTCATGGGATGACTTTCTTGAGATTGACTGACCAGCAATACAGATACAAAGGACAACATGGATAGGCCACTGAGGAATATTTGTCGGTGTGAGAAGATATGTTTCCAAGATGGAGGACAAAGAAATGGATCTTGGAGAGAATCTTGAGGTGGTAGTCACTTTGTATTTTTTTCCAACACCTCCCTAGGATATACACACCAATATCATGAAGTTGGAGAAAAAGGATGGGTGTTGATGCAAGTGGATGAGTCTTACAACCCAAAGGCTCCGGAATTGATTAGAGGTATGATCGGGGTATTTTCGACCTTATCTGATGTATTTAAAAAAACTTCTTCTAGTATTTCCTTTCTTTAAACCTATCTAGTTTGATACATAGATATTCTATTTAAGCCCTTGGTCAGACCCTTGTTCTTGGAGACTCCTACTAGAGACGACTTGGTGATCACACACCTATGATGATAGTGTGATCTGACTCTTGTATTTGAGAGTTTTTTTTGGGATATCATTGAATTAAGGATGAGGCCTTACAATGTTAGCATACATATGGACTCGATATCAACAACTCATGCCCAGATTGACTATTTTATGTGGGGGATTCAGTGTGTCCATGGTGAATGGACCAGGATTTATTTTTTTGATAAAAAGGTAACCTTGGCAATGAAGGGTGGACCTATCCATATGAGGGTGAAACTGATTACACATTATTTGGTTAGATTGACCCTTGATGTTGTGGATTTTCTGATTTTTTAGTTCCCTGAAGTGGGCGTGGAGTATGAGGTTGTCATCAATAAAGATGTTTCGGAATTTCCTCCATAATGAGGGATATAATTACACATTGATCAACACACCGAGATGAAATCAATAGTGTCTCCCATTTATCTGATGTCTCTAATAGTGCTACGTAAGATGGGGGTGTAGTTTGAGGATTGTAGAGGAATGGATTTTTTTAACCCAGGGTTTCACCCAGGATATCCCCAATGTTTTTTCAATGAATGTGTATGGGATGATGTTGTTATATGTGGACTAATGCTTCCTAAACTAGGTGATCATGATGAATAAGTATCAACTAATGAGGATTGATTACTTCTGTCACTAGTTGATAGGGGAGAGACTATTCATGAATGTTGAACTCGTGTTTGTCTATCACCAGTTCCGAGTACTATGTGAGGATATGTCAATGATGACATTATGAGGAACCTACATTCAGTATGAGTACATGGTTATTCCCTGTGGAACGAAAAATTCCCCAATAGTGTTTGTGGGACTCATAAACTAAATATTTCAGCCTTTCATCATCATGTTCATGATAGTCTTCATCGATGATATTCTTGTGTACTCAGTGTCGAAGGAGGAGCATGAAAGAAAATGGAGGATGTTTATTGATGTACTCGGAGAGAAGAAACATTATAAAAAACTCTCTATGTGTCAGTTATGGATTCAGGAGTTCTACTTTTTATAACATGTTATCACAGCAAATGTAGTGGTAGTGATCCCAACAATGGACGATGCATTTTTATCATGGGTGTTTTCCTAGAGAATGAAAGCGGTGAAAATATTTCTTGGGTTGGTGGTATATTGCAATATATTCATACCCAAAGTCTTTAGGAAATTTTATCTCGTGAATATGTTGACCAAAAAGTGGTAACATTTCATGGGGGAAGAGTGGTGCCAACAAGTTTTTTAGAGGTTGAGGAAGAATGTGATGAGAGCTCCCAAATTTATACTTCTTATTGATGGAGTCAAGTACATAGTGTTCTATGATGCATCAATATGTAGTTTTGATTGTGTTATGATGTAGAGTAATGGATTTATTGTCTATGGTTATTTGATTTCACATGAGAAAAACTACGCGGGCCATGATATTTAGTAAGTCGTTTTAGTCCTCACACTAAACATGTTCTGACAGAACATAATTTTTGAAAAGTTAATCATATATTGAGATCAAAGGAGTATCATGTATATATTTTATCATCATAATAACATGAGTTAGAGGAAAAGGGAAGAGTTCGTCCAATATTATGAATTCGATATTCTCTATGGTCATTGGAAGCAGAATGTGGTAGAAAATTATCTCATCATAAGGTCTTGATAGTATTTTCTAATCCAAGAATCAGAGCAGTTTGCATTATTCAAGTTATCATTTGTAGATAGATACAATTAACCTTACCTTATATCAATGGTTGTTACCCTTCCACATTATCAGTGATTTATGGAGGCGAAATTTGGTGATATCAACTATGAGAACCCATATACTCATATATCTACTTGAAATTACCTAAATGGATTTTATAAAGGTTGGAAGTATGTAATTTCATTCAAAGGATACCTGATGATATCACTGATGTTTTAGGATTATGTTATATGAGAGTATCAAACTTATCCTTTGGTGGTACATATAGGCTTGTAAAAGATATACCAGGACCTCAAACATCATGTTTGCTGCAAAGGGATGAAGAAGGGAGTTGCAGAGATTCTCCCATGCTTCCGTATTTTCTAGCAAGTGGAGTCTGAAAAGCATGTTTTAGTGGGTTTGGGTCAACCCCTTGAGGATTTAGAGTGTATGTGGGATGGAATATCCATGGAATTTATGGAGGGTATACCATATATGTACAGGGGACATGATTAAACATGGGTGACCATAGACCGACTAACCAAGTCATCCAACTTCTTGATATTTGTGTGAAAAGTTTAGTATAGAAATTAAGATGCCTCTATATGTATGATATAATAAAACTCCATGGAGACCTATTAATGATCATTTTTAACCCTGATTCTTTCTTCACATCTCATTTGTGGATGGGATTACTGGAGGCATTTTGTACTTAGTTATTAATAAATACATCATTTCACCAAAAACATTACATACCAAATGAGAATAGAATTAATGTTCTAGATGTCATGTTGAAAGATTGTATGTTGGTATTTGGAAATATTTGGTAGTAGCATATACCACTGGTTGAGTTTTAATACATTAATAGTTACCATTTGACCATCGGTATGGCTCCATTTGACAAATTGTACATGTGACCCAGCTATTTTCCACGTTGTTGGACTATCCATAAGAGAAAGTAATTATGGGTCAAGATTTTGTGTAAGAAACTACTGATAATGTTTTGATGATCCAAGAGTGAATGAAGACTGCATAGGTAATTAATATGATTTATAGAGATATAGTGGAAAGGCTCTTGGTGTTTGAGGTGGGAGACCATATTTTATATGGGTTTCACCTCGACATTGATTATGGAGATTTTCCCAGGATGAAATCCATATATGAGATTCATTGGCCCTTAATAGATACATCATAGTGTTGGATAGGTGGAATACTACATAGATATACCACCATAGTTATACCAGCTACAAGACATCTTCCACATGTCACAGCTGAGGAGGTATCTTCCAGACTAATCACATGCTATCAATAATGGTAGGATGGACATCACAGATTGAGAAAAAAAAATTAGTGCATGGTAGAGATTGAAGATTTATAGTATATTATCATTAATAGGTGAGTTATTTGTTCCATGTGTGTCAGGTGGCTATAAAATAATCTTTAAGAGAGTCCCTTGGATTGGGTTTTCGAAATACATGATCATTACCCACATCCCTTATCATGGGAACATGTTTTTGATTTTTAGGGACATAAAACCCCAATTTAAGTAGTATGTAATTTATAAAAATTTCCATGTATTTATTGATTAATTTTTTTGGCTTTTTGGTTAGTGGGCATGCTATAATGGGGCTCCATGTACTTGGAATAATTGATTGAAATATATTAAATAAAATGTGTGCTTTTTTCATGAAAAAATAAAACAAATTCTAAATGGGTGTCTATAAATGAAATCAGAGAAAAATTTTGAGTTCAAAAGATGGGTTTTAACCTAGGTTTGACATAAATATTGTTTTCACAGGGTGATCGTGTACTAATTCAGTACTCATTTTCATCCTTATACTGCTCTATGGAACTAATTTTGTATCATAAATTGAAAATATAATAAAAAATTTAAATTCATCTTTTAATAAATTATTTTGTTTTCATCACATTTAAAAAATTGAAGTTCATTATTTGGATGATATCAATATAGCTGGAGGTTATTTGGAGGCCTATGATGAGTTTGAAAAAAAATGGGCCAAACTATGCAAGAGTCCAAGAACACCAGTGGAATCTAATGGAAATTGCAGCTGATTTTTTCATCCAATTTTGTAGATATTTTTGACTAAGATCAAAAGTTAGTTGGTGTATAGGTAGTATAGAGAATCCCAATTGTAATTTTTCAATTAAGGGGCCAATATGAATGATATTTCCATGAAAATAAATATGGTTGATATCAAAAGAGTTGTTCTATATTTAGGTTATATCATGAGCATGGAAAGTCAAATGATGCCATATTTTAAACAGATAAAGTAAGGACGTGGGGTAAAAAAGTATTATTTTTATTTAAAGAGAGATATGGAGATCTAGATTCCAAAACTATGTTCTATGTTGTTTTACAAAAACTATGTTCCAAAAACCCACTTTCCACATTGCAAATAAATTTTTACCTTGGGCACCCCATTTGTATGTCTGAACATGAGGAAATGATAAATAATTTTGGAGACCCAAGGGAGTCACATAATATTCCAAGAAATTTTATAGTCTCCAATTTTCATTGTGGTATCATTGTTGAAGGTGAAATTCCACCTCAGTCCCCCCTACACTAAATGGAGACATAAAATATGGATGATCATTTCAAAGAATCTACAAACACTTTGGAGGGAGTTGAAACATTTGTTTTGATAATTATTTTGCTTAATTTGTGTGTAAAACATTTCCTTAAAGTTTTATATTAAAATTCTTCTTCATTGAATGATTGCAATACATAATATTTTATTATTATTTTGTGAAACTCTTTATACTATTTAGATCCAAACCATGACAATATAATTTTTTGTTATGGGTTTGTTCATTGTGCATCACTTCATGAAAAAAATTGACAATTACAGATATTGAACACCCTCAACTAAAGGATTCCATGAAACCGTGTGAAAATTTCAGAATAATGATAAATATAATATGTGTACTGAACATGAAATGAACTCCTTCTAACATAATTATAAAAATACATATTTCTTTTTAAACTATTAAACTCTTTATATAAGTCATTTTATGTAAGAAATACTTTCAAAACACCCCTAGTTTATTAATTTGTATTAAAAATACACACATAAAACCCCCTAATTATTTTTGAGAGATGTCCTAGGATCTTCCTAGAATATAAATAAAAATTACAAGTTTAATAAATTTTATGTGTAATAACATCACATTCAAATTTTGGCACCATTTCGGGGGAGTGATTTTTTTAGTGCGTGTTTTTAATAATATTTTGGTTTATTTTATGAATATTAGTTGTTTTATCTTATACATTTACATATATTATTTTGTTCTGATTTATTTATTCTATTGTTTTCATGCATAACATATCCTACTCTGGGAGATTTACCGCCTTTGTAACCCAAACCGGTGAGGATCATATGTCAGAAATATCAAGACACACAGGAGAAAACATTTAAAGGGGATCCCAAAACATCAACACTCTTCTTGATCCTTATTCTTATTTTATAACCCACATTAAAATAAAAATAAAAAATTATAATATGGATAAAAATAACCAGATATTAAAATAACTAACCTTAGCTAATTCAGAGATCCATCCCGCATATAATAAAATATAAATTGAGGCAACCAATTTTGAACTTAGATCCTGTTTAATTCACTATTACCAAGATTTCAGGGACTCAAGGGAGAATATCCACATAAGCACTAAAACTAATTTCACATTATGTATTCTACTTTAAAACCTGATTATGTAGATGGAGAACATGTAAATCATAGAGTGTTAAATTTTTTATTAATATAAACTTCATAATATTGGAATTATTATGTTAATTCTCCTATTAGAGGCTATACAAACAGGAAACACATTTTTCATTAAACACTATTCCTTGCATCTCAAACTACACCTATATGGAAATAATGATTTGGGATAATACAATCACAAAGAAAAACACTTCCTGAATACATGGAAATATTTAAAGGGATGTTTCCATGTTACCCATGCCACCAAATATATTTGAAACTTTTAAATCAGAATATTTATGAAGGTTTAATTTATATTGATCAAAACATGATTGATGATACTGAAGGTGGTGATGTAGTTTATAAAACCCCAATATATGTAAGTTCACTGATAGTGATCAAGGACCCGAACGCTAAAAAATTCAGTTCAAGGTCTGGTGAACCCATTCAAGGTTTTTGTGATGAGGAAAGGTGTGAGTTTGAGAGAAAGGATGACAAGATGTGTAACTAGGTAAATACCCTTTTTTGAAAAATTTTCCATTCCCATGGGATATCCCAATCTCCTCCTCCGATCTATTTTGGTATTTGTTCTTCTTACACCCATTATATTGACAAATGATGTCAACTGAGAGAAACTTATGATATTTTTGAGGCAATCTTTCCACGACACCCCTATAATAGACCCATAAGGAAGGAACCATACTATCTATCAAACCTTGTGTGTAAAAAAACAATGATAATATTAATGGGGTGGTATTCAAAACAACTTCAACAAACATGGAACAAACTTAGAAAAAGCAGTTATCCACCACCTCCACCCAAAAAATCCGTAACAACAATAAAGTCCTTTCCAAAAACCCCCTCCAAAACCCAAACCTATCATAGAATACATGATGAAACAATTGTCTACAATAAATCTCCAATTCCATCATGGAACCCACAATTCCATACATGACCTGAAAACCCAATTATGAACACCTTCCAATTTGGTGGGTGGAAATACAAAGTCTTGTGTCTAGTAGACTACCTTCTAAACCACTAGTCAACCTAAGAGATAAGGTATTTGCCATTGTGATAACCATTAAGAGTGTAACACAACATAAAATTCAAATTAACCTTCCATTGGTTTCATACCCTCTTAAAGAAACTACAATCCCAAACACATAGAATATTCATTGAGGAGAAAGCCATGTTCTGAGAAAAATACAACTAACAGAATCATTGTGTATATTTATGAGTCACCTAGACTAACTATGCATCTTCTATTTTCCCAATGTTCCACCCAACCAAATAAAAAATAATAAAAAATAGATAAATAAATATTTAAAACATTAAAAACAGTGAATGTTAACATTCCCTCGATAGATTTCCAAATGAAAATTCTATGACGCACCATGATTCCAAAAGAGAATTTGTTCAAACCAAAGGTGAACTCATGGTAATAAAAATTTGATATTGGGGAGTACTGTGTTATCATAGATACAGCCATATGTTTTAACAAAATTCCATGATTTTGGAATATTCATGATTCCATACATCGTTTGGGGTATTTCTTTTCCAATGTTATTCCTGATTTGGGAGCTTCGATAATTTCAATTCATCATTCCATAGTCTCTTCAATGTAGGTTGGGGAATTTAAGCCACTGGATATTTTTGTTACACTAGTAAAAAAAATTACAATGCAATATGTTGGTGTATTAGAGTATGTTCTGGTGAGGGTAAAAAATTAATTTTCCCATCTTATTTTTATATGATAAAAATTAATGGTGGAAAGGTAAATGTACATGACCAAGTTTTATTATGGAATCCATTACTAAAAATAACAAAAAATAATAATTAATTTCCAAAATGGTACATTATCTATGGTTTTTGGTGGTGAAATTTTTGAATTCAACATTCTTTATTCCATGATGCAACCCTCGAATGATCATTTTTTGGGGAAAAATTTCTCAAGGCATCATTGAATCATTTTTTAGGCGACTGTGTTTGTTGTCAAAGTGGGCCTCCATGTTGTGTATGTTCACAAAGAAGACCACAATGTAAAATTTTGGGACAAAGGGGGTTTACAGGGTGATTTTGCGAGTTTAGGATATGTTGTTGGTTTTCCATGTCTGATTGAAGAAACTCAACAACAGAATGTATGATCTGGAGGCGGTATAGAATGAGGAGAATCAAGGTGTCACCGTTTTCTAGTGTTTGCCAAATTTTGGTGTCTAAAAATTATAAAATGTAGTGACATGTTATTGGAATAGCGAGGTTTGTGAAAAATAAAATTAGTGCGAGAAATATTTTTGTGGTGCGCGAAAAAGAAATGTTTTGCCCGAAATATTTGCATGGTTCATGAAAAGGAAAAGTGGTGCACGAAATATTTTTGTAGGGCACGAAAAATAAAATGGTGAACAAAATATTAGTGTGGTGTATGAAATTGAGGAATGATGTATTTCACTCAAGAGGTGTATCAAGATAAGAAACTTGAAAATTGGAAAAGGCATGAGGTACACGAAATATTAGAGTAGTGTGAGAAAAATGATGTTTCACGGAAGATGTGGTTTTTGATGTTGAAGTGTATTACGCGCTCAAAGAGGGTTTTTCGCATTGGGGTCGATTTTGCCTATAAATATTAAGTGAACCCCTCATTCGAAGTACACCAAGACATAGAGAGTATCCGAGATTTAGCACACGAAATTGGAGTTCCCAAGAGAGTTTCACAAAAACAACAAGTTTGCACATAAAAGAACTATTTACACAAAAAGTAGAGGTTTCAAAGAAAAAAGCCTACTGTCTGAAAAGTGGATTGCATGTAAAAGAAAGAAAATTAATCGCAAGGCTGTGTAGAGGCTTTGCGTAAAAGGAGTGGACGTGTATTAAAGAGGTGTTACGTGAAAAGTGGATTTCGTGCAAAAGAAGAAAATTATGCACAGGGTCCAAAGAAGGATTCATGTAAAAATTGGGCTTGTTCGGTACACACAGTGAAAAGTGAAATTTATTTGAGGATGAAATTGGTATTTCAATAGAGAATCTATCTATAGATAAAGATGTTGATTTCACTAGTTATAATTAAGAGACCTACATGTCTATAAACTATTAGTGGAAGAACACTTTAGTTGAGAGAGCAGTGAGCTTTCATTTAATGAATGGTTGTAAACTAGAAGGGATAGTGAGTCTACTTCGAACATTGTAAATAGCAGTGCGCTTTTACTGAAGTTGGCACATCATCACATCACTGGTGCATGCACCTTGTACATATACCTGCGTGGGTGAACCATGTAAAAATCAATGGGTCTTGTGCATGATTTGATTTCTATTTATACATTTTTATGGGAAAGAGAGTGAATAGAGTTTTTATTAACAGTGAAACCAGATCAATAGGGGAAATTGTTTTAATCTGTCATACCGTGATTCACCCCCCCCCCCAGGGTATCTATCATAGTGGACCTAACTATTTGTATTAGAGGGACAAATTGATATTACTGTTTTTATCTCTCTCAAATGGAGGTTGTTTCCGACACTATTTTCGGGCTGGGCGTGTCTGTCTTCTTGGGTGTGACTGGCGCGGATTTGTTTCCCCACATTCCCGCATTTGAAAGGCGGGCGACATTCACTCCATGTTCAGGGACTTATTCTCCTTGATCAGAACGAGATGATGGGATTTCAGTTCTACCTTCTGTGTATTCCTCCTCATAACTCGTCACCTCGTCCGGTTCTCCCTCATATAATTAATACATTGTTTGTGAAACTCTTCCCAGTGCCATATTTTCATGTACACCAGTTTATTACACTGCTTCTGTCAGGGCATTCCAAGGGGTCCGTTCAGGGCAGCAACCATCGGTCAGGGGATTAGTCACACTGGGCATCACTGGCATATCTGGATGCTTGGGATTGGTGTGTCTCTCTTCTGTCACTTATAATAGGGCTTCTCAAGGGTTTGGAAACCCGAGGCATCCCACATCGAACCCGAGGAATCATATGCCATAGGCATGTATCTGAGTTTTTCGACATCTTCTTGGGTTTAACACGGGGTATGCCGCAAGTTTAACGTCCAGTGGAGACAGATCACACTGATCAGAACACTAATTAGAGTGGATCAGATTGAGGAACCCCCTTGAGGGAACACTGATATTGGGGCCAACACATGGGTGGCTTCTCGAATGCTGTGGAGGGGAATGGGGTTGAACAATCTCAACAGGATGTGCTGGTCCTGGAAAGAATCAGGATGGACGATGGTTTTGGGATTGATCCTCGAAGAGACTTCCTATGTATCCCCATTCTAGGGAATCATAGTATGTGTACTTCACCTGGAGACGACTTACCATCAAATTTGGTTGACAACTGCTTACCGTTGAATGAGGTCATAATGTCTTACCACTGGATAAGGTTGTCAGCTGCTTACCGTTGGATGATGTGACAATAGCTTACCGATGGGGGTGGACCTGGGGTCCAGCGGTTTTTTGGCATGAACCTCATGGAGGCTTCCTGTGTACCATGCCTTGACGTGGATCAGAGTCCATGTAGTTCAGGATGGGTTTGGGCTTACACTTTGATGCGGCCCAAGGTGTTCGTGAACTCACGTGATGGGGATCAGAATGACAAAATGGTGGTGGTCATGATCCTTGTAGTGGCTTCATACGTACCATGACTTGTCATGGATCAAATAACTCGTAGTTCGGGATGGGGGGTATCAGTGAACCGATGTAAAGATGGACTAGGGTTCCGATGGGTTTTGGGCATGATCCTCATGGAGGCTTCTTATGTACCATGCCTTGACATTGATCAAAGTCATTGTACTTCGGGATGGGGGGTGACGGCGAACCGACATGAAGATGGACTGGGGGTCTGATGGTTGTTGTGATTGAACCTCATGTAGGCTTCCTATGTACCATTCCTTGAGATGAATCAATGTCCACATAGTTCAGGTGTGTCGCAATGGCTTACCACTAGATTGGAATACATTTTAATGTTATGCAGGACGAGGATGGTGTTAGTGAACCAACATGAATGAGGACCTTTGTCCAGGTGGGTGGTGGGCTTTAACCTCATGGAGGATTCCTACGTACCAGGCCTTTACCTGGATCAAATTCATTGTAGTTAAGGTGTAATGTTTAGTGTCATTCAGGACGGAGATGGTGTCATGGTCGATGCTTACTCTAAGCCCACATGAGTTGTGGTCGGTGTGAGAAACAAGAGGCAGCAAAGGCCTGATGGCCACATTTCAAAAGGTGCATCTGTGGGAAGTGAAGATGTGTGGGGCTTACGCTCTGAGGCGGCCCAGGAAGAGAGATATTGGGACATACTATGAGATAGAGGCCTTAGGGTGACAAAGTGCAGTGGGAGGGGGACATGGGACCGAAGATGGGAGAATCTCCATTCCTTATCACACCCTCCACTGTCCTTGGCATCGAGGAAGTGAGGAGGACAAGGGGTGTTGACTCCTACAAGAAATCCTCGGGGCTTACACCAAGGTGGTAGACCTTCCGCATGGGAAAATTCCACTCCTAGAAAGAGGATATCATCCCCTGGGGAGACCAGGGGCATGGAGAATGCCCAAGGAGGGGGGTCCCTATGTGTGGGGCACGGGGCCAGGTCAGAGATTAACGTCATGTGAAGAAGGCAAGGTGCTTGGCAGTTTTACGTCATGTAGCTCAGATGATGTGGGTTCACTCCGCACCCTAGGAATAACATAACTGGTACCCACTGCTCCGTGTGGGAGGGAAGGCACCGACATGGCCGTATTGAGGGGGTGTCACGGAGAAAACCGTCGAGGGGTCCATGTTATCATCGTTTTGCGAAGAAGAAATATCAATTAGTGACCCTATGCGAAGAAGCATTAGGCGCAAGTACTCTACGGACGGTATCATCCAGGGGAATTTGAAATCAAATCCTGCAAACCTAGAGGGTTGCACAAGAAAAGTATTTTACAAGGAGAGGGGTCCATAGGTAGGGGCCTTGTGGAGCTCTGTTGCTCCGCCTGGTGGAGGGAACATCTGAAGGTGAGTGCTTTGCGTAGTGGGTTTCCTTAGCCTTATCATGGGGTGGAGGATAAAATGGGAGGTGCTTCACAATTTGGAAGGTCATTTGCAGAGAACAGCCTCGTAGAGAAATGGTTTCTCGCGAAGCAAGGTGTCGGGAAGAAATGTGCTTCACGAAGAATAGTGACTCTACCTTAGCATGTGGATCATATGTACATGAAGGGTGTTTAGTGAAGCGTAAACGCTCTGTGGAGACCCTGATCCCCTTGGGGATCCCCTTCCATTGCAGGCGAATGCCTTTAGGCTTCATGAAAGGCATCCCTCTCAAAAGCGGGTATCAAAACGAGACAATGGGGAGGAACTTTGCAAAGAGGAAGTACCTCGCGCAGCTCATGGTTCACTGAGCGGAAGAGTGCTTCATGATTCGGGAGCTGAGAAGCCGAAATGTTGTATTTTCCGTTTGGAGAGCTTAGGGGGAGTCAAATATTTATAGGCAAGAGGTGACGTAAAGCAATGCTCACGCAGCGCGAAGAGGGGCTATGTAGCTTCGCGGTGGGCTTGCGAATGTCAAATGGGTTCGCGGAGCATCCTGCCTCCTTGGCCTCACGAGGATTCTCGAATGCCAAATCTATTCACAGAGCCTCCCGCATCATTTTCTTCGGGGTGGGCTCGCTAACGTCAAATGCGTTCGTGGATCCTCCCACCTTCATTTTTTCGCAGTGGTTGCGGTGCTGGGGGGATCTAAGAAGGGGCTTCGTGAGGCAGTCTGTGGGCCATCTTGGGGCCTTTTCATCATTTCAGATTTTGGCACCAACAAACGACCCCCCTCAGACTTGGAGATATGAAGTGATCATGGGTCGAAGTCTGAGGTAAATCGCCAAAATCTTCAGCCATTCGCGTTCCTGACTCACGAAGCGGGCTCGCAAGGCAGGCAGGGTCCGCGCGGGATGGGTGCGCCGTGACGATGTTTGTCAGGGTATCTGGTAGCGCCTTTCCTTGGGGCATGCCAATGGTCGTGGAGGTGGTCATCCAGCCTGACCGATCTGCAACACTCCCGATCACTGGTGGGGACTCCAGTGGGACCACACTTGTGATTATCGAGGTGGGATTCGATGATGAGGAATAACCAGATGATTCAAGCCATGTCATGCCTAATCGAACTCCAGATGTAGACCCGACCAAGGGGTTTCTGGGGGAATTCCTTGCATAAGAGCCTACCAATCACGACGACTGGGATGTGATGGCCTCTGACGAGGAGGACAACCAAATAGTCTGTCACTGATTGTGGAATATGATCACACACTTCATCAATGAAACCCCCCAAGCACTGTGGTTGGATGAGATATATAGACTTCGCTTTCAACTGCACAAACTATGGGATGGGGGAGTAGACACCTGACATCCTCACATGATCATCCGAGATCTTATGAAGGAGAAGATTCAGGAGTATGATTGTGGCCCCAGTATAAGCTGGCAGCGGAGGAAGGCAGTGAACATTAAGAGGCTCCAGAAGGCTGAATACAAGGTTCAGCGGCTGCAGAATCGGGCGTACGGGCACTTGACCACCCACAATGCGCAATCTAAGAAGATATCACGACTAAGAGGCCTGGCTGGTAGAATCGAAAGAGGTCCAGAGGTGAGTTTATAGAGAGATGATCACCATCTGGGCCGACGTGGAGAGGGCCCAGATTTCAGTCATCTAATTGCTCCCTCTCTTCATCGAGGAGGTGAGGTAGGTGAATAAGTGGCAGCATCTCCTGGACGCCATCTGCCAGAGGGTGTTGGAGCTATAACGTTCCATCGACGAGGTCAATCTTTCCATGGGGGGAGTCGTCCCCCAGGTATTGTAATGATTACAAAACCATTAAAAATACTTTTGTTCTTTTATTGTTTCAATTTCGTAGCATGCATGAGTTCTGTTGATTTCATTGGTTTATTTCATCCATGTGATGTTCGTGGAGCATCCATCAATCCTTCCCTAAGATGACGTGGGTCTAGCCCGATGTGAGAAACAAGGGGTGACCACCTTATCACCTCATCCCAATGTAGGAGTGCAAACCAATATTTGGCCATATGGGGTTTGAACAACCTATCCTGGTTTCTGAGATGAAATGGGTGAGGCGTGGCTGGAGAATGAAGCTCTCAGAACAGTCGAATTACCATTTTCCTAACGTTATCTTGTGCACGAACAGTGTAATTCCAGGGGTGCTGAAATCGATCTGAATAGATGGGAATGAGAAGTTTGAATCCTGATACCCAGTATTCGGAACATTGTTGGGGTGGTGTGACAATAAAGAATAACTGTTGACCGCATTCGAAACAAATTATCCTTATTGTATTAGCCTGGAGTGGGGGATAGAAAATGAGGGTCGACCGTAGACCATATACAAAACACGGGGACCTGTCACAAATGCCATATGTTAGTCTTTCGGAATGTTGGCCTAGAATTGTAGGCGGACCATAGGCCAAGAATACATACTGTTAGAGGGTTCCTCCAGATATGAAAGAGGACGAGGGTCTGAATAAAGAGCACAAAAAGTGTTGAACATGGATTGAGGGTTTGATCAAACAAAATCCAACACTCTTGAAATTACGCCACCATGGCGGAAGCACACAGGATGGACACATCGGTTTGATCATGGATCATTCATTATTTTAGACATGGCCTCTCTAGCGAGGGGTTTTTTTGCTTCCCAATGGCATCGTGGGGCATCCCGAACTTGTTCAGGGAAAAATTTCAGCTACATGGTCCCTCACGAGGGGTCAGTCCATGGGCAGAAATGGGGAGGAACATGATGTATGATTCCTATGGATGGACCCTGGTAGAAATATTGGGGTGTCTCTATGTATCCCATAAGGATGGGAATCAATCCATACGTAGTTCTAGAGGCACATTTTAGCGTCATGGTGGCTGAGGAGAATCCTGGTTATGCAAGTACACATCTCACCAAAACTTCTAAGCCCACGTGAGTAATGCTCGATGTGGGAAACAATAAGTAATGGGGGACTTTCCCGACATAGGAAGGGGCATGTTAGGGTGGAGGGAAGCTTGGTGAATGTCGGCCCAATGATTCTATCTCATCCATGTAGAGCACCTAGACATGTGAAGAGTTAGAGCCGTGTATATCGGAATTCCACATAAACATGAGGAAGTGGAAATTTGTTAATCATAATGCTCGCAATCTGGATCACAATGATGGCGGTGTGGCGATGGAGGATAACTATTTACCATGGAAGAAATACAGCATCCACATCACGTTATCCTGGAATGGGGATAGACAAATGAGGGTCGATCGTTGACCATGTTCAAAACACGGGACCTGTCGCAAATGTCGTCCGAGATCCTTAGGGACATTGGACCGAAACTGTAGGAGATCCCTTAGGCCTAGAATCCATGGAGAGCCCTTAGTTCTAGCATCCATTTCGTCTGAGGGTCATTTTAAATGTGGAAGAGGATGAGGATCCAAATAGTGAGATCACAAAGATTGGACATGGAACGAGGGGAATGTCCCTATGAACATTCCACACTATGGGCTCTTTGTCAAACACACCTAAATACGACATCGAGACTTATTAGATAGATCTTGTAGAACCCCTTACCATAGGGAGATCGTAGTTTAGGGACATAGACCTCGGACCATAGATGGTTGGAAACATGGGAGGCATGTGGTGGGGAAACTACAAATACCTAACTTGAATGTGAACTAGGGGTTCCGACCACCATGTGTTCCTTGGAGAGGTTTTAGGTCAAGGGATTAAAAATGAGAGTAGAGTTGGGCCTGAGGCAAAGTGAAAAGGCATTCCTACTTACACCATGAGGATAGGGATCAATCTCTACGTGGTTCTTGATGGGGGGCACAGTGAGGTAATAGTTCTAGGGATAAAAGTGGTGTGCAGGCGTGGCCCTCGCACTAAAAAAAGAGTTATTTGATAAATCTTTTTTGTCCTTTAAGGTGAGTGGTTTTTTTTTGTGAAGCGACAGGCCTAGGGTAGCAAGCCTTGGCATCGCCACTAGAATCAAGTCGTAGTAGGTGTTGACATATGGTATGGCGTGTGACGAATACCAAACATGGTGTCCCCTTGGGTGAGGACATCACGATGCATTGCCATTTTCATCGTGCGGCCAAGATGATAATATCCCAGTTCAGGGTCATGTGATGGGACCAATCATGCATTTTAACATTATGCATCGCAAAGAAAGAAGATACGATGCTAGGCGGGGAATGTGTACGGTGCAATAAAACATCCCCAACATGAATGGGGACACAATCCCATATCACACCATACGCAATTCTGAGAGGGGGAACCTCAGGCCAAGAGGCATAAATAGATGTAAGTGTGGAAGGGGAAGGAGAAAATAGCTCCCAACTGAGATGGACCCGAAATCATGATGTTCAGGTGACTCCACATATCCCATAGTGCTGAGGATCGAGCTGCACATAGCCCTTAATGAAGATATGAGTTTATGGTCTTAGAGATCAGACCGTGGGAGCCCCAAACGACACCGTATTGCAGTTGTGTCCCCTTGATGTGCAGAGGTTCTCCGAGGGATAGTGCCAAGAGTTTCAAGATTCTACCTAGACATGATGGGGTGGAACATAATGTGAATCATGCAACCAACATTCAAGTCTTGAAGGGGCTGGAGTGAAGATGGAGGATTACTACTGACCTTGTTTGAAACACAGCATCCTGTCGCGTTAGCCTGAAATGGGGACAAAAAACGAGCATCGACCACTGACCAAATTCGCAACATGAGACATGTATCAATTTGTTGTCTGAAACCCTCAGGGGTGTTGTCCCATAATGGTAGGCTATCCCTTAGGCATGGTATCCATGCCGTTTTTGTGGGGTCCCTTTGGGTGTGAAAGATATCGAAGGCCCGAATGAAGGGGAACATGAAGCTTGAAAAGTGGAAGAAACTTTCCTATGATGAGTCTAACACTCCTGGCCCTTGACCTGAGTACTCTTAATATGTTGGTGAACCACTATTAGGGGTCACATGACTCTACTTGAGGGTGGAAAAGAGATGGCAGATTCCCGAGAGAAGGGAGGCATGGGGCCAAAAACCCAACGTGAAAGAGGGAATAGCCCTATACCACACCTATATATAACCCCTCCCCCCTCCCCCCCCCCCCCCCCCGTGGAGAGGGTCAGGCCAAGGGGCCATGGTAACTGAGATATTGGGAGATCATTAAGAGGTTGGGCTGGTCCCGAAATCTAAATGGTCGGGTGGTCCTACGTATACCTTAGGGACAGGAATCAAGCCACACATAATTCATGAGTTCACACGGGGGGTAAGATACGCTATCAAGGGGGGTGTATGGCACAGAGAACAACTCGACATGAATGAGGATATAATCCCACACCACACTATCAACCTCATAAGAGAGAACCTGGACCGGGGGCCCAAAAAGGCCTTAGGGCCTGAGCCTGGGCCTCGGTCATGAAGGCCAGACCAGTTTGCAGTTTAACGTCTTGCAGTGAGGATGAGGTCGAGGATCTGAGAAGTCCAAGGGGCCTGAAGATAGGCCTCGTTCATAAAGGCCTGGCCAGTTTATAGTTTAACGTCTTTCAATGAGGATGGGGGATGGGGGACCGAGAAGGCCAAGGGACCTGAGGCTGGGCCTCATTCAAGAAGCCCTCACCAGTCTGTAGTTTATCATCTTGCAGTGAGGACCGAGAGGGTCGGAGCCCGAGAAGGCCAAGTGGACTAAGGATGGGACTTGGTCAGGGAGGCCTGACCAGTCTGTAGTTTAACGTCTTGCAGTAAGGATGGAGAGGGTCGGGGTCGAGATGTTCAAGGGGCCTGAGGCTGGGCCTCGGTCAAGAAGCATTGAACAGTCTGTAGTTTAACGTCTTGATATGAGGACAAAGAGGGCCGGGGTCCCATGATGTCCATGGGGCCTGAGGCTGGGCCTCGGTCAGGAAGGCCTGGCCAGTTTATAGTTTAACATATTTCAGTGATGATGGGGGTCGGGGGCCCAAGAAGGACAAGGTGCCAGAGGCTGGACCTCATTCAGGATGCCCTGATCAGTCTGTAGTTTAACTTAATACAGTGAGGATGTAGAGGGTCGGGGGTCCAATAAGGCCAAGGGGACTTAGGCTGGGCCTCGGTCAGGAAGTCCTGACCAGTCTGTATTTTTGCACCATGGAGTAAAGACAGAGAGGGTCAGGGACATGAGAAGGCCAAGGGGCCTGAGGCGGGGCCTCAGTTAGGAAGGCCTAACCAGTCTGTAGTTTAACTTCATGTAGTGTGGATAGGGGTCGGGGCCCGAGAAGGCCAAGGGGCCTGAGTCTAGGCCTCGGTCAGGAATGCCTTACCAGTTTTCAGTTTAACGTCTTGCAGTGAGGACGGGGAAGAGGGCTCGAGAAGGAAAAGGGGCCTTAGTCTGGGCCTCTGTCTGGAAGGATTAACCAGTCTGTAGTTTATTGTCTTGTAGTGAGGATGGGGGTCGGGGTCCCGAGAAGGCCAAGGGGCCTAAAGCTGGGCCTCGGTCAGGAAGGCATGACTAGTCGGTAGTTTAACATCTTGTAGTGAGGACGGGGTCGGGGGCCCGATAAGGCCAAGGGGCCTGAGGCTGGGCCTCGGTCAGGAAGGCCTAACCAATCTGTAGTTTAATGACTTGTAGTGGGGACGGGGAGGTCCGGGGCCCGAGAAGGACAAGGGTCCTGAGGCTGGGCCTCCGTAAGGAAGGACTGGCCAGTCTATATTTTAACGTCTTATAGTGAGGACGAGGGCCAGGTAAGGTCTCATTTGGGTATGTGTACAACATGGAGAGCTACTAGACATGAATGAGAACATAATCCCACACAACTCTGTACAATCCTAGAAGAGGGATCCCATGCCAGATGGATGGTCATACACCTTCTTGAACGGTTACTGCCTCATCACAACCTCTAAGCCCACGTTAGCGGTGCTAGGTGTGGGAAACAACGAGTCGGTCTCAGCTATCTCCATCCTATGGGGCCTGATATCTGACATCTACAGAAGATATTCTGTCGCTTAGATGTAATGGGAAAGAACAAACCACTACACTCAATGTTTGGGACATCGTAGGGAGGTCCTAATGATTCAGGACAACTTTTGACCATGTTCAAAACACAACGTCCCTATAGTGACCTATAATGGGAGAAACAAACAAGAATCGACCGCTGACAATATTTTCAACACATTACTTGTATCAATTTGTTTCTCGACATCCTCGAGGGTGTTGTCCCAAAGTGGTAAGAGAGATCCCTTAGGCCTAGCATCCATACCAATCAGGGGGCCTTCAGGACGGCGAATGAGATGGAATCCCAGTCAAGGGGTGGGTGAAGCATAGATGTACCCATTTATGAAAGAGGCGGACGTCTCTAGGGAGTGGTACGTATGGCCATATCGAGTATATCTTGATGTGAATTGGGGAAAAAGTATGCACCCCACCATATTTCTTGACAAGAGGGAGTGATTCTGATGCTTGGGATGGGCCAACAGATAAAATGTCTGGGAATTCCTACGTATCCCATGCATATGGGATTCAATCCATACATTGTTCGTGAATTCCATTCAATTTAACGTCGCATAGTGAAGATGCAAGAGTATATAATAATGGGATTGGGCACATGATGCGACCATTATAATCCTCACATGAGTGGGTCTAAGTAAGTATAATCCATGTCATGCAAGGATCATCTGAAGAAGCTTTACCCAAGGGGAATAGTCCAAGAGTGGAGCTCGGGACTAGGCTCAGGACGAGGCGTCTAAGCGTTATTACATATCCCATGTGGATGGGAATAAAGTCATATGTAGTTCTCAAAATGAATTTTAACATCATGTAGGACGACGCACAGTTTGAAGTCATGTAGTACTAGGTAGTTTCAGGTCATGCGGTACCGGCATGTTGTTTAAGGTCATGCAGGACTGGCATGCAGTTTAGGGTCATGCAGGATCAGCATGCAGTTTAGGGTCATGCAGGACCATCCTATTTAAGGTCATGCAGGACCCTCCAGTTTAAGGTCATGCAAGACCAGCAAAAATAAAGGAAAGGGGGATCAAAATGGGGATCCTCGGGGCTAGACCCGAGATGGAATGTCTGGGTGTTCCTACTTATCTCGTAAGAATGAGAATCAAGCCGCACATAGTTCTGGAAAGGGTCTTAGTTTATGGTCTTATAACTCAGACCACGGATGGTTTAGGAAAAGTATTTCTTGAGGAATTTGGCATTGGTGGGAGGAGTTATAGGCTCACCATCTGTGGTCACTAAAGAGTATGCTCGATTGGGATAAACCTTATGAATGATGAATGGTCCTTCCCATTTGGGCTCCAACTTGGGTGGTTTCCTGCCAGGGATCATTGGCGCTCGGTGGGCTAATACCAGGTCACCTTGCAGAAAAGAGCGGAGGAAAACCTTCTTGATGAAATCTTGACCAATCCTGATCTAATGTCTTTTTAGGTTGTGCAGGGCACGAAGCCTGTTCTCATCCAATGCTTCAAATTCATCTAGATGAATTTCATCCACAATATATGGATCTTTCTGGTCATAGACCGCTGTGTACAATGAGGGAAACTGAATTTCAAGGGGCAGGATGACCTCATTTCCGTACACCAGGGAATATGGTGTCACCTGGGTGGAATTATGGGCTATCATCCGATAATCCCAGAAGGCGTTGGGGAGCTTATCTGGCCAACTCATTTTGTTCTGACCATCCATTTTTTCATAATACTAGAGAGGGTTTTATTGAACTCCTCGATCTATACATTTACTTGAGCATGATAGCTGGAGGGATGGTTCGAATGAATATTGTAGTTGGAGTCAAATTTCTTCAGCTCGGCTGCTTAGAAGTTAGTGTCGTTATCAGTGATGAAAACATGTGGGAATCCAAAACGGTGGACGATGTTTTAGCTCACGAAGTCAACGATGGAACGGGCCTTGGCCTCCTGGAGTGGAACTGATTCTTCCCACATCGAAGAGAAATCTGTGGTAGTCAAGATGAACCTACACTGTAAAGCTATCACCGGTGTGTATGGTCCCATGACATCGAGTCCCCACACCACAAATGGCCAAGATTACTTGGTGGTTTGGAGAGGTTCTGGCGACCGATGCAATAATTTAGCATGAAAGTTTCACGTGTGACATCTCTTGGAGAACTCGATACAATCATGGATCATAGAAGGCCATAAGTACCCAAATCGTTGGATCTGATGGGATAGCTTTGGCCCAGCCTGATGGGCACTGCAGGAACCAGCATGATCCTCTAGCATGAACTAATAAATCTCGACTCTTTGGATTAAACAAAGGAAAACACCATCGAAACTGCGCTTATAGAGGATCTACTCAAGACTGGGACCACTCTAGAGGGTAAACTGCAGCGCATGACATCAGATTCACTAGCACTCGACTCGATTAGTTGGGAGGAAACCATTTTAAAGATACTTGATAAAAGGGGCTCTCTAGTCGAGATTCGTTTCAACCACTAAACCTGAATAACCTGGGGCTCCTGTTGTAGAGGATCCGGTGGTAATATGGCTTTCTCACAGGTCGTCATCATCCTCTGGGGTGATGGGCACAATGAATCTCTGATGCGCCACAAAGATAATTAGATCATCCTCATCGGGCTCGGCATGTGATGCAGCTAAGCAAGCCAAAGAGTCCTCTCGATCATTGTATGACCGATGGACATGGGTAACCTCTGATCAAGAAGGGAATCAATACAGTAGATGGAGGGTACACTCCAAAAATGGTACGATCTCTAGCTTTCTGGCAACATAGCCATCGTTGAATTGCTTGATGACTGGCTCAGAATCACCTTTCACATGGAAACGGGGCACGTTGATCAAGAGGGCCAACTTAAGGCCAGTGATGAGGGCTTGATACTCTTCCGAGTTTTTGGTGTAGCCTCTTGATAACAAGATAGAGTACGGTAGAATAGCTTGCGCAGGTGTAATGAAGACGATACACAGGCCCACTCTGTTGAGCTTAGGATCATTGAGCCTCCTACCGGTGGGAGTCCATGAGGCACTGTCAAAGTGCATTTTCCAACATGGGGCGATTTGATCTACTGAGAGGATTGCATCATCAATAAAATCCTGGTATTGGGACTGATCCGAAGAGGTTGGAATGGCATCTATAAGGTCTTCCAATGTCTACCCCTTGATTGCCTTCTGTTTTACAAACCTGATGGCGAAGATCTGGAGGATCACCGCCCACCATGCTAGTCAGCCAATCAACATGGGGCGTTTCAGAATGTACTTCAGTAGATCTACCCGAGAGACCAGTTGTACCTCATGGTGCTGTAGGCAATGTCGAAAATTCTATAGAACAAATACGAGCGTAATGAAACTCTTCTCGATGGGGGAGTATCTGGTCTCCATATGGAGAAGGATGCGGCTGAGGTATTAGAAGCTGTTATATGTCTCCTCATTGTTCTTATGAGCGAGAAGGGAACCTACAGATTGATCCATGGTAGTGACATAGAGAATCAGTGGATTTCCAGAGATGGGAGGCATCAAGACCGGAGGCTGGAGCAGATATTTCTTGATTTATTCATAGGTGGTTCAGTGCTCTTCATCCCTCTCATAGGTGGAGCCTTTCTTCATTATCCAAGAAATGGTCTTACACTTTCCAGCCAGATTCACAATGAATCATAATATGTAGGATAAGTGGCCTTGTAAACCTCGAAGCTCTCTAATATTTCTCGGAGGGGGCATCTGGAGGATCTCCTTGATCTCCTCTAGGTCGATCCCGATGTCTTGGTACCTGACAAAAAATCCAAGAAACTTCCCAGAAGTATCCTCGAAGGCACGCTTTAATGGGTTCATCTTCAAGTGGCATGAACGAAGGAAGATGAACAATTTTTCAAGTTCCTTGAAATGGTCCTCACTCTAGAGAGATTTTACCACCAGATCGTCCGCATAGCACTCCACCAATGTCCTGAGAATTGACTTGAATATGCGATTCATGGCCCGATGATAGGAGAAACCCGCATTCGTCAGGCCAAAGGGCATAACCTGGTAACAAAAAGTACCTTAGGGTGCCCTGAAAGCTGTGGTATCTTCATCCATGGGGGCCATCCGGATCTGATTATATCCAGAGTAACCATCCATGAAGGAGAGGGATTGGAACCTAACCATAGCATCGATCAACAATTATGTCACCGGATGGGGAAAATCATCCTTCGGACAGTGATGGTTGAGATCTTGGATATCGATAGAGACTTGGATCTATTTGTTTTTCATTCTGACTGGAATAATGTTGGCTAGCCACTTGGGGTACTAGACCTCCTTGACGAACTTAGCTATGATGAGATTTTCATCTTTGGCCTCAATCATGCCACCGTGGGAAGGATGCATCTTTATGAGAGGCTACTTGAACCCCTGATGGTTTGTCAGGAGACCGAGGTAGTTGACGGCTACCTGAGGATCTAGTCCTAGAATCTCGTCGTAACTCCAGGAAAATACATCATGGTGCCATTTAAGAATGTCCATGTACAACCGCTGCTCCTCAAGGGACATGGCATCACTGGTCAATGTGGGTCTTGTATCTTCCTCGCTACCAAGGTTCACCTGTACCAGTTCATAAACCGTGGCAGAGACGCCTTCTTCAAAGGTGGAGGGAGCATCATCCAGTTCCTCTTCTTCACTCTTGGAGGAGGGATTCTCAGTGAGTGCGAATTCCCCTTGGTAGGAGGAATCTGACGGGAGGCTGGTATGATCCTGGGTAGTGTTGGACAACACTTCAAGAGATTCAAGCGTCGTTGAGACCATAGAGTTGAAGGCGTTCGATCCAATCCAATCTGGCCTTCGGCCCAAGGGGCCACGCTTGATGATATCAATGAAGTAGTGGCGTGTTAGCATGAGCTGGTTAATTCCATCCCGATAGAATAGACACATATGACGTACTTCCATCACCATGGGGTGGACATCCTAGTACTGTATGGGGGTAGGAGGTTCCAGGATCACCTGAGCCTAGTTTGTTTTGGAGTACGAGGTGATTTTCCGCCATCTCTTGGACTTGGGAATGCGCCTTCCTTTTGTACCCAAAACGACAAAGAACTTCCCCATGTCGGTGGTCATGGCCTCCCATCTATAGATCGGGAAGACGTTGGTGTCATCCAGACCTTCCAGGGATGACTTGTGACCGGGACAGGCTCAACCGCACTTTCCAGAATCTTCTTATCTTTTCTCTTATAATAGTCAGCGTTTAGATAATGGGTTTCACAAGAGTTGAAAAGAGATGCATCACCTGGGAGTACACCTACTCGACCATTAAGGGAGTACTTGAGGCACTAGTGATACAATGAGAGAACCGTGGTGTGCAGATGGAGCCATGGTCTACCCATCAATGCATTGTACACAGTGTCCTGGGAGACACCCGTAAATTCAGTGCTAGAATCTAAGCCACCGAACTGGGTCTTCAAATATATATTTCTGACCAGGTTCTGTTCTATCCTGTCAAATCCTTGGATCCTTAAATTGGAGGTAGTTAGGTCATCTTTATAAAACCCTAGATTTCACAGTGTCCGTGTCGGGATAAGGTTGATCCCGGAGCTGGTGTCAACAAGAAATCGGTGAACCTCCACAATGTTCAATTGGATGGTGATGTACAGCCGGCTGATGTGGCCCTGTATAGGAGAGCCTTATTCCTCTCTGGAGAATTAAAATATGGCCTAGCATTTGTAATTCTCAACTACTTCAGCATGGAAGTCTTCTGCAGCTGCTACCTCTGTCTCGAACAGGAGGGGGCTTCTTAAATCTAAAGAGAGGGCCTCACACATATCTAAAGACAAGAGGGGGGATTCAAGGATGAAAATCCTCATGGGGATTTTGATAAGGTGCTTGAGGACATCATACTTCCACACCAGGTATGAATTTCTTCTTACAGGAGGCCGCTATATGATTGGAGGCATGGCTGGCCTTATTGGCTGGACAGGCGGCTGGCAGGTGCTAGGCATGTTCCGCAGTTCACTAGTCGAAGCAGGATGATTGGCTTCTGGATGAGGTCTGGATGGATGAGTTCACCATGTATCAGGGTGAAGCTTTTTTCATTATGATCGTAGTGGCTCTTCTTGATCCAGTAGCACAAACAGTGGTGGATGCACTCTTGACGACACTGGATAAAGAAGTTGTATGTGCTGACCCTACACTGGGTCTAATATCTGGTCTCAGTGGCATGCACAACCTAGTTGGAGGTGCCAACTGGCATTCCCCAGTGACCCATATAGTCGTGGTACTGCCAAATTTGGAATCTGTTGGGGACAATGGGGAGATTTTCCTAGCGTTACCCCTCATTGGGAGTCATGTAGGGGTTTACAAACTCGACGGTGTTAACCGAAGCGTACCCTTGACTGTCACTCGAAAAATCATCCACCACTGGGAAGATTCTAGGAGGGATCCCTATCATAGGGGGGAATGAAGTCGTCGAGAGTGCGATATGATGATGACATTAGCAGAGTGTGTTGCTTCATCCTACGTCATCGATTCTTGCTCTTCTGGGAAGAGGTCTTCTGAGGTAATGACGCAGAGGTGCTTGCCGCAACTTCTGAAAGATCCTACTGATTCAGGAGTGCACAGATAATTCCATGGGTGCGACTGAACTTTTTACGAGCCATCTAGTCATCATACATCTGGGATCCATGGCTAGGAACCTGATGCCACTCACCTTCAACGTCGATACCACTATCTGACCTCACCAAGACACCTGAAACATGTGTCGGGGTTGGGCCCAGCTTGACAATGTTGTTGTTAACCTAGTCTTAGAGATAGTCCTATATCACATAGAACTGCTTGAGGGTGTTCCCCAAAATCTGATGATAGGGTCAATAGTTGGGGTGATCGGTGAGATTCACCTCTTTCGGCCTTCTAAACTCAGGTATGTGTACAATCCCCTACTCTAGGGCACTGCAGATGTAACTGGGGACCTGATTCTCTTTGAACGAGTAATTCTGGTGTCTTCTTTCTAGATAGGGAGGCCTTGTATCCCGGCCTTGACGAGGAGCCAGAGGGGCCAGTCGAGGAGTTGGACACTGATTGTCCCACCTGGGTGGTGGTGGCGCATTACGTAGAGGTGCCTACCGATTCTGAGGATGCTGCGGAGCCAGAGGCTGTGCCTGAGGTGGAGGTCCTCAGCGAGGCGGTGGGGTCGGTGCTACTGGTAGCAACTCTAGTTTTCTGGGGGCCTTTATCTGGGCTACCGCAGTGGGCTCGACTCTGGTAGATCTCCTTTCATGGATTGCAGGGGGCAACGTACGTGCCTACCTGGCCTGTTGCAGGGATTCTTCGAGGCACTGAGCCTTATCCAAGAAGTCTCAAAACCCTTCAGGATAGTTCTGAGTAATCAGGGAGGGAACAAGTTCTGTATTGAAATTTCCCATGCACATCGTCAGTAATTTATCAGGATTCAGTGGCTTGTCAATGGAGTATGTGATACCCTTCCACAGGGCGATATAGTCTGTGACTCGCTCATTGGGCCTTGTCTTGCACTTGAAGAGGTCTGCGATGCTGGTCTACCGGGTGGTAGAGATGGACTTGTATAGGAACTGCCTACGAAGGTCCTTCCAACTGGTCATGGATTTGATGGGGAGTATGTTGTACCAGATGAATGACAGCCCCTCTAGTGTCTAAACAAAACAACAGAGCATAGTGGCCTCCTACTGTGCTGGAGTACCCAACATGGGCCCACACCTTTTTTTAAAGTGGTCCAGATGTTATGGATGATCTCCAATCCTGTTAAAGGGTGATAAGGTGGGATTCCAAAAACCCATAGGTGCCAACATATCATCCACCCACACCGGGTATGGCTTTCCATCAGGTAAGATAGACAGCTGTCGTGTTTCCAAAGCCTCGAGGCGGAGGATGAGCGCTGCCATAAAGTCATTCGGGTGGGGGTCCCTATCTTGAAGGGGATCCCTAACAACGAGTGCATTGCCATGATCTTCGACACGGTATAAGGGTTTAGCATCTCATGGAGTGACTGGTGGGACGGCCTACGAGGCAGTTGGGGGACCTCGGGTAGGATTCCATTGATTGTCGTGCCACTCGAGAGGGTTCGGTGAGGCATATCGTGCCCTATTATTGTGACTTCCCGCTTCGGACCTATTTGTGGGAGTGGTATAATCAGTGTTTCCCGAAGGCATCTCGTCAGGGGGATTTTGTTCCTTCTCCTTCTGCCTCGGCCTAGGATCACCATATTCGGGCCGTCACTCTACAACACATTCATCAAGGAGTTCGTCGACCAGCCCCTTTTTCTCAGCAAGTTGCAGACACAACACGACCTTCTCGGGGTCCTCCTCCGTCTTCTGTACTAAGGCGGATGGGTCAGAGTGCTTGACAGCTCTGACATGATCTTATTCATTACCAGCATTCTGGACGAGTACCAATGACCCGGTGGCTGTAGAGAGACCTAGGGGGTTCCTCTATTGATGAGTAATCCTCCCCGATGGGTCCAATAGTGGTGGAACACCGTCATGAGGTAGGTCTCCATTGATAAACTCTAGGTATTCCTCCTTGTCAACGACATCATCCATGTGGACTGTGACCCTTCTCGAAGGTATGTCCTTAATATCACATTGCAAGTCGGGCTATCGTCAGATAGGACTGAAGAGGAGGGTGACATATTGTCCCAATCCATGGACTTGCATGTGGGGGGTGGATTCCATGATAATTCTGTGGAGTACCTTAATACTCTAAACTCATTTCTGCTGGAGAGCCTCACGGGGACCTAGTGACTCAGGGAACTGGTCCCCAGGGAGTGTGGCCAGATCGACTAGAAGGCACTGCTCGCTGATGTCTTCGAAATGCACTTGGATCCTTGGATATACCACATGCTAATGAAGGATAATGAAATGCATCACCCAAAGGGTGTATCGGGATCACTCAACTTCCTCTAGGGTGAGAGACTCTGGTATGCAGAAATCCTACACTGCCACGGGCCAGAACTACTCGGTGAAGTGGTCTGCAGTAGGAATGTTACAAAAGCTCCTTGACACAAATCCAGGGTCTGGCCCTTGATTTCCCCACTCTCCAACTGGTGGTGGTCTAGGAATTGGTAGTGGTAATGAGGCAGACCGCTGGGATGGCAGGTTGTCCGGTGGAGAATACAACAACCGTGCTGATTGGTCGCCAATTCTCGGGTTGTCCTACGTAGAGTGGAGTGACCTGGACACTACGTCGTATTAGGAGGAGCTGACGACTGTCATTCCTAGCTCAGGGTCCAGGGCTACTGGTGGTGGGTCATTCTTTTGTTCGCCCACCATTGGTCCTCAGAATAGCTCTCCATGACCTCTTGTGGAGGCAGAAATCACTTCTGGCGATGATGGTGGTGAAATCATGATCATAACCTATGGGGTCTCTAGGTTTTCATCCTCCTGGATAATCCTATGGAGGCTTGTGGGTATCCTGTGGACTTTGCATTCTGGGAGCACCAGGCTGGTGCACATCGTCCCTGCCCTAACCCTTGACTTGGATGAGTGGGGGGGGGGGGGTTCATGAGCTGATTCGCACTCCGCTTCAGAGTCTGAGAAGTGGACAAGTTTGATCTCTATCCGGGACTTCCTAGGATTCTTCTTATGATGGTGACGACCCGACTTCCTGCCCTTGGGTGGCTCTTCAGGACAAGGGTGATTCCTGACATGGGGTCCTTCGATCGCACTAGTGCTTGGGGGGAGAGGTTTTGCACCTGAAACATCCGAGGTGTGAGGATCACCAGGAAAAATGTCCAAGGGGACACGGGGAGGAACTCCATGTACAAAAATAGAGAGTGAAAAACCTACATTATAACCGGCAGGAGCATGGGTAGGACCTCCATGCTTAGTGCGAGTGGAGCGAGGCGTGCCTTCACCCTTCCAGTTTCCGGGACAAGGAGGACATTCACCAACTACTAAGAGGACATAGGGAGGATCCCCACGTTGGAGAGATACAGGATGGGTAAGGTCTCCACAGCGATGGTTGGGGGTAGGAGAAAGGGCTCCATAACCAGTGTGATGGGCGCGGGAGAGGATTTCATGCCGAGCATCCCTGCCGCGGGGCGGAACTTCATTCGGGTTGGTGGTAGCACGGGGAAAACCTTCAAGCTGAGCCTTGGAGTAGGGTAGACCCATGCACTCGATGATGGTGGTATGGTGAGGACCTTCGTACGGGGTGGCATCATCACAGGTTGGTTTGCGGTGACCACTACCCAAGCTTGCGACCCGGAGTGTCGACCCAGCCAGCCTGTGGGGTGGTTTGGGCCTTGATCCCGGTTGGGCGTATGAGCACCCATCTTCAGTTTGTGAAGGGACATGATGATATGCATCGGCAGTGGCTCATGCCACAATAGTCGTCGAGTTTGACTCCCCTCAGTGGGCGTTCTCCTCAGCCCCTACCCAATGCTGGCATCGGGTCACGCGAACTGGGGCTGGCGGTGCAGGTGCAAGGCTTACCTGCTCCTCTAGAAAATCCGGACGGCGGCGCTGATGCGACCGGGTGGGAGGACTTGCTGGGATCCCCTGGATTGGAAATCTGAACAGCCTGGGCCCAAGACCACCCACCTCACCAGCGTAAGGCATAGAGTCGTCAAAGCAGTCCAGGGATAGGCTCCCGAAGTAATTGGATGTTGTGGAGGGGAGTAGCGGCCCTAGAGGGTGGTGTTGACGGAGGGGCCTGGATGCCTCCAGGTCCAGGCGGGCCATATCCCAAGTTGGGATTATTCCCTCCTCCTTGTAACGACGTAATAGGTCATTAATCATCCTCCGTTGGATGACTATAGGTGGGGAGAGGGGGCATGGGTTCCCCATGGTCGTTAACGCAGACGCCATTGCGGAAGTAGTGAACCCACTTAGAGCGCCTGTGCTGGCATTTCCCTTGACCCTACGTAGGTGGGTGGGTGATGATCACATTCCTGTGGCAGCAACCTGATTTTGGAGAAGCAGGGAGATGAACTCATGAACACCATCAGTAAAATAAATCGACAACAAGTTCCCCAGCACCATTCCATATACAGTGACCGGTAAGAGGGATACACACTGAAAATTCCATAGAATAGAATGTCCAACGTTCTACTGCCCCATATTTTGGTCAGTTTCACGCCATTCCCTCTATTTTTATGGTGGGACATGGTGCCGGATAGATGGATTCGGTGACACATCAATCCATGGATTCCCCAAGCATTACAAATCTCTATATTGAGTAGAATAAATTCACGTCAGGTTCACAATTTCAATTTTCGACGCTTTCACTGGGGCATGCACGTCTGTCTGCTTGGGTGTGATGGGCGTGGCTTTTTTTCCCCGCATTCTCTCTTTCCAAAGGTGGATGACATTCGCTCCTTGTTCCGGGACGTTTGCTCCTGGTCAGAATAGGATGATGGGATCTCGGTTCTTCCTTCCATTGATTCCTCCTCAGAACTCGTCACCTAGTCCGGGTCTCCTTCATAGATTTAATACATTTTTCGTGAAACTATTCCCAGTGTTATATTTTCATGGACACCAGTTAATTACGCTTCTTCTGTCAAGACATTCCAAGGGGTCCTATCAGGGTAGCATCCTTCGATCAGGGGTGAAGTCAGGCTGGGCATCACTGGCGTGTATAGATGATGGGGATTGATGTGTCTCTCTTCTTTCCCTTATTATATGGCTTCTCGAGGGCGTAGAAACTCGAGGCATCCAACATCGAATGTGGGGAATCAAATGCCATAAGCATGTATCTGAGGTTTTTCTCAGCTTCCTATGTTTAACACGGAGTACGCAGAAAGTTTAACATCTAGCGGAGATGGATCAGACTGATCAGAACACTAATTAGAGTTGATCAGATTGGGGATCCCCCTTGAGGGAACAATGATATTGGGGCCAACACATGGGCAGCATCCCGATTGTTGTGGAGGTGAATGGGGTTCCATGATCTCATTAGGATGTGGCATCTTGGAATAGAATCAGTATGGATGATGGTTTTGGGTTTGAGCCTCGAAGAGACTTCCAATGTATCTCCGTGGAAGGGAATCAAAGTACCCATAGTTCATCTAGTGAGAACTTACTATCGAATGAAGTTGAAAACTACTTACCGCTAAATGAGGTCACAAGAGCATACCACTGGATAAATATGTCAGCAGCTTACCTCTAGATGAGGGGACAACGGCTTACCGCTAGGGGTGGACCTGGAGTCTAGTGTTTGTTACACTTGGACCTCAGCAAGGTATCCTATGTACCATTCCAGGACATGGATCAATGTCCATGTAGTTTATGATAGTTTGGGGCTTACACTCTGATTCGACACAAGGTATTGATGAACCGATATGAAGGGGATCAGAACGAACAATGGGTGGTGAGCTTGAACCTCATGGAGGCTTCCTACGTACCATGCCTTGACATGAATCAAATAACTTTTAGTTCGGGATGGGGGTGTCAGTGAACTGACGTAATAATGGATCAGGGTCTGATGGGTGTTGAGCTTGATCCTCATGGAGGCTTCCTACGTACCATTCCTTGACATAGTTCAAATTCCTCATAGTTTGGGATGGGGGTGTCAGTGAACCGACATGAAGATGGACCGAGGGTCCGTTGGGTGTTGGGATTGAACATCTTGGAAGTTTCCTACGTACCATGCCTTGACATGGATCAAATTCCCCATAGTTTAGGTGTGTCACACCGTCTTACCACGGGATTGGAATACAGTTTAATGTCATGAAGGACGGGGATGGTTTCGGTGAACCGATGTGAATGAGGACCTTGGTCCAGGTGGGTGGTGGGATTGAACCACATGTAGGCTTCCTACATACCATAACTTGACATTGATCAAATTCCTCATCGTTCAGGTGTACAGTTTAGCATCATGCAGGACATAGATAGAGTCATGGTTGATGCTTACTGTAAGCCCATGTGAGTCGTGCTCGGTGTGAGAAACAAGAGGAAGCAAAGGCCTGATGACCATGTCGTGAATGATGAATCCGTGGGAAGTGAATAGTAGTGGGTATTATCCTCTGAGGCGGCCTAGGGAGAGAGAGATTATGACTTACTCTGAGATAGAGGCCTAAGGGAGACAAAGCACAGCGGGAGGGGGACTTAGGACTGAAGAATGGAGGAGATATGTTCCCTATCATGCCCTCCACTGGCCATGGCACCGAGGAAGTGAGGAGGAGTAACGGTGCTGCCTCCTGCAAGAAATTCTATTGGTTTACACCAACGTGGGCTCCCTTCCCCGCAGGCAAATGCCACTCCAAGAAAGAGAATATCATCCCCTGGGGAGACCAGGGGCATGGAAAATCCCAAGGTGGGGGGGGGGGGGTCCCTGCATGCAAGGCATGGGTCCAAGTCATAGTTTAACATCATGTATTGAGGATGAGGTGCTTGGAAGTTTAATTTCATGTAGCTTGGACAAGGCGGGTTCACTCTGCACCCTTGGACTTACATTACCGGCACCCTCTGCTCCTTATGGGAGGGAAGGCATCAGCCTGGCCGTTCAGAGGGGGTGTCGTGGAGTGAACCATCGAGGGGTCCACGTTAGCATGGATATGAAAAAAAAATATCCACTATCATTCCTATGATAAGAAGCAATAGGCACAACAACGCTATGGACGGTATCGTCTAGGGGACATTGAAATCACATCGTGCAAACCTGGAGGGTCGCACATGAAAATGGTTTACCAAACAGAGAGGTCCATAGGTAGGGGCCTTGTCGAACTCTGTTGCTCTGCATGGAAGAGGGAACTTGTGAAGGAGAGTGATTCGTGAAGTGGGGTGCCTTAGCCTTATCAAGGGGCAGAGGTGCAAATGGGTGGTGCTTCACGAAGTGGATGGGCATTCTCATGGCACAGCCTCGCGGAGCAAAGGTGCCTCGTGAAGCAAGGTGTCGGGAAGCAATTTACATCATGAAGTACAGTTACCATGCCTTAGCAGGTCGATCATGTGTACATGAAGGGTGTTTCATGAAGCATAAACGCTCCGTGATGACCTAGGTCCCCTTGGAGATCCCCTTCCTTCACAAAATCCCATAGGCTTCATGAGAGGAATCCCTCTTGGGATAGGTGATAAAAACAGGACAATGGGGAGGCACTTCATGAAGAGGATGTACCTTGTACAGCTCAGGGTTCACTGAGCCGAAGAGTGCTTCACAATTCGGGAGATAAGAATCCAAATGGTCGGATTGTCCATCTAGAGAGCTCAGGGGGAGCCTGGTATATATAGGCAAGAGGTGCCATGGAGAGGATATCACATGGTGTGAAGAGTGGATATGTTGCTTCGTGACGGGCTCGTGAATGTCAAATGGGATCACGAAGCATCCCACCTTTTTGGCTTCATGGGGATTCGCGAACATAAAATCCGTTCGCAGATCCTATGGACTCCTTCGCTTCGCGGCAGGATCACGAACGTCAATTGCGTTCGCGGAGCCTCCTAACTACTTTCCTTCACGGAGGCTGTGATGCTGGGGGCTTCACGATGGGGCTTCGGGAGGCACTCCATGGGACCATCTTGGGGACCTTTCTTCAATCCAAATTTTGGCACCCACATAGGTCACAAATCATAAATGTATTCCAATATTCAACATGAATAATTTTCAGCTATGGAAGAATCAGATGAAAAACTACATTAAATATTTGGGAATGGATGTGTTTACAATAGCAATTCATGTCATAATAGCTGATATTAATAGTGGTGCATTATATGAAACTATGCATAGAGAATTGGATGTTGATCCCTAGGGAATTAATACTTTAGGGGGAGCCATATCCAATGCTATTTATATGAAGTTGATGTCCTGAAAAAAAATTATATGACATGTGGGAAAACCTATTGAATATATATAAAGGAGATACAAAGATCAGAGATGCAAAGCTGTAAGTGTGGTGGAACAAGTATGAATGTTTGAGAATGAACCCGAATGAGTCAGTTGATGCATTCTTTGACAGGGTAAATGTTATAGAGGAAGACATGAGTGATATTGGAGATGTTCTTGAAGACATAAATATTGAAAAGAACCTCTTGAGGAAACTACCACCTCAGTTCAATCTGAAAGTTTCAGTTTTTGAAAAAATGGCCCAAAAGAGCTGACATTGGATAACCTCCACAACACCCTTGTTGCATATGAAATGAGAAATGATGATAACAATGATGTGCAAAAAGGGAAATCCAGAGAGGTGGAATTCAAGGACATGAAAAACCTCACCATTTAAGATTCTCAAGTAGAAGAAGTGACATATGATGTGATGTCATTCCACTCCTCAAACCATCAAAGAGGAAAAGAAATGTTTATAGTGAATCTTCTAGTTTCTTGTTTTCAATGTGTAATGGCAGGACATCTTGCAGAAAGGTGCCCCAAAAACATCCATTAGTATGATGATGTTGCTGAAATCGAAATTCCGATGAATAAGTATCTAGCCTATGGGAAGGGCATGAAAAATTTCAAGACAAATATTTTTAAGAATAAGAACATTTTTTAATAAGAATGTGACAATTTAGATGAGTCTGTGGTTGAAGAGGTTGAATAGAAAGAGAACTACATAGATCATGGATAAAATGCTATGGTGGATATTTTTTCTAGTTCTCTGAAGAAGAATGAAACAAAAGTTGATGAAGAAGAATAAAAAGTTTAGGTAATAGTTGATATAAAATCTGAGTTAGAGGATTCTCCTTAGTAGATAGTTCTTTGGAGATCTAAAAAAATAAATCCAACAAAGTTGTTTGTGACACCAAACTCTATATGAAGTAGCAGAATGAAAAGAAGTCTTAGATGATGAAAGAAATTGGGAAAATCATTTCATCAAAAAAAGAGGACTCCAAATCAGTTAGTGAGAATAAAATAAAGATTGAATAACATAAAAGGGAGAACTATAGATTCAATAACACAAGGAAATATCAAATTAAGTTTATTTAAGAACATGATGAATGTGGAGAATAGCGGTTCGGAAGAAAGGATGAATCAATTAAGTTCAGATGCTAACGCTAATGGGGGGCTTGATTGAAAACAAAAAGCTGCGAAAATTGATGTCAGAACACATGCACCCATTCCCAGATTGAAGGTTGATTTGGGGATAAAGATGAATCTAAATATTCATAGATCCCAAGGGAAAACCAGTAGTGCAGAAGTGACACAATGGAATGCACCCTATATCAAGTATTATTCTTGTGGAATGATGGGGAATTCATAGTATGTGGGTTCTATAGCCAAGAGATATAGTAGGGCACTAGATTAGATGTGGCATCCAATGATAGAATCATTCTCTAGAACATATTTCAATGGACACAATTCTTGATGAGGAGGATTAGAGCACATGGTTAGGTATTATACTTCAACCATACAGAGGAATGCGACAAAGGAGAATCAAAATGATCTCAAGTAGCAGATCAATAAACAAATAGATGAGTTGAAAATTCAAAATAGATTTACTGATTTTCAAGGAGAAGCTAGTCCATCATAATCTGAGAAAGATCAGAAGACTCAATCCATGCCAAGTGTGATGGAAAAAATATCGACCAAAAAGAAAAAGAATGAGAAGGCAGTGGTGGAAAAAAATTCCCTTAATGTATCAGATCTCTCTGGTGTGTGGATCCTTGACAGTGGTTTTACATCTCACATGACAGGTAATAAGGATCTTGTTAATGGAATACAATATGATAAAGAAGGATTTGTAATTTTTGGAAACGATGAAGGTCTGAAGATTATTGACTCAGTAAAGGCCATGTTTTGGGGCAAAGAGATGAGACCAATTAATGTGTTAGTTGTAGAAGGTGGTAGTCACAATTTACTCAGTGTTAGTCAACTTCATCACTCAGGAAATTCTATAAGGATTACTAAGTATTTGTGTATTGTCAAAGGAAGAGACATGCCAGTGGTTCTACAGCAAAAATAACAAAGGTAAATCTATACCTGGTAAGTGGAGAAGAAGATATGTGCTTTCTATACAGAGAAGAAGAAAATAAGATGTGACCTAAATGACTTTTTCATCTATGTCAACCATCCCTGGAAGATCTGGTAATTTTTGATCGAGCAAGAGACCTCCCTAAGCTATCACGTGATCGTACTCACACGTGTGATGCATGCTAACAAGGGAAGATCATCAGAAAGACATATAAGGAAAAGGAAAATAAGTCAACATGAGTGCTTTAATTGGTTCATGCTGATGTTTTTGGGCATATCACACCACGGGTAGTTGACAGAAAGAGGTAATTTGTTTTTTTTATTGATGAATATAGTTTAATGGAAAGGGTATTGGTAATTTCCCATAATTTTGACATGTTCAAATGCTTAAAATATTATCGAGGAGAGTATGAAAGGATTCTTGGATAGAAAATTCTAAAGTTTCATACTGATAATGGTATGGAATTTACAAACAGTCTGGTGGAAGACTATCTAGAGAAACATGGCATATGGAATCAAGTTTACTCAGTGAGAACTCCCTAACAGAATGGAGTGTTTAAAAGGAGAAATTAGGTCATAAACAACATGGAAAGAATGATTCTCATAGAAAACGACCTACCAGAGAAATTTTGGAAGGATATATTATTGACATCAGTATAGATTTCTAACAGGTCTCTATTGTGTCTGAAGGAAGGAAAGACTCCATTTGAGATGTGGTGTGGAAAGAAGCCAATAGTGAAATAATTTCGAATATTTGGAAGTAAGTGCTTTATCCTCAACAAGGAGAAACATATAAAATTAGTGTCACATTGAGATGGCGGGAGATTCCATGGATACTTTGTAAAATGAAAAGTATACAAATTCATTAAAAAAGGTTGGGAAATGTAGTTGACAGAAATGATGTCATTGTAGTAGAGAATGAAGAATGTATTCAAAAACACATTGAACTATTTATAAATGAAAGCTATGAGGATGAATGTAAAGTAGGAGTAGCATAAGTGGTTGATGTTGATTTAGAATAAGATACTAATTATAATCATGAAGGAGAAAAATTTGAATCCACATAGAAAGCATGGAGTTGAGCTAAAATTGACTGGAAAAATATTATTGTCTATCAATCAGCTCCATTTCAAACAAGAAGAATGAAGTCACTACAGCAGACATCATTCATATCTTAGGTAGAGCCTAAATTCATTACTGATGTCACTGAAGAAGAAAATGGGGTTCCGGCCATGAATGAAGAGCTAGACCAGATTAAGAAGAATCAGACGTTGGAGATTGTTTCGAGGCTAGCTGATAAAAATGTCATCAGGAAAAAATTGTTCTTTCGCAACAAGATGAATGAGGATGGAATAGTGATTCGAAATAAAGAATGACTAGTGTACAGAGGATTCTCCTAGATAGATGGAATTTATGTCCATGATTCATTCTCGTTGGTTGCAAGGATGGAGACAATCAGAATGTTCCTAGCCATTTTAGTGAAATGGAATTACACACTATTCCAGATGGATTTCAAATCAGTATTCATGAATGGTATTCTAGGGGAAGAAGTGTATATCGAGTAGGCAGATGGTTTTATAATTCATTAGGATGAGAAAATGGGGTTTCGGCTAAATAAGGCATTATGTGGGCTAAAACTAGCACCAAGAGAAAGGTACTCAATGCATGATCAGTATTTGAAGAAAAAAGGTTACTAGTGTGGTGGATTTGATTAAAATATCTATTTCAACAAGAATAATCAAAGGATGATGGTGGTGGTTTATGTCGATGATATAATCTTTGTTGGATCAGATGAAGCACAGTGCAGACAGTTTTCCAAATTCATGAAACATGAGTTCGAAATATCTCTGATTGGTAAGGTAACATTTTCTCTTGGTCTACAGGTGACACAAGGAAGGAATTGAACATTTTTTTCGAAATCCAAATATTCCGTGGAGGTTTTGAGATAATTTGGAATGGAAAATACCAAGGAGATGAAGAATCTGGTTTTTACCCGAATGAAACTGTCCAAAGATGATGATAGCAAGGTAGTTAATATCATTAAATACAAGTAATTAATTGGATTTTTTTTCATACTTGATCGTGACATGGCCGAACATTTTATTCACAACATGCTAAGAAGAAGCATATTAGAGTAAACCCATGTAAATCCACATGCAAGCAGTTAAATTAATACATCGGTATATCAAAGTAACTATTGATTTCAGTTTGATGTATAATGACAAATATCAGCAAGGGCAGTTGGGATATACAGATGTAGATTGGGCTGGTTTAGCGGATGATAGGAAATCAATGTCTGGAGGTTCATTCTATCTAATTGGATTGTGTGTTTCATGAATAAGCAAGAAGAATGATTGCATTTCCTTGAGCACCACAGAAGCTGAGTATATTGCTTCCACTCATGAATGCATTTAGTTATTGTGGATAAAGTAGCCGCTTGATGATATGGGATTGGAAGTAAAGTCTCTGATCAGAATCCATTGCGATAACTGATGTTCTATAAATCTAATCCAAAATCCCATCAATCACTCAAGGACAAATCAAATTGAGAAAAAATATCATTTTATCAAGGAGAAGGTTGAGTAGGGCATTGTGAAGTTCGAGTATGTGCCTACAGAACTATAGGTTGCAGGCATTCTGACAAAGTTCATACCTAAGGAACATTTTGTGAGTGATCGACTAGCACTATGAGTTTAGTTGACTCTAAGCACTTGAACAACTGTGGTTGTGGGAATCGACCCCCCCCCCTCTCCGTGAGGTATGGTTTGATTTTCTCTAATGAGATAATATGTGTTCTTTCCAATGTCTTAGACCATTAAGGAGTGACCGTTGGGTATGTGGAAAAAGGGGGAGAAATAGTGACTCTTCAATGGGGAGAAACTGTGGCCAAGGAATGGCAAAAATGTCTTAGTCGAAGACACACGGAGAAGTTGACAAGTGGATCAGTGAGATAGTGGGAGAGCAACAAAAAAGGGGGAGTGAGAGTATCAAATCTGAAAATGCTAAAAGTGATCTATCAAAGTTTAGATATCATGGAAAATAAGGATCGTGATAAAAGAAGAAGAGTGGGGTTGTAATGGTTTCCATCTATCACAAATTGGTTTTAGAGTGGTATCAACAATTAGTATCAGTTTGGAAATTGGTATCAATTTGTTCTCAATAACTAGTGTTTAGAACGAAGTGATTCATTGATGAACATTTCATTTACTGTTGTTTCTCACGCTGATCACTGCTCAGGTGGGATTAGAGTATATGTTGAGTAAATCATTGATCGTTTTCTGTATCACAAGAGTTGAATGGTGGTAGTGGCTAGAATAATCTTTAATGGTGTATCATAGTGCAGAGAATAATTAAGAGGGTTTTTTCAACAAACCCAAAGGGGATATTGTTGGGAAAAAAACCTCAAGACATTATTGAAGCATTTTTTAGGTGATTTTGTTTGTTGACAATATGGGCCTCCATGTTATATTTGTTCACAAAGAAGACCACCATGTAGAATTTGTTCAAAATGGGCGGTTACATGGTGATTTTCTGGGTTCACGAGATGTTATTGGCTATCCATAGTTGATTGAAAAAACTTGAAAAAGGAATGGATGATATGGAGGTGGTATAAAAATAGAAGAAACAAGGTGGTCCCATTTTCTAGTGTTTTCCAAATTTTGGGGCTAGAAAATTGGAAAATGGAGTGACGTGTTATTGGAAAAGGGAGGTGTGTGAAAAAGAAAAGTGGTGCCCGTAAAAGAAAAGTGGTGTGTGAAATATTTTTGTGGTGAGGGTAAAAGAAAAATGTTGCACAAAATATTTGTGTGGTGCGTTAAAAAGGAAAGCGATGCTCAAAATATTTTCATGCTGCACGAAAAAGAAAATGGTGCACGAAACATTAGCATGGTGCATGAAATTGAGGGTTGATGTATTTCACACAATAGGTTTATCGATATTAGAAGCACGAAAATTGGAAAAGGAATGAGGTGTGCAAAATAATGGAGCAGTGCACGAAAAATGATGTTGGACAGAATATGTGTATTTCACGCTCGAAGTGTATTACGCACTCAAGGATTGTTTTTTGCATCAGGGTCGATTTTTCCTATAAATATGATGTGACCCCCTCATTCGATGTACATTATAATAAGATATTATTCTATATCCAGCACATGAAATTTGAGTTCCCTAGAGAGTTGCACGAAAACAACAAGTTTGAGCGTAAAAGAACTGTTTACGCGCAAACCAGAGGTTGGACGGAAAAAAAGACTGTTGTGTGAAAATTTGATTACATGTAAAAGAAGAAAATTAGGTTCAAGGAAGTGTGTATAATGGGTGTAAAAGGAGTGGTTGTGTGTAAAAGAGGTGGTGTGAAAAAAGTGGATTTTTTACAAATGAAGAGAATTACGCACCTAGTCCAAAGAAAGTTGCTCGTAAAAATTGGGGTTTCCTGGGACACCCTGTGTGAAGAGAGTTTCATTTGAAGATGAATCTTAGAGGTCAATAGGGAATCTATCTATAGTTAAATATTCTGATTTCATTAGTTATAATGAAGAGACCTATATTTCTATAAACATTGAGTGGATCTTCTGAAGAAGTAGTGAGCACACTATAGCTGAGAGAGCAGTGAGGTTTCATTTTGTGAATGGTTGTAAACCATAAGGGATAGTGAGTCTGCTTCGAACATTGTAAACAACAGTGTTCTTTTAGTGAATTTTCTACATCTTCATATCACTAGTGTATTCTCCTTAGACATAGCCCATTGAGGGTGAACCATGTAAAAATTGATGTGTCATGTGCATGATTTTATTTTTGTTTATAATTTTTTATGGGAACGAGAGAGAGAATAGGTTTTTTCTTAACAATGAAACAAGATCAATAGGGGTAGTTATTTTAATCGGTAATACCCTGATTCACCCTCTTCTGAGGGTATCTAACATAGTGGACCCCACAATATTCCTTACTTTCAGTTAATTATACTAATTCACTCCCTTCCCCTAATTGTTTTCCCTTGATCCCATTTCTTAATTTTTATCATTCATAGAAATTTTAGGTAATGATTCATTAATTTAATGATTTACCATCGTAGAATAATTCTATGAATTTTTTAATTTGGTATTTCTTTACCATTAAGGATCCCTTGATCATCGGTGGTTCTTCTATTCTTGTAAAATATCATTCCTCATATGAGGATATTATCACAGAATATTAAGATAATATCAGTGACCTGTCACTTTCACGTTCACTCCCACAAATCCAAAACCCCCCAGATTTGAAATATAATCCTCTACATAATAATTTAAAATATTAATATCATGTAAAGGGAAATAAGTTTCCTATCCTTGTTTCATTTTCACTCCTTCCATAACATATATTTTTATAGATTGAACTATTTAGGGAGTATAAATAAGCATTGGGATGGACAGCCTCTAAAATTCCTGCATTAGACCAAAAATTTTCACACATCAAATATTGTTCAATTATGAGTCCAAACCTGTGAGGTAGACAAAACATAGAATGAACCAAAACCTCGTAGATATTGGGGAAAAGGAGGTAATAAAATTATATTATGCTGGAATAATTTACCACATATCTAATAGAAAATGGGTCAGTCCAATGTAGGTAGTTCCTAAAAAAACTGGTATTGCGGTAATTGAAAATGAAAATAATGAATTGATTTCAACCCAAGTGCAGAATAGATTGTATGTTTGTATAAACAATCACCAACTAAACCAACACAATAAGATGGATATTTTTTCATCACCATTCATTGACCAGATTCTAGAGAGACTTATGGGGAATTCAAACTACTATTTCCTTCTTTGGTAGTCCAGATACATTCCGGTCCAGATTTCCCTTTAGGATCTGGAAGAGAAAATCTTCACATGCCCCTTTAGCACATTTTCATTTATGAGGATTCCATTTTTTCAATGTAATTCTCTTGAAAATATCCAGTGAGGCCTGGTTATAAGTTTTTCATATTACTTGTAGAATTGTTTGGAATTATTCACGAACATCTAAACTATTTATGGATCCACTTTGGAATAATTTTTGAGTAGTATTGGATATTTTATTTGTCATTGTATTGAAAATAATCTCATATTAAATTATGATAAATTATATTAAATTGTGCGAAAAGGTATAATACTTTGACATTTCCTTTATTGGGATGTTATCGACGTATATAAACCAAAATTTGATGTCATTTATTCCCTCCCATTCCCCAAAAATGTGTTTGATGTGTGGTATTTCTCATGTTATGATACGTTACCATTATTTCATTCATGAAATTAGTATAAGTTCACCCCCTCTCCAACATTCTTTAAAAAGAAAAATATTTTTTAAATAAAAAATGTGAGGATGACTTTAATAAATTGAATTGAATTTTGACATCAGCCCTGTTAATCCATCCACCTTTTTAGGATTAACCATTTGAGCTCATGTGTGACACCTCTAACTATGCCGTTGGGGTATTCTTAACAAAATTATTCAATCAAGATACCCAAATAATAACATATACCTCATGAAAACTTGACCATATCTAAGAAAAATACACCATAACTAAAAAACTAATCCATTGCTATTTTGTGTTCCTTTGGTAAATTTAGGCTATAACTTTTAGGGTCCAATGTCATTGTATTGTCAAATATTTGAAGCACTATGATATTACCTTGTGAAACTATCTTCCAAACCATGTATCACTGATTGGATTCTCCTAATTAAATAATTTGGCCTACAAATTATGGATAAAACAGAGTGACAATTTGGTGGCTGACCATATCAGTAGGATCTTTACATTCACAGACATTAAATCATCACCCAATATTCCTATAAATTAAATTCTTCCTTGGGATCAATTATTCCACGTCTAAGATAATATTCCTTGGTATTATGAAATTATTAATTTATCAGTAGCCTCTTGAAATCCGATCGATTTCACAAATAACATAGCCGATCTTCTAGAAATTGAGTCTCATTGGTACACAAGGGAATACCCTTTCCTTTATTGCCCATGTAGTGATCATGTCCACATGTATTGTATTCTTGATAGTTAGTTTTAGTCTATCGTTCGGTTTTCCAAGCCCTTCCTTGTGGGGGCCGCTTTGGAAAACAATAGACTGTCTGTAAGGTCATCGATTCTGGTCTTTTCTGGCCAAAAATATTTTTGTATGCCCATGATTTCTATAAATTTTTTCCTCACTTTCAATGAAAGGGGAATTTATTGAAAATAAATGAAATTTCACATCAACCATTTTTAATTGATGACATTTTTTATGTTTAAGGCATTGAAATTATGGGGAAATTTCTTTATTCATTTCGAAACATTTTTATTCATATGGATGTTGACTATGTGTTCAAATGGGTAGTGTCACGAGCCATGAGGATAGATGATTCCAAGACAGTTGTGGAATTTTAAAGAAACCTTGATTCATCAGAAGTAACCAGGTCTATAATTCGTAAAACAGATTAATGAAATCACTATTGCATTAGTATGGGGTCGACCATCGATCGTTTACTAAAGATCCCCCACAAAATAATGGTTAAGGGAATTTGTCAAATAGAGTGGAAAAACAAATACTTTAAAGAATTGAACAACCCAATAAGAAATACTATAGTGTTGGAATTTAGGTTTCATTATGTGATTATCATACTACCTTCTAGACTCTAATTAGAATGTCACATTACCGTCTAGTTTTCATAATGATTTTTCCTCTCCTAGTTATGATATAGAACTAATCATACTCGGCTATTAAATAATTAATTTCCAATAATTCTTGTGAGGTTCATAGAAGAATATGGAGGTTAAAGAGCTAGACTAAATTCATGGGTATTAATATAGGAACTCTCTAAGTTAAAAGGAGTGAACCAAGGATACAGATTACCACCTCATACTTCATTACTGATTCTATATTGGAATGAAGGTCCTTATATTCAATGAAAGGCTGAAGTTAAATCTGGGTAACCTTCATTCCCACTAGATTTTCTGATACGCTATTATAAATTATTATCCACTTGGTGTTTTTATGTAAAAAATTAAGAAATAAATTAAACCTTCACTATCAATGGGTAGTGGTCGAATCACTTTCATCATTACATTCCGGAGACATGGATAGGGGAACTCCATGTTCAAGAAGAAACCTACCAATGATATAGACCAGGTATTATCCTTCATTCCCACATTCTCTTTTATTATTGTTAGGAAACTGTATACTCTAGGTGTGGGGGGAATGGAATATTCCTTGGATAGTTTGGAATTTTCATCATCATTATTAATTTTATCTTTTTTTATTAGAATACTCATTTTAGTAATTAAGTTTCATCATCTTTATTATGTTTCTATTTTTTTCATGTCAAATAGTATTGTTATATTCACACCCTTCCCACACTTTTGTGCTAGAATATTTTTTTCTGTCCACTTATTATAGAAAAGGATTGACACTTAATCATTGAATATGATGCCCACTTAATCCAAACAAATTATTGAAAATATATGATGGATTTTTCAATTTCATGTTGTTTTAACAAATAAAACACAGATCGATTTTGTCTTGGAATGAATTTAACATTAAGGTGTAAATTTTTATAGATAATTTGTTGTTTGTTGATGAAATTATTGTCTTATCATTTTGAATCCATTTAGAATAATTGTACCCCTGGTGTGATTAATTTATGGGAGAACTGTGTCACTTAATATCTCCACACATATTTTCACCCAACCATCATGTGTGAATATTTTATCCATAATATAAGGTAAATATAAGTTATGTAAATTTTTCTATACATCAAAAATGAATTTTTATAAACAATATTTTCTTATTTTATCTATTTCATTACTAAATAAGATTGACCTATGTGTGGGTAGCTCTTATCTGAATGTTTCACATCCTCAAAAAAATAAAATAAAATCAAATAAAAAAACCAATAATTATTTAGGGGATTGATGAAGTGTAAAAAATATGGTGATATATACGTCTGTATATTATGAATTTACTTTTGGGAAATCTTAAGTTAATGTGTCTTGAAATTTTTTTGCAATGCATGTAGGGAAATTTCGATGGAATGAATCATGTAAGAATAAATTTTTTAAAATAACTTATATTCACACGATAGAAATGGGAAAGAATAGCCTCAAATGGTTTTCCAACACAAACCCAAGTATAGATTTAGTGTATTTTATTAATTTTGAATTATTATCTCAAATAGAAATCATTAAACTCCATGAATATCATTATGATACAATTTATGATATATATTTTTCCATGATAACTGAGAATAACTCATCTGTGTGGTTTTTTCTTTGATCACATTTATATCATGAATTAAATTTTATTTTAATTTCAAATATACATGGGGTTTGGAATATATCCCTGAATCATTTTTTATAAAATTGATTTTTCCCAAGAGTGACAAATTTTCGGTTTGGTGGTGTATTCATATAGCAATTCACTCTTTACTTCCACCCAAATTCCACTGTGTTAAACACATTTTTTTTCAAAAATTCAATATTTAATAAAACATGAACATAAATTTTATTCAATTAGTATTTTTTAATAATATTTAGAAATGATAGTTGCATATTTTTTTATGATAAAATTGTAGGTGGAGGTAATTTGGAGTCCCATCATGTACATGAAGAGAAAAGGTCAAAACTATGCCAGATTCCAAGAACACCAGTAGACTCAAACAAAAACTTCTATTGATCGATAAATCAATATGGGATTAAATATTTATAACCCATATGAAATTCATTTTTTATAAGACTTCTGTGGATAAATAATATCAATTCATCAGATAAATGTGCCATCTAAATATATTTGTCCTTCAAAAGGAATCTGTTCGATTTCAAAGTGGTGCTCTATATTTCAGCTATATCTTGTTATTTTTTACCTCCAAAGGATGTAAAATATTCATTAGAGAAATAAAATAGGTGGATTAATATCTTTTTTGGTTACTCTAGATTTATAAAATACGTTATGGATTCCTAAAACCATGTGATATGTGGTTTTACAAAATCTATATCCCAAAACCACCTTCAACATTCCCTATAAATTGGCACCTTGGGAAAAACATTTTTATGTTCACCAACTATAGGATATATAGAATTATGGATATAATAGGGAGTCCTCTATTCATCACAGAATCATTAGATGTCTCTATCCTCATTTTTTTTCAATTATTAAGGGAATATTCAACTAGATCCCCTATTTCTCATTGATGAGATAAAAAGTGGATGATCAGTTTGAGTATTATACACACGTATGGGATAGAGTTCCAACACGTTTTATGCTACTAATTTTTTGTAAATTTTTAGTGAAAAATTTTATTTATGTTTTATCCTAATCTGATTCTTCATTTAATTATTATTTTTGTTTAATAATGTGAAATACTTTTTATCTAATCACTGATTGGGATGTGATTTTGAGCACGAATCATGGTTTTATCTGATTACACAAAGCATGTTTCTTTTTCCACATTCAAAAACATAATATTTTTTTATTCATTGGTATTTATTTTATGATACATGATATAAAAACCATTAAAACATGTTTTTTTATCTTAAGGGTTGGTTCTATGTCCAACACTTTAAGATAAAAGAGGGGAATCAAGATCTTGAAAACCTGTAACATGAGGATTCAATTAAACCATATTATATTTTCATAGTAGTGAACTATCCTAGATATGTTGTTAACGTGAAATTACTTCTTCATCTCATAATTCTAAAAACATAAACTTACTTTTCAAACAATTATACTCTTTAATTATGTAATTTTATTTTTAAAACTATTTTCAAAACCACCCCCAATTAATTATTTCTGTAAAAAATACAAATTTCACCCGGTGACGCTCCTTTAGATATGACCTATGGTCATACATTGACTATAAATTAAAAGTAAATCATAATAAATTTGATGTCTCATGAAAACACATTCATGGGGAATTTTTGGGAGTGTCGTCATATATTTTAAAAGGGAAAAAATATATAAATAATTTTTCTAAAAAAATACACTGAAACAATGAATAACATGTCCTTAAGTAGTCTATTATGATGGAATTTTAGGGTATTCCACATAACCCTAGATCTATTGGAGAAAACTAGGAGATAAAGATGGTGGATCTCTCTCAGGTGAATATCAAAAGAATCAAATATTAGTGATTGGTGTGGAATGGGATTAATAGTTCTGACCAATGAAAACCATGATAGCTCATTATTCTTTTGTTATCAATACATCTTGAGTTAGGGAATTGATTTTATTAGGATTCATTCCCCATTTTCTATTTCTACGTTGAGCAGAGAACAATCAACAAAAATATTTATCCATAAATCCTATGTATTATGGAATGATATTGTTGAATGGATTTATTTTGGATAATTTATTTTGGATTAATTATTATCACCTCTAAATTATTTCTAGCTAAAAAAGTATCAAGTTATAAAAAACATAGATTAAATACTTTTCATTATGATTTATCTTTGTGATTTTCTCCCCCAGATTCATCTTCCATCAGGAGAATTTTTTTAATTTTCTAGTGGTTTGACATCTATCAAAAAAACAATCATTCCACAACTATTTATGAGTGAAATGATCTGATATTAATGATACTAGATCAACATGAAATTATGGTGGTGGGATGATGAAATCTATGATAGGTCAAATAGTTATGGAATCTCAACAACATTTTCTCTAACACATAATGAATAATTAAATTTTAAAATGTTTTCGGAATAGATTGATGGAAATATTTATGTGTTTCAACAATAGAATGTCATAACCAACCATACTCCATTGTTTGGGAATGTTGTGTGTCTAGATCAGTGGAATGATTAGTAGAGAAAATAAAGAAAAACCAAATCTATTATTATAGAAAATTATTATCCACATGATGGGTAATATGAGATTACTTGGCGTGTCCGACTCTCTTTGGAAACTAGTGTTTCCAACGGAACATAAGTATCACAATAAAATAAACCGTATCACATGGGATGAGGTCCCCTTTGGTGAGCCTAGAATTTACCTAAAAGGATTCACAGACATGGGTTTATAGTACATCCATAGGCCCATCATTTACTCCTACACAGACATGACTGGGATCATATATACATAGGCTAATTCGTATACTAGTAATCTTGTAGAAGTAAATGGGTAGTAGTGTAATGTGTACTTACACACGAACAAGGACATATGCTGTTTATATAAGAAATATTCTAGGATGAAGGGGAATAATTTTTTACCCTACTACACATCATGTACTCCTTAATTTTTTTCATGGAGCCCATATACTCTATATATTAGAAAATATTCATTAGGGTATGTTCCAATATCAATTTTGTGGGGGTTAGTATGGAATCACATCCTACACATAAGACATATATACATTAAAAATTTCTACTTGGATAGATCTGTTGGAATCCTTCTGTTAGGCCAGGACTGAGATCCCCTATTCCACATCATTCCTTAGGGGTAGTTCCCAGTATCATCATGAATTACACTACATGGGGGCTGATATTCTACATAGAAGATTCAGATTTAGTATTTATATTACAAAATGGAATTGGGAGTGATTACCATCTATGTATACTCTCTATTTATACTTCAACATATACTTATTTGAGTATACCAGATAAGAACTACCTCTCAAAAGGATATCATTAGTGCTATCAGACTCATGGAGTGTCTTCTCCGAGATGTGTGATTCATGGAATATTTGAGCTGGAATCCTTTGTTGGAATTATGATTATGACTTACCATTAGATTGTGTGTCTTTGTTTAGTATATTGGATATTATTGTTATATTATTTTTAGAGATATACTTATAAAGATATGATTTCTATTTCTTTGTAGTATTCTATGTGGTTTTGGGGTTCCCTAGGTGGTATTTTTATACTCACCACTACACTGGATTTTCACATAAGTGTTGGGTCTTCTATAGACGAATAGAATTTTGGAAATGTCTTATATGGACTTGGACTAGAAGGTTCTTATATAGTCTAGATAGAATGATTTTTATTCATGTGGTAGATTTATATATGTCCCTATCTATCATTTCTTTTTAGAGTAGTTTTAAAAATCATTGTGATGGGATTGTATTTGGACCTATTTGCATTCTTTTACTTGCAATCATAAACATGTTGTGGTATTTATATGTATCCATGCTTGGATACTTAGTTTTATTAAATTTTAGTATTTTATGGGCTTGGAAATGTATGTTTTTGTATATGTACATCGTTTAATTCCTCCCAAGATAGTGATATTCCTAATAGACATAATTCTCCATCCCCCAGCCTAATAGAGCTGGGCATGGGGGATCGAAGCACAATCCATATAAGGACAGGCCATGAGACCTTACCTCTATGTGGTGGAATAAACTTTTTTGATCCCTTTTTTCTCGTATTGAGAGTCAATCATGTGTTCTTAGGAGTTTTCATAATGAAATACTCATATGATTAAAGCATATAAATTCCCATTGAAGTTACTATGGTATGGGTTTCATGAACATAAATGTAACACCAAATATAATTAATGCATGAAATTAAACTGAATGGTTGATGTAATTTCAAGAACTATGGGTGCGAGGATTGAAATTAACATAGGATATGAAGCGATTATCAATTATTTAACTCTAGGTATAGATGAAAATTTTCTTCTTCACAATGGGGAACCTATCTCCTTACAACAAGACATTTAATGTATGGTTTATTTTCTAGTAAAAAAACATTAAACTGTATGGAACATAAATAACTATGTCTGTATTGATTATCACATTAATTATATTATTAATGATACCTAGACCTCATTTCCTAGTCATATCCATTGGCTAAAGGAAATAGACATCCCCCCTATATAAGGATTCAATCACTATAGGTAAATTCACACTCTATGGTCAATCATGGTCTGAATGCTTATCACATTCTAAGACACATTCTTTTTATATTTCATTCTATGTGTTCTGGGTAATTTTGAATCTCCATAATCATTATTTATCCATCATATATGGAGTGTTATCTCTAAGAAAACATCAAAAATGGTTTTTTCAAATGGAGGAAATTTTTTTCGGCGTGTCCTATTCTATCTATGTAAGCCCTAATGAAATTGTTTTCCAATATCATTTCTCTTAATCTATAAAATCCTAGAATCAGGTTTTATATTTTTGACCTCCTCAAATAGGAGGCATTAGAGAACATACCATACCAGGGAGCCTTTTCTTACTCATTATTTCCGTGACAAATGGTCTTAGCAGAATGACATGAGAATTCATTTCCCCATTATTTCCATATTGTATTACGTTAAAATGCATGGTTGATGTCCTAATCACATGAAAATAAACTATGTGATTTCCCAGAACTATGTGTGAATTTATTCTTGTAATCATAAGAACACAGGGATACCCAGATCATCAAATATATGTATATCCTCAATATAAAAAATGTCCCTTTTTGTGTATGGGTCATACTGGAACATGGAACATTAACAAAAAAACTATTTGAGGGGTGATTCATTGTATGATAAGATACGTAGAGACACCCAAAAAATAATTCATGGTCAATATATAAAAAAAGTCCCCATATCTCCTATTATTGAGCTCAATGTTCAAAGGAGGGTCCATTACGTGTCCCACCCGAATCATGATCTGGTATTTAAAACAAAATTCCTCTTACCAACACAATATTTAATATAACGTGTGGGAAAAAAATCTCGTAAAAAATTATGATAGATTTTTATTTTAGAGAGATATGTATTGATACCCTGACCTTATGTGTATTTCCTAACAATAAAAATCCCTTCCTTACATATGTATCAGACCGATGTAAGGAAAATGTTACTACCTCTTCTCAAGAAATTTTGAAATGGAACACTTATTTAGTATTTAGGAAATTTCCTTTCACAAAACAAACCCTATTTTTAGGGATGTATGAATCTTTATAAGACTCTTTGGACATTGGATATTTGGGGCCAGTTTAAGATTGACACCTCTATTTGACTATTAATAATATTACCAAGTTGGATCTCTATAAATCAACCAACAAAAAAGGCTTATAAACCAAATGAAAATTCGTCCTTAGGAGAATCCTCTTCAATCTCGGTAATCCAAAAATTAATTTCCATAGAATTCACTCATATGAATCACAAAACCCTATAATATAGCTTATAGCCTTTCTACATCATTCATGAATTTGATAAAATATTCTTGGCCATATAACAGCAAAAATTGAAACTTTTCTATATCTTGGTAAAAGATAAGTGACATGAAACTATATCCCTTAATCATCGTTTTTTATGAGGATAAACTAATTTTTCCACGTCCAATACACATTAAATTAAACTAAAATAATCCCTATTCCTCAATTATACTAAACATATTCATGTAAGAGTGGTAACTCATTCATGGATAGTGCCAATGAAGACGACTTCGTCATTTTCAAACATCGATTAATCAATAAATCATCCATCATAGTCTTGTGAAATCTGTTTTTTACGAATTACCTCATCAGCAGAAATGGATTGTCAGTATCCAGATAATAACATTTCTTTACTATTTAAGATATTCCTTAGTTGTCTCTTTATAAGTCACCAACAAAAAGATATTATCAACTATATGAAAATTTTTCCTCTGGAGAGGCCTCTTTATTCATTGTATACCTTAACAACATAATTCTAGAAACTACCTTTAAAACATGCTCTATGGTTACTTCTCATGTACTTGTCCCATATCATTTCTAAAACTCTAAAATCAAAAAACCAGTTTTGGCAATCCTTCATTCTTGTCTGGATAAATGGGATTTTCTCAACCAGTATTCCTTGTTAGGGTCACCACCCCAAAATTCATAGTCAAAACTATTCTTCCTAACACAATAGATTACTTAGTATGAATTAGAATAATTTAATCAACCAAAAAAATTACATAGTACTCATGAGTCTAAAAAATATACAAATATAACTGAAGGTAAATGTTGATTATAAGCATGCTTAACATATTCTTTTCTGGGTTTAACAAAAATAATTTAGAAAACAAAAAATGGCACAAGACATGTTAGGTATAAATACCACAAATGGTTTCCTAAACAAATCAAGTCATTCCAACTAACCCTACACTATAATGGACATTGGAAAAAATGAGAGTTATAAATAAAGACTAAAAGTCTGATGGGTTTTCCAGGAAATTCTAGTAATAGTTAAAACCATTCTCACCAATACCCTTGGTTTGGAATAAATTATAGTATTTCATAGTCTTTCATCAAAATGGTGATGATATTGTTATTGTGGTATGGATTGATACTAACATCCCATGATGAAATAATTTAGTTTAATTTGTAGATTTGGATTCAAAACACACTACAAAATATGGTTGATGGTAATTACATGATAATATAAAGGAGAAGAAATGGAGGGATAATAAGGATTCATTTATATATTAAATGAGAACAAAAGATGAATTTCCTCAGCCAGGAGTCTCCACAATGAATGGAAAATTTGGATTACATGGCCCACTTAGTGGATTCACAATGTTGAATTAGTGCCTATTAATAATTATCTATACATTAGTGAATATTATAAAAATATGCAGTCTCTATATTACTACTAGCCCGTAGTACCTCCCCCCTCTCAACTACATCTATCACTTCCTTATCAGACTCCTCCACAAACCATTTCCCATAATCAACATCTTTCTTGGTATAATAATATTATTTATTGAGACACTCCTATTCCTAGATTTTCCTCCCCAATTTCTATAGAATCCATTTCTCTTGATGTTCTCTACTCTTATATTTATCCTTGTCTTCTCGCTGCCTTCCGAACATGATAATTAGTTTCATTAAGAAGGATATTCATGGTTTCGGAAAGGTGGTATATGGAATCTATAATTGATCTTTGAAAATGGAGTGTACTAGATTTCTCCCAAACCCAAATAAACATCTTTATCATGTCACATATGAACTTATAATTTAACCTCCATATGCCTAAAATCAAAATATGTTATGCAATTTGGGTATTTTCAATGTTATATTTTCTAGGGGAGCCTAAGGAAATTATCTTCCAATTCCATTCAATATACACTGATGAGATGCATGTAGGTTGAAAAGGGTATCCTCTTCTTCATAAAGATAACATTCTCATTGATGAATATAATTAAGAATAGGTTTCACTAATAAGGGTTTTGACTCAACATCTTCGGGCTGACATGACTATATGACAGTCGGGTACTTTGCAACATCATCGATATGAGAAGTCGTAGTATTAGTTGTTTCCAATAAATATTTTGTCTATAATCCTATATCAATATGTTTAAGTAGACCATTCATAAACATCACAAGAAAGAGTAATGGTTGTAGTCAAGGAGAAACCACCTTCACTTTTTGAAGCACCTAAATCACTGAGCACTATTTCTCCGTCCATTTTTAAAATGGCTGTTGCATCCTACAATAACAGGTTAACATTGGATTCATCCTAAAACACTCATTTTTAAGGCTCGCACTCATCCAAATAAGTGACCTCCAAAATACCTATATTGATACATAAATTTTGTAGATAACCATTACGGAACAAGGGTTGACCGTTATGTCGAACTCTCTGGGATCATGAATGTCTACACATTCCAATGTTGTGCTCTAATTATGATGAGGTTCAACACCAATAAAAATTTTTCAACCTCTTAATACTCTATCTTTAATAGGATAGACTATTCTTAATCATGAAGAGATGTTCCCTTGGGGCTTTGAATCCCTTTATGGCCTGAGTTGGCATGTGATCACAATCTAGTTCAGATATAGCCATTGGGGGTACTACGCTTAACATTGAAGAAGAAGGGGATCGTATCCCCTTGGAAGTTGTTTCCTAGTGACACGCCATATTTGCACTAATCCATATATGATATTATTAATCATCACGTGAAAATAAATAACCTGATAGCTAAGAAAAGATATGGAATAGTCACCAGTCATCCCAAATCAAGGAATTATAGATATATTTTTTTGACAATTGATGTCTCACCTCATTCCACAGAAATTATACCCTAAGAGGGACAAAAGGAGTGGCCAGGGAAGAAGATTCACATATTTTATTTTCAAGAAATTTCTTCATATGATCCATAACTTAGTGAGAGACTTCTCTTGCTGCTCTAATGTCTGATGGGATGTTCTCCCCAATAGCACTACACCCTGTAGTGTACTCAGGGGAAAAAATAGATTTTCGAATATCCCAATTATACTAAATGTACAAGCAGTATGGGTACAAGGTGTCATAAATAATTGGTGTATGAGTTGATCAAAACAACTATATTACCTCCTCATCAACATCATCTCACCCAATTTTTATTACCACCATTTCATATAATTGGTCATACTAGTATATTATGTCCTTGTAGAAGTGAACATAGGTTTCCAATTCCACTAGTTATATACCCATATCAAGAGTATATTATTGAGTATAAATTCACCTAGGGGTTTTTATTATCTGAAATTCTATAATGAAGCACCCTATGATTTTAGGGTATGACACTTCTTAAATTATTTCATTTTCATTAATCGCTTGCATTACATGAAACACTAAGTTTGAGAGTACAATGATATACTAAATTAGCCATTTTAAAAAGAGATTATGAATAGTATTAACCAAATTTTAGAATTTACAAATTTTATTTTTAAAAATAGATTTCATTTTTGAATCTTTACATTAAAAATTATCTTTGTGTGAATTTTTGGTATTTTTCTGAAACGTTTCATTTTTTAGGAGTAGTAAAAAATATTTTATTATAGTTAAAAAACTATTTTTCAATAAATAATTATGTTATATTAAATTGTTTATAATATAAAAAAATTTAAATAATATATATATTTATTCAAATTAGTTTACTGTAATCATTTTTATAATTTAATTATATATAAAAATTTATTCAACTTTTGATCGTATATTTTACTATCCTTCTAGCAACATTTGCACGATTGGTATTAAATGTAATTTTATCACTTTTGTGAATTGAATTTTGAAAAATTGAAATAAATTATTGTAATTAAATTGAATTTTTTTGTATAATAGGATCATGTTATTCCTTTGGTTAATAGTAACTTGTTTAAAAAAAAGTACCACAATTGAGGGTAAATCAGCTAATTAAAGGTAAAAATAATATTATAATATTTAAATGTTACCCTTGTATTTATAATAATTCCATTGAATAAGTTTCCTTCAACAACAATCATCCAATGGCTGATATTAGGATAATTTTAAGCCACTTGGGTAATAATTAGACTTTTTTAATATTTTATTTAATGATGAGTTAAGAATGTCATATTCCAAATTCTCGACAGTAAATAATTTTTTATAGATGAGAAATTTTATTATAAATTCCCATTTAAAAGATAAAAAATTTATCTTCATTATGATATTATTTTAATATTTTTATAGAATAGGTAGTTAAATTTAATGCTCATATAATAAATATTTAGTAATTTATTTATTAAATGATGTATCAATTAAAATATATTAATAGTATGAAAATAAATACAAATTGAAATATTTGGTAACATCCATGAATTTTTTGAATGAATATGAGATGATAGGTATGAGTTAATATAGTAGTTTTTATGTAATCAAGTTGTTTTGATTTTTTGAAAAATCAAGTAATAAATAGTGTTAGAATTGACAAAAAGGATATTTTTAAATAAATAATAATTTAGTAATTGATATTAAATTCATAAAAATCTATATTTAATCGAACAAACTAGTATAACTCTAAATATTTCACAAATTATCAAAAAAAAAATTATTTTTAATTTTATATGAATTATATCAATCTAATTCTATAAAAAGGAAGTTGTCACATTAGGAGTTACATTGTTTAACTAAGGGTTAATGCCAATATATAAGGGTATATTTGAGACCTAAACATTTCAAAAATTAATTAGTTGAAGGTAATTATAAACATACTCATTATAGCCTCTACATAACTTTTTTTGGAATTTTTTGAAATCCAAAATAAATTAAAGTTGAGGTAGTAGGTAAGGAGTTTCCTAAAGTGTCCATCCCCTCTCTTGTAAATGGGATCATATCCTTCTCTTTTATTCAAACATCAAGAGCCATTTTTCGCCTAAAAAAATATCTATCTCTGCTTCAAACTTCCCACAATTCATTATAGAATCCCTAATTTGGGAATAAAGGAAATCTATGGATTCCTTTTGTGGAAATCTAATGGAGGCACTCAAATAAGAGGTATTTGTTTTAGCAAGCCTTTCAAAGATATTTTCTTCTTATACATCCTTTTACTATGTTTTTTAGATTATAAATTTATAACTATATAATCTAATATATATATATATATATTTTTATGATTATTGGACCACCATACTTCTTCTTTTACCCATCATTTTAAAAATAATACCACCATGTTTGTGTATGTCCGACTTATCGTCTCCACACTGTGCTGTAAAATATTATTCATCTATAATTTATTTTGATGGGTGTGAGGATGAAAATAAATGATTTAAATAATATATATTTTAATATTTGTTTCTTTATAATTAATATACCGTCCAATTCCATTCCATTTAACAATTAATTGAATGATATCGTCGCTTGTGTGTATATACAGCTTACTGTATCCATGACCTCATGAGGTTCACTCTCCACCACAAACATTCTGGATTGATTATAAAAATATATATAATTAATAAATATGAAATATATGAAATAATAATGCTACATTTAATATATATATATATATATCATTTACTTTATTCAATTTAATATGATAATCAAACTTAGAAAACGTTCATGTGCACATATGGCCAACCCTCTCCATGAAAGGTGTATTCCATTTCATTTATCAATCTATTATATATATTTTAATACTGAATATATATGATATATATATAATTAAATATATTTTTTATTTAATTAATTAATGATATAAATAATATGATCATGAATAACAGGTCGAAACACATAATATAATTAAAGCGTTTATTTACTGAAACGTTGCATTAACATGGAATTATTGGATGAATGGGTAATATAATGTCATAAATGAATCATATATGATATAATAAATTTTATTATGAGTTTTTTAGAAGTTAATAATATATATTAAACCATTTTAAATGTGATTTGGACACGTACAGAACGAATCAGACATAAAATAAGTGTTAATTTGACAATCTCTTTATTTTCAGAGGTTGTTTGTACATATGTATCTATAGAAGAATCTATATCATATACTTCAAAGATTCATAAAAACGTTTTTCCAAATATTATTAATATTTCTTTAAAATAGTTTAATGAAATATTTACCCTTGTTCACGTTTTTATGAAATGGTTTGAAAGGAATATTTTTGTCGTTTTCCTTATGATGTACTACCTTTTCCTTTTCGACAAAGTACGAGAAGAATGTTTTTTTATAACATATATTATGAAAGTTTATTTTCCACCTATCGTGACACAATAATGTTTTAATTCTTATTCTATAATTGTGAAAGTATAGTTTCAAAGTAATTTTTTTTATTTTAATATTGTGCGGCATTTAAATTATTTCATATTAAAAAATTGGCATTTCACTCAAAAATTATAATGCTTTTATTGGATTATTTCCATCTATTTCAACATCTTTTGTTGGATTTTATACATAATTTAGGATTATTTTTTAGGATTTAATCTATAAAATTTTATTTAAGGGTTTATGAAAGGTTTTAATATAGATGTAAAATTTTGATACCATTAATGGTTTATTGTGAATGTATTGACCCTTTTAGGATAGTTTTAATACGACTGTCTATATAGCCCATGTTTCTCATTTTTCGTATGATGAATTTATTGGACTAAGTATGTGATATGAAGGTCTTAATATAGCTTATAGATGCATCATTGGGACTCCTGAGACAAATCAGATGTGGAGTTAGCTGGGGCCTTGACCATTTATTTTCAGATATGGATTTCACTGAGGCCTTAACCATTTATTTTCAGATGTCTTAGATGAGGCCTTTATATTATGTTTTAGATGTCTATAATTATGTATTCCCCAATATGAGATTATTTAATGATATTACATATGATTATTTAACTATTAGAGTACCCATGCAAATTTTAAATGGAATTATTCAACTTATTTTTGCCTTATTATTTATCAATATTATATTTTAAAACATTGTGATTAATTTTTATAACTTTCTTTAAAAGATAACATGTATTTATGAAAGCATATATTTTAATATTTACCATTAATGGGAATCTGAGCTCACTAATTTCTTTTGATTTACATCACTAGGATTCCAAGTTATGTATTATGAATGTTATGTAGGGTTATTCTATTGGAATAATGGCATTCTCAAATGATTATCTAAGATGTATTTTATGTTTTGAAATATAATATACATTTTATGTATGTAATCTATTTTCCAATACTTCTATACCGATGGGTACTTTGGAATTTTATTTCTTTGTAATCATTCAAAATTTTTAAAATAATGTACCAGCTCCATGCTTCTCAGATTGAGGCATTACAGTTCCTATCAAAGAACGGTTAGAAATAACCTTTGAAATTTTATTTAGAAAACAATTATTAGGGAACATAAAACTAAGATATATTTTGAGGTTATGTATAGACGAATGTACTATATATTTTTTAATATAGATATTACATATTTATTCTTTGAAATATATCCCTCATTGGATACTAGAAGTGGACATGGTTCTATAATAGAATTATCAAGGGGTGAATGCTCCAATAAGGTGTCTTAGGCCTGACTCAGGGTAACATGGTACACAGAAAAATGCCTTAATGTGAACATTTTTGATACTCTTATAGGGATATTCTTTGGTTAATTTAATATTATTTCCAAATTATTATTAAGTATTTAAATGAAAATGTGTACTCAAATAAACCATGTTTATGATTAGAAAATTAGATATACCTAATTTTTACAATTTATGTTAGGTGTTTTACTAATTTCAAATTATACATTATAATTTATAATATAATTTATGCCATTATTTTGAAATGGATCCTAGTAGAACGAATGAAAACCATATGAGCACATATAATTCATGTGGTGTTTTGACAACTATGAAATATAGTGATGTTGTAATTGTAGTTATAAATAATTATGACATCTTATAACTATACACAGATAGCAGAATCATGTTATAAACTATAAACTTACCCATCTAGTGAATCCTGATCCACAACAAATAAGATCAATGTTAGACCACTTCACAAGACAACAACCTCTAGAATTCAATGAAAATACAAATCCATTTGTATCTAAACAATGGACAACTTTAACAAAGAAGATATTAATTACAATGGGAATTAACTAAAGGGAGAAAGTTGTGATGACAATATATCATATCTTAAGAGATTTGAATCAATGGTGGGCATTAATTCAATACAAAAAGAAGGATGATGATGTAGAAAATAAAAAATGGAGGGAATTTAATTAAAATATATTAGAAAATTACTTTCCTCATAAATAATGAGAAGATATGGAATGGAAGTTTTTTGTATGATTAAAAAGGAGGATGATAATGTTGCTTAATATAATGTAAACATGAAAATATTTTCAAGGCATGCTACAGATTATATACATAACCCAAGGAGTAATATTTATCATTTTTTTAATGGGTAAAATCCATTCCTGAAGAAGGAATGGGTATCCTAAATATTCCAATATGGAAAATATATAGTATCTTGTTATATAAAGAAGGAGAAAGAATTATCTAAGTCATATGACCTCAAGGGAAAACATGATAAGAAGATAATAGTTGAATAAGAGAATGATAAAGGGAAAAGGGAATGAAGGATTTTTCCATATATAATATTTACTGGAAGGAAATTTATGGTGCCTAGTTAAAAGGAAAAGGAGTTATCTTTAAGTGTGGTGGGAAAGGACATCATTATCATGATTGTATGGTAAGTAATGAAGCTAACAATGTTCAATGTTACAATTTTAGAGATATGAGAATCTATAAAAATTCTTCCCTTAATCATCAAGGAAAAATAACTCCAAAAAATAAAAGGGGTCATGGCCAATGTTATGTTTTTCCTATTTTTGAAGTGGAATATTTAATTTATTCATATTTTTAACTCATAAATTATGTTCTGATATTATGGTTGTCATGAGATATATAATGATTTTATTGTAGTACGCAATCTTTATGGATTATGAAGCCTGAATGTTTTTATTAAGGTTTTAATGTGATCTAGGTTTTTATATTTTTTATATTTGATAATCATATAAAGGTTATTTTTTAGGAAAAGACGATGTTAATATTGATATTGGAATGTAGTGACCTAAGAGACTATTAATTTATACAAAAGTCTTTTAGATGAGTCTCAAGGTTGAAATGAATTGTATATTGTTATTTGTGGTTACAAATATTCATTAATGATGAATATAAAATGCTTATTTTTATAATTTTATAATAATATAGTTTTATAGAAAACACACGTAGGTCCAACGACAACTCATCACGACTAGTAAGGGGATGACACTTGAACTTGCAACTGAAGGGTGACAAGGGTGTGTGACCTACAACTGTCTTACGTGTTGTATTGGTTAGTAAAACATAATTTTATTTATTTAAATTGTATGATTTATTATGTATAAGTACATTTTTGGAATCCTATAAAATTAAGATAAATCGTATATTTATGAATTCTATTATCATTTGGAAAGACCGATAAGTTTGTTGTAGAAATTGATTAAAGGAAAAAACTCTAAACATCAAGTAACAATTTTACCCTTATTTTTTTGGAATATGAAGTAAATCAGGTCATAAAATATATTTAAATGATCATTTACCTAAGAATATCATCCTGGAGACATAATTTGATGATGAATCAAATGGTCCCTTAGATCACCATTATCTTCTAGCTTAATGATTGCTATCTTTTTCCTCACCATGTTCTATTTCAGTCTCCATCAGAAAATTATAGTAAGAGTTAACTTCCATTGAATTGTTTTATTATATTCAATAATATTATTTGTTATCTATGGTGACGTTCATACATATATTTATTTATGTTTTTATAGAGGTCTCATTTATCTTTTTTCGATGTGGGGTTTCAATAAATATATTTTGAAAAGTCAACACCATTGTTTTGGTCCTAAGTCCAAATTGTGAGGATGAAATTTATTAAAGGAGGGTATAATATGACAGCCTAATATTTTATTTTATTTATTTTCATAAATAAATTAATTTTCAACTATATCTTTTATTGTACATGACTCCGAGTTCGAGCATACATCGATATACTAAATTAGCCGTTTAAAATGAGGTTATGATTAATATTAAACACATTTTGAAATTTATAAATTTTATATCTTAAAATAGAAATCATTTTTTAATTTTTCATATATAAATTATCTTTGGTTGATTTTTTTTATTTTTCTAAAATGTTTCAATTTTTGATGAATAGTTACAAATACTGCATTGCTGTTGAAAACCAACTTTTTAGCATAAATTCATATTTTAATTTAAATTGTTATAAAAGTTAAAATAGAAAAATATTACTTATATTAACAAAATTTAGTTCATTGGAATAATTATTAAAATAAAATAGGATATAAAAATTTATTCAACTTTTTAATGTATTATTTATTCACCTTCTAGCCACATTTTTGAGATTATAATTAAACAAAATTTTCCTAATTTTGTGAATTGAATTATAAATATGGAAATGAATGTTTGTAATCAATATTATTTTTTAAATAGAAACAAATTAATTTTTTTTTGAATAGTATCCCTAGTAAATTTCTATTAACTTATCACGGTTAAAGGTAAATCATGTAATTATAGGTAAGAAAATATTATAATATTTACATGTTACCCTAAATATAATCATAATTTAGTTGGATAAGTGGGTTTTGATGGAAATAAACCTTAGTGTGAAATTAAAATCTTTTTATACCACCAGGGTAAGAATAGAACTTTTATTATATTTTATTTAATGATAACATAAAAATGTCATAATGAAAATTCAAATAAATAAATAATTTTTAATATAGGGTTATACATAAGATAAATTCTACTATAAAGATTTATTTGAAAGATAATACATTTATATTTATCTTAATATTTTGTTTTTAAATTTTATAGGAAAAATAATTTAATTAATGGCTTATAAAATAATGATGGAGAAATTGATTTACTGAAGGAAGAATTAAATAAATTACATTAATTGTATTAAAATAAAGATAATTTGAAAAATATGTTCCGTAAATGTTTTTTTATACATATGAAATGTTAGGGGGGAGGTAATTTATTTTTATAAAGGAATAAAATTTCTATGATACTTTAAAAACAAATAAATTAATAAATAGTGTCAAAATTGAAACAAATTGAGATTTTAAAATAAATAATATAATATAAAATTAAGAAAAATACCTAAAATTATATATACATAAATCCTAACAATGGTAATTAATATTATGTCATAAATTTAAAAATTGTGGTTATTTTTTCATTTTATAGTAAATAATTTGACCCTCTAGTGTGAAAATGAAAAGTTGTCAGGGTAAGAGTTAAATTGATTAACTAAGGGTTAATGCCAAAGGGTAATGTTACTTCTGTGACCTAAACACGCCTAAAACTTATTTTTTTAATCAGATTTAGACCCATCCAAAAATTATACTAGAACTAACTCACTTTTTATCTTTTTTTAAAATAAATCAATTTGTATTAAATTAATAGTTTTAGACATTCCTATAGTTCCCCTCACCTCTCTTATAAAAGGGAACCTCCCCTTATCTTTTATTCACACATATAAATCCCTATGGATTATCCAAAACCCATCCATTAATACATAAAAATTCCCTAAATTAATTATTGATTCCATAATTTTGTATGAAATCCAACCCAAGGGGTCCTTTTTTCAAATAAAAAAGAGACACTTGAAGATGGGGTAATTGTTTTTCCAACTCTTTGAATGTTATTGATTCTTCTAATTAAATTTACTAATTTTTTCCATAATAAAGTAATAACTATATAATATAATATATACTGATATTTTAATGATTATTATATAACCATATTCCTCATTTTACCCATCCTATGAAAAACAATATCACTCCTTGTGCGTACGTAAAATCTACCATCTCCACAATGTGCTGTAAACTGATTTTCATATATACATTATTTAAATGGGTATAAAGATGAATATAAATGATTTAAATAATACATATGACATGATTACATATTATTATAATGAATATACAATCAACTTTCATATCATTTAACCATTATATGAATGATATAGACGATCATGTTTTTGTATGGTTTACTGTCTCCCCAACACGATGAGATTTATTCTCCACTATAACCATTAAAAAAATGATCATATATATATAATGAATAATTAAGAAATATATGATATAATTTTTATATTGGAAAAACATATATATATATATATATATATATATATCATTTACTTTCTTCCATTCAATATAATAAAAAAACTGAAATATCATTCTTACGTACATAGGCATATCCTTTGCATGAACAGTGTATTACATTTCAAAAATATATGTATTATATACAGTGATATAATGAATATATATGAAATATTAATCATGTTTTACATTCATTTACTATGTAATTCATGATATAAGTAACAAGATCGTGAATGGAAAGTCAAAAAATGTACAATAAACAAAGAAATTATTACCTGAAACATTGCATTAACATTGAATTGTTGAGTAAACAATTAATATAATGTCATAAAGGAATAATTTATGACGTCATAAATATTATTTTGATTCTGGTACAATTTAATAATATGTCTAAAACCACTTAATTGGTGTTACAGATAGGTATATAAGGAATCAGTCATATGGTAAGGGTTAATTTTGTGATTTCTTTATTATTTGTGATTTTTAGTATGTAAGTATCTATTGGGTCATATTTATCATCCATTTACATATTTCCAAAATATGTATATCAAAATAATCTTAGTATTACATTAAAATATTTTAAATACATTTTTACCAATGTTCAAATTTTTATAAAATTATATGAAAGAAATATTTATGTCAGTTTCCTTATGAGGTATTTTTTTTTCTTTTTCAATAAAGTATGTGAAGAATGTTTCCTTGAAATTATATGGTGCAAGAATATTTTTCTTCCATCATGATTCCTTAATGTTTTGAATACATTATTATAATTTTAAATTGTTATTTTGAAAATAAATGATTTCTTTTAAAATTTTGTGGCTTTTTAATAATTTGAAATAATAAAGGGGTATTTTTACCAAGAATTTTTTAATTATTTTATTAGATTATTTATATTTTTATCCACATCCTTTTTTGGATATTATGCATATTTCAGGCAATTTTTTATGATAATATCTACCATATTCTATTGATGGGTTTCTGATATGTTGGAATATGTATGTGCTATTGTGATATAATTCGTGGTTCATGGTTAATGTATTAATATTTTATATTATAGTTTCGATATTTGTGTTTATGTTTTTTATGTTTCACGATTTACATTTGGGGAATGTATTGGAATTTTTATGTGGTTGGGGAGTCCTTATATATCCCCTTGATTCATTTTTAGGTATCATGAGACAAATTATATATATACATGGCAGACGCCATGCCCATTTATTTTCAGATATGGGTTTGGTTGAGGCCTTAACCATTTATTTTCATATGTTTTGTCTGAGGCCAAAATGGTATGTTTCAAATATCTAGAATTATGAATTCCATCATTGTGATATTACTTATTAATATTTGGTGTGATTATTCCACTAGTAGGATATTCATCTAACTATTAAATAGAATTTTTAGATTTTATCATTCCATATAATGCTCAAGATTATGTTTATAATGTCTCGGATTTAGTTTAATACCTTTTCATTAAAAATTTTATGTGTATTTATGAAAGATTTTGTTCTATTATTTCTGAGATCACATATTTCTTATGTTTTACATTCCCATTAGTCCATGATGTGTGTTATGACTGATATACAAGGTTAATATAGGGGAATAATGGAATTCTCAATTGACTATCTATGTTTTATTTTATGTTTTGAATTGAAATATAATGATCATGTATGGAATATTTTTCCCAATATTTCTAAACATCCCTATCCTTTGAGTTTTTATTTCTTATAATCATTTCAATGTATTAAAATAATGCACTAGTTCTGAGATTCTACGGTCGGGGCATTACATATAAGATCAAGGTTCTCCACCTGAATCATTTCCCGGATTTCATTAGCATATTCTCTTTCTCACAAGGTATATCATTCATTCCAAGCCTCTAGGAAGGTTTTTCAGATATGAATGGATAATGATATAAGATCCACTATAGTTTGTGGGGTAGTATCCTGCCACCACAAGTTCTTTCTTGATTACTCAACCACCTTGGGGCCCTTTAGGGCTGGGTTCTTATATAAACCTGGCTGGGAAGAAGGAATTTCACCAACACCATTTGCAGTATGGGGTGTCTTCATTGGCCACCTCAGAGGCATGACTATCATCCTCTTCATTATCATTTACCCCAAACCTCAATATTTCTATAACTCTACGTGTATATCTATGATCGTTCTTTATTGAACATAAAATGGTATCAACGACATGAAGTTAGGCATTCACCATCATAGTGTCATTAGCATAAAAGATGTTGTTGTGGGCCACAACATATCCATATCCACACAATAAATTCAAATTCCCTAAAAAGGAATTATATAAATAAAACCAAATGGAAAATCATCATTGAGTCCCCTTGTCTCTAGGTCGATGGAATGGTTGAATCAAGAGGGATGAATATATAAACTAGAGAAGAAGATCTAGTATTATGGGAAGTTGAACACCAAGATATTAACATCTCTATAGAGGATTCATAAAAAAGGGATTATCTTGGTTGCTTTTTGGGCCTATAATGTCCAATGGTTTCTCATTGATCCCCTCTGGAATTAGTCACTAGTTGACCCTTGATGTTTGGGGCCATTTTTCACATTTAAAATTAGTGTATGATTGGTTCTAGACATTAGCATAAGACCAGGTATGTAATAACTAAATACCCTCAATTGGTGGATTCCAAATTTGGCACACCCTTTCCTCCACAGTGAGCATCAGCTAGTTATTTCGACCATCTATTTAATGTTTTTATTGGTGTGCACTATTAATGGTTGAGGGACACCTCATCTAGATATAGTATAATTATTTTTCAAACAAAAACTTTTCATGCTCATCTCATATAAGATCCCCATCAATACTGAACACTATGATGTCCTCCCTTAAGGAAATGATATACCCTCTCATAGTATGATCCCCAAATGAAATGTGTATCAATGTACCATATATGGAGGTGTAAGGAGTATACATAAAATAACCATGATAGTTGAGTTATTCTATTTTTCATGATATTCCTAGTTTTAAGTGATTACATCACTTATGATTTGAATATATAATCATAATGTTTCTTTCAAGTTCTTTTGTCTATTGATGAATCTATTCCCTCCCATATGTGCTCCAACTGAGCCCTAGATGACTGCGTAGGGGACCACCAGTTGATGTGGTGACGTCCTATTTAGGATGCATCCTAGAAAATGGAATATCATTTCCTTGACTATATTGGATAGATTAAAAAATCTATCTGTTAAAAAATGTGTCTCCTTTCTAAACATCATAACTCTGACACTATTACCAGATTAATACACTAGAAGTAGTCATCCACTAGGAAATATAGAAAGATAAACTTCTATTAGAAACATTTTTTTGGCGTCAAGGATGAACTTTCATTTCCACTCATTTAACTGAACCTCCTCAACTGTGGGCCAATATAAATTGATATTCCTTAAAGTAGCAAGATTTGGGAATGTCCTATACATCCATTAATAAGTATTATGGCCTCTCAGTCTTATAAATTCATTGATCTAATTGTAAAATGGGTGTCTTTCTTCAAGAGACAATCACTATTCAAAAGAACCTTCTCCTTGTTGATAAGAATCATGGAAAGAGGGGGTTCCTCTCTATGTACCCTCAATCCAACGGGAGTGGAAAAAATTTATCATTCATGTCACCCATGAAGGGACCCTCTGAAAACATATGAACATCCATTATAAGAATGATGACTTCACTATGAAACATATGGAAAATATTCTTATCTAGAATCCACCGTCTATGAAACTGTAAGAAAACAGTTATATTTTAATGGGAGACATTATATGATACCCAAACAACATCATACATGGAAACAACATTCAACCCAATGTTGAATTCCTAACATGTTTGGTGGACCTAGAAAGGCCACCCCTAGTCCATGTTAAATTACCCTCCCTTAAGGTGGTCCCATTGTGGTGACCACCCGAGTTGGTTACTTGTTAAGGCATCCCATGCAATGTTGTGATAATAATTGATAATTTCATCTTGTTACCATATAGTTTCTTCATGTTATAGAGGATTATAGTATGAAATAAATCTAGTAAAATTGGATTCCTAAATTATAGACCCCACCACTTTGAATTCGTATTAGCGAAGGTTGTTGTTCTTGATTATCTAGATCGATGGTGGATTTAAAATCAACCAAATTGTGATTGAAGCATCATATTGAATCCCAAATATATAATGATTCAATCTATATGACATCATATATCCCTTTTTTATTCCACATATAAGTACCACAGATATTGATGGAGTGTTTCAATATTGATTTTTGGAATTATTTCCAATATAATCAGTAATTTAATTCATCCTCTTGTTCATGGTAGAAAGTGAACCATCGCCATTAAGTTCTTATTAAGAAGGGTTCATATATTATTTTATATAACAAAATTAGATGATAACAGTTAATATTTTTAAAAAGAAGATATGTATAAAATGATGCTTATCATTAGTCCATGAACCATCAGACTGTCAAAAAATATTCCCACTAATCATCATCCCACGAACAATAAGCCACAAAATTCTACAAACTATGAGGCTCTATATGTGAGAAATTTGTTCTAGGAGCCATCTATTCACTATGCGGTCATATTGTCTCTACATGATGACTTCAAGTTGACTAGAGTGACATCTACAAAGAATAAATATATGTGGAGGTAGTGGAAATTTATGGGATATTTCATAGTTCTTAATTACTAGGGAAATCTAGTAAATGATAAATGAGACAAGCCCATGTATATATGCATGGGTCATACTATGGTTCGACACATATTGTAAAAACAAAATTCAAAAAATAACCAATTTCTTCATTGGAATCACCACTTTATCACCCCGGTCAAAGCCCATTCTGATGGAGGGAATTTGTTAGGGCCTAAAACCAATTCAAAGAAGCATAATTAGGTTCAATGATTTTTAATGGTAAATAAGAAGTTTTCTGAAGAGTTTGAATAATTTTTTTAAGAGTAAGGTAAGATATAAAGGAGGTTGAGGGTCCACATATAAAAACATCCTACAGATTCTTCCACTCTATATGTCAATCCACCACTCCATGGGCCATCTTGATGATGAAATAATTAATGCGATGAGATGAAACCACTTAATCCTGTGAACAAAATCAAATTCCATGTGAGGATCAGAGATTATTTTTTCCCCATGAATGATTATCCCCAGAAATGTTTAGTCATTTTTTGGAATGTATGGGGGTTTCGATCCCCTTTAAAATATTTCATTCATACACCTAGACAACCTTTTTGGGATCCCGTAATCAAAATCCCCACGCACCACTGTGGATGGTTGACAATCCAAATATCCATTTAACCCACTACACTATATATGAAAAGGGGATTTTAATGAAAATTTGAGACCCAAGAGATGAAAAATGGATGAAAATGGGGGGAATTGTGTGAGATCCAGAGATTCCCATAATGTAATCCCACCACGTGACATTAAAAAGGAATTAAATTCATCTAGCTATCGGAAAACCTATAAACCATTTATGGAAACCCTTCCAAATAGAATAAGTGGATGGAACCTTGGTGGAATATCACCTTAGATAGTAAAATGTACATGGAAATATCAAAACTCTACATATAGAAACTCTACATTAAATGAACATGAACTTACAAAGCAAAACACTATGCAGGTGGAACCGAGACCCGAATAACAATGCTCTATGCAAGCAGAACCCAAAACCATGTATCCAAATATTAGGTGGATAACACTATTACCTGGGTATAAAAATGATATGCAGAGGGAACCAAATCATATATAATAAAATGATTTATGAATTGGGGAATCATATGGTGTTCTACGATCCATCTCCCATCGATCCCATGTGTCATATCATTTACACCAATTTTGCCCCATTATGAACCATTATAATATAATTTGGACAGGGATAGTTTCTATTCCACCCAATATGTATGAAAAAATATTTATACACATCAATGTGTCCTTTCGAGTATACATATCCAGGGTAAGCAGAGTCTTTTTGGCAAAAACATGGAGAGGGAGGATCACACCGTCCATTCCCTCTGAGTTGTAGTGTCTTATACGTCTCTCTGCCCAAGGATCCAAAGGGAATCAAATTTGGAGTAATCCCATTGTAATTCATGTAAGAAGTGAAACTATTTATCTGATAATCATTTCTATGGTATAATGATGGGAGGATATGGGTGCATCAAATCACTCTATCTTTCAGAATACCATCAGGGCCATTCCACTTCTACTAGTGGGCATGTGAATTATGTGATCTTCATATCAACTATTTCCACTTTTTTCTCACATCGTGAATTAATCATTTAGGATAAGATGTTAGCGGTGATCATGAAATCCACATGATCCCTAGACCCTTAGGGAATATTATTCGATGTAAACCCAAACCATAATCACATATGAATATTATAAACATTAGAGCCAAACCATACCAAAAATGGGACTCCTATTCATTATGATCCCAAACAGAATCCGAACTACATGGGATTTGATTCCATACCAACTAGGATATGTAAGAATCCGCCATGAGGAAAAAGTACTCATATTCAACCAATTCTTCTCTAGGCCATATTCCTGATATGGTAACACCCATATCAGATGGATATATTTCATTCTAACCCCTTTTATCACCATACATATTAGGCCATATTGCTGGTAAGATCATGTCCCTGCCTAGGAGATCACACATCTTAGAGACACATCCAGTTTTTTCAGCATAAGTCCCACAATAAACATTAACTAGAAACCTTCCTACAAGAAATATATGATTCATGAAATTAAACTGATTTTTTAGTCCTCATAAAAATACCTTAAAAGATGTAGTATCCAATTTAGAGGCACCAAACATCTTGGGTTCTAATTCCTTTTGTAAGGATACATAGTAAGCGCATCTTATGGGTCCAATTAGGACATAGAAACTACTCCTTCCACCATGGATAATGATAAACTCAATAATGCACCACTATGTGTCTAAAAAACAATGTCTAAATGAAAAAATATATAAGATTATCTAATACCTATATAAAAATATACAATTTATGGAGAACATTGGATATATAAAGATCTATTTATTGATAGAGAACCTCAGATACATACATATGATTCTAGAATAATTCTTCCTAATAATTAATTGTTAATTCATGGTTAACCATGTCATACATGGAAATGAAAAATGTATTCATGAAAATTTCTTCAACCTATAAGAGAGTCATGGAACAGGAAATAACTCCACCCCCAAAGGGTGTGATGACCACATCCCCCATCATCTCAACCAATGTGATCTGTAAGCGTTGTTAAGTCCATTTATCATCAACCACTTGCCTTTAGAATGCCAATTCATGAAACATATCAAATGAGGGGTCTTTTATGGGTTTTTTATCCACGAAAAACCTTTTTCAAGAAATTCAAGAATGGTGAATCTGATTTGAATGATTGGAAAATATTTTAACCACCACAATAACTCATACTAGGGACACCAAAATATTCTTCGGAAATAGAATAATAAACCTTACATGATATAATTTAACTTACAAATAGTCATTAAATTATAAAAATGATATAATTCCCAGTTCTCATTAGACTACTTTGTTACTAGTAAGAATACCCACTTCATTCTCATCAGAAACAATCTCGTAAAAGGAACGAGATTAAAAAGATATTTACTAAGTATAAAATATGAAAAACATATAAAATATGTGCCTCCATGTGTGTGAAATTTAATTGGATCTAACAACACTTCTTCACTACATTATTTTTGATTTTTTGATCATTTTATATCTATGTAGTGACATAACATTATTGAAAAATAATGGGTACATCAAAAATTACCCATTTCATTACTTATGAATGGGGATCACTTTAACTACTTCATGATACACCAATAAAATCGAATTTCAACATGAAACTCAATAATTCTACACTTAATAGAATTATGTCTCAATTTTATTAGACACCATTGTTAATTATTTATCAAATGGACTGATTTTCCAAGGATGTTTCTAAGAGAATTCTCATATTCTCAATGTGATTATTTCTTACACCTTGGCATTTTCTTCTTAATCACCCTCTTGATAAAAATTTATTGAAACCCTAATTGAATTACATAATTTTTATGGGTTTACCATAATTTTATTATAATAATGGAAAATCATTTATTATATCCATTTTATCTAGTGATAAAATTAAAATAATTTCAATTTCTTGTATGTGTGGGCTACCGCATCTATAAAATGTTGTGGTTCAATTTTCATTGCCACATTTAATTGATGAAAATAAGGATTAAAGTGATAAAAAAATATGATTACTATTATAAAATATAATTATCAGATGAATATTTTTTATACTTCTTTATCCAATCTAATTATTTGAGAATTGAAATCATTAATCATGTGTATTTTCAGAAAACAACCTTTATGAATAATTAATTTCATTTGTCACGACCACCCCAAATGTATAGTTATAAGAAAAAAATTTAATGATGGTAAAATATATTTAGGAAATTTTATATATTTCTTTAAAATTTATGTTGACATTACATAAATACTTTTCCATACTCATTTGATAATTATCAAACAATCCAATTTGGTTTTCATTTAATACCTATGTCAATGGTGTTATACACATTATCTCATGAATGAAAAAATAATGTTATATAATTGTAATATCGTTACATAATAATTAATTTAATATTAGTTCATGAATCTAGGAATTTTTTACTAGTATTTAATATATTTATTGACAGGCCACCTTTCGATCATTAAATATACTAAAACTAGATCATTTTAATTTGTATTGAGATTAACCATATACTTATATTTCACTTAATGAAATGGGATTTATGTAATCATTCAAAAATTATTATTATATCTAGAATAATATAGTAATGATTATGTTTCATCCAGTAATTGATAATTTTCTAGTCACCATGAATCTTATACGTAACAAGCAATCTAACAATATCAACATCATATGATAAAAATTAACTATAATTGGTAATGATATTTGTAATTAATAGTTATAAATATAATTTATTAAAGGTAATATATTTTAATAATGATATTAAATTAGTGATTATGATATTTATGTAAATTCTATAGTATCATATAAAATATTTGACATAGTGGCATTTAAGGTATGGGATTCTTTGTGTCAAATTAAATTTCCTTAGACATATTTAACAGTGTGCACTATGAAATATTTGATATGGTGAAATTATTGTCATGTAGATTTATTTTACCATATTCATGTAATTCATCTGGTTTTAAGAGACATATCATGTTCTTTTTTTAAATGCATTTTAATTCAAATGATACTGTGATTATAACTGTCATTTTTCTGTATTATCAATTACATAAGACATGTTCGATAATGCCAACATATTTTCAATTATATGGCGTATTAACTACACAATTTCATACACATGTAATTATTATTATACATTTAATGATATTTTAATTTTCACCATATGGTTTCCCTATTATGGTCCTTTTAATTTTACTATAGCATTACTGTAAGTTTTTCTGCATCTCAATAATGAATTATTTATAAAATATTATTATTTAACACATTATAATTTTTATGGTGTATAAGTTGGCCATATAATAATTTTACAATAATTATATATGAAATATAATATATTTAAAAATCAATCTCTTGTTCTATCTTTTATAGGTTTTTAGTTTTAAGAATGACGATACTCTGAGGATCACTTCTTAACTCAAATTATTTTCTTAAATCTTTTAGATTCTCTTTTAAATATGATTTTATAAGAATGTTTTATTAAAATTAATTTTTAATATATAATTACTTCTATATCAATATAATTTAATAACATTAATTCGAATATTTAAATTGATGAATTTTTTTATTTAAATTAAGTAATTTTTGTACATAATTAACATCCAAATAAAAGAGAGTTTCCCATTTTTTAAATATTTTCCTTTCCCAAAAATTCTCTCCTTTTATGTGGAAAAATAATTATGTGTTGTCTCATGTACACATAGTATGTAACACCCCGAGCTTCCATGATACGCTTCTCATTCAATAATGCAATAGCTTGCATTGAACGCAACTTTGAGTTCTAAAACACCGCGACTAATCAAAGTAGCTGTTATGAATAGTAATAACCACTTTTTAAAATTATAGAAATTTTATATTTCAAAATGGACTTCCTTTTTGGATTCGGAATATCGAAATTAGCCTATGTTGAATTTTTGGTATTTTTCTGAGAACTTCTAATTTTTTATCAATAGTGAAAATCACTTAAAACAACTTTTTTAATCAAAATAATTTGTAATGATAAGTTATACTATTGAGTGGTTTTAAGGTATAATTATAATATATTTTTACCATTTTATCCAATGGTGTTCATTAGAATTAATTTAACATTGAAAATGGACATAAACAATTGCCAATCTTTTGATATAAATTGTTTCTTAAAAACACGCTATTTGTTGTGACAGCGGGAATTAATTATAAAATTAATTAATGAAACTTATATGTTTGGAATTTTGTAAAATAGACATCATTTTTGAATTCAGAATATCAATTATAGCTTAGGGTGAAATTTTGGCATTGTTCTGAAAAACTTCAATTTTTGATGAATAGTGAAACCACTAAGTGGTAGTTAAATAACTGATTTTTCATTAAAATGAAATATTACCACTTCTGTGTTTTGATTTTCAAAGATCCGACATACATGGTTGTCATTAAGAAGTAAAATGTGGTTCAATGAGATTAAAATAATTTTTTGGTGAATAGTAACTTTTAAGTTCTTAATCATGATTAGAGGTAATTAGTGTAGTTTAAGGTACAAATAATGTTATAATAATATGAGATGAGCATGACACTTGTCCTACTCCTATTGGATGAGTCATGGCCGACCAAGACAACCCATGGGTCAACTTGGGGACCCCATGGAGCCACTTTAGTTGGAAAATGAAATTAATATATATTTATTTAATGTTAAAAATAAATTGAAACAAACATGAGTTGTTTTACTAAAATAGTTTTTAAGTGGGGTTACACAAGTCCAAATTTTGATTATAAATATTCATTAGAAATATAAAACGATTTCCTACATCATAATATTTTTTTTATAATTTTTAGACATTAAATAAATTAAATTATTTATGACATCATGATGATGCAGCGATGACCTCATTATTTAACGATTTAAATAAAATGGGATGATAATGAAAAATCCAAGTCTTACACTTGTCCAAAGCCAATTGGATGAGGAGAGTTCGAACCCTTATCACCTTATCCTCGAATTATATAAGTGTGGGACCTTTAGAATCCGAAAATCATTGTATAATAATGTAACATTTCAATCTTTCCAAAAGAGCCCCTCCTCTTCACTTATAAAAGGCACCCACCTCTCCCACTTTATTCACACCTTCAAGCCATTTGTCTCGGCCAACCTCTGCCCAAATACTCTCCCAACTTCCCCCTCTTACTCCTAGAAGCCTCACTTTGGGAAGAACTCTTCTCAAGGAAGCCTTTGGCTCAAATCAAAAAGAGTTACCCGATTTTGAGGTAATGTCTTCTCTAATGTTGTTTTGTTTTATATTTCTTCTCCAACCCCCTAAAATCTTTTTATTCATTTCTTTTGTAACAACACCAGTATCTACAATATACTAGTATATTGTTATGATAATTATTTGGTTTACACTTCCACACACCTTTATCTAATGGTTAAAGAACATACTGTTTCTGTGGGTGGCGAAATACTGCCTCACGAAACGATGATTGTTCAAATTCTTTTAACACCTATAATGGTGGCCATTTTGATGACACTATTTTCATATATGATATATATATTATGTTTATGTTTTCCTAATGCTTCTGTATTTCTCATTTATGGAATAATTTATGATTTCCATTATGGGTAAAATGCGATAATTTCATTTTAGGAAGTGCGGACTACCGCCCCCTCAAAGTGATTTGAATCGTTAATGACATATGTGGGATGTATAAAGGATGGATTAAATGGTATTATACACTATATTATACTGTAATTATATTATAAATTTATATCATTATTATTTCATTCCATTAAATACGAAATAGAAATGAAAGTAGCGTTCATGCGTACGTACGGCTTACCGTCTCGATGAACGGTGCATTTCATTTCTTACCTCTAAATGTTATGTAATATTATAAATGAATGTATATACTGGATATATATGACATATATGACATCTAAATCATGAATATAATTCTGGAGTTAATGGATATTCTACCACATAAACAACTTGTAATTATAAGAAGTTTATTGTTGACTCAAGTACCAAAGATCGACAAAACGACCGTTATTAACTTAAATAATTACATAATGTTCATATCATTGTAATAAGTGATATAAAAAGGATAATGAAATTGAAAATGGTTCTTAATAAGGTATATATTAACTCTAGTTTATTATTCAGTGGGTTAAAGAACGGTTGAGTCAAGTCAGACACAAGGTAAGGGAACTTCTTAACCCAATTTCCATTCTCTGGGTTAATCTTCTACTTTCAAATAATGCCATTATATTTTTATGTCCTATATTGTATTTGTACTTTATTTATGTGTAAATATAGTTAATACACATAATAGATCTATTTTATTTAAGAAAATGGTCTTTGTAAGGGAATTTCTTAACCCAATTTCCATTCTTTGGGTTAATCTCCTACTTTCAAATTATGTCATGATATTATTATGTCTTATTTTGTATTTTTACATTCTTTATGTGTACTTATAGTGAATACACATAATGGATATATTTTATTTTAAAAATGATCTTGGTAAGGGAACTTCTTAACCCAATTTCCATTCTTTGGGTTAATCTCCTACTTTCAAATTATGTCATGATGTTATTATGTCCTATTTTGTATTTTTACTTTCTTTATGTGTACCTATAGTGAATACACATAATTGATCTATTTTATTTTAAAAAATGATCTTTTTAAGGACTTCGTCTCAATCCCCTTACATTGAGGCATATTTGGTTTTATACAGAACTTTCTTTTATACGGTGTATAAACCCCTTTGACTTCTACGTTTATTCAAAAGGTTTTCTTTTATAATTATGTGATTTTTAAATGATTTCAAAAAAGAGATATTTCTCTCCAATATATGAAAATCCAGTGCAAATGTATACGTACTTAACGCATGCCTGAAATTTTTTTCAGAAAATGCGACTCTCGAGTGTGGTAGACAGGAAGGGATTGGGCGTGGACCCATCATGGCCTGTAATTAGTCGAGAAGTCTCAGAATTAGTTATTTTGTTTTCAGAATCTTGCATAATGTTTTCATAAAAACACTGGAGTATATTTGAGGAATTTTAAACATAAGTATCTTCTAAAAAATTGCATCGGTAGGTCTCATGAGACAACTATACGTGGAATTGGCCGAGGCCCTTTCCCAATTTGATTTATGGTTTTGGCCGAGGCCTTAATCATTTTAGACGTCATGGCCGAGGCCTTGACAAAATGTTTCAGAATGTCCGGCATTATACATTCCCTCATTATGAAAGTGGTTATTGATATTTCATGTGATTAGTCGTCCAGTAGAATATCCATGTGAAGAATCAAATGGCATTATCTCATTTTACTTTTGCCATATTATGTTGAAGTTCAAGTTTGAAAGGCTTTTGTTTTAGTTATACATTTCCTTAAATGTTAATGTTTATTTATGAAAGCTTCCGCTATATTGTTAACCTTACTGAGAATCTGAGCTCACCCCTTTCAATGTTTTAATATTTTTTCCAGGATGTGAAGAAGTAATTTATGAGTGACCTGCAGGGGTAGTCAGAAAGGGATATGATTGTGGACTATGAAGACTTTGTTATTAGTTTTTCACTTTATGATGTAATGTAACGTTTATGAATGTATCTAGTGTTTCCAAGGCTACTAAACTAATCGGTCTTTCGAGACATGATCTTTGTGATCATGCCAATGTTACGAAGTAATTCACCGACTCTGGGTAGCTGGGTTCGGGGCGTTACAGTTGGTATCAGAGGCAGTTTAGTACTAACCTTGGAAGCTAGATTTAGATAAACTCTGATTAGAGCACATAGCCCGAAGATAGACTTTGAGGATTAGTATAGAAGAACTTCCTAGAATTTTGGTATTGTAGAGATGTTGTGAGTTTTCCGAGCAATACATCCCTGTCTGGATACGAGCAGGTAGAGGAGGATATGGCACAGATGTACCTAGGGGTAAAACCCAAAAACACCGCTTTGAGCTAGACTCGAACGGGAACTGGTGCACGACAACGGGCCTTGCTACACTCTTGGTTACGACACTCCCGGGGGATATGCTTAGGATAATTCTCATTTTCTTTACAAACCACTATGAAGGGTTATGAGTATATACTTCCTCAAAGAAAACATTTTTATGATTATGGATTATATCCATAAATAGTTCAATTTATGTTAAGTGTTTTATAAGTATGGGATTATGTATTTTGATTCATACACTGATCTAGTTTACGCAATTGTTTAGAAATGGCGCCTAGTGGAAGAAATGGAAACCGTATCAATGAACGCACTCCATGTAGGGATTTCCCTCCTGCTCAAGATAATTATAGTGGGGCTGGTGATGCAACTGGTGCCGATCAGCTAATCACCATACTGGGACAACTTACTCAGGTTATGAATTATAACCTTACCCGTATGGAGCCCCCTGATCCACAGCGTGGAGGATCAATGTTAGATCGATTCATGAGGCAACAACCACCAACATTCAATGGGAGTTCAAATCCTATAGTAGCTGAGCAATGGATAAATTCCTTAGAGAAAATATTTCATGCCTTGGGGAGTACTGAAAGGGAGAAGGTTGTCATGGCAGTTTACCGCCTCATTAGAGATGTCGATCAGTGGTGGTCGCTAATTCAAAACACAATGGAAGGTGATGACGTATCGAATATGGAATGGAGGGAGTTTAAAGAACTTTTCTTAGAAAAATACTTTCCTCGTGACCATCGAGCAGATATGGAAAGGCAATTTCTGAGTCCGAGGCAGAAGGAGGATGAGAATGTCGCAAAGTATGAGGCTAAATTTACAAGGTTAGCGAGGCATGCTTTCGATTATATACGTAACCCAAGAAGTAAGATTGATCTTTTCTTTGATGGGTTAAAACCATTTCTCCGTCGAGCTTTAGTATCACAATCCTTCTCATCATAAGAAGATATTGTCTCGTGTGCTATCAAGACAGAAAAGGAATTCTCTAAGTCTTATGACAACAAAGTAAAGCAAGAGAAGAAGAGAACGGTGGAACAAGAGACAGATAAAGGGAAAAAGGGAAAGAAGGATTCTCCATTATGTGATAATTGTGGGAAGAATCACCCTGGTACGTGCCTAAATGGAATGAGAGTTTGTTATAAATGTGGAGAAAAGGGTCACCAGGCTCGTGATTGCAAGGGAAAGAAAGAGGCTGTCAAAGTTGAATGCTAAAATTGTAGAGAAATGGGTCATTATGCAAATGAATGTCCTAAGCGTCAAGGAAACATACCTCAGAAAAGGCCAATTGATCAGGGCCAATCTTATGTTGTGACTACAATTGAAGCGGAATAATTATTGTATTTGTGTTTTTGGACTCAAGAACTAGATTATGGTTATAAGAATAATGTGATATATAAGGATTTTACTGCAGTACATGTTGTTCTCATTAAGGATTTAATATGATGAAGGTAATCATATTTTTAGTATGTGACAATAAGAGAAACATTACTTTGTTTGGGGAATCTGAGGTTACAATTGATTTTGGAATTTAACGACCCTTTAGAGAAAGTCTGGATGGAGGTATTTTGGATAACTATAAAGGTTTGGATGGATTAAGTTGATCTTTGGATAGTATTGTTTAAGGTAAAAACATTTCAGAAGATTATTTTTGGAATATTATAATACTATAGTTTTAGGAAAAGGACAACCTTCAGGGTGGGGCATAACCCGTCGCGTCGGACAAAGCTGCAGGAATCAAACCCACAACCATAGTGCGACATGCCTTTATTTCCTACCACTATCCTACAGGAAGTCCCTAGTTATTACAAAATATTTTTACTAATCTAAATGGTATGTGTTAATATTTGGAACCTTATACAATTAGGATAAATAGAATATTTTTGAGTTCCGTTACCATTTGGAGTAAAAGATGTGTTTGTGGTAAATATTTATTAACGAATGAAAGTATACATAACAAGTATGTATATTCCCTTACGTTCTTAGTAAATCTCCTAAATAAATTCATCAACATTATAAAAGGTAACTTAAAACAAAAATGTTTTCGGTTAACTTTTCCAACTGGGGATTCAATGACCGTTTAACCTATCACAAGTTTGTGATTTTCTTGTGGTTAAACATTCTCCTAATCCTGTTTTCTATAACTCTCCATCAGACCTTGATGGTTTGTTTCTCCTCCATATCCATATTTTCATAGAATCCTAGAATGGGCGATATCGGGTGACCTTTGTACTTATCTTGCTTTCTTTTAATGTTATATATTTATTAACCTTATTTCCAATGTGGGTTATCCTCAAAGGTATTTTCTCTTTTCAACCTTTTATTTTCAATGAAAATTTTCAAATTGCGAGGACGCAATTTATTGAAGGAGGGGAGAATGTAACACCCCGAGCTTCTATGATACGCTTCTCATTCAATAATGCAATAGCTTGCATTGAACACAACTTCGAGTTCTAAAACACCGCGACTAATCAAAGTAGCTGTTGTGAATAGTAATAACCACTTTTTAAAATTATAGAAATTTTATATTTCAAAATGGACTTCCTTTTTGGATTCGAAATATCGAAATTAGCCTATGTTGAATTTTTGGTATTTTTCTGAGAACTTCTAATTTTTTATGAATAGTGAAAATCACTTAAAACAACTTTTTTAATCAAAATAATTTGTAATGATAAGTTATACTATTGAGTGGTTTTAAGGTATAATTAGAATATATTTTTGCCATTTTATCCAATGGTGGTCATTAGAATTAATTTAACATTGAAAATGGACATAAACAATTGCCAATCTTTTGATATAAATTGTTTTTTAAAAACACGCTATTTGTTGTGACAGAGGGAATTAATTATAAAATTAATTAATGCAACTTATATGTTTGGAATTTTTTAAAATAGAAATCATTTTTGAATTCAGAATATCAATTATAGCTTAGGGTGAAATTTTGGCATTGTTCTGAAAAACTTCAATTTTTGATAAATAGTGAAAACACTAAGTGGTAGTTAAATAACTGATTTTTCGTTAAAATGAAATATTACCACTTCTGTGTTTTGATTTTCAAAGATCCGACATACATGGTTGTCATTAAGAATTAAAATGTGGTTCAATGAGATTAAAATAATTTTTTGGTGAATAGTAACTTTTAAGTTCTTAATCGCGATTAGAGGTAATTAGTGTAGTTTAAGGTACAAATAATGTTATAATAATATGAGATGAGCATGAAACTTGTCCTACTCCTATTGGATGAGTCATGTTCTACCAAGACAACCCATGGGTCAACTTGGGGACCCCATGGAGCCACTTTAGTTGGAAAATGACATTAATATATATTTATTTAATGTTAAAATTAAATTGACACAAACATGAGTTGTTTTACTAAAACAGTTTTTAAGTGGGGTTACACAAGTCCAAATTTTGATTATAAATATTCATTGGAAATCTAAAACGGTTTCATACATCATAATATTTTTTTTATAATTTTTAGACATTAAATAAATTAAATTATTTATGACATCATGATGATGAAGCGATGACCTCATTATTTAACGATTTAAATAAAATGGGAAGATAATGCAAAATCCAAGTCTTACACTTGTCCAAAGCCAATTAGATGAGGATATTTCGAACCCTTATCACCTTAGCCTCTAATTATATAAGTGTGGGACCTTTGGAATCCGAAAAGCATTGTGTAATAATGTAACATTTCAATCTTTCCAAAAGAGCCCCTCCTCTCCACTTATAAAAGGCCCCCACCTCTCCCACCTTATTCACACCTTCAAGTCATTTGTCTCGTCCAACCTCTGCCCAAATACTCTCCCAACTTCCCCCTCTTACTCCTAGAAGCCTCACTTTGGGAATAACTCTTCTCAAGGAAGCCTTTGGCTCAAATCAAAAAGAGTAACCCGATTTTGAGGTAATGTCTTCTCTAATGTTGTTTTGTTTTATTTTTCTTCTCCAACCCCCTAAACTCTTTTTATTCATTTCTTTTGTAACAACACCAGTATCTACAATATACTAGGATGTTGTTATGATAAGGATTTGGTTTACACTTCCACACACCTTCATCTAATGGTTAAAGAACATACTGTTTCTGTGGGTGGCGAAATACTGCCTCACGAAATGATGATTGTTCAAATTCTTTTAACACCTATAATGGTGGCCATTTTGATGAAACTATTTTCATATATGATATATATATTATGTTTATGTTTTACTTATGCTTCTTTATTTCTCATTTATGGAATAATTTATGATTTCCATTATGGGTAAAATGCGATAATTTCATTTTAGGAAGTGCGGACTACCGCCCCCTCAAAGTGATTTGAATCGTTAATGCCATAAGTGGGATGTATAAAGGATGGATTAAAAGGTATTATACACTATATTATACTTTAATTATATTATAAATTTATATCATTATGATTTCATTCCATTAAATACGAAATAGAAATGAAAGTAGCGTTCATGCGTACGTACGGCTTACCGTCTCCATGAACGGTGCATTTCATTTCTTACCTCTAAATGTTATGTAATATTATAAATGAATGTATATAATGGATATATATGAAATATATGCCATCTAAATCATGAATATAATTCTGGAGTTAATGGATATTCTACCACATAAACAACTTGTAATTATAAGAAGTTTATTGTTGACTCAAGTACCAAAGATCGACAAAACGACCGTTATTAACTTAAATAATTACATAATGTTCATATCATTGTAATAAGTGATATAAAAAGGATAATGAAATTGAAAATGGTTCTTAATAAGGTATATATTAACTCTAGTTTATTATTCAGGTGGTTAAAGAACGGTTGAGTCATGTCAGACACAAGGTAAGGGAACTTCTTAACCCAATTTCCATTCTCTGGGTTAATCTTCTACTTTCAAATAATGCCATGATATTTTTATGTCCTATATTGTATTTGTACTTTATTTATGTGTAAATATAGTTAATACACATAATAGATCTATTTTATTTAAAAAAATGGTCTTTGTAAGGGAACTTCTTAACCCAATTTCCATTCTTTGGGTTAATCTCCTACATTCAAATTATGTCATGATATTATTATGTCTTATTTTGTATTTTTACATTCTTTATGTGTACATACAGTGAATACACATAATGGATCTATTTTATTTTAAAAATGATCTTGGTAAGGGAACTTCTTAACCCAATTTCCATTCTTTGGGTTAATCTCATACTTTCAAATTATGTCATGATGTTATTATGTCCTATTTTGTATTTTTACTTTCTTTATGTGTACCTATAGTGAATACACATAATTGATCTTTTTTATTTTAAAAAATGATATTTTTAAGGACTTCGTCTCAATCCCCTTTCATTGAGGCATATTTGGTTTTATACACAACTTTCTTTTATACGGTGTATAAACCCCTTTGACTTCTATGTTTATTCAAAAGGTTTTCTTTTATAATTATGTGATTTTTAAATGATTTCAAAAAAGAGATATTTCCCTCCAATATATGAAAATCCAGTGCAAATGTATACGTACTTAACGCATGCTTGAAAATGTTTTCAGAAAATATGACTCTCGAGTGTGGTAGACAGGAAGGGATTGGGCGTGGACCCATCATGGCCTGTAATTAGTCGAGCAGTCTCAGAATTAGTTATTTGGTTTTCAGAAGCTTGCATAATGTTTTCATAAAAACACTGGAGTATATTTGAGGAATTTTAAACATAAGTATCTTCTAAAAAAATTGCATCGGTAGGTCTCATGAGACAACTAGACGTGGAATTGGCCGAGGCCCTTTCCCAATTTGATTTATGGTTTTGGCCGAGGCCTTAATCATTTTAGACGTCATGGCCGAGGCCTTGACAAAATGTTTCAGAATGTCCGGCATTATACATTCCCTCATTATGAAAGTGGTTATTGATATTTCATGTGATTAGTCGTCCAGTAGAATATCCATGTGAAGAAGCAAATGGCATTATCTCATTTTACTTTTTCCATATTATGTTGAATTTCAAGTTTGAAAGGCTTTTGTTTTAGTTATACATTGCCTTAAATGTTAATGTTTATTTATGAAAGCTTCCGCTATATGGTTAACCTTACTGAGAATCTGAGCTCACCCCTTTCAATGTTTTAATATTTTTTCCAGGATGTGAAGAAGTAATTTATGAGTGAGCTGCAGGGGTAGTCAGAAAGGTATATGATTGTGGACTATGAAGATTTTGTTATTAGTTTTTCACTTTATGATGTAATGTAACGTTTATGAATGTATCTAGTGTTTCCAAGGCTACTAAACTAATCGGTCTTTCGAGACTTGATCTTTGTGATCATACTAATGTTACGAAGTAATGCACCGACTCTGGGTAGCTGGGGTCGGGGCGTTACATAGTACTTATTTTTTTCTATCTTTAAAAAGAATTTTGGTTACTCTTTTTGTGATGTGGGTTTTCAATAATGGAATTTTAAAATAATAAAAAGGTTATCTAATATTCCATAATGAAATGTTTTATCTTCCAAAATATATTCTTTTTTTGATAATTATAATATTATTTTCATGGAACCACTATTGTTGATTATTTTCATAGTGAATTTTGTTCAAAATTTTCATTTAACAATTTTAAAAATTATTTTTGAATGTAACTAGTAACTCTTTAAATTCTGACAATGTTAATTAGGATTTATAAAATACTTTTTTTTAATTTAAATAATTGTTTAATTTTTTATCACAAAGGGATTTATTTTATTTGAAGATATTTATCAAGAAAACCCATCCAGATATCCATATGAAATCTCATTTGGGTGACTGAATTTTTGGTATCAATCATTTATATACATGTGGTAAATTGTTTTGATACCATTTTGAAATTTTATAGTGTCCAATTTTCATTCCATGGGTTATTTATGATTGATGAACAAAACCCATGTTCTTAATACGTGTTTTTATGAAATGTTGAATGATTGATATTTTATGGCGCACATGTGTGTCGATGATGATGTTTGAGGTCCCATAATTTCCCCCAATGCATTGGCCAAGGTTTTATATATCATTGGAAAATAAAATGTGGGAATTATTTGATTTATTCAAACTAGAGATTATGTAGATACATAGATTTTTTCACAACATAATGGGTGGATATTATTTTATTTTTTCACAACATAAAAGTTTTCCATAGTATTACTTGTTCAAAATATGATGTTTTTAGGATTATGTTTTTACATTAATTAATTCATTTCTTATGATTCAATTACATTCCATGTTTCTATGTTAGATTCCAATGATAATATTTCACTAATAAATTTTACTTTCACACAATCTAATTCTATTGTACATGATTTTCATTGGATTTTATTTATTTATCATGACATATGGAGAAATTTATTTATTACATTTCATTTTTTATAATATATTTATCTCGAGATCTTTTTTAATTATATTCTTTTGATCTAACCCTGGATGACATGTTTCAATGATATGTTACCACCAATAAGAATTTGAGTTCACCCACTTTTTGATTTTTCTATTCTCTCAGCTATGAATATGAATATGTAATTTAATATGTATAGAAAAGATTCTAGTGTGGAAAAGATATTTATAAATTATTGTAAGTGTTTTAAAATTAGATTATTTTGTATCTATTCAAAAAAAATAGTAAACCATCCATTCAAGGAATTATGTGATTATTTAGATATATATTGTTTAAAATATACAAATTATATTAAATAGATATTTTTTAGCTTGTTACATTTCCCATGGAATCAAATAATGTTACAAAATAAAGTATTTTTACCACTGGATCGATTAGTTCTAGTCCACGGCTTCATAGTTGGTATCAGAGACTTTTTTAGTTATTTTTTTGTAATACTGTATTTATTTTGGTTATTATAATGATATATATTTAGTGAATACCCTATGGATAATTATATGTATATAATAAATTTTTTATGTTTTGAGAATGTTGATATTGTGAGGTATCCTTACTATAAATCCTTGTCTAGATACTAGAAAGTGGATGTAACTGTGAAATACATTCACCTACGGATAAACAACATAAAAATGATCTGTTGAGTATTAAAATGACATGAACTCGAAACATGTGGAGTGGGTATATGAATTAACACATATATATACACTCCTAAGGTATATTCTTGGGTCCATCACATTCTGTTTAGTATCCATTACAATAGATTTATTGTGATTCAGAATTTGGTTATGCATTAAAAGAGAACCCAACCTAAGGAAACCTATGATGGACCAAGAGTGAATTTTGTTGATATGAAAGCTATTGTATTGATTTTATAGAGTAAAATAATTTTACATTCATTTTTGTAATTATCTTTTGATATTAATTGTCCATCAATCACCTAAACCTGTTTTGGTATAGTAATGGTTGAAACCCAAAGAATCAAAGTTAATAGTAGATGAAATAAATATTTTAGATATATAACAAATGGGAAACAAAATATGATTATGGTTGGTGTATGAATGATTTTGAATATTATAGACCACCAATGAAGATTTATGATTAAAAACATGAGTTTAGGTGAATTAAAAGAAACAATAAATATGATAAGAATTGAGTCTCATGAATTTTTTGGTGATAGAGAATATGAAGTAAGGAATGATCAATTTCCTACATCACAAAAAAATATAGTTGAAGCACCAAACAACAGCCTCAATAGAATTGGGATATGTATTTTTTGTTGAGAAGGAGGGAATATATCAAGTAGTTTTAAGGAAAAAATGAACATTTAGTAAACATGGTGAACAGAAAAAAAAAATTTCATAAACTATCATTGATTTTTATTTGTATTATATATGGGAAACATCTACATTATCCAAGTCAATTACATAATCAAAGGGATAAAAATGATGATAAGTATTCATAACATTAAAGGCAATAGATGGCCTAGGATATTTCAACTATATAGGTGGGTTCTTAAAATGATATTGAATGAGATACATTGATCACTCACTCATGAAATTTCATGGTCATATTTGTATCTTGTTTAACCTACTCCTATTTACCTAAATAATAAAACCACACTGCTATGAATATATTTTTAATTATGAGTAAATATATTTCATTATATATTTATTATATCCCTTGTATATGAATCGTCTTTAATAGATGGTAATAGTGACATGATTCCTATAAAATATAATTTTCATTACTTGAGTCAAGTAAGATGTGATATTAGAAAAGGAATGGATCTATTTACATAATGGACCAAATTATTACCATTTTTGAAAAATAAAATATAAAAATTAACTCATAGAAATTTGTTAATACAATGATGAATTTATTCTCCCTATGAAAAGTTACACACATTATAATAGATTATTTTGAAAAAATTAAAAGTGAAAAATAATGCACAATTAATATTAATATTATGTGTAAAATTATGAGTTCACTAGTCAAACAAAGATATTGAGGATGAAACCTCATTGAAAATTTAATCTTTATTCATGGAAACCATTTACATTTTATTTGAGTAAAAATTAAACTTTAGAGAATATAATTTATTTATGGAGGTGAGAATGTAAGGACCTGAGATTTCACATTGTATTTTCATTAAATATATATTCTGTTAATATCATTTAATACATGAAACACCTAACTAAAACAAAAACCATGATATATTCAAATAAAATCCCACCATATTATTAAAACAATGATGGAAAATGATATAAAATGCATCAAGTGGAAAATGATTCTCTTCAGAAGCCCATTAAATTATTTTTTAAAAAAATAATTAGAACTAGGGTTTTATATAGACCAATACGAATATGAACTCAAAAAAATTTGTTATGTATTAAATATAATTTGAGATAATTTTACACTTGTGGAGCTTTCCAATAGATCCAAGTTAGTAGAATCACCACACTCGACTGCCACCACGGCTTACATTATACATAGATCTTATGCAGAGATATGGGGTTCTATATAACTAGAAATTGGTATTATATAAACATGTAACTATTAATGTAACAATTCATTTCTCTCATTTACATTTTAAGTTTTTCATTTTTTTTATTTTAATAGAAAATGAATGTTTATTTACTAACACACTGATAATGTAAAAATAACATTTTACTCCTAAATTATATTTTTTATAAATTTTTACTATATACACAATATTTTAATAAAATTAAAATATAATATATAATATATTTTTTCTATATGAATAATTTATTAACTTTAATAAGATTATTATTTGATATTAAATAAGAAAACGAGTAATTAAAATTTTAAAAAAAACTTTCTTTATGAAAATAGTTTTAATCTTATTCATGATTAAAATTTAAATCATAAATTATAAGAATTTGAATTTCAGAAAATTAAATTCATTATTTATTTAATATATAAATATTATATGAGAATAACTTTATGAGATTCTTGGAAAAAAATATTTTTAAATAAATTGTGAAAATACAGTTTTTATCGAAATTGGGGATTTTTATTACTTTATCATTGTAAATAAAAATATAAATTTTCATTAATAAAATATGAATATAAGGGGTAAAATAATTAATTTTAAATATAATTCTACAATTATAAATCCTACAGTGAATTTTTGGAACTTAGGAAATGCTTTATTCTAATTTAGAAGCATTTTTTGGTCTTTTAATTTTTTAATTCTTATTTATGGTATAAATATATTTTTTATTATTATTAATACTCAATTAATTTATTTCTTGTTTTTATTTTAAAAACTTATTTCATTTAAATTCATATTATTAATAATTTTATCTTACAAAAAAAATTATTCATAAAAATTTACTTTTCCTAAAAACATTTTTACCCATGTGTGCATTATTTGTGAAATTAACATTTAAAAACCTTAATGTTTTTATTTGATAGAATGATTTTCATATTTTATATATGATTTTTCGAATTATTTAACATGTACAATTTGAAATTATTCTATTCAAAATAATTATCCCGTTTAAAAATAATAGTTACTTCAGTAAATCTAAAAAGGGAAGAAATGAGTTTTACTAAGTATAAAAGACCAAAATTATTTTAAAAACCTTACTCTAAGTATTTGGATGAGATTTATGATTTAAATTATTCACAACATTATATATTTTAAAATTTCTATACACTTTTCACATAGAATTGTGACATTCTATAACATAAATATAAAGGATTCTTCCAAAATAACACGTCTATTTATATATATATATTGATAAATTTCACCAATTATTGATACACACATTCCTTCAAAATTCATCCAAAAATTTAAAATATTTATACTTGTAGAATAATAATCAATTTTATAAGATGATGGTATAAATTATATTTCCCAAGTCCTTTTTTTAAATGGATATTGCCATCATAAATCTTACGTTTCAATTATGAGTATTTCATAATTCGTAGTCTTTTTAATATTAATTTTCATTATAAAATTTTTATATCCACCATAATTTAAATACATAAGTATTATTAAAATAATATAATTTTAATATATTAATGGTTAAATAGTTATTCAATCATTTCAATCCATTAATAAAAACTAAACAACATCAATTTTATATATGTGCGGACTACATCCTCCACAATGAATTGTGGTTCATTTTTTCATCTTCTAATTTCTGGGATAAAATGGGATGATATGTTTAATTAATATGTTTTATTTTTAAAAAATTTGACTATAATATGCTAATTTATCTTATACAATCATTCCATCCCAATTTTTTAGAAATATAATCGTTAATCCTATATATGTGCGGACTACCTCCTCCATGAATAAAGATTTCAATTTTTCATCACCATCACTCATTAATGGTTATAATAATGAATTAAATGAATTTAAATTTTATTTATTCAATTTTTATACTTCTATAATAGTTATTCAAAAGATTCATTAAAAAGTTTCCTTATTTATTAAATCATTATAACACATTGTCATTTGGGAATGTTTTTTCAGCTATAGGAACAATGTTATAATATTTATTTCATGAATTATTAATGAATAATATATAATTTTCATATCCAATTAAAAAATGTGTTTAATAAAATTTAATTAATATATAGTGGTTTTATAAAAATATAATATATTTACTAATATACAAAATTATGATCACGATACATGGTGAAACTCTGTCATTGAAATTTACTTTTTCAAGAACCATATATGTGTATTTCAACTAATGAAATGTTACATAAGGAATAAATTAAAAACTTCTTATTATATTTTTTATAATAACGAAATAATAAATTTTATCCAAAATGTTATAATAAACCTTTTGTCCAGAAAACTCGTATGAAACAAACAATAAACAAATAACAACATTTGGTGATGAAAATAAACTATAATTGTGTAAAATATTTTGGTTATTATAAATGATGGTTAAAAATGATATTATATTTGAATATGGATCTTTAATTAGTAATTATTATATTTATGTTCATTGTACAGTTGGCTGGAGCATGTTCGACCAAGTGAGATTGAAGTTAATTAGTTATATGTATAAGATTATATTTCTTGGGACAAATTAAAAATTATGCATCGTGATATATTTGATATATTTTGATTAATAAATAATGGAAATATTTTACCACATTAATTTTATTCATTGTGTTTAAATATCCATATCAGTATTTTTCTATAAATGTGTATCATTACAAAGGCTATCATGTTCGTATGGTTCATTTTTCTCTATTTTTAGTTCAATTGGACATGTTAGATATCAAACGCCATATTATCAATTATATGGTGTTTTAACTACCCTATTAGATACAAGTAAAATTAATATATTTCATTGTATTATATATTAATTTCCACCTTATGGCACCCCTACTATATTATTTTAATTCATCCGTTAACATTATCATAAGGGTTTTGGCCTCTTAATTCACTCTTAGTGAGATCTGATCTGTATTAAACACATTATTTTTATTTATAATATATATATTGGTAATTTTATTATTTTATAATAATTATTTTCTAAACATTCATGATTTAAAAATAAGATTCTTTTTCTACCATTTTTTAATTTTCAATTCGAAACATATTTATAATGTAAGGGGTTCTTCATGACTCAACTTATTTTATTGATTCACTAAAATTCATTTTTTATTGTACTTTTATAATATTGGTTTCTTCCATTATTTAATGATACTATAATTTAATATCTTCATGTGAAAAGTGGATGAATTTTTTCAAATATTTTCATTTATGGATTTATTTCTCCACAGTATATCATTGGTTATGAAAATTTTCATCATCTTTACATATTGTTTACCCACATTGTCTATATTTACCATTTTCTACAATTATATCATTTTATATGGAAAAAATATTTATTTTTTATAATTTTAACATTATTTTAATCTTTTCATATTTTAAAAGGGATGTCTTCTTCTCATTTTACTAAATGGGTTTCTAAAAAAGTAATTCCTAATACTAAAATTGTTTTACATTTTTTCATAATAAAATGTTATCTCTTACACTAAAAATTCCATCATGGTACTCTCTATATTATTTAAAAATATATAATTTAATATTATTTGTAATGTAAATTTTTTACCAAAGTATTCATTTCACCTCTTTGAAAATGATTTTTGATTGGGATCTTTGACTTTTTCTTCAATGATAATTTTGATGTTGTTTTGTAAAAACTCTTTTACAATTTTATACCAGTTTGCACATTTTTCTAGTAATGGAATAATCTCCTTGAATATTTTTTTCAATAATGACACACTACATCTCTATATGAAATCCCTTTTTTGGAAAATAATTGTTGGGTATCAACTATTTAAATTCTCGATCTAAAATTTGGAGATACCGTTTGGAAATTTTGTGAATCCCATATTTATTTCTAGGGGTTCATTATGCTATAATGAATGAAAACATTTTTCTTCCCTTGGTTTTCCATAATTTATTAATTTATTTATATTTTATGGTACATATGAGTATGTTTAATGTTTATTGGGTTTTTTATATCCGTAAAATTCATTTATTATTATATTATATTTAATTTGATAATAAAGGGTGGGTGAGATTAAATATTTTCACAACATTAAGAAACATCATCCTTATTTTTTATTGACAACATAATGGATCAGAATACTTTTATTTTTTTCCAAAATTAAGGGGTTTCATAATTTGATTTTTCATAATATGATGATTTTATGTTATTTTCTTGTTCCATAATTCCTTGTTATTCATTGATTAAATGACATTACATGTTTTTATATTATATTCCTATGATTATCCTGTATTAATCATTTTTATTATCATATAATCTGGTTAAATGGAACACGTTAGTTCATTTTATGATGTATAAAATTTCATCATAGTGTATGTAGAACACTTATTTTTATATTTTATTTTTAATAATATATTTCTCTTATGCTTAAGTTTTATCACAATATAATGATCCAACCCATAATAGAATGTTGATGATATTTTCTCAGTACAGAGAATTTGAGCTCACCGCATTCTTAGGTTCCAATATCCATGTTATCAAGGTGACTATATAATATGAGAATCATTGATGGGATTCTAGTGTGGATAAATTCTAGAATAATTTTCCCAAATGTTTTAAAATAAGTTTTCTATCTTTTCCTCAAAGACACTAAACTAACAATAAATTGGATTGTGCGATTACAGTGATATGTAAATTTTAATTTATTGAGATAATATAATATAAAAATATGTATATATTGGGACATGTCTCATATTTTTTAATGGAGTTGTAAAATAAATTATTATTAACATCGGATTGGGGAATGTGGTCCTTGGGAACATCATAAGAGAAGATAGAAAATAAATAAAAATATCATTCATCCTCAGCAATTTTTATACACCATATCTTGGTAAAATTAGTTACCAAATCCTTTAATGGATATATGAGTTATTTTCATAATTATTTATTTCACAAGAACATAAATAGAAATTTTCAATCAATTTACTTATCATTGATTAAATAAATCATATCTTCAACAAATCATGTCAATATTTAACTTGTTATGGAAAAATTCATTTTTTTCAATACATAATATTAAACTTTTATTAAATGTGAAATTTCATGAAGGATGTATAAGGAATATTTATATCTAACTCCTACATAATTACCACATGCTTATCAAACTAGTTTGAAGAAATTATTTTATAATTCTTTTAATTCATCATGTAATTTCCACATGTCTCTCTTTCATACATTACAATAATTAAAATCAAGTAAATATAAATCAGTTAACAAATTAAAATCATGATTAATTTATTTTTTTAAATAAAACATGTTTCACACTTTCATCAAAACCATTATTAACTATAAATGTCATATATCATTAATTTAAAACCCTCAAAATCTTCTAATTATATGAAATCGTACTTTAAACTTTTTTTTATTTACAAAAAATCTATTTCTGAAAATATTAAAATAATTTTATATGAAGAAATGATATAATTTAAAACATTATAAGGAAAACATTTGATTCATAAAAATTTCAATAAAAAATATTTTTAATAATTAAGGGAATTTATAATGTATTAAAAATTCCCCATCAGTAATGAAATCATATTAACACACTACATATATTTATTTCTATTTTCAATTTTTTCTAACCCGATTTATATTATTTTTTACTAATATGATTTTAATCATCATATTTTAAACTAATATGGAATATACATAATATCTAAAATAATATAATATCATAAATTTAGTGAAATTTAATTTTAACTTGCTTGAATTTATTTATTAAAAATGAATTCAAGATAATTATAAAAAATAATTTTTTTTCAATATTTACATAGTCATAAATGAAAAATAAAAACATAATATAATAATATCAATTTTACTTTAAATTAAATCTTAGATAATGTTTCATATAACCTTATTAAATTTTTCTCCCTAAAAGAAATACATTTTTTCACATAACATGCATAGTTTTCGTTCATATACCACGATTCATATCATGGGGGTTTCTAATACATAGATCCTAGATATTATCCAAAACATTAAGGGTTTCAGTTTTAATATAAATGGGTTTTAAATATTTGGGTTCTAGCTAGTACTTTGACTCATTCACTGGTTAGGTTAAATGATCAGATTTCCCTACTAAATGTGTTCAATCCTCACATGTTCATAACTCCAAAATCCACCTAATATCCCATGAAAATTTTACAATATCATATTTTCATTTCCATACCCCACACAAACACCTCCATGTATTGTATTGAAGATAAGTGTAACTACTAAATACTTATATCAATTGGCATAAATTTGGCGACAAGATCCTAGATTATAAAACGCACATATAGGAGAAATAACCCACATGATTTCCTAATAAAATTTAAAAATACTCCAAAAAACCCCATAAATATAGATAATCTAAAAGAAATATGTTTTCAATCCAATCTTTCTATACATGATAATTGGTTCAATACAATAATTGAAGGAACCCTGTATATAGAAGAAGTGCATAAAAAGGTGAATTTTTAATATTTAACTCAAAATATATCATAATATACTTGATTATATGTAGTGATACAAAATTTATTCCTCATATATTATGAGATAAACTTTAATTACGAAACTGAATTAAAATAGTACCATAGTTAAATGGTTTGATATTAGTTTTATTATGTATTCTTGATATCATTGTAACTCAAAGAAATAATACTATATTACTTATATATCATCTACACATGTCAAATAGATCAAATATATTCCATTGATTCCTTAGACCTATGGATTCTAGTCAAATCCCATTATGATACTCATATTATTTCCAAAAGATCAATTGATCGATTATGGAACTTGTATTGTTCCGTTCCTGATCTTTCTCTCTCTAAAATTGTCATAGAATAGAGTAGAATATAGTAGGACTCCAAATTTGTGAAAATATACAAGCATACTAATTATATCTCAAAATTGAGCTTATATAGTTTTTTTACTATAAAAATATTCCCTTGTATACATCGATATGATATATATCATAAATTGGGATAAAAATACATGAATCAATAAGTTATTATTTTATAAATTTAAAGATAATTTCACCACACATGAGTGAAATTATAAAATTCTACAAGATAAACCATGATCCATTAACATTTCTCATTCCTCCCATAATTATTTAAAATATATTCAAAACATAAAAATATTTCAAAAAATAAAAATTTCTCATATTATCCATTATAATTAAATAATATTTGAATTGTTTATACAAAATATAATAATATAACTGAATTATCTTATGTTTAGACTTTCACAGGGACTTCCACTAGTCTCAGAATGTGGGATCCAATTTTTCCTCATTTAAAATTATTTTGAATTGGTGGAACATGTTAATAAACATTATTTTTGGATAATTAGGCCTCCATCTTTATAGTACGAAGTTCATCTAAAAAAAGAGAGTGGTATCAAAAAATAAATCATAGACCCTACAGAGATAAGTATAAATAAAATTTATTATTACCGATATAAATTCTCAATTTATAATATAATTCATTTATCTTGATATCTCGCCATGGAGGTTACATCAAATGTGTCATCAAACTATATTCTAGTTATATAATTCTTTGATTTTCATGAAATAAACTCATCAATATACTACCATATCTCTATATTTATTACATAGTTCAATTATAATAAAAAGGCATGATATATCTACTTATATTAAATCATATAGGACAAATGATTTCATAAATTATTCCTTAACGTCATATCATTGACGACGCAACCAAAAAATCCTACATCACTATGAGTTATTTTCCATAGTTTCCATAAGTACATAATAGTACATGACTCGTGATATGAAATAATAATAATATCATGTATAATGACCATTACACGCTATCACAAATAGTAATATCAAGTTACAAATAAAAAATATGGAATTCCAATAGTCATTTCAGTTCTCATTACCTCCTCTCTTGGTGATTACCATGGGAAAATGTCATGAGAAGAAGTCTCAATGCCTTATAAGAACCATACCACTGATATCCAATATAATCTATGTCCATTAAAATGAATTTCTTATTTTCATAAAACATTTATTTTGTAATATCATCCTAGAACATTAAATTTATCATCATATAGTGGAACTGTTATGACATTTTAATGTTACAAAAACTATATGAGAATTATCACACTAAATATTACATAGAATAATAGTCATAATTTGATAAAATATTTAATAAAATTTATCAATTTCCAAATATTTGTTTTATAAAAGATAATTTAGTTGGTTCTAAGGAACCAACTCCAATAGACTGCTACCATCTCTAGATCCAATTATTAACACTTTTTTATTCACTTATACATATATGATTATCATGATTTTTCTATGATAAGGATTTAGTCAATTTCTCTGACACCTTCTCCACTAAAAAAAGTGTACTTACTATAAACTCATCCCTACGATAACAAATAGTAAAATAGAAATTCTTTTTTAGTAAATTCTATTTCAATTTATGTGATAGGTGGTCCTGATCTAGAAAAAATATTTTAGTATTATCATAATAAAGTGTGATAGAATTTTTATTTTCCATCACTACATAAAACATATGGATAAAGCTTTGAATCCAAACATCTTATTTATCTATATTGGAATTTGTACATAATTTAATTACACTATAAAATTAGTGATCACAAGCTATTTTGTGATCATATTTCGTATAACCCCTACATTGATGTTGAAGACATACCTCTACTGTAATTTAAAATCATCTGGCCTCTTTAGAATCCAAGATTCGAATATCCCCTGATGAATTTATTAATATCTCCTCCATAAACATGTAATATATAATTTATATTTCTCAGATACATTAGGATAGTATTAATAGCTATCCAATGATTTTCTCCAGGTTATTCATGATATCATTCAAATATTATCAAATCATATTAAATTTGAGGCTAAGAAAAAATCATATCATACATGATAGAAATTATTCCATAAAGGTAAGGAACTATTGTCATTATCTTCCTCACCCCTATTTTTGAGGAAACATTATTTTAGCGAAATTTTTACTATATTACATAAGAACCAATCTCTGATTAGATTATTATATGTTGAATTAAATCAATAAATATTCCATAATTATATTCTAGAATAGTCTATGAAACCTTTATATCTATCAAGAGTGATCTTGATCCATATAATATAGGATTCTCCACCTAATAATTTCATACAGAATAAATTTTGAATCCATGTATTTTCTAACCATAATATTGGTATCCCATATAAAATTAGTAATATGTGATCATTATATACAACAAGATAAGTAACTAAATGCTAACTAAAATGCATATAGAAATAGGGATGAAATTCATTCTTTATGGAACTAAATTCTCATATGAAATCTTCTTAGAAGATTTACCATGATCATGTATTAATTAATAAGTAAATGGATTTATTTGACTTCCTTCCCTTATAGGAATCCATTTATATAAAAAAAACTTTATATATTTCATATATACAACTTCTATAAGTTTATTATTAAGGATAGTCACCTTTAAACCCATTTTTAAATCTCCTTATCATTGTATGATGTTATTGAAAGAAGAATTTAGATGGATTTATGAATATAAACTATTGAAATGGATTCATGATAGTTTATTTTTTACCATCACTGAATCATTTAGGTACTAGTCACATGTTAAAGGTACTATATTTACCATCCATGTATAATAACTTATTGAATACAAGTTTTATCCTAACTAGGTTAACATATACTAAAGGATAAACCAAAACTATGGCTTAGTTATGATATAAGGATTCAATCTCAAAATGCATGGATTATTTCAATCATGTGAATTCTATGCTATTATTATACAGGAAATACGTTCATCATTCTCAATGTATAATGAGTTACCATCTTCTGTGACTATAAAACCATTTATCTTTGTTAATCTAATTTATTTGGAGATCAAACTTAGTAAATGTGCCTCTATAATGATATCATCCATGGGTTATGAGGTATTTTTCGTATAATAACTCATGTGTATCTTGATAATCTATTTCATATATTTAAATATTTCTCTTAGTATCCCTTTTAATGAAATGGTCCCTATTTTGAAATTTTTTATGCTAATTGTCATCAATTATTTAATCTGTATATTTAAATATATAATATCCTTTATTTACTATATGGAATTTGAAAAATATGTTCTTAATTCCATAAGAATATTGTTTTTCTTTCATAAATAGTCTTACATAATTACATTAATTATAAACATATAGATTCAAAAACATATGCTTCCTCCTTATTAACAACTTGATTGATATAAATTGTTTTACCATTAGTTGGAACATGGTTTAGTGTGTATGATGTATTATAAAACCCATCTCCACAAAATTGTAATGGAATATCTACAAGACTCATCATTAAACTCACTATGACTAATAAGGTACGATTTATCCTATCACAAACACTATTCTATTGTGATTTATAGGTTTGTTTGAGTTGAAATGGAATACCATAAACTTTGAGATGGTCAGTGAACTATTTGATAAAATATTACAACATCAATTTGATCAAATCTTATTTATCTCTTAATCAAAATAATTATATACTTCATTCATGAAAACATTATAATTATTAATGTATTCATACTCATGAGTCATTAATTGGACATATCTATATTTACTCAATTAAGCATGAAAATGCGATTATGTGGGTGTATCTACCACTATCTTCAACAAAAAAGGGATTCATACCTCAGCCAACTAAAATCCAAGATTTTATAGTCCCATTCACCCTTAATAGTGAATAGATTTTTTTTCATCATTCTATGAAAAAAAATTGACATACTTCATGTGTTTTTATTTCAATATACTATAAAATCCCCATGATAGGGCTTTGTAAAGATCTTCTAATTTAAATTACTCTGTTAGGGATGCCATAAATATGCGTGATATAATTGAAGAAAACATAAAAAATTATTAATATCTAACACATGGCCTTTTTATTTACGTATATAATGACCATAGATGAGATGTTACATATAATAAAATTGTTCTTTTCATAAAATCGACAAAATTAATTGAAATACATGAATAAAAATTCATCCATATCATGAATACATACATATATAATATTCATTATAACACTATGAGAATTATAATAATTATTTGAATCTAGAATCATTATTAATGTTAAATTAATGTTGTATCTATTATAGTATAGGAATCCATTCTTGTTTCATTGGTTTCTCAATGTTCAACTTCACATATGGAAGCCCATCTTAATATACTTTTCTATTATATTTGGATACAAATGTGAGAAACATAATTTGTTCATAATGCCGAATTAATAGAGATATAAATGATATATTTGATTAAAAATCCACCTGATGCTTCCCTATGTTTCTTCCCTAAGGTGTAGTTCTAATTTCAGTGGACTAGTGTGCCACATGAAAAGAAAAATTCAAATTTTTTCAAATTCACCATCAAGATATTCCACTTCTTGGTAAGGAATTATATAGATGCATTAAAATTTCTATTTATTTTGCGGCCCTTTTTATTTCCTTTGTCAAGTTAAATATAAGGAATATGGGATTTTCACACTTCATATGCTTTTGTTATTTTCAATTTAGGTTGTAGAGTTTATGGAGTGAATTATTTATATTTGTCAAATTATATTTCATAATAAAACTAAATAAGCTCTGAGGTATTGAGAAAATAATGGTTTCTATGTGAAACTCATCGGGAATCAGGAAACTGAGGATATCTTCATTAGTAATATAACTAGTTTATTGAGAAAATTTGGTTGATTTTGAGGACCCTCTGATTTATTTGATTTGAAATGTGCCTTGGTGTTCTCATATCACACTTGTAATAGCTTCTCGTAATAAAGATCAAAGAGAGTGTACAACATGTTGTGCGCATCCATATCCTCATGAATCTTCTAGATCAAACATGATACGAATAAAAATATATGATATTATCCATCCATCAAATCATCTAAATGTTTATATTATACAATTATATCATCCTCATTGTATACAGTATAAGGTAGATTGTTTAGAATATAGGACTCTATCACATATAATTTATACTCTTACAATAGTATGATGTGAAAGAGCCTATAAAACATAAGGAAAATCATGTTTATGGGATGATTATAATTATTAATTATCGATCAAAATGATAAATTTGAGGTCATGTTACTTTTTATTTTATTCAAAAAAGATAAAATAACATTTTAGTACTTACTCTTGATTTCCAAATGTATCATTTAAATTTTTATTATAACTCTCCCACTATTTTATCAAATCTAACTACCCTCTCATTTAGATTTTAAATATCATATTTTAAGGATAATATGGTTCTATTAATACATATATTGATTCATATAATATGGTTATTTTCCATTTAAATTACTTTAATTTATTTTGGTCACCAATTCTTACCGCATGCGTTAACTCACAAGTCCTTAATATGTTCAGTAGACACCTCAATCCTAGTATCCTGGACTCAGATTCCTTAACATATTCCTATAAATTATATTAAGTATAATTCATTTATACTCAATTCCAATATAGTTATTTTGACATATTAGCTTTTTTTAGATGCCCCAAAAATTAAAATTGAGTTAACTTTTTCCTCGCCAACACTTTAACTATACTGACATTTCTAATAAAATAATAAAATGGAATATATATCTTAATATTTCCTTTTAAGATAATTATATATTATGCTTTACAATTATTTATTTATTTTTACATGAATGTTAATATAATGTTAATTTAATAAAAATAATTAACAATTAATTGATAAAATAAGTTATTAAAGATCAATTAATTTCTATTAGTGATGATAATATGAATCAATTTATCTAGATTTTTCTTTTGTATTCATACTCACATCATTATCCTAGCATTAAAATTTCCATTCATTAAAAAAATATCCATTATCTTCTCTACATGCCTTTTAAATATTCTGTGTGATTGTTTAACATGCACATAATGATACAATAACCATTGAGGACGAAAATAATGAAATAATGGAATGATCTTGAATATTTTTCATTGGTTGGTCCATCATGAAGAAAATTTATCAACCTAGTTCTTTTTGTGATACCCCTAGTAGTATCTAGAATGAATATTTTGTGATTATGAAAATTCATTGCATTAACCTAGTTTGATTTAAAGTTGGATATCATTTCAAACTATGTCATCATGAACTCCTATAATCTTTAGAGTTTATAATAAAGAATAGGTGAGGGGAACTCAATCTATGGAAATTATAATTTATAACTCCAATATAGATGTGTGGCCCCTTAACATTTAAATATATTGGTAATATTTCTAAACCATTAAAGGAAATATATATTTTATATTTTAAAACACAAATTTAATAATTAATTAAATAAATAAATATGTGAATATGACTGGTTCAGTCTCAGCTTAGGATCTTTCAACATTAAATAAAAATGTAAATGTAAATATAAAATTTATAAAACTCAACTTGAGGGAAACTTTTCAACATTAAAGTCAAATTTAAATGAATAAAATTAGTAATTCATGTGATCTGTGACATTGTAATTTTTTTAAATAAATTAATGTAAATTGAAATATATTAAATTTTTTTTGTTTAGGATATTTTTTATCTGAAATCGTTTTTTAAAGGGTAGTAGAATGTTTTTTTGATTATTTGTGTTATGTCTAGGCCAAATCGACAAGAACCAAACTGGGTGATACATTTACAATCCAGGTTAAGAATGCTTAATGTGCTCTGCAAGGGGCATGTGGAGGTGGATTAAACAAAGATAAATGTGGGGAGCCATAGTTACTAATTGAAATATAAAAATCCTATTTACTCATAGTGCCTCATATGGTGTAGTCCTATTTATACAACCCCTTAATCTATGGGATGGATCAATGTTAATTCTCTTACTATTTGGTTTTATCTTTTTCTATTGATCTTATTCTTGTGTATGTGTGTGAATCACCCCAAAATCCCACCAGTAATTCCTCTGGACAATGAATGGTGCACCGAAAACCCACACCCCATCCTCCCTTTATAATCCATTAAAAATAATCTCAATATAATATATATATATATAGACACAAAAGCACACTAAATTTCTATTCTGGATTTCTAAAATCATATCGATCATTGGAATTTTTTTCCTTATTTGTTAAAAAAAATAATTACGCACATTCAGTGGAGTTAATACCATATCGAAGCCTTATATCCTAATTCTACAAAATAAAAATAAAATAGTAATATTTTAATTTAAATAATTTCACAATATCTTTGATACAATTTAAGGAACTATATTATAGTGTAATCATGAATATATGTGAAATTATAAAATTTAACACTAAATATATCATAAGATATTAGATTTCATGTTTTAATTCCTGATTTATTCTGAATATCCTATTTAATTAAATTTATGTTTTAAAATCAAATCAAAACTATACATCAATGAAATATTATTATCTTGGTGTTATCTTCACTTCCCTATATTATCAATGCTTGATGACACTAAAATTGATGTCCTAGAGAACACCCAAACTCGTATTATAGAATCATGAATGACTTTATTTGATTATAGGGTGCTCACATGAAAAATAAAAGCCCTTATGATGATCATTAGATCTCTATAAGATCATGTGATTGATTCACCAAAATAGTTTTATTTGGTTTTTATCATTCTCCCTCTAAATTATTGACAGAAGTTGTGGGAGAAAGATAAAACTCCAAATCTATGAAACTTTTCATAGATGTTATTCATGGATGGAATATTTGAATATATTTTAGATTAAATTTTGAAAATTTCCATGCATACATTATTTATTTTAAACCACTTAAACAAGACAAAAATAGTACAAGTAGATAAGTCACCGTGTCATTCATTTCATGGAAATTTTACCATATGTTGATATCAATAGTAAACTCTATATGGTGAACTATAATACATTATATTAGATGATTTAGAAAATAATTATTAAAAAAACCATAAATTCGTATTGTTTCCATAAAAAATAATAGATTCTCATTTTCAACTTTATAATTAAATAATTTTGGAACACCCTGAGAATTAAATTCAATTCACATTTTTCTAAAATTGAATAATATAATTGTAATAATTTAAATGAGATAATTCACATGGATGTCAACTATACCCTAAAAAATTTCCCTACATGATCATAAACTATAAATATCATAAATTGGTAGAACCTGTGAATACACTACTTGTGTGACCGTCTAGGACCTAATCTCAAAAATAGTGAGTCCAACGAATAGATGTAGCGAAGTATTTAGAAGAAAATCATGGCCTCAATAGAGATAGGGATAAACCATTTCCATGACTACCTCTTAATAACTCTTAGTATGTAATTTACTCTCTTCTACTTTATATCTCATAAAGAAGGTTGAATCACATATATAATCAACATATATGCTTTTTATATATTTTGTTTAATTATATTAAATGACTTAATTGATATACTTCCCTTGTCATGAAATTATTTTATAGTTACATTCTCAAAAAATGGATAATGATATCTACTTCCATTCACATATAAGTGTTAAATATTTCTTGATTTATTTATTAATTCATTTTCATCAATGATACACCAAATGTATCCTACCTTGTTATGAGAATATTTCATCATAGTTATTATCGATAAACCAATGTACTGGACTCATTATATTTATTAATAAAAAAATCAAATATATGGACAAAAACACATATTAAAATATAGAAATAAACTATGGAATATAATACATGTGTGATTCCTATATACATATGTCAGTAATCTTAATGAGTCTAATAGTATTTAACCAATACATCACCTGATAAGGATCTCTTATGGGATCGATGGGACATACTGAACATAGTTGGTTATAGACTTGTTCATGGTTCTCAATAATATACTATTGAAAAATATTTTAACCATTATATAATAAAATAAACAAACTATATATATTTAACATTAAATCCACTAACATAAAAATGTAATAAAATCCTTAGAAATTATATAATAAAAAAACATAGCTGGAACAATAAAATGCATCACACCAAAATGGATGACACGCCATCCATAATAAAAGATAAAAAACATCTTAATGGATCTGACAACACCACTAGTTACCCATATTCACATGATATACATACTCACCTATTAATGGACCAACTCGAATGACTGGATTCCAAAAATAAAAGCATAAGATCTTCATATGCACTCAGGGACTGTGGAATATGTATAGGGTTAGTTAAACATGACCTATAGTGTCTCGTGATAGATTCCATGTAATTTTTAATATAGTTAATAATTCCATTGTTTTTCATGTTTATTTTAATGATTTATTCACATAAAATTTAACTACTTCTGCTAGTTTTCATCATTTTAGCATTTTTGGGGGATTCTGTGAGAAAATTTGAAAGTTTATAAATTCTTTATTTGTAATAGTTTTTTATCACTGATGTATTTTGAGAATAAAAGTTTCAATATTCATCCATATATAATTATTTTTATTTTTATGATTAATTTTTATTGTGGGATTGAATATATTATTAGGAATATATAGATAATTAAATGTTAAATAAGCCCAATAATGTCAATCAATTTTTATAATATTTCTGTAAAACAAAATGGAACCCTCTCCAATAAATGAGAGATATATTGGGCTAAGAATATCCAAATGAGTTTGTCACAAAATGGCCACGATACCTTGGTAACATTACAACAATTCCTATCCCAGTATGGCCCAGTGAGAATTCCCAATTCACATGGATTTCCAACAAGAACCTAATATCGAAAAAGAATATGGTGGGAAAATTTTCAAAAAAATAGTAGAAGATGCATATATAAGTAAGTATGATCAATAGAAATATCCACAGGGAGAACAGTTCCAAAAATCAAAGAAGTATTAATACACAATTTTAAAGCACAATATAACTGAAAAATAAAGATAATCAATCCATGTACCAATAGACACAACACTCTATGTTTAATGGATTCTAATACAATTTCCACATTTAATTGGTGATTTCCCCTTGCTCGTACCTAGAAAAATAAAATCTAATAATTCTAGATATAAAAGGTATGGTGTGAGATAAAATCCAATTAGGGTCTCTCTATGGTTTACATAATATTATTCCACAATAATTAACCAAATAATTATTTAATTTATTTTGAAATATGTATGGAAATACAAGATAATATTTAAAAACAATTATTATTTTCAATTCTTTTGATGGTAGCATTTTAAATAATTTCATAATGACACTTTTATATTAAATAGTTTATATAAATTAATAAGGAATAAGAAATTTAGATTTAAATAATGTAATATATCAAAATAATCGTAAATCTAAAACATAGTCAACATTAATTAGGTATGATAACTCCATGTTACGGGATCCCCACTCACACATATAGTAAAAATGAAAATCTCCACACATTTTCCTTCAATACTGGTCAAAGGGGACTAAAAAACATCATACTGAGGATAATGTATTCCAATAAGATTATGTGTTACTTTTAAGGTGTCAATATATTGATATATAATTATCATACTAGCATGTTTTTGAATAATAAAACACTAACTACCTAGTAATTCATGTTATCAAGAAATAATCATGAAATGGAATAATATTTCAAAACTATTTAAAATACAATTACCCCATTTTCCATTTCCATATGTCAAATTCCCTTTAAAAACAAAACATGAGAATTTAATCATTTTCTTCCTTTTTAATACAAAACCAAACATTTTTTCCTATCAAATACATTAAATACATTCGGTCAAAAAAATTCCCAATTCAATCTCAGTAAAATTATTCTACAATTTCCATCAAATCCAAATCACACCCCAATTGAATAGAAATGGGGGGTTCCCCCAAATCTAATGATAAACAAAATAAAAACCCATATTCATTGAAAATTGGGTTTTTATAATTCAATAGAATGAAATAAATTTTAAATAATTTAAGTAATATTTATATTCATTAACCTAATATATACAGCACCACATACCAAAAAAGGGGTTCACATATCTTAACACCCCACAATGGGAATCTACAACAATGAATGTTAGCAGTGGAGAACTGAGAATCAAAACATGATTCAAGAAACAAATCAATAGAGTTGAGATCCTCCAACAACACATAGATCAAACAATTCCTTAGGAGGAAAGGGGAAGAGAGTTGGAGAAATGAATCATGGGAAAAATCGTATCAAAGATGATCCAAACAATGATTTCCTAGATTACATCTTCCTTGAATATTGTTTTGAGAAGATAAATGGGTCCATGAGTTCCCTCTCACACTAGTAAAATTATATATGATGACTTAGGGTCGTTCAACTGATAAAAATATGGGTGAAAAAAACATAAACATTTCTAAAGATAAGAGAATTCTATATACACGGTTAGTATGGAATGGCCACACATTTTTTCAAATTGTGTTCCAAATGTGAATACCCTTACTAGATGGGTTTTCATGATTTTAACTATCAGGGTGCATGGACAGGGAAAACTCTACAAAAACTCTTTATTTCCCAATAGCCTTCCCAAATTTTCATTATCTCTATTGAAGCACCCCTAAACAATGCCCAACCAAAAAATTGAAAAAATGATGGGTCAAGTAGTAGTTGAATATAGTAACAAGATGTTATAACCTCAATACATTAGAAACATTATTTCCCTAGAATTCCCACTAGGAAGCTTCCCTTTAAAAAATATGAGGCCATTTTTCACTCATCAGTGACACTCTCTCCCAGATCTCAAAAGTATCAAAACCATGCTACCATAACACAACAACAAATGGTATCATCCTCCCAAGAAGTACATTGGTTTCAAAATCAATTATACAAACTCTATGTTCATAAAAAATAAATCAATATAGAAATTGAGATCCCTCGATCATAGAATATGAGCTTAATCATACATATTCTTTCTCAAATATGATACATAAAAAATTTTATTTATCCAAGTAAATTATAAAGGATGTTCAAAATGAAAATATATTGTCCCTACCAATTCAAAAACTCAATAGGCCCCAAAAAATAAGGATAAATATTCCCTTTCCCCCCAACCCATTAATGACCCAGATGAGGAAAATGTCTGATTAACAATAGATCACTAACTAAAAATTTCAACAGATATCAATGATGATCATTATATTACTTATACAAGCTCTATGTCATAAATATTCTTTGATGAACTAATTGAATATATTTTATCATATCTTAGACAAAACAAAATCCAACCAATGAAAATTCACCAATCTCTGACCAACACAATAAATATTTACATGGCTATACACACAAGTCCTTAGAAAGATCCATTCAGATTGTGGACTAGTAGCTCCTATTATAATCCAACATAACATACCACATGTGATCATACCAAAACCCAAAAAAACGTTTGATTTATTAATAAATCATATCCTAGAGAATATTTATAACTCTATCTATCGGTTGATCTGACTATAGATCGTTTTCTATACTCATGTTAACCTAAGATCCTAGTTCCTCCTAATGTCCTCTAAAAAATGTGAGGTAAAGAGAGTATATGTACTAGAGACTATAGTAGATGGAACTCTACATAAATGAAAAATATTTTCCATGTAGATATTTCCTGACTCTTCAATTTTTCCATGTCAAACAATGGTTATGTATTGATCCAATTTTGGTAGTTTATATATCATAAACTATTTCACATTAATCATTCCTAGGGAGTGTGGAAACCCAACCACAATGTCCGTGGTGATCTCATCCCACATCCAAATTGGAAAAGGATATGGCTCAAGAAAACCCGAATGACTTTGTTTCTAGGCCTTGACCTGCTCCCATGTATAATAAAGAGAGAAAAAAATCATTAATTCCCCATCTCATACCAAGACATTTTAAATAACTATGAATGTTATAGAACCTCTTCAGGGTTCCTGGGTTCAGCAACTATAAGGAATTATAACAATACATCAACACTAATTTTCATACCACTAACGGAACAATATAATGATTCTGAAAACATGGAATATCCTTCATGGATAAGTACTACTCAAAAATAGTCTTCCCATTATAAAGAGGGTCTATAATCCTACGAAACACATAATCCACTTGTTGTTCCTGGAGAATTATCTCGAGAAGAGTATATATCAAAAAAACACTAGCCAAAACAACCTTATCCCCTAATTACATAACTCATATATGATGTGTTTCAATTAAATCCCTATGATTCTATTCTTATGAAGATTCATTCATCTATTGAGTTATAATATTCCTTCTTAATGAATCAGCAATGGAATTCCCTTTCCTAGGGGAATAGGCAATGTTGAAATCAAAGGACTGTTTGTACTCCACCATTTCCTCTTAAAAATATTCATATATTTTTGTAAACATATATTAGTTAAACTATTTTGGGTGGAATATGTAGAAATTATTTTTTCTGAAAATGAAATTCTACAACTCTTATGTTAATGCATCATAGTTGTGATTTTATGGTTTTAGTATGGAAAATTCTTCTCATGTGTCATAAGTTGTTAAGATCCATATGCAACGACATGATCACCCTACATAAGAACATGGCCCAAACCTAAACCATATGCATCATAGAAGACAAAATATCTCTAGATATCATCTTTAGGATTAAAAATCATCTAAAATTCTATAATTTAATTAATATAAACAAAAGTACTGTGGATTTTTTCATCCAAAACAAACTTCACTCCCTTTTGAGTAACAGTGGTCATAGGGGAATCCATCTTCGGATAATCTTTTAAAGACTGGTGATAATATCCCAAAACCCCCATGAAGCTTAGAATTACTAAAATCATAGGTGGTTCTCACATGAAATAAAATATAACAACTTTTAGGATCAATTGAAATACCATATTCTGACACTATGTTTCCCAGGAACGACACTTCGTGAATCTTGAAATCACATTTTGGTCGGTATAATTTCGGTTATTTCTGTATAATTTTAGAAAAACATTCAGTGGACACAAATGATACTCTTTATACATATAATAAATAAGGATATAATCCAAAAAGATAATGAAGAAATTATCTTAATACTCATAGAAAATCATGTTCATTAAATCCATGACGACTATAGGACCATTGGCTAGACCAAATTCTAATAAAATGTACTTAAAATGTAAATTCCTAATTCAGGTAGTGGGTTTATATACATATAATTATATTAATACCAACTGATGATAACAAAATCAAAGAATATTCTTTGAAAACCACGTTTCCCATTTCAACTAATCCAAATGTTCAACAATATATGTCAATATATGATTTTTCTTTACTAAAACTCGATTGAGTGTTTGGTAATCAACACAATGGTGAAGTGACCCATCAACTTTTATACTAAATAAAATAGGTGTCACATTAGGTGACACACTCAGGTGTATAAATCCTTTATCTAGAAGATCATCCAATCGAGTATTGATCTCATTAATTCTATATAGTTCCAAATGGTAAGGTGGAATAGATACTGATTGGGTACTCGATAGTAAATCAATAGAAAACTCTACCTCCCATAACTGGGGAAAATGAGAATATTAAGATCTAAAACCATTAGGAAACTCGATGAAAAGTATATGAAGATTGTCACTCAAGTACTCTCGATCTAGATCAAAATTGAAAATTAATATTAAATCAACCATATCTAGATAAAATCATCCAATTGTACTCAACCTATGGTCCCATTCACCTTTCAATATACAAAAAACTCCATCATACATGGTAATGGAGACTTGTCAAAGACTACATCCAATTCAATATTTGTTATAAATAATCCATTATATCCTCAATATGATGTCTGGAGGGTTCATTTTGAGCACCATAAAATCCCAAGTTAGATAAATATTTAAAAAATAGATGAAACAAGTAGGATAAAAAAGGACCCTAATCACTCTTCATTCAGGGGATGCGTGTAGTAATATTGATCACAAAAGATAAAATATATGATGGAATATTAAACTAATCCACAATATCTTTTAGAATGAATTATTGATATGCACTAGTAAAAAATAATGTAGTCACTAATGAAAAATATATAGTGATGGTACCACTCATAGTTGTGGGACCCATATCCTTTTCTTCTAGTGACTCTTCCTATAAGTAATGGATCTTTATTCCTGGTGCCTATAGAAAGATCCCCTTTATTTGTGATGATTTTGATTGTACCATTCTAATTTTTTAATTTATAATCATGTAAAACAATGGGGAGTATAATAGATATGGATGAACTTATTCATGTTACTAGTGAATCCATAAGAGCCACATATCTTGGGTGCCTCAGTGAAAACCAATTTCAGGTTCTTAGGATTCCCACATTGGTAGTAAATCAAAGGGCCTTTTACAAGAACTACAAGAGGTTCGGAAAAATCCTTTTATTGAGAACCCCCATGATAATAATCATGATTTAAATTTCCTTTTAAGATACCCATTGAAAGTCCACTAGAATAAAAAATAACTTTCATCAACCATGACATACAAGACACCTCTATTTCAACCATCAACTCTCTATCTAGAACACTGGGATTCAAAGAGATATTAAAAAAGAGAAAAATAAGAATGAATATCAAATAGATGTCTCGTATAGAACAATATTGTATTAATATTATCATTCTATATAATCTCTTGTAAAAACTGTACAAGATCAGCAAAGTGATTTTCAAATTCTGTCATGGTCATGTCAACTTGTTCATGTTTGAAAAAAAATATATCCTTACACCACACCATCAACTCTATATATAATTGTTCAGTGAAAATAGATTTAATTACCTTATTCTATAATACACTGTGCTTTTTATAAGTTACGATCATGTCCCACCATCTCTTACTTGGTCCCTCTAGCTTGAAATGTGGATATTTCACCTTGATATAATCAGACAATTCCATGGACTTAAAAAAATCAATCATACTCACCAAATCCATTGCCTCTTGTGGATCATTTGAGTCTTATATTATTAGTGGATTCTATAAAATGAATTCATAAGAACAAATTCAAATTTCTTCGCTCGGAGGTAGTATATTTAGGGCCATGATGTGAATTGTTTTAGGTAATTTTCCATTAACATGGCCATAACATATAATAACATCAACCAGATTATGGTCCAGAAGTATATTGTTTTACTATGTATCATTATAAGCTTCCTCTTGGATCCAATTCATATTCCATCTTAGAGTCCCAGTGCTACACATAATCTGTAGAAAAAATTGAATACATTATAAGTTCACAGAAAATTAGACTCTGACAAGATAAATATGGAAATTAATCCATTCAAATTAAAAAAACAAGATTTATATTTTGATCTATCCAAATATAAAATAGGTAAAATACAAGAACTAATCATCCTGATGTATTTCACAATCTACCTATAAGGATTCTGGATTATTATGATTAGGGTTATCTAGGAACTAATTCATAACTAAATTTTATGTTCTTATGGTATTACCCAAACTACAAATATATATAAACTCATGATGCAGAACCTACACCTATGATAACACTTTTTCACAAACAATCCCAGACACCCTGGTACCCTTACACCCATGCCAGAATAAAATAGCATGAATGGTTTTACCAATACCCCTGGGTTGGTTACAATCAACTTGAATCAATCAAGGTAAAGGTTAGAAGGTTTTTTCCTTGCAAAAAGTATAAAAAATAGATTAAAGTCATTATGTTCAAAAGAAAACTCTACATAGATAAGAGTACCAAAATTCAAATAATAATGAAAATTAAAAATAGAGCCAAAATTTAAAAGAAACTGAATGATAAAAAATCTCATATAAAAGATGACAAATCACTCCAATCATAATGGATTAAACAACATATAAATGTAGTCTGTGTCACTTTCTCATTTCTCAAAACATGTTGAATTAAATCTATAAATTACAGAAGTCAATGGTAGGATGTGATATAAAATCCTAGGAGGGTCTCAATATATTTTTGATAATTTTATGACAAAATAATTATTCCTAATAATACTTTAAATTATAATAAAATAGTAATGTAAATTCCAGATCATATTTAAACCTGATCATTATTTCAGTTAAATTGAAGGAAACATTTTAAACACTAACTTAATAATCATTCTACATAAATAGTCTATATAAAATTCCAAGTAAAATGAAAATCAATTTTAAAAACAATGAAATATTTAAAATTAATCACAAATGAGAAACATAGTTATATATTAAGAGGTATGATTTTTCTATGTTATGTGATCCACACACTCTTATATAGTGAAAACTACAATGTGCACAGATTTCCCATAGTCACTATTGAAAGAGGACTAACCCACATCCTAGTGAGGATAATATATTCAAATTATTGTATGATAGAGTTATAAATAGTGAAAAATTTACAAGGTACATTCCATCATAGTGTTTCTATCCCAAATTACTTACATACTACCGAGGATTTAACATCCTCAAATAATAATCAATAATGGGAAAAATATTTCAAAACTATTGAAAATATTGATGCAATATTTTTCAATTAAATAATGAAATTTCACTATAGAAACCTAAACATATGTTTTTAATCAATTATTTCATTTTAAATAAAAAATATAAAATTAGTTATTTTCAATAAAAATAATATTTTTAATCAAAAATATATTTCACAATTCAGTTTCACAAATTAGATTCTAGAATTTACATCAAATCCAAATCACACCCCATTTCAATAAAATTGGGGGTTTATCAAAAATCCCATTCTAATGAAAATTATAAACCCAAATCAATGAGAAATGAGTTTTTAATAAATAAATTGAAATAAATAAAAAACATCAAACAATTTATCGTAAAATTTAATTGCCAAACTTATATGGAAACACCAACAGAAATAAGGAGATCATGTCTTGCAATACCCACAATAAGAAATATTAATAAAGAAAACTATAAATATATAAATGAGAAACAAATGAAGATTATAGATCCAAAAAACATATTTTATGTCCTCCATTAATATGGATATCAAATAGTCTATACAGATTAAAGAGGGAGAGAGAGTGACAGAAGGAGGAGGAGAAGTACACATACCAGAGAAGAATTGAACTATGAACACCTAGATTTGAACTTCCTTATAGAAAATTCATAAGAGTCAAAATGGATCTTTGAGAACCCTATCAACCTATTAAAATGAGATATATAAAGTTAGTTTTGATCTAGGTAAAAGAGGTTTGTTCATGAATATTTTTTAAAAAATAGAATAAAATAATAATTTGTGAATGGTTAGCTTGACAGGGCTGTAAGGTTTGTCAAATCACGCACCATAACATTAATATCCTATAATGTGTTTCATTTTTTCTACTAGGTGGGTGAATTGAATTTCAATCCATGAACCAACCATGTAAACCCTCACTACATGGGATTGAATGATTTTCATAAGCATAGTGTGTGGTTTTAGAAAACTATGCACTAAACCTATACAACCCAAGAGCCTTCCAAAAATTTTAAAGTCACTCCCAGAGGATACCTAAATTATCCCCAACCAAATCATGATAAAAATTATGGGAGAGGAGTATCATATAATAGTAATTGATGTTAGATATATAATTCTATATTGTAGGGAAATAAGTTTCTATGTTTCATGTTCCCTATTATATTTAATGGATAAAATAACTCTTTAATGTAGAATTTTTATCCATCATGATGAGAAAGTTAAAGACCCGCATTACCAAAAAAACAATGTACTATACTAATTTAGTCATAAGTTCTTGTACACTAGTGAGAAAAATGATTCTTTTTATAGAAAACGAAAATTACCAATAACATTTAATGAACCATGGTGACATTCATCCATGTAGTGGGTAGAAATAAAGAATCCCTTTGGTGGATAGATTATGAATATAAAATTTATACAAATCCATTTCACAGTTTTTTTTAGTTTGAGAATGGATTTCTATTCCCATTTATTTATGGATACCCTTCACCTAGAGGGGTAAAATTATTATAGATCGGTGAATATGATTTATGAACTTTTATAATGATTGTGTACTTGAATTTGATAGTATACAATCATTTATCACTTCTAAGCTGATGATTTCAATATTCAAATATCAGTTTTTATTATATTGTTTATATTTTATTTATGATTATTTTATTTTCCTTACCTTAATAGATTATCAATATTTTCCCTCCACTAGGTTTAATTGTATATATGATGGAATTGAATAGGGCATAGTGGTAAAGTACTCAGAAATCATCATTATATGTGGGAGGGGTAGTGGACATTCTTGATTATTTCAGATAAAAAAGTCATAATTGATTATTTACAAATTTAATTACATGTATTTTCTACAACTCTCTATCACATTGTGATGAGTGTAGATCCTGAATATATTTTGGAAAGGATTACTATCACCTTCATAATTTCACTAAGGGATTGAGAGGAAGAGATTGTGGAATATTAGTTCAAATGTCTTAGTAGAAGGGGATTGGATAAATTGGAACTATTATAGAATTTGATTTTAAAGAATGAACATCATCTGATCATAATTCTCATATAATTAGTTTTTAATAAATTAAATATTTTTTCTCTTATATAGTTTCTTTTTTTCACATTCATACCATTAAAAAACACTCCCTTTTATTTTAATTAAAGGTGACATATTTATTATTGCGTGATTCTTTATAGAAACAACCTAGGTTAACCACTAAAATAAATTTTTATCTTTGGAATTAACTGTTTTTTCCATACCCCATGGAATGAATGTATAATGGCGTGGAATTGTTGTCGTAGTGGAAGTTCTAACAATATTATTCTAATTTTTTGATGATATTTTCATTTCAATCATTTAAAAATATATAATAAAATCTCTTTATCCATGACTTCTTCAAATTGTTATTATTTCACATGGATTTGTTACTCATTGGAGAAACACTAAGAAAAAGAATTTCATATCGATCTTAATGCCGGATTGGAAAGCATTATTGAAAATATGAATATACTAGAGAGAGAAATGTAGTGGATATGTGAATATGTACATGAATACTCAGGAAAAACTCTAGATCTATAACAAGAACCAAGGTTATAAAAAGCGGTGGAGGAAGTAACCCCACTCATATATCAATTTTAATAACTTAGGGAGGCCTTGATATAAATCAAGGAAGATCTATTTTCTCTACCCTTCCATTACTGGAGGAGATTGATAAATAATATCATACTTAGGAACTACATATTAGAGATTAGTTAGATTTTCATGAAATTTGGAATTAATATGATGTGAAATATAATCATCCCATCCCTTACAATTAAGATAAATAAACACCATTTTACATATCCCTATATTTGGAAGAAGATAAAATATTTTAATTAGAGGAATTTAAATAGATGATAGAGGAGACCGACTCCTACCACTATCTTTGGAAATTCATCTCCAAGAGGCAATTTCCCCTGAAATATAAGTTTAATCCAAAAAAAACATAGGGAGATAATATTTTCTTGAGCTCTTTATATTCTAATTTTATTGAAATTGAACTGAGTGTCACCTCTATTTTTATTTAAATTTATTGATTCGAAAAATACATGGATTTCTTTGGTGGATATGGAATAAAATGAAGATACGCCTATTGAGGGGCATATAAGGATTCTAAAATATGTCATACATATATTAAATGGAGTGATTGGGGTGATATATATGTCATTTCTTTGGAAAATAGAGACATAATATTATTATATTAAATATTATGAATTTTATATTGATTCTTAATTTTTTTTCAAATATAGATATGAACTATATTTCCATTTGATTACTCTATTGATAAAACATACATAATGAATGAATTATAGAATAAATATAAGGTTTTGTAAGTGGGTTCCAAGAAAGTGGAGGATTCATTTGTTTGCTTATCCCATCAGTGGATGTTTCATTTCATTCCCCAAGGGTTGACATTATATACTAATTCTTCAAAAAAAAAGTAATAAATGCACATTTGGAATAACTAGTGTTGGAGGATCATCTCAAAGAAACTCTACACACCATCAGTTTATAGAAAACCTATTGAAACATCCCATATGTTCATTGTAAAAACTAAGGAACCACATGGGTGTTAAACTATGATCTATTATTCTATTCCACCCCGTTATATTTTTTCCTATTTTCTTTTCTGATGATAAATTTCGTATATTTTCTTTTCTGTGTTTTATTTATGATTATACTCTGAAATATGTTAGAGCTTAACACAATATATCATGGACCATAATTCTTGTTATACTTCTTCATAATTGTTTATTTCTTCCAATTAATGAGTTAAAAGTTTTATTAAATGTTAAATATAATTTATAAAATTAAGGAAATTGAATCATTGTATGTATAGAATTGAACCACTATAGTGTAGGGATTTCCCATTTTGGTGTCCTTATTTTCTTCAAGAAAAAAATTCCATTATTTCTTATTTTCTGTATTTATTTTTTAAGTTTCTATGTTCTTTAACATTTGAGAAGAAATTTGTTTATTTTCCATATATGGAACCCATTTAAATGATTAAAACAATTCATATCTTAAAAATAAATATAAATTAACTCTAAAAATGACTTTGTTTTCTTTTTGAAACATTTTTAGATTCTTGAGAAGACATATGATTTTTGAATCAGATGCCACATTTCACTATCTTCAAAATCACTTTACCGTAAGGCTTCTAGATATTTTTTACATATTCATTACATTCACCTAATTTGTTCAGATTTCTAATCCATGCGTGATTGAACAATAATTTGATTTTACCTTCCAATACTGAGGGTTTAAGGAACTTTAATTTTTACTGATTAAGGAATTGCATTGGTTTTAAAGCACCCTTTTCAAGAGAATCATTTTAGTTATTCCATTAATTATACTTTTATTTCTTGTAATACTTTGTATCCTAGAACCACCTATTATGTTACCCAAATTACAATCATATTTTCCCAATATAACATACTCTTGATGTGCAATTTTATGATCTAGTTGAAATTCAGTGTGTGGGGAAGCTTCCATGGGTTTTACTAAATTATTTGAAAATATGTTGGGTGGAAAGTAAAATACGTAAGTGATGTGTTTGGATCTGAAAATGTAAGTATATAATGTCTGTTCCCTTCTAGAGAATTTTTATAATAATTATTTTCCTTTCTTGAAATTTTAATGAAAAATATAATAGGATATTTAATATATCATTTTTTTAATTATGATGTAGAATTAAGGATATATGGTTTTTCCATGAATCTAATTTTTATATTATTATTCAAATAATATTTCATTAAATGGTGTATGGAGGAGACCAGAGTTGAGTAAAAATTATAATCAAGCTATATTTCTTCAAAAAGGGCCAATACCTCATTATTTAGACTCGAAATGATGGACATATAAATCCTACCAATAGAAATCCATTGAACCGACCTAAAAATTTCTCATGATAATCACCAGTCATTAACTCAAATTTATGATAGATATATGAATTTATCAATCCTATTTTGATTCCTTTATTCAGTTGTATGAGGTAATCCTTATTTAAAATTTACCTTTTTAGGATGAGAACAAATTGAAGTGAGGTAGGTGTATTATATTTATGGTAGAATAAATGAAGTGAAAATGTATTCAATGGTCTGAATGGGGAACATGAAATATTTTTTTGATCAGACATGATATTTTATGATTCTTCTTTTAAAATTGGTGGATCTCATGAGTATGTGTTTTTAAATTTCTTTGAATTCATTTTGATTCCTTCATTTCCCAAACTCCAGGAAAAACTTTATAGTTTAATAATTTCATGTTTCCTTTTTTCTATTTTTTATAAAAAATAAATGACTTTTTCAAAAAATTATTACTATCATAAGAGTGATCAAGATACCATGGGAACATAAAACATACTATTAAAAATCATCATATCTGAATGAGATTAATTCCATAGTCAAGGAATAATCTAAACTAGGGAATTCACTAATATATATCTCTATTAAAATTCATAATACTTCTATAACAAGTTATAATGGGATGAGAAAACAAATAAATAGTCACATGAATCAATAATATTATTCAAAATAAACCATATCTCTCCTCTTATACCCATTAAATAAATAATCCCTTCTCATTATGCATTATAAAAAATTAACTAAATTACAATATCAATCCACCAATAAGGGGTCGCAAGCTATAAAGAGAAAAATTATCATATGAAATCAATTACTGTTCCCATATATTTTTATAAATAATTCCTTCAATGGTGATCATCAGGATTTCAAAAGAGGATCATGAAAAAAATCCTTTCTATTCCCTTTTGAATTTAAATTTCTAACAATTCAACAGAATAATTTTATCAATCTATCTTTGCAATATCATTTAGAAACTAACTTTTCCCATATATCAGTTTCCAAATACATTTTATGAATCCACATAGACTCAACATATCACATTAAGATTTAAAAAGAGTCTACTCCATTTAAATTAAAAAACATTGCATTAAAACACCTCAAAACCACTTTAAAAATGATTCTGGTTTCAAAAACACTTTTAAATATATAAATTAATTTTAAAGAGAAAATAAAATATTTTTTAAAACACACCTAATTTAAAAATTCCATGCCATGTGTTGAAATAATTTTAAAAACACTTTAAACCCTCTTGAATAGGTCATAAAATAATATTGTTAATCGATATACATTAACAATTGTTAGATCATTTTATAAAAAAATTAAAAATAAATTAAAAAAATGCCAACATTGTTCAAAAGTAAATAAAAAAACATGTCACCTTCATCCTGAATTCATAACATACCAATTAGAATAACTAAAACCCATAAGCACCCTAATCCCTTTCAATATAACCAACCCAACCCAAAATTAAAAATCACAATAGTGGTTATTCATTGTTGAATATTGATAAACTACATGAGTGGTCAGGGAGAAGAGTGGGGAAGAGGAATTGAGATCCAACATTAATATAATAGCTTAAAAACAATGACATAGTAAAAAGATTACAATAATAAACGAAGGGTTCTTCCCATGAACACAAGACATTTACCCATGAAATAATGTCAAAAGAGGAGGGGAAACAGAATAACATGAGCGGATAAAAGCATTATTTCACCATTTTAATGAAAAATGAAAAAACTAAAAAATATAAATTTTTTCCAAATTTTATTCCATCCATGTGTATGAAACTATCTAAAAAAACCTCATATAATTATATTCACAGTTTTAAAAACATGCACAAAACTTGTAAAGACACTCTACTAAAAACTGTAAACGTCTCACCAGATTGTCGAAAGGTTTCCCTGATTCATGTATCAATACTACAAGAAAAAGTTACACATATACGATTCCCTAGTTAATAAAACTTTTTAGACAAAACCATGCACAATTCATGAATACAAACCATGTGTTGGAAAAAAATGGAATGCTTGATGTGTATTGGTGACCACATGATTACAAATAAAAGGAGAAAAGAAGAAAAAATATATTTTTTAAAATTTAATGTCAATTTTTTTAAAAAATTTAAATACCATAATATAAGATAAATAAATATTGAATTGAAAAATCATAGTTATATAAAGGTGTCACAATATTCCTTAACATGCTAATTTTACCCCCATGAAGTCTATGGTCAAAATAAACATGTCACCAAATAAAATACTAGAACACTAACATACATGTTAATGAAAGGTAATCTATTTTGATAGTTAATAAATTTCAATTATTATATTATTAATTTAAAATTTTTATCACCCCAATATGTTATTTCATGGCTATTTCACACATTTTATGGTTTTAGTATTATTTGGACTGTAATCCTTTAAATGACCTATTTTGGATTTTAACTATTTAAATTTATTTATATATTTTGACCATTAAATTTACTAAAATAATACAAATTTAAACATTCTTATTTTTAAAGCTTCAATGTTCAATATATTTCATTTTATCCTTCAGGACCAAAAGCTCAATCAATTATTTAAAGTACCAAATCCAGCACATAATTATAACATTGAAAATTTTATACCGATCTAGAATGTTTTATTGTTGGGATAATATCTCATATATGGATATCACAATTGATATTCAATTCAACAATTGATGAAATAAAATCCATGAAAAAACATTTATTAATCTGGTTATTCCAGATTCAGTAATTATCAAGGTCATTAATTCATGAGAAAGTGGAGTATTGGAATATAAAGAGTCACCCATCCAGAATTTACTTTCCTGAGTACATCAGTCAAAACTCCTACATAGTATGGCCAATAAATGATAAATTTGGTAGGTGAATGCGTCTAATATATACGAACTATGTTAAATAATACCATATTACAAAAGTAGGTCATTAAATTTGGAAGACATGTGGAAAATTGTGTAGTATTATTTTAGATAATATTATTTCACCTCTAATCCATGTAAAATAATTTTTCTTCTTTGTTTTAAGTTTTTAGAAACTTGAGTATAAGATGTTTGAAAAATTTCTGTAGTTTTTTATTTTTTTTTATTTTGTATTTTTTTATTAGTATTCTTCTTCATACCTCATTCTTCAATTTTTACTTTTATATGATTCCCTCACCGTATTATTTTCTAAGTCCATGAGAATGAGAAACTAACATCGACTTTTGTTCAATAGAGTGAATAATAGTTGATTTATTTTCATTTCAATTCAATTTAAATCCCTCTAATTGATTATGATAATATTTGTGGTGTATAACTTTTTTATGGTGTGTGATTTCCCGATTTTTTTTACAGTTGAGTTCTTCTTCTCAGTCAACATTCTTCCTTCCCTTCACTATATTAGTCATGCATATGGTGCACTATGTCTTGGATAGCGATGACCGTCAAATATATCTCCTAGTTATATTTAGTAAGATTATTTTCCTCAGGCCTAGATTTTGATGCTTGGGTAATGGAAAATCGAATTAGAGGATGTAGTGTGAGATATCTTGATCACTAAATTGAATTTATATTGTTAATATTTTAATAAACAATGATATAAAACATTAGGATTTCATAAGAAATAATTTATTCCTTCATTATTTATAACATTATTTTATTAAAATTAAATATATATATATATATATATATGTATATATATTTATTATTCATTTTTCAACAACATCTTGGTATTATTTAGTTATATATTAGTTAGAAAATAAATAGTTACAATAGAATTTCATTATTATGAACATTTCCTCTTTAAGACTAACCCTAGAGATGCACTACACAACATGCTGATGTAAATAATATATTTTATAGGGATATATGATAAATAAATATGTGTCAACATTGTTTCCTTTACTGGGAGGTGAATCACATTCAAACTCCATTTTTCATAAAAACATCAAAATAGCCTAAATTTCAAAAACAATTAAAAAAATATTTGTTCAAGATAAATTTTAATTAATATTTTTAAACATGTATTGAAGAATCTCATTAAAATAATATATTCAATAATCTCAAATTCTAGAACTTTATAAATAAATATATGAGTTTAAGTACAATGAATATAGGTTAAAAGAATATATTTGTTCACTAGTGCATCATCTCGAACTAGAACTCGAACGTCAATGAAATAAATTGGTGAGATATATTTCTTCAATCATTTTTTATTGATGATCCTAAGGTGAGTGATAAGGCACTTCTAATGGAAATAATCACATAATCATGCACTCAATCATTTATTCAGGAGGTCCCACAAGTACACATGAAAGATGATTCCCTAACGAGAGATCAGAATATTTAGAAGAATATTTGAATCACATTGTTGAAGATAACCTGAAACATGATCTTCCCGTCCATGATAAAGAAAATTCAGGACTTATCTATATCTCTCTTCCTCTAATGAGAACAAGGAAGGTGCACCTGTTGTTATGGATTTTCCAATGTTGTTGACTAAATAGATGAATTTTGAAGATGTCTTACTTGAATGTGAAAATTTCTTTTTTAATTATTAATATTTTAATCATATTCAAGCTGAATTTTTTTCTAACATCATTTTTTTTAATTTAGGATAGAGAAAAATAGAGAAGGCTTTTTATATAATATAAGAAACTACCCATGTTGTGTGGATTTAGGAAGAAGACATGGAAAAGGTGGTGGTGATGCGACTACATTCTTTAAAAAAATGTATACCAAATAAAGGATGAAACCATGGAAGCTTACATTTTTCACTACTATATTCTTTTCCAACCCACTAAAAACTGAAATTTAATCTTTATTCTTTCTTTGTGGTTGGGGTTTTTCTTATATTATATACTATTGTTTAATTTCAGTGGTTACTCGTGTATATTGGGTGAATTCACATGTTCTGGTTAATCCCAAAGAAACCACACACACCTTCAGATTAGGGATAATACACTGTAAATACCTGATTCGAGGTAATAAAAACATACCACCCACATGGGGTCAAACCAATAATTATCTATTTTGTATCACCTATATCATTATTTTTCCTTACTTTTCTTATGTATTATCATTTCCTTCTGGTTTTTTAAAAGTGATAGTTGATCGGAACATAATGAAAGGATGCCATTGAAAATAAAATCAGGTTATTTATTTCATTTTCATTATTTTATTTACTAAAAAATTTAAATTCTTATTGAAAATAATTGTTGATCTAACTTGGGCTAAAAATATTTATTTCAATTAAATAACTGTGGGGGAGAGATTTCAGCTTGTTTTCAGGAATTTTTTGAGTGAATCTATTTTTTGTGTCTTTTTTTTAAATTTTCATGTTTAATTTTTTTATTTTTTGTTGTGTTTTTATGTTTTATAGGGTGAATCAAATACTTTAGAAAATTCAAACCTTCTTGGAGTGTTTTGATCAATGATTAGTTTAAATTTTTGGGGATTTAAATTAATTTTGAATTGATTTAGATTATATATTTTCAATATTTTCATTTGACTAATTTTTATTGATTGTGTATCACATGTTAATTAGTATTGGCCAAATTGAAAATCAATACCAACCCCGATAGGTTTCTTAAAATGTTTGAAATATTCTTACTTTTCTCATTTTCATGACTGTATTGAGACATGTTGTGTAATCCATAACATTCTGTTTTTCTCTTTTTGAAGCTATTATAGTTCATGTAATGTGTTAGTAATGATTGAAACACCATTTGGAAACCCCTTTCTTACATTCAGATATTATTTTATTATACCTTTTAATATAAAATATATTATGACCCTATTATTCATGAAATACCATGTTAGGGATCCACATTAAAAGCCAATTATCCTATTATAATCCGGTATAGAAGTTAAATAAATGATTATTGTTGAACTTGGGTATGTGGGTGGAGAAGATACTTTGTTTCATACATTCTTGAAGAATTTTTTTTAGATGAATTGAAATTTATTCCATATATACTTCTGATTTTGTGGAATAAATTTCAGGAAATAAAGATTGATTAGGGTATCAAATAACATTACAAATATGGGTAGGGTGCTCACCAATATTTGAAGAACAAAAGTTTCCAATCATTACCTAAAATTTATGATTTTGATGAGAAATCCATATATGAATTAAAGAAAAAAAAAGATTTATATCTAGATAAAAAGGTGAAGAAATTTATCATTGGTAATTAAATTACATGTATGAAATTCCTACATAATTTGGTCTTTTGACGTTAATCATTTTGATCTGATTGGGGAGCACACCAATCTTGAGAAAATCTATTTTCAAAAATTTACATCACTTTAGAGAATAACCCTCATTATTGTTCCTCAGATGTTTTATGATTTAAAACCAACCAAAACTTATCCTCAAATCAACCAATGAATGATACGACATGATTGAAACCTTTATAACTTTGTGATGTGGTTATAATAGAATGATAGAAATTTTATGTAAACCAAACAAGTTCTTGATAATGATAAAAACATTACATTAAAAATTCATGAGTGGAGAGAGAAATGTATTTTTTCAGGGAGGTAGGCATGACATGCATGTGAAGAATAATATTATATTGAATGGATTATAATTATTTTTAAGGAATTAGTAAAAAAATTCCTTGTAGAAGGAACTCTATTTTCATTGATATGTTAATTGTGTTTTGTTGTCATTTATGGTTGGGGAAGTTTGTTTTGACCTGGGTATACGATGGTTTCCTGAGAGTGCAATGATTAAGTGTGGGGGAATTTATATAGAATAAATTTTCAATTATTTTATTCTGAATTTAAATTTTTAAATCCTAACAATATGATCTTTTATAGATTTTTGTCATAGATTATGGTTTTAGTGTTATTTTATGATTAATTGATAAAATTTCTAATTTTGGATTTAAACTATTTTAATTTATTTCTATATTTCGACGATTAAATTTCCTACACTAATCCAAATTGGATAATTCTTCTTTCTTAGGCTTCAATATTCGATGGGTTTCATTATATCATTAAGAACTAAAAGATCAATCCACCATTTGAAAGCCCATTCCCTACTTGAAATCACATCAATGAAAACTATACATTGATATAGAAAAATAAATTTTTGGGACAACCTCTCGTAAAAGGATAACTAAAATTATAGAAAATTAAATATTCAGAAAGGATATATCTGGATAAAAAAATTATAAATATGGAGCTCCTGATTTGATCATTATCATGGTCATTAATGTTTTTGAATTATGATAATTGGAATATGAAGAGTCGCCTTTTCATAATTATCTCTACGGAGTCTAATAGTGATAAACCCTACATCTGGTGGCCCATCAAGATGAAATTTAGAGGGTGAATGTGTCTAAAGTCGGTTAACAACATTAAAGAATACAACTTTAGAAAATTCTATACTTAAATTATGATAACAACAAGAAATATTTGGAGTGTAATTTTGAATCCAAAAAATTGTATCTCTTCTCCCTATAAAAAATGTTTCTTTTTCATTTCATGTTATTGGCAGCTTTGGGGAGAATTTAATGGCCAATTTTAGTAGTTTTTTATTCTCTATTAGGTAAAAATATTATATATATTTATTATTTTATATTAATCTTATTCATTATACCTTATTCTTCCATTCTTGTTCTTATGTGTTTCTCCCACCATATTCTCTTCTGACTCCTCATGAAAGGGGAACTAACATTGATATTTGTTTGAGCGAGAAAATGTGGTTTTGTAGAGTTTCATTGAACATCAATTTAAATATATTTAATTAATTCTGAGAAATTTTGTGGTTGTTATATTGATTATGGTGTTCAATTTCCCCATTTTATCCACCATCCAGTTCACCTTATCATTGAAGATATCTCCTAACCGGCATTAGGAAGTGTATTTAGCCATATGTGGAGATCTCGGTGTTGGGGTAATAACAATTAAAATGAAGGGGTGTAGTGTGACATATCATGATCATTACATAGAATTGATATTTCGAATATATTAATGAACAATGATATCAACCATTATGATCTTCTAATAACAAATTTCATCCATATTGGTTTCTACCATATTTTAAAAAACATTATTTACATATTTATATATATATATATTAATATTTTTTGACTCATTGAAAACCATATTTATACTATCTAGTTATATTTTTTTTTAAATAAATAGTTAAAATTGAATTTTGGTGTTGTGTAAGTTGTTTCCTCAAGGTGGAACCTGGGTATGCCCTGTATTGCATGTTTAGGTACCTAATCTATTGACCGGGGATCTATGACAAATCCTAATGCATAAGATAACTCAATAAGGCCCTATATCCTATAAAAAAACTAAATGATATCCATCCTCTATAAATCTATCTAAATAATTATCCAGACATTATGCATCCTTGATCATAAACCACTCAATAAAAATTCAATAATATTTCAAAGATAATTTCATTTTCAAATGACCTCACATTTTCAAGAGATATATACCCACCTAAAATGTAGAGTGCTATTGAGAACAATGAATATATAAAACACACACATTTATTACAATATAAGAATAAAAAAATATAAAATTCCCCATGAATTGATCTCTATAATGAACTAAAATCAATATATTATAAAATATTAAAAACATGTTGTATCTAAAAACATACCTCCTCAAGAATATTATGTGTGTTTTGACCTCAATATACAAAACTGGATGAATGGGGTGATCTAGGAAATCATACATGGGTTCTCATATCATGGATATCACAATCATATTTAAACTTACATTATATTGTTAATTATCTAAACTAGTGAAAAGCATGTCCTAGTCCATAAAAACACATACTGAATGATCAATTCAATGAACTGAAACCCATAAGTATCCCTCACCAAATAATTTCTAAAAATATGTATGAAAGTTGAAAAAAACACTGAAGCATGAACATTCTCTATAAAACACTACTCATGTGTAGCAACCAAAAAACCCCCAATCAACAAACCCAAAAATTCCAAATCAAAGCATTAAGCTCCCTAAACTCATCGAGTGTTAATCCTCAAAACAACCCATCACCAAAATCCTAAGAAGATCTTTCTCCATCAATTCACAACAAACAATGAAGGATCTCTAGTCTAGTATTCCCCACTCAAGCTAAATTATTCTAAAATAATATCATACTCAAAATACTAATAAACCATCGAGAGGGAAATAAAACATTAAACTCCATTTCAATCATAGGAAGAATACACAAATGAGAAAAAAATTTCTCTTATAGACAAAAAATTTAGTTTTACTAAATACCATTCAAAGAGATAAAATTTATAGAAGAAAAAACATGAACCTTACCTAGTAATGTTTTCTAAAATCAATAAAATAGCCTCGACATTTAACAAAGGACCAAAATCGAAAACATTATTTTCTAAATAATTACCACTTGTCAAGTAGTCTCCAAAAATTCATTTTATTGCAAACATAATTTTTTTAAACATATCACCATCATATTTAATTCAAAAAAAATTTAAAAATCTATTAAACTGTCAAAAAAATTCACCATGTTAAAACAATGTAATACACTTTTAAAATTCAATTATAATCATCACTACATTTGAATGTACCTCAAAAAAGGGTGAAAATATCTTTCACTAAGAACATTAACCATTTTCAAAACCGAAAATCTTCTATATTTAATATTAAAATCAACTAATTTCAAAAAAAAATCATAATAACCAATTCTTTTTTATAAATAATCCAAAAATCTACGTATTAATCCCATTTATTTTTCATAAAATAATTCATTCACATATAAAATAAATTTCACAAAAATCATAAAAATAATGAAAATCATAAATCTGAATCAAATCATCAAAATATCAAAAATCTCATTTGATTTCTCCCATATCACTAGGTAACATCTCACAGTAGTCTATGTATCAATATATGAGAAGATAGAGAACCATGCCTGACATGGCCATATGGCTGATGGGATATAATGAATTATTGAAATAATTACTAAAATGTTCCTTAAAATAGATGTTTTTACAATCCTCCGTTCATTACTCCATTCCAATTAACCATAGGCCACAGATTTGATTTTAGTTTTTCCATAAACTCTAACAAAACCACCCAAGGAAATTTTTATCATACAGTTCAGGATTAAAACAATTATTAGTAGTAGAACAACTAGAATCTTGAATTCAAAATTAAAATATCAATTTTATATGGTTAGACGAGGGTCATGGTAATATGGGTATAGCTAGGCTCCCCTAACACCTAACTCTTAGGGCCCATAAAAATCATGACTATACATTACCATGAAAAACTCAAAAAATAAGAAGTTGTTTCAATAATTTGGCTATCCACATACATAACTAGGCTATTATACCATTTTAAATGAACTAGACCATGCTAAACTAACCCTTAGTGACATTATATTTTAGAATAATACTATTTTAGATAGCATACTAGAAATGCACAATAGAGCATTAAAAAATATAAATTATTAATATTTGAATATGACTTTCATAACATATCCATTAAATTAGATGGTATGAATAGTAATAAAAACATTGTGACACACACACCAAAATATTAATATATAATTTCATACTAAATAGTTTTATTAATTATTATGAAAAAATCACTCAATTTTCTGTAAAGTCATTTTATACTTCCAAAACATATTTTCTTTAAAAATTATTTTTATTTCTTTTTGTGACTGAATATTATAAAAAAATTATAAAAATTATAAAAATTTTATTTGATGAAAAATATCAATTTTCACATCTTCATATCATAATAATACTAGGGTGAAATTTTGATATTTTTTGGAAATGATTAATTTTTTAGGGAATAGTAAAAATATATCGATTTTATAAAAAAATATTCTTCTCAACGCATCTATTTCTAAATTAATATTTTTTATGAATTTATTTTCAAATTTAATGTGTTATTTTTTAATAAAATTAATAAAAATTAATTCATTAAATTTTGGATAATGGATAAATTATTTTTAAGAACATTTCCATATATAAAATTTCATTATTTAGGAAAAACATTTTACATTATGTTTTCATGGTTTATTTTAAAATTCATTTATTCAACTTACTGGGATTTAATTTTATAAAATTTATTCAATATTTTTTATCATTATGTATAAAGATTCTTAATAGTAACCATTATTATGGTCAAAATAAATAGAAACCATGGTTAATATTTATCCCTCATATAAGGTAAAATTTGGTTAACTATGGTTTAAACTAATACGAGAAACTTTTACAGACACCCTAAAACATAAATTTAATATATTTGATTTTTATAATAGTAAAAGACACTAATATATGAAAAAAATATCATCTTTAATCCATTTATATTTGATAGGGGGAGGTAGCCAAGGCTTTCTGCCCTAATGGGAATGGAACCCTAGCTCATGCCCAAAAAAGATTCACCCCCCCCCCCTCCCTTGAGGTGGGAAGGGGGAGGATGGTCGGATTTTTCCACCTCTGAATGCCTCGACCCCATTTTTATCCTTCTACGACACTAATTATCTCTTATAGTTCACAGTGATTGTGTTATGTTCGTAGGTTTTTGAACTTAATCATGGTAATCCTCAGATCCTGATCGTAGTGTCATAGTTCTATGAAGTGATGAGTTACCTAGACCAGACTCAGGTGTCTCGATTCAACTTTCAAAGAAATTGGTCTTATGAGTTTGATTAGTTTGTTTTTGGAAAATGGGATCTAGAAGATTTTGCGATCATTGGACTTCTAGATAGTCGGTACAAAATGATTTGATTTTCCTCGGAGGAAGACCTGATACAGGCGTGGTCTAGTGCCCCCAGGCGTTGCAACGGTTTCATGTTTTTTATTATCGAGTGGACGTTTGATTTCGGTATGAATCACAACCCAACCTCCATTCCAATTTGGGTAAGTCTTCTGCATTTACCATTACCTTTCAAAACCCCAGCGATTATACATATTCTTGGGAACCTCGTAGGACATTTACTGTGTTCTGGTGTTCGTATAGACATTGTGAGTCACCAGATCAACCCTCAACTATGTGTTGAGGTGTAAATATTGAATTTCTTAGTGGAATGGGTCTGGATTTTAGTGGGTAAAGAATTTAGCTGAAAGCAGGATATGGTTTATGAATTATGGATTAAATAATGATCAACCTGCAACAGATTGGGGCACATAGAATTTAGGTGTCATAGTGGATCCATGAGTATGATTTTTTCAACTCAAGAAAAGAGGCTTGGTGAAATTGTCGATAAGAGGAGGGTGCCTTCTATGGATGATGGGTTTGGTAACGCACCTGGCCTGGGAGCCTGGGTTGGATCGGTTTTTGGGAAACCATCTTTGGTTTTTGTTTAACCTTTAGTATCTACGGTGCTGAACAAACATAGACAGGTCCAGATTCAGTGGATGGTGTAAAGGGACATACTTCTATTGATATTGGTGGGATGGATACATTTGGACCTGTGGTTACAGGGAGAGTCAACATGAGCTAGGGTCTCCTCATGGCCTTGCTCCTCTTGATAGCAGCCGGAAGTAGAGTGGTCTGCTCGAGGGAAGGATTCCTATTGTAATGCAGAATTGTGATGTTAGTGTTGGTTTGGGGGATCCAGAGGGTAGTGTTGATGGGATCTATGGATGGGCTGATGTATATGGTGGTGTGCTAGTCACATTTTCCACATAGAACTGATTTTAGGGGCTAGAGCATGAGGGAGTAGAAGCCAAATTGATGACTGATCCTTAGGAAGATGATATAGTAAGTTATCTTATGGGTAAGGGGATATGTGCAGTTCTGGAGATGGTGGAACAACCATACTACCTTTCTATGATTGACACGAACTGTCAAATTCAGCATAATCAGATTGTGAAGTAATAAGAGATGAAGGTCCATAAAAATTTGGGTATATTTATAGTAGTGTTAATGAAAATGAAGGTGGCATGGTTATGCCAGCATATAGTGACTTTGTATAGGGAGGCAGAAAGATTTTTTCTGGGAATCATGAGGATATGATTGACACGTCTCAAAGAAGAACGATGAAGGATTACTTGTATCTGCCAAAACCAATGTTCACTATATCCTTTGTCTTGGAAGAAGGTGGGGTAGTCTCTAGAGCTCATAAATGCTTGAAAATTAATAATTAATATATTAAATTAGAGCGACTGATTCTTAGAAAGAAGAGTGATAAATATATGAATCATTATGAATACTCGGAGAGGGAATCAGTGACTACAGAGGAATCTTTTTATCATGGAGAAGGTGATGGGTTTGGTTATGACAGTATGTAGTTTTTTTGTTTTGTCTATCATTCTACTTTACTGAACATTTCTTTTGTTAATAGCAGGTCAGAGGTTTTTTCTTTAGCTACACTTTTCTAGTATATTCGATAAATACCTTTATATTTTTTCAATTTAACGAAAATTTCAAAATGACACATTCTTTCATTAAAGATCTATAATTTTGTTATAGTAAAAAAATGAAAATTGTGAATATTTATAAAATATTATCTTTAATATTAAAAAAAATTAAGAATGTAATTTATTTTAATATTTAGTTATTTAATAATTACCGTCCATGCTTAAAAATGTCAACATTATGCTTTCTCAAGTAATATAAAAATAAAATAAATTAATAATAATTTTTAAAAGTCATATTATTTTGATGATTTATTGTGTTCCAAGAATGTTTTAGATAAATATAATCTTTTATTGGTGTTATGAAATTTTATATTTAAATTCCATTACTATATTTATATTAATTTATGGTCACACTATGTGAATAGTCCTAAAAATTAAATTACAGGCATCTTATGTAAAATAGTATATTATTAAATGTGTCAAACATCATAAAAATAGTTTATTTGGACAATTTAGTGGTATATGGTGGATAATATCAATCACTTTCCCTGTATGGGTATCATTTTCTTTTTCGGTGACATTCATGATAACTAAACAGTAAAAAAATTGATATCTTAGTAATCATCAAAAGTGTTAAAGAGGGTGAAAACTCAGAGATAAGGGTTAAAAAAGATGAAACCATGTCTAAATTTCATTTTATGAGAGTATTTATTCTCATAATCATCATATATTTAAAATATATCAATTTTTTCCATTTTAACATGAAAAATAAATTATATTAATTAAAATTTTAAGTAATTCAACGGTTACCCCTCGTCTCACTTATAAAAGGAAACAAGACATCCTCTATTCCACTTAATTCATGAGACACTTAGATCAACAAAACCCTACCAACATATATTATTACTGTTTTTATATTCAATGTAGAGGTTCAGGTCTCCTTAAATGTTTATCTATATGGTATTGAAGTAGAGACCCAATAGTGGTTATTCAAAGAAGATGTAATATTCTTAACATGTATTTTTTATTTTTCTTCTTCTTAAACATCCTTTAAGAATATCATTACCTTTACAATAAAACCCCATCCCGAGTTTCCAAGATTTGGTGTCTTACTTAATTATGTTGGAATCATATAAAAGTAAACACATGCTGATGTACCAAATAGTATAGTAGTCTTGGTAAACTAGATATATAATTGAGTCTTTTAATATATTATAAAACGAAATTCAAAACATGAATTTTCTAATAATAACATTATTCACAGTCGTATAACTTTTCATATCAGCCGTATCACACATCATGGATTCTTATGGAAGGTAAAAATAATTGTTAGATCAAATGATCAGTAATGGTGTGTTTATCAAATGAAATAAATAATATATAAGAATAAATTACCATGGGAGGGTAAATTATTGAATCCACATTCAATTTAAAAACAATATTTATCATGATAAGTTAAGTCGTGATCAATATGGAAAGATATATAAATAAAAACATATTGCATATGATCTATAAACTGAAAATTGAAACTAATCCCTAGATAATATCATTGGAAATATCTTGTTGATAATAATGAGGGAGTTCTTATAGAAAAAAAACATTAATTATTGGACACTATGATCTCAGGTTTCATGATACCTCTACTTTCAAGACCCTTCATAAGTTTTTTGAAAAAAATAAAGAGAAACGCATTTAATGCAAGATTAATGACTCTACTTGAAAGAAGAATGTTGCTTTGAGGGGTCATACAATTCAAGTACCCACACATTATAGTAGCTCTAACATATTTCTCATATATCTAATAATCTATTTACATGATGAACATTATGACTTATCCTCCAATTTTCCCTATTGAGTAAAGAATAAGAATTTATCTACAATTTTCTATAAAAAATAATATTTAATGAAGAATAGTATAAGTTGAATTGATATTTGATATATGTATTAAACATATACATTATAGAAAATATGGATATTTAGTGTAACATTGATGTCTAATAATGATAGGAAAGTGAATATTTCAATGGAAAATTGTTGACTAGATAAATGAATCAAAGAAGTGAATATTACTTAGATCCATGGTAAATATAATAATTAAAGATATATAGGAAAAATAAGGATGGTATCAATATAAACTATACCTAGTAGAGTATATGTAATGTAAATGGTTGTTTTCCTTGATGAATAAAAATACCATGAAAATATTTATAAACATTTTTTATGAAAATGACATTTTTTATTCTAAAAACAATGTTTTAAAACTAAAATATCATAAATATTTTGGATAATTTATGTAATTTAAAATCACATTTGAAAAGGATAAATGATTCTTCGAAATATTGAGTGCTCGTGATAGGTGGAAAATCTTTATGTTCCGTGTACGTTAAAATAAAGATTCATTTCACATTTTCGATAAAATCCATATGGGATATGTTTTAAATGAAACCTGAATTTTAATTTCAGTTTTTATAAAATGTAAATTTTTTTAACAATTTATTTAATAAATCATTAATAAAATTTTATGAACATTTTTTTAAAACACAGTTTTCCAAAAAACTGATTTTTGATCGAAGAGAGAAATATAGATTGATTTAATTAAAATCACTTTCTCAATTATTTTGAGTACCAATGAGTAGGAAAATGGTAATATTACTTGAAAAATAATGAATAAATAGAGAATAATTAAATAAATTTTGTTAATTATACAATGATCAAATAATATACTCCATCAAAAATTTATGAATAAACAATCTCAATTAAAATGAGATTCAAAAATAAACCCTTTTAGTTATTAATTTTCTTAAGTGATAATTATTAAATGAATAGATAATATGTAGAATGAAGAAATCCATCTAAAATAAGTTGAAATAAAACATAATATTACTAAAATTCATTATATAGATAAACATAGAATATATAATACATCAACGAAATTATATATCCCAATGAAAATATATTGAGTTGGGAAATTCATTACCACTTTTTAACAATTAATTAAATTCATGTTGGATTAATTAATTAAACATTATACATAAAATAACATGAATTTTTAGGATATTATGTTATTACATGTAAAATGGGATGTAAGTACACAATATAATAGAAATTTTGTGCACATCAATAAAATATTTCTCAAATAATGGAAACTGAGACAATGTCCATTACCACATGATTTACTTTAGATAAACATGCATTAACCTCTTATATAATTCCATTAATAATGTTATTAATTAATTAAAAAACATAATAATATTTATAATTTCACTTATGTTCCTATTATAACATTTTACCATCCATTTGTTAATAATATTTCATTTTTTTCATTGTTTTGAGTTTTAATTTCCTTATATTCTCATGGTTGTTATGTCTTGAAAGTTCTGGTTATTATGAATAGAATATATATATATATATATTATAAAAAATACAATTACTATTTTAAATATAATATTTAATTGATAGATACATTTTTATAATCATTTAACTGAATTTTCAAATAAAATAAGTCACCTCACTTTTTACAGATGGTAGGTCGTACGTACGCTCAAGTGACGATATCATTCCCCTAACAAGTGAAAGGGTAACAAAGTGTGTGATATATATATTTTAATGAATCTATATCATTTAATTTATATCATCTAAATTCTATTATTTCAACCTTATTACATAAAATTTATATCCTAAGTGAAAAATGAATCACATTACATCGTGAAACGGTATTCCGCCTTATAAACAAGCGATGTTATCGTTTTTGAAATGAAATGGAACCTAAAAAGGATTATTTGGTTTTAATATTAATGAATAATAAAAAAATCATAAATATAAAATACATGTTTTAAATAAATCATTTCATGATTCCATTACAGGTGGTTATAGAAAAATAATTATATGTGTTGGTGAGGCAGTGATACTCTGTACCTATGAACTACGATTTCATTTCCAATTTGATATAATTGGAGATGCATAAATTTTGTCAAACTGATATAATAACATCTCAATTAATAGTTTATATTGAAATTATATTATATTATTTTTAATGGATACTTTATTGTTTAAAAAGAAGAAATAAAATAAAGGATCTTTGTTAAGATAATTACATTTTTTAAGAGAAATCTCATTTGGATCTCCTCACAATGACCCTAGGGATATTCCCTTGGGAGAACCAACATTTGTAGAATAAGATAGAGTATCTTTTGGGTTATAATTGTTCAGGTTTTTTTGAAATTTAATTGTAATTTATGCTGTGAATAAGTTAGTAGAGTGAGTGCATATTTATAAGTTAGGAAAGGGAACTCTTTGGAAAATTACATGGAAATTTCCCTAAATAATCCAATCTGATAAAATCATTCAGATAAGAAAATATTAATAGTGACCCAAAATTAAAATATTTAGTGGATAATATAGATATATTTATATTAATAAGTATATAGATGTGTTTTGTGTAACTTTTAGCCATTATCGTTCTATTTAACTCCATGATAACCATATTTTTTTACCTTAAAATATTAAATAGTTTTTTTTACTATTTTCAAAATTTATTTAGGAATAAAATTAAGTTGAACTAATTAGATAATATAAATTATTCTAATTACAAATAAGGAATTCATTTTAAAAATTTACATTCATGGAAGTAGAAGAAATAAATTTTAAATTAATTATACTGATGATATGAGAAAACAGGTTTTCAAAAATATAATGTTCCAATGTTTTCAAATATTTAATATCAAAATTCATTATAAAATTTGTTAAATTGAAATATGTTAGATTAATAGATATATAATTCCAGTAATTTTACATTAAACCCAATGTATGATATAATTTTATGTTATAAAAAATTTAAATGTAAATGTTGTTTTCGATTAAAATTCAGTTTTCTTAATATTTATAAAAAATGAACTTTTTTTAAAAAATAAAAAACCATTTCATGAAGGTAATTTTGATATGGTAATCTAATAAATAAATATTATTTTTTAAATTACTTCTTCTAAAATTGGAAAAATCAATTATATACAAAATTCACAACTAAACCATCATTCATAAAAAATACACTTTTTCAAAAATCATTAATTTTTATCAAATGTGTTTTATTTTATTATAAATATATAATTAAATAATGTATTTTTTAATTTTTTTGACATTATAATTTTAATAATTTATTCACCATTATTCATACTATTCAATTTAAAAGCTATTTTATAATGGTATACCATCTTATAGTTCATTTAAACTCATGGTTGTGTGTTCCACGGGTTATCAAAGAGCTTAAAATTAAAGAAATTTATTTTCGGTGTTGTTTCATTTTGGTGTTGTTTGTTTCATATGATATTGAATGGATTGTTTTATTTTTTAAATTTGAGGTGTTATATTCTACCAACATTAAACAAATTTCATCCTCACAATATTATTATTCCCATCAAAATCATGGGTTCGATAACATAAAATTCAATTTCAGAAAATAGACGTACAAAAATATTGATAAAATATCCACTTAAAATGTGATAATGGGAATCACAGAGGTCTTATGGAATAATACATAACTATTATTCTAATTATGAGAACATTTGTAGTAAGTGATGATAAAACATGGATGAAAAGTGTAAATAATTATAGAGAATGACAATTTTCATTGATCATGAAAATATGAATGATAAATGGAATGATAAGGTCCTGAAAAAATAAATCATTGATGATTTAAAAATCCATTTGACTCCTCGAGTATGAATGTAAAAGGATAAAAAAAAATCAACATACTTTTTTTAAATTTGGGGAATTTATACTATAGAATAATTTTATGAAGTATTTTTATTTGATACATTTCTATTTTATAATAAAAATTTCATCCATTGGTTGAGTTTCTATCAATCTGAAATTCATCTCATACACAAATAAATTAATATCCAAAAACAATTCTATATATTTAAAAAATAAATTTTTAAAGAATACTAATATCCTTAAAAAATCTTAATTCATTCTTTAAATATCTAGTTATTACAATGGAAACAATTTTCATATATGTTATCCAATATGGATAAATCTCCACATGATGAAGTAATAAATTAATCTCCAAAGGCTTTTCCAAATTTCAACATAAATGATTTCATAATTGGTTAACCTTATAACCCTTCCAAATTCTTAAAATATAAAACATTATAAACAAAGTCACTAAATTTCAATAATGTACCTTTAACTAATAACTCAAAAAAAATGACGTAGCACTTAATAATAACACAGAAAACATGTGTATACCTTCATCATGTAATCTCATGAAACATTTAAATTACCTAAATTACCATAAAAACGTATTGAGAAAATAAATTATCACTTTTTCATTATTTAAAACATTGGTTATAGGATATAAACCTTAGATCCTAAAATTTTGTAAACTCTATCAGTTATATTGTAAACCACATTACAATAAATCATTAACAGGTTCCACGGTAGGCACACTAGTGCAGAAAACATTTTTTACGTTGGTTATTTTTAATTTTTTACGTCAGTTTCTATCCGACGTTAATAGATGTGACATTATAAATAAGTTTTTTGACGTCGGTTATTTAAAACCCGACGTCAAAAACATAATATCGCGATGTTTATCATGTCGGTTATTTTAGAACCGACGTGATAAAGGGCCTGGAGAAGGGTTTATCACGTCGGTTATTCAATAACCGACATGATAAACGGCCTGGAAAATGGTTTATCAAGTCGGTTCATAAACAACCGACATGATAAACAGGGGCGAGGGGGTTTATCACATCGGTTCATATAGAACCGACGTGATAAACTGGGGTGAGGGCAGTTTATCACGTCCGTTCTATAAGAACCGACGTGATAAACCGGGCTGAGCGTGGTTTATCACGTCGGTTCATATAAAACAGACGTGGAAACCCGGGGGAGGGGGGTTTATCACATCGGTTATTATATAACTGTCGTGATAAATCGGAGGGAGGCGGTTTATCACGTCGGTTATTGAATAACTGACGTGATAAACCATTGTCCAGGATGTTTAGCACGTCGGTTATTCAATAACTGACGTGATAAACCCTCTCCATGACCTTTATCACGTCGGTTCTAAAATAACAGATGTGATAAACCATTCTGCAGGCCTTTTATCACGTCGGTTATTAAATAACCGACGTGATAAACTATTTTCCAGGCATTTTATGACGTCGGTTATTAAATAACTGACATGATAAACCCAATTTTTTTTAAAAGAATGCAGTGATCTTCTCTCCACCAGAATCAACTAGAAAACAAATCATGAAATCGTACCAAAAAAACAGAAGTACATCAAAATTAAGCATGTACATAGATAACATATAAAACATACCCACTAGACAGAATCCACCCTCATTTATACCCCATGGACAACCCTCTCCCACCCTGTTGGAGCCCTCACCCTCATGTATACCCCCTGGACAGCCCTCCCCCACCCCATTGGATCTCCCACCCTCATGTATACCCCTTGGAAAACCCTACCCCACCCCATTGGAGCCCCCACCACACTCCTGGACTGCCCCCCGACCCCCCGAACACCCCCAAACACCCCTCGACAACCCCCCACCCGCCTGAACAGCACCTCCTCACCCCCTCACCCCACTTGACAGCTCCCACCACACCCCTGGACAACCCCAAACACTCCTGGACAACCCCCGGACAACCCCCCACCCCTGGACAGCACTCCCACACCCCTGGACCGGCTTCCCACACCCCTGGACATCCCAGCCACCCCCCAGGATTGTCCCCCACCCCACCGGACAGCCCTCCCATATGGCTGGCCACCCCCAACCCCACTGAACACACCCCCACACCCTTGGAACCCCTCCCCCACAGACCCAAATCCATACTAGAAGAACCATAAAAAGAACACCAAAACAAGAAGTATAGCGAAATTAAACATTCAGTTATATAACATTCAAAACTTACAAAGTCAACTTCAAAAAAAATCAAACCTAAACCACTACCAAATACACAATTAAAACGACAATATTCAAAATTACATTTTACATTACAAACAACTAATATTCAATCAAACCTGTAAAATAATTTGACCACTCCACTTGTACGTGTTTGATGTATTCAGCAGTATATGGTTGAGGGTCATCAAAAAGTTACAAATGAAAAAGAAGATAGTTAACGTGTATAATGAATAAATAAAATTGAAATATTATGGCAAAGTTTAAGAGGAAATCGTACCAGGTCAAAATTCACAATTGTCCCAGTTGTTATTATTTCATACATAAATCTTAACATATAATATTCGCATTCGATGAGGCCTTGTTGTTCATGAAAATTCTGTTTTGAATGAATGTAAATTCAATATATTATTTTTATGTAATAAATCAAAAAGTACAAATTATATATGGAAATTTACCTTCGCATTTACATATTTGATCTTTGCATTTCTTTTCTTTGTGTTTTTTCGAAAGTAGACCCATGCACTGTTAGAAAATAATACGAATGGGGTAAATTTAAAATTCATTATAATATATAAAACTATTGAGAAATTGAAACTTACTTTTCCAATATATTCTTAAAACTTTCCCGCACATCACCATGAAGAGAGCATTTCCAATAAAGAGCTTTCTCCATTGGGCAAAAAATCCCTAACACCCAATGATCACTGATAAAAGGAAATTTAATGTTAGTGGTTTTTTATGTTAAAAGATAATTAACTCTTTGAGAGAAATGTGTTTCATACCTCTCACAAAAAGGCATCATCCAACATTGTCTGATTTTATTCTTTTCAAATCTTTCAGCAATATAAACCATTCTTTCTTCCTCAGTCAATGCACATGCTTCAGGGGAAATCAATTGCGGGTCCATGAATCCATATACTTCTGTTAGTTCATTCCTCTCACAAATTTTATAAATATACCTAATACAAAACATATATAAGTATACATTTTTAATAAATATAACGCAGATAAAAGGTGTTAAGACTTACATGGAAAAAAATTTCACCATGTTGATGCCCAACTTATCTCCAGTAACAAGCTCCATGATATCAGATTTTGTAATCCCCACACTTATTTCACGTCCACAAACATGAGATTCCATTGGAAACTCATAAAAACCCAACAACAAATGTGAATATCTTGACAATCTATTAAGACCACTGGAATCTGTATCTGATGTCATAGCATGTTGTCTTTTTTGTTTTCTATACAGTATTTCTTTACCTTTGAAGTATTCCTGTGAAAAAAAATTGAGAAATATAGTAGTTTTCAAATGATAAAACAACTTTATGAAAAAATAAAATAAAATATATAACATTCATACCTCTATAGTAATGAGTTGAAGAAGTCTGGATGGCCAAACTAAAAAATGGCCGATACTCTGTCCAACTGTCGCCACCTCATCTGTAGGTATTGGTACCCTAGCTAATCTATCTATAATATCCTGTACAGTGACCCTCTGATTCTCTACCTCTAATTGTTGATGATGAACTGTATCTCCTATACAATATACCAACCCGTATGCTACTATATGATGTTGAGAATCATCAACATACAACTCGCAATATGTAGGAAGCTGCAGCGGAGGCGTAGGATAAAAAATGGGGTCTGCAGGCTGAGGTGGGGGAGTGGGAGCTACTGGCGGAGGTGGAGGATAAATAATGGGGTCTGCAGGGGGAGGTGGGGGAGTGGGAGCTGCAGTCTGAAATTGTCTTTGCATTTCTGTAAACATATATTGCACCGACTCTCTAATCTTGTCTTCCATCATCGCATTAATATTTTGAACTTCAGCCTCCAAGGATTCTATTTTTTTTATAAACCCCCTCAATGTTAGAAGTTGAAGAACGTGGAAACACTTTTCTTACCGATACACCTGCCAGATATCCTCTTACACGACCAGGACGTTCGGGCCTTCTCAATGCTGCAAATAAAATATCTTCCCTCCTAGTAGCTGTAAATGTCCCCTCTGAACTCTGCTCCTCAAGAGAGTCCTGTATTTATTAATTGAACATTTCTGTAATGAATGAAACTTATATTAAGAAAAAAGTTAACTTAAATAAATTAAATATATATCTTACAATCCTCTCAGCTACGATTCTTGATTCTTCCAGAAGATATTGCCCTTTTTTCCCTTCCGATAACTCTTCCATTTTTCATGTCTAGATGGAGGGGATGGAGGGGACACCTCTCCAGAGCTTGAAGACTCAGCTCATAGTTGTTGAAATTTTTCCGCCATCATTTTTTCTTCCAATAATGTATACCCTCCCCGAGATAAACTATGAGGGTATACATTTTTAGATTGGATCTCCTGATGAGATTTCCTTGTTTGATGTAATTTAATAATAAGAAATAATTAAAAAAACATTAATAAAATCATTTATATAAGAAAGTTTATAAAATTTTACATTTCCCTTACCAGAAATGACTCTTTTTTATACTTTCAAAAAAAAAATTCCATGTGTCTTCATCTATAAAAGGATATATACGACATGTATTGTCATGACTCCTATGACCATAAATGAAATCAGATGAGAGGGTTGATTTTAAATCCCTCCATCTCCTAGCAGCCAACGATAAACATTTCTTCCTGACCCCTCCAGTGTTAGGAATATCAAATGTCATCTGATAAAGAAGAGGTTAAACATATTATATATACTGGAAACATTAAAAGAATGGTCAAACAATGACAAATGATCTTACCAAAATCGTCTCCCACAACTGAGAGATAATCGCTTTATCCACACCTCTCCAATCATCATACAGAATGCTCACTTTGGTCTTATCCTGACTTGCAAAAAAACTCTTAAAATCTTTGGAATTCAGACCTCTAGGAATATCATCATCATCAAACTCAACTACTATCCTCTGATCCTGCGTACGGGAAAGTGATAATTTTGGTAAACATGTGCACCCACGTTTACCAACCATTGAACTCTTTGTTGTAATAGGAGGATGTGAATGTTCATCCCCAGAGGTATGACCAGCAATATGCTCCTCTCCAGAATCATGTGGTTGATCATCTGAATGATCTATCATTATCCTTCAAATCAAAAAAAAACAAACGTCAGTTCAAAAATATACAAATTCAAATATTTTAATATTACTGCAATCAGAAAATAGAAAAGTGTACTAAGTTACATAATAGTAAACATTGGTAATATGGTAAGCATGTTAAACAATGGTAAAGATGGCAAAGATGGTCAAGATGGTCAAGATGGTAAAAATGGAAAAAATAGTAAACCTGGTAAACATTGTAAACATGGTAAAGTAATTGTCAGTAAACAAATATAAAAATTCAAATATTTTAATACTACTATAATCAGAAAATAGAAAAGTGTACTAAGTTACATAATAGTAAGCATTGGTAATATGGTAAGCATGTTAAACAATGGTAAATATGGCAAAGATGGTCAAGATGGTCAAGATGGTAAAAATGGTAAACCTGGTAAACATTGTAAACATGGTAAAGTAATTGTCAGTGAACAAAAATAAGCATTTTAAAATTCAAGTAATGGTTAGAAACATGATAATGTAAACTAACCAAACTTAAAACAAACAAAAACATATACTAATTTTATTTTAAAACATGTTTTAATAAATAAAAAACTTACAATATCTAAAATTTATGGAAAAAATACATGTAAACAAGAAATAAACATATGTTACCTGTAATTTTAAGAATGTAAAGATGGATTGTTTTCCCAAATTCCTTCGTTGTGATCGTTCCTTATGGCACAAACTATGTCTTCAACATGATCATCATTATGTTCTGTTAATATTTCCATGGAAGTAGGGATCTCACATAAACCAGCATATTAATCAAGTTCATCCTCACCAACATATTGTTTTTTCCCTTGTAAAACAACAGCCCACTGCATATCTGATTGATCTACTACATAAAAAATTTGTTTTTCATGTGTTTCCATTATTAAAGAATCAGTTGTGTCTTCCAATCTATTCAGATTAATAAGTGTCATTCCAAATTCATCGTGTCTGACACTGTTGTTACCGTTAAACCATTTTCAGTTAAAACGGGAACTTTAATTTTAAATTAATCAACCTCCCATATGTCTTCAATCACTCCATAATATGCATTTGATGCAGAAATTGGGTTTTTGTCCTTAGCACTCGAAAAATGCATTGCTTCTGCAAACACCAATACACCACTATTCTGAACTGCACTTCTGTTGTCCTGAGCTATTGTATGAAATGTATAACCAGACCATGTTATCAAATTTAAACATGGACCACCCACTATCCATTTTAATGTCTCTGATACATCTGATCTACCAAGAAAAGTCTTTTTAATCCATGACAAAAAAGTTTTTTTGTGCTCATTCAAAATCCACATTTCATTATTCTTTGGATGACATTGTTTCAACTCATTAATATGCAATGTGATATATGGTTGAGCATCAGCTATGTTATTCAAGATGTATGATTATAACTTCTTCATCTATTCAGTTGACAATGATTTGACTTTCAAGCCGTGAATCCCATGTCCCTCATTATTAACTCTTTCATGGCGAGATGGAGGCAAACCTATGTGTTGCGCTGCAGCCAAGTAGCCCGTACAAAACTCTGCTACCTCCTCAGAAATATACTTTTCAATAATGGAGGCTTCAGGTCGATATAGATTTTTAACATACCCCTTTAATATTTTCATATAACTTTCAAAAGGATACATCCAACGAAGATATACTGGTCCACAAAGCTTTATTTCTCGAACCAGATGAATCATTAAATGAACTATTATATCAAAAAAAGTTGGAGGAAAATACATTTCCAATTGAAAAAGTATAAAATTGCATCCTTTTCCAAAATGTTCAAAGCATTCACATCAATCACCTTGTTACAAATTTAATTGAAAAAATAACACAACTTCATTATAGTCTTTCTAACACGAATGGGCAATATTCCACGCAATGCAACTGGTAGAATTTGTTGCATCATGACTTGACAATCATGTGATTTCATACCTATCAACTTCGAGTCCTTCAATGAGACAAAAATTTTTACATTAGAAGAATAACCTTGAGGCACTTTGGTATCATGAAGTCACTACCATAAGCTAATTTTCTCCCTCTTAGATAATGTATGACAAGCCGGGGGAAGAAATGTTCGTCTTCCATTAGGAGTGGGAGCTAACTCCAAACGTATTCCCATTGATAGTAAGTCTAATCTTACATTCAACCCATATTTAATCTTTCCTTTAATATCTAACAATGTTCCAATAAAAGAATCACAGATATTCTTATCCACGTGCATGACATCAATATTATGTTTAACTTCATGATACCTCCAATATGGTAGCTCAAAAAAATTGACCTTTTCTTCCAAATATGTCTATCATTACCAGATTTTTTTGTGTCTTTCCCAATGTCACATCAAGGTTTTTCACCCTCTAAAAATACAGATTAGCGGATAATGGTTTTGGAGCACTATCAAATTCTTGTGAGCCATTGAATGCCTTTTTTAGTCTTCTATAAGGGTGTTCCATAGGAAAAAACTTTCGATGACCCATGTACACTGTTTTCCTCCCATGATGCAATTGACAATAAGACGTCTGTTGTTCGCAAATTGGACATGCTTTATGCCCATTAACACTGTATCCAGACAAATTTCCATACGCTGGGAAGTCATTTATAGTGAACAGAAGCACTGCATGCCGTTGAAAATATTCCATTTTATAAGAATCATACACCCTAATACCATCAACCCATAACAGTTTCAAATCATCAATCAACGGTGACAAGTAAACATCAATATCATTACCGGGTTGCTTTGGACCAGAGATCATTGTACTCAACATGACATATTTGCGCTTCATACAATCTTCAGGAGAGAGGTTGTAAATTACCAATAAAATAGGCCATGAACTATGTGTGCTACTGAGTGTTCGGTATGGATTCATTCCATCTGTGCACAACCCTAGTCTGAGATTTCTAATTTCATTTCCAAATGTAGAATATTGTGCATCAATTTTCTTCCATTGTGGACAATCAGCTGGATGACGTATTTTTCCATCACATACCCGCTCTTCAGCATGCCATCTTAATCTTTTTGCATCATGTGAATTAGAAAATAAACGTTTGAAACGATTAATTATAGGAAGATACCAAAATACCTTTGAAGGGAGCTTTGTAATCTCTACATCACACTGTGATTTTTCTTTCACCTTATACCGTGATGTCCCACATTTTGGACACTCTAACAGAAATTCATATTCCTTCCTATATATAATGCAGTCATTCGGGCAGGCATGTATTTTCTTGTATCCCAATCCCATCGGGCATAATATTTTCTTGGCTTTTTAATTTGAATCTAGAAGATCGTTCTCTTTTGGAAGAATGTCTTTCATCAATTATAGCAACTCTGTAAAACTTTTGTCACTCCATCCATGCTTCGCCTTCAGGTTAATCAATCTTAACACCGCCGACAATACAGTAAAATATGTACAACCGGGATATAATGGTTTTTCAGCATCACCATATAGACGCGCAACTATCGTTTCTATCTCAATTTGTTCTGCTACAATATCGCGAATCATTTCTTCAATTCCATCGGAGTTACCATCTTTCGAATCATCATCATCAGTGACATTCCATCCAGTTTCACCATGCCAAATCCAAGGGTTGTAACTCGGATTAAAACCATGACATATTAGATGATCTTTTATCTCTCTACTTTTCAATTTCTTCATATTCAAACATTTTAGGCATGGATAGAAAAAAATGTCACTACTTGGAACATTTCGTTTTGCAAATTCCAAAAAGGCATCAATACCTTCCTCAAATTCATTTCTCATTCGATGTGCCATAATCCAACTTCGACTCATTATTACCTATAAGAAATATCAACAAAAAATATATATTTTTAAGATAAGACAAATACATGGTTATATGAAAAAAAATCATAATTTGAATGTAAAACAATTTAAAATATTAAACAAATCTATAAGTATTTAAAAAAATATGCTTGAATATTATTTTTAAAACAAAATATAGTTAGATATAACAGTTTTAAATTTCATTGAATCAAAGAAAACCATGACGCCTACATAGATTAATATTGATTTCGGTTTTGATGTTTTAATATATTAGATAAACAACATATTTTAAATGGCGTGCAGACCTTGATATTGGTCTTCATCACCCTTCTGTGTGACTAGAAAAAAGAGGTCTACCAGCATGTTATTATTTTATCAGCAATTCACTCATTCTTGTTTCTGATGATCATTAATTGCATTGGAAGGCTGAGAGGGCCGCCCAGTGCGTCCAACACTAGTCTGCTCAGAATAAGAATAGTCCCACTGATTCGGTTTAATCCTTTATTTCTTCTTTTTAATCTCACGTAACATATCTTGTGGGGATTTGATTTTGTACTTGGCCTTCAGCTTTAACGGTTATCAATCAAAATAAAACATGACTAAAAACTCTGTTTATTTTAGGTTTTCAAAATACAAAAACGAAAACAAAACAACCATGGACAAAAACTGAATTCCAATTACAGGAAACATGTCCATAAATTCTAAACACCAAGAATTAACAAATATCAACAACAATAGTTAACAGCCTGGCAATTAAAGACTAAATATGTATATGTATATGATTAACAATAATAATGTGTTTTATATTCTCAAGTGAATTTTCTAAATGATATGGTAATTCATATGGTTTAATATCATTGGTAACATGTTTTCGATTCCAATGAGACATAGGTGTGAGAGAAATTGATAATGGAGTAGTGGCCTAATCTCAATCTAGGTCCAACATCCTCAACATATTCTTCTAGGGGTAGAATTTAGTATGGTTTGTGTTATTTTAACACCTCTATATTTATTATAGGTTATTAAATCAAATTATTTTGATTAACTTTTTTTATTCATCATTGTATTATTATTTTTTGACTTTTTAGAATATTATAGTTTTATATTCTTATTCATGGTTGGAACATGGTTAGTGAATACCATGAGGTTCTACCTAGGAAACATTTTACATTTGTTTACAAATATAATGGAGGAAATATATTTTGTACAAACCATACACTACTAGAAAAACAGGTATTTGCGACGGGTCATTTGCGACGGGATCCCGTCGCAAATGGCTTTTTGCGACGGGGTCCCGTCGCAAATGACCCGTTGCTGAAAACGGTGACGCAATAACATTTTTTTGCGACGGGCCTGTCGCTAAATCCCTTTTCCGCGACGGGGAGAATCCCCGTCGCAACTAGTACTCCGTATATTTGTAAAAAACTAGTTGCGACGGGGCCCATCGCAAAAACTATTTTTTAACAACTAAAAAAATAATAATACTATTTGCGACGGGAATAGTATCCCGTCGCAAATACTATAAAAAAATTAAAAAAATAAATTGTTAATATATTATTTTAATTAATATAATAATAATCCAATTATAATTCAAAAATAAAAAATAATAAAATATTAATAAATGATTTTAATTAATATAATAATCGAATTATAATTCACAAATAAAAATAATAAATTATTTTAATTAATATAATAATAATAGAATTATAATTCAAAAATAAAAAATAATAGAATATTAATAAATATTTTATAATGAGACAGAAACTACAAATAGAAAAAAAAAATCATATTTTGATTTCACAAATTTTATAACATAAATACAAACTCTAATCTGAAGGAGGGGGGGAGGGGGGGATCTGCAGATGGTGGTGGAGGAAACTCCATCCCTAAAGCATGAGTGAGTCGGAACATGTACTCCATCTGCTCCTGATGCTGCTGCTGCCACCGACTCGTCTGCTCCTCGTACAGCTGCTGCTGGCGTCGATGCTCCTCCTCATGCTGCTGACGCATCTGCTCCTGCTCCTGTCGGAGACTCTCTATCAGTGAAGTCTGAGATAGCAACTGATCCTCTTACTGTGTAGCAGAAGAAGATGCACGAGCTCCTCTCGGACTGGACGCCGACATCGCAGCACTGCCATAATAATCTCCAGGAGTCAGTCGAGAGCTGATACCAACTACCCGGCCCTTCTCGAAGGCATACTGGGTGGCCTGCATCCAGGCCGCCTCATCAAACTGACGGCCAGTGGTCTGATCTGATGACTCGGCCTGACTCTCAGGCCGAGCCTGTGACGCTGCGGCCTCACACGACTCCTGTAGTTGCAATTTAAAACTAAAATTGTGAATATATTATATACAGTTAATTTTTAAACTTGAAAACAAATAATACTAACCACGATGTGATGCTGACGACCACCTCTGAGCTCCCCAGTAGCAGGATCACTATACATCCTCCGTTATACATCGTACTCCGTAATATCAGGGTGCTCGACAGCCTATAAGAATAAAAAATAAACTGTTAATATTTATAGTTATATAAAATATTTATAAATAATGTACGTACCAGATGCTATCTATGAGTACTGAAAGAACGACTCCCAGCTCGACGAGTCACCTCCTGTCTCCCCCGATTCTGCCTCCCCACCGATGATCTCCTTTGAAAGGCACCACTCAACCAGTGCACACATAATCCATCCCATAGATGGGATGAAATGTACACTGGTCGGTGTGCTCTACATGACTCGTCAAAATCTGACACTCCTGCTTTCTTCATCGCATCTTTTCTTAAATTGTGAAAAAATTGACGAAGGAGATCACGCATGGCCACCTCCCATGCCGCGTGGATGGCGTCACGCATGGTATCCTTGATCGGATACCATAAACCCTACAAATAAATCAAAATATCAAGTTAGAAATGAAATAATTTTCAAAATAAAAATTATTTATTTACGTACGTACCAACCAATGGCTGAACATGGCCTGCTGCACATCAATGGAAATATGCTCTTATGTGGTCCATGGCTGAGAGAAATAGTTGCGCAAAATAGCGCTTCCCTGTCCGACTGCTATATGCAGAAAACTGTAAAAATAATAAACATTTATTATATGAATAGATTAATGAAATCTTAGTCAAATCAACAGGTTATCACATAGGTTATCACACCTCCGTGTGCGTGGATCAAACCCAAGATGTGGATGTCGCTCAGGGACGGGGTCAGGAATCATCAATCGTGCAAGACCGTGCCCCCTCCGCGTACTCCCTGGAGCGCCTGCAGGCTGAGGGTCATCTGGCAGCAACTCATCTGCATCGAATGTCAGGTCAGCATCTGCCAACTCACGAAATGTGGCGGTGTCCATCTAAAATAGAAAATGTTAATGTTGTTAGCAAATAATTCATAATTACTATTATATATACATATATACATATTATGATTGTATATAAATACCATGGAATTCTATCAGTGTTCATCTTCATCATCATCTTCATATATGTCAATGTCATCTTCATATTCCTCCTCAACATCATCGATATCCATTCGAGTTACAGTTGCTTCATCTCTTACCATTTCAAATTCATATGTGACATCATTAACATCATCGTCATCACCGACTCTCAAATGTGGGGTGTCGTCATCGATACTCATGTCTCTTTGCAAAAAAGATTGATTTTGAGTACTCTCTTGAGAAACTTCAATTATTTGCACATCAGTGAAAGCACATTCACTTTAACTAAACTGATTGTCTCGAATTTTGATTTTTATTACACTCCACCAATCAGTCAAGTCTCTTGATGGAGCACAGTACTTTGCGTAATAAACTTGATGTGCCTGTTGAGCCAATAAGAATGGTTCATTTACTGCGAGAACACTTTTACATTTAATATCGATGATTCCATGAGTCAGATGAACACGCACTCCTCTCTCTGTATCCAACCACCTACATTTGAACATGGTTATGTAATGTTGTCCAAGATAACAGAGTTCAATGATTTCATCAAGTATGCCATAAAAGTCAACTTCATTTTCTCGATGATGAGATCCTCTCAAGCTAACTCCACTTTTCATTGTTTTTTTCGATTCCCCATATGTATGTGTGTGGAATCGAAATCCATTCACCACATATGCATTATAAGTTTTAACAAGTTTGGAAGGTGGGTTACTCAATACACACAACCGTTTGTCAATTTTGTCAGCATGTTGTGACACCTGAAAATTTTTGAAATAATTATCAATATATAAATTAGACATTGAATGAGTTGGTAAAAGATAAAGAATTTATGTTACCAGTTTTTGAAACCACTGAGAGAAATTTTGCAGTCGACGTTCTTCGAGAGCAGCTGCTGTAATTTGTGGAATTTGTTTCTTGATATGATTATCATACAACCTATAAAAACCAAAGTTATTTACTGTAACATAAATGATAGAATAAGTGATATAAACACTTGCAGTACAACTGATGTCATCTCTTCAAAGTTGAGCAGAACATACATATGAGCTCTATGATGTTCATCATCTGAAATCCAGCATTCATAAACTCCACCAAAACCAATCTCTGACTGGTTGAAAAGAGATAATTGTTTTCCTAGAGCATCATAATCTGTTGTAGCCAGACAAATTTCCCGAAAAAATTGAGACGTGTCTGTTATGGAATCCCAAATCACAGAATTAAACAGACCTCTTAATCCAATGGGTAGAAGTCTTTCCATTATAACATGACAATCATGACTTTTTAATCCTGTAATATGACCATTCTTTACACATCTACACAAATTGGAAGCACAGCCATCTGGAAGTCCCAAATATGCAATCCACTGACAAAATAATAAATGGTTTTCTTTAGACAGTGTATAAGATGCTTTTGGTTTCAGTAACCTTTCTGTTCTGACATTCTCAAACAGTTCCAATTCTGGACGCCTGCAAATTTGGGCAAGATCTAAACGTGCATTTACATTGTATTTTCTCTTTCCTGGCGTATCCAAAACTGTATGAAACAAATTATCAAAATAGTTCTTCTCAATATGCATGACATCTAACATGTGTCGGACCAACAAATCAGACCAATATGGAAAATCCCAAAATATGCTACGTTTAATCCAATTGTGTTCTTTCCCAAAACCAGAAATTTTCTGTTGGTTTATTGTGGGACCAAAAGTGATGGGAGGTAATGAATGTACAACTGATTTTAACTCCGAACCTGATAGCATTTTTGGAGGTCCTTCCCTTTCAACTGTTCCTTTTCTGAAATGAGATCTGTTTCTGCGAAAAGGATGATCAGCTGGAAGAAACCTGCGATGACAGTCAAAATAACAAGGTTTCTTTCCATGAATGTGCATAAATGCTTTGTTCCCTCCCATACAGTAAGGACATGATTTCTGACCATGTGTACTCCAGCCAGATAACATCCCATAAGCCGGGAAGTCACTTATTGTTCACATCAATGCTGCTCTCAGTATGAAATTCTGTTTCGTTGCAACATCATATGTACTGACACCAGTACTCCACAATAAATTTAATTCATCAATCAATGGTTTCAAATAAACATCAATAGTTTTCTTTCGATGTCCTGGAATTAGTAAAGTCAAAAAGATATATGGATCCTTCATCAACATCCATGGAGGTAAATTGTACGGAGTTAAAAAAACAGGCCAACATGAATATTTACTACCATAAGATCCAAACGGACAGAAACCATCAGTGGAAACCTCAGTTGAACATTTCTAGCTTCTAAAGCAAAGGATGGATGCACTCTATCAAAATGTTTCCATGAATCACCATCGGCTGGATGATTCAAGCTTTTATCGGTTGAAATATTCTCTTTATGCCATCACATCATTGTCATTGTATTCTTAGACATGAATAAACGCTGGAATCTGGATGTAATCAGAAAATATCTCAACTGTTTTACAGGAATCAAACCAGACTTCCCGTGTTGTCCTTCTTTATATCACAGTTGCCCACATGTGGGACAACTATCCAACGACTCATTTTCCCCAGAATATAAAATGTAGTCATTTGAACATGCATGAATCTTCTGACAAGTAAGTCCCAAATTTCGAACAAGCCTCTTACTCTCATAGTAATTTGCAGGTAAAACATTTCCTTCAGGTAACAGTGTTTTAAGCAAAGAAAATATCTGGTCAAAACAGGTGCTTGACATTCCGTTATCTGATTTGATAGCCATAAATTTTGCAACTTCTTCTAATTTGCTCATCTTGCAGCCAGGATATAATGCATCCTCAGCAGACTTCAACAACTCATAAAATTCAGACGGTGCCAACTCAGGATTTTAAGCTATATCAGCTGGAGTTTCTGTATGTTGAACAGATGAACCTGCAACATCATGTACTAAATCTTGAATCCGGGATGGATCCGGAATCAAGTTGGTATCACCTTCTCTGGAACTGCGTTCACCGTGTTGATACCCAAATACATAATCTGGTTGAATACCAAAACGCAAGAGATGTTCTCCCACTTTGTCAAACGTGTCAAACGTTCTCAATGCACATTTTCTGCAAGGGCATTTTATTTTGTCTTCTGAAACAAATTCTGGATTTGATGCCGCAAATGATAAAAAAGTCTCCACACCCTCTACATATACTGGATTTAAACCAGAACTGTTTGGATTTTTACGTTGATTTATCCATATGTGGTCACCTAATAATGATTGTTGACGACCTCGTTGTTCCATATATCTCTATAAAATATAAAATCATTACTGGTTTTGAATAATTTGTTAGAAAAAACACTCAAGCTAGGATAATTATAGAGTTTAGATCATACACGAATGACGCAAACTTTTTTTTGAGATAGACCTAATTATTACTAATTATTACTAATTATTACTAATTATTGGTAATTATTACGAATTATTACTAATTATCAGTAATTAATGTTAATTATTGGTAATTATTACTAACTATTGGTAATTATTACTAATTATTGGTAATTATTACTAATTATTGGTAATTATTACTAATTATTGGTAATTATTACTAATTATTACTAATTATTGGAAATTATTGGAAATTATTGGTAATTATTACTAATTATTACTAATTATTACTTATTATTGGTAATTATTGGTAATTATTACTAATTATTGGTAATTAATACTAATTATCGGTAATTATTGGTAATTATTAATAATTAATGGTAATTATTGGTAATTATTTCTAATTATTGGTAAATATTACTAATTATTGGTAAATATTACTAATTATTGTTAATTATTACTAATTATTGGTAATTATTGGTAATTATTACTAATTATTACTAATTATTGGTAATTATTACTAATTATTACTAATTATTGGTAATTATTACTAATTATTGCTAATTATTACTAATTATTGTTAATTATTACTAATTATTGGTAATTATTACTAATTATTACTAATTATTACTAATTATTGGTAATTATTACTAATTATTACTAATTATTGGTAATTATTACTAATTATTACTAATTATTACTAATTATTGGTAATTATTGGTAATTATTAATAATTATTCGTAATTATTACTAATTATTGGTAATTATTACTAATTATTACTAATTATTGGTAATTATTTCTAATTATTACAAATTATTTGAAATTATTACTAATTATTCTTAATTATTACTAATTATTCTTAATTATTACTAATTATTCTTAATTATTACTAATTATTGGTAATTAATACTAATTATTTGTAATTATTACTAATTATTGTTAATTATTACTAATTATTGATAATTATTACTAATTATTACTAATTATTACTAATTATTACTAATTATTACTAATTATTGGTAATTATTACTAATTATTGGTAATTATTACTAATTATTACTAATTGTTACTAATTATTACTAATTATTCTTAATTATTACTAATTATTCTTAATTATTACTAATTATTCTTAATTATTACTAATTATTGGTAATTATTACAAATATTGGTAATTATTACTAATTATTGTTAATTATTACTAATTATTGATAATTATTACTAATTATTACTAATTATTACTAATTATTAATAATTATTAGTAGTTATTGGTAATTATTACTAATTATTGGTAATTATTACTAATTATTGGTAATTATTACTAATTATTACTAATTGTTACTAATTATTACTAATTGTTACTAATTATTGGTAATTATTGGAATTTATTGGTAATTATTACTAATTATTGGTAATTATTACTAATTATTGGTAATTATTTCTAATTATTGGTAATTATTTCTAAATATTGGTAATTATTTCTAATTATTACTAATTCTTACTATTTATTGGTAATTATTACTAATTATTGGTAATTATTGGTAATTATTTCTAATTATTGGTAATTATTTCTAATTATTAGTAATTATTTCTAATTATTGGTAATTATTACTATTTATTGGTAATTATTACTAATTATTGGTAATTATTACTAATTATTACTAATTACCGGTAATTATTTCTATTTATTACTAATTATTTCTATTTACCGATAATTATTGGTAATTATTACTAATTATTGGTAATTATAACTAATTATAGGTAATTATTACTAATTATTGGTAATTATTACTAATTATTGGTAATTATTACTAATTATTACTAATTGTTACTAATTATTACTAATTGTTACTAATTATTGGTAATTATTACTAATTATTACTAATTATTACTAATTATTGGTAATTATTACTAATTATTACTAATTATTGGTAATTATTACTAATTATTACTAATTATTACTAATTATTGGTAATTATTGGTAATTATTACTTATTATTGGTAATTATTACTAATTATTACTAATTATTGGTAATTAATACTAATTATTACTAATTATTTGTAATTATTGGTAATTATTACTAATTATTACTAATTATTACTAATTATTACTAATTATTATTAATTATTGGTAATTGTTACTAATTGTTACTAATTATTGGTAATTATTACTAATTATTACTAATTATTGGTAATTATTGGTAATTATTACTAATTATTGGTAAGTATTACTAATTATTGGTAATTATTACTAATTTTTTGTAATTATTACTATTTATTGGTAATTATTACTAATTATTGGTAATTATTACTAATTATTATTAATTATTACTAATTATTACTAATTATTACTAATTATTGGTAATTATTACTAATTATTGGTAATTATTACTAATTATTGGTAATTATTACTAAGTATTACTAATTATTGGTAATTATTGGTAATTGTTCTTAATTATGACTAATTAAATGAATAATTACCAATAATTAGGAATAATTACCAATAATTATGAATAATAACATTATTAGTATATTTTATTATTAATATTAAAATAATATAATTTTCTAATTTATATATAGTTCTCCTTTCATCTGTGTGTTTTCTATCTTCATATACAAATAATACATGTGAAGACAGCAAACACACAGATGAAAAGAGAACTGTATATATATAAAAAAATATATTATTTTAATATTAATAATAAAATATATTAATAATTAAATAATGTTATTATTCCTAATTATTAGTATTTATTACTAATTATTAAGTTATAAAACAATGTAAACAATATTAAATTACAACTAATTAAGAATAATTAAAACTAATAAAACATTAAAAATAAATATGAAATTAAAATAAATATAAATACCTTGAAAATTGATCTGAGGTTGATCTCTGATCATTCTTCAAAACTTCAATACCAACTCCAGAGAAAAAAATTAAACTTGAGAAAAACTGAACTGTAGAAATAAAATCTTGATAGAAGAAGAAGATGGAATTTGAGAATGATTTGAAAAAAACAGATGGGGGTATTTATAGGTTAGATTAGTTGTGACGGGCCCATTTGCGACGGGTATCCCGTTGCAAATACTAGTATTTGCGACGGGAACCGTCACAAATACCTTAGCCAACATTTATTACGGTCAACGGTTAAATAGTTATTTGCGACGGGACCCGTCGCAAATAACCACCTGCCGACATACTATTTGCGACGGGGGAATATTCCCGTCGCAAATACCTTTTACTGCCGCCGGTTATTTGCGACGGGGGAATATTCCCGTCGCAAATAGTTTTCCCGCGATTTGGCGCGCAAAGGGCGCCAGTCCTTTTGCGACGGGATAGCCTTCCCCGTCGCAAAAGACTACTTATTTGCGACGGGCAAATACCCCCGTCGCAAATAACTCGTCGCAAATACCCATTTTTCCCGTAGTGATACTAATTTATCATGAAATCACACAACATGATGCATATGCATTTTTTAGGGTTGGTTCTAGGTTTTCCATACTGTGTGGTTAAACAAAGGTACTCCTCCAATATCATATAATGGGGATCACATTTATTGTTTTAATTTATAAAAAAACCGATCCAAAATATGATATAAAAAGTAATTATTATTTATTTTCCTTAAAGTAACGATGCACGTCTTTTTTATCTCATTATTCATCTAGTTTGATGTTCCCTCGACATAGTCTGTTATATCAACAAAATAGTCTGTTATATCAACAAAAAATTCCATGAGATTCAAATAACCATTTGCAATAACAAAATACAAATAACCATTTGCAATACAAATAACCATTTGCAATAACAAAATACAAATAACCATTTGCAAATAACCATTTTCAATACAAATAACCATTTTCAATAACAAAATTCAAATAACCATTTGAAAATAACCATTTTCAATAACAAAAAATTCCACGAGATTCAAAAACGAACGAAAAGCACATCAAGAATCGAAACAAAAACGAATGAAATAAATTCGTGGAAGGCTTACTTGAATGATGCGAGTTGAGATGATAGATCCGAGAGGAGTGAAGAAGATAAACAATGAAGCCAAATTGAGTTTAACGCAGGTCGATCGACGATCCGATTAGGGTTTACCGAGCGAGAGAGACGAGTCGGCGGACTGTCAATTGAAAAATCGTAAATGACAGTCCACGTGCTTTAATTTTTTTAAATGTTTTATAACGTCGGTTATTATATAACCGACATTATAAACTATTTTTTAAATTTATAACGTCGGTTATTTTAAAACCGACGTAAAAAAGCTCCTGCGCTTTGGTTTTTTACGTCGGTTATAAAATAACCGACGTAAAAAACGCGTAGATATCTCGTTTTTTACATCGGTTATAAGATAACTGACGTAAAAAACAAATGCTCGGGGGGTTTTTTACGTCAGTTATTTGGAAACCGACGTAAAAAAACCTGATATCTATGCGTTTTTTACGTCAGTTATTTTATAACCGACGTAAAAAACCAAAGCATGGTGGGGTTTTTACGTCGGTTATTTGGAAACCGACGTAAAAAACCCGATATGGACGCGTTTTTTACGTCGGTTATCTAATAACCGACGTAAAAAACCAAAGCCCAGACGCCTTTTTTTACGTCGGTTATTTTATAACCGACGTAAAAAACCCCGCGCTTTGATATTTTACGTCGGTTATTTGATAACTGACATAAAAAACACGTCGATATCGGGTTTTTTACGTCGGTTTCCAAATAACCGACGTAAAAATCCCACCATGCTTTGGTTTTTTACGTCGGTTATAAAATAACCGACGTAAAAAACCTACTCGCCGCATTTTTACGTCGGTTATATATAACCGACGTAAAAAATGGTGACGTAAAAAACGATTTCTACACTAGTGGAAATACTGTCTTATTTAAATTATCAATACCAATTATATCTTTTCCCAAAAATCAGTTTCTCAATATAGGGAATATATTAAAGGTTGTATATCCATAAATCATGTGTTTTCTAATAATTTCAACTTTCAACTACATCCTTTTTAGGGTACATCAGTAATGTTCCACATAATCTTTCAAATCGATATGAAAAATTAATCTAGTAATATAATTATACATTTCATAATTCTTATAACTTGGATAACATTGATAAAATATTCAAATTATATAATTATGTATTCCAATAAAAAAACAATCATATTTTCACCTCATCATTAGTAATTGCATTTGATTTTTCAAGATCAATTTTCTAGGTTTGATGAATAATTTCTTTTAATGCATGTGTCATTTGTTTGCATGGTACCCTATCTCCCAATAGCTGAAGAATTGATAATTAGAAACTTTTGTATTTTCCTTGAAATCATGAGCATGTGGGTATTTATCTCTACACTTATATAAAAATATTATTTCCTTTATTTTAGTACTAGGATTATTATTTCTATAACCATCAGACGTTAAAAATCCTTCCTCTAAGTATTCCCTTTATCAAAAAAATCCATTTTGTACTCTTCATCTCTTGATTCCCATCGAATCCATAATAAATATAAAATTATTTCTCATTAATTTTGTCACATGATAATAAGTACTAATATGATGATAATTTTTGGGAAATTATTTCCCATCGATAAATTGGCTTAAGATCGTCAAAAAATGAACATTCTTACTCTTTGGATTATCTTCATTTATGTGGTTTCTAATCCACTTCAGAGGAACAATTTCTAAAAAAATACATACATTTGGATAGATTATATCATTATGAGACATAAATTATAATCCCAAAACTAGTGAGAGAATTAATATAATTTGAAATCCTTTTATAAATATATTCTCATATAAAAATGGTTCCTGTGGGGACATCCCTATTTCCAAATTCTTCATAATGATTTGTGATGAAAATTTGAATTATCCTATTTATATGCTCAAAGAGTACCAAATAGTGTGTTCCATAAGTCTTTTTTATCAGAACCAAGTGGTACTCAGATCATTCCCAATGCACCCTTTTTGATGTTATTACCCCTAGGTATATATATACCAAAACAACGTCCACATGTAGTATCCATATAGGTATTTATATCTAGGGAAAACTTCATAATCTCATCCTTACAAAAAATTTTGAATGATCATCTATGATTATCAAAAAATAATATCATAGGGTTATGTTACCTAATATATGGTTTCCTAAATCTAGTTCACTTGGTTTCCAAAAAACATCCAATGAAAAAAAATTATAGTCGCCTCATCCTTAGTTGCACGAAGCTAATATCTTACTATTTATATTGTAGTAAGATACAAGGAATGGTGTCATGATATCTATATATAGTAACTATATAATCATCTCTGTTATATGTGAATTCATTTGTTGTTAATTGATTTAATATGATATTCATTCCAGATATCAATTATTTTTGTACATTTATAGAAGACACATATTTGAAACAATATGTTTGATGTGCGACACTGGAAAATTTTGATGAATCCAATATCTAAAAAGGGTTTATTAGATCTTGTTTAGAATCGAGGGAAGACTCAATATGATCTAGTATTCCTGTATTATGTTTTCGAGGTTCAAACCTAATGAACCATAGTAAAACAAGGCTTCCAGTAAAAGAAAATAACATTATTTTTTTTAACCTTACCTGATGGGAAAAAATTACATGGCATGTATGAATTGCATTATGTGAAGTGGATAAAATATTATGGTGCACATCCTTGCAAAATACACATCATGTAAACATAACATGACATGAAACCCTCAAACTGAATGAAAAATGGTGATTTTGGTGTGTCTTTTTTTGGGGAATCATATAAATTTGGCCAAACTTATATTAAATGGTAACATTGACACATAGAATACTTGTCATTATATCGGGGAAAATAAATAGAGGTTTCATATAATTAAATATAGGATTTCGGGCATAGGTATTTGACCACTTGGGGATGACCCTAGGGTTTAAACCCTGATTTCATTCTTCATATATAGGTTTTTTCATACATGTTTTCATTAATTTTTTGAAAAATTGAATGATTTATTATTTAAATTCCATAATTATTTTTATTCATTCTCTCTCTCATTATTTCTCATATATTCTCTTTATTACAAAATTTAGTTCATTCATCATTGGAGACCACCAGATGATTACTCTCTAAACACATAGTTCATAATGGAATCAGTAAAAGAGGGTATATACCATCAAATTATGATTTACATTTCACTGGGATTTTAATTTATTTAGTTATATAATTAGGTGCATTGGTTTTTATTTTATACATCATTGATTCAATGAAGAGATTCCTTCCATAATGAATGAACGTCAAAATAGTTGAGATAATGTATTCATGTCCATTGAATTATAATATTCTTCAAAATTTGGTAATCTAATATTAATGTGTCTAATCTCTATCAGTTCATCCGACCATGATGGATTATGATTTTAGAGAAGAATGATTGTGATTGATTATTTATAATATAATAAATATTAAATATTTACACTTATATTTAATATGAATGTTCTATAAGATAAATTGAATTAATTAATTTAGAAAACATATTCCTGGAAACTACTTCCACTCCCATATTCTTTTCCATCTGATTTCATTTCTTACCAATAATTAATTAATTTGACAATATAAACTATTCTTTGGATGACATATACATAGATTCAGAGTTTTCATTGTTTCATTCCCCACTCTCTATGGGATCGACCACAATCTTCCTATATGTTACTCCTTTTCTACTACAATTGTTTAGGCCCATATAAATATTTAATTTGAACATTCCCAGAGGAAAATAAATTATGTTTATAAAGGATTTCATTAAATCCTCTGAGCATGATCAAATATGAAATTTATATTTTCCCCAAACAAAAATTCTATAGATGATTCGCATAGAAGAAGTATGGTGTCAATCCCATAGAGATTGGGGAACATAGCGATGGAAACTCTCAAACAAAGGTTGGTACATCCCGATTTTAATTGATTTTGTTAAACTAATTAATTGATTAAATTAAAATAATTGAAAACATATCAAAAAATCTAAATATATGGGAATAAATTTTCTAGGGTTATTTTTTCTAAATAATTTAACAAAATTTATCTTTGAAAATAATAATATTAAATAAATGTGTAGCAGATCAATTTTATTGATATAATAAATGATCATTTCCAGCCAATCTGCACGAACCAATTAATTCATCATGGTTTGAAAAAACAAAATATATAAGGCAAATTTAGATCAGATTTCCAAAGAAGAATAATAAAATAATTCAATTGTCATTAATAATTATCTCAACCATGATGGTTTTTGTTCATTATTTTAGGAATATGATCAGTAGATTATTGATAAATAAAATCAAATCAAATACAAAACATTGTAAAGTTGAATTAAATCATATTATGGGTGATCGTAAATAGAAATTTTATATTGGAAACCCCCTTTATCAATTTATCACTCCACTATAGGTTTATCTAGTAATCATCTCGTGGTCACAAAGATTGAATAATTTAAATTCCATAGTGAATATAATATTCAAGAAATAATGAAAATGAGTATGAATAAGAAGATGTAATGTTAGTAAAATGTAAATCATTCATTGTTATTGTAAATTATAAAAAACATGGATGATAAACAAAAACATTTCTATGAAGAATGAAATTTGAGTCGGAACACTAGTAGTGGCCTCCCAGTGATTGAATACCTATTCTACCAATACCATTATTCCAAGACAGAAACTTCTATTTGTAGGAAAAATTATAATATTAATTCTCCCATTGTTCATGGATAACATTTAATTAAATTCTGGACCAAATTATATGTTTCCTAAACAAAATATACCTTAAAATCACTATTATTTGGACTCTCCTAGATTATCTTGTCATGTAATATTTATATTACATGTATTTTAATTGGAAAAAATCTAAACAATTTTCTTTTATTTAAATATTTTACTGCTTCCATGCCTTATAATATTATCACATCATTAAATGTTTAGAAGATTTATAATTTCAATTTCTAACATTTCAGGCCTTTTTTCAATGGTTCGCCATTATTGAGACTCTCTAACTTATCTTAAAAAAATTATATAATAGAGACCCTTCCACTGATTTCTTACCTTATATGCTTGACTGCTTTTTGATCTTGGGTCAACATAATTTTCTATTGTCGTGCTACAATAAAATTGTTCAAAATGCATGTCTTCCAAATATATATATATATATATATATAATTGATATAAGTAATAAATATCATATTAGATAAATTTATATCCAATAAATGAAAATATAAAAACTATGAAAACATAGAAAACAATTGAGATAACATATCCCAATAGGCTTAATAGCATAGTAGTCTTGGTAAACTAGATATATAATTTACTCTTTTAATACATTTTTAAACACAAATTGAAACACTATTTTTTTAGAATAACATTATTCCCTCTAGAATATCATTTGATATCTATCATAATGCAATTCATATATTAGTGGGAAAGGAAACAAAATAGGTCCATGATTAAATAATCACCAATGGTTATATATAGTGAAAGTTATCATTAATCAATAAGAAAAATCAATATGGCATGTTAAATAATGAAACACATATTCCATTTTAATAATATGTCTATCATGATTAGATAAGAAATAATAAATATTACATAACAAAATACTTAAAATAAATTCCATTTAATAAATAAACTAAGAATTAAATGCTTATAAATATAATATCATTTAGAAAATCTCATAGATAATAATAACTAAATTCTGAATAAAGGAAATTATTAATTATTATACTCTCTGAAATTATGAGTCAATATACATTTATCGTCAAGGCATTTCACAAGGCCATTTAAAACAATAGGTATGAAAAACTTTTAATGATAGATAAATGAATCTACAAATGAGACTACTAATTCATCTATGACATATATAATTATTTCCCCCACCATTCTCAACAAGACAAATGTGTTCCTCCTATATTTAATAATCAATTTAAATCATGTCCAATGTGCCTTATTTTGAAATATCCATTTTTATTAAAGAATATAGATTTATTAATATTTATCCACATAAAAAATTAACATTCAATGTATAAAATTTTTGTGGAAATGATGTATGATTTAATCAATAAATAAATACATGATAAACAGTATGGATATTTTGGGAAATTTTAATTTCTATTTATCACATGAAAGTGAATATATCAAGGTAAATTTAAGGACTACAAAAATAAATCAAGGAAGAGAAAGTCAGTTCTATAATTGGTGAAAATAATAGTAATATATTTAGATGATTAATAATGATGATATCAATACCTATTATCTCGATTAATAAAAATGTAAAATAATTGTTTTTTGTAGTTTATGATTAGAAATTCCGTAAAAATATTTATAAAACATTTTTTAGGAAAATAAACAATTTATTTTTAAAAATCATTTAAAAAAATAAATGTTCACATAAAATTCAAAATATAATTTTCATTGAAAATAACCTTTGAAGTATATAAATGTTTTTTTATAACATGAGTGGTCATGATTTCTATAAAGCATGTACATGTAGAGTACATTAAAAGAGGGATTCCTATTATATTTTTGGTCAAATACAAATGAACATTGTATTGAAAAAGAAATGAAGATTCTATCAAAATGTTCTATAAAAATAATAATCTATAAAAATGAATTTTATAAATATTTTGTAATTGTAAAGACGTTTTTGAATTTATTTTTCTAAAAACATTTTTTGGAAGTAAATAGATTCCCAACCAAAGAGATATATAAATTATCACTTCCTTAAAACCATTTTCCAAATTATTTTGAGTACCAAAGATTGAAAGATAGTACGATTACTTGAAAACATCATCATTAACCAACTGATTATAATATTAAATGGGTTTATTATAAAATGGACAAATAATTTACGTAAATTGAACATCAAAAATTAACAATTTCAATTAGAATGAGATTGTGAAATTACCCCTTATAATGATCATCACCTTTAACTAATAATTAACAAGTGAATAGATTATGTGTTTAAAAAATAACTATATGTAAAAGTTTCATATCAAATCATATGAAAAATAAAATTATTTAAACACATAAACTTATAATATATAATACATAGAATATGTAATATAACCCAATGAAAATAAATAGAGTTATAAATTTTTTTACCACTTAGTAACATTTATTTCAAAGAGCATTGGATGAAATATTGAAAAACAATTAATTAACATGAATATTTTTGGAATTATTTTATTGCATGAAAAATGTGTAGTATGTACACCATATTAATAAAATTATGTTCCAAATAACAAAATATTCCTTAATTAAGTTAAATTGTGAAAAAGTATCTTACCTAATGCTTTAAGTTTGTTAAAGAATATATAAAATCTTATATAATGGGTTTAAGCATGTAATTAATTTATACAAGAACCATAAAAGGAATATATAAAAATAAAATTATATAATTATAGTAATATGATAAATATCATATATATTTGGAAAATACATCAATAAATACACCCATTAAAGGTGGTTTTAGAAAAACAACTACATCATTTCGTAAGGTGGTAGTCGACCATACACATGATCTATGATTTCATTTCCCATATAATAAAAGTTGAGAAGGATAAATATTATTCCCATAATACAGAAAAAATAATTATACATAATATATAAGTGTTATTATATTTTATTTTTTAAGAAAATACTTAGTGTAAAAAATGAATAAACAAAATTACATAGGTTTGTTAAGATAACGACCATCTATCAGAAAAAAACCCTTTTGGATATCCTGTCAATGACCTTAGGGATTGTATTTTGGGGGGACCATAAGCTCTTTATTTCCACTAAGAATTTCTGGTAGAAAATATTTTATGGGTTGGTACATCCTAATGGCTTCAGTTGTATGAATAATTTAATGGAGTGAGTACCCTTTATATTTTAGGAAATGATACCCTTGTGAAAATTACATAACAATTCCCCAAAATAATCCAAAATGATAACTTAATTCACATGAAATAATCATCCAAATGACCACATATTTGAAATATAGAAGGATAATATGTGAATAAAAATATCCAATAAGATTTTGAAATGCGTCTAGTCATTTTTAATCGTTTCCATTTAATTTTAACCCCATATAACCCCATTTTTACCTTAACAACTGAAAATAATTTTTTACTATCTTTATTATTTATTTTGGTAAAACATTAATTTTATGATAATTGAGAATATAGAAAATTTGTTATGAAAATAATGAAACCATTATGTAATATTCTATAATCCAGTGTTAAAAATGTAAATTTGAAATAAATCTCACTGACGTGATGATAAAGTGTGTTTTTAATAATAAATATTTCAAATGATTACAAATATTTTATATCAAAATTCATTATCAAATTGATTCTGATGACATAGATTAGATAAATAGATATATAATTTAAATAATTTAACCTTAAAAAATATAAATTATAATTTTATTTAATATATATTTTAATTTAAAATGTTGTTTTCAATTAAAATTAAGCAATTTTTACTATTCATCAAAAATTGAAACATCCCATAAAATCCCAAAAATTCAACATAATATAATTTTTATATAAAAATTTTAAAAATGATATTTATTATGTCATTTAAATCTTATAAAATTATTAAAATTAAGTTTTAAATTATCTACACAATGCATAACTAAACCGTATTTTTGAAAAAAAAATACAATAATTCATAAAACATTTCTTTTTTTACAAAATTATATAGATTTTATTTATAATCTTTATAAAACCAATGAATTAAATTTTATATTTTAATTCATATAATTTTAGTAAATAACTTATTACTATTCAAAACACCCAACTTAATATCTAGGATATAATGTTATAATATATTATAGTTCTTTTAGACTCGGTGTTGTGTGTTCTGTAAGTTATCAAAGTGGTTAAATTTAATGATGTATATTTCAATGGGTTTTTAAGCTTGGTTCATCATGTCACTTATGGTATAGAATAAAATTTTCCTATTTTTGAATTTAATTGTGTTATAATTCCAATATAATAACATTATGATCTATCATATAGTAAGATTTATTATTTTAAAGGCGTAACCTTTGTCATTCAATTTTTCCATCAAATGTGAAATGAAAATATAGTTTTCACACATATATGGTCTACCACATTAATGAATTCATATGATCTTTTATCACTAACCAACTCATAAAACTATTCTATATGATTGATTTAATTAATATATATTTTATTGTTGAAATAAATAATATTCTGTACATAAAATATATTATCAATATTATAGAAATTCCTATCTAAAATATAGAATCATTTCTTGTGCATTTGTATAGCCTACCATGTCTATGTAGTGGTGTACTTAATTAATCAAAACCATCCTGAAATGATAGGTTAATTGTATGTGTTTAATGAATTCCATTGATGTTTATAACATTATAGTGGTTCAATAAATATTATATGTTATTTTATTTCTTTATTCTACATCCAATGAAAATTAAAAACATCTCTTGTGTACACAAGTGAACTACTACCTCATTAGCTGATGAATTTATTTTCTTGAAATATTACCATTGTTGGATATAAAAGTGTAATTGATATATAAAAATGATAATTATTTCATTAATTTTATTCTTTTTATGTTTGAACAACTTCCCATTTCACCACCATCAACCGACCAGATTCATTTTCAAATTATGAAATATTTATCCCCAAAACAACCCAAATTGAATTAAATAATTATTTAATTAAATATATCAATCATTGTAAATGAAATAAATAGTACTATTATAAATTAATTCACCTATAAAATTTTTCCAAAAATTAACATGATTAGTAAAATTATATTATAATTGAGTTAAATTTCATACATTGAATGTCTGGATTTGAGGTAATGGCTTTCATAACTCAATATATTTTCATTAGGATTTATTACTTATTAATTGTCTATATTATTATATGATTATGTGTATAATGAATTATGACTATTATTTACTTTATTTCCAATTGTTTTATCTTTATTTAAATTTTCTATACATAATATCTTCATTAGTTAACTCTCACTTAAATGTTACAATCATTGTAATAGTTTCTTGTCTCACCTTAGTTTTAGAGGGATATGTTCTATATTGAACACTTATTTTATTTTTTATAGTATTTAATTCATATTTTATATGATAAATCCTTAAAACCATAAAATTAATGTTTTTAAAGTTTTATTTTAAGTTACTTCTTTCATTGTGATTATGATTCAAATGTTACAAAAGTGGTAAGGGTTTATTTCATTGTCTCTTCTTTATTTTTGTTTATTTATGTTTAAGTTTATGTTGGGGGATTATATGATAATTATATAATAAACCGCATCTATTTTTTTGTCCTTATTTTGTTTATGCATAATTAAATGTTTTACTTTAATTTTTTCTCTGTAAGTTGTCAAATGTCTTAAAGAATGTTTTTAAGGAAAACCATATTTTTTTCATTCTGTAAGGAATCATTTTTTTCATTTCCATATTCCCATTAATATTTTTTCAATAATTTTTTTACTATTACTTATATATTTATTAATGGAATTTTGAAATGTGTTTTACTTTCTATAAAACTATTTTTGTCCAATATTTTTTTCATTTTCCAAATTATGTACATTTTATTAATGGTGTAACCAAAATATTTTCTTTAATATATATTGATAAAATAGAATTCACTATTATAAAAACTAGTTTATGATTTAGATAATCCATTTTACGTTTCCAGGTTTATTTTATATGAAAATGATTCTCTCATTACATTTGGAATTTTTTATTTTTTAATGTTACTAAATAGAAATTTTATTTTACATAGTAATCGAAGAAATATTAAAAATTTCCTTTTATTTTATTTTTAATATATGTTTATATTATTTATTGACTCTTATACTTCACGAGGAATATAATCCTACTATTAGAATATTTAATTACTTCAATATTCCCCTTTGGATTTGTTTCTAATACTCAATTTCCATCCAAATTTGATTTTATCTTCTCCAACGTACTAATAATAAATGAGAATTAATATGAGGGTAGGGAATCTTATATATATCCAACACCAATGGGATTCTTGAAAAAATTATTCTCCCAATTTTCTTTTTATTTATAGATTAATCCAATATGTTCAGGGAAGGATGAAATAACATGATTCTTAGAAATTATCCATTGTCTATCCTACTATATGTTTACTGGGGATAACCTAGTGTAAAATATATTAGTGAATAAACCAATAAACAAAATTTGTTAATTGATCTGATCAGAATGTGATATCTATTTACATTTCACATTTTATGGGGTTGATCATATATATTTTGCATGACGCTATTATATCTTACACTAATCTCAACAAGAAAATCAAACAGTTAAAGTGTAAGATGTTAACCTCTCCCATTATCTCACCAAACAACACCCCCCCATTAAAACATAATTCATAAAATCAACATAAGGTTTATGAGTGTTATTGAGATACCTTATTTTCTAATTTCATAAATAAATACAAATATTAAAAATTAATTTTATAATAAATATATGATATCATATATTCATATTTCCTCCCCCTCAGGGGATACACATATCCCCCCATTTATCTTGGATAACTATTTTTAGTGGTCGTCTATGCTATATAATTATTTTTTTTATTTTATAAAATGAATACATCTTTAATAAAAATTCATTAAATTACATCAATCTTAGTGAATCATAATTCGTATATAAGGTTATATAGAGTAACATCTTAGTTCCTTAGTGAAAATAATGAGTCTGGGATTTTAATTACAACCTATACCCTTCATTAATCTCAATCAAAACCTGTGTAGTTTTCTTCATGATTATATTCATGTTATGAGTATTCATAGGACTCTTAGAAACTCACTTCTCTTCAAATATTTTCTTATGTTGAGTTAAATCTAAAACCTTATCCATTAGGGAAAATGCTTCACCTAGTTCTTGCATAATTTTCCATAATAATTCCCCTAAATCCTATAGGATAGTTGTATAATATTTTATAAATTTTACAACTTATTCCCTGATTCCATATAGTTTCTCAGGAAACATTGGGTTAAATTTTTTTGACAACTTCTAATTAAATTCATTCTTTTCTGGTCAAATTTTTTTTTACAAATTAAAAATATCATTTTATAATTCATTCTCCATTTAGTGATCTATTTATAATTAATAATGATGAATAATTAAGTACTCTTTTTTAACAAGATCATCACACTAGGGGTTTTCACATTGTTTCTTTATAAGATAATATTTACATAGATATTTATCTTTTTACATTCTATATTTCATTCCCCTTCTCATTATAAGTAATATCTATTGGTAACTTAGACATTCAATCTGTAACTATATGACCTTTATTTTCACATTAACAAAAAGCTATCTTAAATATACAAATCTATATTGGGATTAAAATTTTGATAAAATAATTATCATAGGGTCTTCTCAATTATAATATTTCCTCATCAACTCTATGTTTTTCCACCGTAGATGATGTATCGTTTTTTATAATGAAATATTTATCTATAATGTCTAGAGTTTATTACTTAGCACCCCACATCACCAATAGAAATATTGTATCTTTTATATTCCATATTAATGTTTTGTTTATCTAAATGTTTTTTTTGTTTTCCTATTAAAACATCGTCATTAATTTAACTTATGTGCAGTGGTATTCATGAGATGACCCTCCCTTTCATTTATATAGAAGATTTTCCCTCATTTTTAATATTGGTAAAAAATAGATTTACAATTGATTTTTCATCCTATATAGTTCAAAATAACATTTGAAATCAACTAGGATCAGATTTCATCTCTATATTGGAAGTCTTCTTCTCCAAAATATTTTAAAACTAATATTTAAAATCAAAACCTATTAATGTCAAATAAAATATTATTCATATCATTTTGAGATTCAATAATATTAATTGTATCTTTGACATTTATTCGTCTTTCAAAAAATAATTTTTCATCAATACCACTCAATATTTTTTCATTCTCAACTACTCTCGATTTTTATTTTTTAATATCATCAATTTACACCACATTTTTCCTTACATACTCATATTTTTTATATATAATATTATTGTTTCTTATATTGGATTCAAATTATCCTTCATGAAAATTTTATAATTTCTAATAAAATATTCCTATTCATCCTTCAAACTATATTCTATGTCTCTCTATTCATCTTCAACCTCACCTCTTGAAATGGAAATCCATTTTTATATAGAATCTATAAAATTGGAATTATCATCTAGTCAGAATCTTGTTTATGGGTAATCTTGTTCCTTCATTATCATTAAATGTATTGTCCTACAGTTAATGTTATTCTATTTTCCTTTTATATTATTTTATTGTGGTCTCTCGTATTCTTCATCAAATTCAAATATACATGCCTTACCTTTTGGGTAGTTATTTAATAATTTTTAAAGTATGTTATTGATATAGAACCTTGGATCTTCCTTACCATTTCAATTCAATATTCCGTATTAAAATTTCTTTTACCGAAGAGAAACAACTATATTAATTAATTAATATTATAATCACATTTTTTCTCCTTTATCTTCATTGATTTTATACTTTCTCATAACTTCAAAGGTCATCTCATATTTTTCTTTTATTTTTTGAAAATTGGAATATTTACCATTTCATGGTCTATGAGAATATTTCGTAGCCCTTCCTAGGAAATTTATTCTCTCAGTGATGACCTTTGCGGTGATGGATGCTACTACATTACCACCCATATATGATGGTGGGGGGACTCCCATCATATTTATCTATGAATATTTTTATTCCCATCATCCCATTCTCTAGCCATAATTCTATCAAAATAGTCCCTAACATCGTGCTTAGCCATAAAGTTGTCCGCCCCCTTGAATGTATTCCTCATATTTCTATTTCATCTTCGAAGATCATAGAGGCTCCTCCCACAAGAACCTGACATTGGTGGCTAATTTTAGTTGACATTTTACATCAGTTTATTCTTTCAATTGACTCATTTTCAGTTCTATAGGATTACCGTAAACTATGAATATTCACATCCTCTACAATTTGAACATCATGATTCAGTTCCCCTTCGTGTATAATTTGATTGCGAGTTGGTATAGAGCTCCTCGATTTTCTGATTGATAACACTTTTTTGTATATTGATGGTTATATGAAATTTGTGTGAAGCATGATATAATATTTGAGGTGATGTGGGTATTTCTTCCTAAACGTCCAACTCTATATCAATATCCCTCTATCATTCACATGAAGGGGAAAATGTTTGGTCACTTCATAGTATCATAAAATATAATAAAAATATTTTTATACCCAATTTCCCCTCTTATATGTGTTATTGTTTATCATTCAACTCACTAAACAAATTGGTCTCCATTACGGTAGGTGGAGAGTATTATTTTAGACTAAAGGTTGTCTTTGAGTCTTGGATGGAGTTATTCTATTCATTTATGTATTTGGTACATTCACTTCTATCCTTCTAGTGTGGTTGTAGGGATTTTCATGAGGTTCTTATTCCCAGCTAGTCATTCAGAATTTTTCTCCCCACTGGACTCCATTTTGGTTTGTCGGTTAATAAAAAACACACATTTCCAACTCTCTTTAGAAAAATATTAGAATTATAAATTCAGAAACAAGAGTATCATATATTTATACTCCAAGGTGAGACATTATTTTCTTCATGATATAATGAATGATAAGGTATCATCAAAGACTAGACTGTTCCATCCCATAGACTCTCATTCTGTTGATGACAAATTTGTTTCTAGAGGTATGGGTAATGGAAAGGATATCCAAAACATTCAACTACTAGTTATGATATTACCCTATAATCTTCAAGGATTCTTACTCAGCGACAACATTATTCTTGTCCTTATGCGGCATTGCCTCTGAGACGTTTATCTCTTGACCAACAATAATCTGAAAGAACAATTTATTTCCAATACAAATTCTCAGCCACAAATAAAAATTGAAAGGATAATTTTGATCTAGAAGGATATAAAACATAAATTTCATGATTTGAGCAAAATAATTTCACGTCAATGTATTATGAGGTTATTAGGCAATTTAAAAAATAAGTATTCTCACAACCAATTTGTGACTATAAAAAAGTCTCACATGACATGATAGTTGGGTTTGGATTTAGGGAGGGTGGGAAAGATAATGTTTTCTTTGGGAATTGTCTTGTTTTTTAGGGTGAGAAAATCAAGACCTCAACAATGTTTAATTGAATACTCGAATAAATATTGTCACCATATATTAACATAATGAAAAGAGAAATGGAATAGAGATAAACCAAGGGGATCCCCAAATTATTGAAGGTGGTTAGAAGTTATTTGGTAAGATAGGTGAGAAAGATCTTTCTAATGAAAATAAGAGGGTATAAGGTGGTTTCGTAGTGTATTACCTAGATTTAGTGCCCAAAAAATACATGAACAATATAGATGGAAAGGTGGAAGTGGAGAAATGGAATGAAAATTAAGTTCATTATACACTCTATGGAGGAACTATTATAATAATCCTTTAATATCAAAGCTTCGAAGGATATTTTCAACAAAATATTTGAATGAATGATTCAAATTAACCTCAATTAGGATCTAGATGTTACGATAAAACAATTTTTCACATTTTATTGAGATATTTCAATGAAATTATGGTCATGATAGTGGAATATATTGACTCATGGGATAATATGGGAACTCATTTTGAAGATCATATAAAAGACAATATATATATACATTTAACTTCACTTAAATTTGGATTATATATAGTGGTTGGTAAAATTATTCTTAGACTTCTCTTTATTGGTTTTTTGTGATCTTTCAATGGTTAGAACTGTTGTTTTGGAATTTTCAGTTTCCTAATTCTGCATCAAATGTTAATTTCAATTAATTAAAATTTAATTTTCAGTATGTCGTCCTATTTGAATGGTTTAAAAACAAAATTTTCAAAATAATATAATCACCTATCTTATCACAAAATATCCTAAAATTTCTGAAAATCTCATTTACTCCAATAAGGTATTCTTTAATATTCATAGTATAAGTATTCCCAATATCCATAATCATACTTCCCAAAATTGATAATTTGGATTCCTCGACTTTTACATCCCCATAATAATTTCTCCTTGGTATATTCCAAATTTCATTGTTAGATTCAGTTACAATGAATTTTTTATATTCCTTTTCTATGACATAAATTATAATGGAGTTTTATTCATTCTAATAGAATTACTTTTTTATCTTATAAGAAATATACAAATGATCTTCCTCAATAATGGGAGGGAATCACATTGTTGTAATATCTATTACATTTATACTCTATTATTAGAGGTGGGGATATATCATATTCCATTATCTCTATAATATCACATTATCGAAAGATAAGATACACTTATAGTTTATAGAATTTTCATTCTCCATTCTTAGTAAATTCATTCTTATTTTAGATTTAATCTATATAAGTTTTGAAACAACTTATACATAACATTTTAGTAAGGTGACCCTAGGAGTGGGGGCAATCAATGGCTCAATTTTGTGAATTTTTTCTTTTAATTATACCTTATTTTTTATTAATGTCTTTATCCATTATATCTTGAATTACTTGTCATCAAAAAAAATTAGTAGGAAATGAAGAATAATTCAACACAATTATTTATAAACTATTTCCATAAAGCACCACTATATCGCTATTGGTTACTCATCCAAATAATGGATTTTATACTATAAACCCATGTGGTTACTATAAGGATCTTCCAAATCCAAACAAAAAAGAGTCCCACTATGCTCCTAATCAATATTCCCACTAGAGATATTTAGATTCTCACAATATAGTAAAAAATTGTGTTTATACTCAAATATGAAACAACTCCATTTTTTTCTGGCATCTTCTACACAAATTGAAAATAGATTTTTTCCTCAAACATTTTGGATCATCAGATCAATGCATTATCACTTCTCCAATAACATCAAAAAATGATAATTATGGTCGGGTATACTTTTATTGATTTCCTTCTCTAAATATTCAATGATATAGATCTTCTTTATTTCCCTAAATGTATTGTTACACAATTATTACTCCTTCCAAAAATACCTCGTATTTATTGTCTCACTTTCTCTATTTAGTTATAAGGACCCAGCCTTAAACCTTACTTAATATTGAGTTATTACAATATTACACATTGAGGATCTTTTCAGGTTTAGAGTTTTAGAGAATTAGATCATGAAACTTGCATTACATTCCACATTTAAAAAAAGTGGTTACATAAAATACAGTATTCATTCTTCCCATCAACGGAAACATATTTAAAATATAACACGGATTATTTCTTGACACATCCTTGACACTATCATTACATCATGTACCTTTCCCTTGACCTGTGAAAAAAAATTCAAAAACTTGGGATGAGCATAAAAAGCTCAGTAAGAGTTATAAAAATATTGAAAGGAAACATGAGTTCATATATACATTAGAATGAAATCATACTTTACCCATAAAACATAGGCATCTCAAATCATGAATAAATCATAGAAATCATAAGACATAAAAGGTATCTTGAGGCATTCATAACATTCTTACGTAGGGAGTAACCCTCTTGGTTACGTTTGGAATACCCACCACAGTATATTCCCTAAATCTCTTCGGAGAAACCTTAACGTTTCACTCCTTCACGTTACCCAATGCATTGGAGAGCTATATCGGGCTCACCCACCCTTAGTTTATCACGTAACCACCCGTCTTCATAACAATGCCCAAGAACCATAACATAATCTTATCACATAAAACATGCATAAAGGAAACCTAATATTTCCACCATTCAATAACAAGATATCAATACAACACATTGATATAAATACATTATGAAAACCATTTTCAATACCAAAATAAAAGAGAAGTAAAACATGGTATTTATTTTTCTTTTAAAAATAAGGTACGACTTGTAGAGGAAGCCGAAACACAAATAATGGTCAAGGTGGCGAAGAATTCATTGTCGCCACATACGTACGAAAAAAACATTCCCATTTGTCATTTAGTAAAACGCTTCGTATAAAAATATTCCTTTTGGATAAACGTAAAAGTCAAAGGGGTTTATACACCGTATAAAATAAAGTTGTGTATAAAACAAAATATGCCTCTATGAAAGGAGATTGAGACGAAGTCCCATACAAAGACGGTATCCTTGGATTAAGGATAAATCAGTTACATAACTATGTGTGAAAAACGAATACACGAAATATAAGTGGGTATTAAGTGTAAAACAATCAGAGGACATTCACACATAATCATATAATGACATAATCAACGTGTACAAGTTTATCTCAAAGAATCGAAATTGGGTTAAGAACTTCCCTTGCAATAATTAGACAGCCTAACGGCGTCACTTCAAAATTCAGAAAAAGAGTTGATGAGAGATAAAAAGGGTATATCATCACTTGGAAATAAAATTTACATCAATAAGGATATAGAAAAACATATCCCAAAATAATATTATGTGAATTAAAAGACATAACAAAATATGTCTTTTAAAAAAAGGAGGGTGAAAGGTTCCCTTACCGACATGGGTATCTTTCGAAACATACACCCCGTGAAAGAAAGACAATTCATCATTTATGTAAATACTCAAAAATGAAATTGTATTACACAATGAGTAAAATAATTTTAAGTACATACACCACTCAATGGAAATTGTGGAAAATGTATCATAAATCTCATGGGAATAAAAGTGAGATGAAAAATCTCTTATGAAAACTCGGCAGCCTAACGGCGCCACTTAAAACATCCAAAAATGGATTGATGAGATCAAATAGAGTCTCTCATAATATTAAAATAAAATTTACAACAATAAGAATATAAAATAACATCCCCCATCATAACAAATAGGAGATTAAGAGAAGTGACATAAAAGAGAGTACTTAAAAAGAAAGAGAGAGGTTAGATCTCTTACGAAAATTCGGCTGCCTAACGGCGCCACTCAAAACATCCAAAATGTATTGATGAGAGAGAATAGGGTCTCTCATCACATGAACATAAAAATTACAGTAATATTAATATAAAAGAACATACCAATAACAAGAAAGATGAGATTTAAAAGGAATGACATAAAAGAGTGTACTTAAAAAGAAAGTGAGGAGTAGGATCTCTTACCTCGGGTCCGACTTGACTCGATCGTTTTTTATCTCCTGAATAATAAACTTGAATTAATATCTAATTCCTTAAGAACATTGTTCATGTTCATTATTCCCTTTATATCAGTTATTACCATGTCTTAAACATTATGTAATCATTTAAGTTAATAATATTTGTTTTGCCGATATTTGGTTCTTAAGTCGAAAGTGGACTTCTTAAAATTACATGTTGTTCGTGTGGCCAAATGTTCATTATATACAGAATTGTATTCATGATGTAGATATCATATATATAATACATATCCAGTATATTCATGAATTTATAATATTACATAAAATTTGGAGTTAAGAAATGAAATGCACCGTTCATGGAGACGGTAAGCTGTACGTACGAATGAACGCTACTTCCATTTCTATTTCATATTTAATGGAATTAAAACATAATGATACATAATGGTATTTTAATTCCAGTATGGTATCATATATAATATCATTAAATATATCCTTTATACGTACCACATATGGTATTAATGAATCAAATCACTTTGAGGGGGCGGTAGTCCGCACTTCCTTAAATGAAGATATCGCGTTTACCCATAATGGAAACCATAAAGGTATGCCATAAATGAAAAATACAGAAGCTTAAGTAAAACATAAACATATTAGATATCATATATATATATATATATATATTCATCTTAATGGCCACCTTTTAAGGTGTTATATGAGTGTTGAACAATCATCATAGCGTGAGGCAGAAATTTGCCATCCACGGAAACAATATGTTCTTTAACCATTAGATGTAGGTGTGTGTAAGTGTATCTAGAATCTTTCTTATAACAACATCCTAGTATATTTAAGATACTGGATTTTTTCACAAAATATATGAATAAAAAGAGTTTAGGGGGTTGGAGAGGAAAAATAAAACAAAAGGACTCAAGTGAAGACATTACCGTAAAATCGGGTAACTCCCTTTGGTATGAGCTCAAAGGCTTCCTTGGGAAGACTTCTGCCCAAAGTGAGGCTTCAAGGAGTAAGAGATGGAAGTGGATAGACAAAATGGGCAGAGGTTGGCCGAGAAAAAGTCTTTGGGAGTGTGGGTAAGGAGGTAGAGGTGGGGGCCTTTTATAAGAGGAGAGGAGGGGCACTCTTGGAAAGTAAGAAAATGTTACTTTATTTGAAATTGCGTTTCGGATTTAAAAGGTCCTACATTGATATAATTCGTGGATAAGGTGATAAGGGTTCGAAATACACTCATCCAATATGTTTTTGACATGTGTTTATTTAAATCGTTAGATAATGAGGTCATCGCTGCATAATCATGATGTCATAACTAATTTAATTTATTTAATGTCTAAAAATTATAAACAAAAATACTATGATGTAGGAAAGCTTTTTAGATTTCCAATGACTATTTATATTCAAAACTCTGACTTGTATAACCCCATGTAAAAGTTGTTTTAGTAAAACATCTCATGTTTGTGTCATTTTTACATTATCATTAAATAAAAAAGATATTTATGTCATTTTCCAACCAAAGTGGCTCCATGGGGTCCCCAAGTTGACCCATGGATTGTCTTGGTCGGCCAGGACACATCCAATGAGGGTAGGACATGTGTCATGTTCATTTCATATTATTACAACATTATTTTTACCTTAAATTACACTAATTATCTCTAATCGCGATTAAAAACGTAATAAGTTACTATTCACCAAAAAATTATTTTAATCTCATTGAACCACATTTTACTTATTAATGACAACCATGTATGTCAGATTTTTGAAATTCAAAACACAAGGGTGGTAAGATTTCATTTAAACGAAAAAACAGTTTTTTAAGTACCACTTAGTGGTTTCACTATTCATCAAAAATTGAAGTTTTTCAGAAAAATACCTAAACTTCACCCTAAGCTATATTTGATATTCCAAATTCAAAAATGAAGTCCATTTTAAAAAATTCGAAAAATATAAGTTGCATTAATTAATTTAATAATTAATTCCCGCTGTCAGAGCAAATAGTGTGTTTTTATGAAACAATAAGTATTAAAAGATTGACACTAGTTTAAGTCCGATTTCAAAGTGAAAGTAATTCCAATGACCACTATTGGATTTAATGGTAAAAATATTTTCTAATTTCACTTTAAAACCAATTCAAAATATAATATAATCATATAAATAAATTAGATTAAAAAGAGGTTTTGAATTAAAATACAACATTTTACACTATTCATTAAAAAATGAACTTTATCGGAAAGATACCAAAAATTTACACAAAGTAAATTTTGATGGCCCAATACTAAAGAAAAGTTTTATTTGGTCCAATAGAATGTATAAGTATTAACAAAACGATATTTAATGACGGCTCGCCATCAAAAGGGGATAAGTGAACCTTTAGTGAAAATTAGGGCATATATGCCTAAAATTGAATTATTTACGTATTTTAATCCTTTATCTTTTATTAGATAAAAGTAAAAACATTTAAAAAACATATATAATCATATACTAGTTATTTCTATCCTTTCCCGCCAATACAATGGCTCTGTGTTAACTACCATTTAAAATAAAATTATTTTATTACTAGTGTGCAACGTAAGATTTCAATGAAACTCTTTGTTGTGTATCGGGTACGCTATCGAACATAGTAACCCTTTAAAGTAATATTAATATTTTATTCCCAAATATGGATAAATATAAAAATGACATATTCTTTATTTACCTGGTGTGTTACATTAGTGCAGTAGTGTATTGAGTTCTCTATTTCCACTCACTAATAAAACATTATTTTTATTCCCTTTTAATTTCTTTATATTTATATATCATTAGTATTATTCCCCATATTAAAAAATCCTTGGAAATTTATGGGAATAGGTCATATCATTCAAATCTATAAGATATATTCGTGTTTTATTTCATATTATAATCTCATGAAAATATTAATTTTAAATCCAAGTGTAAAGTCTTTCAAGTCCCTAGGAATATCTAGTTAGTTTTATATTTATAAATATAGACAAATAATCCATTGAATTTCTAATCCAACTATTCTTAGATTTATGAATTATGGCTTTTTACTATCAATTATGTAATGGAATTCCCAAACTCTAGAATCTACCTAAGATTCTTCTTCTTCAATATCATCTTATACTAAGAATTATGATGTTATTATATTATTTTAAGGTCAATAGAGAATCATTTGATTTATTTTTACTTTATCAGGATACTAATTCAAAAAACTAATATTTTTCAACCGTTAGAAGGAATAAAAATTTCAAAATTTGTTGGCATCTAAATAACACATAAGAAGAAAAAAATGTTTAATATAGAGTAGAAAAAAAATTATATGGATTCAAATGATCCCTCCTGAATGAATCAAATGAAATTTCATAGTCACATATACAATTTCGTGAAATGACTCACACTGTGTGTTGTCTAGATCCCTTGTGCCACTCAATGGTTCCCCATGCCTTGTCAGTGACATGGTCTCAAGCACATATCACCAAACACTCGAGGATTCCAACTAAAATTGGGTTCCCTGTTTATGTCTATAGGTATATTATGCAATCCTTACCAGAGTGGAGAGAAAAAGATATATATAATACTAGGAAAATAGATGAGGAAATACATGTAAATAGATGGAATATTTTAAATAGATACTAAAGACACTCAATATGTAACCCTCCATAGTGGAAGAAAATATGAATAAAAAATAATAGAAGCAAATAATATTAATTAACAAATGATGATGATAATATTTTTCATGTTAAAATAATATTTTGAAATATGTATAAATTGTATTAGGAAATAAATTTTATACAATAGAAAAAAATGCCCAAAAATATCCAAGAATCATAATCTCTTTCTTGGTTATCTTCTATCAATCCCCGTCCTAATTTAAAAAAGAAATATTATTTATCTATGGTGAAATGATTCCCATTGTAATCACCTACATACATATAATCTTATCGAGTACCAACAGAAGCCCATATGGGGATTATTTAAAATCTAGGTAGGCTACCACCAATGGTGTCTATACCATCTAGTCTGTGAAATATAAACTAATAGTGTGAAGGAATATATAAAGGTAAATACATATAGTAATGTTAATACACAGATACATGCTTCATCCTTAGCTAGTAATTTCTATGAAAATTATGTATTTTAATTAGTTATTCATGTTCTAGTTTATATATGTAAGTCACATGATGTATTTCCAGCACTGACATCATGACTTGATAGTTATTATAATGGATCCAAGATATTACAAGTCATCTTGTAATAATTATAATATTGAAGAGGATCCTTCGTAATAAGCTTGGAATTTGTTACCTCGAGGGTCAATATAGCTTATTAATATCCTATATCCTAGTTATAAGGTATCATCTTGTAATCCAATGGGCATATCAGATGTAATTCCATTGTAGTATGATTCTAACTTAGCTTAAGGATCTCATCTAAGGTAAAATGGTATATGAAATTACTAGGGCTAGTGAGTGCATTAATGGAACCACATGTCATTAGATATCAAACTAGATCCAAGGAATATATCCAAGTAATCTTATATTGATAATGGTTGGAGATTATAGTGTTATTTAGGTTTCGACTAGTATACAAGGATCAAGATATATGGTTGGTATCTACCTGGGAAACTGGAACCCTTGATTAATGATGGAATCCACAAGTGCTTAAGGAATTATATCGAGAATCCAAGGCTTCCTTGTGTCTGAACACTCTTATATATATTTCAAGTTACATATGAAATAGGGACCTTACACTCAATTCATTTAATAAATTAGGCCACAAAATACTCATTTCATTTAAGAATTCATCTGGTTTAAACTGCTTATATTCATCAGTGTGACTAAGATTATGGGGCATGTGAACATTAAGTTAATGGATTACATATTCATTAAATAATTTCACTATAATTCATTATATTATGAATGGGAAGTTATCCAAAAAATGTGAAACCTTAAAATTCAATCACATTTTAATAGGCTATGTGATACCAATATTATTCTTTCCATTTACATTTTAGATTCATTCATTTTATTGAATCACTTATCATTGAAGGATCAAGTGAAAACTACAAGGTGATAGACATTATCTACTATTAATTTATATAGTTATAATATTTATCTTTATAATGGTCACGTCAAGGTACACCCAAACGGGTGTGCAAATTATCATAAAGATTCACAAAATTAATTATTAATGAAAACACCCTACGTAGGGCGATCATTGTTGAGGAAGTGAGATCCAATGATGACGAACATGATTGTAATGAGACATAGAATATATTTTTAAGGACTATAAGCATGTAATATGAATTAAATTGGTAATGTCCAATGAAATTGGAATGGGAAACCGTGTGATGGACATTGTATAAAGAGAATTCCCACACAGTCTGAGAAACTGTGTTCATAAAAAATTCAATGTTTTGGCATAGTCTTGAAAACTCTTACATATGGTTAAGGGAAACCATGCATCAAGATTGTCTCTCTACCCCTTTTGACACATTTAGGAGATACTGTGTCAGCTGGGACATGCAGTTTCTACTAACCATGCAGCCCAGTGCTTTTATCCCCATACTAGTGTTTTGTGTTCCATACAAGCCCTAAACACCACAAAAACATTTATAATGTCCTTAAAAATCCATATTAGGTAAAAACATATTGATTTAAACTAATATTTAAAGGAGACATAACTATTATAAAAACCGAGTTCTCCTATTTTTCCCTTATTAAAGGAACTTGACCTTGAGTTCACCTTCAATTGATGGAGAAACACTATCTGATAAAAAATATGGACATTGGGCATTTTTTCCATCCAAAATCTCCCACATCTCATCCAGTATAAGGATATTTTTTCATATCACCCACACTAAAAAGGTTTACTAGCCTTAGAGATCCTTCATTATCAGGTCAATTATGCAAATATTATACTCTTCAAATTATGCATCACCATCTAACTCAACCTCCTCAAGACCATAAGTATGATAGTAGTCAGTATGATAATGATGGAACTATGAAATATGGAATATTTTGTGCATATAATAGTACATATCGGGTATTAGAAATCTAGATGCTACCGACCTGACTCCCTCTAAAATTAGTAATGGCCTGACAAAATGAGGAGACAACTTCCCTTGTCTATGTTTCTATGCATTCTTAAGACTGGGATATACCGATAGTAAAACATGATCACAAAAATCAAACTTCTGAGGTTGTCAGAAGTGATTATCATAATATTTATAACTATAAATATCAGAAAACATATGATTTATGATCAGTATAACCTACCCCAAAGTCTCTTCCATGATATGAGCACTGATAATATTTGCCTCTCCTTCATCTAGACGGTACATTGATGAATGGAATGACCTACCATACATGGAATAAAAAGGATCCAAATAAATATTATCATAAAATGAATTTTTTTAGGATAACTCAATGATAGATAAATGATTCTCATAAGAACCAATCAATTGAAGGATTCATGCTTGGAGTATGTCCTCTACAAAATTTATCATCTTTTCTTACTGGCCATTGGTCTGTCGGTGAAAGGAAGTGCTCAAAGTCACCTGTGTACTCATATCCTTCTTCAGTCCCTTCTAAAACCATAATGTATAGTAAGCGTCCCAATCCAAAATTATAATATGAGGGACCTCTTATAGTCGTATGAACTGACATCCATACAATATTCCTAGCTCATAAACTGATAAAATATCATATCTTGGAATGATGTGGTATACATTCTCCAGTCTATCCTTGACTAACCAAATTGAGTCACTTCTTTGTGGTGACCATGGTAATCCATCTATAAAATCCATATAAATATTTTCCAATTTCAATTCCTGGACTAGAAGTAGATAAAACAATCCTACATGTATCTGGTACATCGCAGTCACCTATTGATATGTGGAATGCCTAATGATAAAGCCTATTATCTAACATTTCCTACCATGAACCAATACATGCATCACATATCTCAATAAATCATGGGGTTTCCTAGATGAACATTCCACAAATAAGACTATGAATCCCACATCATTTCCCATATCATGCCTGTTAGAACATTTAAATGCCCATTTATATGGAGAATAACATCTCCATCAATATACCAATATGGTGGATGATTCTTTTCAAATATACTCTCTAGGAGAACAAATCCATCATGAAATGAAAATTTCATACTCTTCACCATATCAAAAAGTAAAGAGGTAACTATCAATACTGAGAGATAAAACTACTCACAACATTGAGGAAAATCTAGATGAAGCTCAGATATGAGATTCATTAACTTTTATTCATCATTTGTTTCATAAATGGAATGTTCTTGAGTTTTCTTAATCAGCGCATCAGCTACTTCATTTCCCATTCTAGGAATATATGCAATGTAAAAAGTGAATGACTAAAATAATTTCAACCATATCATAAGTATAAGATTAATTAAATCTGTGAAAAAATATATTTGAGGCTTTTTTTGTCTATATACACCACAAATAGTCAACCATTTAATATTGTTTCTAGGAATTTATGGCACGGAAAACTACTTCTAGATCATGGTCACCTGGTAGGAAATTCCTATCATGGGGCCTCAAAAATCAATATTTGTATTCATAAACTCTATAATCCTGAATTAATGATACACCAAGATGGATGTTAGATAAATAATAGAACTCTATATTGCCTTTTCCAATACTAGGAAAAATCAGAACTGGTACCGACACAAGCCATCATCTATGCTTCTAAAATAAATTCTCACATAATTGTGACCACAAGAACATAACAAATTTCATTGTAGGACTAGTAAAAGTTGTATAGAGAAATTTAAATTCCTACATGAAATTCTAGTAATAATATTCTACCCAATGAAACATTATATGTCAAACATGTTATTGGGAAGCTTCTAGGAAACCACAACCATCACCTTATCTAGGTCAACTAATACCCCTAATTAAGATATAATATGAACCAATAAGTGACTTTTTCCTATACATAAGTGGAGCATATAAATCTTGGAATACATTTTATTCTCTCTCATTGTATTTATATATATCTTATGATGCTTATCATGGTCACCTTGACTTTGATAATACACTAATATTTTGTTCACGATGGCCATGAGAAAGGAATATAAATAGGGATGGAAAAAACTAATCATAAAGGCCATGAAAATGTTAAGAACATTTGTAATAGTGAAAAGAATAATGAGATACTCAAACAAGCCATTCCTACTACTAATAGATTTAAATGTTCTATATAATGGTTTGAATCACACCTAATGACAGTTTGATCTCATGTTTATATAAGAAAACACTGTATCTTCTTGAAGCTGGTCAAATAGATCTTTTTTTAGAGAATGTTGATGGTTGTTCTTGATTGTATGCTACTCTAACTATATGTAATACAAGAATATCCTAAGGGGCTCATCCTACTTTGAAAAATGAACTAGAAAACCCTGGGATGATTTTTTATGTTACATACAACCCTTGAACATCATATCCTTTAACTATCTCTTAAACGCCTTAGCCTCATATCCATTGAGGTTTTAGTCCATATCTTCTATCACAAACATCCAAATCACAATTACTTAACCAACTAGATTCCACTGATGTTGTAATCAATACCCAACATAAATCTAATTCTAAAAAACATTATATGGGACCACCTAATCCATCCATAGAATGACAATGAACCTAGTCGATTTGAGAAAAAAGAAGTCCCATAAAAAATGGTAACTACATACCTCAAGGGACAATTCCAAGCATTGGCATATTCCCTATGATCATACTCCAAACAATGTATCTAGGGTCATTACACAACATTAATACTGAATATCAAATAATATGCTTTCCACAATAGATAAATTGATGAAGTAATGCGAATCACCTATATCAAATAAGGTAGATACAATAGTGGAGGATAATTTTATCGTACCTTGAACTGTTGACGGTCCTACACTCTATTCCTTGGGTATCAACTATAATTCATGCAACTAACCTGATCCATGACCCTATGCTACAATTGGACTACCCAAAGTATGACTGCAGAACTAAAATTGATGATCTAAAGCCTATAAACCATGGATGTTTCCTCCTCCCCGGTAAGTCCTATCAGTTCTAGTCTGACAAACAACCTAACACGGTGTACAAGAACATTCTCCTAAAGGTTTAGTTGGTGTGGATCCTCTTCCACTAGAATTAGATGGTATGTTATTATAGAGTATCGAAGGATTACCTGTATAGATACAATCACGACACTATACTATATTCCTATCACGCTGTGGATTCAAATTCACCTATCATCTATAGTGATGGCATACAATGAAGCTTCCAGTGATGTGACCCAGAAAGTCACTGCTCTGGTGTGATACCTTAAGATAATCATTCTTCTTCGCAGATGAATTATTGGACTACATTGGTAATGGTCCTATGTTCCTAGGGCCACCTCATTTCCTAAGGTTTTTCCTAGCTGTCAGATCCTGATTGATGATCTCTGATAAAGTAATTATGAAAAATTCATTCACATGAGTATAGAAGGAATAATGGATCCCCTTCTAAAGATATATCGAACATTATAGTTCATCACCTACTAGAAGTAGTAAAAAGAACTATCACTATGTACCACATGATGAATAATCCATGAATAACATGTCACCTTGATCTAGAAGTATTAAATATTTGGCTCTGTCATCTACCAGCATCTGAGAAAATAAGTGATCATATAATGTAGTTTTGAAATCATCTCATACCATCCCCTAAAAATGAACATATTGGGAAATTAAATCCCACCAAGTCATAGAATAATCACAAATCATATAGGTGGAAATCTTGACCATCCCCTCTGGAGGAATCTATATGTGCTCACTGATAGATATGGTGGCCTCTTGCCAAAAGTAAATAGCTTGTGGAATCCCATCACGAGGGAAGGTGGGAGGATGTTGTGGCTAGAACACATGCATCACATCATCCGTTGTTGGTGCATGTTATAAAGCACCCTGCATGGACTACATCATATATAGAAAACTCTTCAGAAGATAATTTTTTGTGCCTAGATCTGGTATAGTATTCAATGCCTCAAGTGTAACTTCTTGCAGTAAGACTGGCCACTCAGGGCCCATCGGATCTATAGAATTGTCATCATGACCCTCCTGGAAAATTTCTCAAGAAATTCAGGATGCCATTGGTCTATAAATTCCAAGAACATGCCTCATAAAAATAGTATATAAAAAACTAGGAGAAGATGATTATAAGAGTATGGGATCACTACCAAAGATATACTACCACAACTATAATTTTAAGAGGTTATGTACTATAAGAATTCGTTTTTAAATAATAGGGGTTTTAGTAGATCATGGTTCAATATCACCTTTCCAATTCATTTATTACAAACCTTCTCATTTTATAAGTATAAATTTTATAATTATATTTAATTTTCTTATAAACTTTTTTAAAGTCTATTTAAAATAGATTTTCATCCTTTGTGAATCAGCAGCCATACACCTTATCACTAAAATAAACACATATTTAATATCTAAAAAACCCATCCTAAAATCGGATTTATAATTTAATAGGTAAAATATAATGGATTAACTCAATAAACTACCCATTAAAACCCATGAGGGCCCAGACTCCACATGCATTGATATTAGAAATCACTCCATCACATCTAAATGGAAGTAAATATTTAATATAACTACCCTAGAACCAATCAACTATCACAATAAAAATAAGAAATGTATGAAATGAAATGAACCTATATGGCATGGAAAATGCATTTAATGTGATTTAATGGTTCCAATAATGATGTATGTAACAATTCACTATACCCGCGTGTCATTGGGAAAATGATTAAATGAAAATTTTGAATCATAATAATAATAATTATCATCACATAACATTGGAATCACACAACGGTGAAAGGATATCAACTATAAGTGGAAAAAACATAAAAACAAATTTATCATTTTAGGAAACTCAGCATTTTCCAAGAACATGGGTTAGCTATGCCCAAGAATGACATAAACCATTTAATAATAATTTATAATCTCACATATATTTTTCTAAAATAGTGCTGTTTAGAAAAGAACCCATCTCATACCATTTTGGGACATCATGAACCCACACTACTACAAAACCGGCCTTTAACAGTACTGTTATTTATCAGCGCTATAAAAAAGTTCTGATAAATGAAATCTTTATTAGCACTAAAGAATATTATTATAAATCATTCTTTTTATCATCACTTTGTTTTTATCACAAATAATGGGAAACCTTTATCAGTTATTGTTTTAGTGCTTATAAAGGATACCATTTTTCATGGATTTATTTTTAGCATTGACAAAGGGTACACTTTATCAGCTCTATATTTTTAGTGAACATAAAAGAGATATATATAAGTACTTTTTAGCACTTATGAAGGTCTGAAAATTAAAAAAAAATAAAAATAAAAATAAATAAAAAAATAAAATAAAAAATTTATTTATTTAAAAAATTATTACAAATTTTATTAATTAAATAAGTATTGACAAAAATGAATAAATTGATTACACTATATATAAATTATAAACACTAACAAATATTACATATTAAATATATAGATATGAAAAATTTAAATTATTTAAATTGAGGAAAATATTAAACATTTTATTAATTAGATAATTATTGATAATGTTAATATATATAATATATTAAATATATATAAATATTAATGTGTATAAAAATTAATTACATATTAAATTTTTTAAGGAAATTATATTAAATAGTCAAATATTTAGTGATGAATTGTTTATAGCTAAAATTTTATATGAATTAAAAATGCTAACTAATTGCTTATCGTAATAGACATATAATTCAATGTCCTTTTATTATTAAATTTAACATAAATTAAATGTTTGTTATATTTATTTCACAAATATGCAATTAATTCATTTTTATATACAATTATCACTCATAAAACATATCCCTTTTTCAATATTATTAATGTGTAGTGATTGTTAATTTATTCAATTTCACTCATTTTTAACACACATGCACTTAATATTAGATATTCATTGATAATGTTAAAAAAAATTAAATAATATTCATAAAAAATACCTATAAATGAATATATTCATAAATAAAGAGTTTTAAAAATTTACATATTATATTTATAAGATTATAATTATATAAATAATAATAATATATATATAAATATATATATTTATAATTATTTATATAATTATAAATAAATAATTTTATATAATCAATTAATCATTAAATTTATAATAAATTAACAAAAATAATGAATATTTCCACTATATTTATATTTATATATATTTATTACATATATTTATATAATTATATAATTATATGTAATGATATAAATAACATTTTTTAAAAATATTTATATAATTATAAATAAATATTTAAATTTTTAAATAATAATAAAATTATAATAAATATATTTAAATAAGGAATATAATTACAATATCTATATTCATATATATTTATTAAGTATATATCTATTTTCAAAAAAGATCTTTATAATCATAATTATAAATCCTTCCTCACTTCTTAAGTAATAAGAGATGATAAAAGAAATATTTATCATCAGTGTTTTTTGCACTAATAATGTTGAGGCATTATCAGTCATAAAATAACACTTCCAAAAGTCATATATATTAGTGCTGAAGCTTTTTCATTGATAAATATAGATTTTGTCAGTGCTTCTTTAGATCCTACAAAGATGTACCTTTACCATCGCTAAAAATTTAGCATTGATAAATATAGATTTTATAAGTGCTACTTTAGCCCTGATAAAGAACTACCTCTATCAGTGCCAAAAAAGAATTGATAAAATTGTCCCGATCTAATTAAAAATGATAACATGTTGAGAACCCTTCGCGACATTACATGCTTTCCATAGAAGAAACCAATTTTAGGTTCTCCTCCTCAGTGAATTGAAGCTCAAGTCACCCAAACTCACTCGAATCACACAAAACCACTACCTTTAGTTGGTCGAACATGATTCAATATCTGGTGTTCTGTTAGAGTTAGGGTTTACAAGTAAAATATCATGATCTGGATCCAAGGGTCTCATATTTTCTTAAACATAGTGAGGTAGGCCATTTTTCATTTGTGGGTTCTGATTTTCTTCTATATTTTTTTCGATATCTAGATATGAGGGTTTCTAATTTTCATTTGGAGGTTCTAATTTAATTTCTATATTTGTGCTCAAATTATTTTATTCTAATTTGATTTTGTTTATGATATGTTGTTTCCTGAACTACTGTTTTGGATATCCTATTTGGTATTTTTAAATTATTGTTTTGAATCAATTTTATTTGTTTTATACATCAATATCCTAATATTATTTATTGTTTTGTATCAATTTCCTTTGATGGTTCTGAAAAAATAGATTTAGAAGACCAATTCACTGACTAATGATGGTGCGAAACAACAATAGAATCTAATTTTATGTAATTCATGTAAGGGAGTTTATTTATTTAAAATATGTGTTAATATTCTGATGTAAACTTGATTCCTTAATTATTTTCCCATAATTGTTTTATTTTATTTAATGAGAAATCCTAGTAAGGGTGATACTATATTTATTTATTTTTAATGGCTCTCTAGTTTAAAAATTAGAATGGTGTTATATTTATTTTATTACATTGTGGTATTCAACTTTGAGGGTGACATATATTTTTATCAATTTATTTTTATTTATAAATATATACTTATATATATATGTGTGTGTAAATATTAAACATTTTTTCTATTTATATAACATATCTATCCTTATATTGTAATGGTAATTTTTGGAATATTTATTCACAAATTAGGGTTCTATATTTCAAAATTATGATGGGATTATTTTTATTTTCATTAAAAAATATTATTACTTGTGTGTTTTTCATCCAATTATGTGTATTATAAATTCCATGATATATATATATATATATATATATATATATATATTTAAAGATGTATGAGATAGATTTCCAAAGGGTTGGTGTGTTTTTATCCTTTGTTTCTGATATATCATGTTAATTTGTATTATTTCATTATGGCAAATTCTTTATGGACATCCTGAAAATATCAAGGATGGGTCCATAAATTTTACAAAGCCTCTTGCGAATCCTTAATTTTCAACATCATTTGGTTAAAAAAATAGAATAAAATTGATCAAATTCAATATATTTGAAATTTTGTATTTATTAATCATTTTTTATTTGTATTTAAACATTAGGTCTATATATACATTAAAATAAACATAAGATAAGTTATACTTAAATAATCAATAATATATTGTAAACTCATGTAACTTTCAAAATAATAAAATTAAGTGACTATATATACAATTTTTTGAAATAATTATTCTTCAAAAAATATAAATAATTATCTTTTATACACAATTACCCAAAATAAAAATTATTTATTATTAATACAATTTTAAAATTATTATTATTAGTATTTTTAAGTTTCATTTTGAAAAATAGTATTATTAATATACATAAAATAACACATTGTATATTTAAATAAATTTAAATATCATAAATAATATACATATATATATACATATATTAAAATAATGTTACTAATATAATATATATATATAACATATAAAATATATATATATAATATTAAGGTAGTTTAAATTTATTTTTCTAAAGTTGCATATTCTGATTCTTCCATCTCCAACCCATTCATTTCTTTCCCTCTTTTTACACTATCATTTCTCTAGTTGTGTGGTGCATTTCTCTAGAAGGAGTTGGTGGAAATGGAGGCATCGAATTAATATCTTGTTTCAATGGTATAATTCTCTCAAATGGTAGGGATTTCCCCTTTTAGAGAACACAATAATATTAATGGGGGGAATTGCCCCTTGGTATTTCTTATGATCTCTAAAGGTGGAAATGCATCTCATCTGTGAGAATTACACCATTGAAACTAGTTATTTAATCAACACCTCCATTACAATCATCTCCTTCTAGGGAAAATCTCCACACACAAAAATGATATGATATAGAGAAGGGAGATAATGAAATAGGGAGGGTGGAGATAGAATAATTGGAATAAACAACTGCATTGTTGTGCATCATTGGGTTATTGGGCTGATATAGTGTAATTTAAACTAAAGGATGTATGTTATTGAAATTAATTTTTTTTTATTTGATGTGGAGGAATAGATAATGATGAATTAATTTCATTTTTATCCTCGCATTTATCTATAATGATCTGAATAAAACATTAATGAAATAATTTATTGAGGATTTTTTATATTGCTTTTTTTCGATAAAACATGGTTTTTTATTATGTTTTTTCTTATAAATTATAAGGGTTTTATATTTTTTTTAAATAAGTCAATAGAGGAGTGTAATTTTTTCCTACATAGTGAAATGATCCATAATTCAATTGATACGTGTTGAAATAATTTGTACCTTATTCTAATACACAGTGTGACCCGTATGACTCCAAGTGCATCTTTTTATTTAAAAATTAAATCAGTTTCTTTAAAAGGAAAACTAACCTACATAAAACTAAGAAATCTCAGTCATATGGTTTTAATATAATATATAATTAATCTATATGTAATTTTTGACATGTAGGAATGAGTCTCATGTCAATTTGATGCATCGTTTTCCCGGTATGACTCAATGTGTCTGTTGTTAGTTTAAAAATGAAAGTTTAGATCAAAAAATGACAGTCACTAAAAATTGAGAAAATGTGCTTTTATATCATTGATAATTTATTAACATTATTCATATTTCTAATGGTGACATGTACTAATTAGTCTCACATAAAAAAAATGCATGATGTTATTAGTATGGGTAAAAGTGTGTGTTTCTAGTTTAAAATGTGATTTAAAAAAAGGAAACAGATGTACTCAAAACTGTGTAAAGGCATTCATATTTTTTTATACTTTCTGAAAATGATCTATATGAAATTTGGGATGTTTAGGAATTATCTAGACCTCAATCATACACACATCATAAAAGATATGACTCAAAGTGTATCTTTTTTTAAATTAACATGAATTTTTGTAAAAAGGAAAACATGCATACTCAAAACTGTAGAAACACAATCAGATTGTTTTGATACATTATGATAGTGATCCATAAGTCATTTTTGATGTGTAGTAATCTGATTCACCACAATCCATGGAATTTTTTGATCGTTATGAATCTGATTTTATTTTTTTCTAAATATAATTAATTTTTTTTGTTTAAAATGGAAATCACATCACCAATAATGGGAAAATGATCCAATACTGTTTTCTCTTCATTAAAATTCTATTTTAAATCAAGGATGAAACTTTCATTGGGACACCACAATCAGTTCATGTCAGTCCCAATGTAGACAATGTCTTGTACATTTTAGGGGACCCCAAAGTGGGGATTTAGATTCATGATAGTGGAACAAAATCCTTTAAAACATTAAAAAAATAAAAATAGTTCAATGATTTGGTAAAAATAATTTTTAACATATACTTTTTTTCCTCATAATATTATAGGTTTTCTATTGCATTAAGACAACATAAATTAAATGTTCAACTACTCATAGAGAAAATGGTTTCTACACATGATGATTTTCCCAATCCCTTGAAAGAAAAAACTATAATAAACCCTTTCAAAATATATAAAATAAATGTTACGATATACCTTCTCTATTTTACAGAAAAATTATATAAGAAAAACATAATTTAATTTTCGTTATTCCTTTTAGACTTTGTTTATTTTAGATGATTTATATCCATGTGTCATGCATTTATAGGAAGGGCAATGACGATGACTCTTAACATTTACAGAAGTAATATTAAAATTTTCACAATAAAATAATTTTATATAGAATTAATGTATTCTTTAATATTGATTTTTAATTGATTTATTTTTATTATTACTCTAAAAATAATTTTTTCCTTACACAGGTGGATTTTATTGTTTGAGTTGGGGTGCTATGTCCATGTTTCATGCCATTCTACACCAAAACATTCACATAAATCTTTTATCCCAAAACATTTTTACCCATGTAGTGGTGTATTGATCACTTTCATTCATGGTACCTCCACTACCTTTGAAGTAAGAGAAACAATCCTTACTCTTCTCAATTATAGACGTAATCATGATGTTTCTATAGTAAAACAAATATCCATTTAATTAATATATTATTTCATATTTATGTTTAATTTATTTCTTTTTAGTATTACTCACTGAATAATTGTTTTCTTATAAAGGTGTATTCTCTTATTTGATTTGGGATGATATATTACTAATTCATGCCTTTCTACAACAAAACATTCACATATTTCTTCTCCCTAAAAACCATTTCACCCCTACAACTGTGTATTTATCACTTTCATTCATGTTACCTCCACTACCATTTCAGGAAGAGAAATGATGTTGCCTCTGCCCAAATAAGAAGTTAATATTGATGTTTTCAGAGTAAAATATGTGTCCATATAATTAATTTATTATTTTATATTAGAGTTATAATTAATTATTTTTAGTATTAAACAAATAATAATTTTTTCTTATAAATGTGTATTATTTGTTGAGTTGTGGTTCTCTGTACATATTTTATACCTTTTCCACCAAAACATCTACAAAATTATTTTCTCTCAATTCCACTTTACCCCTACAATGTTTAAGTTATCACTATCTTTCATGTTACATCCACTACCTTTGTGGGAAGCAAAATGATGCTCCCATTTCTCAATCGTAGAGGTAATATTAATCTTTTCATAGTAAAATAATTTTCCATACAATTAATGTATTTTTTTAATATTTATTTTTTATTCATTTATTTTTAGTATTATTCATAATAATTTTTTCTTATATATGTGGATTAGTTTTTCCTATTTTTTGTATTTTGTATAGAGATTCTCAAAAAAAATTGGCAGTTTGATTAATAAAGTGAATGAAAATCATGGTAACATTGATAATTAGGATTTTTTGAGACTCGGGGACGTATAGGAATCAGTCACACAACAATTCAACACACAATGTGACTGGTATGACTTGATGTAATTATTTCTATTTAAAATTGACATTACTTTTTGAAAAAAATAAAACTGAGTAAATGTGTTTGTTAATAGTTTAAAATAGACAATTGAATTTAAAAAGTTTCACTCACTAAAATAAAAAATAAAACACACTCATATTTTCATGAGGATTTACTTCATAGATTTATAAAGAATTTTTTATGTGTTTGCTATTAATTTAAAATAGACAATTGAATTTAAAAAGATTCACTCACTAAAATAAAAAATAAAACACTCTCATATTTTCATGAGGATTTACTTCATCGATTTATAAAGAATTTTTTATGTGTAGGAAATAATCTCACATCAAACTAATACATGATGTGATTAGTATGATTTAATGTGTGTGTTTCATGTTTAAAATGACATTTTAGTAAAAATAAAATATTACAGACACAAAACTGAGAAAATGAATTCATATTATTGTAATATTTTAGGACAATAATCCATAATAGATTTGGAACATGTATAAATGTATCAAACCTCAGTCTGCTTCAAGGGGTGTCCGTGAGACTCTTTTTGCATCTTTATTTAAAATTAACATCAATTTTAGTAAAAAAAACTAGATGACCTAATCAAAACCGAAAAAACACATTAAGATTGTTTTTATTCATTATGAAAATGATCCATAACTGATTTAATATGTTCCTTAATTAGCTACACCTAAATCGGATTCATAGTGTGACTAGTATGACTCCAAGTATCGGTTTTTATGTAAAATTGACATCAAATTTAGTAAAAAGGCTAACTATCCTACTCAAAACTGAGAAAACACATTCAAATTGTGTAAATAATTTAGGAAAATTATCCAAAAGTGATTTCTGATGTGTAGGATGAATAATTTCCACCACAATCCAATACACATTTTGATTGATATGATTCATTGTGTGTGTTTCAATTTGAAAATTACATTTTAGTAAAAACGAATACTGGTGTACTGAAAACTGATGAAACACATTGATATTTTTTGATACATTAGTAAAACAATTCAAAAGTAATTTGGGACATATATTAATAAACCACACCTCAATCTGATCCATTGTGTGACCGGTATGACTCAAAGTGCATCTTTTTTCTTTAAAATATTCATTATTTTTAGTAAAATGGACAATTTTACAACTCAAAACTATAAAAACACATTCACATTGCATTGATTCATTACAAAAAATGATCCGTATGTCATTTTGGACATATAATAATCAATCTAACCTCAATATAATACACAATATTCCAAATATTACAAAAAGTGTTTGTTATCGGTTTAGAATCGACATTTTAGTTCAAAAAGTTTCACTCCCTGAAAACTGGTAAAACGAACTTGGAATTTCCTGATAATTTTGGAAAATTATTCAAATGTAATTTACGAGGTGTAGGATTCTATTTCACCAAAAATTCCTATATGATTTTATTAGAATGAGTAAAAAAATTGTTTGGATATTTAAATGACATTTTAGTAAAAAAATACAACTAACATACTCAACACTGAGAAAACACATTCATGATGTTTGGATACATTTGGAAAATGATCAAAATTTCATTTTATATGTTTTGTAACCAGAGACTCCTCAATTCGATGCATGGTGCGACCAGTATGACTCTAAGTGCACCTTTCTATTTAAAATTAAAATAAATTTTAGTATAATTAACATAATTTGAAAATTTATTCCATTACATTATTACCAAAAAATTGTTTTCTTCTATAGGTGTATTCTTTTTTGAGCATTGGTGGTTTTTTTAGAAATATAATCACATTTTCATGATTAAATGATAAAAGAAACATTGATTTTTTTAATGTATATAATAATTTTTATTTATGTAATTGTATAAACCATTGTTTCAAATGTATATAATATAGTTTTCTTCTTTTGTTTTTGTTTTAAATTTTGTTTTATTTCAATAATGGGACATTTTTGTTAATATATAATGTTTTTATAGTGTGGAGGTGTGAAGTTACACAACACTATAGGATGAACTTTTATTAGTGATTTTAAAAGTGCAGATAAAATCTCCTTTATCAGTGTGTTTACAATCATATATTAAGGTATAATTTATCAATGCTTCTTTAAGAACATATAAAAGTACATTTATTAGTTCTCTTATAATCCTTGATAAATGGTTCCTTTAGTGGTGATAAATTAAATCATTGATAGAGGTCTCATTTATTAATCCTTTTTAAGTGCCGATAAAGGTCCCCTTTATTTGATATTTTTCAGTGATGATAAAAGGCCTAGGCTTTTATCCTTTCTTAGGAAGTTAGCACTATTTTAGTAATGAAATAGGCCATATCTAGCACAGTAAAAGTCATATTTTGTAGTAGTGTCGGGTGCTACTCAAGGGTTCTACATGCTTGGTTCACCACATGGCCTCAAGTGCATCTCCCCAAATTTTAAAGGTCGTTGACTATTAGTGACGACATATGGTGTGTCTGTGGGAAGACATTGTACTCTTTAAAAGAGTGGGGCATAAAATATATTTATAATAAAATGATAATATAAAAATATATATAGGTAAACATATTTAAGAATATGAACATAGACAATAGTCCCTAGACTAGTAACCCACTACATCAGAATCCAAAAAGATTAATAAATAATAGAGGCAACATATATTAATAATCAAATTTAGATCATAATATATGTCATGCATCCATAGAATAATAAAATTAGTATAAATTATAGTGGGAAATACATACTATTTTAAATAATGAAAAAAGAATCAATAAACTATCCATGTATCTAGAGCTCTAGCTCAGTCATCTTCTACAAATATTCATCATAATGAAAGAAATAAATATTCGGAGTCCGAAGTGGGACACTTCCCGTTTTCGACACCTACATTCATGTAATATTCTTGGGTACAAATGTAGGCCTTGATAGGGTGTGAGATAAATCTCAGTGGGGAACCATTAATGACTGTTTTACCATTCAGTCTATGAAATATAAACAGATCATGTTCTAGAATATATAAAAGTAAAGACGTAAAAAACTGTAAATAACCATATATATTCTTCATCCTTATATTGTAGTGTCATTGATCATGATATCATTTAATTATGTAATTATATTCCAGTGTATATATGTAATTATTATGGGATATAACCATCACTAACATCATGAAATGATTGTGATAATAAAGGATTCAAATATTGAAATGATGATAATAGTGAAGAGGACCTAATGGGTCTATCCATGGCGCCACATGGATATAATTATAATTGATTCAAAGGATATTTTCCAAATGTAATGGATGGATATGAACTTACTATACCCAATGTAATGGATGGATAAGAAATTACTATACAAGTATCATCACCCAATTAATTCCACAATAAAATAATTCTAATTGATTCAAAGGATATTGTCCAAATGTAAAATGGGATATAAAATTACTATACCTAATGGATCTATCCATGGAGCCACTTATCCATAAATGGATCACTGTATACAAGGAGTGTATCAAAGGAATCATATGAATATAATGGATGGATCTTATTTTTTCAGTATAGAAATACACTAGTAGAGAAGGATTGGGTTCAAACATGTGTATCTCACACCGCATTTGGAAACCTTGAATAAGTATGGCGTCCATGAGTAGTCAAGGAATTACCTTGGGATTTCATGGACAACATGAGTCTGACCACTCCTATAAAGATTTAAGGTTCTATATTCAATAGAAAACATCTACTAAATTCATTAAATAAATTAATCCATGTAATACTCATATTTTTTAATAAGTCGCATTGTTTATGTAGTTGTGTTTCATTGGAGAGACAACACCAATAGGTCATGAAACCATTTAGTTCTATGGTTACATATTCCTTAATTAGGATTACTCTATTTATTTTCATTATTCTTGGAATGATGTTCTTTGGACATAAAATGTTAAAAATAAATTAAATAGGAATATTTCATGTGATTCATATTTTACACATTCCATTTATATTTAATATTAATTAATTATAATGAATTTCCTTTCTACTAAGGGTCATGTGGAAACTACAAGGAGCTATCCATTCGCAACTATTTATTAAATCAGTTATAAAAAAACAATTAAGAAGTTAAATTCAAGGAACACCTGAATAGTGGTAAAAATATTCATAAAGAACATGTAACAATATAATTATGGAAGAAAGTATTTTTATGGTGGTGGGTATTGTGGATGTGACCTCCAATAACGATGAACATATTTGTAAAGAGTTTTTGAATATGAATATAATTGTTATTATCAAGGAATGTAAATTAAATATAACACTCCTAATAAAATCGGATGTGAATACCAATTAAAGATTAAAAAATAGTGAAACATAAGGGATGGTTCATAGTCGACCTACCAACTTGTATGAATCTCCTCATCCAGTTTCAGGATTTATTTTGGAATGGATCAGAAGAACATTGAAGAATGGATCAACACCCTGAAAATAGGGCATATAATCCTATAACTTGATAACTCCACCAAGAAAAAAGAAAAAGAAAAATAGATAATAGAAATAAAGGAATAGGTTACATACCGATGTGTATCAAATTTGACAAACATGGTTTGAATCTAAGTTCGGATGATGAATCTGGATCAAGTCCTATGAAAGTGGATTTGAGAGATTCAAAACAATTAGAGAAGACAACTCAGATGACTGTTATACTGGGAAAAGGATGAATTGGTATGTTTAAACTTTTAATTCTGTGAATTTCGGTAATTTTCTCCAAAATATTTGGGTCACACGATTTGGCTACTCAGATGTCCAAACCTTGCACTAACCATGTGAAAGACACTTCTTTACGAGATGACCTACAAGGTTGGGACGCTATATCTAAGAAATTTTTTGCACACCATGAAATTATCATTTTTTGAAAATTGATAATTTTTGGCAAGGACATGTGGACCCTAACCCATGTTTAGAAAAACTTGTGCACACTTTCTTGTCTCTCTTCCCAACCCCATAAAATTATGAGAGACCATGTATGCTGGGTTGTACAGTTTCAACAAACCATTCATCCTCATAATTTTCTCCACCAATCATGGTTTTTATTTCCGAACAAACCACGAACACCCCTGAAAAAATTATAACTACATTATAAATTCATATTAGGTAAAAATTAAGGAGTTATAAAAAAATCAAATGGAACAATAAATGAGATAAAAACCATGTTCTTAAAGAATCTATGACAAATGACTCATATGATTATTCGAATGACATATATATTGATTATTTAAACTCGTACATATTATTCATTTACTAAAACAGAAATCATATATAGTTTAAATAACTTATATATTAGTATAGTCGATAGATAAATTGTTTAGATAATCTCAAATGTTTTATACATAGATGTCAATAAAACATACCCAAAATAAGAAATCGCCCCTATAAAGAGTTAATATGAATCTTATGCTCTTCATAAATTTAATTTTTTTTAAAAGGTTGGGGTCGAAGCCTCAATTTATTATTAAAGAAAAGACCTCTTTAGACAAGGTAGAGAGCTACCCATTACATAGCCCGAAGGCCCGAGGCCAAGTGGCCTGCATACATGGCTAGAAAGCCCATTTTTTGGCCTAAAGGACCCCTTAGTGAATAGAACCGCTACAGTACCAGCACAGCTACAGTACCTGCTACAGTAACGCTACCACTATATTACCCTGTTATAGTCCCTCCGCCACTACAGTGCTACCACTGCTATAGTCGTCGCTTCTACAATACTTCTACAATGACCTGCTACAACACTACTACAGTACCTTGCAACAGTAACTCGGGAATTCTCCCCTACCCGGATTTAATCTTTGGTCTTTTGGATGCCAAGCAGGAGCCTGAACCTCTAGGGTACAGGCTCATTTCTTCATATATTTAATTATATCATAAGTCCTTATTGAAATTAATTATACATATAACATCAATGAGTCTTAAAAATTATTTTTTGAATGTTTAACTTCAGTCTGTATATTCAATACATCACTCAAATTAATGAAGAACCACATTAACTTAATTTAGGACAATAACAGAAACTCAAAATAGACTCAGAACCTCATCTAAATATTTTATTTTTCATATTTAAGAAATTTTTACATGAATGTTATTTTGGATTAATTATTCACAACTTCTCATAGTTATCCATTCCTTGAAATAAATTCTTTGAACTATAACTATTTGGACTATTCCCACCCATATTTTAAACTATAATGGAAATTTTATTCCTAATTATTTATTTTTTATTTTAAAAATATCATAACAATCATTATATGATAGAAAGATTCATTGAATATTTAATTCCATGATCTTCATGTACAAGAAACACATCACATTCCTTATCAATATATGATGAAATCCCCTTAACCAACTTCTGCACAAATTGAATTTTCTTCTCAAAACCACGTTGATAATATATACAACATTATATTCTCAAATTCTTGGGTATACATAATATATAAAATTAATAACATGAATAAATTTTGGGTTATATAATACACAACTGAACAACATGATATAAATCCTAAAAAATAATTAAATGACATTCATAAGGAAAAAAAGATTAAAAATATAAAATACGTTATTTTATGATTTAATTATTTCATGTGGGATAATTAGTAATTAATTGGCTAATTTTTATTCATGGGGTGTAATTATCCTTTTAATTATTTTATTATATTATAATGGGGATTAATGATTATGTATTTTTGAGAAACTACATACATGATTGAAGTGTAAATCCCAACAATTTTATAAAAAATTGACCAAATATTTTAGGAATATTAAATAGGATTGTACAAAATCCTTAGTGACTACATGAAATTAAAATTATTTAACAAGAATTAAATCATTGTGGTGAGATATTTTTTTTTAGACCTAGTAAAATTTATCTCATATCTGTTCATTAATAACATGAAGGATCAATCCAAATATCTATTTATATAGTCCACATATTCACCATTGATATGGGTCTATTGGTCATTGACTCTCTCTTGTAATCATGTATGATCATAGTTCTTAATGATGAACAAAAGATCAGAAAAAGAACATATAATCAGTCTAGTAAGGAAGGATTTTTTTAATATTTTATATAATGACCCATAATCTTTATATATATATATTTCATCTTTTAAGATGAAAATTCATTACATAACATAACAAACCATTCGATAAATATATAGGTCCAGTTCCATTGAAAATTTAAACATAACTGGTTTATAAGAGGCTATCATTAAGTTTATCATAACAAGAACCCTTTTTAGAAACATAATCCATGAAACATTACTTCATAACATAACCAAAATGACACAAAAGAAAATATTATCCCAGATACTCAGTAGAGGTAAATGAGAGAGATATTAATCATAAAAAGACTGTAAAATGACTATAATACTAATAGAACAAGATCATTAAATTTTAAATTCATAGTGTTGATATCATATATCATTATCATGAGGCACATAATAAATATTTTAGGTTCATAAAAAATAAAACATAAAAGAATCAATGAGCATTATCAATGATAGAATACAATTGTGATTAGAAATGAGTTTCTGTAATACACATAAGCTTATAACCCTTAAAAAAAATTTAAATAGAAACAAACTCAATGATAAAGTTAATAACAAGAGATCAGGCCCGAGAAGAAACTTATGGAAATAGAAATAGGTCAATTTATAATCTTATGGATGTGAAATAATTTTACCCAAATAAACATTTATACATAATAAATAGGTTCATGTATAATCTTATAAACATGAGTCAAAGTACATGCTTATTCATATGGACCTGAAAACCAGTTCCCCACATGAAATTATGAATAGTAAATTAGGATCACCCATATCATATTTAACTCATGAGTAATCTATAATTACAGGATTCTTATGTGGGAGTTATAGAACCCATCCATCAAATAATAAAAAATCATACATATGTTTTCCACAATATCAAAAACTATTCATCATATTAAAAACCATGAAATTAAATTGGTTCCATGAAAAATTCATTATATAATAACCCTTGGTAAATAAAAATAATTATGAATATATTTTAATTAAATAATTGTATAACATTTATAAAATACACATGTTTTATAAACTTATTGTTATCATAAAAATAACCCATATAGGGAAACAATAAGGATGCTATCCTTTAATAATATTGCTATTAAAACATAAGTGATATCAACAAATATTATTTCTGATGAAATGAAATAAATTATAATATAAAAAAAATTATTGAGGAAAATACCAATTCAATTTGGATATCCCTTCTTTAAATATAATTTTTTAAAATATTATGGACAAAATTTCATGAAAAAATACTATTGAAACACAATAATTGTATTTCAAAACATTTATCGTTCATAATTGAGTGAAATTATATTCAATCCATATAAGGTAAAATTGAATCTCTTTCATATATTTGTAAAATTTTAAATGTTAATTATTAGGATCATGACAAGAACATTCCATTTAAAAAAACTTTTTAAAAGTAAAACATGGGTAAAAATTATAGGGTCAAGATTTTATTGAAGAACATAAAGGAACAATATGGGTAATGTTCTTATATAAACATCATTAAATTATTCATAACACCACTTTTGATTTGTATTTAATCATTCCTTTTCTCTAAATGATGAGAGACAATGGAAATGGAGATGATGAAAGACAGTGGTTTAGGGAACAAAGAAACCCTTTTTCCACTCCAACAATGCTCAAATCTACTTGCTCAGTGATTTTCACTATGTCGTCTTATCCAGTTATCCTTAATCAAAAACAAAGTATATGTACTTGAAAACATTACAAAAAGTCTTTTTAAAACCTTTTGCTTATTTTATAGGGAACTATAAAAACACATAATAGTTCAAGAAGATGACACTTAGGAATTACTATGTACATGTAGCCAAAACTCCACCAAATCAATGGAGATTGATTTGGTTGAGAATAGAGATTGAAATACACAGTTATAGAAACAACCGATAGATGTATTCAGATCCTCAATAATTCACAGCAGCAAATATATATTCATCATCAAATGGGATTTCTTTAAGCTATGATAGAAAAAACACTACAGAGATGTTAAAACATGTATGTCTCTGAAGTGCATCTCTTTAAAAATAGATTTTCGTTTTTTAGAATAAAATATAATGATAATGTTTATTATCAGAAACCATTGTAGAAACAATAATAGTAAGACAATAGGTAAAGACATGTTTGTCTCCAAAGTGTATCTTTCGAAGCAATTACATATATTTTTGTATGTATATCACCTTTTCTGTGTTCCCACATCTTTATTTCAATGAATAGATTCTTGATTTTTATATTATAAGTCAAATAATAGGTCAAAACCACTCCATGATATATCATGAAATAAATCACGAATATTTGAATTCGGAAACATTCAAGATAGGTTATAACATCCAATAATAATAGTTAGGATTTACTCAATTAAATATTACCATTTGAATTATTCATAATGTACATTTGAAGAAATAATAACAACCTCTAAGAATTTTTCATAAATCATGGAGAATATCATGGATTTAAAACATTATCATTGAATAGTCAAACATATGGTTCCGTCATGTAATGAATAAACACCAAACATACGGTTGATAACATATGGTTGATCAAAAAAGAGGGTCAATGTTCCATATATTTGTTTCATCAAACATTGTGTTTCTTCCTAATATAGGTTTGTTTAATAATGCTTTCCCTTTTCAAAAACATATGTTTTCATCCAAATGTAGAGTATATGATCCATACATATTTTTCTAAACATAGGGTTCATTCATTATGCTATGCTTACTAATGTAGGTTTGAGAGAATGTTTATAGAATAAACTAAAAAACTTTCAAAAAAATTAACAAATATTCCTTATGGTTTAATGATTGGAATATAATTCTAGAATAACTATTTCCCAGATTATAATTTTAATGAAATTGTCTTAAAATATAATTCATTAGTATCATAAATTTGGGTGTTTCCAAGCATCAAAACCAAAAAAAACACAATTTTTTAATCAACTCATTCTAAAAAAATCCCCCTTTTGAGGGTCACAAAACCCATGTTAAAAACCATTTAGAAATTAGATAAAATACATCATTCCCATGTGGTAGAAAAAACTATATTTATTTAGTAATCTTCACCCATATAATCACATTATATAATTTTTTTTCATATTGGATAACAGTTTTTAGTAATAATAAAAACAACTCCACCATAATAGACTAAACAAATAAAAATTAGTTTCCACCTAAACTATAAATAAAACTCTAAATTTTATAAATATAAAAACTTCTCCCAATATTTATTATAAGCTAATGACTAATAACATTGATATAAACTTATCCATGTCAAATTAAAATATAAAATGTTATAAATCCTTAACCTGTTTAGTTAAAATATAAATATATTAAAAATGTAATTTAAAATGTGATACCCATATAATATTTCTATAAACATAGATAATAAATTAAAAAACATAATAAAATTATTATTTTCATAACACTCCCCCATAATCATAAAATTTATGATATTCAATGAAATAGAAAATAGTGACAAATTTTCCTAATAATTAAACCAATGATTCATTAAATAAATCTATTTAATATTTTTTAGATAATTTATATATTAAATAACTTCACATGTAAGATTGATTAAAAAATTATAGACCAACTAATAAAAAATAATTTTATTAAAAAATAATTTTCAAATAGTATATTCGATATAAAATAAATATAAACAAAGTTTAGAAAGAAGTTGATGGTTCATCTGAACATTCCAAATTGTGAACATTCTCTCCTAGAGAATATAATACTCTTTATAGTTCTTCTTATCTATTTTGAACATTTTATTTACATTATTATGAATAAGAAATACAGTATTCAACTAGAAACAACTTCAATTTATCAAGATCTATCTTTATTGGGTCTTTTTTCTGAGTACTCTATTTGACATAATATTTATATTTTTAAAGCCACATGGTCTTCTTTTGAGATCAAACTATTTCTCATATTATGATACTACTTTTGTAATGAGTCAATAAAATTTTAGTCTGAATAAATTTCTAAGTAAATAAGAGACGTTTTATTTATATCTAACACAACATATGCTTTTACTTTTCTTCATTCAAAGTGTAGACTTTGATACTAATATTTTCACAAGATAATTGAAAAGAAGATATTTCAAAATCATCATTACATAGAACATTGTAATATCATTAAAAATAAATTTCAAAAAAATATTTAATAAATGAAATAGATAAACAATAATGATTATCTTTAATTATATGTATGTATGATTTCATTTTAAACATAATGATCTTGATCACATCACCTTGTTGTGCATGGTTTTCGTTAAATGTTTGAATTATATAATTTAAACACGAAGAAGTCATAATTTAATATTTTTTAGAAGAAGATGGAACTTTAGAATCAAACTGTATGTATATAATTAATCAATTACTTCTTTCAAAAAAATAGAATAGTCAGCACATATTACATAAGAAGTATGTTCCAGTATTTTTCATCAAATGAAATAATTTTTAAATAAGAAATATAATGATTTTCAAAATGAAAATATTTTATAAATTAATTTATAACATATGAAATAAATTTTAATGAAACATTAATTGATATACAATAATATTTAATGTTCCATATGTAAAGGATTTTTTATATAAAAATATTTTATAGATTAATGACATTATAATTGGGTATTATTTCATTTAGAAATACATTAGAGTTGTATGCTAGTTTTTTAGATATTTTAACATATATCCATAAATCAACAACCTGATGATTTAACAATATATCATTGTGGTATAGTCCTTTAAAATATAAATTAAATGTTTTTTTGGAAAACATATGCTTTTTGATCCTATAGTTTAGATATTAAATGTTTTTGTATCCAAACATGATTATTTTGAGTAAAAATTATACAATTTATCTTGAGAATTAGTTTTTAACAATAAATAATTTTAACACAAAATAAATGATGTTTTCTAAAACAACAATAATTTGGGTAATTACCATTAATAACAAAATAAAACAATTCACAGTAGAATTTTTTTTACTCATTAAACTAGGAAAAAACATTTTTTATAAATTTTTGGTTTCTCGCCATTTATTCTTATTAAAAATTTCACTTTACGTATTTTATTTCTTCCAATGATTTTATTTTAATATTTTTCTCCTTTTATCAGCACACTAGATGATTTTTTTAAAACATAAAATTATTCCAATACTTATTTCATTTTAATATAATGTAAATCAGAATATTTAGAAGAATCAAATTTATAATTTATAATTTTTTTGAATACTTTTCTTTATCTAAAACAACTGTTTCATATGATTTATTAATACTTATACGATATTTTTTATCTATTCATATATTTCATGTGATTTAAAAAATATTTTTAAAATGAATCATAAGATAGTTTCTCACAACTAGAGTTTTGAGAGTAAGAACGTTGTACCTCATGATCTGAATATTCCATTAGCCATACCAAATTATTTTATGTTGGGAATAATATTGTTTATAAGATCCATTATGTGTTCAATAATTATTAATCCAAGTTTAATTAATAATTATATTTCCGTTATATTTTTATTTAGCGTTCCTTTTTTTCATAAGGGACAATTTTCCATTTTATGACTTTTTTACTTAGATTTAAAGAATCAATTTTAATTTATACCTTTATTCTTCTTTCTATATAGCTTTTAAAAATTATTTGAATGATATGATGGATCTTCATCTCCCTCTAAATTATTTGAATATATTGGTTCATTAATTGTCGTTCTGATAGAATCTTCTTCACGTTTCAAGTGATTTTTAACTTCAGAACACATCTCAGCATCATAAATCAATAGAGTTACAATTAACTCCATAATGAATAAAATTTTCAAATTATTTGATTGTTTGATTATTACATATATTCAATTTCTCTTAAAGGGTATTACTCTAAGTAAATTTAAGTCTTTTTCATATTGGGAAATTTGATTTCCCAATGTATCAATATCATTGAAAATTTATATCACTTGTCTATTCAGGATGGTATAGATTTCATCCTCACACATTCTGAAAGTAACAATCAATAATTTCACAATAGTGTACCTTCATTTTCTGATTTCATCAAATAATTCAAATGAAACAACAATAGTAATCCAAATATCTTATATTGTATGACATTAAGATACTTTATTGAATACATCTGTTCTTAAACCTGATACAGTAGCATCCATAGCTTTTGAATTTAGATCATATTCCTTTTCTTGATCATTATTCCAACCTTCAAAATATAATTTAATAATTTCTTTAAGATTAAATTCCATTAAAATAACCCTTGCTAAAGTAGTTTTCAAATATATTGTCATACAAGCTTTCCATCATCCACAATTATAACTATTAAAATAAGGATCATGAATCCAAGATATTCATTCACTAGAATACTTCATTTCTAGATTTCATCATCAAAATCTTTTACTTATCCTTGTTATATCAAGTAAATATAATTAATTTAAAATACAATTTTTTTATGACAAATAGATGAAACGAATTATTCCAAAAATATATTTATAATAAAATAGCACTTCCATTGATTCCAATAGTTTATATAATAAAAAAATTAAAGAATAAAATATATTGTTAGTGCCCAACCTTTGATTCTAGAAGTTTGGTGTGGAAGTTGATGAGGAAGATAAATACAGAAGAGGGGGGAGATTTGGGAATTTTTAAAATTGTTAAAAATTTAGAACACCTCTTTTGATTAATAGTGAAACATTCATTTTCTTATAAATATGAGCCAGATGCATTAATTAATAAAGGATATAAACAAGGATATATAGAGTAGTTCCCGGTACAAATATCTCTTAGTACACTCCACCAACACTCTATTATATCATACGGGTGATTTTCACTGGTTTATGTTATCATAAAAATATTAATTAATTACTAAGTACATATAGTTGAAACCTTTACATATGGCTTTATAAATCTTCTGGTTTATTTATCAGGAACCATAAAACAAAATTTTAGTGCAAGAAACTAACACTTTGCAATGACTATGTCTAATAAACTAAAACTCTAACAAATAAATAGATATTTATTTATCTGAGAAAAAATTTTAAACCTCATACTAGTAGTAACAATTGAAATGTGTATTATAAGCTTCTATGATACACAATACAAATAAATCTTCTCCTTCATGTACGATTTTATTAAATTGTGATAGAAAAAATACCAAACATATGTTAAAACATTAATGTCTCCATGATGTGTCTATTAGAAAGTAAATTTTCATACTTTGATAAGAACATATAATGTTAATGTTTAATATAAACAACAATAGAAGAGGAAACAACTGTAACAATAGAACAAAAAACGTTTTTCTCCAAAGGGAAGCTCCGTTATCAATGATCCATAGTTTTAAATTTAAGATACATTTTCTATAATTTCACCAATATATTTCGATGAATATCATCTTTATATTTATAATGTGGGTCGAAAACCATGTCGAACCAACTCTAGAAATATATCACAATAAATCATGAATTATTGAATTAAAAAACATTCCAGAGAGGAAGTCGCATCCCATAAGAATAGTAAAGATTCGCCCTACTAAATATGATCCTTTGAATTAGTGGTAAATGAGATTTTATGTGATCTTAATGACTACCAAGACTATTAGATAAATCATGGATAATATTGCTGATTTCAAAATTAATATTTGAATAGTCAAACATTGGGTTCCTTTGTGTAACGGCAAAACTCAAAACATATGGTCGACAACCTTGGTTTTATAAAAAATAGGGTTGATGTACAACACGTTTTTTACTCAAGTAAAGGTTATCTTCTAAATATTGATTTTCTGACCAAAAATTCCCTTTTCACAAACATATGGTTTCATCCATTATAGGGTATATGATCCATATGTGTTATTCTAAATGTAGTGTTCATTCCTTATGCAATTATTAGCAACAAGGGGTTGAGAACAGAGTTTCATAAATTTTCTAAAAAAAATTCTGAAACATTTATTAATATTACTCGTTGTTCAATGACATGAATATAATTCAAGAACATTTATTTCCATGGATGTCAATTTCATAAAATTCACTTAAAATCAGATTCATTAGCAACACAACTGTAGGTGTTTCTGAGCATCAAAACCAAAAATTAAATTTTTTATTTTTTAAATCATCACATTATGAACAAATATAACTATAAAAAATCAATGGGTAACATTTAAAATATTTTTTTAAACATTTTTTTAAATATATAAATGTATTAATATGGTTTCTCAAACTAAGAGATAAATTTGTTCAATTTTCCTCTACAACATATTTTTAGTCACATTAGTACCTTAGCTGAGGAAAATGAAATGGAAAATTTATTATCAAGAAATAAAAATCTTAATAGAAAATTATAGAGTTTCATGAGTGGTATATAAAAATATTTTCTCATAAAAAATATAATCATAAACAATCTTGATAAATAACGAGACTGTAACATAAAACACATATTTCTTTGGTGACCATTAAATCATAACCCCGTGAAATAAATAAACATTATTGGATATGTATATCCACGTAATTTTAATAATATTAATCATAAAATACTTTCATGGGTATTATATACACCATGTGAATGAAATAAGTGATGAATAAGTCATGTGTATCTCAGAAATAAAAGTGAGACAATGATCTATATCCTCCACTACAACTTACTTCATACATGTCAGAACCATATTGATAATATGTATATATTTATTATAAATATATTCCATAACCATAATCATTTATATCATACAATTTCTTATTTATTTATAACAATTTTCCACAAATTTATCAATAATTCTTTATTAAATTCACAATTCCTTGTGACATATTCTTCATTTTTCATGTCTATTTTTGTTCTATAATTTTCCCCTATACGTTGATAGTGGTTACATGATATCCTGAATCTTACCCTTAAGATAAATACTATATATATTAATGATATAATTTTTTATATATCTATAAAACAAGAGATATAAAACTTAATTACATTGTTCATCCATTCAGTAGGTCGTACGTATACGAGAACATTGTTTTTATTTTTCGATAGGTGAAAAAATGAAAGGTAAATAATAACTAATAATTTTATAATAATTATTAAATAATATATATCATACATATTCCATACATATATAATTAATATCATTCATATAAATCTGTAATGAAAATATAATCACATCACTTTTTGGATGTGTTAGTCCCCACCTACAAATGAGCGACGTTATAGTTTTCCAAATGTTTGGAATGTAAGAAGTTAGATTTGATATTATAATTATATAAGTATAATTATATAATTATTATAATATAGAAAAATAAAATCTATAAAAATTCTCATCCATCATAAATGGTGATGATAAATGATTTATATCTCTATGTGGAGATAGTGAGTCGTACATATGCACAAGCGATACATTTACTTCACATTTGACAAAAAGAGGATAAATGAAGTTTTTTTATTTATCATAATAAAATTTAATTATATTTAATATAATGAAATTTTTATTATATGAAAAATATAAAATATTATTCATGGGTTTAATGTATAATGAATAATAAATTGACTGGTTAAGGTGATTACCCCTTCATTGAAACAGCTCATTTTTATCTCCTCTTCAAGACCCTGGGGTTACTCTCTTGTGAATACCCGAACTTCTTGATTGTCTATAATAAAGATGAAAAGTTATTTTTTAGTTTTATTTTTGGATAGAAAGTTGATTTTTCTTAAATTAGAGAAATTTTAGATTTCGTTTTATAATTTATTGTAGGGGAACAATGAAAATTTCATAAAAATATTGAAATATAATGAGGACATTACCTGCCAAAATGCTTGAACATTTATTGTTTCATGAAAAAAAAAGATAGACATTCTGAATCTGACATCCCCTCACTTCTATCCAGTGGTGTTTTCACCAGGTACCTAGATAAACACAATCCATGATATTCCTTCTTTTCATCCTAGTGGATCCTCGACGCATGGGGCTAAATTATGGACATCGCATATTCAATGATATCTATAATCATTCGGAACACCTAGGAACTTAGTTGTTGGGTTAAGATGTATTTTACCTTATCTCTTATTCATAAATGTAATGTTTCCCAAGTGGTTGTGTTAGAACCTAAATAACAAATTTATAAGACCTCCATTTTCTTCTGGAGACTAGTCCTATGTGGTTTTTTTTCATGGTGATCCAGTCAATCAACATATATTGGTATTTTGGAAGAGAAATATTTTCTAGGAAATAGTGGTTTCTTATAACTAGTACACGTCATTAAATAATAGATAGTATAATTTGACCATTTTCTTTTCCATTGTATATTGAAGATGTGATGCAACAGAAAGGGAAATGCTTTAGTGGGGTATTGATATTATTGATATGAGGAATTATGGATGGTTGGTTGGGATAAATTTCAATATCATCTAATTTAGATGGAGAAAAAGGGAGGAGAATTACACCCTATAATAGATCTCTAGTAAACCACATAATTTTATTCTTAAAGTGGACTCATAGACCTGGGATTCTTAGGGGAAAAGCTCCCATGGTGGAACAACCAAAAGGGTTCTTGTCATACCTGAATTAAATTGGATCATAGATTTATTAAAATGTATGAAAGTTTTATCCTATATAAATAATAGGTTTAACCACCCCATGGGAGTCTTTTTAGATCATTATCCCCATCTCATTCCTCTAGAGAAAAGACCAATCATAAACACGCATTTTTTCTACAATGATTGATGATCATCTAATACCATCTTTAAGACAATGGGTCATGTGTAGTGGATTCATACACTGGAGGATTGAATGTGGATGGTCTTACACAATAGGTTCCAACATTTCAAAAGTTTTCTCCAGAGCTATATTAATAATAGACCCGCTCATTTGATCAATGTGTAGGGAACTAAAATCTGAGATTGATTGCATTGAGAGAAATTAAGAATGTGATTGGGATGATGATTGTTTTTCAAACTTATTGATAAAAAACTCAACTAAAGTATATCCATCTTGGATAAGAAAGGGTCACCCAAGATAACATGAGAGAAACTTGGATAAGGGAGGGGATAATAATAATACCATCTTCCACGATTGTATCAAGGAGGGAAAGTGAATCATTACTCCTAATATTCATCTGGATGATGGGTCCTTCGTACTGGATGTAGATGTTGATAGATGCATCTGTACTGATTAATTTATATTTTTACTTGAAAAATATAGTCTCGATATGCATGTAGGATATCCAAGAGAGAATAATTATTTATTCGATGATATTCCCAATGTAGTTTCTAATGATATTAATAGATCCACTAAAGGAAATCAGGATAAACCAATGATATAGGAGGTTGTTTGACCTCATAGTTCTAAGAGTTATCATGTCCTTTATGGATTCATTGTCTTGTTTTACATTTAATTTTGGGAGATGTTGAAACATGATCTACTGATGTATATTTAGGATTTCTATAGTAAAGGGTACATGACTAAGGTGGGTCGTGCATCCACTTTGATCCAGATTCCAATGTTGAGGGAACAGTCAACTCATAACAATTATATAAAAGATTTTAATTTCATCATTTTATATATGTTTTTGTATAATATTATCAATAGAAGAGTTGAGTTACATAATGAGAAATCAGTCATTGGTAATCAACAACGTTTCATCAATGGATGATCCATAAAAGACTCCATTTCTATGTTTCATAAAATGCTAAGGGATGTTAGTATGAAATATCAGGGATAATATAATATGGATATGATCAATATGTATAAAACATATAATAATAATTATTGTATTTGTATCAATAGAGTTATGAACCACATGGGGTTTTATAGATGGGATGTTGATATATTCTTTAGAGATTTTAACTCACTCTAGATGGTAGTATACGTCAGGGAAAAAATACATGTTCATTAAATTTTTTAGTAGTTAGAGGTATGGAGAACCCCTATCCTCTAGTCTCTTCAACATAGTCCAAGACACTCTCAGTAGATATCTAGATGAAACAATTTTTAGGGGAAACATTCAACATTTTCATGGTAGGTCAAATACCACAGAGATCTCTCTTCTTTATTGTAGATGATATGATATTTTTTTTGAACAGAAAGCATATAAATATTTATGAATTCAAAATGATCCTAGATATTTATTATAGGTGGAGTGGATAGTCCATTAATTGGGAAAAGTTAGTGAGTACATCTCAAAATGGAGTTGAGAAGGTTAAGGAAAAAATTGATGAAATAATGGTTATGCACAGGAGATTGTTCCCCATGGAATACAATGGGGATCTAATTTCTCCATGAAAAACCTGCATACCCCACAATTGTGGGATATATGATATAATTACTACATGATTTTAAATTTGGAAAAATCAAGTCCTCTAATTCAGAAAAAATAACTTTTTTCAATTTTGTCTTGTTATCTATTCACATGCATGTGATGTTTAAAATTAATATTCAAAAGTATGTTTTGAGATGTATTGAAAAATTTAATGGTAGTTCTCATATAAGAATCCCACTCTAAAGGTAGGTAACATTTGGATTCAAGGGATAATATGGATAGAGAAGTGGGTGTTAGTTGTATCAGCCTAAGGAGTGTAAGAGAAACCTTAAAGAGCTTGAATGAAAAAATTGAATGGTATTTCATAGAGGGGAAATATCAATTATCCAAATTCATCATGAACCAAAATGGATATGTTATAAACATTTATAGGGTAATAACTTATCTATTATCACTCATGATCTCATGAAATATCTATATTCTTCAGAATCATTCCTACTGTATAGTTTTCTATGGATAGATTAATTTTTTGAGAGATAATTAGCTTGGTTCGACGCTCAAATTCCTAGGATTCCCAACCTCGAACATCAACCTCTAACAATATAAAAGTATTAATCCTTTCAGAAACACTATTATAAATCATTGAAAATATATGATCTTAAATATTATCTACATAAATTCCTTTCTGGAATAATTCATTTCTACAAGATCTGTATGGGGTTAGTTTCTACTGAAAGGGCACCACGTCAGGACATAAGTGCAGGGTGATAAGGATGAGTGTAATGAAAGGACCTGGTGCAATGAAATCCCTCGATGTTCAATTTTATGATGTGGTATTTTTGTAACCATTATATTCTAGTTGTTGAGGGGGTTAAAAGAAAATAGGTCTAGCTTGCTTCTCAAGTTTAATGCTTAAGAGACCATAAGGATGGTTTATACGACCATATGTTCTTCAAGATTGAATTGGAAGAGGCAATTTGGTTTGTTCTATGAGAGATCACAGGGTTTGGAGACCAATTAAACAACCACAAAATTTTATTCTATGTATAAATTCAGGACACTGAGAATAACATTCAAGAATAAAAGCAAATAGATCATCAGAATGTTGTAGGATACTAGAGAATTTAGAGAGTGAGGAATACTGTCATACATGATGAAACTCCAGGTTCATGCTTGGTGATGATTTCCAAAATTAGGGGTCTAGATTATGATGTGATTCTACTAGTTAAATGATGATAATTATATCACTCATTGAGGAGAGTCATGGTACGAAAAAAATAGAACCCTCACATCTCAAGACCTAGAAAACAAGGATGTTGGGTGAGATGGATACACCCAAACTGTAGTTATAAGTTAAAAATGGATGGGCCATTTAATACATGTCTCATTAGGGGTTGGGTTTTTTTCATGATCATCAAGGATTCACGTTTCATTCTTTTAGCGATGTTTATGGCCCAGCAGAGTCCCTGTAGGAAGAGACTCTGTGATGCGAAGAGGTATTCAACAATGTCACAACCAGAACATACATATGGTGGTGGTGGAAATAGAATCAAAAATCATTAATAGATATTTGTAAGAGAATATTAAAATTATTTATTTAATCACTTAACAAATACAAAAATTAAAAAATCATCCAGATTCAACGGTGGACATATTATATACTTGGAATGAGGGGAACAATGTCACAGACTTCCTTGCCTCTTGAGAAACTCATGAGGGTGATTGTTTATTACTTTCTATTTTAGGTTCACTTCCAAATGTGTGTGGTAGTGTTGTTAGAGAATATTCACTTATTCCTCACTATTTTCGACCACCTTGACCTTGTTCAAGGTTGATCCATGGCTTGGTTACAATAAATAAATTACAAGCATGAAAGTTTTATTTCTTTGATATTATTTATATTAAATATTATATTGGAAATTTTCATTGAAAAGTATCCATTAAAAATATAATTAGAACCTAAGGTGATAATGGTAAAGCAACCTTTATCCAATAAATTGTTTTATGAAATATTATGGCCATATCACTTATTTTTAACCCGAATTTCCATTAATTACCCATTACAAAAGTAATAAACTTTACAACAGTAATTGTTCATATTGGAAAAAAATAAAGATAAATATTTAACATATTTGACCCTCTTGATCCTAAATATGGAATCCTTTTTATAAAATTCAATTTATATAAATTGTAGGAATTAATTATTAAATAATCTTGAAAATATAAAGAAAACCACTCTTTAGAAAAATAAAATTTTCAACATAAAACATAATTTATTCTTATCTCATCATTAGAAAAATATTATATGAATTGTAAAATATTTCATTGAATATATAATATATAAATTTACTTAAAATCGTTCACAAATAGTAATTAATTTAATTTATTAAGACTGAAACATATTGTTCCAATAAAAAAAATATTTGTTTTGAAATAATGACTTTTATATATAATTTTTTATACTAAATTCATATGTAAAATAGTTTCAAATGAACATAATAAGATTTTTTTAAATATAATTGAACTATTTTAATAATTATATTTTTAAAGAAATATTTTAACATCGTACATACCTTGAAAAACATTATATATTTTAATAAAAAGCATTATTTGTCAACACTCACTGGAAAATCAATCATTTCCAAAAAAATCTAAAACCAATTAGCCGAATAAAATTCTGATATGAAGAATTCAAAAATTTATGTACTTTAATTATTTTTTATAAGTTTTAAATACTAAATATAATATTTTCTTAAGAAATATATAATTTTTTTTAAATAAATAGAATTTGTAAGAATAATATAACTTTTTTAAAAACCAAATACTTATTTGATAATAAATAATAAATATATTAACATTTAGAAGGATCATTTTATTTATCTCGTAATGTTTTATTAATATTCCTAACTTCGAATATAATATATAGTATATATTAGTCATATTTAAATAATAATTCTTCATGGTTCATATATGTTTGGTGTTGTGTGTTGTATACACTATCAAACATAATGGTATTCTTCTAAAATTTTAGGGTTCCACATTCTTCTCCCAACCCCAGATTTAATAAATTATGTCCTCAGAACATGAAGATATTCTCAGTAATAAAAGTTTTTACTTTAGAAGAATTATTTGGAAACTAACATTCTAAAAATGGTTAATAAAACATTCTATTAAAAATGAATGGTAAATACAAAGGCTGTTTTGTTTTCTGAATATGATATCTTTAATGGAATGTGAAATATGGATATAAAATAGAATAATAACACCCAATGACTTATATAGAGTGATAGATAATTTTTTACATAGAAATTTAATAACATCAAAATCCTAAATCTAAAATGTGTGAGAAGAGTATAAATTAATTGGAAATTAATTTTATAGTATAACATTTTATATAATGATCATTTTTCTAAAGTTGAGGATTCTATTTTTGTAAATACCCTGACCCCGATAGACCAAAGATAGTGGTTAGATTATTATATTGACATAAGATTAAAAGAATTATTTATAGATGAATGAATAGTTTAGTATATTTGGTAAACCAAAAACATACTTTACCTTCATAGTAAAATTTAAATCATAAAATAAAAAAAATTCTCCTAGACAATGAAATTATTCCTCAAATTGTATCCCTGCATATCAATAAAAAAATCATCCTGGTATCCTAGGTAAAAACATAAAAAATGGTTATCTAATATTCTCAGTAAGGGGAGGTATATAGAAGAAGATATCATGTATAAATATGAATAATCAATATGGAAATTTATACAACTAAAAAATGTAATTTAATCAATAAATTAATCATAATGTTTTAGAAATAAATGATTATAAAATGAAGAAATATAAATAATAAAATAATCTTCAAAATTTTCACTAATATAAGAAATTAGATTATAATTACAAGGAAATCAATAACTGGTCCTATAATAAGGGAATTATTAATATAGGACATCTCAAACATTCTCTAATGTCCTCCTATAAGATAATTTAAATATTTTTGTAGAATCGCATCTAATTTGGCCAAATAATTTGTCTCGTGATACCATTTAATGCATGGATGGGATATCTATAACCGGTCCCCACCAATCACATATTATGTATCATTCATTCCTCCTATAAAATGGTCAAACATATTTAAATTAATCAATCGTATTTAAAAACTATTATTATAAATGATAATACTTACACCAATCAAATAAACATAATCAGAATCCAATTATAAATAAATTTAATGAACAGAAATGAAACTATTCTAGATTATTCAAACTGATCAAAAATGATGAAAATAAATAAAAAGGACGATATAAAAAAAATTCCTAGTTTATCATAAGCTTAATATAAGGTTAATGTCATTTTTTATAGAAATATAACAAAAATTTCATTGATATTTGTTTTTCAGAAAATAAACATTGCACAATCAAAATATGTTTTTAAGAAAGGTAAATAAATATTATTAAATAGTTTTATTTAAAAATAACCATTTCATAACATGTAAAATAATATTTAAAACATTTATTGTTCATGATGGTAAGAAATTATGTTCATATAATTCATGTTAAAACAATTATTCCATTCACATTTTCAGAAAAATCCGAAAAAGGATTTTTTTTAATAAGTCATGAATATCCAGTACAAAAAAAAACAATAAAATTTAAAAATGGAGAAAAATTAATTTTGTATATCATTTTGGAGATGATAAAATCATTTTTGAAAACATTTTTAGAAAACCAGGAATTTGATGGAAAATGATGTTTTCCAAAAGAGACCAATTTATTTATATTTTCTTAAACTTATTTTCTCAATAATTATTTACCTAGGGGAGGAATGATTAAAATGTTAGTATAAAAATATAATGAATATATGAGAATAAATTATATTTTTTTATGAATGAAATTTCAAATAATTCCCTTAAGGTGGACATAATATAAAGGAATCAGGAATTATAATAAGATTATTAAATAAAACCTTAGCACTTGGATAACATTTGAAAAAAAAATTCATGAATGAAAAAACATAAATTAAATATTTTACTATCATATTTAGAAATATTTTAATAATATATAACATAAATGGAGAATTATATACACCACAGGAAAGAATATGTGGAGAATATGTTTTGTGTCTCATGAAAGTAAAAGTGAGACGAGAAACCCTTACCTCAGGTTCAACATCCTTCATATGTGTCTAAAGAACTTATATAATAAATATAGGATTATTTTAAATTTATTTAAAAATTATAATCACATATCTCATTCAATATATTATTTACGTAAATTACTTTATCACTCTTTCATTAATAGTTCCTTGTTAAAATCACTTTTTTGGATGATAATTGCTTCATTTTCAATTATGTATTGGTTCATTAATTTTTGTCATATTAATTTTACCTTGGTTAAATTATCCCTAAAATGTTTAAAAATTATAAAAATTCATACATTCCTTATATATTTATTTTTATTAATGTATATATGTTATATATAGAAAATTTATTACATTGTTCATGGATACGGTGGGCCTTATGTATGCATGAAGGTTATTTCAATTTTTCATGATGAATGAAATGAAAGGGAAATAAAAATTAATTAATATTTAAATAATAATTAATATTCAATATATATCATCTATATAAATCAAATACATACTTGTTATCATCCATGTAAAAAAATGAAAAAATTCATATCGCTACATGGAGGTAGTAGTCCATACGTATGCACGAGTAGAGTAATTTTTTCAATGGATTGAGTTGTAAAATTTTATATGAGATATTATATTTCTATACTATATTTATGTTCATAAATATCACATATATTCATTAATTTTAACCTTACTACCTTTATTTTAAAGTATAATAAAAAATGAATCGCAGTTCTTTGTGAGGTGGTAGTCTGACATATACACGAGCGATGTTATTGTATCCACCATGGAATAGAATGTAAAAAGGTATATGTGATATAATAATTACATAAGTATAATAATTTCATCAATATAATAAATATATTTATATATATGATAAATCCATCGTTATATCAAACCTTGAGAGGTGGTTATAGAAAATAAATTACATCAGTTCGTGAGCCAGTAGTCCACCGTACACACGATCGATAATTTCATTTCCCATTTTATTTAAGGTTAGAAAGATATGGGTTATGAAATTAAAATAATAACATATCAGTATATAATATATATTATTATATTATATTATCATATTTCAATTTGTCTCTAAGGAGGTGGAAGAACAAATAAAAGATTATGCAATTGAAATAATTTTTCCTCCTTTTTAGATAGAAGATTTAGTTATATACCAAAAGGATTAGTTAGAGGAATTGTTAATAATATTAATGTCTCTAGTATGTGGTTGTGGAATTAATTTAGATATTTGGGATGATTAGATCCTAGAAATATTATTTTGGAAGTCTGATGAGGAGAGGAGAAGGGATTGCCTTTTATAAGTGTAGGGGAGGACACATATGGAATATTTTAAATGAAAAAGTGAAAACCACAATTTTTTCATTCCAAAATCATATAAATCAATTCAATATTAGACCATAATGGATATAATATTTAAATATGTCCATATAATGTGTTTCTTAAAAGTTTTATCTCATTTTAAAACCAATCGTCTTAGTTTAACCCTTGGTAAACAAATTGTTTCCTTGACTGTGGTAATTATGTTTTACTGTTTAACTATTGAATATGGTAAAAAAATAATTTTTACATATTATTTAATATAAATAATAATTATTGGAAAATTTAAATTATTTTCTAAAATGTTATTCATATAAGAGGAAATTGTAATTTAAAGTTAAATATTACATGGGATGAAATAGAGGTTTTCCAATAAGAAAATTCTCCCAGGTATAAATGTTTTTATTTTAAAATTTTATATGAAATTGATTCAAAATACCTAAATTGGTACACATTTAATATAATTTAAGAAATATTATTTTAAAAACATTTTTAATATAATTTAACTTTCTATTTTATTTAAATGAAAATGGAGTTTTCAATAAAAAATTTAATTTTTAACTATACTTTAAAAAATTAATACTTTTAGTATATTCATAAACATTCACCAAAATAAAATTTGGAAGATTAAATTTTAAAAACAATTTTTACATTTTATTATAAAATTTTGAAAATTTAAAAATGTTAATTTTTAATTATGTGCGCAAATTACAACTAATCCTCCTTTTAGAAAAATACCATTTAAAAAACATTTCTTTCCCTTTCAAATGGTTCATATTTTTTGAATATATTAACATTGAATTTATTTTATAGATGTGTAAACCATAAAAGATTCATAATTTAGTTATTACTATTAATATCTTCCATCTTAATGGCTAGGTTGAAATGGTCATGTCAAAATAATGATATTTTAATAGTGTATCATGTTTCGTTTGAACCTCGCATTGAATGCATCTCAAGGAACAAAAAATATTTATTTTAAATAGACATATCATAAATTATAATGTTTTTATGTTATATTATAATATTTTCTTGTGTTTCATTCAAGATATCAAACATAATGTTCATATTTTAAAAACATTGGGTGTAATATTCTACCCTATTAAATAAATTGCATCCTCATAATTTAATCATGATATTTATAATCAAGGGTTAGAAATATAAAAACACAATTGTTGGAAACCCACATCATAAAAATGGATTAATAAAACATCCTCTGGATTAGAGAGAATGGTATGTATTATGTTTATCTATAATTAATGATTACTAGGTTTCCAAATATAACCACATTACGGGGAAATAAAAACATGGACATAGAAGTGAATAATAACTCCAAAGGATAAATAGAGAGTGATAGAGGAAATGGTATCAAGAAGTTTTTATAGTAGAAAACCATAAATTAAGACATGTTAAAAGACCATCGCTTCAATAGAAATTAATGTAATATGACAAAATTTGTGCCTCAAGATATTTTTACTAATATTTTGTGATTTTGTTAACATTATGATTTATAGCATGGGAAATATATATATATAATACTATCCATTGGTTTTTATTTGATTAATTCCTACTTTATATGTTACTCCATGAAATGAATATCCTATCAGTATGTTTCTGCCTCTAGTCCAAAAAATTAACATTTTATATATCGTTATCTCATGAAAAGAATGAAAATGCATTCCTCTTATCTCTATATATTTTCCTAGACCAAAATGGTCATCACATGTTATTCAATTACACCAAAATTTTATGTTAATAAATTACATAAAATTTTAATCTTATAATCATCTAATTTATGTCCGACATAATTAAAAGTAAAAAAATTAGAAGGGAGGTCACTTAATCAACATTATATTCCCCATAAAATATTAATTTCTTCTTAATATCTCATTCATTTATTTTGAAAACCTTTATCACCATACATTCTTAATGAAAAAACACATAATTCCAAAAATAAAATCTATGGTTGTTGAATATATTAAAAAAATCCAAATTTATATACACTCTAACAAATATAACATAAATCATGAACAAAATTCATGCTTTAATCTACTATCCCATAAAAAATTATCATTATTATCTAAAAATAAGGAACATATTAAGGGTTACCTTCAATAAATCTTGTGTTTTACATAAACATAAAACATCCATTGAATTGATTTTATTGGTTATTGGTAATATGCATCATGTAATTTCCAATCCTTATAGAAATGGTACTCAAATATAGTTATTATAATTTTTATGACTCTAATAACAAGAATATAATTTATAAAATACTTCTATAATATATTTCTTCAATAAAAATTGAATTAATTCACTCATTCTACAATGGTTGTACCAATAGAATAATATTGACATTGATCCATTATATTCTACATTGGTATATTCCCTTGATTCTTGGGACATTCATTTTCATAGTGTCCCATATCCTTATAGTTGAAGTATTGAATATTGTAAAATTATTTTTCCCTTATATTTAAAAACATGGTGACCTCACCCCACACTCATAAAAATATCTCATTCCCTTCAAGAAAGTACAAGGGTGTTTCTACCATAATTATCACATGTTGTAAAATCACTCGTTGAATTCTTCCCTTTATCTATCTTTAGGATAATAATGAAATTTGAAGTATTGGATTTTTCCCATCAAATAAATGTTTAATCTTACTATATTTATTACTTACATAGTCCATATAATTCCATTCTAATATTTTAAATATGGATTCATTTTAAGCTATATTTTTATATTACTTTAGTATTATAATTAGCTATTTCCCCTCTATATTAACTTTTTTCTCAGGAAGAAATTAATTATCAATTAAGTGTACATTAAAATCCATTCATTCCATGTTTTATATTTATTCCCCAATATTAATTTTTTTAATCACTAACCATCATTGATCTGAATCTCTTAATATACGATAAGCTAACATGAAAACATTATCCCTGTCATTATATCCCAAAGTGATAAATATATTCTCCACAGAACTTATCCATTTCTCATATGAAAATGAATTTATAGTCCCATAGAATAATGGATATTTATGATTTGTAAAGAAATATAATATTGTTACAAAATATGGTGGATAAGTAGGATACTCCATAAACATAAGGTTATGGCTTATAAACTTAGTTATATACCCCAAATATGTTATAATTGTTTTGTTCCAACTACTACTCTAGCTCTAAATTCATTAGCAATACCAGGGGGAAATCCCTATATCGGTTACATGTATAGATATAATTCCTAATTCACCAACTAGGTTCCATAACTAATAAATTGGATATACTATATTAGATCATAATATTATGAAACATGAGATATAATCACAATACTAGTTAATGACTTAAAAATAATTTAAAATATTATACACTTCTATTATCATAATGAAAAATTTGGTTTCCCTGGAAAAGCTTCAAATTCAAAAAATTATTTTCAAATCCTTCATAGTGGATTGTAAATAAAAAGTGTATCATTATAATCATCTCCCCAAAGAATGTCAATTTAGGTGCATAGAAAGGACCATTTTCATGTAATATTTCATGCTCAAGTAAATCCTAATACACCTTTTTTGTATATGTTATAGGTTAGAACATCTATTCTATAGCCCCATAAACTTGGAGTATCCAGAAAGGGATGTATTTCTAGGTAAATCCACATTATATCCACCTTACCAAAACTATAGGATGTTCTTATATATTTATACTCTAGTTTATAATTGGATTATATTTCTTAATATATATTTTCTTTAATCTAGTTACAAATATTTATAGTAAACATTAACTGCTATCAACATTAAGGACCTCAACCCTAGTATTCCACAGCTGGTGGATACTTCTTAACATTGGTATAAGGTACAAGGAATCACATAATGAAGGGCTATGTAATGTAATATTTTTGGTAAACTAGAAACATACTTGAAATTCACATTACAATTGAAATAATAAAACATACATAGTGTTTTATTATAGAAAACCTTTATTCCTCGTGTCATATACCTCTATAAAAATCACAAAACACATCATGGTATCCTATAAAAAATAAACCATAAGTGGTGAGATTGTTTACTTAGTAAGGGATACAATAAAATTGAAGATATAGTGAATAAATAATCTTAATCAATATATAATGGTAAAAACTAAAAATCATTCCATTTAATTAGTAACCTGGTCATAATATGGAGAAAAAAGAGATGATAAAATAAATCCATAAAAAATTTCATAGGATTGAAACCCATGCATTGATATTGAAACTATTTGATTAATCACATGGAAATAAAAAACTATTCTCATTATGGTAGAACAAATAATTTTGGACATATGGAAAATATTATCAATTCCTTTCAAAATAAATTTTAAATCAATGTGTAGAAACATGTCAAATTTGGCCAATTGATTTTTCTCATGAGATATTCCAATACATCGAGGGGTTGTCTATAAATAGGAAACACCAATCACATACTAAGTCTAATTTATTTAAAAAATTAATGTGGTGGAACAAAATCAATGTAAACATTATTATTAAAAAACAAATATGTTATATGTCAATAAATATGACAATAAAATTAACCTAATCATAGAAAATCAGAGTAATATGAAGAATGGTAATAAAATTGTACGTCCTTCGAAAAATTAATCATAGAATTTTCAATAGAAAAATATGTATGATACAAATAACATTTTATATAAAATAAAAAGTGGAATTTTTTGAAAAAATATAGGAAGATTCAATTTAGAAAATTTTTTAATAAGTCAAAATGGGTAAGAATTCATTTAATAAATAATTTTTAATTTTTTAAAAACATGTTTCTAAATATAGATTATGATTATAAATTATTTTCAACAGAAGAGGGATATAAAGTTAAATTATCATTAAAAAGTTTTATAAATTATTTTATTATCCAAAAAGTATAAAAACAGAACTATTACATTAAAATAGTCCTTAGTAACTATAAGATAAGAAAAAAATTGATTTTAATATATAAATATAATATATTTATTCAATGGGATACTTAATCAAATAAAATCTCGAATAAATATTAGATTGTGAAATAAACCATTCCCACTTTGGTAAATTTTTAATCATAATCCCCATGAATGAAATATTTCAACTAAAAAATTGAATACCATTAATATAAATTTTTTATAATATAACATATCAATCTGGGAATTATATTCACCCCAAAATGTATTTAGTGATGAATATGGCATATATCTCATGGAATTGAAAGTGAGATAAGAAACCCTTACCTTAGGTTCGACTACAATCATATGTGTCTAATCCTCATAAATTGTAAATATAGTTTTATTTTTAATATATCTAAAAAATATACTCATATATATCATACCATATATGATTTACTTATTTTTTTATTTCTATTTTAGAAAAAATTCCTTTTTAAAATCATGGATTCAGGTGATAATTCCTCTTTATCTATGAATTAGTTTAGTGATTTAGGTCCTTTTAATTTTATAATGGTTAAATAATTTATATAATTTTAAAAATTTTATAAATATAATATATTTTCATTATATTTTAATTTATATTAATATATTAAGGTTAGAGATAAAAAATAGATTGCACAGTTCATGTAGATGGTAGGTTGTACCAACACATGAAGATTATTTCCATTTTTCTTGATGGTTGGAACGAAAAGAAAATATATATTAATTAATATTTATAGACTCGTTTTTATTTCATATATTTAGTTTATATTAATCAAATTCATCCTTACAACCATCCATGTAAAAATAAAATGAAATAAATTTCGCGTCGCTACGTAGAGGTCACAGTCCACATATACGCATGAGTGGTATTATTATTTTACAAAAGAATGGAAGGTAATAATTTAAATGTAAAATTATATTTTAAGTGGTATATTTAGTTCATAAATATGACATATAGTTATTAATTTGGACCTTACTAACTGACATGTGCTGCATAATCGAAAAATTGAATCACATCGCTTCATGATGTGTTAGTCTGTCATCCATGCGAGCAATATCATCATATCCCCATAATGGAATGTAAGAAGTTATAAGAAATAAAATTGTTTAATAAGTATAATAAAATCATAAATATGATATAAAAATTTTAAATCCATTATTTTATCCATCCCAAGATGAGGTGATGGAAAAGAAATTACATCGGTTTGTTCATCGGTTTTCTGTCGTACACATGGTCAATGTTTCACTTCTCAATTGATGAGAGTTGATATAGATATAGGTTATTAAATTAACATAATAAAATATATAAATATATTATATGATCATATTTAAATAATTTTTTTTGGGTTGAGGAAGAAAAAGTAAAACAAATACGCACATTTAATAATTTTTTCCTCTTCTTGAGATAGCCTCTTTAGGTTTATACCTAAAACCTTTTTAGGAGCTATTTATAAAAAAAATAATTAATATATGATTTAGGGAGTAAATTAATTATGTTTTTTAATTAGTAATTTTCAATCCAAAGGGATTTTTAATCATTTATATGGGAATAGAGGGATGTAATTTAATTAGTGAATGAGAGGACACATATAAACGTTATAAAACAATAAAGTTATACACTTGTTTTAATCATAAAACAACCCAATAAAATAGGTTATAACATAATAATATGTTATATAGGGCATAAATATTTCAATAAAATTGGTTTTGGATAAGTGTTTGTGTAACACCCCAGGTAAATAATGAATATGACATTTTCATATTTATCCATATATTTTAATAAAATATTAATATTACTTTAAAGGGAATTCTATGCTCGAGGGCGTACCCAATACGCAACAACGAGTATCTTTGAAATCTTACGTTGCACTCTAATAATAAAATGATATTATTTTAAAAGGTAGTAAACTCCTAGCCCTTGTAATGTCGGGAATTAACGGAACTAACTACAAAATTATTATATATGTTTGTCAAATATTTTTACTTTTATCCAATAAATGTTGGAGGCTTAAAATGAAAATGAATCCAATTTTAAGCATAAATCTTCTAATATTATTCAAAAGGTCGATTAACCGCCTTTTGATGGAGAACCCTTTTTAAATATACTTTTGAAAATATTATATGTTTTATTTGACAAAATTAAATCCTTTTTTAGAATCTGGAAATAAAAATTAACTTTGTGTTAAATTTTGTTATTTTTCCGATAAAGATCATTTTTATTGAAAATGTTGCATTTTAATTCAAAAACTCCTTTCAATATTATTTATTTATATGGATATATTATATTTTTAATTTAGATTAAATTGTATTTAGAATATATTTTTACCATTTAATCTAATGGTGGTCATTGGAATTAATTTCACTTTGAAATTTGACTTAAACTATTGTCAATCTTTTAATAGATATTTTTTCTTAAAAACACGCTATTAGTTTTGACAACGGGGAATTAATTAATAAATTAATTAATGCAACATATATTTTTTGAATTTTTTAAAATAGACATCATTTTTGAATTTGGAATATCAAATATAGCTTGTGATGAATTTTTGGTATTTTTCTTAAAAACTTCTATTTTTTGATGAATAGTGAAACCACTAAGTGGTAGTTTAAAAACTGATTTTTCATTTAAATGAAACTTTACCACTTCTGTTATTTGAGTTTCAAAAATCTGACATACATGGTTGTCATTAGGATGTAAAATTTGGTTCAATGGGATTAAAATAGTTTTTTGGTGAATAGTAACTTTTAAGTTTTTAATCGCGATTAGAGGTAATTAGTGTAATTTAAGGTAAAAATAATGTTTTAATAATATGAAATGACCTAGACATATGTCCTACCCTCATTGTATGTGTCATGGCCGACCAATACTATCCATGGGTCAACTTGGGGACCCCATGGAGCCACTTTGGTAGGAAAATGACATAAATAACTTTTTATTTAAAGTTAAAATAAAAATGTCACAAGCATGAGTTTTTTTACTAAAATTTTTTTTAAATAGGTTCATACAAGTCATATGTCTGACTATAAATATTCATTATAAAGCTAAAAATATTTCCTACATCATGATTGTTTTAATAATTTTTAGACATTAAATAAATTAAATTATTAATGACATCATGATGATGCAATGATTACCTCATTAATAAAGGATTTAAATAAAATGAAAATATAATGTTAAAACTATAACATAAACATGTTAAAGTCCTATTGGATGAGTATTTTTCGAACCCTTACCACCTTATCCTAGAAATACATCAATGTGGGAACTTTAAAATCTAAAACTCATTTGAAAATAAAGTAACATTTTGTAACTTTCCAAGAGTGCCCCTCCTCTCCTCTTATAAAAGGCCCCCACCTCTACCACCTTACCCACACCACTCATGCCTTTGGCTCGGCCAAACCCTTATCATTTTGTCTCTCCACATCCCTCGATTACTCCTAGAAGCCTCACATTGGGCAGAAGTCTTCCCAAGGGAGCCTTTGAGCTCAAATCAAAGAGAGATACCCGATTTTAAGGTAATGTCTTCACTTGTGTTTTTTGTTTTATTTTGCTTCTCCAACCCCCTAAACACTTTTTATTAATTTCATTTGTAACAACTTTAGTATATTAAATATACTATGATGTTTTTATATGAAGTATTCTGGCTACACTTACACATACCTACATCTAATGGTTAATGAACATACTGTTTCTGTGGATGGTGAATTTATGCCTCATTAAACGATGATTGTTCAATATTCTTTTAACACCTTCAAAGGTGGCGATTAAGATGTCACTATATTTATATATGATATATAATATGGTTATGTTTTACTTAATATTCTGTATTTTTCATTTATGGAATACCTTTAGGGTTTCCATTATGGTTAAACGCAATATCTTCATTTTAAGAAGTGCGGACTACCGCCCCCTCAAAGTGATTTGATTCGTTAATACCATATGTGGTATGATTTAATGATATTATATATGATACCATACTGTAATTATAATACTATTATGAATCATTATGTTTTAATTCCATTAAATAAGAAATTGAAATGGAAGTAGCGTTCATGCGTATGTACGGTTTACCGTCTCCATGAGCAGTGCATTTCATTTCTTACCTATAAATGTTATGTAATGTTATAAATGCATGTATATAATGGATATATATGTAATATATTATATCTACATAATGAATATAATTTTTGATATAATATATATTTTACCACATGAACAACTTGTAATTATAAAGAGTTTATTTTCGACTCAAGTAGCAATTATCTACAAAACGGCCATTATTATCATAAATAATTACATAGTCTTCATAGCATGGTAGTAAGTGATATAAAAGGAATAATGAACTTTAAAAAGGTTCTTAAGAATGTGTAAATTAACTCAAGTTATTATTAAGGAGGTTAAAGAATGATCGGGTCAAGTCGGACCCAAGGTAAGGGATCCTACCCCTCTCTTTCTTTTTAAGTACACTCTTTTATGTCATTCTTTTTAAGATCATATTTCTTAGGATTGGGATGTTATTTTATATTAATATTACTTTAAGTTTTATTTTAATATGATGAGAGACCCTATATTCTCTCATCAATCCATTTTGGAAGTTTTAATTGGCATCGTTAGGCTGCCAAAATTTCGTAAGGGGCTTTTTATCTCACTTTGTGTTTTCGTGAGATTCATGCTACATTTTCCAATATTTCCTTTTGAGTGTTGTATGTACTGTGCATTATTCTACTCGTTGTGTAACATAATTTCTTTTATGAGTATTAACATCAATTTTGTATAGTCCTTCTTTCATGGGGTGTACGTTTCGAAAGTTACCCAAATCGGTAAGGGAACCTTTCACCCTCTACTTTTTAAAAGACTTCTTTTGTTATGTCTTTTAATTTTCATCTTATTATGTGGGGATATGTTCTTATATATCCTTATTGCCGTAAATTTTATGTCCAAGTGATGAGATACCCTTTATCTATCTTATCGACACTTTTTCTAAAATTTGATGTGACGCCGTTAGGCTGTCAAGGGATCTTCTTAACCCAATTTCGATTTCATTAGGTTCAACATGTAGTTATTGAATATGTCATCCTTTGAATATGTTTGAATGACCTTTGATTATTTTACACTTAATATCCACTTATATTGGGTGTATTTATATTTGTCACACATAATTATGAGATTGATTTATCCTTAATTTAAGGATACCATCTTTATAATGGATTTTATCTCAATTTACATTTCCATTGAGACTTCATTGTTGTTATGCACAAATTCACTCTTATATGGTGTATATACTATCATTTTGAATATTATGTCATGAATCCCTTTATTCTCATGATATTATAATGTTTTGATTAAATGTTATTCCTCAATTATTGTATTCAAGTGTCTCTCATTTTGTTAAAAACCCTTTAACTAAAATATCGTTTTAAATGTTTTAATGATTTATTCTTATAAATATTCCTTATTAATATCCATGTTTTCAAAATGGTTTTAAGGATTTATTTATATGTATATTAATGGTTTAAAATGTTAAAAGCTTCAATGTGTTATGGGGCACTTTGATTTAAAAATATCTTTATTAAATGTTTTAAATGGTTTTGAAAATGGTTTTTAGAATGGATTCATTATTTCAATATCTTAAAATGTTATATTGTTATTTCAATGTGGGAATGTTATTGTTCCTTTATGATTAAGTTATGTTCTATGATTAAGTTATGGTTCTTGGGAATTGTTATGAAGATGGGTGGTTCCATGATAAACTAAGGGCAGGTGAGCCCGATATAGCTCTCTAATGCATTGGGTAACGCGAAGGAGTTAAACATTAAGGTTTCTCTGAAGAGATTTAGGGAATATAGTGTGATGGGTATTCCAAATCTAACCAAGAGGGTTAATCCCTACGTAAGAATGTTATGAATTCCTCAAGTTACCTTTATGTCTTATGATTTCTATGATTTATTCATGATATTATGAGGTATGTTAAAGTGATTATGTTTTATGGGTAAAGTATGATTTCATTATTATATATATATATGTACTCATGTTTCCTTTCCATACTTTTTATAACCCTTACTGAGCTTTTTATGCTCATCCGATGTTTTTGAAATGTTTTTCATAGGTCAAGGGAATGGTACATGATGTGATGATAGTGTCAAGGAAGTCTCAAGAAAGAATCCATGTTTTATTTTAAATATGTTTCCATTGATGGGAAAAATGAATACTATATTTTATGTAACCACTTTGTTTAAATGTGGAATGCAATGCAAGTTTTATGATCAAATTCTCTAAAACTGTACACCTGAAAAGATCCTCAATGTGTAATCTTGTAATAACTCAAGGTTAAGTAATGTTTATGGCTGGGGCTATATAGTTGGTATCAGAGGTCGGTTTAGATAACATTAGAGGTTAGAGTGTTGTTTAAGAAAAAGTGACAAGTTGTGTATATCCACAATGGTTAGTATATTAGATGGAGTCATCGTTTTTTAAAGTTAGAATGAGTTTTAGATAACTTGGATAGGTATATCTTGGTGTTTATCTTCCTCTTTTTTCATTTGATGATTTTACTGATATACTCAAACTGACCTTTTCGGTTTTAGTAAATTGCTGGATCTAGCAGGCACCAAAGTAACAATAGATTTAAAGAAAACTGTGACGGTTTTACGAAAGAACAACTAAATGATATGGGGGCTACAATGAGAACTCTTGTGGTTATCCTCAACCAACTATCTGGAGTCATGATTGACCACCTGAACCTTACTGATTTTCATAAGGCATCGTATATGCGAGAAACAAATACCTATGGAAGTTCAGGTAATAAGCATAAAGGTAAGTATGTTCAAAAACCAATATGTCAAATATGTGGAAATAAACACATAGAAAAATGTTTCAAAGGGATAGAAAGATGCTATATATGTGGAAATGAAGGTCATAATGCAAGAACCTGCCATGGAAAAAGGAAGCATCTAGTTAACTCTAGGAAAGGGAATGAAGATCTTTCTGAAGGAAAAAAATTGAATGTTTTAAATGTGGTTTGCATGGTCATTATGCACACACATGTCCTACGAAGAAGTTTCGGGAATGGGGTCACCAAGATCATACAAATATTCATTTACCAATACCTAATGCCATTCTGATTGAGGATGAAGAAACTGAAAATGAAGAATGAAAGGTATGGATTATTTCTTAAAATATGTTTTCCTATTATTGGAATCTTAGGATATGATTCATGATTTTGTTTGTAGGAATAAAGTATTTCATAATAAGTTGAAAAAGAATGGCTAATGGATCATGAAGAATGTTGAATGAGTAAGAATTCATCATATAAGGGATTCAAGAGTTATGGTAGATTTTAAGATGGTGATATTCATAGATATATTAAGTCTCATTTGATGATGGGGTTACATTATAATACTTTTTATAGTAACCCTGATGTTTGATATACGAAAATTTTATTCAAGGAATAATTATCCTTTCTTTTGTGGATATAGTTATAAAGAACCATTTGGGTTTATATGATCCTTGAATTTGAGGAAATTACTGGTTAATACATTTTGGGTGGCAAAATGGAAGTTATCAGATAACCTTTGAGGTTAAAATATGTTATGGTTATTTTTGATGAATTTAACTCTTTTTGAGTAATGTTATAAAATTATATAGTTTTTGAAAAGGGACAACATGCAGACTGTGTGACAACCCATCGCGTCGGAAGAAGCTGCGAGAATCGAACCCACAACCAAAGTGCAACTTGTATTTATCACCTACCACTGGAATACATGAAGTCCCTGGTTAGTTTTAATGATTATTTTTAGTTAGATGATTTTATGAATTAATAGTAAGTTGATTTTTGGTTTTCAATGGAAATGATTAGCCTATCATGGAGGATATGTGATTATGTTAATTCCTTTTCAGTATGAGACTGTAAGAGTAACTAATGTTATTTTGGAGAAAAATGTTAAAATTTATCTTAGGATACTATGTGATTAAATCCTTCAGAGAATTGGGTTTCAATTTTATTTTGGTTTACTTTGTATAATTTTATGGATAGATGTTTATTGAATGGTCTTTGTTGAACTTTGGGTTTTGTTTAACAAATTCTCGAGATTAAGAATAATTTTTTTTATAAAGGATTAACCTTTTTGGGTATTATCTGATCTCATACTAACCTTTTTGGTTTTAGTTTTGGTTAAGGTCTAAATACATGGGAATTATATAGTTCTCTTTTGTGGATTAGGTGATTCTCTATATGTTTATTATAGCTCTCTTAATGTGAACAATTCATCCTAAATACTCATCTTTTGGAGAAAATGAGAGTTCGTGTAAGAAATATAGTAAAATATGAAAGTCAACGTGACAATTAAGTATTATTCATTATGTTTTAGTTAAGCGCATAAATAAATTCCTCAATGAAAAGTAACATAAAACGAAAATGTTGTCTGTTAATTTTTCCTACTGGGGAATCAAATACCGTTCAACCCACCAAAAGTTTGTGATTTTCTTGTTGTTAACTTTCTCATAGACATGTTTACTATCACTCTCCATCAGAACATGACCCTTGGTTTTTTCCTCCATATCCATGTTTTCATTCTTGGAATCCTAGTATGGGTTAACTCGGGTGACATTTGTACTTATCTCCCATTCTTTTAAAGTAATAGTTTTACTGACTCTTGTTCTGATGTGGGATTTTCAATGAAGCTCCCAAGCCCAATTTTAAAATTGCGAGGATGCAATTCCCAAATGGGGGGAGGATGTAACACCCCAGGTAAATAAATAATATGACATTTTCATATTTATCCATATTTCTGAATAAGATATTAATATTACTTTAAAGGGAATTCTATGCTCGAGGGCGTACCCAATACGCAACAACGTGTTTCATTGAAATCATACGTTGCACTCTAATAATAAAATAATATTATTTTAAAAGGTAGTTAACTCCTAGCCATTTTAATGGAAGTAATTAACAGAACTAACTAAAAAATGATTATATATGTTTTTCAAATATTTTTACTTTTATCCAATTAATGATGGAGGCTGAAAATGCAAATGAATCCAATTTTAAGCATAAATCTTCTAATATTCTTTAAAAGGACGACTAACCACCTTATGATGGATAACACTTTTTAAATATACTTTTAACAATTTTATATGTTGTATTTGACAAAATAAAATCCTTCTTTAGAATCTGGACATAAAATTTCACTTTGTGTAAAATTTTGTTATTTTTCCGATAAAGATCATTTTTATTGAAAATGTTGCATTTTAATTAAAAACCTCCTTTTAATCTGATTTATTTATAGGGATAGATTATATTTTAAATTTATATTATATTTTATTTATAATATATTTTTACCATTTAATCTAATGGTGGTCATTGGAATTAATTTTACTTTGAAATTCGACTTAAACTAGTGTCACTCTTTTAATAGATATTGTTTCTTAAAAACACGCTATTTGATTTGAAAGCAGGAATTAATTATTAAATTAATTAAAAAAACATATATTTTTTGAATTTCGTAAAATAGACATCATTTTTGAATTCAGAATATCAAATATAGATTAGGGTGAATTTTTGGTATTTTTCTGAAAATCTTCAATTTTTGATGAATAGTGAAACCACTAAGTGGTAGTTTAAAAATAGATTTTTCGTTTAAATGAAACTTTACCACTTCTGTGATTTTAATTTCAAAAATCCTACATACATGGTTTTCATTAGAATGTAATATGTGGTTCAATGGGATTAAAATAATTTTGTGGTGAATTGTAACTTTTAAGTTTTTAATCACGATTAGAGGTAATTAGTGTAATTTAAGGTAAAAATAATGTTTTAATAATATGAAATGACCTAGACACATGTCCTACCCTCATTGGATGTGTCATGGAAGACCATTAAAATCCATGTGTCAACTTGGGGACCCCATGGAGCCACTTGGGTAGGAAGATGACATAAATAACTTTTTATTTAAAGTTAAAATAAAAATGTCACAAGCATGAGTTGTTTTACTAAAACAATTTTTAAATGGGGTTATACAAGTAATATGTTTGACTATAAATATTCATTAGAAATCTAAAAATATTCCCTTCATCATGATATTTGTTTTATAATTTTTATATATTAAATAAATTAAATTATTTATGACATCATGATGATGCAACGATTACCTCATTAATAATGGATTTAAATAAAATGAAAAGATAATGTTAAAACTATAAATTACACTTGTCAAAGACCTATTGGATGAGTATATTTCGAACCATTACCACCTTATACTCTAAATAAATCAATGTGGGACTTTCAAAATCTGAAACTCATTTGAAAATAAAGTAACATTTTGTAACTTTACAAGAGTGCCCCTCCTCTCCTTTTATAAAAGGCCCCCATCTCTACCACCTTACCCACATCGCTCAAGCCTTTTACGTGGCCAAAACCTGCTCATTTTGTCTCTAAACATCCCTCTCTTACTCCTAGAAGCCTCACTTTTGGCAGAAGTCGTCCCAAGTAAGCATTTGAGCTCAAATCAAAGAGAGATACTCGATTTTAAGGTAATGTCTTCACTTGTGTTCTTTTGTTTTATTTTGCTTCTCCAACCCCCTAAAATCTTTTTATTCATTTAATTTGTAACAACTTCAGTATCTTTAATATACTAGGATGTTGTTATAATAAGGATTCTAGATACACTTACACACACCTATATCAAATGGTTAAAGAACATACTGTTTTTGTGGATGGTGAATTTCTGCCTCACGAAACGATGATTGTTCAATATTCTTTTAACACCCTAAAATGTGGCCATTAAGATGCCACTATATTAATATATGATATATAATATGTTTATTTTTTACTTAATATTATGTATTTTTCATTTATTTCATACCTTTATGATTTCCATTATGGTTAAACGTGACATCTTAATTTTAGGAAGTGCGGACTACCGCCCCCTAAAAGTGATTTGATTCGTTAATACCATATGCCGTATGATTTAATGATATTATATATGATACCATAATGGAATTATAATACTATTATGTATCATTTTGTTTTAATTCCATTAAATAAGAAATAGAAATGGAAGTAGCGTTCATGCGTACGTACGGCTTACCGTCTCCATGAACGGTGCATTTCATTTCTTCTCTCTAAATGTTTTGTAATATTATAAATTCATGTATATAATGGATATATATGATATATATGATATCTACATATTGAATATCTTTCAGTATATAATATAAATTTTACCACATGAACAACTTGTAATTATAAAGAGTTTATTTTTGACTCAAGTAGCAATGATCTACAAAATGACCATTATTAACTAAAATAATCACATATTGTTCATAGCATGGTAGTAAGTGATATAAAAGGAATAATGAACTGGAAAAAGGGTTTTAATCAAGTAGAAATTAACTCATGTTTATTATTCAGGAGGTTAAAGAACGATCGTGTCAATTCGGACCCGAGGTAAGGGATCCTACCCCTCTCTTTCTTTTTAAGTACACTCTATTATGTCATTCTTTTTAAGATCATATTTTTATGATTTGGATGTTCTTTTTTATTAATATTACTGTAATTTTTATGTTCATATGATTAGAGACCCTATTTTCTCTCATCAATCCACTTTGGAAGTTTTAATTGGCGTCGTTAGGATGCCGACATTTCGTAAGGGGCTTTTTATCTCACTTTGTGTTTTTGTGAGATTCAATCTACATTTTCCAATATTTCCTTTTGAGTGGTGTATGTACTGTCTATTATTCTACTCTTTGTGTAACATATATTCTGTTATGAGTATTTACATCAATGTTGTATAGTCCTTCTTTCATGAGGTGTACGTTTCGAATGTTACCCAAATCGGTAAGGGAACCTTTCACCCTCCTCTTTTTAAAAGTCTTCTTTTGTTATATATTTTAATTTTCATCTTATTATGTGGGGATATGTTCTTATATATCCTTATTTCCATAAAGTTTATGTTCAAGTGATGAGATACCCTTTATCTCTCTCATCGACTCTTTTTCTAAAATTTGATGTGATGCCGTTAGGCTGTCAAGGGAACTTCTTAACCCAATTTTGATTTCATTGGGTTCAACATGTAGTTATTGAATATGTCATCCTTTTAATGTGTGTGAATGACCTTTGATTATTTTACAATTAATATCAACTTATATTGGTTGTATTTATATTTGTCACACATAATTATGAGATTGATTTATCCTTAATTTAAGGATACCATCTTTATAATGGATTTCATCTCAATTTACATTTCCATTGAGACTTCATTGTTATTATGCACCAATTAACTATTATATGGTTTATATAATGTCCTTTGGAATATTATATCATGAATCCATTTATTCTCATGATTTTATTACGTTTTGATTAAATGTTATTTATCAATTATTGTATACAAGTGTCTCTCATTTTGTTAAAAACCCTTTAACTAAAATATCGTTTTAAATGTTTTAATGATTTTTTCTTATAAATATTTCCCATTATTATCCATGATTCCAAAATGGTTTTAAGGATTTATTTATATGGATAATAATGGTTTAAAATGATAAAAAATCAATGTGGTATGGGACAATTTGAATTAAAAATCTCTTTATTAAATCTTTTAAATGGTTTTGAAAATGGTTTTTAGTATGGATTTATTATTTCAATATCTTAAAATGTTATATTATTATTGCAATGTGGGAATTTTTTCATTCCTTTATGCTTATATTATGTGCTATGATTTTGTTATGGTTCTTGGGCATTGTTATGATGACGGGTGGTTCTGTGATAAACTAAGGGCAGGTGAGCCCGATGTAGCTCGCCCATGCATTGGGTAACGCGAAGGAGTTAAACGTTAAGGTTTCTCCGAAGAGATTTAGAGAATATACTATGATGGGTATTCCAAATTTAACCAAGAGGGTTACTCCCTACGTAAAAATGTTATGAATGCCTCAAGTTACCTATATGTCTTACGATTTCTATGATTTATTCATGATTTTATGAGGTATGTTAAAGTGCGTATGTTTTATGGGTAAAGTATGATTTCATTATTATGTATATATGTACTCATGTTTCCTTTCCATACTTTTTATAACCCTTACTGAGATTTTTTTGCTCATCCCAACTTTTTTGAAATGTTTTTCAGAGGTCAAGGGAAAGGTACATGATATGATGATAGTGTCAAGGATGTGTCAAAAAAAGAATCCATGTTTTATTTTAAATATGCATCTGTTGATGGGAAAATGAATACTATCTTTTATGTTACCACTTTGTTTAAATGTGGAATGTAATACAAGTATTATGATCTAATTCTCTAAAACTCTAAACCTGAAAAGATCCTCAATGTGTAATCTTCTAATAACTCAATATTAAGTATGGTTTATGGATGGGGCCTTATAATTGGTATCATAGGTCGGATTAGATAACATTAGAGGTTAGAGTGTTGTTTAAGAAAAAGTGACAAGTTGTGTATATCCACCATGGTTAGTATATTATATGGAGTCATCGTTTTTTTAATGTTAGAATGATTTTGAGATAACTTGGATAAGTATATCTTGGTGTTTATCTTCATCTTTTTCATTTGATGATTTTACTAATGTACTCACACTGACCTTTTGGGTTTTAGTAAATGGCTGGATCTAGAAGGCACCAAAGTAACAATGGATTTGTAGAAAACTATGACGGTTTTATGAAAGAACAACTAAATGATTTGGGGCCGCAATGAGAACTCTTGTGGTTATCCTCAACCAACTATCTGGAGTCATGATTGTCCACCTGAACCTTACTGATTTTTATAAGGCATCGTATATGCGAGAAACAAATCCCTATGGAATTTCAGGTAATAATCATAAAGGTAAGTATGTTCAAAAACCTATGTGTCAAATATGTGGAAAGAAACATATAGGAAAATGTTTCAAAGGGACAAAAAGATGCTATATATGTGGAAATGAAGGTCATAAAGAAAGAACCTTCCATGGAAAAAGGAAACATCTAGTTGACTCTATGAAAGGGAAAAAAGTTCTTTCTGAAAGAGAAATTGAATGTTTTAAATGTGGTGTGCATGGTCATTATGAAAACACATTCCCTACGAAGAAGTTTCGGGAATGGGGTCACCAAGATCGTACAAATATTCATTTACCAATACCTAATTCCATTCCGATTGAGGAAGAAGATACTGACAATGAAGAATGAAAGGTATGCATTATTTCTTAACATATGTTTTCCTATTATTGGATTCTTAGGATATGATTCATGATTTTGTTTGTAGGAATGAATTATTTCAGAATAAGTTGAAAAGGAATGGCTAATGGATCATGAAGACTGTTGAATGAGTAAGATGTCATCATATAAGGGATTCAAGAGTTATGGTAGATTTTAGGATAGAGAAATTCTTAGATGTATTAAGTCTCATTTGATGATGGGGTTACATTAGAAGGATTTTTGTAGTAACACGGATGTTTGATATACGAAAATTTTATTCAAGGAATAATTATCCTTAATTTATTGCATATAGTTATAAAGAACCATTTGGGTTTATATGATCCTTGAATTTGAGGCAATTACTGGTTAATACATTTTGGGTTGCAAAATAGAAGTTATCAGATAACCTTTATGGTTAAAATAGGTTATGGTTATTTTTCATGATTTTATCTATTTTTGAGGAATGTTATAAAATTATATAGTTTTTGAAAAGGGACAACACACAGACCGTGTGACAACCCGTCGCGTCGGACGAAGCTGTAGGAATTGAACACACAACCAAAGTGCAACTGGTATTTATCGCCTACCACTGGACTACGTGAAGTCCCTGGTTAGTTTGAATGATTCTTTTTAGTTAGATGATTTTATGAATTAATAGTAAGTTGATTTGTGGTTATCAATGGAAATTATTAGCCTATCATTGAGGATATGTGATTAGGTTAATTACTTTTCAGTATGAGACTGTAAGAGTAACTGATGTTTTTTTGGAGAAAAATGTTAAAATTTATCTTAGGAGAATATGTGATTAAATCATTTAGGGAATCGGGTTTCAATCTTAGTTTGGTTTACTTTGTATAATTTTATGGATTGATGTTTATTGAATGGTATTTGTTGAACTTTGGGTTTTGTTTGAAAATTTTAAGAGATAAAGAATAGATTTTTTAATAAAGGTTTATCCTTTTTGGGTATTATCTGATCTCATACTAAACTTTTTGGTTTTAGTTTTTTTAAGGTCTAAAGACATGGGAAGTATATAGTTCTCTTTTTTTGGATTAGTTGATTCCCTAGAAGTTGATTATAGCTCTATTAATGTGAACAAGTCATCCTAAATACTCGTCTTTTGGAGTAAATATGAATTCGTGTAAGAAATCTAGTAAAAGTTGAAATTAAACATGACAATTAAGTATGCTTCCTTATGATTTAGTTAAGCTCATAAATAAATTCCTCAATGAAAAGTATCTTAAAAGAAAAATGTTGTCTGTTAATTTTTCCTACTAGGGAATCAAATTACATTTAACCCACCACAAGTTTGTGATTTTCTTGTTGTTAACTTTATCTTGGACATGTTTACTATCACTCTCCATCAGAACATGACCCTTTTTTTCTCCATATCCATATTTTCATACTTGGAATCCTAGTATGGGTTAACTCGGGTGACATTTGTATTTCTCTCCCATTCTTTTAAAGTGATAGTTTTACTGACTGTTGTTCCGATGTGGGATTTTCAATGAAGCTTCCAAGCCCAGTTTTAAAATTGTGAGGACGCAAATCCCAAAAGGGGGAAGGATGTAGCACCCCAGGTAGATAAAGAATATGACATTTTCATATTTATTTATATTTTTGAATAAAATATTAGTATTTCTTTAAATTGAATTCTATGCTCGAGGGCGTACCCAATACACAACAACGAGTTTCTTTGAAATCTTACGTTGCACTCTAATAATAAAATAATATTATTTTAAAAGGTAGTTAACGCTTATTCATTTTAATGGCTGGAATTAACGAAACTACCTACAAAATTATTATATATGTTTTTAAAATATTTTAACTTTTATCTATTAAATGTTGGAGGCTTAAAATGCAAATGAATCCAATTTTAAGCATAAATCTTCTAATATTCTTTAAAAGGTTGATTAACCGCCTTTTAATGGAGAACCCTTTTTAAATATACTATTAACAATTTTATATGTTTTATTTGACAAAATAAAATCCTTCTTTAGAATCTGGACATAAAAATTTACTTTGTGTAAAATTTTGTTATTTTTCCGGTAAAGATCATTTTTATTGAAAATCTTGCATTTTAATTCAAAAACTACTTTCAATCTGATTTATTTATATGGATAGATTATATTTTTAATTTAGAATAATGTGTATTTAGAATATATTTTTTCCATTTAATCTAACGGTGGACATTGGAATTAATTTCACTTTGAAATTGGACTTAAACTAGTGTCAATATTTTAATAGACATTGTTTCTTAAAAACACGCTATTTGTTTTGACAGCGGGAATTAATTATTAAATTATTTAATACAACATATATTTTATGAATTTTGTAAAATAGACATCATTTTTGAATTCAGAATACCAAATATAGCTTAGGGTGAATTATTGGTATTTTTCTGAAAAACTTCAATTTTTGATAAATAGTGCAACCACTAAGTGGTAGTTTGAAAACTGATTTTTTATTTAAATAAATCTTTACCACTTCTGTGATTTCAATTTCAAAAATCCGACATACATGGTTGTCATTAGGATGTAAAATGTGGTTCAATGGGATTAATATAATTTCTTGGTGAATAGTATGTTTTGTGTTTTTAATCGCGATTAGAGGTAATTTGTGTAATTTAAGATAAAAATAATGTTTTAATAATATGAAATGACCTAGACACATGTCCTACCCTCATTTAATGTGTCATGGACGACCATTAAAATCCATGGGTCAACTTCGGGACACCATGGAGCCACTTCGGTAGGAAAATGACATAAATAACTTTTTATTTAAAGTTAATATAAAAAGGTGACAAGCATGAGTTGTTTTAATAAAACAATTTTAAATTTGGTCATACAAGTCATATGTTTGACTATAAATATTCATTATAAATCTAAAAAGATTTCCTACATCATGATATTTTTTTATAATTTTTATACATTAAATAAATTAAATTATTTATGACATCATGATGATGCAATGATTACCTCATTAATAAACGATTTAAATAAAATGAAAATATAATGTTAAATATATAACATAAAGTTTTCAAAGACATATTGTATGAGTATATTTCGAACCCTTACCACCTTATACTCGAAATAAATCAATGTGGGACCTTTAAAATCCGAAACTCATTTGAAAATAAAGTATCATTTTGTAACTTTCCAAGAGTGCCCCTCCTCTCCTCTTATAAAAGGCCCCCACCTCTACCACCATACCTACACCTCTAAAGCATTTGGCTAGTCCAACCCCTGCTAAGGTTTTCTCTAAACATCCCTCTCTTACTCCTGGAAGCCATCCTTTGGGCAGAAGTCTTCCCAATGAATCCTTTGATCTCAAATCAAAGAGAGACACCCGATTTTAATGAAATATCTTCACTTGTGTTCTTTTGTTTTATTTTTCTTCTCCAACCCCCTAAACTCTTTTTATTAATTTCATTTGTAAAAACTCAAGTATCTTAAATATACTAGGATTTTTTTATAAGAAGGATTCGAGCTACACTTACACAGACCTACATCTACTGGTTAAAGAACATACTGTTTCTGTGGATGGTGAATTTCAGCATCATGAAACGATGATTGTTCAATATTCTTTTAACACCCGCAAAGGTGTCCATTAATATGTCACTATATTTATATATGATATGTAATATATTAATATTTACTTAAGCTTCTTTATTTTTCATTTATGGCATACCTTTATGGTTTCCATTATGGTTAAATGTGATATCTTCATTTTAGGAAGTGCAGACTACCGCCCCTCAATGTGATTTGATTCGTTAATAACATATGTGGAACGATTTAATGATATTATATATGATACCATACTGGAATTATAATACTATTAGGTATCATTATGTTTTAATTCCATTAAATAATAAATATAAATGGAAGTAGCGTTCATGCGTACGTACGGCTTACCGTCTCCATGAACGGTGCATTTCATTTCTTACCTCTAAATGTTATATAATATAATAAATGCATTTATATAATGGATATATATGATATATATGATATATACATAATGAATATAATTCAGGATATAATATATATTTTACCACATGAACAACTTGTAATTATAAAGAGTTTATTTTTGACTCAAGTAGCAATGATCTACAAAATGACCATTATTAACTTAAATAATTACATACTGTTCATAGCATGGTAGTAAGTGAAATAAAAAGAATAATGAACTTGAAAAATGTTCCTAATCCAGTAGAAATTATCTCAAGTTTATTATTCAGGAGGTTAAAGAATGATCGAGTCATGTCGGACCTGAGGTAAGGGATCATACCCCTCTCTTTCTTTTTAAGTACACTCTTTTATGTCATTCCTTTTAAGCTCATCTTTCTTATGATTGGGATGTTATTTTATATTAATATTACTGTAATTTTTATGTTAATATGAATGGAGACCCTATTTTCTCTCATCAATCCATTTTGGAAGTTTTAATTGGCACCGTTAGGCTGCCGAAATTTCGTAAGGGGCTTTTTATCTCACTTTGTGTTTTCGTGAGATTCATGCTACATTTTCCAATATTTCCTTTTCAGTGGTGTATGTACTGTACATTATTCTACTCTTTTTGTAACATACTTTTTTTATGAGTATTTACATAAATTTTTTATAGTCCTTCTTTCATGGGGTGTACGTTTCGAAAGTTACCCAAATCGGTAAGGGAACCTTTCACCCTCCTCTTTTTGAAAGACTTCTTTTGTTATGTCTTTTAATTTTCATCTAATTATGTGGGGATATGTTCTTATAAATCCTTATTGCCGTAAATTTTATGTCCAAGTGATGAGATACCCTTTATCTCTCTCATCGACTCTTTTTCTAAAATTTGATGTGACGCCATTATGCTGTCAAGGGAACTTCAAAACCCAATTTCGATTTCATTGGGATCAACATGTAGTTATGGAATATGTCATCCTTTGAATATGTGTGAATGACCTTTGATTATTTTAAACATAATATCCACTTATATAGGGTGTATTTATATTTTTCACACATAATTATGAGATTTATTTATCCTTAATTTAAGGATACCATCTTTATAATGGATTTCATCTCAATTTACATTTCCATTGAAACTTCATTGTTGATATGCACCAATTCACTCTTATATGGTGTATATAATGTCCTTTGGAATCTTATATCATTAATCCCTTTATTCTCATGATATTATAAAGTTTTGAATAATTTTATTCCTCAATTATTGTATTCAAGTGTCTCTCATTTTGTTAAAAACCCTTTAACTAAAATATCGTTTTAAATGTTTTAATGATTTATTCTTATAAATATTTCTCATTAATATCCACGTTTTCAAAATGGTTTTAAGGATTTATTTATATGGATATTAATGGTTTAAAATGATAAAATATTCAATGTGGTATGTGACACTTTTATTTAAAAATATCTTTATTAAATGTTTTAAATGGTTTTGAAAATGGTTTTTAGAATGGATTCATTATTTCAATATCTGAAAATGTTATATTGTTATTGCAATTTGGGAATGTTATCTTTCCTTTATGCTTAAGTTACGTGCTATGATTATGTAATGGTTCTTGGGAATTGTAATGAAGATGGGTGGTTCCGTGATAAACTAAGGGTGGGTGTGCCCGATATAGCTCTACAATGCATTGGGTAACGCGAAGGAGTTAAACGTTAAGGTTTCTCCGAAGAGATTTAGGGAATATACTGTGATGGGTATTCCAAATGTAACTAAGAGGGTTACTCCTTACGTAAGAATGTTATGAATGCCTCAAGTTACCTTTATGTCTTATGATTTCTATGATTTTTTCATTATTTTATGAGGTATGTTAAAGTGCTCATGTTTTATGGGTAAAGTATGATTTCATTCTTATGTATATATGTAATCATGTTTCCCTTCCATACTTTTTATAACCCTTACAGATATTTTTATTCTCATCCCAAGTTTTTGAAATGTTTTTCACAGGTCAAGGGAATGGTACATGATTTTATGATAGCGTCAAGGAAGTGTCAAGAAAGAATCCATGTTTTATTTTAAATATGTTTCTGTTGATGTGATAAATGAATACTATCTTTTATGTAACCACTTTGTTTAAATGTGGAATGCAATGCAGGTTTTATGATCTAATTCTCTAAAACACTAACCCTGAAAAGATCCTCAATTTTTAATCTTGTAATAACTCAAGATTAAGTAAGGTTTAACGCTAGGGCCTTATAGTTTGTTTATTTTCAACACGTAGCTACTTAGCATAACCCATCATAAAATTATTTTTAACATAACTGCAATAATTAATTTTTTTTTATTTTTACTATTCATTATTTTCACAAATTAACATTAACTTATTATATAATATAAATAAATCTTATTATTTATACGGAACCCATATTACAAATTCAATTCATATAAGTGGTGAAATTCAATTAAAAACTAAACCACATACGTCACGAAAGAGTAGTTTTCCAATGGAAAAATTCTCAAATGTATATAATGTTTTAATATAAAAATTCATTATGAAATTGATTCCAACGACCTAATTTTGATAATTTGTCATGTTTTGTTTAAACCTAAAAATACGTTAATTTCAAACTATAGAAATGATTGAATTTAAAGAAATATATCATAAAGTATCAAGATGTTATATTATATTCAATGCTTGGTGTTTCATTTCATACATTAAATTGAATATTAGGTTACTATTTTAAAATCAGAGGGGTTTCACTTTTACTATCAAGAGAGATAACATAAAAAATATACCTACCTAGTTTATCACCATAACAGAACAACATATCATCCTTTTATTTTTATTTATCAATTTTCGCATCATCTCTCACTCCATGAAATAAAAATTTAATATGATTATTTTTATTCATGAAGTTCTAAAAAATTTAGCTATTCATAAAATCTATAAATGAATGGAAATTCATTCCTTGTGTACCTAAATTTAAAAAATAAAAAATTATTAGTATGGGTTTTACAATATGATATATCATACTTTAACAACAAACTATAACACTCAATTTTTAACATAATCCATTACATAAATATTTAGCTTTTGGACTCCTCCAAAAATTTTATGTACAAGATGGAGATAATATTATTTGATATCATATCCTACCAAGATATACATAATAATAATTTTAATCACTCATATGATATATAACATAATTTTTATAGATTGATCATATATACTTATCATTCCACAAAATAAAATCATAATAAATTCAAATATTCTTCCGAAAGATATTTCACCCATTATTAAATAAATAATATCTTATCTTAGCTAAAAAAATCTCCATTGGAGGTTCAAGTTCATTATTATATTAATAGTTAATCAATGGTTGATTCATATTATCAAATATTATTTCCTCATTCCAGTAATTTATATGGAATCAATATAGGGGATAATCAATGATTAAAATCACATTATATTTCAGTAATGGATGATCTTTTCATAGTGATTATTTATAAAAATATCAACATCAAATCCAAAATACAGGAGTGGAGGATAAGTGTGCCTTAACTATCCTGATTAAGATCGAATGTGGTAATTTCATAAGATTTCCCTTTTTAATTTAACTTAATAGGTAATTGTGGATTATTATCTTCATTATCCCTTGGATTAAAGCATTGATTTAAAAAATTCAAAAAAATATTTTCATTTAGATCATTAAAGTGTGACAGGATTATTCTATTGATATATATCTCGATTTATTTTATTTATTTTCCCCTTTACATCATTTAAAAATTATATTTCTTGATGTTTAGAAATCCCATGCTTGAAACATATTTTTTCCATTCATGCATTCAACTGAGTGATCCTTTCCACATTTTTTAAATGAATAAGGATGAAAATTATCTTTCCCTCCATGTAAGAAACCACTATAGATTACATTAATCTCCATATTCATTTTATTTTCACGAGAACAATGATTCCCATATATTTCTTTATGAAAATTTCTCCTTTAAATACATTAATTTTTTTTAGTGTCTTCTATTGTATGAAACACTTATTATAAAAGAACTAATTTTAAGATATTTTTATTTTTACATGATCATTATAACCCAATCATTAATATTTTGGGTATTAATATACATAAAATTATTATGAAGTAAATTAATTACTAAATAATAAAAACCTAATATCCAATAAATTAATTATATTCTTCAAAATTTTGTTTTCATCAAAAAATTATTTTATTGACACAAATGAGAAATTAAATATAATTAATTTTGAAAAGTTTATAAAGTTTATTTGAAAAATTAAATTTCATTTTTAAATTCATCGTGTAAGAGTTTTATTAGGATATATTTTTGGGAAGTTTAACAAAAGGTTGAAATTTTAATAAATAGTGAAAAAAAGTAATTTACATTGAAAAATATATATTCTTTTAAATAATTTACAATGTAATATTTTATTTTAGATTATATTTAATTATTAAAATTTTACTATTTATTATAAATAATATAATTTTAGTATTTAAATTTTATTTATATATAAATTTAGTTTAAAGACATTCTATATTTTCAAATGGTATTTTCTAGGAAAAATATTCCTTGTTGCATTCTTCCAGTTAAATTTTAAATTAAATTATGGATTATTTAGTTTTTAATTTTTAAAATTTTATTCCATATTTGGATTTTGGAGTTTAAAATTTATTAAAAATATTTTATTTTATTTTTGGTCTATATGAATAGTTATCGTGGAATGTTTTAACATCTCAATAAAGGGTAAATAAGGTTAATATAAATTAAAAATAGTGATAAGCCCATAGTTTTTTTTCAAAATTATTATTGGATGAAATATATTTGACACATAAAACCTATGTTTTGGAATTGAGTTAAATCTGGTATTATTACAATCAAAGAAAGTGGAAAAATATCGCACTTTTTTTTAATAAAAATTATATTTTTAATATGGGGTTAACCAGATCATATTCTTGAGTATAAATATTTTCTGAAAATATAAATGATTTATATTAATCATTTTAATTTATCTAAAAAATTAACCATGAAATAATTAACCTAAATTATTACAAAAATCTAATGTATTAATTATTCAATTAAAAGAAAAACTAACTGAATGATAATAAAATTGATAAAAGTAATATAAAGTGAGATATTTAAAATTATCCATCCATTTTATATATTACCATTAATTTTTTAGGATATAATAAAACATTTGGATTTATTTTTACTTGTTTTATTAATGTATTTTAATTTAAAATTATTGAAAAGTGTCAAAATCAACAATATTGTTGTTTTTACATTATTAAATTTTCTAAAATCCTAAAAATATTTAAATAATAATAATAAAATTTTACGATCTAAATTTCATTTAATATACATTTATGGTCCAATTGACCACATATAAGTAAAAAATTACAACCTTTTTATATTTAAAATGTTTTTACGATAGTAAAAATTAAAAAAAAAGTTAAATATGGGTTAATAAAACTAAAAATGTTTAAAATATCACCAAAAACTAGTATAAATTTTATTATTTTATTAAATTAAAAAAGTATCTTATATTAGATAAAAATCCATATTTTTTGAGGTATTTGGATATAAAATTAATTTATTATAATATAATATTTTGAAAAATATCAAAACACCCCTACCCTCCATTGTAAATTACACAACTCACTACCCCTTATCCCCATAATTCCCAACCCTATAAGATTTCGAAATCTCTTCCCAAAACACTCCTCCCAACTCTCCACGCAACCAATTTATTCTATTCTCATAAAAGGACCAATTAAAAAAATCCTAAAGGGATCCTTCAATGAGGTGATATTCTAGAGGTAACTTTATTTTACAACCTCTCTTAATTTCATTTCATCTTCTACCTTCTCCTCACCTAATTCACCCATAAAGTGACAAAAAATCCAATATCATGTATATAATGGAATTTTTTATATCCATCCATTTTTTTCATCTTCTCTTATTAAATAAAATAAAACAATTGTCCAAATTGTATTAATTAACTATCTCCATGGATGATGAGTCTTTGTTCTCCATTACCGATATCAAGGATGAACCTAAAAATATTATTATATTTAAGTTAACTTATATATGTACACTAAACCATATAAATTTTTTTATAATAAATATATAGATATAATATTAACTAAAAAATAGCAAGTTATTGATGGACTAAATACCGATAAAATAATCAAAATATTTATTATTAATGTTTTATCAAATGAAACATCCTCATTTCATAAAATAAAATATTTTATGTTGCCGTTTAAAATTATTGATTTTTATTAATACAATTTTATTTCAATTCTATAATATTATTCCCAATCAATAAGAACATCCATAAGTATACATAAGTAAAATGACAATGAAACCGAGAAATTAACAATCCTAGAATGATGAAATTGAACCTTATAACTCATATAAATGTCTATATGTGAACATAAGAAAATTATAATAAATCAATTAAATGTCGTATAGGTTCTAAATTAATAAAATAGTGAATCTAATTTTACTATATATCACATTAATTTCATGTGTAGAACGCATTGAGACATGATGAATGAGATCTCTGCAAACCATTGTATTTATTTAAAGTATATATTTCTCTTTATTTGGAACATTTTATTCCTCAATTATTGTTATATAATTATCCTGTGTTTTATTATTTGTATGAAGCATATTTATGTATCTAAATTCATCTTTCATTGATGTTAGTTTACATATTTTTTAGGTTACCTTCTCAATTCTTCTTGATAAGAAAGCTCGATTCAAGGTAACTTCTATTTTCCATACCTATTTTCAAGTACATTCCATAGACTACATTAATCCTTCAATATTTATATAAATTCACGGAATTTATCATGAAAAAATATTTTAGTACAATTCTGGGGTTAATAAATACATTTATTTCTTTATCCATCTTAATGTCTCATTATTAATTTCCTTAAACTGACACTTAAGTGGAACATTTCTAATGTTACCTAACCACTCTTTTTAATGTTTTCAATTCAGTTTGAAGTCATTTTTAATGATATATTTTGTTTATTAAAATCCAATAATTATTTAAATGATTTATTTCATGGATACAATTGATATATGTCAATTGGTTTTTCCTTATGATAGGATTGAAATACCCATTTCTTTCCTAGAGTAACCCCTATATTTTTTTCTTTTTGTGACACAAATATAAATTAGCATGTTAATATGGGAATGGAAAAATAGTGCTATAATGAATGGTGTAATGTATTAGTCTCATGACAAGTTATGTATGGGATTTAGAGAGTAAACCTAATCCATGGACATTGTCCCTCATGTGATATAGTCTTCGTAGTTAGCCTTGACTCATGTTTATTTAAGTTTATATATTCCAACCAATTATGTTTCCATGATCATATAATTCTGTGTTCAATATATTCTATTTCCATATGATTATTAATTTTCAATAGCATTCATGTTTATATGATTTCTTTTAATTCATGTTTTATGCTTCATTCCCATGTTGATTCCCTTACTGGTATTTTAATAAAACATTTTTTCATGTGTTCCCCATGTGGTCCTATACTATTGTATTAGGTCAGAGTGAGTTATTATCTCATTATGATGATTAATAATAAAAAACATTATTATAGTTTCATGTTTCTTAATTATGTACCTAGTTTTCCAAATACAATAGGCTTTTCAATCAATGGTTTGTATTATAAAGATAATTTTTGTTAAAATCATGTAATAATATATGTAAAAGGATTGGGTGAAAATATTTTGTATCAAAACATAGTGTAGTTTATTTCTGGGGTTAGGAATAGAAAACATTATTAATAACCATATGGATAATAATTTAAATAGGGATGACCTAGATTCAAACATAGGGAATCATAAGTTAGGATATACTTTTCATTTATAATTTCATCCTTAAATGTTCATAGTTTAATTTTTATATTATCATTAGAAAATTATTCAAGACCCCCTAATATTTTCTTAATGTTTAATGGTTGGAAATAAGAGAACCCAAGATAAAAACCAATATGATAGTAAATTTAATGATTTAGCTAATTATAATGCACACCTGATAGGAACAGGAGCTAGAATATTTATGATAGTACTAGATCAATTGTATCATGTTATGAATAATACCGGGAATCATGTGTAAAACCAAAATTATATTAAGAGAGATCATGTTTTGGTTAGATACAATATATAATAAATGCCTCGTAACTATAATAAATCCTCTAATCCCCTCATTACAGAACAACGTATTAATTCTATTCAAAAATTATTCTCTATCCTCCAGTTCTCATAAGAAGAGAACATCCTACTTGTGGTCTTTACTTTTTATAGGGATGTTAATGAGTGGTGGAAACTAATAAAAAATAGTAAAAATAAATATTAAATTAATTCTATGGAATTGGAAGCATTCAAAAAAATATTTTTAAAATATTATTTTCCCTCAAATATCTATCTTAAGAAGGATAGAGTGTTCCTCAGACTAAATCAAAATAAAGATGATTCTATTAGAGTATATAAAGTATAATTTACAAATATTTCATGATATGACTCTGTATCTGTCGTATACACCAAAAGAATGGTGGATCACATCTTTAATGGATTACTTCTGAGTCAATGAAAATCATTGGAAATTCAAGTCTTTGACAACTCTGAGGAGACTCTGCACTATGCCATTAAAGATGAGGTTATGATTAGAGAATCTGAAAAGACTCATGGGATTGAGGATAAAAATAGGCAAACATAGTTTAATATGGTATAATCAATAGATAAATCTCATATATGAATTAAAACACAACATACCATATGTCCAAAGTGTAGAAAGTAGAATTCCATGAACAACCTAAATAGATAAGAAGATGATTTAAATATAGAAAAGGGCATAATCTATCTAATAATTACCTAAGGTATATGAATAATCCCACTAATGTGGATGAATAAAATAAGGTTCTAATCATATCTCATCCTATAATATGGTGTTTCATCTATAGAGAACATGGGGATTATGCAAGACAATTTCCTAAGACAAGGGATTTTAGAGAAAATAAATAAAAAACCTCCAAGGATGAAAGGAAAGGGAATGTATTTTCACTACTACTAAGGTGGATCCTTAAAATTAGGTGTTGATAGGTATGATGATTATTCATTCAAGAATAGAGAAAACACTATTTGATCCCAGTCTTAAGCAATCTTTATACCTTGCAAGTTTAGTATAAATATTCATACACCACTTTAATATGTGGAAGTAGGATAATTTATGCAAATATAAAATGGGGAAATTGATGTATCTAAAGTATATAACACCACCCATTCAAGGTTTGTGGAATGTTCCTCATAGAAAATATCACCTTACTTCCATTTGTTTATTTTGGGTAATATTGGTCATTTATTGGATTTCTTTATATAAAGACAACATCAAGTGTTAGGAGATGGAGATCACTCTTCACATCCTGATGCATCATCTACTTATGTACATGTATAATGAGGAGGATTAATATCCATAAGAATCATAAAATAAAATTTGGATATTATTACCTTATAATAAATAATATTTATCTCAACTGATTAAGACAAAAGAGAGGATATTGCATGAAGACATACCCATTAGAACGGACTACACTTATGTGTTCCCTAAAAATGATTTTTCTTCCTCAAGACTGAGAAGTTGAGTTCCCAAATTATCTTATTCATGGGTATCTTCCCATATCAAAGACTCCTTACGTAATTTCCACCATTGAGTTGGAATAATTAAACATGTTATTTGAAAAGAATCTAGAAAATGTTTTCACATGCCTAAGTTCATCACTATGGTGTGTGTTAAACCACTTAATCAAGAAGAAGTATATATAAATGCACCTATTCATTGATTATTGTGATCTCAAAAAAGGTATGATAAATAACAAGTATCCCCTTACATAGATGGATGCCTTGTTTGTTCAACTATATGGGACTATATATTTCTCTATAGTTGACATTCAATCGAGATATCACCAATTAAAAGGTAAAGAAATAATATATTCCAGTGAATGTATTTAAAAACAGTTATGGAAACTATGAGTTCATAGTGGTTCCCTTCAGACTCACTAATTCTCTTGAAATATTCATGGATTTAACAAATAGACTCTTTAGAGATTAACTTGACCAATTTTTTGGTAGACTATAAAGATGATACACTGATATAATCTAAGAGGCATGAGGAGGATGAGGAGTATTTGAATATTACTCTACATACCACATAAAAGTAGAAACTATATGAAATTATAGTAAATGTGTGTTCTGGATTGAAAAATTACCATTCCAAGAATATGATATCCCTAATAAATAGATTTTGTTGGACCCTTTTATGAAAAAATAAATTGAGGATTGGCCCAAACCAGCATATGTAATAGAGATCCATAGTTTCCATGGCTGATCAAGGTATTAAAAAATATTTATGATGATATTTTCTTGATTTTCAAACCAAGTACCCAAGTTGACTCTGAAGGGGTTAAGGATTGTTTGGACTAGTGACTATGAAGACTGGTTCAATGTGTTGAAAATAAGCTTATCCCTACCCTAGTACACACACTACCAACATCTGGACAAATATTTGTGTTATAAATTGATAAATCAAAGAAGAAATTACGATTTATACTGATGAAAAATGATAAATTAATATCTAACACCTCAAGGTAGCTCAATGTTCTTGAGAAAAACAATCTCATGAATGATCTGAAGTTAGTGGCTATTATCTTCATATTAAAAAATTTGTATCATTTTCACTATTTTTTGCAATGGGAGATATTTACTGATAAGAAGATACCCAAATTTAAATTCATAAAAAATGAATTTAATATATTCCAATGAAATTTTTTAAATACCATCACGAATTGTGACTATTTAATATAATACCATTTAGGTAAATAAGATAAAGTAAAATTGGATCTATATAGAAAGGATCTGGAAACATTATCAATGATTATAATTAAAAAGGATCCAATATTCATAGAATTAAAAAGGATTGAAATATGAATCATAAGGTAAGGAATATTATCAGTCCTTATTTCACAACTATCCCCTATGGAGAAGATAAATAATTCATGAATAAATAATTTGGAAATTTAGATGAAAGTGGAATATCTATGAAATGGGAAATCCTGGGAGTTTAAATTTTATGGGAATGAGTTGTATGATTTATTCCATGACTATGTAAACCATCAAAACCTATGATAAAGAGAGATATTTTGAATTATTCACAGATAATGACCTTCTTTATCCACTTATGGAGTACAAAGATTTACTGAGATCTCTGAGAGAACTACTTGTCAGGAAATATGAAGAAGGAGATCCATGAATATGCATCAATGTTCCTAGTATGTCATCAAGTGAAAGATGAAAGTGAAAAGTATAAAGGGGTGATGCATCCAATATCTATACCTAGATGAAATGCGAAAAATCACCATGTACATTGTAACAAGACTTTTGAATACATCTACGGTAAATAATTATATATGGATTATTATGGTTCATAGTAAAAAGATATAGCACTTTATTTCAATTTGATAGTACTTCTTAGTTGATAATATATCACATATATACAATATATAAGCGGAAAGGCTACTTGATGTACCATTATCAATTGCATCTGATTGAGATATGAGATTTACAACCTTGTTCTGGAAAAGTATCATAGATCCTATAAACACTGAGCTGAACATTTGTACGCATATCGCCCTCAAGTATATGGCCAGTCTGAATGGATCATTCAGACATTATATGTCATTTTAAGAGCTTTCTCAATGTACTTTAATGGAGTATGGAATCAACATATTACATTGGTTGAGTACTCTTACAATAATTGTTTCCATTTAGTGAGTGTATGATGTTAGGGCCAGAAATGGTCAGGAAAATTATTGAAAAGGTTAACACAATTTTGTAGAATGTTTGGGCTTCCTAATATTGATAGATTACCTATATAGACATTAATTGATTAAACTTACTATATGATGATTTATAAAATGTATTCCTCTACATATCATAATATCCTAGAGTAATGTTATTTAGGAATAAGTGAAATTTAATTCCTAACAGAATATTCCCCTTTGATATACTTTCATGCATCAGAATTGTGGCATAACGACATGCACATCCACTAACCAAGTATCAAATAAATGATGTATTTCACATATCCATCCTGAGGAATTACATACCAAATCCCTTTCATGTAAGGAATTCAAAGTAGATACAGTAGCAAAATGATCTATTTTCTTAGGAGAATCCATTGAAGATCCTAGACTATAGATACAATGCTCTATACAACAAGACTAATCACCTTTGTAATGTATAATATATGGACCACCAATATGAAGAGGTGACATTGGAAATGGAGAGATAATTAGAGGAGAAGTTACCTAAAAATTTTCACCTTACTATTTAAATTACCATTTTGTGGATATAATTTTATATGGGGGAATAATGTGAAAACTAGATATCTTTTATGAAATATTTATCTTTAAAGTAATTTCATTTCATCAGTATCTTGTGTTTAATGCAATACCATGTTTAAATGAACCGCCATAAAGAATTAATATATTATTATTTCAACACAACCATTATTTCGTATCTTTTTATTTAGAGGGTATTAATAGTAATAATAATATTATAACGTATTATAATTATTTTGAAATAAAATTAATAATTTTTATTAAATTCATTTTATTCTTCAAAAATATGTTTTCATCAAAAAATGATTCTATTTCGTTCAAAGGGAAAATAAATATAATTAATTTTTAAACTTCGAGAAATTTTAGATTAGAAATTGAACTTGATTTTTGAATTTAGTATGTCAACATTATCTATGGATGACCTTTTTCCAATTTTCATAACTGTTTGAAATTTTGATGAATAATGAAAAATACTGTTTTACATCATAGACTGAAAATTATCTTTAAAAATTTATGATTAAAATTTTATATTTAATAAGAATTAAACAATCATTAGTTCCTTTTTATTTTTAATAATCTATTTTTTAATGGATTTTATATAGGAATTTTGTATAAGAACACTTTATACTTTAAAAGGAATCTTTTGAAAAAAAAATTATCTTTCATTACATATATTTCAGTTTAATTTCAAATTAAATTATTCCACTTTTGTGTTATTAATTTTTAAAAATGGATTCCATATTTTTATTTATGGGTTCTTAGTTTAGTAAATAGACCAGTTTTTATTCTAGTAAATATGAATACTAAACAGGAAAAAAGTTATCATCTCAATAAAGGCCGAATAAGATTAATCTAAATTTAAATTAATTGAAAATGACATTTTATTTAATAAAAATTATTATTGGATGAATTAAATTTATCCCATAACCCTTAAGGTTCTAAATTTATCTTTTTAATGGAATCTTGTACATAAAAATGACTTACAAATTATTAAAATTAAATTACATAACAACTTGTGACACATTTATTTTTAATATTAATAATATTTTTAACACTGGGTTAACCAAAATATATGCTTGAATATAAATATTATTTTCCAAATATAAATATTTATATTCATAATGTTTATTTATATAAAAAAATGGAGTTAAAAAAGACCCTAAATTCTTACACAACGTTGATTTTGTAATTATTCAATTAACATTATAATCAAATATATCATAATAACAAAATTAAAAGTAATATAATTTGATATATTTAAGGTTATCCACGAATTTTATATATTAACAAGAATGTTTTATTATATAATATAATATTTCCCATGAATTTTACTTGTTATATTTATGTGTGTAAATGTCAAAGTAGTGAAAAGTATCAACATTGATAATAATGATATTTTTATTACATTATATTCCTTAAAAATAAATAAAACATTTTAAAACATAAAAAATAAATTTTGATATTATAAAAAATTGTCATAAAATATAAATTTATAGTAAAATTGAGACAATATAAGTCAAAATTACAACCGTTAATATAGAAAATGTCGTAACCGCGGAAAAAAAATTAAATCAGTTAACGAAGTGTTAATCAAAATTATATGGTTTAAAATATAACCTAAGCCTATCAAAATATTTTTAATTGATGAGATTAAGACATTATCTTATATTACCTATTTATTCACATCCATTTGCTTTTAATTTTAAAGAAAATTAATATTTTATCATTTTATCATTTGAGATATTTCAAAACACCAATCTCCTCCTTTATAAATATCACCCCTCACAACCCATTCTCCACACACATTCAATGACTCGAATCATTCAACATCTCTATCAAACATTGTTCTTCCAACTATACCAAAATCAATGTTCTTCTAGACTCACAAAAATAGTAATTCAGTGTTATTAAAGGGGTCCTTTTGGGATTTTATATTCAAGAGGTAACGTTCTTTAACCATTACTCTTACATTCTTTTCTTCATATACCTTCTCCTCACCTAATTCCTCTATAATAGCATAATAAATAAAATATCATTTACATATTTTAATGTTATGTTACTAGTGGAAAATTTTCTATCCAAACCTTTTTTGTCATCACTTCTTATTCTAATAAAGGTAACTATTAATCAATTTAGGGTGATTAATAGTCTCCATGTAAAATGGGTTTTTTTCATTACCACATTCAACGATGATCGTAAAACTATTTTTATAGGTAAATAGGATTTTAATAAGTCTATTATATCATTATACATGTTTTATAACTAATATATAGAGATAATATTAAATAAAAAAAACTATTTTTTGATGTATTGAAAACCAACCAAAATATACTAACCATTTATCATTAATGTTTTATCAAATTAATCATCTTATTTTCAGAAGAAAAATGAAATATTGAACCCTTTAATATTTTTGAATTGTATGAATATGAGTTATCTTAAAATCTATAATTGTATTTCTATTTTAGAAGAACATTCATTATTATGAACAAGTGAAGTAACCATGGAACCATGAAATGAACACTTTTGGAATGAAATGATTGAACTTAAAACCCCATTGAAATAGCCATAAATTAACATAATAGAATTATAATAAAAAATTAAATGGGAAAAATGTTTTAAATTATTAAATTTTAGAATCTAATTTGAGCTTCCATGATATTAATTTCAAGTGCATAATGCATTGAGACATTAGGTAAGGGATCTCTTCCATCCTCCATATTTACTTTGGTTTATTATTTATCTCTCTTTACCTCAATTTATCACTTTATATTTCTTATATACTTCTCATATATTCTAATAATTTTTTTAAAAAAATGTTTATTTATTTCATTTAATCTTTTTTAGGTTTAATTAATAGTTTTATAAGGGTCCCTTCTCAATTCCTCTCGATAAAAAAACAAATTAAGGGTAACTTCTCTTTTTATTTCCCATTATCATATACACTTCTTCATCTATTTAAAACTCAAATATTTTAATAAAATCACTCAAGTTATCATGAATAAATATTTTATTTCATTTATTGTTTTATAAAAATAATTATTCCTTTATCCTCTTTAAAGTATATTAATTATTTTCCTTAAATCCTTTCTTAAGTGGCACATTTCTAAAAATAAGTAGCCACTATTTTTAAGGTTTCCACATCCATTGGACGTCCTTACTCATTACATATTTCCTTTTTTTAATTTCCAAGAATAAATTAAATCCCTTATTTCATGGATACGATTTGTAGATGCCCATTGGATATGCCTTTTGAAAAGATTATAATACCTATTTATCGAAATGGGTATCCCTTATATTTATTACACTTGTTTAATTCATTATGTGACAGAAAAAAAATAAACGTGTTATGATGGGTATTACCATAGAGAACTCTAATTAATTAGGTAATTTTCAAGTCTCTTGAGATGTTATTTTTCAGATTTATAAAGTAAACCTAATCCACTTTGGGACTTTTTCCACCATGGGATATAGGACTGGATGATTGCATTGAATCGTGTATATGTAATGTTATATGTTACTTCAAAATTAATTTTATTATATGATAATTTGATTCCATGTTTTTTATTTTATATACCATTATGTTTATTCGTGATCCATGCCTTTTATTTTATCATGTGATGTCTTCTAATTCACATGTTACGGCTCATTACCTTGTATATTCCCTTACCGAGCTTTTTAGCTTATCCCTTTTATCCATGTATTGCCCATGTAATACGATATAGTTGTAGGACATCCAAGAGAGTTAGGAGATCATTATGAAGATTAATAAAAAAATGTTTTATTTCAGTTTCATGTTTCCTAATTATGTACATATTCTTCTAATGAAATAATACTATTGATCCTTGGATTGTATATTATGGATAATTATTCATTAAATATGGTAATAATATGTGTGAATGCTTTGATATATATAATAAAGATGAGGGTTACCAACTACCATTACAACATTTAGTTCACATCAAATTATTTCTTTATATGTTTTAAAGTACCTCATGTGTAATGTCTTTCGGAGAATTGTTTTTATGCAACTAAAGAATCTATCAATATTTCATTCAGGGGTGATGATTAAACCATAAGTTTACCTTTCATGTCTGGTAAATTTTCCTCATATGTACAAATAGATTCATCAACCTTCTTATTACTCTCAATAATTTTATTCTCTATTTTCTTATGTAGAATATTAGGGATGTTCTTACTGAAAAATATTCCCTTAAACTCATCCCATTACATTGATTCAATTTTATCCTATTTCTTATTATTGATAATTAGATTATATCATTGATGTTATTCATCTTTTAATGGATAAATACATAGGAGTAAATTTTCATGGTATGAGAATTGTTGAATGGAAAATATATTTTCCATCACATTTATCCATTACTCAATAAGTGAAGGATAAAAATGCACATATATGTAGTGTGTATATTGTTGTATAAAAGAATAAATACCAAGTTTCTTCTTACATGGTGTATTCAAACTTTGAAAATGATATATATCGCCAATAATATCTTGATGGATATGAGTGATAACAGTCATAAGAAATTATATCCAAGATCTTAAGGCATTCATTTTCTCTTGAGAAAAAATGTTGATTTGTTTGACACATTAATTGTTCGTATAATTCCATTAGGTTTCATCCATTGACTAAAATGAAAAATCATAGTGTGAAAAATGATAATGAAATTGGAAAACTACATAATTATAAACAATCATTAATTGAATGTCTATATCAAGAAAACTTTCTTAAATATAATAATTCATAGGTTGAACCTAGTTCATCAATGATCATTACCAAAACATTTTAATGTTATCCTATATATAGACCTATCCCCCGGGTTCATGGTAATGTTGTCTCATCCTAGTTTCCAATGTTAATTAATCCTTACTATGATTCCATCAATAATTACCCATACATTTTATACATAGATATTTTATATTTTTAGATAAATATTCATTTCATAACATATCTATCCACACCATAATTGTATTGGTCCTCTTCTATTGGAATCATTGACAAAAAAATGGTTCATAAGAGTCTCCAATTATGTTATTCATAACTAAAAACCTTCACTGATATATTATCCCAAAACCCATTATTCATAACCTAGTGAAAATGAAACAAAATAATATGTGACACCATATTCATAGTAATTTTAAAAAAGGGATACATTAATAATCTCTTCTGTATTACATGTGCATAAGGGTATGAAAAAATTTCATAACTTTTCAAATTAATATCCATCATATCAAATATCATAATATTGTGTGAAGTAACAATACATGTGTGTTCATAATACATGAATCATGTAGAATTCAAATAACAGGATCCATGAGTGCATAAAATTGGGATAAACAAAAATTTTGTTCATACACAGGATTTTAATATTATCGACATAAAATCCATGTCAACAAATAAACTTATGAACATAAAGACCATGTCAATTATTAATATTATTTACATCAAGACCATGTATATTCGTATTCTTTTGGATCTGAAAACATGGTATATACATGAATTTTTACCCAGAAATTTTGTTTCTTCATATCATATTTAAATCATCTCTAAATAGACCAAAGGCCATATATTTTTATTCATTTTTTATAATACCTCTTTTAAATGTTGGAGGGGAACCCTAACATGGGTCATAGTCTTTGTGACGTTATACGACTAGAAGGTATTAGAGGAATTCATTCTAGACTATGACTCCTTCAAACTACCCCTCCCCAACATCTTCATCAGGATCTTGTCTATCCACCTTCTCATGGTTTTTCATTTCCTGTCATGTGCAGATATGCACAAGCATTTAACAAATAGTAATTTTCATTGCCTCTAATTTCTCCAAATCCTTAAGATCATCTCTTGTGATTTTTCATACACTGAATCCTCATCTTGAGTACTATACTTAAATATTTTATTTGGTACTTCTTAACTACTTGTGACCTGAAGTCCTCGAGGTGATCTGAAATCCATAAGGTGGACTGAAGGCCTTATAGTGGCCTAAAATATTTTCTAACCTGAAGGCTTGGGTGGACCGAATGCCTGATGTACTTGAGGACCGACTGGTGGCCAGAAGGATGAAACATAAGAATAGTTTTGACTACCATAGTATGAAACTGTATGTACTATATTACTGTTATAGTTCCCAGAAATATGCCTCCAACTAGATTTGATCCTGGGTCTCATGCATGCACTTGGGATGTCCTCACTATCCATGATGAGTCTCAATGTGCGCATATAATATTTACCTCATGAGTTATCCATATTTTCATAATTCTATTGAGGGATATATAGTTCTCACCCATCAAAAAAAAATCCTAAATCTTTATGCCACCAGATCAAAAAATATATATCATATCATAACTGTTTCCTTCGGAATCCGGGGATGACCGCCTTGATGGGAGGTTCAAACATTATGATCAGTTTCTAACGGGTTTGTTCGTAGAACTGGAAACATCCAATGATTCCACATCCATTCGGACCTACTTTCCAAATGTAGGTGCTCATTATTTTGTGGACTGATGAGGCTTAGTAATTTTCATTGGTCGAGAGGATGGGAGGTCGGACTCATCACACCTTTTTGAGGGGAATTATTGTCTACTCCGGGACTCTCTTTATAGATTTAAGTTATGTTCATGAATCTTTATTACATTAACAAGTATAAAATGATCTTTCCTTCAGATCTAACAATCAATGATTAAATATGTAGGAAATTTAGAGAATCTTTTGTAGGTATTCTAGGTTCATCATCAATAGAGAATCATCTGTATTTGTTAGAGATTCTTGGTCAATGATACCCTTCGAATGATTTATACAGAAGTCACTTGGTCAATATGATGACCATTCTAGTTTTAAATCCACTATGTGGGGCACTTGATGTTTATTGTCATTCAGAAGGACATAGATTATTTTAGAGTTGGTATTGAACCTGTAGACGGGCTACCTACGTATCCTTTGTTTAGAAATGGAATCAGAACCCACGTAGTTCGAGTAAGGGAGTACGATGTTTATGATTGATGGCTCGAAGAAGGATATCACAATTACTTTTACACTCTAAGCTCACGTGAGTCATGATCGGTGTGAGAAACAAGAGGTATTGGTAAAAATTAGTCAATTGTGACATGAATGATGCAATCATAAGAAATAATGTGGGGCTTATTTATGTATGACTACCGAGAAAAATGAAGGTTAGGATTTACATTAGGGACGAAATCCAGGAACAAGGTCCATAAAGGTATGTGTGCTTCATGGAGATTTTGAATACTCTAACTTGGGTTTTACTCCTGAAAAGGAATCCCAGATCAAGGGTAAATTTGGACTGGTTAAGAGAATTATGACTGGGGCTTACTCCTGAAAAGGAGACCTAGGCTAAAGGATTATGACTGGGGCTTATTCCTGAAAAGGAGGCCTAGGTTAAGAGAATTATGGTTTGGGGCTTACTCCTGAGGAGGATGCCCAAATTAGGGGACTGGGGATTACTCATGAAGAGGATGCCCATATTTGAGACTGGGGATTACTCCTGAAAAGGAGGCCCAGGTTAAGGGATCTGGGGATTATTCCTAAATAGGATTCCCAAAAAATTGAGGGACTTGGCGCTTACTCCTAAAGAGGATGCCCAGATTTGGGAACTTTAAGAATTGGGGATTAATCATAAAGAAGATGCCCATATTTGAGACTGGGGCTTACTCCTGAAAAGAAATCCAAGGTTAGGGATCTGGGGCTTACCCCTAAGAGGATGCCCAAAAATTACGGGACTTATGACTGGGGATTATTCCTAAAAAGGAGACCCATGTTAAAGATTCTCTCATCTTAAAGGATTAGGTTGAATGAATGAAATCTCAATCTTTAGTGACATAAAGATGTATAAATCACAAGGTTTTGAGAGATATTCCACAGAATTCCGTTCAGATAAGGAAGTCAAATCAAGAAATCATGCCATAAAATGGCTTTGAAGAGTGTCTTGATGAATTAATCTTTAACATGAAAGTTGTAATGGATTAAGAGAGGTTAAATGGGCAAGAAAGGCACCCAAAAAGGCAGGGGCGCGCAAGTCCTGGCAGGCGCGCAGGTACTGCGTGGGCACGCATGTTTTGGTCGCGCAGGTAAACTCCTGCGTGACACATGATGTACTTGCGCGATAGTTAATCAGCAGGGCAATACTTGAGCGACTCTTCATTAAAGACTTTATAATTCTCTTGAGGTTCATCTAGGAGAGGGGCGCGCAAGATCTATTTAAGGAGTAAGGAGGCGCGCAAGTGTGGCCCTTTTCCCTTAAGGGCTGTCCAGTCAGGCACGCAAGTGTTGATGAGTTTCAACACTTAGGCCTTCCTCCCCCTATTTACAACTTCTGTTCTAGGTACGAAATTACCTTAGAAGTGTTTCAGAAGCATTCAGAAGAGACTGGGGAACCGGGAGCTCAAATCTGAGTTTCTGGAAAAACATTCCTCCCAAAATGGGGGGACCACAGGGTCTATTTATAGGAAAGAGAAGACCCCGGGCTGTTATCACTTAGGATGCGCAAGTCACTTGCGCGACCATAAGGCTTCGCACAAGTATACTTGCAAGACCACTAGGCGGCGCACATGTGTACTTGCACGAACACTAGGCGGCGCGCAAGTGTACTTGTGTGACCATGAGGGAACTTGCACGCAACCTATGGGCAATGTTCTCCTTGTTCATCCCTTTGTCGATTTTTTATGTTTCTTCAATGGATGAATCACTTTGGACTATGGTATTTCCCTTTTTCATACATTAGACTCTGTGACGAAAAGGAGCGTCCACAAAAGTCCCCCCTCAGAGTTGGATCCGGAGAGAAATGAGGTTTTGACTCTGATGTGAGATGAAATAAGAAATCTGGCGGTTTAATTTCATGTATGTCGGACATAAAGAGGCTAATGTTTAGGGTCGAAATAGATTTGACCGAAATGGATTAGAATTGACTCAATTCTTTGAAAAATCATCTAAAAACATAGTATCATACTCAAGTATGAGGGAAAATATGTAAGCTATGACTTAAGAATATTTAAATCTGAGGAATGATATGAATGAGATCTGAAAGGCATTAGAAGAAGTAGTTTCCAAAAATGAAGTAACCATTATTTAACAAACCCGTTAGGGGGGTTGAATTATGCAGGGCCACCTAATGACATTCGCTGCATAGTTAAATAAAATAGTATCTTTTGGATAACAAGCCTGTTATGTAGACTGTTTATGCAAGGCCACCTATGGGCACGTGCTGCATAGTCAGGAAAAAGAACTCACAGAAAGTTACTTTTCTAGTGCTAAAAGCCAGTGAAAGTTTATGGAGATTCAAGTCATCCAAAGTATAGAGTTTTCTGTATGGAAAGAGGTACTTGAATATGGAGAAAATATTTCCAAAAAAAATTATCGAAGAACTAGATGAATATCACTCCTACGAAGGTCTGACCCAAACGTAGGGAAGGAGAATATAAACTATAGACTTGAATACTTTCAGATCATGAAAAAGGATATGGGACAAATATGTTAAGGATGGCCATTTTTGGGGATCCCTAAACACTGTCATTTAAGACAAATAATGACAAAAGAGGAATTCTTCCAAAGAATGAAGTTACCACTATCTGAAAAACCTGTTAGGGGGTTGAATTATGCAGGGCCACCTAAGGGCATTGGCTGCATAGTCAAATAATAGTATCTTTTGGCTAACAATTCTGTTATGTAGACTGTTTATGCAAGGCCGCCTATGGGCACGTGCTGCATAGTTAGACAAAAGGACTCTCCGAATTTTGCCATTTCTGTGACTAGAAGTCAGGAAAAGGGTTATGAGGATCTGAAAATATTTAAGGTTAGGATTATAACACATAAATATGGGTATTTTTCAATGTGTACAGAGATACATAGATTAGTGTTAACCATAATCATGTTGTGGCTGGGTCCTGAATTGAAATGTTGTACTTCAATACGTATCCCATAAGGATGATAATCAACCCATACGTAGTTCTTAAACTGTAGTTTAACATCGTGTGGGACAAGAGGATTAGAGATCTTAGTTTAGGGTCATAGGGCTTGGACCATTGTATGAAATACACAGTCTGTGTTTTAATGTGGACTTTTCAGCCAAGGGACTGAAAGTGGAATTTGGGGATAGCCCCAAAGACTTGGGACTGGATTCGAGGGACACTCGAACGTTCCTACATATCCCATAAGGATGGGAATCAAGACCATGTAGTTCTAGAACTACCCTTTGTACAAATTTGTTCCATAAACGTGAAGGGTGAAAGGGGAATTTAGTGCAATGATGGTTTAACCCAAGATAAAAGGTTTGGGCGTTGCCATGTATGTACATAGTCTTTGAAATGAAACATGATTGAAAAAATCTATGAAAATAATGGTTCCCTCTCAGGTGAGGGTATCAAATAAATTTATAGTTTTTTATCATACTGGTCAAAAGTGTTGTATAGTTTAACGTCGTATAACAAGGACGAAAGTGAACCAATGTAAAGATATTGATTCTATGGTCGGTTTCACGAATTATCATCGTATGAGATAGAGATGAACCAACATGAAGTGATTGGTTTTGGGCTTGAAACTTGGGAGGTTGCCTACATACCCAGCCTAGAAGGCAAGGATCAAAGTCCGTGTAGTTCAATTAAAGAATGAATTAATTATCAAGTTGTTCTTGGGGACAATGACCTTAAAAAATGATGTTAGGACTTACACAAGGTTAGTGGCCCAGAGAGAGTGTTATGGTTTATGTTTTCTCTAAGCTCATGTGAGTCATACTCGGTGTGAGAAACAAGAGGTAACGACAACCTTAACAATGCATATTTTAATGTCATGTAGGACATATAAAGGTACTATGTAGTTTAAAGTCTTGCAGTTAGGACTATTGGTGTTTCACAGTTTAGTGTCACGTACCAGGGAAAAAATACAGTTTAATGTCATGTAGGACGTATCACGAACTTTCTGTACAGTTTAGCGTCATGTAGTTAGGACGATGGGGACAATAGAGTATAACGTCATGTTGGACGAATGGAGGGGGACTGTGCAGTTTAATGTCATGCAGTGAGGACAAAAGAGTGCACCATTTTAACGTCATGTTGGACGCATTGGGGATTTTTTTCCCACAGTTTAACGTCATGTTGGATGAAAAAAAGGGACGATACAGGGACGATACAGTTTAGCGTCATGTTGGATGAATGTGAAAATAGTTTAAGGTCATATGCATGGACCGTGGATGGTGCAGTTTAATGTCATGCTGGACGGTGGTGTAGTTTAAGGTTATACAGGACCTTTGATGATTATGTAGTTTAACGTCTTTCCGGATGTAAGGGGATTTTATACAGTTTAGAGTCATGTAGTTAGGACGTCACATTTTAACGTCTTGCTATACGTAAGGGACATTAAAATAGTTTAGGGTCATATGCATGGACCGTTGATGATGTAGTTTAAGGTCATACAAGACATAGTTGCAGTTTAAGGTCCTACTGGACCATTTAGGGAAATTTTTCATAGTTTAACGTCATGTGGGATGAAAGGAAAAATAGTTTAAGGTCATATGTATGGACCGTTGCTGTATAGTTTAACGTCATATTGCAAGGAAGAATTGGTGCCGCACAGTTTAGTGTCATGTTTCGGGGACAAAGTACAATTAAATGTCATGTAGGATGAATGTACAAATAGTTTAGGGTCATATGATTGGACCGTTGCTGTATAGTTTAATGTCATATAGCAAGGACGAACTGGTGCCGCACAGTTTAGTGTCATGTTGCGGGGAAAAAGTACAGTTTAATGTCATGTAGGATGAATGTACAAATATTTTAGGGTCATATGCTTGGACCATTGCTGTATAGTTTAATGTCATATAGAAAGGACGAACTGGTGCCGCACAGTTTAGTGTCATGTTGCGGGGACAAAGTACAGTTTAATGTCATGTAGGACGAATGTACAAATAGTTTAGGGTCATATGCTTGGACCGATACTATATATTTTAACGTCATATAGCAAGGACGAACTGGTGCCGCACAGTTGAGTGTCATGTTGTGGGGACAAAGTACAGTTTAATGTCATGTAAGATGAATGTACAAATAGTTTAGGGTCATATGTTTGGACCATTGCTGTATATTTTAACATCATATAGCAATGAAGAACTGGTGCCGCACAGTTTAGTGTCATGTTGCGGGGACATATTACAGTTTAATGTCATGTAAGACGAATGTACAAATAGTTTAGGGTCATATGCTTGGACCGTTGCTGTATAGTTTAACGTCATATAGCAAGGACGAACTGGTGCCACATAGTTTAGTGTCATGTTGCGGGGACAAAGTAGTTGACACAGTTTAACGTCATGTTGGACGTATGTGGAAATAGTTTAGGGTCATATTCATGGATCGTTGTTGTATAGTTTAACGTCATATAGCAAGAATGAACTGGTGTCGCACAGTTTAGTGTCATGTTGCAGGGAAGATGAAGGTGACATAGTTTAACGTCATGTTGGATGTATGTGCAAATAGTTTAGGGTCATATGCTTGGACCATTGCTGTATAGTTTAACATTATAGAAAGGAAGAACTGGTGTCGCACAGTTTAGTGTCATGTTGTGGGGACAAAGTAGGTGACACAGTTTAACGTCATGTTGGACGTATATGCAAATAGTTTAGGGTCATATGCTTGGACCGTTACTGTATAGTTTAACGTCATATAGAAAGGACGAACTGGTGCCGCACAGTTTAGTGTCATGTTATGGGGAAAATAAAGGTATTTGTAGTTTATAAAAAAATACTTCTTCAAAAATCTGGCATTGGTTGGAGTAGTGATGAGTTCCCCATCCCTTGAGATTAATGAATAAGCTCCATTGGAGTAGACCTTATGTATTAAAAAAGGTCCTTCCCATTATGGTTCAAGCTTGAGAGGTTTCCTTCCTGGTATCATTGGAGTTCTGAGAACTAATACCAATTCTCCCTGAGTGAATTAATGAAGACGAACTTTTTTGTTAAAATCTCGTGCTATTCGATTATGATAGACTTCCAAGTGGTGTAAAGTGAACAATCTTTTCTCATCTAACTGTTCCAATTCATTCAATCGCTTTTGAGATTGTTCATCTGTAGATGATTGATCACAAATGGCAACTCTGAGTGAGGGTAGTTGTACTTAAATGGGCAAGACGGCTTCCGTTCCATATACCAATGAATATGGAGTTGACCGATTTGCAGTGTGGGTGGTAGTCCGATTAGCCCATAAAGCATGAAAGAGTTTATCAGGTCATGACCTCTTATCTTTATCCACCATCTTTTGCAGTATCTTTGAAAGAGTCTTGTTAAAGGCTTCTATCTGGCTGCTGGCAGCTGCATGATACCGAGATGAATGGTTGGATTTGATGTTGTATTCTTGATAAAACTTCTTCATCTCAGATGAATAGAAATTGGTGCCATTGTTCGTCAATATGGTATGAGGGACACCAAATCTGGTAATGATGTTAGACTTGATGAATCTAACAATGCATTTAGAACTGACTTCCAAGAGAGTGATTGCCTCTGCCCATTTGGAAAAGAAGTCAGTAGCAGTAAGAATATACTTGAACTTCTTAGCCGTAGCCGAAGGGTAAGGTCTCACCACATCCATTCCCCATGTGGAAAATGGCCATGAGTATTTAGTTGTATGAAGAAACTCTGGAGGATGATGAATGAAGTTGGAATGTACATGGTAAGAATGACACTTCTTTGTTAAATCGACACAATCTCGTATCATTGAGGGCCAAAATTATCCAAGCCTTCGAACCTGATCAGACAGTCTATGTCTAGACTGGTGGGCACCACAGACTCCTGCATGCACTTCTTTTATGAAATCCATTGTTTCTTCACCATCAATGCATCTGAAGAGAACTCCATCAAAACCACGTTTGTAGAGAATTTTCTCTAGGTGACATGGGCTATCATAAAGATTAAAATTGACGACACGTCACCAGATTTGTTCTTTCTCAGCTCTATCAGGTGGAAGTGTTCCATTTTGAAGGTATTCCCTGAAAGGTTACATCAATCCTGTAGTATGACCATACAGTTTAGGAATGGGATAAATTTCATTAATTTCCTCTGTCCTGATTCGAACATAAGGTGAAATTGCATGACGGTGGGCAATACTGGTGGTTGTCTCGTCCCGATTTGGATCTGCCAGAGCTGTGGCTATATTAGACAATGCATCAGCTTGAGAATTTTTTGATCTTGGGACATAAGAAAATGTCGGTTCCAAAGGAAATTCCGCCATTAAATCTTTGACATAATCATACAAAGGGATTAATTCTTCTTTTCTGATGGCATAATCCCCATTGACTTGTTTGATTACCAGGTCTGAATCACCTTTCACCTTTAAGTGATTCACTTGTGCTTGAAGTGCTAATTCCAAACCTATGATGAGAGCTTAGTATTCTGCTTCATTATTGGTACCACCTTCCCACAATAAGAAAGAATAAGGTAACACTACCTTTTTTGGAGAAATGAGCACAATTCCTAAGCCAACTTATTTGAATTTAGGATTTTCCATTTTCTTCCCTATTGGACTTCTGGAAGCACCATCAAAATACATTTCCCAGGCATGAGGAATTTCTTGAATAGAGAATACTTCCTAATCAGGGAGTTCAATATCTAAAGACATGTCTTCCACTGAAAGGTGTTCAGATAGGAAATCTGCCAGATCTTGGCCCTTTATCGCCTTTTGAGACACATACTGAATGTCGAATTGCTGCAAAATAACTACCAACCTTTCTAGACGTCCTGTAAGCATTGAATGACTAAGGATGAATTTGAGTGGGTTATTACGAGATACCAATATGACCTCGTTATTTTGCAGGTAATGTCTTAACTTCTGAACTGCAAAGATTAATGCCAGGCAGCACTTCTCAATACTTGAATACCGGGTTTCTGCTTCAAGCATGGTTCGACTGAGATAGTAGAGGCTGTTTTCATTCCCAGCATCATTCTTTTGAGAAAGAAAGCCACCCAATGATTTCTCTAGAGCTGTCAGGTAGAGGATAAGTGGTCTTCCTTCAACAGGTGGAATGAGTACCGGTGGACTCAAGAAATATTTCTTGCGAATATCGAATGCTTCTTGACATTCTCCAGTCCACTGGTAAGTGACTCCCTTCTTCATCAATTTGGTGAAGGGTAAACTTTTACCTGCTAAATTTGCGATGAAACGACGAATATAGGATAAGTGTCCTTGAAGTCCTCTTAATTATTTCACATTTTGTGGAGGTGACATACCAGGGATTGACATGGTCTTCTCTGGATCGACTTCAATACCACGATGGCGTACAAAAAAGCCGAGAAATTTTCCTGAGGTTACCCCAAAATCACATTTTAAGGGGTTCATCTTCAAATTATGTTGTCGAAGCTTTCATAATATGACTTCCAAATCAGCCAAATAATTAGAACGTTGTTTGGATTTAACTACCGAATCTTCTAAATATCATTCAACAAACATCCCTAAGAATGGTTTGAAGATACGATGCATGGCATGCTGATAAGTTGCACCTGCATTCTTTAAGCCAAAAGGCATTACTCGGTAGCAAAACACACCCTGAGGGGCTCTGAAGGCAGTAGATTCCTCGTCTTCTAGGGCCATTCGGATCTGATTATATCCAGAATATCCATCCATGAAGGAAAGTTCTTCATAGCCAGCTGTTTCATCAATTAGAAGTTCTGTAATCGGAACAGGGAAATCATCTTTAGGACAATGCCGATTAAGATCTCTGAAATTGATGCAAACTCTAATTTTTTCGTTCTTTTTCTTTACAGGGACAATATTAGCCAACCACCTGGGATACTGAACTTCTCTGACAAAGTTAACTTTGATAAGCTTATTCACTTCAGCTTCAATTTTAGAAGCATCAGTTGGGTGTGTTCTTCTCGCGGCTTGCTTAAATCCTTGATGTTCTTCTAGTAAACCCAAATGATGAGTAGAAACATCAGGATCAAGCTCGGGCATTTCTGTATACATCCAAGAAAAAATATATCTATTTCATTTCAGAAAATAAATATACATCTCTTGCTCATCAAGGGTCATGGCCACACTGATTAAAGTGGGGTGTGGATCTTCCTTTGTACCCAGATTTATTTTTCTGAGTTCATCCACAGTGGTAGGGATACCCTCTTCAAATGCTGGAGGAGAATCTCTGAGATCTTCCTCTTCTTCTTCATCATGTGTTTTTTCTTCAATTTCTACTTGCATAGTAGATGAAAAAGCGTAATTTTCATGATCAGAAGAGATGTCAAAAGTTTCACATTTTGAAGAGGAAGTTTCCATTTTTGACCCTATTATTGATGAAGGGTCTTCTTTGGGTAATAAAGAGGAGATGATGGATTGAGAATCGACATCATTGTTCACCTCCGATGTTGCTATAACTTCTTCTGGCCTAATTGGTGAAGCATAGAGTTGTTGGATTTCATCAGATGAAATGAATACTTCACCATTTGCGCTTTCATCATTGTTTGGTAGATTACCAATTTCTCCTATGTTGCCTGGCTCGATTACCGTAATTGTCATTATGGATCTTTTCATAAGAGAATTTTGATTTGGGTCTATCTTGTCAATTTGACTGATATGAAACACATAATCTGTACTCACATGTGTAAATGGATTTACTGGAATTTTTTCCAAACCATATGAAGCATTATCTTTGGTAATCTCCTTTGTTATGGATTTCTCCTTTTGCTTCATGTGATATAATTCCACCTTAATGTATTGAGACTCACATGTCTTGAACAAGGCCTTATCACCATACAACGCCCCAAATTGACCATCGAAACAATATTTGATACATTGATGGTATGAAGAAGGGATAGCCGTATGTTGATGTAACCAGGGTCTTCCAAGCAAAATTTTGAAGGCTGAGTCTTGATCAACAACCATGAAATATGAATTGGATACAAGATCTCCAAACTAAGTTCTGAGTGTAACTTCACCCAGTGGTTCTTGTTCATTTTTATCATATCCCTGTAGCATCATGGTGGAGGGAGATAAATCAGATTCCGTGAGGCCCAATCGATGAAGTGTACGAATGGGCATGAGGTTGACTCTGGAACCATTGTCAATGAAAACTATTCGAACATCCATTCCATTGACTTTTCCAGACAAGTACAATGGTCTAATATGTCTATGCACAACATCATCTTCATCTTCATCAGTAAAGGATATTATTGCATGGAATTCTGCAGGATTATTCTCTATGTGATAGATTTCAGCTACAGCAATTTCAGTTTCAAACTCCTGAGGACTTGATAAAGCCTCGATGAGTGCTTCCCGAAAATCTTTTGACAGATTCAAAGCATCCAGAATTGATAACATGGCTGGTACGTTGGCCCAGTGTTTCAATATATCATACTTTTGATCCAGAGGTCTGCATTTCCCAATAGGAATATATGGTTTTGCAGGTACCTTGGAAGCAGATGTTTTGGAAGTTGATGTGTCTTGTATTGGGATAGTAGTTGGAAATATTCATGGTTTTGGAAGATTAGACCGATTAGATCCATTTACTTGTTGAGAGGAAGCAGATGGAACCTTCAACCGGTCTTCCAAAATAACTGTGCCAGGACTGAATTTGCTCTTTGTAGAAGAACCTTCTTGTTCTTGCTGAGCTCGTTGAAGGGCTATACCACGCGTTTCTGCTGCGTACACAGTTCTAGAAGGGGTAGAATTGGAATAATGGCTTCTGAAAGATCCACATCTTCCCCTGTATCCTGAGCCCTTGGAGCTTCCTCTGATTCCTCTATTTGATATAGGGAATTCAGGCTCATCAAAATTGAAATTGCGACTGGAATATGGATCTGTTAATTGAATCATATTAACAGAACCAAAGATTAACTCTTCATCTTATGAAGACTCTGCCTGATTAGCCTATTTAGGTTGTGCCGTTTGGTGGGGTTGTGCCCGTGGATTTGAAGTATATGCCATGAAGTCTGCCAAATTCAGAGACAACATAGGCTTTGACACATACTCATCTTTTTCTGATTCTTTTTCTTTGTTTGAATCATGCCGTTTCTTTGAGGACTTTCCCTCTGACGAAGAGGGTTTTGCCGCAACATTCATGGTAGAAGACACAATTGGTTTCCTTAATTGTGTTCTCAAAATATCATGACTTCGATTGATTGTCTTTTTGACCATCCAATGATCATACTTTTGTGAATTTTTTTCTTTTGACTTCCTTACATTCGTCTTCCTCCTCTGGAACTGTAGCAGTGACACATGCTACCTAGGCTGAGGAGCCTTTCAATGTGACCTGTCTTGAGTCGACCATCTTTTGCAGGAGGTCTTTGAAGACAAATCACTCCTGGATGGGATGCCCCAATATTTGATGAAAAGGGAAATAATTAGGACGGTCTTCATCTCCTTTATTGTTTTTCCTCTTCGGTAGTGGCAATTGAACCAAATTGTTTTCCAGAGCCGAAATGAAATAACCAGGAACTTTTTCATTTCGGAAAGAATATGTTTTTCTCTTCAGATCCTCAAATTGTTTTCGTCTTTGATCTTTTTGATCATCTGGACGAAAATGCCTTTGTTTTTGGCACTCAGAAGGTTGATCCCTTCGAGAAGATGAAGGTTTTGTGGTAGAAATAGGTACAGGTGCTTGTTTAAGCATAACTGTAGCAGTTTCTGCTTTACCCATTCTCCTTCCTAGAGCTGATGGAATTACACGAGATTTAGCCTTAGCCTGTATAAGGGAATCTTCAATCTTCTGAGCGATTGAAGTAAGGTCTTGAAACCCTCTTGTGTATTTCACATGGATTAATGGCTTGCGTAATTCGTCACGCAGATTTTCCACACATATTGGAAAAAATACTTCTTTAGGGAGTTCTAAACTCAAGGAATATGTTAATCCCTTCCATCAAGAAATGAAATCAGAGACTCTTTCATTCTCCCTTTTCTTACAATTTGTAAGATCTAAAACTGTTGTCTTTTGAAAAGTTGAGCTGAACTGAAGGAGGAATTTTTTGCGAAGATCCTCCCATCCGGTAATTGACCGGGATTGCAAGCTTGTATACCAAAAAAAAGATGGTCCTTGCAAGGTTCGCATGAAGCATCTAAGTTTCACTGCTTCTTGCTGCTCCGAAGTTCCCATCATAGGGTCGCAACAAGACACGTAATACGTCAAATGCTATTCAGGATCGCCAGATCCATTGAAAATTGGGAATACAGGATTCCCAAAACTGGATGGAGGAGAAATTGAATCTACCCATTCAGGGTAAACATTCTTCTATGGTTGAACTTTTGCACGTTTCCCTTCCATAGTTTCTAACCGAGCTGCTAATGACTCAATAGTAGTTATTAACTTTTGAGAAACATCCGGTTGAACATGGACTTGGGTAGGTGCAATGATTGGAGCTTGGATAGATGTGGTGATTGGTGCTGCAACTGATGGTATCACTACCAACTATTGTTGCACTTGACCCATAGGATTAGACCTATGAGGGTGTACTGATATAGGATGATATTCTTGATCCATCTCAGTAGCTGCAACAAATTTCTTTGGCTGACTGACTCCAGCATGCTTAAGAAGAAGACTACTCTGAAGTAGTTATGCATTCAACCTTATTTATTATTTCATTTCTTCCTCCTTTTGTGCAAACCTATGCTCCAGTTAGAGCGATTGACCTTCTCCAGAGGAAGGATATGTAACCTGGTTCTTTACCTTCCCTTTGCTGGATCATTTTTCAGAGAGGGGGAAGTGGGTTACTCTAAGGATTACCTAAGTTCTGAGTAATCCTTTGACTTCGTGTACACACACCTTCTTCATTTTTATCAGTGAATACATATTCTTGAGCAGGAACCTCTTCATCTGAGTCCCCTAAGTGATCCTCATCTGGTGGATCAGCAGCAACGGCATTGATGACATTGATTGAAGCAAAAATCATCGCATCCCTTCTATCATCATTTCTTTGATATTTTCTTCTTCCATGTCTTTGATGAGAAATTGACTTTTGTTGATTCAATCCCTCAGGAACTTCTTGATAAACCGTAATTTGGAGGGAATCTCCTGATATTTTGGTTCATCGTTCCTCTTGAAGTTTCTTCCCTAATCGAGAAAAGCCCAACTTTCTCTGAGAAGGGAATTGATTATTTGAAAAAGTCCCCAGTCCAGTGGACTGGGGTTGTTCCTGCTATCCTCGCTCAACTCCCCGAATCCTTTTTGTTGATTCTAAGGGTTGGTTTAAAAGTGTCCCTATACTAGCGAGCTGGGGTGGTTCTTGACATACTATGTCTGAGACTTTCATGAAAGTCCTCCTGATCTTGCGAACCGCAGTCCGGAAATTAGCAGGACACATTAACCGGTATCCTCTTTTATCACCCGGTTCAAAAGACCGTTGGATGATTTCCAAAACTTCTGTCACTTGGTGACGTGCTTTCTCCAAATGAGAGGCATATTCAATATTCTCGTTTTCTTGATGCAAGAGTAATTCAACAACTTGTTCTCTGTATTCTTGATTTTTAGAGGATCTAGTTTAAGACTGTTCTTGGGAAAGCTTTTGATTACAAACAAAGTCCATTGACTATGGCCGGTCGTGGGCAATAACTTTGCATGAGACCATTTTTGGTGGGCTTTGCTGACTGGAGAGAACCGTGAAATGCAGTGCTCCATGAACACCCCATCCTCTGACATGAATACCAGATGGGGCATTGGAAATTAACTAATGAAATCTTCATAGTGCGTCAAGGAATGAACGTTGAAGGGCTCTCTGCTGCTTTTCAGCCTTCGGATATCGAGAGACTGATAGAGATGCCAAATCAATCTGACGTTGTAACCCTTCTATTGTCTTAAGATGATTTTCATATTCATCATAAGATAATAATTTCTTTTTCAACTGAAAAAGAGTTTTCCATATGTTGAGACGAATATCATGAATTTCATCTCCCGTCAAAATTTCTGGAATATTATACTGAGAGTCATCCAGAGGCCAAAACATGATTGGCACTTGACCTTTCGCCAGTTGTTTTCTCATATTCAGCATTTCCTCTTTATCATTTGATGAAGATTCTTCTACCTGATTTGACCAGAGTTGGTGTTTCCTTGTTGCTCCATTGGATTCAACAGTATTGGTAGAGAAATCATTGATCAAACTAGATGATGCATGTCTTAGGGGTGGTTTGGAGAATGACCTACACCTTGGGCTATTTTCTGATTGAGAAAGTATTTCACCTGCTAGCGAGGAAGCTTCAGACATGACTGGTTTCTCATTTGCATGTTCCTCAAGATAAGAGGGATTTCTCGGCACTACATTGTCCACTGGAGCATTTTCCGGGCAATGTGCATCACTACTGCGGAGAGGAAATTCTCCGAGAAATTCATCATCATGGGGAGGACCACCATAATGGGTTACATCAAAAGATGAGATCTCTTCTTCCTTGGTCTTCTGGCCAGACAGAGGGTTCATGTGGCTATCATATAAAGATGAAACATCGAGATCGAATGAATTGTCGTGATGCAAGCCTTCATGAGGAAGTGTTTGTTGAAGACATTCGGAATTAATGTTCCCATTATTGGGAACTGAGGGAGTAGAATCTTGAATTCCAACAAATAATTGTCTGAGGGCTTCAAGAACTCAAGCATCGTGCAAGGCCGTGTTACAGATTGGCTTTTGATCTCCTGACCGTGCTGGGTGGGTCTTATTCTTAGACGCCTTCTTACTCGGCTTGGAAGCCACTTGTTGATGAAAGTGGCTGCTCTGAGTAGGTGTATGTGCCTGATCAGGAATTATGGCCAGGTTAGGCTGACGATCTCCTCTCAAATCAGGTGTATGTTCCTGACTTGTTCGTCCATATGATATGGGGGAGTTTGCCCCATAACCCTCTTGGACTGGAACTGATGTGTGTGTCTGTTCCGGAGTGAATTATTGATGTATCACTCCACTGGTAGGGGTAGATCTATGTGTCTTTCCATGAGATGCCACTATTGTTGTTATAATATCTTGGTTGTCATCCAGAATATGAGTAGGGATTTGATTCTTCTCTTTCACCATTGATAGAATATGCTTGGTGACTTCAGCTGCCAGAAAGGGAATATACGTCCATTCTGGGCTTGGAGCAGGTGTATGTGCCTGCTCCTATCCTCCTCTTCGTGTTAGTGAATCCTGACAGTACTCAAGTGTGGGGGCAGAGAGTTGAGTCTGCCTCCTATTTGCTGTTGGGGCTTTCCAACTAACTTTCTCCGAATGCTACCAAGCAAGACTGTTGGTAGGCTTGATTAATACTAGCAGGTGTGTGTGTCTGCTGATTGCACTTCGCCAAAAGTGGTTGATGAGATCCATAAAATGTAGTCAGAAGAGCCTGCGGACTAGCTGATGATGTATAAACAGGTGTATGTTCCTGCCAATAGTACTCCGCCAGAATTGGCTGGTGGGATTGGCGTGATGCTGCCAGACGAGTCTGCTGCACAACAGAACTAAAACGGGCAGGTGTATGTGCCTGCTTGTTGCTTGCCACCAAGTTTGGTTGGTAGACTTCTCCAGAGATGGCAGAGATGAGAACCTGCTCACTGTTGACCAGATTCCGCCTTTGGTGGTTCGTCTTTCTTGCTCGGGTTTGAGGAACCTGAGCCGAACACCTTGAGTCGGTACCCTCATCATGTTCAGGGCGCACTGCCGCACGAGTCTGGAAGCAATTGTTGGTTGGAGCCCTTAGGAAGGACTCCTGTCTGTTTGAATTAAGGTCCTGAGGGACCTACTCATTCACCTCCCCAGAATAAGGGAGCGAATGGTGATTACGTTCCAGGGATAACGTCCCGAAATGGTTGGAGACGGTAGTCAGCACCGCCTGCTTCTTGATCACTGGTCGTCATTTTCCGGACGACCGATGTGAGTTATTTACTTGGAGGGCATGTCGGGCAGCCTCCAGGGTTGGGATGGTACCATATTGACGTTACTCTTTAACTAGTGCGTTTGATACCCAGCGTTGAAGACGCTGAGTAGGTGATATCATCCTAAGAGCGGACGACGATCCAGCAGGAGTAGCAGTAGTGGAATTTACAGCAGCAGTATTCACAGGTGTGAACTTGAGAGCAGCCATTCTAAAAATGCAAAAGATCTTGGAAAAAGAGTGTCTATTCGATATAACAGACGTAATCAAGATAAATTCAGCCACTACATCTTTTGGATGAGCACATATGTCAATGGTTTTTTTTTTGTCCCTCTCTTTGAGTTTTAAATAGGGGCCTAACAAATAGGTAAAACATCATTTTAACTTGGTTAGGGATTCACGTCAGGTTCACCATTTTTTTTCCCTCGGAATCTAGGAATGACCGCCTTGATGGGAGGTTCAAACGTTCTGATCAGTTTCAAACGGGTTTGTTTGTAGAACCGGAAACATACAATGATTCCACATCCATTCAGACCTAATTTCCAAAGGTAGGTTCTCATTATTTTCTGGAGTTATGAGGCTTAGAAATTTTCATTGATTGAGAGGATGGGAGGTCGGACTCATCACACCTTTTTGAGGGGAATTATTGTCTACTCAGGGACTCTCTTTATAGATTTAAGTTATGTTAGTGAATCCTTATTACATTACCAAGTATAAAATGAGAATTCCTTCTGATCTAACAATCAATGATTAAATATGTAGAAAATTTAGAGAATCATTTGTATGTATTTGAGGTTCTCCATCAATAGAGAATCATCTGTATTTGTTAGAGATTCTTGGTCAATGGTACCCTTCGACACATTTATACAGAAGTCTCTTGGTCATTATGATGACCATGCTGGTTTTAAATCCACTCAGTGGGGAACTTGAAGTTTATTTTCATTCATAAGGACATAGATTATTTTAGAGTTGGGATCGAACCCGTAGACAGGCTACCTACGTATCCTATGTTTAGAAAAGGAATCTGAACCCACGTAGTTAGACTAAGGGAGTATGATGTTTATGATTGATGGCTCAAAGAATGATGTCACAATTACTTTTACACTCTAAGCTCACGTGAGTCATGCTCGGTGTGAGAAACAGGAGGTATTGGTAAAAATTAGGCAATTGTGCCATGAAAGATGCAATCATAAGAAATAATGTGGGGCTTATGTATGTATGACTACCCAGATAAATGAAGGTTAGGATTTACTTTAGGGAAGAAATCCAGGAACAGGGTCCATAAAGGTATATGTGCATCATGGAGATTTTGAATACTCTAACTTGGGTTTTACTCCTAAAAAGGAATCCCAGATCAAGGGTAAATTAGGACTGGTTGAGAGAATTATGACTGGGGCTTACTCCTAAAAAGGAGACCCAGGCTAAGGGATTATGACTGGGGATTATTCCTGAAAACGAGGCCTAGGTTAAGGGAATTATGGTTTGTGGCTTACTCCTGAGGAGGATGCCCAAATTAGGGGACTGGGGCATACTCCTGAAGAGGATGCCCATATTTGAGACTGGGGATTACTCCTGAAAAGGAGTCCCATGTTATGGGATCTGGGACTTATTCCTAAATAGGATGCCCAAAAAATTAAGGGACTTGGGGCTTACTCCTAAAGAGGATGCCCAGATTTGGGAACATTAAGAATTGGGGATTACTCCTAAGGAAGATTCCCATATTTGAGACTGAGGATTACTCCTGAAAAGGAAGCCCAGGTTAGGGGATCTGGGGCTTACTCCTAAGAGGATGCCCAAAAATTAAGGGACTTATGACTGGGGATTATTCCTAAAAGTGATACCCATGTTAAGGATTCTCTCATCTTAAAGGATGAGGTTGAATGAATGAAATGTCAATCTTTAGTGACATAAAGATGTATAAATAACTAGGTTTTGAGAGATATTCCACAAAATTCCTTTCAGATAAGGAAGTAAAATCAAGAAATCATGCCATAAAATGGATTTGAAGAGTGTCTTGATGACTGAATCTTGAATATGAAAGGTGTAATGGCTTAAGAGACGTGAAATAGGTGAGAAAGGCACCCAAAAAGGCAGGTGCGTGCAAGTCCTGGCAGGAACGTAGGTACTGTGTGGGTGCGCAAGTTCTGTCCGCGCAGGTATACGCCTATGTGACACATGATGTACTTGCGCGACAGTTAATCAGCAGGGTAATTCTTGAGCGACTCTTTAGTAAAGCCTTTAGAATCCTCTTCAGGTTCATCTAGGAGAGGGGCGCGCAAGATCTATTGAAGGAGTAAGGCGGCACGCAAGTGTGGCCCTTTTCCATTAAGGTCTGGCCACTCAGGCACGCAAGTGTTGATGAGTTTCAACACTTTGGCCTTCCTCCCCCTCTTTATATCTTCTGTTCTACGTAAGAAATTACCTTAGAAGTGTTTCAGAAGCTTTGAGAAGAGACTACGGCGCCGGGAGCTCAAATATGAGTTTCTGGAAAAAATACTCCCAAAATTGGGGGCCCACAGGGTCTATTTATATGCAGGAGAATACCCCGGGAGATTATCACTTAGGTCGCACAAGTCACTTGCGCGGCCATAAGGCATAACGCAAGTATACTTGCCCAACCACTAGGCGGCGCACAAGTGTACTTGCACGACCACTAGGCGGCGCGTAAGTGTACTTGCGTGACCATGAGGGAACTTGTGTGACCTATGGGCAATGTTCTCCTTATTCATCACTTTGTCAATTTTTTTATGTTTCTTCCAAGGATGAATCACTTTGGACTAAGGTATTTCCCTTTTTCAGACATTAGACTCTGTGATGAAAAGGAGCATCAACAATAACCCCAAAAAATAATTGCATTTAATAAAAATTTCAATATAGAATTACCCACAAAAAAGAAATAGTTTTTATAAATATTTCAACAATTTATTATAATTTTCCCTATAGAAAATAATTGATGTTCATAATAATCTTGTCTTATTAAATATATACCATAAAGATAATGAATAAGTATGGAATCATCCGATAATATCCCCAAAAAATAAAAAGATACATGAAGATTTGATGTCTTTGATGAATATAAATACCATTAAAATATCATTAAATCTTTCCTGAGGAAAATCAAAATTACATTTTTGAAATCACGTCTTAAAAATATAACAATTTTAAAAATACTATGGAAAAATATTTCATTGAAAATAACCATATATGTATTTATGAAATGATTCAAATCATTGATAATTCCTTATCATGAGAAATTCTATTTATGATGTAAATGTAGAAAAATAGTTATTCTAAACTTTCCTAAATATTCAAATAGTACCCCATTAAGATAACAACAACAACAAAATTTAAATCCATTTTTTATAAATTCAACTATTGGTATTTTTTACTATGAAAAATATTATAATAAATTTATAATCATTGTTTACAAATATTTAAGAAATCATGGATATGGATGAATACGTTTTTCAACTAAAGATAAAAATAATGTCAATTTTATTTAAAACACATTTTAGCCTCTTGAGTAATTAATGAGAGGAAAATGAAATGATAACATGTATTTTAAATAGATAACCATTATATAATAAATTTCTTTACATAATTTAAAGTTATATCAAAAAGATTCCTTATCATAAAATTAATTATAAATAGTCCAAAAAACAATAATATTTTAAAATAATTCCCTTCCCTGTTTCAATGAAATGGAATCATAAGAACAATTAAATAAATAACATTATACGGTTATGTAAATAATAGTAAAATAAATAATATTCATGTTAAAATAAATTCATGGGCACTATATACATCAACAAAAATATATATGTGGTGAATATGGTATGTGTCTCACATAAAAAAAGTGAGATAAAAATCAATTACCTCATGTATGAATTCCTTTCTATGAATTAGTGCCTCATGTATAATAAAAATATATTTATTATAAATTTATTATATAACCATAATCATATATAAAATAACAAATTTCACTTATTTTTACCCTTTTATCAACTCTTCCTTCAAAATCCTATATTAAAATCATTATTTTGTGGGATATTTGATTCCTTTTTCATGTAAATTATGGTTCAATAGTATCAATACCTGTACAATTTTAATGGATCCATAATCTTCAAAAATATAATCATCATAAATATATCATATATATAATAACTATACACATGTTTATGTTATCCATAAAAGTATAAATAGAAAATGAATTGTATTGTTCATAGATACAGTAGGTCACGTGTACGCAAGGCGTTCTTTTCATTTTCTGATGGATGAAATGAAATAATGTGAAATAATAAATCACTTCTATATAATAATTATTACATCATATATAAAATATATATTCATTAAATCCATCCTTATTTCCTTCCATGTGAAATGGAAATGAAAATAGAATCACATTGCTTTATAGATGTTGTAGACCACACGTATGCAAATATGACATTAATGATTCGCAACGGTTTGGATGGTAACATGGTAGATATAATAATATCATTGAAGAAGTAAATTTATATCATTAGTATCATATATTTACCTCAAATCCATAAAAATTTTAATCTATAAATGATATTGATGAGAAATGAATTGAATTGTTATGTGCATATGGTAAGTTGTACGTGCACACAAGCGATACATTCAATTCACATTTGATGAAAAGATTGTGAATGATGGTTTCTTCATAACAATAATAAAATTTAAGAATATTTTTGGTACTGAATTTATTCTTTTGTGAGAAATATACCATATTTATTATTGGAAAAAGAAGAAATAATAAGAAGTTATTGGTTAAGTATATTACATCTTCTTTAATACAACTCATTTTAATCACCTCTTTATGGCCCTAGGGTTGGTATTTTGGTAATAAAATAATTTATATAATATGGATAAATATGTTAATAATGTATTTTTATGTTTTGGTCAAGATATTAAATTCAATTCGGTGTGAATAAAATAATTGAGTTGCAATATTTTATTATTGACATGAGGGAAATTTTTTAAATTTCAAAAAAAATTAAAATATTAAAAGTTTATTATCTAGACCAAATTATTCCCAAATTACATGAATTAGAATATAAGATTTTATGGGGTTGAAATAGTTTCAACATATAAAATTATTATAGTTTTTTGTGGTGTTTTAAACCTTATCTTTTGGTTTATCCCCTTAGTTAACAAATTTTAACATTAACAATGGTAACATCTTTTTCACTTTTAAAAGGTCTTAATTTTACATTTATTAAGAAAAAAGGGAAATAAATTTCCAAAACATAAAATTTTAGAATATATATTGGCCACCTTTTACTTATTCATGTTATTTTATTTTTAAATAATTTATTAAAATTATATTTTGATAATAAATAACAAATATCAATTTTCACACTACTCATTTAATTAGACCTAAGGGACCTTAATAAAATGATATTATAAAATTACAATCCTTTTATAGATCATTAGAATGTTTTATTTATCTAAAAAAATCATTTAATACACTAAATAATTCAAATTATCTTAATGTCATTAAATTAGAAGCTTTTATTTTATTTTTCTATATATTAAATAAATATTTTAACCATGTTATGTAAGCATTTAAAGTGATTATATAATTTATAAAAAATTATAAATAAATTTATATCAGGAAAATAATTTCATTAATCTCTAAATATATATTTATAATTATTCATATGTTACTTTTTTCAATACGTGGATATATAAGAGAAATTTAAAACTATGAGAGTTACATTTTTTTAAAATTAATTGCTTTAAATATTTAAAGGTAATTTTCAAATCGTAGTGTCCATTAAACAAATATATTATGAGACTAAAGTGATAAGAGTCAAATTAATTTATAAAATAAGATTTATGATGAAAATTAGGGCATTATCACTTATTGTTAACATAGATTTACATGATTTACCCTTTACCTAGTTGATACATTTTATCGTGGATATAATTAAAGTTGATGAAAAACAAAGGGGACATTTTTTAACAATTAGAGCCTTGTGATATAAAATATCAAATAAATTTTATCATATTACATTTCTATTAGTTAAAGAAAATAATTTCAAAATAAGAAAAATAATGTTAGGAGAACCTATTTTAAAATAATATATTTTTAAGAATAAATCATGGATTAGCTTTTTATTATTCCTAAAAAAATTATATTGAATGTGAAATTTTATTTAATGTAAATATAATATATAAATTTATTTTAAATAAATCACTATTATGGATAAATTTAATAAATTATGATAGAAAAGTTATTAAATAATAAATATTTTATTATAGAGACTGACTTTTTTCATATAAAAATGTTTTTATAAAAAATTAAAATATAAAATAGATTCAAAAAAACTTAATTAGATTATGTGTAATATAATTGAAATAATTTTTATTTGAAACCATTTTAAAAAAAAATATATCTTCATGTTTTCTTTTGTGAAAATATAGTTTTCAACAACAATTACAAATTTTAATAATTCTGTGAAATACCCATGTTGTCAAAAATTTATCCATAAGTCATCCTAAAAATTTTTTATACGATTTTTTCAAAATTTTATTTAATTTTAATAAATAATTTTTTAAAAAATTATCAAAAATAAAATATACTATTTTCTTCCAACAGTCAATAAAATACATTTTTGACTGAAACATAATTTTTAAGCATAATATAAACTTTATTAACTAGATTACATATTTCCTAATAGTTAATTAAAATATTTATATTTGTTAGGATCGTATAATATGTCTCGTAATGTATTTAACCCTATCTATACTCTCTAATTTAACAGACATGTTTTAACATTCATATTTAATTAATAATACCTCTTGGTTCCATTATGTTTTTTGTTTCTTATTATATATACAATCGAACATAATGTTCTTGTTCTATAATCCTAATGTGTAACATTCTCCCACACAACCTTTAATAAATTAGGCCATCATAATTTAATTATGTGCTCCGTAATCAAATATATTATATTGAAAATCCCTTTATGGAATCCAACTTTTTAAAAAGGGTTAATAAATATTTCTATAAAAATGAATGTGAAATATGAAGATCATCTTTGTTTTTAAATAGAATAAAAGTAGTGGAAAGTTAAAATATGAACATAGAAGAGAAAAAACACCCAATGACTAGTACTGAGGGATATAGAACATGGTTAATATAATTTTAACAACCACAATGCCACAAATATATGATTTTTGAAAAGAAAAAGAATTCATTTAAAATGACGCTAAAAGTATACATTTTTATTTAATGATTTTTTCCTAATTTTGAGGGATCATTTTACTATCATGATAGATAATATGGGAAAAATATAATTACTATACTTATTTCCATTTCATAAGAATAATTTTATACTTTGACTATTCGTTGATCAATTTTTACTTCATCTCTTACTTCAAAAAATGAATATTCACGGTGAATGGTTTATGCATGAAGCACTAAAATTTACTTTTAATGGATCATAAGATATTTAAAAGAATGAATAGTCATTACTTCTATAAATATATTTACCAAAACCAAAATTATTAGTATATTTTATGAGACATATTAAATCATACATTAACTTTAAAATATAACACCTAGATTTCAACATAATCCATTCCATAAATAGTTAACCTTAAGACTCATCCAAAATGTACCTAAATATGATGAAACCCAAGGATCATTTTGTCTCATATCTTCCAATGATATATTTAAAAATAATTTCAATACTTAGAAAATTAAGATAATAAAATATATATACCTTCATCATATATATGAACCATTTTCGAAAATAAAATCATAATAAGATGATAAATGCTTCCAAAAGATAATCCACCCCTTATTCATTAAAAATCACGCATCGTAGCAAAAAATATTATAATTGGATGTTCAACATTATCATTTAACTCAATTTCAATCATATGTTGATTCAGAATAAAAAATATGATTTCCTTATTATTGAAATTTATATGGAATCTATGTATGGTGTGAAAGTCAATGCTCAAAATAACATAAAATTTCACTAAAAGATATTATTTTTTAGGGATTATTCATCAAAAATCAACATTTAGTCACTAATTCTACAGTGGAGGATATGTGTTCCCAAACTATTATTATTCACTTCAAATATTGTAATAATATATGAGTTCACTTTTCCCTTACGTTTTAGTGGATTTTATGGATTATTATCTTCATTAGGAAATGGATTAGGGCATTAGTATTCATAATTCCAAAACTCTTCTCATTTTTAGAATTGAATTTTGAGTGGTGTATTCTTTTTATATTTTTATCCACTAATTTCTTTAACAATTATATTCATATCAATTTGATATTATTTTCTTCAATTTTCATGCTTCCCAAAATTGAAACATCAACTTGATCTTTTAAGGTATTAACCTATGTTCTCCTTACCATATTTTTGGAAAGTAAAAGTGTGAAACATTTTCTTAATTCTATGTGAAAACCACTAGAGCTTACATAATTCTCTATATTCCTTTTCTATTCACTAAAATCCAATGTGTTTCTAGATTCTATTTCAAATTATAGTGAGAATCAAATGATTTTATTATATCTACTAAGGTTCATTATGGGTGATTAATTTTGAAGACTTGGTTTTAACGGAATAGAGACTCAATAAATTTTTCATTATTGAATGATGATTAAACCAGATTAATGCCTTGCATGTCTAGTTAAAAAATTTCTCATATTTAACAATGGATTCATCACCCTTATACTAAAGATCAATGAATTCGTCCTCCATTTTTCTACATATAATAAAATGGAAATACTTTCTAAAAATTGTTCTTTTAAACTCTCATTATTGATTAGATTCAATTTTCTTATCTTCCCTCATATTAATAATAATATGACCGTATTTATCTGCTTCACCTTCCAAATTATAAATATCTAGGATTAATATTTCATGGTCTGAGCACTATTGACTGGAAAATATCACTTCCATCACACTGATCCATTAATCAATAACTAGTGGGTCAGAAGACCCACAAAATGAGGGTATAAATTTCCACATAAATGGATTTAATAATATATTTCTCATTTATATGTGCATTCAGATGGTCAAAATGATTTTTGTTACCAAGAATATCTTGATATTGTTGATTGATCATAGTCACATGATATTACATCTCAGTTATTAATCCATCCATGTACTCATGAGGATTGTAATTATATTGGCCATCACTTTTATTTTTTCAATGATTCCTTCAGGATCCATCCATCGGCTTCGACTAAATATAAAATTTTGAACAATGATAATCATAAGAAAAACCCACAGAATCTTCAAAAACAATTATTGTATGTCTAAATCAAGACACAGTCTATTCAATCATTGCACCATAAGTTTCGACTCGTCCAACAATGATCATCATATATACATTAATTTGTAATCCTATACATCGAACTTGTAGTGACCAGGGAAATATTTACCACTGATATTGGAGAGTTGAATCAGTGGTTTTTTTACAAATATTTTTTATTTTTAGTTTAACCTCTTGAACTTGTTTAGGTTATTGATCCACCCAATAATATCTCTTAAACTAACCATGTGTACAATAGTCACAAAAAAAGAGAAACCTATATTATTTATAGGGTTTGGCATACAGACATAATCTTTTCCATATTGGTTATTCCCCCAACATGGATTCCCTATTATTCTTCCCTATAAAAAAGTGATTGAAGTTGATTTTATCTCCATATAAAAGCCTTTTTCACTAGCTCCATCTAGGAAACATCATTTAATTTTGGATCCATCCAAAATACATCTTGCTCCATCTCCAACAGATAGACTCCTTTTACCCCAGGCTCCCACCAGAGTACATCACCTACTATTATAACTAACAAAAAATCATCACCTCTATTCAATATCTTGATCCAATGCAAGATGATATTTAATCTTCCTAAAAAATCTTATAGGATTTGAATTGATTTTTTATAATTCATTTAACTTTGAAGGAAACTAATGATGTTTATTAGCCTTTCACAATAAATCTGATCACCTATGATTGATTAGTTTCAACATTTCATCTATGCATGGTTTAATTATTTATTCTACCAGAAGTATCATCCTCATTTTATAGGGGTATAATTCGTGCACACAAATTTAACAATTATATTATGCAAGAATAATTATTGAATAATATCAAATAGCTTCCTCCATGAATTATTAACTCCAAAACGTCAAATAAACCTCAAATATTAAATTGAAATGCAAGGAATCAAAAATTATGGTATTGTGTATTTAAATTTTCCTGCATGAATGAATTCATGTGTTTTTCTATTCACTCACACATGTTGTCTTTTTATATTGGCTTAATGTTTAATATATCACATGTGCATGGGAATACTTATTCATAAAAAAACTATTCCCAATATTCTTCATGTAAGTAAATGACCTTATCAACCTTCCATCATGCACAAATACTATCCACATAAACAGTGTTTATTTCCTTAGTCTAGGTTCACTACATTTTTTTCATTATTTATTATTGTGCATCCTAAAAGACCTTCATGCATGGTTGTGTGAACAACATTATCCACTTTCTATTTCACAACGATTCAAGCAAGAAATCCCAAATGTTAATAAGTCTTTAATGCATGAAATAACTTATTTGAGAGGAATGATATATGTATGCACTATCTCAAATCTCCTCAAAAAAATAATTTGAACCAATCACTATTCACAGATATTATTTCTTCAAAAAAAGTGTTTGTTTATTATTCACTAGTCAACTGACCCTCAGGTTCTTTGTGCTTTCTACAAACAATGAGATATACCTGGAAATTATATCACTCCCTTGCATGGATTCCTAGAATAGGTTCTTCACAATGTTCCTTTGAGAGTGATAAATACTTAATAAGGGCCCCCAAGATATATGCTCTTTTATACATAATAATAATGTGAGGTATTCTTCTTTTCTAAATAAGTTCTTTTCACAATGCTCTATTTTTATATAGAAAAATTAGATATTTTATCAATGTATCAGAATAAATTCTCTTCTAGAATTAATTTTTATTTATATGAATTTATCTTCCACCATAGTTCCATATTTAAATCTATCTTGATGAATTATACAAACTACATAAAAATACTACTGAGTCTAACTCAGTTAAATTCCCAATGATATTAGGTTAATTAAATTATCATGTGACACTGAACAACATGGGGTATTGGATTCAAAAACCTCCCTTGAGTTTCTATCGTCACTTACAAGTAATAAACCAACCCATGTCAAACAGACCGTTCAACCAAGTCATCACATCATAGAGTGGGGTAAAAATATGAAAACAAAACAAGTCCTGAATATAATTAAAGAAAGATGCACACAAAGAGTACAAATCAAAAACAATGGGAGGTAAAATTGAGTCGAATAACATATAATAAAAATATTGACATGTTTAGACAAAACCTGTCTCCATGTGACCAAACCCACCTCCATACTATCCCAAAATTAAATAGTGACCTAAAGAGAAGACCTAAATTAGTACTAAATGCCCTTTACCAAAATCCTAAAAAACAGTGTCTACACCCACCTATTGGAATAAGTATGGTGTGAGAAATAAATCCCAATATGATGCCACCAAAAGAATCTATTCAAGTTATAATAACATGAATTCACATGTCCATGCTTAAAAAAATTGTTTTACAAGATGTTTTTTAAATAAAATATTTGAAATCCTTCCTTAAACATTCCTTGAGTTTTTTAATATTTCATGCCATGTTTTCCAAATCTAGTATCAATCACTTAAAGATACTGGAATATAAATTAACATGTGATCCACCATCCATGAAATAAACTATCATGTAAAAAACTAAAAACAAAAATTCAATAACCATTTGCACTTTATCCTATGGGCCAATACATACTAAAAACTCACAATACAAAAAAGTAATAAGTATGGATGAAAATAACATCAAGTACTTCCATAGATCATCGACATACAAAAGGTTACCTCCTTGTGGTTTTTTACACACAAAGGTTACCTGTGTCGTTGTCTCAAAATAACCAAGGTTCCTGTTGTGATATTTGTTTTTCAATTTATGTTTTTAAAATAATGATTACTTTTTTACAAAAATATTTCTAATACAAGTAAATATACTTTAGGGTTTAAAAATAAATTTTTCATTTCAAATCAATCCAATTCAGGTTTTCAAGGAAAACCCACCTCTTAAAAAATGACCCCATTCCCTTTTCAATTTTAACCCATGAAACTCCATTTAAAATATCGAAGAAGAAATAAAAACTATTAAAAATTCAATAAATTATAAAAAATTAATAGATCCACCCTGTTCAAGATCATGTAATACATAAATACAACTGACAATGGGGATTGGCCACCACATGATCTACCTATAGTTGAAAATTAATGACCTGATAATTAAAATGATTAATAAAAACACTATCTGATTACAAATACCTACAAAAAAATTTTCCACAACCCAAAATGAGATAGAATTTGAGGGGAAGAATTACCTAGGGAGATGATGTGCATAACCCTGCAGATTAATCACTGAACAAATTGATCTAGATAGATAAAAGACACCCAAAAATTCCCAGGGTATGATATTTGGACGAGAGGATAAGAATGAAAAGGGAAATAATCCCCCCAAACACTCGTAAAACACTATAAGAACTATAATTTGTGGAATTACTTATTGTAAAACATTTTAAACATCAAGAAAAACTTTTATTTCAATGTTTTTAGAAAAAATCATCTCTTTTTTCACTAAAACCCAAATTTTCAAATTACATGAAATGTAACCCTTAAAATGTGTGTAAAATCTCACACGGTAAATACAACTCATTGTATGAGTCCATCTGGAATTTCACGTTGTGAATCCCAATTACAGGTCGTATGAAGACACAAAAATAATATAAATCTAATGGAAAATATGAAAATGAAAAAAAATGCGACTTCACAATTATTGGTATCCTCCCAATTTTGGGCAACAAATAATTTCCCAATGAAAAAGGGAAACCAAAATATAGATATCAGAACACACCTGACATAATGTTAAGAGGGTTTTATAATCTCCACAACATACATCCTTTTTGTTCCCAGAAAGAGCTAACTATCCCACATCCTCAAAGAGAGTACGCCGTTGATTACTCATAATTGAGTCATGCTCCCACATCTAATGGAATTCATTTCTACATAGCCATAGAACCTAGATCTGGGGAATCATTTTACCACAGGTTAACTTTTCCTGAATATCCATAATCAGAATAAGCTACTCAAAAAAAGTGTTATCGGGCTCAGGTACAACATCCTCCCATCTAATCATGTGTGAAGGATATAGTATATAACTCCTCATCTGAGGAAAATAAAATAATTAATTCATATAAGTCAAGCTATATGGTAATAAAAAATGATAATTCACCATCAAAAACACTCAACGATCTCAAAGGGGCCATAAACCATGGTGGAAACTTACCATGATTACCCAACCAACAATGTTTGAGGTGAGGGGAATCATTTAGAATGACCTGATCCCCATCCTCAAACTCCTACAGCTGATGGAAACAGTCCACATAAGATTTATGATGAGTCTATGTTGTGATAAAATTCCTAAACTTCACCTTTATCACCATTATTATCTCTTAAACAACATTTATCCTAACCATGGACCAGTCTCCTAACACTTCCAAGAATAAGGGTGATCGAAATGGCCTCTAATAGAAATCATCAAAAGGAACCATCCTTATAAATGATTGATAATATTTTTTAGGAGAATTTTCCAATGGAAAATGTTTTTCTCAAGATCCTATAAAATAAATCACATAATCCTGGAGTATATCATCAAGTACATGGATTTCTCTCTCTGTCTTTCCTTCTATTTGTGGATGATATGTCACAGTCAATTTATTTTTTCAAACCATTTCCTTTTATAAACCTTTCCAGAACCTAAATGTTAACCTTGAGTCCTTTGTAGATGAAAATCAAGTGGTAACCCCACGAATCATCACAATATTTCAGATATACAAGTCCATAATCTATTTTAATTTTATTGTTTCCTTTATTAGCAATAAATGCATTGATTTATTGATTCTTTAAACAATCACCAAAATCACATCATTCCCACTATGATTTTGTGGTATTCCAATGAATAAATCCATGGAAATTTTACCCCACTTCCATACTAGAATAGATAATGAATTTGGAAATCTTATATCTCTCCCATGTTCAACTTAACTATTTGTCAAGTGAGACACCATAACACAAAATTTGAAATTGACCACCCCATCCATGACCAACAATACTAACATCTCAAATCATTGAACATATTCGTATCCACATAACGTACATATGAAAAATAATGGTTTCCACTATCTAGAAACTCATTCCTGAAGAAAAACAGAACAACAAACCTAGTATATAAGCAAAAACCTCCACTGGGAGATAGAGACAACTCCCATGAGGTCTCCCAATAATTTAGGATTTCCCTAAAGAATCAAATTTCAAATTGTAACATCATATAAAATCTAAATATCTCATAAAAAGACTATAAAACCTTTATCAAATCCAATAACACCTATCCACTGACCTCATCTACTCTCATGCTCATTTCTGCAAACAATCTCATTGGACACCAATATTAAACTGACTCTTTCATGGCTTGTGTTGGTAAATTCTGATCAACACATCATCCAATAAAATCCTTTCCTAAGGATATATATGATATAAATAATGTTTTATGATACCTATCCTAGTGTCTCTATCCAAATTTTATAACCCTCTAAGTGACTATACACTTCACGATTTTCTGATTGGAATATACTATAAACCCCTCTCCAAAGACATAATGACGAAACATTTTGATCCCATTCATAACATCTTCCAATTCAATATCATGGGTAGGGTAGTTATTCTCATAATATAATAACTTGCATGATCCATAATCCATAACTTGTTTTTCCTACATCAATAATAACCCCAACATGTACCAAAATCATTTTTGGAAATATCAAATCCCAAAATAAGTTTTAGAAGAATCAAAATTGGAGCTGAATTAATCCTCCTTTTCAAATCCTAAAAAGATCCCTAAAACGTTTTGTTCAAGTAAAATATTACACTCTAACTAGTTAAATATATCATCAAATATGAGATCTTCCAGAATTCATGAGAAAACCATCAATAATAACCTACCATAAAATCAAATCTGTGGATCTCAAATAGGTTTCTGGGATATTCTCAATACATTTCATCCATCACTATTATTGGATCAAAAAATAATACCCTCTTAAATAACACATTCCCCATACACTTCACTTCCAAAATCCAAAACTCAAACATGGAAAGATTAAAATATAGATGATTTCACCGGAATGATTGAATAATGATACCCAAATGGTCGTTGTTCTCATCATCTATCTTATAGTACACTAATATTTTATCAATTAACATAGTCATGAAATATTACATGAATTGATGAATGATTTTTTTAATAAAATAAAATAATATCATAATATTATTAGTGAGTTTTAATTGCATAACTTGAGACTTGAAATTCCCACATTCAATATGAAACGCAGTCTTGGGTATATATTTTTTTTAGAAACTGAACTGGTGGTACTCTAACCACATGACCAACATAAAAAACCAATAACCCCCACCACCATAAAATGATCAAAGTGACTGTCAATTGTGGGTAATGGATACTTGTTCTAAATTTTCACTCAATACACCATTCAATAGTCAATACAATTTCTAAGACCCCAGTCAGCTTTTATATAAATGAGTATTGGAAAAGCCCATGGTAACATTCTAGGACCAATGGATAGATTAACCTCTAGGTCCTCAATATAGAAATTATTTTACACCAACTCAATATGTACCATTTGATTTGATTGATTTGAAATTGGAATCATTCATGGTAACATGTAAATAGTAAACTCCTCCACTCTATGTGTTACCAAGTGAGAAAAATCATCTGGAAAGAGCTTAAGGGATGCAAAAATAAAACAGTTGGAAGTTTACTACCCTAAAATTGTTCAAAATCATAAAGAACCATTTCAAAAAATATAATTATATTTATCTAGCATAGGAAAAAAACATTCCTTTCCCTTTCTAATCTAGAATCCCACTTGCCTTTGAAAACATGATTAACCCCATTGGAAGATAAGAACATCACCTGACAGAGATCGCAATAATAACACATATCATTATGACATATTCATACATTATTTAATTATATAAAATTAATCTTAATAAAACCCAAAATATTGAAAATTATATTTTCTTTGGGAATTAGGTACATTTCATTACATATTATACATGAATTACAACATCATTATTGAAAATTGTTTTTAACATCACTGAATTTAAAAAGGCATTGAATATCCTATGAAAAAATATATAAGAAAAGGGTGAGCTATAAAGACCAATATGGTAATAAAAAAGGCATAACATGAATAAAATAATACATGCTAGACAATATACATAACAATGGGAATATAGGAACACGAATTATAAATCATGATATTTCATGATAATAATAACATGAGTATTGTGGAAACAACTTAAAACACAACATCATAAACATTTTTCACGGATAATATTATGAGACTTAATTTTGGAATTATTACCTTAATGTAATTAGGTACAACTCTATTCCAATATTATATATCATTATACTAAACATTTTCCAATGTATTGTACCGCTATATAATTCCGGGCATAGCCATCACTTTCATTTCATTTTCGAGGTTAAGTGTGCCACATAGAACATAAAACATGGATTTATTCATCATCGTAATTTATTACATGGTCTACAACTGTTTAATAAATACACTTAATTCACAAATAAAATGGTATATGTGAATAAAATTGAACTCCCTTGATAGGAAATGTGTATGGTATTCACAACATAACTTGTTTGTCATGGAAACTACGGTGAAAATTAGGCAAAATAACAGTGCCCTTAAAAATTCATAAAATGGTTTGATGAAAGAAAAATGGGTCTATCATGATTTTTAAATGAATTGGGTAGTAATAGATACATGGAAGAAAATTTACATGCAGATATAATTGGAAAAAAGGAATACAATAATAAATAATCATGAATATAAATAGAAAGGATTGGATGCTTTGGAAATTTCTATGTGGTAATGGGTGTACATGGGAGGAATTGATGATTGTTAAAGGGGTCTATAATAATTTATAAATAATAGTGTATGTATGGGAAGGTTTTTAAACACACCCCATCATTAGTAATTGAAAATAAATGTGCATAACAAGATAGAAAGAAATTTATAAAGAGGCGAATCGAATGAACCCTTACTTGAGTGTGTGACTCCAAAAGCATGAAAACATGCTTATTGAGAGATTGGAGAGCCTTGGTAGGATTCAATAGAGGGGATGATAGAGTAAGGATATTCTCAAAATATGTTTACAGATTATAAGTTGGAGTTTGGGTGGGTTTATATCAAGAATGATTGCAGAATTATTTAATATTTCACAAATTCATGTTTTGGACTGTATAGAATAAAATATTGAAAAACAAAAACCTTCCTATGGATTTGCCAATTATTTTCTAAAAAGGGATGTTTTTTATCATTATTTTATTTTTAAATGATCATAACATATAAAAATAATTCCCTTTTCTACGTGGATGTGATTCACAATTTTCAATAATTTAATTTAAAACTCTAAAATATATGAATGCTTTTGGAGGATTCATAAAGGCTTAATAAAAATAATTAAATGATAATAAAATGACATTATATAAGGTTTAAAACACATATTTGACTGATGATACCCATTATAGTATTTATTACCTCATTTTGGGTCATTCTGGTGTCATAAAACTGGCAAAATATTTATACAATATTCAATATTTACCTGAAAATTATTCAATCTTAGAAAATTAATAAATTCACCACTGGATATTTTGATGTTATAATTAAAAATAATAATATTTATTTTATCTATATAATTTTATAAAAAATTTCATTTTCACTTTTAAAATAATATTCTACATTTCTTTTAAAAGAATGTAGGGTTTTCAAGAATAATAGTTTTTTGAACCCTTATAAAAAGTACATTTCACCTCATAAAACTTATATGACCATTTATAATTAATAAATATAATTAAAAATAATATTTTAGTAAATTACTATTTATTTTCAAGTTCTATTATTTCATCAAATTAAATCCCTTAATTGAATTGCCCCACCATTTGTGGTGGGGTGGTAATGGGTTTGGGGGGTGAGGGGCAGGTCGCAGGGTTAAGTCCCTGAGCTTGCGATTTAATGTAATTTTATTCCTTGCGTGTGTGGCGCTTTCGCAGTTGTACCGAATTTTTAAATCCCCTAATTGAATTTGAATATTACCCAAAAATAGAATTTCTGTTTAATAGAATGACAATCAATATCATTTATAAAGTAATAGTAAAAATGAAAATAAATTCATTATTCTATAAAATATAAATATTCATATTATTTTGGTATTTATACATATCCCTTTATTACACCAGTGTACACCCTAAGAGTATGGTGTGCGACGGTGAGACTTTTATAGGGTCGTTCGGTAAACATGGTTTGGGTCATGATCTTGATGAGCATGAAAATCTCATGTAAATGAATTTTCTCATCATTTAAATATTTAATATAATTTTTGTCTTAGTCAAGGTAAAATCCCATAGATGTTACATCCCTCCTAAGCTCTAATAAGTGGGATTCATAGGTAACAATTCTATTATATGAGGTTATTTCCTCCTTTATCTTTATCAATTGGTTTTTTTAAAGCCCTATATTTGTACTAATCATGTGATATCATTTTAATTGCTATATTTTCAACAATAAAATTATTAATGGTATTTTGAATCAAATTGGATATAATGAAACAAGTTCATGTGTTTTCTATAACCACATTACATATTAAAACATTAAATCATAAGGTAATTTTATTTATAATAGTTTGGGGCATTACATTCTTACGACTTAAGAAGTTTATACCTATCGATTTTATTTTCACACATTATAACAGATAAGGGTACCTTTTTTCAGCCCCACCTCTAGTTCCCATGTTTCTTCCTCAATGTTGTGGTCTCTCCCAAACACATTGACTACGTGAATTGTGTTATAACATAGATCAGTGTCTTTGTGATCTAATATCTTCATTGAACTATACTCATAAGAGAGGTCAATCACCAATGGTATCACCTTCTGTTTTAGTACATGTGATGGGTCATGTATGTGCTTCCACAAAATTGGTACATTGAATACATCATGAACTCATGATAGGTTTGATGGGAGTGCAAGTAGAGGTTCCACTGCTCTGATGTGATCATGGTTATCCATGGGGACAATCTATATTTGACTAATATCCCCCATCTACCCAAATATTATAACATTATTCCATAGAAATATGTAAAGGAATACCATTTATCCAATATAATAATCTATGTCTCATCGATGATTATTATAATATCCCTTTTTTCAACATTGGGAATCTATGATGTGCTACAGAATTGTATTAACCTTTTCCACCATTTCCTCATCAATTTTAGGAACTGTAATTTTTCATTCCCAAACATCATCATAGAATTTATGTGTCATACACCTCCTCCCATAAATATCTTTACATTGATAAATTTGGATTTTTTAGTGGAAGCTCTTTTTCTAAGAGAAATCAACCAAAGGAAGATATTGTACCCATCCCCCTTTGAAGTCATTTGAGGATACCCTCAACATTTTCTCATGTGTCTGGATTGTTCACTATGATTGGTAGTCAGTTTGAGTGTGATAAGAAATGATAAAGTTCAACTCAGTGTTTAGAGAATGTGGAGGTCCTTTCCCGATCTCAGAGGTGAATCTTAGATCTCGATTGGATATAATATATAGTGGTACTCCATGCATCCCGGTCACTTCCCTAATGTATATTTATGCAAGTAAATCCAGTGATAATCCCCCTCATAACACAATGAAGTGAAATTTCATTCTATGATTATCCACCACAACCCATATAGAATTATACTCTCTTGATGACTTTGAAAGATCAGTTACAACATCCATTTTTATGTTTTCCCATTTCCATATAGGTAGGGAAACGGTTACATTATCCCCTTGGATTTTTCCTTTCCGCTTTCACCTTCTATCATACAATACATATTGATGTATATTATATGTTCTCCTTCTTTATATTTTCCAACAAATAGTGTTATCAAAGATCTTAAAATATATTGTTTTTCTCCTAGGTGGATGAATAAGGTATAGATATGTGAATCATCCAAAAGCTCTTTCTTTAACTCAATATTTGATGGTACACGTAGTCTTGACCCAAAGAAAACAACACCTTAATCATTAACATTGATCTTTGAGGATTTTCATTTCATTATACTTTCCACTTTTTTTGGATTCCCACACAAAATCCTTGAGAATCCATTAATATCTAGATAATAGACAATTGAGAAATCATGGATTATGTTACTTCCATTTTAATTCCTATTTTTATCCTATTTTAGTCTAATAAGATTTTTTCCATATCAATTATAATCAAATATATAATTGTTGGATCTTTATACTTAAGGAATATACCACATTATTAGATTACCCATTATGGTAGTGAATTGTGAAGTTATTGTCTTTTATCATCTCTAACTATCATCATTAGCGCATATTCAACTATTTCTGTGTGAATATATGCTTGAGGTTTTTTTATCTATTTATACTTATCACTTCTTCCAAAAGAGATAATGTCACAATATTTTCAAAGAAAAGATCACTACAACCAACTCGAGATCATGGGATGGGTAGTTCTATTCATCAAATTCCAACAACCATTAAGCATAAGTATTGACGTTGTCATTTTTCACCAACACACAGCCCAGGCCTTTTTTCAAAACATCCTTCATTACCATGAAAATTCTCCACTTATGGGTAGTGTTAGAATAAGTGCATTGATAAGCCTATTTTTCAAACATTGTAAGCTTTATTCATATTAAACATTAAAAAACCTCAACTCCATTTTGAGTTATTTTGGTAGGATGGTTTTATAATCACTATAAATATCTCACAAATTGGTGATAGTACCCCACTAATCGAAGGAAACTATTGTTATCAGTCACAGATGTTTTACTCTACCATAATTAAATTTCAACTATTTTGGAATGGTTTATTGATATTAAATTGATTGTGATTATAGTCCCAAATAACTATACTTCCTTTAAATAGAATTAACATTTTTTTATTTGGAATAATTCATTTCCTTTCACATGTTTTTTAAAATATTACATAAATTCTCCTCATAATCCTCCTCGAATTTGGAGAATATTAAAGTATCATATACAAATACTATAACAAATTTGACAATGTAATCTGTAAATACTCTATTCATCACATCCATTAAGATTTATTTATAACTCGAGACTCTAAATGGCATTACTATGAATTCATTATGCACATACCTTCTATGAAAATTAGTATGGGGGTATCCTCCTTCTTCACCCAAACCTGGTAATATCCCAACCATATATCCACCTTCAAGAAGTATTGTTCTCCATATATTTGATTGAACAATTCATCAATATTTATTATTGGATACTACTTCTTTATCATTATCTTTGTTCATATCATGGAAACCAATACATATGTGCATTGACCCATCCGTAGTCTTATTGAAAATGACTACTGAACCCAAACGTGAAGCACATGAGTGTATGAAATCATTAAACAGATTCTATTGGGCTTGTTTCATCATTTCCACAAGTTCCACAATAGCCATTTTACATATATTATTGGATAATGGTATCTCCCCAGGTATGAAATTGATAAAAAATTCAACATCTTGACTATGAGGAAGACCATGCAATCTCGTGGGAAACACATCAATACATTCCCTAAAAATGGTCATGTATTCAAGGAATATTATTTCCTTAGACTAAATCATTTGAGCTAGATACACTTTCTCATAGGGATATAATATCCCTTCTTGAGATGATGATTCTATAGAAAATGCATCCTCCTCCTTGCACTTGTACAGAATCGGGGGTCGATTTGTAATATTGAGATTAATTTCCTTATTGTATAAATTAATTTTGGCTCTATATTGTGGAATCCAATAAATTCCCATTTTTGCATAAAATTACACAAAAGGTTGTATTATACGATTCTCTATGAAGATCGTCCAACAAATTGTTACAACGGAGGGGTTATATAATTGGGATGAAATAATTTATCCATTTTTTATTTTCACAAATAACTTCACTTCAATTATTTTTTATGGTGATTGAATATTTATACTAAACATTCATGATTTGAAGGAATGCCTAAAACATTAATAAAAAAATGTTTACCATTTTTTATGGAATAACTAACATACCATTCACCACCTAGTTGTCGATATCCACTTAAGAAATTATAATGAAAAAATACCCCCTTGTTGCGTTGGAGGTTATTAGATGACTCTGAAACCACTTGGATTGGTGAATTTGTTTGAAATATTATCTATTTCCTTGAAATTTTATCAATCAAAAATGTGTTGAGGGTTTATTGTTGAATTAATAATTCCTTCCCTTTATCGTAGTAGTGGTTTTTTCCAACCGACAATCATTGTAAAGGGTCCTTTCCATCCTACACCTAAATAAATTACTCATAACCCTAAATAAATTACAAGGGAGCTTCATTCGACCCCATTGTCAAGTGTGATGTTTAAATTTAATGGAACTATTAGATCTGTCCATGGGACCACCAAAATTGATATCCACAATCTGATTCTTATCATCATGACACCCGGGAGATAATATAATCTTTATTTTGAATTAGAGCACACATCAGACAATTTCCTTATATCTATCAATGTCACAGATCACAAGGGATTTCTATAGGATAGGTTTTTTCCCACCAAAGAGGTATTAAAACTTGCACTAATGGGTAATAATAATGTTGGAGGTGTATCATGAAAACCCTGTGATGTGTTATTTATACACCCAAATTGATTCATTTCCTTTTTTCATGGGGGAAATGGAACCCCTTCCCATTTTAATTTTCTAGGTGTGGGGAATATATTTATTGGAAAAAAATTCCAATAATCCTTCCATCCAAAATCTTTTATCTCATCGTCAACTATCATATTTCTTATAAATGCCTACTATTGATTAGCATCACCCTCCAAATAAAAAATAGCCAAATGAAACTTCTCTTTTTCGAATAATTTAATGATTAATAAGATCTTATCAATGTAGTTGATCCATTTCTCAGTGACTAAATGATTTAGTGATTCACTTAATGTATGAGCCATTTATCACATGAAGATTTTGATAGTGGATTGTTCTCTTTTAGGGGGATTTGGATTCTCCTCTTGATATAGGACTCTTTTCCGATTAAGAGTTAGTCGAGAGAGTTTCATCATCAATTTAGTGATACATAATCCCATTAGGTTTCAGATATCATTGGGATCAGTCCTCATATTTCCATTCATGATGAGTTTTCCCAAATTCCATCTATTTCCTTCCATTGGCCAGAGTAAAAGAAAAAGTTAGGATGTTTATTTCTAAACAATCAAACATGTAAAAGGGAATCAAATGACATTAATGGTTTAACATATAAGTTACATGTATTTTTTTAACATATGAATTTATAATTTTAAATTTCTATAATCTATGATCTATTTCATAACATATATTCTTATAGGAATTTTTGTATTCCCTTCATAATGGTTCATACTATTATTATTAATTTTCCAATAAATATCCCACATGAGTGTCAAACTAGGTGCATAGTAAGTCCTATTTTCATGTAATAAGTTAGCAGGAGTCTGTCATAGGACACCTTGTCAGATATCTACCCATAGGTACAAATGTGCCCAAACCACATCCACATACAGTATCCCAATAGGGATTTACTTTCATGATAAAATGCATACACTGTAATTTCTAAAATTTTACGGAATTTTTATTACACATTGTTTTTCCCTATTTATTTTTTCTAGATATTTCTAATACTAATCCCAAAAATAACATAACATTTCCTCTGATACCAACTATAATAACCCTTCTATTTATTACATATTAATTCATTACATAATTAAAAAAATTTCACATAATAAATCCCAAATGATTGATAATTCTAGTGTCTATGGGAATTAGGTACATTTCAATAAAACTATAAACATGAATTACAACATCCTTATTGAAAACTTCTTTAACATGAATGATCTCAAAACTTTAGTAGATATCGTTGGGAAAAAATATATAATAAAGGGTTAAGGTATAAATACAAGTAAGGGAATACACATGGAATAACATGAACATAGTAATACACATTAGATAATAGACATAAAAATGGGCATAAATGAAAATGAATCAGAAAACATGATATATCATGATAATAATCACATGAAAAGTTTGGAAACAACATAAAATAGTACATCATAAACATAGGTTAAGGATAATGTGAGAAGAATTCATGGTGAAAAATTTCCCATAAATGAAGTATGTGTACTCTTATCACTATATGGAATATCATTCCACTAAATATTACCAAATCAATATGTGCTCTATATAATTTAGGACTCACCCATCTCATTTATTTCATTCTCATTCATAGGTGTGACACATAGATCATAAAACATGGAATCATTCATTGTCATAATTTATTCACTGATCAAGTAGTGTGGAATAAAAACATGTAAGTCACCAGTAAAAAGATATATGTACATAATTTTGAACACTCATGATTGTAAATGGGTATATTATTCACAACAGAATTGGTCTGGCATTAAAAATTGTGTTGATAATTTGGCAGTATAAAGGTGTCACTTAAAAATTAAAAAAATTGTTAATGGGAGAGAAATGGGAATCCCGTAATATTGACCTGAAGTGGATAGTAAAGGGTAAATTTAATAACATTTCCACATATAGAGAATTTTAAAAAATGGCATTATATAAAAAATTCTATTGATAAAAAATATAAAGGAATGGATACTTATAAAAATTTGGCACGGTAACGGGTGCACATGGGAGGTATTAATGATGCTAAATGGGGTATGTCAAAATTTATACATATTAAGAGATATATTTGGGAGGTTTTAAAATATACCCAATCATTATTAATTGATAATAATATGGAATAACAAGATAAATAATATTGGATAAAGTGGTGAAAGGAAATAACCCTTACTTGAGTGTGTGACTCTAAAAGCATGAAAATAGGATTCTTGAGAGATTGGTGTACCTTGGGAGGAATCTAGAGAGGGTATGGAAGAGTAATAATTTTTTCCAAGGAATTTGAGTGAAGTTCAGTGAAACATATGTTGTTTTATATAGGGAATGATTGGATAGTTCCTTAATATTTCGCAAACATTGGTTTTGGTCTTTATATAGTATAATATTCTAAACCACAAACCTTTCTATGGTTTTTTCCAATAGTTTTTTTTCAAAGGGGGTTATTTTTAAATATTTTTTTTGGAAATGTTCCAAACATATTAAAATAATTCCCTTGATTATGTATAGGTGAGTCACAGTTTAAAATAAAGGAATTTAAAACTCTAAAATATATTAATGGTTTTGGTGGATTCATAAAGGCTTAGTAAAAATAATAAAATAAACATAATATATCATTATAAATACTTCAAGACGTAGATTTGGTCTAGGATACACATTATAGTATTTATTACATCATTTTTGGGTCACTATGATGTCATAAAACACACCGTATATTTATAAGGTATTTATTTTTTACCACAAAATCGCCTTTCTAAGAAAATTATCAATGGATAATTATTGAATAATTTTTATTTTCTAATTCCAAAAAATAATATTTATTTTATATAAATTATTTTATAAATATTTTCATTTTCACTTTTAAAGTAATACATTACTTTTATTTTATGAAAATGTTCAGATTTTGACAATAATATTTTTTTGAACCCTTATAAAAGTACATTTCACATCATAATAATTATATAAACATTTATAATTAAATGTAATTAATTAATAATAACATTTTATTAAAACGGTTTTTATTTTAAAAATCTTTTATTTAATAAAAATAAAACACTTAATTGAATTTTAATATTACTCAGAAATATCATTTGTGTTTAAATGAATCAAAATAAAAATCATTTATAAAGTAACAATGGAAATTAAAATAAATTCATTATTCTAAAAAATATAAATATTCATATTAATAAGGGAATCATACATGTCCCATTATTACACTGGTGTATTCCCTATGAGTAAGGTTCACGATGATGGTATTTTCATGTGGTCGTTTGGAAAACATGGTTTTGGTCATGATCTCGATGAGCCTGAACAACCCCCATACACAGTTTCACTCATTCTTAATTTGATGGAACTCAACATGGTCTGGTCAAGGGAAAAAACCATAGATTATATCTCCCTTCGAGGCTTTGATAAATGGGCTTCATGAGGCATGATTCTACTAGATAAGGCCATCAATTCTGTTATCATTTCCAATTGGATTTGTTAAAGACTAATATTATAAATAATAATGGGATAATTATTTAATTGGTATATTATCAATAATGAAGATTCTTAATTGTATTTTGAATCCAATTATATATAATAAAACACATTCATGTGTGTTCTATAACCATATTAAAAAATAAAACATTAAATCATTATGAATTTTTATTTATAATAGTCTTGGTCATTCCAATAACATTCTCTATTGATCTTTACACTAATCATCCAATCCATGCTGATAATCAAGTCATATATGTCATGATTAAATACTAATAAGTCCCAATAAACCTCAATGTCTCATAGCACTTACCAACACATAGGAAACATGAATCTTTATTCGTACCACTTTCCTAATTGTGTAGAATGATCCAACAAGAACGACAGAATCCTACATCACCAAACCAATATGTACCTAATTTTGATAATATAAAATAATTATTATCACATGTATTAATCAAATATATCACCATAAAAGATAAAATAAAAACCATATCTCTAACAATTGCTGGACCTGCTTCAAATTCCTCTACTACACACTTAGCTGCATGAAATTGTCCCAACATAGCCAATTAAAAATCCCCCTTATTCTGAAAATGATACCAACCACCCTTGGATTATCAAAATAAATAGTTTACCCCTTGGTGAAATTGGATGTCACCTTACTACCTTGGGACATATTATAAAAAGAAATTTAGATGTCTGGATCTCCAACAAATATGGAATGTTCTAGGATCCTCCCTACATTGAGTCCTAATATGAACACACCTCCCACACTGGTTGAAAATAACCTTTAGATGCCCTATAAAATCTTTTGAACATTGTCCTGCAGAATAATAACTAGACTTGTGCTTTCATTTCTGACCAGAAGTAGTTTCTCGGATAATCTCTAAAACTACTAGAGCTCCCCCAAGCTTTTCTTTCCACCTATGTCTATCGTAGAAAATGATTCTTTATACATGAACTCTACAATGGTTTGAAGTAATAAATGAACTATCATCAGTCCAACAACATCCCTTAACCCCATAGCGAACAACTAGGCCTTTTGGTTGTCACAACCCGTCCCCTAGGGCCCGTGTCGTAACTACCCCAAGCCTGCCTTCCATAGACCAGGGGTTGGCGACTAGCACCAAAGGCGTAAATCCCTAAAACAGGGAAGGCATTTCCTTTATAATAGAAAATGAACATAAACAGAGTACAAGAAGAAGAAAACACTATGTAAAAGCTGAATAACAAGTGTACTGAAAGTAATGTGGGGCTGAATACAAGCCCAACTGTAATGTACAAATACAATTGAAATCAAGTACGACTAAAAAGGGAAAAACAGTCGGAATGTGTTTATCTGCTCCTGGATTGTCTTCCGGGGATCCTACAGGAAGGGGAGGTACATATGGCCTCCACAACACTCCTCATCCATCAGAATCCACTATTTACTAATACGTCGTAAGGTCATCCTCTAGGCACCATCCAGTCCTGGCGCTCTCGGCCTCTGTCAGCATTGTCCATCATCTGCATCCAACAAAATGAGGTGCGGGCATAGCCCGTGCAGGGGTGAGTATAACGATACTCAGTAGGGACCCCGAGACCCTCAAGGTCTCACAAAAATCCAACAACTATAAACCACAAAGTAATATTTCAACGGATAACTGTTACTTAGGTATATGCCCATATATATACCTATGTTATCAAATAACCTATCTCAATCATGAGGAAAAACACAAAGGTCGCGACTCAGCTCAAACCAGGTTTTTTCATTATCGAAACCATGGATGCTAAATAAATCCACCTCTTTCGAGTACAGTGGCCATGTCACGATACAGAGGCGCATCTCACAAACCTTAGACTGATTAGGTACTCTTCCTGTCGAGTTTCACGTGACTGCTTCCAAACCGGGCGCTCCGTCAGTTGTGGGTCTCCCGCCAAACTGGGTACTCCCCCTATAGCCATAAGAGGTACTCCTCTTATCAATTACCATGGGTCTGCGGCCAACTACCAGGTGCTCCATCCGCCATGGGTCTGCCGCCAAATCGGGCACTCCATACAATAGACTAATCGAATCTCTCTGAGTCGAATCGGTCAAGCATTCGTCAGGTTTACAGCTACTAGGTCTCCGCACTCTATATGCTAGTCTCTACGAGTATCCATGCCACAATCTACTGGTCGATACTCTAGGATTAACGAAGTCTCGTGTGGAATTATCTCAAAGGACCACCACTTCATAGAGGTCTCAACGCAGCAGACGACAAGTCAATCAGATGCTCGGTCTGTGAGTTATTAGCATTTTAGTATCAGGGGCCTGGTTGGTTTTGTGTACGATCCAACCTGACCGCATTTAAAATATACCCCGAACACCCATGGAGTATTTTCAAAGGGACATTTATGCTTCAAATAGAACTGGCACCGCTGATGGTTCGTCAAATGGACGTTCGGTAACTCGGCCCGGGAGACCGGGCCGATTCTGACGGCGATATAGCGTGGGACGCCGCAGGTTGGCTTAGGATTAAGGTGGTTTGGAGGCCACCCGGTAGGTCTCGCAGAGCATGGGAAGGCCGACTGATCACTGACAGGCCGCGTGTGCATCGGGCAGGGCGCAGGTGCGCCGGGTAGGGTGACAGGGTGTCGGGGGGTGCCAGGTAGGGCGGTAGGGTGCCGCAGGGTGCGCCGGGTTGCGTGGCAGGGCCGGGCAGTGTCGGGAAGGCTGCCGATAGGGGACGGGTGGCCCGTAGGGTGGGCACGGGGGTTCCAGGCAGGCCGCTGGGAGGGGTCGGGCAGCGGGTGCACCGGGGGGCGCCAGACAGGGAGGCAGGGTGTCGCTGGGTGCGTCGGGCTGCGCGGTAGGGTCAAGCAGTGTCAGGAAGGCTATTGGTAGGGGCCGGGAGGGCCATAGGTTGGGCACAGGGGTGTGGTCGGGCCGCTATATTGTCTTGGGGTGCCGTTCAGGCAACAGGAAAGAGCGGGGTAGGCCACCGGGGCTGCGCGCGAGGGTGTGGGTAGGGCACCGGGGTGGTGCGGTTAGTGGAGGCCTTGGGTAGCGCGGCCTTTGTTCGCCATCGTCGTTGTCGTCATTCATGTACCGCCTCCGTCATCATCAAAAGAGATCAAAAAAGGGTGAGGTTCGGGCCGTGTTTGTGCGTCCCGAACCCTCCTCATTATGACATTAACAATTGGCACTTAACATTCCGAAAATAGAATGACGAAGAATGGGTAAAAAACAACACAAAACCCCTACCTCGTATTTTGACGATCATCGACGTCAGAGTCACAAGAAGGCAGCATCGTTCCGTCAAAGTTGGAGGAATAAGGGATCCTAGAAGATGAGTCTAGATGTCGTCGTCGGAGTTCTTCATGGAAGATAGTGCTTCCCTTTCTTCCCCTGGTTGGTGAAGGATAAAGACAGAATTCGTCATTCTTCGTTCTTCGTGGGCGACAATTCTTCGTTGGAGGAATAATTCTCCAAGGGTTGGGCGTCACATCTCTTTTCCAGTGTTTCACCGCATGAAGAATCCATCCCAAAACCTTTCTCCAAGTTTCCTTTATATAGGAAAAGGGGAGATGTAAGTAACCATCGTGGAATTTATTACGGTTCATTTATTAGGAACCTTCGTAATATACAAAGATGTGGATACCTAATTTAGAAAAAGGGAGAACAAATTAATTGGCTCCACTAAAAAAATGCACAAGAGGTGGCACAATTAATTTGGAGGATGTTAAGAGGCTCCCTATATTTAATTTACATGTGTTGACAAAATTAATTGGCACGCACGTTGGCTCAATTAATTGGCACGTGCGTTGGCACAATTAATTGTGAGGAGGAGGTCAAGTGGTCCTCCCTCATTAATGAGGGGTTATGCGTCATGGGTGGTCCTCATGTCGTAACCTCTCTCAGGAGGTTATGTGCATGTGGGCTCCACCACCATAACCTCCCATGGGTGGTTTGGGTGCGGTGTCCCCCACCTCCAACCTACCCTTAGAGGTTTTAACCACCCAAAAGAAATAAAGTTAAAACTTTATTTTATTCAATTTAATTAAAATCCACCAAAAACTAACTTCCACTCGCGATTAAACACAACTATAGTGAAGGTTTAACTAAGCAATTACCGATGCTGTGAATTCAACGGTGCCCCCGAAATTCGATTCAGAGCACCGGTTCAAGAGTTATAAAATTCCGCTCGAATGTTTACTAAATGTACCTAAAAAAAGTCAGAAAATTATTATCAGTCACCCTCATCCCACTACGGTCGAGGTTAGGCTTGGACTTAGTGAAACACTCCCCAACGAACCCAACGGTGCTCTCATATTTTCATTCCGAGTTACCATTTAGAAGTTATGAATTTTACAATAAAATAATTGTCACTTAATTATTTTATTTGCGGCCAAAAACTAACTTTTTATGTTGACCTGTGCCGGACAATGTTATTATCTTCTTAAATAAAGAAATCCCTCACAAGTTCAGCGGTGGTCCCTGATTTTTAATTTGGGCTACCATTTGTGAGTTATAAGTATTTAAAAATTAAAATAACATTATTTAATTATTTTATTTACAATTATTCTATTGTCATGATTTTTCATAGGATGCCCGCACCGACTAAACTTAAGTCATGGCTAGGTTAAACCCACCATCCTGAGCACGACGGTGCTATCAGATTTCTGATCTGAGTAACCATTTAATTGTTATTTTACTTTATTAGGAAAACTTCTTTCGCGCATTAATTTATTCTTAACAAAACTTCGATGGATCATTCCGGTCCCTCCGGGCCTCAGAATCACGTGCCATCAAAAACTATGGACTCATAAAATTCCCATATATTTCAAAAAAAATTACAAGGAAATTTTGGGTCTTTACATTCTCCCCACATCAGGGCTCTACGTCCCTGTAAACCACAACTTACAACTAAGGGAACAAGTGGGGGTACTGAGCACACATCTGAGCCTCCCTCTCCCCATGTGCTCTCCTAGGGGTTCCTATGCTGCCAGCGAATGCACACTAGAGGTATCAACCATCCATGAAGGTCCTGCTCCGGTCGATCCTCAATTTCTACTAGAACCTCTGTAAAAGTTGCCTCATCGTCAACATCCATCTCTCCATGGTAGATGATTTGAGAAAGGTTGTGCACATATCTCTTCGTCTTGGATACGTGGAAGACGTCGCACACCTGGTGCAAATGAGGTGGAAGATCTATGGAGTATGCCACCTCTCCAACTCTATTGAGGACCTGAAAAGGTCTGATGAACCTCTAAGATAACTTGCCTCCTCGGCCAAATCTCTATAGACCTCGTTGAGATGAGATCCGTAGAGATACGTGGTTGCCATCCTAGAACACTATAGGTCTCCCTCTACTATCAGCATATGGATTATGTCTGCTCTGTACAGTCTTCATCCACTCCCAGATTACTTTCACATTCTCTATTGTAGCTCGTTCCATCTCGTATCTGATGGAAGTGGGCCGACTTGGTGAGTCGATCGACGATAACCCAAAATGAGTCATGTCCCTTAGAAATACATGGAATAAGCATCATTATGTCTATGGATATCTCATCCCTCTTCCACTTTGGGACATCTAAAGGCTATACCAAGCATGTTGGTAATTGATGCTCCACCTTCACTTGCTGAAAAGTGATGTATCGTGAGACAAACTCAACTACTTCCTTCTTCATACCTGGCCACCATTGTTTTCGTCTGAGGTCCTGATACATCTTCGCCACTCCTGGATGTACTGCTAGTGGGGAAATGTGTAACTCCCTCAACACTGCCTCCTGATGTGCAACCGGTACCATGGTACATCCTCTGAAAAGAATTTCATGATACCCAACTTCATAAAATCTATCAGGTTTCTGCCCTGTGGATATCTAAGAACGTCGCATCTCACAGTCATCATCTCCACACTATGCCTCCCTGACTCGGTGAAGAAGGGGAGGAGTGATTGAAAGATACTGTAGAAAGGGTGTTCCATCCCAATCCGTGAAGGATATCTGTAAGCCAGCCAGCTGCTTTGTCTCCTCTCCTAGAAGAAGAATGCATGATCTCTTGCATAGAGCATATGCTACAACGTTCTCCTTCCCCAGAGTATGGACTATCTCGAAGTCATAGTCCTGGAGGAACTCGAGCCATCAACGATGTCTCAGGTTATGGTCCTTTTGAGAGAAGATATACCTGAGACTCTTGGGATCAGAGTACATGGTAAAAACGTTCAACCATAAGGTAATGCAGCAACAACGTTAAGGAGAAGACCACTACTGCTAATTCCAAGTCATGTGTAGCGTAGTTCTGCTCATTATGTCTCAGTTTCTGAGAACTATATGCAATCACTACTCGCTCCTTCAGCAGGACACATCTGATTCTGGTCCTTGATGCATCACAAAACAGTACATACCCTACACCTTCCTCTGGAATCCTCAATATGGGGGAACTATTCAGCCTCTACCTCAACTCTTGAAAGCTATGCTGGAATCTCTCCTACCACATGAAGGGTTTCCCCTTCTTCGTCAAGGCTGATAGTGGTGCTGCAACTCTAGAGAAGTATGGCACCAAGGTATGGATGGCCGACGCAAGTGTGATAGACTACACCCTCTTTTGCATGAGTTCATCTTGTGCTTTCTGGGTTTTCCTTTTCGCCGACCAAGGAAAAACCCATCAAAATATTATAGATAAACCCTAGCCTTATTGCCTAATACAATCAATATGTGAATGAACTGTGGTTTCCCAGTCCATACGCAAACTAACGTCGTAAGGCCTCGACGCTTCCACCAAGGGGTTCCTACTGAAACTCTCGACTTAAGGGTCAGATCACACCATCGGCATAAGTGTGATTATCAAGTCTCCTCTTAAAGGTATCTCCAGACGTGAGTGTCAAGTCATTGGTTTTACCGAAAACTCTAGGTCTGGGACAAGATTCGTGGAAGGAAGGAATGATTGGAACCAATATCTATTGATACGGTAGCTAGTTGTAGACATAGTCCATACCTCGAATCATTCCTAGAGACCTTGTGTCTAACTCCTTGACCACATGTAGTTACTCTCTTTCCCCGCCCACCATCTCCCTGAGCCTAGTGAAATCGACAAAAAGGGGTGGTCGTATCATGTCGAAATGTACACCACCTCATGCTGCTCTCCTGGCTCTGATTCCACATATGCTGCTCTTCAGATTCATATGTCCTTAATACTGCCTCTTTCCGAAATAGTTTACATGCCCAAGCCTCTGGGACTGGTGCTAGTTTCTTTCTTTCCCACTACTAACATTCACTGGCTGTATTCGCTCAGCCAGAGAACATTCAACCACAATGGTTCTATCTATAATCCTAACATAGGTAGGAATGCACAGAGTAAAAAAGTGATGGCTCGGGTGTCCCTAAACACACATCACTCGGAGGTCCAAGCTCCGAAGCACTGATCGTATCGTATTCATCGAGTACCAGGAATGATCGGTATGCCTCGATGAATACTCAGTTACCGACATGTCATACTACCGAAGCTATAGAATTTCTAGAGAACTCTCAGCCTCCTTATAAGTCCAGTCCTTAGCTTCCAGTAAGTCGATCTCACCTTGGAACCTGGGGGATATCTGATTCTAAAACACATGTAAGGCACTAAGCCTACATGTGTCCTCTACTAGTACTGACGGTAGTATCTGCTGACCAACAGGCAGTGATATAGTTGGAACACTGCCTGAAGGTACCATCTTGGAAAATGATCCAAGTACCAAAACATCATCACTATGCGGACCATCCTCATGGTCACTCACTAAAAAAGACTTGTAGCTATGATCAACATCTGCTCTACTAGTGTCTCAACTAGGCGGAAAACACAAGTAATCGCCTCTATCTAGTCCTATGCTGCCATGGAATATATATTTCCTCGTAACCTCATAGGCCTCTGTCATTGGAACTCATGCAATGCGCTCATTCGGAGTGCACCTTCCATCAGTGCAGCTGGTGGCATCTTCTGCCCAATGGGTGGTGGTTCTGCTGGTATACCACCCGAATGTGCCAACATATTAATAGGGCCCTGCACCGGAGCCTCATTGCTCGTTGGGCTGTCATCACGTACTCTCTCAGAACTCTAAATGGCTGTCTGCGTGGAGGCATCCTGAACAGATGTGACACGGTCAAAAGACTATACCTGGTGAGCTGACCTGGTTTGAGCTGACTTAATGAAAACTTTTGAAAACACACAGGCAATCATTTTTTCGTGTACTAAGATGGAAATCAGAATTCAAGGTCCTAGTGTAATGATAAGTTGACCGTCGCACCAACACTGCACTCCCAGATCCAAAAACCACACTCGGTACCCTTAACACTATTGCTTCATAGAAAAGAAATATTAGAGTCCTATGTTATGTGGTAGAACCGAATCCACTGATACCAATTTGTCTCGATCCATTCCATGGGGCCCATGTAATATCTACCCCAATCCTGCATTCCATACGACTGGGGCTAGTGACTATCTCCAAAGGCGTAAATACCTATAACTGGGAAGACATTTCCATTATAATAGAAAACGAACACAAAGAGAGTACAATCAGAAGCAAACACTAATAAAATCTGTATAACAAGTGTACTGAAAGTAAATGGGGGAAGAATACAAGCCCACCTATAAAGTAAGAATACAACTTAAAGAAAGTACAACTAAAAAGAGACAAATAGCTGGAAGGTGTCTAGCAGCTCATGGATCGTCCTCCGGGGCTCCTACATGATGGTTATGTACAAATGGCCTCCACAACACTCCTCATCTGTCAGACTACACCATGTACCGATATGTCGTAAAGTCCTCCTCCGAGCACCATCCAGTCCTGGAACTCTCAGCCTCTGTCTGTGTTGTCTGTCGTCTGCATCCTACACAACGAGGTGAGGGTGTAGCTCGTGCACGGGTGTGTATAACGATACTCAGTAGGGACCCCGAGACCCTCAAGGTCTTATAAAATCCAACAAGGATAAACCAAAAAGTAATATTTCAATGGATAACCATTACTTAGGTATATTCCCATATATATACATAAGTTATCAAGTAACTCATCTCAATCATGAGGAAAAACAAAAAGGTTACAACTCAGGTCAATCCTGGATTATCATTATCAAAACCACAACTGCTAGAGAACTCTTCCTCTGTCGAGTATAGTGGGCTTGACACAACACTGAGGTGCTTCTCACTAACCTTAGACTGATGAGGAACTCCTCTTATCGAGTATCGCAAGTCTGCGACAAAACCGGGTGCTCTGTCCGCTGTGGGTCTGCTACCAAACTGGGTGCTCCCCCTATAGCCATCAGAGGAACTCCTCATGTCGAGTAATGCGGGTCGGATGCCAACTACCAGGCCATCCATCCACCATGGGTCTACTACCAAGCCGGGCGCTCCATCCACTGGGAAAATCGAATCACATCGAGTCAAATCGGTATAGCAGTCATTGGGTCTGCAACTACTAGGTCGTTGCACTCCGTATGCTCGTCTTCGGGAGGATCCGCGCCATGAGCTACTAGTTGATACTCCAAGTGTTACGAAGTCTGACGTGAAAGTATCTTAAAGTATCACCACATCATAAGGGTATTAACGCCATAGATGGCGCATCAATCAGACGCCCGGTCTGTGAGTTATTAGCCTTTTAGTCCCGGGGCCCGGTTGGTTTCGTGTACGATCCAACCTAACCGCATCTAAACTATACCCCCAAACTCCCATGGGGTATTCTCAAAAGGATGGCTATGCTCCAAGAAAAACTGTTGCCCCTGACGGTTCGTCAAATGGATGTCTGGTGCCAATGATATGGCCCAAGAAGGTAATGGGTTAGTAATGGGCCCTGGTCCGGTCTGACCCGGTCGGACCAACTCGCCCCAACCTGGTCTGGGCCGACCCGGTCTGGGTCGCCCTAGTCAGAATCGCTTTTTCTGACCCGGCCCTTTGGGCTGGTCAGCCTACTATGTTTTTACTTGGTCCGTCGGGTCGGACCCAGCGGATTGAAATGGTGGTTCGACGCGAAAGTCTATACGTTGGTGGCTCGGTAACTTGGCCTGGAAGACTGGGAAGGTTTTTCCAACGACACCACGGGGGATGCCACCGGTTGACCGGGAGGCCGGTGGCCAAGAGGCCAGCAGGAAGGCCGCGCAGAGTGCGGGTAGGCCGACTGGTCACCGACAGGCCGCAGGTGCACCTGGTAGGGTGTGGGTGCACCAGGCATGGCGGTAGGGCGCCGGGGGGCACCGGGCAGGGTGGCAGGGAGTCGCGGGGTGCGCCGGGCGGTGGCGGGTAGGCTGCCAGCAGTTGCTAGGCATGCCGCCGGCTGGGAGCGGGGGCACCGGGCAGGCCCCCAACAGGGGCCCGGCCGCGCCGGGCAGGCCACCAGCAGGGGTCGGGTGGTCTGTCGGTCGGGCACGGGGGCACCGGTCACATCACTGGAAGGGGCCGGGCAGGTCGTCGGGGTAGCGTGCAAGGGGGCAGGTAGCATGTCGGGGCGGCGCGGTTCGCAGAGTCTGCTGGTAGTGTGGCCTTTGTACGTCTTCTTTGTTGCCATCGTCACGTGTACCGCCTCTATTGTCATCAAAAGAGATCAAAAAAATGGGGAAGGTTCGGGCCGTGTTCATGTGGCCCAAATCCTTCTCGTTATGACGTTAACAGTTGGCACTACACATTCTGAGAATAGAACGACGAAGAATGGGTAAAAAACCACACAAAACCCCTACCTCGCATTTTGACGATCATCGACGTGAGAGTCATGGGAAGGCGGCGTCACTCCGTCAATGTTGAAGGAAGAAGGTCTTGAAGAAGACGAGTTTGGATGATGTAATCTTCATTCTTTGTGGGCGACAGTGCTTCCCTTTCTTGCCCCAGTTGAAGAAGGATGAAGGTGGTGTTCTTCGTTCTTCGTTCTTTGTGGGTGAATGTTCTTCATTGGAGGAATAATTCTCTATGGGATGGGAATCGTGTCTCTTTTCCATCATTTCACCTCTTGAAGAAGCCATCCCATAACCTTTTCCCATGCTTCCTTTATAGAGAAGAGGGGGAGAGTTAAGTAACCATCGTTGAATTTATGACGGTTCATTTATTAGGAACCTTCCTAATTTCCAATGATTTAGTTACTTAATTTAAAAAAATGGAGAAAAATTAATTGTCTTCACTAAAAAAATGCACTAGAGGTAGCACACTTAAGTTGGATGATACTAATAAGATCCATATAATTAATTTACGCGCGTTGTCAAAATTAATTGGCACACGTGTTGGCTCAATTAATTGGCACATGCGTTGAAACAATTAATTGCGCAGAGGAGGTCAAGAGGTCCTCTCTCGTTAATGAGGGGTTATGCGTCTGGGGTGGTCTCCATGTCGTAACCTCTCGCGGGAGATTATGTGCGGGTGGGAAATACCTCCATAACCTCCCATGGGAGGTTAGGGTGTGGTGGCCCCCACCTCCAACCTCCCCTTGGAGGTTTTAACCACCCAAATTAAATTCTGTTCTAACATTATTTTATTCAATTTAATTAAAACCCCCAAAAACTAACTTCCATGATCAATGAAACACAACTGTGGTGAAGGTATCACTAACTAATTAATGATTCTATGAATTCAACGGTTCCCTCAGAATTCAAGTCAAAGCACTGGTTCGAGAGTTATAAATTTCCGCTCGAACGTTTAAATAATATACACGAAAAAATGTTCGGAAAATTATTATCAGTCACACTTGACCCACTATGGTCGAGGTTAGGCTCAGCCTAGGTGAAACATGCCCCAACAAACCCAATGGTACTCTCATATTTTTAATCCTATTTACTTTTTAGAAGTTATTTATTTTTCAATAAAATAATTTTCACTTAATTATTTTATTTTCATCCAAATACTAATTTTTTATGGTGGCCCGCGCTGGCCAACGATAGTATATTCTTAAATACAGCAATCCCTCATGAGTTCAGTAGTGGTATATGATTTTTAATCCGAGCTACCATTTTTGAGTTATAAAAATTTGAAAAATAAAATAATTTTATTTAATTATTTTATTTACGGTTATGTCATTTTCGGGATTTTTCCTAGGAGGCTCGTGCCGACTAAACTTAAGTCACGCCTAGGGTAAAACCGCTATCTTGAGAAAAACGGTGTCTTCAGATTTAAGATTGGAGTAACCATTTAGGAGTTATTACACATTTTCAGGAACAATTCTTAGGCGCGTTAATTTAATCATAACAAAACATCGATGGATCATTCCAGTCCCTCCGGTCATCGAAATCGTGCACCGTCAGAATCAACGGACTCGTAAAATTCCCATATATTTAAAAAAATTACATGGAAATTATAGGTCTTCACATTTTCCAAAACATAGGGCTCTATGTCCCCATAAGAGACAACTCACAACTAAGGGAACAAGTGGGGGCATTGAGCATGCATTTGAGCCTCCTGCTCCCCATGTGCTCTCTTGGAGGTTCATGTGCTACCAGTGGACGCACACCAGAGGTATCAACCATCCATGAAGGACCTGCACCTGTCAATCCTAAATTTCTACTAGATCCTCTGTAATAGTTTTCTCATCGTCAACGTCCAGCTATCCATGGTCGATGATGTGGGAAGGGTCGTGCACGTATCTCATCTGTTGGGATACGTGGAAGAGGTCGCGCACCTGGTGCAACTGAGGTGGAAGAGCTAAGTAGAATTCCACCTCACCCACTCTATTGAGGATCCAAAAATGTTATATGAAACTCATAGATAACTTACTCATCGAACAAATCTCCGTAGACCTTGTCGAGGTGAGACCCATAGAAAGATGTAGTCACCATCCTCAAAATCAAGAGGTGTCTATCTCTTTTCATCATAAGGCTTTTTTTCTCCTCTGTATAGTCTTCATATTCTCCCGGATGGCATGAACCTTCTCCATGGTATCTCGTACCATCTCTGGTTAGAAGGAAGTGGGCCGACTTAGTGAGTCGGTCGACGATCACCAAAAAATAGTCATGTCCCCTGGACATACATGGAAGACCCGTCAAAAAGTACATGAATATCTTATCCCTCTTCCACTATGGGACATCTAAAGGCTGAACCAAGCCTACTGGTACCTGATGCTCTACCTTCCCTTGTTGAAAAGTGAGGTATTGTGAGACAAACTCAACTACTACCTTTTTCGTACCTGGCCAGCAGTGCTATCATCTGAGGCCCTGATACATATTCGCCACTCCTGGATGTTCTTCTAGATGGGATGTGTGGAACACCCCCAAAACGTCCTTCTGAAGTGTAACCGGTACCATGGTACATCCTTTGATAAGTATTTCATGCTCCCCACCTTCACAAAATCCATCAGGTGCCTGTCCTGTGGATATCTGAGCACGTTACGTCTCACAGCCAACATCTCCACACTGTGCCTCCCTGACTCGTTGAATAAGGGGAGGAGTGACTGTAAGAGACTGAAGAAATACTGCTACATCCCTATCCATGAAGGATATTTGTAAGGCAGCCAGATGCTCTATCGCCTCTCTTGGAAGCTGAATGCCTGATCTCTTACTAAGAGCATCTTCACAACGTACTCATTCCCAGGATTATGGACTATCTCGAAGTCATAGTTCATGAGGAACTCAAGCCATAGCCACTGTCTCGGGTTCAGGTCCTTCTAAGAGAAGATATACCAGAGACTCTTGTGATTAGAGTACATGGTAAAAACGTTCACCCATAAGGTAGTGCTGCCACAAATTCAAGGTGAAGACCACTGATTCTAATTCCAGGTCATGGGTAGCGTAGTTCTTCTCGTGATGTCTCAGTTGCTGAGAACTATACGCGATCACTACTCGCTCCTGTATCGGGACACATCTGAGTCTGGTCCCTAATGATTCATAAAAAATGATGTAACCTTCACCTTCCTCTGGAATCCTCAAGATGTGGGCACTAGTCAGCCTCTACTTTATCTCTTGAAAGCTCTACTGGAATCTCTCCGACCACAGGAAGGGTTACCCCTTCTTCGTCAGGCTGATAGTGGTGCTGCAACTCTTGAGATGTTTGGCACAAAGGTAAGTCTGGCCAACTCAAGAGTGATCGACTGCACCCTCTTATGCATGAGTCAATCCTATACTGCCTAGGTTTTCCATTTCATCAACCAAGGAAAACCCCATCCAAACGTTTTAGATATAACACAACATTTTTTCTAATATAGTCAATCTGTGTATGAACTGTGGTTTCCTAGTTAATACCCAAACTAACGTCATAAGGACTCGACGCTGCCACCAAGAGGTTCCAAATGAAACTCTCGCCTCAAGGGTCAGATCACACCATCGAAATATGTGTGATTATCATGTCTCCTCCCAAAGTTATCTCCAGACATGAGCGTCAAGTCCACTGTTTAATCAGAAACTATAGGTATGGGACAAGATTCGTGGAAGGAAGGAATGATTGGTACCTATGTCTATTGATACAGCAACTAGTATTAGACATATTCAGTACCTCGAATCATTCCTAGAGCCCTTGGGTCTCACTCTTTGACCACATGTAGTTACCCTCTTTTCCCAGCCTCTAGATCCATGAGCCTAGTGGAATCCACAAAAGGGGTGGTTCTAACATGTTGAAATTTACACCATATCATGTTACTCTCCTAGCAATGCTTCCACCTCTACTACTCTGCAGATTCATCTATTCTTAATACTTCTTCTTTCAGAAATAGTTTACATGCCCAAGTCTCTGAGACTAGCTGTAGTTTCCTTCTTTCCCACTACTAATATTCACTGGTTGTATCCACTTAGCCAAAGAGCATTCAACCGAAATGGTTCTATCTAGCATTATAACTTACGTAAAAATTCATAGAGGAAAAAGTGATGGCTCGGATATCCCTAAACAGACCTCACTCAGAGGTCCGAGCTCCGAAGCACTGATTGTATCGTATTCATCGAGTACCAGGAATGATCGGTATGCCTCGATGAATACTTAGCTACTGACATGTCGTCTTGTCGAAGCTATAGAAGTTCTAGAGAACTCTCATCCACCTCCTACGGCCAGTAATCAGCCGCTTGTAAGTCGGGATCGCCTCGTAACCTGAGGGATATTTGATTCTAAAACACATGTAAGGATCTATGCCCTCAAGTGTCCTATACTGGTACCGCTGGTAGCGTCTGCTGACCAACGTGCAGTGATATATTTGGAGCACTGGATGAAGGTACCATCTCAGAAAACGGTCCAAGTATCGAAACCTCAACACTATGCGGACCATACTCATGGTCACTCACTAAAAATGACTAGTATCTAAGATCAACATTTTCTCTACTAGTGTCTCAACTAGGCGGAAAACTCCAGCAATCGCCTCCATCAAGTCCTCTGCTGCATGGGAATCTATCTCGCCTCGTGACTTCAGAGGCCTCTGCCGCTGGAACTTGTGCAATGTGCTCGGTCGGCGTGCACTATCTGCGAGTGTGGCTGGTGGAATCTTCTGCCCAACGGGTGGTGGTGGTACTACTGGTACACCATCCAAATGTGCCAACATAGTAAGAGGGCCCTGCAATAGAGCCTCGTCGCTCAGTGGGTTGTCATCATGTACTCTCTCAGAACTCTAAATGGATGTCTGCATGGATGCATCCTAAACAGATGCAACACGGTCAAAATACTATACCTGGTGAGCTGACATGGTTTGAGCTGACTTAAAGAAAACTTGTGAAAACACACATGCAATTAGTTTTTTCATGTACTAAGTTGGAAATCAGTAGTTAGGGTCCTGGTGTATGGATACGTTGACCGCCGCACCAACACTGGAATCCATGAACTACAAACCACACTCGGTACCCTTAACACTATTTCTTCACAGAAAAGAAATATTGGAGTCCTATGTTATGCGGTAGAACCGACTCCTATGATACCAATTTTTCACGACCCGTCCCCTAGGGCCCGTGTCATAACTACCCCAAACATGCCTTCCATATGCCAGGGGCTGGCATGTAGCACCAAAGGCGTAAATCCATAAAACTGGGAAGGAAATGCCTTTATAATAGAAAATGATCACAAACAGAGTACAAGCGGAAGAAAACACTAAAGAAAAGCTATATAACAAATGTACTGAATGTAAAGGGTTCCAGAATAAAAGCCCATCTGTAAAGTAAAAATTCAATTGAAAGAAAGTACAACTAAAAATGGACAAACAACTGGAAGGTGTCTAGCAGCTCCTGGATCATCCTCCGGGGCACCCACCTGAAGGGTAGGTATAGATGGCCTCCACAACACTCCTAATATGTCAGAATCCACTGTGTACTGATACTTCATAAAGGCTTACTCCGGGAACTATCCAGTCGTAGCGCTCTTGGCCTCCATCAACGTTGTCTATCATCTGTATACAATACAACGAGGTGCGGGCATAGCCCGTGCAGGGGTGAGTATAACGATACTTTGTAGGGACCCCAAGACCCTCAAGGTCTCACAAAATCCAAAAAGGATAAACCACAATGTATTATGTCAATGGATAACCATTACTTAGTTATATGCCTAAACATATACCAAAGTTATCAAGTAACCCATCTCAATCCTGAGGAAAAACACAAAAGTCACGACTCCACTCAAACTAGGATTTTTCATTATTGAAACCACATTTGGTAGAGAACTCCTTCTCTATCGAGTACAGTGGGCCTGTCGCAACACCGAGGGACTTATCACTAACCTTAGACTGCTGAGGTACTCCTCCTGTTGTGTACCGTGGCTCTGCTTCCAAACCGGGAACCCCGTCCACTGTGGGTTTCCCGCCAAACCAAGCGCTCCCCTTATAGCCTTCATAGGTACTCCTCTTGTCGAGTACCACGGGTCTGCTGCCAATTACTAGGCGTTCATCCACCATTGTTCTGCCACCAAACTGGGCACTCCGTCCACTTAGCTAATCGAATCACTCTGAGTAGAATCGCTCAAGTAGTCGTCAGGTATACAACTACTATGTCTCTCCACTCTGTACGCTCGTCTTCGTGAGGATCCGCGCCACGAGCTGCTGGTCTATACTCCAAGTGTCATGAGGTCTCACGTGGAAGTATATTAAAGGACCGCCACATCATAGGGGTATTACCACAATATACATCACGTCGATCGGACGCCCGGTCTGTGAGTTATTAGCCTTTTAGTCCCGGGGCCCGGTTGGTTTCATGTACTATCCAACCTGACCACATCTCTACTATACTAGAAACTCCATTGGGGTATTATCAAAGGGATGGCTATGCTCCATAAAAAACTGGCGCCGCTGAAGGTTCGTCAAACAGACGTCCGGTGCCAAATATATGGCCCAATAAGATAATGGGTCAGTAATGGGATCGGGTTCAGTACGACCAGGTCGGACCAACTCAGTCCAAACCCGTCTGGGCCGACCCGTTCTGGTCGACCCACTCAGACTCACTAGGTTTGACCCGGACCATTGGGTGGGTCAGCCTTCTATGTTTTGACCCGGACTGCTGGACCTGGCCCAGAAGACCGCAAGGGCGGTTCAGTATGATAGTCTCTACGTAGGTGGCACAATAACATGGCCCGGAAGACGGGGGAGGATTGTCCAGTGACACCGCGGGGGACGTCGTGGGTCGGCCGGGTGGATGGTGGCCGGAAGACCAGCAGGCAGGCCACGTGGGGCATGGGCAGGCCGACTGGTCCCCGACAGGCCGCAGGTGCACAAGGTAGGGCACAGGGGTGTCAGGCAGGGCAGTAAGGCACCAGGCAGGGTGTCGAGGCACCGCGGGGTGCGCCTGGAGGCACAGGGCATGCTGCCAGCAGGGGCATAGCCGCATCGGGCAGGCCGCCGGCAGGGGCCGGGTGGTCCACCGGCTGGGCACGGGGGCGCGAGGCAGGTCGTCAGCAGGGGGTGGGTAAGCCATCGGGGTAGCGCGCGAGGGGGTGGGTAGCGCGACAGGGCGGCGCGGTTCACAGAGGTCGTGGGTAGTGCGGCCTTTGTACACCATATTTATTGTCATAGTCACATGTACCGCCTCCGACTTAATCAAAAGAGATCAATAAAAAGGGGGTGGTTTGGGCCATGTTGGTGCAGCCCAAACCCTCTTTGTTATGACGTTAACATTTGGCACTTCACATTCCGAGAATAGAAGGAAGAAGAACGGGTAAAAAACAACCCAAAACCCATACCTCGTGTTTTAATGATCGTCGACGTTAGAGTCACGGGAAGGCGGCGTCATTCCCTCAATGTCGGAGGAAGAAGATCTCAAAGAAGACGAGTCGAGATGACATCGTCGACATTCTTCGTGGAAGACAGTGCTTCCCTTTCTTTCCCTAGTTGATGAAGGATGAAGACGGCGTTCGTCGTTCTTCATTCTTCGGGGGAGACGGTTCTTTGTTTGAGGAATAATTCTCTAAGGATGAGGTTACTTAATTTCGTGGTCAACAGTTCATTTATTAGGAACCTTATAATGGCTCTTCGTTCTTCATGGGCGATGGTTCATTTATTAGTAACCTTCCTAATTTCCAACGATGCGGTCACTTAATTTAATAAAAAGGATAACAAAATAATTGGATCCACTAAACCAAATGCATGAGAGCTGGCACACTTAATTTGGATGATGTTAATAGGCTCCCTATAATTAATTTACACGCGTTGGCTCAATTAATTGGAACGTGCATTGGCATAATTAATTACGCAGAGGATGTCACGAGGTCCTCCCTCATTAATGAGGGGTTTTGCATCTTGGGTGGTCCCCATGCCGTAACATCTCGCAGGAGGTTATGTGCGGGTGGGCCCCACCAACATACCCTCCCATGGGTGGTTAGGGTGTGGTGGCCCCACTACCAACTTCCCCTTGGAGTTTTTAACCACCCAAATAAAATAAAGTTAAAACTTTATTTTATTCAATTTAATTTAAAACTCCAAAAAACTGACTTCCACTCTCGATGAAACTCAATTATGGTGAATGTCTCACTAAGAAATTACTGATGCTGTGAATTCAACAGTGCCCTCATAATTTGATTCCGAGCACCGGTTCAAGAGTTATAAAATCTCACTCGCACCTTTACTGAACATACCCAAAAAACAGTTTGGAAAATTATTATCAGTCACCCTCGACCTACTGCGGTCAAGGTTAGGATCTTCCTAGGTGAAACACGCCCCTACGAACCCAACGGTACTCTTGGATTTTTAATCTGAGTCACCGTATAGGAGTTATAAATTTTACAATAAAGTAATTTTCACTTAATTATTTTACTGGAGGCCAAAAACTAACTTTATCGGGTAGCTCGTGCTGGCCAAAGTTAGTGTCTGATTAAATAAAGCAAGCCCTCACGAGTTCAGCGATGGTCTCAGATTTATAATTCGAGCAACCGTTTGTGAGTTATAAGCATATTAAAAATAAAGTAACTTTATTTAATTATTTTATTTACGGTTATCCCATTTTTGGGATTTCTCACAGGTGGCCCGCGCTGACTAAAATTAAGTCATGCCTAGGGTAAACCCACCATCCTGAGCGAAAAAGTGCCCTCATATTTCTGATTCGAGTCACCGTTTAATAGTTATTCTACATTTTTAGGAAAACTGCTTACACACGTTAATTTAATTTTAACAAAACTTTGATGGATAATTCCAGGAACTCCAGGCCTCGGAATCACGTGTCGTCAGAAACAGAAGTCTCAAAAAATTCCCATATATTTGTTTTAAAAAAATAACATGGAAATTCTGGTTCTTTACATAGGTAATCATTTATTACATGCTCTGATGCCAGATTCACAAAAACAGCAAAGTGGGTGGAGTACTATAGAATGGTATTCTCCCATTACTTGAATTTTAGAAACTCTAAGGTATTTTACACACATAAAGTCGGATCCTTCTTGGTAAACATATATCCATGATCTAGTTACCATCCTAGATTCAGTGTGCCCCCAGAACCAAGAGTCTGAATGGTACAAATCACTACTTTTATAAAAGAGGGATCCCCTAGTTGAGGTATTTCGAATAGATATTCTAAGATGCATTATATATTAAACAAAAAAAAATAACTAATCACCCATGAGAAAATTTTAAAACCATCAAAATAAAAACAATAATCCCAAATAATTCTTCAAAATAATATAAATTTAAAGTGATTATTAATGCCATTAAAAAGGGATAGAATATTTTTATGGAACATTTTCATCTAAATAAACTCCACATATAGTTAATTAAAATGATATTACACACACCAAGTTATCATACATTATTTATATGTTGATTTAAATAAAATTTCCTTAAAATTTATTAAAATGAACTGAAACACTCAGTCATGGAATTAGTAAATATTTTCAACCACCCCTAGAAACTCAGATTCAGTAACATAATTGAGTAGGACCGACCCCATATATGCACCTACTTTCTAAATTCCAACATTCATAATCATAGCTACCCAATAAAATGGAACAACATGTTTATTTTTGAAAAAATTTAGAAATATGCCAACCTGGGTCAACCAAACAGGTCACCAAAGACATCCCATCCCGAGGTGGATAAAATAATGTTAACAAAAAAGCTATTTAATATAAACCAAACCTGATTTACAACCAAAGTAAAAAAGAAGTAACAATAAGGGATAATAATGATCCAAAACAAATAAATAAGAAAGAATTACAAGTATCGACAAAAATGATCTCCATTTTTTCAAACATCACCTCCAAACCATCCATAGAAGAAACAACGATGTAATGAGAAAACCTCTATCACTACTGAATTCAAATTCATTTATGTTCATCCTAATAATAAGGTATAAAACCACCCATAAGAATAAGTAGGGTTGGAGAAATAGATACTAGTGGGATACCTCCAAAAGAATCTATAAAAGTTCTACTAACAATAACGCACAAGTATATTCTTTAAAATAAAACAATTTTACAAGAATTTTTATAAAAGAAAATTTTTAAATCCTATTTCAAAAAATCCAAGAATTTTCAAAAATGACATGCCATGTTTTCTAAATCTAGTAATATCTAGGTAATGATATAGAAATATATAAAAAAAATTGTTCCAACATCCATGAAATAAACTATCATGTTACAAAAAAACTAGAAACAACAATGCACCTATTAGTCGGGATCTTGCATATGGGACAATATATACTTGAAACACACAAATCTGAGAAGGAATAATTTTGGATCCAACTAACATCGTGGCCATCTATAGGCGATCAACATACATGAATTTACCTTCTAGTGATTTTACACACACTAAGGCTAACAATGTCTATTTCTTGATGACTAAAGGTTCCTACTGTGCAATGTTTTTCAAATTATATTTTTAAAATTGTTCTCAAATTTTTACAAAACCACTCCAAATAATATTCAACATAATTCAGGTTTTGAAAATATATTTTCCATTTCAAATCATTGAAATTCCATTTTCCAAAGAAAACCCCCCTTCAAAACATGAACCCATACCCTTTTCAATTTTAACACAAAGGATTACCTTTTAAATATCAAGGAACTAGTAAGAACTATAAGTAATTCAATAATTTGGGACATTTAAATAGATCCACCAACCCAAAGATCATATAAAACCTATCTTCCATTAAAAAGGGGGATTGAAAAAAAAAACGTTCTACATTTGGATGACAAGGAATAAATAGATACTGAAATGGATTGATAGAAAACCCAGTCTGATTCCCAATCCCGGCAACAAACTGTTCTATAATGATAAACATGAGGGAACCGAGAAGACTGATTACCCGAACAGATGTAGTGTCTGTCCCTGATGATTAGCCATTGGACGGACAAATCCAAATGTAAGTAAGACACCCCAAACACCAAAAGTAAGATCTATAATGGAGAGTAGAAGGATAAAAATGAAATTATACCTCAAACACCCACACAGAACCCTAAAAACAGGATACTGGGAAATCACATGGTGTGTAATATTTTACATGTTGTTAATCCATTTTATTTCATGTTACACCGAAAAATGCATTTCCTTTTAAATAAAAAACTGGATTTTCACATTATAAAATGTAAAAATGGTCATGCTATGAATTCAACTCATGGGATAAGTTCATCCAACATTACATGAAATGAAACACCACTACATGTGAAACTTACCAATGAACAATAAAAACCTGAGGGAAAATGAAATTTAGAAAAAAATATGTGACATTACCAAAAAAAATATCTTCTTAATTCAGGGTTGAAAATACTCTCCCAATGAAAAAGGGAAAACCAAAATAATATAAAAAAAAATACCTTATAATGAGGTAATAGGGCATTATAGTGAATGCAATGGTGATAACAAGCCCTTCCCCTATTATGATCTAACACCTCTTCTTCTCAAATTTCATCTGTAACTAATGTTTTCATTCAGTTGAGACATGTTGTTCCAATTATATGAATGAATGTGAGATGTTAAATTGCATACATGATTTTTGTATGATTGATTGATCCTCTTGTTGTTGGAAGGATCTTCAAAGAGGGGTGAAGATATACCACGGTGGTTTAGCCAATGTTATATCATACTATTATTCATCAAAAAGGATAGAGGAAAAAAGATGACATTCTAAAATGATCATACATCCGAGATCATATGATTGAGTGGAACTTGTTTTTTTTTCTGACATTTAAATGGTTGATGAATAGTGTACTACACATTTCATCCCCACATTACTTCTCACATTCATCAAGGTTCTTTCTTAACTATAAATAATCACCTATTAGTAAAAATAATTCTCACACCCCCTTCTATCATGCTTCCCAGCACAATGGAACCACCACCACTTCATACACTCTCTAGGCCTTTATACATGGGCCTATGTGGGTGGACTCCAATTCCCACACAATCCACCTAAATCCATGAACGAGGCTAGTTCCATATTGTTGGTTGACCCTATGGGGTACCATATATGGCTAGGGTCATGATGTCTGGGGTTTCCCCTTAGTATGGCAATTTTTTATATAAGACATCCAAAACAATTAAATATAATAAATTTAAGCACAAATGATATTCCATAATCTTTAAAAATTCCAAGCCAAATTCACTTCTATTCGTCTCTTCATATTCATCAATTATTCATCATGAAACATAAATATGAACTCATACTTTTTCATGGATTCTTTCAATTCAACATCCTCCTAAAATTATAATTTCTTTATCAATAGAATCTCCCAAACCTATTCTTCTTGAATGTACTTTTTTCATGGACTTCACTTAATGTAACTAATATAGAAAGTCATTAGAGAAAGTGTTTAATGATTGAGGACTAGTTAAATAATTATTAGAGTTTTAAAATGATAATTTTACAAGACTGAAATACAATTCCCTTAAATGAATCCATAACAATTCTCCATGCATCACCACATCATCCAAATGCCACAAAACATATATTGACATATCATTGAAAAGAAATATATCACTGGTCCCAAAAATATACCACTTTGTATTTTGTTATCAATACCTCTTTAGAACACTTTGTAAGTGTCAATATATATGTTCACACTTTTCTCAAAATTATTTTTAATAAAATGCAACAAATTAGTTGGGATTTTATCAAAAACATGTTCTCCTCCCTTTGAATATTATTTCTTCAATACCTCTAGAAGATGGATAATATCACATAATTCTCTTATAAAAGAACATTTATTTAATAATATCTAGATCAACTTGGGCTAACCTAGTGTACAAAACAAGATATATATGGACAAGGTTTACAATGTCATTAATAAAAAAATATGCATTTGAAATAATTCTCATAATGTCTCAATTATCATTCAAGGGGTTGTAAATAATTATATTTATCTGTGAGATGAATGATCCAGCACATAGTTCAATAAACATATCATCATATTTCTATGAAAAGAAAAAACTCCCATGTTATCTCATTTTTTTCATCAACCAAGAACTCCTACATAATTAATATGATAAACACAATTTATAATAAGGGATGTAAGTGTGACTGGAATGCCTTTACCTTTAAAGTTGAATTCCTCCTAACTTTATCATTTTATTAAAAATGGTTTCCCCTTAAGGAATTCATACTTTTCATTCAACACATGGAAGTTAGTAGACATCATGAATTATAATATCATCATGTTTTTAGAAAGTGAATGCCTCAATCATATCCGTCAATTCTATTCATGTTATGTTAAAACACATAAAATAATAATAAATAAGGATGGTCCTCTATTTTTCAGATACAACAATAAAACTGAGATATTTCTTTCAATCTATGATTATTATTGTTCTTAGACTTGGAATCTTCACTTTCATGATAAAATTCTTTTGTTTAATCATTTTATATTTATCAAAATAGTGAATATCACTAGGCAACATTTTCACTTCTACCAATTCATTGTATTAGATAGTTCTTTTAGCATTAAACAAATATGCATCACTCGATGGAAGATTGATTAAGTTCAAGTCTTCTTCTTATGTAAGAAATGTGGTTAAACATTCACATATTCTATGTATAATATTAATTCATCACTCACAAAAAAACATTTTCAATTCATCAGGTGTCAATTATAGATAACCTCTCAGGAAATTTGTATATTTCATAATGAATCAACATTTTTCATTCACTATCAGAACTTTAATTCACTTCTCCTAGTTTTTTTCTTTCTCCATATCAGATGTAAATATCATAAGATTTTATTTGTGAATGATCATATATTTTTTAGAGTTTCCATATGAAATTAGATTTCATTATCCCTTTGATATAGAATAGTATCTCTCATTATTATTCTTGGTGACTCTTGAATTAATAATATTTTCTTTCCATTTCCAAAGGTTGACATTTCATCTTTGTTATATTATATATTTCTCTTCTCTGGTATATGTATAATATTTCATTTAGCTTTGTTACCCCTAAATACAGACCTTCTAATATCATCATGAATTTACATGTGATTCCAAAATTCTAATTTCTTATTCCCAACCATACAAAAACACCAACAATTGTTAAGAGCCTTCTGATTTAATTTTGAGGTGTATTCTGTTTAAATTTCACATATATTTATACTTACTACTTATATGTGAAACCATCACAAATTGATACATTTAATGGGGAATAGTTCCTCATTCTCATTATATAAATTTTCTTGATTTTTTGGAATTAATATAAATTTTCACCGTCTATAATTTTTTATATTTTAATTTAAAACTTATACCCCACCCCACTTAAAACATCATTAGTACATAAAAATTGTTCTGGGTTATGGGATACCTTGTTCGTGAATGATGTTTTCTTTTTATTTCATATTGATATGATGAACTTCATAGAGTCATGATCCTCTGAAAACACTTTTGTAGAAACATCTCTTTTCATTGGAATATAGGAACTTCATGTTCATATTAACTCATGATTCATTAATATAACATCATTATCTAAGAACATTATGTCAATAGAGTTCATCACTTCCTAAAATGGTCTAATATAGGCATCACATTCCACTTTCAGATTATTGTTTTTTCTAATGTATTGTTTTTTATTCAATCATCAAAATTACAAGATCATTTACACTGTTAGATTTTTCATATGGTTGATAATCTTTGAAAACCATTCAACCATTGTAAAAATTTTAAATTTCATGGAAGGATTCTACAAACATAATAAAAATGAATTATTTCTAACAAACAATTCCATGAAATTCATCAATTTCATCAAAATATCTTTTGTGGAAGAAAATAAATTCCTTTGCGTTCACAGGTCTTATGAGATTGTTGGATATGCCACCCCTTTTAGTCAATTAAGCTTCCAATGCATAAACTTCTTCTTATAACTATAATTATTCAAACTCAATAACCTTAATGAATTTAATAATATATTTGACACTTCTATAATGATATCATTCATATTTTCATTGAATATGAACTGAATATCACTTAGTAATCCATTTTTATCCCAACTTGAATATTATAAATCAGAAGAATCATATTTGAAATAATTATTTCATGTTTTACCCTTCGTATTACCTCTAATTTTAGGTATCTGTCCATTAGGAATGATATTATTCATCATATTCTTATCTTATTTCTTATTCCTACTCCTCTATGTCTTAGAAGAGAACTTAATCTATGGTATCTTACTCGTTTCCTAAAATCTTCACTACAAAAAGACATGCTCGAAACTTTAGAGGTTACATTCTCTTATAACACTTATAAAGATTGAGGCCAAATTGAATACTGAGAGGGGAGGGGTGAATCTCGGATTTAATTTTACCATTTTAATTTATTTTCAATTTATACTATTTAAATAATAATGGTTTTAAATCTCCTCAATAATATCACTCAAACTCACCTCATGTGAAATAATAACAACAGAAATATTAGCACGTTGTATTTAAAAGGATTGATATAAAGACATTCTCCATCCCATGTTGGTTATTACCCCCAACATGGATTTTCCATTATAATTCACTATTAAAAAAATATTATAATATATTTTATCTCTAAGTGAATGATTTTTTCTCTATCTCCAATAAGATACTCTGTTATCTTTTTTTCCAACCAAAATAATTCTTGCTCCAACTCGACGAGAGACCACTTTTCCCCTGGATCATACCAGAAGATGTAACCAGATCTTAAAACCAATGATATGGCTTCAAATATATTAAATATCTTGATCCACTAATCTATAATATTTAATCTTGATCAAAAATCTTTTAGGATCATACTTTAACATGTATAGTTCATGTAACTTCTAGAGAAAATAATTATGTATGTTGGAAATGATCAATAAATCTGATCACCTATGATTTTATAGTTTCATCAGTGAAAATATTATTAGTCTGATTCTCAATTCATTATTAAGACCTAGAATCACTTTAGATGTGTCCAAATAGAGAAAATATAATCTTTAAATATATTATGAAATATTAATGTTTTCATAATCTCAAATATCTTCAATCTTCAATTCTTAATTCAAACTCATAAAATAAACAAAATGTATGAATGTGTAATAAATGGAATCTAAAAATATTATTTCAATTATTTAAATGATAATTCATCAATTCATTCACATGTTGTTCTTTTCACACATTAAATCTTTATATTTATATTGGTTCAATTCTTAAGAAATCACATTTTCATCGGCATACATATACATGAAAACATTGTTCATAATATACGTCACTTATGTTTGTGGCCTTATCAACCTCCCTTCACGAACAAAAAATGTCCACACACACACACACACTATTTTTTTATTTGTATTATGTTCACTACATGTTTCTCATGCATGACTATCATGCTATATGAAAGACATTCATTCATGGGATTCAAAACCACATTTCCCACCTATTACTTCTCAAGGATTCTTGTGAGAAAACCCAGTAAAGTATAGGAATTTTATTTTCATAAGAACATCTTCATGTGATGCGGTATAAGTATAAATTTTATCATGGATCCACAAATGAATCATGATAACCATTAACCATTCATGGATCATAGTTCTTCATGAAATAGAGTGAGTGTGTTATGCATATGTCAACTACCCCTCATGTTCTTAGTGATTGACCAAAACATTAGGATATGCATGTATAATATCATACAACCTCTTGTGGATTCATGAAGTAGGTTCTTCATGAATATACATTGAGTGTTATAAACACTTATCAAAGGATTTTGGTAACTATCTTATCTATTACCTAAGATTATTGTGCGGAAGGCTTCTGGTTCGTGAAACATGACTTATTCACGGTGCTATATTTTTTCCCAAAAAATTGCATCCTTTATCAAACCATTAATTGATATTATCCTTAGTAATTTCACGGTAATTGTTATTACTTATTCTCCATATTAGATAATAATTTCATACCCCATTGAGAACCTTTTCAATGAACTATAAATACTACAGAGTCTATGCCTGTTAAATTATCGACGATCTCAGGTTAATTAAACATTCATGGGGCATTGAAAAACATGGAATCTCAACTTCATGAACCTCCTTTTGGTGATAACCTCAAATTAATGTGATAAGTATCACATTCCCATCACCATTTGAGCTCTAACTCCTCTTCTTCTCAAATTACATTTGTAAATCATGTTTCCATCTAGGTGAAACATTTTATTCATATTTTATGGTTGCGTGAATGTTGTTAGATAAATTACATGATTTTAGTTTCATCGAACGATGATCATGTTATTTGTAGGATCTTAAATGATGGAAAAATATTGACTATTGTGGTTCCACCAGAGATTCAATGTACTCATGCTCATAATAGAGACTATAGGAAGAAGAGGACATGCCAAAAGGATCATATTGTTGAGATCAAATGATAATGTTGTTATTGTTCTTTCTGATATTTAAATTACTAATGAATATTTATACAATCCTAGTCTATCCCACATCACATCTTGAATGTGTAAAAGTTGTGTTTTAACAAGAATGTTCCACAACTTAGTGGATAGAATTCCCTAACCCCTGTCAAAATACAACCCCATACAGTAGAATTTCCTCTTCTCCATGCTCTTGTTGGGCATTTATACATGGTCCTATGTGTCCGCAATATTGTAGCCACCCATTCCACCTACTGGCTTGGCCTTGGAAAGTTTCTATTCCATGGTCGACCCTATGTAGACACCCATTTATCGGGAGTTAATCTTTCTAGGGTTATCCATTAGGTTGTTTATTTATTCAGTACACCCTCAATAAATTTTAGATAGAATAAATCTAAGATGAAATGAATTTCTATCCATATTTAAAATTCAATGACTACTTCTATTAACTTCATATTTTCCCCTTAATCAATTATTCTTCATTAATCATAAATATGAACATCTATATTTTCATGGAAATATTCAATTGGAAATACTCATACATTTATAATTTATTTTTTCATTAGAACTTCAAAATTTATTATTCATGGAAATACATTTTTCCATAGACATTACTTGACGTAAAAAATGTGGAAACTCCTTAGAACATGTATTTAATCATTCAATATCACTTCAAAAATCACTAGAGTTTTTAATGTATAATTTTTCATGAATGAAATTCAATTCCATTAGGTGAATCCATAATAATTCTTGATGTATCCCCACTTCATCTAGATCTCCCAAAATAGATTGTGACATATCATTGACAAAAAATGAAATATCGGGACCGATGGACTTATCCTTAGAGTTCTCACCATTGTTTTCTCATCTTAGTTATTATAGGTTAATTAAAACATACTATAATTAGAAATATATTGACCCATATATTTCATACATTGATATTTTATCATTTTATAAGAAATATACTTTTCATAAAATAATTATCCACCATAGAATCATATGGGTTTAGTGAATTAGGAAAATTCTAAACATAACAAGTGTACCATAAAAGTCAACTATTATGTTCTTTAAAAATATAACCCTTCTTAGATAAATCATCCCTAAAACCTTTTTTCATAACCGGGGGAGAGTGAAACATTAGAAAGGCTGATCTCAGATTCCTAGTAAGCGTTAAAAAGTATACATTAATGATTTCTTGATTATAACATGGACATGATGGTATGCGAACATGATCATGACAAGTGAAATTTATACCAATCATTCATAGATCATAACCTTCAGTTGTATCATAGTGCATTGATGTTCAGAAGACAAGAATAATAAATTAATTGAAAATTTTGATCCATGAGGGAACAACATGGGTGATAAGACATGAGTTTTTTGAATAGAGATAAGATTATAAATTTATGAACTTGTATAAATGGAAACACGTTCAATCACAAAATTAAGGACATTATAACAGCACTCTTATAAACATGGGGACATAGAACAAGGTCCCCACATAATATTATTGACATGAAATATTTTTCTATGAATAAACTTATGGATATAAAAACATTATCCATGCTTAATATTTTGAACAAGATAATTAATTCCACCCTTAATCCATTGAAAATGGAAACCAGTTCAATGTATGAAATTATGAACATGGAATCATGTTCAAGCATGTCATATTTAAATCACGAGTTCTCTATTTTTTCCTATGCAATGGAGGGATATATTGGTCCCACCCATTACATAATGGAAATCATATATATGTGTTCCACGATATCATAAAATATTTTTCATATCACAACTGATGAAAATAAATGGTATTCTAAATAATTTAATCCATGTATAATTCATGGAGAAGAAATTGGCTCCATAAACATTTCTTCATTTCATCATAGTATAGCATGTGTAAAATGAATAGGTTTCATAAATTTTCTTTAATAATAATGATAAAACATCCATGGAAAGAATAAGGGTGGTATCATTAATTAAATAAAAATAATCCTAGAAACATGTAAGGGAAGCATAAAATCATTGATTGGTCATGGTGGTAGTAAATTCCATTTATGCTGTATACGTTCAAAAAAAATTCCTTTCATATTTTTGTAGAATGACAAAAAAGTGTATCATTATGATAAAATAATATTACATTTAAACACATGTTATAAATAAAACATGGATAAAACTTACATTGAAAAATAATATAATTAATTTAAAACCATTCTTTAAAACATTTTTGGAAAACATGGATATGTAAGAAAAATATTATTGACCGAATAGAGAAATAAGTTTAATATTCCATAAAACACATCTTTTGTCTCTTGAATACTTAAGGTGAGTAAAATGAAATTAAAACAATAATTTTCAATAAATGACATGATTACAATAAAATTATTAGTTTCTTTAGTTGTATATCATAATATTTCTTCATCATAAATTTAATCATAAACAATCCTGATAAACAATAAGACTCTAACATAAAACCCTTATCACTTTGGTGACATTTGAATAATAATCCATATGAAATAAATAAACTTTTAAGGATATGTAAATATATATATATTTAATATTAATCATCATAAACGTCATTAATTAGTATTATATACACTATATTGATGAAACATGTGGTGAATATGGCATGTGTCTCACTGAAATAAAAGTGATAAAAAATCCATTGCCTTTAGTCCAAATTCCATCATACACATTAGAACACCTTGTATAATATACATATATATTTATTTGTTATAAATATATTAAATAACCATAATAATATATATAATACCAAATATGATTTATTTATAACCCTCAATCACCTAGTTGTTAACAATTATTTTTAAGAATCATAGTTTTGGGTGATATCTACTATATTTCCACATATGTTTTGGGTATGTGGGTTTGATTCTTAAACTATGATATAGGTTCCTTGATATAAATACTTTTATCCATTATATAAATATAATATATATTCACAATTAGAGGATTATAATTATCTATAAATATATAAATAGAAAAATAAATTACACTATTCATGTAGATAGTATGTCATACATACACATGAACTTTGTTTTTATTTTTCAACAGATTGAATGAAATAAAGGTAAAAATAACTCAATTTTATATAATCATTATTACATCATATATATTCTTTAAATACATCCTTATTCTCATCCATTTTAAACATAAATGATTTGTGATCAATGTAATTTTATGTAATGTATGTTTTAATAAACATTACATTTTTTGGTGGGTGTGATATTATATTCATCTAACATAATCAATGATTATAATTACTTATAGAAGAATTTATGTATAGCGTAATTTCCATTATATTTTAACTCAAAATTTAGAGGGTTCTTTTAAAGTATCATAATGGTTTCTAGGGACTATACCAATTTTCCTTTGAGGAATGGTCATATTAAATCCATTTTATTAGAAGACATTGAGAATAAATTTTAATGGTTCTATAGGTTTTGAAATGTGCCTAACCTTTTCTCAATATACTTCTATAACTAATAAAGATATATCAAGGATTTTGCACCTTTAGAAAAATGATTTCAATTGGTTATGTGATGTGAGGTTAGTTTAACCCTAATAGAAAAGACTACCTTTTTCTTGTATACAATTGGGTATGGAGTGGATTGTGTGGAATAATGGGTTATGTTATTATAATACAATAAATCATACATAATTTTCTCAATCTATGGAATATTTACATTTTCAACCACCTCTTAAAGTATTTCAAAAAAAAATTTGTAAAAGCATTTGTATGTCTATTCCTCGTTTCATGATAGTGCGATGAAGGATTTGAATAGATATTATATTAATAATACATAATTTATAACATAAAAGTATAGAAATTAGTGTTATTTTATGTTATTATTGTGTGAGGGACACAAAATTGTATGTTGATATTGAAATTCACAAATTTGATAAATGTATTTTCTCTGACTCCCATGAGGGATGTATCCTCGACCCATGGATAAAAGAAGTTAGTGAAAATATGGATGTAATTGAACACCCTATATATTTTTCATGGATTGTCCCCATGACATATAATTCCAATAAAAAAATATAAATGAGTACATAGTAATTTTAAACAGATCTATATGTTGATTGATGAAATTAGAATGTATCTAACACACATGGAATTTATTCATAATCTCTACATAGTCATACATTACTAATAGATAGAATTAAATAAGTAATTAAATTTAATTGTAGTTCATGGAACCAAAATAATGTGCAACAGTACTGTTGACATGGACTTCCTATATAATAGAAAATGTTTCTACTTCATCTATGATCCCATGGAGGACTCCATCAAAGCCTCATTTGTAGAAGACTTTTATGTAATTCAGGCCATCGAAGATGATGAAATTTATTACCCATAATTAAATTTTTTTCTTATAATATTAATAAAATATATGAATTTTAGTCCATATATTGTATTCTATTGGATAAATCTATTAAATTGTGGTATCAAATGGAGAGGATATGATCTTTCCCTGATCAATGGTGGTATTTCCTTTATTGATCTCTTCTTTATCAACTCTAGCGAATGATGAGACCATACAGTAATGTAAAATATGATTTTATATCTCATCTTGGTATGGATCAACAATGGCTATAGCTATATTGTCCAATACATCATCTTAGACATTTTGTAAATGTGGGATGTGAGAGAGCATCGTCTTTGAGGGTAATTCTGCCTTCAAACCTCATATATAATATACCATGGGGATAAATTCGTCATTTTAATGGTTTATTCACTAATAATCATCTTGATTACGAATTTGGAAGAACCATTGATGTTCAAGTAAGTAATTTTTATATGAAGTCTTAAATCTAACCCAGTAATAACTTTTTTGTATTCTAATCCACTATTGGGACATCCTTTTGATAGAAGGTAGGAGAAAGGTTGAACTACCTTAGCAACATAGATAGGTATTATCCCTAGGGCAGTTAGGTTTTTCCATCAATTTTATATCTTTCTTCATATTTAAATACTAGAGGTACCATGAATTTATATATCTTATAACTGGGGAGTGACTTAGATAGACAAAATCCTGTCATTGAGGAGTTTGAGGTCCAATAATGACTTCTATGTGATATAAGTTATTGTGAGAAAATAAAATAACCCCTATCCTTTGGTATCCTTGTATATCATGAACCAAATTTAAAACTTTTGTCAAATTACCACCCATCACACTATAACCCCTTTTAACATTTGGTGACCAATGATATATTTGAGCGAGTAAATATGAGATTCAAGATTTTCCATGTTATGTTATAACTAATTCCTGATCTTATATATGATAAAGAAAAGCCTAGGATACTATTTTTGTTATAAAAGCATCGTGTCTTATTATAAAACATGTTTCTAATTAGATAATAGATATTATTCTCTTTTCTCATATCATTCTTCTCACAAAGGATACTATGAAGTGATCTCTCTTGGGTTTCCATGTAGAGAATGGGAGGCTTTCATTATACTAGAAGAATCAGCCATAATTTTTATAGTAGATACTAATTGATATCATTAAAATACTCATAGTAATATTCATCAAACTAATAAGTGATTCATCCTTTCATCAAAAATTTTAAGGTAATCAATTTTCCATGAAGATAGAAATTAATAATTTTCCATATCCTAGATGAAATTAGAGTCCCCTTTTCTCCTAGGGATGCAAATGAGGTGGAATAGAAATGATTACTCTAATCCTTTTAGAGAAAACATTGAGGCCTCGGTAGAAAAAAAATATTGACAAGAAATTTCCCTGATGTTATCCCAAAAGACCATTTGAATGGGATTATCAACAAATATTGTCTTTGTGTTTATATGATGTTGTCAAAATATCGGCCAAATGACCACAGAATATTTTATATTTGAATACTAAATCATGAACATAATATTCTATGATCTTCCCCTAGGATGGTATTAAAGATACAATTCATGACGTGTTGTTATGTGGCCTTGAAATTATTCATAACAAATCTAATTACATTATATATGTTTAACCCTATGGTTTCATTGAGAGTAGTTTCCTCAAGGTGTTCGGTGGCATTTTCGATCTCATTATAGCCCAAACACCCATCCATGAAGAAGGGTTCTTGGATACAATTTGTTTCATCAAAATTTGAAAATTAACCTTTAAACAATTGTAATTAATATCTATGCAATTAATACAAACTCTTATTTTTCTATTATTTTTCTTGATGGTGATTATATTGGTGACTCATAACAAGTATTGAACTTCCTTGATAATATTGGATTTGATGAAATTATAAAAATATAATTCCACCATGAAATAATGGGTTAGATGCATTCACATGGCTACATACTTTTATATATAATATTGATCTAGAAAACCCATGTGATGATTATCCATGTTTTGATGTAACCCTAGAATCCCGGTATAGTTATATGAAAATAAAACTTTATACTATTAGATGAAGCAGATATATTTCACATTTTTTTTCATGTTTCAAAGTTGTATTAATAAACATAGGTCTAAAATCATACTCTAAACCTAAATTAACTTTTATGAGTTCACTAATAGAGCCATAGAACCATCCTCAAATATTGTAATGAAATCCCTAAGATTATCTTCTATTTCTTCTCCTTCCATGTAATTATTTGAATAAAAAAATTTATCGGAACTATGGGATATTATATATGATATGTTTGTGTCTTTAGATCCCGAATATTTTCTTAGGATATCATTATTTTTCTCTATATAGTGAAATCATTACTCTAAATAGGTTCATTCATTTGATGCATCATATACAATGAGAATAGGGGAAAATGTTCTAAAACCCCTTTAATGTCATCCTATCAGGGGATTCATATTCACTTTTTTGAATATCCTTGGTTGTGTTTTCTGAATCTAACATTAGTTTGACTAGCACAATGTAATATGCACATAGGGGTGAATTTTACCCTCATGGGTTGCACAATAGTAAATCGTTTCTTTAGTATTGGTTGTTTAATGCGGTTTTATATCTAATTATAGTATGAAAAGAAAATAACTAGATAATTAGTATTATTGTGAAATGGTAGCCAAGTGATCAAATAACTAATCGGGCCAGGATTTTTCCTCAAATTCATTAAATGTAGAAAAAATAATATTCACTGAGTTCACTATATGGATTGATGGGTCCATTTCAATAGCATTGGGAGTATAAATCTGGATGGATTTATCTACCAACAACAACTTATAATTCCTCTTTTATAACTCTCTATCTATATATTAGGATTCATTGGAGTCAAACGAGGTATTTTCACCATGGTGTACCCCAAAATTTCCTTCATTGAAGTATTTTTGGAACTAATGATATTGTGAAGGTATTGTCATGTAAATGAATATTGATGGAATTCTAAATAAGATGTTAAAGTTTGTGTCTTAGTGAACCGCTATGAATTTGATATTGGATACTAGAAATGGGACTGTGCATTAGGATGTTCCTATCAATTGGATTCTTCCCTCTCTTATCAAATCCTTGGATGGTAAGTCTAGAAGGAGTCGAGTCAGCTTCACTATAACCCAAAAGTCTAAACGTCCAGATAAGCATGAGGTCAATCCCATAGCCTATAAGAAACCATACTAGGTCAACCTGACATTTCACATGATCTAACTTGTTAAAAGACAAAAAATAATGCCTCCCTAAATTGTAAATTCTAAAAAATAATAGCGTGGATATAAAAGATAAAGAGGGATGATTATTTTCTATGTTCTTAGTTTAATAATAAAAGAATTAACTAAAATATCCCCCAGGATAAAAATCCATGTATGCATAATAAATAACCTAAAACTGTAGTCTACTATAACAAAAGAAATGTGGAATATAGTCATATATACCAAAATCGTGAATAAAAACAATAGTTGGTCACCCACTTTTCCTACCACATAAACAAAATTGAAAAACTGAAAATAAATACATTAATAGCTATGGACATGTTTATACCAAGACACATACATGGTCTCCAGGACTCACAAGCCACGCTATCTTGTTCTTGAGAATCGTTATTAGTGGATCCCCAAGATCAAGAAACCATATGCCTCAGATCTATTCAGTGTACAATATATTCTCTAACAAAAAATTACGGTTGTAATTTTCACACAAATTAAGGTTCATATATAGGGGGTGAGAAATGAATATCTATATTCTAACCCAAAGGGTGGACCTATAATTAGTTTCCATAAAAATTTCTTTCCAATGTGATATTTCTATCCTAGATAAAGACTAATAATTTCTAGAATAAAATAAACAATAACATAAAAAAGAAAGGTGAAAAAAAACACCGAAAACATCCCACTATGGGTTCTATATGACACCTAAGGAGAATCGAACACTTCTGTGGCCCATTCCATAGGATTTATATCAAATGGGTCACCCATCTAAATGAAACTAGGAAAGTCTAAAAAAATATAAAAAAATCTCCAAAATGTCAAAATAGAAAGCATTAATGTCGGACCCTAGGTTGTAACCATAGGCACCGACATAACAAAAATAAACAACTGAGATCTATAAATTTGATGTAATTATCCAAACTTCTGATAGACATCTCCTCGGCATGTATGAGAAGTTGGCATGTCCAAAAAGTCCTTCAAAAAAATTGAGCTACAACATAGACCCAATAGAAATGCCTCCCAACGGGCTCCATGTATGTGGACCCAGTAGATTTACTACCATATATGCTCCATACATGACACCAAGATCACAAGAACATCCACAATAAAATATATAACCACCATCCATGGATAATACTAAACTAGAGGGGTTCACTCATCTATATCATCCATTGGCTCCATAAGATCACATAACCACATCCTTCTAATGGATGAGAGAATGAAATAAAAACTCATGGACCATCCCCATTCCAGAATATCCCAATGGTCTAATCCCCAATCCAAATCCCTAAGTAGAAACTATCATAAACATCATGACTAAAGGCTAACCGGATATCGGATGATAAAAATCTAGAACCCACTATCAATACTGTTGATCTATTCATTTCAAAAAACTATTGGATAATAAATCTTGGGGAACTCTAGGTACCATGGATCTCTTTATTTTGAGACAACCACTATAAGATAAATATAGCCTTTATAAAGGACAATCCAATATTTTGGGGCCCCACGATCCCTCGGGTCGTAACATAAAGCGATAGCCATCTAGGGACTCCCTTCTTGCACCTAATATCTTTATCAATGCCCATGATAATATCCAAAAATGTACCAAAGGGTACAACATGAGTGGAAATCCCAATGAGGTATTCCTTCACCTCAACCAGATTGTAGGAAAATCTGGGCATATAAACTTCCTCAGATATACCTTAGTGTCCTCCAAATAGCCTTGATGAAAAACACACCCAAAGAGGAATCCTTATATAACCAATCTGTCTAAAATTTATTTCCAAATTAACCTCATGCCTACCTCAAAACCAATATGCTAAAAGGGATCCTCAATATAATATGAACCACAGGGCAAGTCCTATGTAAGAAAATTGTTGTTTTCCTTCCTAGAAAAAAACCCATAATCGAGTACTAAATCGACTAAAAGTGCATCATCATGATTCCCTTAGGCTCAAAATGGAAACACAATGAAACCCTACCTTAACCTTCAACCCACAACATCAACCTATCCTGAAGGATCCAATATCACTAATCCTAAAAATCTGATCGAAAACCACAACTACTTTAAATTTGAGAAACAGGTCCCGACACACAATAATAATCAATGATCTCCTCAAAGATATTTCCTAATAACTCCTTTGGATATATTTCTGAAAGAACATAGAAAAAAACTATCCGAGAATACACAATCTGATCTAACTAATGATATCATTTTCCCCACTTAGGGCTCGTAACTTAAAACCTATCATACTAGATTTAATGACTGTCTATTTATTATTAATATTTGATTCATGAATAAATGTGAGTTATATTATAATATAATTTTTTTATCCTAAAAAATATATAGAATCCAAAAAAACTTTATCTCATTAATAAATACCATTACATTAGTCATTTATGAAACAAATTACATTTATAGACCTTCTAATTAGAGAAAAAATATAAAATAGAAAAGATAAATGGAATAATATGAATCGCCCCCATCTATTCGGATCGTCAACCCCATGTCCAGAACTATATAAATGACGAATAATATTATTAAACAAATAAAAAATTTAGAAAATGAAAATACATAACAATGGGATAAATTTTAGTGAAAATTGTGTGAAATAATGAAGTGTTATATTAAGGGGTAATATGACTCTTGGAAATAAAATGTGACCATAGAATAGTACCAAAATCATTGGGAATAATTACCTGACCATGGGAATAGTAACTTAGACTATAAATAATAATTTGTAATATAAATAATATTCACCATGAATAATTTATGTAAATATAAATATTATAATGGAAACAAAAAAATATCTTATTTTAAAAAATCAATAAAAATATAATAACATTTTCAACAATCTAAATTTTCATGTATTTAAAAAAAATTACCGTTTTTAGAAAAAAATATTACCTTTATTTGAAATTTATTTTGACAAAATCAATATAATTTTGGAACTCAACTCATAAAAATTTTCCAGGGTTTATTTTTTTGGAAATTTTATGAACAACATCAATTTTCAAGTGAATAGTGGAAATAATGTTTTTCATACAACCAGTGTATCTTAAATTACATAATTTATGATATGATCTAATTTTATCCATTATGTATTTAATTTCATAAAATATACATTAAAATTCAATGAAATTAATTTCCACACCTAAAAATATCTTTCCTTAACCTAATGTCAAATGTGAACTGTTAAAAAACAAATATACTTCTTTCAAATTTCCTTATAAATAAACTAATTTATTTTAATTGTAAAGTGGTTTAAATTCTTAATAACCAGTGAATAATATTAATATATTATTTATATTTTTTTAAATTCACTATTTAATGTTTTACCATTGATATAGTATTTTATTTAATATTTTATTCATAAAATACCAATTAACTCAAATATAAATAACCCACTCACTCCCCTTGGAAAAAGAAGTGTTGTCCAATTCAAAAATCCTAATATATTCTATAAAACTTCTTATAAATCCCTTATAATAATTATGGACATTTCATATTAATTATAATCCTATCCAAATTGAATTTTTAGTGTCATACAAGAGAAGGTACACCAATGATTAAGCATGTTTTAATTAACTCTTATCCTTTTTTATTCTTATCTTTATTTTTTGAAACGCATTAAAAAACAAAATATTAAAGTTAATAAGGTAGTAATTTAACAACATATTAATTATGTGAAAATAATTTATGTATAATATTTATTTTATATATATATATATATATTTCAAATTTTTCTTCCGTGATCTTTCGACAATGTCTTATAAAAGGACGGTTATCCACCTATATAAAAATTTCCAATTCAATGCTTATAACCACCCTCATAGATGTATGAGTTATATATAATATATAAATATTTAATTATATTTATTATATTATTCTAGAGTTAATTATACTTATGAATAAATTAGATTGATTTAAAATAGTGAAATCATAATAAAAGTCGAAAATTTAATGAAACCATGATATGAAAACTTTTAATGTGTAAATAATAGTGTTATTTAATATTATCCAATAATAATAATGGATAAATATTATAAAAAATTGATCATAATTCACTTCCTGAACTTTTTTTAAGAATCCTATGTTTATCATTCATGATATGGAAAAGAGACAAAAAAGAGGGAATTATGGTCAGGAGATTCTCTAACACAATTCTTTTCTTTGGGTTATCGTCTCCTCGGAAATTTGAATGTTCATATTAAGTACATAAAATGTTATTTACCTTTTCTTTTAGTTATATACATGTTCATACCGTGTCAAAAAAATTCTAATAATTTCCTTAATTCAATTTGACATCAATTTCCAAAACATTATATTTTACTCCTCTTGAGATGATTTTTTCCGTGTTCAGAATAATGATGTTTTATGTGAATGTAATATTTACCTAATTAATATGGGAACCATATTGTTTATTAATTAATTTATTTTTTATGAAATAATAATGAAACATGTTCCCTTCATTTATTTTATTTCATAATGTTGATTATCATACTTTATATGTGTAATGCATTATTATGAGCATTAATAATAAGATAGGAGGGCACAATAATTATATATCCCTCCCATGCACATGATAATGTGATGTATCTCATGAAATTTTGTTCTATATTTGAGAAAATGATTATATATTTTCTCACAATTATGATATTTTTTTTATACACATATTTTATATGTAGACCTAATGATAGTATTGTTCACAACTATGTGTGGTATTTGAAAAATAAGACACGACGTTTAATTTTATGAATTACCACATTCTAAGCCTTTATCAAATGTTTCCATCACGATTAGGAAGATGATAATATTCTTAATTTATGATTACAATGATTAGGCACACCCATATTATATTGATTCATGTCCCTTATTTCCCTCTATTATTTGTATTTTCGCCCACACCCATCCTTGATGTATATCCTTAGGTGATTACTTGTGAAAAGGAGAACATGAAGTCCACTAAGAGGATATAAAATGAAGAATTAAATAATATTTTGGTTTTATTATGGAAAAGTGTTTTGTCATTCTGATTTAGCCAAGATGATAAATATTTGTGTTCTATATTTGTCATGGTATTAGGTTTTTATCTTAAAAATGATTAAATCTTTAGGTAATGAATTACATAGGTCGTGATACATAGTATCAGAGCATAGTTTAGATAATTTTGGAATTATAATTTGAAACTGTTAGTGGAAAGCCTAATGAATAGTATACATATATGAAAATTTGATATATTTTTTATCAAATAATAGTGTATACCTTTTGAGGGATGAAATCCATTTCAGGTTACCGTAGATTGATGTGGATATGGTACAAATATACCTCAGGGTAACTACCTTTAAAACAACATATTTAGATATAAGTGATTAGGAAATAATACACTATAATGGGCCTTAATTTATACATGGTTTGATACTCTATTTTGACATTATTCTCTTAATCACAAACTCTATTAAAAACCATTATGAAGGATATGTAGCTATGTAAATATTACTTTCTAAACAATTGAAAAATTTTAAATTTGATGATATTAAAAGTATTATTTATGTAAAATAATATTATAAGGGATCACGTATGATAATCCATTTTAATTAAATTTGATAAATAATAAATTATTTATTCATTATTATTTTTATTTATGTTTAAACCTTTTCTATTTTAGGAAATTATTGGAATTATGAGAAATAAGGACATTAACCAATACAAGGGGCAGTGCAAAAATTTACTGAATGAAAATCCGTATTAAAATAAATTTGTTGTTTAAAACATCATGGTGATCAACAACCAACTATATTAGGATATTAACAATAACAAAAATAATGTTGACTTTTTTCCATCACGTAAAAAGGAACATCTAAATATCAATTACTTTATGAGGAAATGACCATCGATGATTACTAGATCAACTTTTCTACTTATTAAGGAATAGTGGGTTAACACAATATATAATAAATTTTTGTTCTCTACTACTCTAAGAAGGACATTTTGACTTTGGCTACATATTGTGTAGATTGAGAGATCGATCACAGGTCAGAGATGATAAAGACTACTATATCGAAGGATGAAATGAAATAAATGGAGTCTTATGACTTTAAGAAGATATTTTTTTACAATTATTTCCCTTAAACAGTTCTAAAATATATATATAGAGTCATCCTAGATTTTAAGAAAATGTATGGGAAATTTATAACTTATTATGATAAAAATTTTACTAGGATTTCAGATTCACCTCTTATTTTTTATTAAAAATGATAAAAAATCAATAATTTATTTAGTGGATTATTAACACACCTGATAAAGTATTTATATATTCAATAAATTGTTATTTAGGAAGGGTTTTTTCGATGTTCACTCAAATTAGAGATCTAGTTTGGAGAATGGTCCCATGTCTTTGGATATAAGAAAAGAAACATGGAGTTTCAAGATGTAGGACCGAATGAAAAATGGTGGGAAGAAGGATCAACCATCATCATGTCAATAATTTTGTAAGAATCATAATTGGAACTTCCTAAAAGGAGTAGGGATATATGTAATGTATGAAAAAGAATTTCTCCACACTCAAGAATGAAAAATTGACATGAATATGATAACAAATTTGAAATATGAAAGGGAATAATAACCTAGGGTTCAATGCATTGACTATATGAAGAAAGGGAACTATAAAACCCATCGAACTTATTCACATGTCCTTAAGGGTAATTAGCATCAGTAGCCAACAAATTATAAATAATATGGGAAATACTATTACATCGCTATAGTTGTGGAAGAGCATGAAAAGGAATTCATACAGGGTACACTTCATATTAAATAAATGATGGAAATATTTTTGAATGATTTTGGTTCTAAAAATTCCTTTATATCCTACATGTGTTCTAGAACTATTTCATCACAACCCTGATACCTTGAAGTAGAGATATAAAAAAAGCACTCTATGGTGTTCTCAATGCAACCCAATTGTTTAACGCTACCACTATTAGTTCCTATAGAAACATTCTTCAAAAGAATCTGTTAATCCTTCAATTATTGGAATTTGATTCTTTAATGGGTATGGGTTGGCTCTCATTATTTAGATCACACTCCAATTATTCAAAAAAAAATATCATTCAATATTCTCAAACCAACCAATACTCTTGTATAAATTCAAGGAAGATAAAAAATATCATTTGGAAAACCAATCGATGGTGTGGGTGATGATACAATGGGAAGAATAATACATTTCCTATATGGTTGTGTTGAAACAAAGTTCCAAACATGAGGAAATTCCCATTGTGAGTAAATATTATTATGTATACCCTAAATAGATACCTATACATACCCCATATCATGAGGAAGAGTTATCAATAGAACATATACCGAGTTCCACTCCTATCTCTAAACTTTTCTCTAGGATGGCCCCAATCGAATTATAGGAGATAGAGAAGTGGCTACAATATCATTTGGACAAAGGGTTCATACATCCTAATGCATCACCTTGGGGTGTTTTCATGCTCTTTTTTGAAAGAACGAGGGATCGATATAGGTTTGTATCAATTATCAATTTCTCTTGAAATTCACCCTTAAAAATAGGAATCCTCAACCAAGGGTTTCTTACTTATCCGATAAAATTCAAGAAGCATAGTTTTGGATCATCATTATAGATATCATCAACTAAGGGTTAATAATTAATATATTCATAAAAAATTCCATATAATGTACAAACACTATGATTTTTTAGTGATTTTATTCAAACATAATAATTCTACTACTACATTCTTGGATTTGATCAATAGAGTAATTATATGATAACTAGAAAATATTTTGGTACTCTTTATCAACAATATTCTCTTATACTCCAAGAAAAACAAGAAACATTAAGAGTATTTAATAATTGTGTTGGAGACATTAATTAAGAATAAAATTTATTCCATGTTTATTAATTATCACATTTGTAAGTGTAAAGTCACTTTCATGGGGAATGTGATCAAAAGTGAGGGTAATTCTGTGGGAATATCCAAAATAAATGTATTTGGGGAATGTACCTAAGACACTATTGTCATAGAAATCTCTATTATTCATAGGTTATCTAAGTAATATAGAAATTATGTGAAGAAATTCTCTAGATTTTAAAACCCATTAATTATTTTTACATGAAACTGGGTAAAGTATGTCTGGACTGAAGAATGTGAGGAATGATTTAAGGATATCAATAAAAGGATAATAATTACACCTAAAATCACACTAACAACAAGTGGAGAATTTATTTTGATATACATTTATGGTTAAAAGAATTTATTTGTGTGTCTACTTATGAAAAATGATAATGTGATAGCTTATTCCACACGAAATTTGAATATCTAAGATCAAAACTACCAGATACATGATTTGGAGTTAGCTATCGTGAAAAATCCTCTGAATATTCAGAGGAACTTCCTCTATAGTGAAAAACGTGATATATATACTAATCAAAAGTTTCTATAGTATATATATATAGAAAATTTTATCAACATGCATCCATAAGGACAATTAGAGCTAATAAAAGTATACGATTTCTTTATTCCCTACCATCCCAAAAGGCGAACAAGGTAGAATAATCTCTTAGAAAAAAGTAACTTTATAATCTATCCATGATGAAAATTTAGAATGATCCTATCTTCCTTAATATGAAATAAATTATTTGGAAATAAAAATTCTAGTTAATACATACTAATGTGCACAAAATATTTCATAATTGTATATCCAATAGAATATCAAGAAGGAAAAAAGGGTAGATTTGTTGCTTAAAAAGAATGAGAATGTAGGGAAGTAAATATTTATGATTTCCACATCAATTATGATGTTTTCATTGAATTAGGAACTAGATGTTATGTGACTAAATAACTATAGATAATAAAATTTATATTGTAAAATGCACAAATCCCATATTTTTTCATCCATCCTAGAAGCACTATGATGCACTTTGATCTTCATGGGAAATTTTGTGGGATAACATGAAGAATGGTATCATTGAGTATAGCTCAAAGTGTTTGTAATGTCAAAAAGTTAAACTAGAGTAACAGATGTCTAATAGGATGATGATACCATTTCCCAATTCCAAATTGAAATGAGAGAATATCCCAATTGGATTTTTTAATAGTCTCTTGAATACATCCAAAAGAAACAATGTGATATGGTTCATAGTGGATTAACTCACTAGTATTTCCTACTTTATTTCCATTCAAGAATATTTCCCACAAAGAATGCCTTATTATTAAAATAAAATAATATCATAAGGCTACATGACATTCCACTTTCAATTGTTTATTATCATGATCTAGGGTTCACAACTAAATTCTAGATAAGTGATCAATATGATTTCAATATGGAATGGAATATCGGTACATCCAGTCATCCCTAAACAATTGGTCAATCTAAAATAAAAATCTAGAATCTCTATGTAACACCCTAAGCTTCTGCGGTATGCTTCTCTTTGAAAAATACAATAGCGTGTTTTGTATGAAACTTCGGGTTCAAACACAACACAACCAATCAAACTAGCCATTATGAATTATAATACCCACTTTTTTAAATTTCATAAATTTTATCTTTCAAAATGGACTACAATTCTTGATTCGGAATATCGAAATTAGCATTCGATGAATTTCTGGTATTTTTTAGAAAACGTTCAATTTTTAATAAATAGTAAAAAACACTGAGTTATTGTTTAAAACAAATTTTTTATTTAAAAAAATATTTATTTTATTTAAATTTAGTTTAGATAAAAATAGATACATAATACCAATATATTTTCAATGTAATTCATTGTAGTTAGTTTATAATAATTTTTTATATATAAAATTTTTTATTGAACTATTTACAGTCTTTTACCCACCACCTATGAGTTTTTTCAAAATCACATAAAACATAATTTAACCACTTCTGTGAGCGGAATTTCAAAAATCCGATAGAAATGGTTGATATCAGTATGTAACATTTGTTTCAATGAGATGAAAGTAATTTTTTGGTGCATAGTAACTATTCACGTGTATTTACCACAGTTAAAAGTAAATCGGGTAATTAAGAGTAACAATGATATTATTATTACCCAAAAACATGTCCTAATTCTATTTTAAAAGTGTAATTCGACCATAAAAAATATTAGGAATAATATATGAACCTATTTGGTCCACTTTGATTAGATTAGGATATTTGTTATTATTTAATTCAAAGAAGAGTTAAAAGTGTTAAATTCAATGTTTAATAACTAAAGAATTTTTAATATAAAGATAAACATAAGATAAATTCAACTAATAATATACATTAAAAAGTTAAAAATATTTCCTACATAATGGTTTTTTATTTATATTTTTTAGACATTAAATACTTTAATTTATTTATGACACAATGATGATGCAGTAATTACCTAATTAATGAAATATTAAAATAATGGATATTATAAATATTAAAATAAATGTAATTTGAGACTTTTTATGAATTCCAATAATTTTATAGGTTAATATGACATGTTATGGTTGGTTAGATGAATTCTTTTACAAGTAATAATTTGGTTATGAATTTGGAAAAAACAAAATACCAAATAGTTTCAAAATTGACATAAAAGTGTTTTTAAAACAAATAGTATATTATTAATTGATATTATATTCCTAAAAATATATTTTTCTACCGAAGGACTTTTATAATGATAGGTGTACCATTAATGAACCAAATGGGGTTCGCTTAGAAGTTTATAGTAAGTGTATAAACCATATAATATAAAAATACAAAGAGACATGGTAAATGTCAAACTCTATAACTAGGAGTTAAATCTAAAATTTAAAGTTAATATACTGACCCAAACCTATCTAAAACCTATTGGTTGAGTGGTTTTTGACTCATACCCACCTTATCCTTTAAATAATCTATTTTTGATCCATTTGAAATCGAAAATGATTTTATTATTAAATAATATTTCTAGCTTTTCCTAAGGTTCCCCTCACCCCTCTTATAAAAGGGCACTCCACCTTCACTCTAATTCACATCTTCAAAGCCATTTTTCTCAGCCAAAACCTTCCCAAATACACTATAAATTTACCTTCATTCTTCCTATAGGTCATCCATTAGTAAGAAATCCATCATAAGGAGTCCTTCTGATAAAATCAAAAAGAAGAACCCGAAGAAGAGGTAAATATCCCACCACCTCATTCATGTTCCATTATTCTTCCACTTCCTTTTACATTGTTGGTTCCATTATAAAATTATAACTATAGTATATTCTACGTAATTTGATGTTATTATAAATATGGTTCAACCAAATTCATTATTCTATCCTTCATTTGAATGATATGTTACCATACGTGTGAATGTACGGCTTACCGTCTCCACGTCGTGGTGTAATTGTTATACAATATTTGATGTAAATAATAAATATAACATGATAAAGATTCTGTATACATGATATATCATATAATTATATTTTATTTTAATATCAAATAATGATATTGTCGCACGTGCGTACGTACGGATTATCGTCTCCACGAACGCGATGAGATTCATTTTCAATCGAATCCATTCAAGAAAATTTTGATTAGATGATTAAAAATAATGTTTAAAGACTTAATATCATTATGAATACGAATAAGATACATCACATCCATAACAAACATTACTTATGTAGAAAACCATATAAAGGAAAATGAATCAGTTAACAAACAAAACGATGATAATAATAAGATATTATTAATAAAGATATGTTAAAAGATCATATATGATATCATATTAATGAATATGATTCATTTATAATTTATTAACAACTTTTTCTCTATTATATCGTATGTTTACCTACCCTCGACCAAGGAAAAGGACAAGGTAAGGGTTAATTTTACAACCTCTTCATTATTAAAGGTTTTTTATATTAAATTATCTACTAGGACCTCTTTATCATTGAAATCTGTGTTTTCCTAAAAATTTATTCCAAAACATTTTTACCATTTACTACACAATGGGTTAATGTCTTTTATACCCTTGTTTGACTTTTTATAATATTTTTTGAAAGGAATATTTTTGTCATTTTCCAAACAAGGTACTTAACGAACATTTCAACAAAATTAAGGAAAGAATTTTTTTTAACTTATATGGAGAGTGAGACTATTTTATTCCATTATAACACCAACTAATCGTCCCTTACAAGATTATAAGAATAATTCAAAAATTAATTTTTTTCATTATAATTATGTGACTCAAAAATGAATTCAAAATAGAAAGAGATATTTTTCTAATAAAAGGTTTTTATTTCATCTATGTCAACATACTTTGATGGATTTTAAGATTATGTGATGTTGATTTATTATGATACAAAAAATCCATATGTTATTGAAGGTTTAGTGATATGTTTGACTATGGATGTGTTATTTTTAAACCATTCATAGTTTATGGATAAAGTATTGACATTTCACATGCTAGTTTTAATACTAATGTTTATGTTATGTTTAAACCTTTTCATATGAGGAATGCATTGGACTTGTTATGTGGCAGGCGGAGCCCACTATAGCTCCTAGATGCATCAGTAGGTCTAATGAGACAAACTAGTGTCTTGGCACAAGGCCTTGACTATGTGGTTATGAATGTCTGGGATTATGCATTCTATTATTATGAAAGTGGCTATTTATATTGCATGGGATTATTTGACTAGTAGAATATTAATGTGAGTAAGTAAATGGAATTATTTTGATTAATATTTTCCATATTATGAAGAAGTTTATATTTAAAAGGCTTTTGTTTTAGTTTTTTACATTGCCATAAATGTTTATGATTATTTATTAAAGTTTCCGCTATATTGTTATCCTTACTGAGCATCTGATCTAACCCCTTTTTATGCATTATTTTTTCCCATGATGCAAAGATTTATATTATGACTGACCTGCATTGAAAATCTATGGGATCTCAGTGTTGTCTATAGAAGCAATGTTTTTGTAGTTTTCCATTTCATGATGTAATGTAAACCTTATAAATGTATCTAGTACTTCCAATGCTACTAAACTAATCTGTCTTTTGAGACTTGATCTTTTGTTATCATTACCAAGTTATGTAATAATGCACCGACTATAAGTAACTAGGGTCAGGGCGTTATAGTGGGTATCATAGAAAGTTTAGTATAAACCTTGGAATCTAGATTTAGATAAACTCTTATTACATAACATTTCCCTAAGATAGAATTTGAGGATTAGTATAGAAGAAACTCTAATTATTTTGGTATTGTATAGATTTTCTGTGTTTTCCAAGCAATAAATTCCTGTTTGGATACGAGAAGGTAGAGGTAGCTCTGGCATAGATGTACCTAGGGGTAAAATCCGAAAACAACACTTTGAGCTAGACTCGAACAGGAACTCATGCATGATGACAGGCCTTTCCCCACTCTTGGTTATAACACTCCCAGGGAATATGATTAGGATAATTCTCATTTTCTTTACAAACCATTTTGAAGGGTTTATGTTTATATACATCCTCAAAGAAAACATTTTTATGATTATGGATTATATCCATAAACTGTTCAATTTTTGTTAAGTGTTTTACAAGTTTGGATTTATGTATTTTGATTCATAAACTAATCTAGTTTATTCCATTGTTTAGAAATTAAACCTAATGGAAGGAATAAAACCCTTATCAATGCGTGGACTCCACGTAGGGATTTACCTCCTACTCAAAATAATTATAGTGCAGCTAGTGATACAACCAGTGTTGAGTAGCTTGTCACCATACTAGGACAAGTAACGCTGGTTATGAATAATAACCTTACCCGTATGGAGGACCCTAATCCGCAGCGTGGATGATCAATGTTAGATAGCTTCATAAGGCAACAACCACCAACATTAAATGGGGGTACAAATTCACTAGTTGCTGAGTAATGGATAAATTCATTAGAGAAAATATTCCATGCCTTGGGGAGTAGCGAAAGGGAAAACGTTTTCATGGCTGTTTACCGCCTCACTAGAGATGTTGATCAATGGTGGTCATTGAATCAAATCACAAAGGAAGATTATGAAGTATCAAATATGGAATGGAGGGATTTTAAAGAAATTTTCTGAGAAAAATACTTTCCTCATGACCATTAAGAAAATATGGAAAGACAATTTTTGAGTCTAAGGAAGAAGGTGGATGAGAATGTCACAATGTATGAATCTAACTTCACAAGGTTATCAAGGCATGAAGAAGATTATATATGTATCCCAAGAAGTAATATTGATCATTTTATTAATGGTTTAAAACCATTTCTCTATTGAGAATTAGTCTCACAATCCTTCTCGTCATACGAAGATATTGTCTCATGTGCTATTAAGACAGAAAAAGAATTCTCTATGTCATGCGACTTTAATGAAAATCAATAAGAGAAGAGATCTGTTGAACACTCTAAAAATGGAAATAAGGGGAATAAGGGAAATGTTGAATATCCATCCTATATTAAATTTAAGAAGAAACACTCTGGTACTTTCCTAAAGGAAATGGGAGACTGTTGTAAGTGTGGTGAAAAAGGCCACCAAGCTCGTGATTGCAAGGGGAAGAAAGAGGTTGTCTATGTTGAATGATAAAATTATAGAGAAAAGGGGAATTATGAGAATGAATTTCCTAAGTGTCAGGGGAACTTACCTCAGAAAAGGCCAAGGGATCAAGGACAAGCTTATGTTATCACTACTGCTGAGGTTGAATCTCCAAAAGACGTGGTGGAAGGTAATTTAATGGTTTCATCATGTTTAGACAATGATTTATTTGATTTTGGGTCATCACATTGTTTCATATCTTCTTAGTTTTCTAAGAAAATTTGATATTTAAAATTTTATTTAAAAATGGAGTTTTTAGTCAAAAATCTTAAGGGAAGTATCATTGAAATAATGTTTTGTGAATCAGTTACCATTAGATCATATAAATGTTCATTATATACTGATCACATCGTCATACTCATGATTGAATTTGATATAGTCCTTAGTATGGAATGGCTATCAGACCATGATGTAAAGATTTATTGTAAGAATAAATAGTTTTCAATTTTTTATGATGATGATAAAGAACACCTTATCATTAGAGCAGAATCATCACCACCTAATTCTTATTTAGATCCACCCCCACTAGATCAACTAAATTCAATTATTTGGGAGTAAGAGAATGAAATAAATGTGGGTGTGGAAAAGAGTGTTCAAATAGAGGATGTGCCTATTGTGAAAGAATGTGTTGATGTATTTCCATAGGATTTACCTGAAGATCCTCCAGAATGAGAAATTGAGTTTTCTATTGATTTAATTCCTGGTTCAAGGACCATATCGAAGACCCCTTATAGAATGACCAAAGTTGAATTAGTAGAACTAAAGAAACAACAATATTAATTGAGAACTAATGGATTTATTAACCCTAGTGTTTCTCTATGAGGATCCCTATCACATTTGTTAAGAATAAAGATAGATCTACGAGGTTGTGCATTGATTACAAGGAGATCAATGCAATAACAATAAAGAATAAGTATCCCTTACCTTTAGTTGATGATTTATTTGACCAAATTCATGGATCTCAATAATTTTCAAAGATTTAACTTTTATCTGGATATCATCAGTTGTGTGTGACGAAGGAAGATATTCCGAAAATAGCATTTTGATCCTGGTACGGGCATTACGAGTTTACTGTAATGAATTTTGGATTGACTAATGCACCCTAGGTCTTCATGGATACAATGAATAGAGTATTCAAGGAATATCCTAATGAATTTTTTGTGGTATTTATTGATGATATCTTCGTATACTCCAAAGGATAATAAGATCATAAAAATCACTTGTGAAATAAGCTAATGACTCTTAGAAGACATGAATTATATGGGAAGTTCAGCATGTGTGAATTCTGGATTCAGGAGATTTCTTTTCTTGGCTATATTGTATCTAAAGATGAAATATATGTTGATCCTTCTAAGACCAAGGAAATCCATGAATGGCTAGCACCAACGAGTATAACCAAGGTATGCAGTTTTAGTGGTTTAGCAGGTGATGGTGGTGATGGACACCGGTGGAACTCTCAGGTGGTCTGGATGATGCATGTGATGTATCTGTCATGGCAGGTCATGGATCGTGGCGGCATTGGACAGACATGATGGGTTCAAAGCTCGAGGAATGATGCGGGGTTCACAGCTGGAGGGGTGGATGGTAGTGTGTTTGAATTTTAAAGGTGTTTTTGATTTTGAAAGTGTTATGAGGTTGTTTCATGTGCGTTGTTTGGGTATCAGGACCCTTAAACCAGCCTCTAGAAAATGAAAAAAAAATGGTTGGCTGGCTAACCCATTAACAAAGCTCACATGGAAAGTGTTTATATCTGTTTGGAAAAAATAGTGTGAATAATGTTTTGAATAACTGAAGAGAATATTAGAAAATTCTATTATATTGAAGATTTGGAGACACTATCTCTATGGTTAAAAATGTGAGATATATACCCATCACAAGAGTTTGAAGTATATTTTATCACAAAAAGAACTCAACATGAGGCAAAAGATGTAACTCCCCGACCCCAGCTACCCAGAGTCGGTGCATTACTTTGTAACATTGGCATGATCACAAAAGATCAAGTCTCGAAAGACTGATTATTTTAGTAGCCTTGGAAACACTAGATACATTCGTAAATGTTACATTACATCATAAAGTGAAAAACTACTACAACATAGTCTCCATAGTCCACACTTCTATCCTATTCAGACTATCCCTACAGGTCATTCATATAATACTTCTTCACATCCTGGAAAATATTAAAACATTGAAAGGGGTGATCTCGGATGCTCAGTAAGGTTAACAATATAGCATAAGCTTTCATAAATAAACATAAAAATTTAATGCATTGTTTAACTAAAACAAAAGCTTTTTAAACATGAACTTCAACATAATATGGCAAAAGTAAAATGAGATAATGTCATTCACTTCTTCACATGGATATTCTACTGGTCGAATAATCACATGCAATATCAATAACCACTCTCGTAATGATCGAATGCATAATGTGAGACTATCATAACCACGTAGTCAAGGCCTCGTGCCAAGACCACAAATAAGATTTTGTCAAGGCCTCGTGCCAAGACACTAGTTTGTCTCATGAGACCTGCCGATGCATCGAGGAGCTATAGAGGGCTCCACCCGTCACTTATTAAGTCTAATACATTCCTCATATGAATAGGTTTAAACATATCATAAACCATAACATGATCGTATCACATAAAACATGCATAAAGGAAACATAAAATTTCCACATTTCAATCACAAGATACCAATACAACACATTGATATAATAAAAACGCTTTCAAAACCATTTTCAATACCAAAATAAAAGAAAGTTAAAACTTTGTATTTATTTTTCATTAAAAAAAAGATGGCTTGTAGAGGAAGCCGAAACTCAAATAATGGTCACGGCGGCGGAGAAGTCGTTGTCGCCGCATAAGTACGGAAAGAAAAACATTCCCTTTTGTCATTTAGCAAAACGTTTCGTATAAAAATATTCATTTTGAATAAACGTAAATGTCAAAGGGGTTTATACACCGTATAAAATAAAGTCGTGTATAAAACCAAATATGCCTCAATGAAAGGGGATTGAGACGAAGTCCTTAAAAAGATCATTTTTTTTATAAAGTAGGTCTATTTTGTGTATTCACTATAATTACAAATAAATAATGTAAAAATACAAGATAGGACATAATAATATCATGACATAATTTGAAAGTAAGAGATTAACCCAAAGAATGGAAGTTGGGTTATGAAATTCCCTTACCTTGTGTCCTGTCCTGACTCGACCGTTCTTTAACCTCCTGAATAATAAACAAGAGTTAATTTATATTTACTTAAGAACCATTTTCATGTTCATTATTCCTTTTATATTACTTATTACCATGTTATGAACCTTATGTAATTATTTAAGTTAATGACGGTCGTTTTGTCGATCTTTGGTACTTGAGTCAACAATAAACTTCTTATAATTACAAGTTGTTTATGTGGTAGAATATCCATTATCTACAGAATTATATTCATGATTTATATGTCTCATATATCATATATATCCAGCATATACATTCATTCATAATATTACGTAACATTTAGAGTTAAGAAATGAAATGCACCGTTCATGGAGACGGTAAGCCGTACATACGCATGAACGCTACTTTCATTTCTATTTCGTATTTAATGGAATGAAATCATAATTATATAAAGTTATAATATAATTCCAGTATAATATGGTGTATAATACCATTTACTCCATCCTTTATACATCCCACATATGGCATTAACGATTCAAATCACTTTGAGGGGGTGGTAGTCCGCACTTCATAAAATGAAATTATCGCGTTTTACCCACAATGGAAATCATAAAGTATGCCATAAATGGGAAATAAAGAAGCATAAATAAAACATAAACATATTATATATTATATATAAATATAGTGACATCTTAATGGCCACGTTTGAATGTGTTATATGAGTGTTGAACAATCATCGTTTCGTGAGGCATAAATTCTCCATCCACAGAAACCGTATGTTCTTTAACCATTAGATGTAGGTGTGTGTAAGTGTAGCTCGAATCCTTATTATAACAACATCCTAGTATATTGAGGATACTGGTTTTGTTAAAAATGAAATGGATAATAAGAGTTTAGGGGGTTGGAGAAGAAAAATAAAACAAAACAACATTAGAGAAGACATTACCTCAAAATCGGGTAACTCTTTTTGATTTGAGCCAAAGGATTCCTTGGAAAGATTTCTGCCCAAATTGAGGCTTCTAGGAGTAAGAGGGGGAAGTTGGGAGAGTATTTGGGCATAGGTTGGCCGAGCCAAATGGCTTGAAGGTGTGGATAAGGTGGGAGAGGTGGGGGCCTTTTATAAGTGGAGAGGAGGGGCACTCTTTGAATGATTGAAATGTTAATTTATTACACAATGCTTTTGGGATTCTAAAGGTCCCACACTTATATAATTCATGGCTAAGGTGAAAAGGGTTCGAAATATACCCATCCAAAAGGCTTTGGACAAGTGTAAGCCTTGTATTTTTCATGATCTTCCCATTTTATTTAAATCGTTAAATAATGAGGTCATCACTGCATCATCATGATGTCATAAATAATTTAATTTATTTAATGTATAAAAATTATAAAAAAATATTATGATGTAGGAAATCGTTTTATCTTTCTAATGAATATTTATAATCAAAATTGTGACTTGTGTAACCCCACTTAAAGTCTGTTTTAGTAAAACAACTCATGTTTGTGTCAATTTAATTTTAACATTAAATAAATATATATTAATGTCATTTTCCAACCAAAGTGGCTCCATGGGGTCCCCAAGTTGACCCATGGGTTGTCTTGGTCGGCCGTGACTCATCCAATAGGAGTAGGACAAGTTTCAAGATCATATCATATTATTAAAACATTGTTTTTACCTTAAACTACACTAATTACCTCTAATCGCGATTAAGAACTTAAAAGTTACTATTCACCAAAAAATTATTTTAATCTCATTGAACCACATTTTACTTCTTAATGACAACCATGTATGTCGGATTTTTGAAAATCAAATCACAGAAGTGGTAATATTTCATTTTAACGAAAAATCAGTTTTTAACAACCACTTAGTGGTTTCACTATTCATCAAAAATTGAAGTTTTTCAGAATAAGGCCAAAATTTCACCCTAAGCTATAATTGATATTCCGAATTCAAAAATGATGTCTATTTTACAAATTTCAAACATATAAGTTGCATTAATAAATTTTATAATTAATTCCTGCTGTCACAACAAATAGCGTGTTTTTAAGAAACAATTTATATCAAAAGATTTGCAATTGTTTATGTCCAATATCAATGTTAAATTAATTCTAATGGCCACCATTGGATAAAATGGTAAAAATATATTCTAATTATACTTTAAAACCACTAAATAGTATAATTTATCACTATAAATTATTTTTATTAAAAAAGTTGTTTTTAAGTATTTTTCACTATTCATAAAAAATTAGAAGTTCTCAGAAAAATACCAAAAATTCAACATAGGCTAATTTCGATATACCAAATCCAAAAATGAAGTCCATTTTGAAATATAAAATTTATATAATTTTAAAAAGTGGTTATTACTATTCATAACGGCTACTTTAATTCGTTGTGGTGTGTGTTAGAGCTCGAGGTTGCGTACAACACACGCTATTGCATTATTCGAAGTGAAACGTACCGTGGAAGCTTGGGGTGTTACATTATCCCCTCCTTCAATAAATTGCGTCCTCGCAATTTGAAATTTTTCTTTGAAAATAAAAGGTTGAAAAGAGAAAATACCTTTGAGGAAAACCCACATCAGAAATAAGGTTAATAAATATATAACATTAAAAGAAAGCAAGATAAGTACAAAGGTCACCTGATATAGCCCATTCTAGGATTCTATGAAAATATGGATATGGAGGAGAAACAAACCATCAAGGTCTGATGGAGAGTTATAGAAAACATGATTAGGAGAAAGTTTAACTACAAGAAAATCACAAACTTGTGATTGGTTAAACGGTCATTGAATCCCCAGTTGGAAAAGTTAACCGACAACATTTTTGTTTTAAGTTACCTTTTATAATGTTGAGGAATTTATTTAGGAGATTTACTAAGAACGTAAGGGAATATACATACTTGTTATGTATACTTTCATTCGTTAAATTTTTTTTACCACAAACCCATCTTTTACTCCAAATGGTAACGGAACTCAAAAATATTCTTTTTATCCTAATTGTATAAGGTTCCAAATATTAACACATACCATTTAGATTAGTAAAACTATTTTGTAATAACCAGGGACTTCCTGTAGGCTAGTGGTAGGAAATAAAGGCTTGTCGCACTATGGTTGTGGGTTCGATTCCTGCAGCTTTGTCCGACACGACGGGTTATTCCCCACCCTGCAGGTTGTCCTTTTCCTAAAACTATAGTATTATAATATTCCAAAAATAATCATCAGAAATGCTTTAACCTTAAACAATAATATCCATGGTTCAAATTAATCCATTCCAACCTTTATAGTTATCCAAAATACTTCTGTCCAACTTACAGTCCATATTTTATAAGGATGGTAAACATAATGAAGATCCTTTTTTCCACGTAACAACATGTGAACACCTTCATCGTGTATTCTTTTTAACATACTGAATTACCATGATCCCTTATTCCTTATAGAGTACTAGATATACTCATTCTATCCAAAAATGTATACAAATCATCAATCAGTTTCAAGGATGTTAAGAATATCCAATATAATTTATCCAAATCAATCACGTCTTATTCCAAAATCACTATCTCGGTATCAGAACCATATTATGGTTTATCTTTCTCTCAACCATATATTTTCCAAAAATATAACCTACTGTTGAGTCACTTTTCTTGGTTCTACACAATCTCAAGTCCTTGATAAATCAGTACTGCAGTACAATCCTTATATACTCCATAATTATTATAACCAGTACATCATTGATACAACACTCAAATTACAAAATTCTTTAATAACAACATAAGAACTCTAATCATTACTCCTCATCTGTGGTAGTATCATAACATGATTATTATCCAATAACATCATTTGGGGCATACTCTGATGATTTGGACATTGGTTTGCGTAGTGTCCCCAATCCTTGCAGAAGAAGCATTGTACATTTGAAACCATTTTCTTACCCTTGCAGTCACGCACTTTGTGTCCTTTTTCTCTACACTTATAACAAACTCCCATTCCCATTAGGAAAGTTCCATGATGTTTCTTCCCAAAATTACCACATATTGGAAAATTCTTCTTTCCCCTCATCCCTTTATCCAGCATTCTCTCTTCCATCCCTTTCGTCTCTTGCTTCGCTTCAAAGCCATAGGACTCAGAGAAATCTTTACTTATCTTATTAACACATGATACTATTTCTTCATATGTTTAGAACACATGGGAGACTATTTCCCTTCGAAATGTTGGCTTAATACCGTGAAAGATACGATCCTTCTTACTCTTTGGATCATACATATTACTGGAGTTCACATTCCTTCTACTGGGCACCATTTCTATACAATGGCATAAACTAGGTTAGTTTATGAATCAAAATACAGAATTCCATACTTGTAAAATACTTAACATAAATTGAACTATTTATGGACATTATCCATAATCATAAAAAGGTTTTATTTGAGGAATTATATACTCATAACCGTTCATAGTGGTTTGTAAAGAAAATGGGAATTATCCTAAGCATATCCCCTGGGAGTGTCGTAACCAAGAGTGTAGCAAGGCCCATTGTCGTGCAATAGTTCCCGTTCGAGTCTAGCTCAAAGTGGTGTTTTCGGGTTTTACCCCTAGGTACATCTGTGCCAGAGCTGCCTCTACCTACTCGTATCCAGGCAGGGATGTATTGCTTGGAAAACTCATAACATCTCTATAATACCAAAATTCTAGGAAGTTCTTATATACTAATCCTCAAAGTCTATCTTCGGGCTATGTGATCTAATCAGAGTTTATCTAAATCTAGATTCCAAGGTTAGAACTAAATTGCCTCTGATACCAACTGTAACGCCCCGACCCCAGCTACACAGAGTCGGTGCATTACTTCGTAACATTGGCATGATCACAAAATATCACGTCTCGAAAGACCGATTAGTTTAGTAGCCTTGGAAACACTAGATACATTCGTAAACGTTACATTACATCATAAAGTAAAAAACTACTACAACATAGACTCCATAGTCCACACTTCTATCCTCTTCAGACTATCCCTGCAGGTCATTCATAAAATACTTCTTCACATCCTAGAAAATATTAAAACATTGAAAGGGGTGAGCTCGGATGCTCAGTAAGGTTAACAATATAGCCGAAGATTTCATAAATAAGCATAAAAATTTAAGGCAATGTATAACTAAAACAAAAGCCTTTTAAACATGAACTTCAACATAATATGGAAAAAGTAAAATGAGATAATGTCATTCACTTCTTCACATGGATATTCTACTGGTCGAATAATCACATGCAATATCAATAACCACTATCATAATGATGGAATGCATAATGCCAGACTATCATAACCACGTAGTCAAGGCCTCGTGCCAAGACCACAAATAAGATTTTGTCAAGGCCTCGTGCCAAGACACTAGTTTGTCTCATGAGACCTGCCGATGCAACGAGGAGCTATAGCGGGCTCCACCCGTCACTTATTAAGTCCAATACATTCCTCATATGAATAGGTTTAAACATATCATAAACCACAACAAGATCATATCACATAAAACATGCATAAAGGAAACATAAAATTTCCACATTTCAATCACAAGATATCAATACAACACATTGATATAATAAAAACGCTTTCAAAACCATTTTCAATACCAAAAAAAAAGAAAGTTAAAACTTTGTATTTATTTTTCATTAAAAAAAAGATGGCTTGTAGAGGAAGACGAAACTCAAATAATGGTCATGGCGGCGGAGAAGTCGTTGTCGCCGCATAAGTACGGAAAGAAAAAAATTCCCTTTTTTCATTTAGAAAAACGTTTCGTATAAAAATATTCCTTTTGAATAAACGTAAAAGTCAAAGGGGTTTATACACCGTATAAAAGAAAGTCGTGTATAAAACCAAATATGCCTCAATGAAAGCGGATTGAGACGAAGTCCGTAAAAAGATCATTTTTTTTATAAAGTAGGTCTATTATGTGTATTCACTATAAGTACACATAAATAATGTAAAAATACAAGATAATACATAATAATATCATGACATAATTTGAAAGTAGGAGATTAACCCAAAGAATGGAAGTTGGGTTATGAAATTCCCTTACCTTCCATCCTGTCCTGACTCGACCGTTCTTTAACCTCCTGAATAATAAACTAGAGTTAATTTCTATTTACTTAAGAACCTTTTTAATGTTCATTATTCCTTTTATATCACTTATTACCATGTTATGAACATTATGTAATTATTTAAGTTAATAACGGTCATTTTCTCAATCTTTGGTACTTGAGTCAACAATAAACTTCTTATAATTACATGTTGTTTATGTGGTAGAATATCCATTATCTCCAGAATTATATTAATGATTTAGATGTCATATATATCATATATATCCATCATATACATTCATTCATAATATTACGTAACATTTAGAGGTAAGAAATGAAATGCACTGTTCATGGAGACGGTAAGTCGTACGTACGCATGAACGCTACTTTCATTTCTATTTCATATTTAATGGAATGAAATCATAATTATATAAAGGTATAATATAATTCCAGTATAATATGGTGTATAATACCATTTAATCCATCCTTTATACATCCCACATATGGCATTAAAGATTCAAATCACTTTGAGGGGGCGGTAGTCCGCACTTCCTAAAATGAAATTATCGCGTTTTACCCATAATGGAAATCATAAAGTATGCCATAAATGAGAAATAAAAAATCATAAGTAAAACATAAACATATTATATATCATATAGAAATATAGTGACATCTTAATGGCCACCTTTGAAGGTGTTATATGAGTGTTGAACAATCATCGTTTCGTGAGGCAGAAATTCACCATCCACAGAAACCGTATGTTCTTTAACCATTAGATGTAGGTGTGTGTAAGTGTAGCTCGAATCCTTCTTATAACAAAATCCTAGTATATTGCGGATACTGTTTTTGTTACAAAATAAATGGATAAGAAGAGTTTAGGGGGTTGGAGAAGAAAAATAAAACAAAACAACATTAGAGAAGTCATTACCTCAAAATCGGGTAACTCTTTTTGATTTGATCCAAAGGCTTCCTTGGTAAGAGTTCTGACCAAAGTGAGGCTTCTAGGAGTAAGAGGGGGAATTTGGGAGAGTATTTGGGAAGAGTTTTGCCGATCCAAATGGATTGATGGTGTGAATAAGGTAGGAGAGGTCGGGGCCTTTTATAAGTGGAGAGGAGGGGCACTCTTGGAAAGATTGAAATGTTACATTATTACACAATGCTTTTCGGATTCTAGAGGTCCCACACTTATATAATTCGTGTCTAAGGTGATAAGGGTTCGAAATCTACCCATCCAATAGGCTTTGGACAAGTGTAAGCCTTGTATTGTTCATTATCTTCCCATTTTATTTAAATCGTTAAATAATGAGGTCATCGCTGCATCATCATGATGTCATAAATAATTTAATTTATTTAATGTCTAAAAATTATAAAAAATACTATGATGTTGGAAATATTTTTAGCTTACTAATTAATATTTTTAATCAAAATTGTGACTTGTGTAACAACACTTAAAGTCTGTTTTAGTAAAACAACTCATGTTTGTGTCAATTTAATTTTAACATTAAATAAATATATATTAATGTCATTTTCCAACCAAAGTGGCTCCATGGGGTCCCCAAGTTGACCCATGGGTTTTCTTGGTCGGCCATGACTCATCCAATAGTAGTAGGACAAGTTTCAAGCTCATATCATATTATTAAAACAATTTTTTTACCTTAAACTACACTAATTACCTCTAATCGCGATTAAGAACTTAAAAGTTACTATTCACCAAAAAATTATTTTAATCTCATTGAACCACATTTTAGTTCTTAATGACAACCATGTATGTCGGATTTTTGAAAATCAAATCACAGAAGTGGTAATATTTCATTTTAACGAAAAATCAGTTTTTAACAACCACTTAGTGGTTTCACTATTCATCAAAAATTGAAGTTTTTCAGAATAAGGCCAAAATTTCACCCTAAGCTATAATTGATATTCCGAATTCAAAAATGATGTCTATTTTACAAAATTCAAAACATATAAGTTGCATTAATAAATTTTATAATTAATTCCCGTTGTCACAACAAATAGCGTGTTTTTAAGAAACAATTTATATCAAAAGATTTGCAATTGTTTATGTCCAATTTCAATGTTATATTAATTCTAATGACCACCATTGGATAAAATGGTAAAAATATATTTTAATTATACTTTAAAACCACTAAATAGTATAATTTATCACTATAAATTATTTTTATTAAAAAAGTTGTTTTTAAGTATTTTTCACTTTTCATAAAAAATTAGAAGTTCTCAGAAAAATACCAAATATTCAACATAGGCTAATTTTGATATTCCGAATCCAAAAATGAAGTCCATTTTGAAATATAAAATTTATATAATTTTAAAAAGTGGTTATTACTATTCATAACGGCTACTTTAATTCGTTGTGGTGTGTGTTAGAGCTCGAGGTTGCATACAACACACGCTATTGCATTATTCAAAGTGAAACGTACCGTGGAAGCTTGGGGTGTTACAAAAGAGATTTCTTAAACTACTCAAGGATTATGATTTCACTATACACTACCACCCGGGGGAGGAAAATAAGGTGGCAGATGCTTTGAGTAGAAAGGATCATGGAGTTTTGAACAAGATGAGAGTTGAAAAGGATTGTATAAACACAGATCATGTAATGATGGATATGGGAATCACCATGGAAGGTGAAACATCAATAATTTTTCAAATGTTTTCTAAACCATCTTTACTTGAAAGGATAAAGAGTTCTCAGACTGGTGATGAAGAGTTTCAAAAGAAGATTAATGATGTGAATGACGGGAGATTGAGTGACTTTTTGTATGAAGATGTGATTTTGAAATTTGGGAAGAGACATTGTGTTCCTGATATACCTGTTCTAAAAAGGGAATTTGTGGATGATTCTCATAGTTCCAATTTCTCTATACACCCTTGTAGCACTAAGATGTATAGATATTTGAATGAACGTTTTTGGAGGGACAACATGAAGAGGGAGATTGCTGATTTTGTGTCAATATGTCTAGCTTGTCAACAAGTGAAGGCTGGAAGGAAATATCCTAGAGGAGTCATGCAACCTCTTCCCATACCTGAGTGGAAATGGGATAATATTATGATGGACATTGTTATGGGACTACCAAAAACTCCTAGAAAGAATTAAGAAATATGGGTCATGGTTGATCATCTTACCAAGTCAGCACATTTTCTTGCTACAAGTGATGATTTAACCCTTGAACATCTGGCAATAATATATATTATTGAAGTTTTAAGACTTCATGGAGTACCCCCATCGATTGTTTCTGATCTTGATCCACGTTTTACATCAAGATTCTGGAAAATTTTTCAGAAAGCCCTGGATACTGAACATTATTTAAGCACTGCCTACCACCCCCAAACTGATGGAAAATCATAACGGACTATTCAAACCATAGAAGACATGTTGTGATCTTTCTCACTTGACTTTAATGGTATGTGGGATCAATATTTTCCTCTGGTATAAGTTTCCTATTACAATAGCTTCAATTCAAGAATTCAGATGGTACCATATGAAGCGTTATATGGAAAGAGTTGTCACACACCAACCTATTGGGATGATGTTGGTGAAAGAAAACTCATAGGACTAGAAATTTTGGAGAAAACAATGGAAAAGGTGAAGGTAATCCAAAACCACATCAAGGAAGCTCAAAGTAGATAGAAGATCTATACTAATAACCGAAAAAAGGATTAGGAATTTCAGGTAGAAGATCATATTTTCATGAAGGTATCTCTATGGAAGGGTGTTATACGTTTCAGTAAGAAAGGAAAATTGAGTCCCAGGTATATCGGACCTTTTGAAATTGTAGAACGAATTAAGGTTTTACCTTACCGTTTGGAAATGCCGACAAGTCTCTCCAAAGTCCATGATGTGTTCCACATATAATTATTGAGAAAATACACGCCTGACCCAATGAATGTACTCACTTATGTGGAATTATAACTGGAACTCAATATATATTATTGCAAAGAGCCTGTCACGGTTCTGGATACAAGAGAACAAGTGTTGGGAAACCGGACGACTCATCTGGTAAGTGATCTATGGAGAAACTATAAGATAGAAGAGGCAACGTGGGAACCTGAGGAACATATGATAAAGAACCACTCGAGTATTTTTACACAGTAATACTCTTGAAATTTACCGGATGAAATTATTTGATGGAGGGGAGAATGTAACACTCCACACTTCTACAATATGCTTCTCTTTAAATAATACAATAGCATGTGTTGTATGCCACTTCATATTTTAACACACCCCAACAAATCAAACTAGCCGTTATGAATAGTAATACCCACTTTTTCAAATTTTATAAATTTTATCATTCAAAATGGACTTCATTTTTGGATTTTGAATATCAAAATTAACCTAGGGTGAATTTTGGGTATTTATCTAAAAACATTAAATTTTTGATGAATAGTGAAAAACATCGAGTTATTGTTTAAAACTAAATTTTTATTTAAATATTTATTTATTTTATTTTAATTTATTTTCAATAAAAAATAGATACATAATCCCTATATAAGTTCAATGTAATTCATTGGTGTCAGTTTATAATAATTTTACATCTATAAAAAAAATTGAACTTTTTACTGTCTTTTACCCACCTCATTGGAGAATTTGAAAATTCACATAAACATAATTTTACCTCTTTTTTGGGTGGAATTTCAAAAATCTAAGAGACACGGTTGATATCAGTAAGTAAAATTTGGTTCAATGAGATTAAAATAATTTTTTTGTGAATAGTAACTTTTTACTTTTATTTACCATGGTTAAAAGTAAATATGGTAATTAAGGGTAAAAATGATATTATTATTACCCTAAAACATGTCCCAATTCTATTGGATAAGTGTAATTCGACCGAAAACAACCTTATGAATAAAATAGGAACCACTTTGGTCCAATTGGATTTGATTAGGACATTTATTATTGTTTAATTCTATGAAGAGTTAAAAGTGTTGAATTCAATGTTTAATACCTAAACTATTTTTAAAATAGGGTTACACATAAGAAATATTCAACTATGAATTTTAATTAGAAATATAAAATGGTTTCCTATATAATGGTATTTTATTTATATTTTTATACATTTTATAATTTAATTTATTGTTACACAATGATGATGTAGTAATTTCCTAATTAATGAAATATTAAAATAATTGATATTATAAATATCGAAATAAATATAATTTGAGACTTTTTATTAATTAAACTAATTTTATAGGTTAATATGACATTTTGGGGTTGGATGGATGAATTTTTTTCGAAGTAATAATTCTGTTATGAATTTAGAGAAAACAAAATACCAAATAGTGTCAAACTTGACGTAAAAGTTTTTTTAAAGAAAATATTATATTATTAATTGAGTTGATATTCCTAAAAATCTAAGGTTCTGAAAAAGTAAATATATAATGATAGGTGTATCCTTAATGAACCACTTGGGGTTCTTTTGGAAGTATATATTATGTTTATTGACCATATAATATAGAAATAAAAAAACATGGTAAATGTCAAACTATTTAACTAAGAGTTAAATCTAAAAGATAAAGTTAATAGGGTGAACCAAAACTGTCTAAAACATATTGGTTTAGTGGTTATCAACCTATCCCAACCATATCCTTTAAATAATCCATTTTTGAGCCATTATAAATAGAAAATGATTTTATTATAAAATAATATTTCTAGCTTTTTTTATGGTGCCCCTCACCCATCTTATAAAAGGGCACTCCCCATTCTCTATAATTCACACCGTTAAAGCCATTTTGCTGAGCCAAAACTTATCCAAATACCCTCTCAACTGTATTACCTTTAACCTAGAGGCATTCCTTATTCATAAATCCAAACTATGGATTCCATTTGATCAAATAAAAAGGAAGAACCCGAAGAAGAGATAAATATCTCACCACCTCTTTCATGTTCCTTTCTTCTTCCACTTCCGTTTTCTTTATTTTTTCCATTCTAAAATAAAAACTCCAATGACTTTTATATAATATGATGTTATTATAATTATTCTAAAACCAAATTCATTATTCTATCCATCAATTTAATGACATGTCACCATACATGCGTATGTACGGCTTACCGTCTCCACATCGTGGGGTAATTGTTTTTCAATACATTATTATTTGGATGGGGATAATAATGATGTGTAATTTATGTAAATAAAAAATGAAAAATGATAATTACTTATTATATATGATATAAAATCCAATTATATATTATTTTAATATCAAAAGAATGATATTGTCGCTCGTGCGTACGTACGTATTACTGTATTCATGAACGCGATGATATTCATTCCCCATCGTATCCATTCAAGAATAATTTTCAATGGATGATTAAAAATAATGTTTAAAGACTTAATATAATTCTTAATATTAATAAGACACATCCCATCCATAAAAAAAATTACTTGCATAACAAATAATATAAAGGAAAATAAATCAGTTAACACCCAAAACGACGATAATACTAAGATATTATTAACAAAGTAATGTTAAAAGATCATATATGATATCATATTAATGTATATGGTTCTTGCATAATTTGAAAACAATTATTTCACACTTATACAGGAGGTTAACCTACCCTCGACCAAGGAAAAGTACAAGGTAAGGGTTAATTCTACAACCTCTTCATTATTCAAGGTTGTTTATATGTAATTATCCACTAGTACCTCTTTATCATCCACATACGTGTTTTCTTAAAAATGTATTCCATAACATTTTTTGCATTTAATAGAGAATAGTTTAATGTCATTTATACCATTGTTTTACTTTTTATAATATTTTTTTAAAGGAATCTTTCCGTCGTTTTCCAAACAAGGTATTTTACATACATTTTGGCAAAATTAAGGGAAGAATGTATTTTTAACTTATACTGCGGGTGAAGTTATTTTACGCCATTATAACACCCTTGATGCTTCCCTTACAATCTTATAAGAATATTTTAAAAATAAATTTTTTCTTTCTAATTATTTGACTCTAAAATGATTTCAAAATAGAAACAGATATTTCTCTTGAAAAGGTTCTTATTTCATCTATCTCAACATCCTTTGATGGATTTTAAGATTATGTGAACTTGATTTAATATGATACAAAACTTCCATATTTTATTTATGGTTTTGTGATATTTTGGACTGTTCATGTGTTATTTTTACACCATTCATGGTTTATGGATAACGTATTGACATTTCGTATGCTAGTTTTAATACGAATGTTTATGTTATGTTTAAACCTTTTCATATGAGGAATGCATTAGACTTAGTATGTGAAGGATGGAGCCCGCTATAGCTCTTTTATGCATCGGTAGGTCTCATGAAACAAACTATTGTCATGGCACAAGGCCTTGACAAAATCTCAACTGTAGTCTTCTAACAAGGCCTTGACTACGTGGTTATGAAAGTCTGGAATTATGCATTCCACCATTATGAAATTTTCTATTGATATTTCATGGGATTATTAGAGTAGTAGAATATCCATATGAGTAAGTAAATGGATTTTTATTGATTTATATTTTCTATATTATGATTATGTTTATATTGAAAAGGTTTTTGTTTTTGTTTTATACATTTTGTTAAGTGATTATGCTTATTTATTATAGTTTCTTCTATATTGTAATCCTTACTGAGCATCTGATCTCACCCCTTTCTATGTTTTATATTTCTCTGTATGTGAATAAGTATATTATGACTAAACTGCAGGGATAATATATGGGATCTCAGGGTTGTCAATGGAAACAATGTTGATGTAGTTTTCCATTTTATGTTGAAATGTAAACCGTATGAATGTATCTTGTACTACCAAGGCTACTAAACTAATTGGTCATTCGAGACATGATATTTTGTGATCATGCCAATGTTATGTAATAAAGCACCGACTCAGGGTAACTATGGTTGGGGTGTTACATTCTAAGACATATTGATATTGTTCTCAATGGAATTTAATGTAGGATTAGATCAACATCTCCCATTACTTGTGTTCTCATACATCAATAGCTTCCAATCAATTAATTAAATGGCTCCAAGTGAATACTTCATATAGAGTGATGTATAACTCCAAAAAATTTGGATAAAGCTGGTGAACTAATGATAATTAGACTTGATCTTATTAAAGATATGGTAGAAAAGGGTCATTTCATCCCGCAACATAAAATATATGCTCAAAGTCATAAAAAGAGAAATACTGATGCCTATTGAAGAGACATGGAGTTCATTGTGAGAGAAATTATTTTCCTTTGAATATCACCCTATAATATTCATGATGATTAGAAGGAAGTGAAAGCTTATCCCAAGGAACATTGTCCCCTTTGAGATCATTGATCGTATAGGAGAGGTGGCCTATTTCCTAGAACTTCCCCGAAAATGGTTTAAGTTCATGATGTGTTCCATATATCTATCCTAGGGAAATACTTACATGAAACCTCACATGTACTAAATCCTAAGGATATAAAATTGAGAATAACCATTCATATATAGAGTATCCAATGGTGATCTTGGACTACATAGAAAGGATTCTATGTGACAAGACAACTCATAAGTTCGAAGAGGGGAACATAGAAACTGGAGAAATCATGGAAACTGAAGTTCCCTCATCTATCCTTAACTGAAAATATGAGTTGAAATTTGAGGTATTAAATTCTAAATGGTGGTAGAATATAAGAACCATGTTTTTATTACTACTATTTTATTATTTAATAAATGTGAGTTGTATTATATTATTAGTATTTTACATATACTAAATATAGAGAAATAAAAATACATTATCTCATTAATAAATATCGTTACATTAGTCAGCTAAGAAACCAATTAAAATTCTAAAAAATAAAATTAAAAAAATAAATATGAAAAAATGTGAAAATATGGATCTCCCCAATATTCTAGGATCATCGCACTCATGGACAAAAAAATATATATGACGAAAAATATCAGTAAATTAATAAAAATAATAAAAAATGAAAATAAATAACATTGGATATAATTGTAGACAATATTGAGTGAAATAAATAAGTAGTATATATATTAGTTAATGTGCCCATTAGTAAAGTAATGTGACCCTTAGAAGAGTAACCTTGTCATTGGGAATAATAACTTGGCCATTGGGAATAGTAAGGTGACATCCCAACTTCGAGTGTCGCATAGAGGTTCCCCTTACTAGGTTGGTCACATTGCCTCATGCACATTTCCCCGAATTCCAGAGGTTTCCGAATATCAGCATGGGCCTTGGGTGTTATTTTCGGGAAACTATAACCTTATTGGGAGAGTAATACATCGAGAAGAAATATATAACAATAGCGGAAGAAATAACAATACAATACAATAGAAAACAGGAGAAGACTGAAGATAAATAGACCACTGCATCATATATATATATATATATATATATAGATATCAATAATGATTTATGTCACAAGTATCTAAGAAAAAATCCAAATAAGTCAGAATATTGGAATACAATACTAAACAAAAGTAAAAAAAGGAAAACAAGTAAACAAATCCTCGGAATCACAAGCCTCCACTTGTTCATGTTCTCTACAACTCCACAATAGTCAATTACCTGAAGTAGTAGGGAACCTTCCTTTATCGATACCTACAACAATATAATCTATTTTTTCCCAAAATCATGACCCAAACAGGGTGTGAGGCGAATCCTAGAAGGAAACCACCCAAAGATCTGTGCCTAAGAGTTTGTGTATACATATGGTAGGAAATAAAAAACAAAATGAACCAGGATGTACTCAAAATTAAACTGTCGTACCGTTTCAATTTCATTTATTTACATTTGTCAATTAATCAAGAAAATGAAAACAAGAAACCCTCTGTGAATTTCTCACAGCTTATCCCCTCTATTTTAACCAATCAATCTCAATTAACCATCTGGGTAAGTTCTCACATACTAACCCCTCTGTTTCAACTTACACAATTATTTAATGACATCCTGGGTAGATCACATTGTCTAACACCTTCGGTATCAGTAAAACAAAGTGTCTCTAAGGAAGAACTCACTTTCAATTCCAGTTACATTAATTTAACAATAAACTATAGACTCTCTGGGGAACCACTCAACGTAAATTCCCACTATGGTCTCATAATGGTAAATATAGACAATTTGAGGGAGCACTCAAAGTCAACCCCCACTACGGTCTCAAAGTATGATAAAAAAATAATAGATACTCTGGGGAAGCCCTCAACTTCAGTTCCCCCTAACATCTCCCAACACCTACTTCCCACATCCCTATGTAAAGAAATCATCCACAAATGACATTCAGTAGCCAAAGTATACCTTAAATTACTACTTGGATTAGAAGATACAAGTCATACCACAACATTAAATAAAATTACTCCATCAAAACAACACTTGGCATGGAATGAAGGCATCCTAACCCGAAAAAATACACCACATGGTCAAAATCAAATCAAACATGGGATAACACCTCCATAAAATGAAAAAATAACCTTATTTACAAACAATATCCCTAACTCAAGAAAACAAGCATAGCAGTCATCAACAGGGCTAAGATCCCTAAACACGCATTACCACGAACTAGGTTATTGGGAAATTTTTCTCATATAAGTCAACTAAGAACTACATAAAGGCAAAAACCACTTACCTCAGCATTACACGATCAATATACTCTAGTGTCGGCCCTTGAATAAACCTAGAACATGGTATATCAACAGAAACATAAACAATGTGCAACCAAGGATATATCATGAAACATGAGAAATCAAGGAACAAGGCTAAAGAAGAAGGAAGAACTCACTGTAGTGATTCCATTGCAATTTATGGTGGTTTATTTGGATAATGGACGGTGGATTGGGGGCTTGGAGAAGAATCGCTCCTTATGGTCGCTTTGGGACAAGACGATTCAATAGGAAGGTGTTTCTTCCAATTAGATTTAACCTTGGTCTAATTTAACAAATAAAAATAAAATTGAACATTGTGTCTTTAAAATGTACATGGCGTGTATATGCCTTTACTGGGCCCCACATTAGGCGGTCTCCAGGTCACCCCATAGGGTCATGTACTCGGCCGTTAGAGGAACAGTTTACAGTTACCCACAGAAACCTAGAACATGGTGTGTACTCTTAAGTACATTGTGTGTACTCCTTATATTTCAAGATTCTCCTCTTTTCCCAAAAACACTAGTAAAGAAAAACCCATACCGGGAAAGAAAAGTGTGGTTTCATACAAGTAACGAAACTATTAGAATATTAATTTTACCTAAAAATATTAAATTTTAATATAAATAATATTTATCATTATTAATTTATGTAAATATATAAATTATATTTTCAAAAAAAATTATCATGATTAAAAACTCAATGAAAATAAAAGCTAATTTCTGATAAACTATATTTTAAAGTAATCATAAAAATTGTAATTTTTTATATTAAAACATTAAAATACCTATGTTAGAAATTTAATTTTTTAAAATGAATCTAATTTTTTCAATCATCATAAAAAAAGTTTTCAAGGGAAATTTGTCGGTAATTTCTATAAAACATCAATTTTTTATTGGGTAGTGAAAATATAGTTTTTTAGATAACTGATGTATCATAAATTTCTTAATTTGTAATATAATAATAAATTAATACTTTCCATGACTTGATGATATTTCGTGTTATATTTAATTTCATAAATGAGTCATTAAAATACAATAAATATAATTTCCACAGCTAAAACTAAATTTCAATAACACAGATCCAAAAGTGATCCATTAAAATAACTAATTTTCATTCATTCTAGATTTATTTTCATTAAACTAGATAATTAGAATTATAAATAATTATAAATTATTAAAAATTTATGTTATCTTTTTATATGAATTATATTATAAACAATACACTATTACATGTTTTACCATTGATATATTGTTTTATTAGATATTTTATTCTAAAAATACCACTCTCCTTATGTATAAATAACTACACTCCCTCCCATTGGATAACCAATCATACCTCACATTCGAAAGCCTAAAATAAACCAAAATCCTTCCAATAAATCCTTGTAGAATCCTTAGGGAAATTCTAGAATAATCTGACTCCAAACATAATGGGATTTTTAGTGTCGTACAACAGAAACTATACTGATGATTATGTAAGATTCAGTTAACTCTTCACCTTTTTTCATTCTTCTCTTTTTTTCACCACCACTTTCAAAAAGAAAACTTATAAGATTAATTAAGTTGTAAATTAACATTATATTAATGATTTCTACCATGTATATATATCCAATTAACTAAATATATAAATTTTTAAATTCTCTTTCCCACTCATTCAAAAATGTCCCATCAAATGTTTGGTAACCACATACAGAGACATTTCCATATTAATTATTATAACCACATTCATGGATGGATAGTATGAATTAAATATAATATATAAATATTTAATCACATGAATTATAATATTCTTTTAGTAAATTATATGTATTATAATGACATCGGATAAAAATAGTGCAATCCAAAAATTATAAATATTTAATCGAAATAATATATCAAAAAAATCACATTGAACAAACTGTGTTAGTAAATATAATACAGTAACTATATTTGATAAATAGTGGAAAAAATTAACATAATTCACTTCTGTAACAATGTTTTTAAGAAACTATATTTATTATTCAGGAGGTTAAAAGAGACAAAATAATGTGGGATTTGAGGTAAGAGGATTCTCAAACCCAATTTTTGTCTGTGGGGTATCCTCTCCTCAATAGTATAAATGATAATATTATGTCATTAATAAATATTTTTTATTTTCCTTCAGGGACTTACATATTCGTAACATATAAAAAAATTCAATGAAAATCTTTTTTCTATAGTTTCTTCAATTTAAAAAACATCATATTTTTCTCCCCTTGAAATGATTCTTATCCGCTCAAGAATGATGATTTTGTATGTTCATGTATGATTTCCTTTGTTCATTTGGGTACTGATAGGTTTCTTCATTAATTTATTATTTATGAAATCCATATGAAACCCATTATCTTTCATTATTTTATTTCATAACTATGATTTCTATATGTTAGATGTGGCATTCATGATTATGAGCATTTATAATGCAATGGGTGGGTCTCAAATTATAATTTCTTCCACTGAATTGGGTAATGTTATGTATCTCATGAGATTGTATTCAATATTTTGGACATGATTATATGTTTCATCATAATTATGATGTTGTTATTTATGCATACATGTTATCTGTGAAAACAATACTAGCCTTGGTCACAATTATGTGTGGTATTTGACCAATAAGATATTATGTCTTAATTTATACATTCCCACATTCTATGACATTATCAAATGTTTCCCTTCTATTAATGATGATGATCGTATGCTTATGTTATGATTATTATTATTATTCTCAACCATTTTATATTTTTTCATGTCCTTTATTAATCCTCTTAGTCTAATTTTATCTCACCCCTTTAATTGATGTATATCCTTAGGTGATTACTTATAATAAAGAGAATGTGATGGACACTGAGATGATATAGAAGGGAAAAAATTCAATTTTTTATGTAAAATTTCTAGTTGTTATAAATTAATGAAAGATACTAAACCTTTTTTCCTTTATTGTATCACTATTATGTTTTTATTTTATTAGTGATGTAATATTTATGTAATGAAAAAGTTAGATCATTATACTAGTGGTTTCTGGAACCAGTTTTTAATGAAATCCACATGCAAAAACTCACCGAAACAAAAACACCATCTTGAGAACCTATGATCTATAAAAGGGTATACCCATTGCGATGTATATAGATAAATTCTAAAAAATGTCTCTCCTTAGGTATTTTTCAAACTCTAAGGAGAAAACTGGAAAATCATACCAAGGAAGAAAAATTTTACAGTGTGTATTACGGGGAAATGGTTTGTACCCCCTGTCCATCCCTGGTCTGGTGGAATAGTACACTCAGCATGCATTATTCCAAATTACAACATGTCTATTCCCTATAAATGTAGTATCTTTCTGCATACATGGATACATACCACCCACACGAGGTCTTCCCAATCCATGTACCCCCACACATGATCAAGATAAGTGTATTATATAGTAAATTGGTTTTTACCTCACAAGGGCTCTGGTCGTGTACCCTACATATCCTTATGCCATAAAATGGTTTCAAGTTTTCCCCATAACCACAACCATGATCTCTATATAGGGAAAGTACATAAAATTACATGGAGTTTATTCTCAAAACCCCATCTTCCCTATAAATCAAGAACATGTGATGGATGTTCGACAAAATAAATTCCATGTACAATGATTTTCAAAAAACAACCACCCCCCCCCCCGAAACTCATATTTCTCCAAAATACCTATATATAAACCCACTAGGGGTCCCCAAAAAAACATATATGGATCTAAATACATTATAAAAATATCTACATAGTTCTATGTGGAATGAAATTAAAATTTTCCTACCTCCGTGTGTAAAACACTAATGCTTCAGTCTCGAGTCTGCAGGATTCATACTCCAATGCATTTTCTACCTCTAAATGAGATGTGTGTGTTGAAAATACACCAATATATCCCTCTTCTATCCCCCCCCCCACATCATCTAATGTCCCCAATGGGGATTCCCCATGGGCATGTACAACTAGCCAAGGGACAATAAAAAGAATAATAAATAAAAATGAAAAGGACAATGGAGGAAAAGAAAAAGGAAAATAAAATGAATTTGGCCCTGGCCCCGACATCCAGGATGGGTTTATGAATCACCTTGGAAAAAACCAACATTAGTTTCTCAATCATGGAGGTGTAACTTCAATATTTAACTCATTTTAAAATTATATCTTTTAAGGAATAGAAGAAAATAAGTTATTTTTTAATTAATTGAGTATTAAATATTCCAAAAAAGTTATTACTACTAGTATTTCCACCAAACACTTATCCAAGGGTAAACACCCTATTTCAAGACTATTTAAGTGGTCAAAAAAATATCTGAGATCATATCATAGGATAAATTATCATCCTTCATTAAATCAATTCTGGGGACAGTAATTCAAATTTATTATGATTTTTATAGATCTTAATGACATATTGCATCACATAGCCATTATCACTTAGATCCGTATATATAGAAATATCAATAAGATTTATATATATTTATGATGTTCTAATGTGACCAAGTATGTTTTCTTCACAGTCTATCTTTTTTAAGGAAATAACTACAGTAATTTTAGTAGAGAAAATTTCTACACACTAATTTTCAGTTGTAGCGGCTTCAGCCTCAAACTCTTAAGTGATTAAGTGGTCTTCAATGTGGGATTACATGAGTTATATTATTTTATGAAAATAGTGAAAATAGATATTTTTTCGATAATTATGGAGAGATATTTTATGATGTCATATTTCTATACAAAGGGTCTACATATTAAATATTTTTTAATTTTCTTGGCCTCGTGTTTTTCTTCCTTTCTAACATTCTTGAAGAATCCTTCCCCTTACCAGAACTAGTGGAATCTTCTTCATCTAGGGGTTGAACTAATCCATTCTTCTAACAATTTAACATTGGATGGAAAAATATGTATCTATAAATCATTATTACATTATTATTATATCTGATAAATATTTTAATGAGATAGTATTACCTTTATAATTATATTGGTCTTATTATAATTTCTACCTTTGGGGTGTTTTGGGAATATAGCCCCAATATAAATGGTATTTGAATTCCAATTCCCATTTTCAAATTATATTATCGAAAATTGTGAGAAAATAATTCCTCCAATTATATTATCAATTAAGAGTTTTTGTTCACAAAATTCTTCATATTTATTAGTAAAATGTTATGTTATATGGATGATATGGACTAAATTGTATTTTGAATCTTAAATAGATGAGGATTCTATTAGGTGGGTTGGTTCCCATTATCTGAATTGGAGGGATGTTTTGAATACTCTTAAAGATAGAGTTACTAATTTTGAGTTGGTTTAATGCATCTTAGGAGACATTAGGGTCTTCATCCAATGCATTTTTCTCATTTTATCACAAATATTAACTCTTTTGAAACTAATTTGTTAATGGAAACTTCTCAGGTACTGTAGGGGGATTTTATTATTAAAATTTTAGGTTTATTTGATCTTTTATAATGGTGGGAACTTGTTTAAATAATTTAATGGCCATATAGTTGTTAAATTTTTGTGTATTTATTTTCAATGTTTTTCATTATTCGCCCATCTTCTTCTAGTGTAATGATAATAATATGATTCACCAATGAAAAAGTCTACCCAGGTTGACATTCCTATATTTTACCATCTTCTAATGTATATAATTAAAGATGAAGAAATATTATACATTGTTCCCTATAATCCAATGGAAGGGGAAATAATTTGGTGAGTCATTCGTAACAACATTATCAATATTCAAATCCTATGATTGTTTTAAAATTTTGTTTTTCATAAATATGAGGAAATATCTCATAACCTTGTCATTTCAAAAATAATAATTGGTTTTCAATTAGGGCTTAGACATCAACCAAGGATTATCCATTTTCCAATAATTATAAGGTTATATTTTATGATATTATCATTTAGTTGGTATGCACTATGTTATATTGTGTGGAATTACGTTCCTAAGTTTGTGTGATAACTATATTGAACAAGATGGTTATAGACTCCGGTCTACCAATTTTCTTCCCTTCAGCTTCTAGTGTTGGATGATACATGGCCTCTAAGTGACAGATTGTATCCTCCAGCCATTTGGGGCTACTAAAATTCCTAACATTCACTATGGTATGTAAATAGGATTAGCAGTGTTAGGATCTCATCATTTATATTTTCTGAATATAGGGCTATCAGTTTTACGTTTTCAGAAAAATGTTCAATGAGTAGATCAGCTCATTTCACCTAGTGATGAAATTTATTACCATATATTTTTCATGTTGAATGAAATTAAAGAGGTTTGGGATAGATTCTTTCGTTATTTTTTAGATTAATAAATAATAAAATTTATGATGATGTTCTTACAAGTTTGAAATGGATCTATCATGGAGATTTCTATACCATATGAATGTTGTTCCTTCCATGTTCTAAATTAAGAATTAAATATTTCATGCTTCTTGTTCCTATATCATTTCCATAATAATACCACATCATGTCATGATGTCTGTGAGATAATTCTATGTGTTATTTATTCCATTGAAGAAGAGGAATCAATAACTTTTAAAGATGCGTGTAGTAGTGGTGTAACCCCCAGACCCCAGTTACCCAGAGTCGGTGCATTATTACATAACATTGGCATGATCACAAGAATGATCAAATCTTGAAATACCGATTGGTTTAGTATCCTTGGAAACACTAGATATATTCATAAAGTTTTACATTAAATCATAAAGTGAAAAACTACTACAACAACATAGTCTCCATATTCCACACTCATATCCCCACATACTATCCCTGCAAGTCATTCATAACTTACTTCTTCACATCCTGGGAAAAATAAAACATAGAAAAGGGGTGAGCTCAAATTCCCAGTAAGGATAACAATATAGCGGAAACTTTCATAAATAAGAATAAACATTTAAGGCAATGTATAACTAAAACAAAAGCCTTTTAAACTTGAACTTTAACATATTATGGAAAAGTAAAATGAAATAATTCCATTTACTTACTCACATGGATATTCGACTAATCAAATAATTACATGCAATATCAATAACCACTTTCATAATGATGGAATGCATAATGATAGTCTATCATAACCACATAGCCAAGGCTTCGTGCCAAGACTACAAATAAGATTTTTCCAAGGCCTTGTGCCAAGACACTAGTTTGTCTCATGAGACCTACTGATGCATCGTGGAGATATAGCGGGCTCCACCCATCACATATTAGGTCCAATGCATTCACATATGAAAAGGTTTAAACATAACATAAACATTCGTATTAAAACTAGCATACGAAATGTCAATACTTTCACCATAAACTATGAATGGTATAAAAATAGCAAATCCACAGTCAAAAATATCACAAAACCTTCAATACAATATAGAAGTTTTGTATCATATTAAATCAACTTCAAATAAGCGTAAAATCCATTAAAGGATGTTGACATAGATGAAATCAAAACTCTTTTTAGAGAAATATCTATTTCTATTTTGGAAATCATTTAAGAGTCATATATTTATAAAATAAAACATTTTCTTTGAAAATATTCTTATAAGCTTGTAAAGGGAGCTTTGACGATTTATAACGGTGTAAAATAACCGTACCCGCCGTATAAGTTAAAAAAACATTCTAACCTTAATTCTGTCGAAAAGGTTAAAAAGCACCTTGTTTGGAAAACGATGGAAGGATTCCTTTATAAACCACTTATAAAAAGTCAAAAAAGGGTATAAATGACTTTAACCCATATTCTTATAAATTGTAAAAAAAAAATTGAAATACATTTTGAAGAAACATGGATGTGGGTGATAAAGATATCCCAGTATATTATTACGTATAAACAACCTCGGATAATGAAGAGATTGTGAAATAAACCTTTACCTTGTAATTTTCCTTGGTTGGGGTAGGTTAACCTCCTTTATAATGGTGAAATAATTGATATTAAATTATACAAGAATCATATACATTAATATGATATAATATATGAACTTTTAACCTTGATTTGTTAATAATATCTTAGTATTATCGTTGTTTCGAGTGTTAACTTACTCATTTTCTTTTATATGTATTGTTATGTAAGCGATGTTTGTAATGGATAGGTTGTATATTATTCATATCCATAATGATATAAAGTCCTTAAACATCATTTTTAAATTATCAAATGATAATTATACTTGAATGGAGACGATGGAGAATGAATCTCATCGCGTTTGTGGAGACGGTAGTCCGTACGTACGCACGAGTGACAATATCATTCTTTTGATATTAAAATAACATAAAATTGGAAATTATATCATATATACAGAATAATTAAAATGTTATATTTATTATTTACATGAGTTACACATCATTATTATACCCATCCAAATAATAATATATTGAATAACAATTACACCACGACGTGGAGACGGTAAGACGTACGTATGCACGTATGGAGACATGTTATTCAAAGGGTGGATAGAATACTGAATATTGTTATACCATATTTATAATAACATCACAGTATATATATGATACTAGATTTATAATTTTAGAATGGTAATAACAAAGGAAAAACAAGCGGAAGAGGAAATGAATTTGAAAAAGGGTGGTGAAAACATTACCTCTTCTTCGGGTTCTTCCTTTTTATTTGATCAAAAGGGCTCCTTAGGTTGTCATTCCGATCAAAATATGGCCTCTAGGTTGTATTTAGGGAGGTTGGGAGAGTATTTAGGCAGAGTTTGGGCGAACCAAAAGGCTTTGAAGGTGTGAAGAAATGAGAAGGAGAGTGCCCTTTTATAAGAGGGGTGAGGGGCACCTTTGGAAAAGCTTGAAATATTAATTTATAATAAATTAATATTCGGTTTATAATGTCTCTAAAGTGTATTATTTAAATTTTAAGGTGGGGATGGGTCGAAAACCACCAAACCAATAGAATTTAGACAGGATTTGGTACTTATATTATACTTATCTTTAAATATTAACTCTAAGTTAATTAGTTTCACTTTTACAATGTCTCTTTGTATTTTTATATTATATGGTTAATAAACTTACTATATACATCCAAGCGACCCCCAAATGGTCCATTAATGATACACCTATCATGATATAAGTCTCTTGGCCGAGCCTTAGATTTTTAAGAATTTAATATCAATTAATAATATAATATTTGTTTTAAAACTCTTTTATGTCAATTTTGACACTATTCAATAATTGATTTTTGTGAAACTTTTAACAGACTAATTACTTAGAAAAGGTCAATTAAATAAATCCTAATATGTCATATTATCCTAGAATCTTATTTTAATTCATTAAAAGTCTCAAATTATATTTATTTAGGAATTTATAATATCAATTATTTTAATTGTTCACTATTATTGTAATTACTGCATCATCATTGTGTCATAAATAAATTAAATTATTTATAGTCTAAAAATTATAAATAAAATATCAATATGTAGGAAATCTCATTAGATTTCTAATTAATATTTATAGTCAAAATTCCAATATATATAACCTTATGTAAATATTGTTTTTCTAAAAGATATATGCTTATGTCATTTTTGAACTTATTTTAACATAATTAAAATAAAGTGTCCCTATCACTTACAAGTGGCTCCATGGGGTCCCAAAATCGACCCAAAGATGCCCATGGTCGGACATGTATCCACCAATAAGGTTAGGACACGGTTTAGGGTAATTTAGTATTATTATAATATTATTTTTTAACCCTTATTTACAGGATTTACCCTTAACCAAGGTAAATAAAATATTTACCCCAGTAATTATTCAAAATGTCTAAAAATAAAAGTTACCTATTTACACAATATGAAAATACTGATTACAAATATGGAATCCATTTTTCCAAATTCAAAACACAAAAGTGGCAGAAATTAATTTAAAATTAATTCCCGTTGTTAAAACAAAAAGCGTGTTTTTAAGAGATAATAACTATCAAAAGATTGACACTAGTTTATGTACGGTTTAATTGTAAAATTATGTACAATAACCAAAATTATATTAAATGGTAAAAATATATTCTAAATATACTTTAAAACCACTAAAATTCATAATTTATCGCTATTAACTATTTTGATTAAAAAAGAAGTTTTTAATTAAAATTTATTAACTTTCACTATTCATCAAAATATTAAAGTTATCCAAAAAGTACCAAAATTTCACCTTAGGATAAATTAGATATTCCAAATCCAAAAATGAATTCCATTTTGAAATATAAAATATATATAATTTCAAAAAGTAGGTATTACTATTTATAACGGCTAGTTTGATTGGTTGTGGTGTGTGTAAGAACTCAAAGTTGCGTACAACATACGCTTCTGTATTATTAAAAGGAAAGTGTACCGTGGAAGATTGGGATGTTTCATTAAATTTTTGATGTCCCCATTTAGTCAAAAAGTTTAAAATATTGTATTTAAAAAGGGTTCACTATTAAAAGTTGGTAAAAGTGAAATACTGAAAATGAATTTGTTCTTACATTATGTCTAAGAAACTCATAATATGGATTCTAAAATTATAAGGATTATATAAAATTTAAAATTTAGTTAATATTATTCATAACCCCTTTTGAACGGCTTGTTTGGTAAGTCATGGTGCGCTTGAACTCGGTGTTGCGTGTAGTGAAAGGTATTGTATTATTTTGAAGAAATAACACACTATAAAATCTTGGGGTGTTACATTCTCCCCTCATTCAATAAATTTCATCCGCGCAATTTGAAATTGTTCTTCGAAAATAAAAGGTTAAAAATAGAAAATTTCTTTGTGGGAAAACCCACATCAGAAATTGGGTTAATAAAATTTAGTCTTAATATGAGGAAAAGAGAAATGAAAGGATCGCCACCAAATTATGATCTCGATTAGGAGAACATTGGTGGAAATTAGAGACATATAATTGGAGGAAAACCGTAAATATTTATAGGTAGTGATTGAGGTCATCAATCACAAACAAGTTTAAAATTGAGGTCCTTAAATTCATCAATCTATGATGATTTAAAATACCATCGATTCAACAAAACATAAGGTATTAGGATAACACATTTTTGACATTTCAAAATATCTTAGTTGAAACCCCACATCAAAAAATGAATTAATGAGGCCTTTATTTAAAATAAAGAGTAGAAAGTATGAAGATTACCAAAAATAACACATACTAGTGTTCTATGTAGGAATATATGGATATGGAAGAGAAATCTATACATCAATTATCTGATGGAGAGTGGTAGAGAACATGGCTATGAAAAGGCCAACAATCCCAAAGCCACAAATTAGTGATGATTTAAGGTACCATATAGGACAACATTTTTGTTCTAAGTTCCTTTTCTACATTTTGAGAAATTTATTTATGAGATTGGGTAAGATCATAAGGAGATATAATTACTTTATAATTACAGTTTTATCCATTAATAAATTTCTACCACAAACTCATCTTTCACTCTAAAAGATAATAGAACGAGAAAAAAAATTCTATTCATACAATTTGTACAGGGTTCCAAAATAAACGAATTTATAATTCATCTACTAGATCTTTTTTTTTAAAAACTATATTATTTAATCCAGGACATCTTGTGGGCCAGTGGTAGGTGATACACACTTGTCGCCCTTCGGTTGCGGGTTCAAATCTCTCGGCCTTGCCGGTCACGATGGGTTGACGCCCGACCTCTGGGTTGTCCTTTTATGGCAATCCAAAATTAATCTCAAACTAGAATTTATCCAAAATACTTATGTCCAAACTCACAGTCCAACATTTATAAGGAAGGTAAACAAAATGTAGATCCTTTTTACCTCGTAATATCATATGAATACCTTCATCATGTATTCTTTTAAAACACTGAAACGTCATGAATTACCATAATCCTTATTGATTACATTCATGCTCCCTTATTCCATATAGAATGCTGGATATACTTCATTAATCCAAAAATGTTTTAAACCCCAACAATGATGGAATATACAAATCATTAATCATCTTCAAGGTAGTCAAGAATATCCAATATAATTTGTCCAAATCAATCATGTATTATTCTAAAATCACTACCTCGGTATCAGAACCATATTATGGTTTATCTTTCTCTCAACCATATATTTTCCAAAAATTTAACCTGCTATTGAGTCACTTTTCATTGTTCCACACAATCTCAAGTCCTTAATGAAATATTACTGCAGTACAATCCTTATATACTCCATAATTATTATAACAAGTACATTGTTGATACAATACTCAAATGACAAAATCAACATAAGAACTCTAATCATTCCTCTTCATCTGTGGTAGTATCATAACTTGATTATTATCCAATAGCATCATTTGTGGCATAGTCTGATGACTGGGAAATAGGTTCGTGTAGTGTCTAAACTCCTTGAAAATGAAGCATTGTACACTTGAAACCATTTTCTTACCCTTGTAGTCACGTACATTGTGCCCTTTTTCTCCACACTTATAACAAACTCTCATTCCTTTCAGACAAGTTCTAGGGTTTTTCATCCCACAGTTATCACATATGGAAAAATTCTTCTTTACCCTCTTACCTTTATCCATATTTCTCTCTTCCATAATTTTCTTCTCATTCTTCCCTTCAAAGCCATAAGACTTAGTAAAATATTTACTTATCTTATCAACACATGATATTATTTCTTCCTATGATGTTAATACATGGGAGACTATTTCTCTTATAAATTCTGGCTTAAGACCATGAGAGATATGATCCTTATTTCTCTTTGGATTATGTGCATTGCTGGAGTTCTCATTCCTTCTACTGGGCTCCATTTCTAAACAATGGCATACACTAGATTAGTTAATGAATAACAATACCTAATCCCAAACTTGTAAGACACATAACATAAATTAAATAGTTTACAGATATAATCCATAGTCATAAAAATTTCTCCGCTGAGGAAGGAAATACTCATAAACCCTTCATAATGGTTTGTAATGAAAATGAGAATTATCCTAAGCATATCCCCCGGGAGTGTCGTAACTAAGAGTGCAGCAAGGCCCGTTGTCGTGCACCAGTTCCCATTCGAGTCTAGCTCAAAGCAGTGTTTTCGGGTTTTACCCCTAGGTACATCTGTGCTAGAGCCGCCTCTACCTGCTCGTATCCAGACAGGGATGTATTGCTTGGAAAACTCACAAAATCTCAACAATAGAAAAATTATAGGAAGTTCTTCTATACTAATCCTCAAAGTTCATCTTAGGTCTACATGCTCTAATCAGAGTTTATCTAAATCTAGCTTCCAAGGTTTGTACTAAACTTCCTCTGATACCAACTGTAACGCCCCGACCCCAGTTACCCAGAGTCGGTGCATTATTACATAACATTGGCATGATCACAAAAAAGATCAAATCTCGAAAGACCGATTGGTTTAGTAGCCATGGAAACACTAGATATATTCATAATGTTTTACATTACATCATAAAGTGAAAAACTACTAAAACAACATAGTCTCCATATTCCACACTCATATCCCCACATACTATCCCTACAGGTCATTCATAACTTACTTCTTCACATCCTGGGAAAAATAAAACATAGAAGACGGGTGAGCTCAAATGGCCAGTAAGGATAACAATATAGCAGAAACTTTCATAAATAAGAATAAACATTTAAGGCAATGTATAACTAAAACAAAAGCCTTTTAAACATGAACTTCAACATAGTATGGAAAAAGTAAAATGAAATAATTCCATTTACTTATTCACATGGATATTCTACTAATCGAATAATCACATGCAATATCAATAACCACTTTCATAATGATGGAATGCATAATGCCAGACTATCATAACCACATAGCGAAGGCCTCGTGCCTAGACTACAAATAAGATTTTTCCAAGGCCTTGTGCCAAGACACTATTTTGTCTCATGAGACCTACCGATGCATCGAGGAGCTATAGCAGGCTCCACCCGTCACATATTAAGTCCAATGAATTCTCATATGAAAAGGTTTAAACATAACATAAACATTCGTATTAAAACTAAAATACGAAATGACAATACTTTCACCATAAACTATGAATGGTATAAAAATAGCACATCCTCAGTCAAAAATATCACAAATCCTTCAATACAATATAGAATTTTTGTATCATAATAAATCAACTTAAAATAAGCGTAAAATCCATAAAAGGATGTTGACATAGATGAAATCAATACTCTTTTTAGAGAAATATCTCTTTCTATTTTTGAAATCATTTAAGAGTCGTATATTTATAAAATAAAACATTTTCTTTGAAAATATTCTTATAAACTTGTAAGGGAAGCTTTGACAATTTTATAACGGCGTAAAATAACTGTACCTGCCATATAAGTTAAAAAACATTCTTACCTTAATTCTGTCGAAAAGGTTAAAAAGCCCCTTGTTTGGAAAACGATGGAAAGATTCCTTTATAAACCACTTATAAAAAGTAAAAAAGGGTATAAATGACTTTAACCCATATTCTTGTAAATAGTAAAAAAAAATTGAAATACATTTTTAAGAAACATGGATGTGGATGATAAAGATATCCCACTAGATTATTACGTATAAACAACCTCAGATAATGAAGAGATTGTGAAATAAACCCTTACCTTGTACTTTTACTTGGTTGGGGTAGGTTAACCTCCTGTATAATGGTGAAATAATTGATATTAAATTATACATGAATCATATACATTAATATGATATCATATATGAACTTTTAACATTGATTTGTTAATAATATCTTAGTATTATCGTTGTTTCGGGTGTTAACTTCCTCGTTTTCTTTTATATGTTTTGTTACGTAAGCCAAGTTTGTAATGGATAGGTTGTATATTATTCATATCCAGAATTATATCAAGTCCTTAAACATCATTTTTAAATTATCAAATGATAATTATACTTGAATGGATATGATGGAGAATGAATCTCATCGCGTTCGCGGAGACGGTAGTCCGTATGTACGCACGTGTGACAATATCATTATTTTGATATTAAAATAATATAAAATTGGATGTTATATCATATATACAGAATAATTAACATTCTATATTTATTATTTACATGATTTGAACATCATTATTATACCCATCCAAATATTAATATATTGAATAATAATTACACCACGAAGTGGAGACGGCAAGCTGTACGTACGCATGTATGGTGACATGTTATTAAAAGGGTGGATAGAATACTGAATATGGTTGTACAATATTTATAATAACATCAAAGTATATATATGATACTGGAGTTATAATTTTAGAATGGTAATAACAAAGAAGAATAAGCGGAAGAAGAAATGAATTTGAAAAAGGGTGGTGAAAACATTACCTCTTCTTCGGGTTCTTCCTTTTGATTTGATCAAAATGGCTCCTTAGGTAGGCTTTATGATCAAACTAAGGCCTCTAGGTTGTATTGAGGGAATTTGGGAGAGTATTTGGGCAGAGTTTGGCCGAACCAAAAGGCTTTGAAGGTGTGAAGAAATGAGAAAGAGAGTGCCCTTTTATAAGAGGGGTGAGGGGCACCTTTGGAAAAGCTAGAAATATTAATTTATAATAAATTAATATTCGGTTTCTAATGGCTCCAAAGTGGATTATTTAAATTTTAAGGTGGTTATGGGTCTAAAACCACCCATAAAATAGAATTTAGACAGGTTTGGGTACTTATATTAACCTTATTTTTAAGTATTAACTCTAAGTTAATAAGTTTCACTTTTACAATGTCTCTTTGTATTTTTATATTATATGGTTAATAAACATACTATATACATCCAAGAGACCCCCAAATTGTCCATTAATGATAAACCCTTCATGATATATGCCTCTTGGCAGAACCTTAGATTTTTAGGAATTTAATATCAATTAATAATATAATATTTGTTTTAAAAACTCTTTTATGTCAATTTTGACACTATTCAATAATTTATTTTTGTGAAACTTATAACAGAATTATTACTTCTGAAAAGCCAATTAAATCAATCCTAATGTGTCATATTATCTTATAAAATTAGTGTAATTCATTAAAATTCTCAAATTATATTTATTTGGGTATTTATAATATCAATTATTTTAATTGTTCACTATTATGGTAATTACTGCATCATCATTGTGTCATAAATAAATTAAATTATTTGAAGTCTAAAAATTATAAATAATATATAATTATGTAGGAAATATTTTTAGATTTCTAATGAATATTTAGAGTCGAAAATAAAACATATATAACCCTATGTAAAAAATTTATTTCTAAAAGATATATGCTTATGTCATTTTTGTACTTATTTTAACTTAATTAAAATAAAGTGTCCATGTCACTTACAAGTGGCTTCATGGGGTCCCGAAATTGACCCAAAGATGCACACGGTCGGACATGTATCCACCAATAATTTTAGGACATGTTTTATGGTAATTTATTATTATTATAATATTATTTGTTAACCCTTATTTACAGGATTTACCCTTAACAAAGGTAAATAAAATATTTACCACAGTAATTATTCAAAATGTCTAAAAAAAGTTACCTATTTACACAATATGAACATCCTGATTACAAATATGGAATCCATTTTTCCAAATTCAAAACATAGAAGTGGAAGAAATTAATTTAAAATTAATTCCCGTTGTTAAAACAAAAAGCGTGTTTTTAAGAGATAATAACTATCAAAAGATTGACACTTTTTTATGTCCGGTTTAATTGTAAAATTATGTACAATGACCAACATTATATTAAATGGTAAAAATATATTCTAAATATACTTTAAAACCACTCAAATTCATAATTTATCACTAATAATTATTTTGATTAAAAAAGTTGTTTTTAATTAAAATTTAGTAATTTTCACTATTCATCAAAATATTAAAGTTATCCAAAAAGTACCAAAATTTCACCTTAGGCTAAATTCGATATTCTGAATCCAAAAATGAAGTCCATTTTGAAATATAAAATATATATAATTTCAAAAAGTAGGTATTACTATTTATAACAGCTAGTTTGATTGGTTGTGGTGTGTGTTAGAACTCGAAGTTGTGTACAACATACGCTATTTTATTATTCAAAGGAAAGCGTACCGTGGAAGATTGGGATGTTTCATTAAAATTTTGATGCCCCAATTTAGTCAAAAAGTTTAAAATATTGTATTTAAAAAGGGTTCACTATTAAAAGTTGGTAAAAGTGCAATACTGAAAATGAATTTGTTCTTACATTATGTCTAAGAAACTCATAATATGGATTCTAAAATTATAAGGATTATATAAAATTTAAAATTTAGTTAATACTATTCATAACCCCTTTTGAACGGCTTGTTTGGTAAGTCATGGTGTTCTTGAACTCGGTGTTGCGTGTAGTGCAAGTTATTGTATTATTTTGAATAAATAACACACTATGAAATCTTGGGGTGTTACAAGTGGAATCCACACAGTTGAGATATTGTTTTCTCTCCAGATGCACTAGTGCATTTCACCACTCCATATCCTTCATATGGGTAGTAAGGGACTTGGGGGAATTTATAAGTTCTAGTAATAGTTTCTCCAAATATGATTCCCACGTGAATTTTATGGGAGATCATGATATTGTTGGATCATTGGTTTTGGTTTTCTATTTCACATTTATGTAATCTTGGGGTTGATTTCATGAACCAATAGTAGTTGATTCCAAAATAGATAAAAATATTCATACAAGGTTTACCTTAGTTTATTTAATCTAATAGTCTATACCTAGACCGTGATTTTTTATTATAATTTTCTCTTATTGAATTTGAATCTCCTTTCTTTTGAAAATGTACATGCAGTGATAAACTAGAATATTGCTATGAATTATTCTTAGCATGAATATTACCTCAAGGTATTTCAATATTGAGTCACTTCAACTCCTTTTTCTCATCTTCATACTAGGAAAACTGTTCCTCAAGATATTGAGGTCTATATTCCTAAGATATTTGGTGGACTATGTATATTTCCACACTATTCCTTTTTCATTTCACTAATGCTTGATAAGAAAGGGACAAATAGTCATTTAAAGGAACTCATTGTTTCTAAACCTTCTTATATGTATAGTCACACATACCTTATTTATAAACACTGGGTTAGACTATGTTTTTATCCAATGTATTTTTATTACATCTTTCTATGTTAGGATTTTTCACTAATCTGTATATAATAATGATTCCAATGAAATTTACTTTTTAATATTGTGCATCACAAATGATATTATTACTCAATTTATAAGTGAAAATATATTACTCTAAATATCCATCCAAGGATATATCATGATCTCCCTTGAAATTCACCTTCTTTGATGGCCACATAATTTTAAAACCTCAAAATATTTTCATACCTTCATCTATGGATGTTGACTTTGAGTTAGTTTTTTATTTCTTTCACCAAACACACATCTAATGATGGAGATGGATTATGTAGTTGAGGAAACTGTGAGGGTGATTACTATTATTTCAACCCTCACATAGAGAATATCAGTTTCATTGGAAGAGACAGAGGTAATAGTTCCCCTAGACTAATAGTTTTGGATTGCTTTGGTTCCATTACTGGAACATTCTATATATATTTTGGCATTGATAATCCTAGGGGTTGTGGTGGTCATTGTAAAAACTCCCCCAAAATTGCATTAATGGGGTTTCTCATGTAATTTTATAATGGTCACTATTATAACATCCTTTCCAAAATCCAAGCGCCTACATTGGCATCAGCCTGATATAGTGGCTTTTCTGGTGATTGGTACTTGTTGTTGAGGGATTTTCTATGGTTGTTGGATTTTCCTTCTATAGAATATATGACTATTTAACATTCCAAGAAGATTTATGAAGGAGTTATTCAATATATATCTATTCCCATGTATTTCAATTTTGGTATTTGGGTATGATAGGAATTTACTGGACAGAAAAACCTGAATATACATTTTCCATTCCTAAAACATACCTGAATGTGATGATTTCACATGTTGTGCTTATAAAAAATTTGGTTAACTAGTAAGCATGGTGATATATATATATACATACACACCCTACCCTCTAACTTTCTGAATAAGATAGGTATCTAGGATTTTGTAGCGGAGGGACTCTAAGCTCATAATGTTGAATTCTTGATGTAAAACATGTTTCTTCACCACCTTGGGGATTTAGTCTAGTGAAATGGAATTAAAATTGACTTTATGGAAATTTTATATCATTACCATGATGTGGTTAGAATACTCTCCATAAGATTAATGTTCTCCCTTAGTATGGTGGAGAGTTACTCAATAGTTTTGGCATAGATAGTGTATACATTCCTCTTTTAACATATCCATGATTTAAAAACCTAAATTGGAGAAGGGTCTAAATAAGATCGGTATATTTCCTTCCTCATGTTCCTTTCACATGATCAAGTCTTGAATCAAATGTTTAGAGGGATTCCTCCACTAGATTAGACCATATTGGTAATTTCACTACCACTTTTCTAGGGGTAAGAAGTTGTTCTTGTTCTCCATATCTATATCAGAGTTTATGTAATCTGAAGGATGAGAATATTATAATAATTTCCTTTATCTATTCTTCATATGGGATAAGATTTCAGCTGTTAGAAATGACTAACTAGGTGTATTAAGCCTCAAACTCTTTATTGTATGTCAGTATAAGGGTGATCTTAGCATGGGTTCAACATGAGGAGTTTTTATTTGTTGATAAGGTATTCCATTATAGGGATGACTTTTTTTAGGAAAACCATGTAAATGACCTCCATTATTTTTCTTCTTATTTATTTGGGAAGGGAATCCATTGAAAATATCCAAGGTATAACCTCCATATTTAATGATATATATATCATAGATAAAAATTTCACATTCATCTCTACCATCTATTTTTGATGAGTGGTTTGAATATTCTTGGCCTAAAGATATATCATCTAACACAAAAGATATATGATTCCCCTGATGAGACATATAATACATTCATTTTCATGTTAACAAATTTGTAACCTTGATAATGAATAGATTCATACATTGTGAGAAGCAACCATTGTGAATAGAAACAATCCTAACTAACTACATACCATTCATTAGAATATATCAATGACTATGTTCAATGGATTTCATAATATTTCAACATGGATGAAAATTATTATCCTGAATATGGAAGAATATGTTGATAGACATCTTTATTGAAGAAAAAATAGGTATTTTCCTTAAGGGTTTCCATTGGGATATATTGTTTGGATTTTTACATCTGGGTAGGGATATAAGAATAACACCATGAGGTAACCAATATAAGTTTTAGATATACTATGGTGGATGTAGTTATATGATCCTAACCCTATTATACTATTGGGATATGTCAATAATCGATTATGTGAATTGGATTATATGAATCTTCCACTGGTATTCATTATTCACTAAAATTTGTTGAAGATAATCATAAATGTGATAATGTATATGGTACCATTTTTGAGTATCTATCATGATATCTCAAAGATATTCCATAGTGTTTATGGGAATAGGGATACAACCATATCCCCTAGTTTTCAATATAGTATGCAGATGACTGTCTTCTTTCACTGCTAGACTTGGTTGGTAAGCCTGGAAGGTGTGATCAAGTATTTGAGCCTATTATTTTTATTTTTATATAGTATGTTGATGTTATTCCTTGTTATGAATGAGGATAAAATTTTTCTACCTACCTTTAGGGTTTTTTCCTTACATAGACCTTCTTCTGGGAACCCTTGTGTGGGTGATCAGACTAGTTCCTCCTATGCAGCTACCTCACCATGTTCTTCGGTCACTGGGGGCATATGGCACTGATGGTGGTGATATTTATTAGTATTATCCCACCTCAAATTTCCATAAATTGTATTTTAGTTTCTAAAAACACTTATACCACCATTGGGTAAGTGATATGTGAATTTCCATGATCAAATGATAGGCTTCTGAAGTGGTTGGATATGGTTATGAGTGCCACTATATTCGTCTTGGTCCTCTATTGGTGGGAGTGTCTATAATGTTTTCCCCCTAGCGAATCTCATGAGATTCCTAAAATTTTGGGTTATATATTTTATGATTCTACCCATATATTAGGTCACACGTCACCTAACATTAGAGTTGTAGGGTCTATGAAAACATTCTCATAGTCAATGGGGCCACTATTTAAGACCTGATATTCAATCAAGGTAATGTAACTACCATTTTTTATGTGTATAATAAAATGTATAAAACGTTTTTCTATTAACATAATTATGAATTATTGAATATCTTTATTAATTAATTAATATTAATTAATCATATGTTTCTTTGAAAAAATATATTTTCATAAAGAAGAGTTGCTTAATTTTAGGTTCCAAATGAATAACTTTGAAATACATAAGTGTTTTTATTTAATAATTAAAATTTAAATAGATATAGAGATTTTTTTTCAATGGGTTTTATATTTAAAATTATCTCAGTCAATGTTTTTGGTGAATTTTTGTGATTTCTGTATGTAGTTAATTTTTTGTGAATAGTAAAAATTATAGTATTCATGAATGCTTCAACTTTTATGAACTCATTGTGCTGTAATAATGAACATTAAATTTATTTAACCTTTTTTCACCAATAATGCATTCTGATTTTTAAAATAATGAATTTAATATTTTATATTTGAATTTAGATTCTTATATTTTAAATTTTGGAAAGTATATTATATTTTATACTAGTAAGGACTATTATTTTTCATATTCATTTAAGGGAGTGGTTGGGGGATTCCATTCTATTTTGGTTTGAATTAATTTTAAATAACAATAATTTTGTAATTATAATCCAACTAATTTTATATCAACGAAAATCACCCAAAATTTGTTGGCTAAATTAAAAAATTAATCAATATTTTTGACTCAAAATACCCACTCATACTCCTAGTCATCTCCACTCCAGATCCATTTTTCATTAATTATCTCTCATTTTCAATCTCAAGAGACCATCAAATATGTTTTTATGGGACTATATAATTCCTTTAAACAATTAGGATTCTACTTTCTATATAAGGGTTCATATAGTCATTTCTACATTATTTTTACAACCATTCCATTTACATTTATTCATAATGGGAAATGTTATTATACTTCATTATAATTAATTCAAAATTATAATAACAATTCTATATCATCATTTTTTATCATAATATTACCACCATAAGTCGTTATAATTATAAGAAAATCATGTGGTCATATAATATCCTTAAAAAATTAAATACAATAGTGTGTGGTTTCCTAAAATTGATAGACCTAACTAGATTCCAAAAATATGAAAGCAGGGTCTCGCTCAAGTTCAACTAGGGAAATAAAACAAAAAAAATTGTTGGGTGTTAATTATACCATAACATGATACACAACTAATGGGCCTAAATATATACCTGGTTTGACTCTCTTGGGGGATATCATTTGGAAAATTAATAAGCACATTACAAACCATAAAAAATGATTAGTACATATTCATATCATATTAATGGATGATTATCATAGATTATGTAATATTAATCTTCATTAATTTATTATAATTTTTTATAAATTATTTTAAAAATAATTGGTTATAAAATTATAACATATCTCCAAGCTATCCTCACATCAAAAAAATAACAATAAATTAATTATAATGATTATATATTATTAATGAACAAAAAAATGAATAAAATTCACTTTTTAATTAATTTTCTGACAAACATAATTTTACTATATAGAAAGTGAAAAATTGAAAACTAAAATAAAATGGGAGCTATGTTAAGGGTTATTTGACTCAATTTTAATTCCATGAGGCATGTTTCTTATCCAGAACCAATTTAAATATATATGGTGTAAATAATAACCTATTTAATTTTTATGTATTAAATAACCTTTTATTTTTATTAGTTTCAATTTCAATAAATATATCTCTATTCATCAACTTTCAGTTAATTACCTAACTCGTAAGGGTTATTTCTAACTTAATTTTCTTTCATTAAGATAAAACCTTTATTTATCAATATTATTGTTCATATTTTAGTTTTTCTAACAATTTTAATTTATTATAATGTGTTCCCTTTTTATTTATGGGTTTTAGAAGTCATATTTTCATTTTACTAACCTTTGGTTTATAATTTATCTATACGGTTACGTGTATATGAAAATGTCACTATCAATTTATTATGGTTGAAAATCATTATTTTCTTTGTTTATATTCATTAAATTATTTCAATAATGTTACTATATATATGTTAAATATTTCATAAATTCTTTTCAAACTACCATTTACTTTTTTATTGAAGTTTTAAATGAAATCTCTTTAACATTTTCTACAATGGTCATTTTTTAAATTCTTTACAACAGTGTGAATAGAATCTCATTTTTTACATTGATCATATAATCACCTTTTCCAACATTGTATGTGAAGTTAATTATAAAAATTCTTATTCATGATTACATGTTTTTTCACATAAATCCCTATTTCTATATTTATTTTTATTTTAAAATAAAATTTTTGATATTTTAGTATAATAAATAATGTAACTTTATTTCACTATATATTTTTTATCTTCCACACAAAATTTCCTGTTTTTAACAAAAATTATTTTCATGGTTTCAATAATTAAAATTATTGGAAAATTATGTATTTCAATTTTCACAATTCACCCCTTGATATAGATTTATGAAATCAACGTAGAGGTTTTTCATTACAACCATATTACAAAAGATTTATAAAAATTATTTTTTTAGAATTTCACCTCCATTTTCTTCTCAAAAAATAAAGGATATATATCCTTTAGAGTTATCATTAATATATTTCCCTCTAAATTCTCTTATAAATTTATATATCATATCTCACCTTGTTCATAAGCTTTATATTCTCTATTACTCTTCATCCATCTCTTGAAATTATTTTCTCCTTTTTTTCATATTCATTAATTTCATTTATATATTATATATTACTTCTCAAATTCATATATATTTTTTACTATACTGAATTAATTTTTTTCATATTACTCTATATATATATATATTAAAAAATATTACTTTGAAATTCATTCCATTTATTTTTAGGATAAATATTTACTTCTGTACACCAATTATTTCAATATCAATGGTTATTGATTACTAAAAATTGTTGGTTATGTATTTTATTGTTTATTCATCGATTCATATAATGAATTTATTGTACTTAATTAGTGATGGGTGGGTTATTAAATTATATATTCATAATATTCATTGGTATATCTCATGAGAAAAACTATCTTTATTATTTTTTGAAAACTTTACCCATTAATTTATGAAGTCTTGGCATGAAGAATTAATGGTGGGTTTATGATGCTCGTCATTTTGTATTCCATCACTATGAATTAGTTATTATTTTCTATGTGATTGTTTGCATTGTTTTGTTATTAGTTTATATATTACTTTATCATGTTATCAGTTATAATAACATATTTGATTATTGTTTATTCCATCCATATTACTCAAGAATTATTTATAGTTTGATGGATATTTATGTATACTACCACTTTCTAAGTGTTGACCACACACTTTATTATTTTTTCACTCTCAAGTAAAATGAATAATATTATTAATAATGTTTTTATAATGGTATCATATGTTTATAATTTTGTGGGATATGTTGAAATAATTTTATAAAATAATTAATCCTTGGTTTAGTGGAAAAAATAACAATTATATTGGAAAGATATGGGTTTTTTAATTAATGGATTTTCATAACTCTATAAAAACTAAAAACTAAAATCCTTGGATGTGTATGTGTCATAATAATGCTTTTAAATATTTTAATTATGGATGGATAAATTTGGGTCACTTTAGTGGGTTTTTGAGTCCATTATATAAAGAATATATTATTATAACGAGATCCAGGAATATGAGTCTATGGAATCACACATAATCTGCATCATTATTGAGGAATATAATGGGATCTTATGCTATGAGTAGTGGTATACTTAGGAGTTCAGTGGTGGATACTAGTTTATAATGATAGCATATCATTAGATTATGTATGTCTTTTTGATTTTATTGAATCAAAGGTAACAGTTTTTGATTCATTGAAGGTCCTATGAAGTTTCTTGAATGAGAATAACACAAACAAGAAACTTATTAATGTATCATCAGAAGAAAAGTAATTGTTGATCAATCTATTTTATCGATCATGAATTCATATCGGGTTCACTATTTTGATTCTAAAGAGTAGGGACTATTTTTTATGTAATGATAATTATGATACCTATTGAGTGAAATCAGTTAACCATTTATGGTTAAAGGATTTCATGTCAGATATTTTTATATCAACGTGAACTATGACTGAGTTAGTTTTCAATTAAAACAGTTTTGTTTTCCCATGAAATATGGATATTGGGAATTTACCAGTAACACATGGGTAGAGAATTCGTTGTGGGGAGGTGAGGTTAGGCTAATCTCACCATTTTAGGGGGGGATTGTTTCTTAATAGGGTACTCTCACATATATTTAAAATTAGAACCATGTTCCTTCCTAAATCCTATTGCGGTATTAGTCACCTCCAGACAATTTACTTATCAACACCATGTTTATCGTCCACATTATTATATATCAAGGGTTCTCCATATTTATCATGTTATTTGATTATTGTATTTTTCAATCTATGCAATTGTAGAATATAGAATTTTCTTCTATCTTGAGATGTGTCAGTTGTTGTGGATTTGGGATCGATATTGTCAAAATGGATTCCTATATATCCCTATGATAGGAATTAAAATCGACTTTTTTAGTTCCACATAATGAGATTTATCATAACATTTATGTTTATGTAATATGAACTACTCTAGTGTTTTTAAGGTCAAACACCATGATATCGACATCGTGGTTGAAGAGAGGTTGTTTTGATAAAGGTTATATTTGATATGGTTAGTAATATTTGGTTTTCATATCAATAAATAAATTATATTCAAATTTTTGTAATACATAATTCATAATCATAGTTAAATGTGAATATTATAAATCAATTATTAATGAAAATAATTGTAAAATATTGGTGGTTGTGGAGAAATAATCTACCACATGTTTGAAGAGGTTTTGTGTTGTTTGAGGAATACTAGAGTCAGTTTGATGAGATTCTGGTTCCAAAAGAAGAATTTATGGAATATTAATATTGGGAAATGTATAGTTGATCTAAATTATGTTTATATTTTTTTCCCATGTATTATGTCCTCTCATTGTCGATTTTACTTGTTTATTCAATCAATTGAATTTACGTATGTGGTCGGATGACTAGATGTAGGATTCACATGGTTGATCAAGATTTTTTTGTGCTATTGATTGAAGATTTTTCATATAGTCAATGGGATTTATACGGAATTAATGATTGGTTCCTGTTTTCTGTAACTTCATATCATCAATCAAGGCATAAATAATTTTTAAAGAATCTACTATGTGAAAATGTGATTTTCTAGAATTAAAATATTTTAAATATTTTAAAACCAAACATTTAGTGTGGACTATTGAAAATGGTTTAAGAATCATGAAAACTCAAGATGTTTATAATCCATGTTCTTCATATTAAAATTATCAAACATCATGTGATTCTTTAATGATGAAAAAGTTTCAATGAAAAATAATATGAATATAAATTATTCATGTTTTTATGTGGAATTTTATTATTTGAAAAACACATCTTTTAATTGTATGTATGTGTGGAATTTTAAGAATTTGATCTATCATATGACATAAATGTAAGTATATTTAGTTACAAATATGTCATTGAGCTTAGACAGATATTTATAAAATTTGTGATCATAAATCATTGCGCTTCACCATTTTTATAAAATTACATTGAATGAAAGTCATTGATGTTGAGCGTAAGACTATGATAATCACTGGAAGTCGAGGCCTAGTGAATTTTTATTTGACTATAAATATTCCATAAATAGGAATACACATGTAAGGTGATGCATGATTCCATGCATCTAGATATTTTGAATAATTTAAAGCTGTTTACTTTTTAGAAAAGTTATTAAAGTGGATATTTAAATATCACATGTGGTGTAAATGTATGATTAAGTAAATTTAAAGGGAAACATTAATATATTTAAATAAGGTTTAATATGTTCAATGAGGAGGATTTATCACATCCTGTAATCCTAGATTTACAAAAATAATTGTGGAAATAAAATTCACAATATTAAGCAATGAATATATGTATTTGTATGAGATAGAAAATAGTATAGTTGATGATACTATAGAAAACCTAGAGAATATTCTATGTTTTTTGAATAATAAATAATATTGATAAAGAGTGGGAGGAGGAGGAAGAATAAGTATTAGAAAAATAATAATAATTTTTTATTCTTTTCATATGTGAAATAGATTGAAGTTGAAGAAAATAAGACTTTATCAAGTACATGTTGGGAATAAAGAAGAAATAGAGTAACAATATACACGAATTTAGAGGCTACGGATGATTTATAATTTTTGTTAAACCCTTTTAAATTTCATTACTATATAGGATTCACTTACATTATTTTGATATTGTGGTGTATTTGAAGTTCATGGTTTTCCCCTACTTGATGTAATCTAAAGGATTGTTTCTAGTGGACTACGGGTTATTGTATTTACAGGATAATGCCAAAGACTAACTACACTTATTAAGTAGTGAAATATATAAAATTGTTTTTTTTATTGTTTGACTAAAATTGGGGTGATTTTACTCTAACTGGAAACAATGGATTCATAAAAGGGAAATCATTAAAGAAGTTTTGCAATCACTGATTTGACCGCCATCTCCATGATTTCATCAATCTCTTAGGACTATTTTCAATTTATATCTGAGAATGGATTATGAAATCACTCAGGGAAATTTAAAGAAGAATTATATCTATTGTTTTATTTCTATTCCCAACCATGTACATTTTTAACTCAATAAATAATAAGGGTATTGCAACATTTAATGGGAAAACTTACCATATATAGAAGGTCATGATATTTTCATAACAATTTGTAAATGGTTATTATTTATACAAAGGTACTTCTAATGGTTTTAATCCTTCTAATGAAGGTGATTTTATAAAATAAATAGATTAAAGGAATATTTAAAATTATGAACAGAATAAAAACTTCGTATTATCCTCTCTCTCTCTCTCTCCCTATCTCTCTAATAGTGAATTTTTTAAGGTAAAATTTATCACCAAGTCAAAATTTATTTTAGATAAGCATTAAAATATTTATGACTGGAATACTAAAGTAGTGAAATTAAAATTTAAGATCAAGAGATTGAAATATAAAGATATAAAAATGAGGAATTATGAATCCATTCATGATTTATTCACTATAGTAAATGATATTCTAATAATTATCAATTGATTTCGTAAATAATTAGAAGACTAAAATCTAATTGAGAAGATATTACAAAATACACCTAAAAATTTTGATGTAATGTTTATGATAAGAAACAGAAATATCATTTTTCTATCCTTCTTGATGTTATTTATAGTATTCTCATAGATTATGATATGAAGATAGATAAATCTATCGTGAAGAAAAAAAATAACCACAATGAAATTTCATTAATTGCTTCTAAAAAATAGAAAGGTGTTATGAACTAAAATAGATATGACTATTATAACATAGATGAAGAGGTAAATAAATATTTTTATTAGATTATGTCACTTTTATATAGAAAATGGAGAAGTGTTTTATAAAAGTATAAAGGGAATATTAATTTAAAATTATTCAAGTGCGGGCCAATTAGACACATTGTAGGAAACATTCCAACAATAAAGGATTAATAAGAAATAATTGACAAATAAGTGAGACCTATAATATCATTTATAAATACAAAGAGTGAAGGAAATATTAAATTTTATGGTATGAAGTTGTAAATATAAAAATATAAACATCAAAAAATATCTTCAAAAAATGATTAATGTAACTATAAAGGTGAAGTTGAGACTTAAAGAGATGATGATGATAATGATATACTACTTATTATCAAGGGGAATCATGGAAATTTTACTAGTGATGTGAGTAGTAATTCTAGAAGTAAAGAATTAGAAACTTATATGTCTTCCATTTTAAATATTTATTTGAAATAATGTCTACAAATTTATAAGATTGAAAAGGAAAACAGGAAGATGAAAATGAATTCTTAGCTTATTAATAAAGAGGAATATAAATATAATGAATAATATATAATGTTCTGAAGGAAATTTGTGATTTTAAATAAATTAATTGATGATAAATGTACATTGAACATCAGTAAACAAAGAGAAAATAAATATATTTATATTTACTTCGAAATTAGCTAAGAAATTATGATCAAATATGAAAAGGAATTGGGAAAATCTATATCCCATTATAAGGACTATAAGCCATTAGTTAAGGAGTGATCAAATAAATAAGAGTTTTTCCTGATTATAAAAAATCACCCTATATATTATTAAGTTATTGTAAAAAATTGGTTATATATCTGAGATTAAGAATAATGTTTTGAAGAATAAATTTTTGGACAAACAAGACGAATAAGAAATATACAAATTATGGAAACATGAATACAAAATCATAATTTTATTCAATTTATGGCTTAAAGGAAGCAAGAGAAAAGACTAAATTAGAAAGAAATATTTCAAAGAATCGTGATAATTTTTATTTACCAAAATATGTCTAAATTGGGTGCCAAAATAATGAATAGATGAAAATGAAAGATTCTAGATAAAAATTTACTTATAAATGGAAATGTAATTTTTATAGATACTGATGGTACTATAGAAGATTCATACATAACACAAGAATTTTATTGTTTCACCATAAACATTAATATGAAGTTTGATATTATATTATTATAACATTTAGGAGGAATCATCCCACTCAAAGTAGTTATGTTCAAATGAAAGTAGAGCATTTTAGATAAAAATTTGATAACATGTTTTAAATTCATAATCAATTATGTGGTAGATATGAATAATTCAGTTGTCATATAAATTAATGTACCATTTTATTCCAGAAAAAAATTATTATAAATTAAAAATCTAAAAATTGTTTGTAAATAATATGTGAATTTATGGAAAAATATCTTATTGTATAAGTTACTCTCAAAGAATAAATAATGTGAATGTATATTGATATTGAATAAAGAATTTTCTTCACATATGAAATGATTTTTGGATGCTATTAAATAATTTTAAATATAAAAAAGATGTTTTAAAATGATTTTTTAAATGTGGGATACTCATGATAAAATTTTTTGGTTCGGTGGAAATTGGAAAAAAATAGGTAGACTCAAAAATACCTTATTTATTGGTAGGTTAAAACACCATATGTTCAGTGTTTTTCAACTCACTGGTAAGTAGAATGATGTTAAAAGGACTAAATGTGAGAGAATTTGGGCAAGTGGAATGTGAAATAAGGGAAACTTATTTCATATTGGAGATGCTAAAATGAATGCTAACTAATCATGAATGAAGAAAACGAATTGGGTCATATAAGGTTGGATCATAATTTCTTATAAGAATGTGAAAAGGTGAATATATTTGTGATATTCCTAATATGAATTGGGAAAGGTACTAGATATGTTCCACATGATATATGGGGAATATAAGTAATTCTTCATATAATTAATTTTACATTCATACATCATAATACATGGATGTTATTTATTATGACATTTTTGGAACTATTAGAAATTAATCAATTATTGGAGATAATAATATAGTTTAATTTATTAGTTAATTTACTCACAATACATATATTATGTTTATTAAACTAAAATCAGAGTCCCTGAAGATGTTTAATAATTTTTGGATAAGTACTTTAAATGAAAAATTTCACTCCTATGAAAATATTTCAATAGAAATATTTTTAAATATAGAAATATTAGATTAAAATATTATATTTATAATAATTTTATTAATAATGTACATATTGAACCATATATACCATAAAAATGGTTTGGTTAAATGTAATAACAGGATCTTGGTAGATATGGCTTAAATAATATTCATAGAAAATTACACTTCTCTATTTTTTTAGAGATGGGATATTGGATAAACAGTTCAGCATGAAAATAAATTTCTTATATTTTTCTAAATTTTTAATGTCATTATGCAAGATGAATTCAAAGAATACCCTATGTATGAATTGATTAAGGATATTTTGAATCCCCTGCATTTTCAAATTCAAAGTTGAAAATCATGGTTTGTTTTATAAAAGAAACATTAATGGATCTTCTTGGGTTGTCCTCCAATTAGATGAGGGTAGTGATGAAACAACGATGAAACAAAGAAGAAAATGGATAATTTTGATGTTAATGTCTTGTAACTTGTAACAAGAGAATAAAAACATTAAATATAATGTATTTTAGTTGATAAAGAGGAATATATTTTTGTTAAATAGAAATATAATGTTGTTAGAAATTTTGGATGTTTTGAATGTGCTCGGGTGGTAGATGATGATTTGGCCTACTCATGTGATGTTTAGAAACCCCAATCATCTCAGTCAAGGTTGAGAATATAGGTGCAGGTCCAAAAAATGATTTGAGATCATGTATATAAATTTCGGACAAGGATTAACATGAGATCAATATAACATAATTCATTATTTTTATATATTGAAATAAGATATTCTGAATAATATATGGGGTATTAAGAATGGATCAAATCCATGAATAAACAATTTTTCCAGATATAGATGTATTATTCATGGATGTTCATTCCCAAACCATTGGAGAATAACATCATTGTAATGAAATAGTGTTTTTTCAGAAAAATCTCATCAAAGAATTTGATGTGATTAGAAATAAAAAAACATCGATATAACTGATATTATCATTTTGTTGCAGTGGATACTGATTAGACCTTTCTCTAGTTTCTAGAATATATATCATAGAAATATTTTTGTTATATTATTTCTCAATTTTAATACATGATTTTTCAAAAGGATATTAAGTCTCCCTTCCTCAATTGTGAACTATAATAGCATCTTTGTACATAATTTTTTATTATTAAGAGAAGATAAAAGAAATGTATTTATGTTTAATAAATATTAATATGGGTTTCAATAAGCTCAAGGATCTTAGAATTCTATATTAGAAACTATCTTAAAGAATATAAAATTATAAAAATTGATATCTGATAGAAATTTCTACCTTATAGACGATAAAAAATGTATCACTCATTATATATATTTACAAAAATGATATCATTTTTTTAGAAATGATGAAGCAGTATGTGAAGAGATTTCCAAATAAATGAATGAATTGTTCAAAATTTCCATGGTTAGTGAGATGACATATTGTTGGGCTTTGGAATTTTTCAATATATAGATAATAATTTTCTCTTCAGAAAAATACACTATAAAACATTTTAAAACAATTTGAATGGAGGATTCAAGATTGGTTTCTACACCAATTTTAGTAGGAACAAATTGCTTATAAATATGATCCTATAAATTTTGTGGATAAAAGATAATTTTGAAATATGATTATTAGTATACTCTACCTAACAGTTTCAAGCCAATATATAATCTATATTTTCTCCCTATTTCATGGATTCCGAAGATATCCAAATAAAATTCATCCATTGTTTATTTTCATAAAGGCTAGATCCATTAAAATCAACATTGATTTTGGGTTTAGTTATGATAGAAAAAGGGTGTTGAACATATATTTATATTTAGATATAGACTTGGTAGGAAGTGTTGATGATAGGAAATCCATTTTTAGTATAGTGTACATTCTTTTTGATAGGTTTGTCTACTGGAATTCAATGAATAAACATTTTGTAACACTGGGAATAGTCAAGGTAGACTATATAGCTGAATGATAATCCTGTAATCAATTGATGTGAATGAAAAATAAATTCTAATATTTGATGATGAATGTGATGTTTCAAATTAACTTATGTTTTTATAATTTAAATTCTATAAACATATGAAAAAATTATATTCAACATTTAATAATGAAGAACATTGATATAAAATCTCACTTCCTCAAGGCGAATGCGCAGATAAATGTGATATATCTTGGATTTGTTCCCTTATTCGAGAAAACGCATGAAGTGTTTTCACAACCATTATCGAAAGATGATTTTGAATGATTATGTTTTGAAATGGGAGTTCAATCCAACCTATCCCGAGGGTAAGTTATGGTATTTTTTCTTCTCTCACGCCATGTGCATTGAAATCTATTTTCAAAGGGGATTAAATTATAACATAAATCCTATTATTTTTATTTACCCAAGATTTTATCAAGTGTATTTACTAATGGGGAGAAGAAACATTATTGGTAGTTTTATAGATATGTGCATCATTTTTTATGGGTGTATTTATTTGGGGTAGTAAAAGGGGAAGGTTGTGAATTAATCCATGGGAATGTGTGTGTTGATTTAATAGTTTCATTAAATAACACATAGAAGCTTGTTTTTTAGGATTTAAAATGGTTTAATGATGAGAATAAAATATTATATTGGTAAAATTTAAATCACTAATTTATAGATAGAAAAATATTATTATTCAATATTCTAATTTCCCATATTGAGTTCACTCAAGCGGGATTATATCTATTTGATGATAACTCATTGCTAATTTGATTTATATTGAAGGCGATTTATGTTTGATATTTTTTTTAAAAATATAAGGTTTGTTTTTTGGATCCCATGGCTAAAGTGATGTTGTTGTGATAAAGTCCAGTGTTGATATGGCCAGTTATGTTATATTTTTTCAATGCAGAAATCATATTCAATGGGTTTCAATGCATAAATAATTCTGAAATTTAGATGTATTGATTGAAATTTTATTGATTAATAAAATTAATTGAAATCGTTAGTGGGTGTATAAACACTTTTTGAAATATATTTGAAGAACATTACTATTGTTTGATGAATAGTGGAGTTATTTTGAGGAACACTAGGTTTGAAAATAAGTAATTATAGAATTTATGGTATAAGACATATATTGTTTATTTGAAAGTTGTACGTATATTCAATCAACTAAAAATGGCCTCTCAATATTAATTTTAATTACTCATGGTGTCAATTTAATTTACTCATATGGTATGTCAATTGGTTGTAGGCTTCACACATTAGATTAGTATTTTTTTATACAGTTGATTTAATAATGGTCATATGTTTGATTGTATTTCTAAGGTGTTGTTTATTTCTTTATATATTTAGAATCATTGTATGATTGGTATAGTGTTAGATAATTTAGGAATAATGTACTATGTGAAAAAATTGACATTCTAGAATTAATTTATTCTGACAATTTTAAAGCCAAACAATGCTTTAGGAATGTTTTTCATTCTTTAAGAATCGTGATTACCCAAGGTGATTATAATCCATTGTGAAATGATTTAAAATCATCAAAATGGATGTGATTCATTATAGGTGGTGGATTTTCAATAAATAAAAATATGGATATAAGGTATTCAAGATTTTATGAAAAAAATGTCATTAAAATTAATTATTGGAAATACAAGTATTCTATATATCATAATACCATCGTCTTTATTTTTAATTGAATGTAATTATTTGAAGGAAAATTTATGTCTACAAGATGTGGTAGAAATTTGAAAAAGTCATGAATTTATGTCTTTATGTTGCACCTGTCATGAAAAATAACATAAACAACACAAATAGAATGATTTATAATAATGTTTTCCTTTCATACATATCTAGGATATTTTCAGTTTAGTGTTTTTGATAATAAGAAAAACTAGTAATCAAAAAATTGGACACTTCCACATAGTTTACATTTTCCTCATAGAAACAGGTTCTTATTTACACTATTGTTTCATTTGAGAAACTTTTTCATTATTCAAGACATTTCACCATTTCCCTTGATATAATACCTACTCATACATAACACCTATAGTAAACATTCCAAGATATGGGATGATAAAAAAATATCAATAAACTATATACGAAAAATATAAAACACATTAATAATTTTTAAAGTTATTAGAGCTCACAAATAATTTTCCTTTTTAGATCATAAAATTTGATCCCAAAATATTCATTTACATAGTCATTAAAAAATATTTAAAGTATAAAGGTTTCATGAAACATTTTAATAAGAAATATTTAAGGAAAATCATAGTCTTGAGAGTTACATGTGAGAAATATGTGAACACATGAAAATGTTTCCTTGAAAAATTACCTTGCATATTTAGGATATATTAAAATTCTTTAACATATGAAATCAACTGTCTTTCTTTAAAACCCATATAAATAATTGGAAAACTATCTAGTTTTCTTGTGATATTAAAATTACAATCAATATTATAAATGAATAACCATTCTAACTAATTCCAACATATCTAATTTAAGCAACCTTCATCAAATTAACTATATCACATTTCACAATGCATTAGAGAGTTATATTGGGCACATCTATTATCAAAGATATATCTGGTTCACCCATAATCAAATAAAATTTCTAATGACCATATCATAATAAAAACAGATAAAATATATAATATACATCATAATCCCCATAAATTTTTCCTTCATATCCCATAAGTAAAACTGCATTCTATTATCTCATAAAAATGATAATAATTATCCTTTTCTTTTAAAAAAATTTAAAAATTAACTAAATAATTGTAATATGATAATAATTGAAAAACTATATAAAATTTTCCTTGAATAATTATAACACATAATTTCTATAATTTATTGAAATGGTGGGAATTTAGTAAACGTTAAAAACATTCTTATACTCTTTGGAAAAAAATTTACAAGTGACCTATATTGAAGTATTTTAAAAAACCGCTTTTTAAAACAATTCAATAAAATTTAGATAGTTAAAAACATTAAAATTAATTTGAATATAGTGAATAAAATTTTTGAAACCTTTTGATGAACAAAAATATGGAGGAAAAATATTCACAGGGAATACATTAAAATAGGATATAAATGAAAAATATCTTATCTTAAGTCATGTCCAGTACCGTAAATTCTTTAAATCCTAAATAATAAAAATATATTTGTTTTTTTATTAAGAACCATTTTATGTTCCTTAAATTATCATTATTCTTTATATTTGATTTATTATCAAAAATATTACGTAATTAATAAGTTAAACTTAGGTCAGATGTTTTAAGGACGTTTGTTTCATAATATCTGATGTTACTTTGATGCATTAACCACGGTCAGAGGTTAATTTTTATAACATATCAATAAGATTAAAAATTTTATAATCGTCATTTTTATACCTTAAATATAAATTTATAACTATCTGTGTATGGTGTTCATGAAAAGTGAATCACATCATTTCATGGAGTCAGTAATTTGTACGTATAGATGGAAAATATAATCATTTATATAATATCTGAAAATGATATAAATGCGATAAATTTTTATCTCAAAAGAATACAAAAATATTTTATAAATATCATATTTTTTCAATAAATATATTTTTATTACCATTCATGTATTACAGATATGAAAAATGGATCGTATTTCTTTATAGAGAATGTTTTTCACATATATGCACGAGTGATGATTTTGTATCCCATAGCTTGGAAATGAGGTGGAAAAATGTAATTACATAATAATAATATAATTTTATTATATTGAATATAAAAATTTAATTATTCTATATTTCTTAAAATATATTTGATTTATAAAGAATAAAAAATAAACTTGAAAGAGTTTGGTTAGGGATTATACATCCTCCTTAGATAACCTCCTTTGGATTACACCTTATGACTACTTGGATAGTTATTTTTAGAATATTAGTAAATATATAACATTTTTTCGTTATTTGGGAATTATGTTTCATCGATATTGGTAAATATATATGTTTTAAATTATATGGAGAAGCGAGGAAACTAGGTTCTTTTTTTTAAGAGAGTGGGGTGACACTTTTAATTATTTGATGTTATAAAATAATCTAAAGTCCATTCCATAGGAAAGTGGAACAAATGAACCCAGAAATTATTTATAAAATAGTTTAGGCACTATAATCAAAAAATAAATTTTTTTAGAGATATTTGTTTCTTTATCACTTATTTTAACTCATTTTATCCATAAATATGACAACTTATCTTTTTTAAATATGTAATTTTTTTATATGACCAAAATTAAAAGACTTATTTATACCAAATTTATTCATTATGAATCCAAATAAAAAATCCGTTTTATCAAATTCATTTTTTAACTTTTTTTGGAAATTTAATTTTATATAAGTATAAAAAAACACATGAAAAATAGTCTTTAGAGAAATGTCAATTTTAAGTGAAAATATGATTTTACCAAAAACTTATGTGTATACTATATTCTCTTGGATTTAATTGTATCATAATTTAAAAATGAAGTTTATGTGAAATTTGGATCATTAAAATACATAATTTAAAATTTCAACCACACTATTAAATGAAATAATCTAAAAATAGTTTTAAATTAGACTAAAATATATATTAATATCTATAATGAGAATCATGGGTTTCCAAATTCAAAATAATATTTTTACACAGGTTTCTTACTTCTTTAAAAAATTTCTATTCACTAAGAAGTTTCTATGAATTATTAATTATATGTTTTGTTAAGATGGTTTCATAATAGTTATGGTACTTGCAAAGTATTTATTTTCACTATTCACCCAAAAAAATCAACAATATTAAAAATTCCCAAACAAATTACCATAATATAATTTTGATATGATGATAAAAAAAATAAAGTAAATTTTATGAAATTATAATTATAATTATAATATATTTTTTCATTTAAATAAAACTATATTATTCATGGAAAACAACTTTGTTAGAATAAAACTATTTATCTTGTGATGGAAAACATACATGAATATTTTATAGTGAATATGAATTTTTTTAAACAAATGATTAATATTTATAAGACATGAAATTTATTTATTATTATAATTACCTTGGTTGTATCATTCTTTCCACATTTATGTAATTTAGTCCTCCTAATTTCATTCACAACTCAAACAAGTGAGGATATTTTTTCATCACAACTTTTTTAGAGTCCCGCATTTCTTTTTACATCTTATTATTATTCCATAAAACCTTATCGAGTTCAGTTACCTTTTTCCAAAAAAAAATATCTCTATGATCTATAATATGAATTTTTTTTATTATAAGAAATATTATCTTTAAACAAATCCACTTCAAGGATGAAAACATAAGATTCATCCAACACATATTTCTATAACAATGAGACATGAAATTAATGATGTCCCTAAGATAAACTAAGCATTAATTCCACATGGTATATAAATTATCCCAATTTTTTGAAATTTCATTTAGACTAATATAATGTGGACTTAATTTCTCTTTCCACTTAAAATGTGTAACTAATTTCCAATGAGAATATTCAAGAAAAAGAGTATCTCCTACCTAAAATGATAGATATTTCCTCCAATTATCATCATAACTCTTCTACATAGTATAAGATGCCCTCATATGTTGCTGAATAATTTATACCTTCTAAAGAATATCCTCTACCAATTCTAGTCCCAATAACATTTTTTCACCAACTTTTTTAAATATTATTGGAGTTTGAAACTGATTTCAATATAATAACCAAAATGGTTCTATTGGTATGTTTGAAGTAAAACTGTTATGATAATAAAATTACACTGATGATATATGATGATCTAAAAAACTCTCATTATGTAGTTAGAAGGCCCAAAAATATAATTTTATGTATAAATTTTTCTATCCAACTATCCATTAGATTGCAAATTAAAAGTTGTACAAAAATTTTATTTAGTACCAAATTAATAATGAATTAAATTCCAAAATCATTATATAAATATGGGGTCATGGTTCTATAAAATAAAAAAAGGGATTCCTTGTAACCTTACTATTTCTTTAACATAAAGTATCATTAGTTGATCCAAAGACATTATATCTCTAATAAGTTGAAAATTCAAAAATTTAGTCAAATGATCAACAATAAAATAAATTATATTATTACCTCAAGATATATTTTTAAGTACCTCTATAATATATATATATATATATATATATATATATTATCTCATATTAAGTCGATCACTAAAAAACTTTTAGTTATGTCTTTCAATAATTCTCCATTAGCATTAACATGTTTACAATTTTAAAATTTCCATGTAGAATTGGAAAAATATTTAATTACTCCTTAAATAAAAAGTATTAATAATGTTACCAGTAAATTTTTTACAAGTTGGATTAATGGAAAATAGAGAGATGTGTGATTCACTACATAATTAATTTTGAACTTATGATCATTAGGAATATGTAACCTCTTTCCAATTTTTATAATATATTCTTTTTCAAAATTGACATTTGGAAATTTACCTTAACTAACGAATTATACCTTTATTTGTATACAATGATCTTACTTTTGATCCTTCTTAATTATTAAGCAAGATATGAATGTACTTATACCTAATCCAAAATAGAAAAAAAATTTAGACACACAACATCCATTCCTCGATTCACTATCCATCTACTGAAAGATTGGGTTACAAATATGGCATTGTTAATTATGCTTTATCATTTATACCCAAGGCATCAACTACCCAATTTATTTAACCTAGATAGTAGTGAATTATGAACTCATAATCCTTTATTAGATATGTATATCTTAATTATCTCATTTTCAACTATTTGTACACGAATATATACTTCTTTCTTTTATGATATGTTTATATATCACATTTCCTCACATATAGAATATTCCTCTAGTATTTCAAAGTAAAAAATACTTTTTAAAGTTCCAGATCATGTGCTACACAATTATTACCAGGGAGTTTAGTTTTCATGATGCATATTTAATTACATACTTAGCTTGAATCAAAATAATACCAAGTCCCATCAATGGAGAATCACTATAGATAAAAATACTTAACATTTCTAGAGATAAATGCTAACACGAAAGCATTAACAAAAATTGTTTTCATTTTTTGAAAACATTTATCACATTCTGTTATATAGTTGAATTTGTCTCTCATTCAAGATAACATGTTTGGTGGGCTTGTTAATAAGGTAAAATTTTAACAAACCATCATTATTAACAAATTATTCAAAGAAAATATTGAATCCAAATTATATTTTGAGGTCTTTTCCACTCTTCCAACACCTTAGTTTTAATATTATCGACATGTATTCTATATATAGAAACAATATTACCCATTAAAAATTGCATCTTCCTAAGGTGTTGTGTTATGGTGTATGAAATAATTATAAATTAATTCTTGTAACTTATTTTTCAATTCCAATATTTCCATTAGAGCCATTTGATATTGATTATTTGAAATTATATCAGAATTGATAACTACGACAAAAAATTGAACCTCTATATCAAGAATTAAATATAAATATCATCATGAATTTCATCTAAATATTAATTTACCACATGCACATCAGTAACCTAAATAATTACTTTCTCTTCAAAGACATGTGAAATATAACATTCACAACAATATTAAAAAAAATTCTCTGCTTCTAAATATGTTATCACTTGTGTGAACACATTCTTATATACAAATTGAAACACACTAGGATGATTTAATATGACTTATTGGTCCCTATAATAAATATTATCTTGATAAACTAATATTCAAACCATTCCTAGATTAATATTGAATGTAATTAATAAAAGACAACATTTTTTTTGGAAAAACCACTCCACATATAATGATAGTAAGGTTACTATAAATCAGTATTTCGTTAATACATTCATGAAGATTATTTAACAAATTTTATGCCTATAGTTATTTGTGTGATTTATTTATTTTTCTACAAAACATATTGTAAATAAAAAATCCATTGATTCTATATTACAAAAGTCATTAACAAAAAATCTGAATAAATAATTAATGTACCCGACACAACTTCATTTGATAGAACATCCTTTTCTAGGATTGTATTAAAATTTATTTACCTTCCCTTCTATTTATGGTATTTATTATATTCATACTTCATAAAAAATGTGGAACAAAATTTTCATAATGTATCATCTCATCACAATTAAAAGATAATAATTTTGGATTGTTATAATTGTTATTTCTATTCCGATTTCAATTTTATTTGTATTCATGAGTCATATTTTCTTGATTAAAACATCGATAACACTTTGCAAACATCCTTATACATTCTATTGAATGTTTTTACCTCATTTATCTCAAAATGAATTTTAAATTACTTACCATTGAATTTATTCAATGGATGATTCTACATTTCATTACAAATAGTATACATCATTTCCTTACTAAAATAAAAATAAATAAGTAGTGTATTGACCTTATCAATGAATAGAGTAATGTAATAATAATTTTTAAACATATAAAAAAAAAACCCTTTGTAAACATGGTTTCCATAGTCCATAAAATCTATCAATTTTACTATCACCGTATAGAATTAAATTTTATTAATACATGGATAATCAAGTAAAATTTCCTTCATGCATGGAAAATAATTCCTCATATTTTTTCACCAATTTCAAGAATTTCATTTCCATTCTATGTAAAACAACATTATTAAATTATTTATCAAGGAATATATGAATAAAATATTTCCCACTTTATGGAATCAATATCATATATATTATTTTATATCTAAATTACATATCACAACTGATTAGATTCACCTTCGAAATAATAAATAGAAATTGGTTCTATCTGATTATATAAACATTCCAAAACATTTAATATCTTTTCCTAATCATCATTCCATCTATAAACTACCACTATGTCTAATGATCCACTAAAATATGGAGGTTGTTATTTCATAAAATGTTATTCAATATAAATGTTCCTCTGTTGTGTATTAGGACACTCTATTGTTAGGATTTAACCATTAATATCCAATATTGAACGGTTTAATACAACACCAAACTACTTATTTCCAAATCATACCATTCAATGTTATTTATTCAAAGGTATATCATTATCTTGTTTCCTTCCAACTTCTTTGTCAGCATTTCCTATATTTAAAATTGTTTTAAATAGATATATAAAAATTAGAGAAATATGGATATATTAAATATCTATCAGATGATAATATTACTATGTATTGAAATATTTTTAATGTGTCTTTTGACATCACCCTGACCTAAATCTTTATTGACCCTATTCATTTTATACCGATCATCATGCCTCAAATCTTAAAAACTAAATTACATGATTTATAATAAGGGATAAACATTCTTTACCTTACATAATCGATTTGATTTGTAGTTTTAGAGAATTAGGAAAACCATTATACAAAAAAGTGAGAAATTTTCTGAAATATTAATTTCTACAATGATAATAGGTTATTATATTTACTCTCTTATTTCATTCATTACCATTTTTCTTCATGAAATTTGAGTCTCCATTGACCTTTCAATAATACCAACACATACATAATACCTTTGACAAATATTTAAAAACATGGTGTGAGAAAAGAACCAAAATAATATATATAACATTAATGGAAATTCATTAATACATTTGAAAATCCAGAATCCCCATAGTGATGTTTACCTTTTAATATAATTAAAATTAGGATATAAATTGAATTTTCATACTCATGAAATAAACCTAAAAGCCCAACATTTATATAATTTTTTTATACATGTATAATAGAAAAATCCTTGTCATGAGAGATACATTGTAAAAACATGATTACTCATGAAAAAATTTCCAAAAAAAATAAATATTTCACAATTATGATATCATAAAATTCAGTATAATATAAAACCAAAAGATTACATATAAACCCCATAGAAACCATTGTAAAACCTTGTTGGTATATTGGTACATTTTCCTTGAAATAAAAAATTAAATGGAATAACCATAATTGTTCATTCCAACATTTCTCTTAGGAGTAAATTACATCTAGTTAATTCTGTTACAATAAAAATAATAAATATAGAACTATATAGAGATCACCCATCACCAAAGCTATATCAAGATAATTCATCATCCAATCAAATTTACAAGAACTATGTCATGAGTACAACTCATAAAATATTTCATTTTCATTATGAAACCCATAAATTTTGGAATTAGATATCATAAGTGAAATAACTATCAATTATCTTATAAAAACGATAGTAAATATGCTATTCATTTGAAAAATTTTAAAATTTCCCAAAAAATAAGAATAAATATTATTTGAAACCCATAAAACCCCTAATAAATAATATTGAAAAACAATACTTTCTATGACTTCCAGAAATGTAGGATACATGGTTATATAAAAACCAAATCTTTTAAACTAATGTAAAAATAGACCATACTGAAGTATATAGAAAATTTATTAAATAAAAACAGTTTTTAAAACATTGAAAAAATTCAAGGATTGTTAAAAAAGATTTAAAATAACCATTGGTGTGAAAAAAATAAATTGTTTGATAAAAAAAATTAATAACATCGATATGGAAGAAGAAAATTTGAAAATAATACTTTAAAAAATGGTTTTAGTGAAAAATCATTTCACTTAAGTCTCATAGAGAATAATATGTTTATTAAATCCTTAGTAATAAAATTGTAATTGTTATTTAATTTATTAAGAACCATTTTCATGTAAATTACATTATCATAATTCCATTTATTTATCCTTTATCATGTTTTATGTAATTACTAAATCGATTGAGCTTATGTCAGCACTTTTTAGGTCGTTTAGTTCATAATCTCTAAAATATCTCATTAGTGTAAACTGTGTTTCAAAAGGTCAGGGTTCCAAAATCTATATAATTATAAATATTTTATAATTATATTATTTATATATTAAATATACTTTTATTACCATCAAGGTATAGTGTTTATCAAAAAAATAATCACATCAATTTATGGAGACAGTTGTTCATACATACGCATGAATAGTGTTTTCATTTTTCTAATGGATGAAAATTAAATTAATATGATATATTGTTTCCATTAAATAATGATAAAAACATTATAAATATCATATTTATTCATAAAATCCATTATTATGAAAATTCCTTTATGGCAAAACTGAAAAATGAATAACAACACTACGTGGAGGTGGTCATCCACACATACAAATGAGACATATTTTTGTTTCCCATAGGATAGAAAAAAGGTAGAAAAGATTATTACCTAATAATAGTAACATTTAAATATAGTTAATATAATTATTTCATTATGTTAACAATGTTACAAAATTTATGAGGTATAAGAACAAATAAACATTAAAGAGTCCAGTTATGGTTTATACCTCCTCCTTAGATAACCTCCTTTGGATTACAGTTTAATCCTTCTATGATGAGTATTTTGAGAATTACAAGACCTCTAGTACATGGTTATGATGGTTGTTCCAGTATTTGGTGAGATGTTTTTCAACATTTGGTTCCTAATGTATGTAATGAAGTGTGGAGGTTAGGTTCCTTTTTATAAGTTAGGGGAGTGGAACTTTTGTAATTTTTCAATTTTCTAAGATAATATAATTTATATTTCATGTTAATGTGGCACAACATAAGTCCAATTTAAAATATATGATTTTTTATGTTAAAAATTCAATAAAACAATCACAATTATATATGTTTTATAGATATTTTATTCTATATCTATTTGTTTAACCCTTTTTATCCTTTTACCAAGATAGCATGAATTTCTTTAAGTAGTAATTTATTTATATGAACAAAATTAAGGGTTCTATATTAAAAAATTGTAAATTAGGATTCCAAATATGTAATATATTTTATCTGATTCAATTTATAATGGTGGAAAAAATTACTTTCAATATAGGTACGGAAAATTCAAAAAAAGAAATTTTGAGAAAAAAACACTCATTTTAAGTTTAAAATTATTTTAACTAAAATTATATATATTTTTTATTCTCATTAAATTAAATGATTTATAATTAAATACAATAAATTAATATAATATTTTGACCACATCAAATATTAATGGATCCTTTCAACCACACTATTAAATTCAAGGATCCAAAAATAGTTTTTACTTGGATATAAATATATCATAGTTTCCAAAAAATTCTAGAATGGTTTTTCAAAATAATTTTTTTAAAATGATTTAATTTATTACATAAATAAATATTTTTTCTATAGAATTGTTTAATTACTTATTAAGTAATTTTAATTTCATGATGATATCCTAAAACTCACTGTATTTGAAAAATTGACATTTTTTAATATTTCCCAAAAAAATAAACTATTTTTGAACAATCAAAAAAATTCACCATAAGATAATTTTAATTTTGTTATATAAAAAATTTATTTCCATTTAATCAAATTAAAATTAAAAAATGAGGAAATTTAAACATTTAAATAAAACCAAAAAATTAATGGAAAATGATTTTGTTATGATAAAGATATTTCTTTTTCAATTGAATGAATTGCATAAAATTGTAATATGGAATATTAATCCATTAAAAATAATCATGAATAATAATAAAACATAAAATTTGATTTATTATTAACAGTATTTTGGTTATCATAACTATGATTATAATAATGTGTTATGAATGTTAGTTTTTCTTATTTGGTATAATCCTTTGAAAATTTTTAGCCTTATGAGTATAAGCTTTCTAGATTTAGTGAATATTGAGATGTATAGATATTTGTTATAAAAAATATACATGTTTGAATTGATGAATTATTACATGCACAAGGATATTTTGAATAATTTAAATTTTTGTAATTTTAAAAAAAGTTATGGAACTTGATATTCAAATTTCAAATTCATTTTAAAATGTCAATTCTTAAGGAAATATAAAGGGAAGGATAGAATCAATTCAAAAAAGTTAAAAAAATTAAAATATTTGGATTTATAATTTTATATAATCCCAATGTTTCTATAAAAATTTAGGAACTAATATTATCAACATATTTTAATAAATACATATTTCCAAGTGAATTAAAATTGGGTAGTTTCTGACACCATTGAAACCCTAGTGAATATTCACTGAATTTTAAAGAATAAAATAGTTATAAGGAAGAAGAAAAGTATTTTTATTTCTCAATATTTAGAAATATGTTAAAGATTGTGAAAATAATGCTCTCTCTGGTGAATGTCTGAATATTGAAACAGTATAGTAATAACATACTTGATGTTAGAATTTGTGGAAGTATTTCTTATTGTAATAAAACTATTTGAATTATTATTATTGTGTGGGATATACTTTCACAATCCTAAGACTATAGTGTAGAAAAAAAATATTGTTATTAAAGTGAATAAAACACAATATACATTAATATGAAATATTTTTTTATGATTGTCCAATGAATTTTACAAATGCGGGCCTGATCACTGTAAATCATTATTGTCTTTGGAAAATAGATTTCCAATATTTTTATTTCCTCAAATATGTTCAACATATAATTCAAATATCTTCATTCATGTTAATTTCCTTGTACATACCCTACTTAAAAAATTTCTACGCTATATGGGGAAAGTAACATAACTAAGGTTGGGCTAAAATGTCCAGTAAGGGTAAACAAGAGAGATATCAATGATCACTAGGGCATAAAATGAGCCTATGGGTTTGAGCACATAACCTTAACAACTAAAAACCATACCTAACATATCATAGATCATAATACATTTTCATTCAATAAATATCTGTAATTCATAATACAAGAATCGTAAAGGATTCAAAGAACATGATACATGATAACATAGCACAAATATAGGAATGTGAAATGAATATAATCTTATTACATTGTGAACATGTTTAAATATAGAAAAATTAACTCATTAAGTTAATTACATGAAATTAGGTCCTCTCATAAACTTATGTACATGAAATCTAGGTTGACACATAACCTTATAGACCAGAAGACAAGGTATATCTATAACCATTTGCACATGAAAACTCGGTCCACCCTTAAAATTGTGAACATGAAATCAGGTTCAAACATAACATATTTATCTCATTACGTATCCATATTTAACCAATATGTTGTTGGGATATTTAATTATATTCCCACATTTAACATTATCATAATCCATTCATATGTGCTCTATAAAATCCTAAAACATTAATAATATATCATAACCCATTGAAAGGAAATGGTTTTCATAAACATCTCATCAAAATAATCATAATCAGATTAGATAAAAAATAATTATGGTGTCCTTAGTTATATCCCTGTTATATCATTTTTAACATCAATTTATTCCATCATAAATGAAAGTTCAATTAAATGATATCTTAGAATATTTCATGGAAAAAATACCCTTTTCACATTGAATTCAATTATTTATATTATAAAAGATATCAAAATATTATGGAAAAATTTTCCTTAAGAAGTGCCATGAAAACTTCTAAATTATTCCTCTATGTATTTAAATATCATGACTATGGGAAAATATGTTCATTCTATATTGGCCAAATAAAATATTCCTTTCACATTTTCTATAAAAAGTAAACAGAAACTTTTTCAAAAAAATGACAAGAAAATTCCTTTGAACCCATTTTGTAAAAATTAAATAATCAGTAAAGATGACTTAAAAACCCCATTTTATAATATTTAAAAACTTATTTTGAGACATATAATTGGAAGAAACTTTTTTTTCACTGAAGAGACAAATAAGGTAGTTTTTCCTAAAAAAAAATTTTTTGGTCTTTTGAGAACATTAAGTAAGTAAAATGAATGAAAAAAATTTATTTTCACGAAATAATTAGAGGAAAATAAAACCAATTTTATTACTGAGAGATAAATTATGAAATTTCATCATTATAAAGTTAATCATAAAAAATATTGATAAAAATGAGATTTAAGCAAAAAACCCCTTACTCAAATTTGACTTTCATTGAATGTGATATAACCTTCTTTATAATAAATTTAAATTATTATAAATATATTAAATATTTATTTACATAATAATAATATCATATATGATCTTTTTATAATATTTCAAATCCTATTTATTAATAATTCCTTATTAAAATATTCATTTATGTGTATAAATTGTTACATTTTTAAGGAGAATTTTGGTTTGGTAGTTCTGATATTTATACTTCATTCATGGTCCCATAATATAAAAAATATTTATAACGCATTAAATATCATATATATTCATAATATATCTTTTTATTTTTCCATAATGGTTAGAGATTCAAAATTAAATTACACTGTTTATGAGACGGTAAGTCGTACGTACGCATGAACATTATTTGCACTTTCTGATGAGTGGAATTGTGGAAAGGTAAATGATAATACACATATATATAAGCATTATTATATCATATATATTAATTAAATATATCCTTATTACAATTTATTAATATATGAAGTGAAAAATTAATCGTATGGCTTCATGGAGGATATAGTCCACAGGTAACCAAGAGTGACGTTATAGTTTCCCAACAGATTGGAAGTTATGAAGGTAGAAATGATATTATAATTACAGAATAATAAATATGTCATAGATATTATATATATACTTTATATCCATCATAATAACCATACATGAAATATGACGATGGAAAATGAATTCTATCACTATATGGAGAAGTTAAGCTATTTATAAACACGAGCGATACTTTCACTACACATTTGACAGAAAATAAGGTGAATAGATGTGGTTTCATAATAATAATAATAATAATAATAATAATAATAATAATAATAATTATTATTATATATATTTAGGATTATAAATTTATTATTTTATGAATAATAGAAAATATTTAAATGAATAATGGGAAAAATAAAATTTTAATAGGTTGGGTAATATAATGGCCCATAATTTTGCTTATATATATTAATTTAAAATTGAAAAATATTTATTAAATAACACAACAAAACCACTCGAGGATGTTATAGGTTTAGTGTCTTTATAAAATAGGAAACATAAATTACTAGTTCATAAAACATCCACACTTTCTCCTACTTATTTCTTCATAACAGTACACCTTTTTGATATATCGTATTTAAAACCCTTCATCATGACCTGGGGAAAAGAATAATACGAAAGGGTGATCTTAAATGCTCTGTAAGGGTAAAAAATGGAAATATCAGTCATAAACCTAAAATTTGAAAATCTTATCCTACATATGAAAGATCTTAATCTCATGTCATGGGATAAATCATAATAGGGAAGTGTAATCGCAATAGTCAAAACAAAAGACAAGAAATTTCATAGTATAAACACATAATCATAGATATAATTATATATAATTCAAGGCTCATTTCCGAGACCATCATATAAGACAAATTCAATTACTAAACCGATTTCTCTCCACATTTAGCCATGTATTAATAAACTAGATTCACTTTTCATTCCAGTCATGTCTATCTCATGAGATATAAATCTTTACCCAATTCATTGGAGAGATATATAGGTCTCACCCATCCGATAATGAATCCATTTATATGTGTGCCATAATAACATAAATAAACATTCATCATAGTATAACACATGAAATAAAATGTGTTTCTTAAACATCATTCCCGTAAAATTGATATAGAATAAATTGATTTACTAAATAAAAATTCATCATAAACACAAAACAATCATGGTAATAACAGATATTGGAATATAAAACTTTTTAAATAGTGTCGTCTGAGAGGGAAAATAATTTTGAGAAAACACTTGAAATTAATTCTTGAGGAAAATATTTTTTCTTCTTCAAAAAAGTTTTACTCCCTCAAAATGCCACACAATTTTAGAAAAAATAATTTTATGTGAAAAATATCTTTTTATGCTTATATTGGATGATTCGAGGAAATAAGGTGTCATGAAACCATAAAAATGAATTCATTCCTTGTAAGTTAAAAAATATTTTCCTCATTCTTTTTCCAGAAAAGTAAAAAAGTTCCTCAAATCGAATAATGAAAAATGATCCATTTTTAAAAATTTAACAAATAATAACCAAAGAGTAAAATTAACATTAAAAAATTTAATAATAATATATATATATTATTACATAATCTTTAAAGATTAATTTTGATGATAAATATACCCCAGAAATACTTACGTAAAAATAATATTGAGTAAAAATGACGTTGTAAAATTATCTTTTTTCATAGGTGTGATATGCATAATATGTATCCAAAACTCCTATATAATGATTTCAATAATGTTTTTATATATTATAGAATCAAAATAATTTTATTATAACATTTATAATCATATTTTATTCCATTTGTTATTAAAATTTTATTGTTACTCGTTATTCAGGTATTAATTGTTTTATGTACATATGCATGTTTTTTCAGATAAGTTATTATTCTTCATTTTAGGTTATTTTTATATATTTTAAATCATTTTACTATAATAATATAAATCATATTAAATTCATTTATATAACCATGCTTTAATGAATATTATGTTGAATGAAGGACATCACTCTGTGGAGACGGTAAGCCATACGTACGCCTGAGCGATGATATCATTCCTATAATTGTTGAATAATATTGAAGTGGATATTGTATGATATTTTAGAATTTTTATCATGTTATAATAATAATAATATATAGTTATTATTTCCATAATTATACCCATCCATGTACGGTGGTGGTGAAAAACATATTATACCACAGCGTGGAGACAGTAAGTCGTAAGTACGCATGTGTGGTGATTTCATTTTTCATAGGAAGGGTAGAAGGTGAAATATGGATTTTTAATGTTTATAATAACATATTAGAATATTAGTGATACTAATTTTATTACATTATAATGAAATAACTAATTAATAGGATGTATATGAATAACTAAGGTTAAAAGAATCTTTAAATGATATTACCACTTCTTTGATACGTCTCTTCTAAATATCCTCGTATAGCACTAGAGAAAGTCTTTGAAGATGACCAAAACCCCTAGAATGAAAGAATTTAAGCTGAAAAGGAAAAATTTCAGGGGTTTTATAATATTTAAGGCTCAAAATGGAGTGAAGAGGTGAGGGAGAAGGTTCCCATTGATAATTGGGTTGAGGGGAGCTTTTGGAAAATCCATAAATAATAATTTATAATAAACTCAACCCCTTCTCAAAAACATAAAAAATGTCCCAATTTGAAATATGAGATGAGATATGTTTTTAATCTCATCAACCAATAAAAGTTTTACATGTTATGTTTTCAATTTGAATCATATCGTTTTAATTGATAATTAATTATTTTATTTTATTTTAATTGTTGTAATAACATTCTAAATATTTAATGGATATAAATATTTTCTTATATGATGTTAATTTACTATAAATGGATATTTAATTAAATTTTTGATATTATAATTATCACTTTTCAATTATAATTTTTTTTATGATTTTAAAATAATTTAATCAAATATTATTTTTTTTAAATATCAATACTGTGAATACAGACACTATTCATTTATTTGACTTTAAAAAAATTCCAAATAGAACATAAATCCAAAAAAAAATATTTAATACACTCCTTAAATATCATAGTAACCATGAAAATTAGTTTAAAACAATAATTAGTTCATATCATATTATATTTAATATTTTTAAAACCCTTTTTTTATATTTCTATTAATAAAATAATTTCTACTTCATTATCGTGTCATCACTAAGGGTAATTATTTAATATATAAAAATTAGAAATAAATTTCTATGATGTATGTAATTATTTCTTATTTCCATATACTATATATAATCTATATTATCTTCTACTTATCGTTATATTAAAATTAATATACCTATATAAAATTAGATTGTGGCATTTTGTCATATTCCATAGTTTTTGTTACATTCAAGTCATATTCATTGGTAAGTGGCCAAAAAGTGACTAAATATAAAATAATAGATGATAAGGGTTGAATTTATTAATCCAATAGGATTTTTACAAGTGTTAAGGTAATTTTATAAAATTATTTTTACCCATCGTTACCTGATTTACCTTACACAATTGTAATAAAAATAATTACAAAAGTTACTATTTATAATTCCCAAAAATAAAAGATGTCGATTAACATAATTTGGACCTATTGATTTCAAATATGGAATCTATTTTTCAAAATTAAAAACACATATGTTGTAGTAATTAATATAAAATTAATCCCATTATTGAAATGACCAAACAGGTTTAAAAAATATTGTAGAAGATTGAAATGTTTTAACCTAGTAATTTAATGTAAAACTAAGGCTATTGATATACATTATATTTAATGATAAAAATATATTATATTAATACTTTAAGAAAATTACATATTATAATTTATCCATATAAATTATCTAGAAGAAAAAAGTTGTTTTTAATTAAAATCTAACGTATTTTACTATTCATCAAAACCTAAAAGTTATCAGAAAAATATGAAAAATTAATCCAATGTAAATTTTTATATCCTGAATAAAATTAAAATTCATATTTTTTTATATATAAAATTATTAATGTTTAAAAATAATAATTTAAATTGGTTTTCCATTAAAAGGTGTAAAATTATCCTTTTAAAAAATATGTTTTTATACATAAAATAGTGTTTTTTTCATACCATATGACTAAAATATTTATTAGATGAATATAAAAAATAATTTAGTAAGTATATTACATAGTTATATATCATTAATTTCGTTACCGAAAGTAATTAAATAAATAATAAAAATATCTAATTCAATTATATTTTTCATAAATAAATGATTTCCAGTGAATTCATAATATATTTCCATAAGTTAGTTATAATTATTCCTACTATCCAAACGAAAAGGATATAATTGACATTATATAAGAAGGGAATTTTATTAGATTGATTAAACTCACAGTTGTTTGAAAATCAAGCTACTTAATAATAAAAATTATGAAAAAAAAATATTTATAAAAACATTTATGTGTTACAAGAAAGATTGTTACCTCTTTTTTGATAAAAATCCTTTAGATCTCTTCTTAAGGACCCATGGAACGGTATTTCAAAAAGATATAAAATCTAATTAATGGATAGTTATATAAATAAGATATTTATTATAGTTTTTTAAAGATATATTCCTCAATATGGTGTAATAAAAAGAAATTAGGGTATCTTATTATTAGTGAGGGGAGGGAAACTCTTGGAATTTCATAAAATATTAAATTATAATAATGTAATTCTGTAGAAAAAATCAAAAAATGGGAAATTTTTTGAAGATAATATATTGTTTAGTTGAAATCTTATCATCTAATAAAAAAAATTATATGTTTATGTTCTATTTTAAAACTGATCTTTTTTATTAACTATTCAGTTAACTACATTAACCATAAACGCAACAAGGACATTTTCAGGCTTATAGGGTTTAATATTACATATAACAAAACAATTCAATCAAAAATGAAAAAGGTAAAACATTTATCCCATATATAATCATACTCTTCCACTATTATGATTTTTCTGGTTTTTACATAATTTAAAAAAATATTTCCCAAGAGAAAATATCATATGGGTTATTTTTTAAAATATTTACTTAATTTGGCATTAAAGAAGCCAAAAAATATATGGAGTTATAATGTAATCATATAAAATACCAAATTTATCATATTTATCTAATAAAACATTTAATTAATAATTCATCAATATTTTAATAAATTAAATATTTTTAAAATGATTTATTTTATTTTAATATTAATTGAATTAATATTGTGTTGGTGTTGTATAAGATTATCTGGTGATTATTTTATCACTATAAATTAAAAATAAATTACCATGGTAAAAAAATTAATTCATAATTAAAATAAATATTTACAACTATGTGTATCCTGTATTTATTATTATATAAAAAAATTTGAGATATAAAATTCATGAGAACAAAATTTTGAAAGCTTCATTTCTCAAAATATCTAAACGTCATTGTTATTAGAAAATGCACCCAAAATTTATTATATTAAAATTTTGGTTGAATTTGGTCTAATTTATCTCAAAAAATGAAATAAATCCGGATTTTGGGTCGGTTTTGAGACCATACTTGATTGTATTATCCCTATTTTACACATTTTACTCATACCATGGTGAAAAATATTTAATACAGTTATAATTCATAATGAATAAAAATAAAAAGGTCATATTTAAAAAAATTTAAACCTCAGGATTCTAAATATGGAATTCATTTTCCAGATTAAATCACTATAATTGGAATTAATCAATTTTCATATAAATAAGTAAACGTAATGAAAATCACATTTGAGAAAAATATATTTTAAAACATAAAAATTAACTTATATAAAAAATATGAATTTTCTGGATGGAAATGTAATAATTTATATAATTATAATTAAAATGGATAAAATTTCAATGTAATACCGAATCCAAAATACAATTATACTATTAAATTACTTTATTTAATAGAAAGAAATTATAGGATTTGAAAATTGGTATTTCCAATATTTAGTAAGAAAGTATTAATTTTAAAAAAATCCAAACATTTCACCTAAAGTTAACATTTATATGTTGTTTCCTGAAATTTTATTATTTTATAATATAAATTTTCAAAGTAGAAAAAAATCATTACAATTTCCACACATAAAATGTAAAAAAATCATATTTCAAGAAAATTCACTTCTAAAGCATAAAATGACCTCACTAAAAATTGATAGATTATTTCTGAAGAATTAATAAATTAATTATTCTTTAGTAGGCCCATTATACATATATTCCAAACTATTCTTACACATATTTATAAACTTCAATTCAATGGATATTCCACATTTAAATAATAATAATTTTCTTTATATATATAAATTTTTTTAATGCTTGTTGTGGCATGTTTATAAATATTTCAAGCTTATTGTTCTTTTAAACAAAATTTTCATAGAGTTAAATTAATACCCTACTTACTAAAATCTAAAGGTTTGTTTCTAATAGAGTGTGTTATATATTTTTAGATCAGGTCGAGAACTAGCTACTCTTATAGAGTAATGAAACATTTTTGATTAGTGGTTCCTTTTCTATTTGTCTGTGTGGGTGTGTTTATTAGTAAATACATTTTACAGTAATTGCAAATGAAGGTATCATAAAAAGAGAGTCATAATTGTTTTTCATAAATTATTATCCCCTAACCCCACCCCCATACTTAATGATTTCTATAGTCTTATGGGTGGATTTTTATATGATTTAATGTGTATTAGGTTTGAACCTCAAATAGACATATTATATATCCTTGATAATAGAAATATAATCCCATATAGTCTGGATTGAATATTTTTAGGTCATGTGATAGGACTAATCCATTAAATTTAATATCTTTGTTGTAAATATGTGTGTTATATAATGTAAATTCATGGAGCTAGTAATTTTAGGAAAACAAATTCTAGAAATGTTTTGTGTAGGAATTAAATATGGATGAAGATTTCTAGTTTCACATTTTTTGTAAGTAAATAGGTGAAAATATTTTTCTCAGAGGGAATATGGCCTACTGAGGAGTATTATGGATCACATTAAATATGTCTCATTGATGATGGATATCCAAGAGAGAATATTGCACATTGATATATGCCTCAAAGTGGATACAAGCATGTAAGAAAGAGTTAGGTCTTATACATGAGTGGCCCTATGGGTTTATCCTGTCTGTTGGTAACAAAATTTGAGAATTTGTGGTTTCTCACATGAAATATGGCCTTTGAATAAGGATGGTCCATAGGGAATGTGGGCCTTTAAGTATGTTTTCATGGGTAATATGGCCCCATGGGTATGAGACAAAAAATTTCATTGTCTTCAAAAGGAGGATTATTGATTCATAAAATATTAGGAGGTTGAGATAATTGATTTGGAAATAATTACGGCTGACACCAAAGGAGGAGGCCCATATATGAGTTAACATATATCCAGTTGATTATTCTATATATAAGAATAAATAGAAAAATAGGGATATTAATCAATGAGTAATGAGTTTAGTCTTTTACCTGGTTGGAGGATTGTGTCATGTCAAGAATTCAAAAACTAATATGTTTGTGGCTTACACATATGTTGACCTGAGATGCATGACCTGGTCTGTGACCCATGTGATGGTTGGTTTTTAGGGGTTACACCAAATAATAGTCTCTTTCTTTCTATGTGTCTCATTGACATTCCTTAATAGGCTTACTAGGTTCCTAGGTGGATTTGGTGTTGGATATGGTCCACCAAATATGGGAAACATCATTAAAGGGAAGATTCACTAGTATCCTCTGTAACATTCTGTGATTTTATAAAATATCTTACTTCAAATTAATTAAAATTTATTTAAATATGGATTTAAATGAAATTAAATTTTTAAATTTAATTACACATAACATTATGTTTATCTTATGTGTCACATAACATCAGCCTTCATCAATAACTTGTGTTACCCACAAGTTCAAGTCTTACAAGACAATAATAATCTATTAATATTGTTATTTAACATGATAGTTATTAACTATCTATTGGAAAGGATATAATTAAAATTATTAAATAAATTATGAAAATAACATTTTCATATGTGTATAAAATTAATTTATTGGCTACTAATTTAATATAATTGAATATAAAAACCAATTAAATATAGTGTAAGTGATTTTATAAAAAAGTATTTTTATACGTCAATGGAATTTTATCTTAAAAAATTAAATTAATTAATAATATTTAATTATATTAATTAAATATATGAGTTATCAATTCAATATAATTTTTTTTCACCCAACCAATATATTTGATAGACATAAGATAAGGACAAATCCAATTTTATGAATGAAAAGCTGTATTTTTTTAAAGATAGTTTTGCCACCTTTTAATTCATCACTTTTTTTAAAACTAAATTATAGAAATTTGATAAATTTTGTTGTTAATTTTTTATATATATATGTATGAAAAATAGGATTTCAATTTGTTTATTTTTTAGAGACGTTTCACTTTATCATGAAAAGTGAAAAATACAGAATTTAATTTAAAAATGACTTTTCATATTAAAAAATTATAATGTAAGATTATATTTTAAATTTGGTTTAAAGTAAAATTTGTTCTATTATACATCCTTTAAACCATTTTATGTCTTTTTAATAAATTTCACACTGAGATTCGATATAAAAACATTCCAAACTTTTGAACATTTTCAATATAAAAACATGTTGTTGGGTAATTTCTGCAAAATTAATTTTAAATTAATTTATTTCACTTTTGAGATTTTATTTTTGAAAAATATATTCAATTTTTTTAATTTTAACAATTTATAAATTATAATAATTTCAAATTTATTTTTTCAAAAAAAATTTAGTGAAAAAAAATGAAATTATATATAGTGTTTTAAGTAAAAACATGCTTACTTAATGATTAAACATGGAATAAGAGATGTACAAAAAGAATCCAAAAACTATCCATAAAACATTATATTTCTATATTTTTAAAATTAAAATTCATGGGTATAATTGTTTTATGTATTTTATAGTATTTATCAGAAAAATCATTAGTAAACCTAACATTCATCTCAAAAATACCAATTGTGTCCTCTCACCCTCTTTTAAAAGGCCACCAAATCTTCCCATCTCTTCACACAAATAAATACATATGAATCATCCAATAAATATAAAAATGTCGTAAAAAATCCTATACATCATCATAGATTAAAAAGATTGTTAATAAATTGAACTAAAGAAGTACTTTGGTTGAAACCAAAAAGAGATACCCGAAGAAGAGGTAATGATAATCAACGATTAGTTTTGTTTTAATTATATCTGAATACCCATTAATTTTTCTTATATTATGATTATATAATAAAATCACTATATTAAATGTATTTATATGTTTCTTTCTTAATTTTGTGATATAAAAATTCATAAAATTCCATCAAATGGGATATATAATCGTCATTAGCGTGTACAGTGGACTCGAGTCTCGTGAAACGATATTGTATGTTCTTCTATTACAATATCTCAAGGATGGGAATAATGATGTAAATAAAATTTTTTTACTATATTTATGATATTTATAACATATTTATACCCCTTTATTAATTATATAATGTATATCTTTTTTATATTCCATTCCGTAAGGGACATGATAACATCGCTTGTGTGTACGGAAAATTACCGCCTTCTGAAGCGATGTGAACCATTATTCACTAAGGTGTTACATAGAAGGTAATAAGGGTAAATATTATTAATATATATGATATAAATGAAATAATAATAATATTAATTACATAATTAACTTTCTATAAATATAATAATTTCATTTCATTATTATCCTTTCACACATTGGAAAAGTTATAACGTTAATCATAGATGTGTGGACTACCACCTCTTAGAAGAGAAGTAATTAATTTTAAATAAAATGAATTCAATATATTTTTTTATATAATTAAATAATATGGTATTTATTATATAATTATAATTATGGAAAGATAAATTCTTGTTTTTTTCTTTCAAAAATTATTATTGAAAAAATCAAACATTACTCATGCGTACGTAGGACCTACTGTCTCCATGATCATAACGTTGGATCATTTTTCATAAAAATATTTCATGATTGGTTTTAAAAGTATAATAGATGTTTGATTATGATAATTATTTCTTTATTATTATATATATATATATTAATATAATGACATATTTTACCAAAGTCAACATACCAATGTTGATTTTGATGCATAAGCCAAATATAGTCAAAATATGGGATGTAAACTTAATTGTTCAAGTAATTATAAAAAACATACTAATAAAGTGAAACAAAATAAATAATAAAATTTTAACGGGTTAGAAAACAATTAAATAGTTAACATAATTTCATTATTCAGGAATATAATGAACATGTGTGATGAATCCAACTCAAGGTACGAGGTCTTTTCATTTCACTTTTATTTCTATGAGAAATATAACGTACTCAACACTTATTTTTAGTGTATATAATGATCATGAATGTATTGTATGATTTTAAACATAAATTTAGGGGTATATACATAACCATTTCAGTATCTATCTTTCTTGGGGTATACAATTTCAGTGTTACCAATGTGGTAATGGATTTTGGTAATAATTTTCCTTCTTTGAGACTTATCTTGTGTTATGCACCTATCCTATATTTTTAATTGAATATACATACTAGTTGAATTTTAATATCATGAATTTATTTATTATCACAATATTTTAGGTTTATGTATTACTTTCATGGGTCTTATAAATTAATGTTTCCGAAGTCGTAATACTTTGATAATATAATCTCATCGATTATCAGATTTTTTGGGGTTAAGTCTCCAACATTAAAATATTATGATCTCAATCTAAAAAATTATAATTAATTTTATTATCCTATGGATATTTCACAAGAATACATATTTTACATTCACCTTACTCTCTATGTATACTCAAATGTTCAAATGAATGTTTATATCTTTTCATTCAAAAACACATTTCTTCCAATGACATGTTTTCTAAAAATGTTTTTTATAATGTTTTTAATATAGGTTTTCAATACTAAAAGGATATTTTCCTCAAGAAATTATTTAAATTAATTTTAAAACTTAATTTATATTTTTTCATGTTTTTTAAGTAAAATGATTTTTCAAATATTTGAGGCATTAAAAAGTTATTTTCCAAATGAAAAGGATATTTTCCTCAAAACAATTTCTGTGAAATTTTAATGTTATTTTCATTAATAATTGTAAAAACAATTGTTGTTTCATATTCTCTAGTAGGGAATTTATTATACAATGATCATTCTTTTTTTATGTATTACTATTTTTTTCAAATAGAATATAATGGAACCTATTTCATTTCCATAAGTTAACCATTATTCAATATAATTGCTATAGAACCTGTTTATTTTACATGGGTTTATATTATTATGAAATAGATGATGGTTCTTCTGATTATTTAAAAATTAAATTCAAGATTTTATGTGTTATGATTTTTTATCATTACTTGTAAATTTATGAGTGGTTGTGCTATAATTATTTGATGTGAGGTTCCATAAGAAACCAAGGATATGTAGGTTCATGATAACTCTCCTATGAATTTGGTAAAGAATACGACTCTATGGTTATTCCATTTGTAATATTGATTGAAATATTGTTGTAAAAATTATCTTCCAAGTTACATACATTTTTTCTTTATTCATTTTATGTGTTTATAATATTTCTTATGATTGAGATTAATATCATGTGTATCATAATTATTAATTATAATGACTCTCTTCTTTTCCATGATTTCATATTTAATGATCTAGGTATTGATGGGTATGAGATTATTTTTTATTCACTCATGAACTTTGAATATGTCATCATACCCTTATAAACCCTTATGATCATTTATAAAATTCAATTCTTAATGATTATGATTAACTTTGCTATCAATTTGAGCTCGCCCCTATTATATTTCCTTTTACCTATGTTTTAAAGAATGATGTTGAAGGATTTTTGTTATAATGGATCTCACGATGGTAATGTTCATAACCTAATGTGAAATAATAATATCTATGTTAAAGGGGATAAATGTTCATTTGAATAAATGGGTTGTATTTATAAAGGAGTTTTCCAAATTATAAAATACTCTAAAACTAAAAGTTCCTATATAATATAAGTGATACAAGTTATTTTTTTATGTTATATGGTTGTTATGAAAAAAAAATTGGACCATAATTATCATCATCATAGTTGGGAATGTCACATTCATGATTTCAGCATCGGAACTGAGAGTGCATGTCTTAGGCTATTATAGCTTGTAACAAAGGTTGGTTTAGATAAATTTATAGATTATTATATTTTCTTGTGATGTTTTCTAGATAGTTATGCATACGTTCATAGGTCAATAAAATTAATAGTGACCATAATTTTTATAAATTAGACACCCCTTGGGTTTTAATTGATGAAGCCTTAAAGTGATTAATGGCATTTTGGGAGAAATTTTTTCGGTGGGTGTATTTGTTACATATACGATCAATATTAAATTTCTTGAGGGGGAATTATGATTTTTTGTAAAAAAAATATGGTAACCCATATTTTTTGTGAAAACCCGTTAAATACTTCAATGTTGTGGGGCTTAATCCCCTAAATGAAGGATGATAAGCTTTTTCATGCCTAAAACTTGTTTGCACGATGTCTTATAAGTGATAATTTTTTAGGTAAATATTATGTTTATTTCATAAACATATGGTATTTTATTTTATAAATAATGTTTTATTTATCTTTGAATAATGTATTCTAAAATCATTCTACCCATTGGCTTTAAAAATTAGTTTGGAAATTATTTATGGATTTTAATGATAGTAGTTTATAGAATGATTTGGTTTGACATTGGGTATTTCTTTTAAAATATTGATAGTAAGGTATGATGTTTATTAATTTTGGGAATTATCTTTCAATGTTATAACCATTTTGGATTATATTAATGCCTAAATACATGAGGAATAGTGTGTTTCCTCTATTATTGTAATTTGGTCAGGAAAAGTTTATTTTTGTGCTTCAGGAATGAACAATTAATCTACAATAAACATTATTTTTCTTAAAAGATGGTATTTTTGTGTATATTAACTAAAGGATGATATTATACCCATCAATTAAGTATATTTTCGTGTTCACATAGTCAAGATGGTATGATAATTCCTTAACTCAAGGAAAAGGGTCTAGAAACTATAAATTTATTCTAGTACCTTTATTTTTTAAGAACAGATGGTCTTTTTTATCTTCAAATAATTATTTATCTTTAGTTTCCTAACTTTATATTGATTATTCACTTATTTTTTATCAACGACATTAATCACTATCTATAATTATTAACATTATTCATTTATTCCCACCCATTTTATCCAATTTGGAAACCTAGTTATGTGTTATTACATATGATCATTTTGGTAATGTTTTAATCTTATTAATAAGAGGTTTTATTGACCCTTTTCCATGTGGTCTTCAATAATGTAATTCAAAAAACATAATCCTTTGATAAAAAAAGATGAATTTCAAGGTAGAAATTCATTTTAGGGAGTATGAAATAACAACCAAATCTTTTATGAATTATATTCATTTAAATTCATTGAAATTATTTGATATCTTGAATTACATATAATGAAATGTTTATCTTTTTTATAAAAAACTACATGTTTACATTTTGTTTCACATTACATTTTTCTTCTTTGATAACTTCTTTTTCATGTGATGGAGAGTCTTTCCAGAAAAATAAGCACTCTTAATATTAGTTGTTTAAATGACAATTACCACCAAGCTATTGGAATAGAACGAATAAATAAGATTAAATAAATTATAAAAATATGTTTAAAACAAGTTTATAAAATAAATTAATTGGTCCCTAATTAATTGTAAATTAATATAATACCCAATTTAATATTAAGGTAGTGTTTTTATAAAAAACTATTTCCATGATCAAAAGGTATATATTCATAATAAATTAAATTAATTGATATTATTGAAAATATTAATGAATTTTATATTACATATAAATAAAATATTTATAATTTCATCTAATATATTTGATAGATATAAGATAAGGACAAATCCAATTTCAAGCATAAAATGATATATTTTTTAAAGGCGATTTGTCCTCCATTTAATGGCACATATTTTTTAAACAAAAATTTTGAAAATATTATAAATATTACATGAAAAAATATACTACATTTTTGAAATTTTAATTTTATAATTATCTTCGGCTTATTTTTTTTATTTGAAAAATGACTTTTCGTATAAATAAATTGTAAGGATAAATTTTATTTTTAATTTGTTAAAAAGTATAAATATATCAATAATACATAAATTAATCTAATTTATTTCTTTTTAATAAATTTTACATTGAAATGGGATTTAAAAAAACTTCATTCTTTTAAATATTTTCATGTGAAAAACTTGTTGTTATGTCCCATCTGTAGGATTAATTTTAAATTCCTTTTTTTCACATATATTATTTGAATTCATAAATATAGATTCAATATTTTTAATAATAATAATTTATAATTTATAATAATTCGAAATTAATTTTTAACAAAAATATTAGTTAAAATAGTTAAACTTAATTATAGTTGTTAATGTAGAAAATAGTTTACTTAATGATTAAACAAAAAATATAAGTTCTAAAAAGGACCCAAAACTTGTAAAAAACCTATTTTATTTCCATATTTAGTCCATTAAACAACATGGATCTAATTTTTTTTCTTATTTAATCTACTTTTTTGGTAAAAATGTTGCTACACCAATCATTCTTTTCAAATATTCCAACTCTATCCTCTACCCCAAATATAAAATTAACCCCCCCTACACACACACACCTCTCTTCAAATAACTCTATCCATTTGGACCATAAATCCCTAAAAAATATATTACCAACTTCCCTACACTAATACTATAACCCTTAAATGTTTCATAAATCCCACCACATAATTCCTTCAGTTGAAACCAAAAAGAGATTCCCAAATAAGAGGTAATGTTCATCAATGATGAATTTTTTCTTTATTTCTCAAACCCCTTGAATCATTTTTATTTCATGATAATATAATATTATTATTTTATGTTAATGGTACTATCTAAATACTCACAAAATTGCATAAAATGGGATACATAATCATCATTTGTGTGTACGACAGACTACAACCTCTTGAACAAATGTCGTTTTTTCTTCAATCGCCAACTATAAAGGTTAGTAATAATGATGTACATAATAATTATATATTTTTTAATATATTTATTAAATATTTATACCAATCGGGTTATTATATAATGTATAAAATTTTTATATTATTTTCTGTAATGGATATGATAACACCACTCAATGTGTACAGTGGACTACAGCCTTCTGAAGCGAAGTGAAGTGTTTTTCACTAACAAATTACTTTAATGGTAATAAGTGAAAACATAATGAATATATATTATATACATGAAATAAATATGATATTCATAAATTAATTACCCCTATATAAATATAATATATAATTTTATTTATTTCTTTTAAACACATTCGAAAAGTGGTAATTCATGGTTATTTGGACTACCGCCTCCTCGAAACCATGTGAATAATTATAAATCAATATAATTTAATATATCATTATATATTGTTAAATGATATGGTTTTATAATATAATTATCATTATTTATATATAAATTCTAATTACCATTTTTTCATAATGATCACTGAAAATAGAAATGTTAATTATACGTACATACAGCCTACTATCTCCATGATCGTAATTTTCGTTCATTTTTTTAACAATATTTTTTATTGGTTTTAAAAGTTTAATTTATGTAAAAATATGATAATTTTTTATTATTATTATTTATATATTTATATAATAATATATTTCACCATAGTTAACCTACCATAGCCGATTATGAAAAATAAGCCAAATATGGTCAAAACATCTGATTTAAACAAAATTTATTATATAATTATATACAGATTTTTTAAAATTAAATAAAAGTCACAATAAAATTTTAAAATAATATCAAGAATGTTAATAATTATAAAAATTTAATTATTCAAGATGATAAAGTACATTTTTGATGAATCAAACTCAGGATAAGGGTTTTTCTCATCTAACTTTTATTTATGTGAGATGTATGACATATTCCCCATTTAATTTTGTTCTGTAGATTTATAAACATGAAATGTATTTATTATATGATATTTATAATTAATATTATTTTGATTTAAAAATCCATTTTAGGATCTCACTTTCTTGGGGTTTTGGATTTTAGAGTTACTAATGGAGTAATGTATTTTTGTCAAAAGTTTCCTACTTTGAAACTTTTTTCATGTAATGAACATATATTATTTTATGTGGAGTATTTAAATCCAAATTTAAATATAATATTATTTATTTATTTATTATCATCCTATTTCAAGATTCATTTAATGTAATACTTTCATTCCTCTTAATAATAAAAGTTACCAAAGTGTTAAAAGATTGATATTTCAATCTTATTAATTATTGATATTATTTGTGATTAAATATGAACTATATAATTATTATGATATATATATACATATTTATCATTAATTTTATTATCCAATGTTTATGGTATGATAATAAATGGGTTCCCTTCATTTTCCCCTTTTTTATACCTATGAGTACAAAAAAATCATTTTTCGACCAAAAACACTTTTCTTCCAAAAGCATGTTTTGTATAAATGTTTTCAAATCAGTTCCAAAACAAATTTTTTTCAATGATGGGGGGTTATTTTCATCCTGAATTTAATTAAATTAATTTTATGTCTTAATTTATATGTTTTTATTTTTTAAAAAAATATTTTTAAAATGTCTTATGTTTTTAAAATTGATTTTCCAAATGAAAAGGTTACTTTCCTAAAAAAATTAATTATATTTTAAAGGTATTTCCATTCATCAATATCAATATCCCTTTTTCTAATTGTCCATATGTTGGAGTATTTTATATTAATACCCTGATAATTCTTTTCTGGTTAGATTAATATTTATTCAAATAGATTGTAACACAACTTGTTTCTTTTCCATGGTTTAACCATTTTTCAAAGAGATTGTTATAAAACCAATTTTTTCCCACAGGTTAATCATGTTATGAAATATTTGATGCTCGTTCCAATAAATTTATGATGAAATGGAATATTTAATTTTTGATGATTTATAAATAGTACTTGGTTATTTGATAGGTGGTTACATTATATGTAAGAAGACAGGTACTAAGAAAATAATTTATTTTCATTATAGAATTAAATAGCCAAATTCCTTATAACTGTATAATGAAAAAAGTGGTATTTATTTAAATGATAGAATTTATACTCATAGAATTGTAACATGACCTTTGGAATAGTAACATGGACATTATGATTAGTAATCTGGCCAATTGAATAGAAAATCCACCTATTAGAGTATAAAAAAATTATATATCTTATAAGTGAAATCATGTTATATTTATATCATAGAATAAGTAAATAAATATTTGGAAATGAAAAATTAAGTGTTTTTATTTTAAAAAGTCAAACATATTTAATTACAATTTCATAAATAATAAAATTATTTAAAAGAAAATATATTTCTATAAAATAGATTCTTAAATTATTGTAATTTTTTATTATTGTCAAATAATTTTATGAGACTTTAATTAATTTTTCAAAGTCTTATAATATGAGCTATAGTTTTAAAACATGTATTTTTCAAATAAATGACGATTTTAATTAAAAATTAAAAAGCTCATATTTATAAAAATATTTTCAAAAAATTATGTTCATTTTTTAATTCTACGCAAAAAAAAATTTAAGGGTCATTTTTCAGGATTTTTTTCAAATACTTTTTTTTTTGCTGAATAGTGAAATTTGGTAATTTACTATATAGTCCAAATAAATGATTTATTGAGTCATAGATAATTTAAGGATAAATTAATGCTAGGATATTTTACTATCCTTAATTATTTTAATATATTTTTTGATAATTCTCTAACTATTAATACTATTGATCCAAATTCATAAACTAATGAGAATAATAATGAGAAAACTCCACTATCATCCATTATAAATACCTCCCCTCACACCTAAAATCTATTTAGCTTGTTTATTTTTAACCAAATACCCTCACGAGACACTTCCAAACATCCAAGACTTATTTTTCTCTCCAGAAGACCAAAACCAAGGGTCTTAAGGAGGTTCTAATTAAATAGAATTCAAGACGTAAAAATCCTATTTCAGTTTCATTATTCTCTTTTCAATTATTTTTATTTTATAATAATATATTTACCTTCGCTTATCCACGAGAATTTAAAACTCTAGTATCATATATATACTATAATTTTTTCTTGTTTATTGAAAAATTTATCACTATTCTTCTCCTACTCTCTCTTTTATTCTTAAAATATAAATATCTTCTATAATGTGTCGATTTACCAGCATTATGGACCATGTGTTTTCAATTTTCAATAGCACCATCATGACTGGTCCGAAAAACATTAATATGATTAAATAATATTTTATTATATATATTATATTTTATATTATGTTTTGTAACTAGTTTTTTTACATAATGTTAATTAATAAAACCAATGTCGTTCGTAATGATTAAAATTCACAAAAAATAAACTAACGTTCATCACTAATGTATTATATAAAACTTTATACTCATACCATATAAAAAATGAAATAAAATACCATTTCATATTCTAGATGTTCATTAATAACTTTTAATTTCAATTCTGTATCTTTTCTTTCTTCTGGAAATAAAATCCTTAAGTACCCAACCATGGACACCACGAGAAAAATACACCCAAAGCAATAAAAATAAAAAAAAATATTATTATTCACTGGTTGGAATGATGATATGATAATATCATATAAGAAATAATAAATATTTATATGTAACATTAATATATTAATACCACTATTTAAATCATTTTACAAGAGTATTGAATGTGTTTGAAGTAAGAAAAATCTGAGGTAAGGAAATTCTTAACCTAATTTCCATTCATTGGGTCAACCTTCAACTTTATAAATTATATGGTACTAAGATTGTTTTTGAAACAAATTTTTATTAAATTATGTTTTATTATGTGGAGTTAAATTTTATACAAATATTACATTCTTTTTATTTATTCTCACATCAAATATATGATATTTGTAAGGTTTTTTTCCAGAAAAATATTCTTTTTGATTTCTTTTCTTTTTATAAAGTACCTAATTTATATGTTGTAAGTTTTATTATTTTATTATTATTTTATTTTATTTTAAATTAGAATTATTAATGGTGTGACCTATATATCCCTCCAATTCATTGGGTATTTTTATGTTGGAAGTTAACTATATGGTTACTCTAAGTGTAACTATGATTGTTACACCCTTTGGTAATCATAAGGATTATATTGTAAAGTTTCCATTAGGATTTAATTGAAAGGTAGTCATGATGTTTAAAAATAATATAGTATACATTATGGTTATAATATTAAGTAATTAATGCCTATGTTTCCATTATTGTGTTATTCAAGTTTTCTATGTTTTAGGGAAATCTAATGTTTTCACAAAGTAACTATATGATACATATTGGTTGAGAAGTCTGTCTTTACGAAAATGATTACATATGATTATAGGTATTCATGTACTATTGGTTTCTATACATCTTTTTACGTCTGTTGGAAATATTTTTGTTCTCATATCATGTTTTAAAACGTTTTTTCACAAGGTTTTACGGATTCGTAAGGGAAAAGGAGAAGCCAAGATGAATGTTTTGAAGACTATTCATGAATAGTATTCAAGCTTTTTAGTAAGAGCTTTTGTATTATAAAAAAATTGATATTGTTTTATTATTATCCAATTTTTAGGCTAATTGTATTATATGTTTGAATTATATTCAAAATTTCTAAAACTCTAAATCAAAAAGTAATTTGGGAATGTAAATAAGTAAATTCTAAATTAATTTATAATATTAGGTATTGTTTATGATTGTGTATATATAGTTTGTATTAGAAAATGGTTTAGATAAATTTAGGGGTTATTATTACATTAATAGAATGCCATAAATTATTTTTACCTTGTATTTATGTTTAAATGATATAGCATTTAAATTTTACCATCTTTCTTTATCTAAGATATGTCTGTTCAGAATGGTTTTCTTCAATAGAAATAGGGAAGACGATGTAGAAAGGCACTGAGAGAATGATTTCTTTCCAAACCCACAACCCAGAATGGTGTGAATTTAAACTGAATAGTCTGTGACTTGAATGGATCTATTAATACGTGATATAAATGGTGGTTGAATTCATGCAAGAGAACCACTATATTTGGCACAAAAGAACCTGGTGAGTATTGAACATTTTATAAGGAAACACGCTCCTCCTTTCAATGGATCTTATAACCTAGTGGTCACTAAAGGATTGAATAAATCGGTTGAAAATATATTTGATGTTATAGATTGTTCATATAATAAAAATATCATTGTTTTAGTTTATTATTTTGAAGGTGAAGCTAACTAGTTGTGGTCTGTGGTCAAGAATTTCAAGGGTAGTGATGAGATTGATGCCTTGGAATGGGGTGAATTTAAGAAACTATTCCTTAAAAAATATTTGCAAAAGGTTATTTGACTAAGTATTGAAAATAAATTAATAATATTAAAATATAATAAGGCGGATTTAGAGGTCATCTATGAAGAAAACTTCAACATATTTTCAAGGTACTCACCAAATCTTATTCAGGATCTTAATAGAAAAATCAATCTCTTCTACTCATTACTGAAGGTAAGATTTTTAAGGTCATTTTCTTCCACTGAATTTAAAAATTTAGGAGAAAAATATCACATGTGATGAGATGGTAGAAATTGAGTTTAAGGACCATCACATGAACATTTAAAACAACAATAATAAGTGGTCCAGATTGAACGTGAAGGGTAAAAATCTTTCAATGGTATCTGAAGGTAAGAAATTCAGCTTTTCAATTTGTGAAAAGTGTGGTCAAAATAACCCTAGGGAATTCCATAACAATATTTTAAAGTTTTTTGCTGTGGTATGTTTCAAACTAAAGCTTGATATTTTAATGAAAATTATATTAATATTATTTTTGATAAGAGAACTTAAAAGTGTTTTAAATATAGTGAGATGGTTTATGATGAAAATATATGCCTATTGAAAGATATAAATAATGGATAGTTGTGAGATTATAAGTATAAAGGTGTAGTGAAATCTTTCATAACTACAACCATAGATGTAAGGCCATACAATAATGTTCTATCAGGTACATTGCATTATTACTCGTATATTTCCATTGTATTGTTTTATACGGGTTCTACACATTCCTATATTTCTATGAAATGTTCTAGTAAATGATAAATTTTACCTCAATAAATGATACTATAAATTATGGTTAAATCACCAAGGGAAACATTATATAAAAAATTCATTATAAGAATGTTCCTCTGGTTATCGGTATAAATGAATTACTTACAACCACAGTTTTTCCCTATAGTATAGTTTGAAGTCTTTATGGGTATATATTTGATTCATATTTATCTTTAAAATATTGATTATAGATCTAAACAAGTTTTTTTAGAAAGATTTTCATATTATATACAACAATTAACCCATAAAATTTATAACATATGAGGAAGCAAAAAACTATTAAATGATGGAATTGAAATTTATCTTTCTCATATTGTTGAAAATAAGGGAACTATTCTGACTAATGATTTTCTAGTAATAAATGAATACATTAATGTTTTTTTATGAGTTGACAGGTGTTATACATGATTAGGAATTTTAATTTTCTATTGACTTCATTCTTAATGCTAATACAATTTCATAACCCCCTAATTGAAACGCTCATCTGTAACTTCATTAATTAAAAAATCAATTATAGGACTTTCTTGATCAAACATTCCTTCAACCTAACACTTCACCATGGGGTGCTCCTATTTTTTTCATTAAAAAGAATACTGGTTCTGTGATACTTTTTATTGATTATAGATCATTGAATAACAATACTATTAATAATAATTATCATTTTCCTCTTATCGATAAATTATTTTTTCATCTATAGGGTGATTATTATTTATCCATAATTGACATGAGATGTGGATACCATCAGCTAAAGGATGAGGAGGATGACATCCTAAAAATATCTTTTCCAACTATATATGGGTATTGTGTATTTTTCTATTCTTGTTGGTTTGAAAAGTCCCCCTGTTATATTCATGGATAATATGAATAGAATATTCTATTAATATTTGGATATTTTTTTGTATTCATTGATGGTTTTTTGGGCTTTTATAAAAGTTATTAATATTATGAAAAACATTTATTTATTATCATGAAAACACTCCATGCAAATAAGTTATTCAAAAAAAATAAGAAAATGTGATTTTTGGTTGGAAAATATTTTTCCCGTGGGAAAATTATATATAATGATGGAATAATAGTTGTTCTTCCTAAAACAAAAGTGTTTTATGAATGGAAAATACCTAAAAATGTTATAAATTTTCCTAGTTTTCTAGTATTAGTAGGTTATTACCAACGAGTTATTAAAAAAGTTTCAATATTATCTATCTAGAAAACTAAGTTAACAGAAAAAGGGGTTATATATTTTTACATATGAATGTGATGTTTGTTTTCTTGAATTGAAGAATATATTGGTGAATACTCTACTTCTATCCACGGATCATAGAAATTGAGAATTTTTTATCTATATTGAAACTTGATTGAAAGTACATGGTTCTATTCTGATGCAGAATGAACACGTAATTTCTTATGCTTCAAGATAACTAAAACCTCAAGAGTTAAATTTTCCCACACAGGATTTTGAATTAGCATTTTTCAATCTAATATTTAGAATTTTGAGGCATCATTTATATGGATCTAAATGTGAAATATATACTTACCACAAAAGTCTAAATTATACAATTACTCAAAAGGAATAAAACATAAGGTAGAGAATATTTCGTGAACTGATAAAGAATTATGATTTCATGATCAATTACCATTCTAGAAAATAAAAAAAGGGGTTGATGCATTGATTCAAAAACAACATGAATCATTAAACTTGTTATGTTTGGAACAAACCCCCTTGATTAATTATTTGATAAATTTTGGCTTTGAATTTGTTGGTGTAGGAAATTCCTCTATTTTTTATCAAGTTTCAGTCAAGTAATATCAATTATATATAATTATAAAAGCATATAAGGAAGTCTATGAGTTACAGAAAAAGGTAGAATTGGTTAAAAGGGGTAAGTTTCCTGAATTTATCATTGATAAAGATTGTGTTTCAATATTTGGGAAGATATTATGTGTGACTTGTGATTTAAAATTGAATAATAGTTTTTTAAGTGAAGATAATAATTCTCGATTTTTAGATCATCATAGAAGTACTAAGAGGTACATAGACCTTTGAGAGCATTAGTAGTAGGATGGAATGAAAAGAGATATTTCATATTTTATTGTGAACTATTTGACATGTCAATAGGTTAAATATGTGTTACAACTAATAAATGGTTTTTGACAACATTTTCAAGTTCAATTGTTAAAATATGAAAATATATCCATGGACTTCATGGTGGGACTACCAAACACTTCTTGAGGATACAATGTGGTTTTGGGTTATTGTTTATCAGCTGACTAAATCTTTACATTTCCTTCTTATTCTAGATTCTATGTCTTCAAATTAGCTTTCTCAACTGTACCTCAAAGTCATTTTAAGGTTACATTTAGTTTCTCTTTCCATTGTATCTAACAGTGATCTTATTTGCACTTATACCTTCTGGAAAGGCCTTCAAAATTCATCGGGAATATAATTAAATTTCACCAATTATTTTCATCCCCGGTCTGATGGAGAGACTGAGTGAAAAATTTAGACCATGGAGAAAAATATTAAAGCTTGTTCAAATGATTTTTAGGGAAGTTGGAATCAAAATATTTCTATTGTTTAGTTTTTTTATAATAACATTTTTCAGTATGGTATACAGATTGATCTTTTTGGTGGAATTATATGGGATGTGGTGTCGAAATAAAAATTTATGGGATGAATTCAAAGAAAGGGTGTTTATGGGACCAGAACTAGAAGGGGAAGTGGATGAAAATGTGAACATGATCGAGCAACAGAAGAGGAAGACTCATAGCATGAAGAAACATTATATAGATAATAATAGGAAAGAATTCTCTTCTAAGATAAGTGATCATGTTGTTATTTGAATATCTCCATGGTAAAGTGTAATGCATTTTGTTATGAAAGAAAATATAAGTCAAAAATTCATTGGACCTTATGAAATCATGGATAATGTTGGACCAGTCTCCTATTGAGTATAATTTCCTCTGATTTTATCACATGTAGTCAATTATTTTCATTTTTCACTATTGAGAATGTCTGTTCCAGATTCATATCCTGTTTTTGGGCCAAGAAGTAGGTTAGTTGGAAGAGAGCATTTCTTATAAGTAAAATCATGTTCAAATTATTTATCATATAGAAAAATTATTGCAGAATAAGGTTATTCCATGGGTCATGGTTTTTGGGAGAAACCACACAGTTAATGAAGAAACATAGAAATATGAAAATACTATGAGAAAAAGATACCCTCACTTGTTTAATAAGTAAATTAAAAAATTTTAGGACACAATTTATAGAATGTGGAGAGAATATAACAACTTACGTACATATAAAATAATTTATTTTTATTTTGGAATTAAATAGTGAAATTATTTATAAATGTATAAAAAAATAAGTGTTATTTATAGAAAATAAGGAATTTATACTGATGGAATAATAACATGACCTTAGGAATAGTAACATGACCAATTTGAATTTTAAATTAGCTAATAGAATAGTAACCTCACCTATGAGAATATAAATAAAATTTAGGTACTATATAAGTGTAATCATCATATATTTATATCATTGAATAAATGAATAAATCTTTTGGAAATGAAAAAAAATTAAATGTTGGTATTTTTGTAAGTCGTGTATATTTAATTCCAATTTTACAATTAATTTAATGACTTCAAAGGAAATATATTTTCATCAAAACATTCATAAATTATTATTTTTTTCATTGTGATTGTGAGATAATTTTATAATACTTTTATTAATTTTCAACATGTTATAAAATTTGTTATGGTTTGCAAACCGGTATTTTTCAAATTATCTTTTTTTAAATTAAAATTGAAATTTATCATTTCATTAAAATTAATTTCAAAAAATGGATTTAGTTTTCTAATTCTACTAGTAGATAATAGTTCAGGTGAATTTTTGGTATTTTTGTAAAATAATTATTTTTTGGGGAATATTGAAATATGTTAATTTACAATATAATCTAAACACATGATTTCTTCAGTGATAGATAATTTATGGATGATATAAGCCTAAAATATAGATCACTGATCGATATTATAATATATTTTATGATAAATATCAAAATAATTATATTCTTGATCCAAATTAATAAACTAATCAATATAATAATGAGAAAACACATGTCTCATCCACTATAAATACATCCCATCCCCACTGCTTCCCATCACACCTCACGCCCATGAACCTTGCTTAATTTCTACCAAAATCCATTCCTAATCCTTTTAACAATGTCTATAACCATTTGGTGACACCAAAATGTCAAAATAATGTTCTTAAGGTGGTTCTAAAGGAATAGAATTCAAGAGGTAAGAATCATATTTAATTTTATTTTATTTTTTTCAATTATTTTTCCTTTCTTATACTCTCTTCACCCCCACAACCATATCCAAGATTCATGAAAACTCCATTATATTATATATACTATACTTTTATCATTTTTATGGAAAAAATCACCACACTTCTTCTCCTCTTCCATTTATTCTAAAAATAAATACATCTTCTTTGGTGTATTGATTTACCAATATCATGGAGAATATGTTTTCAATTTTTAGTAACATCATCAAGGATGATCAAAATACAATTAATATTGTTATATAATATTTTTTTGTCATATTATATGTTGTTTTTTTTTTGAATTAGTTTTTCTACATTATATTAATTTATAAAAAAAGTAGATCGTAATAATCAAAAATCACCCAAATATACTAATGTTGATTAATAATGTTTTATTTAACAATTCATACTCATAACATATAAAAAAGTAGATATAAAACAATTAAATATTCTAGATGCTAATTAATATAATTTAATTTCACTTTTCTTGTTTTTATCACTTTTGACAAGAAAATTCATAATAAACAAACCATGGAAACAATGAGATAAATGCACCAGAAACATTGAAAAGAAAAAAATGTGAATATTAAATGGGTGAAAATATTTCAAGAGAATATAATATAAGTAAATATAAATATGAATATAGTTCTCTAATATATTAATAACACTCTTTAAATCATTATACTTGATTTTTTAACAATTTTTAAGTAAGAAAAACTCGTGGTATGTGAATTTTTAACTCAATTTACATTCATTGGGTGTATCTTATACTTTATTGATTATATGGTAATAATATTATGTGTGAAATGTATTTTTATTATAATATGTGTTATTATGTTTTTTTATAGTGTATACACGTATACCATTCTTTTAATCCATTCTCACTTCCGATATTTGTTATTTTTAAGGGAATTTTCTTTAAAATTCCCTATTAATTTCATTTCACTTTTTAAATGGGAATGAATTATGTAATGTAAGTATTCTAAATTTATTATTATTTTCTAGTTTTTGGTAATTTGTTATGATGAACTGTGGAACAATATATCCCTCCAATTTAAGGGGTATATTTATGTTGGTGGTTGACCATATGGTAACTCAAGGTGTGATAGTGATGGTTACACAATAAGGACATCGTGAGGGATACATTCTAAGGTAGTTGTCAGGGTTACATTATGCAGTATACATGATGGTAAAAAATAATATTGTATCCATTATGGTTACAATATTATGTAGTTAATTCCCTAAGTTATATTTTTATATTATTTATGATATTGATGTTTTATGGAAATCTCATGTTTCCAAAAAGTAATTATATGATACATACTGGGGGAGAAGTATGCATTTGTGGAAATTATTATATATGTTTATAATTATTCATGTACTAAAAATTTATGTCCTTTTGGTTACCTCCCTTACTTATATTTTTGTGCTCATCGCATGTTTTTAAATGTTTTTCACAATTCTTAATAATGGGTAAGAGAAAAAGAGATTCCAAGAAGATTGTTGTAAACACTTTTCATGAATTATTTTCATTTTTTTATTAAATTTTTTATTATGAAAAAATGGATAATTATTTTGTATTATCCACTTTGAATGCTTATAGGGTTATATTTATGAATTATTTTCTAAAATTCTAAAACGCTAAACTGAAAAGATTTTGGGATTGTAAATAAGTAAAATCTAAAGGACTTTTCTAGATTGTTTAATTTATTAGGCCAGCTCATAAAATTATAAACTAATTGTGGGTGGTTTTATTATAAACTATATACAATTGGGTCTATGATATCCCTCTAATGCATTAGGTATGGATACTCTATATATGTTTATTCCATTTTTATGTGTGATTATAAGAGTAAATTGAAAATGATGTTATAAGTTAAATACTTGTTTTATTTATTATTTCTATTGCTCTATAATATTTCTTATCCTAAATATTGATATCAAAAGCATCATGATTACTGATTATAAGTATTTTATCTTTTTTCATGTTTTTATATTTAATGATCTGTGTATTTATGGGTACGAGTTTATTTGTAATTTTCTCATGCACTTTGACTATGTCATCATACCATTATGAACTATTCTGCTCGTTGATTACATTCACTTGTTAATGATTATGGTTACTTTAAAACTCATTTTAGCACACCCCTATTATTATTCACTTCCCCCATGTTTTGATGAATGGTTTTCAATGATTTACATCTTTAAATTATTTCACAATGATGATGTTTATGGATTAATTTTTAATAAAAAAAGAATAGTTAAATGGGAGATATGTTTATTTTATAAATTGGGTATTATATATATATGAGTTTTCCTAATTATCTAAAACTCTAATCATAAATTGTACTATAGAATGTAATTGATCTCATTTTTCCTTTTTATGTTACATTCTTTCTATAGAAAAAAATGGTTTGAAATTATAGGCATCTTAACCAAGAATGTAATGTATATGATTTCATCACATGGCTTGGGGGTGTAATTCTTGGGGTATTATAATTGGTAATAATGGTCATCTTAGATAAATTTTTGGATTAATGTATTTTCTTGTGATGTTTTATTACGAGTTATGGATACCATCATAGGTCTATAATGTTATTAATGATCATAAGTTTAATTTCATAAACACCCCATGTTGTTTTGAGCGATGAACTTTTAATGTGACTAGTAAAATTTATGGAGAAATTTTTTTTGTGGGTGTATTTGAATCACATAGTATCGACATGATTTGTTATTAGGGTGGAATCTTTTTTAGTGTTAAAAAAGGGAATGTTTTACGATGGGTGATAACCCATCACATATGGTAAGGTGGTGGGGATTGAACCCACTACTGAAGGTCACTAAGGGTATTCTCACCTACCACTAGCCTACACAAAGTCACAATTAGTATATCCCTTTTTAAGGAAAATATTATGTTTATTTAAAAAATGGAAGGGTTTTATTTGGTAAATATTGATTTCATTATCTAGGAGGAATATATTCTCAAATCCTTTTACTCATTAGGTTTAGAACATAGTGGGGAACTGATTGAATAATGTTAAGGATCATTTTTATGGAATGATATGGTTTTAACGTTGGGTATTGTTGTTTAAATTTAGAGAGTACTATGTGAAGGTTTATTCATTTTTTAAATTATCTTTCTATGTGAAATCTATTTTAGTTTTTCATAATTCTTAATGGATATTGGAATAACTTTTTTACCTTTTATTGAAATGCAGTTTATAAAATATTATATTAGTGGACTATCCATGAAAACATTTATCTAGAATACTATTAGTTTGGAGAAATAATTATTACAGTGTTTGAAATTGACTATAGTATTAAATTATACTCATCAAATAAATATGTTTCCATGTTATCTTAGTCTAGATGGAAAGAGAATTTCTTAACTCTTTGAAAAATAATTAGGGACAAAATGGTTATACTTATAAATTTATTTCATATGAACTGATAGTATTTTTAATCATCTATGATTTATTGATTTTCAATCCCTTAATTTCCTTTTATTAGTAACTTTTTTGTGATTAATAACCTAAATCACTCATTATATTAATTTAATCTTTTCCTCCATTTATACCTATCTTCCCATATTTAGAATCCAAGTTATGTGTTATTCCATATAAACATTGAGTTTCACTTTATCTCCTATTGAGGTAATGTTTTAAATTCCATTTTTATGTGGGTTTCAATAATTAAATTATAAAAAAGTGTTAATCATTTTATAAACAATATAATTTTTTTATCCGAAATTCATTTTAAAGGGGGTATGAGGTAACATCATAATATGTTATGAATTATCATTATCCAAAATAATTTGAAATATTTGATATCTTGAGTTAGATGCAATGAAAAGTTTATATTGAATTATATTTAACCCCATGTTTATCTTCTGTTGAACGTAACATCGAGTTTCATTGATAACTTTTTTCACATGCACGATTGAGTCTTACCAAAAAAGAATATAGTATTAATATTATTATTTAACATGATAGTTATCTCCTAGAAATTGGAATATATTGAATAAATATAATAAACTAAATTAGGAAAATATTGTTTACACAAGCCTATTAAATGAAATCATTGGTTATCAATTAATTAGAAATGAAAATAAAAACAAATTAAATATGAAGGAAGTGTTTTTATAGAAAAAATATTTTTATACACCATAGGATTAGTATCAAAATAAATTTAATTAGGTGCTATAATTTCATTATATTAATGAAATATATATATATATACATATTAAATATCAATCAATTATTTTTTTCATTATCCAGTATATTTTATAGGTAAACGATACTGAAAAAACCAATTTTACTCATAAAAAGAAGTATTTTTCTAATATTACTTTTGACACCTTTCAATGGTGCATTTGTCTTAAAAGTAAATATTGAAAAGAAAATAATTTGATAAAATAAAATTTTTTTTTTAAATAATATTATGAAAATTATATTATGGATATTTTTCTATATTTTTCTAAGATGTTTCATTTTTTTATAAAAAGTGAGAAATACTAAATTTTAATTGATAACTTAACATTAAAATAAATAAATTACTAAGAAAAATTATATTTTGAATTTTTTTTAAATTAAAAATATATAAATAATTTATCAATTAATCCTATTTCTATAATTGGAATCAATTTAACAGTTAAATTGCATATAAAAATGTTGCAATCTATTGAACATTTTCACTTTAAAAACTTGTTGTTTTCTCCCGTCTGAGGGATTAATTTTAAATTAATTTCTTCCATTTATGGCACCTAAATTTGTAAAAATGGATTCCATATTATTAATAAAAAAATTATAATTTCTAATAAGTCTAACTTATTTTTTGACCAGAAATACTGGTGAAAAGAGTAATATTTTTTGATATTGATTAAGGTAAAAATGAGATTACTTAATTATTAAACATAGAATATAAGGTGTAAAAATGACCAAAAATTTGAAAAACAACCATTTTTGCTCCATATATATACCATTATATTTCATTTATTTAATTTAATTATTTATGGAATCCTCTTTTGAGGTAAAAACGTGGGTACAAATAACTTTATTTTCAAAAAAGTCAAGTGTGTCCTATCCCCCTCTTATAAATGTACACCAAATCCCCCCACCCAATCTTCACACCTCTCAAGAAATTTTTCTCTGAAAAAATAAATAAAACTCTATTTAAAACTCCCCTAATCATAGAATCCTAACAATTTTAGGAAATCCATACAAGGAAGTCCTTTTGTTGAAACTAAAAGAGCATACCCGAAGGAGAGGTAACATTCATCAATAAACACTTTTGTTTTATTTATTTATAAAAACCCTTAAATTATAAATATATAATGATTATAAAAAAACAAATTCTTTTAAATATATTAATATTTTTTAAGGTAAATATCTGAAACATAACACACTTCCATAAAATGGGATATACAATCCTTGTTTGTGTATATGACGGACTACAGCCTCTTGAACTGATGGGGTTCGTTCTTTCATTATAACCTATCATGTTTCATAATAATGATAGATAAACTATTTATATATGATATTTATGATATATAGGACATAGTTATACCTTTTAATGAAATATATCATGTATACCCTTTTTATTTTCCATTCTTTAAAGGATACAATAACATTGCTCGTGTGTACGACGCACTACCCCCTCACGAAGAGATGTGATGAATTTTTCACTAACATGTTACATGGAAGGTAATAAGGGTAAATATGATGAATATATATAATATATATGAAATAATTATAGTATTACTAACATAATTATCTTTCTGTTAATAAAATATAACATTTTTTTACCTTTTTACACATTGGAAAAGTGATAACATCATTCATGGACGTGGGGAATACACCCACCTTAACGAAAGTTTAGTTCTTTTACATAAAAAATTTTTAATTATTTAATTATATAGGATTATATAATATTTTATTTATGATATAATAATAATTCTAGAAATATTAATCTTGCTTACCTTCTTTCTATAAGAATCATTGAAAAATTGAAACTGTACTCATACATACGTACGACCTATTGTCTCCATGATCAAAATGTTAGTTAATTTTCCATTACAATAATTAATAATTTGTTATAAAAGTTTAATTTAAATATAAATATTATATTTATTTTATTATTATTATTCTTTATATATTTATACAAAGATGTATTTGACCATAGTCAACCTACTAAACTTGATTTTGACACAAAAATTTGAATATCATTAAAATATATGATATAAACCTGATAGATTAAGTTATCATATATAACTTTTTTTGAGTGAATTAATAAATATGGAATTTTTATTAAGAATATAAATAATTAAAATAAGTTAGTTATTTATGAATAATAAGAAAAAGTGTGGGGAATTGTACTCAAGGTAATGGTTTTTTCTCATTTTACTTTTATTTATGTGAGATATTTGTCAAACTCACCATTTTAGGATCTCTTTTTCTTGTGTTTTATGATTTTAGAGTTACCAAATCAGTAATAGATTTTTGTCCCAATTTTCCTTCTTTGAGACTTATGTCATGTTATGCACCGATATACATTTATGAGGTGTATATACATCCCATTTGAAATGTAATATCATGAATTTATTTATTATCATGGTATTTTATGTTTAATTTAATTTAATCCTTTCATGATACTTATGAATGGAAGATTCCAAAGTTTTATAATTTTGATATTAAAATCTCATCAAGTATCAGTATTGTTTGTGATTAAGTCTACAAAATTTATATATTTTTATATAACTCTATAAAATTATCATGATTTTTATTATACTGTGGTTATTTCATCAGAATACATGATTTCCCGTCATTTTTTCCTTTTATACTCAGGAGTTTAAAATAACGTTTACATATTTTCCTTCAAAAACTATTTTCTTCCAAAAGAATGCTTTCTAAAAATGGTTTCAAAAATGTTTCAAAATGAGATTTCCACATATGAAGTGATATTTTCCTCAATAAATTATTTATATTTTTATTAAAATTCATTTATATGTTTCCATTTTTTAATGAAAATTTTGTTCTAAATGGTTTATGTTTTATAAAGTTATTTTCAAAATGAAAATGATATTTTCATCAAAAAAAATTAATAATATTTTAATATACTTTCCATTCAATAATGTAAAAAACCCTTTATTACTTATCCTCCACTGGGGATATTTTTTATTTATACCATCCTCATTATTTATGGTATGTATTAACATTGTTTCAAATAGATTATTATGTAACTCATTTCTTTTCCAGAGGTTCACCATGTTTTGAAGATATTATTATCATACACATTTATTTTCAATTGTTTAATCATGTCATAAAAGTGATAATGGTTATTCCTATGAGTTTATAACGAAATTAAACCTTTTATGTGTTATGATTTTGTAATAATACATGTAAATTTGATGGATCGTTACGTTATAAACAAATTAAAGGTGGTTTCATGATAAACCGAGGATGGGTGGGTATGTGATAGCCTTCCAATGTAGTAGGTATGGAAGAAGACCATATGGTAATTAAATTTTTAAGAGTTATTTTAACAGTGGATTTACAATTATTTCCCAAGTTACATACATGTTTTGTTTATGCTTTCTATGGTTTTATAATGATTTTCTAGATCAAGATTAATGTCAAATGGATTATAATTTTTTATTCTAATTAATCATTAAATAGAAATGTATTCATATTTCACGATCTTAGTATTTAGGGGTATGAGTTCCTTTATGATTCACTAATACACTTTGATTATTTAATCATACAGATATTCACTCTAATTATCATTTGTGAAACTAAATTTGAAATGTTTATGTTTACCATTACTGGGAATTGGAGACCACCCATTTTATGTTTTATTTTCCCTAGATTGTAAATAATTTTGTTGAATTATATATGTCTTTAAAGTATTTCACAATGATTGTGTTAATTACATAATGTGAAATAACAAAATCTAGCTCAAATGTTAGAAATTTTCATTTGATGACTTGGGTATTGTTTATATTGGGGTTTTTCCTAATTCATTTATTCTTTAAACCTAAAATTTCCTCTAAAATTTAAGTGATCCATGTTTTCCTTTTGATTTTATATTGTTTTAATGGAATAAATTGGGTTATAATTATCGACATCATAGCTTAGAATGTAAAGTACATGATTTCATCAAAGGATCTAGGAGTTTATGTCTTGGTTTTTTATATCCCTGTCATAGGAACCATCATTATCAAGGGAGTACATGACCATGGCCACATCGAATGTTTTATAGATTTATTAAGATTTCATGGGAGAGCCTAGTTATTAAGGGAATACATGATTAAAGGGATTAATTATGGGTTGAATAACCTTATCATGAAACTCATGATGCTATGGAGGAGGCATTAGTAAAAAGGAACCTAAAAGGGTATCTAAGCAAAGGTTGTATCAATATCAAAGACTTCAGTGACGGAGGATTCATGAATATGGCTGGGGGTGCACTCTAGTAGATATAAAATTTAATTTGTTCATTATTTGAGGGAATGGACAATGTTTATCTATGGTTAAGGGTAGTGGAAAAGGTTCTCCATATTTATGGGATAAGGATAAGGTGTACCTAGTAAAGGGCATGGGATATGATCTACCCTAATATGTAGGAATATGATCAACTTCATCTTACTATATAGTAGGGTGAAATGGAAATCATAAAATAGGGGTAGGGAAAAGGGTTCACACAAATATAGAGTCATTAGTGAGGGTTCTACCTCAAATTGAGAACATTTGGTATAAAATGGGTACATTATACCATAGTATATGAATTGATATTGGGCCCTTGTCCTTAGTTTGAGAGAAATACGGGTAAAGTAGACTTTTTTGGTGTTGTTTTATATTAAATTTTTTAGATGAAAAAAATTACATTAAATTTCATGTGAATTATCTTAGGTAATTTTCTTAATTAATCTAATTAAATGGGGTTGGATACTAGAGAATGTAGAGGTTCAATATTTAGTGATGTAACTTTGTATTACTCTTATTGACTCTCACTAAGTACATTAAATAGAGGTTCATGGGGTCTATTTATAGGAATGTTTGAGGAGTAGAGTGCATGAATTCTAAGCATGGAAGGTTGTTTATAGAATTGTGTTGGGTGTGTGAAAAAATATTATTATCACACTCACATAATATATTTATGTGACGCGGGTGGTTGGGTCGGTTCATTTTCACAAGTTGGTCGACCTATGTTGGGAGGCCACGGTGAAGTGACCTAGGATTATGCCTCAGGTCTGGGGTTATGTGATGGATCTCTTTCCAAGATCTTTCCATTAATCATATTAGGGTTTCCTTCATCTAATAATAGAATTCAAAACACCCATACTATAACATATAAGATTTTCCTGAGTTATTACATTTCATATTTTGGATGTTGGGTGTTATGGGAAGGTTAAAAGATGATAAGTGTAGATAGAGATGAGTTTTTAGTCAGGAATAGTGTGTCATAACATAGGCTTACCTATCTCAGTGTGATGGTTTGGATAGAGAATATGATTATTTCATAGTTTGGAATGTCATTTCATTGATATCAGAGTCATTGAGTGGGTATTTTTTTGTGGTTCACTGTAGTGACATGATAGGCGGGTGTGTGTTGTGAGAGTTATGTGTTTCACTGTTTTTAGGGGAATGTTTTATCATAGAGTGATATATGTGAATAATAGTGTGAAAGGGGTTGAAAAGTTTTTGGATTATTTTAAATCCATATATTTCTAGAAAATACCCAAATGGGTGGTACTCTTATATTTCCTTCTACATTTTTCTTGTCATGGTGTGGTACATTTGATCATTGAGTCACGTGGGTCTAGGGAGTTCATTTTATTTTTTCTGAATGAACTTCATAGAGTGGTTATATGTGATGGACCATGAAGACCTACTGGATGCGTTTTGAGGTTATGGATCTAGTTATTGTTGTGTCATGGGTTATTTGGTAATGATGTCACCTGATTCAGTCATATCGGTTTAAAATATTGATTGAGAATTAAATTTAAGAATAATATAGAAGTTCATAGAATGGATCCTAGGATTTCAGTTGAGATAGATCCATCGTAGTGTAACCTTTAATTTTCAAGCTAAAATGCCTTATTTTTCAGCACCTACAAAAATTTAGAAGCCAACAGAAAAGGAAAGTCCATTTTTTCAACAAATCATTTATTATAAACTGTAATTCAATTTAAAATTTCCATCTTGAACAGTTACTTTGTAATGAAATTATATTTCGATCATAAATTAAATATTCTAAGTTGAACATTTGTAATGGACTGTCATCCAACAAAAAAACGTATAGTAGCATTACATGCACACTAGATATAAATAGTTAATTTTTTATAAAATCGATATTACTTTAAAAAATAGAATTTCCATGAATGATTATTTATGAAGGACCCGCTAATCCATCTCAAATATAATTTATTAAATAAATACTACATTGGTATTTCATAAATATGTTTTTGTGGGATGATTTTTAAGGGAGATCTATCGTAGAAAATACTATTCACATAAGAAGGAAATCTATTTACGATGGGTATATATCTTGTTGTATTTTGAGACTGTCACACAAAAAATCATAATAAATAACTATGAATATAAAAATTAATTCTCTTAAATAGTTTAAATTATAGACTATTTGAGACATATAATATAGGAAAAATTTCTTCATTGCAAAAAAATATTTTAAATGTCATGAGCTCATTATCTCCCTCTCAATTTAAAGAACTCAAACTCTCTTTTTATCTCTCAAATCCTTCTTTTTATTTTGGAAATTTTTTTGGGGTTTTGATCTATTATTTATGATCTAATGATTATTTTAAATATATTTTTTAAAATTCATTTTGAATATTTATAGACTTTTTTATTGTCTTTTTTATTATATAATTTTTAGTTAATTTATTTTGTTAGAGTTTAAATATGTTTAAATGTCAGTTATTAAATTGTTTTAATTGGTAAATTATTAATTTATTTTTTTATGATTTTTAATATAAAAAGATATATAAGATTTTAAAATTTTTATTATCATTAATTGTTAAATTAATATTTTAGCTAATAATATTATCAATATTATTATAAATTATAATTTAAAATCTTATATCATTATATGAATAAAAATATTTCACAACTCCAAGGCTTTCATGACTGCAACACTTTTTTGACATCAATCCTGTCATTGTTAGAAAGCTTTCACGACTATAAAAATATTATATAATAATAATAAAGTTGATTTCAAATAATAAAATATTAGCTATAATTATGGGAAAAAATAAAAAAAATAATACCTAAATGTAATTTATAATATAAAAAATGAATAGTCATTAATTTGTATTAATTGTCCAAATTAAGCCCATATGCTATATGATAGTCACAATTAGTTAAAATTTAAGGAAATAATATAAATATAAATAAATTGATATAAATAATAAAAAAGAAACATTAATTTTTATATTTTAGTATGAATTATTAAAATTAATCTAAAATAATACAGTTTATTTAATATTATCAGAAAAATTTAAAAAGTAATATATAAAAAATAATAAAAATATAAATATTATCCATTTATTATTATAAATTAAAATAAATTCTTAAAATTAATCTAAAATATATTAAAATTAATGAAAAATAAAAATTATATGTGCAATACTAATTAATGAATAGAGAAACTAAAAAATAATTAGTAATTATTGTTAATGAATTTAATTAATAGTAAAGATATCATAAGTTTTTAATAATTAATTTATATCAATTCAAATTACTAAAAAAATTAATTTATTATTTGAAATTAAATTTGACAGTAAGTATTTTTTAAAATTATTAAAAAAAATTATATAATTTTTAATAGTTTAATTATATTTGCTTTCTAAGTTATTATTTTTATTTTTAATTAGGTTGATATAAGTTTGTAATTAGTTCTTTAATTAATTATAATTTATTATATAAAAATATCGAATAAATTAAAAAAAAATCATATTAACTATTAGTTTAATATTTTAGTTAAATAATATTATTGTTATTATTATAAATTATAATATTTATATTTATACGATTATAGTATTCATAGGATTTTCTAACTATAATGATTTTGTGAGTCCAATTATTTAGTCTCAGATAAGAGTTTTCATGACTATTCAAATACTTTTTATTAGTAAAAAAGATGTTCTAAAAAAATAAAATATTTGATAAAAATAACAAAAAATAATTCAATTAAAGCAATAAAAAATAAAATTTGAATGGATATATATTATTATAAATTGGAATAAATTATTAAAATTAATCAAAATTACTAATGTTAGTTTGAATGTGGGAACAAATAATAAAAATATAAATAATTTCATACAAATGTTAATTAATTAAAAATGAATATTTATTATTTAATATACATTATTACTGTAAATCTAAAAACTAAATGTTATTTAAAATTATGAAATAAATAATAAAAATAAAAATAATATATAAATAGATATAAATTTAAAATAAAAGGATATTAAGTATTATGTACTAGAATAACCGAAAGTCTTAGTCAGAAGCAACGCTTCTGGCCATTTATAAAAAATAAATAAAAAGTACAGATAAGAGGTGGACGAGATCCAACAAACAAAAATGTACTAATCCACCTAATATTTGGCCTACATATCATAATACGACATATCATTTCCATAATCAGAGTCACTAACAACCTCTCATTCAGATGAAGATTTCTCCTGATTAAAATTCTTAAGAATATCTGTGTCTGCCTTCATGGGCATCTTCGAAGACGATCTGGTAGTAACATTCCTAGGATAGTTAGAGTAGTCCTTGTGTGGTCTTCGCTTTGAGGGAACAGAGGTGAGACCCTCACCGTCAGTCATGTTTTCCTTTCCACTCAAGACCATTTCCTTGAAAGATGCACGCCCACCACTGGTCAAAGCCTGAATAGGGGTAATATGCTCCCTTTCATCATCAGAAACACTCCCCATTTCTTAGACAATTCAAAAGATTGAAAGAGCTTCTGAATTTCCTGATGACAGTCGACACCTTGGTGTGCATCAGCATGGTTAGAGACATTAACCTGAAAGCTATCAGGGATCATAAATCCCAAAGACTGTGTAGGGAGTTCCCTAGCTGAAGTAACCATTTTAGCAACATCAACCTGAGGGACCTAGGGGCCACTATGAGCTCTCTCCAGAGATACATCCACCAATAAACCTTTTCCCTTAAGATTAGACACATCATACTTCCCAGAATTCATCATATCAGCTATAGTGAAAATCAGTTCCTTGATTTCATCACCACCATGAAAAATAGGCTTTGATTTCCTACGTCAATGTTTTCATGGATGACCCCTCATTACACACTCCTCACATGAGACATGCTTCTGACATGACTCCAATGAGTGTTCAATAGCCAAACAGTCTTTGCAGAAGAGAGGTTATTTCTCATATTCAACTTCAATTTTAATATTATCAGAAGGAGTAGAAAGATTCACCTTGTCAACCAATGTGGAACTGAGGTCAACCTCCACCAACATCCTTGAAAAATGACCAAACCGAACATCTTCAGTCTCTTTATCAAGATGAATAGGGGTCCCAATTACTGTGGCTTTGTCATGAAAAATCTCTGGATGGCAAAGGACCCAATTCAGCCCATGTAGAAAAATCCAAACCTGAGAAAAGGCATTTCTTGCATGCGAGACATTAATGTCCAAAGACCATTCGTGTAGGTAAATCCCACGAGGTTTTAAAAGAAAGGTCTCAATACTCTAATCATGAAGATTCAAATGATCCGAAGGACACATTCAATGAAAAAAAACCTCGACCAAGAGAAACAAATTGACAATTAGAGAAACCCCATAAAATCGAAATTCGATGAGTCAAGTCTTCAAGCTTCCAAGGTTTTTCACCTTTAGGTAGAACAATGCATGAAATCAAAGAGTTTTTTCCAATTTTTAATCTCTTAACAAGTGTTGCAGGTTCATCTTCCTCATGAACTGATGCGCCTTTATAGAGAATCCTATAATGATATGAATATTTAAACATACACAAAGAGAAAATTCCATTCAACTTAGATCATAAATTTATATTCGTTAAAGAATCAGCATAATACTGAGTGGAAAATTTGTTACCAACCGGCAGAGTTGAATCTATCCTAGCATCCTGCTTATCCTTCAGACCGGATGACATCCGCGCATCACTACCGTTTAACATGAAACCATCAGAAGATCGTGTACCTTCTGGTCTATCAAAGAGATCTGAAAATGGACGAGGGTAGGCTTGCAGCATTTTATTAGATCTATTGGGAAGATCTGTCAGCAAATGAGGACTATCTGAGGTGTGGTTCTTCAGTACATCCGTAGTGTTGCGAAAATTATTAGAAAGCTGTGATAGCGGCACATCAGCAGATCCAATAGTTATATTTGAAACTAACCAGGAAGAAGCTAAATCGTGAATCACCAACGCATCCATAGGGTTGCGAGTAGCAATAGGATGCCATGGGTCATGAGCAAGAGTAGACACCGATGCAGACCCGCCGAGGAGGAGAAGCTTGAAGCCGAGGAAGTGCGGGATGTCCATGACAAAACCCTAGACTCCATCTCTGAGGAAGGACGTCTGCACAGCTCGTACTGCCATCTTTATCTACTAGAATAAATTACTAAAATTATTCCAAAATAAATAAAAAATAATGAAAATTAAAAATTATAAAAGTGTAATACAAATTATAAAATTGGAAAAAAATATAATTAGTAATTATTATTAAGGTGGATTATTTAATAAATATTTTTATAGTTAAAAATTAAATAAATTTAGTTTTTCTCATTTGAATTAATAAAAATTATTATTTGTATTATATAAAAATATAATTAAATAATAAATATTATTTAAAATTAAATAATTTTGTAATATAATTTATTATATTTTAATTATCATTACATATTGGGATATTAATTATTATATTTAATTAGTTTTTTGGAAATTGATTAATATATTGAACATTTTAATATAAAAATTATATTATAATTTAAATTTTTTATTAATATTAATTTTTAGATTAATATTTCAGTTGATTTTTATATTTATTATTATAAATTACAATTTAAATAATTAGAAGATTATTACTGTCAAATGCTTTGGCGACCATCAGGTTTTCATGATTGGCCATAGTTTTCATGATTATGTCTGGTTTTCCCTTGCTTTTGAGACAACCAAATCATTTCACAATTGCCAATAGATTTTTTATTATATGGATTTCATGATTTTACGAGGCTTTCATGAATGCCAAGGGATTTCATGACTAACAAATTTTATCATGACTACTAATGTCATTCATTATGGAAAATGGATTTCATGACTGGAAAAGTCATTAGTGCCAAGCATTCCATGACTATCAAGATTTCCTGACTGTAGGGTTTTTATGAGGAGTAGAGTTATATTCAATGGAAATGTTAATATTCATCGTAATTTTAATTATTTGGGATGTATTTATGAATCTATCATAATTAATATTTTCTATTTGAAATTTATTGAAACTAAATTTCATAATACTTTGTTTAAACTTTATAAAAAGCTCTTATCTGTTATTTTATTTTGATATTTATGGATTTATAAAATAACCACCAATTTTTATTATGAGATCGTGATTGTATAAACCGTTGTAGAAATACATTTGGTTCTAGTATAAATATGTTATATATTGAGGGTTTCAAAACATTCATATCAACTGCATCATCACATTAATAATTTTTTTAGAAGAGATAATGAAATATCCATTTTTGAAATGTGATCTCAAATGATTTGAAACATTTTATAATTTTCAGGTTTATTTATTTTATTTTGGTTTTAATAAATATTTTATTATGTATCAACATAGTGAATGTAATTCGGAATAAAAAAAATTGGTTCATCAACATTCATAGTTTCAAAATTTTGTACCATAGGTTTTTGGCGTATAATTTCCTTAAATATTCTCTTAAAGTTAAATTTCAATTATTGATTTAATTTTTTAAAATCTTCTAAGAAGAAATTTTATCCTAGATGCAGGATGAATAAGTAATAAGTTGTTATAAAATTTATGGCAATGAAATCAAAATATGGAATGTAAAATAATTTTTTTGATGAAAGAATTTCTTCTTATAAATATTTGTTTCCTAAGGGAAATATTTTACATACAATTTTCTATAAAATCAAAATGTTGGGAAATATTTTCCATCTTATTTAACATAATATTAATAAATGTCCAAATGATTGCATATTATATTTTGTTTAAAATGAGTAATTACTTAATTTTCTAACATGCAGACAATAGCTGTATGAACTCGTACAATAAGGAAACAATATAATTATTCCTGTTAAATAGATTAGGTATTTTTTGATTAGACATATACTATATAGTTTATTTATAATTTTCAATAGAGATACATTAAATAAATCACTTAGTTATAAAATTATTAAAATCATATTTCATCATTAAAATGGTTATTCATGGAAACACTTAGATTAGGTTCAACTGAATTTTTGTTCAAAACATTGTAACAAATAGTTAATTATTTATAAAAATGTAATATTTCCATTTGTTACATAATATAATCAATATTCCTATTGAAATTTTTTCAAAATATTTTAGAATATACCCCCCTTGGATGATATGGATAAAACCATATATATATGTCATTATAAATTCTAGGACATCAAAACAAAAATATAAATGTTTATTTGAACCCACATATTGATGATTTAATTTCATTATGAATTGATGGTGTAACTAAATATAATGTGGTCTTATAACATAATTTTGTACTAATAGTTTCATTAATGTAGATAATTTGTTCCTTTGTCGTATATGGTATTTCATCTGGATTGATTACACATGGTCCAAAATATTATATAATCTTCATGGGTGAAAACTAAGTGTTAAAGATTATTTATTAAAGAAAACATTCTTTTTTGATAATATTTAGTGATTTCACCCTACAGATAATCCTTTATGAAGAAATAGAAAAATTTATAATGGGAATAATTGTAAAATCCTGACCTCTAAAAGTTATCTATGTTACTCATATTAATTAAACCATCTATTTATTATCCTTATTTAATTTGGGAACAACTATAAACCAATAAAACATTTGTGTCTTTTTCGGAATGATCATAATTGGTTAAAATGTAGTATTTTTTAGTAACTTCGTTATTGATCTAATTTATTTTTCATTACATGTTAGATAAATTGATTATTTAGAAGAACTATTTTGATAACATATTCTATACAATATTGGAAAAATATAAATATTCTAAAGATCTTACCCAAATTTTCATGTGTCCCAAACATTATTTCAAAATGATAGGTCACAAAAATATATGAATCCTAAATAATCATATAAAATTTATAAAGAAATATATTTATTATTTTTTAGTGGAATTAATATTTGAATTTATCATATGGTTATTCTTTTAATTTTTCATTCTATGTTACAAATGGTTGTATTACCGAGTTAAAAATTTATTATTTCATTGAGATAATTTTAAAATTATAACCCATTGGTTTTAGAGAGTTATTTAATTATTTTATTTGTAATGTTCTGAATGAAATAATATATATTTCGAAGACATTTTTGTGGAAACAATAAAATATAATACACTGTGTATACTGTAAAAAAACTATTCTATTTTTATGTAAATTTAAAAAATCATACTTATTTGATTCGGTGGAACAATTAATATTACATTTTCTATTTGAAGAATTATTTATAGAGATTTTATAATTCTAATTGATGTACCCATATGAGAAATTTATGAAAAAATAATAAGAATAATATATGTAATAAATATGGTTCAACTTCAAAAGCATACTTGATGTAGGAAATATCAATGATATGATCTTATAATTTTCAATCTAAATATTCTTAAAAATATAATTTAATGGGTCTCAAATAGAGAAATATTTATTATTTCATAGACTATTGAAACCTAATTTTACATTGGGATGAATCGGGGTTTTCCCAATTCAATCTTATTCTAAAATATATTGTTCCCATGATAGTAAAAAAATCATTCCACTCTTGAAAAATATTTCAATGAAAAATATAAAAATATACATGAAAGTAAATCGTAAATATAACAAAAAAAATTTCCTGGTTCACTATAAAGGGATATTTCCAAATAGAACTCACTAAAAATCTATCTAAATGTCAAAATCCATTGTACGTTACTTATTATGTGGATACAATGGTTTATACGTGGTCACTCAATTATATGATCACTTCTTTATAATATTTAAGGCTCATTCACTCATCTCCCAAGGTACACTACCTATTTTTCAACTTCATTAACTAATTTTATGTGATCAATTTATAGACCTGATGGTATATTTAATAGATTAGGTATATCATGGACTATCACTATTTCATGTTGGTGTTTTCTTCCACTAGACCCTAATTTGATGTCACACTTTTCAAATTCATCGTAAAATGAGATCAACATAACAATTCAAGGGTTTAGTCTTCTTCTTCCACAATATCACAGAAAAAAATATCTTCTCTATAAAAAGATAATTGTACATGGTAATTATATTGTTTCGCCCTGTCAAAATATCTATTCAAGTAATGTGATAAAAATCATTATTCTTCCCCTAAGAAATATTTGATTTAAGTGAAATGGATAAGTAAATAGATTCCCCTATGTCTCTATAATATATAAATATCAAACATCTTATGTACTCCAACTCACTCGCTGATGTACCTCCACTCGTGTATATTTTTCTAAAGTACCTTCCAATAGGTATGGTTTTCTTAAGTCTTGTTTGCTTAAGTATTTTTCTTCATAGTTGTATTAGTCCTCCCCTATGAGTTCCCTTAATTTAACTTCATAAAAGTCAGTTATCCTAGATAAGTTCATTCATCTATATCTAACACAAATTTCTCATGTCGAAACTTTTCCCGAGATCTATCCACTCAAGTATAATCAAGAAACATCCTTTTCTCAGTTTCCTTTACTCAGCCACTATTTAGAAGACAACCACTTCCTTGATATCTTAACAGAAGTATGATTCACTACATTATTTCCACACTATTTTCTTTAATCAACCATATTCTTAAGCACCACATAAAGAAAATAAACTTCATTTATGTCTTTAGTGATGACTATGTTTTCAAAAACATTTACTAATTTTTGTTCTTTATCAAATGATGTGAAATGGTGGTATTTGTAGAGAATCCCTAAACATCATGCAAAATGGCATGCTTCGATATTGTGTTCATTCATCTACATATCTTCACTTCTTCAATTCCAAACTAGAATGAATCTCTTAGGTTTTACACAAGTAATAAGCATGAAACTTCCAAACTATTGCGATGCCTGATAAGTGTGAATCACTTTTACTAGAATCAAACATCTTGGACTATTGTAAAATATATTTTACATGTACAAAAACTTATAATTTGTCAACTAAATTATATATATACTTCCTCAAACTAATTTTCATACATTAAAACATTCACTAATCTATTTCATGTTCTTCACATCCTATAGTAATACCACAATAATTTAATTTCTATATGATTTAATTTTCAATACCAACAAATAAAATAATATTCTCACTCTATAATTGAATATCATGCTACACTAGATATCACTGCATCTATTATAGTTCTCCCCATTTCATCTATAGTTTAGCTTCCAAACTATCCACTTGTTCCTAATGACCAAAACATCTGAATTAGTACAATAAATCCTCTAGAAATTAACTTTAGTCTTCCAACAATATTATCCACTCCTTCAATGCAACTTATAGTAGTAAGATGATAATTAAAGCTTCATGTTCCTCACACTAAACACCATGTACCTAATATATATTTATTTACCAAGATATCTCTTTTTATTTCTACCAACAAGCTTCCATACCCTCATATTTCATGAGAATTATAGCTCCACTATGTCTCTAATGTCTGAACAAACTCTATCCATACTTCTTGATTTATGGATTGTAAACAAATAAAACATTGAACACACATTTTATTGTAATATTCTCAAAATATTGATTTTATTATCAATTTTATCAAATAACCATCATTCAGAAAAGGCATTCAGGGTTAGAGGGAAATTTATTTATTATACCTTTATTTTCCCCTTATTTTATCATTAAAATGAAAATGATCATATTCAAAATCTATAATCCCCCTTTAAAATTAAGAATGAATGTTTTTATCTCATCATATATATAAATAGTTTATTATCGCCCCCTTTATAACTAATAGACCTTGGGATCACCTCAAATCTCTACTCCTAATTTTTCAGAAAAAATCAAGATTTGAATTTTTTTAATGTTCTCCACAATGTTATTAACAAGGAAATGTAATTTTAATCATCTTTTAAAAACCAAATATAGAGAAATATATATCCCCCTTAATCATGAACTATTTTCCTTCACATTTAACATAGTGATCTTCCAAAAACTACAACCTATGTATATCTCACATCAATTTGCTATTTTATATCCAAAAACTATATAGATCTTTCAATAATTTCCAAAAATAGTCCATATAATAGTTTGATATGTTTCAACTACATTCAAAATGTCTTTAGTTATTGAATAATTGTCTTTATTTACAACCTTTAACCCTTTATATTCTCCTAATCACTTATTAATATAACCTTTTTCATTAATAAAACTATTAAACCTCCAAAAAAATCACTCCATCATAGATTCAACTTGATGATATCACATATTCAATAATTAAAATTTACAATTCTTATTTTCTTATATGACCAATTTCATCTATCAATTTTCTTTCTACTCTAAAATATTTAGTGATTGAATTTTCCACCAGATGATAATTCATGAAAAAAAATATAATTCAACTAAGTCAGAATATGATATAGGGAACAAGAGTGTAATTAAACTACCTCATTGTTGTCCATATAAATTAGATGCTTCCATAAACAAAAACTATAATGAAACTAGATAATTCAATTCCTTTAAATAATTCATCATGTTTTATGAATAATAATTTCACAAAACCATCAGTGAATAATCTTCAGATCATGGAGTTTGAAATTCAAACTATGTTATAGGCCAACAGATTCAATGTTTCATGAAATTTTTTTATTCCACCTGTTATTAATCATCTTTATTTTCTCAACAAGGAATACCCTTTCTCCAATGAGGCTAAATATACTTTCAATGTTAATTAAAAAATCTTATTGACTACCTTCATTACATTTCTCTGGGTATTGGAATAGTTTTTAATAAAGGAAATGATTTATTGTCCCATATAATTTGTTCCCAATGGGATTTGGTATCCTAAGAATAATCATCTGAAACCACATCTGTAGTACATAAAAAATAAAAATGGAACTCAGAATTGTTTTTAACACTATATTTCAAGTTCTACAATTCCTTTCAGTGGAATAATACCACTAAATATATTGCATATTTCTACTTTTTGAGCATCAGATTAGTTTTGGTATGTAAAAATCCATTCTATTAGAAAAACTTTTCCTCAATTAAATACCATGTGAGTCGATTATCTTACACACAATAAAGTATTAAAATAAAAACCACATTATCTTAAAATATTTATTAAATGTTCCAAATATATTATAGCCTTTAAATTAGAGGGTATAAATATATGTAACCTATTTATAAAAAACAGTATAGTAATATTCTATTAAAAAGTTCATTTTATGCTTAGAAGATATATATTTCTAAAACAAATTATGTTTTATAAGAAATTAAAATAAAATTAATTTTTATTAATTTTAAAAATTGAATCCTTTAAAATTATTTGTATATTTCTAATTAGAAAAGGAATAATTGGTAATTGGTTTAATTTAATTTTTAGGCATTAAATAAGGTTACCATTTTAAACATTAGGTACCATTATTAGACAGTTATTTTTCAATTAATTGTACTTTTCAAAAAATATTTTTAAAATTAATTAATATTATACTGAATAAAGAATATAATGTTATTTTGAAAAATACATATAATTAAATTAGCACTTATTTAATTGGTAATAAAGGATTAAAATATTAGTAACACGTAATGATTATAACAAAACTTTTCAAAAAACTCGTTCTCAACAAATTATATGTTTTAAATAAAAAGTTAATTTTCTCATATTTAGAAATTTAATTTCATTAAATGGTGTCCAAATTTGGATTCATCAAATCATGTTTTATTAAAAATTATCATCATATATTTTAGTGATGAAATGATATCCATGTTTAATAATTTGTGAATATTAATATGTATTAACTGGGTAATATAATGTGGCTCATATTTAACTATATAAATTTTTAAAATAGACCCTTTATAGTAAATTTTTTATGTTTTAATATAAATAATGCATGTATCATATATATTTCTCCTAATAACCCTCCTGAAATTTTATTCTTATCACTTACCTAACATTATTTCAAAAATATTTATCCCTCTTTTCACCTATAAAAGGATTTCACTTCCACTCATTTCAAGTCACTCCACTAGTTAAACATTAAAATTAAAACCAACTCATTTTAATTCCTATTAATCCCCACTACTTTTTGGGAATCAAATATCCTAATAAATGATCCTCAAATTCGTATTTTTTTAAGGACATGTGAAGATTAAATCAAAATCAACAACATAAGTATTACCCAGGCTTTTACCTCCTTTATTTATCCTTCTCATTCAACCTCATCCAAACCAATTTTAACTATATGTATATAACTAAATAATAATAAATAATATAATTAAATTTAATTATATTTATGTTAGAACCATTATCCATTCTCCTCTCAATCAATCAAAAAAATGAAAATGTTTCTCATGTGTGTGTGTGGACTCCCTCCTTCATGAATGGAACATTTCATTTTTCATCCCCACCATTCAAGGAAGATTCTAGAAATGGGTTTAGTGAATATATATGTTATTTATCTCAAAATTTATAATCTATAAATATTACTTATTCATTATATATGGAATATAAGAATTAATCAGTCATTATAAAACTAACCACATAAAAAACATACCTAGAAGAAAAGTGAATTATTTTTAAGTGACAACATCTTTTTCATTTACCATAGTATTATAAAACATTCCAATTATGATTCATTAACATAATAAAATCTTAATAATTCCATTATAATTTTTTAATACTAATATTATAATAATAAAAATTCATCTGGAGACATACTCACACATATATTTTAGTACGTTCATGTTGGATTAGTCAAAACATCCACATGTACAATGCCATAAATTTTTATCTAGTATAGTTAAGAAATTATATATTATATATTAATTATTAAATATTGTTTTTTATTTATTCATAATATATATAATTTAACTCATTAATTAATTTATCATCATTCATTTATTTAAAATATCTAAAGTCTGCTAGTCTCCAATTCAATTAACATGAATAGTAACTAAAATATTCATAGAATGAAATTATATGATTATAAAATATCATAAAAATAATTAAAAGTTCATTATAGTATATGTTAATGATTAAATTTTTAAGAAGAAATAATTAGATCATTTATATTAAGAAACTAGTTCAAAATGATTAAGAGTACCCACACCCAGTATTGAATATAGGTAAAAAACTAATATATATTGAAAATTTTGAAAAGGAAGTTATAAGATTTTATATGAATGAAAAGAGTTATAAATAATGTGATTAATATTTTTGTTCTTATATAGATGCATAGATTTTATTCTACAAAGAGGGAATATAAGGTAAGGGTTTCATCGACTCAATTTATGATAAATTTAAATATAGTATTTCTTACCTGAATATTCATTTTGAGGATGATAATTATCATTCCATTTCCCTATTTTATATTTTATTACATCTTATTATATATGGAAATTAATTATCTTCATAAATAAACATTTTATTGAAAAAAAATTGAAAAATTAAAGTATAATTTTGTAATGAATAAATCACATTCTTACAAATGGATCATTTCTTACATGTAGTGGTTTTTTCTATGAAAATTATTTTATTTAAATAAAACCAAATATATTATGTATTTTTTTATTCTTGATATTTTATGATATATATTTTAGGAAATTAATTTCTTTAAACAGTTATCTATAGTTGTTTTTCTGTAACATATCTTAAACCATAATAAAATAATTTAATTTCATTACTTTCCACTCCATTTTTATTAACATGTTTTTTATTTTTAGGGATGTTTTATTTGAAAAAAATTATAATATGGTATTCAAAATTGAAAACTTTCACTTCATAATTTTGTTTTTGAAAGTAATTTTCACGTCATCTTATATAAAAATATTAAAAGGTTTTTGTAATGACCCATAAATTTCAAGGAAATTTTTTTTCATAATTTCTTAGGAATTTTACAAGAACGCAGTTTCTGACGGATCCTGATTCTGAGGCCCGGTGTGCCCGGAATAAATTTTCAAAGATTAGCTCGGTTACGTTCAGTGAACGAACGAGCAGGTTTTTCTATCATTTGAACCGGTGCATGGAATCAAAATCTGAGGGCACCGATGAACTCGTAGCGCCGGTAATTGCATAGGAACACCGATTCAGGAGTTTTGTTTGTTCGGGTGGAGAAGTTAAATTTGGGGATTAAATGAGGAATGAATAAAATTGTAAAACAATTTTATTTTTAAGTCCAAGGTGGTTTTATCCTACGTGGGGAAGTTGGGGTGGAACCTAACTACCCATGTGAGGATAAATTTTAGGATAAATGTGAGTTGGGGCCCACACGAGCCCCAACCTTTCACATTCCCATAACTCTCATGAACTCCCCCTGTAAACTTGTTTACTCCCTTTAATTAAGTAACTCTTCGACGTCCTTATTTAATTTTCCAACCTATCTCTTAATTAATTAAACAACTCATGGTTTAATTAATTAAGTGAATCGGATTTGAATTTTGTAAATTTGAATGCATGGCATGGGTAAGTAAAATAATGTGGAGCCCTATTTTATTTTGGTTGGATTTGGTGTGTCAAGAGAAAGGGAATAGAGCTCTTGAGTTTGGAAGAACTTCTTTCTCAATAAAAGAACGCTTCATCTCCTTTGTTGAAGAATGCGAAATCACCAATGATGTGCCTTCTCTTCTTCTTCCTCCAAGTCAAGGGAGGAGACACCACCATGGGGAACATCTCCATCGATGAAGACTCACCCTCCGACGTCAACGGAATTGGCACTGATCTTCCGCAACTTCCGATCATCATGACGCATGCCTCTTTCTACAGCTCGACGACGTGCGACGTCTTTGCAAGGTAAGGGAATTATATTTGATTTTCTCTTTAACTTTTGAGAAAAGGACGATGAGCTCGGATCAATATATGCCCAGTTGATCCGTGGATCGCTCATTCATATGGTTTGGTTTCAGGGTGAATAATCGGGTTTGGTTTGAGTTTGATATTCATTGAAAACCTCTAACGCAGAGGGCATGGGCTAACGAACAAATCTCGAACCCTCCGCAGATTGTTGTTGATGCGTGGATTGATGGCAATGATGAAATGGGGCGGAAAAGTCAACTTGAAGCCTCCGCAGTGAAGGTCGGGTCCCGGGAGGACCGTTGGCGAAGATGGAAAGCAAAACGGACCACCGGAGCGCGTCCGGTGGTCCGCGGAAATTCCGGTCGGCGCGCCACAACGGCACGGCGGCGTTGGCAGCCGGAGGCAGCGGTGCCCACCGCACCGCCTGGATGGTTCGTCCCGGCTGATGCCGCAGTGGCAGATGGCGGTCCCACAACTACGCGGGACCAGAGGGGAGACCGGGGGTCGTAAACCCCAGCGGTCAGGGCAGGGGCCCCCACGTGGGGGGGTCGTGGCTTCAATCAGGGGGGCGCACGCCTCCCCCCTGTCTGCTCGGCTCGGCTTGCCGAGATGGCCACGCAGCCACGCGAGCACGCCAGGTCGGGCTGAGTCGGTCCACGCCCTATTGGGCTAGACCCGGACCCGGTTCAAGTTTCCCCAGTTCAGGCCGACCCAGGGGGTCTCGGGCCGGGTCGGTCCGGGCCCGAACACCCTATTCTCGGGACGTTTTTGTTCAAACGCCCATATCGTGGGCTACGGACATTTGATCGATGCACCGTCAGTTGAGATGCGATCCTTGGATCGAGGTGGTATTTTTGGTATATTACACTCAGGGTTTCGAAGAAATTTGTGTACAGTCGGGTTGGTTCAATCACGAAACCAACCGGGCCCTCGGAGAGGAAACGCTTATATCTCGAGCTCCGGACGTCCGATTGATGTGATGTCGACTTTGTTGGATTCCTCTTGATGAGACAAAACTTTTGGCATGATTTTCCTGAGTTTTGGATCAATTTGGATAGTTGTTGGGTTGGATTGTACCCGAAATCCAACCGGGCCCATGGAACGGAAAAACTAATAACTTTCAGACCAAACGTCCTTTTGACAAACCGTCAGTGGCGTTGGTGATCTCGTTTAGAAACGGTCCTTATGAGTATACCCTATGAGAGTTTGGGGCATAGTTGAGATACGGCCAGGTTGGTTCGCACACGAAACCAACCAGGCCCCTAGGACGAAAAGGCTAATAACTCACAGACCGGGCGTCCGTTTAACGCGCTGTCTGTTGCGTTGTGACCCCTATGACGACGCGGTCCTTTGAAATACTTCATCATGGGAATTTGTGATATGTGGAGTATTGACCTATAGCATGAGGAGGGGACCCTCCCGGAGACGAGCGTATGGAGTACGGAGACCGTATAACTGGCTGAGACCTGATGACTGCTTGTCCAATTCGATTCAGAGTGACTAGCATAGCCCAGTGGGGAGAACTACTTTGTGAGGTGGAAGACCCATGGCCGGGGAGCACTACATTGTGAGGTGGCAGACCCACGGTAATCGACAGGAGGAGTACCTCTGTAGGCTATGAGGGGAAGCACTATTGTGTGAGGTGGCAGACCCCTGGCGGAGGAGCACTACTGTGTGAGGTGGCAGACCCACGGTACTCGACAGGAGGAGTACCTCAATAGCCTTAGGTTAGTGAGTAGTACCTCAGAGTCGTGACAGGATCTCTATACTTTCCAGAGATGGACATCTTTAGCAGTTACGGTTTCGATAATGAAAATCCTGGTTTGAGCTGAGTCTTTGACCTTTGTGTTTACCACATGATTGAGATGGGTCACTTGATCACTTAGCTATATGTATGGGAATATACCTAGGTAGTGGTTATCCGTTGATTTCATAACCTTTGTGTTTCTTCATCATTGATATGGGTTACTTGATAACTTAGGTATAAGTATGACCTTATACCTATGCAAGGGTTATCTGTTGAGATCCTTCTTTGTGGTTATCCTTCTTGGATTTAGTGAGACCTTGAGGGTCTCGGGGTCCCTACTAAGTATCATATACTCACCTCTGCACGGGCTATGCCCGCACTTCGTTGTATTGGTTACAGATGTCGGGAAGCCCTGACAGAGGCCGAGTGTTCGAGGACTGGATGGTACCCGGAGGTGGACCTCATGACGAGTCAGTATCCGGAGGTGGAATTCACGACAAGACATCACTCGGAGGAGGTCGACGGGCGAGAGAATTGTGGAGTCTATATGTACCTACCCTTCAGGTAGGATCCATTGTGGACGATCCAGGAGCTGCGCTATCTGTACCTACCCTTCAGGTAGGATCTGAGGAGGATGACCTAGGACCTATTTCCATTCTTCCATCTGTTTGTCTTTTTCTGTTTTACTTTTGTTTAGTTGTAGATGTACATTCGATTGGGTTTGTATTCCGGCCCTTTTACTTTTCAACACTTCCTTTTGTAATTAGTGTATTACTTCCGCTTGTACTCTGTGGTGTTTTTTTACTTTTATAAAGGCAATGTCTTCCCAGTTATCGGGAAATAAGCCTTTGGTGCTAGTCGCCAGCCCCTGGCCTATGGAAGGCGGGCATGGGGTAGTCACGGCTTGGGCCCCGAGGACGGGTTGTGACAAATTGGTATCAGAGGAGTCAGTTCTACCGCAGAACTTATAACTCTGATTTTTCTTTACTGTGAAGAAATAGTGTTAAGGGTACCAAGTGTGGTTTTTAGTTCAGGCAGTCCAGTGTTGGTGCGGGCGGCCGACGTATCCATACACCAGGACCCTGACAACTGATTTCCGTCTTTGTGCATGAAAACATTATTTGCCTGTGTGTTTTCAATGGTTTTCCCTTAAAACAGCCGAATCCAGGTCATCTCACTATGTATAAATCATTTGACTGTGTCACGTTTTTTTCTTTCAGGATGCCTCCCTACGGACGACCAGCTAGATCCTTGAGAGTTGTACGTACTGATAGCCTGTCGAGCGACGTGGCCTCAGTACAGGGCCCTCTCCTAGTTGAGGCACTCGTGGAGGCACCAGCGGTACTACTACCAGTTGGGACACCGATTCCACCAGCCCCAGTAGCAGAGGGTGCACATCACTTGAGCGCACTGCACGAGTTCCAGCGCCAGAAGCCACCCAGATTCAGGGGAGAGACGGCCCTGCATGCGGGTGAGGATTGGCTGGAGGCTATGGTGAGATTCTTTAGGCTAGTGGGGATGCCAGCAGACTTCATGGTGATCCTTGCTGCTAGCCTTCTTCAGAAAGCAGTAGGCAGATGGTGGAGCCATATGCTCCATATGCATGACGAGGCGACACTTCTGTGGGCAGACTTCGAGAGCCTATTCCGGGAAGAGTTTGTACCAGCCACCCTTCAAGCGGTGCGTATACAGGAGGTGCTTCATCTAAAGCAGGGTAGCATGAAGGTGGCGCAGTACTCAGCGAGGTTCACAGAGCTCTCACGCTACTCCACAGATATGGTACGTGACCGTTATTTAGGGCCCGAACCTTTGAGTAGGGGATCAGGTGAGAGATTATATCTTCTATTGTTTCTCACAGCATCCCGACGCAGACAGGGGTATTGGAGTGAGCCCTCTTAGTGGAGATTTTCCTTGCTGAGCAGTCTCCAGCAGTAGGACCCACCACTAGCCGGCATGTGGAAGAGTCTTCTATAGTAGGCAGTAGATAGATTACACAGAGGTCCAAGAGGACCATACCTAGAGGTGGTCGACCGCATGAATGTGGGTCGGTAGTGCGAGGCACCAAGGGGAATGACAGAGCTAGACCTGCCATGCGGTGTTACTCCTGCGGCGGGATTGATCACATGGAACGTGATTGTCCGACCCACCATGCAGATGACCAGCAGTTAAATGAAGATCCTCCGAGGCAGAGGCATAGGATCGATCGAGGCGGACCACTAGGAGCAGAAGGCCGAGGGAGGGGAGCCGGTCGTGCATTTGGAGGTGGACGATGCTTCGAGGTGTTTCCACCACCACCACCAGGAGGTCCACCCCGACCGCAGGGAACAGGTGGACATGGGAGAGCTCAGCTTCAGGCAGCAGAAGCATACGACTACGGAGCTCTGGAAGCAAGTGGACAGGAGTGGAACTAGTGGATTCCTTTTGTTCTTTGTACATATAGTTCCATGTTGTTGTTACATTTGTGTCTTTGTACTATGAGACTTAATAATAAAAATACACTTACCTTTGTGACATTTTCTTCCTTCCTTTTTGAGTACTAAGAGGTTCCGGTTTAAACTGTTGACTAGACATTCTCTTTTGAGATTCCTACTAGAGGAGACCCAGTTACCTCACGCTGATGCCGACAGTGGGACTCAACCCTTAGAAGCAATAGTGACGGTTGGATCTCATGGTAGCAACGTCAAGGCCTTACGACATCATCCATGGCATGAATACATAATTCATGTCCGGATTGACTGTTTTAGGCAAAGAACGTGGTTCATCCAGGGGATGAGACTGGATTTCTCTTATTGGAAAAGAAAAAATCATTGCAGATCTTGTGGGACTAGAGATGGTCCAGGCCACGACAGAGAAGGTCCAGGTCATCCAAGAGCGGATGAAGATAGCTCATAACTGACAGAAGCCTTATGCTGACAAGAGGCAGTGACCAATAGAGTTCGAGGATGGATACCACGTTTTCTTACGGGTCTCACCTCGATGAAGAATTACGGAGATCTCGCTAAGGCGGCAAGTTATCTCCACACTTCATCGGACCCTTCAAGGTCCTCAGCAGGGTACGCAAGGTGTTTTACCGCTTGAACTTTCCACCTCAATTTCACCGGGTGCATGATCATACACGTATCTCAGCTGAGGAGATATGAGCATGACCCTTCGCATATCATTGACCATGAGGAGCTGGACGTTGGCGATGGGGTGACTTTTTCGTGGTTCCAGTAGAGGTTGAGGATCGACAAGAGCGGGTTCTACGAGGATGGTCAATTCCTCTTGTGCGCTCTGGTAGGCAGCATGAGAACCTCCATTTGAGCACATGGAAGATGAATGCTCACATGCGTGCTCAGTACCACTTTTGTATCCCTAGTTTGTGTTAAAGTTTTACGAGGACGTAAAGCCCTGAGGTGGGAGTAATGTAAAGACTCAGAAATTTGAAGGAATTTTTTTTTCTTAATTTCTTTGAAATTTTACAAGAACGCAGTTTCTGACGGCACCTGATTATGATGCCCAGTGTGCCCGGAATCAATTTCCAAATATTAGCGTGGGTACGTTCAGTGAACGAATGAATGGGTTTTTCTAAATTTTGAACAGGTGCTTGGAATCAAAATCTGAGGGCACCGATGAACTCGTAGCGTCGGTAATTACTTAGGAACACCTATTCCGAAGTTGCGTTTGTGCAGGTGGAGAAGTTAAATATGTGGCTTAAATGAGGAATGAATAAAATTGTAAAACTGTTTTATTTTTAAGTCCAAGATGGTTTTATCCTACATGGGGAAGTTGGGGTGGAACCTAACTACCCATGTGAGGATATATTTGAGGATAAATTTGAGTTGGGGCCCACATGATCCCCAACCTTTCACATTCCCATAACTCTCATAAAGTCCCCCTTTAAACTTGTTAACTGCCTTTAATTAAGTAACTCTTCCACTTCCTTATTTAATTTTCCAGCCTACCTCTTAATTAATTAAACAACTCATGGTTTAATTAATTAAGTGAATTGGATTTGAATTTTGTAAATTTGAATGCATGGAATTGGTAAATAAAATAAGGTGGAGCCCTATTTTATTTTGGGTAGATTTTTTGTGTTAAGAGAAAGGGAAGAGAGCTCTTGAGTTTTGAATAACTTCTTCCCCGAAAAAGAACGCTTCATCTCCTTTGATGAAGAACGCGAAGTCACCGACGACGTGCCTTATCTTCTTCTTCCTCTGCATCAAGGGACGAGACACCACCGCGGGGAATGTCATCATAGATGACGACTCATCCTCTGACGTCAATGGAATCAGCACTGATCTTCCGCGATGTCTGATCATCGCGATGCTTGCCTCTTTCCGTGGCTCGACGACGTGTGACGCCTTTTCAAGGTAGGGGAATTATATTTGATTTTCTCTTTAACTTTTGTGAAAATGATGACGAGCGCGGATCAATCTCTGCCCAGTTGACCCACGGATCGCTCGTTCATGCGGGTTGGTTGTGGGGTGAATAGTCGGGCTTTTATTGAGTTTGATATTCATTAAAAACCTCTAATGCGGAGGGAAGGGGATAACAAACAAAGTCGGGACCCTCCTCAGATTTTTGTTGATGTGCGGATTGAAGGAGATGATGAAACAGGGCCGCAAAGTCAACTTGAAGCCTCCGCAGTAATGGTCGGGTTCTGGGAAGACCATTGGCGAAGTCGGAGAGAAAAACAGACCACCGGAGCACGTCCGGTGGTCCGCGGAAAATCCTGCCTGCGCGCCGCCAGGAGGGTCCGCCGTGGCTAAAGCCGTGACGGCAGACGACGGTCTCGCGATTGCGAGGGACCGGATGGGAGACCGGGGGTCGTAACCCCCGGTGGTAAAGGTTGCGGCACCCATGTGGGGGGTTCTCAGTATCAATCCGGGTGGCACGCGCTTCCCCCCCTATCCGCTCAGCTCGGATCTTCGAGCTGGCCACGTGGTCGCGCGAGGGCGCCAGGCCGGGCCGCGCCCAGGCCAGGCAGGACGACGCCCACCGGGTTGGGCCGCACCCCGGCCTGGCTGAGCCGTTCCCACCGGGCCGGGCCGCGCCCTATTGAGCCGGACCCGGACCCGGTTCGGTTTCGGGCCGACCCAGGGGGTCTCGGGCTGGGTCGGTCTGGGCCCGAACTCCCTATTCTCGGATGGTTTTTGTTCAAGCGCCCATATCTTGGGCTACGGACCTTCGATCGACGCACCGTTAGTTGCGATGCGATACCTGGATTGAGACGGTAATTTAGTTATATTACACTCAGGGTTTCAGAGAACTTTGGGTACGGCCGGGTTGGTTCAATCACGAAACCAACCGGGCCCTCGGAGTGGAAACACTTATATCTCGAGCTCCGGACGTCTGATTGACGTGACGTCGACTTTGGTGGATTCCTCTTGATGAGATGAAACTTTTGGCATGCTTCGCCTAAGTTTTGGATGCAGTTGGATAGTGGCCGGGTTGGATTGTACCTGAAATCCAACCGGGCCCCTGGAACGGAAAAACTGTTAACTTTCAGACCGGACGTCCGTTTGATGAATTGTCAACGACGTTGGTGATCTCATTGATAAATGGTCCCTATGAGTATACCCTATGAGATTTCTGGGTATTGTTGAGATACGGCCGGGTTGGATCACACACGAAACCAACCGGGCCCCTGGGACGAAAAGGTAAATAACTCACATACCAGGTGTCTGTTTGATGTGTTGTCTGTTGCGTTGTGACCCCTATGACGAGGCGGTCCTTTGAGATACTTCTTCGTGGGACTTTGTGATACTTGGAGTATCGACCTATAGCTCATGAAGAGGACCCTCTTGGAGACGAGCGTACGGAGTACGGAGACCGTGTAGCTGGCTGAGACCTGATGACTGCTTGTCCGATTCGATTCAGGGAGACTAGCATAGCCTAGTGGGGAGCACTACATTGTGAGGTGGAAGACCCATGGAGGAGGAGCACTACTTTGTGTGGTGGAAAACCCACGGTACTCGATAGGTGGAGTACCTCTGTAGGCTATTAGGGAGATCACTACTGTGTGATGTGGCAGACCCATGGCGGAGGAGCACTACTGTGTGAGGTGGAAGACCCGCGGTACATGACAGGAGCAGTACCTCAGCAGTCTTAGGTTAGTGAGCAGTACCTCGGAGTCGTGACAGGATCACTGTACTTTCCAGAGACGGATCTCTTCAGCAGTTATGGTTTCTATAATGAAAATCCTGGTTTGAGCTGAGTCTTTGACCTTTGTGTTTACCTCATGATTGAGATGGGTCACTTGATCACTTAGGTATATATATGGGCATATACCTAGGTAGTGGTTATCCGTTGATTTCATAACCTTTGTGTTTCCTCGTGATTGAGATGGGTTACTTGATAACTTAGGTATATGTATGGTCTTATACCTAAGTAAGGGTTATCTGTTGAGATCCTTCTTTGTGGTTATACTTGTTGGATTTAGTGAGACCTTGAGGGTCTCGGGGTCCCTACTGAGTATCGTATACTCACCCCTGCACGGTCTATTCCCACACTTCGTTGTGTTGGTTGTAGACGTCGGGCTGTGATGACAGAGGCCGAGTGTTCATGGACTAGACGGTACCCAGAGGTGGACCTCACGACGAGTCAGTATCCGGAGGTGGACTTCACGATGAGATGACACTCGGAGGAGGTTGATGGGCGAGAGCGTTGTGGATGCTATCTGTACCTACCCTTCAGGTAGGATCCGTGGTGGATGGTCCAGGAGATGCGCTATCTGTACCTACGCTTCAGGTAGGATCCGAGGAGGATGACCCAGGAGTTGCTTCCATTCTTCCAACTATTGGTATTTTTCTGTTGTACTTTTGTGCAGTTTTAGCTGTACGTTTGATTGGGTTTGTATTCTGGCCAATTTAATTTTTAGCACTTCATATTGTACTTAGTGTTTTACTCGCGCTTGTACTCTATAGTGTTTTTTTTACTTTTATAAAGGCAATTCCTTCCCAGTTATCAGGAATTACACCTTTGGTGCTAGTCGCCAGACCCTGGCCTATGGAAGGCGGGCCTGGGGTAGTCACAGCACGGGCCCCGAGGACGGGTCGTGACAGTTTTGTGAAACCATTTATATTTTCACTTATATTTTCCAATAATATTTATCTCTCATGATATTTGATGAATCCAAAAGACATCGTTGAATCTTAAAAATATATCAAATTATAAATTTATAAGAATCCATAACCGTACTAGCTATAATAAAATAGTAAACTATAGGCATTAGGTTAATCCCACATAGGGCAGGGAATATAGTAGACCACTTTTGACTTAATGTCGTGTTGTCCCAGTTTTTGTTTGATTTCATTAAACCGATTAAATAAATTAAATAATAAATTTTTTTGAAGAAAAATAAGAAGGAATTAGTGTTAATTTCAAGGTAAATGAAATGGGTAATGCTAAATTTGGGATTAGATAGACATATGGTATAGGCTAAAAAGCACTGAAAAAACCAATTCATCTTAGTCAAACTAATTAGATCAACAAATATGGAAAAGGATCCATGCCAAAGAGTAATTGAAAACCTAAGTGAAGGAATATTGGATTCTAGATATAAATAATTGTAGGTTATTAGTATTATTATTCTCTTCTCTAACTAGGTCATAGTCATTAAATTTTCACCTCTGATGGTTAGGGATAATACAAAATAATGATATTTACAATTATTTTAATCTAATTTAATAGACATAGGGTTACCTAGTTTTGATCTAAAATAATTATTTTGTTCAAACAACCCCTACTCTGGACCCCTAACTCTAAGAAGATCAGTCGATTATTTTTCGGTGATATCCAAGGATGTATAAAAAATAACCCATTATAGTAGAGAATAAATGAGAGTGAATGAGAAGGTAGATTAATAAAAGGAATAAATTGTAATTAAACTACAAACAATCCACTATTTAATAAAATAAATAGAATTAAAATAGTAAATAATAATGAAAACCAATCTATGAAGAATAATGAGTAGGAACCCAACGGAAGCCTCCTAGTAGTTGAGCCTCATGCCTGGAACAGAATGTCCTATCTCTTGTCTAGAACCCATATAAATAATCTCAGTGGTTGTCCCAATGGTTTTTCAGGTCAATGGAGAGGCTCCCCTATCCATGATATGTGAAAATGCCATTTTTTAGTCTGATTGTATATTAAATGATATGTAATGTATTTACACAATATGTAATGTGCAGGGAAAAAATCTATATTGTGTTCTTCGGTTAATGTCACGTACTACATACATGCCATGAAATATTTTCATATCGCGTATCATTTACATGACATGTAATGTCATTCTCTAATGTTGGAAAACATTTTTTACCCGGTAATTTAATTTCAATCCTCTGTAACATCATGTGATCAACTATAAATGTGAAAACCCTTCATTTAATGAATTTATTCATCTTTTTGTCTCTAATATTCAATAATAACGTTCACATTTTTCCTTTCACATAGAGAGCTACTTTCAATCATTCTTGAAGTAACATAATGTTCTGAAATTGACCTGTATTCCATGATGTGATTCAAATGTTGTTCCTATATAAGAATGAATGAAGTATCAATATCTAGGCATCATATCATATTAAATTAATTAATATCCAATATAAATTTGTATAAAAACCTATCAAAATGTGTATATAAAACATAGATATAAAAGTATGGTTTTGATCACTCTCTAATTTTTTAATGATATTATTAATTTTGGAAAACATTATTTTTATATCAAATGATATTTTGGGTTTTTGTTATATGAAGTTTTAGGAATTTTTAAAAAATACTTTCATTTTTCATGGGATCATTAAGATGTGATGATAGTAATTTTATGGGTCACACATATATATGATAATAGGTGTGCCCCTATATATTTCTCAAATGAACTGGTTTAATTTTATATCCCCTTAGATAATGAGGTATATACATAATGATTTTTTCCCATAGGTGTGGGAATAATTGGTTTCTTTACAATTCCAGGCCTGGACATAATGAGGTTTTGCATATAAGTATAGTCATAATGATATTTCTAAGAAAAGTTTTATATTCTTATGGTTGTTCCTTTATAGACGCAATCATTTTACAGATATTATCGCACTATTTTTCTATATAAGTATCCATTAATCACAACCCAAATATCATGAGTCATGGTGTCTTTACAAAACTAGGTTCATAATACAACAAAATGAAACTACAAAAATTATTTTATTCTCCATAATAAACTCCTAAATCCATTTTAGCTACTAAATTCTTGGAATAACCTATGGAATATATAAAAAATGGTGAGATAAAAATCACAGTAAGGGAGTAAACATGAAAAGGAAACATTGAATGTGAGTCAATGTATTTTTGATATCATAAAATAGATGGCTCGTGTGCAATCACATCGAATCATAACATAAAGAACAATGTATCATAAGTTCATTGTCACATAGAAAATGTGGAAACAACATAAAAAGTTAACTAAACATGAGTTTACGATTACTTCCTATACATTATCACATGGGGTACAATGTCCCATAATGTATTAGTATTATTCCATAATCTCATGAATTATATCTCATGAGACTATAACACTACCCAATTCATTTGGGCACTATCTTTGTGCACCCATCATATATATTATATCAGGCTCAGACGGTGCTTTTTGGATGCACCCATAATAAAATGTTCATGATTAATGGTTTCCATAAATGTAAGTAAATAATAAATAATAACATATAAATTATCATGGAAAGATAACGGTTTACACAATTATGCCTCATATCATAATCAAAAGATATTTCATAATGGAGGAATTTGAGAGATGAACATAAGGAATCTATTACCTCATCAAAGTAAGAGAGAATACTCTATGTGTATATGTGAGAGAAATATATATTTATATATATATATATATATATATTTGAAGAAATATATAAAATAAAATATTTTTAATGTTATCGAAAATTACTTTAAAAATTACATGGAATATTTATTGAAAAAAAGTTCTCTTTTTCACTTTGAAAATAATTTTATAAAATAAAAAAAACAATTTATTATAGAAAAAAATTTATAAGAACTGTGTAAAAATATAAATGAATTCTTAAAAATTTGATTTTTTTTTTATGTCATGTAATTCCATACATGTTGTATTATTTAAAAAATTATTTCTTTCAAACAATCATAAAATATTTAAATTGCGATCTATTAGGAAAATGATAAGAGGATTCCATTATGTTTTTTTGTAAATAATAAAACATGGGTAAAATAATCATTAATAAATCATTTGGATGATCTTAAAATCATTCATTAATAATTTTTTTAAAATATGGATATAGAAGGAAATTTATTTTCAACTGAAGTGAGAAATGAAGTGATATTTTCATAAAAACATTTTCTCAAACCTTTTGAGTACCTGTGGGAAGAAAATTGTAATATAAAAATAAAAATATATTGAATAACCAGAGAAAAATGAAATTAAAATTTTTTATCAGAAAATTATTAAATAATTTTCTATAATGGAGACACGAGAATGAACATTACTGATTAAATGGAGATTGAAATATAAACCCTTACTACTTTGGTAATTTTTGAATCATAAATACAATAAATTAAGTAGATGGTTTGTAACTTAAAATACCATGATGTATGAATCATTAATAACATAATTATAAAATTAAATTAAATAAAAAATATAAAATAAATTAGGTGAAAAATTTAACTTGTGTTTCCAAGAATGTTGTTTTGATACCAAACCCTTACCTCAAGTCCTAACATTGTCATGTATACCTTTTATCTCCAATATAATAAAATTGTTTCAATTTTTTTTCTTAATAAACAATTATAGGTTTAATAAATCATACATATAAAATTTAATTAAATTATTTTAATTGTTTATTTAACCACTTAATCAATTATTACAACATCAGGTGTAATGAGGATGCTCAGTTCGTAATTAAAAAGTGGCATTGGTGTGTTAACTATGGTCAAAGGAGTCTTTTTCCATTATATAAATAATAATAATCATGAAATAATTATAATTTTTATTCAAAAATTATACTTCTAAAATTAACAATGAATGATGGTTTTGAAAAATTGAATTAGGTTGTACTCAAAGAGATGGTAGGCCGTACGTACGCATGTGTAACGTTTCAATTTTTCAACGATAATAAAGAAAATATGTTAAATGTTATTTATATTTATATAATGATCATAATATCCTAAATATAATATTATATCATTTATTATATTAACATATATAATCCATCTAATTTGGTAATAAAAATGAATAAAATATTTTCATTATGAAGTAGTCTATCGTACACACAAAAGGTATTATAATTTTCAATAGATAGTAAGTTAAAACATTATATGACCCATTAATATAAAGAGTAAATAATATTTAATTATTATCATATATTAACATTATATCCATAATAATCAATATCCTTGATAGGAGATGATGGAAAACGAATTGCATCCATTTGTGAGGTAGTGGTCCACCATACATGTGTTTGATGGTTTCGTCTCCCATTTTATGTATGTGAAGATGGATTTAGGTTATTTTATTGACGTAATAAAACAATATTTTATTTTAAATAATTATGTTATTATGTTATAATTATTTATAAATATTGTAATGAGGTTTAATAAGAAATACTCGATGAATTTTTATAAAGAACCTTGCCTCTTCTTCGGAACACCTCTTTAGGATTATACCTAACACCAACCAAAACTGGCTCTCTGATCAAAATAAGGCCTATAAGAAGTAGTTAGTGATATATCTATTTTTTTAACAATTTTTAAAACTTATTATGAGAAAAGATTATTTTCCCGTTATTATATAATATAAATTATTATGATTCCATATATTTAATCTATTTTATAAAATTCAATGTATAGATGTTTTATAATTTAATTTTAAAAAAGCACACAAGAGAAATGAAAAACAAATTTCCAAAAACATGTATTTTCCTAGAAAAGATTATCCTATATGAACTGTATAAAAAGCAATCCCCATTTTATTAATTTAAATTATACCTCTTAATGGGATATTTTAATTATTTAAAATGGGAAATCATTATGCACTTTAATAAAAATTTTAGAATAATTTGTTTTAAGTTTAAACAAACATCTACTACATTAAAGTATAATGTTGAATTAAATTTAATTAATTGGAATAAATATAACCAAATAAACCATATGTGTATTTTTTATCAAATTAAACTAATATTTTATCTTTTAAATTTATTAATTTATTATAATAAAAAATAGTTTTACAAAAATCGGTATTTTTCACTATTTAGTGAAAAATCAAACATTTCAGAAAGTTTCCAAAAGTTCACAACTATTTTATTTTGATATATTGACATAAATATTTATTTCAATTTTATAAAATATATTTTAAAAAATTTCCAAATCATAATTACAATATATTCGGATAAAAAGTAATTTATATTATTTTTGAAGGAAACAGATTTTTGGGTTGAATAAAATATCTTTATAAAATGATTGGTTCTTATTTATTAAGAATTTATCAATAAATTTATATTAATTAGAAACATTATGTATATATCATAAATTATATAATATAATTAAAACATGAAAATTTAACATCCTTCTTGTAATGGAAATGTTTAAATAATAATATTTTAATATTATGTCCCACTTCGTTCAAACATAGTGTTTCATGTTAAATATGCTATCGAGTATATTTTTTTATTAAAATGTTAGGGTGTCACATTATAACCCCATGAAATAAATTTTATCCTCTTAATTTGAACTTTTTTTCAATAATCAAGGGACATTAAAAATTCCTTTGTTGAAAACTCACATTGTAAAAAGGGTTAATAAAACATCTACTTCAAATAGGGAAATAGAAATACAAAGCCCATTTGAAATAACACTTGAATAGATTTCTAATTTGGATAAAATTAGTGGTAATTGAAAATATTGATGAGGAATAAAATAATAAATAATTAGGGAGACCTATTGAGATCATTGATCAAAATAACGTGAATGATCAAGAGACAATTAACAACCACAAATCCATAAATTTACAATGAGATAAAATGCAATTAATTAAATGGATATTAATGTAATAAGATATTTTTTTAATAATATTTTTCCTATGTTTTAAGGATTCATTTACTATTTTCATAGAGAACGCCAGATAATATACTTTATTGATATATTTTTATTTTAGAAACACAATCTTATTCTTTGGTTATACATCGATCACATTCAACTTCACCTATTACTCTACAAAATGAATATCCCGTGTGATTTTTTTCCCAAATCACTAAAATTGATTTTTAATGGATCATACGGTCATAAAAGAGTAAACAGTTATTCCCCCTAAATTCATAAAACCCAAAATGGTTATCACAAATTAAGATAATTCCCAAAATGAATATGAATATATTAATCACTAATATTCAATAATTATACTAAAGTTTTAACATAGATCATTCCTTATATAAATTAACATGTATCCCATATTATCTAAATAACCTCAATATGAAATAATGTTTTAACCTAAAAATTTATCTCATACCCATCAACTTAAATTTCCAAAAACAAAATATCATTCCTCCCAAATAATCCTTTATATTAATAAAAAAGGTTATAAACATATACCAACTTAATAAATATTTCCCAAAATATCATTTATCACAAAAAAAGCCTAAAAATTAAAAATTATTTTATCCCTAGATGAACATAACATTTATCAACATATATTTTTAATGAAAAAAATTTCATATTAACCAGAACATTATATAGGCCAGTGGTAGGTGTCGCAAAATTATCACGCTTCATTTATGGGTTCAAGCACTATTGCCTTCCTAGAGGTAATGGGTTTTCACACAAGATTCTAGTTTTCCTTTTTCAAAAACCATATTTATATAATTCCAAAAACATTCCCAAAAATATTATGAGCAATCATAAAATAAAATAAATAATCAAATCAGTTTTTATCCACTAATTTCTTCCATAGAAATTATTTTCCCCCAAAATAAAATAATCCAAATTCACTATAATTAACTGAAATGGTTTACATATCAAATATTATCTCTTCCTAAATAATTTTCTTTTAATAAAATATATCCTCACTATTAAATCACATTTCTGGTTTATTAATAACTTTCAATATAATATTGGAAATTCTTAAATAAAAACTACTCCATATTGGTCATCATATGTTTCAAAACACCATTAATAAGAACATTTCCACAAAATGATTTCTTAATATTAAAACATGAACACTTAAATAATTCAAATTAAATTATTTTCATGAAATATTCCATTATAAATTAATCATTGGATTAGGGCATTAACTCGGATAATGACCACATTAAACACATAAGCAATACTGAAATATTAACTCTTCCTTAGATTGAACGTTATTTCTCTATGTATTATTATCCAAAATATTAAATTTACATTAATAATTAACTGCTTTGTTCCATTTTTTCCCATATATAAATCATCTACTAGTTCCTCTAGGTCATTTTTCATTTTTCCACTTCCCATATTTATGAAATTTAGGAAACTCAATCTTCTTTTCATTCTCGTATTTACCACATGAATATTCATGATACGTCATCATTATCTACATTGAATTTTTTTTAAATTCATCTATATTCATGATGTAAATTTTAATTCACGATATGTCATTTGGGATGACTATAATATGTTGAAATTACATTCCTATTAGTTTAGTAATCTCATTAGGGGAATCATTAAATTTCTCATCATATTTGGTGTTGGATTTCTAACTCTCACTAACCATCATTAACTAAAACATAATAATGAGAATGTATTAACATAAAAATTTTAAACATTAAAACCAAGAATAAATAAATTATAAATTATAAGTATATCATGAAATTTGATTCCCTAGGATTCCAACTAAATTAGACATTTTAATGTTTTCAATTAGGTTTCTAACCAAATAATTTGTTGAAGTCCATCATAATCATTCTTAAAGAGTTTTTGAATCTACAAATAATATTCCCCATGAGTATCAAAACAATTGTGTAGTAAGGAAAATTTTATTTTATTAGTTTATTATTGATTCCAACTCAATTATACCTTTTAGAATTTATTACCCCTAGGTGAAACTATTTTATATACAAATCCACATGTAGTATCCAGATATGGGTGTAATTTTTTGGAACCCACTTACTCTAATATTAAATAAAAATAGAGGATATTTTTTTATTATACTTATCCTAGTTCATATACAAATCATTATACTTATCCCTATAGTTATCACTAGAGTTTTATTATCCTAGTTTTTAAAGGTTAACCAAAACATTTTTATTATACTAACTATAGCTACTCAAGCCTTTAATACAAATTAATATATGATTTTCAAAAATAAACCTCCAATAAGTAAAACCCAAAGATCAGGATTCTCAGTATATATGGAATTATATGTTCATGATAAATAAATGTTAGAATAAAAAAATAAAAAATAAAATTATTTTATTCTCTATAATGATCTTTTAAATACTTAGAGATCCAAAACTACATAATATATCAAGGCGAATATGTTGAAAAGACATAGTAATCTAAAAATACTAGTAAGATAATAAACATGATAAGTAAACATAACATGTGAGTCCAAGAATAACATGGTATCAAAAAATATAAGGTTCATTGGTAATCGCAAGGAATAATAACATAAGGAACATGGTATCGTAAGATCCTAGTAACATAAGAAATCATGCAAAAACATAAAACATTACATTACAACAATAAATTCTTACTACCAAGAGAATATGACATTGTTGAAAAAAAGTCTCATAATATATTATTTTCTTACCCTAATCCCATGCATTATGTCTCATGATACTATAAAATTACCAAATGTGTTGGAACATTATATTGGAAGATGATTGTATAATCTACACAAGGATCACCTCAAACTATATGGCAGAACCTATCATAAAATTTTCCTGATTTATGTGTTTTACAAAAGGGAATAAATTATAAATCATAACTTAAGAATTAACCATATAATGAAAATTGTTTTCATAATCTTTTATTTATTATAATCAAAATAAATTTCGTAATGGTGGAATTTGTGAGAAGAAAATGGGGAATTTATTACACAATTAAATTAAGGTAGAATTATCAGGGTATATATGTGACATATATATATACATTATTCCAAATTAATCCACAAGATAAAAGGTTATTTTCATTAATGATAATGTCTTCAAAAGATTAAATGGAATATTTCTTGACAAAAATACTATTTTCTATTTCAAATTGATTTTAAAAAATCTAAAAAATTTCAAATTATTATAAAAAACAATTTAATTTGTTAGGAAACATGGAAAAATATAAAGTAACACTCAACTATTTTAGTGTTCATGATGGAGGGTGATTTTATATGTGTAAAACAAGTTTAATAGACATTCCTTTCACACTATCATAATAATGTTAAAAAGAACCACTTTTGGAAAACGACAAGAAGATATATTTCAACAAAATACAAAAAATTAAGTCGTGGGTAATTATTTATTTAAAAAATAATTTTTATAATGTAAAAAAACACTCTTGAAATAAATTTTATTAATCATGGATATAAAAGAAAGAATATTTTTGACTGAATAGTTAAATGTAGTCATCGTATAGTAAATTAATCCTCAATAGTTTTAAGTACCAAAGAGAGGTAAATTGTACTATTACAAGGAAATTTCATGAATATATACAGGTTAGTAAAACTAAATTTTGTTATTAGAAAATGACCTAATAATTGCCTACAATGTAAATTCAAGCATAAACATTCCACATTAAAATGAGATTTAAACACAAACCATTACCACTTTGGTAACTTTTGAATAAAACCTCAAATGAATAAATTAAATTACTTGTAACATAAAAGAATGAATTATTAAGTATTAATGATATAATATATAAATAGTTAGTGTAATCATTGTTTGAAATGAATTAGGTATATAAGATAACATGTTTTTCAAAGAAGAGATCTTTTAGATGAAACCCTTACCTCGTGTCCAATATTTATCATGTATGTCTATTATATCATGTATAATAAACATAAAAAAATATTTTTTATATAAAACTTATGAATGATTAATCAATTATACTTAAACTACCAACTTTATTTATTTTAAGGATGTATTTAACCACTTAATCAATTTTGTCTATGTCTAGTGTTTTGAGGATGCTCAGTTTATAATTTCAAAGGATCATGAGTGTGTTGACCCTGGTCAAAGGAGTGATTTCTTCATTATATTTATAATAATAATAATTTAATAATTATTATTTTTATACATAAATTATATTTTTAATAATAACCATATATTTTGGTTAAGAAAAATGTATTATTTTTCCAGCATGGAGATGATATGTCGTACGTATACATGTGTAACGTTTCATTTTTAAATGATTATAATGAAATTAATAGGAGGGGTAATTTTATATATTATTATTTATTGTAATATAATAATTATCATATTATTTCTTTAAATACACTTACATATACCATCCAAGAGATATGGTAATAGAAAATGAATCACATCACTTTGTGAGGCGGAAGTCCTTAAAACATACTCAATGGATGGTAAGGTAATAAATAATATGATATATTACATTTATAGAAATATTAATATTTAATTATTATAATATATAAACATTATTAAAATAATATACAACAACTATATTATGTGATGATGGAAAATTAATTACATCAGTTCACAATGAGGTAGTTTGTTGTACAAATGATCAATGGCTTCGTTTCCCATTTGATTGATGTGGAGATGGATTTACGGTATTTAAATAATATAATAGCATCATAGTATATATATATATAATGATAATGATCGAGTAAAATTGTAAGGATGTGGAAGAAGAATTTAATAAAGATGCTCGATTATGAATGTTATATATTCTTTGTACCTCCTCGTTAAGATTACACTTAAAGCCTTCCAATATTGGATTTGTAATCAAAATAAGGACTCCAAGACATGGGTAGGTATAAAATTAATTTATTTGAGTGATTATTGGAAAATACATTGTTTTTTGGATTTTTTTAATTGAGAGGATATGGCGTGGCCTTTTATAAGGGAGGAGGAGTGGCACTATTGTAAATAGCCAAAACTATTCAATAATGGGAAGTCACACTTAAGAAAAGTGCCTCAAAAAATAAAAAATAACATATGGAAGATATATAAGTCTGATCCATTCCACTATGATTAAAAATAAATGCATTTTAAATGTTTTACATTCTTTACCTATATGGGTACTCACATTTACCCTTTTAATTTTTCTACCACGATAACTATAGTTTTACTTTTTTACAATTAATTATGACCAAAAAATTAAGTTGAACTTATTATATAACATAAATTATTCATATTCCAAATATTTTTATCAATTTTATCAAATTCATGTGAAATAATTGGCATGATTTAATTTAAAATAACACCCATAATCCCAACGAAAATACGTTTTTCCAAAAAAAAATATTTTTCCTGGAAAAGGTGATCTTATATTAACTGTATGAATAGAAATCATCACTCAATGAATTTATATTCACAATGATAGATATATATTATATTTCAATTTAATTTAAATATTTATCTTTAAGGGGTTGTTTTAATTATTTTAAATGGGGAAATATTATGCACCTTAAAATCATTTTTAGAAAACAAGTGTTTTAATAACTAAAAAGAAACTTATGCTAAAAAAATATAAAGATGATTTAAATTTAATTAATTTTATTAAATATAAATAAATAATAATTAATTTAATTTAAAATAAAATTAATATAACTACGGTAGTATTATATTATTTAATTTATTAGAATAAATGATAGTTTTGTAAAAATCGGTATTTTACTATTCACTGAAAAATCAATCATTTCTTAACATTTCAAAATGTCAAACTAAGTAATTTTGTATGTTATTATTTAGAAAAATATGATCATTTTTGGAAATAGATTTTCTAAAAGTTCCATTAATTAATTATTATATCTTCTCAAAAAAAACATCACATATGAAGGAAACCAAATTTTTTATAGAATAAAATTTCATTATTAAAATTTAATTTTTTTTATTTATTAATAGTTACTCAATAAATTTATATTTAGTTGAACCTTTATATATATATATATCATAATATATTCTATACTATTCATACCATCCATTTAAATGTGTAGGTTATAACAGTAACTTGCAAGTAATAATATTTTAACATTATGACGCGGTTCGTTCAAACTCAATGTTTCATATTGAATATGCCTTAGAACACTATGGTAATTTAAAATATTGGTATGTTAGAGTTCAATATTTATAAGTTTTTTATCAATATATCCAAAATTTCCATGATTATACAATTTTTATTATAACTTCCAGGGACCTGTACCGATGGATCCTCTGTTGAAATCCATAAATTTATATTCCTAACATTGACGCTAATAATTATGACCAAAATCTGTCATATAAACCATACAATATCAAAAGTAAAACTTATATCACTTTCATGTAAGAGAACCTATTAGGTTTATAGTTTTATTTAAATAATAAAAACTCCAAGATAAAAAATTCACATCAACATGGACTCATAAACAACTAGTTCATAGATTTGGGAAATCCTCACCCATTATACCCATATATTCTTATTACACATTATGTTATAATAATTATCCTTGTAAATTCTTTTAAAGACCTAAAACATTCAATGTAATTATTTAAAACTTGGCAGAAAATGAATCATAAGATGTTTGATTTCAGATTCTCAATTCAGGTAAATATAAGAAGTAATAAATAAATGTCAGTAATCCGCATAAGAGTGTATAAGGGTACAATGATATAATCAAATTCCATGACTGAATCATAAAATATATCATACCCATAAATAACAATATCATTAAATATGAAACATGTAGAGTGAAAGAGTTAATCGAATCAATACTTATAATACATGAGATATAAATCACTATCATTAGAAACATTATAAACCTAGAGCAAGAATAAAGAGAATATGTATGTATATGGGATATCATTTTCACTTCATTGTTAAATTCACTCTTACAAATGGAATAACCATATGGTCGACTATCATACCCAATTTTTTGGAGGGATATCATGGATCCCCCCCCCCCCCGCCATCATTGGTTTATCATGTAACTACCCATAATTGGTTTATCATGGAACCCTACATAATTGGTTTATCATAGAACCATTCATCATTTGATAATCAAGAAACTGCATTCCATTGGATTATCATGTAGCCACACATATAATTACTATGTACCATTACAAAATCATAACACATAAAATATTTAGTTTCATCATAAACTCATAAAAACAACAATTATCCTTTTCCTAACTTCATTAACCCATGGAAAACAAATATGATCTATGACAATCTCTTTGAAACATGATTAACACTTGGAAAAAAATGGGTTCAATAAAAATATCATTATAAAATGGTTATTATATGGGAAAGAAGTGGGTTCAATAAAAATTTCTTTGAAACATGGTTATCTCATGGAAGGGAAATGGTTCTATAAAAATCTCATTGAAACACGAATAACCCATTGAAAATAAATGGGTCATATAACAATCTCTTTGAAACAAGATTAACCTAGGGAGAGAAATGGATTTTATCTCAATATATTTAAAACATGATTAACCCATAATAAATAAATGGGTTCCATAACAATATCATTGAAACATGATTCATCCATGAAAAATAAATGGGTTTTATGTCAATCTATTTGGAAAAAAATACCACATGTAAAATAAACTGGTTCTACATCAATCTCTATGAAACATGAATAACCCATCAAAAGGAAATTGTTTCCTTAGTGATATATTTGCAAAATTAATAATCCATATAAATATGGAATGTGCATGGTGTCAATTCTAAATATCCCGATGGAGGATATATAAAAACATGTTCTATTGACATTTATGAATGGAAATTACATTAAAATATCAGTAAAGTCATTTTTGAGGAAAATAATCTTTGAAAATTCAATGTGTCTTTTACCGCTTTGAAACATTTGAATAATGATACCAACAAATTAATATCAAAAAATTAAAATTATAATATCATAAAAATAAAGATATTCTGAAATATTATGTCATTGGTAATAATATACACCACCCAAAATGTGGGAGTGGTGAATATGGCATAAGTCTCACAAACATAAAAGTGACACTAGATATCCCCTTACAAATATGGTAAAATTTTAATCAGAAGCCGAAAAAGTAATAATAATAAAATTAAGCACATAAATACTATGAATATAAAAAATCAGGATATATTATATAAAACTGGTAGAAGATACACTACAAAAATATCAAGTGGTGATAATGACATTTATGTCACAGATGTAAAAAATGAGATGAAACTCCCTTGAATCTGATATTCCATTCATTCCTATATATTGTTGAATAATATTTTCTTAATTATTTTCATGGTTAAAAATTGTTTCAATGTTTATATGACATTAATTTCACTTATAAACATGTTATATAGAATTACTTAATTAATAGTGTTAAATTTGGATGCTTTGACAATATTCAGTTTATATGGCCAAACTAACCTTGATGGTTGACTTTGGGAAATGGGGTAATTATTTAAACCTATCCAGAATAATAAACATCAAAAAATTATTTCATTTTTAAATAAATTATAATTTTATAATAATACAATAAATGTGGTTAAGAAAAATGAACCACATTTATGATCATGGAGACCATAAGTCTTGCGTACACATGAGTAATGTTCCCATTTATCAATAATCAATATGGAAATAAGGTATGTATCATTAATATTAATAGAAATATAATAATTTCATAAATACAATATTATATAATTATGTATTATCATATATATCATTCTTGTTCTGTGGTGATGAAAAAGTAGGAATGAAATCATTTTGAGGAAGCGGCAGTCCACCTATCCATGAATGATGTTATCACTTTTTTAGTGTGTGAAGAGTAAGAAATAATATGATACATCATATTTACAATAATTTAATTATGTCATGAATATAAAATATATTTCATTTATATCACAAATTTTAATTAAACATAATCTTAATATATTCCACGCAATTTTTAAATGTTTCACATCATTTTGAAGAGGCGATAGTCCACACATCCACAAAAAATGTTATCGTATTCCCCAAAGATGAAAAGATTAAAGATTTGTTTCATATAGTAATTATATAAGTATGGATAAATAATAAATATCACATATAGCATAAAAATAGTTAATAAATCATTATTCCCAACGTTGAGAGGTGATAATGGAAGAACAAATGACATCTGTTCATGAGGCGGTAGTCCACCATACGCATGAATGATGATGGTGTATCTGCTTTTCTAGAAGTGTGTGTAGGTTTAGCTAAGACCCTTTAATATAGAAAATTCTCCATGTATTAAGGATATTGAAATTATTATATAATATTTTATATACACAAATGATGATTGTGTATCCCATTTGATGGAAGTATGTGTAGGTGTAGGCAAAAGCCTTCCTATAAAAACATCTCATATATATTAAAGATACAAATATTATTGTATAATCATGAAATGTGAATAATTAAAGAGGTGTATAAATAAAAACATTACTCATTTAAAATTTTTACCACTTCTTCTGGAGACTCTTCTTAGTTTTCACCAAAATACTTCCATGGTTTGATTTATAATATCAAAAGATATATAAACAAACATTTCAACCAAACTATAATGGCCTTGGACCCGCATTCTGAGATCCTTTGTTGAAATCCATAACTTTACATTCCTTGCTTTGATGCTGATAATTTTCAACCAAAGTTTTCATCCAAACCATAAAAATAATAAATAAAAACATGGATCAATTATATAATATATGTCTATTTAGGATTAGAGTTTTAGATAATTAGGAAAAAACCCAACATAAAAAATTCACTTCCACATGGACACATAATCAACTGGTTCTTAAATTCGAACATCATATCCTATTATACCCATATTCTCTTATTTCACATTAGGTTGTTAATATAATCCACCGGAAATCCTTTATTTAAATAATTTTATCAAAAAAAATTGTATAAAAACATAGTTGAAATTAATAAAATAAGGGTTATCATATATGTTCAGAAATGGTAAACAAAATCATTAATAATTTAATTTCATGAATTAGCATAAGAGTTCATAAAGTTATGATGACATAATCACAGTGGATGAGTAAACCATAGAATAACTCATACCCATTAATAAATGTATCATCAAATATGAAGAAAAAAAATGTAGAAGGAAAGGGTCATCAAAATCAATAATCATGATCCAAGTGATAGCAATATCTATCATTAGAAATATTATAATCCTGTAGAAAGCATTAATAAAATATGTACCTACTTGGGAAATAATTTTCACTTCACTCTTACATTCACTCTTACAAATAGAATAACCATACGATTTATGCCCATACCCAATGCATTAGAGGGATATCATAAACCCATCCTTTGTTAGTTTATCGCATAACCACCCATCAGGGATTTTTTAGGAAACGACTCATCATTGGTTTATCACGGAACCACCCATCATTTTTTTTCATATATCAACCCTCAATTGGTTAATCATGTAACCACCGATAAAATTTCCAAGTACGATTAAAGAATCATAACACAAAAAATCTTGAATTTCATCATATACTCATAGTAACAACCATTAAACTATTTATAACCTGATTAGCCCTGGGAAAAGATATAGAATCTATAAAAATCCTTTTGAAACATGGTTATCCCGTGGAAAATAAAGGGGTTCCCTGACAATCTCATTGAAACATGGTTACCCTGTGGAAATGAAGCGGTTTTGAAAACAATTTCATTGAAACATGATTATCACATAGAAAAGAAATGTGTTTAATAATAATCACATTGAAACATGATTAACCCATAGAAAATAAAATGGTTCCATAACAATCTCTTTAAAATAAGATTAACTCATTGTAATGAAATATGTTTTAAGTAAATCTATTTGAATTATGATTAAACCATAGAAAAGAAATGGGTTCTTAAAAAATATATGAAAAATGACTAATCAATTGAAATTTTGTGGTTTTTATTTCAATCCCTTTTAAATAAGATTAACCTATTCCAAATAAATGTGTTTTACGATAATCCCTTCCAGACATGATTAACCCATGGAAAAGAAATGGTTTCTTTAATGATATATTTGAGATAATCATAGTCCATCCAAGAAATAATATGGACTATATCAATACAAAAAATACAAATCTGAGTATTTTTAACGAAAATGATTTTTTATTTTGATGATTTTAAACTCATTTAAAATATAATTAAATACATTATTGATGAAACTAATCATTAGACATTCAAACTGTCTCATGCCACTTTGAAATGTTTGAATCACAATACCCATGAATGAATATCATTAAATGAAACTTATAATATGATGAAAATAAGGATATTCATGATATAACTTAGTGTAGCACAGAATATAAACCACACAATGGAATGGAGTGGTGAATATTTCATAAGTCTCATATAAATAAAAGTGAGGCTACAAATCCCCTAATATATGTGGTCACATCAGAAACGAAATCCCCAAAAGTAATAGTCATCAAATGAAAATATTAAATAACATGAAGATAAAATAATTCATGATTTAATATATCAAATGGTGGTAGATACCCCATAAAAAAAGTAATTCATTAATATGAAATTTATCTCATAGATGTAAAACTTGCGATGAATATCCTGTACCGTGGGTCTGATTTGTCGTGGTTTCATATATATTACTAAATAATAAAATTATATTAATTATTTAATTTATTAATAACCTTTTAAAATTTTATTGTAAATTTTATATCATCAACATATAATTGATATTAAATTACTTATTCAATAGTCTTAATGTTGGATGTTTCTACAATATTTAGTTTATAATTCAAAACAGACATTGATTGGTTAACTATGTTAAATGATGTCATTATTTAAACATATCTAGAAAAATAACCATGAATTAATTACTTAATTATTAAATTAATTATACATATATAATAATTTTTTAAATATAGTAATGAAAAATTAACTAATGATAAAATCATGGAGATGGTAGCCCATATGTACACATGAGTAACATTATCATTTTTCAATGATCATTCTGGAAATAAACTATGTAACATTTATCTTGACCAAATGATAATTATATAATAAATATTATATTATTTAATTATGTATAATTATATATATCATTATCTTTATTTTGTGATGAAAAGTAGGAATCACATCACTTTGCGAAGGTTTTAGTCCACATGTCCATGAAAGATATTATCAATTTTTCAATGTGTGGAAAGGTAAGAAAGAAAGTGATATATTATATTTCTATAAAGATAATTATTTAATTAATATAATATATTTTTGATTTAAATCAAATATTTCTATTAAACCCATCCATAATTATTTCCATGTAAAGTGTGAATGTATCACATCACTTGGAAGAGGTGATAGGCCACACATCCACAAATGATGTTATTGTATTCCCACAATATGAAATGAATGAGGGAATGCATTATATAAAAATTATAAATGTATAAATATATCATAAATATCATATATATGATATAAAAATAATAATTCCATCGTTAGTCCCATCTTTAAGAGGTTGTAATTGAAGAACGAACGTCATCAGTTCATGGGGCCATAGTCTTCCTTACAACCAAATAATTATTGTGTATCCTATTTGATTGGTGTACATGTTGGTGTAGTTAGAACCCTAAAAATAAAAATATCTTAGTATATTGAGGATATGGGGGATGTTATATAATCATAGAATAATAATAATTTAATGGATGGAGAAATAAAGAAAGAAAAACTTCTTTTAAAAGAATTTTACCTCTTATTTGGGTAACTATTATTAGTAGGAACCAAAAACACATCCATTGATTTCTTTATTCATAATGTGAGGCTTCTAGGATGAGATAACGTATTTTGGGAGTTTATTTGGGCACAATTTGGATGGAAAAAAGAGAATGATACGTGTGAATAAGTTGGGATATTGAGTTCCTTTTATAGTGGAGGGGGAGAGAAATCCTTCTAATGGCCATCCAATGGGGTTTTTGAAATTTTTATAGGTTATTTTGACCCTTGAGATTATTGTTCCACCATTAAGTGAACTCATTTAATCCTTAATCACAGTAAATAATTTTATCTAATTTCACTATTTTTTTGTAAAAAACTACGTTGATGTTATTAGACATTATATTTAATCATGATTCTAACTATTCAATCCATTTTTCAATATTATAATCAAATATGTGGAAAAACATAATTTAAAATTAATCTTGTAAATGGAACGAGAATGTAGGTTTTTAAAGTAAAACTTTTCAAAAGTATGAAATGTTTTTATATCCAAAATCAATGTAAAATTGATTCTACTGACCTAAATTAGATTAAATAATTTAAAATTGATCTATATATTCATTAAAATAAATTTTAAATGAAATTTAACACTATAATATTTTCATGGATATCTTATCTCATGTTCATTTTGGGGAACCATTTTAACGTTAATTTACTCATTGATCCATATTAATTTAATAACTCTTCACACACTAGTGCTTCACATTTGTCTTACGTGAAGACTACGTTTTTAAACTTCTATATATTATCATTCTATATCAAATGAGGGGGGGTATGCCAATATTTGTAGGCAAACCCTAACCTTCCCACTACCTAACATGCATACAATCTTTGTGTGTCGTTCACATAGATCTACTTCTACAAAGACAGAATAGCACAAATATCTTTACTTTTACGCAACTGAATTACGTGAAACCACCTAACTAGCATAATTTCTTCCAATCATGAAGTGACATATCAATAATGAAACTATTTTAAATAGTGAAAATAAATTTTACTTGGGTAAAAATCATGTGATAACATTAATATAAACTCTATAATTCCTCCAACTAATTATTAGATATCCAAAATTCTTCCAAGTTTTTCCCTTTACTTCACACCCATAATGAAACACATAATAATTATCATTCCATAGGACAACCTTTCTATACAAACATTTTGAATAATATTCAATTTTGAATATCATGCTACACCATGATTCATTGAATGACTCTTCAATCCTTGCATATCAACTCTAGTTCAACATCAAAACAATTCATTACTTCCATTCCACAAAAGAGTGAACTTATGGAAATATATCCACACAAAAATACCTACAAGCATCACAAAATATTCACATCTCATTTAACATAACTTATAGATCTCAAATCATCTAAAAACCACATGATACTCATTAAAAAAATAATTTACATGATATATAGAGATACTAAGGTGTATCTTTGTATTTCACAAAATATTCTTCCATGTCATCCTGTTTTGGGAGAATCTTTACACCAAAGAGTTTTTTTTATTACATATACTCCCTTTATACATTATGATTCATTGATGGACAAAAACTCCAACACCAAATTCTCCTTTTTCTCTAACATGAACTATCAATTGTCATAAATTAATCATCCTAATCTTATATTTAGTGGTAAACATGAATGATGACTTTTAAATCCCAATAAATGTTGAGATCATGTTTATATTATTCTCAATTGTGAAGAAATGAAACAGTTTTTATAATAATTCTAGTTTTAACTATATTTTTTAATATATTTTTAAATATTATTTTTATTTTTATTTTTCATAGATCATATGATGACCCTATCAAAAAAATTAAAAAAATTCATTGGTTTCTCTAGAAACACTTATATATTATAATTTTTCCGAATGTTTTTAAATGATGCTAAGATAAATTTTATAAGGTCAAACATATGAAATTAATTTTTCATTTCATATATTATTAATTATTTTTTTAATTTTTCTAGGTATCAAGACATTTAATAGAATTTTATATTTGATTATGTGCACTTAGAAGCCCACATTCAAAATTGGTAAAATCATATAATTTATATGAGGATAATGGATTTTTATTTAATACATGTATCTATGGTTAGAAAAATTATCATAGAACATTGGTTCTTATTTAAATTGATGCAATCATAGAGAACAATAATTTTACTTTTATAGAATATTAAATGAAATAATTTATTTATGTAATCTGGGATAAAATTATCTGAAAAAATTAGAAACCATTTGTTTGATATTGATGGGGGATTCTACGTTTGTCCATGGAATCATGTCATTGACAATAAATATAAAAGTATTCTTTCAAGAAAGGAATTATTTATATTGAATCATCATGAATATCAATATTTTTTATGAAAATCACTATCATGCTTCAACAGATTTAAATTAATGGTTGAGTGTATATATAATAAAATATCAAGAAAATAATTTTATGGAAAATCAAATTAGTTGTGTGGAAGTGAAATCAGAACCCTAAAATTTTGAATAAACATTACAACTTGTGTACCTTACTGAAAGAGGAACAAATATTGATGATGTTTTTTCATCATAAATATAAATTTTTATTAAAAACACTTTTAAGGGAAATGTGTGAAACCTTCCAGATCCACCAGAGCCATCAAACGTAATAGTAGGAAATACAATTATTAAAGACCAGTATAAACCCATTTGCCATAGCTTCCCTATATAATTTCCAAAAAAGATTTGATACCTCTTCGTTCTAATCGCCTCCGATAATAACATCAAATTGATAGTCCAATTTTTTTATCATTTGCAAGAACTCCTATACTATTAACTTCTTGGCATTGAAGCCTCTAGTCAGAATTAAATTCTGCTTGACAATCTAGTCTCCCTACTTTGTATTTGTGTCCAGTTGTATTGGGCACTCATTTATTCTTTCCACATACTCCTTAGAAGCGTGAATAGTCAAGACCTTATCCAGCATCTCTACTTCCGAGTAAAAATATTGATGATGTCATCCCACTGTTAAGCGATTGTAGTGATGGTAATATTGATAGTTTAACTAATTAATTTTAAATAATTAGGGATTATGAAATTGAATCCTGTATTAAAATTGATGAGATGGTGAGGAATATGAATATATTGATATCGATGAATATTAAAATGATGGTATATAATTAAGTGTTCTAATATAGTATTCTTCATAATAAATATATATTATTTTTTCAAAAAATATATTTTTTTTATATTTGTTATTTTTGTTACCAATTATTTCTTGGAAACATTATTTTCTATCATATTATTTAAAAAAAGGTGATATAATTTTAAAATTATTTATATTTTTATATAAAATGAAAAATTTTAATAAAAAATTAATTATATTCTTCAGATGTTATATGAGATGATTGGTGAGATAATGCGTATATTGATTGGGGATGAGCTACCTAGTGATGATTCTTCTATTTCAGTAGTCATAACTGATTATAAATCTTATTGTAGAGTGGTTTCCATCTCTTGATTGTGATCCCCATTATAGGATGTAAGTTTAAATCTGAATTGAATTTATTTTTCATTAATTTTTTTCTGTATTAGTTATGTTATTAATTATTTCTATTTTCATTTTATTCATATCTCTTTAGTGTTCATGTAGGTTTTATTTTATGGAAATATCATTTTAATCTATAGTTATCATGAGATCAGGTTCCTAGAAATGTTCTTCATTACATGTTTGAGAACTAGTTTGTATATATAAATAAATAATGTATTCTATATTAAATTTATACAATTTATAATTTACTATATTAATAAATATTTACATGTTTTGTGTTCTCCTATTGATAATAGCATGAGAACCTCTATTTGGGAGGCAAAATAGGCTTTCATGCATGATCATTTCCAACATTTTTTACATAACTGTTAGAGGAGATATATGGAGAGACCTTTTATGACTATATTTGATGATTATTTTCTATTTCATCTAAATTATTACTTGAAAACATGGGATTGTGAGGGATTATGAACATATATTATATGAGAGTCTTTCAAGGGGATATTATCTTTTGGTTAACAATATCAGGTGGTAGGATATCACACAGAGAGACAAGAGTTGTAAATTCACTATAACACATAAAAAGTTGGTATGTAATAGTATTTAATAATTTTAATGTATATATATATTAAATATTTTGTGTATGTAATAAATTTATGCAATCTATTGTGAATCCAGACATTATAGAGTGTTATGTGTACAATGGGATGTACACTAACAATGGTACGGGGAAGACTTTTGGTGAACGATAGAGATATTTTATGGTTAGTTTTTTATTTATCTAAATAAATATAATATAATTGTTTAGAATTTCTATTTATATGATTATCGAAATCATATGATACCATGTTTTATCTGATGCGATATAGTCAATTTGTGATAGATAATGGGGATGATTCCTCATAAAAGTCATGATTAGATGAGGAATACTAGATGTAAGAGATGGTGAGTGGTATTCATAATGACTCAGTGATTTATATTGATTTATAGTTGAATATGACAAGTAATTATGGTACTGAAGTAACATCATCCTTTAGTTTGAAGGGAGAGCATGAACAATCATCATCCTTTGCAGTTTTAGAGTATGATGTGAGGTTTTGCGCTTAGGATGAGACTATATAGATACTTACTAGAGAGTATTAAGATCATAGATAACTATATGAGTATTAGTTCCAATAATAGGATATGATTTTGTAGTATATCTACCGACTTGAACACATTTTTGGGATATAGTTTTTTCTCCTAGATGGACTTGATCATCCGCCCCCTAAGTATAATTATTATTATATTACCTTTTTTAATTTTTTATAAGAATTAATTCAGTAATTATTTTATATTTTTATTTTTTATTTTATAGTTAAATTTAAATATTATTTTTATTTACTAATAGTTATTTATAATATATAGACAAGCTCGCTAAAATTTATTTGGACAGAAATCATAATTTCATCACAGATTGTAGCACCCCCAGACTCACGCTCCCAGGTCTATTGCCAAAAACATAAAACTTACAACACATTCTATAATTAAAATCTATTATTAATATGTATTTCAATATATTACAGTACGTATTCCTTTTAATTTTTAGTTTTTGATAATTATGTAAAGTCACTAACAAATAAATCTACAGTCCACTTTTCAAATAGAAACTTTTCTCCACCACATAAGATGATAATGAATCCCTATTGATTCTTCAATGTATCCCAAAAAATTCTGCACCAAATATACTAATATTGGATTATCATCCTCAATACTTTATTTCATAAAATGGAAAAAGAGAAAATTAAGAAAGATTTTCTTAAATGATGAGTAAGTCTAAACCTAATAATGAATCATAATAAAATATAGGTGAGGAATAACATGATATCATAATAAGACGAATCATAAGTATAGAATCATGGAACAAATAGATGATATCATATGAAAACATTTTAAATAATTATCATAACATAGGAGCATAGCATCATAGGAAATATGGAAATTACATAAGTGTGATAACATAAGTCAAGGCTCCTTACCATGTTAACAAAAAAATGTTGGTTATGATAACTTCCCAAACACCATAATTTGAAGGTCTCACTTCCTCCTCACCATGATATTTCCTGAGATGAAAATATTACCCAATAAATTAGAGAGATATATAATTATGGGCCCACTCATCACATAATTCGAATCACACATATTTTTACTACACGGTTTCAATCAACGTATCATAAAATCCTAAGGTAGAAAATTTGTATTTTTATCCTTTTCAAGTGGTCCCCTCGGAAATAATTCATGATTTCATCTATAGACATATCATGATACGTCAATAGAAAATAAATTTTTATCCAATGACAGAAATAATTATTCTAGGTAAACACCACTCAAAAAATATGAATACACATGTTTAATTTACCACATGTATGAAATGGATATGTGGTTTATAAAATATTGTCTCTAATCAATCAATACATTGGGAATTTAATTGAACACCCTTCAATCAGGTAATAAAATGTAGGGAATTTAATGAGTAAAAACATTATATGTAATCAATGTAAATACAAGTGAATGATTAGGAAATAAAAAATTTGTGATAAATCAAACTATACATGTAAAAGATAATTTCCAATGTTATCCATATAAAGAAGGTGGTGGAATAATTTAAAAAATACACTTGATCATGTAAAATATATATGTATATGGAGATCACTCAAAGAAAAATTATTAAAAAAATTATTAAAAAAATAATTTCACTTTTCCAAAAGATAACATTTTAAAATGGAAGTTTTTATTATACCATGATTTTAATAATTCCTTTTTTATCTTCAAGGTATGTAGAGGAACCCTCTATGAAAATGAAAAATGTAGTATAAAGATATGTTTGCACAGAAATCTATAAAAGGTATTATTTTTATTTAGAAACAACCCATAAATAATCATTTGAAATATATCCTTTTAAAAAAAATTAATTAAGTTCAAGGTTCATGAACAATATATTTCTAAAAAAATTGTAAATAATTCATTTTGAATCATTTTAGAACATTAGTTTTGAAGAATACTATTTTGAAAACTATTCATATAAAAAACATGTAATGGTAATTAAAACCGTTTATTTAAACCCACATCATAGAAATGATGATTAAAAAATTCATTGAAAAGAGGTGAATATAATTAAAAAGGTAAATTGAAGAATTATATAAAATAATTTCAATAGGTAAAACATAAATATGGTAGTAAAATATCCATCGGAAAGTATAAGAGTTGTTCTTATAAAATAATTTCATAAAATGGAAGGATATTAATAAATATAAGTAATAACAGTACTGAAAAATGTAATATACTATTTGAAAAGATAATCGTTAGAAAATTGACTTGGAATATCAAAACAAGAATAGATTTCACAACTCATGTGAAAAATGACATGGGTTAAGAAAATTAAAAATTGAATAACATCTTAATAAAAATAATTAAAGGATTGATATTGAAAAATAATATTAAGTACCATTAATAAAATATTTTTCATAATAAAAGATAAATTTTGATTAATATATATCATAAAATAGTAAATTACTGCATAAAGTAAAATATGTCTCAATGAAGGGAGTTTGAAACAACAATCCCTTACCTTACTTCCCCGCTTAGTTTATCACACTCTAACATCCAATAAAACAACAATAAATCTCTTAATAAAAAATTTTGAAATCTTATTATTCTATATTAACCTTTTTTATACTTTATTTATAATTATTTTCTATGTATAGAGTGGTTCATTATAGCTTATTTTTAACATCATGTGTTGACAATTTTAATTATCTCCCATGTTCATTGTAATTTTAATGTTGGTCCCAAATATTTTATTCCAATTTTATAATTCCAAGATTATATACGGTTTGTTAATATATGTCCAATTATAATTTATAATATTTCACTTTCATCCCATAATAGGTTTATTACAAATCTTGATGATGATGTTTGAGACAAGATTGTATTGGCAGTTTTTCATAAACAGAGATGTTATATTATTAACATGTTTAGATATTAATATTATAAATTCGTAACCTTTGAAACATATTTAATTCCATACTAATACATTTTATTAACATTAAATTTAATTACTTAATCATTCTCTGAAAAAATAATAAAACATTTCTTATGTAGGCGGTAAATTGATCAAAACAAAAGTGTCATAATGATCAAATGAGTAGGAAGATGCAATTACATATTATAAATATAACATTTCAATTGGTATATAAATTTAGTAAATGTCATATATAATAATAAAATACATTATATTTAACCCTAAATGATTGATAGTGTCAAAAAAATAAAAAATTTCAATCGTGGAGGGGGTAATTTACACGTATACATGATTAACCTTCCCATTTCTCAATGGATGGATGGAGTGAAGGTGTATGAAAATTTATAATTTATGAATTATAAAAACTTAATAGGATTATTATTTGTTTAATAATTACACTTTTAGATCCATCCATGTAATCTTGTAAACTGAAATGACACACACCATTTAGGGAGGTTGTAGTCCACACATATGCATGAATAACAATCTCATTCATTAAAGAATGGATGGAAATATGGTAAATGTAAAATCTAATGATTTAAAAAATTTATAAGGGATATAAAAAACATAATTTTTCATCAAACCTATCCTTGATCCCAACAATAAAATTCAGTGATGAGAAATTAATTGCATCGTGTAATAGAGACGGTAGTTTTCACAAACGCACGATTGATGCATTTTTTAAATGGATGTTATGGAATGATTAAATATTTTTTGTGAAATAAATATAGTGAAATTTAAATATATAAATGATAATTCATTCATTATATTAAAAATTTAATGCAATTTCAAGAATATTTATATAAAAAATAAAGACTAAGATGATAGTAATACTCATGTTGAGATCACTGACTTTCCTAGGGATTATATTTGGAAATGAAGGTATTATGACAACTAAATAAGGAATAGTTTTATTTTCAAGGTTAAGGGTTCTAATATTGAAATATATATATATATATTCTCACTGGGGAATTAAATTTTATGAGTGTCTAAATAATGGATGTAAGTGTATCTTATTATAAGTGAATGAAATTTCACTTTCAATGGAAATTAAGGTTAAGTGGAAGGAATGGTATTACTAAAACTTTTTGTGAGTTTGATGAGTGAATATTGATAAGACATGTTTTTATTATTTTAAATGATAAAAAATTACTTCTAGAAGGTATATAAGTAATTTAAAATTAATAATAATCATTCCATATTAGATTACTCCCATAAACACTAATTAGTATTTTGTAAATATTAATCATTGTAATTAATTTATTACTTAAAATATAAGACTGACCTCCCAAGAAATATTCAATGTGTTGAATCCAAATCTGGCTTCCATTTATTCTTATTCAATTTATATGAAGATAAATTTTACTTTTTAATTTAAATATATGTTGTATCAAGAAACAAAATTTATATAAAATACCATTTATATTCAAAAAAATTAATCATGGGTTTGTAAAAATGATATATTAAATAAATATATTTATTTATAAAGAAACATTTTTTCATAAATAATTATTTTTTTTTATGTTTCCATAATATCGTAATTTGTGATAAAATTTTCCAAACTCAGTTTTTTCACTATTCAAGAAAAACAATTGATTCTAATATGATTTTTTATTTAAAATTACAATATTTAATAAATTTTATTTAATTCAAATTCTAACAATTATATATTTTTCTTTTAATAGATAATATAAAATATATATATTTTTTATATAAAAATTTTTCCAAACATTTGGTGTTTCTTATATTATTGTCTACCAGTTCTCTAATTTGTATTATTTTAATATCTTATATAATATATGAATATCTTATATGTTATCATAATAATATTTTAGATAATATTAATTCAATTTAACAATGTATCATGAAATTTATTTTAGTTTGTGAGAAAAATTATATGACACTTGTAATTATTTAAAGGATGATATAAATATTATAATTTAGAGATGTTACATTCTTATTTAAAAAATTAAATATTGGAATCAGGGGATGTTAAATCCCCCGTTAAAAAATTCCGTCCCTAAAATTTTAACAAAACTTGTCAATTATTCATGTCAAAATGATATAAATGACTTATGATAATATTTCAAATGAAATGCCTACATTAATATATTAATTAAAACTAGAGTACAAATCTTCTTCCACTATCAAGTTAACTAAATGATTCATTTTCCTTTTATAGCTAGATGTTTTATATCCTCTTTTCCCACACATGAAAAATTTCCATGTTCCTTTGAGACATTCTTCATTCTGCTTCTTCACACATTTTTTCATGAAGGAAATTGAACAGTTTTTCATTTATCATCTTCATCACTTGGAATTTCATGAGACAACACCATCCTTTCTTTATTGGGTTTTATACATTGACTGTATTCACATTTCTTATAACATTTTTTGATAGTTGATTTAGAATAATAACAATATTTATCACCCTGGTTATTTTCCCAATAGATTGTAAGTTAGGATAATCACTACATTCTATATTGTATCTATTATTATCATAGTTCATTATCACTCCCAACATTCCATCAAAATAACATTTTAGTTTGAGAAAACTTAAAATTTTAAATTTATAGAAGGACAACTATAATATTATAAGAACTAATTCATAAATAATGTGAATATCCTAAATTATGAGTATTTCGCATCAATATAAGTAATCCATAGTCATTTTAGTATTAATTTATCTTGTTATGTTAACTTTCATAAAATATTATGTTTAAATCCTTGATAATGTTTTGTAATGAAAAAGTGAATTAATCCAATAATATCTATTGAGTGTGTCTTCATAGGTGTACAGTTAGAGCCTATTAACTATACACATGAATAATGCTCAAGATATACCCGAAAAACACTTTTCAGGGTTATTTACCATAGGTAAATTTGTACCAAAGTTGTACCCACCTACAAATATCTAGAAAGGGATGTAATTTCTAAAAAAACTATAGGATATCTATTTTACTAAAATTTATAGAGGTTATCTTATACTTAGACTTATACCTTCATCTTCCACTAATGTTATCTTATCCTAATCATAAAAAATACAAAATAATCAATACTACAATCCTTAATTATTATTTATATTGTCATGCCTGCCATCTTTAAATGAGTTTTTCTTTATTTTTCTCTGTGTTGGGTAGTGTGGGGGTATGCCCGACATAAAATTTGAGGTTTTTATTTAATAACTCTTGTAATGGTCGTGATTGTGTCCAGCGCATTGCAGTTGAATCTATGTAACCTCGCTCCGGTCGTCCTGCGACCCCGCCCGATTAAACGCACTGCATGCCCGGTGCACTATTAATTAATTAATTATCAAAGTAATTAAGTTAAATGGTTAATAAAATATTTATATTGAAAGGTGTTTGTAGAGACCCGAAGCTTGACGTACATTGACATTACATTACATTTGCGGAATACTTAGTACATAACAAAAACACACACACAAGGATCGTAATAGTTTAGTGTCTTTGGAAACTCAGAACGTAATCTTCTAATCGTGGTGAAAGATCTTCAACATCTCCTATAAAGATCTTCCTTTTTTTTACCTAAAACCTTTCTTTATATCCTGGGGAAAAGAAAACATAAAAGGGTGAGCTCAAATGCTCAGTAAGGGTAAACAAAAGAAATATCAATCACATCGTATTCATAAGAACATAACATTTTGGAAATCTTAACCTGCAAAAGAGAGCATAATATCTTAACATGGAACAAATCATAGAAGTGAAAATGAGATCCCCATAATCATAACATAAAACTTGAAAACTTTGTGGCATTCACACATAATCATGGAAAATCATTTCTTGTTAGTCATGACTCATTGCCAATACTATCTTAGTGGACAAAGTCCCATTCTAAATCGAGTAACCCTCATTTCAGTCCTGTTTCACTGAACCGGTATAACCTACCATTCCATCCATGTCTATCTCATGAGATATAAAATCTTTACCCAATGCATTGGAGGGAGATATAGGTCCCACCCATCTTATAATGAATCCTTTCTTAAGGGTTCCACATAATCATAAAACATACATCATCGCATAACACATGTAACAAAAATGGGATTCTTGAAACATTATGACATCATAAATCAATTCATATATGATAAAGGAATTCATAAAAATAATTCCATCACAACATGATCAAATCAATGTAATAATAGGGATAAAAACAGACCCCTTTATTATCTTAGATGGAAAATAATTTTGAAAATCACTTGAACTCCATTCTTGAGGAAAATATCCTTTATTCTTCAAAAACATTTTTCCTTTCATAACATGTCATACAACTTTAAAATAAAAGAAGTTGATTAAAAATAAACTTGAAAACTTGTAAAGGAAGCTTCTTGGAAATAATGTTTTAAAAATCCATTCATGTCGTATAAGTTAAAAAATACATTCTTCTCGTACTTTTGTCGGAAAAGTCAAAAAGTACCACGTATGAAAAACGACAAAAGATTCCTTTCATATCCTTTACTAAAAACTCCCCGAAAGGAAAAATTGGATTTAAAAAATTTTAGATGGATGGAAATAACATTACATATTGAGGAAACATGGATGTGGATGATAAAATACACCCCAGTAAATACCAAAGTATAAACAATCTCGGATAAAAATGAGATTGTGATATTTCCCTTACCTTAGGTCTGATTTGCTTCGTATGTGTCCGAACATCCTGTATAATGATTTAAATAATGTCATTGACTTATTACAGAATCATATTCATTGTTATTATATCATATATGGTCCACTTATGACTTTATATTACCCGTTGTTTTGTAAATTCATGTTAAAGTAGTGTTTTGGTTAAAATCGTCTCATTTGTCGTTCGTGTTATTAACTTGTAATTATTCATATGATTACTTAGATCATGATTACTTAATTCCAGAATATAAAACATGATTTATATATATATATATATATATATATACATGTATAATAAATCAGTAAATGGAAAGAAATACACCGTTCATGGAGACGGTAGTCCGTACGTACGCATGAACGCTGTTTTCGTTTCCTTATTGAATTGAATGGAATTAAGTAGATGACATACATATAAATATAAATAATTCCAGTATCATTATTAGGTCATATATTTCATTATTACTTATTATATATACTTTATAATCATTCATGAATGGCTAATCATTGAGAATGAATCTCATCGCGTCGTGGAGACGGTAGTCCGTACGTACGCACGAGCGATGATATCGTTCCCATGGTCGTGGAATTGTGTTGAAGTGTATGTATACTATTTAAGTATCAATATCACTTTATAATAATCATATATAGTTATTCATTACACCTTTATACACATCCTTGTAAGGTGATGGTGGAAAATAGATTACACCACGGCGTGGAGACGGTATTCCGTACGTACGCATGCACGGTGATTTCCTTTTTCCGTAGGATGGATAGAAGGTTAATTAGAGTTGTTTCATATTTATAATAACATATCAGTATATAATAAATACTGATTTTATTACTTTATCATGAAACAACTAATGAAGAAGAATTTTAAGAAGAAAGAAATTGAAAAGATCGGTAATGGATATTACCTCTTCTTTGGAACGCTTCTTTGAATCCTCTACCTAGGGAACTATGATTGGTCTTTGAAGAAGACCAGGACCTCTAGGATTATTCTAGGGAAGTGGATAAGGGATTTTGGCAGGGGTTGGCTGAGCTTGAGTGCTCAAATTGGTTTGAGGAGGAGGGGGAGGAGGTGTCCTTTTATAAGGGAGGAAAGGGGCACCTTAGGAATATCTCAAAATATTATTTTATTATAAAGTCAAGTTCGGTTTTAATTAGCTCCAAATTGATTTATTTAGAGGCTAAGGTGGGGATGGGTCGAAATCCTCTCATCAAATAGAATTTATACAAATTTAGGTTCCTATTTTAACCTTATCATTTAGATTTAACATTAAGTTAAATAATTTTAATTTTACCGTGTCTTCTTGTGTTCTTATACTATAAGGTTAATAAACTTAATATATCAAGCCAAACGAACCCCAAATTGTTTATTATTAATATATATATACTTATAAAAGTAATTTGGCCGAACCATAGATTTTAGGAATAAAATAACAATTAATAATATAATATTTGATTTAAAAACTATTTTGTGTCAATTTTGAAACTATTTGATATATGATTTTTGTGAAAGTCATAACAGAATTATATGTTCGAACCAAGTTGATTAAATCAACACTAATATATCATAGTAACCTAGAAATTTAGTGTAATTCATAAAAAGTCTCAAATTACATTCATTTGAGCATTTATAACATCAATTATGTTAATATTTCATAAATAAGATAATTACTACATCATCTTTGTGTCATAAATAAATTAAATTATTTGATGTCTAAAAATTACAAATAAAATATCATTATGTAGGAAATCGTTTTAGATTTCTACTTAATATTTACAATCGAATTTATCTTATGTAAAACCCTATATTAAAAATGTTTTAGTAAATAAACTTTGATTTTAACTCTTTTAACTCTTCTTCGAATTAAATAATAATAAATGTCCTAATCTAATCCAAGTGGGCCTAAATGATAATATTTTACACATAAGGTTGTTTTTGGTCGAGATACACTTGTCCAATAGAATTAGGACATGTGTTAGGGTAATATTAATATCATTCTTACCCTTAATTACCCTATTTACTTTTAACCGTGGTAAATAAAAGTAAAAAGTTACTATTCACCAAAAATTATTTTCATCTCATTGAACCACATTTTACTTGCTGACATCAACCGTGTCTCTCGGATTTTTGAAATTCCATTCACAGAAGCGGTAAAATTAAGATTTATGAAGAAATTAATTTTTTTAACTACCACTTAGTAGTTTCACTATTCATCAAAAATTGATGTTTTTCAGAACAATGCCAAAATTTCATCCTAAGCTATATTTCATATTCCGAATTCAAAAATGAAGTCTATTTTACCAAATTCATATCATATATGTTGCATTAATTAATTTTATAATTAAATCCCGCTGTTAAAACAAAGCGTGTGTTTTTAAGAAACAATATCTATCAAAAGATTGACACTTGTTTATGTCTAGTTTAAATGTAAAATTACATCCAATGACCAACATTGTATTAAATTGTAAAAATATATTCTAAATATAATTTAAAACCACTCAAATTAATAATTTATCACTATTAATTATTTTGATTAAAAAAGTTGTTTTTAATTAAAATTTAGTAATTTTCACTATTCATCAGAATATGAAAGTTATTCGAAAAGTACCAAAATTTCACCCAAAGCTAATTTCGATATTACGAATCCAAAAATGAATTCCATTTTGAAAAATAAAATTTACAAAATTTCAAAAAGTGGTTATTACTATTCATAACGGCTAGTTTTAATAATATCTTAATAGCATATCGTTGTTTAGCGAAACTCGGTGTTGCGTACAACACACGCTATCGTGGAAGGTCGTGATTGCGTATAATTCAATCCAGGTCAGAGATGTGTATTGTGAAAGCTCCTTTTGGTGTAGCGTATAACACAAGACATTAATAAAATTAAAAAGAATATTTTTCATAAAATCTCATGCTGTTACATTCTACCCCCCTTAAAATGAATTTCGCCCTCGAAATTCGTCGGGGTTATAAATGGTTTACTATTAGAAAGTTTCTTTAATAAAAACCCACATCGTATAAAGGAATTCCAAAACTATGCTTTAAAACTAAAGCATGAAATGTAACGATTACCCAAATAAACTAATCACTGGGTTTCCACATAGGTGAAAATATGGATATGGAAGAGAAATCTAACCATCATGTTCTGGTGGAGAGTGGTAGAGAACATGGCTATGGAAAAGCCAGTAATCACAAATCCATAAAATTTTGACGATCTAAGGTACCATCTGATTCATCAGGTATAAGATCACTAGGACAACATTTTTGGTTTTCAAGATCATTTCCCTAAAGTTGAAAATTTGAATTAGAATAAATACTTTCTTTATTTTGGTACAATCTCACTGTTGTTCATGCCTTAAACAATTTCCACTTCATCTCTTAAATAAATGAAGTTGAATTTGTTATTCGTGAAGTGTTAGCAGATCATGTGATAGAATGACGGGTCATTCCATCTGTCTCAAACAAAAGGTTAGCAAAAATTATATACATAAGTCGATCTATAGTGAGATTAATCACATATGGTTCCTAAAATGGACTTATACTTCATATATCATACTGCTTAATATAATAAAACTAGTTTCTACTAAACAGGGACTTCCTGTAGGCCAGTGGTAGGCGATAAAGGCCAGTCGCACTTCGGTTGTGGGTTCGATTTCCACAGCCTTGACCGACGCGATGGGCTGTCGCCCGTCCTGCAGGTTGTCCTTTTTCTAAAACTATAACATCCCATCAAGAATATCGAAAAAACTTCTATCCTTAAATAATACTCACTTATGTCTAACATAATCCATTTCAATCTTTAGGCTTATCCATAATACTGCAGTCCACTCTTATAACATAGTGAAAATGATTACCAGAGATTTAATACCATCGTTGATCCCCATATATCATAAGATATGTTTTGTTGGTCACATTCCAAACATTCAAAGTCCTCAATCATGTATTCTCTTGAATACCTTAGTGAAAACATGAATGCAGTTTAAAGTTAACACTTTCCACATACCAAAATCCTCAAAATTCTCTATACTCAAACCATGATATCACTTAGTCCTTATATCAATCATGAGCTCATGAATACTGTTAAACATTTCGTTTTCTCGTTTTCCCTTTATTATGCGCATAATATCTCAATTACTTTGAATACCACATTAGACCAATACATAAATATTCCAATACTCCATGATACAATATTATTTTGGAATCCCATTACATAAACACTTAATCATTCCACCACATCGTTGTCATATTCAACATCGCCAATAGTGATCGCATGTGACTTCCCTTTTTCCTTTTCCTTTAGTGGTTCTTCATTTTGATCATCACTAACCCTTGGATTCGGGCATTTATTATCATAATGCCCCATTTCCTTGCACTTGAAGCATTGAAGTGTTGGTGGTGCGTTCTCTGCAGTGTTTTCTTTATTCACATCATTAGAAACCCTTTTCCATTACTTCGACACTCAGCTGCTCGATGACCTTCTTTTCCACACTTAAAACATTTTCTAGTCCCTTTAAGACAATCTCCACCATGCTTCTTTCCACACTTTGAGCATAAGGAAACATTCATCTTCTTTTCACCATTATTCTGAGATTTCTCCTTGAACTCCATCTTTAGTTTCTTGTCAAAACCATGAGATGGATCTGTAACACCAACTTCCATTTCTACCTTGATAGTACAACGCACAATTTCTTCATATCTACCGAAGTCTCTTATAGCTAATGCCCTTCGAAGACTTGGTTTTAAGCCACTGAAAAATCTATCAACTTTACTTTCAGGTTGGATGATAATTCCAGATGCATACCTTGCAAGTCTTGTAAAATTCGCTTCGTATATACCAACAGATTCATCATCCTTTTGCTTTAGTTCAAGATACTCCTTCTCCATCTTTTTTCAAAGAATACGAGGGAAGTACTTGTTGAAAAATAAGTTCAAGAACTCGTCCCATTCCATGGACTCAATTTCATCTCTTTGCCTTGTATTATTGATAAGATTCCACCATTGATCAGCTTCACCTTCCAAACGATATACTGCTAAGATGACTTTATCATGTTCAGAACATTGAAGAACTGAAAATATCTTTTTAGTGGTACTGATCCATTGTTCAGCAACAAGTGGATCAGAAGACCCACTGAAAGAAGGTGGATGTTGCCTCATGAAGGACTCAATAGAATATTGTTCCCTTCTCAGCTCATTTGGAAGTCCAGAATGATTCATATCTTGTGTAAGTATAGCAATAAGATTTTTCACTCCATCTCCCATAACATTTGTTTGTTCAGGAGGACAATCATTTCATTGTCCATTGCATTGATCAATACGGTTCCTTCAGGTTCCAGCCATCGTCTAAAACCCAAAAAGAATAGTGTGAGAGGCAAAAGTCATGCTAGGGAAAACAACATAATAAAGGGGGAGTACCTTCAATATCTAACATCTTAGGTTTAATTTTATGATCGTTAGCGTAGTTCTAGTACTATAACCTATTCGTATACTTAACCTTAGGGACATCCCTAGACATACCATAGAAATATTTCTAGGGATCTCACTAACGTTTTCGCATCCTAGTTTCCAAAGGTTGACTAAAACTTTCCTCTGATACCAACTGTAGAGACTCGAAGCCTGACGTACATTGACATTACATTACATTTGCAGAATACTTAGTACATAACAAAAACACACACACAAGGATCGCAATAGTTTAGTGTCTTTGGAAACTCGGAACGTAATCTTCTAACCGTGGTGAAATATCTTCAACATCTCCTATAAAGATCTTCCTTTTTTTTACCTAAAACCTTTCTTTATATCCTGGGGAAAAGAAAACATAAAAGGGTGAGCTCAAATGCTCAGTAAGGGTAAACAAAAGAAATATCAATCACATCGTATTCATAAGAACATAACATTTTGGAAATCTTAACCTGTAAAAGAGAGCATAATATCTTAACATGGAACAAATCATAGAAGTGAAAATGAGATCCCCATAATCATAACATAAAACTTGAAAACTTTGTGGCATGCACACATAATCATGGAAAATCATTTCTTGTTAGTCATGACTCATTGCCAAGACTATCTTAGTGGACAAAGTCCCTTTCTGAATCGAGTAACCCTCGTTTCAGTCCTGTTTCACTGAATCGGTATAACCTACCATTCCAGCCATGTCTATCTCATGAGATATATAATCTTTACCAAATGCATTGGAGGGAGATATAGGTCCCACCCATCTTATAATGAATCCTTTATTATGTGTGCCACATAATCATAAAACATACATCATCGCATAACACATGTAACAAAAATGGGATTCTTGAAACATCATGACATCATAAATCAATTCATATATGATAAAGGAATTCATAAAAATAATTCCATCACAACATGATCAAATCAATGTAATAATAGGGATAAAAACAGAACCCTTTATTATCTTAGATGGAAAATAATTTTGAAAATCACTTGAACTCCATTCTTGAGGAAAATATCCTTTCTTCTTCAAAAACATTTTTCCTTTCATAACATGTCATACAACTTTAAAATAAAAGAAGTTGATTAAAAATAAACTTGAAAACTTGTAAAGGAAGCTTCTTGGAAATAATGTTTTAAAAATCCATTCATGCCGTATAAGTTAAAAAAAACATTCTTCTCGTACTTTTGTCGGAAAAGTCAAAAAGTACCACGTATGAAAAACGACAAAAGATTCCTTTCATATCCTTTACTAAAAACTCACCGAAAGGTAAAATTGGATTTAAAAAATTTTAGATGGATGGAAATAACATTACATATTGAGGAAACATGGATGTGGATGATAAAATACACCCCAGTAAATACCAAAGTATAAACAATCTCGGATAAAAATGAGATTGTGATATTTCCCTTACCTTAGGTCTGATTTGCTTCGTATGTGTCCGAACCTCCTGTATAATGATTTAAATAATGTCATTGACTTATTACAGAATCATATTCATTGTTATTATATCATATATGGTCCACTTATGACTTTATATTACCCGTTGTTTTGTAAATTCATGTTAAAGTAGTGTTTTGGTTAAAATCGTCTCATTTGTCGTTCGTGTTATTAACTTGTAATTATTCATATGATTACATAGATCATGATTACTTAATTCCAGAATATAAAACAAGATTTATATATATATATATATACATATATAATAAATCAGTAAATGGAAAGAAATACACCGTTCATGGAGACGGTAGTCTGTACGTACGCATGAACGCTGTTTTCGTTTCCTTATTGAATTGAATGGAATTAAGTAGATGACATACATATAAATATAAATAATTCCAGTATCATTATTAGGTAATATATTTCATTAGTACTTATTATATATACTTTATAATCATTCATCAATGGCTAATCATTGAGAATGAATCTCATCGCGTCGTGGAGACGGTAGTCCGTACGTACGCACGAGCGATGATATCGTTCCCATGGTCGTGGAATTGTGTTGAAGTTTATGTATACTATTTAAGTATCAATATCACTTTATAATAATCATATATAGTTACTCATTACACCTTTATACCCATCCTTGTAAGGTGATGGTGGAAAATAGATTACACCACGGCGTGGAGACGGTATTCCGTACGTACGCACGCGCGGTGATTTCCTTTTTCCGTAGGATGGATAGAAGGTTAATTAGAGTTGTTTCATATTTATAATAACATATCAGTATATAAGAAATACTGATGTTATTACTTTATCATGAAACAACTAAAGGAGAAGAAGTTGAAGAAGAACGAAATTGAAAAGATCGGTAATGGATATTACCTCTTCTTTGGAACGCTTCTTTGAATCCTCTACTTAGGGAACTAAGATTGGTCTTTGAAGAAGACCAGGACCTCTAGGATTATTCTTGGAAAGTGGAGAAGGGATTTTGGCAGGGTTTGGCCGATCTTGAGTTCTCAAATTGGTGTGAGGAGGAGGGGGAGGAGGTGTCCTTTTATAAGGGAGGAGAGGGGTACCTTAGGAATATCTCAAAATATTATTTTATTATAAAGTCAAGTTCGGTTTTAATTAGCTCCAAATTAATTTATTTCGAGGATAAGGTGGGTATGGGTCGAAATACTCTCATCCAATATAATTTAGACAAATTTAGGTTCCTATTTTAACCTTATCATTTAGATTTAACATTAAGTTAAATAATTTTACTTTTACCGTGTCTTCTTGTGTTCTTATACTATAAGGTTAATAAACTTACTATATCAAGCCAAAAGATCCCCAAATTGTTTATTATTAATATATATATCCTTATCTAAGTCATTTTTCCGAACCTTAGATTTTTTGGAATAAAATAACAATTAATAATATAATATTTGATTTAAAAACTATTTTGTGTCAATTTTGACACTATTTGATATATGATTTTTGTGAAAGTCATAACAGAATTATATGTTCGAACCAAGTTGATTAACTCCACACTAATATATCATACTAACCTATAAAATTATTTTAATTCATAAAAAGTCTCAAATTACATTCATTTGAGCATTTATAACATCAATTATGTTAATATTTCATAAATAGGATAATTACTGCATCATCTTTGTGTCATAAATAAATTAAATAATTTGATGTCTAAAAATTACAAATAAAATATCATTATGTAGGAAATCGTTTTAGCTTTCTAATGAATATTTACAATCGAATTTAACTTATGTACAACCCTATATTAAAAATATTTTAGTAAATAAACTTCGATTTTAACTCTTTTAACTCTTCTTTGAATTAAATAATAATAAATGTCCTAATCTAATCCAAGTGGGCCTAAATGATAATATTTTACACTTAAGGTTGTTTTTGGTCGAGATACACTTGTCCAATAGAATTAGGACATGTGTTAGGGTAATATTAATATCATTTTTACCCTTAATTACCCTATTTACTTTTAACCGTGGTAAATAAAAGTAAAAAGTTACTATTCACCAAAAATTATTTTCATCTCATTGAACCACATTTTAATTACTGGCATCAACCGTGTCTCTCAGATTTTTGAAATTCCATTCACAGGAGCGGTAAAATTAAGATTTATGAAGAAATTAATTTTTTTAACTACCACTTAGTAGTTTCACTATTCATCAATAATTGATGTTTTTCAGAACAATGCCAAAATTTCATCCTAATCTATATTTCATATTCCGAATTCAAAAATGAAGTCTATTTTACCAAATTCATATCATAGATGTTGCATTAATTAATTTTATAATTAAATTCCGCTGTTAAAACAAAGAGCGTGTTTTTAAGAAACAATATTTATCAAAAGATTGACACTTGTTTATGTCTAGTTTAAATGTAAAATTACATCCAATGACCAACATTGTATTAAATTGTAAAAATATATTCTAAATATACTTTAAAACCACTCAAATTAATATTTTATCACTATTAATTATTTCGATTAAAAAATTTGTTTTTAATTAAAATTTAGTAATTTTCACTATTCATCACAATATGAAAGTTATTCGAAAAGTACCAAAATTTCACCCTAAGCTAATTTCGATATTACGAATCCAAAAATGAATTCCATTTTGAAAAATAAAATTTAAAAAATTTCAAAAAGTGGTTATTACTATTCATAACGGCTAGTTTTAATAATATCTTAATAGCATATCGTTGTTTAGCGAAACTCGGTGTTGCGTACAACACACGCTATCGTGGAAGGTCGTGATTGCGTATAATTCAATCCAGGTCAGAGATGTGTATTGTGAAAGCTCCTTTTGGTGTAGCGTATAACACAAGACATTAATAAAATTAAAAAGAATATTTTTCATAAAATCTCAGGCTGTTACAATGTTAAAGATGATAATTTGATTATGCTTATTACTTTTATCATCTTTTTTCTGTTAAAACTTTTATGGGTCGCGCGGAGTAACCGCGTAGTTTCCAGACTCATTAAAAATAAAGTTGATCAAACGATGTTTAAACAATTATTTTAATGATAATGAATATAGTTATTATTATTATTATTATTATCATTATCATTATTATTATTGTTGTTGTATGTTTTATTTTATTAACACTAATTTATAATTATAAATACTTTTAAGTTTTATATTTTTAGTTTTATTATTATTGTTTTTATTTTATTTTATTTTACTTTTCTTCCCCTTTTCATTATTTTTTTCTTTTTTTCTTTCTTCCTTTTCTTTCCCTTTTCTTTTTTTCCCTCTTCCTCTCTTCCTCTCTTCCCCTCTCTCTCCTGTCGCACATCTCCCCTAACCCTAGCACCGCATTTTTTTCCCAGGCCCATCATGCATATCCCCTCTTTCATCCCTCGGCATGTCACACCGACTCCCGCTGGTACCCCGTCGCGCAACACCCCCCATCACCCCTTTTATCATCACCCTTCCATGTGTGCTGATGTTCGGCCACCCCTATCTCTCCCTCTCTTCTTCCTCGTCAGACCCCCCACCTGGTTCGCGCATGCTTCCACCGTTTGGCCACATCCCTCTCCATCTTGATCTCCAACACCATCTCCTTAGTCGCACCTCCCGGTCGACCTGCTGGTACCTATCGACAAGCAGCTCCAGCGAACCACATGCGCACCGCCCCGAACGCACCCTTGGCCGAGCACATTCCGACTGATACCTCTGTTTCTTCCCCTTCCTCCGTGATCAGCGGGTTCCGGCCAGCCCCTCCTACGAAACTCACGCACTCCCTTCAATGGACGACCTCCATCGCAGAACATCCCTCCCAGTGCGCTGCTTTACGGTGGTCACTGGTGTCGACTCCCCTTCTAGCGAGACCCGAGCCGGCGCAAAGCTCCCTACCGGCGCAACTCGGTTCTCGCACGGCTACCTCGCGTGCCTCTCCTACTGGCTACATAGTGATCTGGTGCACTACTCCCTTTGTCCGGGCGCCTCCTGGCTTGTTGTCGCACAACCACAACCCCCCTAAGGCTGGTGGGTTTTTTCTTCCATCCGGCGAAGCCCTGGTTCGGCAACTGCTACCCCCCTCGTTTAAGTCTTTCTTCTTTTTTTCAGTAGGTGTATGTTCTTATTTTGGTGTTTAAATTTGAATTTTATTTTGTTCTAATTCATGATTTTGGGTTTGCTTTAGGTTCATTGTGGTACGAATGGAACACGATTGAGGTTACACGCTCTAATTTAAAGATTTCATATCAATTTTGAGGTTTTCCACACACTGGTAGGTGGTTCCCCATCTAATTGTTATCTAATAAATTATTTTGCAATGATTAATTCTTTTTGCATATTATTTAATTAATTATTTTTGTGTGAAATTTGTTTTATTTGAAGACTGATTTGCATTGATATTGTTTAGTAAATTGTTCATATTATTGGGTGTTTTCTTCTGAGAACTCTATTCATAACTTTTGAATTGTGCTGTTATCTTTTTAAATCATGCGAATGGTGGGAACTATTTTTTTCTGACATGGCGTCGGGTGCGTTTGGTCATAAAAGTTGTTTTTTCTTGAGTTTAGTGGCTAACTCTAAACGATTTCCTCTAAATTGTTTTATATGATTTTATTATTGGCTTGTTAAATTATATGGTTTATGAAATTGTGTTTTTCATATGGTTTATGGGTTTTCCATCAAACCTTTTGGTGCTGCAAGTTATACTTTATAACTTTATTTGAGTGCGTGTGATGTTGGAATGCATTTGGATTTATAACTGGTTATTCTAGTTTGTGCCAAAGCCTTGTAAAACTCTTTTACCATTGCTTTATATATTTTTTAGCGGTGTATTAAATTATAAAAATGGTGTAAAATGATTTTGAAAAACGATTTAGCATGTGTCTTATTTCAAAATGTCATTTATGTGTGTAAGTGGTGGGTGGTTTAATGATTAACGTTTTTTTATTGTGCAGATGGTTTAACCAAGTATGTAACCTATTCAGATTGAGTTTTGAAAACACTTTTTATGACAACCCTGCTTTTTATTACAACTTAAACATGCTTTATTACATAAAACTTCACTTGATCCAACAAAGAAGATCGAGAGATTTAGTTTCTTTGGGGCTTAAGATCATTACATAAAAACTTTAAACTTTTAATACAACATCTTTATTGAAAACTTCCTTTACATGACCACTACATTCCTTCGTACTTAGCATTGCATGGGATTACCTAAGGACATGCATAAGAAAAGGGTGAGCTATAAAGCCTAGTAATGGAGTACACAATGAATAAAATGAGGAGTACAATACATGTTAGGAAATAGGAACATCAATAGAGAATAAGAGTAACATGAACATAAAGGCATGATAAAGCATGATAATCATAACATGGAAATGTGGCAACAACACTTAACATTGAATTAGCATGAGCCAAGGCTCATTGCACATGGAGCATGAGTAAACCCTCATTGGACTTGAAGCACGAGTAAACCCTCGTTTCACTTGAATTAGCATGAGTCAACACTCATTGCACATGAAGTATCATGATACTATACTTTACCCAATGCATTGGAGCGCTATAAGGGCGCACCCTTCTTAAACATTTCATTTCATGCATAAATGTGCCACATGGATCATAAAACATGGATTAATAAAACATAATCATTTATTCCATGATAAAGGAATGTGGAATTAATACATGAAACTTTATAATCAATAAGAAAATGTGTATAAAGGTGAATACCCTTGATAGAGAAATGGGCATGGTATTCACTACACAATGATATTGGCTTAGAAAATCGGTGTGATTTTGGCAGCGTAACGGCGTGACATAAGAATTCATAAAAATGGTTTATGAGAGAGAAAGGGGGTCCTCATCATATTTACATGTAATGGAATGTAAGTTGGTCATATAGATACATGTCCCAACAATTGAAAAGGAATTAATATTCATGATACAAAAGTATTGCTTGAATATAAAAGAGGAGAAAACATTTCCTTTCGGAATTTCGGCATAGTAACGGGTGCACATGGGAGGCATTTAATGAGAGATAAAGGGGTCTACCATCATTAAAACAATAATAGGGAAGTATGGGGGGGTTGAGAAACCATACCCCAACATTACTAATTGAAATTAAAATGGCAATACAACTTAAAGAAAATTGACAAAAATGAGAAAGGAAGAAAAAATCCTTACATGGAAGTGTGCTTCCAAAGGCTAGAGAGAGGCTTGTGAGAGGCTTCTTGGGGGCTTGGGGAACCTTGAGAGGATTCTAGAGAGAGTGGGGTAGAGGTTGGACGAACTCCAAGGGATTTGAGTGAAGAGGAAGTGGGAGCTTGGGTGGGTTTATGTAGGAAAGGTGAGGGAATTCTTTATTATTTAGGTTTGGGACCCCTTATATTAAAATAATCCAAACCACAAACCATCCCATGGTATTTGACCATGGTTTCTGGAAAAGGAAAGATGAAAACAATATTTTACAAGTCCAAGGTCCGAAATTATTAAAAAATTATGGTTTCTTATGTGGAGGTGAGTCACACTCCAGTGGAAATTAATTTAAAAAGGAAAAGTGTTGAATAAGTCTTGAGGGCTCCATTAATGCTTTGAAAAGTAAGTCAAACAAACCCAAAACCTCATTATTTTAATGATAAAACACATATTTTCTGAACATAAGGATTATGGTATTTTATTACATCACCATTGGGTCATTATGATGTCATAAAACACATTATATATTTAAATGGTATTTAATTTTTACCCAAAAATTTGACTGTCTCAAAAAATTATGAAAAATTAACCGTTGGATAATTTCGATGTCCTGATTCCAAAAATAATATTTATTTTATCTAAATAATTTTCTAAATATTTGAATTTTCACTTTTAAAATAAAAACCGACATTTATAAAAAATTCACAGGTTTTGACAGAAATGGCTTTCAAACCTTAATAAAAATTTTAATTGCATTCATAAAATTTTAAGATCATTTATATTTAATAAAAATTAATTTAATATTAATAATAATATTTTATTAAAATATTATTTAATTCAAAAATCCTTCAATTTAATAAAATATAATTCTTAATTAAATAATAACTAAAAACACCATTTGTACTTTAAAAACTAATTACAATGTATCAAAAATGACTTGAAATTATATTCATTATTATATACAGAAATAATGTACATGAACATGGTGCTACTTATTTGTTACATAACCCCTTAAAATAGCTGCATAAGACCTAAGGGTAAGGTGTGCGATGGTGACAGACTCTTGGGGTGACTCGGATAACATCGCTCCAGTTGTAATTTCAATCAACTTCCACTTTTCCCGTAGACGATCACGTTAGAGCTTGACTTGATGAAGCTCAGCTTGGGATTGGTCAAGGAAAATGCCCAAAGACGCCACCTCTTTTCCGAGATCTGACAAATGGGCTTCATAAGGGGAAATTATACTGGATGAGGCCATCACTTCCTTTGTCTGAGTAGAAATGGGTTCGTTAAAGCCTTATATTTATACTACTCAGATGATCACGGTTGAACGGCTATAAAAGTAACGGTCACAAATCATAACGTAATACTAAAGAAGTTTACATCTTATAAAAACATTTTTCATAAAGAAACATTTAACTGGATCAAGAGGGATTTTCTGTTAATGAAACTTTGGGTCATTACAATATTCCCCCCTTAAGAAATTTTTCCCTCGAAATTTTCCTTTTCCCACACTAAAACAAATGTGGGTAACTCAGCTTCATCATATCCTCCGACTCCCAAGTTGCTTCTTCAAACATGTGGTTTCTCCACAACACCTTGACGAGGGGAATTGTATTATTTCGTAGAACTTTTTCTCTACGATCTAAGATCTTCACTGGTTGCTCCTCATAAGAAAGATCACCTTCCAATTGTACCACCTCGGAAGAGAGTACATGTGAAGGGTCCGGTATTTACTTCCTTAAGAGGGATACAGGAAAGACATCATGTACCTTGTCCATAGTAGGTGGAATTTCTAGTCGATCGACCACAGCCCCAACACGATCAAGATTCTCTAAGGGGACGATGTACCTTGGACTTAACTTCCCTTTCTTTCCAAACCTCATGACCTTATTCCACGGAGATATGCGTAAAAACACCATGTATCCGACTTTAAACTCAAGTTCTCGTCGACGATTATCTGCATAACTCTTCTATCGACTTTGGGCTGCCTTGATATGTTGCTGAATGGTTTTCACCTTCTCCACAATTTCATCGACCATTTCTGGTCCAAGCATCTTACGTTCACCGAACACATCCCAACATGCCGGTGTTTTCGGGTTTTACCCCTAGGATACATCGATGCCAGAGCCACCTCTACCTGCTCGTATCCAGACAGGGATGTATTTGTTTGATAAACCAATTACTTAGTATTTACCAAAACTTAGGGATGTTTTTATTATACTTAGTCTTGTATCTAAGGCTTTACTAGGGTTTCCTAATCCCAAAAATAACTAAACCTATCCTCTGATACCAACTATGACAACCCTGCTTTTTATTACAACTTAAACATGCTTTATTACATAAAACTTCACTTGATCCAAAAAAGAAGATCAAGTGGTTTAGTGACTTTGGGGCATAGGATCATTACATAAAAACTTTAAACTTGAAATACAACATCTTTATTGAAAACTTCCTTTACATGACCACTACATTCCTTCGTACTTAGCATTGCATGGGATAACCTGAGGACATGCATAAGAAAAGGGTGAGCTATAAAGCCCAGTAAGGGAGTACACAATGAATAACATGAGGAGTACAATACATGTTAGGAAATAGGAACTTCAATAGAGAATAAGAGTAACATGAACATAAAGGAATGATAAAGCATGATAATCATAACATGGAAAGGTGGCCACAACACTTAAAATTGAATTAGCATGAGCCAAGGCTCATTGCACATGGAGCACGAGTAAACCCTCATTGCACTTGAAGCACGAGTAAACCCTCGTTGCACTTTAATTAGAATGAGTCAACACTCATTGCACATGACGTATCATGATACTATACTTTACCCAATGCATTGGAGCGCTATAAGGGCGCACCCTTCTTAAACATTTCAGTTCTTGCATAAGTGTGCCACATGGATCATAAAACATGGATTCATAAAACATAATCATTTATTCCATGATAAAGTAATGTGGAATTCATACATGAAACTTTATAATCAATAAGTAAATGTGCATAAAGGTGAATACCCTTGATAGAGAAATAGGCATGGTATTCACTACACAATGATATTGGCTTAGAAAATCGGTGTGATTTTGGCAGCGTAACGGCGTGACATAAGAATTCATAAAAATTGTTTATGAGAGAGAAAGGGGTTCCTCATCATATTTACATGTAATGGACAGTAAGTAGGTCATATAGATACATGTCCCAATAATTTAAAAGGAATTTAGATTCATGATACAAAAGTATTGCTTGAATATAAAAGAGGAGAAAAAAGTTCCTTTCGGAATTTCGGCATAGTAACGGGTGTACATGGGAGGCATTTAATGAGAGAGAAAGGGGTCTACCATCATTAAAACAATAATAGGGCAGTATGGGGGAGGTTCAAAACCATACCCCAACATTCATAATTGAAATTAAAATGGCAATACAACTTAAAGAAAATTGAAAAAAATGAGAAAGGAAGAAAAAACCCTTACCTGGAAGTGGGCTTCCAAAGGCTAGAGAGAGGCTTGTGAGAGGCTTCTTGGGAGATTAGGGCACCTTGAGAGTATTATAGAGAGAGTAGGGCAGAGGTTGGACGAACTTCAAAGTCTTTGAGTGAGGAGGAAGTGGGAGCTTGGGTGGGTTTATGTAGGAAAGGTGGGGGAATTCTTTATTATTTAGGTTTGGGACCCCTTATATTAAAATAATCCAAACCACAAACCATCCCATGGTATTTCCCCATGTTTTCTGGAAAAGGAAAAAGGAAAAAAATATTTTACAAGGCCAAGGTCCGAACTTATTAAAAAAGTAGGGTTGCTTATGTGGAGGTGAGTCACACTCCCATGGAAATTAATTTAAAAAGGCAAAGTGTTGAATAAGTCTTGAGGGCTCCATTAATGCTTTGAAAAGTAAGTCAAACAATCCCAAAACCTCATTATTGTAATGATAAAACACATATTGGCAGAACATAAGGATTATGGTATTTTATTACATCACCATTGGGTCATTATGATGTCATAAAACACATTATATATTTAAATGGTACTTAATTTTTACCCAAAACTTTGACTGTCTCAGAAAATTATGAAAAATTCACCGTTGGATAATTTCGACGTCCTGATTCCAAAAATAATATTTATTTTATCTAAATAATTTTCTAAATATGTGAATTTTCACATTTAAAATAAAAATCGACATTTATAAAAAATTCACGGGTTTTGACAGAAATGGCTTTCAAACCTTAATAAAAAATTTAATTGCATTCATAAAATTATAAGATCATTTATATTTAATAAAAATTAATTTATTATTAATAATAATATTTTATTAAAATATTATTTAATTCAAAAATCCTTTAATTTAATAAAATATAATTCTTCATTAAATAATAACTAAAAACACCATTTTTTACTTTAAAAACTAATTACAATGTATCAAAAATGACTAGAAATTATATTCATTATTATATATAGAAATAATGTACATGAACATGGTGCTACTTATTTGTTACATAACCCCTTAAAATATCCTCATAAGACCGAAGGGTAAGGTGTACGATGGTGACAGACTCTTGGGGTGGCTCGGATAACATTGCTCGAGTTGTAATTTCAATCAACTTCCACTTTTCCCGTAGACGATCACGTTCGAGCTTGACTTGATGAAGCTTAGCTTGGGCTTGATCAAGGGCAAAGCCAAAAGATGCCACCTATTTTCTGAGCTCCGACAAATGGGCTTAATAAGGGGCAATTGTACTGGATGAGGCCATCGCTTCCTTTGTCTGAGTAGAAATGGGTTCGTTAAAGCCTTATATTTATACTACTCAGATGATCACTGTTGAATGGCTATAAAAGTAACGGTCACAAATCATAACGTAAAACTAAAGAAGTTGACATCTTATAAAAACATTTTTCATAAAGTAACATTTAACTGGATCAAGAGGGATTTTCAGTTAATGAAACTTTGGGTTGTTACACTTTTTGTGTGTGTATGGTTTTAAAAGAGGGTTTGAGTGTGAAATGGTGATTATGTGAGTGTAAATATCCTTTTTGGGTTTTATGGATGAGTGTGACATGTGGGATGAACATGAAATTTATTTGAGCACAAACCGGGAAGCCAGGGTCGCTAGGAGGGTATACTAGACTAGTGGGCTAGTGTTCCGGAGGTGACTCAACCCTGTTTCACTGGAAGGACTGACGATTGCAACACTAACTAAACATATGCATTTCTGAGGGTCGTGGCCTTCTAAGCCATGAGGTTTGTGGCCTTCTAAGCCACGTTTTATGAGGTATGTGGCCTTCTAATCCACGTTTCACCGAGACACGAAGATCTAGAGACCGAAGATAGCTGATACCCATGCGGCCTCCCCCATATTGATGTTCATTGGTTACGTTGAGCTCGTTGGTGTGACATATTGGTTATTTAAAAAAAATGGTGCGTGTGTTTTAACTTAAGTTGTTGTATTTGAAACGGTTTTCTTAAATTCCGTTTTCATTTAAACTGTTCAAGCGTTTATTTCTTTTCATTAATTAATATTGCAAATGTATTTGTCATTTAATGATTATGCGTGGAACCTTTTTTGGGCTGATATCCTACTAGGCTCTTTTCTCACACCCTACATACACCTTTGGGTGTATGTAGGCCTTGTTCTCTATGTATTCCAGGTTGAGGCATCATGCTCAGTGATGGTGGTTGGTCGTTGGTGGTATTCTTGTGCAGGATAACGTTTGTGACGTGTGGATGTCGCACAACTCCTGTTTCATGGAGGTTTGAGTATGGGTTTTACTTTCCGATGTCATATTTTCATTTTAATTATTGGTTCGAATAGTAGACTTTAAACCTGTTCATAGTTTAAAGGCATGTTTGGTTGTCCATTTCTAATTTCAGTTTATTTATCTGGTTAGTAGTTTTTCTGTCTTTTATTTTAGGTAAAATCATTCCCATGTGTTAGTTTTGATACCCGGTTACCTGTGCCAGCCTGTGGGGATCAGGAACTCCATTCGAGCCTTGTCGCGGGCCGGGTCGGGCGCCGGGTCGAATGGCGACCCGGCCTGGTTCGTGACAAAATGGTATCAGAGGTGTGAGTTTTCTCTCTTGGGTCATGTTCTTTCGGGATAGAGTCACGTTAGACACGAGTTAAGGTTTTCGGGACTCGACTTCCTGGCTACGAGTAAGGTGCCTTGTAACACCCCAAGCTTCTACGGTACGCTTCTCTTGGAATAATGCTATAGCGTGTGTTGTACACATCATCGAGTTCTAACACACCACAACCAATCAAACTAGCCGTTATGAATAGTAATACCTACTTTTTGAAATTATATATATTTTATATTTCAAAATGGACTTCATTTTTGGATTCGGAATATCGAAATTATCCTATGTTGAATTTTTGGTATTTTTCTGAGAACTTCCAATTTTTATAGTGAAAAATACTTAAAAATAACTTTTTTAATCAAAATAATTTATAGTGATAAATTATATTATTTAGTGGCTTTAAAGTATAATTAGAATATATTTTTACCATTTTATCCAATGGTGTTCATTATAATTATATTCACTTTGAAATTGGACATAATGAATTGTCAATCTTTTGATATATACTGTTTCTTAAAAACACGCTATTTGTTGTGACAACGGGACTTAATTATAAAATTAATTAATACAACTTTTATGTTTGGAATTTTGTAAAATAAACATCATTTTTGAATTCGGAATATCAATTATAGCTTAGGGTGATATTTTGGCATTGTTCGGAAAAACTTAATTTTTGATGAATAGTGAAACTACTAAGTGGTAGTTTAAAAACTGAATTTCTCATAATACTTAATTTTACCGCTTTTGTGATTGGAATTTCGAAAATATGAGAGACATGTTTAATATCAATGAGTAAAATGTGGTTCAATGAGATGAAAAATAATTTTTGGTGAATAGTAACTTTTAAGTTTTATTTACCACGGTTAAAAATAAATAGGGTAATTAAGGGTAAAAATGATATTAATATTACCCTAACACATGTCCTAATTCTATTGGAAAAATTTATATCGACAAAAAACCACCTTAGGAATAAAATATTATCATTTATGTCCACTTGGATTAGATTAGGACATTTATTATTATTTAATTCAAAGTAGAGTTAAAAGAGTTAAAATCAAAGATTATTTACTAAAACATTTTTAATATAGGGTTATACATAAGATAACATCAATTTTAAATATTCATAAAAAATATAAAAATATTTCTTACATAATGATATTTTATTTATAATTTTTAGATATTAATTATTTTAATTTATTTTTGACACAATGATGATACAGTAATTACCATAATAGTGAAAAATTAAAATAATTGATATTATAAATACCCAAATAAATATAATTTGAGACTTTTAATGAATTACACTAATTTTATAGGATAATATGACATATTAGGATTTATTTAATTTATGTTTTTAGATTTAATCATTCTGTTATAATTTTTTAAAAAATAAATTATTGAATAGTGTCTAAATTGACATAAAATAGTTTTTTATAACAAATATTATATTATTAATTGCTATTAAATTCCTAAAAATCTAAGGTTTGGCCAAGAGACTTATATCATGATAGGTGTATCATTAATGGACCACTTGAGGGTCTCTTGGATGTATATATTATGTTTATTAACCATATAATATAAAAATACAAAGAGACATTGTAAAAGTGAAACTAATTAACTAAGAGTTAATACATAATGATAAGGTTAATATAGTAACCCAAACAAGTCTAAATTCTATTGGTTGAGTGGTTTTCGACATATCACCACCTTAACCTTTAAATAATACACTTTGGATCCATTAGAAACCGAAAATGAATTTATTATAAAATAATATTTCTAGCTTTTCCAAAGGATCCCCTCACCCCTCTTATAAAAGGGCACTCTCCCTTCTCATTAACTCACACCTTCAAAGACTTTTTTCTCGGCCAACCTCTGCCCAAATACTCTCTAAAAGTTTCTCACTTCATACTAGAGGCCTTCCTTTAGTCATAAAGCCAACTTAAGGAGCCCTTTTGATCAAATCAAAAGGAAGAACCCGAAGAAGAGGTAATGTTTTCACCACCCTTTTTCAAATTCATTTCTTCTTCCACTTCTTATTTCTTTGTTATTCCCATTCTAAAATAATGAATCTAGTATCTCCTATATACTTTAATATTATTATAAATATGGAACAACCATAATCAGTATTATATCCATCCTTTTAATGACATGTCACCATACGTGCGTACGTACGGCTTACCGTCTCCACGTCGTGGTGTAATTGTTATTCAATATATTATTATTTGGATTGGTATAATAATGATGTGTAATTCATGTAAATAATAAATATAAAATGATAATTATTCTTTATATATGATATACCATCCAATTATATATTATTTTAATATCAAAATAATGATATTGTCGCTCGTGCCTACGTACGGACTACCGTCTCCACGAACGTGATAAGATTCATTATCCATTGTATCCATTCAAGTATAATTCTCATTTGATGATTAATAATAGTATATAATGACTTGATATCATTATGGATATGATTAAGATACAACCTATCCATGACAAACAAAACTTACGTAACGAAACATATAAAAGAAAATGAGTAAGTTAACACCCGAAACAATGATAATACTAAGATATTATTAACAAATCAATGTTAAAAGATCATATATGATATCATATTCTTGTATAATTTAATAACAATTATTTCACCATTATACATGAGTTTAACCTACCTTTACCAAGTAAAATTACAAGGTAAGGGTTTATTTCGCAATCTCTTCATTATCCGAGGTTGTTTATACGTAATAATCAACTGGGACTTCTTTATCATCCACATCCATGTTTCTTAAAAATGTATTTAAAAGCATTTTTTGTATTTAATATAATATGGGTAAAATTCATTTATACCCTTGTCGACTTTTATAAGTGGTTTATAAAAGAATATTTTCGTCGTTTTCCAAACAACATGCTTTTTTAACCTTTTCAACAGAATTAATGTAAGAATAATTTTTTTAACTTATACGGTGGGTGTGGCTATTTTACGCCGTTATAAAATTTTAGAAGCTTTACTAACAATATTATAAGAATATTTTGAAATAAAATGTTTTATTTTAGAAATATATGACTCTTAAATGATTTAAAAATAAACAGAGATATTTCTCTAAACAGAGGATTAATGTCATCTATGTCCAAATCCTTTGATGGATTTTACGCTTATTTGAAGTTGATTTATTATGAAACAAAACTTCTATATTGTATTCAAGGTTTTGTGGTATGTTTGACTGTGGATGTGTTATTTTTATACCATTAATGGTTTATGGATTAAGTATTTACATTTCTTATGCTAGTTTTAATACGAATGATTATCTTATGTTTAAACCTTTTCATATGGGAATGCATTGGACTTAATATGTGACGGGTGGAGCCCAGTATAGCTCCTCGATGCATCGGTAGGTATCATGAGACAAACTAGTGTCTCTGCACAAGGCCTTGACCAAATCCTATTTGTAGTCTTGGCACGAGGCTTTGGCTATGTGGTTATGATAGTCTGGCATTATGCATTCCATCATTATGAAAGTGGTTATTGATATTGCATGTGATTATTCGATTAGTAGAATATCCATGTGAATAAGTAAATGGAATTATTTCATTTTATTTTTTCCATAATATGTTGAAGTTCAAGTTTAAAAGGATTTTGTTTTAGTTATACACTGCCTTAAATGTTTATTCTTATTTATGAAAGTTTCTGCTATATTGTTATCCTTACTGGGAATTTGAGCTCACCCCTTTTCTATGTTTTATTTTTCCCAGGATGTGAAGAAGTAAATTATGAATGACCTGCAAGGATATTATCATGGGATAATAGTGTGGACTATGGAGACAATATGTTGTTGTAGTAGTTTTTCACTTTATGATGTAATGTAAAACTTTATGAATATATCCAGTGTTTCCAAGGCTACTAAACCAATCGGTCTTTCGAGATTTAATCTTTATTGTGATCATGCCAATGTTATGTAATAATGCACCGACTCTGGGTAACTGGGGTTGGGGCGTTACAGTTGGTATTAGGGGAAGTTTCATACAAACCTTGGAAGCTAGATTTAGATAAACTCTGATTAGAACACATAGACCTAAGATGGACTTTGAGGATTAGTATAGTAGAACTTCCTAGAATTTTGGTATTGTAGAGATTTTGTGTGTTTTCTGAGCAATACATCCCTGTCTGGATATGATCAGGTAGAGGCGGCTCTGGCACAGATGTACCTAGGGGTAAAACCCAAAAACACCGCTTTGAGCTAGACTCGAACGAGAACTAGTGCACGACAATGGGCCTTGCTGCACTCTTGGTTACGACACTCCTGGGGGATATTCTTAGGATAACTCTCATTTTCTTTACAAATAATTATGAAAGGTTTATGAGTATATAATTCCTCAAAGAAAACATTTTTATGATTATGGATTATATCCATAAATAGTTCAATTTATTTTAAGTGTTTTATAAGTATGGAATTATGTATTTTGATTCATAAACTGATCTAGTTTATGCCATTATTTAGAAATGGTGCCTAGTGGAAGAAATGGAAACTGTATCAATGCACGCACTCCATGTAGGGATTTCCCTCCTGCTCAAGATAATTATAGTGGAGCTGGTGATGCAACTAGTTTCGATCAACTAATCACCATACTGGGACAACTCACTCAGGTTATGAATAATAACCTTACCCATATGGAGCACCCTGATCCGTAGCGTGGAGGATCAATGTTAGATCGCTTCATGAGGCAGCAACCACCAACATTCAATGGGAGTACAAATCCATTAGTAGCTGAGCAATGGATAAGTTCCCTAGAGAAAATATTTCAGGCTTTGGGGAGTAGTGAAAGGGAAAAAGTTATCATGGAAGTTTAACGACTCACTGGAGATGCTGATCAATGGTGGTCATTGATTCAAAACATGAAGGAAGATTATGAAGTATAAAATATTGAATGGAGAGAGTTCAAAGATATATTTTTAGAAAAATATTTCCTCGTGACCATCGAGCAGATATGGAAAGGCAATTTCTGAGTCTGAGACAAAAGGAGGATGAGAATGTTGCAAAGTATGAGGCTAACTTTACAAGGTTATAAAGGTATGCTAGAGATTATATACATAACCCAAGAAGTAAGATTGATCGTTTCTTTGGTGGTTTAAAACCATTTCTCCGTCAAGCATTATTCTCACAATCCTTCTCGTCGTACGAAGAAAATGTCTCATGTGCTATCAAAATTGAAAAGGAATTCTCCAAGTCTTATGACTTTAAAGAAAAGCAAGAGAAGAAGATATCTGCTGATCAGTCTGGGAATGGAAATAAGGGGATGAAGGGAAAGGTTGAATATCCATCCTATGGTAAATGTGTGAAGAAACACCCCTGTACTTTCTTGAAGGGAATGGGTGTCTGTTACAAGTGTGGTGAAAAGTCCACCAAACTCGTGAATGCAAAGGGAAGAAGGAAGCTACCAATGTTCAATGATACAATTGCAGGGAGATGGGACATTATTCAAATGAATGTCCTAAGAGTTAGGGGAACTTACCTTAGAAAAGGCCAAGGGATCAAGGAGAAGCTTATTCTATCACTACTGCTGAGGTAGGAGCTCCGAAAGACGTGGTGGCAGGTAATTTAATGGTTTCCTCAAGTTTAGCAAATGAATTATTTGATTCTGGATCATCACATTGTTTCATGTCTTCCCAGTTTGCTAAGAAAATTAGATATTTCCAATTTGATTTAACAAGGGAGTTGTTAGTTAAAACTCCTTAGGGAAGTATCATTTCAACAAAGTTTTGTGAATCAGTCCCTATTAGAGCACATAAATGTTCTTTATCCACTGATCTCATCGTCATACCTATGATTGAGTTTGATATAATCCTCGGTATGGATTGGATTTCAGATTATGATGCGAAGATTTATTTTAAGAAGAAGGAGGTTACGATTTTTGATGATGACGATAAGGAACACCTTATCTTTAGAGAAGAATTGTCACCACCTAATTCTTATCTAGATCCACCCCCAGTAGCTCAACTAAATTCAATTATTAGGGAGGAAGAGAATGAAATGACTATGGGTGAGGAAAGGAATTTTCAAATATAGGATGTACCTATTGTTAAAGAATGTGTAGATGTGTTTTCAGAAGATTTACCTGGACATCCTCCTGAACGAGAAGTTGAGTTTTCCATTGATTTAATTACTCTATCAAGGCCTATATTGAAGACCCCTTATAGAATTTCCACTGTAGAATTATTTGAACTAAAGAAACAACTAGAGGAAATGATTAATAAGGGATTTATTCTCCCTAGTGTTTCTCCATGGGGAGACCCTGTTCTTTTTGTTAAAAAGAAAGATGGATCTATGAGGTTATGTATCGACTATAGGGAGATCAATGCCATAACAATACAGAAAAAGTATCCCCTACCTTTCATTGATGATTTATTTGACCAACTACATAGAGCTAAATACTTTTCAAAGATTGACCTTCGATCTGGATACCATCAGTTAAGTGTAAATAAGGAAGACATTCCGAAGATAGCATTTCGATCCAGGTACAGGCATTACGAGTTTACTGTAATGCCTTTTGGATTGAATAATGCACCCTATGTATTCATGGATCTGATTAATAGAGTTTTCAAGTAATATCTCGATGAATTTGTGGCGGTATTTATTGATGATATCTTGGTATACTCTAAAGGCTACGAAGAACATGAAAGTCACTTGCACATTATCCTGAAGACTCTGAGAAGACATGAATTATATGGGAAGTTTAGAAAGTGTGAATTTTGGCTTCAGGAGATTTCTTTTCTTTGCCATATTGTCTCTAAAGATGGAATCTTTGTTGATCTTTCTATGACCAAGGCAATCCAAGAATGGCCAGCACCTACGAGTATAACTGAGGTATGCAGTTTTATTAGTTTGGAAGGATATTATCGACGTTTCATCCAGAATTTTTTCCGATTGGCAAAACCATTAACGAATATCACACGTAAAGGGGTTAAATTTTTTTGGACAAAAGAGTGTGAAGAATGTTTCGAATAACTGAAGAGAAGATTAGTCAATGCTCATATACTGACTCTACCATCGGGGAATGATGGGTTCGTTATTTATAGTGATTCATCGAAGAAAGGACTTGGTTGTGTCCTTATGCAGAAGGATAGGGTAATTTCCTATGCAACACGACTGTTGAAAATTCATGAGAAAAACTATCCTACTCATGATCTCGAGTTAGTATTTGTGATCTTTACTTTGAAGATATGGAGGCACTACCTCTAGGGTGAAAAATGTGAGATTTATACCGATCACAAGAGTTTGAAGTATATTTTCTCACAAAAAGAACTCAACATGAGGCAAAGGAGATGGGTTGAATTACTCAAGGATTATGATTGCATGATACACTACCACCCGGGGAAGGAAAACAAGGTGGCAGATGCTTTGAGCAGAAAAGACCATGGAGTTTTGAACAATATGAGAATTAAAAGGGATACAATTTTCATGGATCTAGTGAAGATGGACATGGGAATAACCAGGAAAGGTGAAACATCAATTCTTTTTAAAATGGTTGTCAAACCATCTTTACTAGAAAGGATTAAGAGTTCTCAGACTGATGATGAAGAATTTCCAAAGAAGATTAAAGTTGTGAATGATGGGAGATTGAGAGACTTTGTGTATGAAGATGGAATTTTGAAATTCGGGAAGGGACTTTGTGTTCCCGATATACCTGATCTAAAAAGGGAATTTTTGGATGATGCTCATAGTTCCAATTTCTCTATACTCCCTGGGAGCACCAAAATGTATAGATATTTGAAGGAACATTTTTGGTGGGGCAACATGAAGAGGGAGATTGCTGATTTTGTGTCAAGATGTATGGTTTGTCGACAAGTGAAAGCTGGAAGGCAACAGCCTAGAGGATTCATGCAACCTCTTCCCATACCGGAGTGGAAATGGGACAATATTATGATGGAATTTTTCATGGGGCTACCAAAGACTCCTAGAACGAACGATGCAATATTGTTCATTGTTGATCGTCTTACAAAGTCAGCACATTTTCATGCTATAAGAGAAGATCTACCACGGGAAAGTCTAGTAAGACTATATATTAATGAAGTTGTGATACTTAATGGAGTACCCCTATCGATTGTTTCTGATCGTGATCCCTGTTTTACTTCATAATTCTGGAAAAGTCTTCAGAAATCCTTGGATACTGAACTTCATTTGAGCACTTCCTACCACCCTCAAACAGATGGACTATCAGAATGAACTATTCAAACCTTAGACGACATGTTGAGATCCTGCTCACATGACTTTCAGGGTATGTGGGATCAATATTTACCTATGGTAGAATTTTCCTATAACAATATCTTCCATTAGAGTATTCATATGGCACAATATGAAGCGTTATATGGCAAGAGATTTCACACACCAACCTGTTGGGATGACGTTGGTGAAAGAAAACTTGTAGTCCCAGAACTGGTGGAGGAAACGATGGAAAAGGTGAAGGTAATCCAAAACCATATCAAAGCAGCTCAATGTAGGCAGAAGAGCTATGCTGATAATCGAAGGAAGGATTTTGAATTTCAAGTCGGTGATCATGTTTTCTTGAAGGTATATCCATGGAAGGGAGTCATGCGTTTTGGTAAGAAAGGTAAATTGAGTTCTAGGTACATCAGACCTTTCGAAATTCTACAACGAATTGGGGTTGTAGTTTACCGATTGGCAATGCCGCCAAGTCTCTCCAAAGTTCACGATGTGTTCCACATATATCTATTGAGGAAATACATGGCTGACCCAACGCATGTACTCACCTATGAGGAATTAGAACTGTAACCCGATCTGTCTTATTGCGAAGAGCCCGTCAGGATTCTTGATACGAGAGAACAAGTACGGAGAAACTGGATGACTCGTCTAGTAAAAGTCTTATGGAGAAACCATAAGATGGAAGAGTCAACGTGGGAACCCGAGGAACTTATGATGAAAAAACCACCCAAGTCTTTTCATTCGGTAGTATTCTAGAAATTTTTACGACAAAATTATTTGAAGGAGGGGAGAATGTAACACCCCAAGCTTATACGATACGCTTCTCTTGGAATAATGTGATAGTGTGTGTTGTACGCAACATTGAGTTCTAACACACCACAACCAATCAAACAAGCCGTTATGAATAGTAATACATACTTTTTGAAATTATATATATTTTATATTTCAAAATGGACTTCATTTTTGGATTCAGAATATCAAAATTATCCTAAGTTGAATTTTTGGTATTTTTCTGAGAAAATCAAATTTTTATAGTGAAAAATACTTAAAAACAACTTTTTTAATCAAAATATTTTATAGTGATAAATTATATTATTTAGTTGTTTTAAAGTATAATTATAATATATTTTTACCATTTTATCCAATATTGTTCATTATAATTAATTTCACATTGAAATTGGAGATAAACAATTTTCAATCTTTTGATATATATTCTTTCTTAAAAACACGCTATTTGTTGTGACAGTGGGAATTAAGTATAAAATTAATTAATGCAACATTTATTAATATCAAGGAGTATAATTTGGTTCAATGAGATGAAAATAATTTTGGGTGAATAGTAACTTTTTACTTTTATTTCCCACGGTTAAAAGTAAATAGGGTAATTAAGGGTAAAAATGATAGTAATATTACCCTAACACAAGTCCTAATTCTATTGGACAAGTGTATCTCGACCAAAAACAACCTTAGGAATAAAATATTATCATTTAGATCCACTTGTATTAGATTAGGACATTTATTATTATTTAATTCAAAGAAGAGTTAAAAGAGTTAAAATCAATGATTATTTACTAAAACATTTTTAATATAGGGTTATACATAAGATAAATTCGATTGTAAATATTAATTAGAAAGCTAAAAAACGTTCCTACATAATGATATTTTATTTATAATTTTTAGATATTAAATAATTTAATTTATTTATGACACAATGATGATGCAGTAATTACCATAATAGTGAAAAATTAAAATAATTGATATTATAAATACCCAAATAAATATAATTTGAGACTTTTAATGATTTTAACAAATTATATAGTATAATATGAAATATTAGGATTGATTTAATTGACTTTGTTCGAAGTAATCATTTTGTTATGATTTTTACAAAAATCAATTTTTGAATAGTGTCAAAATTGACATAAAAGAGTTTTTTAAAAAAAATATTATATTATTAATTGCTATTAAATTCCTAAAAATATAAGGTTCGGCCAAGAGACTTATATCATGATAGGTGTATCATTAAAGGACAACTTGGGGTATCTTGTATTTATATAGTATGTTTAATAACCATATAATATAAAAATAAAAAGATGCATTGTAAATGTTAAACTAATTAACTAAGAGTTAATACTTAATGATAAGGTTAATATAGTAACCCAAACCTGTCTAAATTATATTGGTTGAGTGTTTTTCGACCTATCCCCACCTTAACCTTTAAATAATACACTTTGGACCCATTAGAAACCGAATATGAATTTATTATAAAATAATATTTCTAGATTTTCCAAAGGTGCCCCTCGCCCCTCTTATAAAAGGGCACTCTCCCTTCTCATTAACTCACACCTTCAAAGCCTTTTGGCTCGGCCAAAATCTACCCATATATTCTCTCAAATTCCCTCACTTAATCCTAGAGGCCTTACTTTAGTCAGAAGTTCACCTTAAGGAGCCCTTTTGATCAAATCAAAAGGAAGAACCCGAAGAAGAGGTAATGTTTTCACCACCCATTTTCAAATTTATTTTTTTCTTCCACTTCTTCTTTATTTGTTATTCCCATTCTAAAATAATGAATCCAGTATCTCCTATATAATTTAATATTATTATAAATGTGGCACAACCATATTCAGTATTATATCCATCCTTTGAATGACATGTCACCATACTTGCGTACATACGGCTTACCGTCTCCACGTCGTGGTGTAATTGTTATTCCATATATTATAATTTGGATGGGTATAATAATGATGTGTAATTCATGTAAGTAATAAATATAACATGATAATGATTCTGTATATATGATATACCATCCAATTATATATTATTTTAATATCAAAAGAATGATATTGTCGCTCGTGCGTACGTACGGACTACCGTCTCCACGAAGGCGATAAGATTCATTCTCCATTGTATCCATTCAAGTATAATTATCATTTGATGATTATTAATAGTATCTAAGGACTTGATATAATTCTATATGATTAAGATACAACCTATCCATGAAAAACACATCTTACGTAACAAAACATATAAAAGAAAATGAGTAAGTTAACACCCGAAACAACGATAATACTAAGATATTATTAACAAATCAATGGTAAAAGATCATATATGATATAATATTCTTCTATAATTTAATAACAATTATTTCACCATTATACAAGAGTTTAACCTACCCCAACCAAGTAAAAGTACATGGTAAGGGTTTATTTCGCAATCTCTTCATTATACGAGGTTGTTTATACGTAATAATCTACTGGGACTTCTTTATCATCCACATCCATGTTTCTTAAAAATGCATTTCAAAGTATTTTTAATATTTATTAGAATTTGGGTTAAAGTCATTTATACCCTTTTTGACTTTTATAAGTGGTTTATAAAGGAATATTTCCGTCGTTTTCCAAACAAGGTTCTTTTTAACCTTTTTGATAGAATTAAGGTAAGAATTTTTTTTTACTTATACGGTGGTGGGTGGGACTATTTTCCGCCGTTATAAAATCTTCAAAGCATCCCTTACAATCTTATAAGAATATTTTCAAAGAAAATGTTTTATTTTAAAAATATATGACTCTTAAATGATTTCAAAATAAAAAGAGATATTTCTCTAAAAAGAGTTTTTTATTTCATCTATGTCAACATCCTTTGATGGATTTTATGCTTATTTGAAGTTGATTTATTATGAAACTGAAATTCTATATTGTATTAAAGGTTTTGTGATTTGTTTGACTGTGTATGTGTTATTTTTATACCATTCATGGTTTATGGATGAAGTATTTACATTTCGTATGCTAGTTTTAATACGAATTTTTAAGTTATGTTTAATCCTTTTCATATGAGAATTCATTGGACTTAATATGTGATGGGTGAAGCCCAGTATAGCTCCTCGATGCATCGGTAGGTCTCAGTAGACAAACTAGTGTCTCTGCACAAGGCCTTGACCAAATCCTATTTGTAGTCTTGGCACGAGGCCTTGGCTATGTGGTTATGATAGTCTAGCATTATGCATTCCACCATTATGAAAGTGGTTATTGATATTGCATTTGATTATTAGATTAGTAGAATATCCATGTGAATAACTAAATGGAATTATTTCATTATATTTTTTCCATAATATGATGAAGTTCAAGTTTAAAAGGATTTTGTTTTAGTTATACACTGCCTTAAATGTTTATTCTTATTTATGAAATTTCCTGCTATATTGTTATCCTTACCAGGCATTTGAGCTAACCCCTTTTCTATGTTTTATTTTTCCCAAGATGTGAAGAAGTAAATTATGAATGACCTACAGGGATATTATGAGGGGATAATAGAGTGGACTATGGAGAAAATATGTTGTTGTAGTAGTTTTTCACTTTATGATGCAATGTAAAACTTTATGAATATATCTAGTGTTTCAAAGGCTACTAAACCAATCAGTCTTTCGAGATTTGATCTTTCTTGTGATCATGCCAATGTTATGTAATAATGCACTGACTCTAGGTAACTGGGGTCGGGGCGTTACATGCATGGCCAGCAAACCTCGTGGCAGGACTCGAGTTACCAATGTATGTTGTGGTTTGTCTGAGTTTTTGGCCCTTGCGGATAATCCTGTCTAAGGGAAATGAAAAGTGGTATGGTCAGTGGTCCTAGTGAGCTCGCAGGGTCTGGAAAGCATTGTGGAGCCGGGGATTCTATCCTAGAATACCCTCTGTGGCGATGGTGTGATTGGCGTTTGGCCGCCAACCATATGTCCGAGTCACCCACTGTCACTAGTTCCCTCTTGCATCATTCCTCATCTCTTGGTTTTGGATTAAGGGAAATATGGTTTTCAAGTAAAACTGATTTGGTCTTGGAAAATGTTTTCAAATAAATAACATTAAAAAGAAAATGAGGTATGAGGTTTCAAAAGTGTGGGTTGGATGTTTTGGTTTTTTTTAAAAAAAGAATGATTTGGTTTTAATCGTTGGCGCTCTCATGGGAAACCACAGGCATGATTGTATATGAAAAGGGAAATAGTTAATGGTATGAGCGGATGAGTGCCCGGATGGACATGAGGTGGGTGCCAGTGCGGCACGAGAACATTCATTTGTGAGGCTCATGGGACGCCATTGGTGTTTGTGCAGACCACTGGGTTTGCTTATTTTCAAAATGTTTTATTAAAGGAAAAAATTGGTGTTTTAGAAAAGGGTGTTTGTGTGGCGTGTGCTTGTGTTTTGGAAATGTCGGATGTGATGCGTTTTGAGCTGAGGATCCTTTCTAAATTATTTGTGTTCCATGTTTTAATTCTTATTTGTAAGTTGGTATGCAAGCGTGTAGCTAGTTATTTCTTTTTTTAAAGTACATCAGGGATCCCTTGCAGTGGTTTCCCCTGTACGTTTGGTGTTCGCCTGTAGTATGTCTTAATCATTGTACCAGTTGGATTTGGGTCCATGTTTTTCATTCTTGACTAGTGTACTCCCCCCATAAAGAGTTGACATGTGATTGATGTGTGGCCACAGGAAACTCGTCGTTGGTCGACCCTCCAGTTGATTAGAGGAATCTCCTCTTGGATTCTAGAATTGAACCCACCTATCCTTTTCACAACTAAGCAGATCCTCTCACAACGGGATGATAGGCGCAAGGGAAATTTATTGGAGCTTTGGTTTCTTTTATCTGTCTTAGTTTTCAGGTATTAAATTTGACTTCGTTGCATTTGAAGGTTTCCCCTAGAAACCGTGAAAGGAAATCCAGTGGGGAAGGGTGAAGGCGGTTCAAAATTTTCAGTGTTTACCAGTGTCTTGAAGGGATTTGTAGTATTTACATTGGCTGCAAGGGTCATGTTCGGTGACGTTTTGTAGTGTGAGGTCCCTTTGATAGTCAATGGTGGTTTAGAAGCGGTAAAAGAGACTCCAGTGGGAAAAATGTGGAAGAAACACTAAGTAGTTGGTGCGGTCTATCATTCTAAATGACCTCTGGTCTTTGGTTTGTTTCGTTTAAGGAAAGGTTCGTGTTAGGCTACTAGTTTGGCAGACCCAGTTGTATGAGGCTGCTATGGTTGTTTGTAGGAATCACGTATCATTCAAGATGCGGTTTAAAGTCTTTCTCAGTGTAATGTTCCTCTCAACAACAACGGTCATGTTCAGGTGTCGATTGGTGGTGTCGTGTTCTCATTCAGTGTGACAAACGGTGATGTGCATGCACCATTTTATCTCTGGTGTTGGTGAATGTTCCGTGTATGATCAGTCAGATGCTGTAATGTGTTGTGTTTGATGGTGTTGCCTCAGGTGCAATATGATTGCGTATGGAACCAAAATGAGATGCTTTGTTCGGGAGTCTTCCATGCCTGACTGCGAGGAAAGAGATGCTTCAAATATCAAGGCTCCCGCCATAGTCCTCAAAGTGAAGCTGGCGCGTGGTCAGGAACCCCGAAAGTGTATGGGACCCTGAACTTATTTCTGTCATCGGTGTTGAATGTCAAAGTAGTTCAAATCATTTCCTGTAGTTTTTTCATCCCAAACAAACCGTTGGGCTCGTAAGGACTTCATGACTATGCAGAGGTGGGGTCGTCTCACGGACTTAGAGTCTTGGAGGTCACGTTCCACTGGATGAAATCTCTTTAGTGGTCCTTATGGGATATATTGGGTATGTCGGCCTCAAGTTTAAATAGTGCTCGTCCGGGGATGTGAAGATGTTGGTTTGTCTTGGGTCGTGGTTTTGATGCCCCAGTAGTTGGGCCCCGTCCTCCACGCCCCTTGTGGTGGGGTGTTTGGTCACCATCATGAAAATTTCAATGTTATGTATCTCCTATTAGTTTTAATGGTGGGGAGACCCACATTGGGTCTCACACGAATGTCTCTGGAATGAAACGGTGTTGGAATTTTCTTTAATGGGGGGGAAGCCGCTCGAACCTCCCCGTGTCGGTTTTCCAGTCTCGTCTTGGGCGTTAGTAGGTTCATAATTGTGGGGAGCCCCTCGGGCTTCCCCATGTTGACATTTTGGTTCAAATTCTAAATATGACTTGGTGATAAGTGATAAGAATGTTCTGTGTACGTGGTTTGACCTTATTTGTTCATTTTAGCCAAGTGGTGTGGTTTTGGTTTCATAATTCTTGAGGTGTTTCAGCTTGTGAAGTTGGTTCCTGTGGGTTCAAGAGTTCATTTTCTAAAAAATCTACTGGAGAAGTTCTAGCTCTTTGGGGCAGGCGACACATATCAAAAGGTCTTTATATGATTTTCTTGAACTTTTCTTTGAGTCACTTTCTCTGAGCACGATGCATTTGCCTATTCACGCTTGTTGTTTGTTGGAATATTCTTTGAACCTTAATGGGGAGTCGTTCCCTACCTTAGGTCTCAGCCTTAGTTGTGGCTTTCCGGGGACGGAAATCTTTATGGTGGGGAGAATTGTCACGCCGATCATCTTCAAATGAGTTTTTCTTTATTTTTCTTTGCGTCGGGTAGTGCGAGGTTAAGCCCGACTAAAAATTTGAGGTTTTTATTTAAAAACTCTTGTAATGGTCTTGATTTCGTCCAGTGCATCGCGGTCTAAGCCGTGCAACCTCACTCCGGTCGCCATGCGACCCCTCCCGATTAACCGCACTGCCTGCCTGGTACACTATTAATTAATTAATTATCAAAGTAATGAAGTTAAATGGTTAATAAACGATTTAAATTTAAAGGTGTTAAAGATGATAATTTGATTATGTTTATTACTTTAATCATCTTTTTTTCTGTTAAAAATTTTATGGGCCGTACGGAGTAACCGCTTAGTTGCCAGACTCTTTAAAAATAAATTTGATCAAACGAAGTTTAAAAAATTATTTTAATGATAATGAATATAGATATTATTATTATTATTATTATTATTATTATTATCATTGTCATTATCATTATTATTATAGTTGTTGCAAGATTTATTTTATTAACACCAATTTATAATTATAAATACTTTTAGGTTTTAGATTTTTAGTTTTATTATTATTGTTTTTATTTTATTTTATTTTATTTTTCTTCCCCTTTTCATTATTTTTTTCTTTTTTTTCTTTCTTCCTTTTCTTTCCCTTTTCTTTTTTTCCCTCTTCCTCTCTTCCTCTCTTCCCCTCTCTCTCCCGTCGCACATCTCCCCTGACCCTAGCGCCGCATTTTTTTCCCAGGACCATTGTGCCTATCCCCTCATTCATCCCTCGGCCCGTCGCACCAACTCCCACCGGTACCCCGTCGCGCAATACCCCCCATCACCCCTCGCATAGTCGCCCTGCCCTGTGCGCTGATGTATGGACGCCCCTATCTCTCCCTCTCTTCTTCCCCGTCGGACCCCCACCTGGTTCGCGCATGCTTCCACTATTCGGCCGCATCCCTCTCCATCTTGATCGCCACCACCATCTCCTTAGTCGTGCCTCCCGGACAACTTGCTGGTACCTCTCGGCAAGAATCTCTGGCGAACCACATGTGCACCACCCCGAACGCACCCTTGGCCGATCACATTCCGACCGACGCCTCTGCTTCTTCCCCTACCTCTGTGCTCAGCGGGTTCTGGCCAGACCCTCCTACGCAACTCACGCACTCCCTTCAATGGATAGCCACCATCGCAGAACTTCCCTCCCGGCAAGCTGCTTTCTGGTGGTCACTGGCGTCGACTCCCCTTCGAGCAAGACCCAAGCCTATTCAAAGCTCCCTACCGGCGCAACTCAGTTCCCGCACGGCTACCTCGCACGCCTCTCTTGCAGGCTACACGGTGGTCTGGTGCACTGCTCCCTTTGGTCGGGCGCCTCCCGGCATATTTTCGCACAACCACAACCCCCCTAAGGCCGGTGTATTTTTTCTACCATATGACGAAGCCCCTGTCTGGCGACTGCTACCCCCCTCAGTTAATTCTTTCTTCTTTTTTTTCAGCATGTGTATGTTCTTATTTTGGGGTTTTAATTGGAAATTTTTTGTTCGAATTCATGATTTTGGGTTTCTGTTAGGATCATTGTGGTGAGAATGGAACATGATTGAGGTTACGTGCTCTAATTTGAATATTTCATATCAATTTTGAGGTTTTCCACACACTGGTAGGTGGTTCCCCGTCTAATTGTTATCTGATAAATTAATTTCAAATGATTAATTTGTTTCGCATATTTTTTAATTAATTATTGTTGTGTGAAATTGGTTTTATTTGAAGGCTGATTTTCATTGATATTGTTTAGTAAATTGTTCATATTATTGGGTTTTTTCTTCTGAGAACTCTATTCATAACTTTTGAATTGTGCTGTTATCTTTTTAAATCATGCAAATGGTGAGAACTGTTTTGTTTCTGACATGGTGTCGGGTGCGTTTGGTCATAAAATTTGTTTTTGCTTGAGTTTAGTGGCTAAAGCTAAACTATTTCCACTAAATTGTTTTATATGCTTTTATTTTTGGCTTATTAAATTATGGGGTTTATGCAATTGTGTTTTTCATATGGTTTATGGGTTTTCCATCAAACATTTTGGTGGTGAAAGTTACACTTTAAAAATTTATTTGAGTGCGTGTGATGTTGGAATGCGTTTTCATTTATAACTGGTTATTCTAGTTTGTGCCAAAGCCTTGTAACACTCTTTTACTATTGCTTTATATTTTTTTAGAGGTGTATTAAATTATAACAATGGTGTAAAATGATTTTGAAAAACGTTTTTTCATGTGTCTTATTTCAAAATGTCGTTTAAGTGTGTAAGTGGTGGGTGGTTTAATGATAAACGTTTTTTATTGTGCGGATGGTTTCACCAAGTACGTAACCAATGTACATTGAGTTTTGAAAACACTTTTTGTGTGCGTATGGTTTTAAAAGAGGGTTTGAGTGTGCAATGGTGATTATATGTGTGTAAATATCATGTTTGGATTTTATGCATGAGTTTGACATGTGCCATGAACTTGAAATTTATTTGATCACAAACCGGGAAGTCCGGGTAGCTAGGAGGGTAGACTAGACTAGTGGGCAAGTGTTCCGGAGGTGACTCAACCCGGTTTCACTGGTAGGACTGACGATTACAACACTAACTAAAAATATGCATTTATGAGGGTCGTGGCCTTCTAAGAAATGTTTTCTGAGGGTCGTGGCCTTCTAATCCACGTTTTCTTAGGGCTGTGGCCATCTAAGCCATGTTTCATCGAGATACGAAGATCTAGAGACCGAAGCTAGCTGATAACCATGAGGACTCCCCCATATTTGTGCTCATTGGTTACTTTGTGCTCGTTGCTGTGACATATTGGTTATTTAAAAAAAGGGTGCGTGTGTTTTAACTGAAGTTGTTCCATTTGAAACTGTTTTCTTAAATTCTATTTTCTTTTAAACTGTTCAAGCTTTTATTTCTTTTCTTTAGTTAATATTGCAAATGTATTTTTCATTTAATGATTATGCGTGGAGCCTTTTTTTTGGGTGACGTCCTACTGGGCTCTTTGCTCACACCCTACATACACTGTTGGGTGTATGTAGGCCTTGTTCTCTTTGTATTCTAGGTTCAGGCATCGTGCTCAGTGATGGAGGTTGGTTGTTGGTGGTCTTCTCGTGCAGGTTAACGTTTGTGACGTGTGGATGTCACACCTCTCCTGTTGCTTTGATGTATGAGTATGGGTTTTAGTTTCGGTTGTCGTCTTTTCTTTTTAATTATTGGTTTGAATAGTGGACTTTAAACCTGTTTATAGTTTAAAGGCACGTTTGGTTGTCCATTTCTAATTTCAGTTTATTTATCTGGTTAGTTTTTTTTCTGTCTTTTATTTCTGGTAAAATCGCTCCCATGTGTTAGTTTTGATACCCGGGCACTTGTGCCAGCCCGTGGGGATTGGGAACGCCCTTTGGTCCTGGCCGCGGTCCGGGTCGGGCGCTGAGTCAGATGGCGACCTAGCCTGGTTCGTGACATATATCATTTATATATATATCATCCATAACATATCAAATCTTGATTTTATTTATATATCATATATTATCCTCCAATTATAACATCATAGCCTCTAAATTTATCCAAACACTGCTCTAATACTAACTATATCACCCCAAGACCCACACAAACGAATTCAATTCTAAAAATAGATAAATAATAACACTTTATTTGATATTCATATTTTATTACAATGAATTTCAATGATTGTAAATACAAGGAAATTTTATTTTATAGTTGTATTGAATTAGTAAAAATCACTAACTAATAAATCTTCTTTTTTATAATTAAATAGAAACTTTTTATTTTATCCACTATATAAGAAGCGAATAAATCCATGTTGAGTCTTCTATGTCACCAGTAATTTATCCACACAAGATAATATTCTAGGTATAAAAATTTTAAAACATTATTTCATAACATGGGGTAAGGGAAACATAAGAATTATTGATATCAAATAATCATTAAGGTTTAACATAATAGTAAAGCATAACATGAGAGACACTAGGTATAACTTGATATAATAACAAGAAAAATAATAACCTTGGAAGAATGAAATAATGATATGATATCATATGAATGTCGATTGAATAATCATCCAAAAATAACTTCATGGAATCCTAGGAAATGTGGAAACAACATAACCATGATATCATAATTCAAGGATACCTTGTTAATATAACATAATTGGCTAGGATAAATACCCATGCACTATAATTGTCCCAGATCACTACCCACACACCATGTTTTATCATGGGATGAAAGCACTGCACAGTGCATTAAAGGGAAATATAATTAGAAATAAAATATAATTTATGAAAAATTTGTTCATTTTAGAGGTAGATCTCACCCTTAGAGATCTATGTTTTCTTCCCTCTTGTATTATTATTGATCTCCATCTATGGTACTCATTTCCTTCCTCTCTAGTAAAATCATTCATCATAGTTTAGGTTTACTACCTTCAAATATTTCGTTCATTTATATCTGTGACACTCCTACTTTTTCTCTACATTTTCTGTCATGAAATATCTCACAATGGTTTAGTTCAACTAGTTCCATATAAAATGGTTTTTCCCTATCATTTTGTGGCCTTATAATACTACGAATACCTCTCTTTTCACTTAAACCATTATGAAAAACCCCATATCGATTTATCATAATGTATCTCCAGTGGTTTAAAATTGATTTGGTAGCTTTTAAAAGTGGATATTAATCATTATCATGTTCTCCATACTCTTCTCTTACTATGATATAATTTTGTTGGAACACTTTATTGGTTAGTATGACAGTTTCTTAGTGGATAAGGATGATATTGGGGGATACTTTTGGTGTTTTGGGATGGTATCGATAGGTTTCATCCATTGTTTCATTTTTTTATTGAATCCAATAGTTTAGTGGTGGTGTGGTGATCAGTCCTTAATGATCAATTTTTCTACTAGTTTGATTCCTTTTTCAGTGTTTCTTCAAATTATACAACATTTATATGGATTTTGGTGGTGATGATGAGGTTCCTTATTTTTCACCTATTTTAGTTTTTTTGGCTCGATGGTTTATGTCTTATTATTAGTAGTACTAAAGGAAATGGTTGGTGGTCTAGTTATCGTTTCCAAAACACTATTAATGTCTTTCCACCTCATTCATTTCTCTTTCCTCCTATTATATCACCCCACTCTAGTTTGGTATGTTGTGATGGTTCTCATGGATGTTTTGGGATTTTGTTGGATAATATCATAGTTTTCTAGGAGGGGTGACCTTGTAGAAAATGTTCATGTCAATATTAAATTGGTGGATCTTGAGTTTCACTCAGGACATTGTACTTGGATCTAGTTTCTATGTTCTACGTTTTATCAATTGTGATCCTTAATGGTTGGGGAGATCCAATGTTGATTTGTTAGTAAACAATACTGATAGCAGTTTCCAGTGGACGTGTTTCGATGAGGATTTTGAGTTTTTCATGTCATGTGGTTTTTTATTGTGGTTCTAAAGAACTTCAACTAAGTCATCATCATTGTTTTGGTGCGTATAAAGATAATATTTACTGGTGTGTCAGGTTGTACATATCATGTTTTCTCAAAGTCTATGGTGTTGATGTGTTATATTTATAAATATCAATATGATAGAGTGGGTGATGTTTTCCTATATTCTATCTTTTTTATTCAATAATACTATTTATGATTGAAATTTTTTATTTTGGTATCAAGTAATTTTTGTGGCTCCCACTCAACTATAAAAGTTTTTTATTCATAAAATAAAAAATATTGATTTGGATGATGATATAATTTTTGACTCAACTATCACATAATAAAAATCACATATATGTGTATGTGTGTGTGTGTGTGTGTGTATGTGTGTTCCACATTGTTTCAATCAACATATCATAAAAAAGAAATAAATTGGGATTTATATCCTTTCAAATGATTCTCTAATGAATCATTCTTGAATTCATGAATTGACATTTCATGATAATCCTGTGGAAAATAAATGGGTATCCAATGACATTAAATATAATTAAATGTAAATACCACTCAATATATATGAGTACCCACATATTATTTATAAAATTTATAATATGTATATATGGTTTATATAATAATTTTCCCAATAAATTAATTTATTGGGAATCTAGGTGAACGGCATTCAATATTGTAATGGAACATATGAAATTCATAGAGGAACGTCATTTTAATTAAATAGTTCCTATATAATTGGATGATTAGGAAATAAGAAATAAGTGATATGTCATACCATAGATATATAATATAATTTCATAATCTATCAAGATAAATAATTTTGTTGTTATATTTTGAATAGTATCTATTATCAATCATATGACATTGATAAAGAACATTCATAAAAGCATTAGAAAAAAGTAAATTTCAAATTATATTTTCCATTAACATTTAAAACATTATAAATGGAGATTGATTAAAAAATGACAATAATAGTTTTTTTAAACATGATGTTTTAGAGAGTAATTCTCTTATAAAACAAAAAAACAATCTCTAGAAAGATATATTCACATGAAAACATGTAAAATGGATTCCTTTTGGTCAAGAATGACGCATATAGAAACATTTAAAAAATTATATTTTAGAAACCTTTTTAATAAAATCAAGGTATTTCAAAATTACCCTTTTAAAATAACATAGAAATAAATAATTTTTCATCATTTTAAAATAACACTTTAGAAGAAAAATTTTCTGAAAACTAATCCTGAAGAAAATGTTTAAAGTCCATTAAAACCATTTTGTAAAAACTAAAATTTTAAGGATATGATAAAAAATATCATTTATAGGATTTGAAGATGAGTATTAAGGTCACTTTCAAGCTTATATAAAATTATATTCATAGGTAAGACATACATATTCAAGAACAAATTCGATTGTAAATTATTGGAGTTATTTTTATCAACACCATTCTATTATTTGGGAAAGAGATTCATAAAATGGGTGGATAATAATTAAGATATCTAATATCCCTAGATAAAAGTAAAAATTATAATTTTAATGGATAAGTGTAGGAATACGAGACATGGATGATCTAATCAAGAATCTATTTCATGGCTCATGAGAAAAAAAGGACTTGAGATGCGAAACAAATTAGAACTAGAATAAAATTTTAATCAAAAAAATTTATGGGGATATATCTTGAAAATAATATTCAATTATAGAAATAAAATATAATTCCTGACAATATATCATTTGGTATGTATATACACCATATAAATGTAAATTGTTACATTTAGTTAAACATGCCTCCACAAAGGGAGTTTGAGAAAAAAAATTCCTTTCTTAATTTCACTGCTTAGTTTATCACACTCTAAATTCCTATAAAAACACAAATATATTTCTAATTTATATCATAAAATAATTCATCACCATAAACATTTTATATAATTGATTTATAGTTATTTATTTTCAATAGTTTGGTTCGTTGTAGTTTATTTTTATCATCGGGTGTTAACACTTTTAATTATCCTTCACATACTTTGTAATGTTAATTTCAATACATAATATTTGATACCAATTTAATAATTTCTATATTTTTTATATTTATATTTTATGTATCCTAATATTATTTATAATATTCCACTTTCATCATATGATATTTCTAAATATGACTCTTGAAGATAAATTTAGAGAAAAACGTGTTTTGACAATTTTCAATGAACTAGGATGATATAATATTATCTGCTTTAGATATTATTATTATAACTCCAAAACCTATAAAATATATTTTATACCTCATAATAATATCTCATTAAAATTAGATGACATTTTTTATTCATTCACATCATAAATATTACAACATCACTTAAGTTGGCGGAAAAAAATCCAAAACAAAAGTGTGTTGTAATGATCAAATGATTAAGAAAGTTATATTACATAATGTTTATATATACATTAAATAATATTATAAATGTGATATCCATAATAAATATTCATCAATTATATTCTTATAACCATTAATTTTTGGGGGTGTTAGAAAATGAAAGTCATCGTTCATAGAGGCGGTATGTATGCACCAGTAACAAATCCACTTCCTAATGGATAGAAATAGTAATGGAATATGATACATTATCATTTTAGAATTTTAATGATTTAATAAAATAAATATTAGTTTAATAATTACACTTTTATATCCATCCATATTTTTTTATTAATAAAAATTAAACACGTTGTTTGTGGAGGAGGTAGTCCTCTCAAACGCCTGATTACGGGTCTAATTCATTAACATTTTTTTATGATGGTAAATGTAAAATAAAATAATTTTATAATTTTATAAAATACATAAAAAACAAAATTATTCATAAAAAATAGTCATTATAAGAACCATAATTGGTTTTATTAAAATATTTATCATTTCATGGAGGATATAGTTTGCACAAACACATGATCAATGAGTTTTGTTACTAGAAGAAGATGTGGAAAGAATTAATAATAGTTTTAAAGTGAATATAATTACATTTAATTAATTATATGATACTAAATTCATTATATTAACGAATTTAGTAATATTATGAAGATTATAATTAATTTAAAGACTAATAGGAGAGTAATACTCATGTTAGAAACATTGATTTTCATTGTAATTATCCTTGGTAATGAATGTATTAGTTTTACTAAAGAAGTAAAAGGGCATTGGTTTAGGGGATAGAGTTTCAGGGTGAAATATTGGGTATATTTTCATAAAATAATTTGAATGTATGAGTGTGTAAGTAATTAGTATAAGTATTTCCTTTTATAAATGGAGGAAAGGGCACTTTCCATGGAAAGGAATATTAAGGGTTAAGAATAGAATGGCATGAATGTTAGGTGAGGTAAACGAGGTAATATTTTTAAGACCTGTAGGTAAGACAAAAAATCTGAAAAATGAATTATTAAAGGTCTATAGTTCATATATACAAAGGAAAATTCATGCAATATTAGATTACTCTCTTAAACAATACTTAATATGAATTAAAATTTAATCTTGGTGATTAATATAATAAAACATATTAGAGGAACGTACCCACAAAAATTTTATGTTTGGAATCCAAATTTAGAATTTATTTAATCGCGTTAAATTTTTATAATTTTGAAAATCTACTTTTGTATTAAAATATAAAAGCTATCACAAAAAAACTGTTATAATGAAATATTGCTTCAGTTCAAAAAATGTAATTTATGGGTTTGTAAAAATGATATATTAACTAAATATATATAATTATAGATAAATTTTCTTCTATAGATATTCACGTCATTCTTATGTTAAAATAATATAGTAATAGGTGGTAAAATTAGCGAAAACTAATATTTTCACTATTCACTAACAAAGATAAATATTTCAGAAAAAATAAAAACAAAATCAAACTACAATGATTTTGGTATTTGAAATTAAAATATTCAATTAAATTAATTTAAATTAATTTGTAAAAATTATTCATTTACCTTTTCATATAGAATACCAAAATATAATATTCTTTTGTCAATAAAACCTTTGCAACCAATAAGTTTTTATATTATTATTTAAAAACAATTATCTAATTTTATGAATTTTAATATTTAATATGGTATATAGATAATGTCATGTACTAACCACTGTTAACCCTAAACGGAGCACCCAGTCTAACTCACAATAAGGACCAAGGGGCATTCCCAATTCTCCCAAGTTGGAAATCAGTGTCCGGCTTTGATCATAACTTAATTAGACATGATTCTGCTCGTGAGAAATAATTTAATAAATAATAACATAGTAAAGATGAAAACACATGTATTTGAAAAAAAATAACTAAACATACATTGATATGGCCTCAAGGGTCACCACCATACTCATAACCAAGCCCACTCCCTGAGTGACCTAATACCAATCCCAACCTGGAGCTGAAAAATGGTAACAGATAGGTGTGCGAGATAACCTCTAAGGGGATTCCAAATGAGTAATAACTCCAAATTATTAAAAATTAAAAATAAATTTCTTTCATTATAGTATGAAAATAAAAATATATAAAAATATTATTTACCTTGCATTTGAAACCAAATAATTGGATAATGATACTCAAAAATCATTTTCCATTTTTATTTACAAAATAGTTTCTAAATAATAAAAGACTTTCTAATAATTTGTTTATAATATAGATATGTGATAAAAGAAAACTTTTAGTGACAAGTAAGTAGTGATAATCATGTCCCATGGTTCTATAAAATAGACGGGAGGAAAATACATATAAATAGGTGATTATGTATGATTTTTCAATTCAATCATTACCATGGAAATGGATTTTATAAAAAAATAAAAAAACATGAAAATTATTATACATAAAAAATATACATCAAGGTATATTCCTAAACACTATATGAAGAATAAGTCCCCAGCCTTAAACCTTACTTAATCTTGAGTTATTACAAGATTACACATTGAGGATCTTTTCGGGTTTAAAGTTTTAGAGAATTAGATCATAAAACTTGCATTTCATTCCACATATAAACAAAGTGGTTACATAAAGATAGTATTCTTCATTCCCATCAATGGAAACATATTTAAAATAAAACATGGATTATTTCTTAACACTTCCTTGACACTATCATCATATCATGTACCTTTCCCTTGACCTGTGAAAAACATTTCAAAAAAAACTTGGGATGAGAATAAAAAGCTCGGTAAGGGATATTGAAATATGGAAAGGAAACATGGGTACATATATACATAAGAATGAGATCATACTTTACCCATAAAACATAATCATTTTAACATACCTCATCAAATCATGAATAAATCATAGAAATCATAATACATAAAGGTAACTTGAGGCATTCATAACATCCTTACGTAGGGAGTAACCCTCTTGGTTACGTTTGGAATACCCATCACAGTATATTACCTAAATCTCTTCGGAGAAACCATAACGTTTCACTCCTTCACGTTACTGTTTCGGTGCGGATGTGCGTCGGGTTACGCTGTTCTGCCAGGACGCGTTCGCGCGTGCACCCGTCAACCCGAGGGGATGGGCGCGCGGCTTGTGGTCCCGCAGTCCCGCTTTCAAAAGGCGGGCGGCATCCGTCCATTATTCAGGGGCGTCTGCTCCTTGATCGAAACCGGGATGATGGGATGTCGGCTCCTCCTTCCTTGGACGTCTCCCCGGAACTCGTCGCCTAATCCGGGTCTCCCTCATAGATTTAAGACATGCTCGTGAATCTCGTTCCCGGCGCCATATCTTCATGGACACCGGTTAATTACGCTGCTTCCGCCCGGATGCTCCAAGGAGTCCAGTCGGGGCAGCAACCTGCAGTGAGAAGGCCGGGTGGCTCTGGGTGCTGGGGGCGTGTCGTAACACTGCGGCTCTGCACGTCTGTCTTCCGTCCCTAATAGGGCTTCTCGAAGGCACGATGACCTGAGGCATCCCGCACTGGGTGCGGGGAACTGTGTCCCCTGAGGTTTTCCTCAACTTCCCATGTTTAACACGGGGTATGCCGCGAGTTTAACGTCCAGCGGGGACGGCATCGGACCGATCAACACGAAAAGTGGATCAGATGACAGAACCCCTTGCGGGGAACCTCTGACGCTGGGGCCAGCGCATGGGCGGCTTCCCAAGTGATGTGGAGTGGAGAGAAGTGGCATGACCCCACCGGGATGTGGCGGCCCGGGTAAGGATCAGGATGGATGATGGAGTGAAGAGCTTGGACCCCGTAGAGGCTTCCTACGTACCGCGCGTTAGCACGGATCAAAGTCAACGTAGTTCGGGTATACAGTTTAACGTCATGCTGGACGTCGGCAAGCCGACTCACGAAGGGGTCGAGGCCGCCGGGCGGAGGATTGAACCGAACCACCTCGCACAGAGGGGGATGGAACGGCCGGGTGGATCACTGTTTCACGTCATGCTGGACGATAAAAGGAGCGATGGAAAAAGGGGCTGTGGGGAGGCACAGTGGAGATACACACGGGCAGTCTCCCACAGGGGCGGATTCATAGGTGAATCGACGCAAGCGTGAACCCTGGAGGGGTCCACTGATGGACGAACCGACGTGAATACGACCGGGACGACCAGGTGGTGGGCTTGAACCTCATGGAGGTTTCCTACGTACCCTGTTTAGAAGACAGGGATCAAAGTCCACGTAGTTCATTCTGTCAGGACTTACGCACTTGAGGCAGCCCGGATGCGGCAAAACTCAGTTGGAAGGGACTTGGACCGAAAGTAGAAGACACCTCGATCCCAGTCACACCCTCTACTGGCTTCGGTAGTGGGGGAGCGCAATGGAGATACACATGTGCAGCCCCCCACAAGAAACTAGGGGTTTGTAATACCCTACCCCCGTAGGGAAAAGCCGCTCCCATTAAATCGTCCCTAAAGAGGGGCAATCCCGACATCCCTGCAGAGACGAGCGGGTGGGGGCCACATCCAAACCGGGGGGGACCCTGCGTGCGAGGCACGGGATCGGGTGATGCGGACGGTTTAACGTCTTGCCGGACGAAGTACAGTTTAACGTCGTGTGTTAAGGACGAAGCGGATGGTTTAACGTCTTGCCGGACGAAGTACAGTTTAACGTCGTGTGTTGAGGACGAAGCGGATGGTTTAACGTCTTGCCGGACGAAGTACAGTTTAACGTCGTGTGCTGAGGATGAAGGTGCTTGGCAGTTTAACGTATTGCAGAATGGACGATAGGGTCTAGGCAATTTAGCGTCGTGCAGCTTGGACGTAGTACAGTTTAACGTCATGTTGGACGGATGCAGTTTAGCGTCATGCGGGACGAATGTGCAGTTTAACGTCATGCTGGACAAATGCGCAGTTTAACGTCATGCTGGACGTATGTGCAGTTTAACGTCATGCTGGACATTGGTTGCCGCCGATGGGTCCGTGTCACTTCGCGCAAGCCTGGAGGGCCGCACGGGAAGACAACGCACGGTGCGGGCACCCAGGATGAAAATCATCAGGCGCCACGCAGGCGGGTACCCTCAGGGGGTCAAGGGGGGCGACCCTGGCAGATTGCGCGCAAAAGAGGAGCTTTGCGCGCAATACCGCGGGTCGGCGCGCAATTGTGCGGGCTGGCGCGCAATTGGGCCAGCGCTTTGCGCGCAGATGATTAAGATTGCACGCACCGGGCTTCGGACAGCTCGCGGGGGCAACGGCTCATTCTCTAACGAACAGCCACTTTGAAGAGGGGGGTGCGCGCAATCGGGCTGGATTGCGCGCACCCGGGGGCAATTGCGCGCAAGAGGCTTCTTTTGCGGGCAAAGGCCTTCGGGTTAAGGATTATTCAACGGAAAGGAGCCAAGGGGATTGCGCGCGAAGGTGAACCCCAAGGCTCTATTGCGCGATAGAAAGGAGGTTACCTGAAGATCGGCATTGCGCGCGGAAGGGTTTGGATTGCGCGAACGAGCGACGCTTCGGATTCTGGCAACCTTCAAAACGTCGGGGATCGCCTTATATTTATAGGCAACCCCGGGCGCGGAATCCGGGCTCGGGCGCGGAATTCCCTTCGCGGGCGCGGAATCAGGACCCGGCGCGCAAGGGAGCCGCGCAGGCCACGGGCGCGCAAAATAGCGCGCCGGCCCAGCGCATTGCGCGCATCCCAGGAGGATTGCGCGCCGCGACTCAACTTTGCGCGCGGGCCTCTGCAATTTCGCGCAAGTCCTCCGGGCCCTCCGGAACGTGCCTCTGACTCCAAATATCACTTCGCTTTCCGCATCCGGAGCATTGTTTGGGAACAACGTACTTTTCCGGCGTCTACAAAAGCCCCCCCTCGGAATCTAATCGGCGAGAGGTCGCAATGATCGGGTTCCGAGGGAGATGCCGGAATACCGATGTCCGGGGCTGCGCGGGACTTAGGCGCGCAAAAAGGGGCGCCGGGCGCGCAATTCGCAGCCGCGGTCGCGCAATCGAGCGTTCCGCGCGGCGCGGAATCCCGGCCTCGTCTATAAATAGGGGTCCAGGGTTCCGCGTTCCGTACACAGGCCTTCCGCGCGATAAGCTTCAACGCTCTTGTGCGCGAAATTGCCTTTTCCGGTCGCGAAATTCGCCCGATCGGCGCGCAAAACCATCCGGAATTCGCCTGTCTTTGCGCGAAAACCCGGAACTTTGCGCGACATTCTTCCCAATTGCGCGCCGTCCACTTGGATTGCGTGCCAACCTTCAAACTTCTCTACCAGCCTCGTCCGATCCCGCACGCTTCATCCCTTAACCCGCACGACTCCCGAAACTTCTGAGATGGCCGCGCATCAAGGAAATGAGGGGGATGCCGCCACTCGCAGAGCTGAGATGGCGACGAACGAGGTGGTTTACGGAGCCAAGGAGATTGTTTCCAACAATCAATCCCTGTTCGACTTGCTGACGCCGGCCCAGAAGACATATCCACTGTCGGACAACCTGCCGCTCTGGAACTTCGGCATCCTAGATGAGGTTCCGGTGCCAGGGTTCGAGGTTGATGCGCCACGGACCTGGGTGACTCGGGAGGACGAGCTTCCCCGCTATAACATCTCCAACAATGGGCATCCTGCCAGGGAGACCAGGCACTTGGACGTCTACGTCCTGAACCCGAGGACGCGGACCATTGACGGGGGTGAGCCTACTGCGGAGAATTCTCCAGCCCTCTACTCGAGCACATATCGCCAGAGTGTCACTGACGACACCAAGGGCTGGCTGAAGGACTGGGACTTGCGGTCTGGGGGCAATTTCACCAGTGAGTGGGCCTGGGCGTTCTGGGTACGCCACACTTGCGATCACTTCGCAGAGGAGCTGCGGTACATCGGCCTGTTTGAGGCGGTGTGGACGTCGCAGTTCCACTTCTACCAGCAGTCCGAGCTCGGGCCGGAGCTGTTCACTCGCTGGTCTCCGGATACCAACACCTTCCATCTTCACCATGGGGAGGTCGGCATCAGTCTCTGGGACATCCACTGCATCGGAGGTATCCCGCTGGAGGGCTACCAGTATGATGAGTTCCTGCCTCCGAGGAACACCTGGGGTGACAGGTCACGGACTCCCATCCTGACGTGGCATCTGCTGGACCTGGCTACAGAGCGGCTCGGGGTCAAGGACATCCAGAAGGACATAGCCTACAAGGAGTGGTTCGGCCAGTTCTTGGAGCATGACCCAGCGGTCAAGATGCCAGGCAGGGGGAAGCGGTGCCCGACCGCAGCTCAGAGGAGCCGGAACGGGTCGTACTGGCGGGTCCTGGAGACGGGCGACTACCGCTCATGGGGGTACTGCGTCATCGAGGCCCGGGACCCAAATGTCCGGTACGCAGCGTTCCTGGCCGCCTTTCTGAGTGGGTGGCTCCTTCCAGTGCGGGACGCGAGAATGGGCGTTCGCCCGGCGACACTGGCGGTGGCGGGCGCTATGGCCGCCAACAAAAGATACAACCTCGGGGTCCCAGTGCTGGCGAGGCTGTATGCCATCCTGGGACGCATCTCACGAGGGGGGTCGCCACGAAGGATCTGTGGGCCCTTTCAGTTCTTCCACGGCTGGGTGGCTGCTCACCTCGGTGGGTACACGTTTCCGAACGCCATCATTCCTCCGGGCAACGGCCTGCGACCCTCCCTGCTGAACATCGCGGGGGTCGCTCCGATGACCCTAAGTGAGGAGGGCGTGAGGATTCGGATTGGCAATCATGCCAATTTCAACTTCAGTCCGTTCCCCACTCCCGTCGGCCAGATGATCGACAACGGGCAGGGTCCGCTGGAGCAGCATGAATACTTCCTGAACATGCGGGGCGGGGTGCTCGTGGCTCGGATCGACGGGAAGGTGATCTGCGAGCCTTACGTGCCAACCCGGTTCGCCAGGCAGTTCGGGTGCCTTCAACGGATGCCGAAGAGGGTATTCACTGCTGTCCGGGAGGAGACGAACCCTTGCGTCCTTCGCCAGATGTGGCTGATGTTTGCCGCTTTCGGCTCTGGCGACGTCATCACTCTCCCTCCTACCGGGGTTGACGCAGGCTTGGCAACCGAGTACGCCGAACACTGGGCCATCGTGTACCCCGAGGGGCTTCTACGGAAGCCAGTTCGGCGGCTCGAGGTTACCCGTGCGGAGACCGGGCGTCAAGGAAGGAGGCGAGGCGCCGCCACACGGGGGAGAACGGAGGCGCGCCAAGCAGCGGAGCCGGCGCGAGCAGGGACTTCGGCGGCGGGCACATCGCAGGCTGCCGCTACGACCTCGGCGCCCAGAGAGGGGGAACGTGCGGTGGTCGAAGAGCGGCCCGGGAAGCAGGTGAGACGTCTGCTCGAACCCTCCCACGATGCAGTCTTCCCGGCGCTGTGGTCGGCCTGGATGACCCTGCGGCAGTCACTGGGGACCGACGCCATCTGGCGAAAGATTCTCAGAGAAGGAATCCATCTGCCAAAGGTCGGGCGCCTCCATTTTGCCGACAGGGTGGACTTCAACCGGCAGTATGCGTATCTGACGGCCATGGACGATTACGCGCGCCAACGTGGTCAGCGTGCGGAGCCATCCCTTCTGGTGAAGGTGATGCTCGGTCTAGAGCCCGCTCCAGAACAGATGCCGCCGGAAGAAGACGACAGTAACAACGACTCCGAGGAAGAGAAGGAGATGGGGGAGGATGAAGTCTCCAAGGGAAGATCCCATCAGGGGAGTCCGCGGGAGAGCGGCGAGGTGGCCGGCTCTGACAATGATGATGTCACCGAGCTCCTCGAGGTCCGCTTCTATCCCTACTCAATCTGCTTCATCCATTCTCTTATGCATCTTCTAACCCATTTCTCCATCTTTCTCAGGAGCGCACGGATGTTGGTCAGGCATCCTCAGCGGGAGTAGGAGGGGCGCCAGCAGGACAAGGCGGGGGCCAGGCACCCATTATCGAATTGACAGGCGCGGAAGGGCCCCCTGCTGCAACTGTTCCTGCGGCGGCCGGGATAGCGGAAGATGACGCTCTGACCTCCCGTAAGTCTCCTTGCTTTACTGCTGGTGCCTGCCATTGACGATCCGTGACTAACCATGGCATGCCCCGCGCAGTGATCTCAACACTGGAGGCTCGTCGGGTTGCCGAACCTGGGCCATCTACGAGTGGACCAGTGGTGGACATGCCGCCTGCTCCGGAACAGACTTCCCAAACCGAGCCGGCCCCACCAACTACTGATCAGGGGGCTGCGGACGCCGGCGGTGCTAACATCGGAGGGAGGTCGGGGGCTGACGAGGGTGTCAGCGCCGCTGGGGAGAGAGAAGAAGGTCGCCCAGATGTTGGGGAACCTATCCCTCATGAGGACCTCCCAGGGGCGGACCCTGCAGCAGACCTGCTGGCTGCCTACCCTGCCTACCGGCCTGCCAACCCCGAGGAGATGGACGACTCGGACGCGGAGGCGGTCGAGGAGAGCCGGATAACGCGCCGCAGGGGGTGGAAGTGCATCCAGCGCTTCCTCAAGCGAGACCCATCGGAGTGGCTGGGGCGCATGGGATCACTTCAAACCTGGCTGCGCTTCCTGTGTGCCGGGGGAGCTGATGCTCAACGCCTCCATCTGACGGTTCGTGATTTCATGGCCGAAAAGATGCGCGAGAGCTGCCGGCGTGCCGACGTCACACAAAGTCGGGACATGTCGGAGAGCACGCGGGCGCTCCTCGCGGCGGAGCATGAAGTCCGGCGCCTCGAAGGGCAGGCGGCAGAGAAGGAGGCCTTCGTCGCAACGTGTACCGAGCTTGTGGAGCAACTAGCAGCCCAGCTGGTTGACGCCCAGGTACAGCTGACGGAGGCGGGCCAACAGATGGTCACAATTCAGGTCGAGCGGGAGCGTGCACAGGCCAGAATCGACGAACTGCGTGCTGCGACCGCCGACGAGGAGAGGGCACGCAGAGAGCGAGAAGCAGCCCTGGAGGCCACCAGCCAAAGGGTAGCGGCGTTAGAGAGACTCATTCAGCACGCTAATCCCTAGGGGCTTTGTTTTGCCACTCCCAGAACATTTTGCTTCTGCTACCTTGATCCATTTGTATGAACCAATATATTTATCTGCATCTTTTGGCTTAACATGCTCAACCACAATTCACTGTCTTGTGGGAGCGTTAACCAAGCATCAGGCATCCATAGTTGGGCCTGGATTGCTGGAGAAAAGAGGGAGGTCATTCCTAGGAAAGGAGACCTCAGACCTAATCAATGTATCATCCCCCCAACTTGTTCCAACACACGAGCGGGACAACGCTAGGGGCGTTGAGATTTTATCCGAACATAGGGAAATGAGAAAGGGTGAATCGCGTGTCCCAAATCCAGACATCCACAACGGTCGGCCTTCCAGGAAATGCCCAAGACGGTAGGCGGACAGTGGATCGACCATAACAACTGCAATAGATGGACCGAAGGTCATCATTCATATTGCAGGAGGCGGACCACATGTCATCATGAATACCGCTTTGGGGGTCCCTTCAGACACAAGGGTGGAAATCCAGATCAACAGGGCATGCGAAGCGTGGGGCGAAGTGACGATTGTTCGGACAGAATCCAACGCTCTCAGAATTGCGCCACCGTGGGGAAAGCGTATTAGGCGGATGCACTAATCTGGCCGTGAATCACCCCAATTCTTAGACAGAACCTCTTTGACGAGGAAACCGTCGCTTCCCATCATTGCGATGGGGCATCCCGAACTGAATCGGGGAGAATATCACAACTGCACCACTCTACCCGAAGTCAGGCCAGACGGCCGGCGATGAGGAGGGGCGGGACTTAATGATCCCTGAGGCTGGACCCGAGTCGAGATGCCCGGGCGTTCCTACGTACTCCATCAAGCTGGAGATCAAGCCACACGTAGTTCTGAGAGTGCAGTTTAACGTCATGCAGGACGCAGAACCCCGTTTGGGGAGATCTTAGTTTAAGGTCTTAGAGCTTGGACCATAAGGGGAGATCTTAGTTTAAGGTCTTAGAGCTCGGACCATAAGGACCTCAAAGTACGCCACATCGTGGTCCTATCCCCCGGATATGCGAAGATGCACTGAGGGATAGTGTCAAGAGTGTCGAGGTTTCACCTGGTCAGAATGGGAGGTGGAAAATGTGAATCATGCGGCCATTCACTCAAGGACTGGGGGCACCGGAGTAACGATATGGGAGTACTGCCGATCGTGGCGGAAAAGTAGCATCAATATCGCACTAACCGTTGGTGGAATGAGGCAGAAAACGAGCATCGACCGCTCAATCGCAGGATTCATATCGATTTGCTGCCCGAGGCCATTGGGGGTACCGGCCCGAGTCGGTGGGAGAGCACTGAGGCATTGTGTCCGAACCGTTCACGGGGGCTCCACCCAGGGCGTGGATGATGGGTCCGAATGAAAGGGAGCACGAAGCCTGAAAAGTGGAAGGAACCTGACCAAGCTGAACCTGACCCTCCTGGCAATAAACCAGAGTACTCTTGACACCGGTGGACCACTGCAAGGGGTCGAGGGACACGCCTTGAGGGTGACCCGAAGGCGGCGGACTCCCCAGAGAAGGGGGAATCTCTAAGAGGTGGGGGGCTGGACCCGAAGTTTCAAACATCCGGGCGTTCCTACGTATCCCATAAGGATGGGAATCAAGCCACACGTAGTTCTTGAAGCGCGGCGCAACACAATCGGGCACCAGCGCGGGGAAGAGTGCGGGTCTGACCCTCGCACACAGAAGGAGCGGCATTTGATATTTCTTGTTTGTCCTTAAAGATGAATGGTTTTTCTTTGTGCGGCGACATGCCTGTGATTGAGAAATCTCTGGAGTCGCCACAATAATCAAGCCACGGAAGGCATTGATGAATGGCGTGGTTATTAACCAGCGCCCAACATGAGTGTCCCCTGAGGAGGACATCACGATGCAGTGCCGTTTCTCGTCGGGCGGCCAAGACGATCACAGTTTACGGTCGTGTGGTAGGACCAGACAACACAGTTTAAGGTCATGTGGTTCGGACCATGGAGGAACCCGCTTATTGCAGTACGGCGGACACGGCGGAGGTGGGAACATACCCAGCCCTGCGGTCACGCACGATTCCAAGAGAAGAGTCTTGGGATCGGGGTCTGCGTATGTCCATCACCCGAGGAGCAGAGATGCTAGCCTCCAGATATACTGGGCCCAGAACGCGATTGTTCGGGCGACTCCTTCCTCCTTATGGGGACGAGGGTCCAGCTACGCATGGCCCTTAGGGAGGATATCCGCATATATCCTTGGTGCTCAGATCATGGGAGCCTCGAACGACATCATTACCCTGGTTGGTCTGCCTAACGTGTAGAGGTGTACTGAAGGTCAGTATGAAGAGAGTGTCGAGATTCCACTACAACGCACAAAGGCGGAGTGTGATGAGGACTGCGCAACCAATGTTTAGAGCCTGAAAGAGCCGACATGGCGATCAAGGACGTTGCTGACCATATTCGCAACACAACATCTGATCGCGTCAGCCTAAGACGGGGCAAGCAAACGAGCATCGACCGCTCAATCGCAGGATTCATATCGATTTGCGGCCCAAGACCCGCCGGTAAATCGACCCGGAGCGGTAGGAGAGCACTGAGGCATCGTACCCAAACCGCTAACGAGGATCCCTTTGAGTGAAGGCTCGAACAAGAGGAAGCGCGAGGCCTGACAAGCAACACAGGACCTGTCGGGATTGAATCTGACACTACGAGTCATAGACCGAAGTACCCAAAACATGTTAACAGATCACCGGAAAGGGTCGGAGGACTCACCCTGAGAGCAACCAAAAGAGGGCAGATCCCCGTGATCATCCAAGAGACGGGGCTGGACCTGAAACACAAGCGTCCAGGCGGTCCTACGTATCCCATAAGGATGGGAATCAAGCCACACGTAGTTCTTGAGAGGCAGTTTAACATCATGCAGGATGATGAGGGGTGTGAGGTGGTCCCACACACGGGGGGAGGCGTACGGCGCGGCCAGTAGACCAACGCGAATGAGGACATAATCCCCCGCTCACGCGATACGCCTCGCACAAAAAGGAGGGGAACTTGGGCCAGAGGCCCGACACGGGATAGAGATTCCCGGGAAATGGGGCTGGGCCTGAAACATGTATGTCCAGGCGGTCTTACGTATCCCATAAGGATGGGAATCAAGCCGCACGTAGTTCTTGGGAGGCAGTTTAACGTCATGCAGGACGATGAAAAGAAGGGGGGAGCAGAAGGCATCCCCAAACGTGGGGGGCGTACAGCGTGGCGAGAAAACCGACGTGAATGAGGGCATAGCCCCGCGTTCACACCATACGCCGCACACCCGGAGGCAACTGGGCCAAGGGCCCGAGATGGGATGGAAATTCCCAAAGGATGGGGCTGGGCTTGAAACATGAATGTCCAGACGGTCCTACGTATCCCATAAGGATGGGAATCAAGCCGCACGTAGTTCTTGAAGTGCAGTTTAGCGTCATGCAGGACGAATGCTGAACAGTTTAACGTCTTGTAGCTCGGACGTGGTGTAGTTTAACATCGTGGAGGACATAGTACAGTTTAACGTCATGTTGGACGAAACACTTGACAGTTTAACGTCTTGCAGCGCGGACGATATGCTAGGCAGTTTAACGTCGTGCAGCTTGGACGTATGCAGTTTAACGTCGTGCAGGACGTAACACTTGGCAGTTTAACGTCTTGCAGTGCGGACGATATTCTAGGCAGTTTAACATCGTGCATCTTGGACGTATGCAGTTTAACGTCGTGCAGGACGTAACACTTGGCAATTTAACGTCTTGCAGTGCGGACGATATGCTAGGCAGTTTAACGTCGTGCAGCTTGGACGTATGCAGTTTAACGTCGTGCAGGACGTAACACTTGGCAATTTAACGTCTTGCAGTGCGGACGATATGCTAGGCAGTTTAACGTCGTGCAGCTTGGACGTATGCAGTTTAACGTCGTGCAGGACGTATGCAGTTTAGCGTCATGCGGGACGAATGTGCAGTTTAACGTCATGCTGGACAAATGTGCAGTTTAACGTCATGGTGGACGTTGGTACACTCAGACAAAGTACTGCTTGAGGATCCTAGCGTTGGTGGGAGGAGTGACACGCTCACCATCCATAGTCTCTAGGGAGTACGCGCCATTGGGATAGACCTTGTGGACAACAAAAGGTCCCTCCCACTTGGGCTCCAACTTGGGCGGCTTCCTGCCGGGGATCATCGGTGCTCTTAGGGCTAGCACTAGATCACCCTGCAGGAAGGAGCGGAGGCGAACCTTCTTATTGAAAGCTCGAGCCATTCTGCTTTGATGCCTCTCCAAGTTGTGCAAAGCGCGAAGTCTGTTCTCATCCAGTGCTTCCAACTCGACTAGACGGGCTTCAGCAACTCTGTCCGGCGCTTGCTGGTCGTAGACCGCAGTGCGCAAGGACGACAACTGGATCTCAATGGGCAGGACGGCCTCTGCTCCATACACCAGGGAATAAGGGGTCATCTGGGTGGAATTGCGAGTCGTCGTCCGATAAGCCCAGAGGGCATTGGGGAGCTTGTCCGGCCAACTCTTCTTGTTCTGACCAACCATCTTTTGCAGAATGTTAGAGAGGGTTTTGTTAAACGCCTCGATCTGTCCATTCGCCTGCGCATGATAGCGAGATGTATGGTTCGAGCGAATGTTATACTTGGCGTACAACTTCTTCAACTCGGCTGCTCGGAAATTGGTTCCGTTATCCGTGAGGATAGCGTGAGGCACTCCAAATCGATGAATGATGTTGGAGGTCACGAAGTCAGCGATCGAACAGGATTTGACCTCTCTGAGCGGAATCGCCTCTGCCCATTTGGAGAAGAAGTCCGTTGCGGTCAGAATGAACCGGCACTGGTGAGCTGTCGCCGGTGGGTAGGGTCCCACAACGTCCATCCCCCAGACTGCAAAGGGCCAAGAATACCTGGTGGTATGGAGAGGCTCCGGCGGCCGATGCACAAAGTTCGCATGAACCTGGCACGCATGGCACCTCCTGGCATACTCAATGCAGTCATGGATCATGGAGGGCCAGAATTATCCCAACCGCCGAATCTGGTGGGACAGCTTCGGTCCAGTTTGGTGGGCGCCACATGAACCAGCATGAACCTCTTGCATGACTCGTGGGATCTCAACTCCCTGAAGGCAACGGAGGAGAACACCATCAAATCCGCGTTTGTAGAGGATCTGCTCCAGGCCGGGGCTACTCTGGAGGACAAACTGCGATGCGCGGCGTCGAACTCGCTCGCGCTCGGCCCGATCCGATGGAAGAGTGCCATGTTGGAGGTACTCAACCAAAGGTGTCCTCCAATCAGGGGCTGATCCGACTGTCATATCTAGGGTACTCGGGGCTCCGAGCATAGGTGCAACCGTGGTGAGACTACTTACCAACGGGCCGCGATCTTCTTCCGGGATAAAGGGAGCGATGAGCCTGCGCCGCGTCACGCGGACGATCAGGTTGTCCTGTTCAGGCTCTGCAAGTGACGCAGCAAGGCTGGCCAAAGCATCTGCTCGACCGTTCTGCGACCGGGGAATATGGACAATTTCTGGCCGAGAAGGGAATCGAGCCATCAGAAGGAGGGTGCACTCCAACAATGGCACAAGTTCCGGATTCCTGACAACATAGTCGCCATTGATCTGCTTAACGACCAGCTCGGAGTCCCCTTTCACGCACAGACGGGGCACGTCGATCTCGAGAGCCAACTCGAGGCCGGTGATGAGGGCATGGTATTCCGCCTCATTGTTGGTACAGCCCTCTGACAACAGGAACGAGTATGGCAGCACGGCTCGCTCCGGGGTAATGAAGACGATGCCCAAGCCCACTCTGTTGAGCTTAGGATTATCGAGTCTTCTACCAGTGGGGCTCTGGGAGGCACCGTCAAAGTGCATCTGCCAGCATGGATCGGCTCGATCAACCGAGAGAATGGTCTCATCAGGAAAGCCTAGATCCAGCAGCTGATCAGCGGAGGTCGGGTGAGCTGCCAGAAAGTCTGCCAATGCTTGCCCTTTTATGGCCTTCTGAGACACATACCTGATGTCGAACTGCTGGAGAATCACAGCCCACCGCACTAGACGGCCAGTCAACATAGGTCGGCTCAGGATATATTTCAACGGGTCTACCCGAGAAACCAACTGTACCTCATGGTGCTGCAAGTAGTGCCGTAGTTTCTGTACGGCAAATACGAGCGCCAGGCAGCTCTTCTCGATGGGGGAATACCTAACTTCCGCATCGAGGAGCATGCGACTGAGGTAATAGAGGCTATTCTCCGTTCCCTCGTTGTTCTTCTGGGCGAGAAGGGCACCCAGGGACCGTTCCAGGGCGGTCACATAGAGGACCAGCGGTTTCCCGGATACGGGCGGCATCAGGACCGGAGGTTGAAGCAGGTACTGCTTGATTTCCTCGAAAGCGGTCTGACACTCTTTATCCCATACATAGGTGGCACCTTTCTTCATGAGCCGAGAAAAGGGCTTACACTTTCCGGCCAGATTCGCGATGAATCGGCGTATATAGGCTAAGTGGCCTTGGAACCCTTGCAGTTCCCGGATGTTACCTGGGGGAGGCATCTGGCTAATCGCCCTGATTTTCTCTGGGTCGATCTCAATACCCCGGTATCTTACCACAAATCCAAGGAACATTCCGGAGGTGACCCCAAAGGCACACTTCAACGGGTTCATCTTCAGGCAGCGAGACCGGAGGAAGCCGAACACTTTCTCAAGATCTTTGAGATGGTCCTGACGCTGGCGCGATTTGACAACCAAGTCGTCGACGTAGCATTCCACCAGTGTGCCGAGGATTGGCTTGAATATGCGGTGCATCGCCCGTTGATAGGTGGCACCTGCATTCTTCAGGCCGAAAGGCATGACCCGGTAGCAAAAGGTACCTTGGGGGGCCCTGAAGGCAGTGAACTCCTCATCCTCAAGGGCCATCCGGATTTGGTTATATCCGGAGTATCCATCCATGAAAGAGAGGGCTTGGAACCCTGTCGTAGCGTCAATCAACAGCTCTGTCACTGGAAGGGGAAAATCATCCTTCGGACAGTGGCGGTTGAGATCGCGGAAGTCGATGCAGACTCTGATCTGCTCGTTCTTCTTCCGGACCGACACAATGTTGGCCAGCCATTTGGGGTACTGAACTTCCCTCAAGAAGTTGGCTTTGATAAGCTTGTCAACTTCGGCCTCAACCATGGCACCGTGGGATGGGTGCATCTTCCTGGGAGGCTGCTTGAACCCGCGATGGTTCGCCGGGAGACCAAGGCGGTGGACGGCTACCTGAGGATCTAGCCTCGGCATCTCGTCATAGCCCCAAGCGAACACATCACGGTGCTTCCTGAGAAAGTCCACGTACTGCTGCCGCTCCTCAGAGGGCATGGCGGCACTGACCAATGTGGGTCTTGGATCAGCCTCGGTTCTAAGGTTCACCTGTATTAACTCATCGACCGTGGCGGGGACGCCCTCCTCAAAGGCTGGGGGTGCGTCTTCCATATCCTCTCCACTCGGGGAGGGATCGTCCATGGGAGAGACTGCGTTGGAAACTGCATTGGGGCTACCAGATCCTGCTGGGCTACTGGTGCTGGCGCGGGCGGTCGCGGTCATCTCATCAGGAGACTCGCGGGCCGTCGAGACCATGGCGACGTCCAACCGGTGAATCGGGAGGACGTAAGCGTCATCCAGACTTGCCCAGGGATCACTTGCAACAGCGACAGGCTCAACCTCACCTGCCAGGATCTGCTTACCCTTGCTCTTGTAATAGTCCGCGTCCAGATAGCGGGCTTCACACGAGGCAAAAGGAGAGGCATCTCCTTGAAGCACGCCTACTCGACCATTAAGGGAGTATTTGAGGCATTGGTGGTATGACGAGGGAACCGCCGCGTGAAGGTGGAGCCATGGCCTGCCCATCAATGTGTTGTACGCAGTGTCCTGAGAGACTACCATGAATTCGGTGTTGGCAACCAAGTCACCGAACTGGGTCTTCAAACGTATCTTGCCGACCGGGGTTTGCTCGGTGCGGTCGTACCCCTGGATCCTGAGGTCGGAGGGAATCAAGTCATCCTCAGACAACCCCAATCTCCGGAGTGTCCGAGTTGGAATCAGGTTAATCCCGGACCCCGTGTCGACAAGACAGCGCCGGACTTCAAGGCCATTGAACTGGCCAGTGACATACAGCGGACGAATGTGTCCCTGTATAGGAGGGTCTTCATCCTTACCAGAGAACGAGATAACTGCCTGACATTCGGCGTCCTCGATCGTTCCGGCGTGAAAGGCCTCTGCAGCCGCAACCACTGTCTCAAACTGGAGGGGGCTTTTCAGGGCTTCAGCGAGTGCCTCGCGCATCTCAGATGACATGCACAGAGCCTCAAGGATGGAGAGCCTTGCTGGGATGTCAGCCAAGTGCTTCAGGACATCATACTTTTTGGCCAAGCGCGAGCCCCTGGTTGCAGGAGGTTGCTCTGCGGTTGGCGGCATGACGGGCCTTGCCGGTTGGATCGGCGGCCGACTGGTACTTGGTGCATCTCGTTGTTCACTGGCTGCAGTCCGGGAAATGGTCACCGTACTGGGGTCAGGAGGCCGGGATGGACTCGTGGCAGGGCGGAGCTGGTCGTGACGCGGCTGAGGCGGTTCTGCCTGGTCCCACACCACAAACAGCGGCGGAGGCGAATCCGTCATCCCCGAATGGGGGGGCGGCGCACGTTGTGCTCGGTTTTGAGCCTGCTTCCTAGTCTCAGTGGCGTGCACGGCCTGGCTGGAGGTACCAACGGCTGTGCCCCGGCGACTCCTACTGCTGCGGTTCTTTCGACGGCGGCGACGACCGGGGACACTAGGGAGGTCCACCTGGTGTTCTTCAACGTCGGGAACCGAAAAGGGATTTACCAGCTCGACGGTGTTAACCGAAGCGTACCCAACACCGTCATCGGACGAATCATCCATCACCGGGCGGATCCGAGGAGGGACCCCCATCTCCGGGGGCATGAAATCGCCGAGAGTGCGGGATAGTGGCGGAACCGGCGGGGCGCGCTCTTCCTTCTTGCGCTGCCGCCGTTTTCTCCTCTTGGAAGAGGCAGGCTGGGACGACGATGCCGAAGCAGCACCCACAGATTCTGGGGGCTCAAGCTGATTCAAGCGCGCATGGATGATTCCATGGGCGCGAATGGTCGTCTTGCGGGCCATCCAGTTATTATACTTCTGGGATCCGCGGTCGGAGACCAGCTGCCATTCGTCCTCGTTGCCACTATCGTCATCTGATCCCCCGAACACGCCCGCCACTTGTGCTGGAGCTGGGCCCAACCTGATTACATTGTTGTTAATCTGGTCTTGGAGCCAATCCTTAAACACATAGCACCGCTGGATGGTGTGCCCCAGGGCCCGATGGTAGGGGCAGTAGCGGGGGTTATTCGTAAAATGTGCCTCCTCTGGCCTCCAACACTCAGGCAGTCGCACAATCCTCTTCTCTAGAGCGCTTCGGAAATAACCGGGGACCTGATCCTCGTGGAATGAGTAAGTCAGGTGTCGCGGTCCCCTGGGAGCGCGGTCTTGACGAGGGGCTGGAGGGGCCGGCCGAGGAGGTGGACCCTGATTATCTCGCCTGGGTTGCGGCGGTACATTACGCGGAGGGGCCGGCCGGTTCTGAGGCTGCCGCTGCTGGGCCGGGAACTGAGCCTGTGGAGGCGGGTTCCTGTGAGGCTGTGGAGCTGGCCTCGCCGGAAGCAGCTCCAACGGCCTGGGGGCCTCTATCTGGGCAACAGCAGAGGGCTCAGCCCTGCTGACTCTCCTTGCAGGAATCATAGGAGGCAGCGGGTGTGCCTGGCTGGCCTGTTGCAGGGCTTCCTCAAGACGTTGAGCTTTGTCTGAGAAGTCCCTGAACCCTCCGGGGTAATTTTGAGTGATCAGGGAAGGGACCAGCTCGGTCTTGACGTTCCCGACGCACATTGTCAGCAACTGCTCCTGAGTCAATGGCATGTCAAGGGAATACGTGAGACCCTTCCATCGGGCGACGAAGTCCGCGACTCGCTCATCAGGCCTCTGCTTGCACTTGAAGAGGTCTGCGATACTTGTCTTCCGGGTCGTGGAACTGAACTGGTAGAGGAACTGTCTACGGAGGTCCTCCCAGCTGGTTACCGACCCGACGGGGAGCTGGCTGTACCAGACAAATGCTGGCCCTTCCAGTGTCTGAACAAAGCAGCGAAGCATAGCGGCCTCTTGCTGCGCCGGAGTCCCCAACATAGGCCTGCACCTCGAGTTGAAGTGGGCTAAATGCTGTGGCGGATCTCCAGTCCCGTTGAAGGGGGAAAAAGTGGGATTCCCGAACCCCGGAGGCGCCGGCATGTCATCCACCCATGCTGGGTAGGGCTTGCCGTCCGGTGGGATCGCCACCTGCCGAGTCTCCAAGGCCTCCAAGCGGGCAATGAGTGCCGCCATCGGATCGTCCGGACATGGGTTCCAGTCCTGGCGAGGATCTCTAACCATGAGCGCATTGCATGGCCCTTCAATCGGGTCGTCGACCGGGTCGTCGAACTCGGCAGCTCGTGGGATGGCGGGCGGAGCGGCCCTTGGGGCAGCGGGAGGAATCCGAGCGGGGTCTCTCAGGTAGTCACGCCGCTCGGGAGGGTGTGGCGAAACATACCACGCCCTCTTGCCGTAGGCAATGGCCTCTCTCCTGTCGGCGAACACGGCGTAATCACGGTTGCCCGGGAGAGTCTCGTTGAGGAGCGGTTGTTCCGGTCCCTGCTGTCCTGGCCTAGGATCACCGTAGTCAGGCCGCCGTTCTGCAGCGCGCTCGGCGAGGAGCTGGTCAACCAGCTTCTTCTGTTCGGCGAGCTGCTGACGTAGCGTAGCCTTCTCGGGATCCTCCTCTGCCCTCTGCATGGAGGCAGATGGGTCGGAGGGCTTTATAGCCTCGCTGTGCTCTTTTCCTTTGCTGACGTTTCGGCTCAACGTCAGTGCTTCAGTGGGTGCGAGGAGCCCCAGGAGGTTCCTCTGATGACGAGTGACTCTCACCGATGGCTCTAACGACGGCTTGTCTTCGGGGGGGGAAGCCCCCGTCGAGAAGTTCCAAGTCGTTCCCCTCTCCCGACAGGTCAGCCATATTGACCGTTTCTGTCCCTGGGGATATACCCTCAGGGCCACCTAGCGAATCGGGCTGTCGGCGAATCACACTGAAGCGTAGGGCAGCGTACTGCCCCCATCCACGGATATACACGTGGGGAGTGGCTTCCTCGATAACTTTGTGGAGTACTTGAAAACACTCAACGCATCGTTGTTGGAGGGCCTCGTGGTGCTCAAATGACCCGGGGTGCCGAACCGCGGGGAGCATGGCCAGGTCAATTTGACGGCACTGCTCACCAATATCCTCCAGGTGCACTTGACTCCCGGGGTATGGCATTTGTAGGCGGTGAAGACAGGAGCGAGTCTCCCGGAGAGTTCGGCGGAAGCATTCGAACTCATCCGGGGTGAGCGATTCGGGTGCATCAAAGCCCGGTCCTGCGACTGGCCAAAACGTCTCAGGGAAGTGGCCCTCTGCAAGGACGGTCCAGAAGCTCCACGACTCAAACTCGGGACCCAGATCTCATTGGTCCTCTTCAATGGCTGGGAACGGACGGGGAACCGGCAGTGGTGCCGAGGCGGGCCGCCGGGCTGACGGGCTGGCCGGCGGTGAATACGGCGAACAGGCCGATTGGCCTCCATATCCCGGGCCGCCCTCTAAGGGTGGCGGTGCCCTGGCTACCACATCACGACAGGACGGGCCAGCGAGCGAACATCCTGCCATAGCATCGGTGCTCGCCGAGGGTGCACCAGATCGTGGTTCGACCGTCGGTCCCCAGAAAAAGTCTCCGGCTTCTCCGATCGAGACGGAAGGCACTTCCGGAGGGGCCGGTACCAACCGCAAGCTTGATCCTTGGGGGTCTACCAGGCCCTCGTTACTCCGGATATACCTTCGGAGAGAAGCGGGGATCACATCGATCTCGCTCTCGGGGAGCACGAGGATGACGTGCCGCATTCCTACCCCTTCCCTTGACTGGCGGGATTGGGGAAAGGGATCTGTCGCCGAATCGTACTCCGCCTCTGAATCAGAGAAGCGAACCGGTCGGATCTCTGTCCGGAACTCCGTAACATTCTTCCCTCGGTGTCGACGCCTTGCCTTCCTGCCCCTGGGTGGTTCTTCGGGGTAGGGCTGATCTCTGTCCTGGCGTCCTCCGGCCGCACTGGTGCTGGGGCCAAGAGGACTGGGAACCAAGGTGCGAGGGGCACCAGGACAGATATCAAAGGGGACGCGGGGAGAGATGATTCCGGGCAGGCCTCCAGGCCGGGATCGGAAGGTGGGATGACCCATGCCTCCTGGATCGGCCACACGGAGTAGATCCCGCTGGTGAATAGCGCTACCGCGAGGTGGCCCGCGGTGGCTACTGCCTACACCAGCAACCGGGAGAGTCGACCCAACCTGCCTTTGGGGCGGTCGAGGCCTCGATCCAGGTCGGGCATAGAAGTTCCCCTGCTCAGGATGCGCAGGGGCCTGGCGACTGGAGCCAACAGTGGCTTGGGCCAATGAGGCCGCTGTTTCTAGGGCCCCAAGGTGGGCATCCTCTTCCGCTCGTGCCCGACGTTGGCGTCGGGACAAACGAGTCGGGATGAGAGGCGCGGGCAGGTGGAGAGCCCGCTCTTCGACTTGAGAGGCCTGGCGGCGGTGTCGCCGTGGCCTGGCGGGAGTCCTTACCGTGGATCCCTGGAGCGAATCCCGGATAGGGTGATCCCGGGCATCTTCCACCTCATCCGCATAGGGAAGGGAACTGTCAGAGCGCTCCGGGGATAAGCTCCCGAAGCGGTTGGACGTTGAGGTAGGCAGCGGTGCCTCCCTGCGCGGCCCTTGGGGGCGGCGGTGGTGGCGAGGTGCAGCCTCCTCAAGGTCTAGGCGAGCCATGTCCCTAGTGGGGATGACTCCCTCTTCCTCATATCTCCGCACCAGGGTGTTGATCACCCTTCTCTGGATGACCTCCGAGGGGGAGAGAGGGCGTGGTCGTCCCGCAATTGCGGCTGCTGGGACGGCTGTGGAACGGGCGGGACCGCGCGGAGTAGCCGCGTCGGTGTTTCCCCTACCCCTGCGCCAGTGGGTGGGTGGAGATCGGGCACTGGATCGGGCGACCTTATTTCTGAAAGCAGGGAGAAGGACCCATTAACACTGATAGGAAAAAGGAATCGACAACCAACCATTAGCGCCATGACGCCTTCCGTGGGGGGAACCCAGGCCCTCGACGTTGCGAGACGGAGTGCCCGATGTCCCTTCCCCATCCCCTGGCGGGTAAGACTGAATGCTTGGCCGGGCAACATGCCGGTCTTCCAACACCTCTGAAAGCCATCGGTCCTCGTATCGAGGAGAAGAGATTCACGTCGGGTTCACCATTTTTCTGTTTCGGTGCGGATGTGCGTCGGGTTACGCTGTTCCGCCAGGACGCGTTCGCGCGTGCACCCGTCAACACGAGGGGATGGGCGCGCGGCTTGTGGTCCTGCAGTCCCGCTTTCCAAAGGCGGGCGGCATCCGTCCCTTATTCAGGGGCGTCTGCTCCTTGATCAAAACCGGGATGATGGGATGTCGGCTCCTCCTTCCTTGGACGTCTCCCCGGAACTCGTCGCCTAATCCGGGTCTCCCTCATAGATTTAAGACATTCTCGTGAATCTCGTTCCCGGCGCCATATCTTCATGGACACTGGTTAATTACGCTGCTTCCGCCCGGACGCTCCAAGGAGTCCGGTCGGGGCAGCAACCTGCAGTGAGAAGGCCGGGTGGATCTGGGTGCTGGGGGCGTGTCGTAACACTGTGGCTCTGCACGTCTGTCTTCCGTCCCAAATAGGGATTCTCGAAGGCACGATGACCTGAGGCATCCCGCACTGGGTGCGGGGAACTGTGTCCCCTGAGGTTTTCCTCAGCTTCCCATGTTTAACACGGGGTATGCCGCGAGTTTAACGTCCAGCGGGGACGGCATCAGACCGATCAACACGAAAAGTGGATCAGATGACAGAACCCCTTGCGGGGAACCTCCGACGCTGGGGCCAGCGCATGGGCGGCTTCCCAAGTGATGTGGAGTGGAGAGAAGTGGCATGACCCCACCGGGATGTGGCGGCCCGGGTAAGGATCAGGATGGATGATGGAGTGAAGAGCTTGGACCCCGTAGAGGCTTCCTACGTACCGCGCGTTAGCACGGATCAAAGTCAACGTAGTTCGGGTATACAGTTTAACGTCATGCTGGACGTCGGCAAGCCGACTCACGAAGGGGTCGAGGCCGCCGGGCGGAGGATTGAACCGAACCACCTCGCACAGAGGGGGATGGAACGGCCGGGTGGATCTCAGTTTCACGTCATGCTGGACGATAAAAGGAGAGATGGAAAAAGGGGTTGTGGGGAGGCACAGTGGAGATACACACGGGCAGTCTCCCACAGGGGCGGATTCATAGGTGAATCGACGCAAGCGTGAACCCTGGAGGGGTCCACTGATGGACGAACCGACGTGAATACGACCGGGACGACCAGGTGGTGGGCTTGAACCTCAGGGAGGTTTCCTACGTACCCTGTTTAGAAGACAGGGATCAAAGTCCACGTAGTTCATTCTGTCAGGACTTACGCACTTGAGGCAGCCCGGATGCGGCAAAACTCAGTTGGAAGGGACTTGGACCGAAAGTAGGAGACACCTCGATCCCAGTCACACCCTCTACTGGCTTCGGCAGTGGGGGAGCGCAATGGAGATACACATGTGCAGCCCCCCAGAAGAAACTAGGGGTTTGTAATACCCTACCCCCGTAGGGAAAAGCCGCTCCCATTAAATCTTCCCTAAAGAGGGTCAATCCCGACATCCCTGCAAAGACAAGCGGGTGGGGGCCACATCCAAACCGGGGGGGACCCTGCGTGCGAGGCACGGGATCGGGTGATGCGGACGGTTTAACGTCTTGCCGGACGAAGTACAGTTTAACGTCGTGTGTTAAGGACGAAGCGGACGGTTTAACGTCTTTCCGGATGAAGTACAGTTTAACGTCGTGTGTTGAGGACGAAGCGGACGGTTTAACGTCTTGCCGGACAAAGTACAGTTTAACGTCGTGTGCTGAGGACGAAGGTGCTTGGCAGTTTAATGTCTTGCAGCACGGACGATAGGGGCTAGGCAGTTTAGCGTCGTGCAGCTTGGACGTAGTACAGTTTAACGTCATGTTGGACGGATGCAGTTTAGCGTCATGCGGGACGAATGTGCAGTTTAACGTCATGCTGGACAAATGCGCAGTTTAACGTCATGCTGGACGTATGTGCAGTTTAACATCATGCTGGACATTGGTTGCCGCTGATGGGTCTGTGTCACTTTGCGCAAGCCTGGAGGGCCGCACGGGAAGACAACGCACGGTGCGGGCACCCAGGATGAAAATCATCGGGCGCCACGTAGGCGGGTACCCTCAGGGGGTCAAGGGGGGCGACCCTGGCGGATTGCGCGCAAAAGAGGAGCTTTGCGCGCAATACCGCGGGTCGGCGCGCAATTGTGCGGGCTGGCGCGCAATTGGGCCAGCGCTTTGCGCGCAGATGATTGAGATTGCGCGCACCGGGCTTCGGACAGCTCGCGGGGGCAACGGCTCATTCTCTAACGAACGGCCACTTTGAAGAGGGGGGTGCGCGCAATCGGGCTGGATTGCGCGCACCCGGGGGGCAATTGCGCGCAAGAGGCTTCTTTTGCGCGCAAAGGCCTTCGGGTTAAGGATTATTCAAAGTAAATGAGCCAAGGGGATTTCGCGCGAAGGCGAACCCCAAGGCTCTATTGCGCGAAAGAAAGGAGGTTACCTGAAGATCGGCATTGCGCGCGGAAGGGGTTGGATTGCGCGAACGAGCGACGCTTCGGATTCTGGCAACCTTCAAAACGTCGGGGGTCGCCTTATATTTATAGGCAACCCCGGGCGCGGAATCCGGGCTCGGGCGCGGAATTCCCTTCGCGGGCGCGGAATCAGGACCCGGCGCGCAAGGGAGCCGCGCAGGCCACGGGCGCGCAAAATAGCGCGCCGGCCCAGCGCATTGCGCGCATCCCGGGAGGATTGCGCGCCGCGACTCAACTTTGCACGCGGGCCTCTGCAATTTCGCGCAAGTCCTCCGGGCCCTCCGGAACGTGCCTATGACTCCAAATATCACTTCGCTTTCCGCATCCGGAGCTTCGTTTGGGAACAACGGACTTTTCCGGCGTCTACAGTTACCCAATGCATTGGAGAGCTATATCGGGCTCACCCGCCCTTAGTCTATCACGGAACCACCTGTCTTCATAATAATTCCCAAGAACCTCAACATAATCGTATCACATAAAACATGCATAAAGTAAACATAACATTTCCACCTTTCAATCACAAGATATCAATACAACACATTGATATAAAAAAATTATGAAAACAATTTTCAATACCAAAATAAAAGAAAAGTAAAACATGGTATTTATTTTTCTTTTAAAAAATTATGGCTTGTAGAGGAAGCCGAAACTCAAATAATGGTCACGGCGGCGGAGAAGTCGTTGTCGCTGCATACGTACGACAAAAACATTCCCTTTTGTCATTTAGTAAACGCTTCGTATAAAAAAGATTCCTTTTGAATAAACGTAAAAGTCAAAGGGGTTTATACACCGTATAAAAGAAGGTTATGTATAAAACAAAATATGCCTCAATGAAAGGAGATTGAGACGAAGTCCCATACCTCGGGTCCGACATGACTCGATCATTCTTTAATTTCCTGAATAATAAACTTGAGTTAATTTCTACTTCTTTAAAAACCTTTTTCATGTTCATTATTCCTTTTATATCACTTATTTCCATGTCATGAAAACTATGTAATTATTTATGTTAATAACGGTCATTTTAACGATCATTGGTACTTGAGTCAAAAATAAACCCTTTATAATTACATGTTGTTCATGTATCCATTAGATCCATAATTATAATCATTATGTGTATATCATGTATATCCAGTATATACATGAATTTATAATATTACATAATCATTTATAGGTAAGAAATGAAATGCACCGTTCATGGAGACGGTAAGCCATACGTACGCATAAACGCTACTTTTATTTCTATTTCATATTTTATAGAATGGAATCATAATGATATAAAGGTATATTATAATTTCAGTATAATATAATATATAATATCATAGTTCCATCCTTTATACGTCCCACATATGGTATTTAACGAATCAAATCACTTTGAGGGGGCGGTAGTCCGCACTTCCTTAAATGAAGATATCGCGTTTACCCATAATGGAAACCATAAATGTATGACCAAAAAGAAAAAAACAGAAGATTAAGGAAAACATAAAAATATTATATATCATATATAAATATAGTGATATCTTAATGGCCACCTTTGAAGGTGTTAAAAGAATGTTGAACAATCATCGTTTCGGGAGGCATAAATTCACCATCCACGGAAACAGTATGTTCGTTAACCATTATATGTAGGTGTGTGTAAGTGTAGCTCGAATACATATTATAAAAAAATCCTAGTATATTGAGGATATTGGAGTTATTACAAAAGAAAATAATAAAAAGATTTTAGGGGGTTGGAGAAGCAAAATACAACAAAAGGACTCAAAAGAAGACATTACCTTAAAATCGGGTAACTCCCTTTGGTTTGAGCTCAAAGGCTTCCTTGGAAAGACTTCTGCCCAAAGTGAGGCTTCAAGGAGTAATAGAGGAAAGTGGAGAGACAAAATGGGCAGGGGTTGGCCGAGCCAAAGGCTTTGGGAGTGTGGGTAAGGAGGTAGAGGTGGGGCCTTTTATAAGACGAGAGGAGGGGCAATCTTGGAAAGTAAATATAAGTTACTTTATTTTAAAATGAGTTTCAGATTCAAAAGGTCCCATGATGATATAATTCGAGGATAAGGTGATAAGGGTTCTAAATCCACTCATCCAATTGGTTTTGGACATGTGTAGGTTTTAGATTTTACATTATCTTTCCATTTTATTTAAATCGTTAAATAATGAGGTCATCGCTGCATCGTCATGATGTCATAAATAATTTAATTTATTTAATGTCTAAAAATTATACAAAAAATACTATGATGTGGGAAATATTTTTATATTTCTAATTAACATTTATAGTCAAAAATATAACTTGTATAACTCCATATAAAAATTGTTTTAGTAACATAACTCATGTTTGTGTCATTTTTTACTTTAACATTAAATAAAAAGTTATTTATGTCATTTCCCAACCAAAGTGGCTCCATGGGGTCCCCAAGTTGACCCATGGCTTGTCTTGGTCTACCATGACACATCCAATGAGGGTAGGACATGTTTCAATCTCATCTCATACTATTAAAACATTATTTTTACCTTAAACTACACTAATTACCACTAATCACGATTAAGAACTTAATAAGTTACTATTCACCAAAAATTTATTTTAATCCCATTGAATCACTTTTTACTTCCTAATGACAACCATGTATGTTGGATTTTTGAAATTAAAAACACAATGATGGAAAATTTTCATTTAAACGGAAAAATCAGTTTTTATAAGTACAACTTAGTGGTTTCACTATTCATCAAAAATTGAAGTTTTTCAGAAAATTACCAAAAATTCACCCTAACCTATATTTGATATTCTGAATTCAAAAATGAAGTCTATTTTAAAAAATTAAAATCATATAAGTTACATTAATTAATTTAATAATTAATTCCCGCTGTCATGACAAATAGCGGGGTTTTGTTAAACAATATCTATGAAAAGTTTGGCATTAGTTTATGACCAATTCCATAGTGAAATTAATCCTAATGACCACAATTGTATTAAATGGTAAAATCATATTCAAATTAAACTTTAAGACCAATTAAAAATATAATCTATCCATATAATTAAATTAAATGAAAAAGCAGTTTTGATGTAAAATGTAGTATTTTTCACTATTCATTAAAAAATTAACATTGTCAGAAAAATACCAAAAATTTATCCAATGTAAAATTAAATGTCCCAATCATAATGAATATGTTTATTTTGACAAATATAGATTATAAAATTGTCAAAATATTGATTTAAAAAGGGTTTTCCATCAAAAGGCGGTAAAACAATCTTTTAAGAATATTAGTGTATTCCATGCTTAAGATTGGATTTATTTTCATTTTAAGCCTCTAAAACACTATCTAATTCATTAATAGACATAGATAAAAATATCTATTATTCATTACTTACTTGGGATGTTACATTAAGATACCCTAGATATACTTTTTTTGTATCCATCTTCAATAGTATCAATGTGATCCATATTTTTTAACCAACTAGTTTCCCTAAAATAGCCTTACTAGTGGCTCAGGGAACTATTTAAATTTATCTACTAGGGGTCATCATCCTTATAATCAATGATAAACAGAAACCATCTCTTGACACTCACTATGACACTGCGGATCCCTTGACATTAGTAAAAAATGTTGGTGAATTGGACATCACATAAAACCACAATTAAGTTACCACATACCTTCCTAGCCCACCACCCATCACCATCCATTTGAATACCCTCTCTAGTCTAGATAGCTTCTATGGAGGAATTAACATTATAAAATAATTCAAAGGTGCCAATTGGGATAAATGTTTTTAGAATTTTAAATCACCTCTAATGAAATATATTTTCACTCAAAAGCCAATTCCAAAACCAAGACAAAAATCAAAACATATTTTCAAGTTGTCAACTAGAATTTTACAATTGGAAATAAATATTGATCATTTGGAAAACCTTTTTCTAAACCATATTCATCATGTTTTGAAACATATTTTATATTCAAACACACATGTACCTCAATATATATAAATGTTCCTTTACCCAATGAACATATCCACTAATAATTTTCAGAATATATAAAAAAGGATACCAATATATATATATATATATATATCTGTGTGTGTGTGTGTGTGTGTATTTCATATTCAAAATATGGAAGGGAATTAGAAACCAATTGAATGATCATTGGAAACTAGTTGTGTTGTGAGACCTTTATTGAAAACTTGAAAAAAGGTAAAACATCATCATTCATTCCAAACCAAAGAATTTAAAACCAATTGGAAGACAAAACAGTAACCTAAGGTTCTTAACATTACAAAAAATATGAAAACTTATTTTAATAAAGAAACCCACATAGGCAATGAATGGAAAAAAGTTTATGAATCATTTATAAGATTCACAATAATTTTAGATAACATAAAAATTTTCATAATAATGAAAATGGACTTTGAAACCACCAATAAATCATTATTTTCAAATTTAATTCTTGAAAATAAAGTAACCTGCCTCACAACGTTTCACATTTGATAAGGGAAACAAAAATCCACCTTGACGAGGTCTAGAATAGAAAGATATACTATGAGGAGCCCTAGAAAAGAAATCCTCCCACCCATTTAGAAAAAAGGATACATAAACTCGAGACTCTTAGAACCATGGAAGAAAAAGAACCCTGTAGAAAATAAAAAGAAGATAGAGAGGAAGAAACTTCTCAAAAATTACCTTAAATATTCAATACAAAATCTTCAATAAATGCTATTATCCCACCATATATGGATGATGAACCAATGAAGAGGTGTGGGAGAATCCCCCTTGGATTCATGTAGCTAAAATATGGAAGAAAACGGGCGATTGTGGTTAAAATGAAATGTTCATATGGTCAAAATTCATTTTTAATGAACATGGTCACTATTTATGGTTAGGACACATGGTTTAGAAAATTGTGTGCCAACCATGTTCCCTATAATGGGATCATAGAGAACATCACATATGCTGGACACACTATATAGATAATAGTGTGTCGACAATTCTTTTGGATCTTTCAAAAAAATGTGAATTTATCACTATGTTACTTCATGGTTTGAAAAACTGTACGACCAATAAAAGTGACTTGGTTTTCATGCCCAGAAACTACTAATTTTATGTAAAGATTAAACGGGATAGAGAGAAAAACATATATGTCTAAAAAATACACAAAGCAATAGAGTAATGTGTGGTTAGGGTGTGACTATTATCCCCACCATGACACTTTAATCCCTCGTAAAGTCTAATATATTGTTTGATCATGATTCCGAACAAGGATGATCTACCAATCAAGATGAGGCTCTCGAAATCCCAAGACTCATATCTACAAACCCCACACCCACATAATGAACACCCTGACACCAATCATAAAAATCACTAATGAAATTCACAATTCTTTTTTTATCTCCATGATAATTATTCCCATAACCCGTGATCCATACTACCCAAACTACTATGTTTGGGCTGAGGGGAGTGTAAATAAGTAATCACACTAGCACCAACAATTTTAGAGTCACAAAAATAAGAACAATATGGATAGAAGATAAAGTCCACTATAGTCTCCATTAATAGTGGTCTCCCCCACCCACATTTTAAGACCTTATTCAAACATCGATTTCCCAATAAGGAAGAACTTGTGAGTACCAATAAGAAAAAAAACTATGAGAAATGAAAAATGAATGATGAACATAAAAAAATCCCAATAAAAAGATTCATAATCATTCCAAAAACCAACTTATAATAAAAAAATTCTTAAAAGAATGTAAGGAAAATGAAGTCTTCCCTATGAAAACACAGTTTCACTAAATTGGAAACCTCCATTAGAGAAATTACAGGATCCAATCCATATAATTAATTTATATATAGAAACTATGAAGACCATAAGGAATAAGAAGAAGGAAAATTATGACAAAAGGTTTCTTAGAGAAACCACAAACACCCAACCATCCTCAAAAATGTCTCCAAAGATTCAAGATATCGCAATAACGAACAACACAAAAACCCTTAAAAACATTCTAAATATACATAGTCAAAGAATTCCATCTATAAAAATGGAACCTTTGACTAACGAAAAATATTTGGAAGAAAATATATTATTGAGAATTCCCTAAATTAACATGACTCAATAAGATCCATATGGTCTCTAGTCTCAGGTCAATGGAAGAAAACATACAGAAAACTCTCAGAACACTGATCCTCGGTAAAACAAACCAATTAATAGAATCAAATAACACTTTGTAGTCATCCCAACCACTAATCCAAGACATTCCCATTCAAGGGAGTGACCCCATAATCAAGGCATGCACCTCAGAAAAATATATAATCACTTAATCAAATGGTATTTCCCATATATTTTTCATATATGATTACTTAGAGATAAAATTATTCAAAATTTCTTGAAAAAATATAACCACTTTATAAATATCCAAATAAAACCATTAAATGTCGACCATCATCAATTCCCAAAACCATCCTTCACCTAGAAACCGAAATAAAGAATCATAGAGACCAATCTTATACTCCTTACTAAGACCATCCAAGGGAATACTCTAAAAACAAGAATCATTAAATCATATCAAAACATATCATAACCCAAAAATACACATCTCAACTAAAACAAATAAACCAAACTCAAAACACCATTTAATCAAATAATCAAATATAAAATAACAAAAAACAAAAAAAAATATCCTGAAAAAATCGAAATACCCAACAATACTCACTCATCAAAACGTTGAAATACCCATTTCAAAAACTACTTCAAAAAAGAAAATAAAAACTCAAGAAATGTGTCTCAGACCAACAGAATTATATGGAGATTTACATATGTACACATACCCAAATCGTCTTATATGCATGCATATATACAATCATGAACTTACTACACACATTTACACGTACATGAACATTAATAGGGGATATAGAGGGCGAGAAAAGGTAAATATATCTCAAATAGTTTCTCTAGAAGTCCCAAAAATTTAAAATTGACATTTTTTAATTTATAAATATCTAATTCACTTTATTTCCCAGATTCCACAAAATAATTAAAAATCCTAAAAAACTTTCATTTCATTCAAACCATCCCTTTGTTTTTATTTTGGAAATCTTATTTTTATAAACCAATCAACTTTTTTAATATAAAGGTAAATAATCAAAAATCATCTTAAAATTGTAGTCATTATCCAATAAAACAACCCAATACTCAAGGGAACAATAATTTCAAATTCAAATAGAAACTACTAATTTACACAATTTATCTCCACATCTTGGGAGACCATGCTTTAAATGTGTGAAGCTCACAGGAGGTCAACACATGAATCCTCAAAACCTACACATGGTTTTCTAGACTATAAATAGTAATCATGAACCCTCTAAATCCCTCCTAAAACTCAAGCATGTTTTCAAAGATTCACAAAACAACCCATTAATTCTCAAAACCAATAAGATACAATGAAATAAAGAACCAAAACCATGATAAAATGTCAGAACTAAGATCAGATTCCAGACACAAACATCCAGAGCTAGCCTAGAAACTTGGGTATCCTTTTGAATAGGTGGTAATCAATAGCTTAACCATGAATGGCCACGTTAATTCTAAGAAACCCAACACCACACTACTAGAAAATCATAAATAATAAGGGATAAAATTATCTAATATCATTTTCACATGAACCAACTTGATTCATGCTTGAACTGGGAACACGAGCTACCCCACAACAAATCTCAAGAGGCGTTCTTGATCCTATGGGGCTTGAAAATAGTGTCATGAATCTATTATAACTCATTTGGAAGGATTTTTTTAATTAAAAGGAATTAAATAAGTAAGAAAAAATTAAATATACAAAAAATAGTAGAAAAAAGAAACAAACTAAATATACCTCTATTTGACCTTATCGGTCACAAACAGCCTTAGATATATGATCACTCCTTGAGAAACCATATAAAAAATAAAACTAAAAAGAAAAATTATAATATATTGGTTTGATAAATAAGCTCAATTGGGATTCCAAAATAGAAACCATGACCCTTGCTTCAACATTAAATAGAAATCCATTTCATGCTAGTTTTAAAATAATGATATATAAAACTATGATCTTCCTTTAATTGGCAACAAATAGAAGTCTTGTAATTATCATAAAAAAATTTTCCTTTTTTATTTCCAAAAGGGTTTCCTAATAATTAAACACTTTCACAAAATCCATTAATTAAAGAGATGTACGATAAAGGAAACATTTTAGTGAAAATTAAGTAGTAGAAAGTTTAACTCTCTTGGATTTCATAAAACTTTTATAATATGTTTTATTTATTTCATGGATTGATTTTCATGATGAACCATGTAGTGATTTCATTATATTCTACACAAAGTCAATCTTTCACTACATGTAATACCAAATTAGCTTTTGTTGCATGCAAAACTGAGATTATACCAAACAACATTTTATTATTATAGTTATTTAAATGTGACAGTTATAACTTGGCCATTAAACATAATAGTTTGAATAGGGATAAAAAAAATAAATATAATTTTTTATATAAATATAACATATTTTTAATAAAATACATAATTTTTGTTAATAATTTTATGTATTGAAAATAACATTTTCTCAAAAAACCAATTTTTATATCTTTCTAAAAATAATAAAATTTTTTTACAATTATATAAATTCAATTTGATATAATAAAATTATTTTTTAAATTAATAATTCAAAAACAATTATGCTGAAATGTGGGGTTTTTCTAAAATATTTCATTTTTTGATGACTAGTGAAAATAATGAATATTAATTAAAAACGGACTTTTTTCTAATTTATTTATATAGTTAAATTATTATTAAATTTTTTTTTAAAGTATATTAGTTCAATTAAAAGTAGATAAATCCATTTTAGGAAATTTGAATAAATTTCATATTGAAATTGGATATAAAAACGTATCAATATTTGAGCATTCCATCTTTAAGAACATGTAGTCTTGTCCCATTTGCGAGGTTAATTTTAAATTATTTTTTTCCCCTTATGTGAATTGAATTTTAAAAAATTAATTCAATATTTGTAATCATCATAATATAAAATTATTATATAGGGAAATAAATTTTTCACAAATCTGATTAGTAAAATCAATTAAAATTATTTTCAATGATTAAAGTAATAACATGATTACATAGTGGTTAAACATAAAACATAATGTGTTAAAATGACCCTACACTTTTCTAAAACCCATTTTATGGAAATATTTAGATCATTTCCCCTAATATATATAAAAATTTTCATTATTGGAGGTACATTATATAATGGATAGATCCCAATAATGTGTACCTATTCTATTTACCAGAATGCCACTCCACCTCTACTATAAAAGGGCACTCACTCCCCTTACTTATTAAAACCTTTCAAGACATTTATCACAACCAAAAAATATAAAACAACATTTTGAAATTCCTTACCTTCATCCTTGGATCCCTCCTTTGGTAATACTTCCAACCAAGGAAGTCCTTTGGTGAAAACCAATAGTATATACCTGAAGAAGATGTAATGTTCATCAACGAATGTTTTTGTTTTTGTTTTTACAAAAAATAATTCAATTATTTTTATATCAAGAATATAAAAAAATACATATGTATATTAAATATACTAATATATTCCTTATTTGGTTTTTATGGCATAAAATGTCACACACTTTTTTAAAATGGGATATGCAAACATCATTCCTGTGTACGATGGAATACTAACTCATTAACTGATGTCATTTTTCTACCATTATCGCCTTTCAATGATTGTAATAATAATAGATTTATACTATATATAAAATATTTAATATTTTTATTTTTTTATGATTATTTAAATATTAAATCCCACATAAAATTATTTATTCAATTTTTTGGGAATACGATAATGTCGTTCGTCTGTATGATGGACTACCGTCTTATGATGTGATATGATTCGTTTTCACTTTACATGGAAAGTAGTGAGGAACATTTTAATAAAAAATATGTGAAATATATGAAATAATAATTAATCTTTAATTATAATATTTCATATAATTTTCTTTCCATTAATCTAAAAAAATAATGAAAACATTCTTTATGGGTATGTACGGTCTACCATCTCCATGAACGGTGTATTTCATTTCCTACTTCTATCATTATTATATTATTATAAATAAATATATAATGAATATATGTATATATATATATATATGATATTATATCATGTATATCATTATGGATATTATTAAATCATTATCTAGTTAAGGGGACCAAGAATAACAGGTCAAAATATGTACAAAACAACATTGTAGTTATTACCTAAAACGTAATATTAACATGGAATTTTTAATAAAAGAGTAATATTAAGTCATAAGTAAATCATACATGGTATTGTATATGTTAATATTTTTATTTTAAAAATTTATAATAAATAGATATTTATTATACCTGAGGTTTTAATGAGTGTGATCAGATTCAAGACTTAAGGTAAGGGATTTTCGTCTCACTTTTTTTCAGGAGATAGAAGCCGTGTTCAACACCTATTTCATATATGTGGTGTGTATGCTTCCCATTGATTTATTTTATGATTATTATATTAATAATTATTTGGATCTATATCTTAATTTTAGGATCGTTTTTTCATGTGTTTGATTGTTAAAATGTTACCAATGCAGTAGGGTAATTTTGTCTCAATTTTCCTTATTTTTGATATGTGTTATGTTATGCACCTATATTCTCTTATACGGTGTATATAATTCCCCTTTGTCATGTTCTATCATGAATATCCTACTTTTAAAAATATTTTATATTTCATTTAATTTTATTTACACATTTTTATTATTAAAAGTGGTAAGAGGTTATTACTATAATCACATTCTTTATTGGAATGGTTTATAATTGTGCCTCCATTGATGAAATATTTCATTCCATATCTAAATAAAACTAATTAAATTTCATATAATATGGTTATTTATGATATCTAAATGAAATTTTATCTTTTTTATACTCTTTGGTAAATAATATAATTATGAAAATGTTTTTAATAAAATTTGACATTATTTCTTACTTTGGTCAGAAATCTGTTTTCTTCCAAAAACTTGTTTTCTAAAAATATTTTCCAAAAATTTCTTCTATTATCCTATGATTATTAAAATAATAAATTTCCCATTTTTTCCTTTCAAAAAATGGTTTTAAAAGGAATCTTATATTAATTTTACTATAATGTCTCTTCTGACATTTGTTGACAATACAAAAGGGATCTTTGTTTTGACATATACGACGTGGACAGAATTCAACACCATCATAATAGATCACTGCCTCAAATATTCCATTATACGTTTTCAAATTTATTTTCAAAGATAATCATTTTAAAATTTTATTATGTTTTAGAAATAATTTTTCATATTAGAAATTATATTTTCCTCATGAAATGTTTTAAAAGATCGTTCAAAATTATTTCAATCTAACATCATATTTGTTGTTGTTAACTATTCATTACTGGGGATATAATCAAACAGTACCATTAATATTATTTATTTTAATGGTTTATATTTTAATTTCATGTTGTTTATGACACCTATTTCTAATCCACATGTTATACTATGATAAAATTATAATGAAACCAACTTTTATTCATGGGTTATATTGTGATGAAATAATAATGAAACTTGCCTATTTTTCATAGGTTATGATATGATGACATTTTTATGATATAAAATTTATTTCATGGGATATTGTTAGATGATTTTTTATGTTCTTATGTCACACATATGTATGATTTAATTATGGGATATGTGGGACCCATAACCCCCTCCAATGCATTCGGTAAATAATTATATCTCTTGAGTTAGACATGGCTAGATTGGGGAGTGAACTGGGATAAATAAAATACTTTTTCCACTAAGATGGTCCTATTAGTGAACCTTCACTACTAATATGGTTTATGCAGTGAACCCATTACACTACGATATCCTTGATAGTGATCGTTTAATATAATGGAAATAATTATATATTTTTAGGTTTTTTCACAATTCCATGTCTTACTCCTATGTTATGATTTAATAGATTATGATATTTATTCCGTTATGATTAATTTTTTAATGATCTTCCAATAAGTATGTCGTGACTCAAGTATATGATCTTTTTGAGGTATGGTGTGATATTAAATTGTTATACCTATGTTATCATACCCTTATGTTCATGTTATACTTAATTATCTCCCCGGTTTAACCTTAATGAGCATTTATTCTCACCCTTTATTATGATTCTTTTCCCCAAGTTATAAAGATATGTATTATGTATGATGTGTCTAAGAAGGTTTATAGTTATGAAGAACATAGTGGGAGATGATGAATCCCACTTACATAAAAGTGTTTATGTCTCCATGTTTTCAAAGGAAATAAACTAATATTTACATTGGGCATGTTATTTTGTAATGTATTAAATATTACTCAAAATGATATAATGTCAATGTATGGGAAGAATTGGATAAAATAGTTGGTATCAGATAAAACATTTAGTTGACCTTTGTAATCTAGAATGAAAAAACCGTAGTGAGATGCCTTAGTACTTGTCTTTAAGGATAAGTCTATGTATGAGTCAATGTATATGAAATGAAATTATTGTTCTTCTTATAATACAAATCTCATGTGAGTTGGAATAAAAAATTGTGTTTCTATGCTCACATAATTTTATAAATATATGAATCATGTTGGACTTCCAAATAATCAAAGGAGGTAACAACATTGTGTTAAGTCATTCATGAGGCAACGTCCACCATCTTTCAGGGGTATTATAATCCAATAGTTTTAGAACAATGAATCAGTACCACTGAAAAGATATTCACCATTATCCACTATTCAAAACATGAGAAAATCATTTCAGTCGATAGCCATTTGGAAGGTGAAGTGTATCAATGGTGTAATCTTATTAAGTATATATGTAAATAATATGAGATTTATTCTACGGATTATGATGAGTTTAAGAACCTATTTCTAATAATTATTTTACTCATGTTATTCATATGAATATGGATAACTTTTTCCCTTGTGTAAAGGTTAATGGATGAGGAATCTATTGGTACCTATGAGGATAATTTTACAAGACTTTTGAGGTATGATTTAGAAATTTTCTTCCAACTCTAAAGTAAGTTTCATCAATTCATTAATGTCTTAAAACTAAGTCTATGAACGGAATTATCTATAATATACATTATTATATACGAAGGGATTTTTTTTCTGCTATTAAGTTGGAAATGGAGGTTGGAGTTATGTTTAAATATCATGGATTTGACAAGAAAATAAACATAGGATTCAAAGAAAAATCTAAAAACCATGGAGATAAGAAGATGATAATTACAGTATTCTCTAAGTGTAGAGAGAAGAATGATGTAAATTGACTTAAGTGTCTAATAATTTTATTAAGAAAGAAAAGGAAGATTATCATGCATTTGATTACTGAAGTGAATGAAAGAAGTTAGCTAACAATGTGAACGAAGAGAATGTTTCACAGAATGCACCTCCCACACTTCAATGAATCTTGTGTAAGGTGAATGGTAATTAAGCTAACCAACTCCAAAACATGAGGTTTAATGATAATTATCAAGGATAGAAACCTTGTGAGATGAGGTAACATGAGAAATATTATGTGATCCCTTTTTTTGAAAAGGGGGCGATAACGATGTGGTGAAATGTATACTTATCATCTACTATATAACTAATAATTTCATATGTTATTCATGATCTACCCACTCATTTTTATATAAATAATTTTATAAGTGTATTAAGATTCCAAAAAAACTATTAGATGTGGAATTATCAGTTAAAACCACTAGTCATACAATAATCACATCTCAGTTGTATGATTCCTTTCTAGTTAACGTTTCTGGAAATTTGCTTCCATAAAATCTTGTTATTATTCATTTGGTTCAATTTTATGTCCTCTTAGAAATGGATTGGATTATCTACATAAATAAATCATCAATTTACTAGTAAAGGAATTTATTAGTTATATTTCAACGTGACCTATGATTGTCTATCAATATGATGATAAGTATGAACTTCCCTTTGAGATTACATCAATTTTATGGGTGTAATTTTAATTTAGAATGCTTATTTATCCATAATGGTTAGGGTGAAAGTCAACATCGTTGATATATATGTTATTCAAGACATTGATGATTTATTTCTGAAATAATTTCCTTTTATTCCACTAGAACCTGAATTTGAGTTCTCAATAGAACTCATACCTAGTTCCACACCCATTTCAAAGACTCATTGTAGAATGGATCCAATTGAGTAGCTACAATTGAAGAAGAAACTCCAATAAAACCTTGGAAAGGGATTAATTCAGAAAAGTGTTTTACCTTGGTGTACACCTATTATTTATTTTAAAAAATAAAAAATGATCAATTACACTCTAAATAGATTATTGGGACTTAAACAATATCACAATCTAGAATAGGTATCATGTTCCCTATATTTATGACTTTTTTATCAATTGGGTTGAATTAAATACTTTTAAAAGTTATATCTTTATTATGGATATCATCAAATGAGGTTTAAGAAGGATGATATACCCAATATGGTATTTTGAACAAGTTATGGACACTATAAATACATAGTGATGCCTTTTAGTCTTACTATTGCTCGTGTTATCTTCGTTTACTATCGTGATCAGTTTGTGGAAGTCTTTATAGGTGATATTATTTTCAATTGAAAGAGAAGGAAGAGCATGGAGAAAACTTTATAATTGTACTAAATAACCAATTGAAGGATAAACTATATGAAAATTTTAAAAATTATGAATTTTGGGTGGAAAAGGTTTCATTTTTGGATAATATAATCTCAAGATATGGTATATCAATAGATTCATCAGACATGGATGCTATAGAATGTTGTCCTAGACTAACTATTGCGACTAAGATCTATAATTTTCTAGGTTTAACTAGATATTATCGATTGTATAATGGGAATTTCTCACAAAAACATAGTCCAATGACTAAGTTAACTCGGAATGGATCAATGCTCTTGTGTATAGATAAATGTGTGGAAAAATTCAAGTAAATGAAGATAAGGTTAGTCAGTGAAGCTATGATTACATTACCCTATAGTAGATAGGGGCTTCTAATCAATAGTTATGAGTCAAATAAGGTATTGGGATGTGTTATTATTAGTAATTTCATGGTTATAGCATATGACTCGTAATAATTATGGATTCATGTACCAAATTTTGCAACATGTGGTTAGGAGATAACTACAATAATTTTTGAAATAATCATTTGGAGGCATTATATTTATAGAGAAAAGTGTGATACATATATCAATCATAAACGATTGAAGTAAATTTTCAAATAGATGGTGTTAAACATGAACCAAAGAAGAATGTTAGATACGATTAAGGATTATGACTTATTTATACATTATCACCCTTAGAGAGTGAAACGGTGGTTGATGCTTTGAGTTAAAAGGATCAAGATTCATTATCCTTTATTAGTATCACCCAATATCGAATATTTATAGATTTGGAAAGGATGTTTTTTTAATCCTAATGGAAGGGGAAACTCATATACAGTTCAATTTAAAATTCAACCATCTAACCAAGTGAAGATTAAAGAAGTAGAAATTGAATATGGAGTGAAGAAAAAAATAGTAGATATGTTTTTGCGTTTAACTAAGATCATGATAAAATGATAAAGTTTAGGATTCATTATTCCATTTCATCAATACCAGATTTGAAGAAGGATTTTTATAGTAATCTTATAGTTAGTTAATCTCTATTCATCATAGATGTACAAATATGTATAGATATTTGAAATAATTCTTCTGGTGGGATGGCATGAAGAAATATATCATAGAGTTTGTATCTCGGTTCTTGGTATGTTAATAAGATATAGATGATAGAAAAAATACAAGGGAGTGTTGTATCCTTTAACCATACCATAATAGAAATAGTAGGACGTCACTGTTGATTTTTTTCATTGGAATCCTCACAAAATATAATGGGAATAATGTTATAAGGGTGGAATTTAGTAACCATTGTAAGTCAATACAATTTATTACTATCAGATAATAATTATCTCTAGATCATCTTACAATGATATACATTAAGGAGGTAGAAAGTTTGCATTAAGTACCATATACCATTTTTTCTAATAGGGTTTCAAGGTTTACATCAATAAGAGAATTATTTAGTAATCCATAGATATGTAATTTAGTTTCTTCAATGCATATCATCCTCAAACATATGGTTAGTCTAAGAAAAAAAATTCAAACTCTATAATATGTCTTGATACCTTGTTTGTTGTATTTAAAAGGTGGTTGGGATAAACACCTTCCTCTGGTAATGTTTTCTTACAATAATAAATTTTACTCAATAATTCAAATTGATCATTATGAAATCCCTCTATAGAATGAAATGTACATATCTAATGTTCGGAAATAAATTTTGAGAAAAAATCTATTGGGACCAGAGACATCTCAGGAAATGGACGAGAAGGGTATAACAATGCAATTACATATCAAAGAAGTACAAATTTCAAAGAAACGTTATATTGATAACCATCATCATGATCTATAATTTTAATTTGGTGAGACTATGTTTCTATGAATCTCTCTGTGAAGAAGGTTATGAGATTTTAGAATAATGGGAAACTAATCCCTAAGTATATTAGATCCTTTGAAATTCATGATCAAATCAGGATGATATCCTATTTCTTGGAGATTCCACCAAACATCTCTCAGTCCCATGATTTGTTCCATGTATCTCTCATGAGTAATTACATACCATACACTTCATATGAACTAAACTAATAGGTTATCCCATTCAAGAAAGAAATTTCTTTTGAGCAACAACAGATTAAAATTTTGGATCATGAAAAGAGGGTTCTGTAAAATAAGACCACTCACATAGTCATTGTTTTGTAGAGAAGCAACCAATTTGAATAATATTCCTGGTAAATTGATTATATTATAAGACACAAGTATCCTCATTTTTTTATTTGTGTGATGAATTTTGAGGGTGAAGTTCATTTTAAGGGTAGAAAATGTAACACCTCGAGTTTTTATGAACCTTTTTTTAATAAATTAAATAACTTTTATATCCTGGGTTTTATGAAAAACAATTTTAGTCGTGCCTTATATAATACACTAGGTTAATCTTGTTCTATATTCAATATTTCCTTAGCTTGTATTACATGCAATACTGTGTTTTTACGAAACAAACTTTTGTCATTATAGTTATTTAAATGTGACTGTTATAACCAGAACATTAAAAATATTAATTTTAATAGTGATAAAAAATATAAATATAACTTTTTTATATAAATATAAAATATTTATAATAAAATAAAAAAAATCAATAATGTCTTTATATGTTTTGAAAATACAATTTTCCCAAAAAAACTGCTTTTTATGTCCTCTATGATAAAATAATAAAATTAGTTTTAGACATTTATATAAATTTAATTTTATAAAATAAAAAAAATTAATTCATAATGTCAAAAAGTAGCTTGTTCTGAAATTTTTGGATATTTCTGAAACATTTTATTTTTTGAATGAATAGTGAAAAATACTGAATTTTAACTGAAAACTCCATTTTCATCTAATTTATTTATAAATAAAAATTTATTTTAAATTTTTTTAAATTATAATTAGTTAAAATATATATAATTGTATCCAATTTAGTTCATTTCAATCAATTTCACATTGAAATTGGATATAAAACCCTTTCAAATTATTGAACATTATCACATAAAAACATGATGTGGCATCCCATCTACGGAATTAATTTTAATTTTATTTATGCCACATCTTTGTATTGAATTTGGGATCATGGTAAATTATAATATTTTATATGTTACACTTAATTTTTGACCTTAGTTATTATAGGAAGTAATTAATATTAATTGCAGTGATTAACATAACTGAAAAATGACTTAATGGTTAAACAAAAAACATAAGGTGTTAAAATGGCCATAATTTTGTCCAAAACTAATTTTATGAACCTATACAGACATTATATCATCTTTTATTTAATATTTATCATTATTGGAGGAACATTATATAATTTAGACCTCTCAATGGTGTTTACCATTACTTATTTACAAGGATGTCACTCCTCCTCTACTATAAAAGGGAACTCCCCACCCCACGCTTATTCACACCTATCAATACATTTTACTCATTTAAAACCTATCAAAATATCAATAAAAAATCACTACATATATCCTAGAATATTTTATTTCTGTATAAATACAACCATATAATTTCTTTGGTGCAATCCAAAAGGAGATACCCGAAGAATAGGTAATGTTCATCAATGAATGTTTCAGTTTTATTTCTATTTCAAAACCCTTAAATTTATTTTATAACAAAATTATATAATAACATTTATATATTAAATATAATTATAATTTTTATGTTTATTTTACTACATAAAACGTCACACATATCCATCAAAAGAGTTACGCAATCATCGATCTTGTATACGACAGACTACCGCATTGCGAAATGATGTTGTTTATTATTCCATTACCACCTTTAATATTGGGAATAATTAGGGATTTATAGTTTATATATGATATTTTTTATTTTCATGATGTTATTATTTTACTTAATTTTTATATCAGACATACCTTTATGACTTCAAATTTGTGGGAATGTGATGATGTTGTTCCTGTGTAAGGCGGACTACCGCCTCGTGAAGCGATGTGATTCATTCTCATGTTAAATGGAATGTATTAAATATGGTTTTAATAAATATTTATGATATATATGACATAAAATGAATCTATGTTAATAATATATCTTATATCATTCAATATTTTAATCCTTCAATAAAATTAAAATAGTGTTCAAGCATATGTACGAACTACCGTCTTTATGAATGGTGTATTTCATTTCTTACTTATTTCATTTATAGATTATTATAAATACATATATATTGAATATGTATATATATGTGTGATGTTTATATAATTTTTATCTTTATTTATATGATTAAATTATGATATAAGTAATATGACCAAGAATAAAAGGTCAAAACATGTATGAAAAAACAATGTGGTTATTATCCAAAACATAAAATTAACATGGAATTGATAATAAAAGAGTAATATAATATAATTAGTAAAGAATATTTGGTATTATATATGTGAATATGGTTTTTTATATATTTATAATAATCTTATATTTCTTATATTGGTGGTTTTCATGAGTACAAAAGGATTCAAGACTTAAGGTAAGGGATTTTTGTCTCATTTTTATTTTCTATGAGGCACAAGCCATGTTCACCCCATGTTTCATATATGTGTAGTATATGATTCCCATGGATTTATTTAATGATTATTATAATTATAAGTCTTCTTATTTAAATATCTATTTTAGGATCTCTATTTCAAGGGGTTTATGGTTAAAACATTACCAAAGCGGTCATAGAATTTGGAATAATTTTTCCTTCTTTGAGACAAAAGTTATGTTATGCACATATGTTCTTTTAAGAGGTGTACATACTAACCCAATTAAAATTTTCTGTCATGAATTTTATTAATTTATAGATATTATATGTTTCATTTAATGTATGTCTATCATGAGTATTATGATTCAAATTTACCAATGTAGTAAGAGTTTATTGTTATATTATCATAATTTTTCAATATTGTTTACGATTATGCTTCCATTAATAAAATATTTAGATCCATATCTCAGTATCCCTAATGATTTTTCTTATCCAATGGTTCTTAAAGATATACACATATAATGGTACCCTTTTTTACTCTTTTCTACCTAATATAATTAAGAAAATATTTTTAACAAAATCTGAATTTATTTCACTCATCGATAGGTAATATTTTTTCTCCTAAAACCATGTTTTCCAAAAAAATCAAAAAAGTTATAATATAATAATAGTATTTATAAAATAAATTTTCACCCATGTTTTAAATTTTTTTAAAAAAATTCTAAAAGTAATCTTATTATCATTTTCTAATCACGGTTTTATTGACATCAAACAAAAGTATGAAAGGATTAATTATTTCAACATGTACAGTATTGATGAAATTATCCACCACCCTGACTGATATGTAATTCAAATCTACCTTTATATGTTTTCAAATATATTTTCAATGAAAATTATTTTAAAATTTAATTTTGTTTTAAAGTTTATTTTTCAATATAGAAAGGATATTTTCCTTAATAAATGTTTTTAAAATATCTTAAAAACTTATTTCCAATCTCAAATGGAATTTATTGGTGCTACATATTCTTACTGAGGATATTATCCAATAATTCCATTCATATTCATTCAATGAATAGTTTATTTTTTTATGTAGTGATGTTTATGACACATGTTTCTCTTCTACTGGTTATACCATGAAACAATTCTCATAAAACCTTTTTCTTTTAATGTGTTATTTTAGGATTAAATGGTTATCAAACATGTCTCATATCTATAGGTTATGATATTATAACATTTTTATGATACCCATTTCATTCCATGGGTTATGATATGATGATTTTTATGATCTTGTGGAACATACATATATATATGATTTTATTTTGTGGAAGGTGGGACCTATATCTCCCTCAACTACATTGGGTAAATATTTTTATATAATGATATTGAAATGGATGGAATGGGGTGTAATACCAATTCAGTAAAGGAATTTGTTTTCTATGATGGACTTGGGAGTGAACCTTGACTACTAATATGGTTGGTGGAGTGAACCCATTAATCTATGAAAGCCTTGGAAGTGATCCCTGACTATTGTAGAAAGTAATTTATATGCTTAAGTGTCTTCCAAAATTCCAGGTATTATTCTAATGTTATGATTTCATGACTTATTACCTTGATTCCCTTATAATTCTTATGTTACTAACTACCAATATTTATTCCATGAATCATGTATATGATCTTTTATATTAAGGCTATGATCATAAAATGTAATAATTATGTCCTCATAACCTTTTTTCTTATTATTCTTATGTATCTCCCTTGTTTACCCTTTCTGAGTTTTTAAGCCCACCCTTTATTATTTTTCCTTCCCCAGGTTATGAAGATGTATTATTCATAATGTGACAAAGAGTTTTTCTAGTTATGAAGAACATAGTGTTAGATTATGTATCTCACTTATTAACAAGTTATTATATTTCCATATTTCAAAAGGCACTAATATAGTATGGTCTTTGGGAATATGTTTTTGTAATGTAATAAATATTCTGAAAAAATGATGTAATTTATATGTTTGATAAGTCTAGGTCTTTATATAAATCATGTCACAAGGTTCTGTAAAACAAGGGGAGAAATAATACATTTAAACAGGTGATGACATAAGAGTTTCTACATCAAGAATAATAGTTCAGTTGATGCTGAATTATGGATAGGTTCGTGAGGGGGCTCTTTTAAAGAAAACAAAGGTGTCTTGTGACTAAATGGATAATTCCATGATGCGAGAGGGAGGTGCATGCAACAGAGAAGGTGTGTGAAAAATATTACACTAGGCGCGCAAACCCATGTGTTCCCAATGAGACATCAGATGAAGACTTGCACAACGACCCTCCAAAACCTCGCCAAGGTACTGGTGCGCAATAGTCTAGGTGGGCGTGCAAGATTTCTTGTGGCGCACAAACCCCTGCGTGCCCAATGTGACGTCATACGAACATTTGTGCACAACCCCTTTTTCATGCCATCTCTGGGGTTTTTGGCTATATAATGAAGCATACCCCTTACCCTTTGGGGAATGTTAAAGAAGACGAAGCGAAGTTCTGCTGTGTGAAATACACCTCTTCTACGACCGCGCAAAAAACACTATGGCCTCAAGGTATTGTATATTACACGACAGGTCCCCCAAGGGTCCTCCTTTTGGTGGTCCCCCCTTGGGATTTATACTCATCAATTTCCTTTTACCCTAAGTCATTTTTTCACAAAATATCCCTTTTCACACAATTCCCCCTAAATGGGACCTATTTTGCGTGCATCCATCTAGTTTGCGTGCATCCATCTGGTTTGCGTGCGGCTATTTCTTCTTGCATGTAACCTCTCTCATTGTGTGCAACCCTTCTTGAGTTCCCCATGTTCCATCATTACCCTAAGGCTCAATTTCTAAGCCCATATTTTGTGCAACACACCTACGTTACACACCTTTCTCCTGTACGAACCTCCAAGATTGTACGAAGTAGTTTTAAGGTCCCTTGGGTGGTGCTTCTCATTTCAATGCATAGCCTTATACTTCTTCACAGAGGCGCACTAATGTCTATTTCTTATTTACACATCCACCCTAATATGGGCACCTTAGTGGGTCACTCCACAACACCCCCTACTATGATTTTTCTGGTACCTTCCCTTCACCAAGGGTTGAAGTATGTTGTTTATGTAAGTCCTAGGTGTGCGGAGTGAACCTGCCTCCTCTGAGCTGCATGATGTTAAACTTACATTAACTATAATCCTCAACACATGAAATTGAAATATGGCATCTTCCACTGAATCATATGTTGTTACCCCATCTCGGACATTCGTTATGCCAACTCATCTCCACAAGAGTTGGATAATCCTCACATGGAATAAGATCCTCTTTGGTGGAGCAGTGCCTATCTGCGGGGAAGGGAACCCATCATGGTGAAGACCCCTAGATTTTCTTATAGTAGGCAGTATCCCTGCTCTTCCTCTCTTCTTCCATGCTATATACTATAGGAAAGAGGGGCACAGGGACCCTCATTATTCCATCCCTCTCCCTCTAGGCTTTGTCTCCATCAGGTCTACATCTGGGTGTAAGTCCCAATCTTCATCTCCCTAGGATTCGACCCACGCATAAGCCCCTTTTTCCTCTTTTGGCTGCTAACCATGTGTAAGCCTCACTCCACTTCCCATGGAAACAACTTTCGTGACGTGATAGTCAGGTCTTTGATGCCTCTTGTTTCTCACACTGAGCATGACTCACGTCGTCTTTGAGTAAGCATCGACCGTGACATCGTCTCTGTTCCGCCTTAGCATGTAAACCCCGAACCATCCCAAACTATGAGTACCTTGATCCTTGTCTCCTAGGAAAGGTACTTAGGAAGCCTCCCTAAGGTTCAATCCCAACATCTACTTGTTCTAACCCCTTCACATCATTTCACCTTTATGTCTCATTATGTTAAAATGTATCCACCATTCTGAACTACGTGGAATTTGATCTTTGTCAGTTCAAGGTATATAGGAAGCCTCTGAGAGGATAAATCCCCATACCCCTCAGTATTGACAACATTACATCGGTCTTTCCCCATCCAACATGATGTTAAAAAGTACGCCCGTTTTCATCATGCAAGATGTTAAACCTTACCCATTCAAACTACATGGGCTTTGATACTTGTCTCCCAGAAAAGGTATGTAGGAAGCCCCCATGAGGTCCAACCCAGATCGATAATAAGTCGTTTTGTTCCCCAACTAGCAGTAAGACATTGTATCCCCATCCAGTTGTAATATATTTTAGACTAAAATTGATAGAAAATATTTCTAGTCCACTTCACTTGGGCCCACACCTCTGGTCCACCCCCGTGTCATAAGACCAACGCGGGCCGCCAACCACACATAAGCCCTAGTATGTGATCGGGTCATTATCCTATGTGTTCACACTGATTCTATACCCCTTCCTCAACTACATGGAATTTGATTCCCCTCCTCAGGGATACGTAGGAAGCCTCCCTATGGTTCAAGACCATCACACATGTCTCATCATGGTATCTCTCTTGAGCCCATGTGTTTCTGGGAGGTCTTGTCCTAACCCAGAGGTTCCACTTCCTCTGAGTCACATACATGCATCCATTCTCATGGGCCACCTTCTCTGGTGTCCCATTACCCCACTTAAGTACATGGACTTTGATTCCCTTCCACAGGGGATATGTAGGAAGTCTCTTTGAGGATCAATCCCAACATCATTGTTGCCATCGCATAAGCTCTATCCCACTCTCCATCAATTCTCAACCATCAATATCCATCCTAATTATTTTTCGGACCACCACATCCCAGTGAGATCATGCCACACACCTTCTCGCTGCTCCTAAAAGTAATTGGGTAACTAACCATGCGTTAGCCCCAGCATTGGTGATTCCTCCTAGGGTTGTACCCATCTGATCCACTCTCGTCAGTGTTCTAATCAGTCTTATTTGTCTCCGATAGACGTTAAACTCACGGAATACCCTATGATAAACATGGGAAGCTGAGGAAAACCTCAGAGACATGCCTATGGCATAACATTACCTCCATTTGACGTGGGATGCCTCAGGATTCTACTCCCTCAAGAATCCATATCATAAGGAGAATAAACCCAGACACATCAGTGTTCCAACTTCCACACACGCCAGCGATGTGCAACGTGACTACTCCCCCAACCGAAGGTTTCTACCCCGGATGGACCCCATGGAATGTACTGGCAGAAGTAGCATAATTAAATGTTGTCCATGAAGACATGGAATTGGGAAGAGTTTCGTAAACAATGTCTAAAGTCTATGAAGGAGACCCAGACTAGGTGTCGAGTTATGAGGATGAATCCATAAAAGGAGGAACCAATATCCCATCATCCTATTTAGATTATGGAGAAAATGTCCCTAAATAAGGAATGGATGCCTCCCACCTTTAGAAAGAGGGAATGTGGGGAAACAGTTGTGTGTCCTCTGAAAGAGATGGATGCGCGCCCCAGCAAAAGCATTGGAAATAGAAATGGTGAACCTAATGTGAAATTTTTCTACTCAATGTGCTGATTAGTAAAGTTTAAGACATCAGTGGGTTAGCATGTCATCAGATCCATGAATCTGGCACCAGGTCCTACCATGAAAATAGTGGTTCTGGAAAGAAACTCACTAGAAATTGGGGCTGTTGAATGTTGTATATCCTGGTCTGTGACGTTGTCAGTGTGGATCCTTCTTACCAACCATGGAAGATGGAATGGAGATGGGGAACTGGACATAGCTTTCCTTCTTTCAGTACTAAGGGTTAAATCTCCATGATTTTCACGACCCAAGAAGTGATTATAGGACACCAATCACCTTCCACCAACCAATGCAGGGGATGGGGAAACGACAGCGTGGAAATCCATCGTGGCGTCATATCCCACATGGCAGCCTCCATGTCCACAGCTTTTGGGTGCCCACACCCCATCTCACATTCTAAAATTGTTCATAGAAGGGTGATTAAGGACCTCATTTGATGATATGAGGAGGAGGAGATTATCCCAACCTAGGATATGGACCGATAAGACATAGAAGCTTCTATGCCTCATCTCCACTGCCGCCCCCATGAACTGTATAGGGAGACACTACTCCCCACTCTGACGTATAATCATTTCAGGAGCCTCTCCCCAGAGTACTTTAATAACTCCCTCCCCTACTCTAATGAGAAGAGGGATTTCTATACCAAACCATCTGTAATCCTATTCCATGGGCTCCCAAGGAGGTCTCCCACTATGCCACATCAGTTCCACCCCCTCTCCCCGTGAGATGAGGAGCAGGTAAGCTATGTGTCTACACCATCGGCCCTACTCTGGTTAACCCGACAACAGTTCTAGTTGCAGGATGAGGAGATGCCTACAGAGGGGTTTTAACATCAATGACTACCATGGCTTGTACAACCACAGATGCATACCATCATTCCCATTTTTATACTGAGTAGGGGAACATATATGCCCATCCTAGATCGAGGCCCCTACCACCTCACTGGCAGTTAGGGTCAACTCACCTGGTCACTGACATAAGTAGCGCCTGTTGTGGGCTAACCCGCGACAATGAAACCAAGTATAGAGGTCCTCCACGTACCATCACCAATGAGAGTACAGGTCTGTCTTACTCCCAAACATAGTGTGGAGGTCCTCCCCATGCCAACGTTAATCTGAATGAGGGTCCTCCCCTCTCTATCAATGCATAGTATGGAGGTCTCTTCTTCACCCATGACCACAGGTATAGAGATGTTCCTCCTATAGTGGGTTGCCGATGTGCAGATGCTACCCATTCGGCCAAACATCAGCATGGTGGTATTCCCCATGTCCTTACAGCAACTAGAGAAGGTCTTCCTCATCCTAGAAATAAGAGATGCAAAGGTTTTCCTCTCTTCATGGGAACCCAACAAAGAGGTATTACCCATGTTCAGGTTGACCAGTATAAGGACCCTCCTCACACCAATGCTACCAAAGAAAATAAACATGGATTCCCTACCGCTAATCCTACTAACTGTAGTGGAGGTCATAACCACTCCAGCACTTCCCACGGAGATTCCCTTCGCGCATCAGCCAGTGGACACTGAGGTCCTCCCAATGTCCCCTTTCATATCTTTCTGGGTTCTCCTCACACCCCGGCTCACCCAGGAGAAAGTCTTCTCTTCCCCAGCGCCAATTCGGCTGAAGGTCGTCCTCAAGACAAAAAATATACCCTATCCTGAAGATCCTTTCCGAGGTAGGAGAGTTGGTCTCATAGGCCATAAAAAAGAGTACTGAAAAGATTTAGACTCCAATTAAGCATGTCTAGTTCTCAGATTCAGATGAAGAATGTGTTTCGATAATGGAACCCTCACCTTGATCCTCTGGGTTGAGGGTTGGGATAGGAACACAACGTATCATCCTTATCATTGTGGAATATGAAGTCCACCGAATTCCCTCATCCCTCCGCAGATACATCCAGTAGGAGGAATAATTGACCCCTTCTGAGGTTCTGGTCATTCAATTATCCCTATCATCAATAGGGTCATTCTCTACCTCAACTCGAGATCTTAGAGAGTTTTTCTAGAAACCGTTAAAGGATGAAATATAGCATGGACCACCATCAGGGACCACATCCCTTGCACCGAAAGTTGTGGTTTCCAACACGTCTTACCAATATATAGTGGTTTAGTTTATGTATTCATCACAGGACAGCCCAAGATGGGGTGGGTTATCAGCTCGTGTGTCATATTCTCCATTGGGTAGTCTACCGTCTCAACAGTGTGCTTTAGTGCCGCAACTGGTCCCCCCTATTGATGAGTGGGTCAACCAAGGTCCATATCCCAATTATAGGCCAAGGAGATATTGGGAAATCCTTGAAGCATATAATTTCCATGAAATGTTTTGGATGATTGTCATCGTGAACATTAGTGTGCCGGAATCTCTTACCCAGGAGGAAGTCGCATGCTTTCTCCAAACTCTAAGAGTGATGCACTTCCATATCCATTATTAGCGAGTGGTCTATCCCAAGAGTCTGTAACACTTTGAAGACATTGGATAGAAAAGTTCTATTGTTGACTTGGTCGCTCCCCCTATGTCCCATCACCCTAAGTTTCCCAGTCACCACCGAACCCTCCAGCAACGATGAGTTTAGATCATTAAAGTGCACTACATAATTATCTAGGGGGATTACCCCCACATTCAGGTACATGGTTGGGGGCTGTATGCTACAATCCATTTCAGTTCTATCTGGCACCATCTTTATTTTCCAGGCGATATTGAGGATATGCCTCCAGGTAGAGTCATGGTTTACATGGTTGGTCAATTAGAGGGATAGAATGATTTAGAGATCCTTGAAGAAAACATACCCCTGGGGGAGATCCATGACTACTTGATTCATTGGGAAGGGTTACTCACCCACAGAGAAATATAATGGGTCTTCTCATGCCCACTGAGGCATTAATCCTTAGTTGGAATCCCAATAAGGGAAAAAGCACCTCAGATCCATCAAACCCTCTGACCCATCTTGATCAGTGTAATAAATGAAGGATGATCCAAAAAACCACATAGTGTATCAATAGCTTGTGCAGAACCAGAATATAGTTGATTACATCCTTGTTGAAAGTGTTGCAGAGCGGCAACCAGAAAATGATGATCCTTAGCCAGGGTAGCAGGTGTAGGTAGAACTCCCCCCCCCCCACCGACAATTTTTTTCCAGGTGACCCTGACTATCATGCCGTCATAGGCAAGAATGAGGTTGTAAATTATGGTCATATGGCATGGTATGCTTCCCCAAATCCACTTGATTGGCATAATAATCCCCGATACCCAGCACATGTTCCCCCAGCCGCTCTGCAGGTCATCCCACCAACCACTATATGAGAAGTTGGGGCTTCTTATCTTGTTGAAGAACTTGTTAATGAACTAGTAGTCATGGATTCTCAACAAGATCAGAACCCTCGCCGAGATGAACCGATACCAGTTCTCATTTCTTACCTCGAGGTGTTAGAAATGTGAAATGTGGAAATCCCACCTGATGGGACGACATATCCGGTGTGGGTGGATGGTAAGCCAGCACCCCCGGGATTCAAAAATCCTACCTTCTCCCCCTTCAATGAGATGGGCGACCCACTACTGCACCTGGCCCACTTCATCTCAAGGTACGGACCCATGTTGGGAACTCCATCACCGCAAAAAGCATTCAAACTATGTTGTTTCATAAAGACATTTTAAGTAATTGCATTTGTATGGTATAGCCATCTACCCATCGCTTCAGCTGCCGGTTGGGAAGATCCCTGTAGACAGTTCCTTTACCAGTTCAACTCTACCACCTAGAAAATGATTATTGTAGACTTCTTCATGTGTAAGCTGAGGCCTGATGAGCGCGTCGTAGGCTTTTTCACTTGATGGAAAGGCCTAACCTACTCCTTGGATATGTCGCTGACTCATGATCAGATGATGACAATATTTGTGGGGACTTTAAAGACTAAACTGGTCCCCCCACTTATTAGCCAGAATTGCCTCATGGGATTCCATGACATCTCTGATAAGGCCCAATGTCTATAGGAAGCCTTACAGTAGGCCAAATAGTCACATATGTTACCTCCTGCAATCCCTGCGAGAAGAGCTGCTAAGGCTAAGCCCACCACAGTTGCCCAAATAGAGGCCCCATGCTACTAGATCTATTAACATTGGATCCACCTAAACATCCCCATAGGGACCCTGCACCTCATCCACAGCCTCTAGCCCAGTAGCACCCACCTTAGAATCAGCTAGCGCCCCCACGCAATGTGCCTCCACCACTCGTGTGAGATAACTAGGTTCAACCTCCTCGACAGGCTCCTCCTTCCCCTCATTTGATCAAGGCTCTCAGATCCCCCTTCCCAGATAGAAGAAACTGTACCTACTCATTCAACAAGGATTAGGTCCCCTGTTATTTTTGAAACATTATAGAATATGGTCTTCTATGTTTTCTCGAATACAAGAGGCCTGAAGAGGTGGATCTTACTAATCACCATAATTACTTCCCTATCACCAGATCCTAGGGCACACCAAAAAATAGTGCTATGTTTTTTATTGCTAGATTCAAGACCAGATTAATAACAACATAGTAAGGTAAGGCCCAGATCTGGAAGAAGTGGAATTTGTATTAGTGATGCCAGATAGTAGCAGTGATAGTGAAGTTGAGTGGCATCAGGTTCTTAACTGTAGATCCCAGACGTATGAATACTAGATGGATCTTAAGGTATTCGTTCATTCCCATGGTATTATTTGTGCACTTCTAAAACAACCTGATCCTTCAGGCAGTGTCGTGTCACCAACAAATAGTACTTCTACATCAACATATCATCTTTCCTCTTCCCATAAGAGCAAGCATCAGCGACGCATGGGAAAAAATTCCCCCCACCAATTTCATCATCGTCCTGCACTCTACAAAACTTTATTCCCCCAGAGATGGATATTCCCCCAAGAATTTATCTAGTAGTAGAGGATTATTCAAGAGACGTTCAATGGTATGTCTTGGTTAATAACTTGTAGCTGGTAAACCCCTACATGATTTCCGAAGGTGAGGATCATCAAACAGATCCTCCCAACATTCCTAGTAAACACCAACGTCGACGGGGCTGTGGCTATATGGCTTTCCAGAGTGCCTCGATTAGTACTTCCATCCAGGTTGTGCATTCCACTGAAACTAGATAGTAGGCCTAGTGCAGAGCTCAGCATGTACAGTGATCAGCCATGCTCTGTTACGAACTGTCCTCAATCATATGACCCACATCTGGTAGTAAATACACAAGATTCTACTAGTGAGAAACGAGGCATTCCTTGCACAAGTTAGCTGTTGATTCAGCCAAAAAGGCCATTAATCCCCCCAGCCTTATAACAACCTCTTGTAAGCATAAGTTCACACTTATCATGGAATTATGATATCCTTAAGTATCTTTCCATAATTCCTATGAGTCTCTCTATCCTTAAGGACCTTCACCTATTAGTGTATATGTGTGAATCCCTCACTGAAGTTTTAAGAATCCCCCTCCAGTTTGAGATGGAGGTGGTAGTTACAAAATCAATCCATGCTGAGGTAGTCGAGAGTGCTGAATGTTAGGTAATTATCCATTTCTCTAGAGAAGATGAAGGCTATCCCATGTAAGGGCACATCCTCCAAATTAATATCATTGGAAAAATCAATGGAATATAGATTTTTTGTTGTCTTTTCAACACAGATTCTAGGATCAAGCTAATCCTGACCCGAACACTTCAAAAATTGGGGCTATCCAAGAATGATATGAGTCCATCTAACCTGAAAATCCAAGGTTATAAATTGATGGAATAGACACCAGTTGGAAATATCTTCCTGAAGACCTAGTTTGGTGGTCTGGTAGCCATCATCGAGTTCATGGTTGTCACCCTAGACACCGCCTATAACACGTTGATGGGTAGGTTGTGGCTTCACCTGCATGTTGTTTTCCCTTCGTTGAATAACAAGTTCTATAAATACTCTCTTAAAGGTCATGTAAGAGTACTCCAATGTGACATATATCCCTTTTCATTGTGTTAATCCCACTACCTAGATGACGATTATTATAAGATCAATGACAATTATATTTAGGATAACGAGTTTTAACACGTTACGACTGTGACTGGACCATGGAAAGACCTGGATGATGCCTACATATTTCTGATCCATCGATTGGAGGATACGAACCTGGATATGGGACAATGCTTATTTGTTTTAGGAACAAGGTGAATCACATTCCCAAATCTAAGAGACATTATAATATCACCTTTTACTCCTATAAAAATCAGGATTGGGTGATCTTAGAGCCCCCTACCCCCTTAGGGTATCGGGATGTCCACCCCATGGAAATGGAAATACACCATATTTTATTGTTTTTTCAGGTTATGATAAAATGGCTCAAGACAACAAACCATTACTGCTTCGATATCATCAAGTGTGGACCCCTGGGCTAAAGACCATATTGGATCGGATCGACTGCTCCTATCACTATGGTTTCGGCAGCGCAGGAGTCCCCCGATTGAGCTTCTACCACCTCTTAAGCTGGCAAGAGTCTCCCATAGGGATCTATTGGCTTAGAGGAAACTCCTCCCACTGAGGATCCATCCTCCATAAGGAATTAAGAGATCTAGAGTATGCTCCTTCTACATTCGATGAATTTTTCTCTTCCAAGGTTGATGAATTGGTACAGGTGAACCGCTGTTGCGATACAAATCTGAAACCCACATTGATCAGTGAGGTTATGACCATCAAAGAGCAACATCAATACGTGAACTTCTTCAAACAGCATAGTGATTTATTTTCCTGGAGTTATGATGAAATTCTATGACTAGATCCTCAGGTCATCGTACACTGCCTGAGTCTTCCAAAAAATCATTTTGGGTTCAAACAGCCTCCCAAATAGATGTACCCTTCTCATATTTCCATGGTCAAGGACGAAGTTGATAAGTTCATTAGATACAACTTCGTCAAAGAGGTTCAATACCCCATATAGATAGAAAACATTATGCTTGTCAGGAAGACGAATGGATAGATCATAGTTTTTACTGACTTCCTAGATCTCAACTGTCACTATCCAAAGGATGCATTTATCGTTCTTGTGATGTAACTATTGATATATTCCACCACTGGGTTCTAGGAACTCTTCTTCATGGATGGGTATTCCGTGTATAACCAAATCTGAATGGCTCCCAAGGATGTGGATTCTATAGCCTTCAGGTCACCACAAGGTACTTTTTTTTACTAGGTAGTGCCCTTAGGTATAATGAATGCAAGATCCACCTATCAACGTGCCATGCACCACATATTTTATCCAATCCTAGGGACATTTGTGGAATACAACATGGATGATCTGGTGGTCATGAATCTCCACCTTCAGAACCATACAAAATAAATAGAGAAAGTGTTTTACTTCCTCTGTTCTTTCCCCCTATTGATAAACCCGTTGATGTGTACCTTCGTGGTCACCTCCAGAATGATTCTTGGCTTCATTATCAGATATATAGGCCATAAGATTGATCTATAGAAAATTAAGGCCAGCTGTTTGATGTCTCCTCCGAGCAAAAATTGGGAACTTCAAGTATTTCAAGGCCACATAAATTACATACTTAGATTAATTGAATTTTTGGCTGGAATGTGTAATCCCTTTTCTCGGCTCCTGATGAAAGTAATTTTCTATCAATGGGATGAAGAATTCCATACTTCTTTTTGATAAATCCAGTAGTATCTACTCCAGCCTTCGGTCCTGATGCCATCCATTTACGTAAATATGTAGGTCCTTTACGTGACTGCCCTAGAACCATCTCTTCACACCACTATCACCTAGAAGAAAAATTAGGGAATGAAGAACATTCTCTACTATATCAGCTGCATTCTCCTCGATACGGTGACCAGATACTCCCCTATGGAGAAGAGATGCCCTGACCTGGTATTCACAGTACATAAATTGTGACATTACTTGTTGCACTATGGGGTATAGCTGGTTTCCTATGTGGATCCTCTGAAGTACATCCTGAACCTCCCCGTGTTGATAGGCCATCTAGCTTGGTGGGCAGTGATCCTTTAGCAGTTCAACACCAGGTTTTTCCCTCAGAAGGCTATCAAGGGGAAAGCATGGGTATACTTCCATTCTACCCATCCATCTCCTGCGAACCAGTCTCTGGATCTTCATTTTCTTGATGATTCAATCCTCTTGGTAGACAAATCCATTGCATTTTAGAAAATTCACTTTTATGTAGATTCATAGAGCCTTACCGGTAGAAGGATCAATGACCCCAGACTCAATAGAGTGGGCGTGGGTGTCGTCTTCATCACTCCAACACAAGTTTTATTTCTGTATTCATTCCTACTTTTAGAAGGTTGTACCAACAATGAGTTGGAGTTCCAAGATCTTATCACTGGCCTTGAGTTAGCCCTTGCGATTCGTGTTCCCCACTTTCATGTGAAAGGTGACTCCGAACTAGTCATCAAGTAGATCAACGGTGACTATGTGGTCAGAAATCTAGAAATCGTAACACTGTTGGAACACACCCTCCATCTGATAGCCCAGTTCCCATATCATCCATAGGTAACTAATATTCCTCGATCCTAGAATGGCTAATCCAATTCCTTGTCCATCCTAGCTGCATCTCTTTCGAAGCCTGATCACGCTAATTTGATTATCCACATGGAAAATCGGAGGCTCATCATCCTGTCACCCCAAAGGACAATGATATCCCACAGGTAAGCCACCTATCCACATGCGCCTCCATGTCAGGACCCCCAGGTATGTCTAATTCAGTGCTAGAAGTGCATCCAGACTGGAGGACCCCCTTTTTCGAGTACCTCCTGCATGGAAGACTCCCGAAATATCGAGCCATGCACTAATAAATCTGATGTCCCATGTTGTAGTTTACCCTTCAGTGTAGTCCCATTCATGAGAATATCCTCTAAAAGTGAGGGTTGGATAGGGGTCTCATCTGTTTCATTCAAAGAGGTGAGATTTATTAAATAATGTAAGAGGTTCAAGCTGGTTCCTATGGGGCTCATTAGGTTGGTCCAAAATTATATCATCAGATCTGGAGGTTGCGGTATTTTTTCCCTCCATGATATGTGACTGTATCGAGTTTTCCAAGAGGATTCATGTGTTCCAAATTCATGACAACTTTTTTTCATCGGCTATCAGAACCTTTCCACACTACCATGTACTCTATGCCCTTTTCGGTCTGGGGACTCGATGTCATGGGGCCATATCCACCAGTAACAACTCACCAATACAAATTCATCCTAACCAATAAATATTTATTTTCTATGTCGGTATGGGGAATTAATCTCAAAGATTTCAAATCCCATTCTATCATTCAATTTGTGAGATCTGACATCATATACTGATTTGAAGTCCCTCACACCATACTCACTGAAAACGACATCAACTTTCGGGTAGTTGAGTTCATGAAATTGTATGCCAAGTACAACATTAATTCTAACCATACCTTCTACAATCATACACAAGAAAATGGGCAGATCGAGGTGTTCAAAAAAAACCATCTCTAACATCTTGCAAAAATGGTTGGTCAGAACAAGAATAGTTGACCAGAAAAACTCCCCAATGCCCTCTGGGCCTATCGGACAACGACTCGCAATTCCACACATGTGACCGCATATTCCATGGTGTATGGAACATAGGTATTCTTGCCCATCGAGATTCAATTTATTTCATTAGGAAAAACATTCTATGATCAGAAAGCCCCAAATAAGGTAGCCAAAATCCGTATGGCTTAATTGGAAGCGCTCGAAGGGAATTGGCTTTGTGCCCTGTCCAATCTGGAAATGAATGAGAACAAGATAGCTAGAGCCTTCAACAGGAAGGATTTACTCCTCTCTTTAATTGAAGGTGACCTTTTGCTGACACTAATAACACCAATGATACCAGGTAAGAAACCACCCAATTAGGAGCCCAAATGGGAAGGAACATACATCATTCCTAAGGTTTACCCCAATGACGTGAACTCCCTAGTTACCATCGATGGAATGTCTATAACACCTCCCACCAATTCCAAACTCCTTAGGAAACACTTTTCTTGAGTAGTATGTTCTAGTATGACCTTAAATGGTGGCGTCCATCATGACATTAAACTGCTTTTCCATCCCACATGATGATAAACTATAAAATAGTCCAAGCTCTACAACCATTAACTAAGATCTATATGGTTCTGCATGACCTTATACTTTTCTGTCTTCTCCACATGATGTTAAAATGTGTGATACTTCCAGATTGAAGGATGTAACACTATTCATCATTCGTCCTCACCGAACAATATTAAAATTCATTACACCTTCCTGAAGTACGTACGGCTTGATTACAGTCCTCATGGGATACGTAGGAACACGTAGATGCCTCTTCTTGAGTCTAGCCCCCAGACTCTTCTCTTTGACTATCCCACTGGCTTAAGTTTCTTGGAGGATCCCACATGGTGTAGTGTAGGATTCTTTGGCCCCACTCATTTCAGTAATATGATAAATGTACCACGTGCCCCTCCTCATTCTTCAAACCTCCAAGGTCCTCCCCATATGGCATTAAATTATATGGCCCTTTTAGAACTATGTATGGCTTGATTCCCACCCTTATGGGATGCGTAGGAACTCTCATAAATTTCATCTTTCCAAACCTAATCTTCTAGATCCCCCCATAGGGTGAAACACATACTGTGGTGCAGGCTTTAACCCTCACTCACATCAAGTTCATCATGACCACACCATGTATCCATCTCCATGAAGATCTCCACCTCTTTCCTCATCCCGCATGACGTTAAACTGCACAAGCACATTCATTCTTCACACACTCCCTTGACTTGGGTCTTTGTCAACTTTCACATCCAAATAGACTCCCGAACAGCACTGATGTTTGGCCTAAGGTCTCTCATACTATTTTGGGCCAACGTCTTCAAGGATATTGAGAGACAAATTGATAGAAGTCCTGCATTGTGAACATGGTCAGCGATCGAAACTCATTGGTTTCTCATATTCCCGGTCACATGATGTGGATGTTGTGTTTCGAACGCAGTCAATAGTCATCCTTCATCATTTCCACCACCCCTGTATGTCCCAAGTATTGGGTGCAGTAATTCATTTTTTCCTATTTTCCCTTAAAACATCAGTCTAACATGGGCAGGAGTATTAGTCCGGATTTCATACCATTATATGTTGGGGAGAGCCCAATCTCATTCCTTGTCTCCCACACCGAGCATTTCTGATGTCAAATTAGGAGTTTTGGTAAAGTAATACTCAGATAAAGGGTCATGTGCCTATTCTTTGAGCTGTATGACCTTAAACTAAGATCACCATCATCCTCATTGTAAGTCATTAAATTACAAACTCGTCGGGACATCCCGTCTCAGGTCCCTCAGCCTTCCTAGGCACCCAGCCCAATTTCATACCAAGGATTGTGCAGTTTGGTGTGGACTATTTGTCCTCATTTATGTTGGGCTATTTTTTCCATGCCTCATACATCACTTTGAGACACCCCTCCATCTTTGTCCATGACACAAGACGTTTAATAGCATAGGTACCACCATTCATCGTGTGTCCAATCATTTGGGTTTCCTCTTCCATTCACATCCAAAAGGACCCCTGGACGGCATGGATGTTTGGCCAAAGGGATCTCTAACCATTTGGGGGATACTTTCTTGAGGATCTCGAGAGACAAATTGATACAGGCCCTGTGTTGCGAATATGGTAAACGGTCGATTCACAATCGTTTTCCCCCATCCCAGGTCACACAATATGGATACTGTGTTGCAAACATGGTCAGTATTTATCCTTGATCATTATTATCGTTATGTGGTCTCCCACATAATAGAAATTGTGATTCATCATTTCTACCCATTTTTCCTACACACATGACATTCAACTAGGCATCTACGGTCTGATCCCTATGACCTTAAACTAAGATCACCATCTTCCTCACCACAATATTTTAAACTACAAACCGGTTGGGAACTCCCATCTGATATCCCTCAACCGATTGTTCCCCCTGGCCCAAGTTATAGTTTGTGATTGTATGGTGTGGTATGAGATTATTTCCTCATTCACATCGGGTTACTCACAGTGTCATACACATCCCTCGTTTAGATACCATTCCCCTATCTAAATCCTTTTCGCATGACAAAAAAATGCACAGAATCCTCCAATACTATGTGTGGCGTGATTTCAATCCTTATGGGATACATTGGACCACCCGAACATTTAGCCTTCAGGTCCATCCCCATTTATTAGGAACCTTCTTACCTTCCTCGCCTCTTCGCTTGAGTTATCCTAGGAGAGGGGAATGCGGTGTGGTATGGGCTTATGTCCTCATTTTTGACACTGTCTATAACAACCATGCCACACACCTCTTTCCCCTGAGAGCTCTTAGTCCCCTTGTTCCACAATTCTCTTTTCAAGTCGGTTGATCTTAAGTTGGGCCCCTTAACCGTCATTAGCAGTTCACTAATGTTCCCAATAGCACTCTAGTTTAGTATCTAGAGTGTTGAATCCTACATGGACATGTTATCACCCATCCTTGGGCTTTATGGTCCCCTTCATTTGGGTTTACATCATATTTCACATCAAAAAGGGCCCTCGAACGGTACAGATGATCATCCTAAGGGATTTCCTATAATTTTTGGGCCAATATCCTTGAGGACCTAGAAAAAAAATTGATACACGTCGCACTTTGTGAATATGATTAGTGGTCAACACTCATTTTTTGTTTTATTTCAGGTCACACGATATAGATGTTGGGTTTCAAATATGGTCATCAGTTATCCTCTATCATCATACCACCCCCCTCAAGCCTTAAATATTGATTGGGTGATGCACATAATTTCCCCTCCATCATGTCCAAGTGGAATTTTGATACTCTTGGTACAATCCCTCAGTGTGCATTTGTACATTAGGATGGAAAACACACAGTGAGCCATCATTCAGGCTCCCACACCAATTTCTACTTTTCAATTATTCCATGTGTTTCAAATACCTTCCCTACTCTTCATTCCCACATCGAGAATAGATCAAATGGGGTAAGGGATTCGGTTGAGCTTTGCACCTATTTGGAAGAGTCTTGCTTCTCTATGGTCCAAGATCAATGACCTTAAAATAAGATCACTCAATGTCAATGTCGCAGGATGTAAAACAACACTTCTAGAACTACATACATCTTGATTCACAACCTTATGGGATACATAGGAACTCTCAAGCATTTCGTCCTCAGGTCCAGATTAATTTCCCCTTAATTACCATTTTTTTACATCCTTTTGGCCCTGACATTAATAGGATTCCTTGGTGTGGTGTGAGACCACATCCTCATTCACATCTTCATTGCAATAGTCGTACCACGTACTGCCTTTCTAGGAGCTAGTCTCTCCTACATCTCATCATGTATGACATTAAACTTCACCTTGACGAACTATGTATGTCTTAATCCCCACTATAATGGGGTATGATGGGACACCTAGACATATCGTCTTTTGGTCTAGCCCAATATTCTATGACCTTTGCTATCCCCTCGGCCTAAGGTTTCTTCCTAAGAATTGTGCATGGTGGGGTGTGGTTCTTGTCCTCATTCATGATGGGTATACTTTATCACCCAATGTGAATTCCCCCATAAAACGTTGTTTCTTTTGGATGTGTCTAAGACATATAACGATAAACTATACTACCGGGTCCCATATGACTTTAAACTATTATGTCTTTACTGAAAGACATTAAAATGCAGGGGTGGTCCTATCATATGACCTTAAACTATGGCATTATTGTCCTAGCTTCATGACAAAAATGACACTGCATTGTGATATCCTCACTCAAGGGTACATCATGTTTGGTAATGGTTACCCACCATACCAATTTTCAATGCCCACAATGTCTTGAATCCTATATAGATTCCTAAATTCTCTATCCTAGTTTTATCGCTTACCAAAAAAACACACATCTATCCTAAGAACAAAGAAGATATATCAAATGTTGTTTCATTTGGTGTGTGGGTCACAACCACATGATAGTATTGTCCGCAGCATTGGTACCCTACCATTACACTTCTTGAACAATGTATGGATTGATCCCCATCATAATTGGGTATGTTGGAATGCCCAATCATTTTTATTCAGGCTCATCCCAACTTTCATTTTCAGCCCCTCGACCTAAGTCCTCCCAAAGAAGCACATATTGTGATATGTACTTCTACTATTCCCATTAACATCAGGTTTTATAATTACCGCACCATGTTTCTCCCTCCCTCCTTTCTATCTGTGGTTCGAGGTCTAAGACTCTTAAACTAAGATCTGATTTTCCTTGTCACAGGACACCAAACTGTGCAACATTTTATAGAACTATGTATTGCTTGATTCCCATTTTCATGGGATACGTAGGAACGTCTAGACATTCCATCTTTGGGTCCTACCCCAAGAATCTTAAATAAAGCCCCATTTTCCCCCTTGTCCTAAACTCCTTTAGATGTATGTGGTGTGGCGACCACCTCTTGGGTTCTCATTTTCTTTAGGTTTTGTGACAACTGAACCATGTCTCTTCCTTGTCTCCTCCCAGTCTGGTCTGAGTTCTATGACCCTAAACTATGATCTCCTTATGGAAACTACACATCATGTTCAACTACTTATCCACCCTATTAGCATTTCAATAAATCAGGATCCCCCTTAATGGTACACTTTCCAACCTTATGTTTGGAGCATGCGACCCCAGGACCCCTATCCATGGAATGCTATTCAACTCCCTCTATCTTATGTGTCTTATTATCGCACTCATGTGCATTGTTAAAAATAGACCAAAGTATAGAATTTTCACAAGGAAATTCCACCATTTCATTTCCATGCTTCATTAACCCATTTTTTGGATCCCCGTCCTCTTCCATTTCTAATGGGACCCCCTTTACGTCCTGGTCTCAAGCCACACTGGCTCACATTCTGTCTTGGGCTAACACCCATGAATACCTCATGAATCATTTCTGACAGGTCCCATGTTTTGAACATGGTATATAGTCAACCCTCATTTTTCAATCCCCAATCAAGGCTAACGTGAAGTGGATATTGTGTTTCAAACATGGTCAGCAGTTATCCTCTATCGTTATTCCACCATAATTTTAATCCAGATCTTAGGCGTCAGGATTCACATCATCCCACTCCTATATGTTCAAGTGGAATTCCAACGCACAAGTTTACACCTCTGGATATCTACATGTGTTAATTAGGTGGGTCAATAATTTTGGGATGTCATTCACCTAGCATTCCACTTCCCCTAATGTGTTCCTCCCTATACTAGGAAAATTTTACAACTACTCCTTGTTTCCCACATCGATCATGACTAAAGTGGGATTAGTTGTTTTGGTAGCATGTTTAATGGTGCAGTTGAACCACGCATGTCTTTCGTCCTGTATGACATTAAACTACAATCTTAGAACTATGTGTGGCTTGATTCCCATCCTAATGGGATATGTAGGAACACCTGACCACTTTTCCTTGGGCCAAGCCTAACATTAAATTTTGTTCTCTTGACCTAACAAACTTCTCAGGGGAAACGTAGTGTGGTGCGGACTCCATAGGTCCTCTTTCACATCGGGTTTATAGCTACCACATCATGTGATCCCTTCTTGGGATCTCCCTTTTCACACCCCATCCTACCATATGATGTTAAATTATTTGAGTCCACGTGTCCTCTATGTATGACATTAGACTACGGTTCTACAATGAACTAGTTCAAGATGCCCCATGTTAACAATGGGATTCATCATCTTCCTCACTAAAGAGGATTACCCACACTAGTTTTGGTCTCCAACCAATCCACTCTTAATAACTTCGTTTGGCTTGATTCTCATTTGTATGGGATACATAGTGAGGTCCATGAATTTTTCCTTGGGCCCAGCCCTAGGGCCATTAAACCTTCTGGCCCGATGGCTCCGATCATGGTCCTGGTAGTATGACCTTAAATCTACATGCATTTTCCTCATCTTGCGATGTTTAAACTACATGTTTATCTTCCTTATTGGTTTGATGTAAAACTACAAGGAACTCTAGGTCCTTATCAGAAAGGTCATGATGGGAAGAATTTTTCACCCTTATTCAGAACGATTCATCCACCTAATGTGTTTCCACCATGGTGGTGTAATTACACGAGTGTTGGACTCTATTCTAACAACCCATCACTCCACCATCCAAGCATTACGTGTTCTTTATTTAGAACCTCTTCATTTTTCACGACAAAATGAACCCCCTAATAGTATGGATGCTAGGCCAATGGCTCACTTACTATTCTTTTCTAACATTCCATAAGACTAAAAGATGACATTTTGAGTCAAGCCCTTTGTTTAGAATGTGTTTAGTAGTCAGCCCTCATTTTTTAACCCCATTTCAGGCCAACACAATAAGGATATTGTTTTTTGAACGTGGTCAGTAGTTATCCTAGTCATCACACTACCCCTATATGTTCCAAATTTTTTGTATCATGATTCAAAATTTCTAGTAACCTATGTTCAGATTGATTCAAAATCCTCTGGCATTACCCCACTCATTCATTGGAGCATATTGGAAAAAGAAAAACTCGACTATTCTGAGAACCTCATTCTCCAAACAGGCCTCACTCTTTCTTCTTGAAAGCCTGGATTGGTCTCCTACACCCCAGATGCCAAAAGATTGTTTGGCACTCTCATGATCAGATGAAGTAATGGTGCAACCATCCCTTGTTTCTAACATTGGTCACGACCCACATGAGCTTAGGGATTGATTTCTAGTTAGTCAACAATTATGGTTGAGATTATCCAATCAAAATAATCAAGAAAGAAGATAATAAGTCTATGCACTCAGTTCGGGATAAGAAAAAAAGGGTGAAGTATTCATGAGTTCGGCCAAAATAGGGCCCTTAAGGATCAGCCTCTTTCATAGATTTCTCCAGTGTTTCCACCTTTTGGATTATGGGATCCAGAACTTCTTTGTGGCTCCATGAGATCCATCTCTTCATCAATAGCCACAGAGCATAACTCATTATCCCTAGACTACGCTCAAGCTCGTTCGTCTTGGATCTCAATAATTTGGTGACTCCTCTACACAACCTACTCCTGGGCATCAGCCAGCAAGGCCCTCAACTATTCAATGAGCTTAGAGCAGGTTGCGATGAATGCCTTCCTTTATTTTTCCTACTCTTCGAGGAATCAGACCTCTTGCTCAGCCTTGAAGAATTCCTATGTATTCTCCAACTCCTTCTAGAACTAGGTGAACATGGGGCTGATTGTTGCCTATCGATCGATCAAGGTTCCGATTCTCTGTTAATGTGTATAAAATCACTCGGGTTGAATCCTTGGTGATGATACTTTATAATAGTCGATTGTTTTTAGTTGATTGTATTCTGTTTAGGGTTTTTGTTTTCAAAGATTATGAAATTATTTATGGATTATGTTTTATTATGAATGATTTACCAATTTAATAAATATTTGGGTGAGCTAATTTTTAGGGAGTTAATCTTGTGATATCCTTGATATTTTCTTTCTATTTCATTTAAATTAACACCCACTTCACAAGATAATGTTGATTTTAATTCCTATGTGTTAAGGATTTAATCCAATCATTAACATAACTTAGGGTAACAATATTAATCATAGGTTGTTGATGGTAGTGTATTTACAGTTCCAGTATTCCATGGAAACCACACATCAAGAAAAAAACAAATCATTAATACATGATATGTTAATTCCAACATACACAATGTTAATTTGATGAATATTCATCGAGCAAATAATCTCAATCACTTAACATACCTAAATTATAACTGACCCCAATGAGAGATTTACTCATCCAATTAAATGATTAATAATATGGTTTTAATTTTTATGAGGATTAATTATAAATAGAAGGAAAGGAATGTGATATGAAAAAAGTTATGCGTTGAACACACACACACAAACAGAGAAGGGAATTAAAAAATGACTTTAGATTGAATGAGAAAGAACAAGGGAAGGGGATTCAACTGTTTTAAAACTATTTTAAGAACATTAATATTAAAATATAGAAATTGGATGATAATAAGATATATTTAAGAGGAAACTAGCATTAAAACCGAATTACAATAAAAAGTCTTACAAGATTACAATAATTAAGAACACAAAATTAAAAGGAACCCAATAGAAGAAGAAGGGTATCTCAAGTGAAAACTTGAATATGGAAGGTCCCCCAAACACTTGGAAAGGATTTGGTCATGCCAATATGTGATCATATCTTTTAAAATGACAATAATTTTTAATGGAGATGAGGGAATGTATTTATAGCCCAAGGCGGTGGACAGTTTGCATTACAAAACTACCCCTCCACTTAGCTCAACGATTTGGACATCCAGAAAGTTGAATCTAGATATATATACTTCATCAAAGTTTTTTATATTGATCTTCTATGAAAACTATGAATATTTGGTGTCCATTTTACTTAAGTAGGAAATGTTATGGAGGATTGATTAAACACTTTCAATATGTCCATCTCAATCCAAATGTTTTGAAAACCAAAATATGAATGGGTTTATGATTAGTAATATTCCTTAAAATCAGAATAAATTCTTCAACAAATTCATCCAACTATATCTCATCTTTCATACTTCAAAATAGAATCATGATTTTATGATTACATCATGAGTTATGTCATGAATAGTGTATAGATTTTAATTCTCAGATAGAATGGTGGGTTGGAATAAAAAGCATCATTTGGCCCCTTGTTTTTGGAGTTGGGACCTGAAAGTTTTATCCATGACTCCTTGAATTTTTATATGAATGTTGGAGGAGAATTAATGAATTTTAACTTCTATATTGAGCCCATTAATTCATTCTTCATGGATGGTCCAGTTTGATTCAAAGATTCTATGGACCTTCTTGTGTGGTCCATATGACCCTTCAAATGGAAGAATTGGCCAATTATTCCTTCTAATGATACATGGAAATTTGAATAAGGAATACTAAAGAATAATAACCACACAATTGAGATAAGTAGGGTGAGAGTTATAAATATAATAGTAACTAAATTGATTGGACTACTTATAAAAATGCTCAAAAATTATACATAGTATTAAAATATTTATATTCCACACAAATTATGCACATTTCATATAAAATCATTAAATGGAGTATGTAATAAGTGATGAAAATTTTAATAACATCAACTCCCCCACTCTTAATCTTGTTCATGTCCCCATTTTCATCAAATATAAAAACATGAAAAAATCATTTTCACTCACCAAAAAATATTAAAATTTTGTTTTCCCCAATATCAGGAACATTAGAAAAGATTACTCATCCATATTTAATTCCACCTCAAGTTGTTACAGAAAAAAATTTCCAAAAACAATTCATTTTTTCATGCTCAGATTTTGAAATACAAAATGTTGCCACACAAAACATACTCCTCTCAAGATGATATAATTAATTTTTGGAGCTTCACTCATTCACCAACCATACGTGAAAATCTTAGAGTTTGTAAGAACTCTTAGCTTTCACTCCCTTTCCTAAAGTGGTGAAAAATCAAAATATCTTTTTAGGGGTTTTTATGTGTCTATGGGATGGTAGGAAGATGATATCCAAAAGATAGTAGAAGAGGGTAAAACACTAGCATATAAAAAGAAATGCACATTCTTTTTGAAATGAAACAATGAAGGAAATGGAAACACATATTTACAAGGGAATGTTTATGTGAAGAAAGACACAAGATAGTATGAAAATTTAAAGGGGATGAGAAGATTAAATATTTAGAAAACAAAAAACTTCTCCCAATGACATATGTGTTCATCATTTTTTTTCATTTTCTAAAATTTGAACTTGGAAAATATCTCACACTCATATACCAACCCATGATTGATCTCCTCGCAACACTAATTTTAATAGTTATAACAATATAGATGGTTGAGGAAGAGTGATTTTTGACCTTCCCAATACATAAACCATTTTTTTGTTCTTTTTTTTATTTTTTTTATTTTTATTTTTATTTTTTCTTGAATTTTTTGAACACTTTTCTATGACACTTACAAAATTTCGTAAATGAAAGTAAAGTACATTCCCCAAAATAAACTTAATGAAAACCTATCCCCCACACTAAAATGGATGCTTTCCCTCAAGAATATGATAAAATAGTGAAATCAATAAAGGCTTCCTAAAATGAAATCCATTCCCCCCCACACACACTTAAATTTAGAAAAATTATGCAATGAAAATCCATGTTGATATTGGGTTAGAAAAGATATTGGGCTTGTAATGTGGCTATCAAATAAATGGTTTTCATAAGTTTGAAGGGGCTTTCAATATGAGGATTAAAGTAAGGGAAATGGGAAGCTATTTGTCTATTGTTATTCTTATGTGGTTTATCAAATTACTCTATCATATTAATGCACACTAAAGTAGGAAATTCAACTCGAATGTACACAAACTCAAGACTCACAAATGGGGGTGAAAAAACACATTTGTAAAATATGGCCATAGTTATCCTTGGTATGAAAGCAAATTTTGTTCCTCATAGTTAGGGAAAATAAATTTCCAAATCAAAAATTGAGCTTTCAAAATTTTATGGTTTTCACACAAGATTCTTTATCAAAAGTCATGATGAAAATACAAAAAAAAAATTAGATGAAAACATGTCTTTTAACTCCCACAAATGGTTGGACAAAACTAAAAAATTGGAAGGTGAGTAAGTATGACTCTTGATTTTTCATATTTTTTTAAATGATTTTTTTTAGATTTTTAGGGGTTTTTTAGTTTTTTATAAAGACATACCCACAAAAAAGAGAAAAAGAAAATGAAAAGGGTTTGATAAAAAAATTCGTAAAAAAAGAATTTGAGGGGAAGAAGAATAAAGAGTGAGAGAGAAGAATATATATATATATATATATAGAGAGAGAGAGAGAGAAGAGGAGTTAAAGGGAAATAGGTGCCCTTGGATTGGATTTTTTGGGTTTCCATCTCCATCCAGTGGTGGGTCAAATTTAGAAGTTGGAGATCTGATGGAAGTCAATGTGGTTTTACGATTGTGTGTCCTCTCATGGTGATGCTTTAACCAATTTCCATTAAATGTGAATGTATTTTTGAATAGGGTTCTTGGACATGCACTACACCAAATGGGTAAACATTAGTAATAACAAAATGACCTGCCAAAAAGAATTAAGATTACCTGGGTGAAGAAGAAATTGAGAGTTAAAAAGAAATACTTTTCACCTTCGTGGAATACCATTCTCATGATGTTTTTTTCATGAATTTCCTTATCATTTTCTTTTTATAGATTGGAGTTCTCGTAAAAATCAAGTCGAAACTACTCCCATTCAGACAACTGCAACTGTCTTTCTTCACCAGATTTTTCAAAATAAAAACTACAATTTTTCACAACCCAAAATGACTTACGTTGGATTTCAACTTCAAGATGACAAACTTTTTCAAAACCTAGTATAAAAGGAGACATCCCAATGGGTGTTTTATAGGCAGTTAAATAAGCCCAAAGTGCTTCACAAACTCTTTCATGATAGTCTTTTCTGGTGGGTTTTACAATTATCCCAAGCACTCTTTTCACTTTTCTATTAGAAAGTTCAGCCATGCCATTTGTCTGGGGTTGATATTTAGTTGATGTTTTATGTATAAATCCATTCTTTTTCAAAATATATTTCATGGTTTTATTACAGAAATGGGTTCCTAATTCACTTATCAAGCCACGTGGTGTGCCAAATTGGTGGATGATGTGTGTCTTTACGAACTCACTAATAGTATGTGAATCATCCTTTCAAGTGGGTTTGGTCTCGACCCACCTTGAATCATTATTGACTGTAATAAGGATGTATGAGAATATATTGGATGGGGTAAATGGTCCCATGAAATCAATTCCCCAAATATCAAAGATCTCACATAATATTAAAGGCTTTTGGTGTATTTCATTTCTTTTTGAAATTGTTCCAAACTTTTGGGAAGTGGGACATGATTGGAAGAACTCATGTGAGTCCTTTAAGAGTGAAGGACAGAATAATCCAGAGTCTAGGAACTTTCGGGAGGTCCTTTGTCCCAAATGGCCCCCACCAGGCATTGAGTGAAAAAAATTTAAGATGGAAGAATGTTCATTTTCATTAACACATCTCCTAATTACCATGTCTTCCCTAGTTTTCCAAAGACTATTTCCTTCCCAAAAATAGTATTTTGAATCACTTTTTAACTTCATTTTTATTCATTGGAATTATTTTCAGGAAAAACACTAGAAAAAATGTAATGTAAAATTGAGGTATACCTTGGTATTTTTGGAGTGAGAGATGGAAGGTGATCAGTTGGAAATTCTAGATCAATTATTTTAGAATGAGAAGAATTACAAATTATACTAAATTGATCAGCCACATGGTTCTCTTCTTCTAGTCTATCTTTGATTTCAAGGCCAAACTCTTGGAGAATTAGGATCCATCTTATTAGCCTCTTTTTAGAATCACTTTTCTGGAGTAAGAAATTTATAGCAGAACGTCATGTGAAGATGATGATTTTGGCACCTAAGATATTGGGTAGTAATTTATCTAAGTCAAAAACCACTGCTAAATTTTCTATTTTAGTGATAGTTGAGTGAGATTGTGTTTCATCCAATGTTTTTGAGTTATAATAGATTAAATGAGGAATTTATTCTCTTCTTTGACCTAGAACAGGCCCAATGTATTTATCAGAAGCATCACACATCAACTCAAAGGGTAAGGACCAATATCGGGGTTGGATTATTGGGGAAGATGTAAGAGAAGCTTTAAATTCAATGAAGTCTCTACTGCAAACCTCATCAAAATTAAAAGTGACATAATTTTGGAGGAACTGAGTGAGTGGGAGGGAAATCCTACTAAAATTATGGATGAATCGCTGATAGAAATTGGCATGACCTATAAATGAATGGATATCTCGAATTGAGTTGGGTTTAGGAAGTGATTGGATCACTTCAATTTTGGTAGGATCGAATTCTATACCATCTTTTGAAACTATGTTCCCTAGAACAATTCCATTTTCAACCATGAAGTGACATTTTTTAAATTTTAAAACATGGTTAAACTTGACACACATTTGAAGGACTAGTGAGAGTGAATTCAAGAAAGATTCAAATGACTCACCATAAATGGTAAAGTCATCCATCAAGACTTCAATGCAGTGTTTAAGGAATTCTAAAAAGATACTCATCATACACATCTGGAATGTCGTAGGAGAATTGAGAAGGCCCAAAGGAATTCTCCTATATGCATATGTTCTAAAGGGGAATGTGAATGTAATCTTTTTTTGGTCCTGAGGTGCTATTGGGATTTGGAAGTAGCCAGTGTATCCGTCAATAAAGAAATAGTGTGACTTTCCGACTAATCATTCTAGCATTTGATCAAGGAATGGAAGAGGGTGGTGATCTTTTCTTGTTTCAAAATTCAATTTTTGGTAGTGGATGCATGCACACCATTTTTTCTTTACTCGAGTTGTGATTAAATCCCCTTGTTCATTTGTGACAACATTTATCCCACCATTCATAGTTATAACTTGAATTGCACTAACCTATTCACTATCAGAAATTGGGTAGATAATACCTTCTTGAAGAAGCTTGGTGATCTCTTCCCTAAAATCCTCAAGTATTAGTGGATTGAGTCTTATTTATGGTTCTCTAATTGGTTTGGATGATTCCTCAAGATGAATGTGATGCATTAAAAGGGAAGGGTTGATTCCTGGTATTCATCTAGGGTCCAACCTAAGGCCTTTTGTTTTCCTCTAATACTTGAACAAGTTTGGACTCCTCAGTTTTGGTAGGTGATGCAGAGATAATGACATATTAAGAGTTATCATGGAAAAGGAATGAATATTTCAGTTTTTCATGAAGAGGTTTCAAATCAGTCCCATCTTTCATATATTGGTTAGACCACTCAGGAATGGAGGAAGGGACTTCAGTTGCATCAGATTCATTTTCCTTAATAATGTCCATGGTGTACTAGTAGAGATTAGATTGGATGTGGGATTTAAGATATTTTTCAAGATCCTCTATATTGATAGATTCAATGAATGAAAGGTCTACATAAACTTCACTATTTATGATGTGGTTAATCATGGGGAAGATTTCACAAGATCCTCTCTTGTTAGAACATGATGAACATGATGGAATGAGGTTCAATTGACTCTCAGAAGTGTCCTCAAATCATGGATTGAGAATGCATAGTGATTATTAGATGGGTATCTCATGGCCTGGAAAATGATGAACCTCAATAGTAGGTCACTAAAGTCCATGGATAAGATTTTTGAATGGAATTCAATCTTGGTTCTCACTATCTTTAAGAATTGTCTTCCTAGAATTAGAGGAGATCAAGAAGATTACGTCTCACCTTCCATGTCACGGACATAGAAATCAGCCGAAAATCTACGATCATTGACTCGAATATGGATATCCTTAATTATTCCCTCAGGACTAGCTGTGCTTCGATTGGGTAATTGGATGACAACACTCATTGAAGGTAAGGAACCCAAATCAAGGTTAGAGAATATGGATTTGGGAATGAAATTAATTATGTCTCATTGGTCTATGAGTGCATCATCAAAGATGGAACTTCCAAATTGGCAAGGAACCATAAAGGTCTCTGGATCTTGGCACTTTATCAGAATAAATTTTTGGGTGGAAACATTTTTGAAGGTCCTATGGTGAGTGAAAAATTCCTTAAAAAACTTGGCATCCATAGGGATATGCTTTATGGAATATAAGAGGGTAATATTGACTTCAACGTGTCTAAACATGTCAAGAATTTGAGGATCAGGCTCAAAGGACTTATTTGGATTAGAAATGGCTGAAGGAAAAGGAATTTTATTCTTAAGTGGAATGGAAGTAGGTGAAGGAATGGATTCAGATTCATTTTCAGGTTTCTTTTTCTTTTCAATTTCTAGGTCAACATTTAAAAGGTGGTTTGGATGACTTATCTTGACGCATAGCAATTTTCTTCCACGATCTAAGTGCAGTTTCTCATACATTAACCTTGGGGTTGGGTAATGGTTGAGGTGGGAGTTTGAAAGAGTTTTATTATTGTTTCTGGCTCAGGTGGGAACCAAGTTGACCAATTTGGGTTTCAATGTTTTTGAGGCTAGAACGGGTGAAGGAGGCAATATCTTCCACTACAATTTCTCATGGTTTCATGGAAGAAGAGGCTTGTCCCGAATTGGGATTAACTTGATTTTGGTTTCATTGGAAAGCGATTGTATTGGTTTGGGAATTGAGAAGCCTCATTATGATTGTGGTATCCTGTAGGAGCAAGAGGAGGATTTCTCCATTATTTTTGAGGAACAAACGGATAAGGTTGTTGGAAGTTACCAACACCTTGACCATATTGGAACTGCTTTGGGTTTTTAGGAGTAAATTGAGGGACAGAGTTTCCGTACCTTAATACATGGTTATAATAAGAAGAGAATGGATCAAAGTGTGGTTGGTTAGAGGTTATAATGAACTAACCTGATAGTTAAGGGTTGGTGATATACTGAGCATAGACTACATTGAGATACATTGGTCCAGATGAATTATATGGACCATCTGGAAGTTTTGGGTAGGTGTATATTGGATGAGCAGGAGAGTTACAGATTCCACTATTTTTTACAGCTCCAAGAAACACTGATTATGGAGAATATGAGTTTGGGGATTTGGATGCCATAGCTAGTTGTCGCACAAGACCTGTAAGTTCACTCATCCACTATGTCATCTTGTTTGGCTTTATAGATTGACTATATTGGGCTTGTTTGACTTGATCATGTGCTAATTTACAGGATTGGTGTGTGTTTGTAGCCATGTTAATTATGAGATCCCTTGCATTTGTAGGAGTTTTATCAATAGGATCACCACCACTTGGGACATCAATGAGAGTTCTATCCATCGCCAATAACCCCTCATAGAAGTATTGGATCAATATTTGGTCAAGGATTTGGTGGTGTGGGTAGTTTTCAACAAGCACTTGGAACCTCTCCTGGTACTCATCGAGCAATTCACATTGGAATTGACGAATACCACTTATGTCCATTAGTATAGAAGCAGTACGAGAAGCAGGAAAGAATTTCTCTAAGAAGAGTCGCTTCATGTCATTCCATGTGGTTATAGAACCACTAGGGAGGTATTGTATCCATGACATGGTGGAGTCATCTAAGGAAAAATAGAATGGTCAATGTTTAATTTGTTCCTTAGAAACCCCTTGAGGCTTCAGGGTAGAGCACGCCACATTGAATTATTTAAGGTAGAGATGTGGATCCTCACCAGTTGGATTGTGGAAATGAGGAAGAAGATGAATCAAACCCAATTTGAGTTTTATGTTAGCCTCTATGTTTGGATATTGAATACCAAGAGGTTGTTAACTCATATCAGGTGCATCAAGTTCTTTAAGTGTTTGTTTCTTAGGATTGGTCATTTCTAATTCAACTAGTTGGACAAAGACTGGTTCTTGAATTATCTGATTATCTATTATGTTCCTCATAAGTTGGTGAAGTTTTTGTTCAATTTTTGGGTCAAAAAAATCTGAGGGATTCTTTGGGAGGTTATCGGTAATTCAGAGAGATGTTGGAATAAAGATGAAGATGGGTTTTTCTTTATTATTTTTCAGTTTATGTTTTTTATGAGAAGGCGGGTTTTTCATTGATTTTTTTTTTAAAAAAATCAATTTTTTTATTATGTTTTACAATAAATTGAATCTAATGACTACATAAATCATAATCCCCAACAATTACACCATTTGAACGTGTGTCTGATTGTCTCCTATCAACCAGTCATGGTTCTGGTGCTCTACTAATGTGTATAACAGCACTCGGGTCAAATCCTTGGTGATGATACTTTTTAATTGTTGATTGTTTTTAGTTGACTGTATTCTGTTTGGGGGTTTGTTAGAAGAGATTACGAAATAATTTATGGATTATGTTTGATTAATATTGATTTAAAAAATTTATAATGATTGGGTTGAGTTCATTTTTAGGGAGTGAAGCTTGTGATATTCTGGAGCATTGCTTTATATTTCTTTTAAATTAACAGCCACTTCACAAGATAACATTGATTGGAATTCATAATTGTTAAGGATTTAATCCAAGAATTATCTCAACATAGGGTTATAATCTCAATCATATCTTGTTTATGGTAGTGTATTTTTGGTTCCAATAATCCATAGAAACTACACATCAAGAAAAACAATTCATTAATCCATGACATGTAAGTCCAACATACACAATGTTAATTTGATGAATATTCATCGAGAAAATACTCTCAATCACCTAACATCCCTAAATTATAACTCAAACCAATGAGATATTTACTCATCCATTAAAATTTTTAATAATATGGTGGTAATTTTTATGATTATGAATTATAAATAGAAGGAAAAATAAAGGGATAAGAATAAAGTTGTGCGTCGAACACAGACACACCAACAGTGAAGTGAATTAAATAATTACTTTAGATTGAATGAGAAAGCACAATAAAAGAAGGGTATTCAAATATATTTAAATTATTTTAAGAATATTAATACTAAACTATATAATGTGGATGATAATAAGATATATTGAAGAAGAAACGTGCATTAAAACAGAATTACAATAAAAAGACATACAAGATTACAATAATAATGAACACAAAAGGAAATGGAAACTAAGGGAGGAGGAAGGGAATCTCAAGTGAAAACTTTAGTATGGAATTTCATCTAAATCCCTTGTAAAGGATTTGGACGTACCAATATGTGCTTATATCTTATGAAATGACAACCCTTTTGAAAGGAGAGGAGGGGATGTATTTTTTGCCCAAGGTGGTGGACTGTTTGAATTCCAAAACTACCCCTCCCCTTGGCTCAATGATTTGGACATCCAGATAGTTGAATCTCCAGATCAATTATTCTTCAACATTGTAGATAATTATATCCTATGACTACTTTAAAAATATGTCATCCTTTGGACTTAAGGATCCAAAGTTATAGTGGTTTGATTAAACAATTTTAATTTTTCCATCTCAATCCAAATGTTTTTAAGACCAAAATGTGAATGGGTTAATGAATAGGAATATTACATCAAATACAAATGTTTTATTTAACAAAGACGACAACCTATATCTCATATTTCACACTTAAAAATATCATCTGGATTTTATGATTACATCATCTGTTATGTCATGAATAGTATTTGGATTGTAATTCCAAGATAGAATGGTGGGATGGACTTAAAAACATCATTTGGGACCGTTGTTTCTGGAGTTGGGCCCTAAAATGTTTATCCATGACTCCTTGAATTGTTATCTGAATGTTTGAGGTGAATTAATGTGTTTTTACTGCTGGATTGAGCCCAGTAATTTAATCTTCAATGATGGTGTAGTTTCTTCACAGATTCTATGAGCCTTATTTTGTGTTCTATATGACCCTTCAAATGGCAGAATTGGGCAATTAATCTTTCTAATTATATGTTTAAATTGAATAAGGAATCCTAAAAAACAATAACCAAACAATTTTGATCATTAGGGTGAGAGTTATAAATAAAATAGTAAACTAACTCAATTGGACTACTTCTAAAAATGGTCAAAAATTATACATGGTATTAAAACATTAATATTTCACACAAATTATTCACATTTCATATAAAATCAGTAATAAGAGAATATAATAAGTATTGAAAATATTAATAACATCACCAGGAAATGTCAGAGCATTGGCTATTCTCTTGTATATTCTCATCAAGGTAACTGCGGATCATTGTATGGAGACGATGAGTATCTACCCCACCAGCAAAAAAGAAAGTGTATCCAGGTGCAAAGATACCTCATCCGGTTTATCCATTATGCTTTTGGATGATTGAGAAATCATTTGATGCACTTACACACCTTGTGTCATGTCATGTGACTCTCCCAGCCATGTCTAGGTCAGAATCGTCTATCTCCTCAGGGTCTGCATGACTATAGTCCGGAAAAGAATCCAGAAGTTCTTTAGTAGGGTCCTCTTCTAGAATTCATTCTTCTTCAGCAACTTCACCCACACCAAGCTAGAGCACTATACTAAAAGCATTATCATCTATGCATGCAGCCACTGGCTCACTGAGTACTAGGGCAGGGTCGGCTCGAATAGATTTCTCTATATGGGCTAATGTAATCACTGGCGGGGATCCTGTAGACATTCCATACTCAATGGTTTTCTGAGCCTCCATCCATGTGATCACTGAATTGGGAATTAGTGACTTGGATAGCTAAGTTCCCTAATAAAAAATGAGATCCAACAAATATAATGACTTACAGGAGCCAAGTGCAATGGTATCCAATGCCCGCATCATGGTGGGAGCCTCCGCCATAGGAGATCCCTTGGAACTTTTAAGATTGATCACCATTGGAAACTCCTACTAAATTATGGGAACGGTGGGAAAATCGGAGCCTGTCATTTCATCCCTTTCTCTCAGCTCATCTCCACCTACTCCATCTATAGCCGGTTGTCCACCTTGCTCGGTTCCAAGGATAGGGTCTTGAGGATATTCTCAAGCCTCAATGGACATGTCTTCATCCCCCATGGGAAAAGGACTCCTGGGTGCCTCATCAATGTGTTCCTAAACATGATGAAATTCGGAGGATATGTTAGGATTTTGAGTGGGGAAAGGCCAGTGGAGACAAGAGTTACACTCACATCGAGCTGCTCATCTAGATCTGTTTTGGTGCCTATAATATCAACATTATCATTGGGGTTTCACTGAAAAGAAGTTGTTCCTAAAGTTCCTTCACTACCGAGACATTAAACCTATTTCTACACTTCCTATTCTACATCTGCGTCTTCTTCATCTTCTTCCCCCTCTTCATCTTCCTCTTCTTCCTCTCAATATCTTTGTCTTCGAATGGCATATTTTCTGGTCATGTTCCTAGCTGAGAATCACATTAACCAAGAGGTTCGGCTCTACATACTACCCTTGCTAGAATTTATACATGTCCATGGATATCAGGTATGCATACCAACGATGAAAGTTTACCCTATCTGCCACCTGGATATGCCCTATGTCTGGAATGTCGAGTTCGGTATGCCCCAGCATCCACCACAGCACTTCGGTGGACATAGATTGTCGTAGTATCCTCCATGAAGGATAGAGATACAGGAATATAGCATCGTCAATTAGCTTCAGGAGGTGCCTGAGTTGCTTCCTAGGAAGTTCCCTAGCTGGAACATGAGGTATCCTGCAGGACCACCCCTCCTCGAAAGGGGGAGGCACGTTGATGACTTGTGATGCTCCTACCAATAAATTGCCAGCCTGAGCCATGCTATCGACTTGTCCCATTCTTCATCTCACCTCCTTTTTAGCACTTCTTCTACCTCCAATATCATTTGGATCCGCACTATCCACCTTGATTTGTTGTATGTATTTCCATAAAATCTCATTAGGATACGTTTTTTCTATTGTTCTCCATACTCTATTTATAGGCCATCGCTGACATCGGAGGGTGGGAGAGTGATGACTTCACCTAGGCTTGAAGTCGTGAACATAATCCATAGTCGGAGAAGAATGTATGGATTTCTCTCTTCCCGACCCTCTATGTAAATTTTCATTGGTATCCATTGCATGAACCATAACTTCCTGTCAAACCTGGTCAGCACGTACGGTTTTCAAAAGCTTTTTCCATCGATCTGAGCTACCAACACACCACCCCTATTGCTTTGCAGGTATTCCTCCCTACTCCAATGATCCCCGCACATCATCTACCATCTTACCAACTAGGGTTCGGAATGGATGAATGTAAAAATGGGTATGGTTTCTGATCTTGAGTTTGATCCCTTCTTATTTGATCATCAGTGGTAGGATTCCAACAATATTCAGGAGGGATGGCCGCATATCGTCACCTAGAGGGAGAATGGAATTCAGGAATTCATATCTACCACAGTGGTCTTCAATGAAGCCATGAAGGATTTGAACCAGTCCACATAACCTTCTAGGCGTACTTCCCCTTGAGATATGCCCCAGAATTCTTTAAAGCATGGCCGGTATGGGTACCCCCGGGTAAACCTTGTTCTTCACCACCATGGTTTTGTACATCACTGGAATCCATGGGCTCACCCCCATCCTCATATCCATCACTGGTAATATCCATATACTTAAGAATACAGTATGGAACCTGGCATATCGCACGTTTGGGTCCCGACATTTGTTTATTCTAAATCCCTAATATTAGTACTCTCTTGCCTCAAGGACCATCCAATATGAACCCACATTTCCCCTCTGGGATGGGATTGGACATTAGTTACCTCATCTAGGAATTTTCACAGCCTTATCCTACATCTTAAAAAGACTGAACCATCCTGGATAATATATGTCCTTCAAAACATATTTTATTTTCAACTTCTCCTTGCCTAGCACCTACAGATGCCATGTCAGGATGGGAGTTCATGTCCTATCCTCCCAGACATTCTATATTGGGAGGAACTCATCGTATTGGTACCCCACCACGGGGAATACCCCAATTCAATGGATACCCCACATACTGATACCTACCTCCCCATGGTGGAGTTTGAAGGTGTTGGTATCAGGAGACCACGGACTAAATAGCTCTGGTACCAGAACCTGCTACTGATAGAAGTTAAATTGGGATGTCCAATTAGATTCTAAAATCCCAATAAACTGAAGCTCAGGCCTGAACTCCTTGCATGTTTGACATACCCAGTATACCCATTCCCATTCACATGTGAGGTTTCCCACAGACTAGAAGTCTCATTCCTTCCAACCCTTCTTTTCATCAGTAATGTTTCTTCCGAAGGTTCCTGCGTAAAGAGTGGGAGATTTTTCAGAAACTATATCACTCCCCAAAATAGTTCTAGTCTTTGGATTCAGGATGTTTATGGTGGTGTTATGTGTTTCTCTAGAAGGATGGTCAATTTTCATGATGTTGAACTGTGGGAGACGTTCCTCGTGCATCACCCATGACCGTGGTGAATCAGTTTCAAAGTTGGGCATCAGCACCTCCTTGAAAATGTCAAATTTCTATATCATAAGGCTATCAATAAAGATGTAATAATTTTTTAGCTTGCGTAAGAATGCCAAAAATCATTTTTTTTATTAGAAAAGACCCTCCTCACATGAAGAATCTGGGGGTTCATGATCATATGAGTCCTCTTTGCTGCTGTAGTAGCCTCCCTCTCAGCGTCAGACTATTGGGAAGTCATTTTTTGTAATGTTTCTAGAAATCCAAAGGAATGTGAATGAAATAATAAATATTCGGTGAGAAAATATATGGTGGAATGCATGAATTCCGGTCTACATGAAAATAGCTGGTGGTGCGAAAGTGATAGGGGTGCGCGCAAAACTCAGAATTGGACGTGGAAGTTTGCGCGTGGATTTGGAACTTTTTCGTGCTCAAGATCCAAATCCTATCATATGAAAAAGTCAAAGTGGGGACCTAAGGGGGGATATAGGTAGTTTATAGGTGTGGACCATGCCTTGTACACATGCAGAAGTGATTTGTTCGCCCAAACCCCATTTTTGTGTGCACTGACTGGACGCTTCTCTCTCATTGGGAATGACCCTCTCAATATGACCATTGGGTCCCCACTCATCTCAGATTCTGAGGGTGAAATTTTTTTATGATGAATTTCAGAAAAGACCATGAGAGGTCTCTTCTAAAGACAGTAAAGGTGTCTTGTGATTAATGTATAATTTCGCAATGAGAGAGGGAGGTGCATGCAAGAAGGATGGTGTGCGCATAAGATTCCCCTATGTGTGAAAACCCTTACACACCCAATGAAACGGAAAATGAAGACTTCCACGGTGACCCTCCACAACCTTTCCATGGAACTGGTTAGAAAGAGTCCAGGTGGGTGCACAAGTTTTCATGTGGTGTGCAAACTCTTCCTTGCCCCATGCTATGTCATATAGATGTTTTCTCACAGCCCCACTGGCACTCAACCTTTGGGGTTTCCGTTTATAAAATTGGGCATACACCCCCACCCATTGGGGATGGTTACTAAAGATGAAGTGATGCTCTGCTACGCAAAAGACACCTCTTCTGTGACCGTGCGAGAAACACTATGGCCTCAAGGTATTGGATCTTACGCGATTGTTCCCCCAAGTTTCCCCCTTCAGGATAGACCCTATGGGCTTGATCCTCATCCATTTCCTTTTACCCTAATCCATTTTCATGAAAATGATCCCTTTTTTATGATATTACTCTTGCATCTAGCCTATTTTTCACGCATTCATCATGTTTTCATGTAACCATTCCATCTTGCATGCAACCTCCCATCTTGTGTGTGTCCCTCCTTGTGTGATCCATGTGACATCCTTACCCTATGGAGCTCTTTCTATGCCCCTATTATGCATAACACACATGCGTCATGCACCTTTCTCCTGTACGATGCTCCAGGTTTGTATGAAGTGACTCCAAGGTCTCTTGGGTGGTGCTTCATGTTTCATTGCACTGCCTTATGCTTCTTATCATAGGAACCCTAATGGCTATTTCTTATTCTCATAGCCATGCTAACGTGGGCCCATCACTGGATTACTCAAAAACACCCCCTCACTATGGTGTTGCAGGTTCTTTCCCATCACTAAGGGTTAAAGCATGCTGATTATGTAAGTCCTAAAGCTGCGGAGTGAACCCGCCTCGTCCGAGCTGTTGGACGTTAAACATCCAAGAACCATAGTGGGGTTCCCCATCTCAGACATTATCTACACCTTCTCGTCTCCACGGAAGTGATATATTCCTCACCTAGAATGAGATCCTCTATACTAGAGCGGAACATATTTGTGGGGATGGTCAATTTATCTTGGTCTAATCCCATATCTTTCCTTGAAGGAGGTAGCATCCCTGCTCCTCCTCTCTTCTTCCATTCCAAATACTGGAGGCAAGAGTTGAACAGGGACCTTGGTTATTTTGTACCTCCCCCTCAGGGCTTTGTCTCTATCAGGATTCCATCTATGAGTAATTCCAAATCTCCATCTCCCTGGGAAGCTAACCATTCGTAATCCCTTATTTCCTCTTTAGGCTGCTAACCACGTATAAGCCCCACTCTGCTTCTCATGAACATAACTTTTGCAATGTGATCATTAGATCTTTATTGCCTCTTGTTTCTCACATAGAGAATGATTCACGTGGGATTAGGGTAAGTATCAACCATGAAATCCTCTCTTGGATAACTTAGCATGTAAACCCCAAACCATCCCAAACTACATGGACATTGATCCTTGTCTCTCAGTAAAGGTATGTAGGACGACTCCTCGAGGTTCAATCCCAACACCTACTTGTCCCAACCCCTTCACGTTGGTTCACCTTTGTCCCCCATGATGTTAAATTGTATCCACCATTCTGAACTACATGGACTTTGATCCTTTCCATGTAATGGTACGTAGGTAGCCTCCCAGAGGTTCAAGCCCCACACCCCTCGGTTATGTATTGTGTGAAAATTTTATAGATACACAAGTCTGTGGAATATGAATATTAGTGTAGAATTCATTCATAAGTGTGGTTTGGAATTGATTAAACTATGGGTTGTTAATAAAATGTTGATGTTTGAAATGAATGGAGAATAGTGAGGATTTAATTTTAATGATGTTTAAATAATGGTTTGACAAAAATATTCATTTAATGGAATAATAAATGTAATATCGATGCTAAATAGTAATTTTGAAAAGGGTTAAATGTTATTATTTAAATAAAAAATTTGAGCATTTTGTGAAATTTTTTTAGGGATATGGGATGTTTATGTTGTAGATATGAGAGTGGTTATTGGTGATTGGTAGTGATGATGTGGTGGTGATTGTGGGTCGTGGTGGGGTTTTTTCATAAAACACTTATGTTGGGTTATGGGGGACTATTGTAGATGATGTATTATCCTTATTATTTTTCACACACCTCAACCATGTTAGATTATTTTTTAGGCTAAAATTTCTTTGGGTTCTATATGTTTTCACCAACATCCAGGTCAGAAAGTGAAAAAATGGCTGACTACTCCCTCCTCTCTATTCACTCTTATAGGTGTATTATGGGTTTTGATGTATCATAGAATTTATATGAATACAATTTTTAGTGAATTAAAGTAATGGTATGTGATGTATGGGTTTACATGGTTATGTGTTTATGAGGATTATATGTAGTAGGGTTCATTACTATTAAGAAGTGGGAATAAGGTTAACGTTTTCCTATTCAGGATAACTTACTATAAATGATTGTGCATGAGAAGTGGGTATGAATGTTACTGAATAATATCAAAAATAAAATTGTACCCTACATAGTTTGGGGAAGTTATGGTTGTGGACCATAGCACATCAGTTGTGAATTGATGGTATGGTTATTTCTAGTGCCAATGAAAACATTATACCTGTTTTGGGATGGGTAAGGTAGAGTTGTGGTCTATCCGAAATTTATTATGACATGATGTCATTGTGTTTGTTGGTTCCAACAAGAATATTATACCCTATGTGGTATGGGATGGTAGAGATATATTTTACCCCACACCATTTGTGACATGATGGTATAGTAGTTTCTGGTTCCAATGATAACATTGGGCCCTTCATGGGTTAGGGAATGTAGGGATATGATATGTCCATCATATTTTGGGACATTTTATATATAGTGTGAATTCATGGATACAGAAAGGATGGAAGACCATGACATTTTTCATTGGGGTTTTAGAGAGAGAAACCAATGGTAAGGGGGATACAAATCACCATTATGATATATTAATCCATTATTTTATTATTGTACTTGGTTTTAATGCTTCTTGAGTGAACCTATGTGAGGTTGGTTGATATATAACCCATTATAGAGGTGGGTTGGTTATTTTGTCTATTTACTGAACCATTAATAATTTTCTTATGCATTTTCTTGATATTTGTTTGCGATCATCTTATTGAGGATTAATTTATTATCACCATTATATATATAATCTATTTTTAGGTTTTTATGAGGGATTCAATAACTAAGATATAAATCACAAGCTTTGAGCTTCGAGATGTAGTTTTAATTAGTAACATATGTGATTCCTTTTGGTGTTTCATTTGTTGGAGACTTATTATATATTATATTTACATATAGAATTGTTTATTGGTTTTTATTTTATTTTTTATAGTTAATTGGTAGATTCTTTATATGTTCCTAGAATTTAGGAGGGAAATGCTTCCAATTTTTTATTATATTCCCTTAGTGGTAGTCACCTACCAATGTCCTATTAGGGGTGAGTTTATAGAGTCACACTCACATTTTCTATAAAATTTGTATAGGTTTCTAGTCCATACAGGTCATATCATATTATTATAAAATTCATGTATATGAGTTAAGATGAAGATTGGAGTTAGGAAGTGGTGAAAAATTGTGTAGGTTTGGTAGGGAAAAAACACTAACAAACATAGAGAGTAATGTAGCAAGGTACACAAACTTGTACACTGGTTTTTAGAGCCCCTTTTGATATATTTCTGGAACATTCATCTTATTCTACACCCTTGGGAAGGTGATTCTAATTTCATGGTAGTGACATTGGATATATACATACATCTTACTTGTTTGTTCTTGTGATTGAAATTGGGAGATTTCAGGGCATGAATGGGATTGAATATAATTAATAAATTTTTATTAACTTTCATGTTATATGATTAGAAATTTGGGTGACAATAGTATCATATGTTGGGTTTTTGAGGATTTTAAGAGGTGATTATTGGGGTCCACATTTCAATTGTTTCTCATATCATGAGGTTTTTCTGGTGCAATAATGTCTTATGTTTGTAATTTTATTATATTCTACATTGATTTGTATACATGGATATATATTTAATGATGTGATTTTTATTTTTTTTATTATTCATAGTTTAATGTAATAGATATTTCATGTTAACTTGAAACACTAATAATTAATGAATTCCACCTGAAATGAATGGTTTATGAGAACCTTGACTATTTCAGTAACTTTAAAGATCATTGAACGATAAGAAATGAATTATTATAGTATTATCTTTTATAAAATAAACTATTCATTATCCTTTATTTCCTAAAAATATTAATCTTAATTAAATAATGATAATATTAGGACTACATGAACCAAACTACTAATAGTGAATAATAATGTAATTGGATATGTTAGTTAACATGTTTTGTCCAAAATTTTCTAAGATTTCTAATTTTCTTAGTGGAAACATGCTATTGATTTAATACAGTGGTATAAATGTTTTTGATAAGTTATTATGTGTAATAATTTAATGTTTTGTTAATTTGAATTTGAAATAATGCATTTTAGGAACATTAATTTGGATTTGGGCATTCTGATGTTTGAAACATTTATCATGGTGTTAAATAATGTGTTATATGATGTTTAATCATGTTTATTTTATTTAACTAAAAATTATATTATTTATTACTAATAATTTTTTTTAAATAAATAGAAGACATACATTTTTATAAACTGTGTGTGGTTTTTTAAATTTTAGTCTTGAAAAATGGTCTGGGAGTGTTTTAAAAAGGGTTATTATTCATACCATCTCTTAAATAAAGAGTAAAAGTTTCACATTTAAACTATTTTAAGGAAAACAATATGTTTAATGGAAAAAATAATGATTGATTTGAAATTTTTCTAATGTGTGGGTTCCAAGGAAATGTTTTCATATTTTAAAAATAATTCCTTATTTTAACATTATGTCTAGAATCCTCAAAATGACTAAATTTCTAAATAGTGAATTATTGATTCCATGAAGGTTGTTTCAAGGAATTTTATTTAATTAGTTTGGCCAGAATTATTGTTTTTCAGATATGATTTATGGTGATAAGTAAGGGTTATATTATTGGTTGATGGTTTGATGGAATCTGGTGTGGTAATGATGGGGTTGTTTTATTGTTAAAAGAAATGATGGGTTTTATTAGAATAAGGACGGGTCAGTTCCAAAATTTATGCATCAATTTGTAATTATTACAGTGTGTCTTTGTTTCCCTACTATTTTTTGTGTTAATTTATTTAATTAACTAAATCCGTTAATTTGGATGTTTGGGTTGAAGAAATATCATCATCTCATCAATAGGGTATTACACATAGGAAATAGAAGAAGGATTAATGGGATAAGTTGTTGTCTGGATTTCAGTAGTATAGGGTATAAACATTCCTTAATGGAGAGTGGACCTCAAAGTAGAGAAATGGTTGTAATTGGGTGATGTTTCATTTAGATTGAAAAATTCTCTAGGTTAATTTGGGGTTCCCATGTTAGTCAAATTTCTTAAAGGGGTGGATTGAGTCTGGAGGAAGATGAATCATTGATATATAAAAGACGTTTCCAAAGAATAATTCCTTGCCTTAGTTTATAAGGAGTTTATTATTTGGGTACAGAGTAATAAATGTAAGAAGGAGATGTTCAATCTCATGATTGGAGAATCTGGTGTATATGATCTAAGGATTTTATTTCTTGCATTAATTTCAATGTTTTTATACCTTCTAAAAAATAATGATTTGTGGGTGTGATATTATGAGTGTTATTTGAGGAAAATTTTTTTGAAAAGGGAGTATAGTTTTTAGGTAATGTCTTGGTTTTATGTGATGGATTGTATTGAGATGGATGGTGGGAAAACTCTTGGATACTGAGAAGGATTAGATGATTCGAGAGAAGATGAAGGTGGTGAAACATCATGAAATTTTTTATGATTGTTGGGAGAAAATTACCATGGTGTTGATGTCAGAGATCATATATTTTTTAATATTATAACTTCATTGTATACAGTGATGCAAAGAGGTGTGGAAATCTCTTGAGGATCAGGTGAAACATCGAGCATTGGGTATCTGTCTCACTAGACATCTTATGATAAGTAATTCAATTTGTTTTTATTGTTGTGTGGCTATGTATTGGTAGTATAAATACGGCCCCATACATAAACAATACATAAGCATGAATTAAGAAAAGAATTCACATTGAGGATAATTTTAGGTTTAGAGTTGTAGAGAATTATTCAATAACTATTAAATTATATCTCAAAAAAATTACAAAGTAGACACTTATAATCTCTCCAATTTTTTCAAAATAAATAATCACCTTATATAAAATAAGAATTTTTTAATTGAAAAAAATCTTCTTGAATTACTTGTTTCCATTACCCTTCCTTACACCGTGAGAAAAAAAATTCAAAGACATGGGATGTTCATAAAAATATAAGTATGGAATATTAAATAAGGAATAAAAACATTAGTCCATGAATATTTAAAACCCGTGAAAACATTTTCACAAAATCATACATTTCAACATTAAAACACAAAATCTTTTAACATAACATATGAAATAATAATATTCTCAAAATAAATGCATAGAAATAAGAAATAATAAAGGAAACTTGTGGCATTCATAACATACGTACATCGTAGCTTTGTTGGCTACATAGCGTGTAACCTTCATGGTTACATTTGAAATATCCATCAGATTGTATTCCTTAAATATCTTAGAATAAACATTAATGTTTACCAATTTCATGTTACCCAATGCATTGGGGAGCTATCTCGGGCTCACCCTCCTTTGGTTTATCCCAGAATGACCTGTATACTTAAATAATTCCCAAGAACCATAGCATAATCATATTACATAAAACAAGTATAAAGGAAAGATAACATTTCCACATTACAATCACAATATATCATTTCAAGATATTTACATTGTCAGTCATTTATCAAAACAATTTTCAATAACAAAATAGGTAAAAGGGAATATGGTATTTATTTACATTTTAAAAACGTTACGGTGTGTTAAGGAGTCCAAATATCAAATAATGCTCGCAGTAGCTGAAACATCGTTGTTGTTGCGAACGTTAAAAAGAAACATTATTTTTTTCATTTAGTAAAATAATTCATAATGAAAAATTCATTTTGAAAACCACTTAATTAAATTAATATAAAAGGGATATAATTATACAATGTATAAAATAAGGTCTTGTATAAAACAAAATATGCCTTAATGAAAGGATACTGAGATGATGTCCTTTACATTAATTTGACTGATCATGTACAATCATTATGTTCCTAAATAATAAGTTAGGTTAATTTATAATTTATTGATATCCATTTCAAGTTTATTATTCCTTTTATATCACTTATTACCATTTTATAATAATTACATAATTATTTAAGTTATTATTGATCATTTTTCAATATTGGGTTCTTAAGTCGAAACTGAACTTATTTGATGTAAATTAACTATGTGGGAAAAGTACATCATCTATAGTATATTATTAATGATTTAAATAACATATATATATAGTATATATTTACTTATAACATTCCATAACCTTTGGTAAAAATAAATGAAATGCACCATTCATGGAGACGGTATACCATACGTACGCTTGAACGGTACTTTCATTTCATTGTTATATTGAAGGAGTGAAAACTAAATGATACATAGGTATATTATAACTATAATATAATATATAAGTTATATATGTTACATAATTTTATTAATTCCATACTTTATAAGTTCCATGTATGTTATGAACGAGTCGTATCACTTTGAAGGGCGATAGTCCGCACTTCCTCAAATGTAATTATCGTATTTACAAATTATGAAATGCATAAATGTATATTGTAAATAAAAATTACATAAGAAATGATACAATATAAATATAATATATATCATATATAATTAAAGTTCCATCATCATGGCCACCCTGAGAGGTGGTGGTAGATAATTGAGTAATCATTGTTTCGTGATTGCAGTAGTTCATCGTACATAGAAACATTGTATTTATATCTATTAGATGGAGGTACGTGTAAGTTTAGTTACAATAAATCTCATAAAAATACTACTATATTGGGGATACTGTTTTCTTATTTAATAAAATTATAATAAGATCATAGGGAGTGAAGAAGGAAAATAATGTAAAGGTACTTGATACATGACATTACCTCTAAATCGGGTAACTTCTTTTGATTTGAGCCAAAAGGGTTTCTTGAATTGCCTTCTTCCCAAGGTAAGACTCCTAGGTGTAAGGGAGGGATTTATGGAGCTTATTTGGGAAGAATTTTTACGAAGGAAGGGGATTGAGAGGTGCGTGTTATATGGGTAGAGGTTATGGCCTTTTATAAGAGGGAGGAGGGTCACATTAGGAATGTCTAGAAATATAAATTTATTATAAATTCAATTTCGATTAAAAATGGTCCAAAACACATTTAAATTTAAGATAATATGATTTTTGTATGAATACCCTTCATCCTATATTTTTTATACATGTTTTGAATTTTTTTTCCTTGTCGTTGTGGTTTAACCCTTATTTTACCCTTTTTAATCATAGGGTGAAATCATGTTATTTACACATTGTGGGTTAATTTAGTTACCATATCATATCAAACGACCCATAAAAAAATTAATTTAGGAATTTTTTGAACTTATCTTCACCATTTATACGAATCTATTATTTTTTTAAATTTAATATCATTTAATAAACTATTTTATATTTTCAGTTATGAATTATGCAAATTTTGGACACTATACATAATTGAATTTTTTTTAAAAGTCATATCAAATTTTTTCATTAGAAAAAAATGAGTTAAATAAAATTTATTATGTCAAAATATTTTATAAAATTCGTGGATAAATTTAATTATGTCAAAAAATATTTATTTTAATATTTAAAACATCAATTTTTTGAATCCTTTATTAACGAAATAATCACTACATCATCATTATATCTTAAATAAATTTATTTAATTAATATCAAAAAATTATAAATAAAATACTATGATAAATGAAATATTTTCATATTTCTAATGATTATTTAATTTTAAAGATATTAGTTGTATAAAATAATATTAAAATTGTTTTAGTAAAAGACATATGTTTATGTTATATTTCTCATTACTTTAAATTAATTCTTATAAAATGTCATTTTCACATCCAAGTGGCTACATGGTGTCCAAAAACAGACCCAAAGATTCCCATGGGTGTAAATATCTAATCTGATATGATTTGGATATGTGTTAGGGTAGTATAATATTTTTAAAATATTATTTTATTTACCTTTATTTACCTGATTTACCTTTTAACCATGGTAAATTAAATAATTACTAAAGTGACTGTTCATAATGTCCAAAAATAAAATATACACAAAATTTAGAGCTTTTGTTCCAAATATTGAAACAATTTTTCCAAATTCAAAACCCAGAAGTTCCATTAATTAATTTAAAATTAATTCCCATTTTCAAAACCAAAAAATGTGGTTTTAAGAAGTAGACACTATCAAATTATTGACATGTGTTTATGTCCAATTTCAATGTGAAATTACTTCCAATGAAATTTTTTATTAAATGATACAAATATATTCCATTTAAAATTTAAAACCATTAAATAAAATAATTTAACCATAGAAATTATATTGATGGAAAAAGTTGTTTTCAATTAAAATTTATCATAATTTAATATTCATAATAACATATTAGTTATTAGAAAAAAAAATCCAAATTAAATTTTTATGTCCTGATTCAAAAGAAATTGATCATTTTGTCAAATAAACCATTAAATGGATTCAAAAACCAAATTCAAAAAGGGTTCTCCATCGAAAAGAGTAAAATTGCATTTTTAGAAAAATAATTCTTTTATCCGAAAAAATTAATGTTATTCGTATATCTTATCTAGAAAATATATAAGATGAATTTAAAATATTTTATTGAATATATAACATATATTATTCATTAAATAAAAATCCACATAGTGTGAAATTATTTTATAAACACAATTATTCTCTTTTAAATAGGTTTTCATAAAAACACATCCTTTATATTCAATAGGTTTTTATTTCAATTTCTAATAAATTTGGTAACCAAGTAATCCATATTTAAACATGTTTAAACCGTATCTAAAAATTTAGTTGATACAACTCATTCCAACCTTTAAAATGGAAAGGGGTTTACTACCATTTAAAATAATTTTAGTAATATTGTATTGTTTTTGGTATAACTCAATGTTGTGTGCAACGTAAGATTTTAGAGAAACACATTGTTGCATGTCGAGTATCATATTAAAAAAAGAGTCCCATTTAACGTAAAATTAATATATTATTCATAAATATTAATAGATATGAAAAAATATTATTCTATAAATACTAGGTTCATTACTTCATTCCCCCTTTTGAAAACTGTTTCCTCACAATTTGAAAATTTTGCCCGATAACATCATTAAAAATCCCACATCAGAAAAAGAGTCTATAAATCTATCAGTTTAAAAGAAAGAAAGAGAAGTACAATAGTCACCAGAGATAACACATACTAGGATTATATATAGTAAAACATTGATATGGAATAGAAACAAAGTGTCATGTTCTGATGGAGAGTGATAGAAAACATGATCAGTATAAAGTTAACAATCTAAAAACCATAAACTTGTGATGGGTTAAATGGTCTTTTACTTTCCAGTAGGAAAATGATGCAAACAATTTTTTTTTAAATTCCTTTTCATGAATTTGAAGAGTTTATTTAAGTGTTTGACTAAGAACATAAGGAATAATACTTAATTTTCAAGTAGAGTTTCATACTTTAATAAATATATACCACAACCCAATCAATTCTCAAATCAATGAGTATTCAAGATGACTTGGTCACACCTGAAACAATAGAATCAACTTCTAGAGAATCACATAATCCATGAAAGATGAAATATAAATTTCTCTTTTATTTAGATATTATCCCAAACCAAAATGGTTATTACAAGATCAAATAATACCCAAAATTAAAAATCATTTATAGAAAGAAATATTACTCTTAGTATCCAAAATTCAACAAATGATACACAAAGCTCAACAAACACCACACAGTAAACAATTTCTCTTAAAATTCATCAAACTAATAAAAACTAATATTCAACCAAAAATTTAGAAGGATTTTATCACTTGGTATTCTATGATAAATATTAACATTTTTCTACAAATACAATCGACTACTCGTAAAGTCTCATACTGAAAAGTAATTAACTTAATCACATATTATCTAAGATAGGTTAATCATTTCAATAAATAACCTCAATTTCCTTATATCCACAATAAAAACATATATTCTTCCAAAATAAAATTCAGCTATTTCTCCTCAAATAAAATTCCTTAGTATTCTATTTTCCTTAGTCATATAGTGTTCCCAAAATAGAGAACGTCTTCCAAATGAACATTTTTCACTTAATCACAAAATCATTTTCCTATACAAAGGATATCCATTTGATAAAACATAAGTTCCCAAAATCTGATTATTCTTGATACATGATATTATTTAAATAAAAATATTAATCCATATGAACCAGGGACATGATGTAGGCCAGTGGTAGACGATAAATCCCAGCCACACTTTGGTTATGGGTTCAATTCATGCACCTTTGTCAGACATGATGGGTTATCACACGGTCTGTGTGGTGACCTTTTTCAAAAACAATTTAACTTTATAACATTCCCAAAAAATTAAATAAATTTTTTAAGAAAGAAAATACCCTCAATAGAGAGTGGGGTTTCCGAAAAATGGAGCTCTCGAAGACTCAAAGAAACCTAGGGTTTTCCTCGCACAACATACTACTCCTGCTCTGATTCGATCTTCGTCAAGTTATTCATGGTGGATTTTGATCCTGAATGGGAATTTTCATTCGAGGATCAATCCAACAAAGTTCATAATGGAGAAATCCTTCTAGTGGAAAGGCCAATAGGGATCACATTTCTTGAGGTGCTCAAAGGTACTGATTCGTGTAAATCCATCGTGACCAAAGCGACTCTATGCATGAAACTCGACGATGAACATTTTGCAGTTGAAGCCGACTCAGAATCTCTTCAGAAGGGTTCAAATTTATGTAAGTTTTCCATAATTGGTCCTTTTTCATATATCAAATTTGATAAACCATGGAATAATTCTGATATAAAATTCAGGATTTCACATGTCTGGGGTTTTTTGATTAGAAGCTTATACCAATAGGAAATGGCTACATTCATCTGTTGTTGCGATCCAAGGAAGGTCTCGATCAGGTCCAGAAATTTTGAAATATTCAAATAAATCATGGGGTTCTTCGACTCTATGAATGGTATTTCTCTTTTAACCTTCACACTTCTCAGATCACCATGTCATAGATAAGGGCTATACTTTATAGACATAGTTGGTTCTTCTGGAACCCCATGATTTTGATTTATATTACATCTTGCATAGGTACCCCTCTCAAAATAGACCAACATACAATGAATTTTGAGATCATACACTATGTTAGGGTGATGGTTGAAGTAGATATTGCTTCCAAGAAACTTGATGTTATTTTTTTCAATGCAAATGATTTTAAAATAGAAGTTCGGGTAGAATTTGAGCACATTCCACTATACTTCAAACTATGTAAGATTATCGGACACTCATTGCTGAAATGCAGGGTTGTGAAAACCCAATTTACCCACCCATGTGATGATGGATGGACTAAAATTAGAAGGAACAAGAACTACATAATCTCTTCTCCTGAAAAGTCTGAGCCTTCCAAAATGAAAACTTAAATATGGGTTAAGAAATCATCTTTTTTGGGAGAAGGCTCGGGTAGCACTTGGGTTGAACAAGTGGAAGAAGAAGAACTTGAAAATACTGATCATGGTATCCTTGGGGATATTTTATGATTAGTGATGGATAATGTTAAGAAATATCAAGTTGAAAATCCCTTAAATGATCCCAATTACCTTGCCCCGGTTGAAACTGAGAAGCCCTAAAGGGATATTGCAAATGGGGTGACAGTATCACTCAAGACTCCACCCACAAGTTGCTGCTACAGCCACTTTCACCACAAAATTTTTTTCCCCAAAAAGTAAATGGTGTCACAAATGGTTTTGAGAAGGACGAATATTATGGAGCTCGACAGATTGACAAGGATGGTACAAGTCAATAGGATGGGAATGTAGGTTTGAACTCATAAACTGCTTTAAAATTACTCAACATAAATCCTAAGACAGTGTGCACACTCCCTATGCAGCAGCTATGCGAAGTCAATGGTCCCTTAAAAGGAAAACAAACCGAACCCATTGACTCAGAGATGGAAGTTGAAATGTTACTACTGATTCTGATTGTTACTCTAGTTATAAGTGACCTCATCGATTTAAAAGATGACATCATAATCACCACCATGAATCATATTGCACCTGAAATTAATAATATTGAAAATTCAGGTGCATCTAACATTTCATCTAATTCTACTATGAATAAGTAGGAAAATAATTCCAGCCCAATCTCTTATCAAAATCCTTGGATACCAAAGAGGAAGAATGTTTTAGGAAGTCCAAAAAATAAAAAGGGGAGCTCTGGCTCCAAATCCAGGTTTTAATGGATGTTTTATTTTCGAACTGTTAGGGCATTGCAAAACCTGACACACTTACTGTCCTTAAAATACTTGTTTTGACTCATAAACCTATAATTTTATCTATTGCTAAACCAAAAGTTAATATCTCTCTGAAATTTCTGCATCTTTGTACTTATGGTTATAATTTTCTAGGATCATGCAAAAATACTGTTGATACTTACACCCTTGGGATTTTTTATCATGAATCTCTTCCAAATTTTAATGCTTCCGAGTGCTCTGAACAAAAATTTACATATGATTTATCCCTTGATGGTGTACATATTTTGTGTTGTATGATTTATGCAAAAAAATACCCAGATCGTAGGACTCTATGAAATGATCTTTTAGATATGGATAACAACATTCATGACCCTAGGTTCGTGATAGGTGATTTTAACGTTATTCTTACTCCAAGTGAAAAAATTGTTCCTTCACACTCACACATCTCTTCAAGAAAATTTAGAACAACACTAGAAGACTATAACCTTATTAAAATCAATATTACAGGTGCTAAATTTACTTGGTATAGAAGATACTACAACATGGTAGTGTCCCGAGAATTAGATACAGCTTTCACAAACCTCTTGGCATTAGTCAATTTGGATACCATATCTAGCATTAATTTGGATAAACTAAATTCAGACCACCATCCCATTATTTTTAGTATTTTCCCTAAAATTCCTAAACCCATGCTTTTGTTTAGATTCAATAATGATTGGTCTGTTGAAATGGAATGCTCGAACTTCATGAAAAAATAATGGGATTCTATGAAACATCACCATAAAATTTTTGCATGTACCAATATGCTAAAGCACCATAAACTATGTCTAAACGGTTGGTACGTGACTAAATATAAACAAATGGAAAAAGATATTTCCATTCTTCAGGATGAACTTTACCAAATTTTAAATACCTCCACCAGTTCTAATTTCTACTTAGACCGTCAAAATGAAATCAACATCTTTATAAAACTTAACTCTCTCCTGCTCCTCAAAGATAATATGCACAAGAAAGTCTTCAAAACCAAATGGCTTTCAGATGGGGATAGAAACACTATGTTCTATAATTCCCTTCAAATAATTTGGTAAGTGTGTAGATCTCTTTCATTCCTCAAGGACAATGATACCATTTTTGAATCTGAGATAAACATTAATAATCATGTGGTCTCCTACATTGAAAATATTTTTAATGGACCATGTATTAACAAGAAACTCCTCCCTGGGGTTATCCAAGTTATGGTAAATGAATCAGACGATAATTTTCTTTTCAACATCCCTCTTGAACATGAAATTAAAGACACCATATTCAGCCTCAGCTCTGAGAGTGCTCTGGGTCCCGATGGATTCAACAATGGTATTTTCAAGAATTATAGGAGTTCATTCCTATAGACATTTGTACTCTCGTCATATACTTTTTTTTTCTAATGGTATCCTTCCTCATGGTCTTAATGCATAATTCCTCACCCTAATTCCTAAAGTGGGTGATTCTTTTGAAATTAATCTCATTCATCCAATTTCTCTCATCAACTCTCTTTAAAACATTATTACTAAGATCCTATCCAACAAACATTATTCCATTTGTTCTAAAATTATCTCATGGATTCAATTTGGGTTTATCAAGGGAAGGTCTATACAGGATTTCATTTGCCTCACCTCAGAATGGACCAAGTCTCTAAATAAAGTTAGCAGAGGTGGAAATATTGTGATTAAACTTGATATTAGGAAATCCTTTGACACTATTGATTGGAGCTTCATTTTTAAATTTCTCCAATCTTTTGGGTTTAATGAAACTTTCATCAATAGAATTAATTCATTATTTACATTGGACTATATTTCCATTTTTCTTAACGGCTCTCCTAAAAGATATTTCAAATGCACCAAATGGGTCATTAAAGGTGATCCCTTATCTTCCATTCTCTTTTCCATATCGGAAGACTATCTTAGAATATTTCTCATGAGCCTTGTAGCTCAAAACAAACTTAATCTTATCTGGGAGACCAGAAATTGAAATGTTCCGACGCATCTCTTATATGAAGATAACATTATCTTGTTCTTACAAGGGGATAAAAGAAATATCCAAACTCTAAAAAAATACTTCATCCCGCTATGAAAAAATATCTAGTCTATATATTAGTTGGAAAAAATCATTTATCTTCTTTGGAAAAATCATTCCAACTATTAGGAAAAATAACATTATCAACAGTCTAGAAATAAAAGAAGGATCATTCCCTTTTACTTACCTGGGAGTTCCCATTTTTGTGGAAGACCTAAATCTATATATTTCTCCACAGTTGTTGACCAGGTTATCAATCAACTATCCTCTTAGAAAAGTAAATCCCTCTCCACGGCAGGTTGGATCTGTCTATTGAAATCCATCATTATCTCTAAAATCATCTACTTGTTAATGGTCTACAAATGGAATGTTGGTATCCTTAAAAAAATTAATGTCTACATCAAAAAAAATCTAGTCTGGCCAAATTATGGAAAGGAAGCTTCTTACCATATCCTAGTCCACCAGTTGCAAACCTTGTGAGAAGGGAGGCCTTGGCATCAAAAATCTCAAACTTTTTAATGAGTCGCTACAGGGAAGACTCACCTGGATATTAATCAATAATAACTCCGACTCCACTGCTTTTCCTAAAAATAAGTTCCTCATAAAATTAAATAAGGGAAATTTGAGCTATGTTAACTCTTAGATCTAGCCTTCCATTAGACATTCTTTTCCTAACATCATCAATAATTCTATATGGATGGTTAGAATTGATTCTTCCATGAATTTATGTCTAGACAATTGGACTGGAAACCCCTTTATATCCATGATAAATTCTAATGCTCCTCCTGACAATACCACTTTCACTTTTAATGAAGTCCTACAATCTCGTAATTTTAATCTCCCACCTAATATCATGCATGTGGTTGATAATTACCATTTTTCTAACAAAGATGATTTCCTCATCTGGGATCCCTCCCATAATTGTATTCTTGATTCCAAAAGTTTTTATAAACACAAAATCTCAAACTTTAATCCTTGCTTTCACGGGTTAAATTTCTTTGAAAATACTTGGATTAAACCATTTAGACTCAACCTTGTTTGGAATATTTCCCACAACCACATTCCTACTGAGATTTGTATATAGTATTTTGGTATACAACTTTTATCTAAATATCACTTATGTCATCATCATAGAGAGGATAACAATCATCATTTTTGTTAGGTGTTATGTCTTTGGCCCTCTGGAATTATTTTACTGACATATTTGAATATAGATGGTTATCCTTGGAATTAAATTTCTCCTAAATAAAACATTGTGTTGAACTAGATATTTCACAGAAATTCAGGAATATCTTCCTAACAGTTGTTACCGAGCTCATCCATGAGATTTGTTATGATAGAAATTCTATTATTCACAAAAATTACTCATTTAATCTTAATGTAGGTCAAACTCAGATTATCGCTACCATTAGGGAAGTGGTCTCGCTTCAGAAAGCTTCCGGTGACAACACTGTTGGAGAATTTATGATCCTTCATTGTCTTATAGTAGAAGGTCGCAACATACATCCAAAGAGAACCTTTGAACTGTTCTAGAAAGCTCTGATCCTAGGTTGGATTAAAGTAAATGTTGATGGAGCCTCTAAAGGCCATCCGGGACCTGCGGGATATGGTTCTATTTTCAAATAATTTCTTTTCCATTGTCATGTATACATCTTCATCGGCTGTAGTTCAATATTCTATTTGGATGTGGAGATATTGGTGGGGATCCATACAGTTTATTTTTTGAAACAAAAATGCCGGAACAACAAATGGATTGAAAGTGACTCAACAACCATTGTCCAGGCTATCTAAAATAGTGTAGTAACCTTGCATGGATGTTTACCACCCATTGGATGAGCTACCATTCCTTTCTTCTGGATACCAGATATATCGTCAATCGTGCCTTTAATGAAGCGAATAAGTTTGCTGACGGTCTTGCAAATAAAGGGATTAATCACAACATCACTTGTCTTGATAACCTTCCTTTCGATATTCTTCCTCTTTATGAAAAAGATTCTAATAATATTTCCTCCTTATGACTCATGTAGTTCATTTATTTTGTTCAATATATGGTTCCCCTTACTTTAAAAAAATTCTTAAAAATGACCATAACATATTGGAACCTAAAAGGTAATCTCAAACCTCGCATTTTTCAACCCAAAGAGTAATAAACTGTAATTTCATCAAAATCAAATATCATATAAACCGTAATGGTTCTTTATAAATATATCCATTAAATAAAATATAATTCTTCCATAATTAACATTTTTAGAAAAAAACATAAGGGATACAATTTCTATAAGTCTTCTAAAGTAATACAATCATTAATATATTTAAACATATCATCATCCATAGATCCGACATAATTATTCAATTCCTAAAATGTATACATCCTATTAATTGAAAATTCTTCATGATCCTCTATCCATGTTTTACCATCTTATTCTTTTATACTTCTTTCCTACAAAAAATCATGAATAATATCCTAATATTCAATAATTTCAAAACATGAGCTAAGAAATAATTCATACCTTTCATAGGTCATTTTCAGTTTCCTCATCTTCAATTAGAATGGAATTGGTTATTTTTAAACATATATTTGTATGATACGGATAATCCCAGTCTCAAACGTTCTCTATATAACATTTATTTTCATAATGACCATGTCAAACACATTTAAAACACTCAACTGATCAATTGTAAAGAACTTCTTTACCTTTCCTTGAGTCAACTAAACGCTTCCTTTTCCATGGGAGGCTATTGATTTATGAACTTCATTACCATATATAATAACATCTTTCCAGTCCTTTAAAACATTTTCCTAGGGGTTTATTTCCACAACCATGACTAGTAGGTTTTTTAATATACTTAACTTTATAACTATTTCCTAAACATCCATAGGGATTCATTTATCTCATATATGATGCCATAGAAAAATCACCAAGTTTCAAGTGGTCAATCATGACTCTAGATAGTTAGTTAAAAATGACCACAATAGTTCTCATTGTAGCTCCCATTTTAATCAGATTCTTATTTAGAAAACTTCCACAGTTTCCTTCACATCCATTATTACTTTGGGGCCTTCTATATCCATCCATTTGCTAAAACAAAAAATGCCAGTGGGAGTATATCAGTATTATTTTCATATATTATCTTATGAGGAAGGTAAGCACTAAGATATACATATTTATGTAGTCTTAAATTGATTCAATTTATATAAAATTACAAAGACTCTTTCTAATATGATAACCATTATGGTTATGTCACTAATTCTTAAATAACACCCTAACCTCCAAAGTTATCTAAACGGACCTCTGATAGAAACTATAAGGCCCCAGCCTGAAACCTTACATTATCTTGAGTTAAGTGAAGAATTCACATTGAGGATCCTTTTATGATTATATTTTTAGATAAATAGGCCCTAACTATTACATTACATATGAAAAAAAATACACAATAGACACTTCTACTCTATGAAATTTTTCCACAATAAATAAAATCCTTAAATAAAAGAAGAATTATTTTCTTGTTAAAAAATTTCAAGTATTATTCTTTTCTCTTACCCTTACTTATACCCTATGAAAAACATTTCAAATACATGCGATGGGCATAAAAATATTAGTAAGTAATATAAAATATTGAATAAAATCGTTAGCCTATGAATACTTAAAACCCATGAAAACATTTTCACAAAATTATACCTTTCACCCTTAAAACATAAACTCTTTGATATAAGTTATTAAAAAATAATACTCTTAAGTAAACACATAGAAATTAGAAATAATAATTGTAACTTATGGCATTAATAACATACTTACCTTCTATCTTTCACAGATACATAGGTAGTAACCTGCAAGGTAACATTTGGAATAACCATCACAGTATATTCCCTAAATAACATAGGAGAAACCTTATAGTTTACCTTCATTATGTTACCCAATTCATTAGAGAGCTATATTAGGATCACCCACCCTTGTTTTTTCCCAGAACCACCCATATACATAAACAATGTCCAAGATCCACAACATAATCATAACACCTAAAACACGTTTAAAGGAAAGATAAAATTTCCACATTACAATCACAATATATCAGTTCAATATATTTGCATAATCAATGATTTCTCAAAAAAAATCAATTAAAAAATACGTAAAAAGGTTATATGGTTTTTATTTTCCTTTTAAAAACATTACGGCTTGTTAAGGAATCCAAATATCAAATAATGTTCGCGTTGGCGGAAAGGTCATTGTCACTGCGAACGTTAAAAAGAAACATTCCTTTTGTCATTTTATAAAAAAATTCATAAAGAAAATATTCCTTTTAAAAACCATTTAATTAAAGTAAAAGAAAAATTATATAATTATACACCGTATAAAATAAGGTCCTCTATAAACCAAAATTTTCCTCAATGATAGCAGATTGAGACGAAGTCCCTTACCTTGATCCAACTCGTCACATACAATCGTTATGTTCATAAATAATAAACTTAGGTTAATTTATACTTTCTTGAGAACCTTTTTCATGTTTATTATTCCTTTTATATCATTTATTACCATGTTATAACAAATACATAATTATTTAAGTTATTATCATCCGTTTTGTTAATATTCAGTTCTTGAGTCGAAAATGAACTTATTTGATATAAATTCTACATGTGGTCAAAGTCCATAATTTCCAGAATATTATTCATTATTTAAATATCATATATATCTGGTATATATGTATTTACAAAAGTATATAACATTTTATGATAAGAAACTAAATGCATCGTTCGTGGAGACAGTACGTCGTACGTACAAATGAACGCTACATTAATTTCTGTGTCATATTAAATGACTGAAAAATAAATGATAAATAGGTATTTAATAATTAAAATATAATATATATGTTATATATGTTACCTAATTTCATTAAATATATCCTTTATATGTTCTGTTTATGGCATGAAAGAGTCATATCACTTTTAGGGGGCCGTAGTCCTCACTTCCTCAAATGAAATTTTCATATTTTCACCTTATGGAAAGAATAAATATATAGTGTAAATAAAAATTACAGAATCATAGAGACAATATAAATATAATATATATCATATATAAATATAGTTCCATCTTAATGGCCACCATGAGAGGTGGTAGGAGAAAATTAAATTATCATCGTTTTGTGAGGGCAGTAGTTCATCGTACACAGAAACAGTTTGTTTGTATTCATTATATGGAGGTGCATGTAAGTGTAGTTAAAATAATTATCATAAAAACATATGAGTATATTGATGATACTTGTGTTTTTATGTAATGAAATAATTATAAGAGAATAGGGAGTGAAGAAGGAAAATAAAGTAAAGGAACTTGAGAGAATATGCTTCCTCTAAATCAGGTAACTTCTTTTGATTTGATCCAAAAATGATTTATTGAATTGCCTTATGGCCAAGGTAAAACTACTATGAGGATGTTAGGGATGTTTTGATCTTATTTGGGAAGAATTTGGATGATAAAATTGGATTGAGTGGTGTGTTTTATTTGGGTAGAGGTGGTGGCCTTTTATAAGAGGGAGGAGGGTCACTTTAGGAAAGTCTAGAAATATTAATTTATAATAAATGAAATTTCAAGAAAAAATGGTCCAAAACTCATTTAATTTGAATATAATTTGATTTTTGTTCTAATAACCATAATATTATAATTTTTAGAAAAGTTTTGAATATTTTTTTTATCTTTATCATTTTTGTTTAACCCGTATTTTTCCCCTTTTAATCTTACTGTGATATCATGTTATTGACACATTATGGGTAAATTTTATTACCCTATCATATAAAACAACCAAAAAAAATAATTTATTACATATTTGGACTTATCATAACCATTTGGATGAATCTTAGAGTTTTAGGAATTTAATATCATTTAATAAACTATTTTATATTTCAAGTTATGAATTACGTCAATTTTTTACACTATTCATACTTGTTTTTTTTAATTCACAACAACTTGATTCCTTCAACCCAAAGGCATTAACTCAAATATAGTTTGTCAATATCTTTCATAAAGTTCATGTATATAATTAATTATGTCAAATAATATTTATTTTAATATTCATAATATCATTTATTTGAATCCTTTATTAATGAAGCAATCATTGCATCATCATTGTTTTATAAATTTATTAATTTATTTAATCTCTAAAAAATTATAAATAAAATATGATGATAAAGTAAATATTTTTTTATTTATAATGACTATTTATAGTCAAAAATATCAGTTATATAACCCAATATTAATTTTTTTTTGTAAAAGATACATTTTTATGTTATATTTCTCTTTATTTTATATAAATTCTTATAAAATATCATTTCCATATCCATGTGGCTACATGGGGTCCGAAAATCAACTCAAGGAAGCCCATTATTGGATACATCTCATCCAATAGGATTAGGAAATATATTAGGGTAGTTTAAAATTATTATAATAATATTATTTTTACCCTTATTTACCATATTTAACCATTAACCATGTTAAAAAAATAATTATGGAAATAACAATTCATAATTTCCCAAAATAAATGGTAAATATCCACTTAATTTTGAGCTTATGATTCAAAATATGGAATCCATTTTTTCATGTTCAAAACACAGAATTTGTATTAATTAATTTAAAATTAATTCTCGTTATCAAAAACAAAAAGAAGGTTTTGAAGAAATAAAAACTAATAGAAGATTGACAAGTGTTTATATCATATTTCAATGTAAAATAACATCAAATAACCAAAATTGGATTAAATGATAAAAATATATTCCATTTATACATTAAAACCTAAAAATAATAGGATTTAACAATACAAATTATCTTGATGGGAAATGTAGTTTTCAATTAAAATTTAGTGAATTTTTACTATTCATCAAAATATAATAGTTCTAAAAAACATCAAAAATTCATAGAAAGTAAATATTGATGCCCCAATTCTAAATAATAATATTATTTAATAAAATATAACTTATAATGTATTCAAAAACTAAATTTAAACAAAATTCTCCATCAGAAGGCGGTAAAACTGCATTTTTAGAAAAATACTTCTTTTTCAGGAAAAATTGTTTTTGTTCATATATATTTTCTAGAAAACATATAAGATGAATTCAAAACATCAAATAAAATATAAAAAATATATTATTCGTTAAATAAAAATCCATAAAGTGTGATATGATTTTATAAACCCAATTATTATCTTTTAAATACGTTTTCATAAAAAGACATCCTTTATATTCCATTGGTTTTCATTTCCATTTATAATAAATTTGGTAACAAATGACTATTTATATAAACATTTGTAAACAATATTTCAAAATTTAGTTGGTACTATTCATTCATGCCATTCCAATAGCTAGGCGTTAACTACCATTTAAAATGATAATAATATTATTGTATTGTTTTTCGGTATAACTCAAAGTTGTGTGCAATGTAATATTTGGGAGAAATCCGTTGTTGCATGTCGAGTATGCTATCTGAAAAATATTCCCTTAAATCATAAAATTAATTTACTATTCATTAAATATTAATATATATGTGGTCTACGCTTGTCGTTGATTGAAGTTATATGCATCCCAAATTAATTACCCGTTCTTAGAACTTTAGTATAGTATAAGTTCGGGGTTGATCCATAGGGAACCGTGGAATGTATGAATTTAATTGAGTTAATACTTAATTAGGTGAAGTATGAAAAATTTAGAAACGATTGGGTTGATTTTTTTGGGTTTTGATTAAAACTAAACTGATTTACTTTGAAGAATGGATACAGTTTGAAAGAAAAAAACGGGTAAATTTAAAGAGTTCTTAGAAATGGAAATAAAAGACGTGTCGGGATGTGGTGAATAAGGAGTTCTTATACAGATTGTTTAAATGGTTGTGTTGTTCATAATAATTCAATCATTCAGGATTTCATTTTGTTACAAGATTTCCTTGGTCCGGTTCCTCTTGTTTGGAATTAGAGCAGTTGACTCTTTGGTCTGGTAGTCAATTTCCTTAATTCTTTATTACATCCAGTCCATTACTTGAATCGGTGAAAACTTTCCAATGGTCATGAATGTTTTCACCATTACTTTTAATTTGTATCGCTGAGAATCCTTCCCTTGGTCCAGCTAAGAATTCTCAGTTATATTAGAATGTGGTTTAAGAAGAGTAAGATGAATTACAATGATTCAAACACAACTATATAAAACAATATACAAATTATGATCCCATCATCCACAGCCCCAACACGAGGGGTTTAGTTACACATAGGAATTAGGAGAGAAACGACACACGTGATACCTGACGGATACTTCGTGTAGGCGTTGAGGTAGAGTATCGGAGGGTATAATGGAAGAATAGCGGAATGACGACACCTTGATGGGTTCGGGAATGGTGGTAGCAGAGCTTCTCTCTCCTCCAATGGTTCTGAACTCCTAAATCCATAGACCAAGGCCTCATTTTATAGAAAAATAAAGTACACGGCATGTATAGAAAGTACATGTTGTGTACTTTTCGTCAACGCGTATTGGCGCCATTTTCTCCGCTGGCAGGTGGCCGAGCACGCCGTTCTTGACTTTTGCACAGGGTGCCACTTGCAAGTTGAGTGAAAACGGCGTGTAGCGCCGCCATACACGACATGTAGCACTGCCAACCCCTTCTAGAATAGCAAACACGGCATGTAAAAGTTAAAACACGTCGTGTCTTCATCAATGGCCACATGGTCATGTGGACTCTTCTCTGTAAGCACTGCTTCTAGAAAGTGGTACATAACATGTAGCGCCGACCCACACTACGTGCATCTCTACCTGGAGACATGGGCGTGTACTCCCTACTTTGGTCTATGTCCTTGTTTGGATGTACACAGCATGTATAGAAAGTACACGTCGTGTAGTTTCAAAAATTTCACAAACATCCCTTGATCCGTGTATTAAGCCAGAGAGCTCCTGTAAGCATACAGATTCACCAAAATCAAAGAATATGTTAATGAGACCACAAATAATTGCTGAAAACATGATTTTATCTTCAATTATATATATGGAAATGTATACACAAATTGGGTGCATCAAATTCCCCCACACTTAGTTATTTTCTTGCCCTCAAGAAAAATCTCAACATCTAATTAAGAGCGCCTATACTTTGAAAAGGAAGGAATTTAGTTAATCAAACGTATAACTGATAAAGTTACTGAGGAAAAATTCTAAAAGGCACAAACAAATTCAATTCATAAGATATTAAAATCATGCATCATATATAATGTAATTAACTACTCTCATCCTCTTTCAACACATTGTTCAACCTTTCAAAAATAAGCATGCCACTTGATGATTTACCTTACCAATTAAAATCACACTCCACACTCAAGATGTTTTTAATCGAAGTTATGCTCAATCCAAGGCATATACATTCTATCCATAGGTTTGCAAGATATCTTGTTCTCCACTTCAGAAAAATTGAATTTACAAAAATCATGAGTGCTTTTTCAATAAGGTTTAGATGTTTCTGCGGCTAAGTGTTGGTAAGTTCAGATGTGAAAATAAATTTTGAGGCTTGAAAATGGATGGATAATTCCTTCAAACAACATTGCGTGATATTAAAAGTAAAGCTAATTTAAAATAAATCCTTCAAAAGCTCAGTCAAATGCTTTTTTAATCGTTACCAACTCCCTTAGGTAAGTATGGTTTATGGGAAAATAAGTATAAGTCCCCCTTGTTGTTTGTTTATTGTTGTTGTTTTTTTTGTTTTTTTTTTGTTTTTTCTTTTTTTACAACAAAACACAAGGGAATCCCTTATGAATACAATGAGTACATGTTTGGAACCCATTCTGCCCCAAATAATCAAGAGGCACTCCCCCACACTTTATTTCATGGCTGTACACGAAAATATACCATGTATTGCCAACTCCCTCTTTAAAGCATAAATGAATAATCATGCAAAGTTTAAAAAGAAATAGGGTAGGAAGGGAAATAGGCTTGTAATGTGGCTCCCTATAAAGGTTGTTCATGGATTCAATGGGATTAGCGAAGATTAAATGTAGGGTAGGTCTCAAGATAGAGGGGTTTGAAACAATCTAATGCCTCAATCATGTTAAAGTAATTCAAAAATTTCTTCATGTTTTGAAAAGAAAAACTTGCAAATTCTGGTAGTGATGCATATCCTAATAATCTCTCAAAAAAGAGGGTATTAGAAAAGAAATACGAAAAAGGGTTTAGAATACCTCTCAGGAGTGGAAAATAATAAAGGGACAATCAGGTCATGACATGCATATAAATGATTAGCCTAATTAATGTAATTTAATCAAGGATGAAAGGTTGTAATTGAAACTTATATCAGCAATCATTTTAAAATACTTATAAAAAACGAAAAAGCATGTAACATTTCCAAAGGTTCCTACTGATAACTCTAGAATTTATAAGATTGATTAACAAAATTGCTTTATATTTTCAAATATAGAGTCTAATAATGATGTCTCCTAGGTTAGTTTAAGGGAAAAGACTAAGGTGAAAGATATAGATGCGCCCCCACACTTAACACTGCACATGGTCCACCAAGTGCAACACCAAGGTAAAGGGTAGACAACGGGGAGAAATGGGGGACAAAACGAGGGAAAGTAGTGGAAGAAGGGAATCCAAAAAGAAAGAAAATAGAAATGGAAAAATAATCCCCTCATGAAAAAGTGATGCCCAAAGCGCTCCATGCCCGTACCTGTGACTGTTGAGAAAAAAGAAGATTACAAACATTCATAGCATCACAGTATAGGTAATGATAGAATCGAGATATAAGATAAAGGAGAATGTCACTATCATGGGGTCGCCTCAGGAGAGGCATCATCCTATACAGAATCGGCCGGGAGAGACGGTGTAGGAGCTATGGAAGGGTGAGGCTCGGACTCGCCATCGGGAAGGGTAGCTGAAGAAGTAGGAGCCGCAGGTGCTAGACTCGGGATTGGAAAGTCAGCAGCAGGCCCTGGCCCGGCAGAAGTGGTAGCAGCAGAGCTCACCGTAGTCATTGGAACGGAATCGGTGGCCAGTGTAGGAGACGGCGACAGAGCAGCAGCTGAAGGGCCAGGTTCGGAGGTAGGGGCTGGTGGCTGAGGGTGTGGAACACCAAGATGCTGAGCAATATGTACCAACAGATGCTCCATACGGCCCTGGCGGCCGTCCAGATGAATCAAATGGCATGCAATGGTGTCCTGGCGGCTGATGATATGGGCTAACTTCTCCTCCATCATGGCTAGGCGGAGGGAAATGGCCCGATCGACCGAGGGTGCGGGGGTAGGTGGGATGGGAGATGGGACAGAAGAAGGAAGGTCAGAAGAAATGGGGTCAGTAGGAGGTGGGTGAGGTGGAGAAGCTGGAGGGGGGGGGGGGAAGGAGGTGCGAGGTCAGCGGGTGGGGCAGGGTCCGCAGGTGGCGGGGCTCGAGCCTGAGCAAGGATGTAGGCACCCCCCCTACTTCCAGACAAATCCCATGCGAATGAGAAAGAGAAAGTCCATCCGCTGGGGTGAACCTAACAAGTCATGAGGTAATGAGGGCTCGAATACCCCCAAGTGCTAGGAAAGATGGGTGGTGTAAAACCCGCTGTTCAGGTTTCCCTGACGGCTGGTAAACATGGAGTGAAAATAGGAGGCAGCAAGAAATGGGAGGTCCGGGTAGGTGTGCCGGATTACACAGGTAAGAAGCTCCATGTCACGGCCGGTCACGACCCCCATATCCTCATGTCGGGGGAAGAGTATGGAGCTGAAGCACCGGTGGGTGAAGTGAAGGACGGGGTCGGCTATAAGAGTGCTCTTCTGAGAAGTGGGGGATTACTGGTGGTCAGGCCCAGCGATCTCCCGCCACATGGAAATGAGGTCAGAGCACTCGGGCTGGGTCAAGTCAGAAACGGGGGGTGGGGTGAAAGGATGGGGGTAGAAGCCGCACCCTCAGGCAAACTCTGTCATCGTCAGAGAAAAACGCTGGCCGCCTAGCCGTAACCGAACTACGGGTACCGCATCGCCAGACATCTCTCATTACTCCACTCCATTGAACTCAAAGGAAGCTGCAAACTCCAAAAATAAATTTCGAAACACAAGAGTGCTGACCTGGAAAATCTCGAGGGTCGTGTGCCCGAGAAGTACCTCCAATTCGTCCCAAATACCGAGCCGCTGCGGAATACTGTTGCCAAGGTACCGGCCGCTCAATGGTATCGTCCGATGAGAGAAGCGTCGGAGCCTGTCGTAGGTGAGGTAGGTGACCAGGAATACCGTGCAGGGATAGGGAGCACCTGCAAGTCCCGGCCCAGGTGCCGGTGCAGCAGCAGCATCTTGCTCTGGAGGTGGATCCACCGAAGAAGAAGGCGGGTCGGTGGAAGGGGTGCTTGAAGAAGGACCAGCTGCTGAAGATGATGGTACAGCGAAAGTGGCAGCCGGTGCAGCAGAAGGAGGTCCCGCCTCATCTGAGGGAGTGAGTGGTGGCAGAATGACCAACGGAGGAAGCTCAACGACTGGAGCATCGGGGTCCGGATGAGTAGGTGGTCAGAGTCGGATCCGACGATAACTGGACTCCTCACCCTCAGTGGCGGAGGCTGGCTGCTTCCCGCGAAAATGATCATGATCTCCCATATCCTTAAATAGAAAGAAAAAGAAAAAGAAAAAAAAAACAAAAGAAGAAAATAAAACAAAGAAAATGTGAGAAAACTGGAAAATAAAAGTACACTGCGTGTAGTCCAGAGTACACAGCGTGTAGTCAAAAATGGAGAGTATCCTATGTTCTCTAAAAAGACACGTCGAGGGTGGAAAGAGAAAATGTAATAGGACATGGAATGTACCGAACATACACGCCATGTTCACATCAAAGTGTAGGTGGTCGTGTAACAAATGGCACAGCCATGTTTTTATCAGTTCAGAGAAAACAATACACGTCGTGTAGTTTCTGGACACGGCGTGGACTGCACACGAAGAACATGGTTGTGAAGAGGGGGAGACACGGGCTGGCCACAGATATAAATGACACGGCGTGTACCAAACATACACGTCGTGGTCTGGAACATGGGGTGACAGGCCGTTTTATGCGCCACACACGAAGGGGCCAACACAAACAACGGACACGGCGTGTACCAAACACACACGCCGTGTAAATGAAAATGGTGTGTGAGACCGTGTGCAAAGGTGTACTCGGGCACGATGAAACGGACACGGGGTGTACCGAACATACACACCGTTTATATTCAAATTTCTAAATATTCATTCTGAGGCCATGTTCAGATGTACACGACGTGAGTTCTTCATTTCGTGGCTGTGTACTGCCGGAAGTCGAATGGTTGGCCGATCCGAAAAACACCCTAAACGAGTCTAAAAATTTGAAACAGAGGGCGTAGAATGGTGTACCTGGATCGATGATCACAATGTGAGAGGAATTAGAACTTGAAACTCCCCAAATCGACGGATTTGGCAAAAGGGGGTTCGGATGGCGTTTGGGAGAAAAAATGGGAAGAAGGGAGGAATCAGTCGGTCGTAGGAAGAGTTGTTGCGACGGCCATTGGTAATCCCTTGGGAGGAATTCCATGAAGTCTCCAGGAGGTTTCTTAAGTAGACTAGTAGTGTGAGGCTGCTGATCCTGGTACTGATGCTCAGTCGCAGCATCTACGGCTAGTGCTCCCTCTTCCTTGTTCGCCATGGGTTTTGGTTGATGGTTGTGAGTTTCAGTTTGTGTACGCCGACGATGAAGTAAGGTCCATTTGATTTTCGGGTCAAGGGGAACTAATTCCGAAGACTTGGCACTTCTGGATCGTGTAAAGCGTCGAAACATACACTTGAAACGCTGCACAACACAAAAATGAAAACCAGGCGTAAAAGGGAAAAATAATAATAATAAAAAGAAAAGAAAATATGAAATGGGATTAGAAAAGATATTTTTGATAATTTTTTATTTTTATTTTCACTTAAATAAATTAACACATTTTAAATCTTAGCACTAAAACCTAACGGTGATCCCCGGCAACGGCGCCAAAATATGGTCTACGCTTGTCGTTGATTTAAGTTATATGCATCCCAAATTAATTACCCGTTCTTAGAACTTTAGTATTGAATATGTTCAGGGTCTATCCACAGGGAACCGTGGCGTGCATGAATTTAATTGAGTTAATACTTAATTAGGTGAAATATGGAAAATTTAGAAACGATTGGGTTGATTTTTTTGGATTTTGATTAAAACTAAACTGATTTACTTTCAATAATGGATACCGTTTGAAAGAAAACAACGGGTAAATTTAAAAGATTTCTTAGAAATGGAAAGAAAAGACGTGTTAGGGATGTGGTGAATAAGGAGTTCTTATGCAGATTGTTTAAATGGTTGTGTTGTTCATAATAATTCAATCATTCAGGATTTCATTTTGTTACCAGATTTCCTTGGTCCGATTCCTCTTTTTTGGAATTAGAGCAGTTGACTCCTTGGTCCGGTAGTCAATGTCCTTAATTCTTTATTACGTCCAGTCCATTACTTGAATCGGTGAAAACCTTCCAATGGTCATGAATGTTTTCACCGTTACTTTTCTTTTGTATCGCTGAGAATCCTTCCCTTGGTCCGGCTAAGAATTCTCAGTTATATTAGACAGTGGTTTAAGAAAAGTAAGATGAATTACAATGATTCAAACACAACTATATAAAAAAATATACAAATTATGATCCCATCATCCACAGCCCCAATGCGAGGGGTTTAGTTACACATAAAATTTATGAGAGAAACGACACACGTGATACTTGACGGATTCATCGTGTAGGCGTTGAGATAGAGTATCAGAGGGTAGAATGGCGGAATAGCGGAATGACGGCACCTCGGTGGCTTCGGGAATGGTGGTAGCAGAGCTTGTCTCTCCTCCAATGGTTATGAACTCCTAAATCCATAGGCCAAGGCCTCATTTTATATAAAAATAAAGTACACTGCGTGTATAGAAAGTACACACCGTGTAATTTTCGTCAACGCGTATTGGCGCAATTTTCTCCACTGGCAGGTGGCCGAGCACGCTGTTCTTGACTTTTGCACACGGCGCCGCCTGCAAGTTGAGTGAACACGCCGTGTAGCGCCGCCAAACATGGCGTGTAGCACCGCCAACCCTTCTAGAATAGCAGACACGGCATGTAAAATTTCAAACACGTCGTGTCTTCATCAATGGCCACATGGTCGTGTGGACTCTTCTCGGTAAGCACTGCTTCTAGAAAGTGGTACACGGCATGTAGCGCTGACCCACATGGCGTGCATCTCTGCCTGGAGACATGGTCGTGTACTCCCTGCTTTGGTCCGTGTCCTTGTATAGATGTACACAACGTGTATAGAAAGTACACGCCGTGTAGATTCAAATATTTCACAATCATCCCCTGATTTGTGTATTAAGCCAGAGAGCTCTTGTAAGCAAACAGATTCACCAAAATCAAATAATATGTTCATTAAACCACAGATATTTGCTGAAAACAAGCTTTTATCTTCAATTATATATATGGAAATGTATACACAAATTGGGTGCAACAAATTCCCCCACACTTAGTCATTTGCTTTCCCTCAAGCAAAATCTCAATATCTAATTAAGAGAGCCTATACTTTGAAATGGAAGGCATTTAGTTAATCAAACGTATAACTGATAAAGTTACTGAGGAAAAATTCTTAAAGGCACAAACAAATTCAATTCATAAGATATTAAAATCATGCCTCATATATAATGTAATAAACTACTCTCATCTTCTTTCAACACATCGTTCAACCTTTCAAAAATAAACATGCCACTTGATGATTTACCTTACCAGTTAAAATCACACTCCACACTCAATATGTTTTAATTGAAGTTATGCTCAATCCAAGGAATATACAATCTATCTATAGGTTTTCAAGATATATTGTTCTCCACTTTAGAAAAATTGAATTTACAAAAATAATGAGGGCTTTGTCAATAAGGTTTAGATGTTTTTGCGGCTAAGTGTTGGTAGGTTCAGATTTGAAAATAAAATTTGAGGCTTGAAAAAGGATGGCTAATTCCTTTAAACAACATTGCGTGATATTCACAGTAAAGCTAATTGAAAATACATCCTTCAAAAGATTAGTCAAATGCTTTTGTAATCGTTACCAACTCCCTTAGGTAAGTAGGGTTTATGGGCAAATAAGTATAAGTCCCCCTTGTTGTTTGTTTGTTGTTGTTGTTTTTTTTTGTTTTTTTCTTATTTTTTTATTTTTTATTTTTTTTAAGATTAATAAATATAATTATTATAGTAAACTATATAATAATTATTATTAAAAATAGAAATATTGAAAAAATTTATTATACATAAGCCTATACATGACGTATATCGGGAAATACACGACGTGTATTTTAAAATAAGAAAAAGAGTAGTACAACCTTTGGTCTGGTGCTGGGGGCGGGATTCGAACCGGTGATCGGCTGATTCGAACGGACACCCTCACCCACTAGAGCAACGGTTGTTCTGCTGTTCATATTTATTTTATATATATATTTATTCTATACGGTCTATACACATGGAATGAAAGAAAAGCACGACATGTGGTTTTTATTTAGCAAAGGATGTGAGTAAAGCTGGTAGATTAGCGCAATTCGAAACCGGGCCTTGTGAACATGGTGTCGAGACTTTTCCAATTCGCCAACTTCACCCACATGTAATCTCTTATTTTTAAAATGTTTTCATTTATATTTGAATAATCATGGTGCACACGGCGTATATCAGAGTACACATCATGTGGTTTTGTTAAAAGAACAAATGATGGAAATGGGACGGTTGTCTGGATTCGTACCCGGGTCTTGTGAAACCTGATTACGATTTTAGCCAACCAACCCATCCCCATCATGGGTTTTATTAAACACATTTAAATATATATATATATATATATATAGATTAAAAATACCACACACGTAGTTTAATATAAAGGAGGAACCCCGTGCCGAAGGTAGGTTCAGGAGGATTCGAATCGAGGACGGCTCGAATAAATTACAGTGACTTTTCAATCGGCACCGGCATCATCCCTGGTTAGTTATTTGTTATTCTATAGATTTATACTATTATGTTTACCAATTAAAAAGGTTTAGTACACGCCATGTAAATGAGTGGGACACTGCGTGTAACCTCTTGGTTGCCTCCTAGGAAGCGCCTTTGTTTTAGGTCGTTGGCTCGACCTACATACCTTGCTTACCAGAGGAGTATGGTGGAAAATGTTCCCACCATGTTATCCGTAGGATGGTAAGCTTTCAAGCGATGTCCGTTTACCTTGAATGGTTGACCATCTTCTCCAGAAATTTCTATTGCTCTGTGATGGAATACACGGCTAACGAGGAATGGTCTCTACTAGCGTGACTTTAACATCCCTGGAAATAAGCGTAGATGATAATTAAAGAGAAGTACCTAATCACCGGGTTGGAAAGATTTTCGTGATATCATCCGGTCATGAATGGCTCTTGTCTTCTCTTTGTACAACTTGGTGTTCTCGTATGACTCTAATCAGATCTCATCTAGTTCCGAAAGTTGGAACTTTCTTTTCTCGTCAGATGCCTTTAGATCAAAATTCAGGGCTTTGACGGCCCAGTAGGCTTTGTGTTCCAATTCTACTGGCAAATGGCAGGGATTTCCATAGACGAGGCAGAATGGGGACATTCCCAGTGGTGTTTTGAAAGCAGTCCGATATGCCCATAAGGCATCATCTAACTTCTTGGACCAGTCCTTCCATGAAGTGTTCACTGTTTTTTCCTGGATCTGCTTGAGGTCTCGATTGGAGAGCTCTACCTGTCCACTGGACTGGGGATGATATGGTGTCCCCATCTGATGCTTTACTCTATACTTCAACAGTATTCCTCTCATCAGTGTGTTGTTGAAGTGGGTCCCTCTATCACTGATCAGTACTCGTGGAACTCCAAATCTACTAAAGATATTTTTCTTTAAGAAATTGATGACTACCTTGGATGTATCGTGAGCTGTAGCAGTATATTTCACCAATTTAAAGACGTAGTCGACGCAGACCAGGATGTAAGTGTTCCCAAAAGATGGGGAAAAGGACCCATTAAATCTATGCCCCGGACGTCGAAAATATCGACCTCCAAGATGGGGTGCTGAGGCATCTCAGCTCTACGTCCCACATTACCTATCCTCTGGCACCGATCACAACAGGAAACAAAGTCCCGAGCATCTCTATGCATGGTGGGCCAGAAAAATCCAGACTGCAGGATCATAGCTATGGTACGGCCCGGGCCATGATGTCCTCCTACTGGTGAGGCGTGGAAGAACTCCAAGACACCGGGAAATTCATTCTCCGAGATGCAATGGTGGATCACTCCATCTGCACAGGATCAGAATAGCAGAGGATCCTCCCAGAAGTACCTTTTCACAATAGAGAAATATCGTTTCCATTGCTGGAAGGAGAGGTCGGGATGAATGACACTTGTAACCAGAAAATTAGCGATATCAGCATACCATGGTCGAGGTGTTTCACAAATCGAAAAGAGGTGCTCATCAGGAAAATCCTCCCTGATCTCCCGGTCTTCTTCCTTCTCCAAGTGAGGCAGCTCGAGGCGGGAGAGATGGTATGAAATGAATTTCTCACTCCCTATCTTATCCCGGATTTCAAGATCAAATTCTTGTAGGAGGAGTACCCAGCCGATCAATCGGGGCTTCACGTCTTTCTTGTTGAGTAGGTACTTTAGTGCTGCATGGTCAGTATAAACAATAACATTAGACAACACTAAGTAAGAATGAAACCTATCAAATGAAAAAACCACTGTGAGCATCTCCTTTTCTGTGGTGGTGTAGTTAATTTGTGCCTCGTTGAGCGTCCTGCTCTCATAATAGATAGGTCAGAAAATCTGGTCAAGTCGCTGGCCCAAGACTGCTCCCACTGCGTAGTCGCTCGCATCGCACATCACCTCAAATTGTTCCTCCCAGTTTGGAGAATTCATAACTGGAGGTTCCACAAGGCGCTGCTTTAGATGCTCAAAAGATCTGACACAATGGTAATCGAACTCAAATATGGCATCCTTGGTTAGAAGATTGGTGAGGGGTTGGGCTATTTTAGATTAGTTGCGGACAAACCACTTGAAAAATCCTGCATGCCCCAGGAAGCTGCAGATGGCACGGACGAAAGTTGTTATGGGTAGTCGTGAAATGACCTCGATCTTCGTCGGGTGAACCTCTATCCCCTTCGCTGAAATTCTGTGGCCAAGGACTATGCCACTTTGCACCCTAAAATGACACTTTTCCCAGTTCAAGACTAGGTTAGTGTGATCACAGCTTTCCAAAACAAGCTCTAGGTTTCGTAAACAAATGGTAAATGATTTTCCAGAAATGAAAAAATCATCCATGAATACCTCCACGATTCATTTCGCCATGTCGTGGAATATGGCCAGCATACAACGCTGGAAGGTGACGGGGGCATTGCACATGCCGAAAGACATCCTTCGATAAGAAAATGTGTTGTAGGGGCAACTGAAAGTTCTCTTTTCCTGATCCTCCGGAGCAATGGAGATTTGGTTGTAACCGGAAAAACCATCGAGGAAGTAATAGAATTTGTGCCCTGCTAGCCTCTCAAGCATTTGATCCATGAATTGAAAGGGGAAGTGATCTTTTCTTGTTGCATCATTCAACTTCCGGTAATCCACACAGACTCGCCAGCCCGTGATAGTGCGTGTAGGGATGATCTCGTTATTTTCATTTGAAATCATAGTGATAACCCCCTTTTTGGGTACCACTTGGAGAGGACTCACCCACGGACTATCTGAGATGGGATAGATGATGCCTGCATCCAATAATTTGATCACCTCCTTCTATACAACTTCCTTCATGGGAGGATTCAAGCGTCGTTGTGGTTGCTGAGATTGCTTGGAACCCTCTTCAAGTAGCACCTTGTGAGTGAAAATGGTAGGGCTAATGAACTTCAGATCAGTGACTGTCCACCCAATAGCATTCTTCCGCTGTTTGAGAACCTGCAGAAGTGCATCTTCCTGCTCCTATGATAGTTCTGCATTAAGTATAACAGGCAAAGTTTGATTGGGTCCTAAATACCCATAATTGAGAGAAGATGGAAGAGGCTTCAGATCGAGATCAGGTGCCTTTAAAATCGAAGGCACAAGTGGCTGCACCTTGTCCCGTTCCAAACTATCAGGAACAAATGCATGCTGCCAATAGTGGTCGCCCTGGCCTTCTATGAATTGCAAGTCTTCTGGTGCTTCTTCTAATAGAATATCCGGATCAGTAAAATTATTTGAAATAAAAGAACAAACCAGTTCATCCCCTTTGTCGCTAAAATGATTATCCATGGTGGACACTGCATAACAGTTCTCATGCGCTGACAAGGAAGAACGTTTGATGGCTTTGAGGACGTTATAGGAAACTCTTTCACCACCTACCTGGAAAATCAGCTCTCCTTGGTGCACATCGATCGGTACCTTCCCAGTTGATAAGAAAGGCCTTCCAAGTATAAGAGGTGCTTCGTGGTCATCCCCCATGTCGAGGATGATGAAATCAGCAGGGATAATCATCATACCCACCTTGACCAGTACATCCTCAAGTAGCCCCTTCGGGTGCTTGATGGATCGATCAACAAGTTGAAGGGCGACACAGGTAGGCTTGATCTCGTGGTGTCCCAGATTCTTGAAAACTCCAAGGGGCATAAGGTTCAGGCTGGCCCCTAAGTCGTAGAGGGCCTTCCCAAACTCACAGGATCCAATAGTACAAGGAATGGTGAAACTACCTGGATCTTGGAGTTTGGGAGGAATGGAATGTTGAACCACTGCAGAGCACTACTTTGTTAGCCCAATAACGCCCAAATCCTCCATCTTCCTCTTATTCGAGAGGATTTCCTTCATGAATTTGGCGTATGTTGTCACTTGTGTCAGGGCTTCCGTAAATGGTATGTTGATATGTAGCTTCTTGAAAACATGCATAAATTTTCTGAATTGGTGGTATATCTTCCTATGCTTTAATCTTTCTGGAAAGGGTAAGGCAGTCTTGAATGGTTGGATTACTTCTTTTTCTTTATTTTGTAAAGCCTCCTTCTGTGGGCTATTAGATGAGGAGGGGTCGGTATTGGTACCTTTTTCTTCAACAGTGGGTGTGGATGCACCTTGCTGTGCTGATTGGTTCTGGTGGAGCTCTTTTCTACTCCGGAGCATGATAGCATTGGCCTCCTCCCTTGGATTCTTTTTGGTGTTCCCTGGTAGTGTACCGGGCTTCCTCCCTAAGAGTTGATTTTCCAGCTGGCCAATCTGATTCTCCAAGCCTCGAATTGAAGGTTCCTGATTCTAGAACCGAGTTTCAGTAGTAGATATGAATTTAGTCATTAGATCCTCTAACCTTGAGGTGTTCTCCTGCTGAGGTGGTTGTTGAGCTGGTGGAGGAGGTGGCTGTTGTGGCTGCTGTGGACGATGGTTTTGATACCCTTGTTACTGATATGGACCCTTCTGGGGTTGTTGCGGCCTTTTGAATTTGTTATGATATGGAGGATGGTTGTAGTTGGGCGGTCGCTGGGGCGGAGGATTCTACGGTTGTTGGCCCCAGCCTGTGTTTTGTTGATCTCGCCATGCCGGGTTCTGGTACTGCTGGTACTATTTGGGCCCTCGATTTTGGGCAACATAACCCACCTCGCTCGTCGAGGGGCCTCCAGTCGATCCCTGGCATTCTCCCATGATGTGGTTATCACCATAGTCACCACATGATGAATGGTGCGCCGCATAAACTTGAGATGCTCTTTTGAGGTTCAATGCGTCAATTTTCTTAGACACAATTTCTAACTGAGCAGCTAACATAGTGGTAGCATCAATGTTGTTCATACCTCACTTTTGAATCCCCCACTCGGAGTGCCACTAGAAGCTATTGGCTGACATGTCTTCCAGTAGTTCGAATAGTTCTTTGGGGGACTTCCGCATCACCATACCTCCACCAGCAGCGTCCACCACGGACTTGGTATTCGTGGTAAGTCCTCCATAAGAAGTTCTGGACTTGCATCCAGAGTGGGAGTCCGTGCTGGGGGCATTTTCATAACATCTCCTTGAAGCGTTCCCAGGACTCGTACAACGACTCGGAGTCGTGCTGCTGGAAGTTATGAATCTAATTTCGGAGTGTCACCATCTTGGATGGTGGGAAGTATTTGGACAGGAATGCCTAGGCTAGCTCCTCCCAGGTGAGGATAGAACGTTGTGGCAACCCCTTGATCCAGTCCTTTGCCTTATCCCGTAGAGAAAAGGGGAATAGGCGAAGACGGATGGCGTCCTCGGACACGCCATGGTACCGAAAGGTGTCGCAGATCTCCAGAAAATTGGAGAGATGGGCGTTCGGGTCCTCACTGGCCAGGCCTCCAAATTGGATGGTATTCTGGATCAGCTTCATGATAGCAGACTTGATCTCGAAGTGCTGGGCCTAGACCGGAGGACGAACGATGCCCGTATCAGCTCCATGAATTGATGGAAGTCCGTACTCCATAAGGGTACGTCTTGGAGGTTGTTGTGGATGGGGTGGAGCTTGCATAAACTGCTCCTGAGAGGCAAAGTATAGTTGTGGGAAGAGTTGATGCGGCGGCCATTGGTAATCCATTGGGAGGAATTCCATGAAGGATCCAAGAGGTTTCTCAGGTAGACCAGCAGCGTGAGGCTGCGGATCCTGGTACTGATGCTCAATCGCAGCATCTACGGCTGGTGCTTCCTCTTCCTTGTTCGCCATGGGTTGTGGTTGATGGTTGTGAGTTTCAGTTTGTGTACGCCGACGATGAAGCAAGGTCCATTCGATTTCGGGGTCAAGTGGAACTAATTCCGAAGACTCGGCACTTCTGGATCGTGTAAAGCGTTGAAATATACACTTGAAATGCTACACAACACAAAAATGTAAACCAGGCGTAAAAGAGAAAAATAATAAAAAAAAGAAAAGAAAATATGAAATGGGATTAGAAAAGAGATTTTTGATAATTTTTGATTTTTATTTTCACTTAAATCAATTAACACAATTTAAATATAAGCACTAAAACCAAATGGTGATCCCCAGCAACAGCGCCAAAATTTGGTCTACGCTTTTCGTTGATTGAAGTTATATGCGTCCCAAATTAATTACCCATTCGTAGAACTTTAGTATAGAATAAGTTCGGGGTTGATCCACAGGGAACCATGGCGTGCATGAATTTAATTGAGTTAATACTTAATTAGGTGAAGTATGCAAAATTTGAAACGATTGGGTTGATTTTTTGGGGTTTTTATTAAAACTAAACTGATTTACTTTGAAGAATGGATACAGTTTGAAATAAAACAATGGGTAAATTTAAAGAGATCTTAGAAATGGAAAGAAAATACGTGTCAGGGGTGTGGTGAATAAGGAGTTCTTATGCAGATTGTTTAAATGGTTGTGTTGTTCATAATAATTCAATCATTCTGGATTTCATTTTGTTACAAGATTTCCTTGGTCCGGTTCCTCTTGTTTGGAATTAGAGCAGTTGACTCCTTGGTCCGGTAGTCAATTTCCTTAATTCTTTATTACGTCCAGTCCATTACATGAATTAGTGAAAACCTTCCAATGGTCATGAATGTTTTCACCGTTACTTTTCTTTTGTATCGCAGAGAATCCTTCCCTTGGTCCGGCTATGAATTCTCAGTTATATTAGACAGTGGTTTAAAAAGAGTAAGATGAATTACAATGATTCAAACACAACTATATAAAACAATATACAAATTATGATCCCATCATCCATAGCCCCAACACGAGGGGTTTAGTTACACATAGAATTTAGGAGAGAAACGACACACGTGATACCTGACAGATTCATCGTGTAGGCGTTGAGGTAGAGTATCAGAGGGTAGAATGGAAAAATAACAGAATGACGGCACCTCGGTGGCTTCAGGAATGGTGGTAGAAGAGCTTCTCTCTCCTCCAATGGTTCTGAACTCCTAAATCCATAGGCCAAGGCCTCATTTTATATAAAAATAAAGTACACTGCGTGTATAGAAAGTACACGCCAGGTACTTTTCATCAACGCGTATTGGCGCCATTTTCTCCGCTGGCAGGTGGCCGAGCACACCGTTCATGACTTTTGTACATGGTGCCGCCTGCATGTTGAGTGAACACGGCGTGTAGCGCCTCCATACAAGGCATGTAGCGCTACCATCCCCTTGTAGAATAGAAGACACGGCGTGTAAAAGTTCAAACACGCCGTGTCTTCATCAAGGGCCACATGGTCGTGTGGACTCTTCTCCGTAAGCCCTGCTTCTAGAAAGTGGTACACGATGTGTAGAGCCGACCCACATGGCGTGCATCTCTGCCTGGAGACATGGGCGTGTACTCCCTGCTTTGTTCTGTGTCCTTGTCTGGATTTACACAGTGTGTATAGAAAGTACACGCCGTGTAGTTTAAAAAATTTCACAAACTTCCCTTGATCCGTGTATTAAGCCAGAGAGCTCCTGTAAGCAAACGGATTCACCAAAATCGAAGAATATGTTCATGAAACCACTGATATTTGCTGAAAACATGATTTTATCTTCAATTATATATATGGAAATGTATACACAAATTGGGTGCATCAATATGAAAATTTTTAATTCTATAAATACACCAGTCATTACAATATGTGTGCCTTATGATGCATAGAGTTCCCCATTTTAGATAAATTGGTTGATTTTCTTGTGGCAGTAATGTTTTAATGGGTAGTGAGTTAGGATTAAGTGAGTCTAGTTTTATAGTATAAGAGTGATTGTGTTCCATTTTAGTTGCCATAATTATTTCATAATCAATTCCATATTTTCAATGATCTTTGAAATTTATGTTTGAAGTGATTTCCCTAGAACTACTTGGCTCTGTTTATGTTTAAAATGATTTTTAAAACAAATAAATTTGATTGATTTAGTGAGTTTGATTATATATAATTTAATTAATTCATGATTAAGGGTGAAATAAGTATTTTATTTTATTTAAATGTGTGAGAGTTTTTAAAAATCAAAATTCTTCTTTTTGGGAAAATATTAATTTATAATATTAATTTATATAAACTTGAGTCTCCATTATGAGATAGGTTAATGGTTAGTGAGAGGGAGGATGAATTTTGGGTAGGAATAGATGATTGTTTCCTTCTAATTTCTCTTTTATATTGAGTACCTTTAGTGTAATGATTACTATTTGAGATGTATCTCAGATTGTTATTAGGCCTTCAGGATTTACCCTATTAGGGTTGCGTGGGTATTGTAGTATAATTCTTCAATCTAGGGTGGTCAGTTCTTAGTAGATGTTTTCCCTAGGGATGATTATTTATAGGTATTATAAAGTTATTTATAGAGTGGTCTGCTCCATCCCAGGTTCATAGATAATTTCTGTGGGTAATATTTGTCTTGATAAACAGGTAAATCTCTTAAAAAATGTGTTTTAAGAGGTTTATTCCCTATGTAAAGCTGATGATAATATAATTTATTTGATAATTACAAGATTTATATGTTATGTTTTGGTTTTTTCACGTTTTTATTATTTCGAGATCAGTTTTTAAGAGGTATATCTCATATTTGATTTGGATTTATTGTCACATTCTCTCCCTCCATGTTCGGTTTTGATTATTGATGATGAGAATAATTTGAGTGGTATTTAATGTAACATACTATACTTACCCAAACAACTAATTTATGTATTTTGGATATTAGGGGAGTCATAAGAAGGTTAATAGAGGATATATAGTGGATGATATGAGATTTATTCTTGGAAGAGTGACATGCATCATGGATTTTTGAATAATGGTGTACTGGGGTTGTTTGAGAAGATGGTGGTTCTAGAGTTTTATAAAATTTTGAATGTACAGGTTGAATTGTGGGGTTTTAATATCATAGAATGTTGAATTTCCATATATTGGGGTGAAATACATGGTAATTAGGCACCATTTTATTCAAAGGAGAAATTTGGTTCTTAGTATGGTGGATTTGTGTCATTGAATAAAAGGGAGTGATGAGAATTTAGCTAATCGAAAACCCATATATTTTCTAAAAGAGCCAATATATATGTTTTTATTACTCTTGTTATATACTTTTCCATTTTTAGTCTTGGCATGGTCTGTTTGGTCACTACATAATGTGGGTCTAGTCAATTTATTTTATTTCTACAAATGGCCTTTCTGGTGTGATGATAAGTGATGTGTCATTGTAACCTATAGGTTGAGTTTTGAGGTTACAGATCTGGGATTCCATACAATATGGTTATTTTAGTCATGGTGTGACTATTATTCAACCATATAGTGTTTATATCTTGATTAATCATTAAATTAGAATATATGTAGGAAATCATGGCATTGATCTTGAGATTTTTCTCAGGATACTCTCATTATAGCTTGACAATTACATATAATGCACTAATGCCTTAATTTTCAAGAACCAATATAAATTAAGAATCATGTTCGATTTTTTACCTATCCCTTCATTGTATATGTGACTTAAGTAATTATAGTCACTTTATTGGAGAACTATGGGCTCCATTAGATTCTTTTGAATCGTGGATTCATGATATTTTCCATTACTAATATGATGTTATCGAGGTTTTCTTTGGGATTTCAAAATTGTGATCATATCTTCCCCACCGTGTCTTGCACAATTATTGTGAATAATTCTATTTATTTGGTTGTATGTTAAGGATAAGCCAATTAAAGCTATGGAATTTGGGTAAACTGAATCAATATGAGGGGTGATTCACATGTGTTTATATGTTTCCTTGATATTTCTTATGTCTTTGATAGTTGATTTTTGATCCTACTAAGAGTTTATTTTATCTATTAATTATATACATTTTTTTATTTAAGTGTTAGAATCACCTTTCATAGAAGAATAATCATGTCAAGATGATAATTAAATAATTTATTATGAATCCATAATAATGAAAATATTTTTTATGGATTCTATAAAAAATTATTTTTAAATAATTATAGAAGAAGGGTTATTTGGGTTTATTTGCTACTATATTCAATTTTTTCATTACATGATGTTTTAAATAGCGGTTTCAATGAGGAGTATTGTTGTGATAACATTAAAAACTACTATCGATATGATTTTCACCATTATAATAGATTGAATCGCGTAAATCTAGTAACGAATTTTTTATTCGGAAATTTATAACTTATGATAAATATATTTGAATATATGATCTTTATTTGAATAAATGTCTATATTTATGATTGGTTTTATGTGATTTATGTGGAAATATGTGGATGTAATTTTTTAATTGTTCGTTTCAAAATTTGTAGCATTTATTGATACTATAGTGGTGATTAACAACATGTATGAGCAGAGATAAATGTGAAATATGAATTGATCCACAGTAATGTGGAAATTTTTATGGTTATTGGCATGTTATGTTATTCTTGTTATGTGGTGGTTGGTTATGTGTTTTTGGGATGCATTTTAGATTCAAAGTGGTATGAAATATGAGTGGTAATAATGAAAGCGGTAATCGGTGAAACATAAAATTGACTAATCTATGTGCTATTCATAAATAATTGATTATTAAAATGAATGGTTAAAAGTGGATATTGAATGTGGTTGATGGAAAATTAATGGTGTAAAATTAAATATGAAAATAAATGGAATAATGTATTTAATATTTCTGGTAAATGGGAATTATATAAAGGGATAATTGATATGTTTTAAATCATAAATTATAAGTGTTTTGTGGATACCTTGTGTTGGAAACGGGGATGATTAAGGTATAGAGATAGCTATAACAACCCATCTTTTATTAAAGGCATGTCTTGTTATTTTTGGGTTTAAATTCCTTGTTTCAGCCATTAAAATGATACCTAATGGACTAGTGAAGATCAAGAGGGTTCTAGAGGATTGTTCTGAACCTAGAGACCTAGAATTTATCGAAACATACTTGGCTGCATGGTTAGTACAAACCATTAAACCCAACCCACACGGTTTCCCCTATCCATTCGGGGCTTTATAAAGGGGGGATTGGGGCTACATGGTTGTCTGAAACCATTCGACTCAAGGAGCACACCTGTGTGAAAATTTCAGGCTTTGTGATCGTGTCACTTCGCATGGATTGCACATGATTATGTAACCCATACCCCCAACTAATGCAGGTTCCCTCTTTAGAATGTGTGCGTAGCACAATTTACACATGGTTTGTCCATTGTGCAGCCAAACCATGTGACCCTATCAACATGGGTGATTTTAAGATTTCACCTCTAAAATATTTTTAACCCAATTCCTCTTTTCCCCAATCATTTCTAGCAAGCAGCCCCTCCATATTTTCTTATGGGTTCTTCCTTTGACTAATCTATGAATATTGAAAACTCCTTCATCCAGACTCCAAATCAATAATCATTGTATGTTTTGGATAACTAGAGGTGTGATCTAAAATCCCCTTGCGTCCTTTCATCATTATTCTTCCCATATCTTGTATTATTTTTGTGTTAGATCATTCTCCCAATTTTCAAGGTGTTGAATAATTTCTCCACCTTTTTCCATTCTACATAAAACTCTGAATAACACATTGGATGAGGATTTTTCAATGTCCCTATGGTAGGTGTTTTACTTTTTTCTCTAATATTTGAGTTGTTTTCAATGCTTTTTCAGTGTTTCACTTGCCATCCTTGGTCGCGTGTTACCCCTAAATGTGTTGTTTATTTCAAAATAAATAATAGAATATTGTTATAATTTTATGGACCCTTGATTAGTGATTAATGGTTTTTGAAAATTTCATTTTACACCTCTTTGGATGTACTAAATTAATTTCTCCTTTTTATATAACATTATAAATGGAAAAAAATTCTAGGTGTTTGGCTTGGGTTTTAAATGGGACTTCCCCTTTCTGTGTAATTTCCCATTTTTTTAAAGAACCTTCTAAGAGTTTTATTTCAGATTTTATTAACTTCCATGCCAGGATTAATCAAATTGATTATTTAAATGCATTAGAAATTAGTGGCAAGGTGATTCCCCATGTTATATAATTTTAAAATGTAAATTGTATGACATGTGATGACATTAATTATATTAGGATTGATGATTATAAATTTATTGAGTTGACTTGTAATGTTCTTATTATTTTTTTGATTATGTCATTTGTAGTTGTTGATGAATGAGGGTTAAAGTTGCTTATTGAGAATGATGTTTCACTCTCCCTTACATTGGGTGTGGACCATGACATCTCGAACTGTTATTATTTTATCTAGGAGATGGTTATGATGTTCCATTTTTCTCTATATCATTATTTGGGCATGAGTTCTAACCCCATCTATCTCGAATGATGGTAATTATGTCTCCCAGTCATTACGAGATTTAGGGAAAGTACATTTTTCTTAATCCTATTGGATTTTTATACTATTTAGGGACACTTGAGTTACACCCCAGGTCTATTGAGGACCTACTAACCATTTCTATGAATAATTATTTCCTCGTGTACTTAGTGAATATAAATTGATAAAAAATATAACAATATATTTATCTGATAATTATTTATATATATAGTTCTATATCTAACACACACACAGACCTATACCAAAGAAGGTAGATCCATCAAGGTGTACTATTGGAACCTCGGATGGCTATTTTTTATTTATTCATTTTTGTCTATTATTTATTTATAAATACACACTACTATTTCTTTGTATACTATCTGAATTATTTCAAGACATCATTGGTGGTTGCCTACTAGGATTGTATCCCACGCACTACACAGTCTGGCTTTAGTACGAGAGTGAACCTTATGTCCACAAGTATGGATGAGGGAAAGTTCCCTATTACATAATCTTAACTTGTTTCCTTATTAGCATGGAGCATGGGAGCAGAGGAATAAGCATATTCTCATGATTCATGTGGGGAATCCTTCTCAATTTTTTTTTTATTTTCTATAGCATGTTGTATATTCATATCCCTTATTTCCGCTTTGTGTGTATCATCATGTCATTAAACCACTGTATCTCACAAATCCTTTGGGATTTTGGTTATTATTTTTATTATTTTGGGTATTTACACTTCTAGAGTTATTTACTTCTTATGATTTCCACTACGACATCAATTATATCATTCTCCCACTATATTTATTTTTTATTATTCTCTATTTTGACACATTGATATTGGTGTATAGTCTCCCTATTGTACCACCATATACCCTCAGTACTAGTTTTTAGCCTCAATCATATGGGGATGAGTGATTGACACCATGTGACCCACCATTTTTAGGCACTGGTTGAGTGAATCCCTGGTTAAGATGTTACAAAGTGGTATCAGATAATCTTTTTCCTTTTGTTTTATTGTTTGTTATTATAAATGAGACTATGATGTAATGTATTTTTATTCTAAGTTTGTGCATAAGAGTTGCTAACCCATGTATAGTGGAAACCCAAATTACATAGGATGGGTTATTTATGTTCTGATTTTATGCCCATTACAGTTGATAAAATTTCACTATTGGATGAAACACATGCCTTGAGATATTATTATTGTAGATGTTATTGATTTTCGACATGGTATGTGGCCAGTTTAGGCATGGAGTTATCATCTCATGTATCATTATAGGAAACTTAGGACTGATATGACATGAATTTTTTCATGCCATGTTTACCTTATACATTCATTTTTCTATTGCATATAATTTGCTTGTTGACTTATAATGTATTTAATTGTGCTAACGTTTCTTTGCAGAAAAATATTATTGGATTAATTAATGTCCCTATATCAATATAAATGTTGTTTTTACACATATATTGGTGATGAAAATTTAATTAGAAAATTATAACATATTATGGGTTCTTGAATTATTATATTTGGCGGGTGATATATATATTTATATAAAATATATTATGAACTCAAATGAATTTAAACATTTCAATTAAAATATTTATTGTCAAATGGGATTCCAATTTCAACGTAAATGGTGTTATCTTATAGACATTGAAATTAACACTCCATATATTAGAACCTATATTTTCTGATATGAGACCTAGACCTGAACCTAGTCATAGTGGTGGGTAGATGGGAGTGTCTTTTACATTCTTATGGCTAGTTATGGTATTTCCTACTCACCTACACCAAGAGTTTTTATTTGGAAGAGAGTGAAATTCTTTTTATTGGATGGTAATGTACATTCCCTAGTTATATGTTTGTAATATTTTTGGATGCCAAAATATTTTTTAGGTGTGTGTTTGTAATTGTAAAATAATTCCACCATGATTTCCTTGAGTCATATGCCTAGAAGTTGGAGATGACCATGCATCAGAGGTGGTGGGACCAAAGCCGTTAGTGGTCCTTCTTTTACTGAATTATATGGCACCAAATGATATTCCTGATATGGGAATTGGGACCCATTCTCTAGAGGGTTTCTTATCCATTATGGAGTCTTTGAAATGTGTTTCTTGACATGTCCCAACATTGGAAGAGTTGACTCAAGATTTTCAGCAGCAAAATCCTCCCACCATTTCAGAGGATTGTGCACCACATGATGGAGATCCATGGATAAATTCTTTTCTTTAAATATATTAGCATCAAGATATGCCTTTACTGTAGAGGGTCAAACTCACTACTTATATGCAAATTATTTATACCAAGTGATGGTGGGATTTTATTACCTAGGATGACCAACATTATGATACGATCTTTGTAGACTTCTAGATGATCTTTTTTTATTATTTCTTTCCACAAACCTTGAGGGTTTGACATGATAGATATTTTATGAAATGTTAGTAAATAACTACATCTTCCATGAATTATTCTTATAATTTTATTGAGATACATTGTTTAACTACAATTATATATCGTGATGATCTTATGACTGATATGATATTCAAGGTTAGGCTAGTATATACCATCTGATCGCAAGTCAATGTTTTTCTGTTGATGACTATTTCTGAGATAGTCAATCATTCCATCATTATTCAGTGGAATATATGGGAATCTAATAGTTCAAGACATTGTTGTTCTTCAACTAGTCCTAACATTGTTTCTTATAGTGGGTGAAATCATTATTTTGAGGTTTCTCATGGGGGTAGTAGTAGTCTAGAAGCTCATGTTAAAAGCTTCCTTTTTTTGTTATCAATGTGGGAAACCAAGGAACATGAAACCTCAGTGTATACAGTATTCAATTCAATATAGAGTACATGGTAGTATGGGGCATATACATTTCTTGAACAAGACTTTTCTATCAGTTCCTTGAGAGCATAGATCTACACCTACCCCATGTTCTGAAGCAGGGCTAGTAGTACCTCATTAAGAAAATTTTTAGAATACCACCACACACTCCAGTAGAGGTAGTGGTTGAGGAAAATGTATTCAGACTCATGATTTGATGTTCTATAAGAGTGAGCATACTCAGGGAAGCCATGTTGTGACCTGGGGTTGTAGTATATGCCAGTTACGTATAGTGGAGCCTGTGTTGGAGGATCATACTGAGGGATGTTACTGTATGAGGTACTATTCTAGTGTCCACTTGTTTAGTGTCATCTTTATATAATACATGCAAATCATACTCCTTTATATCTGATGAATGTATTGTGTTTCTAGGACTCAATATATAGTTTTTCTATGGCGTGATGACTCTCAATACTCTATTGGGTATCCAATCAATGAATTTTTTCCATTGTAGGTATTCCTCCCATCAATTAGGTAGAAATCTCTACATGTGAAGTTTCTTCATTCTCAACATGAAATTGTTTGATATAATTTTAAGGATGGACTACTTAGTTATTTACTGATCGCATATCAACTGTTATCAGTGGACGAAAACATTTACATTACCATAGGGAATTAGACATATCCAGAAAGGATAATGGGATTCCAATACATCCCTATAAGTCCATAATCATCAGCAGATATGAATAGTAACATCCCAAATTGCCATTATATTTCCTGGGTGATCAGGGGTTATAACCCATTGTCTTCCCTCTAATGGTGGTTCGATTCATGGATGTCTTCCCTAATGAATTTTCTCAGCTAACTCCCTTGAGAATGGTATAATTCACAGTTGATCTAGTTCCTAGAGTGGATCCACTATCAATTTTACCTTATAGGATATAACTTTTCGAGATTCAAGAGCTCAAGAAGTAGATGTTCGACCTGGAGGATAAATGTGGTATATGCTCTATCACTTTTCCATGGGGTTCATTGGCTCTTTTTTCCAAGAAAGAGGAAAATACCATTAGGATTTGTATAGATTATCATCGATTAAACTAGCTTAGGGAAAAGAACCATTATCCAATGTCTCAAATATATGACCTCTTCAACAATTTTAGAGGAGGAATATTTTTTAAAAATATTTTTATAATATTGGAATATCATTTTGTACATTTTGGGTCTTCATAGATTATTCAAACATCTTTCCAGAGTAGGTATGGTCTTTATGAGTATGTATTGTCTTTCTTCCTTATGAACACACCTATAGTTTTCATGGATCTGATGAACTAGGTTTTCCACTCGTGTCCAGATTTATTTATGGTAGTCATTATGGATGACATTTTAGTGTATTCTCATTCTTGACACAACCATTCCAACCACCTTTATATCACTTTGAATACACAGAGATAGCACAATCTTTACCCTAATCTCAACAAATTCCACTTTTAAATCAGTAAATTCCACTTCCTGTGTTATTTCATCCCAGAATTAGGAGTTTTAGTAGACCCATAGAAGGTGAGAGTTGTAGTTTCCTAGAAGACAACCAAGAATGACTTTGACATATAGAGTTTCATGGGGATTGATAAATTTTAAAAATACTTCATCTATGATTTATCATGCCTGTTAGGGCCTCTTATGGTCTTGAATAAAAAGGATATGATATTTATATGTTCATAAGACTATGAATTATCCTTCTAGGAGTTGAAGGGATGATGGAATTCAACTTCGTTCATGATTGTATCAGTGATATTCGTTAGTTATATCATTTGTTTTGAAACATAAAGTATTAGGCTAGGGGATATTTTTAACCAAGATGAGTGATTCATGGCATACGTGCCTCATCAGTTGAGGCCTCGTGAAAGAATAACCTGATGTAAAACCTCAAGCTAGTAGATTTTGTCCATTATATAAACATTTGGGTTCATTTTTAACATAGAGAGAATCTTTTTTCTATTCACATATCATAAAAGCCTTAAGTACATATTTACACAGTTTGATCTAAAAATCAAGAAGCACAAATGGATTGGGGAGCTATAGTCCCTCGATTTCATTCTAGGATACAGTTCCAGGAAAGGCAATGTTGTAGCCTATTCCTTGAGCTAGAATAATTGTACATAGGAGGTTTAGGAGACTCGTTTAATGTGGAATCTCATGTCCTTGTTTTCATTAATTCATGTTGAGGTTCAATGGGATTATGGTAATACTATCCTCTAGGACTTATTAGTGACCTATAACCTTCTATAATGGGTGATAATTTGAAAATATTTTATAATGGGTGATAACGGGGAAATCTTTTAGATTTCGAAGGCATAGTCCAAAGGGAAAGTGTCTCAAATTCTGATTCATCTACTGTTTGGACCATTGATGAGGATTTCACCTTACACTTTCATGGGTGTGTTTGGGTCCCTACAGACATTATAGAGGAACTGATGTTGGAATTTTAGCCTTAGATTGGAATGTACATACTAGTTTTAAAAAGATGTATCAAGTCATATGTCACCAGTATTGGTGGTCTTATATGAAATAGGATATTTATATTTTTATCACTCAGTGTTCCACCTATCAGCAAATGAAGGTGGAGCATTAGTGATCATGAAGAATTTTACAGATTTTATTTTTTCCCGAGTGGAAATGGTATGATGTCTCTATGGATTTAGTGACTAGTTTTCCTAGATCAACACATGTAAATGATACAGTTTGGGTCTTCAATCATCATTTGATGAAGGAAACACACTTATTACCTATTCGAGAGACCTTCTTGGTTGATTAGTTGGTGATACTATTCATCCGGGAGGTCATACATCTTCATAGACCTCCAAATTATATTTTATCTCATAGGAATTCTAGATTCGCACATTGGTTATAAAAGGGGTTTCAAAAGGCCTTGGGTATATAGGTTCTTCAGAACAAGGCCTATTACCCTAAAATTGATGGGCATATAGAGCTTGTGATTCATGTGTTAGAGGAAATGCTCTTTGAATGCATCCTTGACATCATGGGTTATTGGGAGAAAGACATGCACCTTATTGACCTTACTAACGATAATTTTTATATGATAGAATTCAGAAGGCTCCATCTGAATCCTTGTATGGTAGGACTTTTTGTTCAGTCTGGTACTAGTTAGAGGTAGTGGATGAATCTTTCAATGGATCATGTCATGTCTAAGAGACTTCAGAGTATGTCTATTTGAACATAAATTTCTTATTAATAGTTCAGTCCAAACATCATTCATATGAAAATCAATGTTTATGACCTCTTGAGTTTGGGGTCATTGATATGGGTTTATTATTATTTTCTCCTAGTTTTTATCATCAACAAATTTGGAAGTAGGGTAATCTTTCACCTAGATTCATCGTACTTTTTAAGGTTTTGAAGTGAATCAGACCATTTTCTTACGGAATTGAACTTTCTCAGAGATACCATTCTATGTAAGAGTTATTTCACATATCTCATCCTCACTAATATTATCCAAAACCATCTCTTTTTCTATAACCATATGAGGTTGTGTTAGATGTGGTAATTTCTTTTGAAGATTACCCAGTGACTATCATAAATTAGAGTGTGAAAAGATTCTAAGGAAATCTAGTTCCTTTAGTACATGTTATATATAATTATATCCAAGTAAATAAAGATAAAATGGATTGAGGGTTGATACATGATGACAGTGGTTAGAGAAATTCAAAAATGACCCCACATTACCATTAGAAGACCAACTCGGGGATCAGTTCCTTTAAGCAGGATAGGTTGTAATGACCCAAATTTTATCAAATCTATTACTTATTTTTTACTTTAAATTCTCTATTTTGGCCCGTCTAGTGAAACACAATGGCGTCACGGAGGTCAGAAAGGGTTACTAGGGATTTTTCGAAGCCGAAAGACCTGGAATTTGGAGAAACATACTTTCCCACATGTTTAGTAAAAACTATGCATCCCAACCCACGTGATTTTCACTAACCCTTTATGGTGTTTCAGAGGGGATTTTGGTGACCAATGTTTTCTAGAACTATGTGATCCAAGGTTTATGCCCATGAGTAAATTTTAGACTTTGTAATAGCGGGACTTCACACAGCTTGCACATAGTTTGGAAAACGATGTGCCTAGCCCTTGTGGGTTCCCACTTTAGACAGAGGAGGTAGCATAGTAGGTCTGTGTTTTTTTCAACCGTGAAGCAAAACTATAAAACCCTATCAATATGGGTCAATTTATGGTTTATCCCTCACTATTTTTTTAACCCAATTTCTCCTTTCTCCCTTCATTTACATCATGAAACCCCTCCATATTCTCATGTGGGATATCCCTTTTTCAAATGCATGTATCTTGATAACTTCTACATATATCCTCAAAATACATCATTATCATTATAATTGGATAGATAGAGTTTTTGTCTCAAATTACATTTATTCCATTGATTGTTATTCTTCCCATATCTTTTGATATTTTGGTACAATCTCATTCACCATATTTTTAGTGTGTTGGATCATTTCTCCAATTTCATTAATTTTACTTAATATATGATGTCAATATTGGATGAAAATTCTTCTACGACCCAATGATAATTTATCTAGTTGTGTTCCATAAAATTTTATTTTTATTCATATTTCATTCGTTGTTACACATTTCGACCATTTCCATGCATTTCCCCTAAATGAGTTCTTTAGTTATAAATAAATTATAGCATATTATTATTATAATGTGGACCCTTGATAAGTGATTAAATTCTACTAACCTTATTCATTTCCACCCCTTTTTTATGATAAATTAATTTCCATCTTTTATATAACTATTAAAATGGACCAAACACCTTATAAGTGTTTTTCATGGTTTATAAAAGGAATTTCCGTTTCGTGTGTATTTTCCCAGTTAATTGAATCATATTATAAGTGTTTTGTTTCCTTGATTCTGAATTTTATTGCATAGATTAATTTAACATCATGTTTAAAAGTAATGGAATTTGGTTCCAAGGCCACACCTCTTGTTATGTAATTATAAAATGAAAAGTGTATGACATTGGACGCCCATGGTTTTATTGATCTTGAAAATTAAAATATTATAGTGGCAATTCCTCATGTCCTTATTATTATTATCATTATTCTGTTACTACTGGTTGTGAATGATGGTTAAGGGACTTGTTGAGCCTGACATTTCACACTCTCTTACATCGGCTGTTGAGAATGACATCCTATTCCATTTTACTTTTATCTGGGTGATGGGAAGGACTTTCCACGTTTCTCTATATTAGGATATCAGTATGAAGTCTCGCCCCACTTATCTCAAATGAAGGGTATGATTACTTTCATTAATTATGAGATTCAGGGCCAATAACCTTTTCTTGAGCCTATAGGCTTGTTAGACTAGTTATTGATGCTTGATTTATGCCTTGGTTCGGACTAGCACCAAATATCCTTGTGTATTACTACTTATTTTCTTGCATAAAAAGTTCATATACATGTATAAAGTGTATATATATATATATTATTTATATATATTTTTCCTGATTAGAATCTCACACTATCCTATTCCAAAGAAGGTAGACCCATCCAAGTGTCCTATATGAACTTAAGTTGACAATTTTTTATTTATTTAGCATTGTCTATTATTCATTTATACCAGCCAACTGCTATAGTTATGTACACAAAATCCGTTATTTCAAACACAATTAGTGGTGTCCTATTTGGATTTTTTTCTCACCCCCTACTTGGGCTGCCTTTGGTACCTAAGTAGAACATATTTCTGTAGTCATGGATAAGGGAAAGCGCCTTATTACATATTCATGACCTGTTTCCTTGTTACCATGAATCATGGGGCAGGGGATTAAAATTATTATTGTGGTGCTAATAGAGAATCCTTTTCAACATTTTTGTATTTTTGTACAGAATTTTTTATATACATGTCTAAGGTTTCCCTTTTTATGTATCATCATTCAATGATACCGTTGTATATTACTCGAGATTTGGGCTTCTGGTTATTATTATTTTTTTCATTGGTTATTTATACTTCTGCAGTTATTTATTTCTTATGATTTCTTTTGTTTCAACTGTTATATCATGCTTCTACTACCCTAATTATTTATCATTTTCCATTGTTCCACTCTGATATGAGGGTATAGTCTCCCCACTATATCACCTTAAACTGTTACTATTATTCGGTAGCCAATGGAATATGGGGACGTCCACTTGAGGACATGTGACCCACCATCTCAAGGCACCAGTTTATTAAATCTTTGGTTGGGTCATTACAATAGTGTTGGAACCAAAATTTGGGGATAACAAGATCAAACGGAAAGCATTAGGAACTGCCTTGTGAAGCCTATTCACAGAGCCTTAATATCCCCATGGACGGAGCATAGATCCCCTTTGTGAAGCCACCATAGAGCAAGGAGGTGGGATGCCTGGCAAACCCATTTGACATTTGCGACGCCACCGTAGAGCAAGGAGGCGGGATGCCCCATGAACCCATTTTATGTTTGCAAATCCACCACAGAGCAAGGAGGCCAGATTCTCCACAAACCCATTTGATAATCGCAAATCCTTCGTGGAGCATGGAGGTGGGAAGCTCTGTGAACCCAATTGTTGTTCACGAAGCCACCACGGAGCAAGGAGGTGGGAAGCTCCACGAACCCATTTGATGTTCGTGAAGCCACCCCAATTCAAGGAGTCAGGAGGCTCCATGAACCCATTTGATGTTCCCGAAGCTTCCATAGATCAAGGAGGTGGGACGCTCTGCAAACCCATTTTACATTTGTGAAGCCGCAACAGAGGAAGGAGGCAGGAAGCTCCACAAACCCATTTGACGTTCGTGAACCAGCCGCGAAGTAAGGAGGTGGGATTATCTGTGAACTGATTTGATGTTCGCGAATACACCATAGAGAAAGAATGAAGGATGCTCCGCGGTTACAAAAAATGTCTCGTGTCTTTGCGCTGACCAAGCTCTGCTTCACAGCACCCCCTGCCAATAAATATCGGGCTCCCCTTGAGCCCAAAGGACAGATCCTCTAACCATTCGCCCTCTTAGCTCCTGAATTGTGAATCAATTTCTTCTTTGTGATCCATGATCTTTTCAAGGTACTTCTTCATCGTGAAATGCCTCCCCCTTTTCATGAATTTAGTCCCTATTCAAAGAGGTATGCCCTTCGTGGAGCCCATGGGCCTCCGTGAAGGAAGGGGATCCCCAAAGGGACTCGGGTCTTTTCTTAGAACTTATGCTTCACGAATTAACATCCATGCACATGGGAACCACATGCTAAGGTAGGGTCACTATGCTTTTCGAAGCACATTGCTTTTAAATTCTACGCTTCACAAGGCACCCTTGTTTTGTGATGCACTACTCCGTGAATTCGATTCCACTTCTTGAAGCACCTTCTATATGCACCTATGCCCAATTCCTAGGATAGGCCATTTCACTTCGTGAAGCACACCCCTTCGCGAAGCCCCTCCACTTTATAGAGCACCAGATCTTCACGAGTCTTCTACCTATGAAACCCTTTACACCACAACTATTTTTCTCATGCAACCCTCTAGGTTTGCACGAAGTGATTTCAAATTCCCTTAGGTGGTACTTCCCATTGAATTTATTTTCCTCATGCTTCTTCGTGTAGCCATGCTAACATGGAACCCTCAATGGATCACTCCATAACACCCTCTCATCACAGTGTTGCTGATGCCTTCCCATCCCCAAGGGTGGTTGGGTATCAGTTATGTAAGTTTTAGGGGTTCTGAAAGAACCCACCTCATCCGAGAAACAGGATGTCGAATTTCCAAGCACCATCATCCTCAACACATGACGTTAAGCTGTGACCTCACCCCATGCATCATATGTGGGGTTCCCCACCATGGACATTCTGCATGCCCACTATTTTCCACGGTAGTGAAATGACTCCTCACATGGAATTAGATCCTCTTTATTTGACTGGCGTCTATCCGTGGGGAAAGGGAAACCACCTTGGTGTAAGACCCTAGCCTCTCTTGCAAGAAACAGCACCCCTGCTCCGCCTGTCTTCTTCCTGGCCAAAGACCAGAGGGGGGATGGGCAACGAAGCTCTCTTTTATTCAGTACCAAATCCCTCTCCCTTTGGGATTTGTTGCCGATGGGCCTCCATCCTGGAGTATGTCCTATTCTCCACCTCCATGGTCCAATAACCATTTGTAAGCCTCTTTCCACTTCCCACAAATGCACCAGGTAACTAACCATGTATTAGCCCCAACATAAGTGTTCCCTCCAGGGGTTACACCCATATGATCCACTCTAGTCAGTGTTTCGATCAGTCTGATCCATCTCCACTAGACGTTAAACCTACGACATACCCTGTGTTAAACATGGAAAGCTTAAGAAAACCTCAGAGTCATGCATATGACATATAATTCCCCACATTCGATGTGGGATGCCTCAGGCTTATGCACCCTCAAGAAGCCCTATAATAACAAGAAGAAATCCAGACGCACTAGTGTTCCAACATCCAGACATGCCAGTGATGTCCAACGTGACTACTCCCCACACTGAAGGTTACTGCCCTAACCGGACCCTTGTAATGTCCCGACAGAAGCAGTGTAATTAATCGGCATCCATAAAGACATGGCACTGGGAAATGTTTCAGGAATAACGTCTTAGTATACAAGGGAGACCCAGAATATGTGAGGCGTTCTGAGGAGTAATCCATGTAAGGAAGTACCGACATCCCATCATCTTGTTTTGATCAAGGATAAAACTTCGCTAAATAAGCGATGGATGCTACCCGCCTTTTGAAAGCAGGGATGCGGGGCAACAGTTGTGTGTCCTCTACAGACGGGTGTGCACGCCCAGGCGAAAGCATCGGAAATAGAAACGGTGAACCCAATGTGAACTTCTTCTCCCCAATTTCGAGATCAGTAGCATTCAATACATCAGTGGATTAGTGTGTCACCAGATCCAGTTATCCGACACTGGGTCCTGCCAATAAAATAGCGGGCCTGGTGTGAAACTCACTAGATGTTGGGGAAGTCAAAATGTTGGACAACCCGGTCTGTGACGTTGTCAGCGTGGATCCTTCTTACCAGCCATGGGATACAGAGTGGCACTGGGGAACTAGATGTCAGTTTCTTGGTTTTAGCACAAATGGTATAATCTCCCGGTTTTCAGGAACCAAGATGCTACACCAGGAATCCGATCTACACCCGCCCACCGACGCAGGGGCAGGGGAAACACCAATGCGACAATCATGCATGGATCAACCGCTTTTGTGACTTCTTCCATGCCCACAATTTTTGGGAACCCACACCCCATCTCCCCTTCTGAATTCGTACAATGATGGGTGATAAGTGAGATTGTATGCCGATACGTGGAGGTGGGGATTATCCCGACTCAGGATACGACCCACTAGGATTTAGAGGTGTTTGTGCCTCATCACCACTGCCGCCCCCAAGGTCCACGTAAGAAGACACTACTCCCCATCCCATCGTACAATCATTGCAGGAGCCTCTCATGGGAACGTCTTGATGACTCCCTCCCCTACGCCAACAAGGTAGGGGATGTCTAGGCCAGGCCGGCCAGGATTCCGTTCCAGGGGCCCCAAGGAGGGATCCCACTTGGTCATACTAGTGCAACCACCCAGTCTCACTGGCTAGATAGTAGGTTAGATATGTACCTACACCACCGGCCTTGGTTCCACTGACCCGACACGAGCATCGGGTGCAGGCCGAGGACGATGCCCGCCAAGGGGCATCGACGTCAACAACTACTGTGGTCTGGGAAACCACCGATGTGTATCATCTGCCACTTCTACACACTAAGTAGGGTAAATTGTATACCTAGACCAGATCGAGGCCCCAACTTCCCCATGGGAAGGTTGGGTCGACTCTCTCGGCCGCCAGTGCAGGGAGAACCTACCACGGACCAACCTGTGGCAGCGACACCCAGTACGGAGGTCCTCCCCGTACAACCATCATGGAGAACACGGGTCCTCCCCACTTCCATGATTGGAATGGAGGTCCACATTGTGCTACCTTCAATCTGAATTAGGGTCCTCCCCATGGTATTGACACTCAGAATGGAAGCCTATCCAACGCTCATTCCATCGGGTATGGGGTCATTCCTCCTGCCACGAGCCGCCAATATAGAGATGTTACACATCTGGTCAATATCTAGTATGGGGGCTACCCCATGTCCTTAAAACATTCAGAGAAGGCCCTCCTTGCCTTAGTAATTATAGGGTTGAAGGTCTTCTTCACTTGATTGGCACCCAACATGGAGGTGCAACCCGTGTTAAGCTTGACCAGTACGAGGATCCTCCTCACACTGACGCTGCTAGGGGAAGAAAGCATGAATGTCCCACCCATGCTTCTATCAGATCTAGTGGATGTCCAACCCACTCCAGCATTTATGGTAGAGGTCCCCCCCCTCACATCAGTCAGTGGAAACAGATGTTCTCCCCGTGAACCCTTTGATATCTATCAAGGTGCTCCTCACACCCCAGCCCACTCAGGAAAAAGTCCTCCCCTACCTAGCACCAGTACGGCCGAAGGACCTCCTCATGCCGAAAATCTACCATGTCCCGAATAACCATCCAGGGGTAGGATGGTGGGTCATCACCTCTATAAAAATAATACCATGAAGATTCAGACTGAGATCAAACCATTTTTCTTCTCAGATTATGAGGCGGACTCAGCGATGGAACCCTCGCCTAGATCCTCTGTGTCAAGGGTTTGGGTAGAAACAAGGCACATCATCCACATAATTCCAGAGAGTGAGGTCCATCGAATTCCCACCTCCTCTCGTATGTACATCTAGGAGGACAAACATTTGGAAATCCCATGATTTTCGGTTGTGCAATCACCACAATCATCACTAGAAGCACTCTCTACATTGACTAAAGATCACAAAGATCTATTCTGGGGACCAATGGTGGATGAGAAACAGAATAGCCCATCGCAAACAGCCGTATTACCTACGCTATAAACTGTGGTCGTCATCCTGTCTTACCGCAATGTGGTGTCTAATTCACTACACTCTTCGAAGGATAGCCCATGTTGTTGTGGCTTGTCAGCTCACTCGACGTATTCCTTTCCGACCAACCTTCCATATCAGCAGTCTGCATCAGTACCACTACCGGTTCCCCAGCCACCTCCAGTAAATGAATGGGTCAATGAAGAGCTAGAATCTGAATATTGACCAAGGATCTTGTGGGATATTCTCGTGGAGGACCATTTCCAAGAGATGTGTTGGTAAGTTTTAATGCCATATTTTTGGGCACCAGAAGATCTCACCTAGGAGGAGGTTGGATGCTTTCCCCAGACCCTCCAGGTGACTCATTTCTGCCTTCGACATCGATTAATGGCCTACCCCTAGAGTCAGGCACTTTTCAAAGATATCGTCCAACAATGTCGTTTGGTCGATTTGGTCTCACTCCCCATGGTCTAGTTCCCTATGTCACGAGGCCTCCATAAGACCATCTAACAACAATGCGTCCAAAGTTTTAAAGTTATCTGTAGGATAATCAATGAGGCTTCTCCCTATGTGAAAACTCATTGCTGGGGGCAGTACGCGGCCCTCCATTTCAGTTCCATCTGGCGCCAGCTTGATTTTCCAGGTGACATATAGGATATGAATCTAGGTAGGTTCTTAGTTAATGTGGATGAATTATCAGAGGGAAAGAATGAGCTTGAGCTCTTTGATGGTGACTTACCCTCAGAAAGAGTTCTGTAGCTATTGGATCTATTGGGAAGGGTCACTTGCCAATAGAGAAATCTACTGGGTCTTCTAGTGCCCATCGAGGCACTAGTCCTAAGACAGAATCCCAACAAGGGAAAGGAACTACTCGGAGCCTTCAAACCCTCCAACATGTCTGGATTAGTGCAGAAAGATGAAGACTATCCCAAAAAATCCATGTTGCATCATCAACTCGCTGAAAAATAGAAGATCGTCGATGACCACCTTACTGAACGCACTGAAAAGTGACGGCCAGACTACTGTAATCCACAGCTGGGGTAGCAGGGACTGGCACAACATCCCCTTGGCAAACTGCCCCCAGGTGACCCTGACCATACTGCCCACATAGATAGGGTTTAGGTGGGAACTTATGGAAAAAGGGCGCAGTATGTGTCACCAAATCCTCCCGAACGACATGACAATCCTAGATACCTAGTTCGGGTTCCACAAACTAGTCTAAAGTTCGTTCCACTAGCCTCTCCATGATTTAATGGGCCTGATTATCCTATTGAAGAACCCGCCAACATGAAGGTTGTCAGGGATTCCTATCAAGAAAGAAATCCCCACCCAGATGATCTAATGGGGGCACTCATCACCTGCCTCAAATCTTTAGAGACTCTACAGTTGGAAATCCCACATGATGGAAAGCCATATCCAACATGGATGGATGACAAGACAACACCCCTGGGTTTCAGAAATCCCACCTTCTCTCCCTTTAACGGGATAGGGGACCCGCTGCAGCACCTGCCCCACTTTATCTCATGGTGTGGACCCATGATGGGAACTCCAGTTCATCAAGAAGCCTCCAATCTCTAGTGTTTCATATAGAAATTATAGGGGCCGGTGTTTTTCTGGTGCACCCAACTCCCCATCAGATCGGTAGCCAGCTGTGAAGACCTTCGTAAGCAATTATTTTACTAGTTCAGTTCCACCACTAGGAAGTTGAGTATCACAGAACTCTTCAAGTTCATGTAATGGCATAATGAGTGTATTGTACACTTTTTCACCTGTTGGAAAGGGCTCACATACTCTCTTCACATGCCACTGACTCAGGATAATTTACTGAAAATGTGCATAGGGAATGTCAGTATGAAACGGGTCCCCTCGTTGATCACACAGAACTACCCCAAGGGATTCCAATATATCTTTAATGAGGCCCAACACCTTGAATAAGCCTTGAAATAGGCCATCCAGGCACACATGGTGCCTCCTACGAGAAGGGTCGTCAGGTCCGATCCTACCGTAGTGGCTCAAATAGAGGCCCCCAGGCCCCTAGAGTTGTTACAAGTGGAGCTACCTCCATAGAATTACAAAGGCCCTCCACCACAGGCATAGCCTCCGGCCCAGCAGCGCCCACCTCAAAATCGACCAGTGCCCCCATGCAATGCACTGCCATAGCCTAGGAAAGATAACCAAGATCCACATCATCAATAGGCTCCTCCAGCCCCTTGTCAAGTTCAGGTTCTAAGGGCCCCCTTCCCAGATAAGAGGAACCAGACCAACTTGTTTAATAAGGCTCAAGTCCCCGGTTATTTTTGAAGTGCCCTGGAATAGGGGATTATATGTTTTTCATGAATGCAGGATTCCAGTAGAGGTGATCCTCACCGATCTTCCTAATTACTGCCCCTATCACCGGATCATGGGGAACACCATCAAATAGTGCTATGTGTTTAAAGACTAGATTCAAGACCAGATTGATAACAACATAGTGCAGTTAGGGCCAGCTCTGTCAAAGGTGGCACATGTCCTCGTGAGGCCAGATAGTGGCAATGACAGTGAAGGTGAGTGGTATCAGGTTTTTAATCATGGGTCCTAGAAGTATGATGATTGGATGGCTTATAAAGTAGTTGCTCATGACCATGGTGTTATCCGTTCATGCTTGAATCAACCAGAACCTTAAAAATCCACATCTACTACTCTCGTAACGTAATCTCAGTAGCCACCTTCTTAGAAGAGAAAATTCTGGTGGCCCAAAGGAAAACAAAGTGCCCTTCTAATGTCATCGTCATCCCATTATCTCGGTGATTTCATTCCCCTGGAGATGGAGATCCTCCCCAAAATCCATCCAGAAGTGGAAAACTCTTCAAGTGACAGTTTAGGGTATGCCTTGGTTAATATCGTAGATCTGGTAAACCCCTACATGATTCCTAATGATGAGGAGCGCCAGGCGGGTCCCCCCAACTTCCCCAGCCATCGCCAGCGTCGACAGAGCCATGCATATATGGGCCACCGAAGGGAATTGGGAAGTGCTTCTAGCCATGATGTGCATGGTACCAAAACTGGGCTACATGCCCAGTGCAGAGCTCATCACACGTAGCCTTCTCATCTGGTGACATCATTTCTTCCATCGTCATCGTTGATCTTGTTTGATCAGGCAGAGCCACCACAACTGTGTCATGATCAGCCACACTTTTCTCTATATTAGCATCAATCATCAGGACCTCATATAGTAGTCACTCCTCAAGATCTGACTAGTGATCAGTGGGATATTCTTAGCACCTGTCAACTACTGGCCCAGCAGGAGGGGCCCACCATATGTCCTATCATAGAGAATCCTCCTTTAAGAAGAAAATCACATGTGGCATAGAAGTATGATGTCCTCAAGCATCTTTCTAACATTCTAAAAAATCTCCCTATCCTTGAGTCCATTTTCATATCATCGGATATACATGAGGCCCTCGCTGAGGCTTTAAGAAGCCCCCTCCAGTTTGAGATGGAGGTAGAAACCGCAGAATCCTTCCATGCCGATGCGGTCGAGAATGATAAATTTCTGGCTGTCATCTCGTTCTATGGAGAAGATGAAGGCTCTCCCATAAAAGGGAAACGTTTTCCCATTGTACATCACTGGCCAGTTTAATGGCATGAAGGTTTTACACTGTCTTGTCAACACAGGCTCCGGGATCAACGTAATCCCGACTCAGACCCAGAAAAATATGGGATTTTCCAAAGATGACATGAGTCCCTCTGACCTAAGAATCTGAGGTTATGATAGGATGGAACAGACACCAGTTAGCAATATCCTCTTGAACACCTAGTTTGGTGGCCTAGTTTCTAGTACCGAGTTCATGGTTGTCTCACAGGATACTGCTTATAACGCTTTGATGGGTAGGTCATGCTCCACCTGCATACGGCGGTTCCTTCATCATATCACCAGTTCCTCAAGTACTCCCTTAATGGATGAGTCGGCGTACTCCAAGGTGATTCTTCTCCCTTTTCCTCTTTATGAAGCCCTCTATCTAGATTCTGACTATTACAAGAGCAAGGAAAATCATATTCAAACAAATGTGGTTGATCATGCCATGGCTGCGACATACCCGTGGACAAATCTAGATGATGCATACGTCTTTACAATACATCTATTGGAGGATACAACTCCAGACATGGGACAATATTTTGTTGTTTATGGAAATAGTGGGAACACATTCCCAAGTATAATTAATGCCGAAATATCACCTCATACTGCTACACAAACTAGGCTTAGGTGATCTTAGATCATCGTACCCCCATAAGGTATCAGGATGTCCTCCCTATGGAAATGGATGTATGCCATACTTGCTTGTTTTTCTGGGACGGAATTAACAATCCCAAGTCTACACGCCACATTTTCTTAGATATCATCAATTTTGGCACCTTGGTTTGATGAACATATGGGATTGGATCAACATCCTTTATCGCTATGGTTACGGCAGCACAAGAGTTCCACAATGCAGTGTCCACTGCCGCTTAGGCTGGTACCAGCATCCCATCAGGAGCTATCGACTCATCAGAAACTCTTCCCTCCTAGGATCTACCCTCTATAAGTAATGAAGAGGATTTAGAGGATTCTCCCCCTACCATGGAAGAGGGAATCTCCACCATGGATAATGAATTGGTGATGGTGAACCTCGGTAGCTAAGAATTCCTGAAACCCACATTGATTAGTGCCCCCATGCCCCTTGAGGAGAAACAGCAGTATATATACTTCATTAAAAAACATCATTATGTATTTGCCTGGAGTATTCACGAGATTCAAGGACAATATCCTAAGGTATTCTTCCACCGCCTCAGTAACCTGGGAAATCACTATGGGTTTAAGAATCCTCCCAGGAAGATGCACCCTTTTCACGGTGCCATCGTTGAGGTAGAAGTTGATAGGCTCATTAGATACAATTTTTTAAGGAAGTCCAGTACCCCAAATGTCTATCCAACAATGTACCCATAATTAAAAATAATTGACATATCAGAGACTTCATTGACTTCCAAGATCTCCATTGTCACTGTTCGTAGGATGATTTTCCCCTTCCTATAAAGAAATTGTTGATCGACGCTACAGCTGGGTTCCAAGCCCTCAATTTCATGGATGGGTACTCCAGGTATAATAATATCTGAATATCCCCTGAGGATGGGGATTCTATAGCCTTCAAGGAATCATAGGGTTTTTTTTGTTACCATGTCATGCCATTCGGTTTTAATGAATGCAGGTGCCACCTATCATCAGGCTATGCATCACATATTTAAGCCGATACTCAGAACGTTGGTGGAATGTTACATGGATGACCTGGTGGTCAAATCTCACCAGTGTCATGACCATATCAAAGACCTTGAGAAATTTTTCGGATCCCTCTGTTCTCGTCACCTGAAGATGAACCCATAGAAATGTGCCTTCGGGGTCACCTATGGATATTTTCTTGGATTCGTTGTTAAATACCAGGGAATTGAGATCGACACAGAGAAGATCAAGGCCATTAGCCAGATGTCTCCTCTGAGAAACATACAGGAGCTTCGAGGAATCCAAGGCCACATAGCCTATGTATGCTGAGCCGTCGTGAATTTAGTTGGAAAATGTATACCCTTTTCTCAGCTCATGAAGAAATGAACTGTCTATGAGTGGGATGAAGAGTGTCAGACTACTTTAGAGGAAATCTAGAAGTATATACACTAGCCTTCGGTCTCAATGCCACCCATATCCGAAAATCCATAGGTCCTTTATGCAACCACCCCGAAGTGATCTATCGGCACCCTCCTCACCTAGAAGAACAACTAGGGAATGGAGAATAACCTCAACTACCTCAGCCGCATGCATCTCGATACATAGACCAGGTACTCCCATATCGAGAAAATATTCCTTTCACTTGTATTTGAAGTACAGAAATTGTAAAAATACTTGTAGTACCATGAGCTACAGTTGGTATACCGAGTAGATCCATTGAAGTACATTCTGAACCGCCCCATGTAGATAGGATCTCTAAATTGGTGTGCAGTAATCCTTCAGCAGTTTGAAAAAAGTTTTTTCCCTTAGAGGGATATTAAGTAGCAAGAATTGGCAGATTTTCTCAGTGCTCATCCTGCTTCCGTGGACCAGTCTCTGGACCTTGACATTATAGATTAGTCAATCCTCTCAATTGACCGAGCCATCCCATGCTTGAAAATGCACTTTGATGGTTCTTCCCATAGCCCTACTGGTAGAAGGCTCAATGACCCCAGTCTCAATAGAGTAGGCATGGGAATTGTCTTTATTACCCCAACACAAGATGATCTGCCATATTCATTCCTATTGTTAGAAGGCTGCACCAATAATGAGTTAGGGTATCAAGCTCCCATTACTAGCCTCGATCTGGCCCTCGAGGGAGAAATTCCTCATTTTCATGTGAAAGGGGACTCTGAACTAGTCATCAAGCAGATCAATGATGACTATGTCATTAGAATGCCAGAGCTTGTACCATTTTTGGAACATGATCTACAACTAATGGATTAGTTCTCAACTCATCCAGAAGGTAATCATATCCTTTGGTCTCAGAATGGTTAAGCTGACACCCTGGCCAGCCTAGCTGCATCACTTGAAGAGCCCGAACAGGATGATCTGATTATCCATGTGGCACAGTGGAGAATCATCACACTTATCACTCCTAATGATGATGACAACATGTAGGTAAGCCACCATACCACCGACACCTCCATGTGAAGACCCACAGGACCCTTGGATATAGTGATTGAAGTGACTTCTGACTAGAGAACCTCTTTTGTTGAGTATATCTTGAATGGTAACCTCCCAGAAGATCGGGCCGAACGTGAGTGAATCTGATTCCATTCACTACGATTCACCCTACAAGATGGGCCTAGAAATGAGAATATCCTCTATAAGAGAGGTTTCTATGGGGTCCTCATCTGTTGCATTCAAGGATCTGAGATTTCCCATGTCATGCAGGTGGTTCGTGTAGGTTCCTGTAGGACTCATCAAAATGGGTTGAAGCTATCTCACCAGATCCAAAGACTAGGGTACTTTTGGCCCTCCATGATCCATGACTACATCGATTTCTCCAAAAGATTCCATGCATGACAAATTCATGCTTACTTCATGCATCAGACTCCAGAGCATCTCTACTCCACCATGTACTCTTATCCATTTTCAGTATGAGGACTCGATGTCATCGAACCATATCCACCGGCGATAGCTCAGCATTGCAGATTAATCCTGACCGCTGCGGATTTCATATCCAAGTGGGCAGAGGCAGTTCAACTAAAGGTGGTCAAGTCATGTTCCATCATTGCCTTTGTGAGCTCCAACATCATCTACCAATTTGGAGTCCCTCACGCCATCCTCACCAATAATATCACAAACTTCCAGGATGATGAGGTGAAGAAACGGTATTCTAAGTACAACATTTGTTCTAATCATATCTCCTCTTACCATGTGCAAGAAAATGGACAGATCAAGGCATTCAACAAAACCCTCTCTAACATTCTGCAAAAAATGGTTTGTCAGAACAAGAAGAGTTGGCTAGACAAGCTCCCCAATGCCCTCTGGGGTCATCAGGCAACAACTTGTAATTCCACCCAAGTGACCCCATATTTCATGGTGTACATAACGGAGTCTATCCTCTCAATAAATATTCAATTTTCCTCATTTCACACAACCGTCTATGATCAGCAAGAGCCAGATAAAGTAGCTGAAATTTTTTTGGTTTAGTTGGAAGCGCTCGATGAGAATAGGCTTCATACCCTGCACAATCTGGAAAGGCATCAGAACAATATAGCTTGAGAATTCAACAAGAAAGTTCACCTACAATCCTTTCAAGGTGACTTGGTGTTGACCCTTAGGGTACCAATGATACCTAGGAGGAAACCACCCAAGTTTGAGACCAAATGGGAAGGACCTTACATCATTCACAAGGATTACTCCATCGGCGCATACTCACTAGTTACCATGGATGGTGAGTGTATAACTCCTCCCATCAATGCCATGTTCCTAAATCAATACTTTTCTTTAGTACCTGTGGTCTCTCATGGAATTAATCTGTACAGTCTTGAATGACCCCAAATCGCGTTATAGTCCCGCATGACATTAAACTGCATGGTCCTCCACGACCCCAAAATGCATTATGGTCCCGCAGCACCTTAAACTGTACGGTCTTGTAGGACCCCAGACTACGTTGTGGTCCTACATGACCATAAACTGTTGGATCCTACAAGACCTTAATCTATCTGGTCCTACATGACCATAAACTATTCGGTCCTACATGACCTTAACCTGTCTGTTCCTACATGAACTTAAACTGTCTAGTCCTACATGACCATAAACATTCTGGTTCTACATGACCTTAAACTATAAAATTTCCCACATGACATTAAACTATATTTCATCTCGCATGAGGTTAAACTGTATGTTTTCCCGCATGACGTTAAACTATATGTCGTCCCGATTGACGTTAATCTATATGTCGTCTTACAAGAGGTTAAACCACAAGAACTATGTATGCCTTGATTCCCATCCTCATGGGATATGTAGGACCGCTGGATTTCTTCATCTTGAGTCCAACCCCAGTGTCCTCTTTGAAAATCCCCCTGGGTATTTTCCTCTCGGAGGATCCCACATGGTGTTGTGTAGGCTCCTTTGGCCCCACTCATGTCAGGATTACGATGATTGCACCATGTGCCCTCCCTCTTTCTTCTCTCCTCCAACATCCTCACTGTAGGACGTTAAATTGCATCTCTTTCAGAACTATGTACACCTTTATTCCCATCCTTATGGGATACGAAGGAATTCATGGACATTTATTTTGTAGGCCCTGCCCCAAACATCAGGATCTCCCATTGGGACGAAACACATGGTGTGGTGCAGGCTTTTTCCCTCATTCACGGCAAGTTCATCGTGACCATAACATGTCTCCCTCCTCCCTGAAGATCCCCACCGATTCTACTTCACAGCTTAACTTTACATTGCATGGGCACATGTATTCTCCACATGCTCCATCATTTGGGTTTTAATTATATTTTACATCAAAAAGGTCCCTCGAACGGTATGGGTACTTAGCCTAAGGGCTATCCAATCATTTCATGCCAATGCCCCCAAGGACATCGAACAATAAATCGATACAATTCTCATGTTGCAAGTATGTTCAGTGGTCGACGTTTATTTTGTGTCCTCATTTCAGGTCACATGATATGGATGTTGTGTTTCGAATTTGGTCAACATCCATCCTTTTTCGTTGTCACAACCCCCATATATCCCAAAAAATGGAGTGTAGTGGCTCATTCTTCCCCACTGTCTCTTCATGCCTCGGACAGGAGTGTGATTCCAGCTGTCAGAACCTTATGTGATGAGAAGATCCATTTCCAACTCCTTTTTTCCCAAACTGAGCATTGCTTACGTGGTCTTAGAAGATGAGGTAAGGCAATACTCGCATGAGGGATCATATGGCTAAAGATGTACTTGATGGCTAGCCTCAAGTCCCTCGACCCTTTTGGCCCCTAGCCTGAGTTGTCATTTAGGAATGTCCGGTGTGGTATGGGATTATGTCCCCATTCATGTCGGGCTATTTTTCCATGTCGCACGTACCCATTTGAGACATCCCTCCATTTATCATCCCTTTCATGAGAACAGGCCCTGCCATGCTTCTTGAGCCCCATCATTTGGGGTTTACATCATATTCTAAATCCAAAAGGATCCCCGAATAGCGCAAGTGCTTAGCCAAAGGGCCCTTCTACCATTTAGGGACAACATCCCCAAGGATATTGAGAGACTATGTGATACAAGTCCCATGTTGCAAATACAGTCAACGGTTGACGCTCAATTGTTTTCCCCGGAACTCTAGTCACACAAGGGCGTATACTGTGTTGAGAACCTGGTAAACAGTGTTCCTCTATCATCATTGTATCTTTTTGGTATTCCATAGGCATGATGATTCACCCTCTCTACTCAGATGTCCCATGCATATGACATTAAACAAGGCATCTACTTTCTGAGCTGTATGACCTTAAACTAAGAGCACCAATGTCATCACCACAAGCCGTCAAACTGCATGGCCTTGAGAACTATGTGTGGCTTAATTTCCATCCATATGGGATACTTAGGATCACCCAAATTTCTAGTCTTCTGGTCCAGCCCAATCTCTTAGAGACCTCACTATCATCTTGAACCCTTGGCATGTGTTCTTCCAGGAGAGGGGTATATGTTATAGTGTGGGCTTATGTCCCCATTCAAGCCAGGTTAATAAAAACCACATCATGTACCTCTCTCTCCTGAGCTCCCTTCATTCCCATTTCCTACACTCATCTCTTCGAGTCAGCTTCTCTTAAGTTGGTTCCCTCATCCATCTTCGATGGCTGGCCAATGTGACCAGGAGTACTCTGGTTTAGAGCATGGAGTATTGGATTCTTCATGGACATGCTTTCAACCATTTTTTAGGCATCGCGTTTCCCTTCACTTGGGATTTCATTATCCTTCACATCAAAAAGGACCCCAAATGGCATGGATGCTCAAACCAAGGGCTCTCCTACCATTACGGTCTAAAGTCCTCAAGGGTTTCAAATAAAAAATTGATATATGTACTGTGTTCCAAATACAGTCAGTGGTCGACGCTCATTTTTTTTCCTCATTTCAGGTAACATGATAAGGACGATGTGTTTAAAACATGGTCAACATTTATTCTCCATCATCACACCAACCCCATCAATCCTTTAATTTTGTTTACATGATTCACATCATTTTTCACCCCATCATGTACAAGTGGAATTTTGACACTCCTAGCACTATCCCTCTGTGCCCATTTTCACGTTACGAGGAAAACGTTGCAATAAATCATCATTCAAATCTCTGCACTGAATTCCCCTTGGCGTGTATTCTATGTATTTCAAAAAAAACATCCTCTCTTGATTCCCACACTATGTTTAACTCACATGGGATTAGGAATTTGATTGAGGTTTGTTCCTACTTGGAAGAGTATTGTTTCTCCATGGTCCGAGGTCTATGACCTTAAACTAAGATATCTTTATTCTTCCCCTCTTGAGAACTATGTATGGCTTGATTCTCATCCTCATGGGATACGTAGGAACGCTCAGACATCTCATATTTGGGTCGAGCTTCGGTTCCCCTAATTTATATCTTCTATTCTATCTTTTAGGCCCCATATCTTATAGGACCATGTGATGTGGCGTCTGTGGGAGTATGCATTTTTTTAAATCGGTTTTACAATTTCCTCACCACGTACTCCCCTTCAAGGATATTGTCCCTCCTACCTCCTATCCCATAAGGAAGTAAACTGTATATCATTCTGCAAGACGTTAAACTGCAAAAACTATGTATTGCATGATTACCATCCTCATGGGATATAAAGTAATGCCCGGACATCTCGTCATAGGGTCCAGCTAAATAGAGTGCTAGTCTCTCCTACCCCATATTCTCCATCATTTTCGTGCCACTCGGCCCAAGGTTTATTTCTTGGAATCGCGTGGGGTGTGATGTGGGTCTCATCCTCATTCATGTCGGGTATGATTTATAACTCCATGAACATTCCCTCTTGAACCTCATCTCTCCTCTATATGTCTTATCCATATGACTTAACTATGCTTCCTATTCCCACATGACTTTAAACTATTGAGTCTATACTGCACAATGTTAAAAGTGCATGGTTGGTTCCTTCACATGACCCTAAACAGTGGCATTATCATCCTTGCCACATGACAAAAAATGGCACTACATCGTGGTGTTCTCATCCAAGAACAAATCAAGTTTGGTATCGGTCACACACCATAACATTCTTCAATTCCTGCATATGGATTTATTCTTAGGGCAATTCCTGAACATTCTATCCTAGGTCCATCGCTTCACAAAAAAAACAAACATTCATCCTAATGGACAAACTAGACCTATCAAATACCACTTCTTATGGTGAAAGGGTTAGACCCGCACGACCTTCTTATCTATGGTAGTGGTACTTTACCGTGCCACCCCAAGAACTACGTATAGATTAATTACCATTATTATTGGATACGTAGGAATGCTCACACATTCTTCTTCAGGCCCAAACTAACTTTTGTTTTTGGTCTATCAACCTAAAACCTCCCCAATAAACACATGGTGGTCTGCACTCCAGATCCCCATTCATCTCAGGTTTTATAATTACCTCAACATATGCCTCCCACATTCCCAACCATCTCTGATATGAGATCTATGATCATAAATTAAGATCACTCTACATCCTTGCCGCAATATGTCAAACTTCATGACACCATTCAAAACTACATATGGATTGATTCATATCCTTATGAGATACGTAGGAACGCCCAAACATCTCATCTCTAGGTCCAGCACTAGGAATCTAGAATCACGTCCCCTCTCTTTTGGCCCCTAGGCCTAAACCCCTTTACGGAACATGTGGTGTAGTGATTACCTCATGGTTTCTCATTTACGTCGAGTTTTGAAATAGTCGTACCATGTGCCACCCATGTCATTTCCCAACCTGGACTGCGTTCTATGACCCTAAAATAAGATCTCTCTATGGGAAATTTGCATCACGTTTTCCAACTTCACCGCCCAATGCACAGTCCATTAAATCAATCTGCCCTTTATAGGCCCATACTATAACCATTAAGTTGGAAGCGTACAACCTTAGGACCCTTTTCCTTAGAGGGAGACTCGACTCCCTCTATCTGATATGTCTTACTATCGTACTCAGATGCGTTTTGGTAGTGCCTGAATTTTGGAATTTTAATAGGGAAATTCCCTCCATCCACGTACATGCATCATGAGCACATCATTTGGATCCTCATCATCTTCCATGTCTGAAGGGACCCCCTTTATGGCCTGGTCTCAAGCCACACTGGCTTACCAACCATCTTGGGCCAACGTCCCAATGGACCCCAAATGATAAATTTGACAGGTCCCGTTTTTAGAACATGGTTAGTGGTCAACCCTCAATTTTCTGTCCCCATTCCATGCTAACGCGAAAGAGATACTATGTTTTGAAAATGGTCGATAGTTATCCCCTATCGTCACACCACCATCATTGTGGTCCAGACCTTGAGCATCTTGATTCACATATTTCCACATCCTTATGTTCACATGGAATTCCAACATACTTGGATTTACTCCTTCGTGCATCTAGGTGCATTATATAGGCTAGTCAGCATCATTAGGACATCATTCACCTAGTGTCCCATCACCCCTAACTTGTTTCTTCCTATGTTAGGAAAGTCCCATCACTACTTCTTATTTCCAACAATGAACACAACAAACGTGGGCTTAGTTGTTTTGGTAGGACATGTACTGGAACAGTCAAGCCACAAATTCCTTGAATCATCCCTCATGACGTTAAACTACACTCTAGAACTACATGTGACTTGATTCTCATCCTCGTGGGATATGTAGAAATGAACAAACTCTTTGAATTGGTCCCAACATAACATTAACGTTTGGTCCCTTGACCTAAATAACTTCCTCTAGGGATACATGGTGTGGTGCAGAATCCTTATATCCTCATTCACATCCGGTTTATACAAATCATACTATATAATCCCTTCCTGGGATCTTCCCTTTCACTCTTCATCCTATCATATTACATTAAACCACATGATCCCATGTGTATTTGACACATGACACTAAACTATAGTTCTACCCTAAAAAAACTCAGGATGCCCCATGTTGGTCATGGGATGCACCAGATCCCTTATCAGAGAGGATTTCCCCAATCTATGTTGTCCTCCAGCCACACCATGTTAATGAACGACGTATGGATTGATTACCATTTTATGAGATATGTAGTGACACCCAGGAATTTTTCCTTGGGCCAAACTTCATGGTCATTAACCTTCCTGGACCCTCGGGCCTGATCCCGGTCCTGGAAGTATGACCTTTAAACTTTGTATATCATCCTCACCATATGAGGTTTAAACTATGCATCTATTGTCCTTATTGGTATGACATAAAACATCAGAGCCTTCTAGGTCCTTACCAATGAGGTCCTCTTCAGAAGTATGTTTGATCCCTGATTAGAGAGATAGGACTACCTAATGTGTTTCCACCATGGTAGCGTGATTTTAAGAGTGTTGGACTCCATTCGAACAACCCATCACTCCACACTCCACGAATTTCGTGCCCTTATTTAGGACTCTTCTCTTCTTTCACATCAAAAGAACCCCCTAATAGTATCGATGCTCGGCCAATGGCTTGCCTACTATCCAAGTCCTATGTTCTAGAAGACTAATGGATGACATTTGGAGTCAGGCCCTGTGTTTTGAACATAGTCAGCGGTCGACCCTCATTTTTATCCCCATTTCAGGGTAACACAATAAGGATTATGTGTTTAGAACATAGTCAACTGTTATTCTTCATTGTCATGATATCCCTACGGTCTTCTGAATTTTGGGTATTGAGTTTCACACCATCCACTCCCCTATGTTGAGATTAATTCCAACGCCCCATGTGGTACCCCACTCGTACACTAGAGCACACTAGGAAATCAATGATTTGACGTTTCTGAGAGATTCAGCATCCAGTCAGGCCTCTCCCTTTCTTCTCCAAAATCCAAATTGGTTGTTTAGTCCCCGGATGCCCAGATCTTGGTTTTCACTCTTATATTCGGGTGGAATGTTAAGGTGTTCATCCCTTGTTTGTCACATTTGTCCTAACCCATGTGAGCTTAGGTACTGATCACCGGATTTTCCAGGAACATAAAAAAATGGAATAGACCGAAAACGAATAACCGAACGCATGCATGCATCTAGCATAAATATTAAAATCTTGAAAGTGTGTCCAAAAATTACATACATCACAGTACCCGAGTATTGACCCCTCCCATGGATGGGTTGACCCTATCAAAAGTGATTTTCAGCTCTTCCACCCTCTGGATTGTGGCGTCTAGGAATCATTGTCTCCTATTCAGTTCCTGCTTTTCTTTGGCAGTGAGGGGGTGTTGTTCGTTAGTAGCAATTTGATCCCACTCTTCGTTAGTTCGGATAACAGTCATCTCCTCAGAGGCTTGCCTCATGCTCTCTTCGGCCTTTTCCAGTTAGGCCTTCATCCGCAATATAATCTCCAAATATGCGTTGAGGGAAGTAGAATGTTCATCTGCCCAGATTTGCAACCGCTAAATCTCATTTTCTGCCTCTTTTAGCCACTTCATGTTCACTGCTTTTCACCTCTACCAACCCATTCCAAGGCCACAGTCATACTCCCGAATCATTTCCACCATGAGATCTTGGGCGACCATGTGGGGATGTTGGGCATTCACCCCCCAACACATAGTTCATGCAGTCACGAATGAAGTCTCTCCATATTGTCTATCCATTGTTCTTGATGGGTTCCATTAATGAAGTGATTGAGCAGCTTCCATGTCTGGAAATGGACTATCTTGATATCCTCTCCATCAGAGGTCGTTTCGTCCCAGTCTGTGGGGTTAGTAGGCTCATACATAGTGAACACCACCAAGAACTCATCAGTGGGGTCTGCATCCGGTGTCTGATCGGTTATGGAAGGACCCGTGCTATCTGATCGATCTTCATCATCAAATCCTACTTCAATAATTTCAGGATGAGCCCTGAAAACAATCCCACCAGTGATTAGGAGTGTCGCTGCTTGGCCAATCTGGATATCTTCTTCCATGACCACCAACATTCCCCTGGTAAAATCACCTCCAAAAGTACCAACCAACCTTTCCAAGTAAGCCCACACCATTTGAAGAATTATGCATACCACGAAGTGCACGGATGACACATAACCTGGTCGATGGGTGGAAGTCAAGAGTTTTGTATAAGAAACTTACAAAGATCGAATGATTGGTCTCGTTCCTGGGTTTTTCCCATTGAGACACCGAGGCATGACCCTCTGTATATCGTCAAAAGTACTAAAAACTTCGGAGGATCCACCTCGAGTGTCTTGGCCCCACTGGATGAACTAATCGCCCTAACAGCAGGCGTAGATCACGAACGCCCTGCATTTACATTTGTTGTAGGGTGGGAATAGGTAATGTGTATCAGGTCGTCCGACACAGTTAAGATATTTGTAAGGATTTCAAAATGACCTAGAAGAAGACCCTGAGGAAGTGGCTTTGGATGTTACCTCAAGGGCCTCTGCAAATTCTTCAAGATCTGAGCCTTGATCCCTGACTTCTCACTCTTCCAAAGGGCTCCCTCTACTGGCCTCATCCCCCCAAGAAGACTCATCTAATTAAGCCGAAAAAGGAAAGCGATCCCTCAATTCTGCATCCAAAAACTGCGAAGGGGTTTTTAGATCAAGAAACACCTTCACCCAGTATTTAATTGGGCGCACGACACCTTGGGAGGGCATGAAGTCCTCCAACTTGGCTAGGTGTTGCTCTGCCCCTGCTTGGGATACTACAAAGTCATCCCTGACGGGGCCGATTCCAATCGAATCCATCCTGAGGTGGTTCAAGTGTTTCCACATCTCGGACGGGCTGAGGACATGGCTATTGACATCCAAGATGTCCCACTCCTTCGGGAAGATAGCATTATCTGGCATCTCTATATGGCACAGCCTCTTCCTCAGAGCCTGAGTGGATATTCTGCAGAATCCTCTTGGGGGACTCCCCTCCGGATAACTTTACTCTTCTTGGACCATCGGGTCCACTACCACTGCTGGAGATGATGCCGCTACCTCCCCCTCAACTGATACGGGCCTTCCCACCATAGCAGCCCTACCACCATGGGATGTCTTTACTAACTTCCAGTCCCAGCCTCGAGGTTAGGGAGGCACACCATCCTTGGCCCGAATGGTTGGATTTATTAGCATCGCCCCTGGGTAGGTCACCTCCTATATTTTGGTGTAATCTTTCACCAACCCAAAGATGGCTATGGGTAGAGTCATCTCATTCTGGATCTTCCCATATCCCTGTGTGATCATGAGCCACATTTGTTTCATCACGCATGGGTGGTCCTCGTAGTGCACCCCCAAATAGACTAGCTAGGTCATTCACTGCATACACTGAAATTTCCTTGAAAATGTGTGTGGGGTGTAGGGCTCACAGAGGGTCTCACCATCCACCCATGCCACTAGGACTCTATCTCAAAAGGCCAGGAGGTAGGAATGATGATCTTCCTTTTCCTAGCCATCATCAGTGAATACACCCGTTGGTAATGGGAATAGGTGAATGTTCAACTCCTCTGCCTTCCAGACTCAGTTCAATACCGACTGCACGGTTAGCTTGGTCGGAAATCTCCCTGTGTCATTCAGAATGTATGGGAGAATGTTCGATCCCAAAGGGGATATGGGGTTCAGATATTCATAGAACCCCCTGACGTGTGCCTCTATCCACCCATACAGAAAGTGGAATGGCCCACATATTCCCAGTGGCTTCTTACCCTCACTGATATGACACAACATCTTGTGCATCTTGGATAGAATTGGGATCCTCAGGTTGACCCACCCTCCTATCGCTAGAATGGACGCCATGATAAACGTGCTCGGTCACACGACCATGTTTGTGTCCCACACTAGCAGGATCGAGCCATAGATGAGTGCCACAATAAATGAACCCCACATGATTACCAGTTTCTGCTCTGTACTGGCGCTGAATTCCCAATTCTTCCACTGTCTATCCTCCAAGATCCACCAGTACGAGTGCTCCTTGCCTCGTTGAGCCCCCTTCAAGAAATTTCAAGGCCTCACTGAAAACAGCCTGTCTTTCAGGATTTTCAAGAACTTCTTGAACCATCATCTAAAATGGATTTCCCTTACTGCTTCCTAGTTTTATACTGACAACATGTTCATTAACACCATCTCTAGTGGTGCCATCTGCTCTAGGTCTTCCCACGCACTCATAACTGGGAGGAATTCATTATAAATTTCCCCCAATATTGGGAACACTGAGATCTGTTGCAGATCCAATAGACTGATGCCAACCTCTCCAAGGTGGAAATGGAATGTATTGGTCCCTGACGACCATCTTCTCAGAAACTCCATCATTAGCTACTTTGGATGATAAATATGGAATTGGGAGGTCCAAGCCACGTCATACAGACCCACTCTCCTCAGCTCTACCCCAAATTCTTCACACAAATAACCTACCCAAGGCCCAGGCCCAGTCATCTGTGATGTTGTTTCCCTGGCGCAGATCCCACTCATCGAACAAACCCTTCCCCAGGTCCCTCAGGGCTTCCTTCAAGATAGTTTAGTACATCGGGGGATATTTCTCTGGCTGTAGTTCCTTCCTGTCAACATTTTTCAAATGATTATACAGTCAATCAGTAATGACGGGTGTGAAGTCCTCCTTGGCATGGTCATCAGCCGCCCTGAACCACTAGCACTGACATGGAATACTTCTGAACCAGTAGGTTGGATCGTCCCTACATGCCTCATGGATGAAGACATCATCCCTTAGGCCGAAGTCATATAGGGGAAACCTCCTACACAGTGGATAGTTTTTCTAGATTTCCGAAGAAACTCCACTAGCGAATTGTGGTCAGAATGGCTTCGAATGGAATCCCCTAAACCCAAGATATTCTCTATCTTCTCCCTCCAGGTAGCATCTGCAAGGACCCCACTTTCTGCCTCTTGGTGATCCATTTATTTTTAGATATTTGGATGTGTTTTTTTATCATGAATCTCATTCACGGAGCTCATTTCTAAAGCCAGTTCGTGGATCATTTCCCCGGCCTTTAGACGCAAGTCGCAGAGCGCAGCGAAATGAATTAAAAGACTAATTGTGCTCTACGAAGCAGAAGGCCCGATTCGTAGAGAGAAATAATGGAGTACGTAGATCTTCAGGAATCGAGAGAGCTAAATATCCAAAACGTACAAAAGATAAAGAAAAAAAGAGAGGTCATCTCCACTATTTATAGCCAAGCACCCCTGGATCTTCGTGGGACATCCAACCACAATGAGTATCATGGGGTGCCATACCCACACATCCCCACTTCGCTTTTCAAAACTCCTTCGTGAGTCAGATTCACGATTGGCCCAGATATTTTGGCGAGTGACCCTCAGACACTGACCTCACTTTCTCCTCAGCTCCCAGTATAAGGGGGGAATTTATTGATTCCAAAATTTGGGAAGAAAAAAATCAAACCAAAAGAATTAGGAGCTGCCTTGCGAAGCCTGTTCGGGCATACCCAGTTGCACTGCAGCCGGGGAAAAGTTCACCCTTCATGAAGACTCCATGGAGAAACGAGGTGGGATGCTCTACAAACCCATTTGAAATTTGAAAATCCTCCGCGGAGCAAGGAGGAAGGATGCTCCATGAACTCATTTGACTTTTGTGAAGCCACTGCAGAGCAAGGAGGCCGAATGCTCCACAAATCCATTTGAAGTTCGTGAAGCTGCCATAGAGAAAGGTAGTGGGATGTTCCACGAACCCATTTGATGTTCGTGAAGCGGCCACAGAGTAGGGATGTGGGAATCTCCTCAAACCCATTTATCATTCGTGAAGACATCGCGAAGTAAGGAGTTGGGAGGCTCCGTGAACCCATTTGAAGTTCGAGAAGCTACCGTGGATTAAGGAGGTGGGACACTCCACAAACCCATATAAAATTCGCGAATCCACCATGGAGAAAAGAGGCGGGAATATCCCCGAACCAATTTGACGTTAGCGAACCCACCATGGAGCAAGGAGGTGTGATAATCCGCGAAGTGATTTGATGTTCACAATGGCACCATGGATCAAGGAGGTGGGACGCTCTGTGGTTTCAAAAAAATGCCTCGTGTCCTCTCTCCAAGCGAGCTCTGCTTTGTGGAACCCCTTTCCTATAAATACCATGGCCCCCTCGATCCCAAAGGATGGATACTCTGACCTTTCACCTTTTTACCTCCCGAATCGCAAATCAATTTCTGCTCTGTGAACCATGAGCTTTTCAAGGTACTTTTTCATCGCGAAGTGTCTCCCCCTTGGCATGAATTCTGCTCCTATTCAAAGAGGGATTCCCTTCATAGATCCCACGGGCCTCCACAAAGGAAGGGGATCCCCAAAGGGAATCAAGTCTTCGTAGAGCACTTATTCTTTTCAAATTACCTTCCATGAACATGGGACCCACATGCTTAGGCAGGGTCACTATGCTTTTCAAAGAATATTTCTTCCCAATTCTACACTTCAAAAGGCACCATTACATTGTGAAGCACTTCTCCATGAATTCCTTTCCACTTCGTGAAGCACCTTCCATATGCACTTATGACTTATGCCTAGGCTATGCCACTTCACATCGCGAAGCACACCCTTTCTCAGAGCCCCTCCACTTCATAGAGAACCAGAGCTTCACAAGGCTTCTACCTATGAACTCCTTTGGCCAGAAACCCCTTTTCTTGAGCGACCCGCCAGGTTTGCATGAAGTGATTTAAAATTCCCTTGGGTGGTACTTCCATTTGCGTTAATTTTCCCCATGATTCTTATCTTTTCCATGCTAACATGAACCCCTCAATGGATCACTCCATAACACCCCCTCTCCATGGCATAGCGGATTCCATCCATTCCCCAAGGGTGTGTGGGTATCAGTTATGTATGTCCTAGGGGTGCGGAGAGAACCCACCTTGTCCGAGCTACAAGATGTTAAACCGCCAACTTAAATCATCCTCCGCACATGATGTTAAACTGTGACCTCACCCCATGCGTCGTACACAGGGTTCCCCGCCTTGGACATTCTGCACGCCCACTAGTATCCATGAGAGTTAAATCATTCCTCACATGGAATGATATCCTCTTTATTTCAGTGGGTTCTATTCATAGGGAAAGTGAAACCACCATGTTGAAAGCCCCTTTCCTTTCTTGCAGGAGACAAAACCCCAACTCCTCCTAGCTTCATCTTGGCTGAAGACCAAAGGGGGGATGGGAAACAGATCCCTCCTCTCTTCAATGATAAATCCCTCTCCCTTTGGGCTTTTTCACCAACCGGCCTCTATCATGGAGTAAGTCCCAGTCTCCATATCCTTGGGCTATTAACCACACGTAAGCCCATGTTTCATCTTTGGGCCGCTAACCATGTGTAAGCCCCATTCCACTTCCCACAGATGCACCTACCGTGACATGATCGTTGGGCCTATGCTGCCTCTTGTTTCTCACACTGAGCATGACTCATTTGGGATTATAGTAAGAATCGACCATGACATACTCTCTGGTAAGCCTAGAGTGTAATCCCCAAACCATTCCTGAACTACGTGGACTTTCATTCCCTACCATGGGGATATGTCGGAAGCCTCCCTGCAGTTCATGCCCACCATTTATTGGCCTCGACACCCATTATGTCGGCTCACCAACCCCTCCCGAACTATGTGGACTTTGATCCCAGCCAAGTCAAGGTATGTTGGAAGCCTACCTGAGGTTCAAGCCCAACAACCATTGGTCCCAACCACTTCATGTAGGTCCACCCCATCTTTCATGACATTAAACTATACACCGCTTTTTGTCCCACATAATTCTAAACTATCCTCTATTTAGCGGTAAGTTGTGGTGATCCCCCCATCCAACGGTATGCCATTGTGACCCCATCCAGCGGTAAACAGTTGTGACCCCATCCGGCAGCAAGCCATTGTGACCCCATCCGGCAGCAAGCCATTGTGACCCCATCCGGCAGCAAGCCATTGTGACCCCATCTAGCGGTATTCCCTTGTGACCCCATCCAGCGGTAATCCGTTTTCAATCCCAACCAGTGGTAAGCCGTTGTAGTCCCCTTTATTAGAACCCACATCCCCGGTCCACCCTCAGGCGTCAGACCAACCCTTGTTGCTTACCACATGTAAGACCCAATATATCATAGGGTCGTTGTCCTATACACACTCCCAAATTCTATGCCCCCATGCTGAACTACGTGGACTTTGATCCTTACCAATGCAAGATACATAGGAAACCTCCATGGTGTTCAATCACATCACCGATGTCTCATCCTAGCATTTTCCTTGATCCTATGTGCTTTAGGAAGGTCATGACCCCAACCCAAAGGTTCCACTACCTTCGGATCCCATCTATGCATCCATTCCCATGGGCCGCCTCCTCAGTTGTCTCATAGCCCCACTGAACTACGCAGACATTGATTCCTTCCCACATAGATACGTTGGAAGTCTCTTAGAGGCTCAAGCCCAATGTCAATGTCTCCCATGAGTCAACTCCATTGCATTCTCCATCCACTTCACTTAACCATCCATCACCCATCCCGATTCTTACCCAAGCTTCCACATCTCAGTGAGATCAGGCCAATTCACCTCTTCACTTTTTCTAGCAGTAATCGGGTAACTAACCACGTATTATTTCTGACATCAGCATTCCCTCTAGGCATTGCACCCATATGATCCACTCTAGTCAGTTTTCTTACCAGTTTTATTTTTCTATACTAGATGTTAAACCTATGAAATAACATGGGTTAAACATGGGAAGCTGAGAAAATCCTCAGAGACATGCCTATGGAATATAATTCCCCACATTTGGCGTGGGATTCCTTGAGCTTCCGCACCCTCAATAATCCATATAATAAGGGGAAGAAACCCAGACATGCTAGTGTCCCATCGTCCAGACATGCCAGTGATGTCCAACATGACTACTCCCCCGACCGAAGGTTTCTGCCCTAACCAGACCCCTTGGAATGTCCCGATAGAAGCAGTTTAATTAACCAGTGTCCATGAAGATGTGGAACTAGGAAGATATTCATGAAAAAAATCTTTGTCTATAAGGGATACCCGAACTAGGTGATGAGTTTCGAGGAGGAATCCACAGAACGAAGAAATGAAATCCCATCATTCTGTTTCGATCAAGGAGAAAACATCCATGAATAAGCGGTGGATACCTCCTGCCATTGGAAAGTGGGAATGCTAGGAAACAGCTACACATCCTCTACAAACGGGTCCACGCACCCCGACGAAAGCCTCGAAAACAAATAGAAACAGTTATTAGTGATTGGTAGTAATGATTTAGTAATGATAGAGGCCTACTGTATCATTTTTTGTAGGAATCATTTATACTAGGTTGTGTGTGACTATGGTATATATTGTATTCTCTTTATTATTTCATACACACCCACCCTAGTTTTATCATTTCACATGATCAAATGTTCTGATTTCAGGGGTTTTCTCCAAAAACTAGGCTAGTGAGGGAATAAATGGTTAATTACTCCATCTTCCCTGATCACCCTTCCAGGTGTAGTAAATTTTTTTAAGGATCATAATAGGTATACGAATATAGGTTGTAATAGAATAAATTCATTGTATGTGATATAATTTCTTACTTGGTTATGTGATTGGGATAATGATATATGAAAGGGATCATACATGGTAGGAGGAGGGTGAATGTTTTTTTCCCGTCATGTTTATTATAAATTACTAGAAATTATAGTGGAAATAAAGTTGGTATAACTAATATAGACTTGTTCCAATGATACAATTTGACCCAGAATGTGTTGGGTAAGGTATGACAACAAACTTTCCCATATCAGTTATTGAATTGTGGTATGGTTGTTGTTGGATCCAACATGAATTGGGGATCCTCTATGGTTTAGGGAAGGTATGGTTTTGGTATGTACAGCATTAGTTGTTACATATTGTAATGGTTATAATTAGTTTCACCAATAATTATTGACCCTATGTGAGTTAGGTGAGGTAGGTTTGTGGTCCATCCCACATCTGATGTGACATTATGGTATATTTTTTCTGGGTTCTAATGAGAACATTGGACCTTAAATGAATTGGGGATGGTAGGGTTGAAATATTTCCCACATAATTTATGACATGATATATATACATCATTTAAATGAATAATTATGGAAGGGACCAAAGCATTTGACTTTTTTTATTGGGATGTGGGAGATAAACACCAGTGGGGAAGTGGATGCAATAACAACCCTACTCTTTATTTCACATTAAAACAAGATTTATTACATTAAAGTACAAATAATACAACTCGTAATATCGAGAAGTATAGTTTATTTCAAAATTACATATATAGAATAACATATTGGACATGGGATAAAAAAATTATTAAAAACTTCATTAACATGCTTTAAAAATTCAATGGCATTTAAAATTGCACGGGATAACCTGCAGATAAACATAAGATAGGGGTGAGATACAAATCCCGGCAAGGGAAGATACATGGAATAATGTGATAAATTTTAGAAAATAGGATTATGAATGGGGAATAAAAAGAGTATAAATCATAAAAATGAACTTTGGAACAGGATATAACATGACAATCATAACACGGGAAATGTGGTAACAATATTAAACACTTCTTCATAAACATAGGTTAGGGATAAACAACCAAGACTCATGGAGGAAAATTAACATAAAGGAATCAGGTTCACTCCCTATACCAATATTAAATTTCATGATACTAAACATTACCCAATTCATTGATGTGGTATATGATTCTAGTTCCACCTGTCACATTCATTTCATTTTCAGGCTTAAGTGTGCCACATATATCATAAAAGAAGGGATCATTTATCATCACGTTTTATTCCATTAACATGGATCATGGAATATACACATTTATGCCCCATGTCATAGAGGTATAATTGTATACAGGTGAACAGCCTTGATAGTAAATGTATATGGTATTAACTACAAAATTGTTTTGGCATGGAAAATCACGAGGAAATCTCAGTAGCATAACGACGTCACATAAAAATTCATAAAATTGGTTGATGAGAGAGAAATTGGTATATAAAATAAAATTAAATAAAATATGTACTAGACAGGATATGTAAATATATATCCCAAAATAATTAATTAGAATTATAAGTCATAAGATAATAAAGAAACTTGAATTAAAAAAGAGATGGAAAATGATACCTTTCTAAATTTCATCACGGTAATGGGTGTACATGACATTTCAAGGGAGAGATTGGATGAGAGATAAAAGTGTATCTAATTATTTATACCTAAAATAGACCATACGGTAGATATGGAATAACATATCCCAACATTAAAAAATTTAATTAAAAAGTATAACATAAAATATGTTCTTGAAGAAAAATGGGGGAGGGAGATCCCTTATATTAGTGTTTGAATCCAAATGCTTGGGAGAGGCTGCTTGACATCTTGGTAGATAATTTGGTGGACTATATAAAGTTTATCAAAGAATATAGTTGTTCTTCCACTAGTTTTAGTGAAGTTAAATGGGAGATTGGGTGGGTTTATATTGGAAAAGAGACGGATTTGATTATTATTTAGGTTTTGTACTCTACATTATAAAAAAACCAAAACCAAAAACCCTCCTATGAGTTCAACCAAATGGGATTGTTTCTCGTTATTTTATATGTTCAATGTCTGAACATAATAAAATAACACCTTTATTATATCGAGTAAAGTCACACTCTTAATGAAATGATTTACAAACAATATATTATATTAAATGTTTGCGAGGATTCATAATGAATTTATAAAATAAACAAAATAAACATAAAACAACATTATTTTAAATTAAAAACATATATTAGAACATGTATACATTTTATTGTATTTTTTACATCACTTTTGGGTCATTATGATTTCATTAAACAGGAAGTGTTTATATGATATTTAATTTTTACCCGATATTTTTACTGTCTCAAAAAATTATGAAAAATTCACCATTGGATAATTTTGACATTATAATTGAGAAAATAATTATAATTTTATTTAATTATATTTTTTATAATCTAATTTTTACTTTTAGAATAAAATCAACATTTATTATGAAATTTTTATTTTTTTTTTAATAAATTTTTTTAAAACTTATAAGAATTGCCTTTTACTTAAAAAAACAATATGATCATTTATATTTAGAAAAAATTATTTAATAATAATAATTTATTAAAATATTATTTATTTCATAAATACATTGATTCATCCAAATTAATTCATTAATATAATTGGAATATTTTCCAAAATACAATTTGTTTAAAAATAAAAATCATTTATAAAGTAACAATAATAGGATGAAAATATATTCATCATTCTACAAAAAATAATGTACATACTCAAAATCCTAGGGTCTTGATACATATCCTTTTAATACACAAAAAATCTCCATAAGAGTAAGGTGCATGATGTTTGTAATTTCATAGGGTGGTTCAGTTATCATGGTTTGGGTCGTGATCTCAATGAGTTTGAACTTCTCCTATAAATGATTTCACTAATGCTAAAGTTTTTGGATCCCTATTTTGGATTAGTCAAGGGAAATCCCATTAATTTTATCTCCCTCACAATCTAAGATAAATGGGCTTGATATGCTAAGATCATATATGTTTAGTTCATCACTTCCTTTGTTTATGTCAATTAAATTAAATAAAACCTTATATTTATACAAATCATGTGATCACTATTCAATGTATTTATTATAAATGGTAATGTTACTAAACATTCCTTCGAATATAATTAGATATAATAAAAAAAGAATATTATGTGTTTTCTATAACCATATTACAAGATAATATATTTAATTAAATCAAATGGGGTTCTTTTTTATAACAGCTCGAGTCATTACAATCTTCCCCCCATAATAAATTTCACACACCAAATTTTCATTTCCCACACTAAAATAGATGGGGTAAATATTTTTCATCACCTCCTCTAGTTCCCATGTTGCTTCTTAAATCTTTGGGTTTCTCCATAGCACTTTTACTAGGTGCATTGTCTTTTTTCATAAAACATATTCTCTAAGATCAATGATATTCACCATATGATCCTCATATGAGATATCAATCTCCAATGATACCATTTATGGATTGATGGAAATTTGGGGGAATGTTATGTACTTTATCAAGAGGGATACCTAGAATTCATAATGTAATTGAGATGGATTAGGTGGGAGTGAAATTTGGTAGTCCACCACTCCGATACGATCAAGGATATCAAAGGCGATTATGTATCCTGAACTATTCTTTCAGTTATACCAAAAGAGCATCACATTATTCTTTCATGATATGCAGAGGAATAACATGTGTCCAACCTAAACCTCTATGTTGCATTGATGATTATCCTTCATAGCTCTTCTTTAAACTCCGACTAGCCTAAATGTGCTGTTAAATGGTCTTAAACTTTTCACTAGTTTTTCAAAAAAAATTGGACATAATAGTTTTAGTTCACAAACTTTGTATGAACATGTTGGTGTTTTGCACCTCTTCCAATACAAATATTCATAGGGATCAATTATGATGCTCGAATCGAAATTACTGTTGTGATAGAACTCGACTAGAGGAAAATGATTTCCCCATCCTCCTTTTATGTCAATTGAGCCTACTCTTAATAAGTACTAAAGCTTTTAGATATTTCGAATATATTAGCCATCATTTTGAGGTTGATAAGACATGATAAAATTCAGCTCAGTGTTTAGAGAATTTTAGAGATTCTTCTAGAACATAGAGGTGAATATTGGATTGGGATCAGATACAATCAATAGTGGAAAAGCATATATCCTTGAAAACTCTCTAATGTATATCCATGCAAGTCGATTCAGTTATAAATCCTATCCAATCATAATAACATGTGCTTTCATTATATGAATATCCAAAACAACCCAAATATCAATGTTTCCCCTGGATGCCTTTGGAAGACTAGTGAAAATGTATATTGTGATATTTTCCCATTTCTATGTTGTTATGTGTACCAGTCACATCATCACCTTATACTTCTATATTTTAGCATTCACTTGCTATCATATTAGGCATTTTGATGAATATCAAGTGATCTCCTTATTCATATTGTCCCACCAATCGTGCTCTCGGAGATCTCAATAGATCTCATTTTATTCCTGGGTGAATGGAGGAAGTCGAACTATGTGAATTAACCAACAGTTATTTATTTGAAATAGGATTTTATGGTACGCATATTCATGAGCCAAATCAGGAAACTCCTTCTCCATTAATATTGAACTCCAAGGATTTCCATTTTCTTATAGTTTCCTCTTTCTTATAAATTCACACATCATCAATTTGAGAATCCTTTAACATTTGTAGAATATAAGATTGATCAATAATTTTTTATAGGATTGATAATTTTCCTTCTATTTTTATTCCCATATTCATCCTCTTCATGACTAAGAAGATTATGTCCTTCTAATTTTTCATCAATGATAAATTTGATAAATCCTCTATACATAAGGAATCTACCACTTTATTCTCATTCCTAGGATGTTATTTAATTGAGAATTAATATTTCATGATCAACTCAAACCATATTCTATGGAACATATTCCGGTCTTTTTGTGTGAATATTTATTTCAAGCTTTTGTGCTATGTATATATTTCAAACATCTCCCAAAAGAGATAATTCCACCATATTTTCAAAGAAAATATCACTATATCCAACTCTATATCAGTTTTTGGGTTGTTGTTTCTTGAAAATACAACTTCCTTGAAGCATAGGATATGATATTTCATTTTCCATTAACACACATCCCAATTTCTTTTTTAGAGCGTCACTGAATACCATGGAAATATCTCCCCTTGTTGGTAGTGTGAGAAAATGTGAAGTGATAAGCCTTAATTTCAACTGCATAATGTTCTCATCATATTAATCATTCTAAGAAAACTATTCTCCCTTAAAATATATCTTGTTTATATAGTTTTACAATTGTGATAAATCTCTCACAAAATGATGATAGCGCCCAGCTAATCCAAGGAAACTATAGATATCTTCCTAATACATACTTCAATTCTCTTCTGTTTTTTGATTTGTCCATAGATATCACATTTTTTATTATTATATGTCCCATAAATGAGACTCCCATAATCTAAAAACTATATTTTATGTACTTTCCATAATGATTCTCCTTTCCTAAATCATTAGCATTGTGATTAGGTGTTCTTCATTCTCTTATAATTTAGAGTATATTAAAATATCATCTATTAAGACTACTGTAAAATTTTCATGGTAATATCTATAGACTCTATTCATCAATACATGAACATTTTTTGAGAATTAGTGAGCTCCAAATTAATCACTGTGAACTCATTGTGCCCGTAACTCATATGAAAAGTCGTTTTGGGGATATTTTCCTTCTTCTGCCTAACTTGGTAATATCGCAACTACAGATCTACCTTAGATAAGTATTATGCTCTATATAATTGATAAAAAAATTCATAAATATATGTCATAAGATAATTATTCTTTATCATGATCTTTTTGATCTCATGATAATCAATTCAAATATGCATTAACCTGTCCATCTTCTTAACAAAGAGGACTGGTTCACCCCATGGTGAAGCACTTGGTCATATGAACCGTTTTTCGAGACTATCCTATAGTTGTTTCTTTATCTCCTAAAATTACACAACCTCCATTCTATATCGAGTTTTAGATAATTTAAATTCCCTAGGAATAATCTCAATTGAAAATCCAACCTCTCTGCTAGGAGGAAGACCAGGAAATTCCTCAGGAAACACATCAGTATATTCTCTCACAATGGTGATGTCTTAAAGTATGATTATTTCCTTAGACACAATAATTCTAGTTGGATTTAATTCTCATAATGAAATAATATCCATATGATATTTTGGTGCAAATGAATATTCATTCCCTTCCTTTCACTTGTATAGAATCGAGGGTCAATTCACTATACGGAGAGTGATTTACTTCAAGCGTAAATTTATGTTGGATCTATATAGGGGGAGCCAATACACACCTAAAATTTGATAGAATTACAAAAAAAGGAGCATAAAAAGTTTTTCTAGAATGTTCAGCCCACAAAATTTTATTGGGTATGAGTTATATTATTCAGATTCAATTATTTCCCCATTTAACATTTTAACCGACAGTACAACTTTCATACATTGTGGTGGTGTTTGAAAAGTTCAACTAAACTTTCATGATATGAAGGAATGTATAGAAAAATGGATGATCACCCTACCTTTCACTTTTTGATTTTGGGTATAACCATTTACATCATCAAAAATAGAATTAGTGATGAGTATTTTCGAACAATTAAGCACATTAACGGGAATCCAAGGGCATTAAAGAGATAACATATAAAGAAGACGTATTTCCTTAACATGTGAATTTCTAGGATTCAATATATGTTATCCATGATATTTTCCATAATATATATTATAATTTAAATTTTTATTCCCTTAAAATTCATTATAATGAGCTTATTAATTTACCAAACAATATCCCCCAGGAGTGTCAAACTAGGTCTTCAGTAAGGCCAGTTATTGTGTACCAGGTTACACTAAGTCATCCCCAGCACACCTTTTTAGAGTTTTTTCCCCTAGGTATATATTTTCTAAAATTATTTCAACTTGTAGTATCTAGACATGGATTTATTTGATTGATAAACCACTTAAATTATACATACCAAAATTTGGGGATTTTTTTTATACATAGTATTATCCCTAAGGCTTTCACTAATGTTTTCTAATCCAAATCCCAAAAGTAAATAAAATTTTCATTTCCTACCAACTATAAAACGATTCTCTTACCTTCACATTAAAACATGATTTATTACATTAATGTTAAAATAATACAACCTTGAATATTTTATATGTCTAATGTCATTAGGAATTAGGAACATAGCATAATAAAAAAACCTCATCAAAAACATTCTAAACATGATTTTGAAATTCCATGGATTTTAAAACAACAAGAGATAACCTCGGAAAAAACATAATAAATGGGTGATATATAAAGAAAATTAAGGGAATAAAAATGGTATAAGGTTATACATGTTTGAAAATTGGAATATAAATGTTGAAGAAAAGGTATGGAATTATAAACATGAATAGTGAGATATGATATATCATGATAATCATAACATGGGATATGTGGAAACAACATAAAATAATACATCAAAACATAGATCAAGGTTAAACAGCCAGGACATCATTATATAAAAAGTATCATAATGAAATCAAGTTCACTCTATATCCCAGCATAATGTCTCATTAAACTAAACATCACCCAATTCATTGGAGTGCTGTATAATTTTGGGTGCACATGTCACATCCATTTCATTCTCATGCTTAAGTGTGCCACACAGATCATAAAACATGGAATAATTTATCATAAAATTTTATTCCATGAACATGGAATGTGGAATAAATACATTTAAGTCCCATTTAAAAGATATATATGTGTATAAATATGAACACCATTGATAGAAAATCGGTATGGTATTCACTATATTTTTTTTATCATGCAAAATCAAGGTGAAATTTCACCATCATAATAGTGTCATGTAAAAATTCATAAAATGGGTTGATGAGAGAGAAAGGTTCTTGAATAATTTGAACATTAAATTGGTTATAATAGTTACATGTTAAGACAGATCTAAATATAAGTAATTTGAAATTGAAGACATAATATAATAAAGAAACTTTCATTAAAGAAGAGAAAGAAAATGATCCCTTGTTAAATTTCATCATGGTAACAAGTGTACATAATGGTTTATGGGAGGGTGTTGATGAGAGAGAATGGTGCCTCTAGTAATTTAGAGATAATATGGACAATAGGGGGGTATGGAAGAACATATCACTACATGGCCAAATGGTAATTAAAAAGAATAATCTAACAGAGGTGCTTGAAGAAAAATTTGTCAGGGAGATCCCTTACTTGAGTGTGTGAATCAAATTTCATGGGGATTATTGAGAGCTTGGGCACCTTCAGAAGAATATAGATAGTGGAGGGAAGATAATGGGAGGGATCCGAAGAGTTTTAGTGAAGAGAACTGGGATCTTGGTGTGTTTATATAGGAAAAGAAGGGGGTTTCTTTATTATTTAGGGTTTAGACTCTATATAATAATATAATCAAAACCACAATATGTCCCATGGTTTCTTCCCAGGTTTTCTACAAAATGGGATTGGTTCTCATTATTTTTTAAGACCAAGGTCCGAAATTAATAAAATTATTCTCTTTCTTATGTGGAGGTGAGTCATACTCTTATAGAAATGATTTAAAAACAATAAAATATATTATAGGCCTCGGAGGATTCATAGTGTATTTATAAAATAAATAAAATAAACACAAACCCATATTATATTAAATTATAAACATAAATTTCTTAGGATACATTTTATTGTATTTATTACATCACTTTTGGATCATTATGATGTCATAAAACACAATGTATATTTATACGGTATTTAATTTTTACCAGAAAATTTGATTATCATAGAAAATTATAAAAAATATGCCATTGGTTAATATCAATGTTCTGATTAAAAGATTAATATTTATTTTATCTTAATAATTTTCCAAAATAAGTGAATTTTAACTATTAAAATCAAATAAAAATTTAAGAAAAATGCAGTTTTTTTACAATAATAGTTTTTTTAACCCTTATAAGAATAACATTTGAATTAATAAAAAATATATGATTATTTTTATTTAATAATAATATTTTATTTGAATATTCATTATTTCAAAAATTTATTATTTCTTCAAAACAAATTCCCTAATTGAATATGAATATTACCCAAAATAATATTTGTATCAAAATTAAAATCATTTATAATGTAACTATAATTGGATGAATATATATTCATCATTCTATAAAAAATAATTTACATAATCATAATTCTAGGGTATTGATGCATATACATTTAATATAGTAGTTAACTCCTTAAGAGTAATTTTCGCAATAGTGGGACTTTCAAGGGGTGGTTTGGGAAACATTGTTTGGGTCGTGATCTTAATGAGCCTGATATTCTCCCTTAAATGGTTTGAATCATTCGTAATTTTTCAGATCTTTACATGGTATTATTCATGGTAAAATCAGAGTGATGTAATTCCATTTGAAGCTCAAATAATTTGTCATTATATGGTATGATCGTACTGGTTGAGGCCATCACTTCCTTTATGTGTGTCAATTTGATTCATAAAAAACCTATACATATATTAATAATTTGATCACTGTTCAATGTAATTATTATCAATGGTAATGTTAGTTAAAGATCGTTAAAATCAAATTGAATATAACAAAGAAAAACAAGTACATTAGTTTTCTATAACCATATTACATAATAATCTATTTAATTAAACCAATAGAAGAATTTTATTTCAAACAGATCAGGTCGTTACAGATGTGGGATGACATTAAGGTATATTCAATAATTATTTCTTTATATACGCGAATTTGGTGCTTTCTGGGTGATCTTTGGTGAGGTTGGGAGATAGATGTCCTATTTTAGTTGTGTGTTGACTATAATTTTTATTTTATAAATCATTAGTATGATTTTTCCATATTAGAATGATGGGATTGGATGAGGATCAAACTAAGTGTGCATGTATATTCACACCTATATATAATATTTTTTTAAGTTTCTAGGATCAATTTCATCACATAGTTGTACATCAGTGGCTTGGATATTAGAGTTGTTTTCATGGATGCTACTATGGTAGTTTTTCTTTTAGTGATTCATTTCTAGAGACTTGTTTATATTTAAAATTTACATGTATAATTAGATATTGGTTTTTATTTTATAAAATGAAGTTTATCAGTGGATTACTTATATGCTTTTGAGATATATAAAGTTAATGCCTCCCAGTTTTATGTTTTATAACCTCAGTGTTAGTCTCTATCCCATGGCCTATTTGGGGTAGGCATCGGCAATCACTCTCTCTATATTATCTGGTCCAAGAGCGGTTTCTAGTAGGGGTAACTCATAAAAATTAATTTTTATACAATATTATAAATATTTAGTTTTTGTTAATATATTAATTTATTTGTACAATTCCATGAACTAGAATAAAATATTATATATTTATACTTCTTTTATAGCTACATTATAAACTTCAACATAGCTATATTTTATAGAATTGGATGACACTTTATTTAATTTTAATATGTTTATCCTTTCCTTATCTAAATTTTCATAAATTATAAATTTGTTCTATTCAAAGTCAATTTTTTATCTCCCCTTTGATAACTAACTCTTTTTCCTATAGGTGTCAGGTGCATAGACCTTATACCTCTTCTAGTACAATTGGATGGTTATTTACACTACTTAAACCATATATCCAGGATTTTTTGATATTTTCCTATAATGATTTATATATATGAAATAAAAAATCATTTATATAGAATGGAATAAGGTATTGATTCTATCAATAAATAATATAGATTTTCAATCATTGTCATAATCTACTCATTTTTCTTAGACACTAAATATTAGAAGGATTAATGCCATGTGACATATGTAAAAAATATATTTTGTGTTATTTTAATGTTTTTATTTAAATATATTTTCAATTCATGTACTTTTACATTGTCCATGAAACCCATGAATCAATCATAGTAGATATTATTCCCTAGAACACAGGTTTCTACTCCAAGTTATTATTAGAGAAATATTTCCAATTAATTATTAAATAACTATAATACTAGTATTTTTTCCATATGTTCTCCACATCTATCACTTGGAAAACTACTAAATCCCACTAACCACAAAAAGGAACTTGAGAAATTAATCATTCCATTATGTTATGTCCATTTTTTTTTTGAAAATGAATTTTTCAAGAGTCACATTATATTTCCAACTTTTTATGTCAAAGACCCTTATGCTTATATCTAATTAGTTTTTTTCAAAATTCTCTATTTAGAATTATGGTTTTTACATTAAATTACTAAATATAATAAACATTGTAAGATATTAGAGAAACTCAAATTCTAATTTATTTCAAAACATCAATTGGTTAAAGAGTTTCATCACTGCCAATGCATTAACTTATTTTAAACCATTAACATATAATATTTTAATATAGTTATTCAATTTATCATGAATTTATTACTCTCACTTGAATACCAATTTTGACCCAGTGTGTTTTAAATAAACCAGAAGTTCTAAAAAATACCAATTTTATTTTGATTCATGGAATCCATTTTCTATATTTATGACCCATTTTGTTTTTTAGCTTATTATAATTTATTGATTACTTATAGAATAAAGATATATTATTTTCTATTAATAATATACTACCTAAATCAGTTAATACAAAATCATATACCTTGATTTTATAAATTTTCTATGCAATATGTATTTGGAACTATCCTTATCCTTAAGCACTTATGGAACTTATTTTGATGAAAACTCCATATGCATTATAAGAATTGAATTTATCATTATTTATTTATCCCAAAATATGAAATATATTTTTCATCCCTTTATCATAGAAATATATCCTATCAATTCACTATATATTTTCTTTGTTAGGGTCTTGATGAATGCTTGTTTCGAGAATTTAGATTTTCCTTCTCATTATATATTAACACATGATCTTAGGACATAATGGATTTTTTTATATTATACTACATAGGAAATCTCAATTTTATAATTTTATTTTTCATATGGTTAAGTGTTAAAACCACTATTTTCAAAGAAGATCCAATATCCAACATGGTTTTGATAGGAATCTGGGCACAGTGAAAGGGTTCAATACCAATATTTTCAAACAATATTTACTATATCTACATGATGACATAAGATCCCACACACCAATTCCTGGATTCTTTAATGGATCACATGAAAACATATTTAAGCATAAAGATATTGAATTAATTAATACCTCATTCATTTGTGTGATATTGATGTAGAATTATCATCACTAGTAAGGTGTGGCTTGAGTAATCCAACTGATGAGCCATATAGATCATCTACACATACTCCATAAAGAAATAGGTTCATCATTATAGAATTATCTTGTGATATCATGGAAGATAAAATGTTATTATAATTACCTTATGACCATGAGAATAATTCAGGATCAATTTATGATGAAAAATAAACATTATTTTGTTCTTCTATATTATTTCTCACTTTATATATTTTTTAAGAGGATGAGAGAAAATAAAATTAAAATAATTTTATTCCACTACTATTATTATCATTATAATAAGTTTAAGTAGAATGGTTAAACATTATTTATTTCTAAATTAATCCCCAAATATAATTATCAAAATAAATTAATCTTTTATGCCACATATGATTTATTTAACTTATTTTGAATGACATAAATATTTAATCACACACTTGTAACACTATGACATATAAAATGCTTAAATAAAAACCATTAACTTGTTTTATTAATATTGTTTTATTTTGACCAATATTTAATAATTAATATTCATTCAAAAAATCTATTTTTCTTGTATTAAAAATATTTGGACTGAAATAACACGTAAATACCTTAATAAATAAATTTAATACTTATTATTCTAAACATGAGTAAAATACAATGGAATTTTTTTTTCATTTAATTGGTGATAACTCGCCCTTATACATTCACCAATCCATGAGAATTAGTCCCATGTTTTCCTAAACTTCAATTCATCTGAATAGGTTTCACTTTTGCACATACATTGTGTTTCTCTTTCTAGGAAAATTTATTTTTTTAAGTGTGTAATGATCATAAATCAATAGTGGAATATTGAAACACATCATGATCCTTAAAAATATATTTATAAGTCTTATAAATGAAAAAATTTCCAAAAAAAACTTACGGTGTAATATAATCTCTTCGTCATGTGGTGAATTATAAAGAATTATGCATACTTTGAGTTACCATTATTCGATTAATAACCCACCTAGTGAAATATACCTTTCCATAAAAATAAAATATTATTTTTTGTAATCATGAATCAATGTAGTTTATTATTAATTTACATTGATATTGATCTCCAATTGAGACACCAATACACATCCATATAGATAGGAACAACCAATAACACCTAAAACACGTGGTGTTTCAATTAATTGTACATGACTGATGGTATTCTATACATTAGATCTACAAGTGTGTACATATTGAGAGAAAATCCCAATACTTATTATCCCATAATACCTGAGAGTTAAAAATTATCTATGTTCCATCAAAATGATTATTCTATACCTTATGTCATATGTAAAATATTAATATTATATAATCAAAAAATTATCATTTAAATTGGGAACTATTATGACCTTTTCATAAGAAATTTTATCTAAGGACCTTACCATATATTTTATACATAAATGTAATATTTTTTACCATGGTAGGTGAAATAAATTTATAAAAAATGTTTCATACATGGAATGGTAAAAAAAAGTAAAAGTTTGAGTTGGGTCTAGAGAAACCACTCTCACAATAAATAAAACAAAAAGGATGTGTTGTAATTTTTGTTCAATATTTAAATTATTCCATTTATAGTCATTGGATATATAATTAACTAGAATAGATAAAGGGGTGTGACAAACTCCATAGATATTACATGATAGAAAGTAATTTTATATCAATCAATTATGCTATTTTAAAATTTATTTAATATGAGTTTTACATTAAAAAATTATTATAATTATATTCAAGAGTTAAAAATTAATGAATAATTGAAAAAGGATTCATTATATTTAAATTGAAATAATTTTTCAAGATTTTATTCTATGGTGATATATAATGTAAAATAATACATCAAAGTTTTTTTATAGTAAGAAAACGAAACTACATGAGTCTGAAAGATGAAATTTTATTACAATCTTTTTTCATAGAGAGGGAGAAGGTCAACCAGAAAATTGTCAATCCACGTAATGGGTTGGTTGATTCCCTTGTAAGAAAGACCATATGCCACCATATTTGCTTCACGGTAGGCATGGGTGTAAATGTATCTATGCTTTAGATGTAAGCCAAGGAAGTTCTTCCAACTCATAGTAAGTGGCCAAGAATGATGAACCACACCATTCCAAATTTCTTGAACAATGGTGGTGGAGTCACTTTCAATCTAGATGTTGTTCCATCCTTTTTTTTAACAAATTTAAAGGCATGAATCAATGCCAACATCTCAGCTTCAAGGGAAGATGTGACTCTGCATCTACCATAGAAACAACCATAGCAATGACCTCAAAAGTCTCTAAAAATGGCTCTGCAACCCGCAGGTCCCATGTTTCCTTTAGAGGCACCATCCACATTGATCTTGATCCATCCAGGAAGAGGGGATTTCCAGAACACCTCAAAAAAGCGTTTTAGCTGAGTAAAGATGCCATCAATCCTAAGACGTCACAGGATCACAAAGTCACCAATCGAGTTATCACAATGAGCTTTCTGGATCGTGGCAGAATCCCTAATGGAAATCCTAATTCTTGTCCAACATGCAATTAGGTTGAAAGAATAATTAATATGAATAAAAACATTTCTATCATACTAGATAACATGTTGGAGCTCCGCGACAGCAGGTAAGAAGAGAATCTTGATTTTTTGCAAAGAATCAAGCTCCACACACTAATTTAGCTGAGAGAAAATAGTGTCAGAAAATAACCATCTACAATCAAACATGTCAGTGATAAAATTCCAAAGAGCAGAGGTTGTAGCACATGAAAAAATAGATGATTAATATCCTCTCTATGTTAATGACAGAGATGACATTTAGAACAGATCTAGATACCAAAATATTAGGGACATGTCTCAGTAGGAATATGGGTATACACAATATTCCAAATGATATTTAGTCTATATGATTTAATCCAAGGTATTTCAAATGACTTCAACCTGGAAAAATTAGACTTCGAGTTCGAGAAACAATAATAGTAAAATTTTTTGGAATCCATAATACCATTATGATCAGGTTCCCAAATAAGAAAATCATCATCATTAGAGAAAGGTTAACCATCAAAAACCTGTATTCTAGAGTCAGGGAGCTCCAAATAATTAGATTTCATAACCTCCTTTATAGAGAAATTGATGTTATCCGGAGAGGTATTAGGAGGTAGCATGGAAATAAGGGGAGTTCCAGTCCATTTGTCAAGCCAAAAGTGTATGGTAGAGTCCAAGATAACCATCCATCTAGAGTTATGAATGATGTGGACAAACAAGTTTCTAATGGAAGGCTAAAGAGAGGAATTGACATAGTTAAAATTATATTTTTTTAGTCTCTCTAGGAATTTATTTTTAAGGAAGGGTATGGAGTTATATTTATTATTGATTAGTCTTAATGTGAGTCTAGCTTGGAGAGCTTCATTAAAAAGTTTGACATTTTTAATACCTAGGTTGCCCCTCTCAAGAGGTTTGCAGTTGGTCGACCAGGTAATGGTAACATTTTTCCATTCAAGAATACTTATGGTCCAAAAAAAGTTTTAAATATAGGTATTTAATCTCTTGAGAAGACCATCCATTTTTAGATCATATGGGAGTAAACCATTTTGGAGACAATAGCCAATTTAAAAAGGCATATCCTGCCAGACATGGATAGGGATTTCCCTTTCCAGGAGGAAAGTTGATTAATCACCTGATCAACAACATTGTTGAAGTATATTGATTTAGGTCTGCCCTAAATAATTGGTACTCCCAAACAGGTAAAAGGAAACTAACCTTCTTTGATACCCAGATTTTCTATGATGTGACATTTCCTAGAAGTGGAGAAAAGTTTCCCAAAGAAGAAGAAATATTTTTTCCAACAAATGGATTGAACTTATACCTCTTCATTGTAGAATAAAGCATTTTTATGGTTAAGAATATTTCTTTTACCCCCATTAAAAAACAGGATTATGTCATTGGCATAAAGAAGTTGGGTCGGAATGTTTAGCTTTTTGGCCTCTTGTATAGGTTGGAGTTTGTTTTGATGAACAAGAGAGGTGAGAAGTCTGCTAAGATAGTCTTCTGCAATGGAAAAGAGGATATAAGAGAGAGGTCCACATTGGAAAACCCATTTTGAGCATTTAAAATATCTCTTGGGGGCCATTGATAAGAATAGAGATCAAGAATGATTTGAATAGAGAGTGAATCCTACTTATGAAGATACCATTAAAACCAAAAATCGGGAGGACATTGAATATGAAGGACCAATCAATGGTATCAAAATCTTTCCTAATGTCGAGCATAATGGAAATATTTCCCCCTTTAGAAACATTGTTCAGAGAGTTGGTGGATTCCGAATCATGGAAAATACAATCTTGTATGGATCTACCGTTGATGAATCAGAATTGGTTCCAAGATATGAATTTTTTACGTAGAGAAGAAAGTCTATTGGTGAGGATTTTGGTAATGATTTTATAAAGAGAGTTTATGAGATCAATGGGTCTTAATAAATGGATTTCAGAGGCATTGTCCACCTTGGGAATTAAGGTGAAGAATTGGGGATTGAGACCATAATGACGGACACCAGTATTAGAATAAATATTTAACAAGCTTGCAAACATTTGTATGAAAAACCTCTCAGTGGTACTAAAAAAACCATTATTGAAACCATCGAGAAATGGACCACTATCAAGGATAAGATTAAATATAGTGGCCTTGATTTTATAGTCTAGGGGAGTGCTCAAGAGAAAGAGGTGTTTATCCTCACTGACCAAAGTTGGGATGATCCCAAGGAGAATATTCTAATTAATATTTGGACCATTAAAAAGATTATCAAAATAAGTGACCACATGATAAGTTATGGGTCCTATAGAGGTATAAAAATTTTCATTTTATTTAAGATAAGATATCATGTGACTGAATTCTATAATCCTATGAAGGGAATTGTAGAACTTGGTGTTTCTATCACCATCTGTGAGCCACTTAGTTTTGAAAAAAAGTTTTTGAATGTTGTCTTTGAGCACTAAAATGGAGATGATCTTAACAGATATGTTTATTTCATTTTGGTGATCAGTGTAAAAATTAGTGTCAGTAGAGTTATTTTAAATTTTATTGAGTTCATTCTCACGGTTTGAAATATCCTAGTCAATTTGTTTAGATTTATCACTACACTAACACTTGAGGCAATGTTTAAGTTTCATGAGCTTGGTAATACAGTCAAAGGAATCAGAGAGATGATTTATAGATTCCCAACAACATTGGATATGGTGAGATCAGTCTAAATAATCAGGCCAAGCATTGTTAAATTTTAAGGGAATACTAGGTCAACCTCTTTTAGAGTAAATTCTAACAAGAATAGGGTGTTTATCTGAGTTTAGTTTGGGTATGGTGATGCTAGAGATGGTGTCCCACACATAGAGAGTCGGGACATTCACTATATCCCTCTCACGTTTACTAAAAAGAACCCAATTATAAAGCCTATGATACCAGGAGAATTTATCACCTTTAAGATTAATTTCTACCAGATTACACTCTTCTATCAAGGCTCTAAATTCTCTAGAATAAATGGGAGAGTAAGGAAGGCCTTTTTTCTCACTAGGGGAAATAATGGCATTAAAGTCTCTAATCACCAACCATGGATCATGGATGGATTTAGCAAAAGAAGAGAGATCATTCCAAAGAGTCCTATGATCTTGGTATTTGTTCTTAGCTTAAAATAGGGTGAAAAAGAAATGCATGTTATCATAGTTAAAAACACAACTGAGCAGTTGATTAGAGAAGTTGAAAATATTAACATATTTCAAATAGGTGTGATGAAAGGTCCAAATAGATTCAACACTACTACCATTATTTCAAAACCAAGATATCTATAACCAGTATTAGAGAGATGAAATAATTTCAGAGTAAAGTTAATTTTTAGCTCAGCTAGAGCTAAGATTTTTGGTTTATGAGTCAAGGTAATTCTTTTTAGAACCAAAGGGGTGTCCGAGTTAGCTATCCCCTGACAGTTCAAAAAAAATCACATCCATTTTAAACTTGTTTTTGGAACCAAAGCTCCTCTTTTTCTTCTTATAACCATTTGATCCATTGGTCCTATTAGATCTTCTTGGCTTTGGGAAGGAGGCTGAAGGTGTCTTCATAGCTAGTTTTCTCATAGGAGAAGAAGACAAGATGTTAGTAGAATCCGAGACATTAAAATAATTTATACTAGCAAGCAATTTAATAGAACTAGGGGAATCCATATGACCATAATGCGTTGCTTCATTAAAACTCATGTTCTGATGAACGATAGGAAGCACAGGGTTATCAGGTTTGTCTACTATCCCGGCAGTCAGAAGTGGTGAAACAGAATTGTTGTGGGAATTTGAGTTAACATTAAAAGTAGAAAAAGTAGTAGCAGTGAATGGATGGGAATTATGTGTGCTCACTGACATGTTTTGTTCAATAATTGGAACAGGAAAATTGGAATAAATCATACCAAAGCTTCCTATCATAGCAGCATTGTTTTATAGAACTTCTGTCTGTACATGAGTGATTTTTCCCTCAACCTGAGCTAGATCTAGTGATGAACCATCTGCTAGTAAGGGAGATTCCGTCCACAAGATCTCTGGGTCAAAAACTACAATCGTGTGTCTAATATTCTCAATCACCATCAGAGAAAGAACATCAGGTAAGGTAGAATCTATAGGCTGATCAAAAACATCTAAGACTATTTTCTCGATGTCCTCCAGAATGCCATGGTAAATCTCAATGTCTTCCTCTTATTCAACCTGATCAGCCTAGGTGACTCCTGAGCTTTCCCCAGGGAAATTGGATCTTTTGACCCAGACTTCTAAGGAATTTTTGGGAGGATTAGGGAGACAATAGCCATAGATTTTCTCTTCTTTTTATGCATGACATCAATCCACCTATCTTCATTTGTATGTTCAACATGACTCTTCACAACTCTACATTCCAGGAGGGAGTGACCCACAATTTTTCAAAACTCATAGTACAGAGGAATTTTTTCACATTCCACCCAGATATCTATTTTGAACTATTTAGAATTGAATGTGATCACTTCTGAAAGCTTGGAATAAATGTTCACTTAAACCATCACCCTCGCATAAATCCCAATCTCCGCATTCAAGGTTCATTGATCAATTTTCAGAGGCATACCTAAGCAAGAGGCAATATCGTTGAAGAATTTTGGATGCCAGAAAGACCATCTAAGGGTGTGGAGTCGCACCCAAATCTGCACTATAGTATTCCGTGATGTGTTCGGGTTGAAAGCCTAGTTCTAGTCCGAGATCCAAAGAACTCCTGGCTTCATCTGCAGATTCCCTAACCGCCAAACTCGATCAAGTTCGTCTTGCGATTTGAGGAGCATATGAAAATATCCCATCTCGAATGGAACAAGTTTCCTATCTGAGAAACTCCAAATGTGTGTTATCTACTATTTGAGTTCTGGGTTAGACCAAGGCTTATCGCCTTTGAGATAAGAGATTCTCCCCATGATCGAAAACTGACAAAGTCATGACCACTGTTGCAAAGCTTCAGGATCTTCATCAACGACAAATTTTCTGCCGTCAAGCTTATTACATAGAAGAACTCGGGTCGCAGAGAAATTTTTTTATTTTATATAAAATTAAAATGTTGTAGAAGTATAAATCATAGTTTAGTTCTACACATTACAAAAATTAAAAAAATTATTAATATTATAACTCTTGATGTCTTGAAAAAAATAACTTAAAATATAATACCCAAGTATTGAACGTAAGGATTATAAAATCAAAATCACACTATTATTCAAACAAATGTTACTTTATAGATTTGGTCTCACCAAATGAATATAGGTGAAGGATTTATCAAGTGGGTACATGGAGATATGAAAAATACTACCTGATATTAAAGTTTTTAATAGGACTAAAAAATGTTGTGGCTATATGGAATTTCATTTTGGACAGATTAAATATTAAATCTTATGTATAACTTTAAAAAATATTGTAATAGGAGATTAAGGACATACAAAATATATCATGTTAAGAAAATGTTATCTATGGTTTGATATTCACTTATACAGGTTTATTTTTTGATGAAATGAAAAGATAATTAATACCTTAAAGTATTACATTGATTTATCACTAATTGATGATTTTCATAGAAATTTTTAAGGCTATATACCCTAAATAATTTACATGTATATTGTGTTTTCACCTATATTATAAGGAATGAAATAAACATGTTGTATGATATAATATATAGAAACCTAGGGTAAGTGATATATCTTTTTTAAGTATAACATATTAAATGGTATGGTGTATCGTGTTGGTATTAAATAATATTTCAATCAGCTTCCTAACCTAGTAATGCATTAATATTGGGTGATATTTGTAATAAAATGATCTGGGGTGCTATCTAACGCGACTCCCAAACTGGTCAACCATAAGGAAAGAAGGGAATTCCCGATCCCCACAGGCTCGAAACTACTACCATGGAATCATATAACAAAATATGGAAATGATATCACCCTCCTATGACAATAAAAATGGGTAGTTGAAATAAAATAAAAAAACTTCCAACTAGCATGAGATAAGATAATTCGAGCATCTAATATAAAGGATCCAACTGATATAAACATAAAATAGTATGGGAAACTGATATACATGATCCAAATAATTAAATTAAATGGTCAATATATCAAATAAATATATGAATCAGAAATAAATCTACATAAAATCCTCAATGAGCCTCTACAAGACCCACGATAACCATCCAACCACCCATCTCCCCTTGAAGATCAAGTGGTGAAGCAAAATAGAACAAACTTGGACCTAAAAAATATAGGTGTGAGATAAAAATAAAATTATGCCACTATATCCCATAGTGTTTATGCATTATCTTTCACATTACATTCTATATAATCTATTTTTAAATAAAATATAATCATAAACATTTTTTATAAGGTCTTACAAAAGGAACAACAACATGATAAAAGAGTTCTAAAACTTTTTTTAGGTTTTTCAATTAATGAAAATAATAACTTCAAAAAATTATTTTACCCTACTAAAACATCTCATAAAAACACTTTTTAAATTTCCCAGGATAAACTATTTCATAAACATCAATTTACATTTTAAAAAAATCCAACTCAAAATAATTTTAAATTTTAAAAAAGTTTTCCAAAACATCTTTTAAAACTATTCGTTCCATTAAAATTGGATCCTCATGCTAAAACCATGTATTCAAACCCCACACTCACTCATAGTTTCTAAAAAAATTCTCATGTAAGTTTTTATTAATACAAATCTAGAATTACTTGGAAAAACAATTCTATATTTTAAATAACACTTTTCAATCTCATTAATAAAATAGCTTGAAAAAACTTTGGAAATAACACTTTCACTTTCCATATTTTAAAACTGTTCACAATCCTTTTTAAAACATTTGAAAATTAAACCACACAAAGATAGAAGCACACATTTTGGCACCACATTAACATGTTAGACCACATGAATAAAAAAACACAGGTTTTAAACATTAATTAAAGGATTAGGGGATATAATTGATACACAACATAAATCCCCTAAAATAATACTTAAAAGTCTCTATGTTTCATGGATCCATTCAATGTGTTCTTTCAAATGGTCATTAGAATGACTTATAATAACCATATTTTCTTGAAGAACTCATCATGTCTATAAAATTTATAAGCTTAAATGGCCCTATATGGGCCCTCTCGGTCCCTACATGGGAAAACTCTATCCCCAATTAGGCTCTCTAGGTCCCCACTCACAATGATCTCACTCAATATTAGGGGGAAACATCACCTCGGTGGGATCTCTAAGTCCTAAGCAATGTTCCTTAGATAACATCAACCTAGGTTAGGGCATAAAATTCATAATCCACCTATCCCATCCCATAATCTTGGCCATGATGAGATAAAAGAGGTCATCATAATTAAACAATGTCATGGATCTAATACTAATCATTTTAAACCAAACATTCCTCGCCTCTAGTACCATTATAAATAAGTATCCCCTAATAATACAAATACAATAATTATATACAAATTATCTAATAATTGAAATCCTCTCATGGGATCACATGAAACCATGGGTATACAAGATTTCAAGGTCAGATCTAGAGGGTCTCACAATTTTTATGAAAAAAAAATTGTTTATAAAATTAATAACATGCCTTATCAAATACAAAATTCTTGTAATGCCTTCCAACTCACATTTTTTATAAAAACATCGCAAATACCTTTGATTCCAATTTTATAAAATCCCTTTTGAAACTTAATGTGAAATCACACTTCCATTTAACCCACCATTGAAAACATTCAAATCGATAATGAGTGTCAATATATAATATGTATAGGTTAAAAACCATTAAAACCAACAAAACTACTTTTATTTTTTAAAATGATTTAAACATCTTAAAATGAATATAAAAATCAACCAAATTGATAAAAAAATATTTCAATATTCCTCATTAGGGTTAATTCACCCCCATCAAAATCAAATAACCATGTCAAATACTTTAACACTTTCAAAACACCAAAACCCTTTTTTTGAAATTCACTTATCATAATAACACTTTTAAAAATCCTCTAGATGGTGTTCACAACCATTTTTTTAAAAAAATAATTATTTAAAATGCAATGATTCATTTTCTAAAACACATGGAATTGAATCCCATCACATAGAAAGGTTTAAGATCGCTTAAAATTAGCTTGGCCCCTCGTGGGAATTACATATAGGAATAATTTAATTGAAAAACATTTTTTATACCATAAATAATTTAAATCCTTGTAATAGAAAGAGAAGACAAAGAAACACCTACCTCATCTCAATGATGATCATACAAAAAGTTGTCTCCTATGGTGGTAGACACTTCAACGATCCAAGATATTCCCTCTACCACACCTAAATGATTCAATCCCCATGATTTAACACAACCCAAACCCTATAAATGGTTAACATAGATGTTAAGGATCATGGGAGAAGACAAATAAAGAGGAAATAGGAAATAGAATATGTAATGTAATTTAAAGGGACTTAACATAAAGTAAACCACTTGTATCCATGTTAAAAATAAATAAAAATTAAGGGAGGAAGGAGGAGACTCCCAAATGAAGCACGCTTGGTCTTTTCGAATCCGAGGGGGGATAAAGGAGGGGTGGTGGCTTTAATTTAATCCAAGTAAAGGTCTAATTTCACTCTTTAATAAAATTAGGTAGGACATATCATTTTCCAAACAGTGTTCCAAAGTTTTTAAAGATATTTACTAGCTAAAAATAACTCACACGGTTCAAACTAAGACATTGAATGGTTTGAAAAACCATGATCCTATCATGATAAATGGAACTATCATAATATAGAGGCCATTTTAATGTTTTTCACACAATTTACCAAATGTTATTGAAAACACATGGTATAACCTAGACCCACCAAAGAGTCTTTCCTAGTCTCTCTAAGGACTGGCATGATTAAAGTCATAACCCTTTTGTTTCGTGACAAACCCAAACCACACACATTCAAAATAAACTACATCTAAGGGTTCCTTAGATCTATAAAATGTTAAACACATGTTTTCCTCCAAACCATTTCCTTAACCATTCACTATAGAAAAATCAAAAGTTTTCCTATATTTGTGTTTAAACTCCCTAGAAACATATAATAACACACAGACTCATAAAATAATATAAAATAAAAACCACGATGAGATGGTCTGTGTCCAATTTTTCAATGCCATTCCACATTATTCCCCATAAAGTATTAGGTATGATTATATTTCAACTCATAAGCGATTCTAAAACAATACCTAAAGGAAAAAAGGTAGTCCTTAGAAAATCAGATGAAATCTCAAACAACACCAAACATATTGAAGAAAACCTAATCAAAAACTATTCAAAAATGAGTCAAATGTAGTCCCTAGGAATGTGGGGACCTAATGTAGGTCTCTCTACTATATATAATTTTTCTAAAATAATAGAACAATGACCAACCATCTTTCCAAAATCTTAAAAACTAATTTACAGAACACTATAGACCAGATATAACCACAAAACAGAGGCTCCAAAATCCCAAAAATATGGCACTAAACCATGAATCATACCAAAATACCATAATACTAAATCACCAACTGAAGTTATCCCAAAAAACAAGGATAATTAAAATAGGATAGATTCCTCCTTAAGAATAAACATGGATCTAAAATTAGAGTCACATACATTAAATGAGGGTGTTTAGATCTAAATCCATAGAATACCATCCTATGGTTATTTTGATAGAAATAATAATCCAATGGTATTGACAGTCTAATTGGAATAAATACACCCCATTTATCCATTTTTGCGCCCGTTTTCTTTCCCATCTCAAAATAACTAAAAAACATCATCCCTTATTTTACACCTGGTAAGCGAAACAATAAAAAATATGGCCAAAATGAATCCGAAATTTTTTTATCCTCATCTGAGAAACCAAAAAGGCCCCTAGAAAACAACTAAAAAATTTTTCTCAAGCCACAAATTCTAAAAAATCAATGAACTCAAATCTGAAGTTGGTTTATCACCTATAAGAGATGCAACCAAATGCATTAATAATACACCAAATGATGTTTAAACATCCATCAAACCTCAAACGTTTCTAATCTCGATAAATGAAACATTTCAAGACAGATATTGAAAATGATCCTCCAAGAAAAAAAAATCATCACTGGTCTAGCCATCAAACCATCATATTGGATATAAACCACATAACCCAATTGGTCTCAAAATGTGTCACTAGAGGAAAGCCACATTTGAAAAATAAATGACACACCACACTAAGAAGAAATAAATAAATGCCTCTTTATTTAAAGATTGTGAAATGTTAACACTAGAATGTGGAAAAACATCTAAGAAAAAATATATACTTCCACACTAGACCTTTCGGGGAGGATAACCTTAAACAACATAAAACATAAAACCTCATGTATTCATTTCCCTAAAATATAACAATAAATCTCGAATACACACAAGGGTCCAGTCAATTCACATAATTTTCATTAATGAGAAATGGATTTAACAAATAAACCTCTGTAAAACTCACAGATCCATAGAAAAGGATTCAAAAACCCCACAATGGAAACCAAGGGACCATTAATATTAGGATTATTTTTCACAAAATTCAAATGGAAACCATTTTATAATTAAGTCCCCAAGTTTTATCTAGACTTGGATAACATAAAAAGTTTCTAAAATTTATTCTAAAACAACATAATCCAATTTTAAAACAAAAAAATCATCATGAGTTTCATGATAAAAGAAACACTTATGTTTTGAAATCACCTCCAGTCAATTAATTATCTTAAAACATGTGAAGGATAAAAATATAAAAAATCCACAGAGCCCAATTTGGACGATCCTTGGTTTCCCTTAAAATATGAATATAATCTTTTCAAAAACCATGAAAACATTATTAGAAAAACTAAATACATATAAAACATTTTCCAAAAATTAAAATGAACACAAATATTTCAAAACATGTCATGAGAAAAATATCATTTTATTAAAATTCCCTAGGAACGTTTTTAAAAAATAATTTTCAGAGGAAATATACTTTTCACAAACCCCAATATAATTTCACTTCACATGAAAAATTTAATATCCAATGTAATAACATAAGAATTAATCTAATAATTTAGACAGATTTCAAGACCAACCATGACACTTTTCTCATTTCCCTAACATGCTAGGAAATTCAAGTCTAAAGGGGTATAAATAGAAAAAAATGGAATACAAAACAATTCATGACTTTTACACATGGTTTAAAACTACATTAAAATCAGGAAATATCCCCTAAAATATATCTTTAATCAAGTTTTTGCTAAGATATTGGGTTTCAATACCTAAGAATCCAACCATAGACTTCAATTCCCTTTTCTCTATCCATACCAAATAGAAATAATTATTCCCCAAGGAAACTCAATCCATTCTATTGAGGATAAAATAACACTACCAAAGGCATCAATCCATATTCCAATCATTCCATCAAATTGTTTTCCAAAATTAAGGAAACAATTCCATATTCCAATGGAATCTAAAGGCTCAAGGTTAGATAGAGCTCACCACACTCTCCTCAGTCCTGAATCCCCAGTTCAAACAACCTTTTCTCTAAACTACTAACACCCCATATATTATGAGGGAACTCTAAATCCTAGGTCACACTGAGAACCTAGGACATGATACCACTTTGTAAAAAACTAACATGATTATACTTCTAACCTAGCTCCAAGAAACATTTTCCATAAGGCCTTAACTGATTTCCCTTTCCACGTAGGTTGGATGCTAGTGTATGGGAAACACAGAACAAACCATTCAAATGTTTCACCTCCATAAAAAATAATAACCAATAACATAAATAAAATATACAAACATGCAATTAAAATTTATATAATTGAAACATAACATTAAATAAAAGGATTTAACTAATATAAACTAAACAATATAGTAAAAACTGATATACATATGTTAGAGAAAAAAATAATATGGTGAAAATGGCTAATAAAGATACTAAAGTAAAATAAAAAACAAATACTAACTCTAATGAGCCTCTATGAGACCCAAGGTTACCATTCAACCACATATCTCACTTTAGAGATCATGTTTAAAAACAAACTGGAATGAACCTAGACATTTAAAATATAGGCATCACCTAACTATCCTAGAAGGTCACTGAAACCCACTAAATCTATTCAATTTCATTCATATTACTTCCAAAATATCCTATTTTAAAATATAGTAGAAAAATTATAAAATCATTATTTTTTACATAAGGAAAAAAACACAACAAAATTATGTTAGAACTTTTTTTCTATGTTTTTCATAAAATGAAAAAAAATCCAATGGAAAAATATTATTCCCTAACTAATTCCTCTTGAAAAAACCACTGATTTAAATTCCCACTTTAAAAAAACTTCATAAAAAACTCTTTAAATTTTAAAATATATATTTATAACTCGCAATAGGTTTCTAATTTCCAAACAATTTTCCAAAACATCTTTGAAAATTGAATTTTATAGAAAATAATGCACTTCTACCTAAAACCAAATTTTAAAAAAGTAGACAATATTAGAATTTCATAAAAATAACATACTATTTTCCATTAAAACAAATCCAAGAATATTTCTAAAACAAAATTATACATTTTAACTAATTAATTTTATAATCATTAATAAAATATTTTCAAAACAAAATTTAAATCACACTTACACTTTGTTTCTTTTTGAACCTTTTACAATCCCTTTTAAAAAATTTGATATGTAAACCACACAAATAAGGAAGAACAATGTTAGGAACCACTATGTCAAGTCATATCAAAAATATAAATAAATAGAAAGAACCTAGGTTCTAAACAATAATCATATATTTAGGGGATATAATCGATAAATAAGAGAAATCCGATAAAATGATCCTAGAAATGATATTATTTGTAACGACCCAAAATTTTGAATAAATCTTGTTTCCAAATTTTGTGTGTTAATTTTTTTTATACTCAACAAAACTATTTAATTGGATAACATGAGTATAATTAAAATGAGACGGTTGGGTTTTTATTGTTATAAGACCATTTGTCAATATGACCGCTGGAAACTAAACATTTCGATATTTGTCTCTAAATATAAGTGATCTTGGTTAATTAATATAGAAAGAAGATTTGATGGCCTCACCCATTAGTCTTGGACTGATCAAAGCCCTCTAACAGAACTTGTGATGGATGTAGTACTAATGGGCTTTACTCTGGACCAAACCCAAGCCAAACTTCATCATATGAATCTAGAATGGAGTCGCCTTTGTGAGAAGTTCAAACTGATCGAAATTACTACTCATGCGATGTTGGTCGAGCCTCCCTCAGATTCTCTCACCTTAGAACACCTTACACTTAGGTCTTATGCTAGTGTGATAAGGGGCTATGTAAGGAGACCATAACTGCCGTGTGTAATCCTTTGTTTTAAATAAAAAATTTGATTTATTCTTATGATGAAGTTTATGAATTTTCAAATTCCCGGATAAGTATATTATGCCTATTTTTGGTGAATTTTAGAGAAAGGATATTTAAAAAAAATATTTATATAAACCTTAAATAATTATAAATGTGTAATTATTTTCAAAAAAATGGTCTTCTACAATTAATCTCAGTACGAAATTTAGAGCCTAATAAGATCTACATAACTTTTTATGAATAGTAAATTATGAATAGTGATTTTATGCTTAGGATTAGTAATGTGACCAAATAGATTAGTAGTCTCACTTAAATAAATCATTAATATAATCTAGGCACCTTGATTAAGTAATGTGAATCAATAAAATGGTTAACTAACAGTTTAAAAAATTATTAGTCAAGTATTAGTTTTTTCAGGTGAATAGTTTTTTCCTAATTAAAAATTTAATTAAAAATATTTAGAAAATTAATTTTATAAAATTGATTTCAATTTTGAACTCAGAGCATCGATATTATGTTAAGGGAAATTTTGGGGATTTTTCTGAAAAAAATGAATTTTCGGTGAATAGTGTATTTATTTAAAAATTAAATTAAAAATATTTAGATATTTTTTATAAAATGGAGTTCATTTTTGAAATCAGAGCATCGATATTTGGTTAAAGAGAAATTTTGGGTTTTTTCTGAGAGTTGAATTTTCGATGAATAGTGAAAATACAGTTTTTAAGTTACAGGTATTTAATGACATCATTAAATGATGTATTAAGTATGTAATCAATATGGTTGACTTATGAATAGTAAGATAAGGTATGAGGTTTCCCAAGTGGCCAATACCATGTGAAAATACCTTGGGGAAGCCCATGGTTTTTCCAAACCCACTAATGAGGTGTCCCTTGGCCATTAATGCCTTGTCCCCTCACTTTCCTTATAAATACCAAGCCATCCTCTCATCCATTCGACTCTCAACTCTCCCCCAACAAATCTCCAGTCTCATTACCTCCCAAGGAGTCCTTCCAAGGTTCCCTCAAGCCCTCAAGGTCCCAAACATTGAGTTTTAAGAGTTACGTTTTAAGGTAAGGGATGCTACCTCTCCCTTTCTTTTCAAGTAATCTCTTTTATGTCATTTCTTTTATGCTCCATGCTATTATGTTAAAGGATATTATTTTATATTCCTCTTACTTCCCTTTTCATGTTAATATTATGAGATACCCCTTATTTCTCTCATCAATTCATTTTAAGAAAGTTTAAGTGGCAATGTTATGCTGCCGAATTTTTAGGGATTTTTTCACCGTTCTCATTTTTCAAAGTTCTACTTTCATGTCAAGTATTTAAAGTTCCTTGTTATTATGTTGGGGTACGATCATTATATATATCATACTGATATTTTATGTTCATATTATGAGATACCCTATTTTATCTCTTTAATTCAGTATTTTGATGTTTTAAGTGGCGTTGTTAGGCTGCCGAATTTTTAAGGGGTTCTTTCACCCTTATCGTTTTGAAGATCTATTTTCATGTCAAGTCTTTCATGTTCCTTTTTATTATTTTGGGGTATGATCTCGATATATATCATACAGATATTTTATTTTCATATTATGAGAGTCCCTATTTGACCTCATCAATTCATTTTTTTTTATGTTTTAAGTAACGTCGTTAGGCTGCCGAATTTTCATTAGAGAAATATTATTTTTGTATTCATTCCATGTTTTTCATTTCAAATGGTATGTCCTTCAAATTTCATTACCATGTTCTTATATCCTTATATTCTTTCCCTATACTGTTTATGGGTCATTTATGAATGTTTGACCCATGTCCCCTCTCTTTTCAATGTTTTTTAAACCCCAAAACATAGACGTTATGCTGCAGAATTTCCGTCTCAAAATAACTCTCTCTTTTTCTAATGTTCTTTTATTTTATTAAGTGAATACTCAAATATCTCTATTACATAGGGGTATTCACATATATACCAAAATTTTCTATTTTAAATTCTGGGATTTACATACATGAGACCCTCTTTCCCTTTCTGTGGGTTTAAAGTGACACAAAGATCATGTCTTTAAAGCAGTTTTTAAAACGTTATGATTATGAAATGAAACCCATTCCTTTTATGATATATGGGTTTTTTATGAAATTATTGATGATGATATACGTGGCTCACATGATAATAAATACATGTCAAGGTTGCTCCTAGATAGCACTCCAATGCATTGGGTAAAGACTTAATCTCTAGAGATGACCATTTAGATTGATACCTTGGTGAATAACCTTGGTAATTTTTATTGACACCTTGGGGATGGACCTTGGTGAAATGGAAATGATTGTCTTTGTAAAATGTTGTAGCCACATATTCAAGTTATGAAATATGTTATTTTTATTTTGATATGACTCATGATTTCATTCTCAGGCCTTAAAGTTCTTTTCATGACTTTATTGATGTATCTGAAGTTCACTTGTTAAATGTTTTCCCTTATTTACCTTGTTGGGCCTTCTGCTCACCCTTTCTTTTGATGTATGTCCCCAGGTTATGAGAAGCAGTAATGAACCTAGGATGAAAATGAGGATAATCCTTTCAAGTGTTTAAGAAGAATGTTTTATGTTTTCATGTTTTATGTTCCTAGTTTCCAAGACACTAAACCTTATAGATCCTCGGTTTTGTAAAATGTAATGAAAGTTTATGTGATAAAAAGGTGGGATTTTATAGTTGGTATCAAAATATGGTTTAGTTATTTGTGGAAATTAGGATATGGAAACTTTAGGAAGAACCCTATAGAAAAGTTTAAATATAGGAAACCTTCCTGGTATTTTGGTGAGTATTGAGTAAGGGGTTGCCAAGAAAATACATCCTTGTTTGGATACGAGTAGGTAGAGGTGGCTCTGGCACAGATGTACATAGGGGTAAAACCCGAAAACACTGCTTTGAGCTAGACTCGAATGGGAACTGGTACATGACAACGGGCCTTGCTGCACTCTTGGATACAACACTCCCGGGGGATATGATTTGGTAAATTTATAAGCTTAGTATGGACCATTATTAAAGGAACAAAGATAAAATAAAATAAAGATTCACATAAGAATATATTATCATGGATAGCCTAGATTTGGACCTAGGGGTCACAAGTTAGGGTATAATTTTCTTCTACAAGTTTATCCTTCTATGCTTTAAGTTTCCTTTTAATGATTATTGGCTAAGTATTGAAGCCCTTAATTGTACTTTCTCTCCTTAGTTAATGGTGGGAAATGGAAGAACATGTCCCAAAAACCAATGTGATAGGAAATGTGACAATTGCTGTATTAATATGACAGATATGATTAGGGGATTAAAAGATGATTATTATTTTAGAAGACGTTCACTATTTTGGGAACCCTATTTGATCGAGGTAAATAGATTACTATGGTATTTTCTTTGAGGAGTAAAGGTTGACTTATATTTTTGAAGAATCGATGAATTTAAGGTGAACTTATGGTATTATAGGTTACTTATGGAGATGATTGACCTATCTTGGGGAATATATGTTTAGGTTAGTTACTTTTTTATATGATGTTAGGAGAGGTTGATGTTGTTTGGACATGAATGATAAAGTTTATCTTGGAAGACTATGTTATCAAGTCCTTCTTGTATTTGGGTTTCAATATTAGTTTGGGTTATTTTTGAGGAATTTTAAGGACAGTTATTTACGGAATGGTCTATGATGAACTCTGGGTAGTACCGTGGAACTTTGAAGATTTAAAAGTATTTCCCCTTCCTATGGGATTATTTCTTTTTGAAGATTTGTTTTTTCTTACCCTTTCTATTTTTAGGATAAATGTTTAAAGATATATAGTTTTTCTTTTGTGGAATACATGATTTTTTAGAAGATTATTCTTGTGCTTTTGATGAGACAAGTGTTTTTGAATGCTCATCGTTTGGAGAAAAGATTAGTTTTTGTAGAAACATATTAAAGGATTAAACTCTACTTGAATGTAGGTATATTTCCATATGTTTTTATTCTATATAGTAAATTAATTCCTCAAAACTATGAAAAGGAACATAAAACAAAAAATGTTGTCTGTTAACGTTTCCTACTAGGAAATCAAATACCGTTTGACCCATCATAAGTTTGTGATTTTCTTGTTGTTAACTTTCTCCTAATCATGTTTTCTATCACTCTCCCTTAGAACAGGACCCTATTTTTTCCACCATGTCCTTGTTTTCCTACATGTAATCCTAGTATGGGTTAACTTAGGTGACCTTTTTACTTCCATTTCTTTCTTTTAAATTAATAGTTTTTAGACTCCTTTTCTGGTGTGGGACTTTCAATGAAATTTCAAAACCAAATATTAAAAATTGCAAGGATGCAATTTCTTAAGGGGGGAAGATTGTAACGATCCAAAATTTTGAATAAATCTTTCTTCTTAATTTTTTGTGTTATTTTATTTTTTTTATACTCAAAAAAACTGTTTCATTGGATAACATGAGTATTATTAAAATGAGACTGTTGGGTTTTGACTGTTATACAACCATTGGTCAATATGACCACTGGAAACTAGACATTTCAATATTTGTCTCTAAATACAAGTGATCTTTGTTAATTAATATAGAAATAAGATTTGATGGCCTCACCCAGTAGTATTGGACCGATCGAAGCCCATCTAACAGAACTTGGGAAGGAGGTAGCACCAATGGGCTTTGCTCTAGACCAAACCCAAGCTGAACTTCATCCTATGAAGCTAGAACATAATCGCCTTCGCGAGAAGTTCAAACTGATATAAATTACTACTCGTGCGATGTTGGCCGAGCCTCCCTCTGTTTCTCTCACCTTAGCACACCTTACACTTAGGTTATATGCTGGTGTGATAAGGGGCTATGTAAGGAGAACGTAACTACCTTGTGTAATCCATTGTTTTAAATAAAAATTTTGATTTCTTCTTATGATGAAGTTTATGAATTTTCAAATGTCTGGATAAATATAGTATGCATATTTTTGGTGAATTTTAGAGAAAGGATATTTAAAAAAAGTTTATGTAAACCTTAAATAATTATAAATGTGTAATGATTTTCAAAAAATGGCCTTCTACAATTATGTTCAGTATGAAATTTAGTGTCTAATAATATCTACATAATTTTTGATGAATCATAAATTATGAATAGTTATTTTATGCTTAGGATTAGTAATGTGACCAAATATATTAGTAATCTCACTTAAATAAATCAATTATATAATCTAGGCACCTTGATTTAGTAATGTGATTTAATAAAATGGTTAAATAACGGTTTCATAAATTATTATTCAAGTTTTAGTTTTTTCAGGTGAATAGTGATTTATTAATTAAAATTTTAATTAAAAATATTTATAAAATTAATTTTATAAAATGGATTTCATTTTTGAACTCAGAGCATCGATATTATGTTAAGGTAAATTTTGGGGATTTTTCTGAAAAAAATGAATTTTCGGGGAATAGTGTATTTATTTAAAAATTAAATTAAAAATATTTAGAAAATTATTTTTATAAATTAGAGTTCATTTTTGAAATCATATCATCGATATTTGGTTAAGGTGAAATTTTGGGATTTTTCTGAGAAAGTAGAATTTTCGATGAATAGTGACAATATAGTTTATAAGTTATGGGTGTTTAATGACATCATTAAATGATGTATTAAGTAGGTAATCAATATGTTCTACTTATTAATAGTAATATAAGGTATGTGGTGTCCCAAGTGGCCAATACCATGGGAAAATACCACGGGCAAGCCCATGGTTTTGCCAAAACCACTAATGAGGTGTCCCTTGGCCATTAATGCCTTGTCACCTCACTTTCCCTATAAATACCAAGCCATCCTCTCATCCATTTGACTCACAACTCTCCCCCAACGAAGCTCTGGTCTCATTACCTCCCAAGGAGTCCTTATGAGGTTCCCCCAAGCCCTCAATATCCCACCCTTTGAGTTTTAAGAGTTACATTTTAAGGTAAGGGATCCTACCTCTCCCTTTCTTTTCAAGTAATCTCTTTTATGTCATTTCTTTTATTCTCCATGATCTTATGTTGGAGGATGTTATTTTATATTCATATTACTTACCTTTTCATGTTCATATGATGAGATACCCCTTCTTTCTATCATCAATTCATTTTAAGAAAGTTTAAGTGGCGCTGTTAGGCTGCCGAATATTTAGGGATTCCTTCACCTTTCTCATTTTTCAAAGTTCTACATTCATGTCATGTATTTCAAGTTCCTTGTTTTTATGTTGGGGTATGATATCTATATCTATCATACTGATATTTTATGTTCATATGATGAGAAACCCTATTTTATCTCTTTAATTAATTATTTTGATGTTTTAAGTGGCGCCATTAGGCTGCCGAATTTTTAAGGGGTTCTTTCACCCTTCTCATTTTCAAGATCAATTTTCATGTCAAGTATTTCATGTTCCTTTTCATTATTTTGGTATATGATCTCTATATATATCATACTGATATTTTATGTTCATATGATGAGAGACCCTATTTGACCTCATTAATTCATTTTTTGGAAGTTTTAAGTAACGCCGTTAGGCTGCCTAATTTTCATAAGAGAATTATTATTTTTGTATTCCTTCCATGTTTTTCATTTCAAAGGGAATGTCCTTAAAATTTCATTACCATGTTCATATATCCTTATATTCTGTCCCTATACTTTTTTATGGGTCATTTATGAATTTTTTGACCCATTTCCCCTCTCTTTTCAATGTTTTCCAAAACCCCAAAACATAGTCGTTATGCTGCAGAATTTCTGTCTCAAAATAACTCTCTCTTTTTCTAAAGTTCTTTTATTTTATTAAGTGAATACTAAAATATCTATCTTATATAGGTGTATTCACATATATACCAAAACTTTCTATTTTAAATTCTATGATTTACATACATGATACCCGCTTTCCCGTTCTGTGGGTTTAAAGTGACATAAAGATCATGTCTTTAAAGCAGTTTTTAAAACGTTATGATTATGAAATGAAACCCATTAAGTTTATGTTATATGGTTTGTTTATGAAATTATTTATTATGATATATGTGGCTCACATGATAATAAATAAATGTAAAGGGTTCACCCTGATAGCGCTCTAATGCATTGGGTAAAGACTTAATCTCTAGATATGACCATTTGGACAGATACCTTGGTGAATAACATTGATAATTTTTGTTGACACCTTGGGGATAGACCTTGGTGAAATGGAAATGATTGTCTTTGTAAAATTCTGTAGCCACATCTTCAAGTTATTAAATACATTATTTTTATTATGATATTCCTCATGTTTGATTCTCATTCCTTAAAGTTCTTTTCATGACTTTATTGATGTATCTCAAGTTCACATGTTAAATGTTTTCCCTTGTTTCCCTTACTGGGCCTTCTGCTCACCCTTTCTTTTGATGTATGTCCCCAGGTTATGAGATTCAGTTTTGAACCTAGGATGAACATAAGGAGAAGCCTTTCAAGTGTTTAAGAGGAATTTTTTATGTTTTCATGTTTTAAGTTCCTGGTTTCCAAGACACTAAACCATAAAGATCCTCAGTTTTGTAAAATATAATGAATGTTTATGTGATAAAAAGGCGGGATGTTATATTATTGTCATCAATATAACTAATGGGCTCTAAAAATGGGTGCTACCATGACTTATAATAATAATTGGTACTCAAATCACATAGCATGACTATAAAATTCAAAGGCTTGTTTTGTCCCCTAAGAGCTCTCTTAGTCCCTACAAGGGATCTCTCGGTCTCCACTTAGGCTCTCTCAATCCCCACTCCCCATGAGATCACTCAATATCTAGGGGAAAATATCCCATATTTGGGATCTCTCGGCCCTAGAAAACATTAATTAGAGAACATAAAACATGGTCATGGTATCAAACACCTAGGATCCCTACCCCATCCCCAACGGTCTACCATAAAAAGTCAATGGAAGTGAGCACAATTAAACAATTTCATGGATCAAATATAAAACATATGAAATCACAAACGCCTAACATATCATACTATCATAAATAATCATCCCCATATAAACCAAAATAAAAGTATCCTATACAAAGGAATAAATAATAAACATCCCCTCATGGGATCATAAACCACCATGGACATTCATGATTTAAAAGGGGATGAAGATGTTCTCACCAAATTTATGAAACTTCTTCATTATAAAATTCAAAATGGTCTTTATATTTTAAAACAATTTTGGAATTCCAATCCAACTCACATTTTTTAAAATAAATCTCAATAAAATCTTGATAAAAATATTATTAAAACGCCTTTTAAACTCAATTAGAACCCATACTTCCCTTTAAACCACCTTTGATAACATTAAAATCCACAATGAATTTCAAAAAATTAATATGTTTGGTGTAAATTATCCTTTTGAATCAAACAAAATCCACTTTGATTGTTTCAAAATATTTAAACACCTCTAAATTTTGATAATGAAATAAAACAACGTTACAAAAAGGATTTAACTATAGTACCCAATGGTTAACACCCCCCTTTAAAATCAAACCACCCATGTCAAATATTTTAAATACATTCAAAACACATATACACTTATTTTGAATGAAAAATAACACAAGAAGACTTTTAAAAAATCTCAATCCAGTGCTCACACCGCTATTAAATCCGTAATTGGTCATTAAAATTAATTTAAGCATTTTCACAAATGCTTGCATAGAATCTGATCCCATTCCAAGGTTTAAAATCATTTTAAATTAGTTTTTCCCCTCATGGGTCTTATATATTGGTATAATTTAAATGAATCCCCATTTTTAACCCATCAAGCATTTAAACTCATGTAATATAAAGAAATTAAAAATAAATACCAACCTTTATTCAATAGTGATCATGCCAGAAGTGTTCTTCTAAGATAGTGAACACTCCCACAAGCCAAGATATGCACTTCGTGACCCCTAAATGATAAAATCCCCATTATATAGACTAAAACAAACCCTAAAATTGGAAAACATAGATATTAGGGTACATGGGAGAAGAGATGTTAAGGTAGTAATGGAAATAGAAGAGTAAAAGAGGTTTATAGGGACTTACTATTATGGAAATCATGTAAATAAAAGGTAAAAGGCCTTAAAAATGATGGAGGAAGGAGGATACTCCCAAGGGTGGCATGGTTGATTTTTTCAAACAAGAGGGGGTAATAGAGTGGTGTAGTATTTATTTATATTAGTGGTAAAAGTGTAATTTTATATTTCGATCAAACTAGGAAAGGTACATATTTTGGATGCATAGTTTTCCATGTCGTGCACCAAATGTGTATAGGCCACCTCATAGCCAAAAAATCACTCACACTATACACCAAGGGTCTCCACACAGTTGGAAAATTTATACTCCAAACATGCCAAATGAAACTGTTAAAATGCAGAATCAATTTCCACAATTGTTGTATAATTTAATATACAATGTGTAATATGTGGGCTATAACCCAAACTCATTAAAGGGTATTTCAATGTATCTCCTAAGAATCACCTAGTATAGGACTCATCTCATGCATTTCCCATTCAACCCAACCCATGTTCATTCAAAATGAACTAAAAATAATGGTTACCTTTAACTGCATAAAGTTTGACCCATAGTTTACTCTATACTATGTATAAATACCCTGAACCTTGTACCCTTGATCTAGTACATTACATTATGACATTATTACTAAGAATAAGTGATTTCATCCCAATGGAACAAATAGTTTAGTAGAGATGGAAAAAAAGATAAAAGCATAGGATTAAATTATTCCTTGAAATTAAATACAATATAGAAACTCTATTGTAAACACCCCTATTCTCCTAGATTATCCCTATATGTCAATAATAATATACATCTTGGAATCCTGGGGAAAAATAAAACATAATAAATGGATGATCTTAGATGCTAATAAAGGGTAATCATAGGGAAAAATCTATCATAAATAAACAAAAAAAATAAGGTAATGTGAATAACTGAAAACCCATGCCATTAAAAAATAATACTGAGAATAATATAGCAGGAATAAAATCTAATCAAATAATTCCATATAAATAATAACATGAGAATGAAACAAAACCATGTATATTTTACTAATCAAATAACAATATGGATTATCAATAAAGTGTCTCATGAAAAATGAATACATAATATCAGAAATCATAAAAATACTTTCATGGATTCAGCCAAGAAACCATACTGAATCGAGAAATACAACAGAAAATACCCGAACTTGTTTTCCTCATGAGACCTACCAATACATTGATGGGATATAGGGGTCCCCACCCTTTTTAAATATTTCCAATTCATTCTACATATGAAAGGTATGAGACATATTAAAAATATATACTCATATTTAAACTACCATATAAAATTTTAATAACATTCCAAAAGAAATAAACATACTTAAAATCCATTAAGTTTAATATGATGAATGTTATCCAAATAAAAAATCCATAATCTAAATGGAAAAAAATTCATTAAAACTTATTATATGGTATTGTAAGATATCAACCTAAATTAGGAATAAGATCTAATATAGGGAGTTTACATAGATGAAAATACTCAAATAAAATCATTGATAAATTCTTGAAAGAAATACCAATTTATTTTGAAATCATTTTTTTAAATGTTGGGAAATTATAAATGAAAACATTTTCATTCTATATAAATCTGTAAAACTATAAATAAATCTTCATGATGTTAAGTCTCTATGAATGTTGGAAAATATTATACTCCTCTATGAGTTTTAAAAAACATTCCTTTTATATATTGAAAAAGAATCATTAAAAAAAGTTATTTTAAAATAAAATGTTAGCATTAACCAAATGAATCAATTTGGTGTATCTGCTATAAATCCACATAAAAAAAGAGGAAATACAAAATAGTATATTAAAATTTTGTTTCATACATAAGAATAGCATAAAATGATCAATGGAATAGATGATTGACTCAAAAATGTAAATTTGGTTAAAAATTCTCTAACCACTTTGTAATCAGTCAAATCATATTCCCCATAGAATTACTGATTATAAAAGAAAACATTAAATTACATGAATATAATCATTTTATGATATGATATATTAATGAAAATTGTGTACACAACACATAAGAAACAATGGTTTAATAATAAAAATATCTCATTGAAGTAAAAGTGAGACAAGAAACCCTTACCTTATGTCTGAAAGCGTTTTTCACATGTACTTAATGTTTTGGATAATCAAATTAGATTCATTAATTAAATAATTACAAAAATATTTAACATATATTTTATTTATTATATTTTTTTTTGAATTCATTTATGGCCATTTCTATGAGTTAAAATGTTTAATTGTTTTCCCTGGACGAGTTTGTTTCATGGTTTTATGGTTGATTCCCTTGAGTAAAAATATGTGATTTCTTGTGGAATGAAAATAACTTCTTCAAAAAGTGGAATTATTTACTATTAATTATCATTATTATGTTTAAATCATCTCATATATAATTTTATTATATGTTATGAGTATTATTCATTAGATAAAATGATTATGAAAATGTATTAATTTATTTTCATGTTTTTAAAGATCATGAAAAACTTGTGTCGTTTTATTTAAAATTATTTTTATATATTGGTCCCAGAACATGATATAAATTATAATATGTATATTAAAATATCATTTAATTAAATAATTGTTTTTATTACCATCCTTTAAGGATGTAATGGAAAATGAAAACTCATTGTCCTTGATTGTGGTGAATCGACACATCACAGACCATGTTTACATTTTTTAAATAAAAATGAGTGGAGAATGGACTTGCAGTTGGAAAATAAATTAGAAAATAAACATTATATTATATATAATATAATGAAGTTACTATGAAACTTTAGAAAGAGGTGGTGAGGAGAGGATTATAAAAGAACTGAAATTAAAAGAGGAAGAAGGAGTATTTTACCTCTTGAATATCGTATCCTTGGGAACCTCCTTAAGACACTTGGATTTGGTATTATGGTAATACCAATAGGTGTTGGATGTGGGGATGAGGCTTGGTAATGTAATTGGGTATAATTTAAACAATTTACAAGGCTTATATAGTGTGAGGATAAGGGTTGGGGATGGGTGGTTTTTATAGTGGATGAGAGGGATGTTTTATTATAACTATATTCATTGGTTTAATATTCCTGATCAAGACTATCAAAAACATTGAATCTTATGAATAAGTAGAGTAAGTAGTTTTTGTGATTTCTAAAAAATGGGTGATTACCTCAAATATACCCCATCCATGACAGAAAAATTCATTTATTTACTTATAATGTTAAATACCATAAATTACTGTATTTCACTTTTCACCAAAAATTCAACTATTTTAGAAAAAGCCCAAAAAATTACCCTAAATTTTTTTCAACATATAGATTAAAAAAATTGACTTCATTTTTTGAAAATAATTTTCTAATTATGGTAAATATGATTTTTTAAAAATCATTATATATTCAATAAATATCGATTATAATATTGAAATAGATTTTAGGACACTTTGAAAAAAATAATTATGGACTCATAAAGTTATATTATAATTATAATGCATCAAAATATTAATTTGTGAGTATATTTTCAGAAAATAAATTTTCTTTTAACTCATTATATTAATTATAAAATTGTAAAGACACATTTATGTTTCAATGAAAATTCCAATACTTTATTTATCATTTTTACAAACATTATTTAATTATTTCAATATATAAATATATCATTTTTTCATTTTTGAAATACCAAAAAAAATTATACTTTGACAGGTGAGGTTACCATTTTAATGGCCAGATTCCTATTACGAACTTTCAAATTACAATTTCATCGATCATGTTAATATTTAATAGTATATCATCATTCATTTAGGCTCGGTGTGCAACACAAGCTATGTAACACCCCAAGCTTCCACGGTATGTTTCCCTTCGAATAATGCAATAGCGTGTGTTGTACGCAACCTCGAGCTCTAACACACACCACAACTAATTAAACTAGCCGTTGTGAATAGTAATACCGACTTTTTGAAATTTTATAAATTTTATTTATCAAAATGGACTTCATTTTTGGATTCGGAATATCGAAATTAGCCTATGTTGAATTTTTGGTATTTTTCTGAGAACTTCTAATTTTTTATGAATAGTGAAAAATACTTAAAAACAAATTTTTTAATCAAAATAATTTATAGTGATAAATTATACTATTTAGTGGTTTTAAAGTATAATTAGAATATATTTTTACCATTTTATCCAATTGTGGTCATTAGAATTAATTTAACATTGAAAATGGACATAAACAATTGTCAATCTTTTGATATAAATTGTTTCTTAAAAACACGCTATTTGTTGTGACAACGGGAATTAATTATAAAATTAATTAATGGAACTTATATTTTTGGAATTTTTTAAAATAGACATCATTTTTGAATTCGGAATATCAATTATAGCTTAGGGTGAAATTTTGGCATTGTTCTGAAAAACTTCAATTTTTGATGAATAGTGAAACCACTAAGTGGTAGTTAAATAACTGATTTTTCGTTTAAATGAAATATTACCACTTCTATGATTTGATTTTCAAAAATCCGACATACATGGTTGTCATTAAGAAGTAAAATGTGGTTTAATGAGATTAAAATAATTTTTTGTGAATAGTAACTCTTAAGTTCTTAATCGCGATTAGAGGTAATTAGTATAGTTTAAGGTAAAAATAATGTTTTAATAATATGAGATGAGCTTGACACATGTACTAACCTCATTGGATGTGCCATGTCCGACCAATAAAATCCATGGGTCAACTTGGGGACCCCATGGAGCCACTTTAGTTGGAAAATGACATAAATACCTTTTATTTAATGTTAAAGTAAAAAATGACACAAACGTGAAATGTTTTACTAAAACAATTTTTATATGGGGTTATAAAAGTCATATTTTTGACTATAAATAGTCATTGGAAAGATAAAAAGATTTCCTACATCATAGTATTTTTTTTTGAATTTTTAGACATTAAATAAATTAAATTCTTTATGACATCATGATGATGCATCGATGACCTCATTATTTAACGATTTAAATAAAATGAGAAGATAATGCAAAATACAAGGCTTAAACTTGTCCAAAGCCTATTGGATGAGGATATTTCGAACCCTTATCACCTTAGCCACGAATTTTGTAAGTGTGGGACCTTTAGAATCCGAAAAGCATTGTATAATAATGTAACATTTCAATCTTTCCAAAAGAGCCCCTCCTCTCCTCTTATAAAAGGCCCCCACCTCTACCACCTTATTCACACTTTCAAGCCTTTTGGTTCAGCCAACCTCTGCCCAAATACTCTCCCAACTTCTCTCCCTTCATCCTAGAAGCTTTACTTTAGTCAGAAAGCCATCCTATGGAGTCCTTTTGATCAAATCAAAAGGAAGAACCTGAAGAAGAGGAGGTTAACCTACCCCAACCAAGGAAAAGTACAAGGTAAGGGTTTACTTCACAACCTCTTCATTATCCAAGTTTGTTTATACATAATTATCTACTGGGACCTCGTTATCATCCACATCAATGTTTCTTAAAAATGTCTTCCAAAACATTTTTACTATTAAATGGAAAATGTGTTAAAGTAATTTACACCCTTATACATTTTTGAAATGAATCTTACCTTCGTTTTCCAAACAATGTACTTTTTGACCTCTTTGACAAATTTAAGATAAGAATGTTTTTTTAACTTATACGGCGGGTGCGGCTATTTTCCGCCATTATATCTTCGTCGAAGCTTCCCTAACAAGCTTATAAGAATATCTTCAAAGTAAATGTATTATTTTATGATTATGGGACTTTTAAATGATTTCAAAAAGGAGAGATATTACTCTCAAATAGCTTTGATTTCACCCATGTCAACATCTTTTGATGGGTTTTAAGTTTAATTGAAATTGATTTATGATACAAAACTTTCATTGAACATTTTGTGAAATATTTGAATGTGGGTGTGTTATTTTTATACCATCCATAGTTTATGGAGAAATTGTTGACATTTCGTATGCTAGTTTTAATACGAATATTTATGTTATGTTTAAACCTATTCATATGATGAATGTATTGGACTTAATATGTGATGGGTGGAGCCCGCTATAGCTCCTCGATGCATCGGTAGGTCTCATGAGAAAACTAGACGTGGAATTGGCCGAGGCCCTTTCCCAATTTGATTTATGGTTTTGGCCGAGGCCTTAATCATTTTAGACATCTTGGCCGAGGCATTGACAAAGTGTTTCAGAATGTCTGGCATTATACATTCCCTCATTATGAAAGTGGTTATTGATATTTCACGTGATTATTCGTCTAGTAGAATATCCATGTGAGTACGTAATGGCATTATTTCATTTTACTTTTTCCATATTATGCTGAAGTTCAAGTTAAATAAGGCTTTTGTTTTAGTTATACATTGCCTTAAATGCTTATGTTTTCTTATGAAAGTTTCCGCTATATTGTTATCCTTACGGAGCATTTGACCTCTCCCCTTTCAATGTTTTATTTTTCCCAGGATGTGAAGAAGTGTATTATGACTGACTTACAAGAATAGTCAGTGAGGATATGAGTTGTGGACTAGGGAGACCATGTTATTGTAGTTTCATTTTTATGATGTAATGTAATGTTTATGAATGTATCTAGTGTTTCCAAGGCTACTAAACTGATCGGTCTTTCGAGACTTGATCTTTTGTGATCATGCTAATGTTATGATGTAATGCACCGACACTGGGTAGCTGGGGTTGGGGCGTTAGAGTTGGTATCAGAGGCAGTTTAGTACTAACCTTGGAAGCTAGATTTAGATAAACTCTGATTAGAGCACATATCCCGAAGATAGACTTTGAGGATTAGTATAGAAGAACTTCCTAGAATTTTGGTATTGTAGAGATGTTGTGAGTTTTCTGAGCAATACATCCCTGTCTGGATACAAGCAGGTAGAGGCGGCTCTGGCACAGATGTACCTAGGGGTAAAACCCGAAAACACCGCTTTGAGCTAGACTCGAACGGGAACTGGTGCACGACAATGGGCCTTGCATCACTCTTAGTTACGACACTCCTAGGGGAAATGCTTTGGATAATTCCCATTTTCTTTACAAACCACTATGAAGGGTTATGAGTATATACTTCCTCAAAGAAAACATTTTTATAATTATGGATTATATCCATAATTAGTTCAATTTATGTTAAGTGTTTTACAAGTATGGAATTATGTATTTTGATTCATGAACTAATCTAGTTTATGCCATTATTTAGAAATGGCGTCTAGTGGAAGGAATGGAAACTGTATCAATGCACGCACTCCGTGTATGGATTTCCCTCCTGCTCAAGATAATTATGGTGGAGCTAGTGATTCAACTGGTGCTGATCAGCTTCTCACCGTACTGGGACAACTCACGCAGGTTATGAATAACAAGCTTACTCGTATGGAGCACCCTGATCCGCAACATGGAGGATCAATGCTATACCGTTTCATAAGGCAACAACCACCAACCTTCAATGGGAGTACAAATCCTATAGTAGCTGAGCAATGGATAAATTCCTTAGAGAAAATATTCCATGCCTTGGGGAGTAGTGAAAGGGAGAATGTTGTCATGGCAGTTTACCGCCTCACTGGAGATGCCGATCAATGGTGGTCACTAATTCAAAACACAAAGGAAGATGACGAATTAACAAACATGGAATGGATGGAGTTCAAATAGTTGTTCTTAGAAAAATACTTTCCTCGAGACCATCGAGCGGATATGGAAAGGCAATTTCTGAGTCTGAGGCAGAAGGAGGATGAGAATGTCGCAAAGTATGAGACTAACTTTACAAGGATAGAAAGGTATGATGCAGATTACATACGTAACCCAAGAAGTAAGACTGATCGTTTCTTTGATGGGTTGAAACCATTTCTCCGTCGAGCTTTAGTATCACAAACCTTCTCTTCATACGAAGGTATTGTCTCGTGCGCTATCAAGACGGAAAAGGAATTCTCTAAGTCTTATGACTTTAAATCAAAGCAAGATAAGAAGAGATCCGCTGAAAACTCTGGGAAAGGAAACAAGGAAACAGGGAAGAAGGGTAGAAATGAATTTCCACCCTGTGATAATTGCGGTAGGAAGCACCCTGGTGCCTGTCTAAAAGGAAAAGGAGTATGTTACAAGTGTGGTGAAAAAGGCCACCAAGATCATGAATGCAAGGGAAAGAAAGCGGCTGTCAACGTGGAATGCTATAATTGTAGAGATAAGGGAAATTATGCAAATGAATGTCCTAAGCATCAGGGGAACTTACCTCAGAAGAGGCCAAGGGATCAGGGCCAGGCTTATGCTATCACTACCGCTGAGGTGGAAGCTCCGAAAGACATGGTGGCAGGTAATTTAATGGTTTCCTCAAGTTTAGAAAATGCATTATTTGATTCTGGATCATCGCATTGTTTCATATCTTCCCAGTTTGCTAAGAAAATTAGATATTTCCAATTTGATTTAACAAGGGAGTTTTCGGTTAAAACCCCTAAGGGAAGTATTGTTGCAATAAAGTTTTGTCGATTAGTTCCCATTAGAGCACCTAAATGTTCATTACCTGCTGATCTCATCGTCATACCCATGATTTAATTTGATATAATCCTCGGTATGGATTGGCTTTCGGACCATGATGCAAAAATTTATTGTAAGAGAAAAGAGGTTACGATTATTGATGATGATGATAAGGAACACCTTATCTTTAGAGCTGAATCGTCGCCACATAATTCTTATCTAGATCCACCCCCAGTAGCTCAACTAAATTCAATTATTGGGGAGGAAGAGAAGGAAAATACTAAGGGTGATGAAAGGAATATTCAAATAGAGGATGTACCTATTGTGAGAGAATATGTTGATGTGTTTCCGGAAGATTTACCTGGACATCCTCCAGAACGAGAAGTTGAGTTTTCCATTGATTTAATTCCTGGATCAAGGCCCATATCGAAGACCCCTTATAGAATGGCCACTGTGGAATTAGTTGAACTAAAGAAAAAACTAGAGGAATTGAGTAATAAGGGATTTATTCGCCCTAGTGTTTCTCCTTGGGGAGCCCATGTTCATTTTGTTAAGAAGAAAGATGGATCTATGAGGTTGTGCATTGACTATAGGGAGATCAATGCTATAACAATAAATAACAAGTATCCCCTACCTCGCATTGATGATTTGTTTGACCAACTGCATGGAGCTCAATACTTTTCAATGATTGACCTTCGGTCTGGATACCATCAGTTTTGTGTGAAGAAGGAAGACGTTCCAATGACAACATTTCGAACAAGGTACGAGCATTACGAGTTTACAGTAATGCCTTTTGGATTGACTAATGCACCCTCTGTTTTCATGGATCTAATGAATAGAGTTTTCAAGGAATATCTTGATGACTTTTTAGTGGTATTTATTGATGATATCTTGGTATACTCCAAAATCCACGAAGATCATGAAAATCACTTACGCATTATCCCGAAGACTCTTAGAAGACATGAATTATATGGGAAATTTAGCAAGTGTGAATTCTGGCTTCATGAGATTTCTTTTCTTAGCCATATTGTCTCTAAGGATGGAATTTCTGTTGATCCTTCTAAAACCAAGGAAATCCAAGAATGGCCAACACCGACAAGTATAACTGAGGTATGCAGTTTTATTGGTTTAGCAGGTTATTATCGACGTTTTGTCCAGAATTTTTCCAGATTGGCTAACCCATTGACAAAGCTCACACGTAAAGGGATTAAATTTTTCTGGACAAAAGAGTGTGAAGAATGTTTTGAAGAACTAAAGAGAAGATTATTCAATGCCCCTGTATTGACTCTACCATCGGGGAATGATGGGTTTGTTATTTATAGTGATGCATCGAAGAAAGGACTTGGTTGTGTCCTTATGCAGAATGATAAGGTCATTGCCTATGCATCACGACAGCTAAAAATTCATGAGAAAAACTATCCTACTCATGATCTTGAGTTAGCAGCTGTGATCTTTGCTTTAAAGATATAAAGACATTACCTCTATGGTGAAAAATGTGAGATTTATACTGATCACAAGAGTTTGAAGTATATTTTCACACAAAAAGAACTCAACATGAGGCAAAGGCGATGGCTTGAACTACTCAAGGATTATGATTTCACGATACATTACCACCCGGGGAAGGCAAACAAGGTGGCAGATGATTTGAGTAGAAAAGACCATGGAGTTTTGAATGTGATGAGAATTGAAAGGGATCCAATTTTCTTGGATCTAGTGAAGATGGACATGGGAATAAATAGGGAAGGTGAAACATCAATGCTTTTTCAAATGGTTTCCAAACCATCATTACTAGAAAGGATTAAGAGTTCTCAGACCAATGATGAAAAATTTCAGAAGAAGATTAAAGATGTGAATGATGGATGATTGAGGGACTTTGTGTATAAGGATGGAATTTTGAAATCCAGGAAGAGACTTTGTGTTCCCGATATACCTGATCTAAAAAGGGAATTGCTGGATGATGCTCATAGTTCCAATTTCTCTATACACCCTGGGAGCACCAAAATGTATAGATATTTGAAGGAACATTTTTGGTGGGACAATATGAAGAGGGAGATTGCTGATTTTGTGTCGAGGTGTATGGTTTGTCAACAAGTGAAATCTGGAAGGCAACATCCTGGTGGAGTATTGCAACCTCTTCCCATACCTGAGTGGAAATGGGATAATATTACAATAGACTTTGTCATGGGACTAAAAAAGACTCCTAGAAGGAATGATACAATATGGGTCATTGTTGATCGTCTTACTAAGTCAGCACATTTTCTGGCTATACGGGAGGATCTACCACTTGAACGTCTAGCAAGATTATATATTAATGAAGTTGTAAGACTTCATGGAGTACCCCTATCGATTGTTTCTGATCGTGATCCTCGTTTTACTTCAAGATTCAGGAAAAGTCTTCAAAAGGCCTTGGATACTGAACTTTGTTTGAGCACTGCCTATCACCCTCAAACAGATGGACAATCAGAACGGACTATTCAAACCTTAGAAGACATGTTGAGATCATGCTCTCTTGACTTTCAGGGTATGTGGGATCAATACTTACCACTGGTAGAATTTTCCTATAACAATAGCTTCCATTCAAGCATTCAGATGGCACCTTATGAAGCGTTATACGGAAATAGATGTCGTACACCAACCTGTTGGGATGAAGTTGGTGAAAGAAAACTTGTGGGACCAGAACTGGTGGAAGAAACAATGGAAAAGGTGAAGGTAATCCAAAACCACATCAAATCAGCTCAAAGTAGGCAGAAGAGCTATGCCGATAACAGAAGAAAGGTTTTGGAATTTCAGGTGGAAGATCATGTTTTCCTAAAGGTATCTCCATGGAAGGGAGTTATACGTTTTGGTAAGAAGGGTAAGTTGAGTCCCAGGTACATCGGACCTTTCGAAATTCTAGATCGTATTGGGGCTGTAGCTTATCGTTTGGCGATGCCGCCAAATCTCTCCAAAGTTCACGATGTTTTCCACATATCGCTATTGAGAAAATACATGCCCGACCCAACACATGTACTTACCTATGAGGAATTAGAACTGGAACCCGATCTATCTTCTTGCGAAGAGCCCATCAGAATTCTTGATGTGAGGGAGCAGGTGCTGAGAAACCGGACGACTCGTCTGGTAAAGGTTTTGTGGATAAATCATAAAATGTAAGAGGCAACGTGGGAACCTGAGGAACTTATGATGAAGAACCACCCGAGTCTTTTTATGCAGTAATACCCTAGAAATTGCGAGGATGCAATTATTTGAGGGAGGGGAGAATGTAACAGCCCAAGCTTCCACGGTACGTTTCCCTTCGAATAATGCAATAGTGTGTGTTGTACGCAACCTCGAGCTCTAACACACACCACAACTAATTAAACTAGCCGTTTTGAATAGTAATACCTACTTTTTGAAATTTTATAAATTTTATTTATCAAAATGGACTACATTTTTGGATTCGGAATATCGAAATTAGCCTATGTTGAATTTTTGGTATTTTTCTGAGAACTTCTAATTTTTTTATGAATAGTGAAAAATACTTAAAAACAACTTTTTTAATCAAAATAATTTATAGTGATAAATTACACTATTTAGTGGTTTTAAAGTATAATTAGAATATATTTTTACCATTTTATCCAATGGTGGTCATTAGAATTAATTTAACATTGAAAATGGACATAAACAATTGCCAATCTTTTGATATAAATTGTTTCTTAAAAACACGCTATTTGTTGTGACAGTGGGAATTAATTATAAAATTAATTAATGCAACTTATATGTTTGGAATTTTGTAAAATAGACATCATTTTTGAATTTGGAATATCAATTATATCTTAGGGTGAAATTTTGGCATTGTTCTGAAAAACTTCAATTTTTGATGAATAGTGAAACCACTAAGTGGTAGTTAAATAACTGATTTTTCGTTTAAATAAAATATTACCACTTCTATGATTTGATTTTCAAAAATCCTACATACATGGTTGTCATTAAGAAGTAAAATGTGGTTGAATGAGATTAAAATAATTTTTGGTGAATAGTAACTCTTAAGTTCTTAATCGCGATTAGAGGTAATTAGTGTAGTTTAATGTAAAAATAATGTTTTAATAATATGAGATAAGATTGACACATGTCCTACCCACATTGTATGTGCCATGGCCGACCAATAAAATCCATGGGTCAACTTGGGGACCCCATGGAGCCACTTTAGTTGGAAAATGACATAAATACCTTTTATTTAATGTTAAAGTAAAAAATGACACAAACATGAAATGTTTTACTAAAACAATTTTTATATGGGGTTATACAAGTCATATTTTTGACTATAAATAGTCATTGGAAAGGTAAAAATATTTCCTACATCATAGTATTTTTTTTAGAATTTTTAGACATTAAATAAATTAAATTATTTATGACATCATGATGATGCAGCGATGACCTCATTATTTAACGATTTAAATAAAATGAGAAGTTAATGAAAAATCCAAGGCTTACACTTGTCCAAAGCCTATTGGATGAGGAGATTTCGAACCCTTATCACCTTAGCCACGAATTGTGTAAGTTTTGGACCTTTAGAATCCGAAAATCATTGTATAATAATGTAACATTTCAATCTTTCCAAAAGAGCCCCTCCTCTCCTCTTATAAAAGGCCCCCACCTCTACCACCTTATTCACACTTTCAAGCCTTTTGGTTCGGCCAACCTCTGCCCAAATACTCTCCCAACTTCTCTCCCTTCATCCTAGAAGCTTTACTTTAGTCAGAAAGCCATCCTAAGGAGTCCTTTTGATCAAATCAAAAGGAAGAACCCGAAGAAGAGGAGGTTAACCTACCCCAACCAAGGAAAAGTACAAGGTAAGGGTTTACTTCACAACCTCTTCATTATCCAAGGTTGTTTATACATAATAATCTACTGGGACCTCGTTATCATCCACATCCATGTTTCTTAAAAATGTCTTCCAAAACATTTTTACTATTAAATGGAAAATGTGTTAAAGTAATTTACACCCTTATACATTTTTGAAAGGAATCTTACCGTTGTTTTCCAAACAATGTACTTTTTGACCTCTTTGACAAATTTAAGATAAGAATGTTTTTTTAACTTATACGGAGGGTGCTGCTATTTTCCGCCATTATAACTTCGTCGAAGCTTCCCTAACAAGCTTATAAGAATATCTTCAAAGTAAATGTATTATTTTATGATTATGGGACTTTTAAATGATTTCAAAAAGGAGAGATATTACTCTCAAATAGCTTTGATTTCATCCATGTCAACATCCTTTGATGGGTTTTAAGTTTAATTGAAATTGATTTATGATACAAAACATCCATTGAACATTTTGTGAAATATTTGACTGTGGATGTGTTATTTTTATACCATCCATAGTTTATGGAGAAATTGTTGACATTTCGTATGCTAGTTTTAATACGAATATTTATGTTATGTTTAAACCTATTCATATGAGGAATGTATTGGACTTAATATGTGACGGGTGGAGCCCGCTATAGCTCCTCGATGCATCGGTAGTTCTCATGAGACAACTAGACGTGGAATTGGCTGAGGCCCTTTCCCAATTTGCTTTATGGTTTTCGCCGAGGCCTTAATCATTTTAGACGTCTTGGCCGAGGCCTTGACAAAGTGTTTCAGAATGTCTGATATTATACATTCCCTCATTATGAAAGTGGTTATTGATATTTCACGTGATTATTCGTCTAGTAGAATATCCATGTGAGTAAGTAATGGAATTATTTTATTTTACTTTTTCCATATTATGCTGAAGTTCAAGTTCAATAAGGCTTTTTTTTAGTTATACATTGCCTTAAATGATTATGTTTTCTTATGAAAGTTTCCGCTATATTGTTATCCTTACGGAGCATTTGAGCTCACCCCTTTCAATGTTTTATTTTTCCCAGGATGTGAAGAAGTGTATTATGACTGACTTGTAAGAATAGTCAGTGAGGATATGAGTTGTGGACTAGGGATACCATGTTATTGTAGTTTCATTTTTATGATGTAATGTAATGTTTATGAATGTATCTAGTGTTTCCAAGGCTACTAAACTAATCGGTCTTTCGAGACTTGATCTTTTGTGATCATGCCAATGTTATGAAGTAATGCACCGACTCTAGGTAGCTAGGGTTGGGGCGTTACAAGATATAGAATAAATTAAATTTATTTAATAAGTTATATACAATAAAATATTTGGGTGATGTATTTTCCCTTTGAGAATTTCATCTTCAAAATTTTAATAATTATTACATTTTAAATATATGAGGTTAGTTCTTATTCATAGAATCCTCAAGTTCCCATGTTGATTCTTCGATTTTATCGTTTATCAAAAAACAATTACCATTAAATTTGTATTATTTCTCAATACTTTATATCTAATGTCCATAATCTCGATAGAATCATTTTAGTATGATAAATTATGTGTTAGTTCTGTTTCTTCATAGGTGAGTACATGTGTTTGGTCTGACATGCGCTTCCTTGACAATGAGATGTGGAAGACATTGTGTACTACAGAAAAGATAGGTGGTGTCACTAAGCAATAAGCCACAACTCTAATTATTTCTAGAATTTTAACTATACCAGTGTAACTAGGCCTTAGTTTCCCATTCTTATCGAACCTTGTGATAACCTTCTATTGAGATACTTTTAGAAAGACATGATCCCCCACTTGAAACACCAAATCCTTTCACTAGTTGTAAAAATAACATTTTTCCCTACTTTTAATTTCTTTAATATTATCTTGAATTTTATCTAATGTTTTTGTTGCCTCTTTTATATATTATGGGACAATAAGATTCTTCTCACCAACTTCATCCCAACAAGTTTGAGTATGACATATCTTCCAATATAATTCTTCATATGGCACTATTTGAATACTATAATGGAAACTACTATTGTAGGAAAACTCTACCAAAGGTAAATACAAATCCCACATACCTTGAAAGTCAAGTGATCATGATCTAAACATGTCTTCTAATGATTGAATAGTCCATCTATATTATCCATCATTTTTAGGGTGAAAAGAAGTACTCAAATGAATCTCAGTATCTATTTACTTCTTAAAACTCTTCCATAATTTTAATGTAAAATGCGGATCTTGATTAGACATGATCTATAGAGGAAAACCATGAAGTCTTAAAACTTATTTAATATAGATTTTGGAAAGGCTCTAAAGTGGAAAATTCTCCCTTATAGCGTGTAAATTTGAATATTTAATAAGTCAATCAATAATTACACATATTACATCATTCATTCTTAGATTCTTTGGTAATCTAGTGACAAATTTCATAGTAATTGCATCACCTTTCAAGGTATGAAAAGGTATAGGTTTCTTGAATCCTCTAGGATGGTGTATTTCATGCTTCACTCATTCACAAACTAAGCATTTTGATACATAATCAACACTTTTTCACATAATATTATCCAATAAAAAAATTTCCATTAATTCTCTATACATATTAGTGATACCATAGTGTATAGTGAAATTTGAGATATTAGCAGTGTCCAATAATGCCATTTTTAGCTATCGTATAAAGGGAATAAAAATACACTTCCCAAATTGAAAGATTCAATATTCAAGTAAAAAATATACCCATTTCCTATCATTCATATATTAAATTTTCTTTTGAAAACTATCATATTCATATTGATGACTTTTTATCTTTTCCAATAAATATGTTTTGGAAACCATTTGAAAAAGTAATGATATTTCACCTCCCTTGATAATTCCAATATCCATATTTAAAAGACCCTTGTACACAGGAACCCCATAAATCCTCATTTTGTTCATAACTCCATGATCCTTCCTACTTAATTCATTTGCAACCTTATTTTTCTTCACTGGGTGGTAATATTTTGAACAATTATAATCTTGGGTAGCTTGTGCCATCGTTTTTTTCTCATTTTTTGTTCTTCTAATGAGAAGATAAATTTACAAATTTTTTTGTCTGTATATATCTCAAATACCTCACCATATAGATAGTGTCTATATATTTTCATACTAAATATTAAATCTACTAACTCAAGATCATGAGTTGGATTTTTATATTCATGATGTTTCACTTCCTCCATTCATAGGAAATAACTCTATCATTATGCATAAAGACACAACCAAGTCCTTTCTTCGATGCATCACTATAAATAAAAATTCCATTATTTTTATATGGTAGATTTAGGATCATAGAATTCACTAATATTTTCTTAAATTCATGAAATCATTCAATTCAATTCTTTATCCAAATAAACTTAACCCTTTTATGTGTGAGCTTGGTTATCGGGTTATCCAATCTAGAAAACATATTAATAAAATGTTGATTGTAAGCTGTTAAACCAATTAAACTAATTAAACCGGTTATGTTCATTGGTTTTGGCCATTATTGGACTGCCTTTACCTTTACTGGATCAACTTAGATTTCATTTTTATAGATAATATATCCAATAAAATAAATTTATTAATTCCATAATTTACACTTTCTAAATTCACCGCACAAATCTTTCCTTCTGAGAGTCTCAAGAATGATTTGTAAGTGATTATCATGGTCTTTATATATTTTATAATAAATGAAAATATAATCAATGAATACTAAAAAAACTCCTTTAATATATTCCTTGAATACACTATTCATTTTATCCATAAAAACTAAGGGTGCATTTTTTAATGCAAATGTCATTACAATAAAATCATAATACCCTAACATTGTCTAAAAATGAGTCTTGGAAATATCTTCCTTATGAAATAATGATTAATGATACTAAGAATGAAGGTCAATATTAATAAAATTGAGCACAATTAAATCGATTAAATAAATCATCAATTTGAGGCATAAGATACTTCCCCTTTTATTTTAATACCATTTATTTCCTAATAATCAATTCACAACCTCATAGATCCATTTTTATTCATAATGAAAATAACATGATATCCCCAAGGTGAAAAACTATATGGTAAAAATACTGTACCATTAAATTCCGCTATTTAATAAATCCATCGTGTCGATAGAATAATGATTTTTTTATATAGTTCTTGCATTAGGGATTTAATCAATATAAGACTCAACATCATTTTATAGAATATTTCTAGGTAATTACTATAGAAATAAATCAATTTATTCATGTACAATATGCAAATCCTCAATTTTAAAATCACATTTTTCATTAGTAGGTTTTATCTACTCTTCCTCTCCAAGAATATCATTTAGAAGAGCTATTGGAGTTAAGTCCAAATATGACTCAGATAATGAAGTATCCCCTCTAAAGTTATGAAATTCTATATCTTCATCATGAATTATAATTTACTACTGTTTGAAATAAACATTTTGATTAAATTTTTAAATCCATTTGATTCAAAATATTATATAAAAATAAACCATAGTTATGATAATAAAATCAACAATTAGAGCTTATTTATGTATCATAATAAGAACAGCTTGACACATCTTTATTATAATAAGGTTTCTACAATGAGTTTTGACAAAAACTATATAATTAAGGTGAATTAGAAATAAATAATTTTTTTTATAAAACATGGAAGATATAAAAGAATGTGATAATTCAGAATCAAATAAAGATTTATTTAAAATTGAGGAGAAGATTAAAGTATCTTTCCCATGTAATTAGGAACATTAGCATCATCTCTTGTGACTACATAAGCATGGCATTGTGCCCTTATAATTTTATAGGGAATTTTTTCTTGTAATCTAGGATAGTCATATGCATAGTTTCCCATATCCTTGTAGCAGAATCATTTCTCATTTCTGACATATTTCCTTCCTTTAAAATAACGGGCCAAATGGCCTTTTCCGCTACACTTGTAACAAACTCTAATTCCCAATACGCAATCTCTGTGATTTTTCATTCCACGTTTATTGAAAGTTGTAAATTATATTCTTCCCTTCTTCTATTTTCCCTTATTTCCTTTCCTAGAGTTCTCAACATCCCTCTTCTTATCTCCAATCCATTAAAAGTGATATGGATTGTAAAATTATTTCTCCATATTGATGGAACATGATATTATATCCCTGTATGATGGGAATGTTTTGTAGGATATTTCCCATTATATAATTGGCTTTAGACCATAAAATAATTGGTCAATATTTATCTATTGATTATGAATTTAATTCACAATATTCCTTTATAACTATGTAAGGTTGGATTCATACTAAACTCCATTTTCATCCTATTTCTATCTTAAAATCAATAATTGTCTCTTCGTACTAGCTTTTTGTTCATGAGGGAAATATTTTCCCAAAAACATTTCCACAAAATCCTTCAATTCCATATTTTCAATTTCTTTCTCCACCTTTATGTTTTTAATTAATGACCACCATTGATCCAAATCTACTAGGAGAATATAAACTATCATGATAACCTTATAACTTTCATTACATCTGAATGTGAGAAATGTTTTCTCTATGAAACTTATCTATTGATCAGCTATAAATGGGTTTTTCTTCCTATTGTATGATAGAGTACGTTGTCGCATGAAGTAGTCCAACAATTTTACCATGCATTCTAGATTAGTTTACTCTATGTAAGTAAGGTTATTTATCATAACTGGAGTCAGTTTTCCCATTATAGTTATAATTTATTCTCTATATTTGAACATATATCTCCAACATCATTATCTTTCAAAGAAGGGAAATCCCTATATGTAATAGGTGTGTTAAAATGGTTTCCATTCCTTCAACTAGGGGCCATTTCTATATATTGGAATACAAAATATTAGAACATAAAATTATAAAACATTGAGTATACTCTCAGAACTGGTGAATCACATAATCCAAAAAAAATTGATATAAATAATCTCTAAATCATATTAATTGTTTCTTTTAGAATATTTCAAACTTTTGACATAGGGTTTTGTTTTATAATATATGTTTTTCTATATCTATTTCTTAATTTTTCTACTAAAATTTCACTAAATCAAACTGTAAATACCCCAACTCCAGTAGCTTATAGCTAGTGCCTTGGTTTATTACATTGGTACTAAGTATAATTGATCACATACCAAAGGTCCAAATAGTTTTTTAGATTTGAAAAACTAGATGAAAAAAATGTTCTTAAATTACAATGTGAAATGAAATATGACATAGAAACTATATTGGAAATACCCCCATTTATCTATATTATATTTCAATTTCAATCATAATATACATAATGACATCCTATTGAAAAATAAAACAAAAAAAAACAGGGTGTGATCATATTCCTAGTAAAAGTATGAATACAGATAGTGGTATCATAAATAAACAATAAGAATATGGTAAGATGATTAACAGAGTAAAAATTCGCTTGAAACATAATCATGAGAAAAATATGGCAGGAAAAGAAGCTGGTCAAATAATTCCAAATAAATAATCTCATGAGAATGAAATAAGCCATAGATATCATAATAGTAGAATAATCACTGGGATTATAAATAACTAATATCATAATGAGGTAATGAATAACTTGGGGAATAATAAACAACCCTTAAAGTATTCGGTGAAGACACCATACATAATTAGGTAATACATCATCCAATACCCAAACTAGTTTGTCTCGTGATACTTACTGTTGCATCGAGGGGGAATAGTTGGTCTCGCCTGTCACTTACTATGTCAAATAAATTTATCATATGAAAGAGTTTAAACATATTAAAAATATAAATTCATACTGAAACTATAATATGAAATGTTAATAACATTCCCTAAATAATACAAATAAGCATAATCTATCCAGTGTAATATGATGAATGGTATCAAAATATCACATCTGTAGTTAAATTGGTCATTAAAAAATCAGGTAAAATTTGTGAATGGTATCAAAAGAGATGATCCTAAATTAATCATATTATCCAAAAATTTTGTGACATTGATGCAAGTACTATAATGAAACCATTGAGAAATTTTTGAGAGAAATACCACTTTGTTTTGAAATCATTTACTTCAAAGGTATTAAATTATAAAATAAAACACTTTCTTTGAACATAACCTTGTAAGATTGTAAATGATTCCTAAAAACATTAATCTTAATTTAAATTTGTAAAATATCCTCATTCCATAAATGTTTTAAATAAAACGTTATTTTTACATTTTGAAAAAGAAACATTTAAAAGAGTTTTTTAATGGAATGTATGACCATTAACTAAAGGGATTGATTTTTTGTATCATATAAAAAACATATAAAATTTTAAATACAACATAAGGCAATATAAAGTTGTTTTATACATAATAATAGGATTTCATGGTCAATGGAGTGTAGTTTTAACCTAAAGAATGAAAATTGGATTAACAATTCCCCTACCACATTGTAATAAGTCAAATCATGTGCGACATAAAATTAATGATCATCATGTGAAAAATTAACTTCCCTAAATATAAATAGGTTCATCATATGAAATATTAAGGGTATGTATGTTCACCACATAAAATAAATAAGCGTTGAATAAGGAATATATCTCACCGAAGTAAAAGTGAGAGAAGAAACCATTACCACGTGTCTAAATGTGTTCTGCACATATACATAATTTCCTTGATAAATAAATTAGATTCATTGATTAAATATTTTATAACCATTTAAAAATATTTTTAATTTATTATAATTCTATTAATGTCAGTAATTTTTATTTCTATGAGCTATAATGTATAATTAAATTGTTTTGAGGGTGTCCATTTCTAGGATTTAAGGTCAAATCCGTTGTGTATAAATATAGATGTCCTTTTCAAATGAGAATAGCTTCTATAACAGTGAGATTATTTAGTAATAATTAACTTAAATAAGTTTAAATGGTCTCATATATGTATTATTTATATGTTATGATGATGAATCACTAGATATAATGTTGATAAAAATGTCTTAATTTACTTTGAAGGTTTTTATGACCATCAAAAACTTGTGTCATTTTATTTAATATTATGTTTGTATATCGGTTCCAGAACATGATATAACATATAATATGTATATTAAAATATGATTTAACCATAATAATGGTTTAATTAAAAGTATTAAATTTGGTAATTTTAAATGAAAACACATAATCCATCAATGTGGTGAATTGACATATAACGGAGGATGAGATTATTTTAAAAAGAAAAAGAAGAGGAAAATAGATTTTATGATGGATAATCGAATAGAAAACAAATCATTTAGTATATATATCATACTAGAGTTACCATTCCACATTTTATAACAGATTTTGGGAGAGAATAATAAGCTGAAATAAATTAAAAGAGAAAGAATATGGATTTTAACTCTTGAATAACATCTCCTTGGGAAACTCCTTAAAAAATAGATTTGGTCTTTTGGTAAGACCAGAAAATATTATAAATACGATGGAGGCTTGGGAAGGGAATTGGCCCAAATTTAGATAATCTCAAATTCTTATAATGTGTGAGGAAATGGGTAGTGGGGGTGGTATTTATAGGGGAGGAGAGGGGAGTTTTTTATTATTATATTCATTAGTTTATTATTTTGGATCTATACTATCAACAATATTTATTCTTGTTACTAAGTATAGTAAATAGTGCATTTTATTTCTAACTAATGGGTTCTTACCTCATCTATACATCATCCATGACTCAAAAATTCATTTATTTTCTTATAATTTTAAATCCTGTAGATTATCATATTTCATGATACACCAAAAATTCAACTATTTTAGGGAAAACAGAAAACAAAACACCCTAAAAATTTATTGATGTGTATATTTCAAAAATGAAATCCATTATATGAAAAAAAATTAAATATGATAAATTTAACATTAAAATAAAATAATCATTTATTTGAAAAATGTTAATCTTAATATTATAACTGATTCTATGACACTTTGAAAAAAATAATTATGGTATCATAAAATTATCTTGTAATTATAGCACAAAAATATTATTTAAGGATTTTTTTTATGAAAATAAATCATTATATAAATTATAAAATTTTAAATAAAGATTTGTTTTTCCCCAAAAATACCAATACCTAATTTATCATTTTTTAAACATTTATTTACTTATTCCAATATATAAATATATCATTCTTTCATTTTTGAGAAACCTAAAATTTATTAATATTTTCATAGGTGAGGATATTAATATAATGTCCATATTAATATTCCTAATCGTCCCAATACTATTCCAATAGTCTTGTTAATATTTAGCAGTATATCATATTTTTTTAATCTTGGTGTGCAATGTAAGCTATCGAATAAATTGAATTTATTTAAAAAGACACATAACATAAAATATCGGCATGATATATTATGTTCCTTTACCATTATCCAAATAAAAAAATGAATGTTTCCACATTCCAGTCCCAAACTCCTCAAAAACATAAATTGACCACCGATAACATAAAATAATATAAAATAAAAACAAATTGACATTATTACTACCACAATACTGTATGAAATTTGTTCAGTTCAATTTTGTGATATGTTATACTATAACACATAATGATTGAAGAGTGGTTGAAATATTATCATTATTATTTGAGGGATTATTCTTGTGAGATATCATTTAGGAAATATTTCTTTAAACAAAACACATGATAGTATATTCATTCATGCCAGAGTTTTATGAATTTGTGGAATTTTTTACTCATGTGTTATAATGCATGAGTAAATGCATGAGAACTCGAGGATAATTCTTGAGGTCACTTTATACGGTGAAAGTACCTATTATATGCAGTTTTATTCATGCAAGTAAGTCTTCCCAAGGCTTAACCTATACTCTCTAACCCCGTAGATCTCTTATCCTACCTCCTTTTCACGATAAAGTGATAACATGTTGTTGAGGATGGAGAATCCCTCTTGAGCATAGAGTTATTTAGGTACCCAGGGATAGGGAATGAAGATGGAATTTTATTTGGATTCCATTTTGCATCCTTCATCAAACCAATATGATGTTGTGTCAATAAATATTCTCCTACAATCAATGGTAAAGGCTATAATTGTTTCTGAATTTCTCATTTACATTATGCATGGTTTTTATATTCTTGAATTGTTCAATAATTGATTAGGTTTTTATATTATTTTAACTAGTTTAACCAAAAATATTAGATCCCTTCAAAATCCAAAAGTTTTATCAGAGATTGCCATATGTTTATATTTATGAAATAATGTTATAAAAATTAAGATTTTTTAAATCATATTCTCTATCATACTACCAATCATAAAATATGACTACAACTTTTGTTAAGTAAATTTGAGTCATGGATTACAAAATTAGATATCATTATTAGGGACTTGGTATAAAACCCATGATTTCCTATTATTCATAGCATACGAAACCCTAGATATCATAATTTGTGATTTCATTTTTTTGTATTATAAGAAAATATAGAATCATATTTCCTTTAAGATATCCATATGAATCATAAAATATTATTTCTTATCATATTCATTACATTAACTATCATGTTGTAAAAATTTGATATAGTCGTTAATAGTAAACCTGTATGTATCATATAATTGGATACAATAGTTCTATCAGTCATATAATGAAGTTGATAGTTCATAAAATATTTAAATACCTTAGCCTATCAACCATATCCTATGATTTGGGATGGATAATTAATAATAATTTGTATCATATATTTCACTTCATATTATATCATTAAATATTATCATTAAGAAAATTCTAAAATTAAATAATTATTTTAATTATATTACATGTAAATTGTTTATAAATATTGATAAAAGGTATTTTTGGGATATTTATTAATTCATAAAGTGTTTAAAAATTAATTAATTATAAATATTTACTAATTAATTCAATAAATACTTATGATCTAATTTATTAACAAATGTAGAACAATATTAAATTTTAGTATTAAAATATAATTTACTAAATTATATGGAATAGAATTTGACATTTAAATAATGGTTTTATTTAAGTATATTAACGTTAAATTATCATGTGTTTATAAATTATAAAATAATGAAAAATATAAAGTGTTAATATTTTAGTGTTATGAATTGTTAATAACACTTAATTTGAATTATTCAAATTAAGGGCCTTATTTGTGATATTGTTTTGAAAACAATAGAAAAATGATGTTCGATTTCATTAAGGTTTAAATAATGTTAAACATGTGATAATTATGTCATGTAAAATGTTTTTATAATATAAATTGAGATATAAAATATTTTCATTTCATGAAATATCATATATTTAAAATAAATATTCCATTTGATAAATAATTTGAATAATTTTATATTATGGAATGAATATAATGTTTTTATATTCAAGATTAAGGAATGACCAATATTAATCGGTAAGAATTATAAAATATTTATTATTATATTTTACTTATGAATTGTTTAATAAATATTTGTCACATATTTTAATATATGAATTTTTCATTTATATTAAAAAAAAGAATTACTCTATCATTCAAAGATATAAATTATTTACATTATGATAATTTTTATTCATTAATTAAATTGTTAAACTACATTTAGAGATTATAATACATGATTCTAAGGAGTTAAATTCAAGATATGATAAATATTTATTCTCCAAATAAATTTAATTTTGTTGGATATTAAATTTGTTTTCTTTAATTTAGTTTTTGAATGAAGTTTATTCATGTTAGGTGTTCGAGTTGTGATGAATTGAAATCTCTCTTGGGAAAAAATTACCTAGGTAGAAGAATTTTGGGTTAAACTTCCCAATGGGCTAGATTATTATTCCTCTTTCTAGAAGGGAGGGGGTGGGTATATGGATTCAGGCTTACTCATGAAGGGATTTTCATTTTCAAATAATTATAAACCTTTATTTAAAATGGCCGTATTTCTTATTCATGAGATATATTTGGATGTGTATAAATGATTTTGGAATTTATTTTTTCCAAAATAACATTATCTATGAGTTTTTCAATGAGACATATATATATATATATATATTGTTTGAAAATATTGGTTTAGTGGAAGAAATAGGATTTCAAACTAAATCATTCATTTAATTCATACATAAAGTGATTAAAATAAGAGAATATGATGAGATTAAATCTCCTCCGAAAAATAAGTGTTTGATTTCCATAAAATCTTCACTTGGATGGACCTGAATCATTCATTCTGTGTGACCCTTACCGTTAGGTTACCATGTATTATATTTTTTAAGTAAATAATGCTTTGTGTTGACCCTAAGAAGAAGGTGTATTATTTTTGAAATTTACCCTAGGTTACATTTTGCTGGTAAGATATAAGTATTAGGATACGAAAGGTATAGAGTTGATTATATATTCATATGAAGTATTTTATTAAATATTTATCCACCAATCTATATAATAGTCATATATGATATGATTTATAATGTTTTTCTACCACATATAATCATGTATTATTTACATGGTTCATAGTTAAAGGAATAATGAAACATGGATATTATCCCACTAATGGGTATAATGAATTTAAAATGAGTTCATAATTTTAGTGGGATCCTAGTAATAATACATGAAATTAACAAGATAAAATCATTTGTTGTAGATAATGACATCATCACTACAAAACATAACTAAAAGATTAATCCTTATAAAAGAGATTCTTAATGTAAGAATCTCTTAAGACTGGAAACATAAAAAAAGTATCTTTTATGTGTTAGAGCAACACCTTCCCAGGTAGCCAATTGTTAATGTTGTTCAATATGTTAATGTAAATTCTTATGAGAAGAAAAAAAATTTTAATTTATTTTTTTCAAAGTTGTTAAATGAAAAATGGCTTAAGGGAACTTTAGTCTCCACACATATATTCAATATAATCAGATATATAAATGATGTGATGGGACTAGAGGTTTCATTGATAGTTTTTCTTGTTAGAAAATTTATACTATTTTAATTTATTTAAATGTTACAAAAATATTATTGAAATCAATAATGGTTTATTGGATATAACTAAAGTGTTGATAACAGATGAAGTATCCATATGATGTCTACTTTTTGGTATTTTATATATAGTAAAAGTGGGTAAATATTCAAACTGGAAGAAGAAAAGTTAGTTATAGATTCCCAAAGTCTTTCTTCAACTATCCATTCATATTCATTGAAACCTAATGTTATTATTAGGATGTATGAAAATTGATTCTATAGGATATGATTTTTTAAGATACCTAAAGGGTTTTTTGAGACAGAATATAATTTTCTGGTTTTTATGAGTGTTATAGAAACTTATTTCTTGATTTTTAAGGGTATGTTATACCAAATTCATACTTCAAAAGTGATATAAATATATAGGAGTTATAAAAAAGAATAATTGATTGAGATTTTTGTATGAATTCCAGTGACTAAATGAATATCTATTATATTAAATATTTTAATGTAAAGGAACATATGAATCTCAAATGATTCTAAATAAAATATTTTTATAGTTATCTAGTTTCTATTATAAGATAATAGTTATTTTCTAATAATTATTTTTATAAACAAATATGAGATTATAAACATGGTTTATGATCCATTATATTCTATAATGTGTTTTGAAAAATATTCAAGAATACAAAAAAAATATTTTGGACAAAAACAATTATCCAAATGTTTGTTAAAATATGAGGGAAGATGTTCCCACAACCCATAAGTGGTATTTCTTATGAAATTAAGCCTTTGTTTAATATGAAAATGTTTCAAACACATATTATGAAATATAGGATATAAAAAATAGTTTATTTTTTAAATATTTATACCATAGAGTAAATAAGAGTTATTTCATGAAAAATGAGGTGTTTTCCTATTATATAATGATATTATAAAGAGAATATAGTGCCTATAAAGTTAGTGGGATTATGTTTGAACTTATAGAAGTTTAGAGTAAACACTTAAAGTATTATACTAGAATAAATTTTTTTCTATATTCATTTAGTAATAAAAATATTTTAAGATAAATGATGGTAATGAAAAAATATGAAGAGTTACATTTAGTTACCATGTGAAAGTGAATATCATTATTCTCTAAATGATTATTCAAGTAGAAATATAATGTGAAATTTACTTGGCATCCTAAAATAGTTGTAGGATATTTTGAAAAAGACAAATTTAATGAGTTTCATTTAGTTATTATAACTATGTGACCATTATTATATCACAAAAAAGTTTAGTTTTTGTTAGAAAGTAATTAAGGTAAATAGTTATAGTGATTGTCATTAGATTCTAGGGGAAAAACTTGATTTAAAGGGTTCTAAGGATGATGATATTAATCTTATATAGACTTATAAGTAAACAAAAAAAGTTAGAATCATTACGTTTGATATTATGTATTTATAAATTCTGAATATGTTAAACTTGATGATTATTAGGAATGTGATTCTTATATATCATCATTACTCAAAAAATATCTATAGAAATTTCTCACCAAATTGTTTAGTGGGATATTTGTATTAGATGGTTTAAAAGTTATGTGGCATGAAATACATATAGATGTAATGAGTTAAAAAACCATCAAATTTGAAACAAAAATATGGTTCATTTGAAATTCAATAACATATGATATGGTAGAAAGGCAGTTATATAGGGTTTTGTTAAGTATTTTTATAATGGTTTTAATAGTATAAAATATATCATATAAAATTCAGTCTGTAATTTAAAATTTTTTCATGTTTGTAGAATGTACATATATAAATTTATATTTAAGGAAATGCATTGATAATTAAGATCTCAAATAAAAACATTGATTTATCAATAACTGATGATTTCCATTGGGTATTATATGTTATGAAGAAATTTTAAGGTTAGTGTGATTGAGATTTTTTTGTCAAGATATGAAATATACTCATTAGGGAATAAACTTTTTTTGAGCCTTTGATGTAATGAACTAGCCTGTAAGACACTAAAATGTTGCCCTGAGCTGGTGTCTCACACGACCTCAGGCCCGCCTCCCTAGAAATTGGAGGTTACTGACTACCAGCAAGGGTTTAACAAAACTTGTTGGGAGATTATAAACTCTTTATTAGAGTAATCCATAGAAGATAAAATGATAAATAATGGAAGTATTATAAACAATAACCATGAATCAAAAATCCATTTCCCAAAATAGGGTAGATTCCCACAACCAATAGTAAATATGCCATGTCATGTATTATAGTTCCAAGTGTAAAGGAAATCGCAAAATAAAGACAATATGAAAAATCCCCAAAATAGGTCCAAAAACCATATCTGGTTCCCTCATCCGTGGATATCCCTGAGTCTCAAATCAACCCTTTAGTATAGGGTCCTTTCCCTTATCCTGACATTAAACCATAATGTCTTCTTAAGTTCTCAATAGAGCCTCAAGTAAGTTGTGAGTAAAACTCAGTAGGCCACCACAAATGGTGTCTACGTATTATCCATTCAAAAATAGTGTATTCATAAGTATGGTGATCAACAAGATAAAAAATATATATAATCCGGGTTCCATTAATCAATAGGATTTGCATTCGCAACTTTCATCATTAGTTCCATTTGATATCCAAATTAATCAATTGTGTTTCATCCCATGGAAGTCAATTAAATTATGCACAAGGGGGCGTCATGTTCCCTACATCATAGGTAAGATAATTTCAAAAAACTATATATATCAACTTACTATGTAACCTTGGTGTAGTTAATCATACAATGTGCATAAATTATGGGCATAGAGCCTTAGTCTGACACTATAACCCAAGAAATATATGGGGTATGGTCCAATTCCTTAATCTATTATGACTCATAGGAGTAGAGCCTCAGTCTAATACCCCAATAAAACCACATATTCACTTAATAATTCATCTTAAACCATTTTAATACATTTACCATTTATATGCCTTAACTTATTTAGCAAATTCATGTTATAAAAAATGTCCCTTAATAGATTTAAACAAAGTAAACACTTTTATTTTTTCATTCATTTCACAAAACCATGTTAACATGCTTAAAATAATTATCAATTTTTCTATCACACCACCCATAAATTCCTTATTTAATAACCCAATTCCATGTTCAAGGTTGTGTCACACCCCACGAGTGTCCATTATCCCGATCTATTCAACCTCAATAGATCCCATATAAATCATGAAGGATTTAAGTTTTAATTTTATTAACCATTTATAATTTCCTAAAAGGGAGATGAAATGGATATAAAAATGATACCACAACACAACCATATACACAAAACAATCTTCAAGACTATGGGATATAACTTGTAGATAATCTACTTCATGTTTGTGGAATAATGCTTGCTTAACAAAAGAACATGATTCAAACTTAACAACCTTAAAATACCTAACATAAAATATAATATGAGAATCAGTAATTAAGGATTCAAAATGTGAAAAATGACTATACAATACATCTTATGGGAAATATAGGTAAGAAGAGTGTTATACTCCCTCGGGTCGTTGATTCACACACAATCGCACTCTAAACAGACAAGAATTGAAGGAGAAACATCCCATGGAATCATGGGAGGAAATGGTTTTTCACCTAGTATGTTTGAATAATAATTTAGAAGAAAATTCTATTAGGACCCTTAAATACTGAGGGGGAAATTGGAATTTCCCCCTTTTAATGAGGTGCACTATTTGATATTATGATTTTATAAATTGTGAACCAACCTTATGACACCCTCTATCAAAGAGGGACCCTATATTGCATAGTCTCCGGTGAGTCCCCATATTTTAGAAAACTATGTTGTGGAAATGTTGGATGGGTCTATCCAAGAACATACAAATTCAATATCCCCCATTGCACAATTTCTCATCCTTGAACCTACATCTTTCAGGACCATAAGGTAATGGTGCATAGTTATTTCTAACTATTTTCCAATTATGCAACATACATGGGATGACCCTTCCTTCCCCCTTTCTTAACCTGAACCCTTCAAACACCCCAAAGACTTCTCATACACCCAAGAACCATTCTGTTAACCAAAATAAAATGAGTATAACTGAATCTCAAACAAGAATGTATATCCTTAGAAGTTTTGTATATTTAAACCTCCCCACCTTATAACATATCATCTTAAATATTCAATCCTAAGAAATACTGAGTTTCGATGGTTAATAGATCAGGCCACTAGCCTAGTTTATCTACCACTCCCTCCCAAGATTCCTCTTGAACATTACCATGCTACCACAACACTTAGAAAAACAACACAGTCGTTCCCCACAATAATTTCTAACTATGATCCATTGTAAGAATAAAAAATTCATCAAAGAATTCATCATCCTTTAGATCAAAATCATCTACGTTGATCACATGATAAGGGTTAGAGAGATACTATCAAAGCTGTGACACATAAAAACCAATGTACATGCCACCATACCACTATGGAAAATCCCATCGGTACACCACCAATATAATCCTCTCCCTAATCTCAAACAACCCTACATACATGGGTGAAAACATTAAATAATTTCAAATATATCAGTTTCCCAACCATGGAATCACTTGAAGGAAGGCATGATCACCCACTAAAAACTCAATATGTTGATGGAGTTAATCAGTTACAGATTTTTTCCTACTCTGAGTCATATCCATATGTTTCTGAAGAAACTAAACCTCTTTAATGTATCTTCAATGAAACTCGTCTATAAAAACTCTGATTCCCCAACCTCCATCTAACATAATGGATATTTTCATGGCTTACCATAAAGCACAACATATGGTTCAATTTTAATGGTCTCGAGGTAATTGTTTTTGTAGGTGAAATCAATGAGCACTAACTTTTTTTCCTAAGATCCACCAAAGTCTATCAAACATTATCTTAATATTTTCAATAGTACCTAGATAGTACATTCATACATCCCATCTATCTATGGGTGAAAATATGAACTTAAATACACTTGGGTACCATGAAACTTCTAGAAATATTACATAAGCTTGAAGTAAATTATATATCACAATCTAAAACTATAGTTCTCAACACCTTGTGAAATTTCACTATCTCCCGAACATATAAATCACTCTACTGGTCCATGATAAAAATCTCTCAAATATGTATAAAATGTTCTACCATGGTCAACTGATTCAAATTTTCCCATATTGTTTCATTATTTCAAGGTATCCTTAGAAGATATTCCCCAAAATCCATGGTGACATAATCTCATTTCATTCTTGTGTAAGAAACATTTATAGAATACCACTTATCCATTAATTCATAACCTTTACCTACTAATAGTTCTAGCATCTTGTAACGAATCCTACAACATATTTCTTCATCCCTATCCACCAAAATTGTTTATAATGGTCATGATTTGTTTTGGTTAAACTATGATGAACATTCCACTTTGATTCATGTAATTCACACATCATATCTACTCATATAAACGTGGGGAAAACAATACAACCATGAACATAAAAGATCTAATCAACATCGATAGTTCACTCTGAAGGTCACTCCACACCTTTAAGGATTTCCCTCAAATACAAACACTCTAGTCCCTCATACTTCCTCACCTTGATCTGGCTCAAAAGTGTAGACTCAACTGAAAAGGATATGATGATAATCTGACCATGTCCCTCCTGAACCCTTTTGTGCATCATAGAAAAAAAGTCCATCATCTTCAACTCATAATTAGACTCCTAGGATACCTGAATTGTTTTACATTAGATTTAAAACTTCTATGACACTATCCCATTTTCCTATCATATAGGATAACTCAATATCATATTATTTCATGTAATGACCCCATATCCACTGGTTGAGATTCAAATATCACTAATAAAATATGTAATTTATACTTTTATGGTCAGTGTATACTATAAAACATTCACCCAATAGGTAATTCAACCGACACATTAAAGCATAAACCACTACAACCATATCTAGATCATGAATAGGTTCATTTCATTCATATGACCTTAGTTTACATGACCCATATGACACAAATCAATCTCCCTATATCAGAACATCCCAAAATCCAATACTAGATGCATCACAAAACACGGTATACTTCTTAACCGACTCGGGTGGGATCAAAATCGGTTCAGTAGTATAGTATTTCTTCAACTCTAAGAAATAATTCTCACATGTTTCGGAACATTAAAAATTGAAACCCTTCTTTCTTTATCCTAAAATTAGTGACTCTAAGTGATAAATATCCTTTATGAATCACTAAAAGTATCTTGTTAACCCTAAAAACTCCTAATATCAAAAACATTCATCAAATGATCCTAAGATGAAACTACTTGAAATTTATTTGGATCCACCGATACACATTCCTCTGAGATGATGTGACCCAATAAATGTAACTTTTTGATCTAGAACATACCCTTAGATAGCTTGGAGTATATCCTATGCTCTCTCAGTGTAATCAGGATAATGTCAAGATATTGGGAATGATCATTAAGAGTCTTCAGTACACCAATATGTAATATAAAAAAACAATTAGAGACTTACCCAAGTACAGTTGGAACATTCAGTTCATTAAGTCCATAAACACAGAAAAATAAATTCTCAATAAGAAAGGCATTAAAAAATAACTCATACAAACTCATAAAATCATTTTGTGGTGTATCATAAGGTCTCACCCTAAACTGTTGGTAACATGACCTTAATTAAATTTTAGAGAACATAGAAGCACCTTTTAGCTATTTAGAAATATCATAAATTCATGGAAGGTGATATTGGTTCTTCACTTTAATCTAATTTATCCTCTTTTAATTTACACACAACCACAATGTCATGTCAGCCTTATTAAGAAACAAAACTAGAGATCCCCATGGTGACTTGTAACACCCCAAGACTTTACAATATTTTCCTTTGAGAATAAATTTATTTTTTGTTCCTAGATTTATTTATATAGAACACCGTGTTATTCTTATGGTACACACAATATATTGTTTAGAAATATCTATATGGAACACTGTGGTTTTCTTTCAATACATTCAAGATTGGATTTCTTTAATAGATTGTGTAACATGCAAGAGCAATAATATATTTATAAAAAATTATTATTTAATAAAATAATATAAAACCTAGAAGATAATTTTATGGTTATGAATATTATTAATTAACTTAAGAAAATATATTATTGAATTCATTGGATAAAAACTAATTATAAAAGAATATAAGAACCAATTGAATTTAAATGGATTTTTTTTATGAAAAACTATATTTTTGATAAGAAAGTTATTTTATCCAAATCAATTAAAATAATTACAATTATTAGGTGATATTAATACAATATATATTATATATTCAATAAAATATTTTTAAATTCATCCAATATATTTTATAATCACAATATACGAACAAAATCATTATTATGCATAAAAACCAATATTTTTATAAAGGTAATTTTAGCACCATTTAATGGTGAACTACTTTTAATATGAGTTTTGAAACATTTATGAAATTTATATGAAAAAAAAAACATTATTTTTTTAATATAAATTTAAAAATTAGTGTTGGATAAATTTTCATTATTTTTCTTTGAGGTTTCATTTTTGAATGAACAATGAAAAATACTAAATGTTAATTCAAAACTATTTTTTTCAAATATATTTATAGGGATAAATTAATTTTTTAATTGGTTTTAAAGTTTAATTATTTCAATTGTACATATATTTATCCATTATAGGTTATTGGAATGAATTTCTTATTGAAATCAGATATAGAAACTTAGTCATCTTTTGAACGTTTTAACCTTTAAACCCTTCTTTGTCGTCCCATCTATGGGATTATATTTAAATTAATTTCTGCCAATTATGTGATTTAAATTATTAAAAATGGATTCCATAATTTGAATCATCAAAATTTATAATTTCTAATAATTTGAACTTAGTTTTGGATAAATAATTATTGTGAAAGTGATTAAAATTAATTACAACGATTAAGAGAAAAATTATCTTTAGAATGGACTAAACCTTAAACTTACGAGAAACAATAACCTATAAAATTTCCATAAAACATTGAATGTACATATATAAGCCATATAATACATTTTATATAATGTTTTCCATTATTCGTGCCACATTTCATAGGAAAAACTTCGATGGAATTCCCTTTTAAAAAATTTACAAGAATGTCACTCCTCCTACACTATAAAAAGGCACTCACCCCTACCTCTTATTAACACATGTAAATCCACTTTTTCTTAACCAATATCCACCAAAATAGATTCTTATATCCCTCCTATCTGCTTATAATCCTCTCCTTGGGTATAAATATATCAATGTAACCCCTTTGGTGAAAACCAAAAGGAGTTACCTAAATAAGAAGTAACATCCTTTCTCATGATCTTTTGTTTAATTTTCATTATCCAACCCCTAAAATATTATTATTCTGAGATTTTAAATTAAAATCAGTATACTAAAAATAATTATATTTATTTATGTTAATTTTTATACCTAAACATACAGACACATCCCTATAATGGGTAACAAACATATTGTTTATGTGTATGACAAACTACGGCCTCACAAAATGATGGTTATTCATTCTTATTTTACCAAATATCATGATGGTAATTATGATGGAAACACTATTTTTATATGAAATATATTTTTTTTATAATTTTTTTATTCTTCTATAATTCTTTTTTACCACATACCTTTATGCACTCCATTTTTTTAGAATACGATAACGTCCATTATGGAAGTATGGACTAATACCTCCTCAGAGCATTGTGATTCATTCACGCTATACATTGAATGTATTAAGGATTGTTTTAATTAAACAAATGTGAAATAAATGATATATATATATATTATATTAATGAAATAATTAACTTTATTTAAATGCATTATATCATTTTATTTATTACCCTTTTCACACACTAAAAGGGTGAAAATGTCATTCATGGGTGGGTGGACTATTGCCTCCTAGATGCGATGTGAATCCTTTTAAATAAAAATAATTCTATATAAAATTATATATTATTAAGTAAAACTTTATTTGTTATATAATATATTCTTGTACAGATATAATTTTATTTAACAACTTTCTATAATGATCATTACAAAATGGGAACGTTAGTCATGCGTACATACAACCTACTCTCTTCATGATTTCAATGTTGGTTCATTTTTCATAACAATATTTAAAAATTGGTTTTAAATTATAATTGATGTATAAATATGTTAATTATTTCGTGATTATTATTATTATGTATATTTTTATATAATGACTCATTTTCCCATAGTCGACCAACCAAAGTCATTTTGACACATGAATAAAATTTGGTTAAAAACACCTGATGTAAACTTAATTGTGTAAGTAGTTTTATATAACATTGTAATAATTACTGTAAAATTAGTAAAAAAACGTGAAAATTTTTATGATGTAATAAATTATTAACATATGTTTATTGTTCATTAATATAAATACATGCATGACAATTCGGAATCATGTTAATGGATTTTTATCTCTCTTTTTACATCTGGGAGATAAATGTCATATTCTTCACTGACATCTTTTTTGTGGTGTATCTACTGCCCCTTTTCATATATTATATCATGAATCACTTTATATTCATGGTATTAAAAACATTAATTTATTTTTATTCCATCATGGGGATTATGATTCAAATGTTTGAAAGTGGTATGGGACACATTAGAATTTTTATAGATTAGTAAAAGAATTTGTTTAATGACTGCCTTTACAATATCACCTAATTTTTTAATTATTTACATTCTGTTGAAATAATCAATTTCTTTATGATATTTTTTATGGTAAATTAGATTTTTATTAAATGTTCATATTCTCATGTAATGGATATTATTATTTCCTACACTTTATACTATTTTATATATGGTGTTCAATTTGAATGTTATGTGATTAACTAAGGAATTATTGATAAATATATATCTTTTATTCAATATGGATATTTGATAAGACACATTGTACATGAAATAATTTAATTATTAGATATATGAGAAATTATTTGTATAGGTAAGGAATGGGTGTGGCCCATTTATAGATAGCCTCTTGATGTATCAGTAGTCTCATGAGATGAATTAGTTGGACAATTAGATGGGTTTTAACTTGATATGATAAACCATATTGTGAAAGTTCTAGAGAGTAAATGCACCTTGTTCCTAGGAAATATATCATTAAATAATTAAGAATTTATCTTATTTATAATCCATTTTAATTTATCCATGAGATTTTGTCTTTAATATAACATTGGATGGATTCTATTATCCTTTTATTTATTAAATGGAATGTGTTTCAGCTTCTTACCTTTCCATATTGATTATTCCTTATTGAGTTATTTTAATGGATTGTGTTATCAGTTAATTACCTTTACAAATTGATTTTCCCTCTTCAATTAATGATTTTGTCTACTTTACTTACCCTTACTTGTCATTAGAGATTACCCTTATTATGTTTCCTTTCCCTAGGTTCTGAAGAGGAATATGTTGAATGAGTTTCAAGGATGATGTGTTTTTAATTATTTTATATTTTATTTTCAATTTCCCTATGTATTATGGGTATAATGTATATAATATAGTTTTCCTATACTATTAAATTAGTCACCCAGTTGGGATATTATTCCATATAATCATGAAAATGTAATAAAATAATGTACCATCTTCAGGCTTCAGGGGTTAGGGACTTATAGTATGTATCAATGTATATTTAGCATCATCCTTGGAAAATATATTGAGAAAACATTTATTTGGGTACATAACCCTAAGGTATACGTTAAGGATAAGTATAACAAATCATCCTAAAGATTTGTTAAAGTGGATATTATATGGTTCCTCTTAAAAATACATCCATGTATGGATACTACAATTGGGTGTGGTTCTGGAATAGATGTACCTAAGGGTATAAACTCTAACAAGGTGTGTTGGTCCTGACTTGGCATAAACTAGTACACGAAAATGGTCCTTATTGTGCACCTAGTTTAACAATCCTATGAAATATTTTTAGGATAATTATCATTCTCTTTAAAAACCATTATGAGGGGTTTAAAAGAAAATATTTATGCAAAAACCTCATGTTTATGATTATGATATTAGCTATTCATAAACTTTTAATTTTATGTTTCATGTTATTCCATAATTAGAATTATAGAAAGTTCATAATTTTATGAACTAATACAGTATGTTTCATTTTTTTTAAATGGTTCCTGGAATGAATAATGGAACCACTACTCATAAAAAATTTAAAGACTTCCCTACCAAGGAAACCAATACAGCTGGCATTGGAATGGATAATGTTATGGATATATTAGGTTATCTTAATCAGGATAAGAGAAATAACCTTTCCTGAATTGAGAAACCTATTACACATCATGAATATCCTATATTGGATCACTTTATGTGAACAAAGGCCCCATCGTATAGTGGGACTACTGATCCAATGACGGTTGGACAATGGATTTAGTCATTAGAGAAGATATTTATGGAATTCGGATATCATGAAAAGGAAAAGGTTACACTTATACTGTATTTTCTCAATGGGGATGCGAATCAATGGTGGTTTTTAATCTAGAATACTAGGAAGGAAGAATAGATTGAACTCAGGGAATAGAGACCATTTAAGGGGACTATAGCAACCCTTGTTTTTCATACATTACTATTACATCATTATAATGACACAAAACATAAAACAATTACATAAATATGATCCAAAGGTTTAGTTTCTTGGTAAAATTAGGATGGTATATAACATATAAAAAATAAAACATAGACATTTATTTAATTATTTTTCTCTATCTTCTTATAGGTCTTTACATTCTCTTTAGTACAAGTAATCACCTGAGGATGTACATCAAAAAGGGGTGAGATAAAATCTTAGTAAGAGAATAGATAATAACATAAAATAATGAAACATGGGGTGACAATAATAATTATCATGATAACATAAGCATAGTATCACAATCATGAGAGGATACTAAAGATAAGACCAAGAATGTGGAAATGCATAAAAATGAAATATTGTGTCTTAGTGGTCAACTACCAAAAATAGTTGTGAAAAAAGCTGTCATTATGTTCACAAATATTTCATTTTTCTATCAAGATAAATCACATTAAATAGTGAATTAGAGTGATATATAATTTTGGGTGCACCCATCACAGCATAACATTTACATTATGAAATACAATTCCACGCGCACCCATCACAACAAAACATTTACATTATCATCCATGCCACATAGAACTTATATCAATCTTGGGAATAAAAAACCAATCGAAAGGAATGTGTTTAGTTTCATAAATCATAAATTCATAAAAATTGTATTCCCAGATGAAATATGTAATAATATACTTGATATAATAACCATCAACCTTGAGTGAAGAAGAGATAGTCTCGAGAAGTAAAAGGTGTATTTTTTTAAGAATAGTTCTTTGGAAAAAATTTTGTTTGTCATAAAAAAGGAAGGAATCACATATATCTTAGAGGAGATAGTATAATGACTAATAAATTTTATTGAAGGAATATACCTACTGAAAATCAGATGAAAGATAGAAACCCCAAAGGAAGAATGTTGGGTTTGAGAATTCCCTATACCTTGTGTCTGAAAGCATCATTTATATTAATATCATGTATAATTACATTAGATTCATTAGTTAAAAAAATAACCTTTTATAAATTAATTTATTCATTATTGTTTTATTATGGTCATTTATGGCCTTTTGGATGAGTTATAGAGTTCAATTTCATCATTCACGAGAATTCATTTTCATGACTTTCATGATTGGTTTGCTTGTATACATGAATGGAAGTTCGTGTAAAATGAGTATAAATGTACAATATTGTTATTATATGTTATTAATGATAATATAAAATCATAAATTTTCTTATAAATAAATTAGTTATATGGTACGATGAGGAATTAGTAGATAAAATTTAATGATGATCGTTTCAAGTTAATTTTAGGTATTTTTTTATTAGAACGAACTCATTTTGTTTTTTAATTTAGTATTATGTATATAAATTATTTACAAAATATAAAGTGGGTTGTAACATAATATTTATAATCATTTTAATCAATTATAATGGTTATATTAACATACTTTAAGGATTTAAAAGTAAAATTAAAGTGCATCGCCCATAATTTCAGAAAGTTGACACATCCCGGGTGACGATTTCATTTTTAGAAATAGAAAGAGAGAGAGAGGTAGAGGGAGGATTTTATTTATGGATATTACATTAAAATGATATAATACCATTATATCAAGCATACTAGATTTATCATGCCATTTGGATGACATAAGATGAGTATAACAGAAAAAAAAAATGAAATTGAACGAAATTAAAAGAAAAGGGGAGGAGGACTTTACCTCTTGGATTTATCCTCCTTGAGAACCTCGTTAGGGAAAGGTTTTGGTCTTTTGGTGAAAATATAGCTCCTAGATATGGTATATGGGGTTGGAAATAGTATTGGTAGAATTTGGGTAGAGCTCAAATCTTGAGAGGTGTGAGGAGAAGCGGGGGTGAGGGGTGGTATTTATAGTTGAGGAGAGGGGTGTTTTCTCATTATTATATTCATTAGTTTACTATTTTCTCTTAAGAATATGAATTTTTTATCATTAACTATAAAAATATTAACATAATGATGGATATTTCAATATTTTGGGCTTACATCATCCTGACATCATCTATGAATCCATAATTCCTGTACTTAGTTTTTATAGTAATTTATCATATTTTAATATTCATAAAAAATTATAGTATCTAAAAAAAGCCCAAAAATTAACCATGTCCATTTTTTGATGATTATAATTTAAAAATTAAGTCCATTTTATTAAAATAATTTTTTAAATAGGAGTAATTATATTTTTAAATAAAAATATATTTTACTTTGAAAATAGAGATTTTAAAATTATAACTAATTTTATAACACTTTCAAAAATTACCTAAGGTCTCATTAAATTATCTTAAAATCATAATACATCAAAATATAAATTTTTGAATACATTATATGAAAGTAAAATTTATTTTAAATTATTAAATTAATCATAAATATGTAATTAATATTCATTGATTAAAAAATTCTAGCACTTAATTAATAATTTTTAAAACATTTATTTACGTAGATTATGATATAATTATACCACAATTTACATGATAAGATGCATAAATTTTATTTATTATTTCATGGGTTAGGATACTATTTATTTTTCTGATTTACTATTCATAATGGAATGTTACTATTCCTAAGGTCAAGTTACTGTTTCATCGGTATTGGTGCCTCAACTTTTAGAAATACTTATTATTTGATAAATTTATTATTTATAAAGAATTTATTATTGTATATAAGTGATTTTATGTGATTTATACTACATGAAATTACTATAAGAAGGGAGAAATTCCATTAATAAATGTTTGGGTCATTATATTCTTCCCCCCCCCCTTGATATTTTTCCCTAAAAATTTCATTTTACATAAACATGTGAGGGTACTTATCCTTCATTGCCTCCTATAATTCCCAAGTCACTTTATCATACTTATGGTTCCTCCACAACACTTTTATAAGGTTTTTTGTGTTATTTTGTAGAACCTTATCTCTCTAGTTGACATTCTTTTCTAGATGCTTCTCATAAGAGAGATCATCTTCTAGTTGTATCACCTTTGAGTTTAGTACATGTGAGGGATCTTCTATGAACTTCCTCAGGAGTCATATGTTTAATACATCATGAATTTGATCCATATTTTGAGGAAGTGAAAGCCGATATTCCCCAGCTCAAATGTGTTCAAGGATCACAAAATTGTAAATTTACCTTGGGTTTATCTTCCTCTTCTTTCCAACCTACATGAATCTCTTACGTAGTGATATTTGAAGGTAGACTTTATCTCTAACATCAAACTCCATGTCCCTTCTATGCTTGTCGACAAAGCAATTTTGCTGAATCAGACCAACTTTGATATATTGTTATATGGATTGAATGTTCTTTATCACACCGTGCGCAAGATTAGGTCCAATTATCTTTCTTTCACTAACTTCATCCCAACAGGTTGGTGTTCTACATCTCTTTCAATACAAAGCATCATATGGAGCCATATGAATACTCTAGTGGAAGCAATTCTTATATGAGAACTCAAACAATGGGATATGTTGATCCCATCCACCATATAATTCTAAACATCATGCTCTTAGTATATCTTCATGTGTATGAATAGTCTTTCCAGATTGGTCATTAGTTAGGGGGTGATAGCACATTCTAAAATTTAATTCAATACTCAAAGAATGTTGAAGACTCTTCTGGAATTTAGTTGTGAACTAGGGTTCACGATTAGAGACAATAGAGAGTGGAACCCCATTCAATCTTATTGTATCCTTCATATATATCATGGAAAGTTTTTCAAGAGAGATATCTTCTTGAATAGCGATAAAGAGGGAAGTCTTGGAGAGTCGATACACCTCATCCCATATCGCATTATTTTCTTTGAATTTCTTCAAGAGACCCATGAAAACGTCCATAGTGACATTCTACAATTTCAATATGGGTATATGTAATGGTTGAATCATCCCATTGGAATTCCTTCCCTCATATTTAACTTGCTGACAAATCAAATACCTTGAGATATACTCAGCAATATCCTTCTTCATGTTGTCCAACCATAAGTGTTATTAGAGATCATGGTACATCTTGGTACTCCTGGAATGGATAGATAAATATGATTTTTGTGTATTGTCTATTAGATCCTTCCTTATCTCAGGTGATTAAGGCACATAGAAACTCAGTCCAAAATGAATGACACTATAATCATTAATATGGAACTCTTACAGCTTCCCTTCTTTTACTAGATTCACTTTCTTTTGTAACTATGGAACATTACTTTGAGACTCCCTAATAATCTATTGAATAGATAATTGGGAAATTATTTGGGAAAAGTAGGATATATTCCCTTCTATTAGGATTTTTAAATAAATCCTTTTCATATTCAATAATATGGATTCTTTCTCAATCTACAATATAGATATTGTAGATGGTTCTTTTGGATTAGAGCATCAACTACCTTGTTCGGCTTTTCGGGATGATCGTGAATAGAGAAATCGTAGTCATCGATTATCACTGACCATCATGTTTGATGCATGTCGAGATCATTTTTTTGAATCTATACTTTAGGCACTTATGATCTGTATATATGTCACATTTATCACCATATAGGTAGTGAAACCAAGTTTTCTAGTAAAGTCACATCACTTAAATTCAGATCAAGTGTTGGGTAGTTCTTCTCATGGATCTTCATCTGTCGTGAGGCATATGATATAACATTATCATTTCCCATGAGAATAAGACCTAGGTTTTTCTTTGAAGTTTCACTTTATATCAAAAACCCTTCTCCACTTTTTGGTAATGTGAGTATAGGTGTTGTAATCAACCTTCTCTTTAGCTCCTTGAATCTTCCCTCAAATTTTTTCATTGAGACATAATTTAGCTCTTTCCTTGTTAACTTAGTTATAAGACTATAAAATAATGATAAATTTCTCAAAAAACACTGGTAGTACCCTCCTAAGCCATGAAAACTATGGATTTCGGTGACACTTGAGGGTCTGGGCTACTTCTTAATTTTATTTTTTTAAGGGTCTACAAAATTACCCTCACTTGTGATCACATGTCCCAAGAATGTTACTTGTAGCATCCAAAATTCACACTTTTTGAACATGGCGTACAACTTATCCTTCCTTAATGTTGCTAAAAAAATCCTTAGATATTCATCACGTTCCTCTATGTTGTTCAAGTATATGATAATATCATTAATATACACTACTAAAAATTTGTTGACGTACTGTCTAAAGACTCTATTCATCAAATCCATGAATATGGCAGAGGTATTAGTATGTTTGAAGGGAATCACCAAAAAATCGTAGTGCCCATACCTTGTATGGAAGGAAGTATTATTAATATCTTCCTTTTTTACCTTTATCTGATGATATCCATAATAGAGATCCAACTTTATGAAGTAATAATCTCTTTGTAACTGATCGAACAAGTCATCAATACTTGGAAGAGGATACTTGTTCTTTATAGTGTTATTGTTGAGTTTTGGATAATTAATAAACATCTGCATTAATACTTCCTTCTTATAAACAAAGAGCACGAGCACACCCCAAGGTGATACACTAGGGAATATGAAACTTTTTCCAAATGATCTTATATGTACTTCTTTAACTCCTCTAGTTTGGTAGGATCCATCCTATAGGGACACTTTGACATAGGAGTAGATCTGGGTATGAGTTATATTGAGAAAACAACCTCACGATCTGTGGAAAGTCTGAGAAACTCTTCTGGAAATACATCACTATAATCTCTCACAATGGTAATTTCTCTAAGGTTGATACCATCCTTTGAATCAACCATTAGAGGGAGGTATGCTTCTTCATAGGAAACCAATACTCACAACATTAAAGGATTTTATAAATGAGATTCATTATCTTTATTGAAATTGTAGTGAAGCATAGGGTGGTTTAGAATATGAAAAGATAATTCATTTTCCCAAAAATTTATATGTTATCTATATAAAAAGATCTAATCCATCCCCAGTATAGCATCAAATTCCACTAAGGTAACTATCTCAAGATTTTCTTGGGGAATCTTCCAAAATATACCATCAGGAGAAGATTCCAACACTTGGGATGCAATGATTTAACCACTGGGTATTTTTACAGATATCTCTACATCAAGGTTTTAGGAATTTGATTCAATAGTTCTAGAAAACTTTCATGATATAAAGGAATGCATAAAAATAGAATCAAATAAGACTCCTTCCATTCTTGATTGAATAGGAAGTGTACCTTGTATGGATTAATTTTTTATCCACTCTAGTAGTGGTGATGGAATAATAATTTTCCTTCTCAATTTGGATTTACTAGATGCTAATGATAATTACCCTTGATAATAAGATGATTAGTTCACTAGATTCCATGGTACCCTTTCTACCTATAGTTGTAGCATTGTACTATTGGTGGTTCCCTCATATCCTCCTCCACATTATATTACTTACTCTTGTCTTTTCGACATTCATGAGCTTGGTGGCTTTCTCACCAACACATGAATCATTTGAATGTCCCTTTCAGTTAGTTCCCATGATTCCTCTTCCCACATTTTTTACATGTGGGTGATTGAGTTTTCTTTCCACCTTTCTCATTAGATCATTCGTCCTTAAACCCCACTTTTTGTTTTATATCAACATAGCCATGAGTCAATTCTTTAAACTCGATCTCCACTATGAGAGAACATTAAACAACATCTTCATAACTCCAAAAATAACATATTGAAATATATTTTCGAAGGATGGGTTTAAAACCACAAAAGAATACATCAATTTTTATATCATTATTGATAACAAAGCCTGAAGAGTATCTTTCAAGCCTTATGAAAATTTCTTCTTAAGACATGATAGATTAACCCTATTTTTGATTCATATCTATGAATTATATCTCCATATTTGAATTAAGAGTTTGTTTGAAATAATTGTTATGAAAATTTATCTTATATTCTTCCCACTTCATCTCTTCAATTTTTCCCTCGACATAGTGTTCTTAATCATATCCCACCATCGATCAACATCTCCATCTAGATGATAAACAGCCACAGTCACTCTGTCTATCTCGGAAGTAGTGAAGTATCTAAAAGATATTCTCCATTGATTTAACCCAGTATTCCAAGACTATTGAATTAGAAGATACACTAAATTTTAGTGGTTATTGACCCATAAAACACTCAATATATAGTTTCTTTCTCTTAGGTAAAGGTGGATATTCCATATTTTTCAGTTTCTTGTTCATAAGAAAAGATATCTGTGTAAGAATCACCATGAAATATTTAACCGCACCTCCCCAACAATTAGGGATTCCTTTCTAGAAATCGATGCCTTGTCCCCCTCATGTGTTTTTGTCCTGCTTTCCCCATGTTCCCATAATTTTCTAAAATAGAAAAAGATTGAACAAAACATAAGTCAATAATTCAGTAATTAATAATTTATTCCTTTGTGTAATTAAATCTAAAGGCATGTCCTGTGGGATCCTTTTTTTTATTTTCTAAAACAAAGATTCTTGGGGTGATAACTTATTCTAAGTCTCATACTAATGGTTTTTACATAGGATTTTAATCCAAATTCCCAAATTAACTAAACCATCCTCTGATACCAACGATCATTACCTTGGTTTTTCTTACATTACTATTACAGTATTTTAATGACAAAAAAATAAAATCATTACACAATGAGGATTATAAGGTTTAGTGTATTAGGAAAATTATGACTATAAATAACATTTAGAAAATAAATAAAAATTATTTAATTATTTCTTCTCTATAATCTTATAAGTCTTTACATTCCCATTAATACAAGTAAACACCTGGTGATATATAGCAAAAATCGGTGAACTAAAATCCTAGTAAGAAGATATATAAGAAAAATAAAAAATGAAACATGGGGTGAGAATAATAATTATCATTATAACATAAGCATACGATCATAATATTAAGAGGAAGAATTAATATAAGGATTGGAATGTGTCCGTGCATAAAAATGAAACATTATGTTGTAGTGGTCAACTACCACACATAGTTTTGAAAAAAGATAGTGTCATATTCAGGAATATTTTTCTTTTCCCAGGATATAAATCACATTTGAAAAATCATTGAAGAACTATATAATTCCCGGAACTCCCCTCACATCATAACATTTACATTCTGATATATAATCCTAGCTACACCTGTCACATCATAACATTACATTATCATGCATGTCACATATAACATATATCAATCATGGAAGTAAAATAACACTTGGAAAGGAATAGGTTTAATTTCATAAATCATACATTCGTAAAAATTGGGTTACCAAATTATGTAGGGAATAACATATTTTTTATAAGAATCATTAACCTTGAGTGAAAAAAAATCTTGAGAAGTAAACAGTGCATTTTGTTTTGAAAGAATAGTTATTTTGGAAAACTTTTTGTTTTTTATAAACTCGGGAAAGAGACATGTATATCCCAGAGAATATAATATAATGATGAATAAATGATATTTAAGGAATATCCATACTGAAAATTTGGTGAAATATTGAAAACCTAAATAAAGATAGTTAGGTTCAAGAATTCCTCTTACCTAGTGTCTGAAAGCTTCTTTCACATATATAACCTATATAATCACATTAGATTCATTAATTAACAAATATTGAACCTTTTATACATGAATTTTATTCTTGGTAGTTTTATTATTTTCATTTATGGTCTTTTTGATGAGTTATAGATTCTAATTTCATCATTCAGGAGCATTCATTTTCATGGTTTTCAGGATTGGTTTTCTTGTATAAATGAATAGAATTTTCTATAAAATGTGTATAAATTTCCATAGTTGTTATTATATGTTATCACTATTCTTATAGAATCCTAAATGATCTTATAAATAAAATTTTTTTTTGGTATGCAGAAAATTCAGTAAATAAAAGTTAATAATGATCATTTTAAGCTAATTTTGACGATTTTTGAATCTCTATGAACTCATTTTGTTTTATCATTTAGTATAATGGTTACAAGAAATTTTCAAAATATAAATAGGGTTGTAAAATAAACTTTATAATATTTTTCAACCATTATAGTGGTTCTATTAACATCCTTAAAGTATTTTAATGAAAATGAATGTGCATCGCCCACGATGTTGGTAAATTGACAACACGAGCGACGATTTCATTTTTAGAATAAGAGAGAGAGAGAGAGAGAGATAAGCGTTTATTGGTAGATATTTTGATTAACATGAAATAATAAAATTATATCCAATATAATGTTTTTATAATTACATTTGGATAATTTAATATCTGTATAAGAGAAAAAAATGAAATTGAAATGAAATTAAAAAGAAAAGAGGAAGAGGATTTTACCTCTTCAATTTATCCTCCTTGAGAACCACCTTTGGGAAATATTTTGATATTTCGGTGATACAAAGAACTCTTGGACGTGGTATAGGTGATTGGGATTATTATTGAGTAAAATTTGGGCAATAAGCAATGCTTTAGAGGTGTAAGGAGAATAGGGAGTGAGGGGTGGTATTTATAGTGGAGGAGAGGGGTGTTTTCTCATTATTATATTCTTTACTTTATTATTTTGTCTCAACACTCTGAATAGATTAATAATTATCTATAAATATATTAAAATAATTAATTATATTTCAATATTTTGATCTTAAATTATCCTTACGTGATCTATGACTCCATAATGGAATTTTTTAGCTTTTATTGTAAATTATCAGATTTTACTATACATAAAAATTCATGTATTTTTAAAAAATCCCAAAAATTAACCCTAACCATTTTACAAAATGTTGAATTAAAAAACGACTTCCATTTTTTGGAAAATAATTTTCTAAATATGATTAATTTAATTTTATATTAAAATAATCATTTACTTTGAAAATACAGATTTTAAAATTATAACTGATTTTATAACACTTTGAAAATTTACTTAAGTCTCATAAAATTATCGTAAAATCATAAGACTTTAAAATATTAATTTATGAATAATTTTTTTCAAAATAAAGTTTCTTTTAAATTATTAAATTAATCATAAAACTATAATTAAATATTTACGACTTACAAAATTTCCAACACTTAGTTAATAATTTTTAGAAAATATATTTAAATAAATAATGATATAATTATACCGTACTTTATTTTATAATGTTCATAAAAAATAATAATTTAATGGTGAGGATACTTTTCATTTTACTTGTTTACCATTAATAATGGTCATATTACTATTCTTATGGAAAATTTACTATTTCATTAGTATTGGTTCTTTAGCTTCTAGAAATACTTCTTATTTGATAAATTATTCATTTATAAAGATTTTATTATGGTATCTAAGTGATTTTATTGTGATTTATAATACATGAAATTTCTATAATAAGGGTAAAATTCCATTGATAAATGTTTAGACCATTACAGATACATTCATTGAAAAATTCTTCCCCATGATCAACAAAATGAGATGAAAATAACTTTCATTAGTTTTAAGTAAATGGAGGAAAAATTATTACAAAGTATGAATATATCTTTAAATGGTTATAAATGATTGTAAAAATTTTCATAAACAACACAGAGTGCAATATTGATCACTTATTTGAAGGGTTTAAGATGAATCTCTCAAGGGAGATGGTGTCTCAAACCTCTTGTTCATATGATGAAATAGTTTTATGTGCTATCAAGATAGAGAAATATTCCCACAAATATTATGGATTAAAAATGAAGAAATACAATAAGAGAAATGAATACTAAATAATAGATAACTTGAATAAGGGAAATAAGGATTGTATCACATATGATAAATGTGAAAAGAATTACCTAGGTAAATGCATGCATGTATTGGGACTATGTTATAAGTGTAGAGAAAAGGGTCACCAAGAAAAAGAATTAAAAGGGATGAAGGAAAATTTCTATTTTTAGTGTTAAAACTATAAGGATATGGGGCACTATGCCTATAAATTCCCCAAGTCTCAAGGGGATATACCACATAAGAGGCCTTGGGGATAAGGCTAATCTTAAGTTATTAATATGACTAATGTGGAATGTTTACTATTTTTGTGTATTTCGAAACAAGAAATATATTGTAATTTTATTCCATATAAAATGTTATGAAATATATAAGGATTATATTTTAGTAATTTTTAATTAAATATTTGAGATCTTATGTTGAATGGAACAAAGAAAATTGATTCAGTAGTATGTAATACTTTTTGGAAAACACATAGTTGAGGGAAAGATAAGCCTTAATATGTTCCTAGCTTTGAGATAATGTTGTTTGTATAAAGAAATTATTGGTTTTGAAAAGTTCTAAATACCTTGGAACTAATTAATTATTTTTTTAAAATGTATTTTATTCTATCATTAATGGAGTTCACAACACTATTTGTAATTTTGGAATATAACCAATAACATGTGTTTTACTTAAGGAATAAGGAACAATTCATGGTTCCAAAAATGTTTTATGGTAATTAAATCAATTACCATATTTCAATAGAATACATGATTAAGGAATTTTCATATTTGATATGTGATAATTAAATAGATACTTCATATTGAATGAAGTCTAATGATAATTTCATTTTGGAAATTCAGCGATCTTATTTTTAAAATTTTTGAATCATAAATGTTACAAAAATTGGACCATTTGTGAAATGTTTAACGTTTTTTCCTGAATTTGGTTTTACATATTAATATATTAATTCACTATACAAAGCATATTATTCTAAGATATGAAGTATAAATAGTTCAAGTCATAATAAATGGAAGATATTAATTTTATAGAAATGTATATTTTCTATATTCTTATAGTGTGAAAGAATTCCTCAAATATAGGAAAATGGACTTGAAAACAAATGTTATCCTTGTGTCATAAATTTTTATGATAACAATGATAATTCTCAGAAGTGTTTTTAAGGCTTTTTTATCATCAAATTTCATCTAAACACTTACTCTAACCCTCTCCTTCTGAATATGATTATTAGATTTTTCTTTTGTATCAATGTATCCATTTCCCACCTATGTTCTTCTACTATGGAACCTAATTAAATGACCATTATACTTAACTATATTTCTTATTAATAATATGTGTTATTAAACCTATTTATAGTGTGGTTTTTACCAAGAATATTGTTTTCAAATATCAATCCCTAGATTACAAAGATAAAGTTTAAATTACAAGGATGAAATTTATTTAAGGTTGGGAGAATGTAACACCCGAATACTTTACAATATATTTATTTCATAATATACTTAATTTTTTTTCCTAGATTTATTTATATGAAATACCAAGTTATTATTATGTTACATACAACATAAATTTTATCTTTCCCTGCATATAATTTTTAGGTTTGCTTGCATAATACGCATGATTAAATTCCCTCAATAACTTACGTTACACGCCAGAAAAATAATATATTATTAAAAAAATATTATTTAAAATAATAAGAAACAACCTATCCATAACATTTATGGTTACAAATAGGATTAACTAACTTATGAAAATATATGGTTGATTTAATTGGTTACTAATTAATTTTAAATTAATATAAGAACCAAATAAATATAGAGGGAATGTTTTAAAAAATATTTTTATTCTAACAAAGTCATTTTATATAGATAAATTAAATTAATTATAAAAATTAAGTGATATTAATGTAATATATATATTATATATTCAATAAAAAAATATTACATTCATATAATAGATTTGATAAGAATAAGATAGGAAAATCCCAATATTACACATAAAAGCCTGTATTTTTATAAATATGAGTTTACAAAATTTTAATAGATCACCTATATTAAATATGAATTTTTAAACTTGTTAAAATTTAATATGAAAAAAAGAAAATTATTTTTTTAATTTTAAACTTCAATATTAGGTTAAGGTAATGTTTTGGTATTTTTCTGTGAAGTTTCATTTTTTAATTAATAGTGAAAAATACTAAATTTCAATTCAAAACTACTTTTTTTCTAATTTATTTATAATGATAAATTATTTTATTAATTGGTTTTAAAGATTAATTATATCCATTTTACATCTATTAATAAAATTTATGTCATTTTAATCAATTTCACTTTGAAATTGGTTATAAAAACATAGAAAATGTTTAAATTTTTTACTTTAAAGCCCCGCTAGGTAGTCCCGTCAGCCATATTATATTTAAATTAGTTTTTTCCACTTCTATGATTATAATATGTAAAAATATATTCAATGTTTTTAATAATAATAATAATTTATAATTTATAGTAATGTAAACATATTTTGTGATAAAAATATTAGTGAATGTGATTAAAATTAATTACAACGTTTAAGAGAAAAATTAGTTTAACGAAGGATAAAACCTTAAACTTAAGAGATAAAATTGCCTATAAAATTTTAAGAAAATTCTTATTATATAAATATTTCAACCATATCCTCAATTGTATCAATTTGGGATCATTATTGGATCCACATTTCATATTAAAAACATGAGTGGAATTCCCATTTCAAAAACGTACAAGAATGTCACTCCTCCTCCATTAAAAAAGGCACTCACCCCTCCTACTTCCTCAAAAATCTCAAATAAAATTTGATCAAAAAATATATACCTAAATATATCCTTAAAATACATCCACTAAACCTATAATTCTCACCATTGGCATAAATCCATCCCAGTAATCCCTTTGGGGCAAACCAAATAGAGTCACCCAAATCAGATGTAACATCCTTCCTCGAGATATCTTGTTTTATTTTCTTTATACACCCACTAAAAATTTTATTAATGAATTATAAAATAAAATACGTATCATAAATATTACTATATTATTTTATTTAAATTATTCTACCTACAATTTCACACGAATTCATCTAATGGGTAACGAACATACCATTTATGTGTACGGTGAACTACCACCTCATGAAATGATGATTGTTCATTCATAATTTACCGCCTCTCAGGGGGGATTTAGGATGAACATTATGTTTATATATATATATATATATTATTTTTAATTCCTTTATGGTTCAATAATTCTTTTTTATCCAATACCTTTATGCACACCATTTTGTGGAAATACGATAACATCGTTAGTGGAAGTGTGGACTACCTTCTCCTCAATGTGATGTGATTCGTTCATGCTATACATGGAATGTATTAAGGATGGTTTTAATTAAAAATATGTGAAATAAATGAAATATATATATGATATTAATGACATAATTAAATTTCTTGAAATATAATATATCATTTTCTTTATTACCCCTTTCACAGACTAAAAAATGTTGTAATGTCATCTGTGGACGTGTAGACTACCGTCTCCTCGAAGCGATGTGAATCCATTTACATAAAAAGAATAATATATATGTTTGCATGATTAAATAAAATGGTATTTATGATATAATAATCATTATTGAAAAATATAATTTTACTTACATTCTTTCCATAATGATCATTGAAAATTGAAATGGTATTCATGTGTACGCACGACCAACCGTCTCCATGATTGTAACATTGGTTCATTTTTCAAAACCATATTTCATAATTGGTTTTAAAAGTATATTATATCTGAAAACATGATAATTATTTTATTATTATTATTATTTATATGTTTATATGATGAACTATTTGACCATATTTTACCTACCAAAGTTATTTTGGCACATGAACCGAATTTGGTCAAAATACCAAGCGTAAACATAATTGTTTAACTAATTGTACAAAACACTATAATAACTAAATTAAAATTAATAAAAATCTTTAAGAATGTTATAGACAAAGTAAATAATTAACATAAGTTTATTATTTAGGAATATAAAGACACACTTGAAAAATCAGACTCAATGTAAGGGATTTTCATCTCAATTTTTACATCTATGAGATAAATATTATATCCAACAATTTTGTGTGGTTCCTATGATTCCCCTTTTGATATATTATATCATCAATAATTTTAACTTCATTGTATTAAAAAATTTAATTTAATATTATTCTTTCATGTGGATATTGATTCAAATTTTTCAAAGTGATATGGGGAAATTTGGAATGTTTAAATATTATTTTACTCAAGAATGTGTATAATGATTACCTTTTCTATATCATCTTATTTTGTGAGAATTTACTTTATCTTTATACAATATCTTTATTTATGATAATTTTTATGGTACATTAATTTTTTGTTAAATATCTCTATATTCATCAAAATGATATTATTATTTCCTAAACAGTATAGCATTTTACATACGGTGTTCGCTTTGATAGTTATTTGATTAAATGAGGAATTATTAATAAATATTTATCTTTTATTCAATATAGATGTTTTATAATCCACATTATACATGAATGAAATCAATTATTCAGTAGATGGTGAATTATTTGGATAGGTATAACACAGGTGGGTCCCGGTTATAGATATCCCCCTAATTTATAGTTTGTCTCATGAGATGAATCGGTTGGACAAATTAGATGGGTTTTTACCCAATATGCTAAATTTTATTATGAAGGGTATTAATGGTAAAGGTACCATGTACCTAGAAAGCATAGAAACCAATAATTAATAATTTACCTCATTTAGACTCGGTTTTTATTTATCCATGATATTTTTTCTTTTACATATTTATAGATACTTTCCATTCTCTGCTTATTCATTAAATGGAATGTGTTTCAGTTTCATACCTATATATGTTGATTATTAATTATATAGTTTATTGAATGGAATGTGTTATTAGTTATTTACCATTACATGTTGATTTATTCTCTTTAATTCACAATTGATTACACCTTTCTTACCCATACTGATTAATTGAGCCCATACTTATTATTTTTCTTTCCCCGAGTTATGCATAGGAATCCTTTGAATGAGTTTTAAGGTTACTGCGTTTTAACTTATGTTATGTTTTATTTTATATTTCAAAATGTATTGTGGTTATCATTTATGTAATATTTTTTTCCAATATTACTAAAATAATCATTCCCTGTGGTTTGGATTCCTTGTAATCATCTCAATAAAATAAAATAATTCATTGGTTCCAGGCTTCTGGGATCAAGGTGTTACATGACACAATTGGATGAATAAACCCTTTATTCTCTAAATCCTCTAACATAGTTTTATGTTCCTAGAGTTTAGATAGATTCATCATATATGAGTGAAAATATACTAAATCTACTCCAGGAAGCATATCAATCATGAAATCATCCTCTCTCCTAGATGTAATCCCTGAAAAATCCTTGGGGAAAACATTTTGGAACCGATCCATCATAAGAGGAAAGATATCCTTCTCTACTAACCCATCATCAATCACAATAACTGATACTTAGGCTATGATCATGCCTATTTGCTGATGAATAATCCCATCACAGCCTACCTAGATTTCTCATTCTCTTGGATGAACATAAGAAACACTATCAAATTATTTGAATGGTACCATTCAATAATAACAATAAATACAGGATTGATATAATTCCAACCAATCCATCACCAATATTAGGTCAATACTTGACATTACGAGCATAAAAAATACTAAAGGAAGTGGAAACCACAAACCTCAGGGGAACACTCCTTACATTGTTGTATATTTTCTTCTCGCACTCCCAATTTTGTATCAATATATATAAATACACACATATTTTTCACCATTATACCCAACACATTAACAAACTGAGTAGATATAAAACAATTTTAGGCCCATGTATCAAAATATCACTAGAAAACATGGAAGTTACCAGATTTCATACCTCAAACATTCTATGGTCTAGCTTCGCCACCGCCTGGTGTGGGATGAACTACATGGATTTGACATTACCCTATACCATGGGATTTGTTTTGAGTTTCTATTTCTGCACCACCCAATGATAAAGATTCTATTATCCTAAATAATTACATCTTCCACCACGAATGATATGGCCAAGAGAACTACAACTACCTTCCTTGTATGGGGTAGCATAACCCCTTCATTTACTATGAATATATCGTGATCCTCCTACATATCCTACCTTCATAGAGTTCTTATATAACCTATTTATATGTCCCATCATGCCACATTATCATCACTCAACTGGTTATCAAGAAAAATAATCATGTATATGTCACTACCTACCACACTGATAGAAGAAAAATTGGTCACAACCCTTAGAGGCCACCCCTCTTCCATGGATACTTTATCTACCACCGCCTTGGAGGAAACCCTCAAAAAATAATTTCATTCTATTTGAATTCAAGGCACTCGACTACCCAAAAAAAACCACATGTTCACCCCAAGAAGTCTCTTTCAGGTTCCCATCTAAAATGAGAGTCTCGTCCACCACCTCTACAAACCACTTAATGTGGAATATATTCACAAAGGACTTGATATCATATCTATTTGTATCTTTAAAATATATAATTTTAGTATCCTCATCCCCTACCCACTACAAAACAATGTGTTTCATTTTAAGGATGTTCATATCATAATCCATCATGGACATAGTCCCCTGAGTCAACCTCATAAACATCGTTGCTCTCTCTTTTCTCAAATTCTCCGAATAGAAGTATTCTGTAATCGTTTCCTAGAAATATTTCCAAAGCATACCATCCCCCTACTTAGTTTGAACTAGGATATCCCACTAGTGCTTTATCAATCCTCACTTAATGTAATATACCAATTTGACTCTATTCTCAAGGTAAATATCTAAGTGATCCTGAACCATCTAGATGTACTTTATCCATAAATAGGATGCCTCAAGTCTACCCTCTGAAGTGAATGTCAGATGGTGCTACAACTGAAAATCATTAGTTAGGTCAATCATACATGGAACAACTCACCATGGGTCACAATACATCGTCTTAAAAAACGAAGAACTTTTCATACGGAATCTCTCTTCCTCTCTTTTACTCAAAACCAATGATTTTTCTCGATCCAATACAAGAGATACATTCTTGGAAATTTCCTCATGTTTCCTAACCAGTGGGTTTCTTCGTTGTGGCATCTCTCTAAAATTCCAAACCCACATATCAAAACAAATAACATAAATTTTCCACATTTAAAAAAAAGAGGGCTCACTACTAGACATCCAAACCCATTCCACATACATTATCCTAACAAACATGATTGAATCCCTATGACTACCCTCAATCATCCCTTTGATGGTTCATGGCTAACATAGTGAAACCAAACATTCACATCTCAAATTCTTCTTATACGCCACACTATCCTTTTTCATTTAGCATCGATTATTTATTTAAAAATCTATAAATTTCTCCTTATGTAGTATTTTTAACCATTCAATAATTTTTTTCAATTATTTATATATTTATAATAGATTTTCAAGGATATTTTCTTTAAAATCACCCCATAATCAATATGCAATTCCAATTCCCACACTCGACCATAAATTATCTTCCCATGTGTCCCTAACATGATACATGTCACATATACCCCTAAGTACCTAACATGATATATATATACACAACCTTGTTTCATTTCATCTCACAATTTAAATCTAATAAAACAATAATATCACATATCAACTGTATCACCCTAGGTGAAATAACATTCAACTATAACAATGAATATCATGAACAACAATCCCACAGTGGATACTCAAGATTTCCCATATACATGTGTTAGATTCTTCCATACACTAGCTCACTACCAAGGCCCAAAACATCCTAATCGGTTTTCTAAATTAATAAAATAATATAAATCATATAAAATAACATATTTGATACCAAATTTTGATGCCCCATCCTAGAAGCCAATAAACTATTGTCATGATCTGTTGTGTCACATTACATCAAGCATGCCTCTTCGTACACTGAATGATTCCTAATAGAAGTGAGGTTCTAATGAAACATATAGGTAGACTATACCCTATTTATCAGAGTAATCCATAACATATAAAATTATAAATAATTAAAGAAGTAAAAAATAATAAGCATGCATCACAAAGCCATTTCTAAAAATTGAGTACATGCCCACAGCCAAAAATAAATATTCCATGTCATGTCTTATTCTACTAAGTATAAAGTAAAACCAAAAATAAATACAATATGAAGACTCCCAAAAATGGGCCTCGACACAATGTTTGGTTCCCTCATCCATGGATGTCCTAGAGTCCAAAATCAACTCTCTAACTTAGGATGTTTTCCCTTATCCTCACCGGCAACCATGAATTCAACTTTGATACCAATAAAGTCCCAAGAAGGGTGGGAGTACATTATAGTAAGTCACCACAAGCAGTGTTAAGAAAATATCTAGTATAAAATAGTGTATGAAAAATTATGGTCATCAATAAGGGAGAGAAAAATATAAACCAAGTTCCACTGATTAATAGGATTTACATTATCCACTTTCATCATTAGATCCATGTATTATCCAAATTCAACAATTGTACTTCTACCTATCCCTGAAGCTTAAATTATGCATATGGGGGAGTCGATTTACCTATATCATAGGGACAATAATTTTACAAAACAATATATATCAACTTACCTCATAGCCTCTATCAAATTTATCATACCATATGCATTCATAAGGGGAATTGTGACTCAGTCTTTCACCCTAACACATACAATATTGGGGTGGGGCCTAGAGCCTTGGTCTAGCCCAACCCATATGAGTAGAGCTTCATTATAATACCACACTCATACAACTTATTCACATGATAATGCTTCTTACATAATTTTTACACATTTACCATTTAAATTCCTTTACATTTTTAACACCTTCATGTTAGGCCAAATGTCCACTTATTCCAGGTTAAAAAACTATACACAATTATCCTTGGTTACATTTCATGAACCCATGTTAACATGATAAAAATATTTATCAAAGGATATATAACACAACCCTTCAATTACTTATTTAACAACTTAATTCAATTTTCGAGGATGTGGAACACCCCACATAAGGCCTTTATCCAGGTCAATTCAACCTCAACAGATCCGACAATCATCTTGAGGGGTTCAATTTATCATTCAATTAACATGTTTTTCATTTCCTACTATGGAAACCAAATCGATAGAAAAATGATACCACAGAATATCCACACACACATAAAAACTTCAAGACTATAGGACACAACTTATAGACCACCTACCTCAAGTTTTAATGAAAACTCTCTCCTAACCTTATCCATTAATTCAAACTCATAAAACCTTCGAATACCGAACTAGGAATCTACATATTAAAAGATGGATTTATGGATTCATAATGAGAAGAGATATTATACAAGTCCTATTATAGAAAATACAAGTATGAGGAGTGTTAGATTCACTTGTTTCTTTGATTCTCACCCAACTGCACTCCAAATGGACAAGAATCGAAGGAGAAATGTGTTGGATCGAATATGTAAATCTATGTGTATATTAGATTGAACAATACATGAGGGGGTGAATTGTAGGTTTAGAAACTTTGTGTTTAACCACTTAAGAGATTAGTTTAAAAGATCTTACACCAATACAATTCAAACAACCATAATTGTATTGAATATAAAGGTATGATGTAATGTAATACTATTAGAAAAGTAAAGAAACTGTATTCAAGTATAATACAATAATCAGAGTAATACAAGTGTGAGGGATTCTACCATAAAGCGTATATAATCTATTAATACAATATGTAATCATAATTGAAGCAATTACAATTGAAAGTGTAATAAATAAAGGAAACAATACAAATTCCTTTCTAATACAAACACTAGTGGAAATGTAAAAGTATTAAAATTATTTTGAGCCAAAGAGAAAGGTTATCCTTTCACCTAGGATAAGAGGTCTGTCTTACCACCACCTTGGTAAGCCCTCGATACGATGATCGGTTTGTCTGTTTGCCTATCCCCGGTAGCCCTTGACATGATGATCAGAACGTCTGTCTACCTATCCCCAGCAGCCATCGATTTTGTAGGTAATCGGCACCTCTATATTTCAATCACTTGAAAGCCCTCGACACGAAGATCGGTCGCATAAAGCACGTAGCATGAGAGAAGTCACAACATCTCTCTCTAGAACATGATAGAATAAAAGTATAAATGTTATTCGTTCTTAGCTTCAAATGACCTCTTATTTATAGGCCTCAGGTTCCAACGGTCACATTTCCTCCAACGGTCATATTTCTCCGAAAACCTCGGAGGGACTTGGACTCATGGCATTATAATGGTCATATTGAAACAGAAAGAACGAAATCGTTTTGATTAGTTTGTAACTAACACAACGACATCATATTGTTTAAAAAAAGATATATCAACATGATAATCATGAGTATGATCGATCTAAAACAAGCCTTTTGATAAAATAATAAAAGCTTGCATGTGATAGAAGTTTGAGTACTACTAGTATTACTAAATGTAATTTATTGATATGATACAAAGTAAGATTCCCAAAAGTGATTTCAAAGGACAGAGTTAGTATGGTACGATTAACAGAGTAAGTACGAAAAATTATAGTCCGTACGATCTGTATGGTCAGTACGAATAGCAGGATCAGTGCAGTCTGCATGGTCAGTACGATCAGCATGATCAGTACGATCAGCACGATCAATATGATCAGCATGGTCAGTACGATCAGCATGATCAGTACGATTAGCATGGTCTGTACGATCAGCAAGATCAGTATGATCAGCATGGTCTGTACGATCAGCATGATTAGTACGATCAGCATGGTAAAAGACATTTGTGATTTCCAAAACAAGATATAAAAGTCAAAAGAAGACTTTTGACTCAACAATCTACCCCTTTTTGGAAAGCACAAAACACAAAGTAAAGACATAGAAAAATACTTATCTCCCCCTGAGTTAATGGAAACTCTTCTTAATATGAAATTGAATACAAATAATTCCCCCTTAGGTATATATTCTCCTACGGATTGTATTCACAGATTTTCTTTGTTTTCGAAGTATTTGATTAAACTATTCTCCCTTTGTAAAGCATTCACCCCCTTTATAAAACATTCTCCCCCTTTGTGATTTACAAAAAGAATGGGGTATCCTTGAGTTTCCTGAATGAGTTAGAAAAAAAATTGTAGGAAAAAGGAAATACTAACATATTTGTCATTACAAAACAAAGACAGATTTCATAGGAAAAGAAAAACAAATACAATAGTCATTTGTTTTCTCTTTCCTTTTCCTTCTTTATCAGATCATGAAGAACAACTTTCAGCTTTTTGATTTCTTTATTGTATTCAGAAATTGAGTCACCATGAGTTATGAGAAGCTCTTTTTGGTCGACAAAAAGCTGATCATGATTCTTGATGGTTCCTTCCTGGACATTGATTACTTCCTCAAGAGTATCAATTCTGTTTTGCAAATTTTTGTTATCTTTGGATAGCACATAATTTTGTTTCTTCAACAAAACCATTCCATCATTGAAAGCTGAAACCATCTAAAATTTAGACTGAAAGGCATTCATTCTTTCTTGCAACTCTTTTACTGAAGGGATATCTGCACCATGAGTTACCTGATTCAGTCTTTCAACAGTTTCTTTGTCAATATTATTGAAAGCAATCACAAGATCATTTTACAACCTCTTTATATCTTTAACTGTTATCTCATGGTCATTCACTGATCTTTCTGTTTTATATGACCACTTGGTAATCCTGTTGCAAGCCTTCTTATGAGCAGCTGAAGTTTCAGATAGAACTTTCAAATCAGCTTCAACTGACAAAACATTCTTTCTCAACTCTCTTACAGAACCAAATTTCTTTTTCTGATTATCAGTGATAAAATAAATTTTCCCTTACAGCCTGGGGAAATAGGGAATAGACTTTTCAACCCTCCTTAAAACATGAATAATGTAATCACTCCTCTTGAGAGATATGTTTTGTTCTGAATCAGTATCTTCATCATACGAACACAGTTCATTTGATCGGCTTGAGTCTAAAAGTGGCTGTTTTCCTTTTCCTTTTTCTTTCTCCTTTCTTTCTTCCTCCACTTTATCACTGATGACAATAACTTTTTCTATATGAGAGGATTGAGCACATTTCTTTTCTTGAGAAGGTTTTTTATCTGGAGTTTAAAAAGATTCAACTGTTGCTTGATCACCATGAGTAACTTTTTGAATACATTCACTGTGGTTTTGCTAAGATTCTTCTCTACTCTTTTTTGAACTCTGAAGGACTTCTAAAAGAAAATATCCTTCCTCTTCTTCAACTTCCTCTATCTCTTCCAACATCTGATTCCATTTTTCTTTCTCTGGAAGACTCTGTACGATATGTTCTTGATTTATTTCTTCCATTAGTTGAGCACTAGCATCCTGAACCACTTTCAGTACTTTAGAAATATCAAAATCTTGAGCCTTTCTTTTTAAAACTGTCTTCTTTTTCTTTTCAGCTTGAAGGGTTTCTTATACACTTATTCTCTCAGCAATGGCTTCAGCTGGATCAAGTCCAAACATTGGATCACCTTCCTTTCTCTGTTCCTTATCATTTCTCCACTTGGCCACGACTTCCTTACTTTATCTTGGTTTCTTCTTTGGCTTTGAACTGTTTTGTGGATCTGACTTTTGAGGAGCACCAATAGAAGGATTGTATTTGACTGGTATGGGTGTTGATTGATTCTGAGCCGATTCAGCTTCTAGATCTTTTTCAAAAAGGTTTGAATTTGTATCAAAACAAACATTGAACTTATTCAATGTACTCTTAATAATCCAGGATTGCTTCAGATCTATCATATTTACTTTCAAAGGAATAATAAAAAACTTTATACTCTCGAGAATAAACTTTGTAAGAATAGTTGGATACATAATCAAATGAGATTTGATTTCTCCTGACTTAAAATTCTTAATTGTTTCAAAGATGTATCCCATAAGATTTACTTTTCTCATGTTGACAAGATAGTCCAACATGAAGATATCAGAAACCTTAAAAGTCTCTCTATCCCCTTTCCTTATGATAAGAAAACCTTGCATCCACAGTGACACAAATCTGTTATCTGGTGAAAGATAAGCCACTTTACTCTTCTCTTCATTTATAATAAAGAGAGACTTTTCAGCATTTTCTTTGTTAAACGTACCAACTTCCTCTGGTAGTATATGAGATGGACAAAAAGAATCAACTTCTATTGGAACATATATAAAATGAGCTACTTGATTCACAGATATAGAAATATTTCTATCGTACACAGAAAAGTTGATGTTCATGTTCTTATCAAACGATATGGTTTTGTAAAAAACACTAACTTCATCAACAAGAACCGGATCTTGGGATACTAGTTTTTCAACACACAAATGCTCCTAGCCTTGAAACAAAACGATTCTTTTGATTGTGGAATTGTACGAATCAAAAAAGTCCCGGGAAACTAACCTTTCTCTGAAAAAATATTTCTCTGAAAAGATCTTTGAAGACATTTCTATAGGAGCATTGGCAGAGGTCTGAGACATATAGTTGAAGCTGCTGAAAGATTGTACGATGACTTAAATCGGTGGAGCAGAGATTCGACACAAATCCTGAAAAACCGGTGTGGGTTTGGGAAGGAGGGGGTTTATTTATAGGCGAAAAAAGGGGTGACTGTTGACCTTTTACAGTTGGGATTAAAATAAATAAGATCAACGGATTGGATTAAAACAATTTGTTTTTAAAAAAAATGTACCTTCCATAGATCATAAGGTAGTTGTTGGTTTTAGTACAATTAACAACAAAAGAAAACACACACATACGAAGATATAGAATACAATCAACTGTCATGCCGATGGAAAACAAATTTGTTACAATGAACTGATGTGCCGATGGAAAACAATCTCATTACCACAAACTGACGAGCTGATTGAAAAGAAATTCATTACCATGAACGGACGAGCTGATGGAAAAGAAATTCATTACCATGAACGGATTATCCAATGGAAAAGAAATTCATTACCATGAACAGACGAGCCGATGGAAAAGAAATTCCTTACCATGTTCGGACAAGCCGATGGAAAAGAAATTCATTACCATGATCAGACGATACGATAAGCAAGTAGGTAAATAATACGATAAAACTGTCAATACGATAAACAGAAAGGTAAATAATACGATAAAACTGTCAATACGATAAATAGAAAGGTAAAAACTCATACCAGGAGAATGAATAATTAAAGATCATAAGATAAGAAGAAACACAGTAAGAAATGTTCTCCCCCCTTTTAAGAGGAGTTGTTTGATATAAGGAGAAATGTAAAAAATGAAGTAGTTATGAATGATTATTTTGATTTAATCATTCCTAGCTTCTATTTTATAAACTCAAATCTATCGGAAGGTAATGGTTTTGTAAAAATGTTAGAAACTTGTTCTTGCGTTCCGATTAATTGTAAAAGAATATCTCCTTTTTGTGTGTGATCCTTAAGAAAAAGATGCATAACATCTATGTGTTTCGTACGAGAGCGATTTGCTGGGTTCTTGCTACGAGCTATGGAACTAGTATTATAACATAGAATTTTGGTTTTGGAAAAACTCAATCCATAGTCAGTGAGTGTGTGTTGCATCCACAACACTTGAGCACAACAACTTCTAGCTGCTACATATTCAGCTTCAGCAGTGGAAAGTGCTATCATGTGTTGTTTCTTGAAGGACCATGAAACCATAGAATCTCCTAAGAAATGACATGTTCTAGATGTACTTTTTCTATCCATTCTACAACCACCAAAGTCAGCATCTAAAAAACTTTTTAAGACAAAATCATTTCCAGAAGAGTAAAAGTATTAAATCCATAGTGCATTTTAAATACCGAAAAATTCTCTTTACGACTTTTAAATGAGACTCTCTTGGGTTAGATTGGTATCTTGCACATAATCATATATAAAACATTACGTCTGTTCAACTAGTTTTCAAGTATAGAAAACTTCCTATCATACCTCTAAAAATTGTTTGATCTACTGGTTTCCCAGTTTCCTCTATATCAAGTGAATTTGAGGTACCAATTGGAGTGATAATACTTTTAGTATTGTCATATCCATACTTCGTAAGTAAATATTTAATATAATAATGTTGGGATATATATGTTCCCTATGGTTTTTGAGAAATTTGAAAACCTAAAAAGAATGTTAACTCACCCATCATACTCATTTCGAACTTAGACTTCATTAAGTTTGCAAAATAATTAGTTAAAGATTGATGAGTTGAACCAAATATGATGTCATCAACATAGATTTGAACAATAAAAACATTTTTATTTTCCATTTTTATAAAAAGGGTTGGATCTACTGTACCTTTTCTATAATTGATATGTAAAATAAATCCCATAAGTCTATCATAACATGATCTAGGGGATTGTTTAAGACCATATATGGCATTGGTATGTTTAAAAATGTGATTATGATGTTTTGGGTCTAGAAAACCAGGAGGTTGTTCGAAAAAAAATTCTTTTTGAACAAAACCATTTAGAAAAGCACGTTTTACATCCATTTGAAATAGTTTGAAGTTAAAGTATGATGCAAAGGCTAATAGAATATGAATAGATTCATGTCTCACTACCGGAGCATATGTTTCCTCATAGTTTATTCCCTCTTGTTGATTATATCCCTTAGAAAAAAGTCTTGATTTATTTCGTCAAATGATTCCATTTTCATCACATTTGTTTCTGAAAACCCATTTTACTCCAATTATAGTTGTTTCTTTGGGTATTTCAACTAAAGTCCAGACTTGATTCCTCTCAAATTCATTTAGTTCATCTTGCATTGCTTTGATCCAATCTTCATCACTTAAGGCCTCACTTGGACTTTTAGGTTCAAATTGGGAAATAAAACCAAGATGATCTATTTCATTTCTGAAGGAGTTTATGGTCCTTACAGGTTGATTTACATCACCAATGATGTTATAACTGGGATGATTCCTAAGAAACAATTTATTTGGGTTTTTTAAAACCTGTTCATCAACATATGGTAGAAATTATTCTGTGGTAAATGTTTCAGAAGTATTTTCTTAAACATTTTCCTTATCAGAAGGATCTTCTAACAAAGGTTTATAATCAGTTTTTGAAAACACATCTGAGGAATTAGGATGGGATGATTTAAAAACGAAAGGATCAATTTCATCAAATTTTACATGTAGTGTTTCCTCAATAGTACAAGTGTTTTTATTGAAAACTCTATAAGCCTTAGAAGTTGTGGAGTAGCCTAGAAAGATTCCTTCATCAGATTTTGGTGTGAATTTATGTAGATTATTTTTAGTATTCAGAATGAATACTTTTCACCCAAAAACATTGAAGTATGAAACTTTAGGTTTTCGGCCAATCCATAATTCATAAGGTGTTTTATTAAGAAAAGGTCTGGTTAAAACACGATTTATAGTATAAAAAGCATTACTAACGGCTTTAGCCCAAAAGTGCTTAGAAATTGAGTATTCACTCAACATGGTTCTAGTCATTTCTTGAAGAATACAATTTCTTCTTTCAAAAACACCATTTTGATGAGGAGTTCTTAGAGCTGAGAAATTATGAGTAATGCTTTTCTTACTACAAAAAGTTTCAAATTCAGAATTTTGAAATTCACCACCATGATCACTATGAATAGTTATCAATGGTAGGTTTTTCTCATTTTTAACTTGGGCTCTAAAAGTTTTTAAATAGGAAAAGGCTTCATATTTCATTATTACTAAATACACCCATGTAAATCTAGTAAATTCATCAACTAAAATAAATACATAGTATTTTCCTCCAATGCTTCTAGTTTGTGAAGGACCAAAAAGATCCATATGCACTAGCTTTCATGCATTAGAAGTTGAAACTTCATTAATTGATTTAAATCTAGTTTTATGTTTCTTTCCAAATTGACAAGGATCACAGAATTTTGAAGAATCATATCTATGATCTGGTAGTCCCTTTACAAGTATTTTCTTTGAGAGTTTACAACGGTTTCTTGGATTGCAGTTTCCTAGTCTTCTATGACATAGCCATGATTGGTCTTCTATTGCACTTAATCAAGGAATGTTTTGGCTCCTAAGGTCTTCTAAGTTAATAGTGTATACATTCTCTTGCCTATGGGTAGATAGAAGGAATTCATCCTTAGTATTGTGAACTAGAAACTTATCATTTCTAAAATTCACAAGGTAACCTTCATGACATAATTGGCTTATGCTAATGAGATTGTTCCTTAAGACATTTAACAAACAAAACATTTGAAATAAGAAATTTTCCAAGAAAAAAAATATTACCTATACCAAATATCTTTCCTTCAGCATTATCTCTGAAGGTAACCTTTCCACCTTTTGTTTTGATAATCTTTTTAAAGAAATCTTTGTTTCTGGTCATGTGTCGAGAAAAACCACTATCCATGTACCAAATATTCTTATTGGTACATATCATATTTTCCTGAAAAAGAATCAATTAGTTTTTTGAAATCAAAACTTGTTTGGATCCAAAATGGTTAGATAACAGAATTTTAGGAATCCGTATTTGTTTTGTAAAATGATCTTTATGAAATCCTAAAGACTGGGTTCTATTAAGAGAACACTCTCTTTTCCAGTGACCACCACATTGGCACTTAGAACAAAAAGCGTTATTTTGTGGAACAAAATAGTTATTACTAAAAACAGGTTTGAATGAGTATAACCAAGTCCAGAACAATTTATTAAAGGGTGGATTTGGGAATACATTTTTTCAAAATTATCTTTGCCATAAGTAAAGTTTGACAAACATTTTTTCAAAGAAAAAATTTCTGACTTTAGTTTTAAAACTAAATTTTTATCCTCCATAACATTTGATTTTGAACTAGGGTTAGGTTCTAAAATAATTTTCTATGAAATTACGTTTTCAGGATCCTTAGAAAGTTTATCCTTATCATATTTTACTTTCTCAAGGGTTTTTAAAATACTTTCAAAATCAGAAGTTTTCATATCAAGATCATTAGAAAGATCTGATACTTCTTTAGTTAAAACTTAAATTCTAGAATTTGATTAATCAAGATTTTTCTTAAGTTTATCATTTTAATTTTCAAGTTATTTATCAAATATAGATACTTCTTCAAAAGAAGGTAAAGTATCATCTTCTGATGACGAAGAATCATCATTTGAAGTTTCATAATATTTATGAGTATAATTTGCATTTAAAGAGACATTTGTAATAGCTTCAGCATTATGTACCTTAGTCATGAGACAATGATCTTCGATTGGTAATATGGCTATAAGTCCAACATTTCTCTATCCTTAGGACTCATATTCTGAAGAATTATCTGAATAATCACTACCACTTTCACTCCAAGTATCATTTGACTTCAAGACTTTATTTTTCTTATAATACTTTTTCTTATTTCTGTCAGAATGTTTCTCCATTCTGTCTTTTCTCTTCAGTAAAGGACAATCAAGACTTATATAACCCACTTTCTTACATTCATAACAAGTTACCTATGAATCTTTCTTATCCTTCGTATCTTTCTTTTTGAATCTATATTGGAATTATTTCTTTCCCAAAATCTTTTTCATCCTTCGAGCAAGATTGGCTAACTCATTTTCCAAGTGATCACTATCACTTGATTCTGATATAACAACTTTCTTTGCTTTGGATATTGTTATACTTTCAGGTGTTTTATCTTTAGATGTAAAGGATACACTTCCATTCCAATTTTTCTTCTTATTGAAATCATCATCCCTCTTCATTCTTGTCTCATGCTATAAAAGAGTTCCAAATAGTTCATCAAGAGTAATCTGGGAAACTTTTCTAATTTCATCAATAGATGTCCTTTTTGACTCCCATTCATTTGACATTATATCTATAATATTATCTACAAGAGCTTCATCATCAAGACATTTTTCTCCCATAGATTGTAAACTGTTGACAATTGTCCTAAATCTTTGTTGTACTTTACTTACCGGTTCTCCATACGGAAAAAAAAATCCATGATACTCTGCTCAAAGCATTCCTCTTCTTGTTTCTATAACCTTGGATGTACCAAAATGTGTGACTTCCAATTTATTCCAAATACAGTTGGCTGCTTCACAATAAGATATCTGACTATATATATTCCTGGTCATATAACATAGTAAAGTATTGCGTACCTTGTAATTTAGTTGATATTCTTGCTTCTCTTGGTTAGTTAAAGTACTAACTTCTTTGTCAGGAATTTTGTAACCTCCAGTAAGCATAATAAAATTGTCTACACCAGTATTAATGACAAACGTCTTCATACGATCTATCTAGTACTCATAATAATTCCCATAAAAGATAGTTGGTCTAGAAGGATTTAGATTGTCAATCGACCCAATATTCATTCCTGCTATCTAATAAAAATATTTTCCACTCCATACGTTAGTTTAGTAACTAGTTGAAACAGTTATAAGATCGAATAAGGGCTAGTAGTACAAATCAGTGGAAACCTGCTCTGATACCAATTGTTGGATCGAATATGTAAATGTATGTGTATATTATATGGAACAATACAAGAGTGGGGGTAAATTGTAGGTTTAAAAACAATGTGTTTAAACACTTAAGAGATTTTTTTAAAAGATCTTAAACTAATACAATTCAAACAACCACAATTGTATTCAATATAAAGGTATTATGTAAAGTAATACTATTAGAAAAGTAAAGAAATTGTATTCAATATGAATACAATAATAAGAGTAATACAAGTGTGAGGGATTCTACCATAAAGCGTATAGAATCTATTAATACAATATGTAATTGTAATTGAAGCAATTACAATTGAAAGTTTAATGAAGAAAGGAAACAATAAAAATTCCTTTCTAATACAAACAGCAGTGGAAATGTAAAATTATTACAATTATTTTGACCCAAAGAAAGGGTTATCCTTTAACCTAGGATAATTGGTCTGCCTTACCACTACCTCGGTAAGCCCTTGATACGATGATTGGTTCGTCTATATGCCTATCCCCAGCAGCCCTCGATATGATGATCAGAACTTCTATTTGCCTATCCCTGGCAGCCCTCGATTTTGTAGGTAATCTGCACCTCTGTCTTTCAATCACCTGAAATCCCTCGATATGAAGATCAGTTGCACAAAGCATAAAGCATGAGAGAAGTCACAGCGTCTCTCTCTAGAACTTGATAGAAAAAAAGTATCATAGTTATTCTTTCTCAGATTCCAATGACCGCCTATTTATAGGCCTTAGGTTCCAACGGTCACATTTTCTCCAATTGTCATATTTCTCCGAAAAACATGGAGGGACTTGGATACCTGGCATTATAATGGTAATATTGAAACAGAAAGCACGACATCGTTTTGATTAGTTTGTAACTAACTCAACGACATCGTATTTGTTAAAACAAAACATATATGAACATGATAATCATGAGTACGATTGATCTAAAATAAGTGTTTTGATAAAATAATAAATGCATGTATGTGATTGAAGTATGAGTACAATCAGTATTAATAAATGTAATTTATTGATATGATACAAAGTAGGATACAGAAAATTGAGTACAAATGAAAGAGTCAATATGATACGATCGACAGAGTCTGTACGAAAAATTATAGTCCGTACGATCAGTATGGTCAGCACGGTCAGCATGATCAGTATGATCAGCATGCTCAGTACGATCAGCATGATCAGTACGATCAGCACGATCAATATGATCAGCAGGGTCAGTATGATCAGCATGATCAGTATGATCAGCAAGGTCAGTACGATCAGCATGATCAGTACGATCAGCATGATCAGTACGATCAGCATGGTCAGTACGATCAGCATGATTCGTACGATCAGCATGGTAAAAGACATTTTTGATTTCAAAAACAAGATATAAAAGTCAGAAGAAGACTTTTGACTCAACAAAATGTCTATTGGAAGCTTGGGATGAAAGGGTTCATCATCAAGGATTCTAGAATAAGAATGGAGAATATAATCAGGTTATTAACCCTAAATCCCTTGGGGTAAATTTGAGTTTCCCACTTTGTAATGAGGTTCATGGTTAGGTTACAAAGTTGGAAAACAATGTGTAAATCTTGCACTACCCTATATCCAAGAGGGGGCTTGGGTCACATGGTCTCCTTGGAGTCCACGTGATTTTAAAAACTATGTGGTGGCTATGTGGGATGGCTCTGCCCAAGCCCACACGGTTTAATTCTACCCCATTTCATTTTTTCTCAACTATTAACCTACCTCCTCCATGCATGCATGGTTACGGTTCACAGTAATTACTAACTGTGAACCAAGAGAGCAACCTGTATTGGATGTTCCTTCCCCATTTCATTACATGAACCCCTAGATTACCCTCAAGACTCCTCATACACTCATGAACCATTCTGTTAACAAAAATTAAAGGAGTTTAACCGCTTATTAAACAAGTACGTACTTCATTTGAAGTTCAAGATCTTAAATTAGATGACCGAGTATGTATACTATAAGGCCCCAGCCTTAAACCTTACATAATCTTGAGTTATCACAAGATTACACGTTGAGGATCTTTTCAGGTTTAGAGTTTTAGAGAATTAGATCTTAAAACATGCATTACAACCCACATTTAAACAAAGTGGTTACAATAAAAGATAGTATTCTTTTTCCCATCAACGGAATCATATTGAAAATAAAACATGGATTCTTTCTTGACACTTCCTTGACACTATCATCTTATCATGTACCTTTCCCGTGACCTGTGAAAAACATTTCAAAAACATGGGATGAGCATAAAAAGCTCAGTATGGGTTATATAAAAAAACAAGGAAGGGAAACATGAGTTCATATATACATAAGAATGAAATCATACTTTACCCATAAAACATAGGCACTTTAACATACCTCATAAAATCATGAACAAATCATATAAATCATAAGACATAAAGGTAACTTGAGGTATTCATAACATTCTTACGTAGGGAGTAACCCTCTTGGTTATGTTTGGAATACCCATCATAGTATATTCCCTAAATCTCTTCGGAGAAACCTTAACGTTTCACTCCTTCGCGTTACCCAATGCATTGGAGAGCTATAACGGGCTCACCCGCCATTAGTTTATCACGGAACCACCCGTCTTCATAATAATTCCCAAGAACCATAACATAATCATATCACATAAAACATGCATAAAGGAAACATAACATTTCCACATTTCAATCATAAGATATCAATACAACACATTTATATAATAAAAACATTATGAAAACCATTTTCAATACCAAAGTAAAACATGGTATTTATTTTTCATTTAAAAAAATGGTATGGCTTGAGAGGAAGCCAAAACTCAAATAATGGTCACGGCGGCGGAGAAGTCATTGTCGCCGCATACGTACGACAAGAAAAACAATCCCTTTTGTCATTTTGTAAAATGCTTCATATAAAAAAGATTCCTTTTGAATAAGAGTAAAATTCAAAGGGGTTTATACACAGTATAAAATAAGGTTGTGTATAAAACAAAATATGCCTCAATGAAAGGAGATTGAGACGAAGTCCCATACCTCATATCCAACTTGAGCCGACCGTTCTTTAATCTCCTGAATAATAAACTTGAGTTAATCTCTACTTGCTTAAGAACCTTTTTCAGGTTCATTATTCCTTTTATACCATGTTATGAACATCATGTAATCATTTAAGTTAATAATGTTCATTTTGTCGGTATTTGGTTCTTAAGTCAAAAATAGACTTCTTACACATACATGTTCTTAATTTGGTCAAAGGTTCATTATATCCGGAGTAATATTAATGATTTGGATAACATATATATCATATATATTCATCATATACATGTATTTATAATATTACATCACATTTAGAGGTAAGAAATGAAATGCACCGTTCATGGAGACGGTAAGCCGTACGTACACATGAACGCTACTTCCATTTCTATTTCGTATTTTCTGGAATGGAATCATAATGATATAAGAGTATATTATAATTACAGTTTAATAACATATATAATATCATTAACATTATCCTTTACACATCCCACATATGGTATTAACGAATCAAATAACTTTCAGGGGGCGGTAGTCTGCACTTCCTAAAATGAAGATATCGTGTTTACCCATAATGGAAACAATAATGGTATGCCATAAATGAAAAATACAGAATCTTAAGGAAAACATAAACATATTATATATCATATATAAAAATAGTGGCATCATAATGGCCACCTTTTAAGGTGTTAAATGAGTATTCAACAATCATCGTTTCGGGAGGCAGAATTTCGTCATCCACGGAAACCGTTTGTTCTTTAACCATTTGATGTAGTTGTGTGAGAGTGTAGCTCGAATAAATATTATAACAACATCCTAGTATATTGAAGAGACTGTTTTTTTTACAAAATAAGTAAATAAAAAGAGTTTAGGGGGTTGGAGAAGCAAAATAAAACAAATGAACATGAGAGAATGAATTACCTTTAAAAGTGTAACTCCTTTTGATTTGAGCCTAAAAGATTCTTTTGAAAGGATTCTGCTCAAAGGGAATCCTCTAGGATGAGGAGAGGGATGTATAGAGAGTAAATGGACAGAGGAGGGCTGAGCCAAATGCATGAGGAGTGTGTGAAATGAGGTAGAGGTGGGGGTCTTTTATAAGAGGAGAGGTGGGGCACTTTTGGAAATCATGAAACTTTTATTTTATTTTCAAAAGTGTTTCGAATTTATAAGGTCCCACATTGATATATTTCGAATATAAGATGGTAAGGCTTCTAAATATTCCCATACAATAGTTTTTGAACAAGTTTAGTTCTTAGATTTTATATTATTGTTTCATTTTATTTAAACTGTTCATTAATGAGGTCATCGTTGCATCATCATGATGTCATAATTAAATAAATTTTTTAATGTCTAAAAATTATAAAAAAAATATCCTGATGTAGGAAATATTTTTATATTTCAAAATAGTATTTATAGAAAAAAATATGATTATTATAACCCCTTCTAAAAATTGTTTTAGTAAAACCATTTATGTTAGTGTCATTTTCACCTTTTTTTTAAAAAAAGGCATTAAAGTCATTATCTCACCCAAGAGGCTCCATAGGGTACCCTAAATCGACCCATTGGTTGTCTTGGTCGGACATGGCTCATCCAATAGGGGTAGGACAAGTGTCATGGTGTTTTCATATTTTTATAATATCATTTTTACCTTAAATTACACTAATTACCTCTAATCGCGATTAAAAACTTAATAAGTTACTATTCACCAAAATATTTTTATAATCTCATTGAACCACATTTTGCTTCTTAATGACAACCATGTATGTCGGATTTTTGAAATTCAAAACACAAAGATGGAAAAATTTCATTTAAACGGAAAATCAGTTTTTTATAAGTACCACTTAGTGGTTTCACTATTCATCAAAAATTGATGTTTTTCAGAAAATTACCAAAAATTCACCCTAAGCTATATTTGATACTCCGAATTCAAAAATGAAGTTTATTTTACAAAATTCAAAACATATAAGTCACATTAATTAATTTAATAATTAATTCCCGCTGTCATGACAAATAGCGTGTTTTTATGAAACAATAAGTATCAAAAAATTGACACCAGTTTAAGTCCAATTTCAAAGTGAAATTGATTCCAAAGTCCACCATTGAATAAAATGGTAAAAATATTTTATGGTTTCACTTTAAAACCAATTAAAAAGATAATCTAATCATATAAATAAATTAGATTAAAATAGGTTTTGAAATAAAATAAAACATTTTTCACTTATTCATAAAAAATGAACTTTATCGGAAGAATAACAAAAACATACACAAAGTAAATTTTGATGTCCCAATTATAAAGAAGGATTTTATTTGGTCCAAAAGAATGTATAAGAGTGACCAAAACTATATTTAAAGAGGGTTTCGCCATCAAAAGGCGATAAATGAACCTTTTAGTGAATATTAATGTATTTATGTATAAAATTGAATTCCTTTCTTATTTTAAGCCTTTATCTTTTATTGGATAAATGTACAAACATATATATTCGTATTTTAGTTATTTCTATTCATTCTTTCCAGTACAACGGCTACGTGTTAACTACCATTTGAAATTATATTATTAGCGTGTAACGTAAGATTTCAAAGAAACTCATTGTTGCGTATCGGGCACGCTATCGTTCGTAGAAACCCCTTCAAAAAAATATTTAATTAAAAAATATTATTAAATATGAATATGTCTTATTCTTTATTTACCTGGGATGTTACATCCTTCCCCCCTTTTGGGAATTGCATCCTTGCAATTTTATTCACTTATCGAATAAGTGGGGGTATTTATCCCTCATAGCATTTTCAGATTCCCATGTTGCCACTTCAACCATACGGTTTTTCCATAAAACCTTTACCTGATGAATCACCTTATTCCGCAATACCTGCTCCCAGTGGTCAAGAATCTGGACCGGTTGTTCCTCGTAAGATAGATTCTCTTCCAGCTGAACTACCTCTGGACTCAAAACATGAGATGGATCTGGCATATACTTTCTCAACATCGAAACATGAAAAACATTGTGTACCTAAGATAAACTCAGAGGTAAAGCCACTCGGTATGCAACTGGTCCAACTCTATCCAGAATTTCGTATGGTCCAATGAACCTTGGACTTATCTTTCCTTTCTTACCAAATCGCATAACACTTTTCCATGGAGAAACTTTGAGAAAAACATGATCACCTACCTCAAAAGAGAGATCCTTCCTCCTGTTGTCCGCATAACTTTTCTGCCTGCTCTGAGCTGTTCTCATGTGTCTCTGAATCAACTGAACTTTTTCTGCCATCTCTTCTACCAACTCTGGTCCCATCAGCTTCCTTTCCCCTACTTCATCCCAAAAAGCTGGAGTTCGACACCGTTTGTCATATAATGCCTCAAATGCAGCCATCTGTATACTGGAATGAAAACTGTTGTTATAAGAAAATTCAACCAAAGAAAGATGTTGGTCCCAACTTCCCTGATAATCCATCGAACAAGCACATAGCATATCCTCCAAAGTCTGAATTGTTCGTTCTGACTTCCCATCTGATTGAGGATGAAAAGTTGTACTAAAATTTAATTCAGTACCCAAAGACTTCTGAAGGCCTTTCAAAAAGTTAGCAGTGAACCTGGGATCACGATCAGACACAATGGAGAGAGGAACTCCATGTAACCTGACTATTTCTTTAAGATACAAACGGGAACGTTGATCTAGAGAGAATGTATCTCGAATAGGAAGGAAATGACCAGATTTTGTCAAGTAATCAACAATAACCCAGATTGCATTATTACCTCGAGATGTCTTTGGAAAACCCACAACAAATTCCCTGGATATATTCTCCCATTTCCACTCTGGCACTGGTAAAGGATGAAGCATCCCTTTCGGTAACTGTCACTCTACTTTAACCTGTTGACAAGTCAAACACTTCACAGTAAAATCAGCAATATCTCTTTTCATTCCATCCCAGCAGTAATACTCTCGAAGATCTCTATACATTTTAGTACTGCCAGGATGAACTGAAAATGGAGAACTATGAGCTTCACATAACAACTCTTCCTTAAACTGTGAATCACAAGGTATACACAATCTCTTCCCAAATCTCAAAACACAATCATTATCAATGTTTAATTTAGGCAACATACCTTTCTGAACCAGCTCTACCTTTTCCTGAAACTCACTATCTAGCTTCTGTGCTTGCTTGATTCTGTCTGATAGAAAATATTTCACTGATACCTGAAACAAAACATAAGAACTTCCTGCACCAACAACTTCTATTCCAAATTTCATCAAATCCTTAACCAAAAAATCACGTTCCAAATGCAACATTGCTAATAAAGCATTACTTTTTCGACTCAAAGCATCAGCCACTTTATTTTCTTTTCCTGGATGGTAGTGAATCGTACAATCATAATCCTTGATTAATTCCATCCATCTCCTTTGTCTCATGTTCAATTCTTTCTGAGTGAATATATACTTTAAACTTTTGTGATCGATATATATTTCACACTTTACTCCATACAAATGATGCCTCCAAATTTTCAAAGCAAAAACAACAGCAGCTAATTCCAAATCATGTGTTGGGTAATTTACCTCATGTGTTTTCAATTGTCGTGAAGCATAAGCAATTACCTGATCATTCTGTATTAGGACGCAACCAAGTCCTTTCAATGAATCATCGTTTTAGATGACAAACTCACCATTTCTAGAAGGTAGTGCCAAAACTAGAGCATTCCCCAATCTTATTTTCAGTTCCTGAAAACAATCATCACATTCTTTTGTCCAGATAAACTTAACACCCTTCCGAGTTAGCTTAGTCATTGGACCAGATAACCTTGAAAAATAGCTAACAAACCTTTGGTAATAGCATGCCAAACCAAGAAAACTACGAATCTCGGTTACATTTGTGGGTCTTGGCCATTCTTCACCAACATTTGTTTTTGCAGGATCAACTGTTATCCCATCTTTAGAAACAATGTGACCAAGGAAAGAAATTTTTTGCAACCAAAACTCACACTTGCTTAATTTTCCATATAGTTTCTTTTCTTTTAAGGTTTGAAAAACAACCCTTAAATGACTTTCATGTTCCTCTTTACTTTTAGAAAACACCAAAATATCATCAATGAAAACCACCACAAACTTATCCAAGAATTCATGGAAAATTCTATTCATTAAGTCCATTAATATAGCAGGTGCATTGGTTAGCCCAAAAGGCATAACTACAAATTCATAATGGCCATATCTAGTATGAAAAGCAGTCTTCAGAACATCTCCTTCTTTTACTTTCAACTGATGGTACCCCGACCTCAAGTCAATCTTTGAAAAATATTGAGCTCCCTGGAGCTGATCAAACAAATCATCGATATGAGGAAAAGGATATTTGTTCTTAACAGTAATATTATTCAAGGCTCTATAATCAATGCAAAGTCTCATAGAACCATCTTTCTTTTTAACAAATAAAACAGGAGCACCCCATGGTGATGTGCTAGGTCGGATGAAACCTTTCTCTAATAAATCTTGCAATTGCTCCTTCAACTCTAAAAGTTCAATTTGAGCCATTCGATAAGGGGGTTTTGAAATTGTCTTAGCATCAGGAACTAAGTCAATAGTAAATTCAACTTCCCAATCTGGTATTATTCCAGGCAACTCATTAGGAAAAACATCAGGATACTCATTTACCACTGGCACATCATTAATCTGAACAGTTCCCTTATTTTCAACAAAGTGTGCAAGGTAACATTCATTTCCATCTTTTACAAGTTTCTCGACCTCTTGATAAGTTATCAATAGTAAGGGTTCATTCTTGTACACAAACTGAAAGTCTTTCTGAAAAGAAACTTCGTTAGCTCTACAATCAATCCTAAAATGGTAAATTGAGAGCCAATCCATACCCAGGATAACATCAAACTCTACTAGAGGTAAAACAATAAGGATTGCAAGTAGGTTCTTTCCACAGATAAGGATAGGAAGATTCTTATAAATTCTTTTTGCCTCAACATTTCCCCCAGGTGTTTTTACCACAAGTTCAGGAGTCATTTCTTGAGATGGTATTCCCATTTTACTAGAAAACATTTCAGAGATGAAAGAATGTGTAGACCCCGAATCAAATAACACACTGGCATAATCTGAAAAAACGAACAAAGTACCTGATACAAATTCATTTGATGGCCCGACATCTACTGAAGTAGTTGCAAAGGATTTGACCACCCCTTTCTTCTTGTAGTCTAACTGCTTCCCATCACTCAAGCTCTTTGTTGGACACTCATTTGCATATTGACCCATCTCATTGCACTTAAAACATTTCACTAACTGTAAATCAAATTTGGTCTTACCATCACCCTGATCTTTTCCAGTGCAATCACGAGCCTTATGTCCCATCTTACCACATTTGTAGCACTTTCCAGAATTCAGAAGACATTCCCCAGCATGCCTTTTTCCACATTTATCACAAACTAGAAATTTAGTTTTCTTACCATCATACTTTTTTGAAGAATTCTTTCCTTTCTCCTGCCACCTCGGTCTCTTCTTTTGCTGGTTGTTGTAGAACACTTGATCATCGGCAAACTCCATTTCTACCTTCTCAGCAGATGGAACAAGATTTTCATAACTTTTGAACTCACGAGAAGCTAAAGCCCTTCGATATTTTGGATTTAATTCTGAAAAAAAATATTGATTTTACTATCAAGGTCTCGGATAAAATTTGGAGCATACCTTGCCAATCGAGTGAACCTTTCTTCATAGGCAGCCACTGAGTCTTCCTCTTTCCTCAATTCCAGGAATTGATTTTCCATCCTAAGTCTAAAAGCCTTAGGAAAATACTTCTCAAGAAAAATACCTTTGAATTCATCCCAGTCGAGAGCATCAATCTCATCAGCGTCCCTGATGTTTTAAACCATCGACCACCACTGATCTGATTTACCCTCCAAAAGGTAAATAGCAAGACTAACCTTTTGATTGTCTGAACACCCCATGACATTGAAAATCTTCTCTATTGCTTTAATCCACCCTTCAGCTAACACAGGGTCAGATGATCCTCTGAATGATGGGGGATGTTTTCTCATGAAATGTTCCACCGCTGACATGTTCCTTTGCGGTTGATCTGGCTGATTTCGTGCATGGATACCACCACCATTTATCGCTTGAGTCAACTGTTCCATTACTGCAACAAACTGTTCAGTTCCAATTCTGACCATCTCAGGATGCTGGTTCGGAAGGTTATTTCCTTCCTTATGCCTTCCTAGCACTACTTCCCTATTTCCTCTGTGGAAAACCATTCTGAACGAACATGTCTTAGATAAAGCAACATGGTAATCTTTAAATGCTATATCATTTCAATTTGACCATAAAAAAACATTTGGATAAACATTTCATATAATTATAACTCCTAAAGTTATATAAACCGACCTTTGATACCAACTATAAGGCCCCAGCCTTAAACCTTACATAATCTTGAGTTATCACAAGATTACACGTTGAGGATCTTTTCAGGTTTAGAGTTTTAGAGAATTAGATCTTAAAACATGAATTACAACCCACATTTAAACAAAGTGGTTACAATAAAAGATAGTATTATTTTTCCCATCAACGGAAACATATTGAAAATAAAACATGGATTCTTTCTTGACACTTCCTTGACACTTCCTTGACACTATCATCTTATCATGTACCTTTCCCGTGACCTGTGAAAAACATTTCAAAAACTTTGGATGAGCATAAAAAGCTCATTATGGGTTATATAAAAAAACAAGGAAAGGAAACATGAGTTCATATATACATAAGAATGAAATCATACTTTACCCATAAAACATAGGCACTTTAACATACCTCATAAAGTCATGAACAAATCATAGAAATCATAAGACATAAAGGTAACTTGAGGCATTCATAACATTCTTACGTAGGGAGTAACCCTATTGGTTACGTTTGGAATACCCATCACAGTATATTCCCTAAATCTCTTCAGAGAAACCTTAACGTTTCACTCCTTCGTGTTACCCAATGCATTGGAGGGCTATAACGGGCCCACCCGCCCTTATTTTATCACAGAACCACCCGTCTTCATAATAATGCCCAAGAACCATAACATAATCATATCACATAAAACATGCATAAAGGAAACATAACATTTCCACATTTCAATAACAAGATATCAATACAACACATTGATATAATAAAAACATTATGAAAACCATTTTCAATACCAAATTAAAACATGGTATTTATTTTTCATTTTAAAAAAAAGGGTATGGCTTGTAGAGGAAGCCAAAACTCAAATAATGGTCACGGCGGCGGAGAAGTCGTTGTCGCCGCATACGTACGACAAGAAAAACATTCCCTTTTTTCGTTTTGTAAAATGATTCGTATAAAAAAGATTCATTTTGAATAAGCGTAAAAGTCAAAGGAGTTTATACACAGTATAAAAGAAGGTTGTGTATAAAACAAAATATGCCTCAATGAAAGGAAATTGAGACGAAGTCTCATACATCGTATCCGACTTGACCCGAAAGTTCTTTAATCTCCTGAATAATAAACTTGAGTTAATATCTACTTGCTTAATAACCTTTTTCAAGTTCATTATTCCTTTTATACCATGTTATGAACATCATGTAATCATTTAAGTTAATAATGTTCATTTTGTCGGTATTTGGTTCTTAAGTCAAAAATAGACTTCTTACTCTTACATGTTGTTAATTTGGTCAAAGGTTCGTTATATCCAGAATGATATTAATGATTTGGATAACATATATATCATATATATTCATCATATACATGTATTTATAATATTACATCACATTTAGAGGTAAGAAATGAAATGCACCGTTCATGGAGACGGTAAGTCGTACGTACGCATGAATGCTACTTCCATTTCTATTTTGTATTTTCTGGAATGGAATCATAATGATATAAGAGTATATTATAATTCCAGTATAATAACATATATAATATCATTAACTTTATCCTTTACACATCCCACATATGGTATTAACGAATCAAATCACTTTCAGGGGGCGGTAGTCCGCACTTCTTAAAATGAAGATATCGTGTTTACCCATAATGGAAACAATAATGGTATGCCATAAAAGAAAAATACATAATCTTAAGGAAAACATAAACATATTATATATCATATATAAAAATAGTGACATCATAATGGCCACCTTTGAAGGTGTTAAATGAGTATTGAACAATCATCGTTTCGGGAGGCAGAATTTCGCCATCCACAGAAACCGTATGTTCTTTAACCATTTGATGTAGTTGTGTGAGAGTGTAGCTCGAATAAATCTTATAACAACATACTAGTATATTTAAGATACTGGTGTTGTTACAAAATAAGTAAATAAAAAGAGTTTAGGGGGTTGGAGAATCAAAATAAAACAAATGAACATGAGAGAATGAATTACCTTTAAAAGTGTAACTCCTTTTGATTTGAGACTAAAGGCTTCCATTGAAAGGATTCTACCCAAAGGGAATCCTCTAGGATGAGAAGAGGGATGTGGAGAGAGTAAATGGGCAGGGGATAGCCGAGCCAAATGCTTGAGGAGTGTGTGAAATGAGTTAGAGGTGGGGGCCTTTTATAAGAGGAGAGGAGGGGCACTTTTGGAAATCATGAAACTATTATTTTATTTTAAAAAGTTTTTCGAATTTCTAAGGTCCCACTTTGATATATTTAGAATCTAAGATGATAAGGCTTCGAAATATTCCCATCCAATATTTTTTGGACAAGTGTAGGTCTTAGAGTTTATATTATTGTTTCATTTTATTTAAACTGTTTATTAATGAGGTCATCGTTGCATCATCATGATGTCTTAATTAAATTAATTTATTTAATGTCTAAAAATTATAACAAAAATATCCTGATGTATGAAATATTTTTATCTTTCCAAAGAGTATTTATAGAAAAAAATAAGATTAGTATAACCCCTTATAAAAATTGTTTTAGTAAAACAATTTATGTTAGTGTCATTTTCACCTTTTAAAAAAAAAAGGCATTAAAGTCATTATCTCACCCTAGAGGATCCATAGGGTCCCCTAAATCAACCCATGGGTTGTCTTGGTCGTCCTTGACACAGCCAATAGGGGTAGGACAAGTTTCATGGTGTTTTCATATTTTTATAATATCATTTTTACCTTAAATTACACTAATTACCTCTAATCGCGATTAAAAACTTAATAAGTTACTATTCACCAAAAAATTATTATAATCTCATTGAACCACATTTTTCTTCTTAATGACAACCATTTATGTCGGATTTTTGAAATTCAAAACACAAAGATGGAAAATTTTCATTTAAACGGTAAATCAGTTTTTATAAGTACCACATAGTGGTTTCACTATTCATCAAAAATTGAAGTTTTTCAGAAAATTACAAAAAATTCACCCTAAGCTATATTTGATAATCCGAATTCAACAATAAAGTCTATTTTACAAAATTCAAAACATATAAGTCACATTAATTAATTTAATAATTAATTCCCGCTGTCATGAAAAGTAGCTTGTTTTTATGAAACAATAAGTATCAAAAGATTGACACCAATTTTAGTCCAATTTCAAAGTGAAATTGATTCCAAAGTCCACCATTGAATCAAATGGTAAAAATATTTTATGGTTTCACTTTAAAACCAATTCAAAATATAATCTAATCATATAAATAAATTAGATTAAAAGAGGTTTTGAATTAAAATACAACATTTTTCACTTATTCATAAAAAAATGAACTTTATCGGAAGAATAATAAAAACATACACAAAGTAAATTTTGATGTCCCAATTATAAAGAAGGATTTTATTTGGTCAAAAAGAATGTATAAGAGTGAAAAAAACTATATTTAAAGAGGGTTCTCCGTCAAAATGCAATAAATGAACCTTTTAGTGAATATTAATGTATTTATGTATAAAATTGAATTCCTTTCTTATTTTAAGCCTTTATCTTTTATTGGATAAATGTACAAACATATATATTCGTATTTTAGTTATTTCTATTCATTCCTGCCAGTACAACGGCTACGTGTTAACTGCCATTTGAAATTATATTATAAGCGTGTAACGTAAGATTTCAAAGAAACTCATTGTTGTGTATCAGGCACGCTATCGTACATAGAAACCCCTTCAAAAAATAATAATATTTAATTAAAAAATATTAATAAATATGAATATGTCTTATTCTTTATTTACCTGGGATGTTACATATACCACATGAGGTTCCGTACACATTGTATTCAGTATACTTTGGGTGTATGGATCATGTTTTTATTCACCAGAACCTACGGTTTGTGTTATCCATTTCATGAGAACCTTCATACATTGATACATTTATTATGAAAACCTTGAGTCTTAAGAAATATAAACAAGACAAAAATATATGATATTTTTCATTTTGTAGAACCCAATATGGGAAACCAACTCCTTATCGTGTCAACTCTTATTCAGAAATTGATTCTACACTATAGTCGAGTAAAAACCTATAATAGGTGTCCAAGTATCATCCTATAACCATGTTTTCATAATATTACACATGTGTGGTTCACTATATTACACAATTTAATAGCTCTACTCCCATAGTATCCATATACTTTCATCTCACAGGTTCATAAATAACTTTCTCTTATTGAACTAGATATTCACTTAGTATTAGTTGAAATTGAACTAACAATATTATATCTGTTTTCTCAAGAAATAATGTATTTTACTACCAAAATGTCATTAAAAACTACTCATGAAACTTAGACTCTAAATTTATCCACTACATTCAGTTATTTACAAAAACATTTTCTTGTAGGTCACCTAAACTCTTATTCTTCTCTCAACACTATAATATTGGCTATACAGATATATCACAGCATAATTTACCCAAGATTCTGATTCATAATCTTCTTCTTATACCTTTGAGATAAATATAGTTTCATAGGATCAACACATTTGATCTTCCTCACTATAACATGTGGCATCTCTTTCTTATTCTTCTTTTTCTTTTTCTTTGATAACTCTAATTCACTCATATTTCCCTCAAATTATCACAAGTTACACATCAGTATATTCTTATTTTATTTACTATTTCTTCTTCCTTGGTCTTATTATAATCCTCACTTTCATGGATCGATGCATTACTTTCTCTTCTGTTTTTAAATTTCTGTAAATTGTATGTTGAGATGAGAAATAATTCACAAGTATAAAAGAAACATTAACTAATACTGAACTGTGAATTCAAAAAAATTCCATTGTAATGATTTTCACCATATATTATATTCCAAAAGTAACCTCATTTAATGCACCTCATTATGGTATTTTATTTTATTTTTATTTTTCAATAGGCTCAACATCATCATCTTCATCAACTCAAAATAAACCACTTTTACAATTCAAACTAAAATATTCACATCTATATAAAAATATACACCACACATATCTCTAGTATGGAACTTATGTAGTGGTGTGAAAGGTTCTCCTAAAATTAATATATAACATGGTTTGAGTTTGCACAACCAAATAGCCACTCAACACTCTTTTTTCTCTCTTCTTCCCTATAATATTACTTCAAAAATGAATTTAAGAACTAAAGAATAAATGATATTTAATGATAATTCATATACATTGTTCTAAAAAATATGATAAATTCATTTTATCATTTCATAAAATTGTAGAAATTCTTTAAAACATTAATTTTATTCTTACTTGTCTTGAATATCCAAATATCAATCACTCATGGCTTGTATAACATGTAATTTGTGGTGTATTTTTCTGTGAATATCAACCCAATAATTATCTAAAACTAATTATTAATAATATAAAAATTCAATAAATTTTATTTTTCACCAAGTATATACTCATAATTCTACAATGTATAACATCGTATGATGAAAGAATATCATAGAAGCTTCAAATATATCATATGAACTCAAAAATATCATATATGACTATAAGTCATCCTATGCATATAAAAAATATCATGCACTCTAACACTTTTCGAAATGCATCAAACTCAAATATCATATAAGATTTAAAAATATCATATTAGCTATAAAAATATCATTCAGCTTTTTGAAATTTCATTACCTAGATGGCATTTCTCTTAAAATATTTAATTCCCAATCAATTATCATTGGTGATACAAAATCTTCTCCACAATATTAATTCTTTGTTAGTAATATAACAAACATCTATTATGTAGATGAAATATCGTGTGAGTGGCCTAAATCACTATGTTGTATGACTTTTCCAATTTTAAAATAACATCTCTCACAAAATATCATATTTTCTTCAAAAAAATTCATACATATGGATTGTGAGTTTAAATAACTTACTCTTAGGATAATTATCCTACATCATTTTAAAATTCCACAGCACTAGAAATTTTATAGAAAAAAATATTATACAATATTTTCTCATGGGATAATTTTCTTTTTAGTTTTTCTTGCTCCAGCACAATAAATCGTAATTTCTGGAAATGAGATTAGGGTGACTACAACTTTTCTCAATCCTTCTAAAACCTCTTTAAGTAATCAAGGAATATCCTTAAATAATTATAGGAATTATTAATATATTTTAAAACTCACTAAAGTGAATTTTCAATATGTCTTGGCAATTAAAATTCTTGTATCTAATTATTTTAATGTAGTTTTCTTATAGCTCAATACTAGAATTACTCAAATCAATTCTAAAACATGTTTATTCAACTTAACTTAAAACTAATTCTTATCTCTTCTATCTTCCCAGTTGGATATATTTTTCTATAGATAATAGTATCTCATAAGTTGTGTATAGTAGCTTCCATTTCTCATCTGTTCAACTTCATAAGTGGGTATTTTAGATAGTTATTCACCAAGATTTGGAATATGTCATTAACATATTGATCATATCAATAACAGAATGATTTAATTAATCTAAGGAATCTATCTATCCCACTATTCAAAAGTCACGTGTTCTTCTCATTTTCCATGAAAACCTAATATCAGCTTCATTAGGGTGGATCCATCCTTCATCAACTAAGATATCGTCTTTACATTATATTGAAAAGATTATTAAAAACAATACTAATTTACAATAAATACAAACAAACACCTTTGGTAACATAAATATCTACATTTTTTTTTTTGTAAATTCCAACTCACTACAAATAACATTCATTAGTCAATGTAATAATTTTCCCACTAATTAATAAAAAAATGAATGGGGGAAATGTATTATCTCACATAATAGGATAAAGTAGGGTAGTTATTTGATACTAGATTATCCCCCTAATAGATGTTATAGGAAGGTTCACCTCACCCTTATTACCCTAAAACTTATCTTATTTTTCATTCCACAAGATAATGAAATCTATAATAATTTCAACTTCCCAACTGTAAGTGATTATAAAATGTTCATAATGAAAAATCACTATCAGATTAAGAAAATATTCATTACATATTTATTATCAAAGTTCCATTAAATATTCAATTGTAAGTCTATATGGAATAACCCTTTATATTAAAAAAGAATGAAAAGCATATACAACTTGGTTATCCATATTTTAACAACATGTGATGCCAATATTTTTTATTTAATTCATGGGGAAATCTTGTAAAAATTTCAAAATATATCCTTAAACCTTCACCCACTTGAATACACACATTAAATATTATAATTTTGAGTTTTTCACCCCCATCATTTATATAAACACTCCCACTTTGAAATCATAATATATATATATATATATATATATATATATTAAAATAATGATGGTAGAAAGATATTATAAATCATCCTTCAAGGTTATAAGTGATATATTTATTTCCATATTAGTAAAAAATGATAAATCTCAAGTAGCGTAACCTCTTCAAAAGATCCCCCTAAAGGTATTCTCTCAAACTATCATCATCATCAATTCCCAACATTTATGTATAACTAATATGATGTGAGAATAAGGTGGGTTATCTTCACCTTCTCAGTTAGAGTAGTGGGGATAAAACATGTTCCTTAACCCAACCATATTTTTATTAGTTGCTCTACCACTTTATAAAATCTTTATATTTTCATGTACCTTTATTTTTTAAATCTATTCACAATTAGGTATCATGGGATTAATGGTTTTAGATTTCTTCAGAGTTGTAGATGGATTCTCCATATTACCCATTAGAGTAGTTCAATTTTTTTCATCTTATTATATCCTAATTTCCTCTTCCAATGGGTCATTAAATATGATAAATCTCTTTTTCTTCACCTATTATTCTTTTTTCTTAAGTGTGTTCACTTTTATAGTTGCAGCAATTATATAATGAGAAGATATGGGTACATTCTGTTTATTACTAATCTGTCAAGGAAATATAGTCATGAATATGATATCCTCATTCTCTATCTATTTTCACCTTACACACACTTCTTTACCACCTTTTCCTTTTCCATTCATGGGAAACTTCTCAATTTCTTAATCAGGAGTTCCAACAACTGTAATAGTCTAATTATCACTCTCTTGGAATGTTTCCATTTTACTTCTTATATTGTTCCTTTCTTTCCTAATCATTGTGATCATCTTATAATGGTCTAAAATATGGCCTCTCTAATCCAAATAGAATCATTTATTTCCTATAGGTTGTTAAACCTATTAAAAATTATTTACTGTGTTATTTGTTATACTATTTTTTATTTATTCCCTTTTATTATCCCCCATGGTAGACTTACATTCTCTATTTTTCTTTTTCTCTCTCTATAGTGGTTCACATTTCTCTTTAGTATATCTATGATACCTGGAAGTATTGTATCATCATTCATCTTAAATGTGACCAGCAATAATGTATAACTAATTGAAATTTCAAAGAAATTTAAGTTTGTTAATATGGGAAAATTTTCTTCTGTTTAGTGAGACATGTTTTCAGCTTGAAGTTTGTCTCATATCATCAGAATTTATCCCCATTAATTTAGGGATTATATAATTTGTACAGACTGATATATTAGAAAAGAAATCAATTTCCCTATGCCTAAACCTCCAGCATCTCCAACAACTTCCAGTTAACATTTTTCTATTTATATTACAATAATTGCATCGACCCAATTCCTTTTAAACATATTTTTACCTTATTTTTAACATTAATATCCATTAATACAAAACAAAGATAAAATTGTCCTTGTGTGTTTAGAATACTAGGTGTATAAGACATCAGTATATAACTAAATTGTCTTTATTTTTATATCTATAATGAGTTCATTAATACCTTATTTCTCCTAAAACTATGTGGGATAACCTGGGGAATACATAGAAAAAATGGGTGAGCTAAAAATCAAAGTAAGGGAATTAATATGATATGGAAACCTAGAATTTGATTCAAAGGTATAACATGATTTCATATAAGTGAATGATCCATAGTAATCACATGGAATCATAATAAAAAACCATGTTATCACAAGATCATGGAAACATATAAAATGTGGTAGAAAAACAAAAAATAACATAAGAATAAATCAAGGATAACTTCCAAGACAACATCAAATGGTTCATAGAGTCCCGCAGTGAATTAGGTTTACTCCCTAAATCCCATATATAATATTTCATGAGAAAAAATATTTACCTAATACATTGGAGCACTATCTAGATGCACTCATTATAAAATTTTCATGATTATTTGTTCAATGAAAATGAAATCAATAATATGGGATAAACATAAGAATTTTCCATGGAAAGAAAATGTGTTGTACAATCTTTTCTCATATCCTACTCAATATAGATTTATTAATTAAGGAATTTTAGAAATGTTTTTAAATAATATATTACACCATAAAAGGATAGAAGAATAATTTATATATATGTGATAGAAATATATAATGAATTTATAATCATTCTATAACATTAAATAGAGATAAAAAGTGTGTTATAAAGATAATAGTCATAACCAGAAGTAAAATGTGGTTTAGAGATATCCCATACATTGAGTATGATTCATCACATGGGCTATTTATCATCAATTATATTAATTATTTACATTATTAATAACATTTTTCAAGTTAATTTTTATTTTTATTTTATTTTTTATCATGTTATATTCAATTATGTAATCATATACGTTGATGTTGGATGTTTTGATGATATTCAATTTATATATCAAAAATCAATTTGGTATGTTTACTAAGTTTACTGAGATTATTATTTCATTATCCAAATAATAATAATCATGATATAATTACCATTCTTATGCATAAATTATAATTTTAAAAACAACCATGATATATGGTTTTGAAAAATGAACTATGTTACAATCTTGGAGATGGTAGGTAATACGGATGCATAAGTGATGTTTCCATTTTCCAACGTTCATGATGGAAATATGGTAAATGTAGAGACTCAGTGTTTACCTTTTAAGTGTTTGTAATATTTCTACAAATATTTCCTTATCCAAGCGATGAGACGATGTGCGATTCCAAGGCCCAGTGTGCCTAGAATACATTTTATTTGGAAATTAATTGTTTTCACACTATGAACACAGAGGAAATGGTGAATCTCACAAAAGATAATTCATATTAGAAATAAAATACCACAGATGAGTCTGGATAATTCTTTTTACCCTAAAGAGAGAATACTATTTCGAGCATAGGATTCATGTGGAAAATAAGATCAAGGAAGTTTTTGTAAAAAAATACATTTAAATAATTAATTTATTTTGGATGTAAGATTGAATAACTTTTGAACATAGATTTGGATTTGAAATATAAGAGAACCATTGAGTTCATAGAGAGATGTTTTCCTTAGGGCAGACCTCGGGTGAGAGGGCATGAGAGGTTTAGATTCCGTGATTGCGGACATTTTCTATAACACCATGATGTTTTTATGAAGTATTTTCTTTAAATAATTTTTTATTCATCAGTAGCTAATGTTGCAAAGAATCATGACCTTAAACAAACCACGATACACCTGTAATATGAAATTCCCATTATAGCCTAGTCATAAAGTTATAGGGAATAATTATTTCTAACTTTTGAAAATGCATTTAGAATTCTTTGGATATTAATTATTTATAAAAAATATAAATTAGGTAGATATTTGTGTTTTTGAGTGAATTTATATTTATAAAGAAATTAATGTGATATATATCTTTTATATACTTAATAAAATATTTTTTATATTCATCCAATGGATATTTTAGTCATAACATAAGAATAAAACCCAATTTGATTTATAAAAACCTACTTTTTAAGGTTAATTTTACACCTTTGAATAGAAAACCCATTTTAAATTAAGATTTTGACACATTAATAATTTCTATATGAAAAAATAGACATTTTATTATGGTAGATATAAAAAATTACTTTGGATAAATTTATGATATTTTTCTGATAACTTTCATGTTTTGATGAATAATAAAAATACATTAAATTTTAATTAAAAACAACTTTTTTCATCGAGATAATTTATATGGTTAAATTATAATATTGAATGGATTTAAAGTATAAATAGAATTTATTCTTATCATGAAATATACTTTATGTCATTTGAATTAATTTTATATTGAATTCATAGGTAAAAACATTTCAATATTTTTTAATGTTTTTAAAAACTCGTTTTCTCATTTCATATAATGTGATTACTTTTAAATTAATTACTGCAACTTATATGTTTTGGATTTTGAAAAATTTATTACATATTTTAAATTAGTAAGTCCAAATTATGTTAATACATTACATTTAGTTTGGGGAATTATGTATAGTAAATTTGGTCGTTATTTTAATTACCATGGTTAAAGGTAAATCGGGTAATTAATGGTAAAAATCAAATTATAAAATTAACTTAACACCTATAAAATCCTATTTTATGACTAAATTGGACCCTTATTATCTATTTTTGTAGATGGAATCACTTTATGGTGGCATAACTATGAATATGACACGAATATAATAAAAACTAATGAATGTGACAAAATGTCACAATCTCATTTTAATTAAGTATAATAATTTTAATATATTGATAACTATGAGATAATATCTACTATAAATAGTCTCTAGAAATATAAAATAATTTCCTACATCATTGGGATATATTTATATTTTTTAGAAATTAAATAATGACACAGTAGTGATGAAAAAATTATTTTATTGATATAAATATCAAATAAATGGTTCTAAAAATATTAAAATTAATATCATATTAACTAATTAATGTTCTCCACGAATACTTTATGTGATTAAAACATATTAGGAGTGTATAAAATATGTTGGTTATAATTTAACTTCTGTCTGTATTTTATTTAACGTCAACTAAATGAATAGAGTTAAAATTGATACTATTGATATTTTATAAAAATAAAATTTTATTAAATTATTTAAAAATCATAAAAAATTTAAAAATTTATAATTATTAGGTCTAAAACATCATGAAATATCCATTTATGTTCAATTAATACCATATAAGTAAATATTTATAACTATTAAATATTTTTAATGTTATTACAACAATTAAAATTAAATGGAATAACTAAGTTTCAATTAAACATATATGGTTTAAATTGAACAAATAAGTTTTCCAAAATTTATTAGATCATTATATTAGAACTATATATCATCTAATCTTATAAATTGGAACATTTTAGAGGTTTTTGGGTAGGTTTTAACTTTATTAAAAATTATTATTTATGGAGTTTCCAAAAGTGCCCTCCCCGCAATTATAAATCAAAACCTCCTCCCTCACCTATTCACTTCATTTTGATCCTTCAAGATCATAAATACCCTAACATTTTCCTTATAAGCATCCCTATTTTAATTCAAGAGGTTCTGTTCATCCTCAAAGACTAACTCTATTGCTCTAAGAAGATATTTAGAGGATGTACATCGGGGAAGAGGTATTCTATCCTACCGATTCTTTCAAACTTATTTTTTCTTCTACTTCCTATTAATTAGTTGTTTAATTATAATTTAATAACATCATTATAACTCATTTAATTATATGTTATTATAAATATAAAACAACCATATTACACCTTTTATCCATCCTATGAAAAATGAAATCACCACGTGTGCGTACGTACGGCTTACTGTCTCCACACCGTGGTGTAATCCCTTTTTCACTAGCACCTTACATAGATGGGTGTAATGATGGAATTAATAAAAAATATTATTCATATAAAATTATTCTGATATACTATTCACTATCCAATTCAATACCATTCAGCAATTATGGGAATGATATCATCGCTCGTGTGTACGTACAACTTACAGTCTCAATGGTGAGATGTGATTCGTTCAAGATAATATTCATTAAATCATGATTATATAAATTAATTTAAAATTATATATATTATAATAATATCACGACTTAAATTATCTAAATATAACATAAAAATATTAATAAGAACTTACCTAAAAAACATGAATAATAACATAAAGTAGTGAATACCAAAGTAATGAGTAACAATGAAATGTTACTGAAAAACAGATGAAAATATGATCATAAATGTTATCATAAAAATTATTATGATTCTAGAATAAATCATTAACATTATCTAAATAATTATAAATGAGGTTCGAGTACATACAAGTCACATCAGACCTAAGGTTAGGGATAATTTTACAATCTCATTTTTATCCGAGATTGTTTATATATAAGTATTTACTGGGGTATATTTATAATCCACATCCATGTTTCTTAATTATGTGATATTATTTCTATTTTTATAAAAAAAATTAATGTTAATTTTATCCTTTCATAAATTTTTATTAAATGTTATGAATGGAATCTTCTTTTGAGTATTCAATTTGAGGTACTTTTTGAATTCTCTAGCAAAAAGTAAGAGATGAATGCTTTTTTAAGGTATACGGCATGAATGAATTTATACAGTTTCATGACACCTTATTTCCTTGAATATTCTCCTATAACATTAAAAATTTATTTTCACATAAAATAATTTCTTCTAAATTTTTGTGGCATTCTGAGGAAGGAAAAAATTGAAGAAGAGAGGATATTTTCCTTAAGAATTAATTTCATGTGTTTTTTCAAAATTATTTTCCGTCTAAGATGAAACTTGTTAAAAAGTGTTATATTCCTATCCCTATTATTACCATGATTTTATTGTGTTTATGATGAAATTTTATTTATGAAATCCATTTTTTATATCAATTATGATGGAATGATGTTTAAAAAATACATTTTATTTCATGGGTGATTCTATGGTGAATGATTTTTAGGTGTTTTGGGAACACATAGGAATGGTTTCATTATGAGAGGGTGGGACCTATATATCTCTCCAATTCATTAGGTAAATATTTATATCTCATTAGATAGACATGACTGGAATGGAATGAAAATTTAGTTCAGTAATCCAGGGCTGGAACGAGGAGGGAACTCAGTTCTGTAATGGACTTTGTCTGCTATGATGGTCTTGAAAATGATCATTGAATAATATGAAATCTTCTTCTTTTATTATGTATGTATTCCATGAAATTTCATGTCTTATGTTATGACTATTGGTATTACATTTAACTTTTATGATTTATCCCATTACATGATATTATGATCTTTGAAATGCAGGATAAGATTTTCAAATGTTATGTTTATGATTGATATTTACCTTTTTTGACCTTACTGAGCATTTGAGCTCACCCTTTAATATGTTTCTTTTACCCAGGTCATGAAGAAGGGTATTAAGTAAGATATGTCAAAAATGAGTCTAATTATTAAAAAATAAGCAGGAGACAATGTGGATGTTTTATGATCCAATTGTTTATGTTTCCCAGTTTCTAAAGACACTAAACCAATAATGTCCTAGAATGGTTTTGTTGAGTTATGTAATAAATATTATTCTATTTTAATGTAATAACTATATGTAAATTATGGGCCATTATATTTGGTATTAGAGAAAATTTATAATTAACATTTGGAAAATAGGATGAGAGAACATTAGTAAGAACCATCAGGGTATGTCTATGTATAGTTAAAAATTCTATCCTAGTGTTTTAGATATGTTCATGAATAACCTAGGATATATCCAAAAGTGTCTTAAATTAATATTTTATTCTTCATTATTTTATTTTTCAAATATGATTAGTGTTTCTCACGTTTTGATTCTTAGTTTTAGTCAATGGTTGGAACCTGAAGGAACCGTGTTAATACTGAATGTGATAGGAAATGCAATGATTATCCCCATGAGGAACCAAATGTTATAGGAGCTGGAATACAAAATCATATATCCATGCTAACACAAATTTCTCAAGCTATGAATCATACAGGACTTCTAAAAAATAAATTGAGGGAGAAACATTTTATTGAGTCCTTTATGAGACAGTCCCCACCTTCATTCAATGGGTATTCTGATCCATTAGTGGATAAAAAATGGATCAGTACAACTAAAAATATATTTCATGTTCTACAATTTTGTGAACATTATAAAGTCATCTTATAAGTCTATCGTTTGGAAGGAGAAGCTTATCAATGGTGGAATCTTATCAAGAATTCAAGGAAAAGACTTGAAATTAATTCCATGGTATGGGACAAGTTCAATAGCTTATTTTTCAATAAGTACATTCCCCATATTCTTCAAACAAAGATAGATAAGGAGTTAACTGAACATAAGAAAAAGGTTAATGAATCTGTTGGTACCTATGAAGAAAATTTTACTAGACTTTCATGGTGCGCTTCCAAAATTATTATCCAACCTGAGAGTAAAATTTATTGCTTCTTTAGTGGCTTAAAACGTATTCTCCAGGCATTATCTATAGGGGAATTCAATAGCTATGAGTAAATTGTTCTATGTGCCCTCAATTATGATATAGATATTGGAGTAACCCATCATTCATAAGGGTTTGATAAGATGAGAAAAATGGAATTCAAATTAGAATCTATATACCACACTGAAAAGAATATGAGTTTTTGCTCATTCCCAAAGTGTGGAAAGAAACATGGAGTTAATTGTCTTAAATGGACTAGTAAAATTTTTAATTGTGGAAAAGAATTTTGTCGGGTAATTAGTTGAATGTTGAAGTGATGGGAAAAAGATGTCTAGTGATGCGAACAAAGAAAAGGCTGCACAAAATGCACCTATTATACTTCAATGTTACAATTTAAATGAAATGTGTAATTATTCCAATCAATTCTATAATCCAAGGGATATTTATCATGATAGATGTCAAAAAACTCTTAAAGAAAGTGAAAAAGGAAAGTCACATGAAATCACTATCAGTAACATTGAGTACGATAATAAAGTAGATAAAGGTATACTTACCAAACGTTTTATTTGATTCTGGATCCTCCCACTCTTTTATTTCTGAAGAGTTTTCTAGGGGTATCACTATATTACCACAAAAATTATATGTTGAGTTAGCTGTGACAACTCCTAATGTCACAATAGTCCCATAAAAAGTTTATAATTCTTATCTAGACAATGTTTGTGGGAAAGTTCTTTCTGAAAATATTGTGATCCTTTTTATAGTGGAATTTTATTTGATTATTAGCATGGATCAGCTTTCTCAATATGGATCTCATATTAATTTCCAAAGAAGGAAAGTCACATTTCATATTCCAAATCAATCTTTGATCATCTATTGGTGCAAGGATGAATATAAATTTCCAGTAGAAATTTCTTCCATCTTGTGGGTCTTGATTCCAATAAATGTATATTATTTATCTCGAATGGTTTTGGAGAAACTCATGTTTAATAATACGTTCACTGTATGAGAGTTTGATGATGTCTTTCTAGATGAATTTCTTTGTCTTCCACCAAATCATGAATTTTAGTTTTCAATATAACTCGTACCTGGTGTTATGCCTATTTCAAAGACACTTTATAGAATGTCCCAAATTGAGTTGTAGGAATTGATGAATAAACTCGAAGAAAATCTTGATAAGGGTTTCATACACTCTACTGAGTCACCTTAGAGATCACATGATCTATTTTTTAAAAATAAATATGGATCAATGAGACTCTTCATTGATTATCATGAACTTAACAATATCACTATGAAGAACAAATATCATATTCCCTATATTGATGAATTATTTAACCAACTATGTGGAGCTCAATACTTTTCCAATATTGATCTTCCTTCAGGATGTCATCCATTAAGGCTCAAAAAGGAGGATATACCAAAGATGGAATTCCATACAAGGTATGGACACTATGAATTTAGAGTGATGCCTTGTGTCTTACTATTTCCCATACTATCTTCACGGATATAATCAATAGAGTCTTTAAATACTATCTTTCTCAGTTTGTGGTAGTTTTTATAGATGATATTCTTGTCTATTCAAAGAGAAAGGAATAACATGAAGATCACATGAGAATTTTATTGAAGACCCTAATAAAGGAAAATATTTATGCCAAATTTATCAACTGTGAATTTTGGCTTCATAAGGTTTCATTTTTGGGTCACATAATCTCAAGAGAGGGGATATTTATGCATCCATCAAAAACAGAGGTTATTAAAAGATAGTCGAGACCAACAATGGTAACTAAGATCCAATGTTTTCTTGGTTTGGATGGATATTATCGATGTTTTGTGAAGGATTATTCACAATTATCTAATCTACTCACCAAGTGGACTCGAAAAGTAGTTAATATTATTTGGATAGAGGAATGTGAATAGAATTTCAAAGAGTTAAAAAGAAGGTTAGCTACTACACCTGTTGTCACACTACCTTGTAGTGGAGAAAGTTTTTTGATCTACAGTGATGAATCCAAGAAGGGTTGGGACATGTTCTCATGAAAAATGATATGGTGATAGATTATTCCTCACGAAAGTTAAAAATTCAAGAGAAAATTTACCCAAATAATGATTTGGAGTTAGTGGCGGTAATCTTTTCATTAAAGATATGGAGGCATTATATTTATGGTGAAAGCTGTGATATATATATTGATCATAAAAGTATAAAGTATATTTTCACACAGAAGGAGATGAATATGTGACGAGGAATATGGTTAGAGTTGATTTAAGATTATGATTGCTCAATACATTACCACCCTGGGAATTCGAACAAGGTGTAAGATGCTTTGAGTTGAAAATACCATGCTAGATTATACTTCATGAGGATCACAAAAGATCCAAAACTTATTAATTTTCAAAGGATGGATCTGGAAATTTTTATGGAAGGGGAGAAATCATATCTTTCTCAAATAAAAGTTCAACCATCAATACAAGTGATGATTAAAGTTGTGTAGAATAAATATATAGAGTTACAAAAGAAGGGGAGAAATATTTCTGAATTAAACATTGATTGTGATGGAATAATAAGTTTTAGTATTCGGGTTTGTATTCCTCCCATACCAGAACTAAAGAAGTATCTATTGGATGATCATCGTAGTTCTTCATTCTATATTCACCCTGGATGAAAAAAATATGTATAGGTATATAAAGATTACTTCTTGTGGGATGGCATGAAAAAGAGATGTCTATAAATTTGTCTCTTGATGATCGGTTTGTTAGTAAGTTAAGGCTGAGAGACAGAAGTCTAAGGGGATGTTACAACCAGTACCCATACCAGAATGGAAATGGGAAAAATCACTATATATTTTTTCATCAGACATTCCAAAACATCTAAAGGCAACAAATCTATCTGGGTTATATTTTATAACCTTACGAAGTTCGCACACTTCATTTCCATTAGAGAGGATTTCTATCTTGACCAAATTTCCAGGATATATGTAAAAGAAGTGGTAATATTATATGGAGTACCACTTTCCATTATATCAGATCCTGTTCCAAGGTTTACCTCAATGTTCTAGAGAAGTATTCAGCATTCTCTAGATACAGAGTAAATTTTTAGCACTGGTTATCATACCCAGACAAATATTTAGTCTGAGAGGAAAATTCGAACTCCAGAAGACATGTTGAGAGCTTTCTCCATGGATTTCAAATGTGGATGGGATCAACACCAACCATTGGTGAAATTTTCATACATTAATAGCTTTCAATTGAGTATTCAGATGGATCATTATGAAGCCCTCTATGGAAATAATTTTAGAACACCAACATACTGGGATGAATTTAGGGAAAGAAAGCTATTAGGACCTGATCTTTTTTGTGAAATGGAAGAAAAGATCAGATCTATTTAACAACACATAAGAGTAGCTCAGAGTCGAAAAAAAGTTATGCTAAAAACAGAAGAAAAACCCTATACTTTCAGGTGGGTGATAAGGTTTTCTTACAAATATCTACCTATAAGAGAGTAATTATATTTGGAATGAAGTCCAAGATGATCCATAGGTATATAGGTCCTTTCAAAATTCTGGATCGTGTTGGGAAGGTAGCTTACTGATTGGAGCTTCCACCAAATCTCTCTCAAGTTAAGGATGTGTTCTATGTATCTCTCCTGATAAAGTACATATCTAATCCTTCACATGTATTATGCTCAGAAGTTGTACCTCTGGAGAAAGATCTTTCTTATGAAGAAAAACCTATAGAGATTATGGATCATAGCGAAAAAGATCAACAAAACAAGACCGCTTTCTTGGGTAATATTTTATGGAGGAACCACAAATTTGAAGAAGCTATGTGGGAACTTGAGCATAGGGTTAGGGAGTGGTATCATCATCTGTTCATTTCTAAGTGATGAATTTTGAGGGAGAAATTCAGTTTAAGGTTGGTAGAATGTAACACCTATATTTTTTTATGAAATATTTTCTTTAAATAATTTTTTATTCTTCAGTAGATTGTGTTACATGAAACCCTGAGTTCCTATGAACCAAGATATGACTTTATTATGAAATTACTGGTATAGAATAGTCGTTATGTTAGTGGGAATAATTATTACTAACTTATGAAAATTCATTGAGAATACTTTGGCTATCAATCATTTATGAAAAATATAAATCAATTAGATATTTGTATTTTTTAGTGAATTACTTTTGGAAATTAAATTAATGTGATATATACTTAATAAAATATTTTTTTATATTCATCTGATGGATATATTAGTCATAGGGTATGAATAAAACTCTATTTGATGTATGGGAACGTATTTTTTAAGGTTAATTTTACACCATTGAATGGAAAACCCATTTTAAATTAAGATTTTGACTCAATAATAATTTTTATATGACAACATAGACATATTTTTTTGAAGTGGGATACAAAAATTTACTTTGGATAAATTTCTGATATTTTTCTAATAAATTTCATGTTTTGATTATTAGTAAAATTACGCTAAATTTTAATTAAAATAACTTTTTTCATCAAGATAATTTATATGGTTAAATTATAATATTAATGATTTTAAAGTATCAATATAATATATTTTTATAAATAAATATAATTTATTGTATTGTCCTTATTTTTATATTTAATTCATAGGTAAAAATATTTCAATCTATTGCAATGTTCTTAAAAACTCGTATTCTCGTTTCGACAACAGTATTACTTTTAAATTAATTACTGAAACTTCTATGTTTTGAATTTTGAAAAATGTATTCCATATTTAGAATCAGTATATCCAAATTATGTTAATATGATACTTCTTTTTTAGTCATTATGAATAGTAACTTTGGTAATTATTTTTATTTCCATGGTTAAAGGTAAATCGGGTAATTAAGAGTAAAAATAATATTATAAAATTACCTTAAAACATGTAAAAATTCTATTACATGACTAAATGATACCCTTATCATCTATTTTTTAAAATGGAAACAATTTTTTCCAACATACCTATGAATATGGCATAAATTTAATAAAAACCAACGAATGTGACAAAATTTCACAATCTCATTTTATATAAGTATATTAATTTTAATATATGTATAACTAGGAGATAATATTATCTATAAAAAGTATATGCAAGTATAAATAATTACCTACATAATAGTAATTGATTTGTAATTTTTAGAAGTAAAATAATGACACAATAATGATGTAAAAATTATTTTATTAATAGAAATATCAAATAAATGGATTTAAAAATATTAAAATAAATATCATATGAACTAATTAATGTGATCGATGAATTTTATAGGTGATTATTCCATGTTTTTATTGTTTTAAATATTGTTTTAATTAATCTTCAATGTGGATTATTGTTAATGTCAAATAAATGAATAGTGTCAAAATTGACACTATTGATATTATTTAAAAATAACGTATTATTAAATTATTTAAAAATAATAAAAATATTTAACCATTAAAAAGTGATAATTATAAGGTCTAAAATTTTATAATTTAATAATTTTTGGTCAATTAGCATCATATAAGACAATATTTATAACCATTAAAAACTTAGAATCCTATTACCTCAATTAAACTTAAATAGAATAACTAAGTGTCAATTAAAAGGATATGGTTTAGATTGACCAAATAAGTTGTCAAAAATGTATTTTTTGAGGATATTAAAACAATATATCATGTAAACATTTAAATTGGGACACTTTGGAGGTTTTTGGGTAGGGTTTGATTTTATTATAAGTTATTATTTAAGGTGTTTCTAAAAGATCCCATCAGCTAAATTATAAATGGGCACCTCCTCCCTCGCATCTTCACTTCGTTTTGATCTTTCAATATTAGTAAAACCCTACCATTTTTCCTTTTTTAACTTCCCTATTTTCATTATATAGGTTCTTTCCATCATCAAATACCAACTCTAGTGCTCTAAGAAGATATTTAGAGGAAGCTCGTCGAGGAAGAGGTAATCTCTTATACCGATTATTTAAAATTTGTTTTATCTTATACATCATTTTCATTAGTTGTTTCATTATAAAAAATAACATCAGTATCACTCACATAATTATATGTTATTATAATTATGAATCAACCATATTTCACCATCTATCCATCCTATGAAAAATGAAATCACCACGCGTGCGTACATATTGCTTACCATCTCCTCGTCGTGGTGTAATCCTTTTTCACCACCTAATTACATAGATGGGTATAATGATCGAATTAATAAATAGATTCTATTGATATAAATTTATTCGGAGACACTATACTCCATCCACTTCAATACCATTCAACAATTATTGGAATGATATCATCACTCGTGCATACGTACATAATACCATCTCCATAGTGTGATGGGATTTGTTTTACATAATCTTCATTAAAGCATGATTATATAAAAGAATTTAATTTGATATATATTATACTAACACCATGATATAAATGATATAACTATAACCAAGAAATAGGAATAAGAACTTATCTAACAAACATGCATAAGAACATAAAGTAGTTAATACCAAAATAACAAGTAACAATGATATGTTACTAACAAACAGATGAAAATATGATAATATATGATATCATAAAAAAATATTATGATTCTAGAATAAATCAGTAACATTATTTAAATCATTATACAGGAGTTTTGGATTCATATGAAGCATATTAGACATATGGTAATGGATAATTTTACAATCTCATTTTTATATGAGATTTTTTATACGTAAGTATTTACTGGGGTATATTTATCATCCATATCTAGGTTTTCCTAATTATGTGATATTATTTATATTCTTATACAGTTTTTTGAAGTTAATTTTACACTTCGGTAAATTTTTATTGAATGTTATGAATTGAATCTTTTTTCGATTATTTTATTTGAGGTATATTTTGACTTTTTCTGAAAAAAGTATGAGGAGAATGTTTTCTATTTATACGGAATGAATAGATTTTTATGGTTTAATGTCACATTATTTCCATGAATATTTACATAAAATATTACAATTTTATTTTCACATAAAATGATTTCATCTAAAATTGTGTGGAATTTTGATGAAGGAAATTTTTTTGAAGGAGAAATATATTTTCCCCAAAAATTAATTTCAAGTGTTTTCTCAAAAATATTTTCCATCTAAGATGATACAAATTAAAAAGTGTTATATTCCAATACCTATTATTATTATGATTTTTTTTTTCATTTATGATGAAATGTTATTAAGTAAATCCATTTTTTTTATATCATTTATGATGTAATGATTATTAATAAACCCATTTTATTTCATGGGTTATGATATAGTGAATGTTTATTATGTTTTTTTGGAACATATAATAATGGTTTCATAATGAGATGGGTGGGGCCTATATCCCCTTCCAATTAATTGGATAAATGATTTATATCCCATGGGATAGACATGACTGGAATGACATGTAAATTTGGATCAGTAATACAGAGTTGGAAACAGGAGTGAACACAGTTCAGTAATGGACATTTCCTGATATGATGGTCTTGGCACTGATCCTTGACTAATAAGAAATTATTTTCTATGTTTATGTGTGTATGACACCAAATTTCTTGTCTTATGTCATGAAAATTGGGATTACATTGAAATTTTATTATTTATCTCATGACAAGATATTATGATCTTTTATATGTAGGTTAATATTTTCAAATGTTATGTTTATAATTGATATTTACCTTGATTACCCATACTACGAATTTGAGCTCACCCATTCATATGTTTCTTTTCCCCAAGCCATGAAGAATAGTATTAAGTAAGATTTTTTAAAAAGGATTCTAGTTATGAATAAATAAGAGGGAGATAATGTGGATGTTTTATGAACCAGTTTTTTATGTTTCCCAGTTTCTAAAGACACTAAACCTATATGATCCTAGCATTGTTTTTCCGCCTTATGTAATAAATATTTTTCAATATTGAAGTAGTATCTACATATATTTTATAATCCATTATAGTTTCTTATAAATATGAGCTTAATGAAATAAGAAAGTGTTTGGATTATTTCCTCTCATGAATGGGGGAAGCTCTACTCTCCCTTCCGACAACGATTCGATACCCGTTCTTCATCGGATCACATTGAAAAGTCAAGTATTGGTATATCAAAGTGCAGCGAACACAATGGAAGAACCAAAAAATGGGTTAAAATTTCTATTTCAGATTCTACAGCTCATGATTGATGATTTTTTTTCTCATTTTCAACTTCTGATAAAATTCTCTCTATTGAAGTCGTTTATCGATTGTCAAAATAACAATGGCCATCATTTGATTGAATTTTCAATTTCCCGGTCATTAATTTATTTTATTCTTTGTCCTTCAACTTTTTGATCCATCGAATCTTCAAAAAAAACGTGGAGTAGGGAATATGCATGGGAATCTATCGACTTAAGGAGTCCCAATATATGTATGGATTTGAGTTTCAGGTGTTGGAGGAGTCATATTGGTGATCAGAATATCCACCAACATTTCATTAGGTAGAAATGTAAATGGATTTTCAACAAAAGTTGTGTTAATTAAGATCTCATTATAAGGAGTCCAAACCTTGTCATGGATAAATTTTCTGATCAGTAGAGTGATTTTGGTGGCCCGCGGAAGTTTTTTGAGTATGGGGTGGTGAACCGGTGGTGGTCTGGTGTGGCGAGGTGGCATGGCATGATGGAAGACAATGGTTGGGGTGAGCAGACCAGTAGTATCCAATAATGTGGGGTTAGTGTGTGGTTGCGTGGGGTCTTCTAATTGTAGGGCAGGGCGCGTAGGCGGCGACGCGGGTCGGGATACTGGGTGACGGCATTATTGGTTGTAGGAAACCCTAACCAGGTTGAAGAAAATTATTAAAAATGAAAATAAAATAATATTTGAAAATAATATTATCAGTATTATTATTATTATTAGTCTTTTAAACAGCTATAACTCCAACTCATGGAGTTTTATTAAGGTTTTTTCAATGGTTTCCTAATGCCGTTTATGGTATGGTCATTTCAATACCATTTTGGATGATTTTCTCAACCTACAACCTGGGCCCATGAAATTCCTATGAAATAATATATTTAATGTTTTTATTAAACCTTGGTCCCGTAATAACTTCTACATGTGAAGTCTGATCGGAGGTCCATTAGCGGCATCACAACCCTTGCTTCAAGTCAGACCATGTGAGGGGGTTTTGAGAATTTGATTACTTGTTCCAATCTTAGTCACTAGAAATGCCATATTAAATAATAATAATATAATTTTTATTATTTGTGGAAGCATTTAATGGATGTATCTCAAGAATCCAAATTCCATTTGACGCACTGTTAGAGGATTTTTCACCCTAGTGTTTAGGGGAACATTTCAAGACTAGTTTCATGTGTTGAGATTGAGACCATTGTGTAGGCCCTGCAAGGCCTATTTGGGGCATTGGTGGTGAATTTGAATTTTTTAGTAGGTGTTTATTTATGAAATGATAATAGTTGATCTGCTTTTCTAAGAGGATCACAATGGTGTGATCCATTTGATGTGTTTTGGAATCATGGTGTGGGTCCCACGTAGCACTGGTCATGTGTCATATGGTGAAATGTAGCTTCTTCACTTGGTGTCCATTTGGGATGAATGAGCTGTCATTTCTGTGTGTTTTTTCAAGAGGATCACTAAAAGGGTTTGATTTGTTTGGCTTATTCTAGGATCGAGGCACAGTCCCCAAAAAACATTGTTCTCATGCAATGTTGGGAGAGGTTGTTTTTACGATGAATGTTCAATTCGGGAAAATGAATAGTTGATTTCGTGTGATTTTTTTCAAGGATCGCAACATTGTGATTAGTTTGGTTACCCAGGGCCCTTTGAGGAGGCATGTCGGTGGAAATGCAGTTGTTTCCCTTCAGACCAGTGGTGAGCATCATGTATTCATCTTCCTTTTTTGGGACTGATATTCCATGTACTTTGGGACTACATGAAAATTACTAAGGGTACTTGTGCATCAATTTAGTACCTGAGAATGTCTGTGTACAAGTCTAGGATATGAGACTGGGCCAAAATTATTGTAGGCCCCACATGCATCATGTTCCACTCTATGAATCCTCTACCTCTCATATTTCCCTCTTTTGGACTCAGATTTTGGCATGTGAGTAGCCAATCCTGAGTGATTTTTCATGTAGAACGTGATGGTTCCCTCCATAGTGTCTTTTTAGATAGAATAAAAGATTTTACAGATGTGATTCCTATTCTGGTGATGTCGGACGATAGTAGTTATCAGGAATTGGCATACCAGTGCTTTCTGAGAAGAACCACATAGTAGGGATGGTCAGTATAGTTCATCAATACCTACCAATAGGAATCCCTCTACTGAGTATGGAGTGTGTTCTCGATGAAATAGAGTTTAATCCCCTATCATAATGGGTGTGGGTCCTCTACGTCTACTATGAAAGTGGAACCCCCCCCCCCCATCAGCATGTGTGTGGGTCCTCTACTAGCTACTTCCAAGTGGAATCCTCCTGACACACTATGGAAGTGGTCCTCAATGAACAAGAGTGGAATCCCCCTGATTCATTAGGTTGTGGGTCCTCTACAATGGCTATTAGAGTGGAATCCCCTTGACACACTAGGGCATGGGTCCTCTATTATAAATCTGTGATCCCCCGGGTATGAAAAACAATGATGAGTTGTGGTTGACATACGTTTAGACTCGTGATAAAGAGGGATGTTTTACCCATCAAGATGTGTCCTTGTGATGTGACCCAAAATCATGTAGGCTTGATAGACCCTACCAAATAGGATAGTATCAAGGTTTGGTGATTGAGTCCCATGACTTTTTTTTAAGAAAGATGTGAGGGATACAGGGCACTATTGGTGGTTACTTCTGGAACTGTTGGTGTCTCTTTTCCTGGGCTAAGCTATGAGATAGAGACCTTTTACTCTCTCTCATTTGGGATTCCTTGACTGATCATATATGTTTATCCTATTTCGGTACCAACTCCTTGGGTTTTGGTTACACTTCTTCATGGAGAGGCTAAGATGCGCAGGGTATTCCATGTTCTTTCTATGTCTAGGTTCTTGTGGTTGGATGAGCCTACTCTCGTACTATAGTTATAGAAGAATCGACAAGAATTCCATACTCCCATAATGTCTCTCTCCTTGTGTTTTGAATGAGTTTTCTTCACTATATTATTAGGATGAGTTGTACTCTTTTATTGTACCTAATTATATCTACTACTCCCCTCTTCAGTACATCTTTTACTACTCACTTGTGCCTTCATGGAATCCTACTGAGTATTTTTATACTCACTCATGCTTGGGATTTTCCCTTACTTTGTGGGCCCTTGCAGAAAATGGATAGGTTGATTGTGAAATTAGAGGAGCTTAGGGATATGGGGTTCTTAGAACATGTGCAGTGGTCATAGCTTGGGATCATGGAGTAGGGCTCTCTCATTTGTTTTACTTTCCCACTTGTTTCTGGATTGTGTCAATTTTCTTGTTGGGAGGGTATTTTTCCCCTTTCCCTTTTAGTTTAATTTTCTATACTTTTACTGATTAGAGGTTGATGCATGTTTAGTTTCATTTTTACAGAAATTTTGTATCTTTTTTTTCCTCTGCACTTTTTCATTGAGTGGGATGCGTGTCTGTGTGTGTGTATTTTCTTAGGGAAATGCCTCCCTGAATTTGGTGTGCCTTCGATGCTTGTCCCCACCCCTGGCCTATAGAGGCAGTCTTGGGGTATTTTTGGCTTGAGCCCTGGCATAGGTTATGTCGTGACAAAGTGGTATCAGAGGTGGTTCAACCCTTGGGATGTTGTGAGGATGTTTTACTAAAAAGGAATTGGTTGGGTTTAGGGAAATAGTTTCAACGTGTCTCGAGATTGGGTCTCATGCTAGGGAGTCCAGTGATGGTGTGGCAACCAACGTAGCTATTCACTAGGACACTAATTACCCGCTTATCAACTCATCATGAGAAGGAATTCATTGCTGGGAACTTTGGTACATGCATTTTATAGGAGTAAGTCTTTGACTGTCCTTCTTGAGTCAGCTCTCCATTGTTTATGAAACATATATATATATATATGAACATTTTACCACTATATTTTTTGATAAGTTTCAAGATGATTCCATAATGATATCCACCCAGGATACTATCCCTAGTTCGTGACAATGATTCCATCGGAAATGGGGCCTCAGTTCATGATCCATCATACGATCCCCCCTCCTCTAGGTGGGAAGGTAGAAGAACCTCCACCTATTGAGTAGTATTTAGTCTCCATAGAGCATGTTGGGGATGTGAACAGTATGAACGCACTGCACAAGTTCCAGTATAAGAAAATTCTGAGGTTCCATGCTGATCCAGATATCCTCAAGTAGTAGAGGATTTTTTAGGGTCGGTGGTCCGCCCCTTCAGGTTTGTTGGAACACTGATGGATCAGATATTGGAATTGACAGCTAGTCTTTTCCATGGATCAGCTGAGTGCTTGTGGAGTTTTACTTTCTTTGTTGCATGATGAGTTTCTAATATCATGGGATGATACTGGAAATGTACGTAATTGGGTTCACATACCATACTTAGTACATTTTCGATGTGGTTCACGTAGGATACACACGATCACAAAATTTTGACCAGGGTCTTCGTAGAGAGATCTTTTCCATAATAATACCCTTCTTCCTTCCCACCTTTTTCAAGATACTAGATCATGTAGTTGTGACAGAGATTTTTCTTTGATAGGTGTTCCAGTATGCTAGTTTTGGTAGTGTGCAAGATAGAACTAAGACGTCGTCCATGATTAGACTTAGGCACATGGTCAGGACAGTGTAGAGCACTGAGGAATGCTAGGGAGGTTTGATGTTATGCTTGAGACAGGTGTGGTCACATGGCATGGGACTGCTCGACCAGACATGATGAGCTTCCCAGGTATATTGTTGATGCATCACAACATCAAAGATAGTTTCATGATCAGGGATCTCCAAGGTAGGGAATGGGTGGTCCCTAGGGAGGCAATTCTGGAAGAAGAGGAGGAGAAATTTTGGTTGGTGGATGAGGTTACAAGGTCCTTCCACCACCACTGAGCAGCCCATGTTAGGCTCGGGGAGTTGGATATTAGGTCAGCGGTTACCTACATGTTCTTGATCTCTATGATCCTGTAGATCATGAGATGATAAGAGATACGCTCTGTGTCTTTTCTACCTTTTGCAATAGAAATTGTTAGACACTATGTGAGGTGATATTTTCTACCTGCTTCATGTTTGAGGTTTTACCAGGGTGATGTGAGGTGTTATTGTAACCCTGTGTTGGGGTTGTTCGACAAAGCATAGAATACACGAGGAAGAGGTAACCTTCCCCCATCGAGATATGCTTTTGTGAAGTAAGAAAAAACATGAGGGAGAGACAGTTCCACCTAAAGCAGATAGTATCGAGGTGTGGTGGATGAATCCATCTGAATTTTGTGTTCATGGTGGGGTTATGCAGTTGAGTTTTAGACTATGTCATGTCTTTTCCAGTGAAGTTTTTCTGGTTGACATCCTTTTGCGTGGAATTCCACTAGTGGGTGTGAAATAATGTCTAGGTTGAGACCACTCTCCTTCTAAGTGAATAAAAGATGCGTGGAGTATACCACAAGATTTCTACATCTAGATTCTTATGGTTGTATGTGTTTACTCACCTGCCCTTTTATAGGTACCTTGAGTTCCCAGAATCAATCTTGATACAATGTATAATATATAGGTCGTGGTGATGGAGATCCCATAAACAGAACTACACGAATCACTATATAGTGTTGGCAATGGAAGTATTCACCTTGAGAGTGGGGAGACACTACCTTTTGGGAGAGTGTTTTTTGGTTTTTACAGACCACCAGAGTCTCATGTATGTCTTCACTGAGAGAGACCTAAACCTGAGATGATGAAACTGACTAGAACTTCCTGTAGAACTAAAACTTTGAGATAGTTGGTATTCTAGGAAGGGGCAGTGTTGTAGCAGATTCCCTTCGGAAGAAGTCCTAGACTCTCCTAGTGCGGGAAGTTACAGAGCTATTACCCTCTCTATAGCTAACCTTGTTGGAGAAGGAGGGTGCGGTTTTTCTTTATTTGATGGTGTTGACCCCTTTGTTTCTAGAGATGTGGGAGATTTACAGCTATGAAACATTGACTGGGATATCTTTTATGACTCAGGTATCCATAGGAGATGCACCTGATGGATATTCTAAATGAGGGAATCAAGAGATCTTATTCAAGGGGTAAATAAATTTTACATGTGGTAAACTATCCAGATTTATGAGGTACCCTTGACATAGGTATCTTATTGTGATGTGTGGTTTCTGTTACGATTTCGGAGAGGCCTACAAGAAGCATTTGTGACCTTGTTATGGATGAGTACAGGATTTCACCCCCATACTGATGGGCAGACTTAGTGCACTATCTTGGGGTCATAGGATATGCTAAGGGATTATGAGTTCATTTTTGATCTGGGAGACGAGTTACCCCTGGGGTCCTTTGGGCCATTTGAGATAGTTAAGAGATTTTAAAGGTTTCCTACCACCTTGCCTAACCCCTCGAGCTAGAGTGGGTTTATGACTTTTTATTCATGTCGTAGTTAAGAAGAAGTGTTCTTGAATCTACGCACAACATCAATGAGAGAAGACCTTATGATGATAGACAATCCCCTTGGTTTACATGCTCCAGTAGAATGGGGATCTACATGAGAGTTCTTGGGAGTGTGAAATACAAGAGAAGGATAAATATCTTGAACTTGTTTCCCTAGTTTTACTTTTCGGGGATAGAAATCATGATGTACGTAATGATGTGGAGACCTAGTTTTCACCTCAAAAGATTTTTAATATTTATAAATATATTTCCAGAGCCAAGCGCTAAAACGACGTGTGATTCTGAGGCCTGGTGTACCCAAAATAAATTTTATAAAAATATTAATTTTTCACACTATTTATTTTGAATAAATGGTATATCTACCAAACAGTAACTTGAATTTAAAATCCAAGTCCACGGTTGATCCTGGAATGTTCTGTTTACCCTAGTTAGGGTATAACTTTTACAGGAGCAGGAATCCTATAGAAAACCCTATCAATGGAATTTTCATAAATAAATTAATTAAAATAATTATTTTATTCTGGAAATAAAGTCAAATAATGTATGAATGGAGATTCATATTTGAAATACGAGAGCACCATTGATTTCAAAGTGTGGTGTTTATCATAAGGGGGGCCTCATGTGAGAGGGCGTGGGTGGTTTAGACTCCAAGACCAATGAATGTTTCCTATAAACAAAATCATATTGAAATGACTAGGGGTTTCACTCATTTCCTCTCAGGTACGGGAGAAGCACCACCCTCCCTTCTGATGATGATTTGACATCTATTATTCATCGGATCATGACAAAACTTCAAGAACCGGTAGGTGATAGTGCATCGAAAACAACAGTGGAACCAAAAAATCAATGTAGGATTTCTATTTCGAATTCTGCTGGTCCTGATTGATGATTCTGTTATTATTTTCAACTTTTCATAAAAATATCTATGTTGAAACTATTTATCGATGGCCAAACTAATAATGGTCATCGTCCGATTGAATTTTTCATTGCCCGTTCTTCGCGTTCTTCATGTTCTTCATCCTTAAAATTTTTTATCGATAAAATCATTGATGAAACATGGAGAAGGGCATATTTTTATTAATATATCAACCCTAAGAGTCTCAATCTATGCTCGTATTTGAGTTTCAGGAGCCGTAGGAGGCACGACTGTGAGTAGGCAGTGGCCAAGGGTCAGCGGATGGCGGCGTAGGGCGCATAAGTGGCGGCATGGACCGAGAGGTTGGGTGATGGAAACAGCCACTGCAGGAAACCCTAACTGAGTGGGAAAAAAATAAAAATAAAATAAAATAATAGAAAATTTGAAAATAATAATATTATTATTAAAAATAATATTAATCCTTTAAACTGCTATAACTCCCATTTGTGAAGTAGGATTAACGCACCATTAGTAGAGACATGATCTTATTTGTTTTAGGATCATTTACAAAATAGTTTGGATTATTTTTCCCAACCCACGGCCTGGGACCACGAAACACTAGGGAAATAATAGATTTAATGTTTTTATTAAATATTTTTCTTGTAATAACCCTTACATTTGACGTCTGATTAGCGAGCCGTCAAAAACATTACAACCCTTGATTTGAGGAGGACCTTGTGAGGGGGCGGGGGTTGGGGAATTTAATTCTATGTTCAAAGCTCAGTGTCTTGAATGATCGTATTAAATATTAATAATATATATTATTATTGGAGGAAACATTCCTTGGAAATGTCTCCTGCATATGAATTCTGGTTGACGCACTGTCAGAGCCATCATCACCCTGTATTTGAGGGGAATTTTCAAGACTAGTTCTGGGTGTGCATTCCAAGATCACGGTGTGGGCCCCATGAGACCCATTTGGGGTGTTGGTGGTAAATTGGAGCTTCTTCACCATGTGTCTGTTTAGGATAAGTGAATAGTTGGTCATGTTTTATTTTTAGAGAGGATCACAACAGTGGAAATCTATTTGATGTTTTCAGGATCATTCATGGGTCCCACGTAGCACTACTCATGTGAGGTATAGTGAAATGAAACTTATTCACCGAGTGTCCATTTGGGAGGAATGAGAAGTTGTTTACATGTGTTTTTCTAAGAGAAACACAAAAAGGGTGTGATCTTTTTGGATTGTTTTGGGATCAAGGTGCGGGACCCATAAAACACAATTCGGATGTGATGCTGGGAGATGTAGCTTATCAACTAAATTTCCAATTCAGGTGAATGAATATTCTACCATGTGCAATTTTTTGTAAGGATCACAATTTCGTTATTCGTTTGGTTAATTAGGGCCATTTGAGTAGTGTTGTAGACTAAAATTACTTCTTTTCCCTTCAGACCAGTGGTGACCGTCTAGTGCTCGTTATCCGTTTTTAGGCTAGAGATGCCATGTACTCCAGAAGTAAATGGGCATGCCAATGGGTACTTGTGTAGTAGTTTATTAACCGAGCATGGCTGTGTAAACGGCCAAGAGACGAGACAGTGACACATGTTGTGTGGGATCGACATGTTTCATATACAAATCTACAAATATTCTACCTCTCATATCTCTTTATTTTGGGCTCAGATTTTGGTATGGAATAGCCTATCCTAAGTGTTTTTTATGTTGAATGTTATTGTTTCCTTTATAGTGTATTTTGAGATACGATGTGAGATATTGTGGATGTGACACCAATTCAGGTGACGAATGATAATGGTAGTGATCGGGCGTTGGAATATTAGAGACTTTCAAGAGGAACCATCCAGTTGGGATGGCCAGTTTAGTTTCTTAATACAACACTAGCGGAATCCCCCTACTGAGTAGGGCATGGGTCCTGGATGACCTAGAGTGGAATCCCCCATCAGTATGGTTGGGGTCCTCTATGATTACTATGAGAGTGTAATCCCTAATCAGCATGGGTGCAACTCCTATACCTGCAACATTTGACTAAAATCCCCCTAACACACTTGAGAAAGGGTCTCGATGAACATGAGTGGAATCCCCCTAATGCATCAGGGTGTGGGTCCTTTATGAAAACTATCTGAGTTGAATCCCCCTGATTCACTAGAGAATGAGTCCTCTAATATTAATTTGTGATCCCTCAGATATCTGGCACAGTAATAAGATGAGGTTGAAGTACCTTTGGACTCATGATAAAGAGGGATGTTTTCCCCACTAATACACATCTTTGTGATGTGACCTAAAATCATGTGGGTGAGATAGAACCGCCCAAAGAGGATGGTATCAAGGTGTGGTGATTGAATCCCTTGACTTGTGTGTTCATGGAAGATTTGAGGGATGCGGGGCATCATTGGTGGTTACTACTAGAAGAATTGGAAACTCTTTTCTTGGCATGAGCTATGAGATGGATATCCCCTTATTCTCCCTCATTTGGGATTCTTTGACTAAGCATATATATATGTATCTTATTTCATTTCTCACTCCTTGTATTTTAGTCACTCTACTTATAAGAGAGGTGAAGACGTGTGAGGTATGGCATGTTCTTTTTGTTTCTATCTTCTTGAGGTTAGATGAGTCTAATATCCTACTATAGGTAGACAACACTCAAAGATAAGTTCATCTTCTCACCATTTCTAGCTCTTTGTGTTTCAGATGAGTTTTCTTCACTATCATGTTGGGTTGAGTTGTAATTTTTATTGTATATTGTTCTATCTGTTAGTCCCATATTTAGTATATCTTTTGATTCTACCTTGATTGTTTAGGGTGTGCTATAGAGTATTTTTATTCTCACCCCTACTTGAGATTTTCCCGCATTTGGTATTCCCTTACAGAAAATGGAAAAGTTGATCATGAAATCAGAGGATCTTAGGGATACAGGGTGATTTGACCATATTTGGTGGTTATAACTTGGGATCCAGGAGTGGGGCTCTCCCATTTATTTTACTTTCCCACTTGTTACCAGGTTTTGGAACTTTTTTTGGTTTGATTTTTATTTTTTCCATTTCCCATTAAGTTTACATTTTCTTACTTGTAATGTTTAAAGGTTGATGCATGTTTGGTTTTGTTTTTATAGTAGATTTTTATCTTGTTTTCATTTACCTCTTCACTTTTCCATTGAGTGGGTTTCGTGTGTGTGTGTGTACAAGTTCTTAGTAAAATACATCCTTGAGTTTTTTGTGCCTTCAATGCTTGTCACCACCCCATGGCCTAGGGAGGCCGGCATGGGGTAGTTACGGCTCGAGCCTCAGCATGGGTTAGTTTGTGACAGTAAGTAATAATTTGAATTTCTATAAGGATAATTATATCATAAATAACTTAATATTTCTTTAAAGATTCTTATATATTCCATCGATGTCATTTGGTAGTGAAAATAGAATCACATCACTTCATTGAGGTGGTAATCCATATGTGCGAAGGAACAAAATTATCATCTTTTAATGAATGAAGAGATAAGAAAATATATGATATATTAATTAATAATTAATTTATATTATATATAAAAATTAAATCTGTAAACATAAAAATCCTTGAAGGGTGATGTTGTAAAATGAATTAAATCATTTTGTAAGGCAGTAGTCCATCATACACATGAATGATGGTCTTTCCCATTTTAAAGAAGAAGATACGGATGTAGGTTATTAAATTAAAATAATAAAATCTAAATATATTTCATATACTTTTTTTACTATATCATTATTTTTGAATAGTATTTTAAGGATCTCTAAGAAGAAATAAAACAAAAAATCCGGGTAGCAAAAGATACCTCTTCTTCAGAAAACCTCTTTAGGTTTTTAGGACAAGCCTTCCTATAAGGGATTTCTATTAAAACCAAGGTTTATAAGACATAGGAATGAATGTAAGAAAAAAAATTCTTCCAGGAATGACAAAACCCAAATTAGTTTTAAGTTTTAATAAAATTGAATAAGATGTTTACTTTTGTAAGTGAGGGGAGTGGCACACTTTAAAAATTTCAAAGTATTAAAATAATGTCAACTCAACTTCTTGTAAAATGGATACACAGTAGCTCATATTAAAATTTTATAAGGTTTAGTTATAATTACAACCAATAAATGGAGTCTTGTTAATCTTTAAGGTCATTTTAACACTTATCTTTAGAGATTAGCCACTTGGTAAACCCATTTTGACATTAATCGTAATACAAAAAATTTACTGTTTTTATTATTCAATATGACTAAAAATTTAGTTGAACTTATTTATTAATGTTAATTATTTTGATTCAAAATATGGATTACATTTTATTAGATTCAATACATTGAAGTGATATAATTTATTAAAATATAAACCTTCAAAATGTGTCGAAAAAAGGTTTTCTAATAAATCCATTTTTCTAGCATAAGATAATCATATATTAACTATATTAATAGTAATATTTATTATATGGATTTAAATTTATATAATAAGATATATATTATAAAAATATCTCTCAAATATTTCTTTATTATGTGTTATTTTAATTAATTAAAATGGGAAAACTTTATGATCTAAATTTTTTTCCAGAAATATTTGATTTAAGCATAAAAAGAAACTTATATCAAAATCATGAAAATTGATGATTTGAATGAAATTATTTATATTATTACAAATAAAATGTTTCTTATTTCACGATAATACCAAATCCAAAATATAACGGGACTTTTAAACTACCCAGTTCATGGAAAATAAATGAATGTATTTGAAAATTTTTAGTTTTCAGTATTCACTAAATAGTTAATCATTTTAGAAAAGTTCCAAGATTTCACCATATGATAATTTTGATATTTTGATTTCAAGAATTATCTCATATTAATAAAATTATATTTATAAAATTTTCAAAAAAATTATTTATATGATTTTACCTCAAAAAGCAATAAAATTATTTATGAAGAAAATGTTTATTTGACTCATAAAATTTATTTACTAAAAAATTTAGTGATTGATTAATAAGAATTTTTCGATACATTTTTATTAAACATGACATTTATATATGTTTCATAATTTTTTTAATCAAATCCATGCCCTCTAGTTTACCAGATCAGTTATAAAGGTCATATTTAAATAATGATATTTCATTGTTCATTCAAGATCAATGTTGTATTTCATATACATTATCGAATACTATTTGTTTAACATAGGTTGTTACATTCAATTTTTCTAATATACGAATTCTTGGTATTTTTGGGCTAAAACCTAATAATTTTGGGTTGATTTTAGGGAAACTATTTCTGGTAAATTCTTATATTCACCCTTGATTTAAATGTGTGCTTCCTATTATTTCAATTCATCCATATTTTTTTATAATTTTTTATTTATCCTATACTATCAGAAAAAAATAGATTCATAGTAAACTAAATAACTTGATATTTATAATATCATATTCTATAAAATTGAGGTAGATCCTTATATAGATTATCTTTGGATTTATTCACCACTATTTTGAGTCTTACATCAATACAGACTCTCATTTGAAATTTTTGTGGCAGTATTTCCTTTCTCAATTTTTTAAAGACTCATCTTTTGTAGAATTCAGATTTCATAGATTTTCTTACACCTCCAAAACATCAAACTAATAGTATAATTTTCACCATAATTGTAACCCCCTGAGATTTTGTGAAATATTTTTAATCAAATAAATTTAATCTTTTTTATACATTCGATTACATGAAACGTTGTGTTTTAATGGAACATGATGCACTATTAAAAAAATATTATTTAATTTGATAGTTATCACTTATATGTTGGATTATCAGGTATAAATTGGATAAACATAATTATTAAAATATATTTTTTTTAAAATATATATAAATAATTATTTTTTTGAATAATTAATAAACAATTAAAATAAAAACAATTCGAAAATAAATAAAATCATTTCTAAGAAACAATTTGTAGGACCACCAACACATTTTTCCACAATAAATTAAATAAATAATTTTTTGTAATTTATTATAATTATATATCTATATATATTAAATATTCAATCAAATTTTAACATTCATTTTTGTTTTTTCTAGACAATAGATAATAATAAATCCAATTCAATGCTTATAAACTATATTTTTCTAAAAAAATAGTTTTATTTTATTCACACTTGTTCTAAAATTAATTCTTTCAAATATTTTGAAATTTATTTGTTAAATTATATATTCATTTTTTAAATCATCATTTTAAAATTATGTTATGGTGAATTTTTGATAGTTCAATGAGAATATAATTTTTTGATGAATAGTAAAAAATACTGTTTTTTATTAATAATTTTTTTTTCTTTAAATGAATTAAAAAAACAAAAAAAGATGGTTTTAAAAGTAAAATATTTTATATTATATATATGTATCTAATTTATGTCATTATAATCAATTTCATTTTTAATTTTGATATAAAAACATTTTAAACATTTAAACGTTTTCTCTTTGGAATACAGTTTTCTCTTCACATCCGTGAGATTAATTTTAAATTAACTTTCACCAATTATATGAATGGAATTTTGAAAAATGTATTAAATATTTTTAATAATAATAATTTATATTATATAATAACTTCAACATAATATTTTACTACAATTAATAGAAAAAATAGTAAAAATTATTTACCATGGTAATGGTAAAAATGGTTTTACCATGGGTGAAACTAAAAAGATAAGGATTAAAAGTGACAAAAAACGTTTCAAAAACACATTTTATGGTAATATTTAGACATTATCTATTCTATTATAAATTATAGATACTTTTGGATCCTTTTTTCTTGTTAAAAATGTGGTTACACCTTTTTCTCCTCAAAAAACACAAATGTGCCACTAACCTCCCTTATAAATAGCCACCACTCTCCTTTCTACTTCACACATCCAAAACACATTTTTTTTTTCACAACCATATAAAAAAATTACTTAATTCCCTTATATAATTATATAAGACTTATTTTTTTCTAAAATTCAACCTAATAATACTTTTGTTGCGAAACAAAAGAGGTTGTTTGAAGAAGTGGTAACGTCCCGAACTGAGTGTTTTGTTTTATTTCTTCCAACATATCATAGAATTATTATTAAAACATGAATATATAATAATATAATTATTTTATATGTACTGAGATGTTATTATATAAATTTAGAAACCTAAGTCCTTCTCATCTTCCATCAAATGTGTTTCAAAATCATCCTTTGTGGGTACAATGAACTATCATCTGGAAAACTAATGTTATTCATTTTCCATCATCACCAATAACAAATGGATATAATTATAGATTTTTTATATATATGATATTTTTTATATTTTTATACTTATATAGTTATCATACCACATATACCTTCTTACTTTCCATTCTATAAGAATACGATAACGTCGCTTTTGTATACGGCATACTACCGCCTCACGAAGCGATGCGATTCATTCACACATTATATGGAACATAATTAGGATGGTTTAAAGGAACATATTAAAAATATATGAAAGAAAAGTTATTTTTTAATGGTAATATATTATTAAACATTCTTTCTTTATTTCCAATAGGAAAACGAAAATAGTTTTCGTGCATACATACGGCCTATCGACTCCATGAATGGAGTATTTTAATTTTTTCCTCTAACTTTTATGGATTACTATAAATACATATATAATGAATATATATTATATTTATATCATTTTTATCATTATATAGTTTATGTATCAATTATAAAATTATTGGGACTGAAAATAAAAAATCAAAATGTACATGAAAAACAGAGAATTTATTACCAGAAACATGATTTTAACAAGAAATTGTTAATAAACAAGAAATAAATAGTCATAAGTAAATCATATATAGTATGATATATATATATATATAAATATAGTTCAGAATTAGGTATATAATAAACTAATATTTATTATATAAGTGGTTCGAACAAGTATGAAGAAATTCAAGACTTAAGATAAGGGATTCATGTCTCACTTTTTACTTAAATGAGAAACATTCTATATTCCACACTTATTTATTTTATATGGTTTTTATACTACCCATGAATTTATTTTCTGATTATTATTTTGAAAATTATTTTTATTTGTATATGAATTTTAGTATTTCTCTTTAATGGGTTTTTTAAATCAAAAGATACCAAATTTCTAAGGGAATTATGATAAAATCTCATCGTTTATGAGAGATATTTATTATTGTATTTAAGATTATGAAAAATTAGGATCCCTATATAAATAACTTCATGAATATTATTATCCTATATTTATTTAATTAGAATAATTGTTTCCCTTAATTTTCCTCTCTTTATGTTCTCAAGACTTTAAAAGAATGTTTTAATGAAAAAATCATCTATATTTATCTCTTTTTTCAAAAACCCTTTTTATTATGAAACTATTTTTTATAAAAAAATTAACATTCTTAAAATGATTTATTAAATAAATTTTTACCCAGTTTAGAATTTTTTAAAAATATTTTGAATGGAAACTTCTTTTTGTATTCCCAACATTTCTTGTTTTTATTTTTCTAAAAATGTGAAAAGAATCCATTTTTAAATGTGTACATTGTAAATAGAATTTCCTATAATCATGGACTTTATTTGATTTGATTCATCCTTTATAACCTTTAAATTTTAAATTCAATGAAAAGGACTTTGAAAATTCATTATTTTTTTAAAAAAAATAGTATAGTATAATTTCCTCAATAAACTCATTAAAAGGTTTTTTAATTCCTCATTTATAAATTTTCAAGGTTATTTTCAAAGAAAATGATTTCCAAAATATTTTACAAATTTTTATGTTTTAAAAAGTATTTTTTTAATATAAAGGGAATTTTCCTTAATAAATAATTAACATTATTTTCAAATATTCATTTATAAGTTTCCATGTTTATTTTCGAAGAAAATGATACTGAAAATGTTTTATGTTTTAAAAGGTGTTTTTCAAAGTGTAAATGTTATTTTCCTCAAGAAATGTTCCAAGTGATCTTTAAAAATAATATCATTTATAATATAGAATATGTTTATGTTACTTATGCTTTATTGGGGATAATATTGAATGATACCATACTTATTATTTATCTTGATGGATAATGTTTTTGTTGCTGAAATATTCATTAACCAAATCTATTTTTATGGGTTATTCTATGGTGAATTGTTGAATAGTTTATGGAACATATATTCTCTACATTAGTTATGATTTGATGAAATTATGAATGTTTTATGATATTATAGAAAAAATAGATATGGTCATAATTATGATATGTGGGGGACCTATATCTCCCTCTAATAAATTTGGTAAAGATTTATATCTCATGAGATAATAATGGGAAACATATAGATAGGTTTGATCCACTATGGGAAAGAGTTGAGTCTATATCTACTATGGGAAACATGTGACTCTTAATCCAATATGGGAAATAGTTGAGTCCTGATACACTATGGGAAATAGGTGCCTCCGGATCTATAATGAGATATATGAGATAAGTCTCGATCCACTATATTGATGGTCTTGGTAGTCAACCTTTAAAAATGAAATGGTTTTCGATATTTATGATGGTGAAAAACTTTTATTAAAATAATATAGTTTTCATCAATGATTTATAATAATTTATCACATTTATGGTCCATTTTTTTCTAAAATGATAAATTATTATGCCATGACCCATGTTTATGATTTATGAAAGGTTGGGTATGAACATTGAAAGTTATGTCCACGATTACAAGCCCTTATTCTTATATTATTCTTTTATATGATCATATATTGATATATATTATTCCTATCCTTACTAATCATCTAAGATCAAAATTTCTTATATTTCCTTCACCAAGTTATAAATAACGTTTTAGGTAGGTATTTCTATGAGGAGTAATAAGTTTGAAGATCTTTATAGGAGATGTTGAAGATATTTCACAATATACGATGATTGGGTTTCTAGTCTCTCAAGGAACTACACATTTATGATCCTCACTCAAATGATTATTTAATTTAATAAATAATCATCTAAATAGATAATATATATGTATGAAAAGTTTGTGGTTTAAAATTGGTATCAAGTAATAGGTTTTTCTAACATTTGGATACTAGGATGAGAAAACGTTATCGAGATCCCTTTGTATATTTATAAGTATATTACTAGATATATTTTTAAGGATAATTATATGTATTGTATAGGAAAATATCATAGAATTTTGGTAATGGATAGAGATAGTTTTCTCCAAAAAATTACATCTATATATGGATACTACAAGTAGATTTGGATTTATTACACCGGTACCTAGGTGTAAAAACTCAGAAAAGGGAACATTTAGATGGACTCTATTTTCACTCGATGAATTTCAATGGGCCTTACTACCCACATGGTTTGATATAGATATGTTTTTAAAATTTATAAACTCTTTGAAAAAAATTATTATGGATTTGAATAGTGTACATGAATGACCTAGGTTAAGCCTAAGGTTTAATAAATTTGAAATATGGTGTAATTATTTACACATCCTATAAATTATTTTTCATGATTATTTATTTTTTTACTATGAATATTGATTCTCACACTATGATTTTTGGTTTTATTCAATTGTAGGAACCAGAACGAATTAGGTTAACTTTTCATGTGATAGAAAATGTATTACTGAGAAACTGAATGGGGCGATGACTAGAGTGAAGGATATTGTGATTATACATAAACAGTTATCATGACATGTAATTAAAATATTTCACCTTAAATAACTCTCAAGCTCACCAAATAAGTGAATAATAGATATTTGTTGATATTTTAGGTGGTAGAGACGCAGAAGGAAAGAATATTTAGTTTCCTATATTTCAATAATGTGGGAAGAATCATCCAATATAATGTCTCAAAGGAATTATAATATTATTTATGTGAGGATAAGAACATCATAGAGTAAGAAATTAACAAGTAAAAAAACAATGTTCAATTAAAAAATGGATGAGAATAATGGTTTACTTATGGAATAATCAATTATTTAATGTTATAAATGTGGAAAGTATAGGTATTATATAAATCGTTTTCATAGGGGGAATGTTCAATAATTGGATTTGCAGGGTGGTAGAAGTTAAGGTTATATTTTTAATGATGAAGATACAAAAAATGACATATGAAATGAATGAGGTATTAAGGACTAAGATATTGAATCTTGGTAAATGGTTTAAGAAATAAGTAGAGTAACTGAAGTGTTAATGTATTGGAATTAAATAATTATGAAATATATAGGGATTATTTAGTATAATGGTTTCATTAATAATTTTCAAGAATATATTGACTAGTACTAATGAAATATCAAATTAATTCAATTTTATGGTGATTTTTTATAGAAAACACTTGATTAAGGGAAGATAACACTTAATATGTTCATGATGTTGAGATAATAATGTTGGGATAAACAGATTATGAATATGAATAAAGTAAATTATATATTATTAATGAACTTGGAATAGATAAATGATTTGTGGACAATATTTTTTATGTTTACATTAAAGTATTTTACATCATTATAGAATTTATGGATATATTAAATATTCGGTGGTTTTATTCATGGAATGAGAAAGTACATGTGTTTTCATTATGTTTTTATGGTAATTCTATTTATTACCATGTTTGGTAAAATATATGAACATGGTATTCAACTTTTTTGTGTGTGACAATTAATATCTACCTTATGATATTTAAAGGATTAATGTTAAGATGATTTCATAAATTTTAGTTCCCTTATTTGTAAATTTTAAATTTTGGAAGGTTCTTAGTGTTAATTATTTTTGGAATGGTTCAAGTTTATATTTGGTAGGGAATTTTCATATAAATTTATTAATTCACCATATAAATATTTATCCAAAATGGATAACCAGTGCTAAATTTTTTTGGTTTGATTATAAATAGAGATAGAAAGAAAAACATATCCATTTATTATGGATATTATAATATATTAGTGCTTTAGGTATAAAAAATTATCTTCATTTATTAGGGTTAGAGATGAAGTTGAAATTTATCAAAACAAAACCAGAAGATGAAATTCTTCATATCATATAAATGAAATATAATACCTAGGTATATCATTCCCTTTTATATTCATGATCGTATCAGGGTGGTATCTTATCAATTTATGATTCAACTGAACCTCTCTGAGGTTCATTATGTTTTTTGTGTATCTCTCCTAAGGAAATAAAATCTTGATTATTCAAACGTAATAAACTCATAATCCATACATCTCCAAAATGATCTTTCTTATGAGGAATTTTTTTTCATATTCAGGATCGTATAACGAAATTTCAACAAAACAAGAAAACTCACATGGTCAATGTTTTGTTATGAAACCACTAGTTTAATAATGTTGTGTTGGAACCTGAGGATGTAATGAGGTAGAGGTATCCTTATTTTTTAGTTCCAATGTGATTCATTTAATGGGATAAATTAATTTTAATAGCTGTATAATGTAACACCGCAATATTTTTTGAAATATTTTTTACAAATAAATTTATTCTTTTCGATATTTTGTGATACTCATAATTCCAATTTTCAATGAAACACAACATACTATTAAAATATTATTATTTAATATGATAATAATCACCTAATAGTTGGAGTGGAGGGTATGAATATGATTAACTAAATTTTAAAATACATGGTTTAAAAAAGTATATATAAATAATTCTCTGGTAACCAATTAATTAGAAACAAAAAAACAATTATTGAAAATAAAGGAAATATATTTCTGAAAAAAAACAATTTTTATGAAAAAAAACGTGATTTACGTTAATAAAATAAATAAATACATTTTAGTGAATTATTTTAATGAAATAAATATATTTTATATTCAATCAAAATTTTATGATTCATCTTATGTGTTTTCTATACAAAATATAAGAATAAATCCAATTTATTCTTAATAATTTGTATTTTTCTAAAAATCTATTTTGTCAGCTTTTGAAATTTTATTTTAAAATTAATTTTCCCCACATTTTGATATTATATTTTAAAATTTTAAATTATTTTTTCAAATAATCATATAGAAATTATATTTTGGTGAATTTTGTAGGATTTTCTAAGAAGAAATTTTTTTCAATGAGTAGTGAACAATAACGGTTTTATTGAGAATTTACATTTATATTAAATCTTCAAAAAAACTCTAATTTGTTTAAATATGGGTTTAAAGGAAAAAATAGTTCAATTATATATATATATATATATGTATATTAGTATAATTTAATTCATTATAATAAATTTCATATTGAATCTTGATATAAAAACATTTTAAACTTTTGAACATTTTCTCTTTGAAAACATGCTTTCTCGTTGTGTCTACGAGATTAATTTTATATTAATTTTTTGAAATTATTTTGAGAAATATTTTAAAAATATGTTCCACAATTATAAAAATAATAATTATATAATCTAATAGGTTTAACTTAATTTTTTATCATAATGGATAGTAAAAATAGTAAAAATTATTTACTGTGTGTAAGGTAAATATAGTTTTACAATGGGGATAAAATAAAAATATAAGGGTTAAAAAAGAAACAAACCTTATCCAAAACCAATTGGATTTTAATATTATTACCTTATATATTATATTTATTATAAAGGAAAATTTTCAAGCATTGTGGAAAGTAGAAAACATGGGTAAACATTTTTCTATTCCAAAATTACAGGTGTGCCACTCACTTCACATATAAAAGGACACCCAATCTCCACTCTTATTCACACTTCCAAACCCCATTTTTTCAAAATAAATTACCAAAAAAACTTCTTAATTTCCTTCATATCATCATATAATTCTTATTTTTTTCATAAATACATCCTAATAATTGTTTTGGTGCAAACTGAAAGAATTTTTCTGAAGAAGATGTAACATCCCTAACCAAATGTTTTTTATCTATTACTCCACCACCTTAAATTTTAATAAAACCATGATTATATAATATCCTCAATATCTTACATATACTGATATTTTATTATTTTAATTTAATAACCTCAATCATTATCCCCTTTCATTAAATAGATTATGATATCATCATTCATGTGTACGGTGGATTACCTCCTCACGAACAAATGTCATTCATTTTCCATCATCACCATACATGGGTGGATAGAAAAATAGATTTATTATTTATATATGATATTTATTATATTATTGTACTTGTATAATTATTATATCACATATATATTCTTACTTTCCATTCTATAGAAATACGATAATGTCACTCATGTGTAGAGTGGATTATCACCTTGCAAAGAAATCTGATTCATTCACGCTTTTCATGGAAGGTATTAAGGATAGGTTTAATTAAAATATGTTATGTAAATTAGTAAAATTTATTCTCTAATATTAATATATTATTTGCCTTTCTTTCTTTCTTTACTTTTGTAAAATGGATATAGTATTCATATGTACGCACAACCTACTGTCTCCATGAACGATGCATTTCATTTTCTACCTCTACCTTTTATGTATTATTATAAATACATATATACTAATTATATATGAAATTTATATCATAGTTATAATTATGGAGATGATTGAATTATGGTAAAATTAATAGGACCAAAAATAACAAATCAAAACATACATGAAAAATAAAGTTTTTCTTACCCAAAATATGATTTTAATCAAGATTTCTTAATAAACCAAAACAATGACCATAAGTAAATAATATATGGTATGAAATAAATAATTATGGTTCTTAACTATTTTTATGATTAAATTATATTTATTATATAGTAGGTGTGAACATGTGTGAAGTAATTATATACTTAAGGTAAGGGACTTTTGTCTCACTTTTTTCTTCTATGAGACACATGCCTTATTCATCAACTATTTACTTTTATATTTTATATATAATTACCATGAATTTATTTTATTATTATTATCCAAAACATTATTCTTATTTACATATACATTTTATTATTTATCTCCCATGGGGTTTACTGTTCAAAATTAACCAAATTGGTAAGGGTTTTATGATACAATCTCATCATTTATCAATATTGGTTAGGATTATATTTCCAATGATGAATATTATGATCCATATCTCAATTAATTCATGAATTTTATTATCCTATAGTGATGTAATAAGAAAAAAAATTACATTAATTTTACTCTCTTTATGAACTCAATATTTCAAAAGAATATTTTTACAAAAAATATTCTTTATTTTTGTCTTCAGTGAAAAACCCATTTTCGTTGAAAACTGTGTTTTCAAAAAATGTTTTATTTTTTTAACATTATTTAAATTAATTATTAATTCTATTTTTACCCATGTTTTAATTTTTACAAAAATATTTTAAAATTAGTCTTCATTTCATTTTCCAAACAATTCATGTTTTTTTTACAAAAAAAATGTTAAAGGAATCATTATTTTAACATGTACAACATTAATGGAATTTCTTAACATCTTGAACATTATTTGTTTTCAATATTACTTTACATGATTTCAAGTTTATTTTAAAAGAAAATTATTTTGAAAATATTTTATGTTTCTAAAAAAAATCAAAGAAGAAAGGATTTTTTCCTCATGGAATGTTTTAAATTATTTTTAAGGATTCCTTTATAAATGTTCAAGGTTATATTAAAAAACATTATTTATAGAATATTTTATGAATGATTATGTTTTAAAAAGTTTTTTTCAAAGTGGAAGGATGTTTTCCTTAGGAAATGGTTTAAATTATTTTTAGTTACTACTTTATAATATTTTCAGGTCATTTTCAAAGTAGAGTATCTTGATAATTTTATGTTTAAGAAAATCAATGTGGAAATGCTATTTTTCTCAAGAAGTGTTCCATGTGATATTTGAGAACATTTATTCCTCTAAGATGACATCCTTTGATGTTAATTTTGATTTAATGGTGAAAATATTGAATGGTACCATCCTTAATATATCTCTCTGTGGTTAATGTTTATATTGATCAAATGTTTATGAATCCATTTATTTCTCAAGGGTTATGTTACGGTGAATTGATTAAATTTTTATGAAACCAATTTTATTTACATAGGTTTTTATGTGATGATATGATGAATGTTTTTGATATTAGTGAACACATAAATATGGTTTTTATTATAAGATGGTTTGGACTTATATCTTCATCCAATGCATTAGGTTATGATTTTTATCTAATGAGATAATAATAGGAAAAATTTCAATGGGCTTTATCAACTATGGGAAATAGGTGAGTCCGAATCCACTATGGGAAATATGTGAGTCCTAAGCCACTATGGGAAATAGGTGAGTCCTGATCCACTATGGGAAAAAAGGTGTGTCCTGATCCATAATGGTAAATTGGTTATAATTATTTATCCACTATATTAAAGCTATTTGTAGTTAACCTTGAAATATTAAATGGTTTTCTATATATATGATGGTGATAATATTTTATTACATGATAATATGCTTCATGATTTATTTATAATTATTTCTCACTCTTATGGCCCATGTTTTCTCAAATGATAAATTTTTATGTCATAACCCATGTTAATGATATATTAAAGTTTGGTTGTGAACATTATATGTTATTATCATGGTAACATAACATTATTATTATCTTAAGATTTCATATGATCAAAGATTCATATCTCTTATATTTACCCTTATTGAGCATTTGAGATCATCTTTTCTTATGTTTCCTTCCTTAGGTTGTGAATAATGGTCCATGTAGGGTATGCCTAAGAAGGGTACTATATGAGAAGATATTTATGAGATATGTTGAAGATATTTCACTAAATAAGAATATTTTGTTTTTATTATATATATTCAATATACATTTATGATCATTAGGTGTGTGTTTTTGTAATTTAATAAACATTCATCTAAAAATATATAATATCTATATATGAGAATCTGAGTGTATTTATAGTTAGTATTTGATGATAGGTTTAGTTAAACATTGGAAAATAAAATGAAAAAAAATATTATGATCCCAAGGGTTATTTCTAAGGATATTTATAGAGATTCTCCTAAGGATAAATCAAATAATGAGTCAAAGTATAGGAAAATGTCCTTGAATTTTGGTAAAGGATAGAGTGAGTGGTTTCCAAGAAATTCCATCCATGTTTAGATACTAAAAGTGTATGTAGATATATCAAAAATTTACTTAGGGTTAATAACTAAGAAAAGGGACCATTGATATGGACTCAATCATCACCCGGTGCATGACAACGAGCCTCACTACACACCAGATTTGACACCCCTAAGGGATAGGTTTTGAAAAATCATAAACTCTTTACAAATCATCATGAAGGATTTGAATAATGACCATGCAAGACCAAGGTTAATCCTAATATCTCACAAATTAAAAATTTGGTGTCATAATTTAGACATCATATAAATGATTTCTCTTGATTATTTTGTTTTCAAGTATGAATTTTTCTAGTCACACCATACTTTTTAGTTTTAGTCAATTGGAGGAACTGGAAGGAACATGGTTAACATTGAATGTGATATATGTTTTGTTTATGATCAACCAAATGGGATAATGACTGGAGTGAAGGATATTATTACTATTCTTAATCAGTTATAATGATATATTATTTACAAATTTCACCTTAACCAACTCATAGACTCACCAATTAAGAGAAGTATAAATTTTGTTGATTTGTTCTGGTGGTGGGGACCATGAATGAAAGAAGATTGAATTTTATATATGTCATGAATGTGGGATGAAGCATCCAAGGTAATGTTTTAAAGTAATGAGAAGTTTTTTTGTTGATAATAATTGAATAGAGTAATATATTGTCTAGGAAAAAATGAAAATTTCAGTTAATTCAATCGATGGTAATAATGGTTTTTCTAAGGAATTATCAACGGTTGAATGTTATAAATGTGGAAATTATAGGAATTATAAAAATCAATATTATAGAGGAAATTATTGAAAATAGGATCAGTAAGATGGTATAATTAAATGTTTTTATTTTTTGATGATGAAAAACAGCAAATGAAATATAAAACGAGGTATTGACGAATAAGATAATGAGGTATAGTTAATTATTTAAGAATAAAGTATAATTAATGGGGGTGTTTATGTATTAAAATTCAAGAATTATGAAATATATAATATTTATTTAGTCTAAGTTTTTTATTAAGTATTTTAAATAATATGTTGAGTGGTTCGGATAAAAGTGATTTAACGACAAGGTGATATTTTATGAAAACACATGATCATGGGAAGATAACCCATAATATTTTCCTCATGTTGAGATAATGATGTTAGGGTAAATATATTATGGGTATGCATAAATAAAATTAGATAGTATAGATGAACTTGAAACTAATTAATGATTTGTGTACAAAGAATATTATGTTATCATTAATGGATTTTACAACATTATTTGATTTATTTAATATATTCTACAATATCTGGTTTTATTCAAGGAATGAGGAAGCATGTATGTTTATATTAAGGTTTTATAGTAATTATAGTTATTACCATGTTTTATGAAAATATATGACAATGGTATTCACATATTTAGTATGTGACAATTAAGATAAAACTTATGATATTTGGGGGATTAATGTTAAGTTGATTTTCATAATTTCAGTTAACTTCATTATAAATTTTAATATTTGGAAGGCTCATAAGGTGAACCATTTATGGAATGGTTTAAGATGATCTTTGGATTAGGTTTTGGAGATTAATGTATTACTCTACCATATGAAGATTTATGCATACTTGATAACCAATCCTAACCATTTTTTAAGGATATCTAGAGTTATAAGGAATTATTTATCATTATATTATGCATCTGGTGATCCATTAGTACTTGAGGCATAAAATAATCGTCTTCATTTATTAGAGTAAGAGATTAAGTGGAAATTAATCAAAGTACAATGAATGGATTCAATTTTTCATAAAATATAAAAGAAAGTTAAGACTTATTTGTATCGTTCACATTGAAATTACTAATCATATCGGGATGGTATCATATCAATTTATACTTCCACCAAACCTCTCCTGGGTTCATGATGTGTTCCATGTATCTCTTCTGAGGAAGTACATACATGATCCTTCACATGTACTAAACTAAAAGGTCTTATATATATATAAATATAATTCTTATAAGAAAAAATGAGGGATATTATGGATCATACATAGAATGTTTTATGAAACAAGACCACACGCATGGTGAATGTTTGGTGGTGAAACCACCAGTTTGAGAAAGTTATGTGGGAACGTGTGGGTGTAATGAGGTATAAATACCCTCCGTTATTGGTAACAAAGTGAATAATTTCATAGGATATGTTCATTTTAATCAGAGGTATAATATAACACTCCAATATTTTTTACACATAAATTTAATCATTTCTATATTTTCCATTACACGCAATACTAGGTTTTAATTAATCAAAACATATTATTTAATATGTCATTAATAACCTAGTTGTTAGAATGGAGGGTATAAATATAATTAAAAAAATTATGGAAATATATGGTTCACATGGGTATATATAAATAATTATTTGATGACCAATTAATTAGAAATTAAAATGAAAACTATTTGGAAATAAAAGAAATATTTTTCATTAAAATCTATTTCTATGAAATCAAACATGATTTACAAAAATAAATTTAAAAAATCACATTTATTGATTAATTTTAATGAAATATTTATATTATATATTCAATAAAATTTTTAACATTTATCTTATGTTTTTTTATGCAAGTGATAAGAATAAATTCAATTATTCGATTAAAATTGTAAGTTTTTCAAAAAAATAGTTTTGTCTCCTTTTGTGTACTTATTTTAAAAATTATTTCATTAAATTTAATAAAGTTTATTTTAAAAAATTAATTTAATTTTTTATTTAATCACGTAAAAATTATCTAAGTTTAATTTTTTTAGAATTTTCTGAAAAGTTACATTTTTCTATGAATAGTTAAAGAATACCGATTTTTATTTAGAATTTTCATTTCATTTAAAGTATTTAAAAACATTAAAATTATTCTAAGATGGATTTAAAGGTAAAATTAATTCTATAATATATCTTATAATACAATTTAGTTCATTTTAAACAATTACATATTGATTTTGGATATAAATACTTTTTAATCTTTTGAACATTATTCCATTGTTTTTTTTATCATCGCATCTACGAGACTAATTTCAAATTAAATTTTGCTACTTATATGAATTTATCTAATAAAAAACATTTATTATTTTGAATAAAAATATTTTAAATTATATTAACATTTTAACTTAATTGTTTACAATATTGAATATTAAAGATAGTAAAAATTATTTACCAAGTCTAAAGTAATATGTGCTTTACCGGTGGGTTAAAATAAAAAGGTAATGGATAAAAGGAATAAAAAACATATATAACACCTAGTTTATGTACATATTTAAAACTTATCTCTTCTATGTTCTATAATGTAAAATGTTTTATCCTTTTTTCATGTGAAAAACGTGGGTTCACCTTTTCGATTTTAACAATTACAAGTTTTCCACTTGCCTCACTTATAAAATGTAACCCCCTATTCTATCATGTTAACACATAAAAACACATTGGTTAATACAAGATATTACCATAAAAGTTCCTTAATTTCACACTCTATTCCTAATACAATTTTTTTTAGAAATCTAACCTAATAATCCCTTTTAGAGAAAACCAAAAGAAGTTTTTTGAAGAAGATATAGTATCCCTAATCGAGTGTTTTATTTTATTTCTTCTACCACTTCATTAAATTATTATTAACCCGATATTATATAATAAAATAAATATATTATATATAATAATATTTTATTTTTTAGGTAATAACAATAATCTTTCTCCCATTCCACCAAATGGGTCCTGAAATCATTATTCGTGTGTATGGCATAATATCGCCTCCTGAACTGATGTTTTTCGTTTTCTATCACAACCAATCACTGATGGATATAGTGATTAATTTATTATTTATATATGATATATATATTATTATTATAATATTTTAGTTTTTATGTGACATATACCTTCTTACTTTCTATTCTATGGGAATATGATAATGTCGCTCAAGTGTACGGTAGACTACCACCTCACTAAGTGATGTGATTCACACATTATTTACATGGAAGGTAGAAAGTATGGGATTAATGAACCTATTTAATATATATTATATAAAAATAATTATTTAATGGTAATAAATTATTTAAATTTTTTTCTTTCCATCAGGAAAATGGATAAAACATCCATGCATACATATGACCTAGCGTCTCCATGAACGGTGTATTTCATTTTATACCTCTAAGTTTTATGGATTAATATAAATAAATATATATTGAATATATATGATATAAATATAATTTAAATAGTTTTAAATATTATTTAATCATGATAATATTAAAAGGAATAAAAAATAAATTAAAATATACACACACAAAAAGTGGTTATTACCCAATATGTGATTTTAACGAGGAATTGTTAATAAATTGGTAATAAATAGTCATAAGTAAATCACATGTGGTATAATATATATAATTATGGTTCTAAAATTGATTTATAATAAACTTATATTTATTATATAGTATATTGTAACATGTTTGTAGGTAGTCAAGAGTTAAGGTAATGGATTTCTTTCTAACTTTTTACTTTGGTGAGAAACATTCCATATTCACTGCCTATTTATTTTATGTGGTGTATATAGATATCATGAATTAATTTTTTGATTAATTATATGAAAAATATTATTATTTACATATCCATTTTATTATCTCTCTTATATGGGCTTTGTGGTTCAAAAGTTAGCAAAGTGGTATAAGTTCTCTGATACAATCTATTTGTTTGTTAGGATTTTTTTAATTATATTTCTAATGATGAAATATTATGATCCATCTCACAAGAAACTCATGAATTTTTTTATCCTCTATTTATGTTATGAGATTAAAATTTTTCCCTTCATTTTACTCTCGTTATTTCCATAGGAGTTCAAAATATTTGTTTTATGAAAAATCCTTTTTATTTCTCTCTTCGATCGAAAACCCTTTTTCTTCCATAACCGTGTTTTAAAAAAAATTGAATTTGTTTTTAACATTATTAAAATGATTTATGAAAAACATTTTTACCTATGTTTGAATTTTTTTCAAAAAACATGAAATGAATATTCATGTCATTTTCCTAATAATACTCGTTTTATTTTAATTTTTTTTTTGAAAATAATCATTGATGTAATGTGTATTGTATGAACAGAGTTTCCCACCATCGTGAAAATTATTTTATTTAAAGATACCATTGTAATATATCATGGTTATTTTTAAGTAAAATTGTTTTTGAAAATTTTTTTTTAATAAAAAAAATTTCAAGGTGGGATATTTTCCTTATGGAATGTTTTGACTAATCATAAAATCTTCCTTTATAACTTTTAAAATTTATTTTCAAAGAAAAGTATTTCCAAGAAAATTATATTTTCCTTGTTTTAAAAATCTTTTTTCAAAATAGAAAGTATATTTTCCTCCAGAAATGTTTTGAATTATTGTAAAATCTTCCTATATAAGTCTCCAAGGTTATTTTAGAATAAAAATATATTGAAAATGGGTTATAATTTAAAAAAAAATCAAGGTTGAAATTTTATTTTCCTTAAAAAAATTAAAATGATATTTCAAAATCATTTTCCATCTAAGATAAACTAATTTAATGTTACTTATGATTTAGTGGGGATAATATTTAATAATATAATTCTTATTATTTATCACTATAGTTAATGTTTTTTTGGATAAAATGTTTATAAAAAAATTATTTTTTATGGGTTTTACTATGGTGAATTGATGAAATTTTTATGAAAACCATTTTCTTTACACGGGTTATGATGTGATAGTATAATGAATGTTTTACGATATTGTGGCATATATAAATATTTTTTAAATAATGAGATCGGTGGAACCTATATCTTTATCCAAGGAATGGGGTAAATATTTATATACCATGAGTTAATAATGGGAAATAAGGTTTTGGTATTGATTAACTGTTGGAAATAGATGAGTCTTGATCCAATGTGGGAAATAGGTGAGTCTGGATCCATGATGGGAAATATGTGATTCTTAATCCACTATGGGAAACTAGTTCTTCCTGATCTAATGTGGGAAATAGGTGATAATTCTTAATCAATAATGTTGATGGTCTTGGTAGTTAACAATGAAATTTGAAATTGTTTTTTTATTTATGATGGTGCCACACTTTTATTACAAGAGATTATGGTTTATGATTGATTCATAATGATCTATCACTCTTCTAGCCCATGTTTTTTGAAATGGTAATGTTTTATTCCTCAAACTATTTTTATGATATATAATGGGTGGGATATGAAATTCATAGGTTATTTTCATGATCACATACCCTTGTGCTTATCTTATAATTTCATATGATCATAGATTGATATCTTCTATGTTTACCCATACTTAGAATCTGATTTCAACCTTTCTAATGTTTCTTTTCTCATGATATGAAGAATTGTTTAATTAGGGTATTCCTAAAAGGATTACTATATGAGAAGATATTTGTGGGAGATGTTGATGATCTTTCACAAAATAAGAAGATTGTGTTTCTAGTATCCAAATACACTATATATTTACAATACATGGGTGTGTGTTTGTGTAATGTAATGAATACTCATGTAAAAGGATGTAATATCTAGGTATTAAAAGTATAAGTCCATTAAAATAAAAAATTTCTTCTTTCTTCCCATTAAACATTCATATTTTTATTTTTATTCTTATGCCTTTTTCTTTCATCATTAATAGAAGTTTCATTCTCTTTCACTCTTGTTTCTTTAGCTTCTAATTAGGAATATTTGATATATATATATATATACATTATATAGTATCTAAAATTCATGAAAAACATCCTCAGTAACATTCTAAAATAATTATTTATCACGAATAATTCATTGAAATTATTTAGGAAATAAAGGAACACATTCATTATAAAGTGTGATATACTCTTCTTTGGATTTTATAAGATTTTTGATAGTGTTATAGGAACTCATTTTATTTTCTAATGAATCTTATATTTCCTAATCATATTCTTTTGTCCATGAAATATCATAAACTAGGCCCTTGATATTTGAGAACATATGTGAAATGACTTATTTAGAGACCTTTTTAAAATGATCCTTAATTTCATAATAAAATTCATTGTTTTACTCATTAAAAAAATGTCTTCATAGCTTATACATTTTTTATTTGAGTAATTGTAATCATTAAAAGTATTATTGGAACACATACCACTCTGAATACCTTTAGTTAGTGGAAATTCCTCTTCCTTCATTACAATATTCCTCATTTTCTTATTTTATTTCTTTTTTCCAATTTATTATAGTGTTATAAAGAGCTCTATTTTAATATAAATAGGACTACGAACACATTTGTTTATCTAAATGTCTTATTCAAATATATAAAATCTATACTTTATGAATATCAAAAAACTAATGAAAAAAATAATAAGTTTAATCTATGTTACTATTTTCTTTTATATAAATAATTATAATATAAAATATCCAATCAAAGGGAGTCATGTTTTTATATCACTTATATATGAATAATGGGATATACATACACACTTCAGAGGGGGTGAATCATGTGTTATAAATTTTTACTAAATATTATTTTTAACTTAACCCCTTTATACTTTAAACCTATATTAATTGTTAGGTTATAAATGGGAGTTTTTAGGTTTCACCCAATATGCCAAAACACCATATAATATTGAAATATCACAAAAATATCATCACATGGTATTCTAAAAAGGATCGGCCCTAATATGGGAAACCTACTCCTTATTATGTTAATTCCCATTGATTTATGGATACTCCACTACAATAAAATAACCAATTACATTGAGTGTCTAAAAATATTCTTATAACCAAGTTCATACAGTATTGAACATTTATAGTTTACTATTGTTGGGTTTGGTTTCCTATAAACAAGTTCTAAGTACATTATTGTTACTTATATTCATGTATTTTAATATTTACAAAATATCTTATCACATCATTATTTTTCTTTGATGTGAAATTGTATATGAAAATGTACTAAGTGTACTTATCACAATGAAAGGTTAAACCATTTATCTGCTATGATGAGAACCTAGAAGTTATAAAATAGTATTCTTAAATATATATTGTATAACTAGATTTTATTATTTTATTGGACACAAATTATATAGTCTATAGTGGGTGGAGACTCGTAGGACTTTGCAAAACATTCTCATGGGTTATTCCCTTGGTAATCCCTAGTGCACGTGATTATGAGAACATGACCCACTAATTGGAAATTTACAATTATATATTTAAATAGATATTCATATCTATTTATCTATATAGTGATCCATAGACATTAATATTAGTATTAATATATATAAAAACTTATGTACCCTTATGTATTGATGAAAACCACGTTGATTTCTACTCACATCAAAGTAGGATACATTGGGTTCATCATGAGTGATGTTGTGTTAATTAATAATGAGAGAAAGTAATTATTCCTTATGTTCTTTAGTGTAAGTGGATGCCTCATACGCATTAATGATAATATAACTACCTGATTTCATCTATGTACATGATGGTGTTATTAGAACGTTCATTTTGGGAATGTCAAAGAATGAGACATTGAGAATATAGGTTTATGACGCTAGCAGTAAACATACTTGATTAGAGATATCAAGATAAAGGGATTATATCACATGATTTAAATTTATAGGAGGTTATATGATATTGTGACATAAACTTCTTTCTATATGGGAACCTTGGTGTGTTTTGATATGTTAACCTTGGACTTTATTTAGTGTAGACTAGTGCCTTTAAGAAAGGGACCTAGATGGTTACACACTAAGTGTATCCAAAACCTCAGTTAAATTATATGTGAATTTAGTAAGTAGAAAAAATGTTATTATTGTATGTGATTTAGTAGTTAAACATGTTTGTTTGATAGAAAATATTCAATCACCCATTATTTTGAGAGAATTTATATGTGAGCAGAATATTTAATAAATATTTATTCCCCAGGTAATTATTTTTTTGATTATATGAATATAAAAATATTGTTAATTTTGTTTTATTAATAGAGAAATATAATATTAATTTATTTACATGAATATTTAATAAATTCTATTCATTGGTTTTGTTGAATATTATATTTGAACATATATTGTAGAATAATGTAGGGGTTTTTTTTAATTACAAATATAGGCATTATAGAAATAAAAATAAATATTGAGGGGGATTGATGGTCTGGTGAGAAATCACATATTAAATATTATTTGAATACATTTTACTTTATTTTTATGAAAAAAATAAATATTTATTTTATGTGTTTGTTTAACAATGTGAAATTAAGAAAAATAATATTATAATTATTTAGAGATGGGGTTCTATAGGCATTAAGAATATAACTATATCCCTTGCATGATTATATATTTTTCAACCATTGAACTATATAAAACTAGTTATGATATTTTTTGTAAGCTGTATAGACATATGATTTCTTTATACATAATGAGTTCTAGAGAGAATCCTCTCAAACCCTATAGATCTACCCCTCTTGGATATTGTAAGGACCCAAAATTTTCATACATTGATATTTCATCTAAATAAATGAATATTCATTACATAAAATAATGATCCAAACTAGAATCATTTTTTAAGTCTAGTGTCTTTAGAAACTTGGATACATAAATAAATGGTTCAGAAGTGAACTAAATCATCTCCCAGTAAGTTCTACATGACTATAACCCTTCTAAGACATATCATAAATAATACCTTTCTTCATAACTTGGGGAAATAAAAAATAATATTGGGTGAGCTCATATGCTCAATAAGGGTAAACAAGGGAGATATCAACATAACATTATCCTAAGGGTATGAGAACATGATAATAACATTTTAAATCCTTACCCTCTATATCAAAGATCATAAACTGAGTCATATAATAAATAACAGAAGATAATCAGACTTGAATCATAAAGGAATCAAAGTATACAATCCATTAGAGAATAATATTGTAATAAGACATAGATTTGTGGCATTTACATGAGTATAGAAAATCTTATATCAATGTTATCCCCCAATAGATTCATAACATGTTTGGTGTGGCCTAACTGTAAAAACCTAAGATTTTGTGAATTGTTTTTTTAAAATTAATTTAATCTTTTGGTATTTCTAATTTCATGAAACACTAAAAAAAATTATTATTAAATTTCTATGTCAAACCTTCCTTTTACATGGAAATTACTTGTCTTGTGCAACGTGCAACACCGACTTGGCATACGTTACACGCAACACCAAGTTCCTATTAAGCATCATTTTACTATTACAATTATCTAAATGATATACTTATAACATTTCTATTAAACATAGTAATATGAATATTAATAAATTCTTTTAAAATATTTTTTATAATTTATTTATATAAATAAAACATATTGATAATGGAATATATAATTTTTGGTAACGTTGTTATATGTTTAAATATACTATTTAAAAGTCCTTCTGTGAAAAAAAAATTAATTTTAGACACATTCATAAATTTAATTTGATAAAATAAAATTCATGTTTGAATTTATAATGTCAAAATTTTCTTAGGGTGAATTATCTGGATTTTTCTGATAAACTTAATTTTTTGGATGAATAGTGAAAAATACTAGATTTTAATTCAAAACATATTTTTAAACCAATTTATTTATAGGTTTAAATTAAATTTTAAATTGGATTTAGTGTTTTATTATATCATATTTTTATTAATTAATACAATTTAAGTCATTCAGATCATTTTTTCTTTAACCTTTGGTATAAAAACATATCAATCTTTTGAATGTTTTTTCTTTAGAAACCCTCATTATAGACCCAAATGTGGGATTAATGCTAAATTAATTTCTTCTAATTAGGTTATTATAATTTGTAAAAATGGATTCCATATTTGGAATCATAATAATTTATAATTTATAATATGGTCAACATAGAAGAATACCCTTATATATAAATCTCACCCTTATTCTTAGAATCCTACCCTTATATCTAAATCAATCCAAGTAAACCTTTTGTCACAAAACAAAATGAGTTACCCCATTAAGATGTAACTTCTTCTCTCAATATCCTTTCATTTATTTTCTTTCTCCACCCATCTAATCACCTTATCAAATGATTTTTAACGAAAAATAGTATGTTTAATATACAATGATGTTTTAATTTTAAGGTTTCAACTTACATTTACACACACATCCATATAATGGGTAATGAACATATTGTTTATGTGTATGGAGAACTATCACCTCACTGAACAATGATTGTTCATTTTTCCTTTACCATATCTCAAGGTGTAAATTACGATTGAAACTCTATTTATATATGTAATATATTATATTTATTATGTCTTTAATCTTATATATTCTTTATATAACACATATCATTTTAATTTCTATTTTGTGTAAATATAATAATTTCATTTGAGGATATGAGGACAACCGCACCCCAAAAGCGATGTGAATCATTTGCACACTAAATGTAATCAGTTAAGGATGGATTTAGTGAAATTATATGATATATGTAACATTATAATTTTATTTTAATCATATTATATACATATATACATATATGTCATTTTCTTTCTTTCCGTCAATATGACAATAAAAACAGAAACAATGTTCATGCATATGTACGACTTAACATTTCCATGAATGATGTCTTCCATTTCATACTTCAATATTCTATAGATTACTATAATAAACATATAATTAATAAAAATCATATTTATATCTAAATTCTGTAAATCATTATTTAATTATAAGGACCAAATATATTACAAATTAAGAAACATGTGAAGAACAAATCGAATATCACCCTAAGTGAAACCTTAACATAGAATTATTAATAATATTGTAATATAAAGTCATGATAAAACAATATATGGTCTTATATATAAGAATATGGTTATTTCAAAGATTTGTAATAAATTTATATTTATTATAAATATGGTTTGAATGAGTAAGACGACATTAAAGACATGAGGTAAGGGAATTTCATATCAGGTTCCATTTCTAAAAGATACATGCTTTAATCACCACCCATTCATTTTGTGTGGTGTGTATAATACAAGTGGATGAATTATATGATTATTATATTTAAATAAATGGTTATTTGAATATCCATTTATTATCATTATCTCATGGGGTTTATTTTTCAAAAGTTACCAAATTGGTAAAGTAATTTTGTCACAATTTTTCTTCCTTGAGTCACATGTCATGTTAGAAACCTATAATTTTCCATAAGGTGTATATACATCTTTAATATTTTATATAATGAATATTATTATTTGAATTATATTTTATTCTTTATTTAATTTCATTTTATTAAATAGGGAGTATGGTATATAGTTACTAAGTGTTAAGAGTTTATGGAAATAATATCTTCACTTTATAAGATTGTTTATTTTTATGCATGAATTGATGAAATATTATGATCCATATCTTAATAATATTCATGAATTTTCTTCTCCACTGGTTATTCATGATATAGTCATGTATTGGTACCATTTTCCCACTATTTGGTACGAAATATAGTTAATAAAGTGTTTTTATGAAATAATTACTTTACCCTCTCTCACATATTCTTAGAATGCTCCCCTTATATATAAATCAGTCCATGGATGCCTTTTGGCACAAAACATAAGGAGTTAACCAATTAAGAGGTAACTTCTTCTCTCAATCTCCTTTAATTTATTTTCTTTCTCCACCCATCCAATCTCTTTATCCAATGATTGGTTACCAAAAATAGTATATTTAATATACTATTAAGTTTTAACTTTAAAGTTTCAATATAAATTAACACACACATCCATCTAATGGTAAATGAACATACTGTTTATGTGTACGGTGAACTATCACCTCACTGAATGACGACTATTCATTTTTCCTTTACCACCTCTCAAAGAGTAAATTATGATGGAAACTCTATTTATATATGTAATATATTATATTTATTATGTATTTAATCTTATTTATTCCTTTTATATCACATATCATTTTACTTTCTATTGGGTGTAAAAATAATAATTTCATTTGGGGACATGTGGACAACCGCCCCTCAAAGAAATGTGAATCATTTTCACATTACATAAAATTTATTAAGGATGGATTTAGTGAAATTATATGATATATATAATCATAAATATATTTTAATGATATATACATATATACATATATGTAATTTTCTTTCTTTCATTCAATATGATAATAAAAATAGAAACAATGTTCATGCATACGTACAGTATAACATTTCAATGAATGATGTATTCCATTTCATACTTCAATATTCTATAGATTACTATAATAAACATATAAATAATATAAATAATATTTATACTATGGTTTAAATTTTTTAAATCATTATATAATTATAAGGACTAAAGATATAACAAATTAAGACACATGTGAAGAACAAAGCGAATATTACCTTAAGTGAAACCTTACCATAGAATTATTACTAAGATTATAATATAAAGTCATGATAAAATTATATATGGTATAAGATATAAGAATATGGATATTTCAAAGATTTATAATAAATTTATATTTATTATACACATTGTTTGAATGAGTAAGACGATATTAAAGACATGAGGTAAGAGAATTTCATCTCATGTTTCATTTCCATGAGATATATGCTTTACTCACCACCCATTAATTTTATGGGGTGTGTATTTATACCAGTGGATGAATTATATTATTATTATATTAAAATAAATGTCTATTTAAATATACATTTATTATCTTCATCTCAAGGGGTTTATGTTTCAAAAGTTACCAAATCGGTAATGTAATTTTTTCACAATTTGCCTTCATTGAGTCACATGTGAAGTTATGCGCCTATAATTTTCCATAAGGTGTATATACTTCCTTTAATATTTTATATAATGAATATTATTATTTTAATTATATTATAGGATTCATTTAATTTCATTTTTTAAAATGGGGAGTATGGTCCAAAGTTACCATGTGTTAAGAGATTATTTAAACAATATCATCACTTTTTAAGATTTTTTATGTTTATGATTCATTTGATAAAATATTATGATCCATATATTAATAATATTAATGAATTTTATTATCCACTAGTTATTCATGATATATTCATGCATTAGTACAATTCTCACACTATTTGGTGAAAATTATAGTTAATAAATTGTTTTTAAGAAAGCCTCACTTTACCCTCCCTTCGGTAAAAAATCTGTGTCCCTTAAAAATAATGTTTTCTAAAAAGAGTTTCCAATAATATTATACTATTCAACTAAAAAAATTTAAATAATCTTGTAGCATTTTCCTTTACCAATTATTTCTCAGTAATATTCTTTTCTCTTTTTCAATGATTTATTTTTATATCATTTTACTTTGAAAAATGAATGTTCTTTCTACCTCATACGTCATGTACATATTAACCACAGTCAATTATTTGAAGATTTACATTCATGTTAAAAAGAATAATTATTTAGAAAAAAAATTACCCGAAATTTTCAAAGAAATGTTTTTCAAAAAAATTTCAAACAACTTTTATAAGTTTTTAAGGGAAATATTTTTCAAAGGGTTTTATGTTTTCTAGATTCTTTTTCCAAGAATAAAGGATATTTACCTCAAGAAATGTTTTTAAAATATCCTTACAAGTTATTTAACATATCGAAGATAACATTTGTTGATTTTACTCATGACCTTTTAGGAAATTATCCAAAGGTTTATTTCATATTCTTTATTGAATGATTTATGTTTTGATGCAATGATACTTAAGACAGGTGTTTCACTTGCACGAGTTTTATGCTTTTGAAACCTACTTATTTTCACAAGTTATTCTTTGATGAAGTGATTATGAAACCTATCAATTTTTATAGGTTATAATATGATGAAATTTTAATGAAACCAATTTAATTTCTTGGGTTATATTTTAATTTTTATAAAACCAGTCTCTTTTTACGGGTCATGATATGATGAAAGTTTAATTATCTAATGGCACATGTATGAATGATTTTATTATGAGATGGGTGGGACATATATATCCCACTAATTCATTGGGTAATGATAAGTCATATATGATCTCAAAGGTTACATAGGTTGTAGCATAATCCAAAAAACAAGAAGGTACATGGGTTTTAGCTCAAGCCTAAAAACAAAAAGGTACAGGGTTTGTAGCCCAAGCCTAAATGTAAGAGGAAAATGGGTTTTAGTCCATGACTGAAAACAAAAAGGTACATGGGTTGTATCCCAATTCTAAAAAAAAGAATATACATTGGTTTTATCCAAAGACTAAAAGTAAGAGGGTGCATATGTTGTATTCTATTCCCGAAAACAAGAAGGTGAACGGGTTGTATCCCAAGCCCGCCTTCCATAGGCCAGGGGCTGGCGACTAGCACCAAGGCGTAAATCTCGGTAAAAAGGGAAGGCATTGCCTTTGTAAAGTAAACAAACACCACAGAGTAAGCAAGAGGAAAGTAAATACTAAGCAAAAGCAGAGTACAACTGAAAGTGCGGAAAAGTAAATGGGACAGTATACAAACCCAAACTGAAAGTAAAGTACAACTCGAAAGGGAAAATAGCAACTGAAAAGTAAAAGGTGCTACACCGAGCTGTCCACTGGAAATCCCACCTGAAGGGTGGGTACAGATAGCTCAACTGCTCCACGGGTCCCGTCGTCCGCTCCGAGCACGTCTCGCCCAGTGATCCTCCTCCAGGTACCGTCCTGCTCTGCAAGCCTCAGCTAAGATCAACGTTGTCCGTCGTCTGCAACCAACACAACGTAGTGCGGGCAAATCCCGTGCAGGGGTGAGTATAAGCTACTCAGTAGGGACCCAGAGACCCCTGAAGGTCTCCCAAAATCCACAAAGGATAAACCACAAAGAAAGGTAAAATCACGAAGTAACAACCGACACTGCTTAGGTATATGCCCATACATATACCTAAGTCACCAATTTCAAATACGCTCCAACCTCCGAGCCCAAGTACAACTCAGTCCACACAGGAAAGTAAACGTATTCCACACAGGAAAGCAAAACGTAATCCACACAGGATTGCACAACACAATCCACACAGGAAAGCAATAGGTTTCATCTCACACATGATTTTCATTATCAAAAACGTAACTATTGAAGAGTCCCATCTCTGAAGTGTACAGTGTCCTGTCACGACTCTGAGATACTGCTCACTAACCTAAGACTGCTGAGGTACTCCTCCTGTCGAGTACCGCGGGTCTGCCGCCAACTACCGGGCGCTCCGTCCGCTGAGGGTCTGCTGCCAAATACCGGGCGCTCACCCAAATAGCCTACAGAGGTACTCCTCCAGTCGAGTACCGCGGGTCTGCTGCCAACTACCAGGCGCTCCGTCTGCCGTGGGTCTGCCGCCAAATACCGGGCGCTCCGTCCACTGGGCTAGTCGACTCACTCCAAGTCGAGTCGGTCGAGCAGTCTTCAGGTCTCAGCCGGCTGCACGGTCTCCGTACTCCGTACGCTCGTCTCCAGTATCGCGGGTCTGCCGCTACAACCAAGCGCACCACCTCTATCGAGTAAAACAGAAGATTCAGCTCTCACATGTATACTTATTCGGATGACGTTAAAGATGATCAAAGAACCATCTAAGTCGTCAGACCCACGAAGGATCGATAGGTACTAACCCCCGCAGTGACCTACACAGGATCGGACCCACACAGGATCGGGCCCACGTAGGACCTATAGCACTGATCCACGTAGGATCGCTGAGTGCAGTAGTCGTCGCCGTTGAATCCACACAGGATCTCTGTACTGTTGTCGTCGCAGTCACAGTAGCTGTAGCAATAGCAGTCACAGTAACAGTCGCAGCCAGCACTAGGGTTCCCGCACACAGCATGCTCGTTCGGAAGATCCGCTCCACGAGCCGAGAGGCTGATACATCAACTGTCACAAAGTCCAGAGTTGATGTATCCAAAAGTTCCGTATCGTCAACAGGAACTCAACGCATCAGACGGCGCGTCGATCGGACGCCCGGTCTGAGAGTTATTGGCATTTTCGTCCCCGGGGCCCGGTTGGTTTTTAAGGCAAAACCAACCCGACCGTACTCCACCTGCGTCCAAACCTCGGGCGGAGCATGCCAAAAGAACTGTCTCAGTAAGAGGAACACAACAAAGCTGACGGTACGTCAATCGGACGTCCGTAGCTCAAGATATGAGCGTTTCCGCTCCGAGGGCCCGGTTGGTTTCGTGAACGAACCAACCCGGCCGAACTCAAAGTATTCTGAAACCCTGAGTGTGATATACCGAAACGACCGTCTCGATCCATGGATCGTGTTGCCGCAGACGGTTCATCATTCGGAGGTCCGTGACTCAAGTTATGGCCAAAAGACCGAAACTGATTCGAAACGGGGGGGTCCGGGTCCGGGCCGACCCGGCCCGACCCCCCCTGGGTCGACCCGAACCGGGTTGACCCGACCCGGGTCCGACCCGGCCCGGCCGGCCGGCGGCCCGGCAGCAGCGGCGCGGCAGCCTGGCGGCGCGGCGGCCTGGCGCCGCACGGAGGCAGTGCGCGGGGGGGCAAGGCCCCCCGCTTCTTGGAGTGGCGGCGCGGCAATCAGGCCGCGCCCCTTTGTCAACAACGGCCCCCCTCCTGGGGGCCTGCTTCGTGGAAAAACCGGGGGGCCGCCTGCCCCCCCTCAAGGAAACCGCCCCCCTATTAAATGAGGGGGGTTTTGAGCTGGCCGGGGGAATTTATTTCCCCCGGCCTTTGACCTTCTGGCTGGCCAACTGCCGGCCGGTTTTCTCCAACGGGACCGGAAAATCCGGTCCCCTTTTCGGCTTCTGACGCCGGCGGCCCGGCCGCCAGTCTCCTCGTCCCGCCGCGGCCCGGAACCGGCAGCGGTGTTCGTCGTCCGGCGCGGTGCGACGGCACCGCGCCCCTCCGCCACGCCTTCGATTCCCCTTGACGCGGCGCGACGGCGTCGCGTTCTTGACGATTCTTCCACGGCGCGGCGCGACGGCGCCGCGCAATATAATCGCACGAATAACCGCGTGGTGCGACGGCACCACGCCACCTTGTTTCCACCCGCAAGGTAAATCAACAAGAACGATGGAGGGGTTTCGGCCGTGTTCATGCGGTCCGGCCCCCTCACGTTAAATGATAACACAACATAAATATCCTTTCATTAATCATACTAGAACCACGAACAAGAATAATAATTAAACAAAAATCAACAGCCCCTACCTTGAAAGATTGACATCGCACGTCGGTTATCGCGAAGAAAGGCGTCGCGGCGTCGGACGTAGATTCCGTGGACGTCGGGGTGCGTCCGAGGAGGAAACGAAATCTCTTCACTTGTCGCTATGACGAAGAAGGGAGGTACGTTGTCGTTGGCGATGATCACCACGGTCGGCGACTTCTCCCTTGTCGAGGAGGAAGATAAAGACGGAAGAACCCGGGACGCCGAGTCTCGAAGGTCGTGGGATTGATGTTCTTTGTCGGAGAAGAACCGTTCTTCACGTTCTTCGTCGAAGACGAAGAAGATCTTCAAGTCTCTCAACGATTCTCCCAATCCTCCCAAGTAACAAAGGAACTAAGCCAAAAATAAATTAAGCTTACTCTTAATTTATTAACACAACCCAACCTTTGAAATTCAAGAGTTTGAATTTCAAAAACTCAAAAATTAAACTCACTTATTTATTATACATCAGTTGTATAATTAAATAAATGTTAAGTTGACAAGCCTTTAAGAGGGAGAGAGGGGAGTTAGGGAATTTGAAAAGGTGGGGCTCGTGTGGGCCCCTCCTCACCGTAATCCTCTCTTAGGTAGTTAAACCACCAAACTTCCAACAAAATATTATAACCACTTTTAAGATATAAAATAAATATTGTATAAAAAATTTATTTTACTCTTCATTTCATCCAGAAAATTAAACATCTCTTCCTAGGAAAACGCAACTTTGGAAAAGGTCCCCTTAAGCGAATATCGGCGCTGCGAGTTCATCGGTGCCCTCGGATTTCAATTCCGAGCACCGGATCAAAAGTTAGAAATTCCCGCTCGTTCGTTCACTGAACGTACCCGAGCCAAACTTCGGAAATTGATTCCGGGCACTCCGGGCCTCGGAATCAGGTGCCGTCAGAAACCGCGCTCTTGTAAAATTCCAAAGAAAATTAAGAAAAAATTTCCCTTGAATTTTACGGGTCTTTACATTACTCCCACCTCAGGGCTTTACGTCCCCGTAAAGATACATCAAAAACTAGGGAAACAAATGAGGGTACTGAGCACGCATCTGAGCCTCCCGCTCCCATGTGCTCTCCTGGAGATTCGCGTGCTTCCATCTGATGCGCACAAGAGGAATCGATCGCCCACGCAGGACCCGCTCTTGTCGATCCTCTATCTCCACCGGGACCTCCGTAAAAGTCGCCCCATCGTCAACGTCAATCTCCCCATGGTCAATGATGTGCGTCGGGTCGTGCACGTATCTCCTCAGCTGAGATACGTGGAAGACGTCGTGCACCCAATGCAACTGAGGTGGCAGAGCCAGGCGATAAGCCACCTCGCCAACCCTGTTGAGGACCTGAAAGGGTCCGATGAAGCGCGGAGATAACTTGCTGCCTCGACCAAATCTCCGAATACCACGTCGAGGTGAGACCCGCAAGAAGACGTGGTCTCCATCCTCGAACTCTAGTGGCCTCCGCCTCCTGTCAGCATAAGGCTTCTGCCGGCTCTGAGCTGTACTCATCCGCTCCTGGATGACCTGGACCTTCTCTGTCGTGGCCTGGACCATCTCCGGTCCCACCAGAGCTGCAAGATTTCTTCTTTGCCGATAGGAGAAATCTGGTCCCATCCCCTGGATGAACCACATTCTTTGCCTAAAACAGTCAATCCTAACATAGATGATACTAATCCATACCAGGGATGACGTCGTAAGGCCTCGACGCTACTACTAAGAGATTCAACCGTTACTCTCGCCTCCAAGGGTTGAGTCACACTGTCGGCATCAGTGTGTGGTAACTGGGTCTCCTCCAGTAGATGTATCACAAGTGAGGGTCAAGTCAACAGCCAAAACTGGAACCTCTTAGTAACATCACGAAAGAGGACAGGAACGAAAATATCACAAAGGTATGAGTCTTTTATTATTGCAGCTCATAATACAAGACGCTACACAAATGCAACAAGGAACCAGAAGTACAAAGGATGTATCCACTAGTTCTGCTCCTGTCCATCGGCTCCCAGAGCTCCATGATCGAAGGCCTCGGTTGCCTGAAGTTGAGCTCTCGCATGTTCACCTACTCCCTGTGGTCGGGGTGGACCTCCTGGTGGTGGTGGTGGAAGAGCCTCAAAGCTTCGCCCACCACCGGCTGCTCGTCAAGCTCCTCTGCCTCGTCAGCCTCCTCCCTGCGGACCGCCACGGTCGAACCTCTGCCTCTGCCTGGGAGGTTCTTCACTTAACTGCTGATCATCAGCATGGCAGGTCGGACAGTCACGAGCCATGTGACCAATCCCGCCACAGGAGTAACACTGCCCACTCTCGGCACGCCTGGCTCTGACTCCACCCCGGCTTCCCCGTACAACTGAGCCTGAGTCGTGCAGTCGTCCACCGGTAGGTCTGGTCTGCCTGGAACCCTGAGTCATCCATCGGCTACCTGTTGCCGAAGACTCCGTTATCTGCCGCCCTGCAGTAGGTCTCGCTGTGGACTCAGCCAGGAAACTCTCGATCAGGAGGGCTCGCTCCAGTACTCCTGTCTGAGTCGGTATGCTGAGGGAGATCAGCGATGCCCTGATCTCGTGTCTCAAACCCTGCTCGAAGGTCCGGGCCCGGAAGAATGGGTCCCGTACCATGTCGGTCGACTAGCGCGAGAGATCGGTAAATCTCGCCGAGTACTGAGTGACCGTCATGCTGCCCTGCCGCAGCTGAAGAAGCTCCTGGATACGCACCGCACGAAGGGTGGCTGGGACGAACTCCGAGCGAAAAAAGGCTCTCAAAGTCCGTCCAAAGTAGAGATGCCTCATCGTGCACCTGGAGCATCAAGCTCCACCATCGTCCTGCTGCTGCGTGTAGTAGGCTCACAGCGAGGATCACCATGAGGTCTGCTGGTGTCCTCACTAGCCTAAACACTCGTACCACTGCCTCCATCCAGTCCTCTGCTGCCTGGGGATCCGTCTCCCCGCGAAACCTGGGTGGTCGCTGGCGCTGAAACTCATGCAGTGCGTTGAGGCGACGTGCATCGTCAGCGGCTGGCGCTGGAAGCATCGGGGGCTCGGCGGGTAGTACTACCGCCGGTGCTACTGCTGACAAAGGGCCCTGCACCGAAGCCTCGTCGCTCGGTGGGCTGTCGTCACGCTCGACTCTCAGAACCCTAGCTGGCTGCCGTCGTGGGGCCATCCTGAAAAGGAAACAGGTGCGCCACGGTCAGAACAGTATACCTGGTGAGCTGATTTAAGTAATCACAAAGAAAACATTGAAACACACACGCAATCAATGTTTTCGTGCATTAAGTCGGAAATCAGAAGTCAGGGTCCTGGTGTACGGATACGTCGGCCGCCGCACCAACACTGGACTCCCTGGACTGATAACCACACTCAATACGCTAAACATTATTTCTTCACATAGAAAAGATCAGAGTTCGAGGTAGAACCGAACTCCTCTGATACCAATTTGTCACGACCCGCCCTCGGGGTCCGTGCCGTGACTACCCCAAACCCGCCTTCCATAGGCCAGGGGATGGCGACTAGCACCAAGGCGTAAATCCCGGTAAAAAGGGAAGGCATTGCCTTTGTAAAGTAAACAAACACCACAGAGTAAGCAAGCGGAAAGTAAATACTAAGCAAAAGCAGAGTACAACTGAAAGTGCGGAAAAATAAATGGGCCAGTATACAAACCCAAAATGAAAGTAAAGTACAACTCGAAAGGGAAAATAGCAACAGAAAAGTAAAAGGTGCTACACTGAGCTGTCCACTGGAAATCCCACCTGAAGGGTGGGTACAGATAGCTTCACTGCTCCACGGGTCCCGCCGTCCGCTCCGAGCACGTCTCACCCAGTGATCCCCCTCCAGGTACCGTCCTGCTTTGCAAGCCTCAGCTAAGATCAACGTTGTCCGTCGTCTGCAACCAACACAACGTAGTGGGGGCAAAGCCCGTGCAGGGGTGAGTATAAGCTACTCAGTAGGGACCCCGAGACCCCTGAAGGTCTCCCAAAATCCACAAAGGATAAACCACAAAGAAAGGTACAATCACGAAGTAACAACCGACACTGCTTAGGTATATGCCCATACATATACCTAAGTCACCAATTTCAAATACCCTCCAACCTCCGAGCCCAAGTAAAACTCAGTCCACACAGGAAAGTAAACGTATTCCACACAGGAAAGCAAAACGTAATCCACACAGGATTGCACAACACAATCCACACAGGAAAGCAATAGGTTTCAGCTCACACAGGATTTTCATTATCAAAAACGTAACTACTGAAGAGCCCCATCTCTGAAGTGTACAGTGTCCTGTCATGACTCTGAGATACTGCTCACTAACCTAAGACTGCTGAGGTACTCCTCCTGTCGAGTACCGCGGGTCTGCCGCGAACTACCGGACGCTCCGTCCGCTGAGGGTCTGCTGCCAAATACCGGGCGCTCACCCAAATAGCCTACACAGGTACTCCTCCAGTCGAGTACCGCGGGTCTTCTGCCAACTACCAGGCGCTCCGTCCGCCGTGGGTCTGCCGCCAAATACCGGGCGCTCCGTCCACTGGGCTAGTCGACTCACTCCAAGTCGAGTCGGTCGAGCAGTCTTCAGGTCTCAGCCGGCTACACGGTCTCCGTACTCCGTACGCTCGTCTCCAGTATCGCAGGTCTGCCGCTACAACCAAGCGCACCACCTCTATCGAGTAAAACAGAAGATTCAGCTCTCACAGGTATACTTCTTCGGATGACGTTAAAGATGATCAAAGAACCATCTAAGTCGTCGGACCCACGAAGGATCGATAGGTACTAACCCCCGCAGTTACCTACACAGGTTCGGACCCACACAGGATCGGGCCCACGCAGGACCTGTAGCACTGATCCACGTAGGATCGCTGAGTGCAGTAGTCGTCGCCGTCGAATCCACACAGGATCTCTGTACTGTTGTCGTTGCAGTCACAGTAGCAGTAGCAATAGCAGTCACAGTAACAGTCGCAGCCAGCACTAGGGTTCCCGCACACAGCATGCTCGTTCGGAGGATCCGCTCCATGAGCCGAGAGGCTGATACATCAACTGTCACAAAGTCCAGAGTTGTTGTATCCAAAAGTTCTGTATCGTCAACAGGAACTCAACGCATCAGACGGCGCGTCGATCGGACGCCCGGTCTGAGAGTTATTGGCATTTTCGTCCCCGGGGCCCGGTTGGTTTTTAAGGCAAAACCAAACCGACCGTACTCCACCTGCGTCCAAAACTCGGGCGGAGCATGCCAAAAGAACCGTCTCAGTAAGAGGAACACAACAAAGCTGACGGTACGTCAATCGGACGTCCGTAGCTCAAGATATGAGCGTTTCCGCTCCGAGGGCCCGGTTGGTTTCGTGAACGAACCAACCCGGCCGAATTCAAAGTATTCTGAAACCCTAGGTGCGATATACCGAAACGACCGTATAGATCCAAGGATCACGTTGCCGCAGACGGTTCGTCATTCGGAGGTTCGTGGCTCAAGTTATGGCCAAAATACCGAAACTGATTCGAAACGGGGGGGTCCGGGTCCGGGCTGACCCGGCCCGACCCCCCCCCCCCCCCTGGGTCGGCCCGAACCGGGTCGACCCGACCCGGGTCCGACCCGGCCCGGCCGGCCGGCGGCGCGGCGGCCCGGCGGCGGCTCAGCGGCCTGGCGCCGCACGGAGGCAGCGCGCGGGGGGGAAAGGCCCCCCGCTTCTTGGAGTGGCGGCGCGGCAATCAGGCCACGCCCCTTTCTCAACAACGGCCCCCTCCTGGGGGCCTGCTTCGTGGAAAAACAGGGGGGCCGCCTGCCCCCCCCCCCCCCCCCTCAAGGAAACCGCCCCCCTCTTAAATGGGGGGGGGGGGTTTGAGCTGGCGGGGGGAATTTATTTCCCCCGGCCTTTGACCTTCCGGCCGGCCAACTGCCGGCCGGTTTTCTCCAACGGGACCGGAAAATCCGGTCCCCTTTTCGGGTTCCGACGCCGGCGGCCCGGCCGCCGGTCTCCTCGTCCCGCCGCGGCCCGGAACCAGCTGCGGTGTTCGTCAACCGGCGCGGTGCGACGGCACCGCGCCCCTCCGCCGCGCCTTCGATTCCCCTTGACGCGGCGCGACGGCGTCGCGTTCTTGATGATTCTTCCACGGCGCGGCACGACGGCGCCGCGCAATATAATCGCATGAATAACCGCGTGGTGCGACGACACCACGCCACCGTGTTTCCACCCGCAAGTTAAATCAACAAGAACGATGGAGGGGGTTCGGCCGTGTTCATGCGGTCCGGCCCCCTCACGTTAAATGATAACACAACATAAATATCCTTTCGTTAATCATACTAGAACCACGAACAAGAATAATAATTAAACAAAAACCAACAACCTCTACCTTGAAAGATTGACGTCGCATGTCGGTTATCGCGGAGAAAGGCGTCGTGGCGTCGGACGTAGATTCCGTGGACGTCGGGGTGCGTCCGAGGAGGAAACGACGTCTCTTCACTTGTCGCTATGACGAAGAAGGGAGGTACGTTGTCGTTGGCGATGATCACCACGGTCGGCGACTTCTCCCTTGTCGAGGAGGAAGATGAAGACGGAAGAACCCGGGACACCGAGTCTCGAAGGTCGTGGGATTGATGTTCTTTGTCGGAGAAGAACCGTTCTTCACGTTCTTCGTCGAAGACGAAGAAGATCTTCAAATCTCTCAACGATTCTCCCAATCCTCTCAAATAACAAAGGAACTAACCCAAAAATAAATTAAGCTTACTCTTAATTTATTAACACAACCCAACCTTTGAAATTCAAGAGTTTGAATTTCAAAAACTCAAAAATTAAACTCACTTATTTATTATACATGAGTTGTATAATTAAATAAATGTTAAGTTGACAAGCCTTTAAGAGGGAGAGAGGGGAGTTAGGGAATTTGAAAAGGTGGGGATCGTGTGGGCCCCTCCTCACCTTAATCCTCTCTTAGGTAGTTAAACCACCCAACATCCAACAAAAGATTATAACCACTTTTAAGATATAAAATAAATATTGTATAACAAATTTATTTTACTCTTCATTTCATCCAGAAAATTAAACATCTCTTCCTAGGCAAATGCAACTTCGGAAAAGGTCCCCTTAAGCGAATATCGGCGCTGCGAGTTCATCGGTGCCCTCAGATTTCAATTCCGAGCACCGGATCAAAAGTTATAAATTCCCGCTCGTTTGTTCACTGAACGTACCCAAGCCAAACTTCGGAAATTGATTCCGGGCACTCCGGGCCTCGGAATCAGGTGCCGTCAGAAACCGCGCTCTTGTAAAATTCCAAAGAAAATTAAGAAAAATTTTCCCTTGAATTTTACGGGTCTTTACATGATTAATGTGTTATGAACTTCCAAACATTATATCTTAAGTACTATTTATGATATTTTATATGAAAGGTATGATTTTATAATTTTATGATCACATTATCATACCCCTATATTAATATTTATGTTTACATATCTCCCTTATTTACCCTTACTTAGCATTTGAGATCACCCATTTTTATGTTTACTTCCCTAGTTAATGAAGATATATTTCATGTGTGATATGTCTAAGAGGGGTTCTAGTCTTGGAGAACCTAGTGAGAGAAAATGTTTCTCTCTTATGTACCATTGTTTATGTTTCCATGTTTCTAAAGGCACTAAACTAATACAGTTTTTGGGTGTCTATTTTTAAAATTTTTTAAGTATTTCACAAAAGTTATGTAATGTCAATGTATATCAAGACTGGGTTACTATAATTGGTTTCATAGAATATTTTTAGTTAAACTTTTGAAGATGAGATGATAAAACCTTAGTAAGAACCCTAATGACGTGTCTAGGGATAAGAATAAGTATAAGAAAGAGTATGGGAAAATTTATTGGAATTTTGGTAAAGTAGAGTGATTGGTCTCCTAGAAATGCATACAAGTCTAGATACTTCAAGTGGATGTGGTTATGGCACAGATGTACCTAGGGGTAACAAATATGATAATATGTTTCAGGCCTGACTTGGGGTAATATGCTAAATGAAAATGTGCCTTATTTCACACCCATTTTGACACTCCCGAGGGATTTTCTTTGGGAATTCAAAAACTATTCATGAACCATCATGGAGAATTTAAATAGAATTTTGATACATATAACCTAGGATAAACCTAAGGTTTCATAAATTAAGAAATGTTTCATAATTTAAATTTCTTATAAGTCACTTTTCATGATGATTTTTTTCGTATCTATGACAATTGTTTCTCAATATATGATATTTGGATTTAGTCAACGGATGGAAACCAAATGAACTATGTTAATGGTGATTGTGAGGGATAATGAAATGATTTTTCTCCAAAGGATCTGAATGCTTTGGGAACAGGAAGGAAAACCCACTTTTCTATTCTTATGAATCTTTTTTAAGACATGAATCTCGACGAACATACAAATCATCAAGGAAGGGAGAAATGTTCTATTGAGTATTTCATGAGGAAACATAAAACTTATTTCAGTAGGTATTATGATCTAATTGTTTCTGAACACTGGATTAGTACCACTAGAAAGATATTTTCTATTCCCCAGCATTCGGATCATGGGATAGTCATTCTATCTATTTATCGGTTAGAAGGTGAAGCAAACTAATTGTGGACTCTAATCATGGATTTGAGGAACCAAGATGAAATTGAATCCGTGGATTCAGATGAGTTCAAGAACATATTATTTAATAATTACTTTCCTCATATTGTTTGTATGAAGATGGAAGAGGAGTTACTCGAGTTAAAGTAAAAGAATGATTAATTTGTCAATTCCTATGATGTTAATTTCACAAGAAATGTGAAGTGTGCTTCTAGAATTGTCATTCAACCATAAAGTTAGGTTGATAGGTTCTTTTGTTGCTTAAATCCATGTCTCAAAGGGTGATGTCCATAAGAGAATTTTGTATCTATTAAGAGATTTTGTGTTGTGAAATCAAAGATGAAATGGAGTTTCGAGTAATGTATCAATATCATGTTTTTGACAAGGAGATGTTGATGGATTTAAAAGGAAAATCAATAGGCCATGGATATAAGAAGATTATCCTTCAATTGTGCTCTGAGTGTGGAAATAATCATGGTGGTAATTATCTTAATGGGACTAGTAAATGTTTTAAATTTGGAAATGAATGACATCGAGTGGCTGAATGATGAAGTCATTGGAAGAAATTTATTATGATGTAGTTAAAGAGAAAACATCACAAGATGAACCTCCCACACCTCAGTGATTCAATTGCATGGAGTTTGTTCATTTCTCCAAAAAGTTCCCAAATAAAAGGGTTAATAATGGTGATCAATGCTAAAAACTTTTGAAGAAAAAATAAAAAGGTGAAATCCTATGAAATCATAAAGGATGAAGTGAACCATGATAATTGGGGATCTCCATAGTGGGGAATTTCCTATGGGATTTTTGTAAAAATAAGATCTATGAAAGTCTTATTAATCCTTTAGTGTAACTTGTTATGATTCTAATCATTGATTATATTTCTATAAATTAATTTGGGGTTAATAAAATCACATTGATTTTATATATTTACAATGATGAACCCATGATTTCTATATAAAATTTTTTTCTAAGATAAGGGCATATTTATAGAATAAAGGGTGAATTATCTTTTATAAGCATGTATGTCAAACAGGATTTATGGACATTCGGATTATAAACATGTTTTCAAGATAATATATGATTAATGTATTCACATGATTGGTGTGTGGTAAAACATGTGGGATCAATGTTAAGTTTATTTTACGACTTTCTTTCTACTATTTTTGATTTTAGTCTTTTAGAAGGGTTATAAGGTTAACCATTCTTGAAATTTTTATATTAAACTTTAGATGAAGTATTTATGTATTAAGGTTGTATTAAAAATCATAGTTTAAATTATTTCTAGTGATTAAAATTAATTCAAATATTTCCATCATATTTTAAAAATTATACTAGTGTGGTTTTAGAAAAGAAAATCATGTATGTCGGGTTACAACCAATAAAGTCTAGCAAGGTCGTAGGTCTTGAACCCGTAACCGAAGGACGATAAGGGTTTCACTCCTACCAATGGCCTATGAGATGTCATGGATAATGTATAATTACTTTAGATGACTAATTATTTATGATGAAACAATACTATTACTCTTTATGGTTATATATTAATATATTATCCATATTTATTTTTAATAATATTTATAGATATATAGATATACTTTTCATTATTTTATGGGCCTTAAGATCTGCTAAAAGTGTATTTTAGAACTTCAGTATAAAAGTTAATTTATGGATGTCCATTACATGAAGTAATATATGAATTAAAATTTGATGAAATCACAACTAAATAATTGGATTTTTTTATAGAAATATATCATGTAATTATATTTTCTTATATTCTTGTTCAATAAAATAATTACTCAAAGTTATCATAATGATTAATAGAAAATGTGTTGTGCTAATACATTAATTTTTTTTAAATTTATGGCCTTTTATATAATCACAAATTTATAGCTTTTAGGCCCTTAAAATTTCTTTTATCATTCACTTGTTTATGATTTATGACCTCAATAACTCCATATAAATATTTACGCTTTTCCTTCATGTCTAATAATCACTCCCAAACTATGTTCTCTAATGTGGAAACCAAGTAATATGTTACTTTGGGTAACCATTATGGTTCCATCATTCCCTTTTTATGGTAATTTCTAGTATCAATTCTTTTGATATGGATATCTGTGAATGAAAATTTCAAGTATTAAACCTTTTATAACCCAAATGAATTTTGAGGATGAAATTATTTTTAAAGGGGTATAATGTAACACCCCAAGATTTTGTGAATAGTTTTTTTGTCAAATTAAATTAATCTTTTGATATTATGAATTTCATTTAATACTGAAAATAGTTTTTTATTATTTAATCACTAAGTCAAACAATCCATTCACACAGAACTGACTTGGCGTGCGCTACACGCAACACTTACTTGGAATATATTACACGCAACTTCGAGTACTTACGAAGAATAATTTTATTCATATAAATATTTAAATGATATAATTATAACTTAGGTATTAAATTTAGTAATATTAATATTAATATCTAATTTTTAAAAAAAAATTATATTTTTTTATATAAATAAAATAATTTGATAATAAATGATATAATTTTTGGTAAAGACCGTATATGTTTAAAAATACTATTTTAATATCCTTTTGTAAAAAACAATAAATTTAATTTTGGAAAAATTTATAAAATTAATTTAGTAAAATAAAATTTATTTTTTAATCTATAATTTCCAATTTTGATTAGGGATACTTTTTGGGATTTCACTAACAAACTTCATTTTTTGATGAATAGTGAAAAATACTAGAATTTATTTCAAAACTACTTTTTCATAAAATTTATTTAAGTTGTTAAATTATATAATAAATTGTTATCAATTTTTAATTAGACAATAATTTTATCAATTAATATAATTAAGGTCATTGAGATCAATTTTTATTTAAACATGGAAATAAAAACATAGCAACCTTTTGAATGTTTTTACTTTAAAAACATGTATTGTCGACCCGACTGTGGGATTGATTTCAAATTAATTTTTACCACTTATGAGATTAGAATTTCAAAAAATGGATTCCATGTTTTTAATAAGAATAATTTATAATTTATAATAATTTAATCTTAGCTTTTTACAAAAAATATTTGTGAAAGTGATTAAAATTAATTACAATGATATAGCAAAAAAAATAGGTTAACCTTAAATTTAAGCCTTAAAATAACCAATAAAATTGTCTAACACCCATTTTTTTGGAAATTAATTAGTTCTGAAACTTCCATTTTTTATTTTGTTTGGTTTCTTTTGAATTTTTTTAGGTAAAAACATTTGTACACCTAACTAGTTTTGAAAAATTCCAAGCATTTCCTTTCCCTTACCTATAAAAGGCCACTAACTCTTCTTCTTATTCACCACTATCAAACCACATAGGTTTTACCAATAAAACTCCAATAGACTCCCCAAAATCCCTACATTACTCCTTGATTCCTACTAATTGGAATAAATCAATCCATGTAAGCCTTTTTGCACAAACCAAAAAGAGTTACCTGATTAAGAGGAAACATATTCTCTCAAACACCTTTGTTTTATTTTCTTTCTCCAACCCTTACAATTTTCATATTTAATGATTTTATAATGACACAAGTATCTTAAATATACTATTATTTTTTAATCTAATGGATATACCAACACTTAAACACATATCCATTTAATTGATAACGAATATACTTTTTATGTGTATGGTGAACTATTGCCTCACTAAACGATGATTGTTCATTTTTCCTTTATCCCCTCTCAAGGTTAACATTATTATGGAAAACATATTTATATATGTAATATTTTCTATATATTATGTATTTAAACTTATTTATTCCTTTTATAAAACATATCTTTTTTACTTTACATTTTTTGAAATATGATAATTTCGTTTGAGGAAGTGTGGGATACCTCCCCTCAAAGCAACATGATTCATTAACACACTACATAGAATGTAGTAAGAATGGGTTTAGTGAACTCATATGATATATATATAATTATAATTATATTTTACATAAATTTTATACATATATACATATAAGGCATTTTCTTTCATTCTTTCAATACGACAATAAAAACAGAAACATCATTTATGCATACGTACGGCTTACCGTCTCCGTGAAAAATGTATTATATTTCATAATTATATATTACATAGATTAGTATAAAAGAAATACACTGAATATAAATTATATTTATATCATGTTTTAAATTCTATAAGTCATGATGTAAGTATAAGGACCAATGATATAACAAATTAAGACACATGCGAATAACAAAGTAAATATTGCTAGAAGTGAAACCTTAACATAGGATTTTTAACAAGAGGGTAATATAATGTCAAAATAAAACCATATATGGTATTAGATATAATAATATGTTTCTTTAAAATATTTATAATAAATTTATATTTATAATACGGGTTTTTTAACTGAGTACGATGAGTGTCGAGACACAAGGTAAGGGAATTTCATCTCACTTTTTATTTCCATGAGATACATGCTTTAATCACCACCCATTCATTTTTTTCGTGTTTATACTTAACATGGATGTATTATATGATTCATATACCTAAATTTATTTTTATTTAATTATATTTTTTATGATCTCTATCTCATTATTTTTATGTTTCAAAATATAGGAAATCGGTAAAGAAATGTTGTCAAAATTTTCCTCACTTTATTCACATGCCATGTTGTACACCTATATTTTTTCTTGAGGTGTATGTACATCATTCAATATTTTATATCATGATTATTATTATTTTCATGATATTTTTGGAATTATTTAATCTCATTTTGTTAAATAATGAGTATGGTCCAAAGTTTCCAAGTTTTAAGAGTTTATTGGTACAATCTCATCACTTTTAGAGATTATTTATGCTTATGCTTTCTTTGAGGAAATATTATGTTCCATATCATACGAAAACTCATTAAATTTTTTATTCTATGGTTTTTTATGATATATTATTATATTGGAACCATTTTTTACACTTTGGAACATAATATAGTAATGAAATTGTTTTTAAGAAATCTTGAAATTACCCTCTCTTCGGTCAGGAATATGTGTTCATTAAAAACAAAGTATTCTAAAAAGGATTTCCAAGAATATTATTTCTCAAAAAATATTTACAATCCATTTTTACCCTTCCGTATTTTACAAAAAATTTCAAATGAATCATTTTTTCCTCTTTATGAATGAGGTATTTTTCTAACTATTTTACCATGATAAAGGAATGTTCTTTTTACCTCATTCAATTGGTACAGATTTACTCATTGTCAATTCATTGAATATTTATTTTAAATTTTAAAAGGTAAAGTTTTAATAACATGTTTTTAAAATATATTTTCGAGGAATTGGTTTTCCAAAGTTTTTCAAGATTCATTTTTAATATTTTAAGGAAAATGGTTTCCAAAAAGTTTAATGTTTTATAGACCCTTTTTCAAATAACAAAGGATATTTAACTCAAGAAATGTTTTCAAAATATACTTCCTAGTTTTTTTCCATATAATATAACATCAATTGATGTTACTCATGCCCTTATAGGAAATTATCCAAAGGTTCCATTCATATTCTTTTTTAAATGGTTTATGTTTTGATAGAATGATACCTAAGACATAGTTTTCACTACCAGGGGTTTTATTTTTTTTAAACCCACCTCTTTATAAAGGTTATGGTTTCATGAATTGATTATGAAACCTATATATTTTCATAGGTTATGATGTGATTAAATGTTAATGGCACTCATTTTATTTCATGGGTTATGATTTGATGTTTATAAAACCTATCTCTTTTTATGGGTCATGATATGAAGAAATTTTATTACCATGTGGCACAAGTATGATTTTATTATGATATGGTTGGGACTTATATATCCCACCAATTCATTTGGTTATGATAAGTTTTATATGAGCTCAAAGGATACACAAGTTGTAGGCCAAGCCCGAAAAAAAGAAGATACATTGGTTATAGCCCAATCCGAAGAACAAGAAGGTACATGGGTTGTAGCCCAAGACCGAAAACAAAACAGTTCATGGTTTATAGGCAAATCATAAAAAAATAAGTTGCATGGGTTGTATCCCGACACAAAAAGTAAGAGGGTAAATAGGTTGTATCCCATGCCCGAAATCTAGAAGTTACATGGGTTGTAGCCCATGCTTAAAATCAAGAAGGTACATGGGTTGTAGACCAAGCCTAAATGTAAGAGGGTACACATGTTTTTAGCCTAATCCCAAAGATGTTACATGGGTCTTAGCCCAATACTGACATTCTATAAAGGTCTTTGTAGGTATCCTTGACATAATATTTTTTATTCTTATATGCATTCCACAAATTCGATGTATTATTCTTCATCAATTATTTGATTGCTCTTCATATTTATTTTCTTATGATTAATGTATTATGAACTACCAAAATTTATACCATAAATCATGTTTATGATCTTTGATATGTAGGGTATGATATTCTAATTTTATGGTCACATTCTAACACCCTTATGTTCTTGTTTATGCTTATATGTATCCCTTGTTTACCCTTATTGAGCATCTAAGCTTGCTACTTTTAATGTTAACTTATATATATTATTAAGATATACTTCAGGTATGATATGTTCAAGATGGGTCCTAGTCTTGGAGGGAATAGTGTGAGAAAATGTAGCTTGATTATACAAAATTGTTTACGTTTCCAGGTTTCTAGAGGCACTAAACTAATATGGTCTTGGGGTGCCTGTTTGTAATATGTTTTTAAGTATTCCAAAAAAGTTATGTAATGTTAACGTTTTTCAAGACTGTGTCCTTATAATAACAACCCTTATACCTACTTTAGTCCTAGTATAGCCTCCCATGTACCCTATTTAGGGATAGGAATAACCTCCAATGTACCCTCTTTGGAGCATGAGATAATCTCTCATGTAGAATTTGATCTCATATAACATTAATCATTACTGAATTCATTGGAAGGAGACACAGGTCCCAACATTCATTGGTTATAATGTTACCATTGTCCTTGTTTATAACATAACCACCATCTCATAATGTAAACCTTAAATATTTGTACCATAATATCATAGAATATTAATCATCTCAAAATATATGAAAATAAATGGGTTCTATAATCATTTTATCCTGTCATAACTTGAATAAAATAAATGGGTTTCATAAAAATCATTTCGTTATAATCATAAACCATATAGAGAAATAATAAGTATGGTTTTATTCGATCATATACCCATTAATTCTTAATTATCATCAAATTATGACATTTTATATGGAAAATGATTTTGACAGATCAATTGGATCACTTCTTGAGAAAATTAACCTTTCTTTGAAAATATATTTTTTAAAACCATAAATTAATACAATATTATTTAAATCTTTTTATTTTAAAATAAATTTGGAAAAATACAAAGTAATATTCAAATAAAACAATTTTCAACTTGGTGAGGAGTTCTTTTCAGGTTGTACAAGTTAAAAGAAAATATTCCTTTTACACTGTGGTAAACATTTCAAAAATAAATCCATCATTTGGAAAAAGAAAATAAGATTCCTCATAAAACATTTTTTGTAAAAAGTCAAAAAGGGTAAAAATTAATTTAAAAATAATTTTATAAAATAAAAAAATATATTTAATTTTTTTAGAAAACATGGACATGGAAGAAAAAAGGGTTATGATCGAAGAGAGAAATAAAGTCTATTTATCTTAAAATAATTATTTTGGACTCTTGAGTACTTAAAGGGAGTAAAATGAAAGTAAAACATTTATTTTCAATAAATAACTATATAATAATAAAATAAATGATATTATTGAGAGATATATCAAAATATTTCATCATCATATGCATAATCATTAATAATCTTGATAAACTATGAGATTATATCATAAAACCCTTACCACTTATTTAACTTTTAAATCATAAACCCCATTAAAGAATAAATTCAAATGAAACATAAAATATCATGAATATAAGGATATTAGTGATATAAAATTTCAAATGGGAATATATATTCTACACAAAATAAATGAGTGGTGAATGTGGCATATGTCTCTCATAATTAAAAGGGAGACAAGAAATTCATTGCCTCAAGTCTTGACATCCATTATACATGTTATAACCTCCCATATAAATAATAGAGTATTATTATAAATATATTATAAAACCATAATTATAAATATCATAACACATATATTTTACTTTTAACCTTTTATAATCTGTTTGTTAACAATTCCTTTATAAAATCATGTTTCGGGTAATAATTGATTTTTTCATGTATGTTTTGGTTTGGTATTATTGGTCCTTTTACTTTGAAAAAAGTAAAACAATATCCATAATTTTATCCATGAGATAAATATAATATATATTAATTATATAAGTATTTACAGTAATCCACTAAAGTTAGAAATAGAAATTTAATTACGGTGTTCATTAATATGGTATTACATGCGTACACATGAATGTTGTTTCCATTTTCTCGATGGATGAAAAACATTAAATATTAATTCTCCTTGATAGAATAATTTTTATTTAATATATATAATATATATTTATTTAATCTATCCTTATTAACATCCAAGAAAAAATAAAATGAAAAATGTATCACATCGCTTCATGGAGGCGATAGTCCACACATTCGCACAAGAGACGTTATCGTTTCCCAACGGATTAAAAGGTAACAATTTATAAGTGATATTAAAAATTCAAAGGTATAATCATGTCATTAATATAATTTATAAGCATTAAATATATCATGATCACCTACCATGATATGTGGTCATGTAAAATTAATTTCATCGATTTTTAAGGCGACATTTCGCAATAAACATGATTGACGTTTTCATTTCCCATTTGATAAAAAAGGAGACAGATTTAGGTCATGAAATTAACATAATAACATATAATTATATTATATATAATTATTTTATTATATCATCATAGTGTAATAATACTATAAAGAGTTTGAGGATGAAATAAAATTAAAATAAGCAATTAAGAACTATACCTCTTCTTCAGATAACTCCTTTAGGTTTACAACTAAATCCTTATTAAGAGGGTTTAATAACAAAAATAAGGCCTATAGGATGTGATGAGGTAACTCAGGCATGTATTTGGTTAGGTATTTCTTGAAACAAGTGGTTTTTTATGTGTTTGTTGGAGAGGAAAGTGGGATTCCTTTATAAGTGGGGGAGAGGATAAACTTGGATATTTTTAAATAAAAAGGTGTAAACACATTCTAACCATGGAAAAGGATATAGAATAACTCATTATAAAACCCTATAGTATTAAAGGTCTAAATATGTACATAAAATGGTATTTTTACAATTTTCTTGGGTCATTTTACCCATTATCATTTTATTTAAACCCCCGGTAAACTAATTTTAAAATTTACCACTATAATTAATTTAAAATGTTTTTACTATTTTTTTAGACAAAATATTATCTTGAAATAATTAAATAATATAAATAATTATTATTTTAAATATGTAATACATTTTTCAAAATTCTATTCACATAATTCTGAGAACTTAACTTAAAATTAAACCCACGCAAGCCATGAAAAAGAGGTTCACCAAAGAGAAAAGTTTTATAATTATAAAAAGTTTTAATATCAACATTCAATTTAAAATTGTTTCAAATGAAATAAATTGTATTAATAAATATATAATTGATCTTATTTTATATTTTAATCCTTATAAAAAATCTATCTTTTAATTTCTTTAAAAAACATCATATTTTAAAGAAATCATGATTTTTTTACTATTCGTCGAAAAATTATTCTTTCTAGAAAATTATCAAAAAATTAATCAAATATAATTTTTATATGTCGATTTAAAAATTGATTTTTATTTTTTCAAAGAAATTTTCTAAAACATTAAAAAATTCGTTTTATTATTTTTTCAGTAAAATTAATAAAACGATTATTTGAGAAAAAAGTATTTTTGATACATATAATGACTTTTCTAAAAATTAAGTACTTTTTTCCATTATAAATAATATTTAAGTTGTGGTTACTCTTATTATTACCATGAAGTTTAATATATATGTTATAAATATCATATTTAAATAATAATATTAATAATATATTATTTTTCATCAAAACTCAGGGTTGCATGTTATGAAAACTGTTAAAGAAAGTTAAATTATACAAAAACAATTCAAAAAAACATGGGGTGTTACATTCTGCCCCAAATAAAATTAATTTATAAATCAAAATTTTTCAATCCTATACAAAAAAATGATTATAATTATTCCACTCATATCCTTAGGTTCCCATGTTTATTCTTTAAATTGATGGTTTCACAACAAAACATTGACTAGGTGATCGGTCATGTTTCGTAGCACTTTCTCCCATCAATCCATAATCTCCACTAGTTATTACTCAGTGGAAATATCATGTTTGAGTGGTATGACCTATAATTTCAATCCATGTGAAGGATCACGTATATAATTCCTCATGAGAGGTACATGGAACACATCATGGACTTAAGAGAGTTTTGGTGGAAGTTTCAATCGATAAGCTACCATCATGATATGATCAAGAGTTTTTAAGGGAACGATATGGCTTGGGATTAAATTTACTTTATTTCCAAATATAATTACCTTCTTCCATAGATAAATTATCATAAATAACTTATCACTAACTTCAAATTATAGATCACACCATTCATTGTCAATATAACATTTGTGTCGACTCTATGCAACCATGATGTGTTGTTGAATGGATCTAAATTTCATTTCCATTTACTCAGTTAAATCAGGTCCTAATAGAATTGTTTCTCGAACCTCATCACATCATATTGGATGACTACACATCTTTCTATATAATGCATTAAAACGATCCTTCATAAGTCTAGATTAAAATCTATTGTTGTATGAAAAATCAACCAGAGGAAGGCATTGATCCCAACCTCCTTGGAAATCAATAGAATAATATATCAACAAATTTTATAGGTGTTAAATTGTTATCTAATACAGATCATAAATATGAGGTTAATATGCAGTGATGAAACTCAAATCTTCGTCAAGATCTTGCTAAATACATTGCGAGAAATTTGAGGTAAACCTCTGATCTCAATCAGACATTATAAAATGTGGTACTCCATACAACCTTATCACTTTCTTAATTTATAATCTAGAAAGATAATATAAAGATAAATCTTCTTTGATAGTAATTAAGTATGATTAACATGTAAGGGAGTGGACTATAATACATATATCATTATTCCCATTAAATATTTTTCCCAGTCTGACAAAGAAATCTATGGCGATGTTTCCCAATTTCCATTCTAGTATGGGTAATGGATATTACATCCCATTATAATTTTTTCTCTCAACCTCAAAAACCTAACATACCCAGAATAAAGATACAAATTCTATAATATCTCTCTTTCTTTCATCCCATGAAAAATAATTTTTTAGATCTCAATACATCTACGTACTTCTATGATGAATAGATAATGAAGAACTATGAGCCTCCTATAAAAAATCCTTCAAATATGTTATGGTTGGGACCCATACATGGTTTTTTGAACCTTATCGTTCCATTATAATAAATTTTTAATTTAAGAGTGTTTCTAACCTTCTTATACAAGTCTACATCTTCTTTTCATCACTATTTAATATTTATTTTGATATATGGTTGAACACTCATTTGATAAAGATAGGACTCTCCCCTTCCTTCAATATTTCCATATCCAACCTTTATAAATCCATAAATATTGGATCTTTTGTTATCCTAATCATGTATAAACAAGAATGATCCATTTTACTAAATTCATTAGCCACCTTCTTTTCTTTCCCAGGGTGGTAATGTTTTGAGTAGTCATAACCTTTAATCAGTTCCAACCATCTTTTTTTAGTGCATGTTCAACTATTTCTATTTCATTATATACATTAAATATTATCATAAGTATATATATCACACCATTATCCATAAATACAATCCCTCTATATCATTAATGTAAAATTTATCACAGATAACTCCAAATCATGGGTTGGGTAATTTTTTCTCAGTAACCATCAAATATTTAAAGGCATAAGCTATCACCATGACATTCTACATGAGGACTCATACTAATCCATTATTTGATTCCACACTATAGATTACAAATCCTTTTACACTATATGTTAATATAAGAATGGTTATTCTCACTAACCTTCCCTTTAGTTCCTTGAAATTTTCCTCACATTAATCTTTCCAAATGGACTTGGATCTCTTCTTAGTTAAATTAGTGAGTTTATTGGACAGTCATGAGAAATTATCCAAAAAATATCATTAATATCCATCCAAATAAAGAAAAATACATATCGTAGTCACTATAGTTGGTCTCTTCAAACATTGAATAGCCTCCCCCTTTTATGGATCCACTAATATACCATCTCATGAGATTATATGACCCAAAATTTAATCCTTTTGTCTCCAAAATTCACTCTTATACAAAACTATATATTTTCTCCTTCCTTAGGTTCTTTAGAACATTCCTTAATTGATCTTTATGATCTTCCATTATCTTTAAATATATAATAATATCATCTATAAATACTACCACTAACTAATTAATCTAATCTCCAAATACTATACTCATTAAATCTGTTAATATAGCAGGGCAATTAGTAAGACCAAATGGTATCACTATATACTCATGGTGTACATAACTTGTATGGAATGCTATATTTGGTATATCCACCATATTTAACCTCAATTAACAATATCTAGAATGAAGGACAAACTTGGAAAAGTATTGAGCTTCAAATAGTTGAACAAAAAGGTCATAAATACGGGGAAAAGGATACTTGTTCTAGATTTTGAACTTGTTTATTTCCTAATAGTCTATGAAAAGGAACTTTGATCCATCATTTTTTTTGACAAAAAGAACCAATCCACCCCATGTTGACCGACATGGATAAATTAATAAATTTTCATGTTTATCCTAGAGTCTCTTCTTCAATTCCATCAACTCTATTAGGACCATTCTAGAAGGAATATTTGAAATATATGGGGTGCCAGGTATGAGTTCAATTGAAAAAACAACTTCAAAATTCAGTGTAATACTTAGAAATTATTTTGAAAAGACCTATATAAACTCCCACATAATAGCCATTTCATCAATGTGACGTTTCTCTCCTACTGTATGAGATAAGAAACACTTATAAATAAGAATCAAGACCTATATAATGGATTTGATTTCCATTAGAATTTCATATCCATCATCACACTGATAAACCACTCTAGGTTGGTTTTTTATATCAAATTGAACTTTCCTTCCTATGGAATGTTTTTTATTTATGTATAAAAATTCAATCCATGAATAAGATAACATAAAATTAAACTATAGGTAGAATTACTAGATTTTTAGCAAGCACATTACTACAAACTTTAATTGGAGAAGAACCATAGACTTGAGATGTCAACATCACGCCATTAGGGATTTTCATGATAATTCACCATCTATTAATTTTGGTGGAATAATGATAACATTAGTAAATTTTTAAAATATAAATAGAATGGGTAGATCCAAAATCAAATAATAAATTAAGAGTTCTGGAGTGGATTATAATTGTACCTTTCTGTCACGACCCGTCCTCGGGACCCGTGTCGTGACTACCCCAAGCCCGCCTCCCATAGACCAGGGGCTGGTGAGTAGCACCAAGGCATAAACCCGATAAAAAGGGGAAGGCTTTGCCTTATAATGTAAACAAACACCACAAAGTAAGCCAGAATAAGTAACACTAATTAAAACTGGGTACAATAGTAAGTGAGGAAAGTAAGTGGGCCGGAATACAAACCCAAACTGAAAGTAAAGTACAACTGGAGAGAAAGTACAGCAACTGAAAGTAAAGCAGCAATGTCGAGTCGTCCACTAGAAGTCCCACCTGAAGGGTGGGTATAGATAGCCTCTTAATCTCCTCAGGACCAGCCGTCTACTCCGTGTATGTCCCACCCAGTGGTCCACCTCTAGGTACCGACTAGCTCCACAAGCCTCAACCACGATCAGCGTTGTCCATCGTCTGCATCCAACACAACGTAGTGCGGGCATATCCCGTGCAGGGGTGACTATACGCTACTCAGTAGGGACCCCGAGACCCCCAAAGGTCTCCTAGAATCCACAAAGGATAATACACAAAGGAAAGATACAATCACGAAGTAACAACCAACACTACTTAGGTACATTCCCATACATATACCTAAGTAATCAATTCCCGTTCGGCTCCAACATCCGAGCCCAAGTTCGATCATGTCCACATAAGATAGTACAACCCAATACACACAGGATAACACAACACAATACACATAGGAAATCAATTCCATTATATAAAAGATATTGATTGAAGGTCAAGACTCAGTTCACACAGTTATACTTCTTCGTAAGGTGATAGAGATGATCAGATATAGCCACTAATTCATCTAAGCTGGGACCCACGTAGGATACTAAACAGCTAGGCTATCAGATCCACATAGGATACAGACCAGCTACTCTACCAGACCCACATAGGATAGCAAGAATAGATTCATCTCCGTCGAACCCACGGAGGATTTCAGTACGGTCTTCATTGATGTCAAACCCAAGGAGGATTTCAGTGCAGTCTTCATCGCCGTCGAACCCACGGAGGATTTCAGTACGGTCTTCATCACTGCCGAACCCATGAAGGATTTCAGTGCAGTCTTCATCGCCGTCGAACCCACGAAGAATTTCAGTACGGTCTTCATCACTGCCGAACCCACGGAGGATTTCAGTGCAGTCTTCATCGCCGTCGAACCCACGGAGGATTTCAGTATGGTCTTCGTAGTCGCAGTCAGCTCTAGGGTTCCCACACACAGCATGCTCATTTCCGGGAGGGTCCTATCCATGAGCCAAAGCAGGGTCGATACATCAACTGACACTTTGTTCAGAGTTCATGTATCCCAATGTTCCGTCTCAACAAAAGGAACTCAACGCGACAGACGGTGCTTCAATCGGACACCCGGTTTGAGAGTTATTTGCTTTTTCAGTCCAGGGGCCGGGTTTTTTTTAAGTCAAAACCAAACTGAACGCAGTCCAACTGCATCCAAACCTCAATCGTAGTAAACCAAAAGGTCCGTCTCACTAAGAGGAATCCAAAAAAGTCGACGGCACGTCAGTCGGACGTCCGGAGCTCAAGTTATAAGCGTTTCGGCTCCGAGGGCCTGGTTAGTTTCGTGTTCGAACCAACCCGGCTAGTTCAAAAGTTCTCTGAAACCTTGAGTGTAATATACCGAAACGGACGTCTCGATTAAAATATCGCATCACAACTGACAGTGCATCGATCGGAGGTCCGTATCCCAAGATATGGGCAAAAGACCGGAAGTGATCCAAAAATGGGGGGTCTGGGCCCGGTCCGACCTGGCCCAACCCCCCCTGGGTCGGCCTGAACTGGATTGACCCGACTAGGGTCCGGGTCCGACCCGGATGGGCGCGGCCTGGCCCGATCCATGCAAGTCGGCCCGGCCCGGCCGGGTGGCACGCTGGCCCGGCCAGCGAGCCGAGTGGGGGATGTTGTCCCCCGTGGCCTTTGCGCTCCGCGGACACCGTGAGCGCTGCGTCCTGCTCCCCTGGTTCCCACGCAGCTGCGGGATCCGGCCGCCTACCGCCGCAGCTTCAGCCGCGGCGGTACCTTTTGGCAGCACGCCGGGCCGCCGCCCCCTCCGGCCGCCGCGCCGCCGGTGATGTCCGCGGGCCACCAGAGTTGCTCTGGTGGTCCGTTTTCAATTCTGTCTGCGCCGGTGTTCATATCGGGTCTCTTACATTATTGCAGAATCATCAAATCACCTTTACGGCCCATTCCATCATTGCCCGTCGATCTGCACGTCAAATAAACAATCTGCGGAGTTTTCGAATCGCCTCTGCAGCCCCGACTCTAGCTGCGGTTTCGTTCGGCCTCAACGGCGCGGTGTGACGGCGTTGCACTTCTTCGCCCTTTCTTCTTTGTATCCGTGCGGTGTCGTTGCACCATGCTACCTTTGTTCCTGCAGAAAAAAACACATCATCAAAAGGGGGAGGAGGGTCGGTCGTGTTCGTGTGGTCCGGCCCCCACCCGTAAATTTGATATCAAGCGGCTAAGAAAAAATCATTTGGAGGATCAAGAAAATTCATGAACCAAAAATCAAACCCCTACCTCGATAAAGTCGTCGAACGGGGTTTTTCGTGGGAAAGGGACATCGCGGAAGATGACATCCTGGAAGGAGGATCATCGGCGTCGCGGTACACAGCGTCGCGGATAAGAGGACTGTTGGTGTCACGTTACACGGTGTCGCATCGTCGATCTCCAAGGAATCAGCGTTATTCGTCATCCTTCGTCGAAGGTCAGCGTTCTTCGTCGGTGACGATGTGTTCTTCGCGTTCTTCAAGGAGGAAGAAGAAATATTCCTCAAGAGTACAAGAGTCCTCCCTTCCTTTCTCAATACGAATCAACCCATAATAAAATAAGTCTTGTCTTATTTTATTAACACACACGCAAGCCATTAATTTGAAAATCAAACAGATCTCATTCAATTGATTGAATTAATTGAGGAGCGTTTAATATTAAAATTAATTTTGAGGGTTGACTTGCCATTAATTCGGGGTGCGGGTGAGTTACATATTAAAAGCACAAGAGGGAGGTTATAAAGGGATTTGAAGGGGTGGGGCTCGTGTGGGACCCACTTCATTAATATCGTACCTAGTGGAGGAAGGATATTATTGGGTCCCACTCCAACCACCAAGCATAGGTTTAACTCCTTAGAATAGAAATAAAATTTATAGCACAATATTTTATTTTATTCTTTAGTTAGCCCATTTAATTAATAACCTCACCCTAGCAAATGCAACTCCAAAAAAAGGTGTTCTTAAGCAATTACCGGTGTTGCGGTTTCATTGGTGTCCTCGGATTTCGATTCCGAGCACTGGTTCAAATGTTAGGAAAACCCGCTCGTTCGTTCACTGAATGTACCCGAGCTAAAATTTCGGAACATGATTCCGGGCACACCAGGCCTTGGAATTAGGTTCCGTTAGGAACTGCGCCCTTGTAAAATCCCAAAGAAAATTAAGAAAAAAAAATTCCCTTGAATTTTATGGGTCTTTATATTACTCCCACCTCAGGGCTTTACGTCCCTGTAAAGATATATCAAAAACTATGGGAAAAAATGTGGGTACTGAGCACGCATCTGAGCCACCTGCTCCCAAGTGCTCTCCTGGAGGTTCTCGTGCTGCCATCTAATGCGCACTAGAGGAATCGACCACCCACATAGTACCCACTCCTGTTGATCCTCGATCTCCACCGGGACCTCCGCAAAAGTATCCCCATCGTCATATTCTAGATCCCCATGGTCGATGATATGCGTCGGGTCGTGCATGTATCTCCTCAGTTGAGATACGTGGAAGACGTCGTGCACCTGGTGCAACTGAGGAGGTAGAGCCAGGCGATAAGACACCTCGCCTATCCTACTGAGTACCTGAAAAGTTCTGATGAAGTGCGGATACAACTTGCCACCCCAGCCAAATCTCTATAATCCACGTCGAGGTGAGACCCGTAAGAAAACGTGGTCGCCATCCTCAAACTCTTGTGGCCTCCGCCTCCTGCCAGCATAAGACTTCTGCCAGCTCTGAGCTATCCTCATCCGCTCTTGGATGACCTGGACCTTCTCTGTCATGGCTTGGATCATCCCTGGTCCCACAAGTGCTGAATCCCCAGGGTCTGTCCATCACAGAGGTGATCTGCATGGCCGGTCGTACAATTCATCGTATGGTGTCATCCCGATGGTGGAGTGGTAGCTGTTGTAGTATGCAAACTCCACCAAGGGTAGGTGGTCCTCACAACAGCGACCAAAGTCGAGGACACATGCACGGAGCATGTCCTCGAGAGTCTGAATGGTCCTCTCCGTCTGACCATCTGTCTAAGGGTGAAAGGTGGTGCTCAGACATAGTTGTGTCTCGAATGCCTCCTACAACCCCTTCCAAATCCAGGAAGTAAAGAGAGCATATCGATTGGAGACGATAGTTGATGGAACATCATGAAGCCGTAAAATCTCCTAAACATAGAGGCTTCCCAAGCTCTCCACTGAGCCCTGCTCTCTGATGGGTAAGATGTGAGCCGACATGGTGAGTCAGTCGACAATCACCCAAATTGAGTCGTGACCTCTAGAAGTACGTGGAAGTCCTGTCACGAAATCCTTAGATATGCCATCCCACTTCCACTCTGGGACCTCTAAGGGTTGTACCAAGCCTACTGACACCTGGTGCTCCTCCTTCACCTGCTGACAGGTGAGGCATCGAGAAAGGAACTCAGATACATCCTTCTTCACACCCGGCCACCATTGCTGTCGTCTGAGATCCGGGTACATCTTCGACACTCCTGGATGTACCGCTAAAGGGGAAGTGTGAAACTCCCTCAGCACCTCCTCCTATAAATCAGATGGTACCATGGTACATCATCTGAAAAGGACGACGTGCTCTCATCCCACATAGAATCCATTAGGTGCATGTCCTAAAAAAATCTGTGCACACCGCGTCTCACAGTCAGCGTCCCCTCACTGTGCCTCTCTGACCTGCTGCAGTAGTGGAGGAGTGACTGTGAGTGACTGAAGAAAGGATACTCCACCTCTATCCACAAAGGATATCTACAAAGCAGCTAGCTGCTCCGTCGCCTCCCCGAGTAGCTGAATGCCTGTCCTCCTGCTGAGGGCATCGGCTACTACATTCCCCTTTCCAGGAGTATAGACTATCTCAAAGTCATAGTCCTAGAGGAAATCGAGCCATCGCCGCTGTCTCAGATTCAGGTCCTTCTGCGAGAAGATGTACCTGAGACTATGGTGGTCATAGTAGAATTTAAAGTACTCGCCCATCAGATAGTGGCTCCACATCTTCAGTGCGAAGACCACTGCTACTAACTCCAGGTCATGGGTAGCATAATTCTGCTCATTTTGCCTCAACTAACGTGATCCATAGGCGATCACTTCCCACTCCTACATCAAGACACATCCGAGTCTGGTCTCTGATGCATCGAAGTAGACTACGTTCCCTACTCCCTCCTCTAGTAGCCTCAAGATAGGTGCGCTGGTCAATCTCCATCTCAGCTCCTGGAAGCTCTACCGACATCTATCTAACGACATGAAGGGTTTCCCCTTCTTCGTCAAAGATGAGAGTGGTACTGCAACTATGGAGAAGTCTGGAACTAACCTTCGGTAGTACCCAGATAGCCCCAAGAAACTCCGCACATCCGTCATGCTCCTGGGTGGCTCCCAAGCTAGCACTACCTCGATCTTCGCAGGATCCACTGCAACACCCGCCTCAGAGATGACGTGTCCCAAGAAGTGGACCTCACGTATCCAGAACTGACACTTCGAGCGCTTTCCATAAATCCGGTGCTCTCAAAGTGTGTCCAGTACAACCCGCAAGTGGTAGGCATGCTCCTCCTCAGTGGTCGAGTATATCAAAATGTTGTCGATGAAGACCACAACAAATCGATAGAGGTATGGCTGAAAGATCCTGTTCATGAGACTCATGAACACCGCTGGAGCATTGGTTATGCCGAATGGCATAACCAAGAACCCATAGTTTCCATACCAACATCTGAAGGCTGTCTTCTGCACGTCTTCATCTCGAACTCTGAGCTGATGATAACCTGATCTAAGGTCTATCTTTGAGAACCACCGTTCTCCCTTGAGCTGATCGAAGAGATCGTCAATCCTCGGTAGTGGATAGTTGTTCCTCACGGTCACCTGGTTCAGGCAACGATAGTCGACACATAGTCACAAGCTCCCATCCACCTTCTTGGCGAACAATATCGGGGAAGCGCTGGGTGAAACACTGGGTCAGATGAATCCCTTTCCCTGTAACTCCTCTATCTGTACCCGTAGCTCTCGAAGCACAGCGGGATCCATCCGATATGCTGGAGTGGATATCGGGGCTGTCTTGGGGTACAGGTCAATATAAAATTCTACCTCTCTGTGAGGAGGTAGTCCTAGAATGTCATCAGGGAGAACGTCCGCATACTGATCCACCACTACAGGAAAACTAGGACTCCATACATCAACTATTCCTAGGATGAGGCTAGCCAACTGATGAGTGATGGGTTGTCCCCTCCTCTGCGTGAGTCCATCCTATACTGTAAAGGCTCCCTTATCGCTGGTGAAGGTGAACTTGCTCCCATCGGTGCGAACACACCGCACCTTGCGCCTAATACAATCGATCTGAGCATGGACTGTAGATAACCAATCTATGCCCAAGATGACTTCGTAAGGCCTCGACGCCACTACAAGAAGATCCCAACCGAATCTCTCACCTCCTAGAGTAAGATCACATTGCCAGCACCAGTGCATAATCGTTGAGTTTGCTTTCGTAGGAGTCTCTAGTCGTAAGGATCGAGCGAACGGCTCCGTCGGAATCTCCAAGCTCCGAACAAGGGAAGCGGCATTAAAAGAATGACTCACTCCTGTGTCTATAAGAACTGCAGCAAGGGTGGAGTAGACACAGATAGTACCTCGAATCATCTCTGGCGCGCCGTGGTCGTAGGCCTCCGCTGCCTGAAGCTGAGCCTGTCTCTGCCCGCCAGCTCCCTGTGGTCGGGGTGGACCTCCTTGTGGTGGTGGTGGTAAAGCCTCAAAGTGTCTCCCACCATCTGCTGCTCGGCCAACTCCCCTGACTCGTCCACCTGCTCTTGGAGGACTGCCACGGTCGACCCTCTGCCTCTGCCTGGGTGGCCCCTCAACCGTCTGTTGCTCCTCTGCACGACGGGTTGGGCAGTCAAGAGCCATGTGGCCCAGCCCGCCGCATGTGTAGCACTGCCTTCTCCTCGGAAGGCTGGCTTTGTGCCGTGTGCCCCGCACCTCTAAGCCAGTATCCTGAGGTCTTCTGCTTGGTGGTCCGGTCCACCAGGACCCTTGTAATGTCCATCGACTGCCAACTGCAGACGACTCTGCTACATACCGCCCTACGGTGGGTCTCGCTGCTAGTGTAGGTTCAACAAGAAAGATCTCAATGAGAAGGGATCTCTCCAGTACTCATGCCTGCGTCGGAATGCTGAGGGAGATCATCGATGCCCTGATCTCATGCCTCAGTCCCTGCTCGAAGGTCCGGGCCCAGAATAATGGGTCTCGTACCATATCCGTCGAATAGCGCGAGATATCGGTAAATCTTGTCGAGTACTGGGTGAACGTCATTTTGCCATGTCGCAGCTGTAGAAGCTCCTGAATGTGCACCGCATGGAGGGTGGCTGGGATGAACTATGAGCGAAATAGGCTCTCAAAGTCCTTCCAGAGGAGGGATGCCTCGTCATGCACCTGGAGCATAAAGCTCCACCATCTGCCTACTTCCGCGTGCAAGAGGCTCGCTGCAAGGATCACCATGAGGTCCGCTGGTGTCCCCACTAACCTGAAAACTCACACAATCGCCTCCATCCAATCCTTGGCTCCCAGAGGGTCCGTCTCCCCGCGGAATCTGGGTGGTCTCTGACGCTTGAACTCATGCAGTGCACTAATGAGACATGTACTCTCAACGGTTGGGGCTGGCGGCATCGGTAGCTCGGCGGGTAGAGGTACCGCCGGTGGCTCTGCTGAAAAAGGGCCCCGCACCAAGGCCTCATCGCTCGGTGGGATATCGTCTCGCACAAAGCTCGGAACCCTAGCTGGTTGCTGTCGTGGGGTCGTCCTAAAAATAAACAGGTGCACCACGGTCAAAACAGTATACCTGGTGAGATGACACAAAGTAATCACAATGAAAACTTTTGAAACACACATGCAATCAATGTTTTCGCGCATTGAGTTGGAAATCAGAAGTCAGGGTCCTGGTGTACGGATACGTCAGTCGCCGCACCAACACTGGACTCCCTGGACTAATAACCACACTCAATAACCTTAACATTATTTCTTCACATAGAAGAAAGATCAGAGTCCTGAGTTCTGCGGTAGAACCGAACTCCTCTGATACTAATTTGTCACGACCCATCCTCGGGACCCGTGCCGTGACTACCCCAACCCCGCCACCCAGACACCAGGGGCTGGAAACTAGAACCAAGACATAAAACCAATAAAAAAGGGAAGGCATTTGCCTTATAAAGTAAACAAACACCACAAAGTAAGCCAGCAGAAGTAACACTAAGTAAAACTGGGTACAATAGTAAGTGCGGAAAGTAAGTGGGCCAGAATACAAACCCAAACTGAAAGTAAAGTACAACTGGAAAGAAAGTAAAGTAACTGAAAGTAAAGCAGCAACGTCGAGCTGTCCACTGAAATTCCCACCTGAAGGGTGGGTACAGATAGCCTCCTTAGCTCCTCGGGTCCAACAGTCCGCTCTGTGTACGTCCCGCCCAGTGGTCCACCTCCAGGTACCGACTAGCTCCACAAGCCTCAACCACGATCAGCACTGTCCATCGTCTTCATCCAACACAACGTAGTGTGGTAATAGCCCATGCAGGGGTGAGTATAGCTACTCAGTAGGGACCCCCGAAGGTCTCCCAGGATGCACAAAGGATAATCCACAAAGGAAAGATACAATCACGAAGTAACAACCAACACTACTTAGGTTTATGACCATACATATACCTAAGTCATCAATTCCCGTTCGGCTCCAACATCCGAGCCCAAGTTAGATCACGTCCACATAGGATATTACAACACAATCCACACAGGATAACATAACCCAATCCACATAGGAAAGCAAGTCAATCATATCGAAGATATTGGTCGAAGGTCAAGACTCAGCTCACACATGTATACTTCTTCGTAAGGTGATAGATATGATCAGATATAGCCACTAATTCATCTAAGATGGGACCCACGTAGGATACTAAACCAGCTAAGTTGTCGGACCCACATAGGATACAGACCAGCTACTCTGCTATAACCATGTAGGATAGCAAGAACAGAGTCATCGTCGTCGAACCCACGGAGGATTTTAGTACGGTCTTGATTGTTTCCAAACCCACAGAGGATTTCAGTGCGGTCTTCATCGCCATCGAACCCACGAAGGATTTCAGTACGGTCTTCATCACTGCCGAACCCATAGAGGATTTCAGTGCAGTCTTCATCGCCATCGAACCCACAGAGGATTTCAGTACGGTCTTCATCACTGCCGAACCCACAGAGGATTTCAGTGCAGTATTCATCGTCGTCGAACCCACAGAGGATTTCAATAAGGTCTTCATCACTGCCAAACCCACGGAGGATTTCAGTGTCGTCTTCATCGCCGTCGAACCCACAGAGGATTTCAGTACGGTCTTCGCAGTCGCAGCCAGCTCTAGGGTTCCCGCAAAAAACATGTTCATTTCCGGGAGGGTCCGCTCCACGAGCCAAAGGGGGTCAATACATTAACTGAAACATAGTCCGGATTTTATGTATCCCAAAGTTCCGTCTCAACAAAAGGAAGTCAACACGACAGACGGTTCATCAATCAGACACCCGGTCTGAGAGTAATTGGCTTTTTCGTTCCAGGGGACCTGTTGGTTTTTAAGTCAAAACCAACCCGACCACACTCCAACTACATCCAAACCTCGAGCAGAGTAATCCAAAATGTCCGTCTCACTAAGAGGAATCTAACAAAGTTGACGGAACATCAATCGGACGTCCGGAGCTCAAGTTATAAGCATTTCTCCTCCAAGGGCCCGGATGGTTTCGTGTTCGAACCAACCCGGCCATACCCAATGTTCTCCAAAACCTTGAGATTAATATACCGAAACGACCGTCTTGAACCAAGGATTACATCTCAACTAACGATGCATCGATCGGAGGTCTGTATCCCATGATATGAGAAAAAGACCGGAAGTGATCCGAAAATGGGGGGTTTGGGCCCGGTCTGACCCGGCCCAGCCCCCCCTGGGTCGGCCCGAACCGGGTCGACCCGACCTAGGTCTAGGTCCGACCCGGTTGGGTGCGGCCCGTCCCATCTCGGTGTGACCCGACCCATCTGGGCGCGGCCCGGCCCGGCTGGGCACGGCCTGGCCCGGTCCACGCAAGCCGGCCCGGCCCGGCCGGGTGGCACGCTGGCCAGGCCAGCAAGTCGAGCGGAGGACCCGGTGCCCCGCAGCCTATGTGCTCCGCGGACGCGGCGAGCACCGCATCCTGCTCCTCCAGATCCCGCGCGGCCGCGGGATCCGGCCGCCTGCCACCGCGGCTTCAACCACGGTGGTTCCTCCTGGCGGCGCGCCGGGGCGCCGCCTCGCCGGCAACCCGCGCCGCCGGTGATGTCCGCGGGCCACCGGAGTTGCTCTGGTGGTCCGTTTTTAATTCTGTCTATGCCGGTGTCCATCTCGAGTCCCTTACTTTACATCGGAATCATCAAATCGCCTCTATGACCCATTCTTTCATTGCCCGTCGATCCACACGTCAAATAAAAAATCTGCGAAGTCTTCAAATCGCCTCTGCGGCCCCAACTCCGGCCGTTCTTCTTTGTTTCTGCGTGGTGCCATTGCATCGCGCTACCTTTGTTCGTGTTGGGACAAACACATCACCAAAAGGGGGAGGAGGGTCAGCCGTGTTTGTGTGGTCCGCCCCCCTCCTGCTAATCTGATATCAAGTTGCTAAGAAAAGGATTTTTGGAGGATCAAGAAAATTCATGAACCAAAAATCAAACCCCTACCTCGATGAAGTCGTCGAACGAGGTTTGTCGCGGGAAAGGGATGTCGCGGAAGACGGCGTCATGGAAGGAGCGTCGCCTGCGTCGCGGTACACGGCATATCAGAAGAAGAGGATCGTCGGTATCGTGGTACACAGCGTCGCATCGTCGATCTCTGAAGAATCAACATTATTCGTCGTCCTTCGTCGGAGGTCGGCGTTCTTTGTCGGTGACGGTGTGTTCTTCACGTTCTTCAAGGAGGAAGAAGAAATATTCCTCAAGAGCGCAAGAGTCCTCCCTTCCTTTCGCACAACGAATCAACCCCTAATAAAATAAGTCTTGTCTTATTTTATTAACACACACGCAAGCCATTAATTTGAAAATCAAACATATCTCATTCAATTAATTGAAATAATTGAGGAGCGTTAAATATTCAAATTAATTTTGAGGGTTGACTTGCCATTAATTCGAGGTGCGGGTGAGTTACATATTAAAAGCACGAGAGGGAGGTTAAAAAGGGATTTGAAGGGGTGGGGATCGTGTGGTCCCCACTTCACTAATATCCTACCTAGTGGAGTTAGGATATTAGTGGGTCCCACTCCAACCACCAAGCATAGGTTTAACTACTTAGAATAGAAATAAAATTTGTAGCACAATATTTTATTTTATTCTTTAGTTAACCTATTTAATTAATAACCTTACCAAAGAAAACACAACTCCAGAAAAGGTGTTCTTAAGCAATTACTGGCACTGCGGTTTCATCGGTGTCCTCGGATTTCGATTCCGAGCATCGGTTCAAAAGTTAGGATAACCCGCTCGTTTGTTCACTGAATGTTCCCGAGCTAAAATTTCAAAACATGATTTTGGGCACACCGGGCCTCGGAATCAGGTACCGTCAGAAACTGCGCCCTTGTAAAATCCCAAAGAAAATTAAGAAAAAAAATCCCTTAAATTTTACGGGTCTTTACACTTTCACCACATTGTTATTGTACCCCTCATCATAAGTATTTATCACATGATATTTCCCTTTTTCTACCAACTTATGGGGTTTCTAAAATTGATCATATTTATTAAAATTTCAATTTTATAACTTTTTAGAATAATTCCCATACTCCATGGATTTGAAATACTGGAGTGTGTTAGGTGAATTATATGGAGCTTTATCTCTATTTTCATCATTTTTAACTTACTCTCATAAATTCATCATTTATCCACTCAGTCAACTTCTTTTCAATAATTAAAACATTTAGTAGTCCTCTGACGATAATTCCCTCCATGTATCCTCCCACACATTGAGTATATTGGAAATATAATATTCTTTTCTCTTTGGTTTTTAGTGTTTCCTTTGAATTTTATCTTTCTTTTCTTATCAAAACCATGTGATTGATGGGTAAATTCAATCTAAATTCCAACTTTGATAGCACAATGAATTATTTAATCATATATACTGATGTCCCTTATAATTAACGCCCATTGTAGACATGGTTTTATGACACTGAAGAATTTATCCACCTTACTTTTAGGTTGGATGATAATACCAAAATCTTTACACCCAAGTCTTGCAGAATTTTCTTTATAGTTACTAATGGGTTAATTATCCTTCTGTTTGAGATCAAGGAATTACTTCTCCACTTACATACATAGAATTTGAGAAAAAAATTATTGAAAAATAGTCTGTTAAACTCATCCCACCCTATGGAGTTAGTTTCTTCATATTTACTTGTATTATTTATAATATTCCACCATTGATCTGATTCACCTTTCAAATAATAGATAGAAAAAATGATGTTTTTTATACTCCAAACCCCAGATAATGTAAAATTTATATTCTTTGGTACTAAATCATTTCTCAACAAAAAGTGCGTTAGTAGGACCAATAAAATGAGGTGGATGTTTCCTCATGAAGGACTCAACATAATTTTGTTCCCTCCTACCATTTTAATTCCAACATTATTCATAGCATGAGAAATTTATGTTAAAATAGTAATAATATTTTCCATTCCATCTCCCATAATATTTGGTTTCTCATGAGGATATTATTTCATTATCTAAAGCACTAATCATTAACATGGTTTTTTTATATTCCAACCATTTACTAAAACAAAAAATCTTATTGTGGGAAATAATAATCCTATTAAGAAACCACATAATCAGGATAAATCACTTATATGATGTCGAGATCAGGAAACCTTATTTTCAATATTTGAAACCTAAAGATTAAACTAGTCTCTTAATAGTCCTTATTCAAATACTTCATGATGGTTGGTAAATAGTTTTTGAATTTCAAAAGCATATCCCCTAGGAGTGTCAAACCAAGTGTGTAGCAAGGCCCATTTTCCTTTACTAGTTTTTGATCAAGTCCAGCTCAATATAACATTTTTGGAGTTATTACCCCTAGGTACAACTATACCAAAGCTACATCCAATTTAACTATCGATAAATGGATTTAATTTCTTGGAGACCACTCACCCTATCCTTCACCAAAATTATTATACATTTTCCTATACTTTGGATTATCTTAACACTTATGCTAAGAGATATCCATAGGGATATTACAAAAAAAAATCATCCTTATTTCAAAAGGTTAACTAAAACTTCAATTGATACCAACTATAAAGACCCATAGTTTTCTTATATTTATATTACAATTATTAGATTAATATTCATTACATAAAATAAAATCCGTGCCAAAATATTTTATTTCTAGTGCCTTTGGAAACATAGATTTATAAAAAATGGTTTATTAATGAATGACATCATCTCCCACAAAGTTATTCATAAATATAACCCTTCTTATACATATCATACATAATAACTTTCATAATAACCTGACGAAGGAAAACATAATAAATGGTGATCTCAGATGCTCAGTAAGGCTAAACAAGGGAGATACCAATATAAAGTGATCATAAGGGTATGAAAAAATGAGAATAAAATTTGATAATCAAACCCTTAATATAATAGATCCTAAATTTGAGTCATAGAATAAATCATGGAAGTTAATAAGACATGAATCATAATGGAATCAAGTTACCTAATCCACGAGAGCATAATATTTTCATGATGTATAGATTTGTGTCATAAACAAAAGAATAGAAAATATTATTTCAAGGATATCCACAAAGACATTCATAAAATGATAGGATCGGGATAACCACCCATGTACCTACTTTAGGCTTCAGATAACCTCCCGTGTATGCTCATTTGAACTTGGAATAACCTTCCGTGTACCCAATTGTGGGTTTTTGGTAACCTACCATGTACCCTTTGTGCTCATAAAATATTAATCATTCCCATTGAATTTGAGAGAAATATAGGTCCCTAACTTCCATAGTCATAATGTTACCACCACAATTGGTTATAATTTAACCACCCTCTCATAATTAAATATACACTTATGTGTTCCACAATATCATAAAATTTTCATCATCTAAGAACTGATGAAAAGAGTTGGGTTCCATAAACATTTCATCATAGCATAACCCATGGAAAAGAAATAGGTTTCATAAACTTATTTTAATCATAATCATAATCCCTCCAAAGAAATAATAAGTATGGTAAAATTGGTTCATAACCCTACTAGATATTAGGTAACATCAAATCATTACATCTTAAATGGAAATTATTTTGAAAGAACACTTGGAAACATTCTTGATGAAAATAACCTTTCATTGAAAATCACCTTTTTAAAACAAGAAATTCATAAAATATTATAGAGATCCTTTTCATTGAAAATAAAAATGGAACACTAAATATTAATATTTATATAAAATATTATTCATGATTGTGGGAAGTTATGTTCATTCCATACAAGTCACAAAAACATTCCTTCCACGCTTTGGTTAAAAGTCAAAAAAGTACCTCATTTGGAAAATGAAATGAAGATTACTTTAAAATAATTATTTAAATAAATTAAAAAAGGATAAATTTTATTTAAAAAATAATATAATAATTGTAAAAACTTTATTTAAAACACTTTTAGAAATCATGGACATGGAATAAAATGGTTTTTCATAAAAATAGGGAAATACAGTTGATTTTTATTAAAAACATTATTTTGGGCCTTGAGAAAATAAATGGTTGAAAATGAAAGTAAAAAATATATTTTAATGAAATAAATATACTATAAAAAAATCCATTTATCCATGAGAGATATATGATAATATTTCTTTATTATATGCTAAATCATACATAGTCCTAATAAACAATGAGATTGTATCATAACACCCTCATCACTTTGGTAACTTTTGAATTATAAGAAAAATTAAACAATGACATAAAATGAAAATTCAAATATAAATAAAATAATTATATTTATGATATAATAAGTCAATGTTTAATTATATACACCATACAAAAGAAATGGGTGGTGAATATGACATATGTCTCCCAGAATTAAAAGATAGACCGCAAAATCCCTTACCTTCAGTCTCAACATCCTTCATAAACATTTGAACCTCATGTATAATAAAATTAGGTTTAATTTAAATATATTATAAAATAATAATTATATATATAATTCCATATATTATTTACTTAAGACCTCTTATTACACTTTTATTAAAAATTCATTGTTAAAATCATGTTTCTAATTATAATTTCTTTGTTTTTCAGGTATGTTTTGGTTTAGTATTTTCATTCATTTTAATTTGATAATTATTAAATATTACCCAAAATATTATTCATGACATAAATATAATATATATTCATTATATATATTTTATATTAATTCATTAAATTTTGAGATAGAAAATGAATTACACTGTCCATAGAGACAGTGGACCATACTTACGCAAGAACTTTGTTTCCATTCTCTAAAATAATGGAACATATGAAAATTTAATATCAATTCAACTAATTTTATTAATTTTTATTTCATATATATTCATTTAATCTATCCTTATCACCATCCAAGTATAAATTAAATGAAAAATGTGTCACATCACTTCGTGGAGGTGGTATCCCACATGCATGAGGGAGCGATGTAATTATTTCCAAAAGTATTGTAAGGTAAAAATATTTTTATGATGATTTAAATTCAAAATTACTTTCCCCATATTTTTTGTATTAATTTGAAAACAGAGTTCCATGAGTTAAAGTAAATGGATGATTAATTTTATCGTTCTTACGATCCAAATTTCACAGGACTTGCGATGTAAACTTCTATAATTATCATTCAACCATAAAGTAAGATTGATAGGTTCTTTAGTGGATTAAAGAAAATTCTCAAAAGTGTGATGGTCATAAGATAGTTTGGTACCTTTGAATAGATTTTGTTTTTTGAAATAAAAGTTGAAATACAGGTTCAACTTATGTATCAATCTCATGTTTTTGACCAGAATAGGTGGATAGAGTTCAAAGGACAATCAATAAATCATGGATATAAGAAGATGATCTTTCCTTTCTTCTCTAAGTGTGGAATGAAGCTTGATGGTAATTGTATTAAAGGTACTAGTAAATTTTTTATGTGTGGAAAGGAAGGACATCTATTGGATGGATTCCAAAGTGATTGGAAAAATATTTATAATAATGCGAATAAAGAGAAAACCTCACAAGATGCACTTCACACACTTTAGTGTTTCAATTAAAATGAGTATGGTCATTTCTCAAAAAAAAGTTGCCCAAATCAAAGGGTAAATAATGGTGATAAGTTCCAATATCCTTTGAAGACAAATTAAAAAGGTTAAATCATATGAAATCACAATGGATGAATTCTACAATGATAATTGGGGAACTCCATAGTGGGGAATTTCCTATGAATTTTTGTAAAAATAAGATCTATGAAAATATTTTTTATTTTTTAGTGGAACTTTTTATGATTTTAATAATTGATTATATTTATTTCCATTAATTTGGGGTTGATAAAATCACATTGATTTTATAAATTTACTAGGATGAACCCATGTGGCCAATAAACATTTTTTATTATAATATCATATTTAAGGAATAAAGGGTTAATTATATTTTGGGAGAATGTATATCAAAAAGGATTTATGGAAATTCAGATTATTAATATGTTCTCAAGAGAATATATGATGAAATTATTCACATGTTTTGTATGCGATGAAACATTGGAATTCAATGTTAAGCTCATTTCATGACTTTATTTCTACTATTTTGGATTTTCATCATTTAGAAGGGTTATAAGGTTAACCATTCATAAAAAAGATTAAGTTAAACTTCTGAAAATGTTTTTATGTATTAAGTTTTTATTGAAACCCATAGTTAAAAGTATATTTAGTGATTAACCTTACTTTAAATATTTCCATCATATTTTTGAAGTTATATTAGTATGGTTTTAGAAAATGGAATCATGTATGTCAGGTGATAACCAATAATGTCTGGTAAGGTCATGGGTCTTGAACACATAACTGAGGGATGATAAGTGGTCCATGCCTACCAGTGTCCTATATGATGTCCTGGTCAATGTAAAATTATTTTGGATGAATAATTATTTATAATCAAATACTATTGTTACTCATTATGTTTACATATTAATATATTAACAATATTTATTTTTAATAACAGTTATAGATAAATAGATATACTTTTCATTCTTTCATGGGCCATAAGATCTGCTAAAAGTGTATTTTAGAACATCACGAAAAAAGTTAATTTCTAGATTTCCGTTAAAAGAAGTAATGGATGAATTATAAATATATGAAATCAGAACTAAAGAATGAATTTTTTTATAAATATTTCATGTAGGTATATTTCCTTATATTCTTGTTCAATAAAATAATTACTCAAAGTTATCATAATGGTGAAATGAAAATGTGTTGTGATAATACATTAATTTTGTTGAAATAAAATCCTTTTAGATCATCAAAAATTTATGGATTTGAGGCCCACAATGTTTCTTTTATAATTCACTGGTTTATGATTTATGACCTTAATCACTCCCTATAAATAGTTACGCTTTTCCTTAATGTCCAATCATCACTCCCAACATATGTTCTCCAATGTAGAAAGATAGAAATATATTACATTGGGAAATGATTATAGTTCCAATATTCCTTTTTTATGGGAAATTCTAGTATCTATTTTTATCATATGTAATTATGTGAATGTAAATTTCAAGTATTAAACCTTTTATAACTCAGATGAATTTTGAGGGTGAAATTAATTTCAAGGGGGGTAGAATGTAACACCCCTAGATTTTTTGAATTATTATTTTTTTAATTAATTTAATATTTTGATATTATGAATTTCATGAAATACTAAAAAATTATTTTTTAATCACATATTCAAATAATCCTTTCACACAGAACTGACTTGGCTTGCGCTACACACAACACTGACTTGACGTACGTTACAAGGAACTCCGAGTTCTTATGAAGAATAATTTTATTACTATAATTATTTAAATGAGATAATTATAACCTAGACATTAAAATTAGTAATATGAATATTTATAACTTATTTTGAAATATTTTTTATAATTTTTTTATATAAATAAAACAGATTGATATTGAAAGATATAATTTTTGGAAAAAACCATATATATTTAAAAATAATATTTTAATATCTTTCTATAAAAAAAATAAATTTAATTTTAGTCACATTTATAATTTTAATTTAATAAAATTAACATAATTTTTGAATTTATAATTTCAAAATTAGATGGGGGATAATTTTTGGGATTTTTTTTGAGAGACATTAGTTTTGGATGAATAGTGAAAATACCGGATTTTATTTCAAAACTACTTTTTCATCTAATTTATTTCTGTAGTTAAATTATATATTAAATTGGTATCAAAAATTAATTAGATAATATTTTTTCAATTAATATAATTTTCATTATTGAGATAAATTTTCCTCTAAAGATGTAAATAAAAACTTAGTAAACTTTGGAATGTTTTTAGTTTAAAAACATGTATTGTCGACCCAACTGTGTGATTAATTTTAAATTATATTCTTCCTTTTATGTGATTAAAATTTGAAAAAATTGATTCCATGTTCTTAGATAGAATAATTTATAATTTATAAGAATTTAAAATTAGTTTTGGACCAAAAATATTAGTGAAAGTGATTAAAATTAATAACAATGATTAAGAAAAAATTAGGTTAACCTTAAATTTAAGACAAGAAATAACCTAGAAAATTTACAAAAACCCATTATTTGTAATGTATTCGGCCATGAACCTCAAATATTTGATTTTTTTTGGTTTGGTGGACTTTTGTTTGGTATAAACTTGGGTACACCTAACTTGTTTTCAAAAATGACAATTGTGTCATTTTCCTTCCCTATAAAACGCCACTACATCTTCCTATTCTTTACACCACTCAAACCACTTAGGTTTGGAAAATATCTTCCCAATAAACTTCCCAAAATCCCTTCCTTCCTCTTATATTCCTACCCTTTGGAATAAATTAATTCAAGTAAACCTTTAGGCACAAACCAAAAGGAGTTACCCAATTAAGAGGTAATGTCTTCTCTCAAACTCTTTTTTATTTTCTTTATACATCCCCTCCACTACTCATATTACATGATTTTTTTAAAAAACCGGTTTATTAAATATACTAGTGTTTTTATTCTATGGTTTATTCCAATACTTAAACCCACATCCATTTAATTGATAACAAACATACAGTTTATGTGTATGGTGAACAATGGCCTCACTAAATGATGTTTGTTCATTTTTCCTCTATCACCTCTAAAGGTGAACAATATTATGGAAAATATATTTATATATTTCATATATTATATCTTTTATGTATTTAAACTTATTTATTCTTTTTACTAAACATATTTTCTTACATTCCTTTTGGTGTAAATATGATAATTTTGTTTGGAGAAGTGTGGGATACCTCCCCCTCAAAGAGATGTGATTCGTTCACACACTACATTGAATGTATTAAGGATGGGATTAGTGAAATAATATGATATATATATAACATTATAATTTTATTTTAATTATATTTTATACATATATACATATATTTCATTTTCTTTTTCTCTTCCAACATGAAAATAAAAACGAAAAAATCGTTTATACGTATGTACGGCTTACAGTCTCTATGAACAATGTATTCCATTTAATACTTATATATTCAATAGATTATTATAATACACATATAATAAATATAAATTTATATATTGTTTTTAATTCTATAAATCTTGATTTCAGTATTAGGACAAATGATATAACAAATTAAGACACATGCGAATAACAATGAAACAATTACCTGAAGTGAAACCTTAACATACACTACTATAAATGGATGACATACCAATGGAAGTTTTCCAATGTTTTTTATAAACCGTTGGAAAAAGGGTCTGAAGAGGTCCTTACCCAACAGTTTCACTAAACTATTGGAATATAAATTATTTTGATGACTTTTACCCAACAGTTTGATAAAATTGTGGGGATATATGAGTTTTAAGTACTTTTACCCAACGGTTTGATAAAACTATTGGGATGTTTCAGTTTTAGGAATGATTTCCCAATGGTTTTTTAAACCATTATTAAATCATACCTTTCCCAATGATTTTTTAAAACCATTGAGAAATTTTTCCCCTAAATTTACAGTAAACCCAATCACCTATTCATGTGATTGCAGAATTAAAGCTGAGACCTAATAGCTCTCTCGCTCAGAACATTATTCCACCATATCCATCTTCAATCAGAAACATGTTTTCTTCTACACTTAAAATATGTAATTTGTACCTTAGGTTTAATTTTTTTCATCTATTTTTTTGTTTTTTTTTATTTGGCTTAAACCCGAGGTCTGTGTGGTATGATATACCCAACAATTCTAATTTGATTTGTTTTCTATTTTTGTTCTAAATTTTAACTGGAATTATTGTGTGAATAAAATTTATT